>CM064354.1:2854041-5693083 GCA_032595735.1 Pelochelys cantorii
GCAGACAGGACCCCAACCGCACCACCGACTATGCTGGCAGCTCCAGCCCCGCTGGGTAGGGACAGGTGGGACCCCGGGTCTGGCCGAGTAGCAGGGATAGATGGGACCCTGGCTGGGCCATGCCTGCCCACAGTCCCATGAGATCCCCACACCGGCTGCCCCTTCTCAAGGCACCAACAGTTAACGACCTAAATGATACAATTTTAGTAGTTTACCAGTTAACTGCTTTGAACACAATTTACTTCCCTAGTTCGCAGGGGGCAACCTCAGGGTCATACCAAGAAAAGCACCAATCAGACAAGCAGGAGCAGGCAATTAGCATCTCAGAAAGTTTCCCTCAAGCAGGCACCCTCCCTGCCTTCCGGCCTGGGTTTAGGTCTGCAAACCTGGCTGCGCCCATGTAGGTTGCCCACAGGATCCTACCGTTAGGCTACGGGTCTTGCCTGTAGGGTAAACGTGTGGCCCAAATCCCTGCGTCACTTTTAGACTCTAGAAGCATACACGCCGCCAGGGTCACCTCAGGGGTCCTGCCACAAATAATGGCCAGCACCTGCCAGGATGTGGTAGCCTGCCCTCCGGACCCTAAGTGTCCAGGCTTGCTCATTCCCTGAAGCAAGAAGGTGTCTCTGGATGCAGGGACAGTTCAACCTAGGGGCCCCCCCAAACTGACAGCAGCACAATTCAAGCCCAAATCCTCGCCCGCCTCCCCTCCCAGGAAAAACAAGCAATCCCATGATCAGTTTACATGCTCTGGGAGCTGGGCTCTGGCCCAGAAGGTGCTGGCTCTACTCAGCCCAGACATACTTCTCTCCGCAGCGCAAACACCCTAGTGCTTCCTGCACATAGGACCGGGTTCGTTCCTTGATTAACTGAAAGTGCCACTGGGACCTGGGCTAGGGCTAGGGCCATGCCTTGGAAGGTTAAATACAGTCTCACATGTGCAGAGGGTCAGCAGAAGCCAAATGCATTCTGGGAGGCAAAGTCTCTCTTTTCCGCCAGAGTTAATCACCCTGTGCTTTGCCCCAGCTCAGCTCTCCAGATTTTAAGCCAACAGATCTGGAAAGGCAACTCCTCCACCACCACCACCCATGCCCCCCGCTTCAGGTTCCTTTCCCGTCTCCGCAGGCTCCAGGCACACCCACCTAAGCCCTAGCTCGATTCATAAACTGAGCGGCTGCATTACCTGCAGGTTAAACAAGCAAACCCACACCCCTCCAGCACACAGCCGCCAGGAAATGAACAGACTGCAAGCCCTGAGGTTTGTCCAACGCTCGTAAAAACTTTTTATAGCCTCTCAATAGCTATTAGTGACAAAAAGGCTTCTTGTGCGAAAGAATGAGTGTGTGGGGAGTCGGGGGTGGAGACAGAGAACCACAGTGGAGGGGGAAGAGCCATACAGGCCCTAGGGGTAGGGGGGAGGTTGCTTAGCACCCAACACTCAGTATGGAGTGCGTGGTAGGTTTGCAGAGGGAGGGGCATGATTTGATGGCTCCCCCCCCACCTCTGCTCTGCTTCCCAATAGGACCACAGGCAAGTCACTCAGCTGGTCTTTTCCCCTATAAAGATTCATGCCTCTCTGGTCAATCGCGGGGTAGAATGCAGAGGGGCCTGTCCCAAAGGCTCAGGGTCCTGCTTTCTGCACCAATGAAGACTCTCCAGGAACTGGTGTATAGAGCTGAAGGCCAGACGGGACAATCTCCTCATCTGATCTCCTGTATGTCACAGGCCACTGAACTTCCACCCATCCCGCCTCCATGAAGGATGCCCACGTCAGTGCTCGGGAGACTAAGCTGTGTGCGACAAGCAGAAAACAGCAGAAACCGCGGGGCCACCAATGCCTGATGCGCTGCGGGAAGCGAGGAGGCTCAAATGACCCTGCAGGCGACTTGTGTGCCATGTGCAGAGGAAGATGGAAACACAACAAGGTCCGGGCCAAACTGACAGGGAGAAAATTCCTTCCTGACCCCAACTCAGGCCATCGTTTAGATTCTCACCATGTGAGTTAGGCATCAGCCAAGCGCCTGAGAGGGGACTTCTAACCCTGCCTCCCCCATCACCACCTATGGCTCGTTCCACCCACCTCTAGCTGATCTGATGCTTCATGGGAAGAAGAAAAAGCCAGATTACAGCTAGGTACTGGGGGATGAGGACTCCCTCCCAACCCCTTCAGGCAGGCAGCTGAAGCACTGAAGCAGAAGATGAAAATCCTCATAAAAACGGAGCGACAAGCGTTCACCGTATCGGGCCTATGACACACAGCGGAGCAGTTCCCAATAGACGGTGGTGGTGCATACGCAAGTCAGTTCTACTGCCCTTTGCTACCTGCCTTCTTCAGCCCCCTCCCCACTTCCACAACAAAGGTCCCTCCTCTGCCTCTTCCCTGCTGCCCCTTGCACTTGGTACACCCTTCCCCAAGCCCTCCACCTTCCTCCCTTCTGTCTACATTCCTTTCTCTCACCCACGGGGAGCAGAGAACCAGGAGTCAGAGCCATCCAGACAGGCCCAAGGCTTACCAAATAACCACGTGATCCTATTACCACCACCTACTCCTTCCTAGCCCCATCCTGCCGGCCCACCTGCCTCTGTTCCCCACTCTTGCTTTGCAAGAGATTCCAACTGCAGCCTCCTCAGGGCTGAAGGCCAAGCTGCTTGGCCCATGAGCAGACACTAGTGCTACCTGCTCCGGCCCAGGCGCTGGGAGGGTTAACGCTGGAAGATGAAAAATGCCACATTAGCACGGGGTGGTACTAGCATTTGTGGCTGTCCCTCTGGAAGCCAGACATGTCAGAGCCACCTCTGCTCTGCCCCAGAGGGGCCTGGAGTTGCCTTTGCAGCTTTGGTCCCTGAGAAGTGGCTGCTCTGGAAGGAGGAGCCAGCAGAAGGGGCTGATCTGTGCCCCTCAGTATTGACATCTGCCCCTGGCACTGCGACAAGGCCCGACTGATGACTGATGACTGCAAGGCACAAGCCAGGCCTGCCAGAGACTAGGACTGACCCGGGAATAAGCAGCAGCAGCAGTCCAGCTTTGGAGGACACAGTAGGACATGGCTCCGCTGAAGTGCTCTTCATGCCACTGATGCACCTGGGCTCCTCTGTGCAAGCCAGACACGCCATGGCATGTAAATACAGAAACCCCCCCATCCCGACTCCTGTCCACATGCGAGGAACTAGCGCCCTACATCCATGGTGGTTGGAGACGCTCTCATGTCCATGTCAGAGGGGGAAACTGAGGCATAGAGAGATCTGCCTTGCCCAAGGACATCCAAGGAGTTGGCAGCAGAGCTGAGAATAGAGCCCATCGTTCCTGCCTCCCCTGCTCTGCCCAGGCAGCAGCCTCTCCTCTTAACAGAGCAGGAAGCAGGGTAGGAAAGGCGGACCAGAGCTGGCCTTCCCTGAGCTCTGTTCTCTCCTAAGCCTCGAGGATGCATAAAGCAAGCACATGATATCCTGCTCATTCCTCTCTTGCTTGATAGTTCTCTCTTCAGATTCACTGCCAGGAGTTGCCCCCTCTGCCCACCTTCTCAGACTCTTTCTACTCCTCTCCCTTGCTTGCCTCTGCATTGTGTCTGCACAAGGACCAGGAGAACCTTCTCTTCCGCAATTCCTGACACCAGGAACAGCGTCCCTGCTCCTCTCCGCTGGCGCCTCCTCTCAAGGTGCCGCCTGTTCCCTGCAAGGGAGCGGCGCATACTTTAGGCTGGGGGAAGTGAGCAGGCAACGTGTGAATTAGGCTGCTTCATACCCAGTTTGGGTTTTGAATCAGACCTTTATGCTCAGCCCGGTGGAATTCCAGGGCCAGACTGTTTGCACAGAGCCAGGCAGATGACAGCCAGAGAGCGTGAAGGGAATTCCAGCCCCTGGGTTTGTTTTGCTTTTAAAAAAAAATATGCCAGGCTGCATAAGGGAATTTCAGACAATGAAACCAGACAGCGTGTCCTACCAGAAGGGAAAAAATAAGTTTTTAGTCTTAATAAATAGCACTTCCTGTGAAGCACTTGGGGACTGCCGGGCTGCGGGAGGGTGGAGGTGGGGGAAGAGCTGCATACATGCAAAGCAGCAGTGATTCTACAGCGCTAGCTCACCAGAACTCTGATCTGGGCCCACGCGAGTCACTGCAGCAGAGCTTGTAAACAACACTTCCACCACTATCCTCCTGGACTGATCTCCTGAATACAGCCCGGGCAGAACTGCAGCGGTGTAATTCTATCAGTGTGACTCCCCATCTAGGCATACCATTCTGGAGTAAATTGCCATCTTTCCAAAGCAGAATTATAGTGGAATAAAGTCACTTATTCTGGAACAGAGCGTCTCCATGAGAAGTTACACCAGCATAACTATGGCGGGATAATTATCCCAGTATAGTTCTTGTGACAACGCGTCGGGGTTCCCTGCACCCCCGTAGTGGCATGAACAGACTCCGCCAGCCAGTAGGATTGAGGGAGTTTATTGCTTCTCCAAAGATGCAGCACAGCATAGATGTAATCTAGTTACAGGGCCAGGCCTAGGATGCCTCAGCCCCCTTGAGATGGGGGAGACTGGGCCCCCGAATCCCAGGCCCCCTTGCTTAGGCTGCTTCCTCCATGATTCCAGACAGAAACTAAACTCTCCTCCAGCCCTGCCCCCAGCCAGGGGTTGGACCCCGCCTTCCTCCCTTTGTCTCTCTCCCTGGGAGGCAACTGGTCTGACAGGTTGGGAGACCCTTGCCTAGAGACTCATCCACTGTCCTGCTGAGCCGTGCTACAAATAGCCGCCAGTGGAGGTCACCCACAGCCCACTGCCCACGCCTAGCCACCAGCAAGTCACCCCCACTACGCCACAGTTCTGCTGATCAGTTTACCCAGGAAGACCTAACTCTCAGATGGTGTGAAGGAACCATGGGTCTATGGCTGAATAGCACCAAAGAGTTAGTGCTCTTTAGGCCTTTGATGCCCTGGGGGCACTAGATGAAGAAGGCTGGTATCAAGGTCTGGTTTTTCCTTATGCTGTGCATTAGGGAGACCTAGAGCAAGTTTTACCCGGCGCAGCAAACAGAGAAGAGTGGAGTTCAGTTTTCACAGCTGTGAACAGGGACCTGGTCAGAAGCAGAGAGGTACGGGATCACTGGGGGGTTTCTGACTGATTCAACGAAAACCCTTGTTGGGCACTTTGGGGTTGAACGTAAGGACATACTGGGCCAGACCAACAGCCCGTTGACCCTGGGGGTCAGAGCCAGATGCTTCAGAGGGAACAAAGAGAACAGGACAATTATCGAATGATCCAGCCTTGCTGCCCAGTCCCAGCTTCTGGCAGTCCAAGAATGAGACACACCCAGAGCATGGGGTTGCAAGTAGGGATGTGAATGGTTAACCGGCCTCACTGTTAAGCGCAGGCTTACCCATTCTGGTTCACCCGTGGGGACTGGAGCAGCTCCCCACCCATGGCGTGCAGGGGACTTCTCCAGCCAGGCTGAAGCAGCCCGTGTCAATGGCAGGCCTGCCCTGGGCATGCTGTAGGCAGGGGCTGCTCCAGCCCGGCCAGAGCGCCCCTAAACATTATGTTTAACCCGTTAACTAATGAATCGGGATTTTATACCCCTAGCTGCAACCCGGACCATCTTGGTGAATTCTTTTTGGAAGCCAGTTATACTTTTGGCCTTCACAACATCCTCTGACAACGAGGTCCTCAGTCTGACCAGGCACTGAGTGATCTAGTACCTCAGACACTCCCCACTTCGATATGCACTTTCCTCTTGCTGAGCAGTAAAGGCTTAAACTGACCACCAATGTCACCAGGATGTAGCCATTCCCCGCCTCTCCTGCCCCCCCTCGCAGCTGTCCATAGTGACCTCTGCACCGAATTCTTTCAACAGATCAACCTCCTCATAACCACCCTAAAAGCAGCCAGAACAAAAGTGGGTTTGGGTTAAAAAATAAAATGTTGAATTTGTGTGCGCATGTCAAGTGTGTGTGTGTGTGTGTGTGTGTGTGTGTGTGGGTGTGGTTTTTTTTTTTTGAGGAAAACAGTGATTCTCACATGATCACACGCCTCCATGAACAGGGGCTTCTTTAAGTTTGACATCAAACAGGAAGAGAGACTAATGGTAACATTTAGAAACAGCTTAACTATTGAAGAGTAAACTGAATTATTAAAATTCTTTCCACTGCAGCAAAGCACCAATGTTAGAGAGAGTACTTCCTATTATTTTTACTACAGTAACTCCAAAGCTCTGGCTGAGATCAGGGCTGCATTGTGCTAGGTGCTGTAAATACTCAGCCCAGCCCCCAGGAACTTACAAGTAAAAGTGGCAAAACAAAGGGGGGGGAAGGGAGATAGGAAATAGACAAGGCCCAGAGAGGAGAAATGACTTGCCCAGGATCATACCACAAATTAGTGGCAGAACTGGGAATATACCCAAGAGTCCTGACTCCTAGCCAAGTGCCCTACCTACTGCCTCACGTGAAGGGTGTTTGTTTACAATACGATTAATGTTAAGTATTAAAAAAGTCATCTCTACGAGCCACCTGATCCACGCAAGGATAGTTACTAACTGCCAGTTTCACTGTCTACATTACACTTTGCAAGAAAAGCAACAGCTGCATCCAGAGGGGGGAAAAAAATCTCTTAACGAGACTTAGAAAAAAAACAAAGCAAAATCTCTTGGCATTAGATAACCCATAGGACAGACCACTGCAAATTAAAAGGCTAAAAATATTCACAACCACCCCCTCATTGCCCCAAATAAACCAAACTGAAAACTTCTTTTCAAATACACAGCATAAACCAAACCAACTGGTACACTTACTGACTGGACAAGAATAAGCAGCTCAGAACAGGGAGACGGGGGAGGGGGGGGGGAAAATCAAATTCACTCATAAGGAGAGGTTTCAAAAAGGCAGGAGTGTTTTTGGTTTACAACAGTCTGCTGGTCTGAAAACAACGGAAGATCCAGCATGTTTTAAAATAACCTACAGACAATCCCGAATGACATCTAGGGAGGTTCATAGTTAAAATCTATTCCAGTCTGAGGGCCAACAGGCAACCCTTGTCATTATGGCTGGCGTTTGGTAGAGGCTTCCCAAAATGACTGTTCACGGAGGTTGTGTATGGGATTTTCTGAGTGTTGACTCTTCCCCAGAGACAGTTTTAAATGGTCAGAACTAAGCACTAGGGTTAGGATGGGACCCTCAGCGGATGCTGAGTGGCCCAAGATGAGATTGCCTTTCAGAGTCATCTCAGCTGATGTTGTGCTCCCTCTTTCTCTTGCACAACACAACAGCCAATGCTGCATCAGAGTCTGCAAGCAAACAGGTTAGTTCATATGTTTCAAGGCCTCTTGCCTGTGACTGGTCAGCCAACGCTCCAGTCCAAGCAGGCCACGTGACAAACTCAAGTCTGTTGTTGCGATCCGAGTGCCGACAGACAACCCGCCCAGCTCGGCGCTCTCTTGCTTGTGCCTCACTGCAATTACGAAGTTGTGTGGCGAGTGAAATTGCACCCTTCCTAAAATATACCCAACGTGACTGGCGGGGAAGGGGGAAAAGTCTTAAGGCCACCAGTGCCTGAAATCATAGGAAATAAAATCACCAGGGTAACACCTACCCCATTCTGCAGAGCACAGCCCTCCCTATAGCCTCAATGGGTCTCCATCAACACCAACCATCCTCCTGTGGAGTCATCTAAAGCAATGTTCAGTTACTTGTGCCTGGAACCACAGCTAGAGAAAGGGGGGAAAAACACCAGCAATTCCTGTTCACATCCGAGAGACTTTGTGACACCTACACTTACAGTCTCATAAAAATGAATGAACCTAGCCTAACAACCAGCTCTCACTTCTTGAAAGTTCTGGGCTTTCCAATTTCTGTTTCTCAGTAGACTAAGTAGTAACATGTGCACAGACAACCCAGGCTGGATATGATTGTTTTTATTCTGTGCTTATGTGGGGTGGACTTGGGCCAAACATGACAGAGGAGTTAGTTAAGACATTATCTTAAAGACAGAGACAATATCTAGGAAAGGACAGAGGCTGCATTGAAAAGAACAGTGGAGCAGACTGGAAAGAAGGGAAGACATTTTTCAGCATACACAGAGTTTCCTATAATCCCCCACACTTTTGCCACAGAAAAACTATCATAACTTCTGGGCTTAAAGAGACCCTATTGGGAATCTTTTTGAAGAAATTTGTTCCCTGGGTAAAAAAGGAAAACGTGTCAAGTGTAGGCAGAGCAAGGAGATGATGCAGAGCCTCTCTGCAAGAATGAAACATCATAAGGAAAACTGCTTGGTGGAAAAAAATAATGTGGAAGATGATGTGAATATGGCTGAGTGGACCTGCTGGTTAGTAACTTAAATAATTCACTGTGCAATGCTTCATTCTTCAAGACACTCTCTCTGCCTTTTAATACAAGTGTAATTTAACAAGTAAATTCCCAAGCTGTTTGCTGTGTTGGATGTTGCTAGAAAAAAAAGTATAGCTTAGCTAATCCTTATGGCTTATTTAATTAGTTAACTAGGTTAGAATCTATCATTCAAATGTACAGTACAGAAAGCTGCAGTGAGAGAAATCTCGAGTTGCCAGTCACACACAGTACCATTTTCTTATTTTATAGGACATAACGCATGCCCCTTATTTTGGAACATCATGGCCACATACCACAATGGTGATGCCAGAAACACATTTCCTATTTTACTTCAGCATAACTCAGCTTTTCCAAGGAACCCCATCCAATACTTGTTCTCAAAAAACAGAAGTGCCAGTGAATTCAATGGTGCTTATTCTAAAATTAAGTGCACTCTAAGCAGAGTCAGTAGCTTTTTTGGTAACTTGATTTAAATTAAGTGGGGGGGGTTTTGGTGGGATTTAAACCACCTTGATTTAAATCAATCCACCCTGCTCACAACAATTTGGTAATATTGCTTCTTGTTCTGTCATCTGCCACCAGCTGGCTCCATCCTCTTTGGAACCCCCTTCAGGTAGCTGAAGGCTGCTCTCGAATCCTCCCTCACTCTTCTCTTCTGCAAACTAAATAAGCCCAAATCCCTCAGCCTCTTCTCGTAAGTCATGTGCTCCAGCCCCCGAATCATTTTCATTGCCCTCTACCGGACTCACTCCAATTTGTCCACATCTTTTCTGCAGTAGGGGCCCAAAACTGGACACAGTACTCCAGATGTGGTCAAAGAGAGGGGAATAAAAGCACGTTTCTTTAAAAGCATTTCACCTCATCATGCTCAATCACTTGCAATTTTGTGCTAGTTAAAGACCAGTATGCGAAAACCTCATTCAAAACTTGATCCAGTTTTATTTCCATCTACCAGTGATTTCTACACAGGTATTTTTGTGCATGACTTACTCTGTCACTAGTGAAGCTGGCATTGCAGATGTTAAAGTGGGACTGGCAGAGGAAAAGAGCCATCTTATTTAGTGAATGAGACGGAACACAATGGAACATTGGGAACACCCAGAGAGACTGTTGGGGAGGGAGTCTTGGTCTCTAGAAATGTAAAAAAAAACCCCCAAAAATATTTAAAATTGCACACTGCAAAGCATGTTAATAGCAAATCTGTCACATCAATGCCAGGCTTTTATATAGCCTGGGCTTCAAAATGCTGTACAAGCTACACTAATCAGGCTTCCTAACACCCCAGGTGAGACGGATGGATTCTCGGCTCCCATGCTTGGGCTGTGAAGACATCACTGTTAGGTCCAGAAGATACAGCAACAACAACGTTTTTCAAGCACATGGGGCTATGGAATCTTAACAATAGGCTTCACACAGAGTGCAAATAGATCTGCTAGTCTAACACCATGAACCCTTCTACAGCAAAGGCTCCCCACACACAGCCATGCTCCAAGATGAAGAAGGTTGGAATTTCCATTCCAAATTCCCAGCAATTTTTGGCAGCTCTGACAGTCTCAGCCAGAGAGTCTCTCACTGTTCCTCCATGCACCACAGTACAGTGACTGCAGTTTTGGCTGAAGTGACTCTTCATGCCCAGCCCAGCCCTGGATTGCTTGCCTGCCCCCAAACTCCCATGGGGTTACAGTAGCTGGTTTGGGTATGTGGCTTTTGCTGAGATCCTCAGGGCAGGTGAGGCAGCTCCAGCTGTCTGCATGTGAGCTGTGGTGGCCAGTGCTCTTCATAACCTCAGACCCAGGATGGGGATGCAACCAGGTGACACTCCCAGGGAAGCAAAGACTGGAGGAGGGGCAAAGGGCATGCCGGGGCCAGGCAGCTGGAAGTGGGTCAGTCTCTGCTGGCCCCCAGTTCCCCTATACCCACCTTGCCTCAGTGGCCCGTGGCCAGTCATCAGCTACCCTTACCTCAGGGGTGCAGTCTGGCATGGCCACTCCTCACTGGCAAGGGAGTGGGGACTTGCTGCCTTTGCCTACCCTGGTTGTTCTCTGGCAGCTTTAGTACACCCAGGCCTTGTCTCAGGCCCTGCCTGCCTTTCCCCAGCCCTGCTCTCTCTCTCTCTCTCTCTCTCTCAGGAAGCCCCCAGTGTCCCTGGCAGCCAGGTCCCTCCTGCTCCCTGGCTAGAGCAAGAGTGTCTCCATTCCTCCCTCCTGGAGCCCTTATTTATACAGCCCTCACTGGGCCCTAACTGGCAATATCAGCCTCAGCTGTGGGCTTTGTTCTCAGCCCTCTCCCAGGGCTGGGTTCTAGCCTTAAAGGGCCTGCGCAGGGCAGGCCTGTTACACACCCCATCACTTGAGGTTTTGAAGAACAGATTAGACAAGCCTTTGTCAAGGATGGACTAGGTGTAGTTGGTCAGCTCAGAGCAGGTGGCTGGACTGTCTCACAGTCACTTCCAGACCTACGGTTCAAGTACTGTATTTTCTCAAGTAAGCCACTTACACAGAAATAAGAGCATTTACACAGTCTTTTGCACTAGTTTGCCCACATGGGTTTCAAAATCAGCTCTCTTGCACAGGCAAGCCCAAGTCCTCAATACAAACGGCAGCTTTTGGGTGAGTAAACCAACTGACAAATGTTAGACGTAAGAAAAACAGCTCACAGCTCATTGTCTTTCCTAGTATTCCTGCACGTACGCGGCAAATCTCAAATAAAGACACGCAACTGAGCTTGTCACAATGGCCACAGCTCGTCTCACTGCAGGGAGTCAGCGCACATGCACACAAGACCAGTGAAATAAACAGTCTTGCTTTCCCCATCTCCCTTGCAGAGGTGGTGCAGAGCTCCACGACGTGCTGCCACGTCTCCTGTGACTCAAGACGTAGCATTTAGAGGAGCAGCGGGCTGGATGCATTGAGGAAACACGACGCTCGGTGGAAGAGCTTTTACGCAAAGAGTCCTTCCAAGAACTGCGTCCAAATGATTTCAAATGGCCTTTTCTCTGGGCCACAGGAGAGGGTTACACTGAGGAGCTCCTCTCACTCTTTGCCAAACATATGGCTGTGACATGCACGATCAGTACGTGCGGCTTTCGTCTGAGTTCCTACTCCCTCCCCACACTCCGCCCCAGTACAAGGCAGCACAGTCCTTTGGCTTCATCCTACCTGTCTGTCCCCCCCACAGCCCAGGGCCCCAGAACGCAGGGGTACAGTCCAGCCTACCCACAGCAGATTTAGGAGACACCAGAATGAATCACACCAGCCGCCCACTTAGTATCCCAGATCCAACAGCAGCGAGCCCAGCTGCTTCAGAGGAAGAGGCCAGAAATGCTGCAGTGATGGGCTAACCTCTGCCCAAGGATGCCTCCCCCAAGACCCAACAATTTAGAGGCTGGTTTAAGCCTATAATGCTTTAGGTTTGCTCAGTGGCCACTGGGCACTCAGATCTCTAACAGCACCCACTGCGGTCAGATTAGTGACTGGCCAGATGAATTCCCATTCAAACACACCAGTCGCTACACTGCTCACAGACGGAAAGGCCAGAATAACAGCATTATCCCCCCTGGGCGAACCGAGACCCCAAGGTCACCCAGAAGTCTGGCAGAGTAAGGAATCAAACCTTTCTCCACATAGGCGAGCCACTGGACTTCCCAGTCACTAACCTGCCCAGCAACTTAAATGAGGGCAGGAGATTCACAGACAGAACAGCCTGCCTCTCCCCCGCCCCAAGCACACAGCAATATTAGTGCTAAATACAGCCATGCCCATTAGTTTGTAATCTGCTGACATTTCCCCCGGTGTTTACAATGCAGCGGGTGCCAACCTGATCCTGTTTAGTCTATTTCCTCCTTTGTGTGCTAGTGTCAATGGCAGCGCCAGCAGAACAGGAAGCTCTTGTTAAACAGTTTGTTACTTAACTGCTGGTGCAGGGCCGCCGGGACCCTGGCCACACAATGCTTCTAGAACACAGGGCTCGGCTCAGGGCTAAGGCACAGGGCCGTCCCAACTCTGCCAGAGTCCCTGTAAGACATTCGTCAAAATACTTCCTCTCTGAGCCT
This sequence comes from Pelochelys cantorii, assembly GCA_032595735.1. NCBI lineage: Eukaryota > Metazoa > Chordata > Testudines > Trionychidae > Pelochelys > Pelochelys cantorii. The sequence goes on from CM064354.1 coordinate 2,866,429, forward strand.
CCAACCGCCCAGTTCCCTGTAAGCTGCATGGCCACACAGCTGTCTATTTGGGGCAGTAGCTGGGGGAGTGCCACCCCACTCCCAGTTCCAAACTAGCTCACCCTCCAACCCAGGGGTGGGCAAAAGGGCCTCCGCAGGCTGGATCTGGCCCACCAAGCAGGTTGAGCCGGCGTGCGGAGGCCCTGCCACTCCCCTGCCCCCAGGCCAATTAGGGCCTTGAAGCACCATGCGCTCCTCGCAGGGCAGGAAGAGGCTTCATGCGCTCCCCACCGCCAGGCCTGATTGGCCTGCGGGTGGGGGAGCGTGCAAAGCCTCTTCCCACCCTGCCAGGGGCATGGGTGCCTAGTGGGAAGGGGGGGGCAAAGGGGCTCCCCCACCTCCAGACCAATCATGGTCTGTGGCTGGGGAAGCCCAGAAGCATCCTGGCCCCGCCCCTTCCAGTTTAGGCCACGCTTCTTTCAGGACAGCCTGGGGCCACTTCACAATTTTTTGAAGTGGCCCCCAGCCAAAAATTATTGCCCACCCCACGCTCTGACCTGCTGTGGCCAAGGCAGCCTGCCCCCCAGCCACCAGGGTGGGGTGTGGTGCCGTTCCCCCCAAGCCCAGGTGCTGCTACAAGAAGAGAGAACTAAGGAGAGGCCTCTTGCCTCGCAGTAGCCACGAAGCACCCTCCTTCACCCCAAACCTCTCCAAAACCCAGCCCCAGTCCATAGCCAGAATCCTCACACCCCTATACCCCAACCCTCTGCCCCAGCCCTGAGCTCCTCAGCCCTGATCCCATCCCAGAGCCTGCACCCCAGCTGGCGCCCTCACGCTCTTGGTACCCCAACCCTCTGCACCAGCCCTGAGCCTCCTCCGACACGATGAACCCCTGGGCCCCACCCCCGCCACAACATCCATTCCGCTCAGGGCTGGGTAAAGTCAGAAGGAACGCTGCCAACACGTAAAACTGGGATGGTTCTCTCACTTGGTCTCTCTGTAAACTCTCTGGGGCAGGGACGATCATCTCTTCCTGTTTTTGTACAGACTGTACCAAGCAGAATGGGGCTGAGATCTCAGCAAAAACGTGTTCTCGGGAAAAACAGACAATTCAATCACAAGGCTGATTGAGGAAACAAACGACACCTAATCTGCCGGTATTACTCTCACAAGCACGTTTCCTCAATCACGGTTGTAAACTTACTGTCAAACTGCTGCCAATCTATTTCTAGGCAGCCTCACAGCTTGCCAGACTGCAGGCTCCAAGGTAAGGCGCTGCTCTGGTGAGGTAGGCCGTCTCCCCACGCTTTCTTGGGAGCCTCACATACCCACTCCCTATCCATTTCTGATACTGACTGTAGTGGAGTCAGATCTGGGGACTTCAGGCCAGGCAGCCTGCAGCCACGCTGCTTGTCCTGCTACAGCCCCCTAAAATGAAGGGAGTTTTACAAATGCAATTTCCCTTTCATTGTTTAAGTGGTTTCCTTTTGTGCACAGCTCAGCTTGGAGAGCTAAATCAGTTTCACTTTTGTTTGCAGGGCATTTAGGTTCTCAGGGCTGCAGGATGGGGACAAAAATCAGCAGGTGAGTTTGTCTAGAACAGCAGTTTTCAAACATTTTTTTCTCATGACCCAGGAGAAGAAAATTGCTGATGCCTGTGACCCAACATAATTTGACTAGACGGAGAGCTCCAAGGTGGAGCTGAGGATGAGAGTTTGGGGCTGTAGGAGGGGTCTCTGGCTTTGGCAGTGGGGGAGGAGGAGGGAGGTCAGGGCTGGGGCAGGAGGGGCTTACCTTGAGCCGCTCCCAGTCAGTGGGGGGGAGGGGGAGAGGAACAGGATGACTAAGGCAGCTTCCTGCTCTCCAGGCACCCAGGCACCGCAGACCCTGCTGCCCCCAGAAGCAGCCAGCAGCAGGTTCCCAGCCAATGGGAGGGCAGAGCTAGTGCTCAGCACATACTGTCCCTGCCCTGAGCACAAGCTCTGCACTCCCGTTAGCTGGGAACCTGCTGCTGGCTGCTTCTGGGGCGCAGCCTGGTCTGCGGTGCCAGGAGAGGCAGGAAGCTGCCTTAGCCCCCTCACTGGTCACCTGATCACTCTGCAGCAATGAGACCCAGTGCCCGAAGTTCCACGACCCAGAACTGGGTAGTGACCCATAGTTTGAACGCCACAGGCCTAGAACAATGACACTCAGATCTCAGAGGTTCAGGAGCCAAATTAGTGATCCACATTACCCAAAAGAGCCATAGTACCACAAATTCATTGTTTTGTTTACTACAGTTATATTCATATTTAAAAACAGTATGATGGGAAATAGTGTGTGTGTACACACACACACACACACACACACACACACACAGTGTTGCTTGGGTCTGCAACTCAGTTAAGTGGTTTTTAAAATAAAAGCTTGTATTTTCAAAAAAAAGTGTTATTTTTAGTTTTCTTTAAAAAAGGGATTGTTAAAAATTTTCTGTTGATTTTTTTAAAGTACATTTTTTAATGGGAATTCCATCAAGTGTATTTTTTCCCCTTCATCTCTATACAATTTACTATGTTTTTAACAAAACAGAGCTATAGTCAATTTGGTTTCCAATAACACTTTCTTCTTCAAACCTTAAGCAGCGATTTAGCTGTGCCAAAACAGAACACTACTCCAAATTTCTCTGTTTTCTCTCTTTTCTGTAAGGTTTATTGAGAAGCAAGCCTACTGAAAGTTCATCCTATTTTTCTGGTTCATCTTGGTTCAGTCTCTTTCAACATTCGCTCAGTTATGTCACGTTTGAGGACACTATTTGATCTGGTGATTGTTTTTCATAAAACTAAATAGAAAACAGGCAATCCAACTCCAGGCACATCCCATTTTCTTGGCACAAACTCTTACCTTGCTTTAAGTTATGTTAAGAAGCAGCTGTATACTGAATTTGGTGGTCGTAGCTCTTACTATTTAGAAGGAGTTCTTGAACAAACAAACTCTCTAAAATACACAGGAGATGCAACAAAATGACTGATCAAGTATTATTTTATCAATTATTACATCGTTATCCAAGAGTAGAACTATCCTGATTGGTTAATAATTAAATCACCCTGCTCTGATAACCCATGTTGCAAAGAGCTGCAGGAGACCCACTGAAGAGCCACTTGTGGCTCCTGAACTTCTCTCTGAGCATCTCTAGGCCAGAAGTTATTTTCATTTTTTGGCCTGGGGGTGGTGTTTTTAAAACATTCACACCACCAAAAAATCAGTCCTGGGCCACGAGCATGTTCAGAGTTGAACAGAACACAGAAAGGCCCTACCTGGGGGCACGTTCAACTCCCACCAACTTCAACTGGGAGTGGGAGGTTTCAGCATCTCAGAATGCATTGGATTATTACACCACAGTCACAGCGCCCAGATTCTATTCCTGCCACTGCGCTAAAAATCACTCCCTTCTCTATGACTCAGTTTCCCAACCTGCAAAGCTGGAATAATGGCGCTTTATAACATGCTCTGAGAGGATACATACCACAAAAATGGTTATACTATTTTGCCAAGCACTAGAATTTAAGAATACTGCCAGAGCAAGATAGTTGGCAAACCCAACACTAGCCATGCAGTTAACAGGAAATTAATACTTCTGACCAATATTAAGCCACCTTCCAAGAAACTGTCAAGCCTTCTACTAGGAGTTAACCACCAATGTTTGCTGCAAGCAGATAGGTAGAGAGACTTTAAGGCCAGATGGGATCACTAGATATAATCTGACCTTTAATATATCACAGGCCTTTAAATGTCACCCTATTACCCCTGTATTGTGCCCAATAACTAATGCTGACTATAGCAATCTCCAGAAAGGAAGCCAGCCTTGACCTAAAGATATCAGGAAACGAAGAATTCACCATCTTCCTTGGTAGAGTGCTCCAATGGTTAATCACCCTCACTGTTAAAAACGTGTGGCTAATTTGTCTAACTACAGTAACAGTAGATGCTACCCTATCATACCTGATCTTTTCTCCCCATGAGGATACTTAGACACTGTAGCAAGTCCTCTACAATCTCCTTTTGATAAACTATATTGTGCTTGTTACGTTTCTCACTGTAAGGCATTTTCTCCAGCCGTCAAATCATTTTTTGGGCTTTTTGCTGTCGCTTCTCCAATTTTTCATCCCTTTAAGACAGGAAAACCAGAACCTCTACAGTATGTTTAGTCTGAGGGTAAGAAAGGAGAATTTAAAATACCTGAATGGAGGGTTCTTGTTGCTTGGGATATTTAAAGGGAGGCTAAACTCAGCCTTTAAATTTTTTTTGGGGGGGGGGGCGGCGCGGGGGCAAAAGATAACCCAAACCTGCTACAAAACCAAAAGACCAACAGAAATGTTTGCAGAAGTTCAGAGGGTGGGGCTAAAGACACATCTGCCATTAATAGACAATGTCTTTAAATCCTTCTAGACTGCTTTGAAAAAAATTATCTTCCTAAATTCCAATGGAAACAGCTGTTTTAAAAAGATGAGTTTTGTTGTAGCACTTAGGCGTCTGTGTCATGGTCCACGACTCCATTGTGTGAGATGCTGTGCAAACTGAACAAGAGACAGTCCTTGTCCCAAACAGCTTACGCTATGTTTGCAGCTCAGGTTCTGCAGCAATGACAACTTGAACAAACTGACCATAAACATGAGGGAAAGTGACAAACTTGCCTTTCTCTCTGCTTGGAGATGGAACAGCAACAAGTAAACAGCTACAACAGTGAAAAGCAGCACATACTTTAATATTTTCACTTGTACTAGTGGAGCAACGATGCTGCAGTAACCCAAGATAGAGTGCCTAACGCAAATGGTAACAACAAAAAGAAATAGATTTGTTTACACTATTATGATTTTATGTTGATCTTTTCAAAATGAGCGGGACAGAGCACTAAAACGAATAACCCTGGTCTGGCAGAAGGGCACAGACTTCCTGGCTTAACACTATCAGTATTAGTCACCTCTAACTTCTATGGTTCTGTGCTGAGAAAGCCAATTTCCTGCCTACTGGTGGGTGGATATTTACCTATGTATAATATATACAGTCAGCTTTACTGAAAGTCAGCATTTTGGCAGCAGTTCAGCAGTAATTATTTTGCCCCCAAAAATATCTAACAAGGAAACAGATCCATCGCTAAGCGATAGAACTGGGACAATTCAGATTCACGTTTGCTCTTTGCTCGCATGAGCAGAAATGGAAATCAATGTGCTTGAGACACAACCACAACCCAGCACTCCAAGACAGCAAAGTCTTATTTTTAAACACAAAAGAGCTTGCATAGTTAACAGAACTTAAAGGGCAACACCTAAGTGCTCTCTTATTAAAAGCAACCACGTTCATGAAGTGATTCTCTGTGCTGCTAATGCTAGTAATCTGCCAGCCTTCCCTGCCAGGGGTAGGATCTGACTCCCCTCCCTTGATCCCTTCTCAAGTCAGTCACACCTGGGTGGAAAATATTAACCATGCAATACCAAAGGGGCCGGAAATGCCACAATGGAAATTTTGGCAGCAGCACAGGGACTGAGCAGCAGGCGCTAAAAATACTTCAGTTAACACAAAATAAAATAAAATAAAATAAAATAAAATGCAGGAGCTAAAATAAGAGCAGCTCTGAAAACCAGACTAGAAAGATCAAAGGCAGTACAAGTCTGAGACAAATATCTAAGCCATGTGATAAGAGATTCTACTGATCTATTTCTGTTCAAGGGCCATTGGCAGGTAGTTTAAACACCCAATCAAACGGATACAGACAGCTTTATAGAACGGAACCAGACAGAATGCACTAAAGTTCTATTTTAAAAAGTTTAATGAACACAACTTTTTTTGGTTAACTTTTAGGGCTCTCCTGCAGTGTCATAAAGCCAAGTATGGTTTCACCAGCACAGTCCTCAGTTTCCCCCATTTGTAAGAGATGTATCGTTCTCAGTTACATACGTATTAGACCAGGGGTCTCAAATTCCTGGCCTGTGGGCCATCTGTGGCCTGAGCACTTCCCCAATTTGGTCTGTGAAATAGTTTGAAAAAGCTATTTAATCAGGCCCACACGCCTGCCAGACTGGGGGAGGGGGAGGCAGGTGGCACGCAGGGACTCACCTGTGCACGTTGCTCCCAGCAGCACCCACATACTTCTGGCTGCAAGAGAGGGGTGCTCGGTCCAGGAAGCCACGCTGGCTTGCCTCTGCCATGATGTCAACTGTGCTGGCCAGAAAGCCGCTGGAGTGAACGCACTTCTGCAGCCAACGGGATGGGGCCAGTGGGTTTCACTTTATGTTATCCCAGGCAGGGACAAGGGATCCCAGCACAAACACGTGGATGTTAGGAGGGGCAGGTAGGATCCCAGCGTGAGGGTGCGATGTTAGTGGAGTGGGGGAGGCAGTGTTGGGACTGGTCCTGCCTTGGGCAGGGGGCTGGACCTGATGACCTCCTGAGGTCTCTTCCAGCTCTATGATTCTATATCGGTGCAAAGACATGAGCATGTCAGGGTGAAGACTAGAAGTGTAAAAGCTGCCTACAATAGTTAACTGGTTAAACAGTTTGTAATGCTTATCGGGTAACTGGTTAACCATTTAACCTTTCATATCCCTAGCGAGGGCTCAGTTTCAGATCTTCTGTAGGATCTTGGTCTCTGTCTGGGCTCCTGGACATAGGGGGAGACACTATCAACTCGCATGTACTGTATTGCCAATACCAAGTGTTCAAAACGCATGAATCAGATCCCACCATGCCCCCCAAACGAATGGCTTCTTGAAATCACAGAAAAATATACTTGGGGATTTTTTTATTTGGGAGCTGGTGTTTGAAGTCTTTGGCTGAACTCGGGGCAAGTTTTCTAGCTTTTCTTCACAAAAGAGAGAGACCTAAAGTCTCCCTAAAAAAAAAGAAAAAAAAGCTGAGATTCTAATACCAGGCACCAACAAACAAGCATAAACTACTAAGTCTGAGCAATCACAGTTGATAGCAGGGCAAGAGGCATCAGGTAGTGAAGTTCCCAGATCTGGCTTAATTCTGATAATGTGAAAATAAAAACAAGTCCCAATGTCAGAAAGTTTGCGATCAAATCAGGAGAGTTCACACCACTGATATCTAGTCAGTTTCACAAAATGAGCTAATAGTTTCACAGCTTACACAGGAGGTGCTGGCAGCACTTGGCAGCCAGAAGCCACTCTAGTCCTGCCGGTGCTGGGATCACCCTGCAGATTTTAAATCACCCAGAGGTAGCTGGTGGAGCCAGGGGATATGCCAGGGGTGGGAGGGAGAGCACACGGACCAGCAGGTGGGGCCAGGAAATGCGGGGGGAGGGGAGAATGCACAAAGACCCCTGTTCCCCAGAGTCTTGCTAGAGGGGGGTGCCCACTGGCTGGATTTGAGGACTGGCACTAGCCCGACAAGAGACTGAGTTTGAAACCCCTGGACCAGGGAGTAACGCTAGTGCCTGAAAAAACAGGCAGGAAGAATCACGCAATGGCCAGGACTGGCTGAGCCAAAGCCTGGGTCTACATAAGGAAATTAGTTTGTTGTAACTACGTCGCTCAGAAGTGTGAAAAATCCACACTCCTAAGTACCACAGTTAAGACAATCTAATTTCTGGCATAGACAGCGTAGGTCAACTAGAAACTTCTCCTGTCAACCCAGCAACCGCCATACAAGGAGATGGATAATCATGCCAATGGGAGAACCCCACCTGTTGCTGTAGGTCAGTGATTCTCAAACCTTTTGACCCATGGCCCATCTGGCTCAATGAAAACCTTTCCATGGACCACCAGTTGCTAATGGAAACTCACCATTAATTACACAATTATGCCCAAGCCATTTTGCCAGGGTTGCAGCTAGGGAGAACAGTTTAATTTAACCAGTAAGAAAGGAAATATTAATTTAAATTATTAAACAGATTAAGGGCCTTAACTCTCTCATGTTAGTTTATCAATCTTCATTTTAAATAAAGTACAGGTTGGACCTCTCTGGTCCAGCATCATCGGGACCAACAAGAGAATTTGCCAGACCAGGGGAGGTCTCCTGCCACTGGCCCCCAAGCCCGTCACCTGCTGCTGGCAGACTGCCCCAGCAGGCAACCCTGCCTCCTCTCCCCACCTGGCTGGGCTGCTTGCCCAGCTACTCCTGGCTACCTGGGTGGCACAGGCTCCGGCTCCGGCTCCAGCTCCAGCCATAGGGCTCCACTGCTGTGTAGCTGGGAGAAACCACGGGGCTCTGGCCCCATTCCTGCACAGCCAGGTGAAGCTGTGGGGCTCTGGCCCCGTGCTCCTGGGGGCTCCGGCTCTGGTCCTGTGCTGCCCCCAGCTAGGTGCCGACTCTGACGGCCCTCCTGCCCTCAGGCCCCTGGGCTCTCTGCTCCAGGAGCATCTGTGATCCTACCAGACCACAGATGTTGCCGGACCAGAGAGTCCCAGATTTTGGAGGTACAACCTGTAAAGTTCCCATGTTTTCTTTACTTATAGCAGTGGTGGGGAACCTTTTTTGGGTCGGGGCCACTATAACCCACAGAAAAAAAATCATTTGGGGATGACAAGTGAAAAACCAAAAGAAAAACAACCTCCCCCCCCCCCCCCAACCTCCAACCCTCATTGACGTGGCCCCAGCTGAGACACTTCACTCTTCTGGTGAGGGAGAACTGAGGCTCAAGGCTTCCCATAGGCCAGACTGACTCTTCTGGAATTCCAGGGTAGTGGATTTTGTGGACCCCCTCTAGGCTCTGGGGCTGGAACAAAAATGAGGGGTTCAGTGTAAGGATTTAAGCAACTAGTCAGGTAGTCGACTAGGCTTATCGGGTAGTCGAGTCACTACTCAACTATTCGCTTTCACGCCCTATTCTGTATCAGAGGCAGCAATGGGGAAGAAAACAGGAGCTGGTGCTGGGGAAAGCCAGCTTAAAAGCCGGTTCCCCCCAGCACTGTTTCCGCAGAGCGGGGCAGAGCACGGGGAGGAGGCAGAGGTGCAGCTGTCCGGGACCTGGTGGGGGCTGGGACTGCTGAATCCTGGCTCGCGCTGGGTCCCTAACCACTGCCACTCTGCATTTTAAATGGAGTAAGAGCCTGAAGGCAGAGGCACAGTGGTCTGCAGTTTAAATGTAGTAGGAGCCAGGCTGCAAATTATACCAACTACACAATTAGTCAGTTATTCGCTTCTTAACATCCTTAGTTCAGTGTGCGGGACAGGGCTGCCCGCAGGAGGGATGGGAGTGCAGGATCTGGGCAGGAGGTGGGGTGGAGGAGGGGGTGAAGGTACAGGGTCTGGGTGGGAGGTAGTGTACAGGAGCAGGCTGGGAGTAGGGGGGTCTGGCCAGGGGGAGGGGGCAAGAGCAAGGGAAGGTGTAGTGTGTGGCTAGGAGGGAGGGTGCAGGAGCAGGCTGAGGGTGCGGAGTCTTGGCAGGGGGATTATGTGAGGGGGCTGGGGTGTGGGGGTCTGGGCTTGGGGGGGGCACTTGCCTTCGCACCCCATGCCAGTCCCAGGCACTGCCTCCCGCTGCTCCCATTGGCTAGATTCTGGCCAATGGGAGCAGTGGGGAAAGCCTCCAAGCAGCGCACCCATGTGCTGCTGTTCCCCTAGCTGGGGGAGAGGGGGAGCATTTCTTCCCCACGAGCCAGATTGCACAGCAGGACTTGGGGCTTTCTCTGCCCCCCCCCCAATGGGAAGCCGGAGCTAATGATCCAACCATGCTGGGGAGGGAGGGCGAGGCTGGAGCGCCAGCACAGGCTCCCTGCTGCGGGGGGAAGGAAGGGGCTTAGCTCGAGCCACAGGCCACCTGGGAGGTGGCCATGGACCACTAGTGGCCTGTGGACCACAGTTTGAGAACCGCTGCTATAGGTAGAGAAACCTCAAGTCTCTCTGAACATCAGCTCCTCACCTGCAAAATGGGGATAACATTTCCCTACATCAGAGACTGCAAGATGGGGGCCGAGTAAATATAGCCAAGGGAGAAAACCACTAAAAGTGACTAGACACAAAGGAGAAACTGACTGCTCTCCTTCCACTGCACTAACTGAAATGATCATTGCACTGATTCAGCAAAGCACTCAATTCTAGCCCCGCTAATCAGACCACCTGAGTATGGCTTTGCTGAATCAGGACTCAACCAGCATACAAAGAGAGTGAAAACTAAGTTGGAATGTTAAAGTAGTTTCAGTTTTAATAATCTAAACAAGACTAGTAACAGGAAGTGAGGAAGTTTACTTGTCCCTTTGATGGATGCCAGACAGCTACCGTTCATATGAAGGAGACAATTACAGTGACTACCTAACTCAAACCATGTATCCAGCTGCAATTACACCCCCATTTAGCCCCTCCTGAGTTGTATTTAGCAAGGCATTTCATACATGCTAACTGGGTCACTTAAGCAAGCCATCTCAGCCATCAAACCTATTGTGAACTGCAGATTGCACGGCTTCGCCTGTGGATTTTGACTGAAACCAGACAATGAGTCCAAAGCACAGCAAGTTCCCAGAGCTAGCTTCAGCAGTACCAACCACATACTAAGGAGAGAGACTCACAAACCAATGCTACAGATATTGAGGGGGAGGGAAAGGACAGCCATTAAGGAGTATGACATTCTAGAAGAGCTAGCCAGCAAGAGTCCATTTACCAGTCATGTTCTTTTCAGCGTCTCCTTCCCTGAAATGCCCTTTCCCAAGAGACTCACGTAAAAGCAGAACTCGCCTCTTTCCTGGTCAGCCTCCTCCTACCGAGCTCATGCAGTGATTTCATCCCACTTAGCAAGTGATCTCACAGAGGGATTGGTTTTATTGCTATTCGTTGAGCACTGCCCCTAGCCTGAATCCTGTCTACAATAGGGACGAAAGCGACTAGTCGACTACCTGATAAGTAAATGCTTATCAGGTAGTTGAGTAGGAACTTGACTAGTCGCTTCCTCCTCCCCCTTGCTGCCTCTATCAGAGAGAGGCAGCAAGGGGAGGGGGGGGGACGAGCCGGTGCTGGAGGGAGCCGGCTTAAAAGCCAGTTGTTTCCCCCCGTCCCCCGCACTGTCTCCATGGGGGGCAGCAGGGAAACGGTCCCTTGAAACAGTCCCACTCATGCCGGTCCCACTGCTGCCCTTTGGAATATACAAGAGCTGTGGCAGAAATTCCATCAACTACTTGAAATGTAACGTCCTTAGCCTTCACAAAGACATGGCGGTGCTTTTAGGTCAAGTTGGCCGGTCCAAGAAGGGGTACGGATGGAAACTCAATGAATGCAGCTCAGCTGCTAATGTAAGCACTCTAATGTGGACACAGACTAGTATCAATGCCCCAATGCCTCCCACAATTCCCCCAGCTCTTTCTTTCCTTGCTATCTTCCTAGGCTCTGCTTCCAGACCAAGTATCAGCTACTAATTCATATGGGATGGTTCACTGTCTGAAACCCACCTTGGCACTTCTCCACTTCCAGTACAAAGCTCCCTCTAACTGCAATGGCAACCAGGCCACCATCTTCTCAGCATGGTGCCAGCTGGCCAGAGATGATGCCAAGGTCCTGGTGGACCCCTAATGCTAGACCAGCAAAGGCCACAATTTTGGCACCAAGACCCAGAATTCAAAGCAAGCAGAGCAGGAATCCATTAGGTGAGATCTTAAGGCTGGGAGAAAGCGACCGTAAGAACCACCTACTGCAAGACAAAGACCATAGCTCCAGTGCAGTACACTGTTCTAAGTAACACAAGATAGGTGACTAGTCTCTAGGAATGTGAATGGTTAATTGGTGGGGGCTTGAGCAGCTCCCCACCCGCTGCGGGCAGGGGCCGCTCCAGTCGTCCAGAGCAGCCTCTGTCCATGGCAGACCCCCTGTGGCATCCGGAGCAGCCCCTGCACGTGGTGGGGGAGGGGAGTGCAGGGAGGGGCTGCTCCAGCCCAGAGAAAGTTTCCATTCCCTTGTACCACTGCAGCCTGAAACAGTGATCAGACCATCGCAAGGAACATGCTGCGTCCCTGGGCTAGCCCTGCACACACTCATGCCCTCAAAAGCCAGATTAGAAGAAAAACAAAGCACTTGCTGTTTGCTTGATGGGAGAAGGACCCTGGTACTCAGCAGGCCATGGTCGAGATGGTCCTCCTGACACTGCTGAGAGCAAGCCAGAGGCTGCTCAGCTGTGCAGCAAAAGGACGAGACCCCGGGACGACCTGCTGCAGGAAATGCAGAAGGACTTCACCAGGTCAGGCCACCTGCACAAGCCAGACTGGCCAAGCCAGGCAGTGGTCCAGAACATGAAAGAAGGAGGGAAAAAATGGCGTGGGTGCCCCCAGCACGAGCAGGGATGAAGAAGCCAACCCGCCAGCTGCAGAATGACATGTGGGAGCAACTTCCTGGCATCCTGGCCAGCAAGACCCAAAATGCACCTCCACTGACTCCTACCCCAGTCGGGGTCCTGCCTGCCCCAGTCATCACATTCTGAAAGCGGCGGAGAACGCCAGGCTAGGAAGAGCCAGTCACAGCAGTAGCCATGCATGGGCGTACACATGGTCAACAGTAGCCGATACACTCCAAAGCATGCTTGTGTGGGGGCAGGAAAACAGGCACCGTATCTGATACACACCTGATGGACGCACTCACACTGATTCTCTTCCCCTTCCAAAGCAAGGCAGACACCCCTTGTATTCCTCACGCCTCCCCACACACCGGGGTGTTAGATCCTGTTTCATTAGTTAACCCGTTAAACATTAAGTTTAACCAGTTAACAGATTAAATGAGGCGGGGCCAGCAGCCGGTGTGCTCCAGCTCCACTCCCAAGGAGTATCAGAGGCAGCAGCATGAGGTGCCAGGCGTGAGCTGGTTCGCAAGAGCGGCCAGTTTAAAAACCAGCTCCCCTCACAAACCGGCTACCTGTCACCCTGTGCTATTGCCTCTGATAGAGGCAGCAGCATGGGGTGGCAGCAGCAGCCCCTGTCTGGTGGGAGAGGGGGAACTCTAGACCCGGTGCCATCAGGAACTAAGATGGGCTGCCTGCCCGCCAGGCTCCTAATACACTTTAAATGCAGAACCACGGCAGAGGCAGGGGCAGGTCCCAGACCCATGGCAAGCCAGAACTGAGCTGGGCTGTTGGGCAGCCTGCTAAAACATTTACTGGCAAGGGTGGAGGGAGGGAAAATGCCTGTAGTCTATAGCAGCAGTGCACAACCCGTGGGGGTTGCGGCTGTCTTGCTGGGCTGGTCGCAGCACTGGGCCGGCTGCCATTTTGTTTTCCCGACTTGGCGTCCAACGTACCCGCAGCGGGGGGAGTGGCAGGGGAGTAAAGCAGCGCTTTAAATTAAAGGGGCTGCAACAAAATCTTCCCAGCACCTTTTTTTTGTTTGTTTGTTTTTGCTCAACCAAAATTTTTCCTTTTTTTTCTGCGTGCAACCAAAATTTTCCCGGCCCTGGGGGTCGCAAATTTAAAAAGGTGGAGCACCACTGGTTTATAGCATTAGCCTATAAGCTTTTGCTTATCGGTTAGTCGACTACACTATTACATCCCAAGTCCATGCTGCTTTATGGATAGCGTGTTTCCAGCACCATGGTGCGCCCATTCGGTATGCAGCTCAACCTGCTTCTGTCACATGCTCTTGCACCAGGGTACCGCTTCATAAGCCAGGGAACAAAGGATAGACTGGGTCTCCCAAAGCAGTGAGCAGAGATACAGTGGGCCATACTGGATCATTTAGCGCACTGTCCTGTCTGCCGACAGTGCCCAATGCCAGGTGCCCCAGAAGGAATGAATAGAATAGGTAATCATCTAGTGATTCCAACCCTGCCACCCATGCCCAGATCCTGACAAACAGGTTAGGGACCCCATCCCTGTCCACCCTGGCTAACAGCCATTGACGGACCTATCCTCCATGAATTTGTCTAGTTCTTTTTTTAACTCTATTAAAGTCTTGGTCTTCACAACATCCTCTGGCAAGGAGTTCCACAGGTTGACTTTGCATTGTGTGAAGAAATACTTCCTTTTGTTTGTTTTAAACCTGCCACCTATTAATTTATTTGGTGACCCCTAGTTCTTGTGTTATGGGAACAAGTAAATAACTTTTCCTTGTTCACTTTTCCTCACCAGCCATGATTTTATAGACCTCTATCCTATCCCCCCTTAGTCTACTCTTTTCTAAACTGAAAAGTCCCAGTCTTATTAATCTCTCGTCATATGGCAGCCATTCCAAACCCCTAAACATTTTGTTGCCCTTTTCTGAACTTTTTCCAATACCAAGATATCTTTTTTGAGATGAGAAAACCACATCTGTACACAGTATTCAAGATGTGGGCGTATCATGGATTTTTATAGAGGCAATAAGATATTTTCTCTCTTATTCACTATCACTTTTTAAATGATTCCTAACATTGTTTGCTTTTCTGACTGCTGCTGCACACTGACGGTACGTATAGACTGTAGAGTTTTTCCGGGATACCGGAGGTCTCCCAGAAAAACTCTGCTGCATCCAAGGAACACGTCTGCTATTCCAAAATTTTTTTCGAAAGAGCAGGCACTTTTTTTGGCATCCCTGTAAACCTCATTTTATGAAGAAGAAGGGATGTTCTGAAAAAAGGGGTTTTTTTCCACATTTTGCCCAATGTAGATGGGCCAAATGTCAGAAAAGCTTCTTCCTAAAAAAGAAGTGGAAAAAACATACACAAATTGCGAACCGCAAATTGTGTATCTTTTTCCAGAAGAACTGTGTAGTCTAGGCAGAGCCTGAGTGGATGTTTTCAGGGAATTATCCACAATGAATCCAAGATCGCTCTCTTGACTGTAACAGCTAAATTAGTCCCCATCATTGTATACATATAGTTAGGATTATGTTTTCCCATTTGCGTTACTTTGCACTTATCAATATTAAAATTCATCTGCCATTTTGTTGCTCAGTCACCTAGTTTTGTGAGATCCTTTTGAAGCTCTTCACAGTCTGCTTTGGAATTACTATTCTGAGTACAGGGTGTCCCCGTTATAAGTCGACCCAGTACACATCCATTCCGCACTGGAGTCGCTGACATTTGAGGGAACTGATGCATTAAGTCCTCCCATTCAGTCACGCAAAAACCCCACCAATTTGCACAAATGGAAGTCAGCCACAGGAAAAATATTCTCTGATTTAAGTTGTTTCGCTGTAAGTCCAAGTTTTTTCAAATGTATCTTGGACCTATAGTGAGGATGGCCTGTAGTTTATCATCATCTACGAATTTTGCTGCCTCACTGTTTACCAATTATTTAAAAAAAATTTTTTTTTTTTAATAAAATGCTTTTTGAAGGAGAAGGAAAAAAAAAAAAATCTATCTCCACTTCCTCCCCCGCAGAGGCAACAGCACAGGGAAGGAAGGCTGATGTAAAGCAGCCTCTGTCCGCAGCACCCTAGGCTCCATGGCAGCAGCCCATCCGCGGGGGGTCCGAGCTCCCCACGACAGAGGCTGCTGCTTCTGCTTTGCGGCAGCCTCCCCTACCCCCTTCCCCATGCTGTTGCCTCTCATAGAGGCAGCAGCACAGGGGGAGGGGTGGCCCAGGTGGCACTGCGGAGTTGGTGCTGAGGGAACCAGCTTTTAAGCACTGACTCCTGCCCGCCCCCCCACCTCCCTGATGGTATTTTAGGCTGAGCACTGAGTCTCATTGGGTAGAGAGATTAACCTAAGTAATCTATACAGAAGCTAGGGATGTCAATGTGGAGATGACTACACGATTAACAGATAAGTCTGGGCTTATCGCTCAATCCTGTTGACTACACGCATTCCCCCCCCCTTGCTGCCTCTGTATCAGAGGCAGCAAGGTTGGGGGGGGGGGAAAAGAGTGGGAGCTGGCTCCCTGCGCATACCGGCTCCTGCCTGCCCCCCTCACCCTCTGCACTGCTATCAGAGGCAGCAGCGGGGGGATTAGAGGAGGCGGATCTAGTGCTCGTGGGGAGCTGGCTTTTAAGACAGCTCCTCACAGGCACCAGCTCCCACTCCCCGCTTTTGATACAGAGGTAGCAAGGAAGGGAATGCGTGTGGTTGACAGAATTAACCGATAAACCTGGGTTTATCGGGTCATCGTGTAGTTGTCTCCATGTTGACATCCCCAGCTTCTGTACAGATTATTTAGGTTAATCTGTCTACCCAATGGGACTCAGTGCTCAGTCTAAGATACTATCAGAGATGTTTAGTTCTGCAGTTCTCCAACTTCGGATGTGTGTCTCCAGGGATAACATGCTGTTAACAGCAAAAATATTTTAAAATAAATAAGTCTATAGAGGTGAGAAATAACAGACCTCAACCCTATTGTCCCTCTGCAAATGTGTGTACACAGAGTCAATCCCTTCTCTCTCGAAGTGCAAAGTTTCAAAAAGTTCAATGAAAAGAAGCCAATATTTTAAGTTTATCATATTGGCCTACTATTTACCCCTTTCTCCAGATCATTTATGAATATGTATGGGATTGGACACCACTAGCAACCTCTCCCCATTCTGAAAACTGACCATTTATTCTTACCCTTTGTTTCCTGTCTTTGAACCAGTCATCAATCCATGAGAGGACCTTTTCCCTCTTATCCCATGACAACTTACTTTACTTAAGAGCCTTTGAGGGACTGTGTCAAAGGCTTTCTGGAAATCTAAGTACACTCTATCCACTGGATCCGCCTTGTTCACATGCTTGTTGAACCCCCACCCGCAAAGAGTTCTAGTAGATTAGGGAGAAAGGATTTCCCTTTCCTGAAACCCTGTGGACTTTTCCCCCCAACAAATTATGTTAATCTATGGCTGACAATTCTGTTCTTTACTACAATTCCAACCAATTTGCCGGGTACTGAAGTTAGACTTACTAGTCTGCAATTGCCAGGATCACCTCTAGAGCTCTTTAAAAAATTGGTGTCACATTAACTATCCTCCAGTCATTTGGTACAGAAGCTAATTTAAAGGCTGGGTTACAAACCACAGTTAATACATCTGCAATTCCACATCTGAGTTTTCAGAACTCTTGGGTGAATGCCATCTGATCCTGGTAACGTGCTACTGTTTAGATTATCAATTTGTTCCAAAATCTCCTCTAATGAGACCTCAATCTGGGACAGTTCCTCAGATCTGTCACCTAAACAGAATGGCTCAGGTTTGGGAATCTGCCTAACATTCCCAGCCATGCCATGAAGACCGATAGCCACATGACTAGGCAGGGACAAAGCCCAGCACGCTGTCAATGCCACCCACACAGGTGTCCATGGAACTCTTCTGTGGGTTCACCTGCACTACAAGCCAGGCCTTTGGTGCATTTGTAGTTGGCATGCTACTGCTGCCTACACTGCAATTCCTACTTGTATGAGCTCGACTGAATTGGTCAGCGCAAGTATGCATATATGAGCAGGGTAATCACCCCACCAGCAGCTCACAGAGCAGATGTAGCCTCTGGCCCTCCAAGGCCTGTGTACTAAGGGTGTACACCCCTTACCCACTTAGGTAACCATGTGCACCAGTGGGGGAAGAGACACAGCAATGGGCACACATGTACCAATGGTCCCACCAGCGTGAGAAGCCCAATTCACTCAATTTCAGGGAGACCTGCCACCTTCACCACCTACAAGTGAACCAAAGCAATAAATGCGTGGCAAACCTCTCTCAACTCAGCCAATGGTTAAGTTGCCAACGGATGGCCACAGATCTGTAACACTCCAGAGTAACCAGCTTCCAGATGACAACAGCAACCCACTTCAGCCTCTCACACGTCTCCTGGCACTGAAGAGCTGGGGCAAGTTCCTCCCAGCTCCAACACTCCCCTCGTGTGGAGGTTCTGGGTCCACTCGCAGCCATCCCAGGTGGACGTGGCCACTCTGCCTGACCCACAACTGCCTGCCAACACAGAAGCATCATCAGTCATTAAAGTCTAGCAAGAGTCCCCACCCCTCCATCTCAGCATGGCCCTCCTTTGCAAAGCTCCCCGCTGAGGTCTCAAGCAGTCACGTTGCTGAAAACACCCTCCCCACCAGGCTGCCTGCCATGTGCCAGCCTCCTTTTTCACAATGGGCATCAGTGCCAACATCTGGCACAGGCCACTGCTCACAGTCGCTCCCTTGCCGCTGACTAGAATGAAGATTGGGGCCGGAATTCTGGAATACATCCAGCCAGAAGGGTGTGGGCTGGCAGGCTATGAGCACTTCTGCCACATGCCCAGAGGACTGACAGGACCGATGGGACCTCCCACAGTTCACTGAACAAGAACTGAGAGCAGCTCAGCTTACTGCAGTGGGAAGGACCAGGAGATGTGCCCCCCAGAAGCACTGGCATGACACATGGGTGAGTACACAGCCATTTGCCTGGTGCTTGCAAGGAGGCTGCTGCCACGCTAGACGAGTTAAGCTGGCAGCCAAGACGTAGTCAGAAGCGGGACGTCAATCAAGGGCACCTCCATGCCCTTCGAGTACGCCGAACTGCAGCAGCCATTCATGGGGCGCTCAGACTGGGTTCACAAATACACCTGGAGAACATTTTCACAACGAGTCACAGAACCTACAGGAACAGCGACTCCTCCAGGTATCACAACTCAACAACGTGTCAGCCCTGGAGCCTTCCCATTCCAGCTGCAGGAGATTTCCTGTCCCACAGGGCAAATTCCACTGGACAGCTACAAGTCGTCCTGTGGGAAGAGCTGACAACTCCCGTCCCGTGGGGCAGGTGGGTCCCCAGCCCCTTATTCTGTGTGTGATGCTCTTGGAAGAAACAGACTCCGAAGCCGCTCCGAGCGCCAAGATTCACAGGACACTACAATGCAGATCACTGATTTTTATTCACTGCCCAAATCCCTCTGAAATAAAAAGGGGTGGAAACATACTGGGAAGGGGCTGGGTCCATGGTCTAGCAGGCCAGGTGAGTGGATGTTGTATAGCACCCTGCCTGCCCAGACTCCAACTGCCGAGAGCAACTCAGAGAGGTAGCCAGAAACCATTCTTGTCCACACTGGCGGCCAGTACAGTGGCACTAGGTAGGCAGAATCCCCCAGAGCTCAACAGTAACCATGCTGCCCCCACATGCACTTGCTGCAGAAAATGGACAAGCCTATTGGCCCAAGTGCCGCAGTGGCACTGTGACCCGGCCTAGGATGGGGAGAAGAGCAGTCAGATAGAGGGATGACCAGCCCTAAGAACAAGCTGCCTCCTGGTTGCATTCTTACAATGGCACGAATCTGCTCAGAGCATGAGACATCCAACGAGCCACTGACTCAGAATGACTCCTCTCTAGGGATGGAAGCGACTAGTCGACTATCCGATAAGCAAAAGTTTATTGAATAGTCAACACACTAGTCGACTAGTCGCTTCCCCCCACCTGCTGCCTCTATCACAAAGTGGCAGCATTTCAAAGCGGAAGCACCTGCCTAGAGCCAGAGTGCCACCTTTGAAATGTACAAGAGCCCCAGTGGGGGCTCTTGTGCATTTCAATGAGGAAGTGCTGCATGGAGCCGAGTTTCCCGCTGACCCCAGCCTCCATATGGCGCTTCCGCTTTGAAATGCACAAGAGCCCCCGCTGGGGCTCTTGTACGTTTCAAAGGCAGAAGACGGAAGTTCTTATCAACTAATTGATGGAAATTCCATTGACTATTCGATTAGTTAATCAAAATGTAACATCCCTACTCCTCTCTGGACCATAAGCCCTCTGAAAGGACTCCTGAGAGAAGATGGTCTCATGACTCAGGCCTGCTCTGAGACTCGGGGCACTCACACCAAGGACTGTCTTGCTACATAGGCCCCTGACCTCAAAATGGATAACCTCTACCATGCCACAGCTAACAGACGGCCTAACCAATCCAGACGTCCATCCAGGGCAATCACAGGTGGAAGTCTGTGGAAGTGCTGGTTCACTTGAACTCCCGGGAAGACGAGAAGGTGGCTCCATGGGGACTGCGCACTATGCCTATTACCCACCATCTCAACCTGTATTTCAGCTCAGGAGACTGAGTCAATAATTGTCCCACTGTTCCCAACCTCTTCCCCTGCTGACCCATGTGAGACGGTTTCTAGAAGCTACTACTGTGCTATAATGCTACCTCATGCAATTAACATTGCTAGTGGGTTTTAGGGCATCTCCGTCAGAGGGCTGACACTGCTAAGGAACACATTTCCCAAGGCTCCCAGGTTTGCACAAGTCCTTCCGACAACACAGCTCTGACCCATCGCAGTTCTCTCATTGTCCGGGGAAAAGAATATTTCCTCCCATCTGTGTTGTAATTTTACAGCAGGGCGAGATGCCTGGGCAAGGAGGAGAGAGTTATTTTTACACGTTTCCAGACAGCAGGCAGATAGCATTCATGCACAGGCATCCCCCCTTCCCATGTCAATGTCACATCATGCAGACACCATATCCTAACATCCTAACTTTCTGTCAAGGGAACATGGAGAAAGGCAGTCGGCCATTTCTCTCCCCCTCGCTCCTTGGCTCTCCACTGCTAAAGTGCTCAATCCGGTTCGATCCCAGCTCACTGCCTGAATCTGCCCTACAAATGGGCCAAAGCGAAGAACGGGTTTTGCAGCCTAACATGAAATTAATAGAGCCAACTAGGAGACAGGATACACAGGGCAACCTGAAACCATGGACAGGGCTTGGCAGAGCAGGGACGTCTGAGTGTAAATGACTAACCGTTTAATGGATAAGCAGATGCTTATTGGTTAACAGTGTCTGTTACACTCAGCAAAGCCTCCTCCCCCGGAGCTAGGCTGGCAAGGCCTGGTGCCGCCCCTTCCCAGGGAGGTTTCACTAGGCAGAGCCTGTCGCATGGGTATCAGAGATTTCCAGCAGTGACACAATGTAGCCAGACATGAACCCCATCTTGTTTTCCCCCCCAGAGAGCAAGAGAAAGGCAGTCAGCCTTTGATGCCCTGGGAACGCAGGTGTGCTGCCTGTCCCTGACTCTACCATAAACAGAAACTAGACAGTAAATGGGCTAGCTGACGACCCGGGGCCTCCCGCTGCCCTGATGGCTAGTACCAGTAATTGACACGCCTGCACTGTCCCAGGAGAGGAATCTTCGCCCATCATATACCAGAGGTGCCCATTGTCTGCATTTTCCCAGGCGTGAATTATGCTTTGCACCCTTCGTGGGAAACTTGGCATTCAAAGCCATTTTTCCTAATTGGCCACTTGAGACCAGGAAGAAGCCTACGTGACCCAAGGGTATAAAGAGGGGTTTAGTAGCCCACCCCATTTGAGCTCCAATCATCTACACCTTCTGGCAGGTATTGGTTGTCTCCCGAGGTCTGTGGGACGCCCAACCTCGCCCTACTTCTTCCCGAGAGATTGAGAAAAAGACGCTGGCCACGCCAAGTCTGGAACGCAGGGGTGAGAATATATACCTGCTAGGTGTCTATTTTGCATGCATTTAATAAGAGCTCAGAGAACCAAAAGGGTTTCATGGTACCTGTAAGTGACTTATTAGTGTAATTTCTGTCCTGTCCTTTGTAGTGGCTGCGTTATCTGTAACATAGTAGTAGCATTTAACAGCTAAGTTTACCCTGTAACAATAAAATAGTAACTGTTTAAGCTGTGACCTGACTCCTTCAGTTGCTGTAACAGAACCAAGCACAATTTTAAAAAGAACTCCAGCTGGTCATAAGGGACAGATATAGGGAGAGCTTGAGCGTTGGATCATGTCGCTTCCAGGGGACAGATCCGTTGGGGCATCTCTCAGCCTCCCCAGGCTGCCCGCTATGAAGGGATCGTGCATCCTAGCAGTCAAAATCTGAGGTGTAATAAGTTCTCCCTGTAAACTTCTTGGGGCGCCCGTCAACCTCCTCCAGGTTGCCCGCTGCTAAGGGACCCCAGTCCTAGCAGCTGAAGTCTCAGGTGTATAATACACACACACCACTCACTGCCCTGACCACCAGCTGACACACGGTTACCTTAATACATGATTTTTATCATCCCTACTGTGGAGCAGGCCAAGCATCTCCAAAAAATGAAACCCCGTGGTCTGGCTACAGCCACAGCAAAGCCAGGAGCATCGAGATGATCATACTTGCCCCAGCAATCTTCTCTGCTACCAGGGAAACCTGCGTGCCAGGAAGTGGGTGGGAGATAGCTTCTTCAACAACCATCCAAGAGAATACGGCATACCCACACTGGTATGCAAACATACCCATTACCGGCTCTTCTAGGTAACGACGGGCCTATGTTTGCACAGCCCATGCACAATAGGGCCCTGGTCTCCAGGTATGACACAGTACAAACAGCAAGTCATAATGTAAAAAATTGCAAGGCTCAAGTTCCACCTCCCTCCCAGAAGAGCAATTTTGATTTAATCCTTTTCTCCGAGTGCCCGAAGGTGCCACAGCAGCGCTAGCTAACAAGGGGCACAGCAGAGGGTCGCAGACTAATCTCAGTTTTGACACTGACTCCCGCTCTCTCTCTCTCTGCCTCTATTTCCATCCACCAGTACGATGGGGTGGGATTTATCCACTACCCAGAGAACCTCGGAGGGAAGGTATTTATGCTGCAGTATAGTAGGCCTGAGACAGAGGCCCCATTGTGCTCAGCGCTGCACACACAGCTGCAGAGCCCCTTCTCCAAATGATCTATAAACCCCCCTTTAGGGATGGGTAAAGGAGGCCCAAAGAGACCATGGCTCCACCACAGTCAGGTGCTTTAAAAACAACGAGCAGTCCTGCGGCACCTTAAAGACTAACAGACTGATCTGGGCATCAGCTTTTGTGCGTTAAAAACCACTTCATCAGATGTGCACTTGGATCTGACAAAGTGGTTTTTACCCATAAAAGCCTATGCCCTGATCGATCGGTTAGTTTTTAAGGTGCCACAGAACTCGTTTTTGTTGGTTTGTTTGTTTTTTTAAACACAGATACAGACAGATACCCCTCTGAAAGGTGCCTTAAAGTTATGTGAATGCTCAGCACCGGCTTCACTCAGGGCTTAAGTGATGTGACCATGGTCACGCAGGGAAGCTGCAGCAAAGCCAGACTCACTGTGTCCTAGCATTGCTTTATAGAAAAAAAGATGGACGCAACTTGAGATGCCTTTGCTGGCAAGGGGGCACACTTGATATTTCCACCAGATGACCAAGTCTGGTTTCATACCGCGGCTGCAGAAGATTGGGGCAACTTCACTTTGCTGAGACACAAAGTTTGTTCTGAAAATATTATTTCCTCCCTACCTTTTTAACAGTGAGCTGCTTGGAGCTGCCTATTTCCCCACCTCCCCTTCAACTGCCTTGAGATCTATCTGCAAGGGAAGGCTTGGGGCTGGGTAAATGGAGAGAAGTACTCTCTCATTTGCAGAGCCCTGGAATTACTGCCTTCCTGAAAACGGTTTGCATGGGAACAGCTTCACTCCTGTCCCCAGCTTACGCATTCCTGTTCCTTCTCCTACTCAAAAGGTATCATCTCTGCCCCCCCCAGCTCTTCTCAAAGCAGCCAAGGCTCAGATCAAAAGCAGGGGCTAGCAAGGGTAAATAAGCAGAAAGCAACCGCACCATCACACTTTGGAATAAAGAAAAGGTGAGGGGGGTGCTCCGTGGCACTGAAGGACAGTCTTCAGAGTTTACATTTGGCTGTCAGTGCACCTTCGGAGGGGCTGTGAATGACATGCCCCCCCACTACCAGAGCACCCCAGTGCCTCATAACACCTCTATGGTAGGACCATGCTCTCATCTTTATCTTATAGTTGGGGAACAAGAGGCACAGAGAGACTTGCCTCAGGTCGCACAGGAAGTCTGCATTGGGCATGAACTTGAACCCAGACTAGTGCTCTAGCCAGGGGACAATCATTCCCCATTATGGAGGAAAGAAAATAGGGATGTTAAAATTAGATTAATCAACTAATCCAATAGTTGATAGAATGTCCATCGACTGTTCGATTAGTTGATAAGGGCGCTTCCGCTTTGAAATGCCGCAAGAGCCCGCTGGGCAGCCTGTGGCTGCCTTTGAAATGTACAAGAGCCCCAGTAGGGGCTCTTGTGCATTTCAAAGATTGAAACAGATGGAGCCTGAGGCCAATTTCTGCTCTGAAATGTACAAGAGCCCCAGCAGGGACTCTTGCACATTTGAAAGACAGAATACCGCCACTGCACCCCTGTCCCCTCCCACAGAGCTGGAGGTGGGGGAAACTGGCTTTTAACAGCTCCCCCCAGAACCTCCTCCTCTTCCTCCCCTTACGTCCTCTTTCTGACAGAGGCAGCAAGGGAAGAGGGAGAAGCGACTAGTTGACTAGTGTGTTGACTATCCGATAAGCTTTTGCTAGTCGACTAGTCGCTTACATCCCTAAAAGAAAGCTAATTACTGTTAAGCAACAGGGGGTCTGGAAGTCTTGGTTCCAACTCTGGTTTTGCCACAAATGCCAAGCAGTGCCATCATTTCACTACTCTCAATTTCTGTAACTAGTGGAGCAGGTATCCCAGTGGGGAGGGGACAAATGAATCTACAGAGAGCCTCAAACAGAAGCATCTGGAGTGCAGCACACTCTGTACCGCTTTTAAAAAACAAAAAGCAATGCTTTACATTATTTGCAATTAGCTCTTCCAAGATTTGCCCAGAGAGTACTGTAGCTGTGTTAGTCCGAGGATATCTTACTGGACCAATCTTTGAGCTTACACAGAACTCTTCTTCAGGTTTAGGAAACGTACTCAGGCTTTGCCTACACTTACCAGTTTAAAGCGCAACCGCGGCAGCACTTTAAAGCGAAAGTGTGGCTATGGTGTGAGCGCTGGGAGAGCGCTCCTGCAGCGCGCTACGTAAACCACCTCTGAGAGGGGAGCCGTGGCCTGATTCACACTGGCGCTTTACAGCATTGCAACTTAGGGTATGTCTACACTTGCAGCCTGTTTCGGAATAGGGCTGCAAATGTAGGCATTCGGAATTGCAAATCAAGCCCAGGATTTAAATATCCCGCACTTCATTTGCATCTTCCTGGCTGGGCGCCATTTTTTAAATTTACAAGCCCGGAATAACTGCCCGCGTCTGCACGCGGCAGTGAAACGGGCGTTCGAAATAAAGCCCTATTTCGAACTACCTGTTAAACTTCATTGAAGGAGGAATAACAGGTAGTTCGAAATAGGGCTTTATTTCGAACGCCCGTTTCACTGCCGCATGTAGACGCAGGTAGTTATTCCGGGCTTGTAAATTTAAAAAATGGCGCCCGGCTGGGAAGATGCAAATCAAGTGTGGGATATTTAAATCCTGGGCTTGATTTGCAATTCCGAATGCCTACATTTGCAGCCCTATTTCAAAATAGGCTGCAAGTATAGATATACCCTTACTGTGGGAGGGTGGGGGGGCATTACACCCCTGAACCAGAAAGTTACAGCGTGGCGTAGTGCCAGTGTAGACCTGGCCTCGGACTCTCTCAGATACATACAAGGTGGAAAAGATGGTTCTGTATAAGTAGTTAACCCACAGACCAGGACACCGATTCAAAGCAGCAACAGATCCTGCTAGAACAAACACAGAAACTGAAGCGAGATCTCCATTAATATGATGAGCCACAGCCCCCCACAACATGTCTTTCAAGAGGCATGCGTAGGCCCTGTGGATATCACAACATGTGGTGAACCTCATTCCGTGCACCAAATGCTCAACAACTGTGTGGGTGAAATGAGAACCACCACATTCTTGAACTCACTCACACCAAAAAGCAATGACCCAAAAACACCAGCTTGCCCTTTTCGTGAAGCGATTGTTCCATATGGGACCTCTCAATCCTCACTCTCAATGGAAACGGCACGATACCTTCCAAAGGCAACCCTGAGAGCTTAAGGTCATAACTTTGCTAGAGAGCAAAAATCATGGACTGAACAGAGACACTGTATCTATGGCTTATTACAATAATCTACAACCCACAGTAACATCTCTCCAGTCGTGGAGTTGGGAATGGGCCTCTTCACCTTGAACGGTCCCTTGAAATACGTGCAAACTACTTATGCTAAACTATCTGTTCCACCTTATAATACCTGTGGCATTCTGAGTACATTTCCCAGACCTGAAGAAGAGCTCTGTGTAAGCTCAAAAGCTTCTCTCAGCAACAGAAGTTGTTCCAGTAAAAAGATGCTCTTGTCCCACTTGGCCTCTCTAATATTGACCCGGACATGAAGAGGGTATTTTTCATTCAATATGGCTGCGTCTAGACTGGCATGATTTTCCGCAAATGCTTTTAACGGAAAAACTTTTCCGTTAAAAGCATTTGCGGAAAAGAGCGTCTAGATTGGCATGGATGCTTTTGCGCAAAAGCATCCGTGGCCAATCTAGACGCAGTTTTGCGCAAAAAAGCCCCAATCGCCATTTTCGCCATCGGGGCTTTTTTGCGCAAAACGGTTCTCAGTTGTCTACACTGGCCCTCTTGCGCAAAAGCATTTATGCAAGAGGGCTTTTTCCCCAAGCGGGAGAGTCATTGTATTTGCGCAAGAACACTGACGATCATACATTAGATCGTCAGTGTTCTTGCGCAAATTCAAGCGGCCAGTGTAGACAGCTGGCAAGTTTTTGTGCAAAAACTTCCCAGTCTAGACGCAGCCTACATGTTTAGCCGGAAAGTCCAGTTTTCCAGCTATTTTTTCTCTGTCCTTTATCCTTTTTCTGTATTAGGTTACATGCTATTTTGAGAGAGAAACTGAGTTGCAGCAGCACAAAGCCAGTCAACAGATACACACCAATGAGGAAAGCAAGTGTGTTTACTGAGTGTCCAGCTTATGACTAATGCTTCCACAAGCCTGGGCAACCAATCTAGGGTAACCCCATTTGTATCTCCATATACCTCCAATTAGTTGGAGCCCAATCCTGATGCCATTATATACAAGGAATCCCTTTGAAACCAGAGAGACTACTTGTGTACAGATCAGTTCTTATTTTGCTAATCACTTACCTACTAATGATAATAGGCAAATTTACAACCTATACCGCTCTATTTCCTAGGTTCTTACTCTTCCAGTCTTGTCATACAGTGACTTCAGCCAGTACATACCAACCTTTCACTAGTGTTCAGAGGTAAGTCTGAAACCTGGGGTTTGACTTTTTGGCTCAGTTATTCATGTTTTCAGTTCAGAGTCTATTTCTTCTGCCCCTGTGAACAGGATGCAACTCCCTTGGCTTCCTCTTTCATTACACATCCGATTTAAGGGCTTGAACTTGCCAACACTCATTACAGATACAGACCAAGATTACACAAAGTGACTCATGATTTTGGGTGCCCAAGAGGAGACACCTTAAAGGGGCCTCAGTTTTTAACAAAGTGCTGAGCTATCTGCCTTTGGGAAATCAAGGTCTTTCAGGCTGGGAATAGGGATGTAAAGGGAAACCAGTTAACCGCCACGTCACAGGCGGGAAGGGGCAGGAGGGAGGCTGCTCCATGGTCAACCAGTTAATCATAGTGTTTAACCGCTTCACTTTTTAAACAACAGCTCACATCTCTAGCTGGGAACCCTCCAAGGAACAAAGTTCTTAATCTGGGCTGCAGCACTTAACGGGACAAATCCCTTTGATTTAATGGACATCGTGTGTAGGGGGGATCACCACCCCTAGTTTTAGGAGACCCAGATTTTCTTCTCTGCAGTTTACCATCTTATCGATGGATGTGCCCCCTCAATCACCATTCTGTTCCTGGTTTCAGTACCCGCATTCAGTCCTCTACCAATTCTAAGCAGCTCTGAAGTTCTTTAGTACACAAGGGGAATCCCAGAGCAGTCAAGAACAAGAGAGTCATACTTGCATCTCTTCCTGGATCACAATTTCAGAAAGAGACCTAGGCCTAGCTATGAGGCCTCTGTAAAACTGGAGAAAGTTCTAGAGCTTTCAATGCTGTGCTTAAAACACAGCAGGCTCAGCACAAAAAAGTCTGACACCTTTTCTGTGGTTTGGTTCACATACATTTGCATGCCCTCAACTTTGCTTTAAAGAACCTCAAAAAATACAGGCCTAGCAAAACTCAGCAGAAACTGCCAAGAATTACCAAATAAAGACAGATTAGAAGTCAAATCAGCCCACATCCAGAGGCTGGTGATAAAGATGTAAGCAAGTAGTCAACTCCCTGATAAGCCTTAGCTTATCGTGTAGTCAAGTTGACTACTCACTTCCCCCCTCCCCCCACTTTGCTGCCTCTACATCAGAAGCAGCAAGGGTGGGGACAGGAGCCAGTGCTGGGGGGAGAAGCAGCTTAAAAGCTGGTTCCCCCCAGCCCCAACTCCACAGTGCCACCTCCTCTCCCCCCCCACCCCCCCGGGGGGATAGGGGAAGAGACTCTAGCACCAGACCCTGTCCATGGGGGGGTCCCAGCTCCATGCTGGGACCCTCACAGACAGGGCCTCCTGGACCCGGCGCAAGCTGGGACTGAGCAAGCCCGGCCTGTGCAGGTCAGGGACTGGTGCGGCTCTGCAGTAGTTGGAAATCAGCAGGACCAAGCTGAGGATGTTTATTCCCTGGGCTCAGGCGGCACAGCTGGGGTGGGAAAGAGGGGTTGCCAGTGAGATAAGCACAGGCTCAATATAAATCACACAATGAGGGGCTTACAGACCCTGTGCTACCCACATGTATTCGTGCACCCCGAGCTAGCCACACGCGGCATGAAGGAGCCACAAAGGCAGGTTTAGACCCTGTACCCAGAGCACCTAGCCAGGAGTGCTCCACCGCTGGCATTCACTAGCCTGCCATCTCCCCCTCTGCTTTCTTCCTTCCTACACTGAAAGTGCAGAGCCACAGTGGGAGCACCCCTCTCTTCTTGACTAACCGATTGAAATTCCATCAACTACTCAGTTAATTAACCGATACTTAACATCCCTAGTTCATGAATCTAAACAGGTTCTTCTATGGCCTTGCTCGCTAGCATCTATGCACCTAAACATCACTATTAGGGAAGCATTAGCTCATTTTACAGACATAAAACTGAGGCACAGAGATTATGTGATTTGCCCAGTGGAAGGCTGTAGCAGAAGCAGGAATGAAACCAAGAGCTAATTTTATTTTACTTACACACACCTTGCCCAAGGTCATACAAAGGATTCTATATGGAATCTGGGTTCTGATCCCAGCTCTAAGTCCAGTACTCTACCATCTAAACCTGTGGTCACCAACCCGTCAATCGCGATCGACTGGTCGATCGCGAGGCCTCGACCAGTCGATCGCGAGGCATTCGGGCAACCCCGCCCCCCATTTTGCCCCCACCCCCAAGAAGCCCCACTATCTACCTCTAGTGTAGTGCCGGCTTCCCGCGGGGTGGACGGAAGTCCTCTCTGAAGCCTGCGTCACTTCCGGGGGTTCCGGAAGTGCGCGGGCTGCTCCCCCTCCCACAGCTCTGTTGCGTGCTTGGGGAGGGGGCATTGGCCCTAGAGGAGGAGTGCGGAGGCTTCCCCGCACTACAGGCGCCGGAGGGGTGAGTTGGGCGCAGGGGTTTCCCTGCACCGCAGGAGCGGGAGTCAGCCCCGGGGTTTGGCCGCGCTGCGGGAGGGGAGGGAGTTGGCCTGGCTGGGCCGGGCCGCACCGCGGGAGGGGGGTTTGACCCGGGGCAGGCGCCTGCGGGGGTTGACCATGCTGCAGGAGGGGGTTGGCTGCGCTGCGCCGCGGGAGGGGGGTTTGGCCCCGGGGCAGGTGCCCGCAGGGGTTGGCAGCGCTGCGGGAGGGGGGTTTGGCCCCGCCACGGGGGGGGGGGTTGCCCCTGGTGCAGGCTCCCGCGGGGGTTTGGCCCCACTGCAGAATGGGGGGGGGGTTGCCCCTGAGGCAGGCTCCCGCGGGGGTTAGCCCTAGGGCAGGCACACTCAGGGTTTCCCTGCGCCGCAGGGGGCCCGGAGGAGGCATGTGCTGGCTTCCCCCGGGGGGGGGGGGGGGAGGGGGAGAAGGGAGAGAGAATCCTGGGAGGAGGCAGATTCAGGTGACTCTGCTGCCACTGGCACCCTGTCCCCGTTCCCCAGACTCCACTCCCCTGTCCCCAGCTACAGAACTCTGTCCCCACTCCTCGAACTGTCCCCATTCCCCTGTCCCCAGCTACAGAACTCTGTCCCCATTCCCGTCCCCACTCCCCGAACTCTGTCCCCACTGGCACCCTGTCCCCTGCTGCAGAACCCTGTCCTCTGCCCTCCCAGCACCCTGATCCCTCTCCCCTGCCCCCAGCCGCAGAACTCTGTCCCCACAAGATGTATAATTATAAATGCTTCATTTTAGATTTAAATAGCATGAATAAAAAACAGACCATTTATTTCATAACTATAAACACATGATTTTAATTTTATATATTGCATAATTTAAAAATAAAGTGTTTATCAGAGTGTGTAAGTAAGGGATGGGGATAGCAAGTGATGGACAGGAGGAGAATAGAGAGGGCGGGGCTTCAAGGAAGGGGCGGGACGGTAGATCTTCGCCTGTTCTGAGATTTAAAAAGTGATCTTCGGTGTAAAAAGGTTGGAGACCACTGATCTAAACCATCCTTCCCCATTAACCACAAATGGCTGTAATCTTTGAATCACAGAGGCACTAGTAAATCCCATATGCTATGTTGTTATAGTTTTGTTGGTACCAGGCTACTTGAGAAACAAAGTGGGTATTGGCAATGTCTTTTATTGGACCAACTTCTGTTGGTAAGACACACTTTCAAGCTTACACAGAACTCTTCTTCGTGTCTGGGAAAGGTATTCCGAGTGTCACAGCTAAATTTCTGGAACCGATGGTTTTGCACAGGTAGCACACAGTCTGCTGCATTCCTCACTCTGGCTGGGAAGCATAGAAGGCAGATGAACCTGGACCTACCCCAGCCAGGGGGACATGCAACCCTCCCCCAGCTGTGCCGCTGGAGCTGCAGCAGCCATGAAGAG
This sequence comes from Pelochelys cantorii, assembly GCA_032595735.1. Lineage (NCBI taxonomy): Eukaryota > Metazoa > Chordata > Testudines > Trionychidae > Pelochelys > Pelochelys cantorii. The sequence goes on from CM064354.1 coordinate 2,897,110, forward strand.
GCACTTCTCACCTGGCCCCAAGATGCTGCGGCGAGAGGAGACTAGGATAGTCATCTCTACCGGGAGTAACCTGCTTACTGAACCCCTCCTCCCCAGCCCTACCACAGGGCAATGATTAAATGAGGCATGTACATTTTCATTTTATTTCCCAAAAAACAAATTGAGTTAAGGACCTGAGCAATACTGGGTAAACCTTCTAATAGGACAACAAAGGGAGGTTAGTCGGTTAGAGATTGTTGCATTAAGCTGTAAATCCAGTGTATCCATTCAGTTTTACTGTCTAGCAGAGTGAGGAATTTAGGCTCTTGGGCTGATCTTTTGCAAGCGTTCTGCAGGTTTCCATTGACAATGAGGACTGACAGGTGAGATGCGGAGTGACTGCTTGTGAAGTATCCAACCACGGGGTGATACGGCTTTCTGTCTTGTTTTCCCATGAGAGTTCATTCGAGAACATAGTGATTCTCTGGTTTCATCCACCCAGCTGTTTCTGGGGGATTCAGTGCACTGGATGAGGTAAAGCACATGTTGCGGCAGGCATGTGTAGGACCAATGAATCTCAAAAGGTGTAGATCTGCAGGTTTTTCGTCTGTTGTTCTGGCAGGGTCTGGTGCCATTTTGCAGTGATGACACTTCTGGTGATTGGCTTGGAGAAATCCTGACATGGACCTATTAGCTTAAACAAAAGGGAGCCACACTGCTGACTAAGGGCCAAACACAGCTGCCATCTGCCTATAACTGCAGGACCAGCACAATACTGATCAGCTACAGTGGACACTCTTAAAATCTTGATTTTTGCTGTATAATGGGATTTTACTACATTGTTAGCAATTGAATCATGTACATAGGGCCCCTTTAGAATCACTCTATGTAGTGTCCTAAGCAGGCATATTTGCTGTGGTATTTGCAGTATTGCCTCCTTTATCTTCTGTAGAGAATGCTATAAATAATCTCCACAATCTATTAACAAGTAGATTACAAGCAAATATGGTGGAACATTTACTGTCTGATAAACTCCCCAGTAAAAGCAGGTGCAATTCAGGGATGATGTTCTGGATCCTGGCACATTAGCTGCATGGATTTTGGCACCCTTAATTTAAGAGAAACCCTACATTTGAATCTTTAAATGCCTCCTTGATAAATAGAAAAAGGGATACCTCATGTTACAAGGCAGTGCACTCACACACACACACACACACACACACACACACACCCCCCCATACTAGGCTGCCTCCTGAAGCCTCTGAAATTGACATTGTTGGCTTCTTTCTAGCTGCACCCCCTTTACAGCGCTGGAATAAGGGCTTGTTAGCTAACTGCTGCATCAGAGCCAGCAGGGGAACCCAAGTTGTTTAATGGACCCTGCAAATACAGTAGCTTCACATTTGTTCTCTCCCCACTCCCTTTCAGAGATGCAAGTTCCTCCCTCAGACTGTCCCCTAAAAACAAACAGCTAGAGTCTGGAAAACATTCCCCATCAAGCTATAACCATCTTAGGAACATGTTAAATATTGGTCCTTCACAGGAGAGCAAATGCCTTTATTTTACTCTGTCCTGAGAAGCATTGCTCTGGACTTTGATTTCTGGCACTGGACAAAGAGACTTCTGCTCCTATTTTGTACTGTGCTAGCACTGACTGCTCAGAATAGTACCTTCCACAGATCCAACCCAGCACCTAACAATAAAGGTCAGGAGTGGGTTCTTGCTACCTCCACTGCAGATCAGACCCACAACCTTCATTCTAGGAGACATCCAACTCTTGCTCAGACCACACAATCTGTAACAAGTCCTAGATTCCAGAGTAGTCTGGGGTGCACTTGCTGAAGAGACATTCTGTTTGGGCAGAATGGCCAGCAGAAACAAACATGCTGGATCCCACAAGGAAGCTCTCTCAGAAAGTTAAGAGCAATGGAGAGGTCAACTGGGGTCACAACAAGGCTGAGGAAAAAACACCCACAGAACCTGTAGGTGTATGCACACACCTGAGTACCATATGTCCCTTCCGCACAGGCCCTGTGACGCTGTGATTAGCTTACGAACTCTGTCCAGTGGCTCCCAAGTGGCCATCAGAGTCTCTGCAGAGAGATAGAACCTCACCCTATCTGAGTCTCCTGCACAAGAGTACCTAAAAGCAGGACTATGCATCAGTCAGACACCTCCAGCTGAAGACAGGCCTCCCCATAGGCCCTACAATCAAAGCAACAAGGTGCAAGGACAGGAATTACCCTGATATTTTAATGCACTTCCAGAAAAAGGGCTCACTGAAGAGGAGAGAAGTTTGCCCACGAGCTCTCAATGACAAAAACGACTACGTATTTCCAGTAGGCTTTGGTTTGAGAGGTTACTGCAATGCAATGTGCATCTCCAGCTAAGAGCATCTGTTCTGTATCAGGCTACATTTAGCTGGTATGGGCCTTAATTGCTCTCCCCTTTTACTTTCCTGAACTCACTGCCTGAAAGCTCTTGGAGTGCTTCACGTCCTAGGGTCAGCTTCTCTGCTCCAGTGCTGGTGTGGAGGGCGGAGCTCAATATGCCAGGCCTGGGAATGAGAAGCCCTCAGCAACCGAGATTTTGCTTCTCAGTTTCAATGCTCCTTATCATTGTTCCATACACACACACTTGTATGTGCTACATACTCACATTTTAGGCTGGGGCTCAACAGGACATTGGCTCCTCCACCACATGGTGGCACAGAACATCAAGGATTGTCCTCACGAGTCACTTCCAATTCCCCTAGCTGCATCATGACATACATCATTACACTCCAGCGCTGTGCCAAAGCCTGCCTGGCACAGTGATCTGTTCAAAGCTCCAGCAATCTCTTATTGGGACCTCCCAATCAGACAGAAAACTCTCTGGAGTACGTGCAGTAGGGAAGGCCCAATAGAGTGGGCACACACTCTGGAGAGACATTACTGCTGGGCCCCAAAAGCGCTAGCCACTCAATATGCTCGGCAGCTGGTAGAATGGCTAGGAAGCAACAGACCTGCTTCCATAACCACAGGGCTTATGCACAAACTGCACACCTCTGCAGTTACCCCATTGTAGGTCTGAAGAAGACGACTTGGGCCATGTCTACACTACACATTTGGTTGGCATAGTTATGTCAGGGGCGTGGCACATCCCCAGCTGACAGTTTTGTAGGCAAAGCCCTCAGAACAGACCTGGCTATGCCAACAAAAGAGTGCTTCTATCAACACAGATAATGTCATCCAGGGACACGTTGTTAATATGTCAACAGAAAACCTCCTTCTGTCCATGGATTATACTGGCATAGGTACACTGGCAAAGCATTTGTAACGTAGACAAGGCCTTAGTCTAGATTCTATTTGTCTGCATCAACATCTCTCTGCTACTCCTTCACACACCAAACAAACAGCAGTCACTGCTCCACAGCACAGAACTAAAGAGGGGAGCCTTAAGTAGTCCATACTGCTACATGTACCGTGTCATCTTCCAACTTCTCTGTTAGCACCCACTGTTAGTGAGCATAGAAACTAGAATATCCCCTTCCCCTTTGGCATAAAGGAGCGCAACAGGATTAAGAGAAGACCATAGATCCTAATGACCCTGCAGTGCATAATTCTGTATTACACACCTGTGTGCCATGCAAGGCGCTATAAAGCATTCAGTGTAACTCCTGTGCTAAAGTAGAGAGATTATGCAAAGAACTACCATCACAAACATCCCTCACCAATGAATTGAGAGACCATGGTCTCTTGTTCTGCTGTTTGCACCTAAGAAGCAAAGTGCTGCTGCATGAATTTACATTTTGACTTCTATGAAGACTGAGATCACTTCATACCACTAGTTACTACACAACAAGGTTCTAGCCTGCAGTCAAAATGCCACTCTTCTGGCCTTTTGTTTTTCTCCTGAATGAATGTTCAGCTTCCAGCATCTTACAAACCAACATGTTTTGGCACAAGTGGTTGTTAATGACTTTCCAGTGTGGATATTAGGAATGGGTACAAATCCACCCACAGCTGACTGTGACCATGGTTCCAGGTACTCCAGAGAAATATCTGTCACATAGCAGAGAAGATCCTTCTTCAGTGTGCCAATAGCAACTGGGTTCTCACTCCAAGAGGGTATGACTCTCCTCGCTCCTATGCTGTCATTAGCTGAAGACTCACACTTGTGACACAGCAAGGCTGTGAAGCTTTTTCAAAGGGCAATTTTATAATATCCACAAGCACCAGAGGAACGCCGTGTTCGGAAACTTAGCAAAATCTTTTCATCAAGCTGATGGAGCCCAAGCATCATCTGCCAGCAGCTTTACCCACAGTGTGGAAACTCAGCACTGGGCCTTCCTTACTTCCTAACTTGAATGGCTCCCGGAATCGCTGATTGGTGAATAAACTTAAACAACAACAAATAGTCTGGTAGCGTTTTAAAGACTAACAAAACATGTAGATGGTATCATGAGCTTTCGTGGGCACCGCCCGCTTGTGCCCTTATCTTTCATGGGCACAGCTACCAGACTATTTGTTGTTTTTTAAGTTTATCCTGTACAGACTAACTCGGCTACCCCTCTGAAGTGACTGGTGAATGGAAGTCTTCAGTCCAAAGGCCTGTGTTGTTCTGTTGGCAGCCATCGCTGATGCTAATCCTGCACTTCCTCCGGTTTTCTTCTCTGGTCCAAATTCAGCAGAACATGGGACTTCCTACTTCCCCTTTTAAGAGCCATAGTTACCACTAAACTGGATTGCCCAGCCTCCAGTATCTGATGCTACAGAGAAAGCTGAGAATCTGTCCTGCGCACTGGAGGGAATTCCTTTCCAATCTGTTCTGTGCCATATACCGTGAGAGTCCAGGTTCTCCCCAAGATACCATCTTGTCACCACATTTGAGGCAAATTCTACTAATAAAAGAGATTCTCAGATTGCTTATTTTACTACTAGGTGAACTAGCCTCAGGACATAAAAGGACAGCGCTGATGTTGGATCTTAGGTGATCTGAGGTAGTGGCAGGCAACCTGTCGCCCGCACGACATTTTGTTTACCATTGCCCACCCACATTTGCCAGATTTCACTGGCTTCTGCCTGCATAATATTAGTAAAGTGACATGCATGTAAAACAAGGGCACGTGAAGTGAGGTGCATGCTGATTGCACACGTTGACTGTAAGAGCCACGTGCTCCCTCTGTATCCAATCTGCAAACCCACAAATTCTAGGTACACAAGCGCAATTAACAAAATTACCCTTCCCAGGAGATCATCTTGGTTACGACAATCTTGCTGCCCACTGAGATGAAGGAGAGCAACTCATGCGATCCACTCACTAGTATAGACTGCCCATTGCCAATCTTAGGTGTAATCAAGCCAATGGCAGGAAAAAAAAAACACCCTGGTGTCAGCAGATACTTATGCCCAGAGATTTCTTTGCAAAAGAGGAACTATCATCTTCCTTCACAATTCAAGACTACTAAATCTTTGGACATTTAAGAATTTTACCAGACATGTACCAACCTGCCTACCATGATCTTCACAGCGAACAAAATGAATGATTAAGTTTGCCTCAGTTGCAAAGCTATGACCCACTCTTTTCTACAAGTCTCTAAGGAAATCTGAGCCCATCTTGTTCAGCGTGGCATTCTCAAAGTTTCACATGCATCTTTCAGGTTAATGAAGAGAGCCATTTACCAAACTACATGCAGCAGTTAAGCCTCATCCTGACATCTACTCACATTGCTGTAAAATTACCTTTGCAATAGCAACAGCAGCAAATAACAAGAACCATTCTTTGTGCCACGTGCCCCATTTTTAACAGGTTTGTTCCCTGACACTAGACTTGTATGTACCAAACCAAAGGCAGGGAGCATGATTCTCAGACTCTCAGAAACCAGTGAAGTCCTGTCTCTTCTGAAAGAGAGAAATGTGGTTTTACCATGTGTGGGGGCAGCCTTGAAAGTGTTACCCAACAAACATGATGAATAATATTTTAACTAGATACGTGCTCTGCATTAAATAAAGTCCCCCCCAGCTCTGACGGCAGTAAGAAAATGCAAACAACACCTGCATGAGTGGGTCTGTGATTTAGCTAGCAATCCATTCCATGGCTACACACTCCAAACAGAGAGTGGGGGGTGGCTCGATAGCGTCAGTCAGTCTGGGAGCCAGACAGAAAAAGAACCACAGTGGCGGTCTACGTCCAGCAGCCTCAAGAGAAAGTCACCTTCATATTTTCACCACAACTGAGCCAGGTCACTTCTCCATGGTGGTGAATTCTATCAGGGAGAGTTACGCGCTCCCAGGGGAAACAACGAAATACAACTTTCAAAACACCATTTATAAATTTGCAATTTCTCTGAGTGCAGGAGATCTGATGTGCACACAAGACTCCAGAGTTGCAAAGAACTTGCCTCCTCCCCACGGCTACCAAGCTAGCCCAACCAGCTCTCCTGTGGCAGAGAAGGAAAGCCAGATTATTATTAGCAATATTACCAGGATGCCTAGGAGCCACAGCCATGGAGGAGGGCTCCATCGTGCTAGAAGGGGATGGTTACCATTTGTCAAGACAACTCAATGCTTTCTAGTCAGCATTTCATCATACAATGATAAATAGCACTGATTTACAAAAGTGTCCATTGGTTATGAGCAGGACACTATCTTAGGTACTGATTTTACCCTCATTACCTGAGCACCTCAGAGTCTCTAACGTGTTTATCCTCCGACACCCTAGTGTGTCAGGGCTCAACTCTTACTCCATGTACAGAAGAGAACTAAGCAGCAGTGTGTCATTGGGGTATGCCAGACATACATCGCATGCCCCAGCACCAACTGGGCCGCTGGGTTGATTCCATCCAGCCCCCAAACAAAATGGCATCCCCGCCCAGCATGACCCTGCATGTGTAAAGTCAGGCCACATGGAGGACGTCTGGCTAAAAGTGTCAGAACCTGCCACTGGAATCGAGGCAGGGTGAGATGGTGTGACTTGCCAAAAGTGTCACAAGAATTCTGTACCAGATTAGGGAATTGATCCCATGTATCCAAGTCCCAGGCCAGCACCCTAATGACAAGACCACTCCACCTTAATAGGGATTATGCAGACAGAAGCATGTACTGTCCCTGTCTAAAGCAACACACAAGTTCTGTTTATCAGACACCTTAGGTAAACCCACCAGGCAAGACTGGGAGACTAGCAAGATAGCCTAGACTAAAACTCACAAGCCCTGGGTTGGTTCCCAGCTCAGACACAGACTGCTTAATGACCTTGGGTAAGTCAATTAGTTCATCCTGTGCCTCAATTCCCCCATCTACAAAATGGGGTAAAACTTCCCCACTTGCCAGGATTTTGCAAGGATAAATCCTTTAGTGATTGTATGGTGCTGATATAACAAGGAACACATAAATATCTAGATAGACTGACCAAGGCTAAGAACAACTACACAAATGCTGTAACACAACACTGTGTTTACTGATCAATCCTAGCCATGGAAAATGGCAAGACCACTGTTGTAGACAGTACAGGTCATGGGTAGAGAGGCTACAGAATGTAATTAGGCCCAGGTCCAGCAAACAAATTTCTTGGCAGCTGCTATGGGAGGACATTGCCTTTGTTAGCCTGGTTGGAAAGAGAGAGGGAGAGAGAGATACTGATTGTCCATAAATGCAACCCCTTGTGCTGGTTTCATTGATCTGCTGAGTCACACTCAAATATATTTGACACTTGAGTAGGAATGTAATAGTATAGTTGATTAACTGATAAGCAAAAGCTTATTGGTTATTGCTATAGACTACACACATTTCCCCCCACCCCAGCATATTTTTTAGCAATCTGGCCAGCAGCCCGACCCAGGACCTACCCCTGCTGCAGCTCTGCATTTAAAAGTGTATTAGGAGCCAGGAGGGCAGGCAGCCTGGCTCAGTTCTGGCTCGCGCCAGGTCCAGGAGCTCAGACCTCCCCAGACAGGGGCGGCTGCCACCCAACGCTGCTGCCTCTGATACAGCAGGAGCCCCCTGTCATGTCGTGCTGCTGCCTCTATATCAGAGGCAACAGTGTGGGGCAACAAGCAGCCAGACCACGAGGGGAGCTGGTTTTTAAACTGGCTCCCAATGTGGACCAGCTCCCACCTGGCATCCCATGCTGCTGCCTCTGCTAGAGAGGCAGCAGCACGGAATGGCAGGGGGCTCCTTGAGAGTGGGACCGGAGCACACTGGCTGCCAGCCTCTCCCCCGGGGACTATAAAATAGTCAAGTAACTGAGAAGAACTCATGAGGTTAATTGACTGTTCAATTAACCAATATTTAACATCTCTACTTTTGACGACACTTGGTCTGCATGGGAACAGAGAGATAGTGAAAGCCTCCCTGTTGTCCTATGCTTTTTGGGCCATAATCAGAAACCTGCCCAAATATGACCTATGCTTCCACCTCTCCATTCACACCTAAAAAAAGAGTAGAATGACTAAAACCCAATGCAAGCCACAAAATAAGGGAAGCAACATCACACTCCAGTCACACCTCAAAAGAAAATGCTTTATAGTAAATAATTTCCTGTAAAGTTAGCCATGAAAAATGCTATTACTTCCTAACCCATTTTGAAGCAAGGATAAATAAAGTGGAGATATCTATTTTATATAGAAAAAGCTCAGCCTGATTTTAAAAAAAATTGCTAGGTTTGCAAACTAATTACAGGGCTTATCAAATCCCAAGATTCTTACTATATATTTTTGTTAGTCTGTAAGGTGCCACAGGACTACGTGTGGTTTTTAAAGTTACAGACTAACACAGCTACCCCTCTGAGACCACTATACAGCAGCAGTTACTATGTCATAACTAGACTAGATGGAATATCCCCTTTAGACAGAAAGCAGAGGGATGGGGCAGAGAGAATCCAGGTCTAGCTAAGTGGGGAGAACTCCACTGACTCAGGCTGCATCCAGTTACACATCAGATCTGAATTTGGATCAATCTGTTTGCATTTCTATCTTTCATGCTAATGGACTTCTAAGTCTACACTGCCAGAAAAGATTGCCTTCCTACATTAACCCAATGGAAGCCTCCTGCCTTCATTCAGAGTGATTCTTTTTCAGACATGTTGGCAAACACTAAACCTTGTTTCAATCTGTTACACAAGGCCTGGTTTTTAAATCTTTCTGTCTGGTGGTCAGTGCTTTGTGGGGGGGAGCCTGCGTGTGGCACCATGGATGGGCAATGTTGCTGGCAGGCAAACTCAGACACTTCTTACAGTTTGCATCCAGAAATCCATCCACTTGTTGTATGGAGGGAAGACAAATAGGCTAGTTAATGCAATAATTTCCAAATATACCCGTGCAAAAGATTTATTCCTCTACAGTTAGTTCGCATGCAGCTTGGCCAGCATCCTACTTATCTCCAATTTGTTTATAATTTATTAATTTCATGACAACCTGAAAGGTTTAATAATTTAACTTTCATTTTAAAAATGACATGCAACATGGCAGACCCCCAATTCGTTCACACTGCACAACCCCTGGTAGAAGCAAGCTGCTTTTCTCACAAGGCCCCCCCATCGCTATTGAACAGCTTCTCTCTCCACAGATTCTAGTCTGAGCGCCACCAGGCAGGAGGCAAAGACCACCGAGGGTACGCTTTGAAAACCTCTGCCATTCGCTAGTGGGGTTCTTTTTAAAAAAAAAAAAAAAAAAAAGTCCCCCCAGCTGCTTTAGGAAACATTTAAAAGTTCACCCTCTTTTGGGTGGGGGCTGTATTCTTCCGGTCTCTCCCAACCCTTCATTTTTATTCACAAGCTATTTATTTCAACCAAGATCCTTGCCCCCTCCCCCATCTCCTCCAAGTGAGCCCTTTCTGATCCCTCTGGGGGAGTGACCCCCCCCGCACACACACACACCCCCCACACAACACCCAGCATCACCCTGCTACGGACCCTGCGCGGACCTGTGGGTGGGGAGGGGCTCAAAACACCACAACACAACTCGGCCAGGCTCACTCTGCGCCCCCAGGCGCAGCAGCCGCCCCCCCCCCCAGAGACACGGCCCCGGGGGGGGCGCTTCTCCTTCGTATAGAAACGCCACAGAACAGCCACGCCACAGTGATGGGAGCGACCCCCCCCGCCGCTGGCATCTGCCCCCCGTGGCCGGGGGAGGGCTGCTCCTAATGCTTGAGGGCACAATCCCTCCCCCCGCCCCCACTCCCCAGCCCCCCCACAGGGTCACACACACCCCCAGCCGGGAGCCCCGCTGCCCCCCCCCCGAAAAGGGCCACCTGAGGGGGCGGATGGGGGCGCGGGGCGCAGCAACAGGGCAGCCCCCCCCCCCGCGCGAGGCGTTTACCTCCTCGGGGCCCTTCAGAGGCGGGGGGCAGCCCCCCGGCCCCCCGCCAGCCGCTCCATTGTGGGCTCCCTCCCGCCGCCGTTGTCTCTTTAAGCCTCTTCTCCCTTCTCCCCTCCCCTCCACACGCTCCGCGGGCAGCGGACACCGCGCTACGCCAGCGGCGTACGGCTCCGCGGCCGCCTCTGCAGCGCACGCCACGCCGGCGGCGTAAGCCCCTCCGTGAATAGCAAAGCCTCAGGTTTCCAGCCCGGCCGGGCTCGGCGCAAGCGCGCTAGGAGGGAAGGAGGGAGGCGGCGAAGCGCCGTTGGCGTAAAGCGCCTTCGAGAATAGGTTGCTGAGAGGGGTGGGAGAGGCGATTTGCGACAATGGCGCCGCGCTTTGCGGCTTGCCCCTGACCCCGCCCCTTCATCCGGCCCTCTTTTTTAACTCTTCTCCTCCCGCGCGCGCGCAGCCTCTCAGCGGAGGGTTGGCTCGTGGGCGGGGCCTCAGCGGTGCCGCGTGCGGCAGCGCCCCCTCCCCACGCGGTGCATGGAACCTGCCGGACACAGCCCCCTCCCCCGTGCAGCCCCCTCCTGCCCCAGACCCCCCCCGGCACAGCCCCCTCCTGCCCCAGACCCCCCCCGGCACAGCCCCCTGCAGAACAGCCCCCTCCTGCCCCAGACCTCCCCCAGCACAGCCCCCTCCAGAGCAGCCCCCTCCTGCCCCAGACCCCCCCCCGGCACAGCCCCCTCCCCCGTGCTGCCCCCTCCTGCCCCAGACCCCCCCCGCACAGCCCCCTGCAGAACAGCCCCCTCCTGCCCCAGACCCCCCCCGGCACAGCCCCCTCCCCCGTGCAGCCCCCTCCTGCCCCAGACCCCCCCCGGCACAGCCCCCTCCAGAGCAGCCCCCTCCTGCCCCAGACCCCCCCCCGGCACAGCCCCCTCCCCCGTGCTGCCCCCTCCTGCCCCAGACCCCCCCCGGCACAGCCCCCTGCAGAACAGCCCCCTCCTGCCCCAGACCCCCCCCCGGCACAGCCCCCTCCCCCGTGCAGCCCCCTCCTGCCCCAGACCCCCCCCGGCACAGCCCTCTGCAGAACAGCCCCCTCCTGCCCCAGACCTCCCCCGGCACAGCCCCCTCCAGAGCAGCCCCCTCCTGCCCCAGACCCCCCCCGGCACAGCCCCCTCCAGAGCAGCCCCCTCCTGCCCCAGACCCCCCCCGGCACAGCCCCCTCCAGAGCAGCCCCCTCCTGCCCCAGATCCCCCCCGGCACAGCCCCCTCCCCCGTGCAGCCCCCTCCTGCCCCAGACCCCCCCCCCAGCACAGCCCCCTCCAGAGCAGCCCCCTCCTGCCCCAGACCCCCCCACCGGCACAGCCCCCTGCAGAACAGCCCCCTCCTGCCCCAGACCCCCCCCGGCACAGCCCCCTCCAGAGCAGCCCCCTCCTGCCCCAGACCCCCCCCCGGCACAGCCCCCTGCAGAACAGCCCCCTCCTGCCCCAGACCCCCCCCCGGCACAGCCCCCCTCCAGAGCAGCCCCCTCCTGCCCCAGACCCCCCCCCCCGGCACAGCCCCCTCCCCCGTGCAGCCCCCTCCTGCCCCAGACCCCCCCCGGCACAGCCCCCTGCAGAACAGCCCCCTCCTGCCCCAGACCTCCCCCGGCACAGCCCCCTCCAGAGCAGCCCCCTCCTGCCCCAGACCCCCCCCGGCACAGCCCCCTCCAGAGCAGCCCCCTCCTGCCCCAGACCCCCCCCCGCGCGCAGCCCCCTCCTGCCCCAGATCCCCCCCCCGGCACAGCCCCCTCCCCCGTGCAGCCCCCTCCTGCCCCAGACCCCCCCCCCGGCACAGCCCCCTCCAGAGCAGCCCCCTCCTGCCCCAGACCCCCCCCCGGCACAGCCCCCTGCAGAACAGCCCCCTCCTGCCCCAGACCCCCCCCGGCACAGCCCCCTCCAGAGCAGCCCCCTCCTGCCCCAGACCCCCCCCCGGCACAGCCCCCTGCAGAACAGCCCCCTCCTGCCCCAGACCCCCCCCGGCACAGCCCCCTGCAGAGCAGCCCCCTCCTGCCCTACCCCCCTCCCCTGTACAGCCCCCTACAGAGCAGCCCCCTCCTGCCCCAGACCCCCCCCCCCGGCACAGCCCCCTGCAGAGCAGTCCTGTCCTGCTCCCTCCCCCGTGCAGCCCCCTCCAGAGCAGCCCCCTCCTGCCCCAGACCCCCCCGGCACAGCCCCCTGCAGAGCAGTCCTGTCCTGCTCCCTCCCCCCGTGCAGCCCCCTCCAGAGCAGCCCCCTCCTGCCCCAGACCCCCCCCCGGCACAGCTCCCTGCAGAGCAGCCCCCTCCTGCCCTACCCCCCTCCCCTGTACAGCCCCCTACAGAGCAGCCCCCTCCTGCCCTACTCCCCTCCCCCGTGCAGCCCCCTCCTGCCCCAGACCCCCCCCCCGGCACAGCCCCCTCTAGAGCAGCCCCCTCCTGCCCCAGGCCCCCCCGGTACAGCTCCCTGCAGAGCAGCCCCCTTCTAACCCAGCCCCCCTACAGAGCAGCCCCCTCCTGCCCTACTCCCCTCCCCCGTGCAGCCCCCTCCTGCCCCAAGACCCCCCCGGCACAGCCCCCTCCTTCCCTAGCCCCCCTCCCCTGTACTGCCCCCTCCAGAGCAGCCCCCTCCTGCCTCCTCCACAGCCCCCTTCAGAGCAGCCCTCTCCTGCCCTAGCCCCCTCCCCCATGCAGCCCCCTCCTGCCCCAGACCCCCCCCCCGGCACAGCCTCCTCCAGAGCAGTCCCCTCCTGCCCCAGCCCCCTCCAGCACAGCCCTGCCCAGGAACCCCCCTCCTGCCCTACCCCCCTCCCCTGTACAGCCCCCTACAGAGCAGTCCCCTCCTACCCCAGCCCCCCCCTGCACAGCCCCCCACAGTGCAGGTACCTGCATAGCCCCCTTTGAGGCACATTCAGCCTAGCACCCATCTACAGGGCAGTCACCCTTTCGTGGCACCCCCATAAACGTCCACATGGTGCAGTTCCTCCAGTAGAATCCCCCCATCACCTCCTGGGCCTGCTCAGGGTGACACCTAATAGCCCTGGCGTGAGTGGCACCATTGCCCAGGCTGAGCTAGAGCCCCCAGCTCATCATCTTGCCTCCACCCTCATAATCCCAGTCTGTTTATCCACCAGCCATCTCTGGCCGTACACACCCTGCCTCTGGCCAGCTCTCTCGGAGGCCCACAGGCTGCATGCGACCATTGGGTTTCTTTGTGTGGACCATGAGACATTTTGTTTACCGCTGCCCACACTCAGGCTATGTCGACCCTGCCCCCGTTGTGCGCAAAAAATATGCAAATGAGGCGAAGCGTGGAATATCACCGTGCCTCATTTGCATAATTAATGAGGCGCCGTTTTTGTGCAAGAGGCTTTTGCGCAAAAACCCCCTCTTGCGCAAAAACGGAGCCTCATTAATTATGCAAATGAGGCACAGTGATATTCCACGCTTCGCCTCATTTGTATATTTTTTGCGCAAAACGGGGGCAGGGTCGACATAGCCGCAGGGTTGCCAGATTCTGCTGGTTTCTGTCCACGTAGGTTTTTTCCTACCACTATTGCTAAAGTAAAGCAAGGGCCCATGCAGTGAGGTGCGTGCCAATTGCACACAACTTTGACTGAGAACCACGTACATCCAATCACAGCACTGCTACCGTTCAATCGGCCCAGCCCGCACGTTCTCAGTACACCAGCGCAGTGAGCAAACCTGTGCTATGCCAGGAGATCATCTTAGTTACGACAATCTTGCGGCTTACTGAGACAAAGGAGGGCCATTCATACAGCCCACTCACTGCCTAGGCTGCCCATTGAGGACCCCAAGTGTTCAAAAATCATAATTTAGGCTCCCAAAAGTCATGATATGAGGTAAAACTCAGGAGCTATTAAACAATAAACGATGGGGTCTTGTTTAACTTGGGGTGGTTGACTCTTTAGGATTCACATTTTCAAGCTTTTTCAGAAACCACGAGGGCTAGATGCTGACTTTATTTAAAAATGGAAACTGGGATGCTCACATCATAACATGATTCAGGGAGCGGGGGCTTTAAGGAAAACACCAGATATCAAATGACTGTGAGAGCTGGCAAGGTGTAGGACATGCCAGTTCTGCAGAATGTGCCATAAGTGTGCCAGGGATTTCTCAGGCGCAGCACAGCAGACAGATCTTTAAAAATGTCATCATCCAAGGCCTGATCCTAACTTTGGTGGGGCTCCATGCAGGCGCATGGGCATACCTGCGTGGATCAGTCTGCAGGATGATGGGTTTGGGAGAGGCAGCGCAGCCTAGTGGATACTAGGTACTGGAGTGGAATTGAAATGGAGTGAAACCTGAGTTTTGCCACTGGTCTGCTGGTTCACATTCTGTTCTCTGTGTCTGTGTTTTCCTTCCTTCCCATATCTAGTTTTTTCTAGATTATAAACTTCTCAAGGAAAGGAGTGACTCTCACTGTGTGTTTGTACACCCCAAAACACAATGTGGCTGTGAAGTTGGTTAGGGGCCCCATCAGTACAACATTAATATTTATAATAACCAAAATATGGAATTAGGGGAGGAGATGAATTCCAGAAAGAAGACTAGGCCATTATTCTTTAGTGTGTTGTAATAGTTTAAATGATCTGGGTTTCATGTCTGTTGTGCAGTGTTTTGTCCTGTGATCCTTCTGCAATAAACAGCTTTTTAAAAGGCATTAGATCAAATAAAAAACAAGTTGGCAAACAGTCCTCATGCAGAGAATCACAGACTGTGCTACAAATGTAGATTTCATAGGGTGACTTCAAACAAAGTGGAGAAAAACATAAACAAGAAAATAAGCGGAGAAAAAACTTTGTCCTGTTTTTTTCATGCAGTTATCTTTTCTCCCTCTAAGCTTTTGGGGTCAGATTCTCTATATTTGATTTGCTTTACACTGTAAAACAAATACATGTTTATGGCACCATATTAATAACAATTCATAAAAAATGGAGGTTCAGGAGACACACCGACTAAAAGCTGTTGTCTTTATTAAGCACCCTGTTTGCATCCTCCATCTCTGTGTCCAGGCAGCCTCGCCTCCCAGTTTCGTCCAGCTTCCCAGGCAAAACATGTCACTTAGTCACACCCCCCTCCCAGGTTCAGGTTACAGAAGGCCTCAGCCATTGTGTATGTGCTGGGCTGGAGCAGCCTCCCCCTGTGGAAGTCACACCTGGAATTCTCATCCCCTTCTAGGTACTGGTGCTGTGTCCAGGGAAACTGAGGCATGCACCCAGGGTTACCACAGGACAGTAGAAATTGCATGCAATATAGCAAAGCAAACAGAGCAAATACAATCCCCACTTTGTCCCACAGAGAAACTACCAAACTGTATCCGGTGAGTGGTGCATTTATTCCAGCAACCCAGACACTGAGAGGCCAGCACTAGCTGCTTCAGAAGAAGACAGCAGAAGGAATGGCCCCTGCGGCAGGTGACCTGGCACGACAGCAACAGGGCCATTTGCCCCAGGGGATGTTCCTGACCCTATCTTACGCCTTAAACCTGAAGGGTTTATCTCCCTGCCAGACTCCTATTTCATAGTCCTTGCAACTGGCGCTTTGAAAGGTCTCACAATCGATATAAAAGTTCCAGTCTGTTACTGAATTCTGTTACACTCTTGTGGCCAGGAGTTCCAAAGACTAACTGCTTTTGTATTTCCTTTTAGCTGTTTTATCTGAGTGGGTGGGTCAGGGTGGATGGAGGGGGCAGTCAGAGCAAGGCCCTTGTCACTGTTTAGTAATTAACCTTATAGGCAATTGATGTTGATTTGGAAAGGACAGTTTGAAACGGAGTTAAAAACCAATCCCTTTGCACTTATTTACACACCCAGTGACACAGCTGAGCCATAACTAGGCCAAGTTCTATTCAGTTTTCCACTGGCCTTAGCTCTCCTGAATCAATGAAAACCTGAGCAGACTGCAGCAAAATAGGGACGTGGGTTTTTCAAACTGGCAGCCTCACGATTTTGTTGTTTTTGTTCAACAAAGCCTGGGCACCCGCCAGTCACATGGTAGCAACCAAACTTCAGATGAAACCCAACAAAGGCTTCAGCGAAAGCAAACGAACCTTCAAACAGGGAATGAAATCAATGGATCCTTGAGCTCTTTTCATCACCCCATGAATAAGCACCACACTTCAAAGGCCAGAGACGCGGGTCTAGCTCTGGTCCCAGGATGTTGATGTTCAGGTGATGCAAATAGCCACAAAGGGCCAGGAGAGACGGGCCCTCCATTGAACTGCTCCTCACCTGTAAGACTCGAGGCAAGTCCACACTTACAACACTGCAACTGCAGCGATGCTTCAGTGCAGACACTTCCCCGCCCATGGGAGAGCTCAGCTAACCCAGCTCTGCCCGAGGCGGCAGCCGTGAGGACGGGAGACAGTGCTGAGGTGACCGGGCGACTTCCCATGGGACCTGGAACAGGTTGTGAAGCCTCAGTGCTGTAGACACTGGAGCTTGTATGTCACACGACTCCCACTGATTTCGATGGGGCTGTTCCCGGCTGGGCCTTTGTGTGCACACTTGTGTGTCTGTGGGGCCCAGCCTACCTTAGCGCCGAGCAAGTAAGTCCCCACAAACCACGCCACCGACAGTTTCTCCCTGGCTGCAGGTGGTCTCTTTGCAGCTCCTAACTTTCCAGAACTTATTCATCCATCCGTTACTCCCCAGGCCGTTGGTGTGAGTAGTGATGAGTCTGGGCAACACTGCCCAGCGGGCTGTGCCCAACGCTTGGCATCTGGAATTCACACTCCGGGGATGGGGTCCATTCTGCTGGGGCACTGATGACACGCCGTGGGGCCTGTCACCTGATTGCTCTGTGCAAAACTGAGGCTCTGGTTGTAAGTGAAAACCTTGTTTTCTGCGGTGACTGGCTCAGATTTGGGCTCATGCGTCTGCCAGCAAATGCCGTCACTCGGATCTCTGTGGGCAGGCTGAAAGGCTGGGTGGGAGACTGACACACTGAATTAGGGCTTGTGAGCTCTGCTTTCAGTCCCCAGCCCTGCCGTGGACTCCCCAAGTCGCTGCTCCACCCTGTCCCTCAGCGCCCCATCTTCGATATGTCAGGAGGGTTTCTCCTTGTCTCTAGAAACAAGGAGCAGTCCTGCGCAGTGGCGGATATAGGGCAGGGCGAGTGGGGCATAAAGGATCTGCTGACAAAGGGTTCTGGGGTCGGCAGATCCCCATCTAGACTACCGCGCTGAGCCGACAATCAGCTGATCGGCACAGCGCGGCGGCCATTTTGATGTAAATGAAGCCGCGATTATTTAAATCGCAGCTTCATTTCCCTTTGCCGTCCTGACTAATCTACATGGCTCCGTCAACGGAACCATGTAGTTTAGACGCACCCGAGGGTGCCACAGGCCTGCTTGTTGTTTTTGAAGATACGGAGTAACTCAGCCACCTCTCTGACATGCTGTAGGGTAGCAGGATACAGGGAAGAGGGGCCACAGCCTGTCCCACCGCACTGAGAATGGCCCTGTGCTGATCAGCCTCCGCTGCTTTCCCTGGAACTGACACCTGCTCAGAGCTAGGACTGGAAGCTTCCGAGAGCAGCCAGAGAGTTCCACTCCCCTCCCCGCTCTGCTTGCTGGGCAGAGAAACCCGGAAGATAAGTTCTGTGCTGGCGGCTCTTCTGTCGTTCCCTCCTGAGCACGCTGCAGCCCGAGCGGGCGTGCATGGACCCTGCCTTCCTGGGGACAGCCCCAGCTTTAAGGCAGCTGTTGTGCAATGAAGCGAGGGCGCGGGGTTTCCTTGCAGGCCCAGATCGGGATGTGCAGCTGTCCCACAGACTGGAGCAGCGGCCACTGTGGGCGTTGCCTTGGTCAGCACTGTCTAGATGGCCACAGCACAATTTAAATGCCAGAGGCTAGAGGCACATTTCAGTATTTTAACAGGCTTAGCTGCTATGTGCTGGTTTAAAGGTCCAGCGGCCTTTTAAGAATGCTGACTCCTTCGGGTTGCAATTTTAGGGGTCCCTTCTTCCCCTAACTCACACACATCACTCCCTTTAATATTAGGAGCTGCACAGATAAATAGCTGCTACGTTCCTCTCCAGAGGTGGCTGCATTCCGTGGCAGCTGAAGTGATTCTTGTGCATGCAGGACCCCGTGGCTTTTTGCCACAGAAGGGTTAACTTGAGTAGCCAACTCATGACCGAAAGGACACGCTTGTGATTAAGGCACGGGCTGAGGACGCAGGATTTTGCACTGTTTTTCCTGGCTTTGCCACAGACTCCTGGTGTGACCGTGGGCAAGCCCCTTGCTTGTTCTGTGCCTCGGTTTCCCAGCAGTTAAAGGGAATGATGGTCCTTTTGTCCCACACCCTTTGTCTACATAGGCTGCAAGATCTTTGGGGTAGGGACTGTCTCTTACTATGTGTTTGTACAGCACCTAGCACAGTGGGGCCAATCTTGATGCTACTGTGGTTTATTAATAAACAGTCATAAGAGCCCAGAAGGGCAGCATGATTGTGTTCACCCCTATGGGAAGCCGAGGGCCAGAGAAATGAAGCGATTGGACTAAGATTACATCAGCAGGGCTGAGTGGAGTGGCCAGCAGCTTACGCTCCCTTGCAGGAACCACTAGATCACAGGGTTGGATTGTGAATCCTTCCATAACAGCCTAAGGGCATTAGGCACCCAATTGCAAGGGGAACGCCTAACTCCCTTTAGCCCCTTGGAAACGCCAGGCCCCTGTGGGCCGTGTTTCCCACTTTCACGACTCTCGTGATAGACGGTGTTCTTCTTCAAGCCCCAATTCCTGGAGTCCCGTGATCGTGTGAGACTCCCACCGTTCATTTCAAATAGTCAGAACGTTTCTGTGCCCGGTGGCTGAGGAGTGAAGTCTGAAAAGGGGACCAGGCGGCAAATAAAAAAGGAGCCAAACATTCATTATTTGTTACAAACATCTCCTGATATTTTAAGCCAATCTCATGATTTTAGAGGGGCGACTTCCTGATTTTTGAACCTCTGGAGTGGGCAATATGGAGGGGGGGATGCATTACCATGTAAGATTAAACAGAGGCATGCCTGCTGCAGAGTCAGGGGCCTGTTTCAACACTGGGGAATGGGAAACGGGAAGCTCATTGCTGGCCAGCGCCTTTTTTCCCACCTCAGCAAGAATCACCAGCTATCCCAAACAAACCCATTTGTTGGCGCCATCGCCCCCCTGCCCTTTATCTGACGGGGGTGAAGTCAAAGGCGAAACGGCTTTGCAGAACAACAGGGTCTTCCATCCTATTTAGGGAGCCACAAAAGCCATTGCTCCCGGGACGCGTCAGCTCTCACGGTTCTGCCACGGACCGAGCGACTCGGCTGTCAGCTGGGCGAGAATTTCTGCTGCTGCGGCAAAATCCTTCACTGCTTGGGCACGTGGGGAGGTGGGCATGGGAGGGGGGTGTTGTTTTTTGTTTTGTTTGTGGGTGTGGCTGATCTTGCCCCACACTTCAGGCTGCTTCCCGCAGCCAACGCAGCAGCCGCGGCACCAAAGCGGGAGCTTGGACCTCATGAATATGAGAGTGGCAGGAACATTTGGCTTCGCAAAGGATGCTGGCCTGGCCGGACGTTGTGGCTGCGATGCAAAGCGCACAAGCCCCCGTGTTTCTAGGCATGAAAGATCCCCGTGGGGCAGCCCCACAGGGTCCTGATGCCCAGCTGGGGGGGGGGGGCCCTTCTCCCTCTCCTGCAGTGAGAAGAACATACTGCCGGGATCCCCTTAAGGCAGGGCTGGGGGGTACTGACCCCAGAAAGATCAGTCGGGGGCCGCACACAAGTGAGAAGCCCCTGACTGAGAAAGACCCTCCCCACATTCCCCTTGCATGCCAGAGCCTGGGGGGCCCCGGCTCGTAGATTTTGTGGGCTCCAGCCCTGTGGGCAGGCATCTGGAGTGCCAGTGCAGGCTCCCCAGTGCTGAGCCTCAGGGGCCGGATCCAGGCAAGCCGGGGGCCAGATGCGGCCCCTGGGCTTGAGGTTCCCCACCCCTGCCATAAGGCTTCATCTTTGGCTATGGGCAACTGTGCTGTTCCCAACCCTCCGGGATCTTCCCCAAAGCCACGAGAGGCCAAAGCCATCCTCTCCCTGCCTGCACTTCCATCCCAGCCACGGCGCAGTGACCCTGAAGGCTCGCCGCAGAGGTGCTAAGACGGGGCTCAGTGCCGAGGGAATAAGTCTGCTGATGCCCAAATGTTCCCTCTATTTTTTTCCCTCCATGTGTGGATTTTACCATCCATGTGTGGAATAATTATGTGCACCCAGGCAGGTGTGAGTGTGCACCACCAGCATAAACCCAAAACCTAGCTGGGTGTGCTCTGCTAATCAGCTGGGCAGCCCTGGGGAATCTCTCCTGGGCGGCTGCACGTGCACGCGGCTTACAGGGAATGCTGATGGCCACCTTGATTTTGTCCAGCCTTTGAACTGAGGATGGGCCTTGTGGAAATGGGCAGAGGCTCTGTCATGGCTCAGGGCCCCACTGTGCATGGTGCTGTACACACTGGTCCCAAGAAGAAGCCTGGATGGACTAGCTCAGCGTATGAAATGAGAGCGAAGGGGTGGAGACAGGCACGCAGGGGAGAGCCAGAGATGGCTGGTGGGGAGAGTTTGGCTAAAGAACGGCGCTTCAGTTCTCGGCCAAGGTGCCTGTGAAACGAGGGCGCAGCCGGGGGCAATTCTTTGCTGAAAGGGGATTGTTGTTTTTTAGCAAATGCCAAATGTGCGGGGTTGGGTCATTTTCAACAAAACTTTCCTGGGGAACAAACTGCAGGTCAGAACCGGGTTCTGGGACCAGCCCCTTCCCGGGGAGAAAACCCGGGAGCAAAGTGGCCCATCATGTAGCGGAGAACGGCAGAGCAGGAACCCGAGGCTGGCTGGGAGCGGACGCCAGACCCCGTCCCTTTGAAAATGAGGCCCCAGTGTTTGGCGGTGAGGGGGATTAGCCTGGAGCAAGCTCCCAAGGGCAGTGGTGGATTGGCCGTCGCGGGGGCTTCAGATCAAGCCAGGCTGCCTTTGTGGGAGAGTCTTCAGCCAGCTGCACTACTGGGCTTGCACCAGGGAGGGGGTGAAACGTAAGGGCCTGTGTTCTCCAGGCCAGACAAGATGAGCCACTGGTACCTTCGAGCCTCATGCGCCATTAACCTAAGAGCTCCACAGCTGGCCAAACGGGGGGAGCCATTTCCAGCTGCTCTTCGGTCCGAAGCTGGATTGTGTCAGTGATGACCAGGGCGGGGGCTGTTCCGACCCTCCCACCTCATGTCACACTTGCAGCACCCAGTGTCACACACAAACAGCCAATCACACGCACACACAGAGAGCACCCAGTCACACCCAGAGCACCCAGTCATACAAACACACCCAGTCACGTGAACATACACACCACCCAGTCACATGCACGCACACGCGCACACGCACGCACACACACACAAATCCTAGCACACCCTCCCACCAGCTCAGCCATGGGAACAGAGCCAGCCCCTGGCTTTGCAAACTCTTCCCAGCATTTACAGCCTGTGCACAAACGGTGCTTCCAAGAACCCTTTTGGGTGCCTCGCGTCAGCGGCAGGGGCTCACGGTTTGCACCGTGGCAGTTGCACAGCCCTGCAGCCCGGCGCTGGCGGGACACGGAGCTGCGCACAGGACACCAGGGGACAGAGTGGCTTTGGGACTAGAAATAGCTGGGAGGGCTGCGTTGGCCACTGTGAATGGCAGGGAATCACTGTCACAACAGTACCACGCGAATGGGGTGGGGGGATACTTTTGGTGGGGAAAGGGAAGTGTCACATTTGCTGCCATCAGACCAAGGGTCAGTGCTCTCCTGTCCCCTCTCGGCTGTCTTTTATTTATAAAGCTCTTTGCATAGGGAGGCAGTATGACCTAGTGGCTACAGCTCTGGCCTGTGACTCTTGGCCCTAAGTACCAGCACCTCTGGGTGACCTTGGGGAACCCCCCCCCCTCACAGCTTCTCTTTCCTCTCCCCCTTCAGTCAGCCTCGTCTGTTTCAACAGTTAAGTTCTATGCTTCTCTGGGTCTGGACGGTGTCTGCTGTCACACAGGAGCCTGCCTACCCACAATGCATCGCTCTTTTAGTAATGAACCACACCCACATATATGGTGATTTTCACCTCTAGCACGCAGAGCACTGTACCATGGGCCTCATTTTGCACTTGGGGAAACTGAGGCATGGAGCAGGGACAGCAATTTGCTCCAGGGGACACAGTGAGTCAATAGCAGAAGGGAGAGGCTTCAGGTCCCAGTCCCCTGCTTTAATCACTAGACCACACTGCCCCTTTGGGGGCCCTCGCGCCCAGGCCTGTCCATGCCGCAGGATGTAGAGGCAGCGAAAGTCCCCTAGCTGCCAGGGAAGGGCTTCCCCAGGAGCAGGCGCGGCGTAGGCCCGCCCTAGGCGTTCTGGCACAGTGCCCCTTACAAACAGCAGTGCAGTGGGAGAGCCGGGGGGGCAGCTCCCAGGTGAAGCAGAGTCTCCACCAAAGTCTGTGGCCCACGGGCTTTGGAGCAGGCCGGCGGGGGCTTTGGTCGCTGCTGGGGAGGGGGCTGTGGCGGAACCCAAGTACCCGCTGCTTCTTTCCAGTGGGATTAATGCAGGGTGCAGCTCCCGCTTTGTGACCTTGCTGATGAGCAGCAGCCGACCAGAGATGGGGCTGGGGGACCGTTTCCAGGGAGGGAGGCTGAGGTCCCAGCAGGTGTTGCCAGCAGCCAGCACCATCCCTGTTACAAGCACGTCCACGGATGAGGAGAGTCTCCTTCCCAGGCCACTGTGGCGCCTGCGCAGGGTGCAGAAAGGGCCCCAAGCCCGCCCAGCCGCAGAAGAACCTGGGAAGGCAGCGGGGGAACGGTGGCCCTGCTCAGAGGGGGAACGGTGGCCCTGCTCAGAGGGGGAATGGATGCCCTGCTCAGAGGGGGAACGGTGGCCCTGCTCCGTGGGGGAAGGGATGCCCTGCTCAGAGGGGGAAATGTAGCCCTGCTCAGAGGGGGAGCGGCGGCCCTGCTCCGTGGGGGAACGGATGCCCTGCTCGGAGGGGGAGCGGTGGCCCTGCTCGGAGGGGGAATGGCCGCCCTGCTCAGAGGGGGAACGGTGGCCCTGCTCAGAGGGGGAACGGGGGCCCTGCTCCGTGGGGGAACGGCCGCCCTGCTCGAAGGAGAGTCAACGCTCTCTGGTCTGACCCCCTTACGATCCTGCAGGGAGATGCCGCGAACCTAGCCGTGACCTAGCTAACCGGGGAAGCAGCAAAGAGGCAGCAGCGGGGCCCCGGACCCAGCACTTACCCCTCGGGTTGGACTTGGCTGCCGCGGCTTCACGGCCCCACTATGCCAAGCTGGGGCAGGTACGTCTATGCTCACTGCTCTCGCGCCCTGAGCCTGCAGGGTAGATTCACTCTCAGCCACCAGCCCCAGGTCACAAAGCCACTTGGAGACAAGCGCTCAGGCCAGGGTACAGGACTCCACTTGGACAGGCCCCCAACTGATGGAGTGTGAGCAGGAGCATTTGAAACTGTAAATCCAGGCCTGTCAAAAATTAAAGGGATTGTGCATCTGCTCCCAATAAGTATCCCAGCAAAGCAATCCAGTTAGCCTCCCGGACACCCGTCTGTCCGTCCATCCCTGTATCCCCATGCACCTGTCTGTCTATCTAATGCCACTCACAGGCATACCCCGGCATGCTCATGTAACACCCACAAACAACCAGCAAGAACCTCGCAACCAGGTGCTTTTCATGCATCTTGTTCTCTTCTTGGATCAGTTGCCTTTAGCTCCCAAGGGCCCAAGCCCGGAGGCCCATCCTGAACCAGCCACGTGTGAGCCAGAAGAAGCAAGTCAGGTGGGATCTATTCTAGGCCATTACCTCCCCATTAGCTCTAGGCCTGGCATGATGGGATGGCGCGGTGTCACTTTGCATTACGGCTGCTGGTTTCACAGCCTCCCTGGAGTTCCCTTGTCTGGGCTCCTTGAAGGGGCAAATCCCCCCAGATCCAAGCTCTCGGAAGAAGCCTCCTCATCATGGAGCGAGTTTGTGAGGGCCCCAGGGCGGAGGACGGAGTTGTGATTGGCTGCCGCCACTGTCACACCAGGGTCAGTGCAGGTAGGGAGGAGGGGGGAGCCCGGCTCTCACAGCTGCAGGAGGGCTGGGGGCGGGAAGAGAGCCAAGAATCTCCAGCGCCGAGGGGTGAGCAGAATCCGGATGGTCCTTGCCCAGAGCTGGGGCTTGCCCCTCCACGTGGGACTTCAAATGTTGCCTTTCCCAGCCACACTAAGCCAGCCATGGCGCGACCGCCGGGCACTTTGGGAGAGACGCAGAAACTGGAGGAGGAGAGCAAGGAAACGCGATAAGGGGTTTAGCAGAGCTGAGCTCAGAGGAACCGTGAAAAACACTGGGGCCTGTTTAGCCTTGAGAAAAGCAGGCCGAGGGGGGAACCTGGTAAACGTCGTCCCTGTGCTAAGGGCTGCTACAGAGAGAGGTCCAGGCTTCTCCAGGTCTGTGCAAGGTAGGACATAAGAACATAAGAGTGGCCAGACTGGGTCAGATCAACGGTCCATCCAGCCCAGTGTCCTGTCTGCCAACAGTGGCCAATGCCAGATGCCCCAGAGGGAGGGATCACAACAGGGAATCCTCACATGATCCCTCCCGTCACCCATTTCCAAACAAACAGAGGCTAAGGACACCGTTCCTACCCAGCCTGGCTAATAGCCATTGATGGACCTCACCTCCATGAATCTATCTAGCTCTTTTTTGAACCCTGTTAAAGTTCTAGCCTTCACCGCATCCTCTGGCAAGGAGTTCCACAGGTTGACTGTGCACAGGTTGACAAGAAGCAATGGGCTTGATCTGCAGCGAGAAGGATTTCAGTTAGATGTTTTTTCCCCTAATAACAGGGGTAGTGAAGCTCTGGACCAGGCTTCCAAGGGAGGTCTTTGCAAGTTTTAAGAACGGGTGGGATCACCCCTGTCTGGGATGGTCTAGGGGTTAACAGGCCCTGCCTCAGCGCAGGGGGAAGGACCTGATGAGCTCTTCCAAGTCCCTTCCAACTGTCCATTTTTA
Organism: Pelochelys cantorii; assembly: GCA_032595735.1. Taxonomy (NCBI): domain Eukaryota; kingdom Metazoa; phylum Chordata; order Testudines; family Trionychidae; genus Pelochelys; species Pelochelys cantorii. Next base: position 2,922,436 of record CM064354.1, read on the forward strand.
CAGCTCTCTAAGCAGGGCACTGACCAGGTGGTTGAAGCCATGCAGAGCCCGCAGCCTCACGTCTTGTCACAGTCTCATCCCTGCTCTGCTACAGCCTTCCTGTGTGACCTTGGGCCAGTCACTTTGTCCGTGACTCAGTTCCCCAGCTGTACAGTGGGGATAACAGCCCTACCCTGCCCCACAGGGAATTGAGAGAATAAACACATTGAAGACAGCATGGTGCTCAGATAACAGAGTACTGGGAGCCAGCTAAGCACCGCCAATGGATACAAGACTCCCTCAGATCCATGGGCAGATATTGGTTTCCAGGTACAGATCCCGGAGAGGAAATAGGATTGAGGGGCTAGCTGGGCTTCCCTTGCCAGTTTTGCCATAGATCCCCTATGTGACCTTGACCAAGTCATTTCACTTCTCCTGCGCTCAGTTTACCCACCTGTGAACTGGGAACAATCAACCTTGGTCTGTCGCCTTTAATTAGATTGCAGGGGGCGTCTCTCACTGCGTGCAGGCAGTACCAAGCACTGGGCTCTCTTGCTGTTTTGTGAGGCCATTAATAGCAAGAGAAACCACAGAGAATGCCACAGAGCAATGCCCACAGGCTTGAATCCCATCGGTATGGTGGCTGGAGCAAAGAGGGGATCCCTGCACTACCAGGAATCTTGGGCACACGTCCAATACTCCCCTGCCATCGGGTGAGGCAAAACCTCGTCCAATCGCAGCACCGCACAGAACAGCCCCGCCACCACGGCCCCGCAAGCCTGCTCCATGGTGGAAAATGGCTGCTGGCGCAGGTTACATGTTAGTGCTCGGAGCGGCTGGCAGGCAGTAAGAGAGAACGCACTACAGCTGGCCAGGTTTCAAATCCACAGCCCTAGAATTTCCTGCTTAAGCCCGCCTGCTCTGGGGACAAAATATTGCTGAAAGGCCCATGTGGCTCCCTTCCGATTGATTCACAATCTCCTACTGCTGGCCCCCATAGGGAAGCTGCTAAGCTGCCTGTCCCATTTGCAGGCTGCTGGCTCTGTGGATGTTCATTGATTACGCAGGTTATCGTGGTCAAATGCTGGGCTGATCCCTAAATAGACTAAAGGATCCCTTCCGCACAGGAGCTGCTGTAACCATAAACCTCTTTAGTGGCAATGCAAAGGATTGGGTTTATCGCTGGTACTTACATTTGCCTCCCGTATGCTTTCCTTTCTAGTCTCGCCTGTAAATCTGCACTAGGGAGAGGCCCCTGGGTTCAGCTGTTCCGAGCTGGGGAACGGATTTCTTACCAATGTGATGAAAATAAAGTTCCGTATGTGTGCAAGGGAGCGGGACAGGCCGTGCGTGGGCGCAAGTGGCAGAGAGCTTAGCAGCATTTCATGTACGGCAAACATCAATATTGCAGCAGCTCGTCCTCAGATGAGCAAGCCGAGAAGATTGCTCCCCTGCCCCCCCCCATCCCAAAGACGGAGGTTATAAAAGCTGGTTGGAGAGTGAAAGCAGGGAGAGGGGAGGGGTGGGAGCGTGGCTGTAAGAAACTAAATGCAAGTAGCAGAGCTAGGGGAGGGGACCGTATGAGGCTTTCATGTCTGGCTTCACGCTCAACAGAACTGTAACCCTAGAAGCCTCCATTTGCAGAACTCCCTGTGTGTGAGCCACAGCTTTGGGGGAGCTCAGCTGCACAGGGCGAGTGGTTCAGAAGAATCCACGAACAACAAAGCGTTCACACTCCAGACACAGTTAGAAAAGATCCCTCTAAAGCAGGGGTGGGGAACCTCAGAACTGGGGCTGGCTGCGGCCCCCGGCTTGCCTGGATCTGGCCCCTGCCTCACTGCAGGGCTGGAGCACACAACATCCACTAGGATGAGCCCCGCTAGGCTCTGGTGTGGGAAGGGAATGTGGGGAGTCTCCTTCCTTCTCAGCCAGGGGCCACATTTTTTGGTTTTGGATTTGGGGGGAGGGGAGATGTTTGCTTCTCACCTGTGTGCGGACCCCGACGGATTGTTCTGTGGGTCAGCGGCCCCCGATCCAAAAAACGTTCCTCGGCCCTGCTCTGAAACATGCATCAGCTTCCCAGCGTGTGACTGGACGTACACTGCCAAGATGAAAATCAAGTACGGTCCCCACTCTGTGTCCTCTCACAGCAGCTGGTGTTTTGCTCCAGATTTAAGATCACAAAGGAGCGTCAGATTGTCTGATGGGACTCCCTGTATTTCACAAGCCACCACCACAACCCTGGGCGAATGATTACATGAGAATCTTTTTTTTTTTTTAATAAAATATGAAAGTTAAGTCCTTTTCCAGCCTTCATGGCTACAGAGAAAAGCTTGAAAATGTGTCTCTCTAAAGGCCCAGAAACTAAAAGGCAAAAAAGCGAAATTTTATTATTTTTAAAAATCCTGTAAGTTTTTAGGTTTGACTCAAGAATGTTTAACAGTTGGGTTGGCCATAAGAATGGCCATACTGGGTCAGACCAAAGGTCCATCCAGCCCAGTGTCCTGTCTGCCGACAGTGGCCAGTGCCAGGTGCCCCAGAGGGAGTGAACCAAACAGGTAACGATCAAGCGATCTCTCTCCTCCCATCCATCTCCACCCTCTGACAAACAGAGGCTAGGGACACCATTCCTGACCCATTCTGGCTAATAGCCATTAATGGACTTAACCTCCATGAATTTATCTAGTTCTCTTTTAAACCCTGTTACAGTCCTAGCCTTCACAACCTCCTCAGGCAAGGAGTTCCACAGGTTGACCGTGTGCTGTGTGAAGAAGAACTTCCTTTTATTTGTTTTAAACCTGCTGCCTTTTGGGGCCATACCACAAAAGTCTCGACACTTTTAAGAGGGATTTACAGACCAAGTGACATGTTCAATTTTCTTCCATGGTGACAAACTAATTTACTTTTTCATTTTGATTAATTTCAAGTTGCACAACTTGAACCATCATTCATTATTATCGGTCTTGTGATTGGGGCAAGAGAGTTTCCCAACAAGGTCACAGCCCCAAAGAGCTTCCAGAACCCAGCACGGCTCCCTGGGTGTAACGAAGTCCCTCAGAAAATTTTTAGTCATTCTCATGACAATTTCGTGGTTTGTTTTTAGACAGTTTAAAAAACGGTTTATCGTGAGCAAGCCCTCTTATCTGGGTTTTTCACACTGCGGGCATCACCTAACCTCCCACAGCACTGCTGTGTCTGTCTATTTTACTTTTAGTAGAGAAGATTTCTGTTCATATTTGAGGCAGCAAAACATTTGGCTTTTCAAAATCTAAGTTTATAACCTAAACGGCTTGACATTGCGCTGCAAGTTTGAATATTGATACCGTTGATACTTTGTGTGTGTGGCTCTCAAGGCAGCTTACCTGCATTATCACCTCTTGTGCAGACAGGAAAAAACAAAGGTTCTGAGCTCTTAAACGACCTGCTCAACGTTATATATTATTTGTGTTGCACCTAGACACCTCAGCCAAATCAGATCCCTCGGCCAGGTGCTGTACGGGCACCCAGTGCGAGACAGTCCCTCCCAAAGAAAGAACAATACAAATCGGCAGAGCCACACAAAGGTTAGGAAAGGAAACAGGCAGGAAGTGACCTGCCCAAGGACAAACAATCAATGATGGACTGACAGGAAAGAAAACGTCCCCTGATCAGATACATCCTGCCACCCTGACTGGGCTTGGCCCCATCATGTGTGAGGAAGTCCAGGAAGCCCTGAAAAATATTCACAACTGGTGACAGAGCAGTAAAAGCCAGAGCAAACCAGCTCTGTCCAGCCTCTGCAATGGTCCCTTCAGAGAAACACCCGCCACACTCCTTGGAAGATGCAATAGTTCAGCCAGCCCTTGAGAAGCCAACACTCCACCCTGAGGGCCTCTCCAATTGCTGCCCCATCTCCAACCGCCTGCCCCACAGCAAACTAACTGAGAAAGCAGTAACCTGTAAGCCCAGCAAGTTGTGAGATGAGCCAGTGCCCTGGATGCCTCGTGACCAGGTTTCAGACCAGAGCTGGCTTGAGAGATGACTTCCTCCTGGCCATGGGCTCTGTGGAGACCTCCAAGCTCACACTGTTGGACCTTGAGAGGGCACTAAAACGCTCCTACGTGACACAGGAGCATCACACACCCCGTGCGTCCCTCTCCGGCAGAACGGGTGATGAGGCGGGGTGGCCAGGCCTCCTCTCCAAAGGGAGCCTGCAGGGATCCAGACGGTCCTTGCTTCCCTTCAGTATCTTCACGAGATCCCCGGGAGAAAAGCAGGGAGACTTGGGCCCAGCTGATAACAGCTTCCCGATCATAGACTCCTAGAACACCAGAACTGGCAGGGACCTCGAGAGGCCATCGAGTCCCATCCCCTGCTCTCACAGCAGGACCAAGCACCATCTAGACCAGTGGTCCCCAACCTTTTGGGGCTGCCGGGCACCTGGGGGCGGGGCCACTGACATGCCAGGCAGCCGGGGGCGGGGCCACATATGTGCCCGGGGGCAGGGCCGCTCATATGCCGCATGCCCGGGGTCGGAACAGCCCATGTGCTGCACGCCCGGGGGCAGGGCCACCACCGCCCATGTGCTGCGTGCCCGGGGCCAGCACCTGTGCCACATGCCCAAGGGTGGGGACGCCCATATGCCACGCGCCCGGGGCCAGCACAGCCCATGCGCCGTGCACCCAGGGGCAGGGCAGCCCATGTGCTGTGCACCCGGGCTGGCGCCGCCCATACACCACATGCCTGGGGCCGGCACAGCCCTTGTGCCGCACACCCGGGGGCGGGGCCACCCATGTGCTGCGTGCCCAGTGCCGGCGCCGCCCCTGTGCCACGTGTCCGGGCTGGTGCCCCCCATACGCCACGTGCCCAGGGGCCGGCACAGCTCATACGCTGCACACCCGGGGCCAGCACAACCCTTGCACTGTGCACCCAGGGGCATGGCCACCTAAACGCCCACATACTGTGCGCCTGGGGCCGGCGCCGCCCATACGCCGAGTGCCCAGGGGCCAGCACCGTCCATGTGCCGTGTGCCCAAGGGCGGGGCCAGCCCCGATCACTCGGCGGGCACATAGAAATGGCCCGGTGGGCGCCATGGCGCCCACAGGCACCATGTTGGGGACCACTGATCTAGACCATCCCTGACAGGTGTCTGTCCAACCTGCTCTTAAATAGCTCCAGAGATGGAGATTCCACAACCTCCCCAGGCAATTTATTCCAGTGTTTCATCACCCGGACAGGTAGGACGTTTTTCCTAATGTCCAACCTAAACCTCCCTTGCTGCAGTTTAAGCCCCTAATGAGGCTCCACTATCCCCTTGTTATTAGGGTTGCCAGATGATTTAACCAAAAATACTGAACACCGCCTCCCACAAAACAAACAAACAAACAAACAAACAAACAAAAAACACACCACCCACCAGGGAAAAAATTCTGTTGGGGGAAAAAAAAAAAAAAAAGGGAGACCAAAGTTGTTGAGAAAAAAAAAAGGACCCCAAAAGTTATTAAGCAAATAAATAAATAAATAAATAAATCAGCGTGGCCCCTTTAAGTGCGTGCAGAGTCAGAACAGGGATAGGAAGAGGACAGGTTGAGCACTAGGACCCAGGGAAGGCATTGCTTCCCCTTGCTCAGGTCTTTAGGGTTTTTGCCGGCGGCCATCTTGTTTTCTTGGTCAAGCCAGAAGGGAGCTTCCCTGCGGAACCAGGTAAGCAGGGGGTCTGGGGGCGGGGGGGGCCGGGGCCCAGTTGCTGGGTGTGTCGTAGGGTTGCCAGGTATCTGGTATTTTTGCCTCCTGGCAGGGAAAAAAAAAAATAGAAAGTACTGGACATTTTAGGTGTCCGGTATTTTCTGAATTTTTTACCGGACAGGAGGCGAAAATACCGGAGTGTCCGGGTCAATACCGGACACGTGGCAACCCTACTCGTTATCTCACTACCCCTGCTAACATGTGGGACAGAGATCAGTTCTTAGATGAAGAGCAGCTGGCTCCAGGCCAAACCAATGCTGGTTCGAAAGGGAGAACGGTTCAATCAACTGGCTAGCACGTCGTCTCCACCATCCGCTGAAGGCTGCACTGGCCCCATTTGCCACCGTGCGACGAAGTCTCCGAGACCCACAGGGCTCCTCAGCTGAGCCTGGACGGCCAGGCCGGATCAAATCCTTTCTTTCAATTCCCGTGTAGAACCTCCCCCCTTCCTCCCCACCGTGGGCCTGCCCAGGCTGGTCTGTGCATTTGTTACCTCCAGGCACCAGCAGGTACAGAAGGCGCCTACCTGCCTTTTCCATGACTCAGGCTGCCATATGCGCATCAGGCCTCTGCTCGGGTCCCGCCAGGGCCTCGCTGTCAGTTTTTGATGCCAATTCTAGGCCGTGGTCCTAATCTTCAAAGCAATTAATGGCTCACACCCCAACCACATCAGAGAGAACTGAGATATGCTAAGCACCGTGACAGCGGCGCTCTTCTGGGATAATGTGGCTCCCAGAGTCCAGGGGAAGCATGTGAGAGCTGCGGACAAAGCATGCTCTGTTGAGAAGACCTGACTTCCAAAGTTGGACGGGCTGAGAGCGCCTTTATACAATCAGTGCCGCTCGCAATGTGGACACCCCCTGGATTCCCAAAACCCTCCCAGCTCTTCCCCAGCCAAAAAACCCCCAGCCTCTCCCAAGCAGAGTTCTGGCCTTGAACAGGAGTGAGTGCCTAAGACTCCGTAAAGTCTGCTCGGGAAAAACTTCAATTACATCCACGCTGCAACCGTGTTCTTCTGAAAGAAAATCGAAAGAACCCAGGGGGTTTTCCGACGTTGGTAATCCTCATTCTACAAGGAAGAAGCCTTTTTCCGAAAGAAGCGGGAGCCGGTGGGAGTGCGGAGCTAGTGCTCAGAAGCGGGAGTTCTTTCAAAAGAAAAGGAAAGAGGAATAGCACAGGTGCCCTGGTGGCCACTCCGTCCATAGCAATCACAGCTGACATGCGAGAGAGCGTCCATTCAGCGTGGACGCTCTTTCGAAAAAGCAGATCGCTTTTTCATTGCGCTTTTGCAGTGTGGGCGCTCTCTTTTGGAAGACGTTTTTCCGGAAGATCTCTTCTGGAAAAGCTTCTTCCGAAAGACGCCTGCAGTCTAGACGTAGCCCCAGAGACTTCTCCATTGCTAGTGGTTTTAAATGGAAGGTGCTCAGAGACTACGGTGGAAGGAAAACCCTCAAACAGAGACAGTGAGAAATAAAATGGAAGTCTCCTAAATCCCAAGCCACTGCTCTGTCCCCTAGGCCAGCAGGTTTCAAACTTGTTTTCTCATGACCCAGTGGAAGAAAATTGTTGATGCCGCGACCTGACATAATGTGACTGGAGTGTGGGATCCGGGGTGGGGCTGGAGAAGAGATTTGGGCTGTAGGAGGGGGCTCTGGCTTGAGGGGCTCAGGGCTGGGGCAGGAGGGGCTTACCTTGAGCGGCTCCCGGGCAGCAGTGCAGCGGGGGGGCTAAGGCAGCTTCCTGCCTCTCCTGGCCCCGCAGACCATGCTGCCCCAGAAGCAGGTTCCCAGCCAGTGGGAGTGAGGAGCTAGGGCTCGGGGAGGGGCAGTGTATGGAGCCTTGGGCATCCCCGCCCCCCAGGAGCCAGGCCTGCTGCCGGCCGCTTCTGGGGCACAGCGCAGTCTGCGGTGCCAGGACAGGCAGGGAGCTGCCTTAGCCCCCCCACTGCTCACCTGATCCCCTGCACCAACAAGCCCCAGTGCCCGGCATTCCCAGTCTAGTGCTGGGTTGTGACCCATCATTTGAAAACCGCTGCCCTACTTCAGGATCCTACACGGCATCAGGGGCAGAGATAGAAGGCAGAATTCATGATGCCAGTCCTGGCTACAGTAGACCCCAAATGCTCCTGTTTTCTTGTGTAATCAACGCTTGAGGCTCTTTCATGATGTAACTCACATTCTCTCTCTCCCACACACACATCGATCAGTTTCAGAGTTTATTCTTGATTGAGGCCATCAATTATGCAAAATGGCCAGTTTATGGAACAAATATTTTAGGGACATAGACACAGCTACTGAAAACTCACCCCTAGGCCAGGCCAAACAGTTGCAGAATTCTGTATGCTCCGGGTGCCTCTGTAAACATGTTGCAAGCAGGATCAGTAATTTATTGGTGAAATTCCTGCAGCAGGTAGAAGCCACGCAGAGGCCTGAGGTCAGTGGTGTAATATATTTAGCAAATGATCATAATGCAAATGGAAAAAAAAAGTGGAGCAAGAAGAAAATCCATTCCCTGGCCAGGAACTTTACGGACACTTTAGAGCCAGGGAACAACAGCAGCATTGGCTGTGGGGTCGAAAGGAGCTGTCATTGTTATTTTTTCCATTTGGTGCAATAGTATGCTCAGGGAGCACCCAACCAGAGACTATAGTGAACTCTGCTGGTAGGCGTGAAGGACGGGGCAGTGGGCCTAGAAGACAAAAGGGGTCTGGTCCGTACAGCACTGAAAAGCCAGAGAGTGCTGTCCCTTTGAACACGGATTTAAAAATGCTGATTCCCAAGAGCAATGATCAACACCAACAGTTAAAAGATGCCAATTCCTGAAAGCAAGGCTCTGCTGATTTAGGAGAATGAGGCTACCAACAGCTGAGCCCCTACAATGAGAATCCAGAACAAACCCTATAGCAGATCATTCAGATTTCAGTTCTGGAACAAGCACCACGCAATCATTAATGTCAGCCTCTCCCACCCCTGCCCTTCCCTGCTGGGTATTTTGTCTCCTGCTTTGGCCTTTGCCGTCTCTGCACCTTGCTGCTGCTACCTGATAAATGGATTCGAAACAGACCAGGCACAGATGAGCACTCCGAGAGCCAGGTTCAAAATACCTTGATGGCCTGGAGCTGCCGCTGAGTGGCGGCAGGACTGACTCAGCCCTTCATGCGTCCCAGGGAAATGAGCCAGGCAGTTTGCTGGGTCTGCTGCTTTTCAATGACCTGGCGTGGCCCTCAGAGATCCCGTGGGGCTTTCTGCCCCAGAAGCCTGAGCAAAACTCTCCCCTCCCACTGGTACTGGCTGTGGGGGAGGCGTAGGTACAAAGCGATTGCTTTGTGGATGCAGGCTGTAAGGCCCTATCCAAAGGAACTACATCCAACTCTTGCTGATGTTAATCATCATTGTTAATTTGGATTAATGTAGAACCTAGGAGCCTCAGCCATGGACTTAGACCCCACTGTGCTAGGGGCTGTACACACACAGAGAAAACAGTTCAGGCGGATAGTAAAGGTGGATTTTGCACATACCTCAGTGTTGTCAATGGGACGTATGTTCCTAAACCCTTTAGGTGCTTTTTGAAAGTCCCACCCTAAAAGCCCAGTGGTGGACAAGGTCGTGTTCTGGAGAAGAGGTCCATTTTGTAGACAGCCCCAAAAGGCTGCGCAGTGGGGAGAGATGCCCGGATTAAGCAGGATGGCACTTTCCTGATTGTGAGGGCTGACTCAGAAGGGTGAGATGGCTTCGCATCCTTTGTCTCTGTACATATTTCCACGGGTGCCCAGCATTACAGCAGTCTGCTCGCACTGCAATAGGGTGCGGACGGCGCGTTCCCCTTACTGCCTCAGCCTTGCGAGGGGATTAGACCAGGAGGGAAGAAGAGGCTTGTGGGATAATGCCCAGGACAGGCCGCTGGACGAAGAGTCTATCCCTGATTCGGCTGCGTGACACGGCATCTGCCCTTTCCCCGCACTGGTGCTCAGAGTCAGAGCAGGCCAGGAAATTATCTTTGTTCCCCTGACCATTAAGTGTTTGGTTTAATTGGAAATTTTCACTGACAAATGGAAATTTGACTTTCAGCAACTGGGCAAAAAAAAGTTTGAAATCCGGTATTGCCGTGTAGTCACGAAAGGCGTTGTTTTTTGTAACAAAGTTCCAACCACATCCTTTCGGCCAGCTCCCTCCTGGCTGGGAGATGGGCCTGGCTCATCCCTGGGAACGTCTGAGGCTGAACTCAGGCCTGCTAGAGATGACCACCATGGAAATGACAACACCAAACAAATAATTTAGCTGTAAAACCTCCCTCCCTGAGCTAACTTTGCAACTGAGGTCACAGACCAAAGGAATGTTCCTGTTTGGCAGTGATGCAAGAATCACTGCAGGTCTGTCGTTTGAAAGCTGTATTTGGTACATTAATAAATTATGGGCACCAAGTCTGATCATCCGCAACAGAGTCGGGAAGGACAATTTGCAGCCAGCGCCGCCTGTAAAACGTAACAACCAGCTTCACTTGCCTTGATTAAAAAAAAAACACAATCAGCTTCGTCCCCCCCAGCTGATCATTCCAAATGTCATGTTACTCGCTATTGATCATTATAAGCAATATCTCCCCTGTAGGGCTGGTCAAAATTTTGCCCTCTGAACTGTATTTCAAAGGATTTCCCCCTCCTCCCCCCCCCCCCGCCGTTTTCCACAAATGGAATTTTTTTTACATGAAAAGTGTCTGCTTTTGAAAGAGTTTCCATTCTTGGGTTGAAAAAAAAGCAAAATAGTCAGGTTTGGCAAGTCTGCTGCATTGCATCATGGGACTTGTAATTCAGCCACATCACATTGCCATTCTGCTCTGTGGTTCCAGACCCCCAGATGCACAACAGCTCTCATGAGACACCATGACCCAGCACTTTCAGGGTGCAAGGGCATCCCTCCCCGGAGGGCAGGCAGTGGTACAGCATGACCAGGCAGAGTACTCAGACTCACCAAAGCCACATTCCCACGTAGAAATCCTGCGGTTCGATCCCCAGCAAGCTGGCTCTTTCACGGGGAAAAAGTCCACTTTCCAACCAGCTCTACCAGCATCCACTTTTCTAAAAGTTCTTTTTGTAGTAACAATCAGTACTGCACAGATAAGATAAAAGGGCCTCTCTCAAATCGCTTTGCAAGGAGGGGGTAAGTAGCTGCATTGTACAGATGGCAGAACTGAGGTCTGGAGAAGGGAAATGGACTTGCCCAAGGTTACTCAGTAGGTCAGTAGCAGAGCCAGGAATAGAATCCAGGGGCCCTGTGCCCCAGCCCAGGGACCTGCCTGCTGGGTCCCAAAGCCTCCTTTACTACAAATTTGCCCAACGGCGTAGTCTCAAAAGAGAGCTTTCAGGCTTCTAACAGCAGTGATGAGCATGTTAACCCTTCCGAAGCTGGCAGTTGAGCGTGGCTGGGACAGACGGGTTCATAGCAGTGGTGAGTGCCAGGCCTAGGAGAGATGCAGGGGAACCAGCCATCAGCTCCGCCACCGCACTTCCCTCGCCACTTGCACAAGTGCCTGTTTCTCTGCTCCCTGGACGTGTAGTGAGCAAAGTGTGCCAGGAGCCTCAAATCTCACCAGCCCTGGTTATGTGTCCAGCTGGGGACAAATGTCCAGCTACAGCCAGGCTGAGACACCAAAGCTGTGTTTATTTACAGGGCAAGCCTGCAAGTCTTCAGGGAGGCACAGCTCCTGGTGACATTCTGCACCCCAGGGAAACACCCTGGCTCCCAGGGCTACTCAACACACAGCCCGTGGGCTGCATGTGGCCCATGTTGCGGTTTGGGTTCAACATGCGGCCCATGGGTGGGATCCTTTGAACATGGCCTCCACTGGGAACACGCCCCACAATGGCGAGGTGTCTCCCAGACGGGGTGAGCACTGAAAGACACAAGCGGGCAGGCTGGCTAGAACAGACGGGTCCAGGGTGTTGGCATTTCTAGCCTCCAGGGAGGTGTCCGAAGCACCAGGGCATAGGGTGAAAGAAGCTATTTGCATATATTTTTGCAAACCACATTTAAGTTGAGGCCCTCAGCATGTGCTGTGAGTATCATTGTGGCCCCCAGGGCTTCCAAAACCGAGCAGCCCTGCTGTAACCCCCACATCCCTCATTTATTAGGGATATGAACAGGTAACTGGTTAACCTCTGGGGCACCTGGCATTGGCCACTGGCGGCAGACAGGATACTGGGCTAGGTGGACCTTTGGTCTGTCCCAGTCTGGCTGTTCTTACGTTAAGCCTGCCTTCCCCAGCCTCCCTCCCGCTTAGTAGGCTCCCACCCCGGCCCTTCACCCAAGGGCTGCAGCTGACATTACACTTCCCGCCTCCACCAGAGCACCTAGCGGTTAAGGCCACCACTCTCTCACACAGCAGTCTTGGGAGCAGGTGGCAGCTTGCCTGACCCGCTCCATCACACGGGACAGCAAAGGTGCCAGTCCCGGCTGCTCTGGTAGGAGCCAGGCCACAGAGTGGGGTAGTTTTTCTCACTGAGGTAGGGGCACGTGGCCATTTCTGCTGTAGTGTCTTGGGAGGGGGGATGGGTCTGTTCTCCTGAAGCTCTTCAACAGCACCTCCCCAAAAGGGGGGGGAGGGGGGAGAGACACACTGCTCCTGGTCTCCTCCCCAGTGCGTGGAAGCACGGGCTGTGCATTCATGGAGTCAGGGGCGGTGCTCCCTGTAAGCTGAGCGCTTGGCTGGCTCCCCAGGAGAGGTTCTAATGCTGTCCAGCTGACTAGTAGAGGGCCCACAGCTGGCAGCATGTGCTTCTCCTGGTGGTGCACATACCTCTGTTCACATAAAATTTATTCCCCACATGTATGGAATAAAATTAAAATGACCATTGGGCAGGGGCTGTCTAAGCAGAAGCTCTTTTCCACGGAGCTTTGTGCATTCGGCCCACAGGTGGAAGCTTCTGCACCCATGTCCATAGCCAAACAAGCCCAGTCTCTGTGCTGCACGGCCTAAACAGATTGCCTAAGGCAGACGGTGCACTACTGAACAGGGAGGGAGGGACACATGTTCCAGCTCGTGCAGCATTCTCCCACCTCCCATCCAGCATTCCCTGTAAGCTGGGCACTTGTGCGGGCGCTCAGGAGATTCCAATGCCGCCTGGCTGATTAGCACAGCTAGGTTTTTTGTTTCTCCTGGTGGTGCACATTTGCCCATGCCTCTGTGCACATCAAATTTATTCTGCACGTGAATGGAAAAGATTAGAGGGAAAATTGTCCCATCCTAGCCAGAATGTCCCCTGCCGCCAGCAGTTTCTGCAGGCTCCTCTTGTGCAGATGAGGCCCACAGACCGGGCCCAACAGGAGCGGGGCTGCGGCTCTGATCCGATACCACAAAACACCCAATGGGTTCAGACCCTCCGCTCGAGAGTTCAGATTGTTCCGCGGGAGCTGAAGACAGAAAAAGCAAAATGGTTTGACTTTTATTTAACCTGACTGCTCCAGCATGCTGTAATTCAGCCCTGGGAAAGTGTAGCGCACGCACACGTATTGTGGAGATCAATACAACTCATGCTCCAGCATAGCACAAGCAAGCTAGTTACAAAAGCCACCGTATTACTGTTGGAACACACTCAATTGCTAACCCTGCACTCATCCCGGGGGGTAAATTAATTAGGGCTAGTTCATAAGCAGAAAATACAAAATCCACCAATTTACAAGCCCAGGGAAAAGCACAGTGCTTAGCCACACTTAGCCTGTCTGTTACAAACCATGTGTGTTTTGGGCTCAGGGAAAACACATATGGCACGGGAACATGGCAGAAGTCAGACGAACAAGCAGATGCACATTGAAACAAGGGCCCCACACACGCACACACACACCATTTGCTCCCATTAGCCAATCACTAACAGTGCAAAGAGGGGCATTAGGAGGGGTACCCACTCCAGCCCAGTGCAGGTGGTCAGCCCCAGACCCCCGTGCTGTTTACATCCTGCTTAAATGGTAACCAGGGCCTTGTAGTTTGGGCAACTCGCACAGTGAATTTCATCCTGGGGCCAAATCCTGCTTCCACTAAGTCAACAGGAATTGCAAGAGCCTGAGGCCAGGCTAGGCGGAAGTGAGAAAGGGGGCTGCAATGAGGACAGAAGGCAATCATTTCCCCCTGCTCTGCACCAGGCTTCCACGGCTCCAAGGGAAATGGCTGAAGTTAAGCAGCCTCGAGGAGGTGCCATTAGTTTCAGGCTAACGCTGCACGCTGGGCATATAGAGACACCTGCCTGAATTCAACGTGCAGCAATAAGCCTGCGTGACCCAAGGCTGATCAATATTGGCCCAGCCTGTCACTCACAGCAGGTGAAATTCATCTCTGCAGAGGATCAGCTGGAGTCCTGGGTGCTACTTCGGAAAGGCCGTGATAAAGCCCAGGAGATCTTGGGTCTCTGTGATAAAGCCCAGGAGATCTTGGGTCTGGTCCCAGCTGTGCCACTGGATTTCTGGGTGATCGAGGCACAGAAAGAAGCCACTTGCTCACGAGCTTCCCCAGCTGATTGCTCCTCTGTAAAGGAACTTTTGCAAAGGACGATAGCTGAAAAGTGCTAAACAGAGCACACATTAAATAGTGCACGTGCCTTGTACCGCCCTTCAGCAAGGGGGGGAGTTTCACCCACAATGCATTGTGCCTTTTCTTGTCCAAACCCCCATTCTCCAGAAGGCGCTGGAGCACTGTTGGGCTGCGTGCGCCCCACCAGGGTTCGGTGTGAGGCCCCCAAGACCGTTTGTTTACTGTTGCCCACGTGCAGGATTGCTGGATTCCACTGGTTTCCGTCCACGTAGGTTTTCTCCTGCCGGTGTTACTAACGTGGCATGCACGTATAGCAAGAGCACACGGAATGAGATGCACGTTCATTGTGCAGAACACTGACTGCGAGAACCGTGTGCTCTCTCTGCAGCCAATCCAAGCGCTGCTACTGTCCAGACGTCACACCCTGCAAATTCAGGAACCCAAGCGCAGTGAGCAAAACTACCCTGGTCCAGGAGAGCATCTTGGTTATGACAATCTTGTGGCCCACTGTGATGGAGGGCTGCTCATTTGGCCCAATCACTAGCCCAGGTTGCCCATTGCTGCTTTGGAGTATTCTAGAGGGGGACATTGGGAGATCTAATTGTCCCCATTCAGTATTTTCTTCCAACCCCCTAAGAATGCATACCAAGGTAACCAGCACAAAGTGAGGATTTATTTAACGCCTGCAAGGAAAACAGCAAAGAACCCCACAGACGACACAGAGCATCCCACACAACATGATGCCGAACAAAAATTAAAAGTTGGCTAAATCCAGGTTAACAATTCTCCAAAGCATCGGTCGTTCTTTACAAATCTAATGTAAACATTTATAAAAATAGAGCTGTGATTCCAAAAATAAGCCACAACAGTTCTGGCAGCACACTGATCAAGTCAACTTTCTGGAATTACGGCTCCCCCTCCGGCATGCCACATTAAGAAGGATGGCCTAGAGGAGTGGAGGATATTCTGTGCCTCCGAGGATGAGGTTAGTTCAGGCTTCCCAATATGGCAAATTACAGGCAGGGCTCCAGTTTTTGTTACCAGGATCCCAGCTCTGGGAATTCTAACCCACCCCCCAGTGGCATGTTCGTACTTCCAGGGAGTTAGACAAGAAGCCGTTCTCTTTTACCACCCTTTGGATGGCAAGCATGCAAAGAAAATCCACACAACACTCTACACAAGATCAAGGCAACGAAAAGTTCGGCAACATGATTGGATTGTAGTCTGTTAGCCAAGCTCCAAGCATCTGCCCATGTGTTTATGAGCAAGTCACATACACACAAGTTACTGTGTTAGGAATGTGTTAGAAAGACATTTTGAGAGGCCCAGCAAAGGGCTGGCTTCACAGCAATGGGAAATGTTGCTTGTAAACCGAAGTTCAAGGAGGCTTTGGCCTCCAGTGTGAATCAATTGCTTTTTCTTTGGCCCTCCTGACAACAAAGATGTCCCACAACTCCCAAGGTAACGCATTTTGCTTACTTACTATTTACAATGTACACATATAGAATAAAATTATAAACAAAACGGGGAAGGATCACTGGGGGGAGAAGAACTCTCCCCTAAGAGCTAATATTTTACTGACTAAGGCACTTGTATATTGAGACAATTTTCATAAGACCACTTGCTAACGGATTCCATCTGGCTGGGAGATCGTCTCAGTCTTCCAGAAGCAGATTCTGTTTGCAGTTGTGCAGTGTAAATTTGGCATAACTCCACTGTCAGCGACGGAGTGACTCTGGATTCACATCAGCACGACAGAGCCGAACCCAGCGCTAGGGTGCAGATCTGGACAAGAACCGAACCCCTCTCCGCACCTCATAGGCTCTTTAGTTGAGACTTTCAAGCTGCTGGAGGGTTTGGGAAAAATTAATGGGAATTGGGCATCCCAGTCGCACAGGTCGCCTGGAAAGTTTCAACAGCTGAGTAGCAGGTTTTTAAGGAGAAAATGGAAACTGCAGCATTTACTGCTTGGGCTGATCGAGTGCAAAATGGAAAAAATTCAAGTGCTGTGCCACAGATTCCAACACTTGTGCCATGAGAACAGAAGAGGATGCAAGGCAGCGCTGTGACGCACCCCACGGCCAGGTCTACATGACAAAGCTTTGCCAGCACAGTTCTGTTGATTGGAGGAGAGGGGGTGGAACAAAAACCAAAATCAACATGCATCTCCCCCAGCCATCAGCAAACTCCCAGGCCAGAGCAGCCAGGCAGACCTCAGAGTGCTTCCGTTGAGGGGAGACGGGGTCAGAAAAGCCTCTGTCACCGTACGATGCCTGCACCAGGGTGCACAGTCAGTACAACTATACCAGCAAAGCATTTGTAGTGCAGACAAAGCCTTGTTCTCAGCAGGAAAAGCCCCTCCCAATAGAACCTTTATCCTCCCCAAGGAAAGACGATCCCACCACTCTGCCTCCACGCTAAAGTGGAGAGGAGAGCACTTCACACACTAGTAAACTGGCTGCATGCATGGGCTGTGGTCCTGCATGACTAAATAAAGGGCAGTTTACAAGTCGTAGGTGACATGGTTCAGGAAAACAACTCACCAGCATAAGAAACTTGGGGCCATGGCTCAGATCTGAGAAAGTCAGGATTAATCCACCAGTTTTAAGGAAGTTCCTCCCTGCTCACACAGGTCGGTCTTAGTATTCAGATTTAGACACGTTCTCCAGCATCTGGCTGCAGAGCCCCAGCCGGAAGCTCCTGCCCATCACGAGGTGTCAGCGGGACGAGATGCAATCAGGAGGGAGATGATACGTGGTGCCAGCACAAACACCTAGACGCTGCGTCAGTGGGATTTAAATGGCGCCCAGGTGTTATGCTGGCTAGTTACAGAATAGTGAATTTTACGGATGCACTCGGAGCCAAAGCCCATTGAAGTCAGTGATTCCACCAGGCTTTCGTTCAGGCCGTTAGCAAGCAAGGGTAACAGACCGTGAGGTGAACCCCTACTTTCAAAGCATGTGGATCCTAGCATTAAAAAAATCCAACCTTTTGGGGGTGGGGTAAACAAGAGTCCTATTAGGAGGACACCTCACCAGCCGAGTGGTGCCTGCAAGGACACTGCATCTGATCACCACTCCCTCACGGTGGGCAGCGTTATGCAAGGCATCTCTGACTACAGAGAACTCAAGAGAAGGTCACAGACCTTCAAAGGTTTTCAGAGCAGGAAGGGAGCCCTGGTGACCAATTTCAATCGTACTAGCACAAAATAAAACAGACGAGACGTTTCTCGAAGTGAGAGAAACAGAAATTCCAGATAGTTCATCAGGAGATGTCGGCCGATGCCCATTTTCGATTGTGTCCCCTGCTTGGCAGCAGGAAGAGCGCAGCGGCATGCTGTGCATCTAAGGAGGAGGGGGAGGGCAGGGGTAAGAGCAACTTAAAGTGTTCTTGGCAGAGGGGAAAAATCAGCCTTTTCCATGCACTGATCGCTGAAGGATGCCCCCAGGCAAGGGCAGCAAATAGTCCCTCGGCCTGCAGCACGGCAAATACTGGCAACTGTGCACAAAATAAAATGTTCCAACAGAGATGTGCAAGGCCCTGGAGGCAGCAAGGGCTGCGTGCACAGATTTTCTGCAGTCCTGGGGAGGAGGGGATAAAAAACCCTCAAAATGACAGGAAAAACCAAATGATCTTTTCAAATAATAAAAAATAATAATGAGACCACACATACACACACACACACAAAAAAGATAATCCAGGCAGTTTGACAGCTGTTGCTGCTTAAGGCCATTGACTTCCTGTGGGATAGTTGGGCACGGTAGGGTACTGTGGCAGACTGTTTCCGGAAAAGTTATTGTACTGAGCTTCCCTGCTCGGAGGGTCCCTCCATGTGCCGCTGTTCCATTCATCCTGGGCTTTCTGAAAGCTCCCGCCAGCCCCTCGGTAAATTTTATTTACCTAATAGATAATCAAGACAGCAAGGGAAGAATCAGCAGCAAGTATCTCGTTCCCTTTCCAGCAGGGGCTAAGGACACTTTTTTAACACCTAATATGCTAGACAGTCCCCTATTGCTGTCCCACGTACCTGGTAACATCTCTGGTCATGTGTCCCGGTCCAAAAGCACAGGGGCACTATAAACAGACCAGGGCAGATGATCCCAACAGAAAAAGCAGCTCGAGAAGATCTACAACGAAGTCTTTTAAGCCAACGCAGCTTTAGGATGAACTCAGGTTGTGGAGTTGCATAGTGAGGATATTAGGAACATTTTGTCCCAACGAGGTCAGTTGACCTGGGATTTGGTGCTACTGAAATGCTGCATCCCAGGCAGCAAGGCTGGGGTGCATGATGGGAAAAGGATATAGCTGGGAATACAGGTGCAGGAGACGGAGTGACTTTTCTCAGCCATCCACCCACACAGACGCTGACCAACATGAGTCTGGAGTGGCACTAACCATGATCTCAAAGATCTATGCTCCCACATTCCAGAGGTCAACTGTCCTGAAGGCCGGTGCTTTGGGGGGTAGAGAACATATTTTGTTGGACTTTGGCATCTTCTGTGCTAGATCTTACCATGCTGGCTTTTCCCCTCTCCCCAAGGCCACAGAAATACTGTGGGGAAGTCTCTCCTGCTGTATGGCCCAGGCCAGTGGCTCTCCAATGCTTTCCTTTTCCAGAATGCTTTAAGGAAAAGACCCTGCCAGGAATCTCCCTCTCACTGGGAGGGTCTCAATGAGTTTAACTCTCAGAACTAAGGATGTTAAATATTGAACAGTCGATTAACCTCATGAATTCTTATCGGTTACTCAACTATTTTATAGTCCCCGTGGGCAGGCCTGGCAGCCAGTGCACTCCGGCCCCACTCCCGAGGAGCCCCCTGCCACTCCATGCTGCTGCCTCTGTATCAGAGACAGCAGCGCGGGGTGCCAGGCAGGACCTGGTCTGTGAGGGGAGCCCATTTAAAAACCAGCCCCCCATGGACTGGCTGCCTGTCGCCCTGCGCTGCTGCCTCTGATAACAAGGGTGGCAGCAGCCCCTCTCTGGGCGGGGGGGAGGGGAGGGGGCTGAGTTCCCAGACCCGATGCAAGCTGGAACTGATCCAGGCTGCCTGCCCACCTGGCTCCCAATACACTTTAAATGCAGAGCCACAGCAGGGGCTACTGGCCAGCCTGCTAAAACATTTACTGGCTGGGGGGAGGGGGGGGGAGAGACGAGGGGAGGGAATGCATGTAGTCTATAGACTTTAACCAATAAGCTTTTGCTTATCGGTTAATCGGCTACACTATTACATCCCTACTCAGAACCAATGGCTGTCTGCGGATTCATGCTGGGAGGACACTGTCACATTGCATGGGAAGAACCCTCAATTGCGCTCTTAACCTTTCATCCAGATTTGCCCTGTCTAGGATCCGGTGTGGCCGGGGGACAGCCCCCTGGCTGTCTATACTCTATCTGCTTTAGTTCCCACTAAGCTGATGATTCACTTTGCTTTGCTGTGCAGAATTAGTAGACCCTCCAGGCCAGAAAGGCAATTGAAGTACTTACCCTTAGGAGACAGAAGGACATTGCAACCGCAGACATTGTAAACATTATGGCTGGAAACAGCATGAACACAGCAGCTGCGACACGGGTACTGAAAAAAGTAATGGCTGCCAACCATCCACTGGAAGAGAGCGCAACACAGAGAAGCATCACTAGTTTCTGTTTTCAGTGCCAGTCTCCGAGAGAGGCGCTTTCCACCCCCCCGGAAAATATCTGCGAGCTGTAACGTTCTGGGAAGTGAATGGAAAAGAACTGAGGGCAAAAACCAGATGCCCCATAGGTAGCTCCTTCCCCATCACATCTCTGCTAATGCACCTCCAGTCCTGACCTGCAGCATACCCGGGTATTGAAATTCTAGGCACCACAGCAAGCCAGTCAAATGGTGAGGTGTCAGGAGGTGACCAAAGCTGAGACCTTGGCCTAGCTCTGTCTCCACTTCCCTCCTGGGGCACTGGGAGGACTAGCATTTAAGCACAGCACGCCGCACAGCACTTGCTTTTCTGTTATTCCAGCTTCGACAGGATTTGCATCCTGCGCTCTAAAGATGGCAGGTTACAGAAAGGTCACTTGCTACACAAATTGCATATCTTATTTCGAATCTATTTTAAAAATAGTGTATTTTGAAATTTGGTGTGTCTACACAGCGCCAGATTTCGAAATAACGTGCTATTTTGACACATCCCTTAACCCATGTGGAATGAGGGTTACAGGACTGCCGAAATAGCATACCTGTTATTTTGGAAAAATATTTCAAAATAACGGGCACGTTTAAAGGACCCGGGGTAGCTACATCAGGATACTGGTATCCCGAAATAGCCCCGCTGTCTAGTGGTATCCCGAAATGGCTACCCTGAGTCTACACAAGCCACTTGTTATTTCAAAATATTTTTCGAAATAATGGGTGCGCTATTTCACCATCCCGGTGAACCTCGTTGCCCAAGGATTAAGGGATGGCTCGAAATAGCGCATTATTTCGAAATTTGGTGCTGTGTAGACACGCCAAATTTCAAAATACGCTATTGGGAAATAGAGTCGAAATAAGATACACAAATTGCGTCTTTTATGTCGAATTTAGGCTGCTGTGTAGATGCACCCTGAGTAAGGCGAGAGAGCGGAGAACATGCTCTCACTCCAACCAGGGCCCTTTCTTTGTCTGACCCCCTTCCCTATCATCTGCCCAACTCTTCACAAACCCCTTCCCCCAAAACATCAGCATTTAATGCACGGAAACGTGGAATCTTGGCTGAATCCATGGGACAAAATTTCTGCCCCGAGCCCAAGAGAAGACATGGCTGGAGCGCTCTGTTCAAAGCCTGCTTACCATGCTCCCCAGCCAGAGATGCCGATTGCTTGTATGAATGTCAGAACAAACTGGGCACCAAAGATGAAGAAGAAGGCCATAAAATTGAAAGAGCTGTCAGACCTGTGAAAGGAGAGAGGGGCGTGAGGGAGAATGCAGGAGGTGTAGAACTTCATCCTGCGCCACGTCAGTATGGCCAGTCCCTGCTCCCTCCCATACGCACTTTATCATGGAGCGATGGCTCCTCACTCGCTTTGTACCTTGCAGACTATTACCCACTGCTCTTTCTCTAGTGCTGGAAGCACACAGGTCTCCTCATAATCAGGACTTCATCTCCCTCCATAAAGCTAGGCCCTTAAATTGATTAACAAAATAATTACAAGTAGGACCACCTGCTGAGAGGCATGCTGTTTTCTGCCAATATCTCAGCAGCCTCTAGCAGGAGAGAGAGGGGCTTGCTGCGCTACTCTGATTCTCCGGCTAAACTCAAAGCAGGCTCCATGCCTGTGCTTTCATCATGCAACCCCTCCACTTCTGAGCAGGCAAGAGGCCATGGGAACATGCGGGCACAAGTGCCGGCAGCCAGATAGATCCTTTATGGGCATCACAAGCAAATATTGAGAATAAGAATCCGAGCTGGGAAAATCCCAGTTGCTCTTGGTCATCAGTTTACACCCCTATGGTTAAGGAGATAAGCCAGTGATAACCCAGCTCTGGGATGGATTAGGAAGGAAAACAGCTCTGGCAGCCATGCAAAGAGCGTCCTGGAGCCGAACGAGCTGGGTGGAACGCAGGCTGGGAAAGCAGCACTGTTCAGAAGGAACACTGTGCTTCTTGTAACGGCTGCAGCTCTGCCTCTGGCGGGCCACAGCAGGCAGGGGCCAAAGGACTGAGCAAGGTCAGTGGAGATAATGCGGGTGGCCAGGTATGCAGGGTGCTAGCCAAAGGTGTGCTTAATGGCTTCTCGATCAGACGATGCTCTGGAGCTCAGCACAGCTCCGCCAGAGCTCTACCCATACCGTACAGCAACAGTAGCCCAGATGGCACCCCCAAATGCAGCATCTTCCTCTGCTAATGCCCCTTGTATGACTCAGCCATTCTTTGGCAAGGAACATCATTGTTCTAAACCGCAGTCTGCCTCTGGACCCACTGCAACTCAGTGATCTATTACATTTAACAGTGCAAATTATTTACCTCTAATGCAGTGGATTCTGGGCAGAGGGAGGGTCTGTATTCTAGGCCAGATGTACAAAGGTATGCAGGCATAGAAAGATGCAGAGAGGAGCTTTTTTTAAATCCCCATGGTACCTAAGCAGGTTAGGTGCCTAACTTAAGGGGAATTAAGAACCTAACTCATTTAGTTGCTTATGTAATTCCCCCAGGAGCCTAGCTGCATCTTTAGGCACCTAAATACCGTTGTAAATCTGGTACTTAATGGGACTGACCTTGGGTACGCTAGAAACCTTCAGGACTGATTCTCTCTCGTTCTGCCCCTTATGCAGACATTCACACCGGTGCAAAGTGGGGTCCATTTGTGAGGCTAGCTGCACAAGGGGCAGGCCAATGGAAGACATGAAAGAGGCTGGATACCCGGGGTTGAACAATGCTACAGAAGAGCAAAATGCCACCAGCATGGCAGGTTCCTGTTGGGTACTGGATCTGAGTGCAGCGTATTTACTGTGACCGAATTATCTTAAACGCAGACTGTGGGTCTCAGTACAGAAACCAAATCACAGTGAAAGGATGATGTGCCAGGCTGGACCTTTACATGGACTATAACCTAGCAACAGCAAAGAGATTGCAAGCTGAAGGGGTGTATGGGAATCAACTATAGCAGTGTTTTCAACCTGGGCTCCGCAGACCTCCTCTAAGGGGTCTGCAAAAGACTGTTACCAGAAAACAGTGGTTCTCTGCCTGTGGTCTGCTGACCCCAGGGATCCAAAGACTGTGTCTAAGATTTCCAAAGGGGTCCAGGCCTCCATTTGAAATTTTTTAGGGACCTGCAAGTGAAAAAAAAGCTGAAAACCCCCTGAGCAACAGTACATGGGAAAAGGTGAATGCGGATTCGTCTTTTCACAGGAAATGCACCACAACTCTGCTCTCATGCCAAGGCTCTGCACCTCATTTCAACTCTGGAGGGAGACATATGGCGAATGTTTCACAAAAGTGTCCATAGAGTATGGGCTCCTAGTATTGCCCATGGCTGTAACATCCAGAAATAAGCATAGCAAGTGGGTTTGACCTGACTCTCTAGAAGTAAAACTGTCTCATGAATCTGGCTACCGTATTCCTTTCCCATAAAGGATTTTCCCAATTACATCAATATTTTCCTTTAAGTCTCGTCTAGATCAATCTCAAACTAACTGATCTATGGCTTGCCAGTCTGGTATTTATTTTATATGGAAGTATTTCCACAGGGTATTCTCGAGGGCCTTCCCGTGTTCAGTTGCGCAAACACATACAAACAGCACTCAAGAAATATTTAGAAACCAACTCCACAAAGCCCAGAGGAAAGCAATGCAGAGGAGTAACTTTTCCCAGACTTTGGAATGGAAAGTGCTTTTTGAACAGAGTTCTACTGGTGACTTGGAAGCTCCAGAAACTACTGAATTAGATGGGGGAGAGCAGGGTTCCCCAAAACAGCTCAATAAACTAACACTTTTCAGATGTCATTTTTGACTTCAGGAGTTTGAGTATTCCTTTGCTGTTCGTTTCCTTTTCAAAGTTATCCTCCTTTGCCTTCTATAATGTAATTACCTTAGCTGCTATGGTTTTAATCATCTCCACTACATTAGCACGCACATTTTCTTAGTATTTCAGGTGCAAATTCAGCAAAGAACTTAAGCACGTGCTTAGAGTTAAGCACCTGCGTAAGTTCCATTGGCACATGCTTAAAATTTAGCTTATGCTTGAATGTTTTTCTGGAATTAGGGTCCTAGTCTGTCTGCTTCTAGTGCTGTCAGCTGTTTCTGCTCTTTTCTAAACTAACTTCCCTTACTATAGAATCTGATGATTAACCAATTTTAAAAAATAATAGTGAAGGAGGCAACAGAGCTGGCTGTCTAGCAAACTGGAATGACAGACTCCTGTCAGCTCTGCATGACCTTGGGAAAATAACTTCCCCCTTCACGCCTCACTATTCCTGTGCAAAATGAAGATTAAACTTAAGTCCCTCAAAGAGATGTTGAGAGGCTCAAAGCACTACCCTTTGCAAAGTGCTTTGCCATTCCCAGCAGGCACTAGAGAAATGCAAATGATTAATTTTTAAAAAAGAAAAGTGTAGGATGACTTTATTGGTGCAGGATGGGAAAAGCCCTTGTCTCTGTAGGGCTGCGGGCTGCTTTTATATAAACAACCAACCACCAAATAAATAAATAAAACAAAACGAGTAGCTAGATGCTGAGTCTAGAGACACCCTTCCCCCACAGACCAGTTCTTAGCAAGCTGTTTCTGCGTAGGTTTTCCCACAATGAACATCTCTCTGCGCGTTAGTGACGTGACCGCTGAGGTAACCCCGAGGAGATTTAATCTTTGCAATGCGAATCTTGTTTCTTTTTAAAAACATGCTTGCAAAAGTGCCAAACCATTTAGTGCTAGGACGAGCCCGCATTAGGCCAAACTGCATGGTCATCGGCAATGCAAGATGTTACTGCAACACTCCCCCCACCCCATTACCAACATGAACCAGGCCTGATCTGACAGGACTCCTCATGGAGACAAGAGGGACGTTCAGGTTCTAAGGCCTTTTCAGGCCTGGACCTCTCTGCCAAGGGGCAATCTGTGCTAAGGGTGGAATTAGGTGGGCATGGATACTCCTCACTAATCACCATTCTTCACTGTGCCCCTCCCGTTGTCTGGCTTGTGTGTTTAAACCACTGGTCCCCACCCGCCGGGCCACGGATCGCTGGCTGCCGGGCTGCACACTGCAGCGCAGCTGGTGTGGGGCTAGGACCCAGCAGCAGCAGGCAGGGGTTCTGGGAGCCTCTCCCCCCGTGCATGGGCTACAACGTGCCGGGTGTCACACTAGGACCCAGCAGCAGCAGCTAGGGGGAGCGATCGCTGGCGGGGGGGGGGGGGCCGACCGCTGGCTCAGGCCCGGCAGCAGGAAGTGACTCGCAGACACTGCTTGCAGGGACTCGGGGGCCAGGCTCTGGGCTGGATCCCTGAGCCCTGGTGGGGGCTGCTGTGGGGCCCCCAGAGCCTGGGCTGTAACTGGAAGGGGGAAATATCCAGCAGGGCCAGTCTCGCTGGTCCCCAGGAGCCTCTCCCAGGGCAGCACCCCGAGCCTGGCCAGCCTCTGCCCCAGGGCAGGCAGCGCTTGGGGGGGCAGGTAACACCTCCTCCCCCCCCCGAGCGAGGCCCCCAGTGCCCTGGGGCTGCAGGAGGAGGGTTTGGCCCCAGGCTTTTCCCAGTGGAGCTGCCTACGATCCCTGCCCAGGACCTAGGGAAGCTGCTGCCAGCTCCCAGCGTGTGCAGGGCAGGGGGAACCAGCCCTGGGGAGGGAGGGGGAGTCAGGAGGGGGCTGCAAAGCGGTGAGGGGGAACAGGGACATGTGAGGCAGGGGCAGGAGGGGTATGCAGGAGATGCTGAAGGGAGGTTGGGGGGATTCAGGGGAGACTTATGGGGCAGATGGGAGCAGGGGTTCAGTGGAGGGAAACTCTGAGGTGGAGGTCACAGGAAGGGAAAGGGGGGACGCAGGGAGGGGAGGTTGGGGTGAGACTGTGGGAGCAAGAACAGCCTGGCTCAGGGAGGGAGAGACACCGGGCAGGGGCTGTACAGAAGGAGATGGGGGAGATAAAATGGCAGCTCCCCCACCCCATGGGGCAGGAGGGGGGAGGGGCAGAGGTGACTGGTAGTAGCACTTGGGGGCACCAGCAGCTGACAAAATTTCAGTTGCTAAATAGGGTGCCCACATGCCGCCTGCACCCGCGGGTGCCCCTACCCTCTGCAGGCAGTTGCCCCTGGGGGAGGGGCTGCCCCCCCCCCCAGCAGCCAGAGGGAAATTCTGCCTGTGAATTTGTTGAGTGTTGTAGAGATCTGCCACCTCTGACCCGTTAGGACACGTCTTCCGTGCACACAGACGCGATGTAAAATACCATGTGACCTCTTAAAAATCAACTATCATAATGAATACGCAAATAAAAACGTTAGCAGTCTGCCAAAAGTTTGTAATGGGTTTGCTGGTCTGCAGCATAAGAAAGGTTGGGAACGGCTGTATTTAAACCGCAAGCTCTTTGGGTCTCTATAGCACACCTTTAGGCACTTCCGTAATACAAACTACCACCAACCGTCGACCTGGGCTGGATTCAAATCAGCCCCCTCGAGTTGGGCAGCCCCATAGCTGCCCTAAGCTCGTCCCCTAAGCTCCTGAGCTGGCCAAAACCGTTTTAACCCACATTGCTGTAACAGAATATTCCATTTACTTTCTCCTGAACCTCTGCCGTGTGACGTAGTGGGGGTGTTGTTACATTCACTCTTTGTTGTATTGTTTGGGGTGTGTGTGTGTGCGCGCGCGCATGCACACCTCAATTCTCCCCCCCCACATGCAGAGTGTGTTGCGGAAGACGCTGAGCAGGACTCACTCCAGGTGTGTGTTGGGCCCAGACACCTGAGGGCCAAACGCAGGAGATGACAACCCCAGGCCCGGAAGGGAGACAGAGGATAGGCAGGGCTGCACCAGGCTGGGGGGTAGGTCAGTCTCAGCTGGCTATGATGAGAGAGGAGGCTTGGAGCAGGAAAGGGGGGGGGTGAAGGACCCGTGAGCCTTCCCCCTAAGAGGAATAATGCTCCCTGCTCTCGGGGCCTGTGCTAACATTGATCCTCTGCTACGCTGCGTCCCTGTGAACCAATAAAACCTTCTGTTCTACCTGCCGGCTGAGAGTCACATCTGGCTGTGGAGGGGGGTGCAGGGTCGGGGGACCACCCGACACACTGCCACAGTGGTCGCAGAGGATGGTTCGACTGCGCCCCGTGGATGGAGCTCTGGCAGTAAGTGACTGGGGCGCAGTAGAAGGAAGGGGGCTTGCAAGAGCCAGGCGTGCTGGAGGCTGTGAGAAGCGGTTCCAGGAAGTGGAGAGGCAGGCAGCTTAACCCGAGTGTGGCCTCGGAGAAGGAGCGTTCCCCAGGATCAGGGGAAGTGGCCCCAGAAGGCAGAGGGGGCTCTGGTCTAATCCCGGGGGGAGTGGCGCTCAAGGAGGCTGGCACACTGAGGGGTTCTTCCTGGGAATCGTGGGGCGCTGCAGCATCGGCCTGTGAATCTGCACCTAGGGAACAGCGGGGAGATGGCCTACACCCCGACTCCTGAAGGCAGGCATTGTGGAACTGTGCAAGGAGAGAGGCCTGCTCGTGGGGAAACTAACCAAGGCCCAGCTAATTGCCCAGTTGGAAGAGAATGATTGTTTCAGGGGGCTGGATCCTGTCCCGGCCGGGAGCAGACAGACACCCTCTGGGAGCGTTTCAGACTCTGAGGCAGGAGAGAGGGCTGGAGTCCAGACAGACACGGTGCCCACCAGGCCGCGCTCAGCCAGAAGCTGTTCATCCTGGGCAGGGTCCCCCTTGGCGAATTTGTGACGTCTGGAGATCGAACTATGGCTACAGGAATTGCAGACACAGAGAAGGAGCGGCAGGACCAGGAGAAGGAGCACGACAACCGTAAGGAACAGTGGTAGCATGGACGGGCCATGGCGGAGCTGAGAAAGAGTGGGGCCCAGCTGCGGTGAGTGGCCCGGGGGCCAGGGACTGCAGGTCACTTTGAGAGATTCATGCTGTCCCAGTGTAAGGACGTGGGGGACATGGATAGATTCCTTAATTCCTTTGAGCGAGCCTGCAAGCTGCACCAGGTCCCCCAGTCAGTTGGCTCCAGCAGCTCACCCCCTTACTGGATCAGGGTTGCTCGGCCAGCTGCAGGGACTGCAGCCGGGGGACTACGAACGGGTCAAACAAGCCCTGCTGCACAAGTTCGGGCTGACCCCTGAGGCATACAGCAAAAAGTTCCAGGGGGTGCAGAAGGGCCCGGAGGAGACCTCCGTAGACCTGGCCTCCCGCCTGACGCAATACTTCCGCAAGTGGGTGTTCGGGGCTGGGGCCCAGACTGCAGAGGACCTGGTTAAGCTGATGGTCCTGGAACAGTTCTATGAAATGTGCCCACCTGACCTGAGGCTGTGGCTGAAGGACAGGAAGCCGGAGGACCCACATGGCACGGGGAAGCTGACCGACGTGTTCACAGACAGCCAGTCTGGGTAGGAGAGGGAATCCTGGAGAGACCGGTTCGTGGCTGTGCAACTGGGGGAAACGCCTACGGGGTGGGTCCAGAACAGGGGTGCCAGCAATCCTCCCCCCAGAGGGCCAGCCAGTACCCAGACGGACCAGCCAGCCTGAGGGGACCTGGGGGACCTGACCTGCCATCGCTGTGGGCAAAGGGGCGTAAGCAAGCTCAGTGCACCAAAGCCCCGGACAGGCTCCACAACCCGAGACTTCCCAGGGTTAACTGGGTGGGGCTGGAGGAGGAGCAGGCTGCCCTGCTGGCAGGGGCTGGCAGGCTGCCCTCAGCTCAGGTGGGGGAGGCCACTCAGGCCAGCTCCTCTGGGAGACCTGACATTCCAGAGGCAGGTTTCTCCATGTACCAGGTGGGCACAGAGCGGCCCCTGTGGAGTGAGTGCCTCCTGCCCCGGAGGTGGATGGCAGGAAGGTGACGGGCTTCTGGGACATGGGGGCAGAGGTGACGCTGGCCTGGCCCAAGCTAGTGGCCTCAGACCGCATGGTGCCCAGAGCCCAGCTCACCCTGAGGGGCATAGACGGGACCCCATTCAAGGTACCTGTAGCCCAGGTGCATATGAAATGGGGGGCTAAGGAGGGCCCCAAGGAAGTGGGGGTGCACCAGCACCTGCCTGCTGGGGTGCTGATGGGGGATGACCTAGAGGATTAGCTGGAAGGTCCCCACAGTGCCCTGGTCATTACCTGTGATCAGAGCCAGCGAGGGGCCTGCAACCCTGACCCTGGGGAGGGCACCCTGCAAGGGGTGCAGGGCCCCGTCCCGGCAGACGAGGAGCCCCAGGGGGCTGGGCTCAACAGACTGGGACCCTGGCCACAGGCAGTGGAGGGGGAACAGCTCCCTGTCGCTTCCCCAGCTGCTGAATTCCAGGCCGAGGTGCAGCCTGAGGGACTGGGCTGGCCACGGTGCAGCTCAGCCCCTGGGGGAAAGGCTGCCGGGAAAGGTTCCTGTGGGAGAGGGGATCCTTGTACCGGGAATGGCTCCCTGTAGGGAAAGCGGAGTTGTGGGGGGGGGTCCAGCGGCAGCTGGTGGTTCCCCAAAAGTATCGCTGCAGGCTGCTGCACCTGGCCCACGATGTCCCATTCTCGGGGCACCAGGGGATCCGGCGCACCTGGCTGAGGCTGCTGCAGAATTTTTACTGGCCGGGGATCTTTGCGGCTGTGCAGCGGTACTGCCAGGCCTGCGACTCCTGCCAGAGGGTGGGGACAGCCTGAGGTAGGAAGAAAGCTGCCTGGGGAGTCCTGCCCATCATGGAGGAGCCTTTCCAGAGGGTGGTGATGGATCTCGCGGGGCCCCTCAGCAAGGTGGACAGGGAAGAAATACATCCTGGTGGTAGATGTGCTGCTGGCCATTTTCAGCGAGGTGGGGTTCCCCAAGGAGGTCCTCATGGACCAAGGGTTCAACTTCATAGCCACGCCGCTCCGGTGCTCGTGGGAGAAGTATGGGGTCCGGCTCTCCTGGGCCTCGGCGTATCGGCTCCAGTCCAAGGGGACGGCAGGGAGGTTCCATGGGACACTAAAGCAGATGCTGAAGACGTTTATGCGCCAGCACCCGCAGGACTGGGACAAGTACCTGCCCCATCTGCTGTCTGCACTGAGGGAGACGCCCCGAGGGTCGACTGGGTTCTCCCGTTGGAGCTGTGGTGCAGAAGGGGGAGCGGACTCCTGGGCTTGCTGAGAGTTATGGGGAGAGGAGGGGAGGGGCTCCCCGGATGGAGAGGAGGGGGAGGAGGATGTCCTGGCTTTCCAGGAAAACCTAGCAGAGCTCGTGGGCCTGGCCAGAGAGACCCTGGTCAGAGCCCAAGGGAAGCGGAAGGGCTGGTATAACCGCAGTGTACGGGCCTGGGCCTGCACCACTGGGGGCCAGGGGATGGGTCTTGTCCCCGTGCGGTAGAACAAGCGGCAGGCAGCCGGGGACGGCTCCTCAGAAGTCGTCCAACAGCCGAACGAGGTGGAGCCGGCTCCTGCAGGACGGCGCCATGGTGGGTCCAAGCTAAGGGGAGCCCCAGTGTCAGAGGCAATGCTTTATCCCAGCGGTGGGGATCTGAACTTCCCCAGGCCACTGGTGGAGTGACCCTGCTCAGTTCCGTCTCGAAGGGGGGAGAGATGTGATGTATTGGGGGTGTTGTTACATTCCCTCTTTGCTGTGTGTGTGTGTGTGTGTGTGTGTGTGTGTGTGTGTGTACGGGTACCTCAGTTCCCCCCGCCACCCCCAGTACTCTCTGCATGAGGGGGGAGAGGCTGAGCATGACTCACTCCAGGTGTGTATTGGGCCCAGACACCTGAGGGCCAGACACAGGAGATGACTCCTGGCTGGGAAGGGAGACAGGATAGGTGGGGCTGCACCAGGCTAGGGGGGGGTAGGGCCTGTGAGAAGGGTCAGTCTCCGCTGGGCTAGTGAGAGATGAGGTTTGGAGCAGAAAAGGGGGGTGAAGGGAATAATGCTGCCTGCTCTCGGGGCCTGTGCTAACATCGATCCTGTGCTACGCTGTGTCCCTGTGAACCAATAAAACCTCCTGTTCTACCTGCCGGCTGAGAATCACGTCTGGCTGCGGAGGGGGGTGCAGGGTTGGGGACCCCCCAATGTGCCACGACACCCTGACACACAGAACAGCTTGCAGCCACTGTCTTCTTGGCCAATGATTACCGAACCAATCTCCCAGAGGAAACCTTTTGCTCAAACGAAAAAGGTGAGCATCTACTTACCGAAAAGCTTTGTATACAGGCCGGAACCAGCATACGTAACTGCAGGGGCTGAAGAGAACAAGCCAAAGGATGGCCAAGCCAAAATTGACACCAGAACCACCACCAATCCACCAGGCCAGGCAGCCAATTAGATTCACCACTAATGTGATGCAGTAAACTATGAGAGAGAAGAGGGAAGGGCATAAGTAGTGTTTGCTGACTTCAAAAAAGCAGCAGCAAATGGCATGTATATAACACAAGGAGACCCTGTTACAATTAAGTGATCGGCGTGGACATTATCAACACACTGACAATGAGACATGGTTTCTGCTGTAATTCGAAGAACTGGTGGTAGAAATTGTCTGCTTTGGAATGGGACAGATGCCGGTGGAGGAGTCAGGTAACTCATGAGAGCATGTGTTAGGCCTAGTCTATACTTATGTGTCAGAGATCAATCTTCTGGCGTTTGATTTAGCAGGTCTAGTAAAGACCCGCTAAATTGAATGCTGGGGGTGAGAGCACCTCCAGCCAGGCTGGGCCTGCCGCAAGCAGGGGCTGCTCTGGCTGGGCCGGTGCACCCGCTTTGCAGCATGCTGCTCCAGTGGGTTGGGCCCACCAGGGATGGGAGCAGCTCTGGATGGGCTGGAGCAGCCCCCCTAGCCACATTGGGCAGGGGCTGCTCTAGCCCCCACACATTAACCGGTTAATCATTCACCTCCCTAAACCACATAACAAGATTCTATATCTCCCCATGCCACAGTCTGCGCATATGTCCTTCCCTCCCGCCCCCCACATTAATTTTAGTTCTTCCTGTCTGGGAGATGTGTCATTCAGGGTGCCAACATGCTGACCTCTAATAGGAGGATGAGCAGAGAGGAGACAGGGAGTTATGTTGGAAAGCATGAATAGCTTCCAGCTAGCAGTTCTTCAATCTAAAGACAATTACAGAGGGGCTTGACACTGTGGCCAGGCAAAACTGACGCCAGGAGCTCAGTGTGATGCCGTTGTCACTTTCTGGTTTTCTGACCCTCCCCCCCCAATATCAGTAGCCCACTGATACCTAGGCCATTCCCAGAAATTTTAGAATGAATAGGATGGAGCATTAAAAAGTTATATAGACTCATAGGACTGGAAGGAATCTAGAGAGGTCATCTAATCCAGTCCCCTGCACTCATGGCAGGACTAAGTATTAACAGGCCATGACTGACAGTTGTTTACCCAACCTGCTCTTACAAAAATCTCCAATGATGGAGAGTCCACAACCTCCCTGGGCAATTTATTCCAGTGCTTAAGCAGTCAAGCAGAGGTAGACCATCAAGTGGAGTGTAAGATCTTGCAAGCTCTGCTAATTATATGCCCATTCCCAATCCACGTGGGGGGATACTGAGCAATTAATAAATTATTGAGTACCAAAACAGCACACTGGGAAGACAAGCAGCTGAGTCTTCAATTCAAGGCTTCTTTCTAACTGATTATTCTGACATTTAGGTTAAATGGGGAGTTTATCATCATCAAAGAGCATCCTTCTCTCAGTTGTGCAGGCTTCACTTCCATGGCTTAGGCTCTCCGTAAGAGATTAACAAAAAGACATGTGTTAAATACTCTGGTTTGTGGATGCCTTGCGATTTAGCATAGAGAAAAGTCACTTAAGCTAAAGGTTAAATCCTATTTACTGTGACTAAATAGAGATTCTAGAATTTTTCGTTGATAACTTGTGGGCTATAAAATCAAGCCAATAATAAAAACCTTTTAAACCAAGGGTGCCCATACAGCTGTAATGCAAAAGGTGGTTCATATGGGATCTCCACAGGCATTTATTCTCCAGTAGTGGGAGCTCTAGCATAGGATTCCCTAAATCTCAACACACCTTTTGTTATTAAATGCTCAAATTCAATTAAAATAATGACCCTTCAGTCTCACTACATAAAATAGTATAGATTTTAAATATTCATCTTCCCCCTTTCACGGTCTCGTCTCCGGAGCCGTCTCTCTTCCTTTGAACCACATCCCAGAAACCTATAATGACCCAAATAGAAAACGTGCAGCAGATGGAAATCTCAGCTGCCTAGTGAAAGCCCAGGTCTGCTCAGACATACATGTGCCCCATTGCCTAACTGGCTGGCATCTTTCCATTAAATGGAATGAGGGACACTGTTAAACAAACAAACAAAAAAAAAAATCACACACAAAGGCAGCTTTACAACATGCAACATTTAATCAATCTGGAGGAGACAAATTTCTTCAGGCAAAAAAAGGAGAGCTTTTTACAGCATCTCAGAATAATGAAAGAACAATGAAGTGACAGATCATCCTATTGTTCACACACACACACACACACACACACACACTATATACACATTTGGATGAAGCCCACAGCATCCAGCATGTATGGTGTCCCTTAGCGAGAGGTATTTCCGTAACTGGGAGAGAATCTAGGATAACAGGTATTTTGGGAGGAAAGGGTTGGCAGGGCAAAGGGATTTTTCCAGCTTTCAGCGCATTTACCTGGTCCATCCTTCCCTTTCTATAGGTCTACCCACTGAGGTCAAGTTTAGTTCCATTCCTCAGAGAGGAAAGCCTAGTTTTCACCCTTGATTTCAGAACTGTTCAGTTAGAGAGCACAAGTGCAGTGGACAGAGCCAACAACAGCCTGCTGCTCAAGACTGCCTATCGAGGGACACCTACCGCCCCATGCTGGTACCCATACAGCAATGGTGAGATATTTTGCTGACACTGACCATCGCAGGCTCCACCCCCCACAGCTCCCAGTGGCCACTGTTCTCTGTTCCTGGCCAATGGGAGCTGTGGGAAGTGGCTGCTAGGCCATTAATTGCCCACTTGATTTTGAATGGTTTCTTGTAACCTGTGTTAATTGCTTATATTTAACAACCCATTCCATGGATGGCGGTGACATTCTTACTACCTTTCCCAGACCTGAAAAAGAGCTCCGTGGAGCTCAAAAGCTCGTGTCTTCCACCAACAGAAGTTGGTTTAGTAACAGATATTACCTCGCATATCCTGGGAGCAACATGGCTACTCCAACGTTGCCAATATCAATTGGCCAATTTGGACTAGAACAGCAGCACTGCCCAGCTAACCAACTTTAGGAGAGTTCTACATGCCAACGAGAAGAGAAACTTTAGAGCAGGGCTACTCAACATGTGGCCCATGGGCCACACGCGGCCTGTTTGCTTGTGGCCCATGGTGAGGTTTGGGTTTATGCAGGGCTCAACACACGGCCCACGGGTGGGAGCCAAAACAAAAAAAGCAGTCAATATAATGGTCTTTTGTTGAGATGCATTTTAGTAGTTAAAATTCCTGGACTGTCATTGCTCATTAAAACTGCTGTCACATGGGTAGAAATCAGGTAAATACTGCATTTTATTAATAGCAGCAGAACTGACTTAAATGGGGCCTGTGTGTTGTGTAGTCTTGCCTTCATCTTTGAATTCATGCCCGTCAGCGTGAAAGAAGCTATTTGCATGTATACGCAACCACACTTAAGCTGCAGCCCTCGGCATGCGCTGCGAGTATCATTGTGGGCCCCAGGGCTTTCAAAATTGAGTAGCCCAGCCTTAGAGAATTTATAGAAAAAATATAGTTAAGAGATACCTCTTGTGGCAGATAAGAAAACTGTTGTGGACTGAGGTTATTACGCCAATGGTGGAGAATTTTAATTGGGCCTGGTTGTGGGAGTTTGATTAGTAATCTGCTGACGCATGCATGCGTGCGTGTGTGCGCGCACGCACAGCACTAGAGCCCTGGATACATTTAAACAAATACATCTGCAGATTCTTTCTTTTTTAAGTTATATATATACACACACATACACACTTGAAAATTAACCTGCTCTCTCTTGCAAAGCCATGGACTCTAATCAGGACCATGTGAGCAGAGTCTGGCACAGATGCAGACTTTGGCTGAAGTCAAAAGGACTTCCCAAGGTTTTAAACGTAAGGGCCAGATGGTAATCCCCACCCTTGCACTGAATAACACCTTACCCCAGAAGTACATGCTCTACAGTTCATGGGAACCTTCAAGAGACAACAGGTTAAAATCAGGCACAAACTACACTATACAAATGGTATTCTACAAGGAACATTTTGTTCTTGAAAAGTGAACAGACATAAAACCCTAAAAAGATCTAATACATGGGACTCTACCTTTTTACAGCTGTTGTTGAGCCCAATATATATAACTAGAAGATTTACCTGGCATTGCTCAGGTCCTTAACTCAAATAAGTTTTGTTTTTCTTCATTTCAATCATTGCTCTGGGATGGGGCTGGGGAGGATGGGTTCAGGACGCAGACTTCCCTAGGGAGAGAGGACTACCCCAGCTCTCTCTTGCAGCAGCTTGGGGCTAGGCGAGAAATACCTGTCCATAGCTGCAGCAGCGGGTACAGCCCGGGGAGGAATGCATGTCCCCCAGCACGGGAAGACAGACATACAAACAAACTCTTTGAAACATACATTAGATCATTGTTCCTTTCTCCACCTTTGCCCCTTGCTGCCCCAATGGGGTTATAGCTGAACAGGTCCCCATCTCTGGCCCCTTACTGCCCCCCTGTGGTCATTCTACAGTATAAGTGTCCTTCTTACCAGACCCCTCCCTTTCCATTTTATGAGAAAAATCGAATTCCAGGCATATCCTGTTGTTCTGACACAACCAAACCCTGACCTTGCTTCAAGTTATGACAGGAGGAAGCTGCCTACCAAATTTGGTGGTCCTAGCTCTTACCAATTAGGAGGAGTTCTTGAACAAAGGAACTCACAGATAGACAGACACACACACAGACACTCAAACTCTCTCAGATATATAGCAGATTTGTCAAAAAGTTTTATAATTTCACTTACAGATCCATAAGTGGTAAATTCTTTTCACCAGACTCTGATAGTCTATGGGAATTTCATCAACAAAATTCTGGTAGAAGCATGGTTTCAGAGGAATAAACTTGGGGAGTGGAGGGAAGTTATTTATCCTCTCTACAAAAAACAAAAACACACATCTTAGCTAATTCAGACATAATCTCTGAAATTAATGAGTAATCGTAATAACATGACCTCCCCCTCCTGCCCACACTTTCCGAGCATGGCAATACTCATAGGAAGCACAGATTGAGAATGTGTGAAGCTTGAAACTATTCTGAAAAACATGCCCCCCCATTAGAGAAGAGAATCATTAGCTCCCGACATCCAGTTTATTTACGCAAGTGGGCCAACAAAGCATTTATCTGCACAGTAAGACTCAATCTCTGTTGCTTATAGCCTGTGTTGTCATCCACACCAGTGCAAACCAGGGAGAAAGCACCACCAGTTGGATTCAGTCGCATTTCACTGGCATAAATGACCACAAAAGAAGCAACGGAACAGACTCCAGACCTTGGACTGGACTCAAAAGCTTAGTAGCTTTATATGATGAGAGATGCCAGCTAAGCAGGTTGCTAACTGCATCTAGTGGCCTTGCAGAACGGTTTTATCTAGTGTATTAAGGCAAAAAAGCAAGGTGGATATTGGTTACCCAGACAAAACAAATCAGAGGAAAAGCAGGGATTCTCCTCTCCCAGAGGGCAGAGAGATGGAGGTTTGTTTGCAGAAGAGCATTCATCCCAGTGGAAGTCTTGCTGGCCCTGCTATCAGGCTGTGTGGCCTGCAGCTGATAGGGTCTCATGACAATGTAAAGGGTGATTTTAGGAGAACAAGTCCTCTAGAAACACATTATACTAAAGAGGATGCCATCCAGTCTCAGAGGAAAATGAGTCACACTAATTCTTCACAGACTCTCTGCCCTGCAGATATCAGGGATGTTTTTACGCTTGATAAATTTCATGTGTCATGGCCTTTTCTCCTTTCAAATCCAACACTTCTAGTCCCGTTCAGCTCTGCCCTTAGCAAAGCAAGCCATCAGTTCAGACACCATGATAGAGACTAGGGATGTAAGCGACTAATCGACTGCTGGGGCTCTTGTACATTTCAAAGGCCGAACGCCATGCTAGTCCTTACTGACTATTCAAATAGTTGATGGAAATCCCATCTACTACTCAATTAGTTAATTAGTATAAATTTAATATCCCTAATACAGACATTAGGAACAGTCACACCAAAAGGGCCAAACAGAAACACACCTCATATGCATTTTATTTTTAAGCCTCTGGTTTTAATGTTTT
Organism: Pelochelys cantorii; assembly: GCA_032595735.1. Taxonomy (NCBI): domain Eukaryota; kingdom Metazoa; phylum Chordata; order Testudines; family Trionychidae; genus Pelochelys; species Pelochelys cantorii. The sequence continues at coordinate 2,959,554 of CM064354.1, forward strand.
AAAATAATACAACTCTTTAAAGTATGTAATCCAAACTGCTGTTAGCAGCTGGAAAGACAGGCACACGTGTTCATCTACTATAACCATGTGTGCATTTCTACATGTTTGGGAATATTCACTTTTGCCTTTGAGTGCTGATTAGAGTTGGAGTCCAGTGCACTGTGACTAATTGTCTCAAGTCTTCATTGTCAGTGAACAGAATTAAAAACAATCACAAGACGAGAAGAAAAATGTCCTGGGAAAACTTCCAAACGGCACAGAAGACAAGGGAAGTGTCTGAACGTGACCTTTCAGGCCCAGAAAGTTTCCCCATCATCTCTGTGCGAGAAGATAAAAAGCTGCTCCGGCAAAACTAATCACTCTCCACAGCAGAGTTCTGCAAGTTACGGCTCTCGAGCCAAATATGGCTCAGTATGGAACCAAATAATAGGGTTCTTTTGTCACTCCCAAAACGCATGCAATTTTTTAAATTCAAATGAAAAATTAATTCAAAATTTTAGGAACCTCATAATTACTCAGGCAGCTTGAATGCATCATGAACCTGAATTTGACCAGTTATGATGTAAGCTTCAAAGAAATGTACGAAAAGATGCAGCAGCAGAAGTCCCATTAAATAAAGCCTGTGAGTACAATGTTTCATTGATGCTATTATTAACTGTCACGTCAATTATCAATAACATTAAGTTGCATATTTTCAGTCAAGTAAATGGGAGTTCTTATACGGCTCTTCGTTGATCATTTGCTCTGAATTTTGATGTAGTTTGGCTCTTTGGTTTGAAATGGTTGCCGACTCCTCCACTATAGAAACACCAGCAATAGGAGCAGCCTTACGCTGCTGCTGAATGAACACTCTGGCCACAACCTCTTTTTCAGGGTGTGCTAGCCCCTTCTTTGCCCTTCCCCCACAAATGTAGTTGCAGCCACTTTATACTAAGGGTGTTAACTATCAACTAATTGACTAATCGAATACGCGATGCATTTTGCATTGACTATTGGATTAGTCAATAGGACACCTCCGCCTGTTGCAACACTTCAAAGGTGAAAGCGCTGCATGGAGCCCGGGGTCAGCTGGGGACTCCACTGACCCCGGGCTCCCCGCGGCGCTGCTGTTTTGAAATGCTGCATGCAGCCTGACTCTGGGCTCCCCACGGCGTTTCAAAGTGGCAGCGCTGCACAGAGCCCAAGGTTAGTAGGGGAGTCCCCAGCTGATCCTGGGCTCCACATAGTGCGGTTGCTTTCAAACACTGTGAGGACCTGGGGACACTCCCGCTGGCCCCAGGCTGCACGCGGCATTTCAAAGCGGCAGCACCGTGTGGTGCCCGGGGTCTGGCCCCAGGCATCAAGAGGCGCTGCTGCTTTGAAGTACCCCCTTCACTCCCCCCCCCCTTTTCTGCCTCTGATAGAAGCAGCAAGGGGTGGAGGAGGAGCAACTAGTTGACTAGCCTGTAGACTCTCTGATAAGCATTTGCTAATGGGATAGTCGACTAGTCCTTCACATCCCTAGTTATACTACTGCAGATCCCTCCCTCTCGTCCATCAGCATTTCCATGACTGAAGGCCATCAGTGCATCTGCCCCAAAGATTTCCTGGAAGCACAAGTTCAAAACCTGGCAGGTGCAGACGAGTCTTCCCGCTCTCCAAGACAGAGACATGTTTACTCTGCATTTTGCAATGCCTGGAAATTAAATGACCCCATCGTAGTTTGCTAAAGGCATTTGTCAGCGGCCAAAATTTCCTCTTCTATAGTTCTCCTCTATTGTTGTGTACCATGGTGTGCGCCAGCTGGCTGTTATCCACCCACCCCAGAGTTGCTGCACATATACAATTATAAACTGTTGCGGGGTTTCTTTGGAAGAAAGACAATAGAAATAAGAAAAATCTCTCTTACACCTGATCACATGCCTCCTGGATTTCTACAGTGCTCTCTTCTACTTTAGGCCAAGACTGTTAGATCACAGCAAGCAATATATAAATGTGTTTGCTACAAAACACTGTCCATTCTAGAGGTTATATAAAGCTCAGGACTCATTTTGGCTTACAGTGAAGTCAATGGGAGTTGATATATTCTTTTCAATGGGAACAGAATTAAACCCATGATTCAAGTTCGCAATGCAGCTAGAAATGCTATGGAAGCAAACATTTAATTTCCATAGGAAGGGACTGCAGTGACCAATTTCCTCCACACAAGCATCTTCTGTGGCCAGGGTGATGACCTCCATCAACGAGCCTGAGGACAGAAACCGTCTAGAACAGCAGTAAGGGGAATGGAATTAAAAAGGAGCAGCAGGCTCTCTAAGGAACGCAAAAGGCCAATGGAGAGAAGAAAAGTTTGTTGTGCCTAATCCACTACGCTGAGCGCTATACACGGATGAAACGTTTTCTCTAATCATTTGGTTTCTCTGTATTTAGTACTGCTCGTTACCTGCCATTTCTGCTAGAAATGTTCCTTGGTGAAGTTAGAAAGCAGACAGCAATGGCCCTGGTGGAGAAAGAAAGAAAGAAATCAGATCGACAGCGTGTAACTGTAACCCATATCCATGGGCACCCTAATTTTAAAGGCATTTTTGCCACATTCCACAAACACCACAGTTGTTCAAAAATTTATTATTCTAGCTTGACTGCTAGCGTAGCCTTCCCAGTGCCAAGTGCTTGCTTTTAACCATATGGGGTGGCAGGCTCAAACAATATCAGTGAGAGAACGATGGATTACCTCTATTTGTATTAATAGGGTCTTACCTTTCAAGGCTTCATTACAAGCTCATTCTCAACAACTTTAACAGCTTTACTGCTCAGCAATGTGTAAGTGCGCTGCTAGACACACGTGGCACTGTCAGAGGTTGTACAAGAAACTGCTGTCAGAACATATGAACATTCTAGCTAAAGGCAGACAAGAAGTTGAGACAAATGGGTCTGGTTTGGACTCAGGTCCAAGCAAAAAAAGCACACAGAGGGAAAGAAATCCACCTCCCTGAAGTAGAGAAGTAGTTATACTGATATGTTCCCACTGTAAATCATTAACCCGTTGCTTGCTTGCTTGCTAGCTAGCTAGCTAGGAAAAACATCTCTTCCCCAGCACAAAAAAAAACCAACCAAACAAAAAGGACACAGATGCAAACAGAGAAATGGACAACCGTTTATTTTCAGACAATTCTTTTAGACAAAAGTTTGGCAGGGAACCAGACTGCAGTACAGATCTCCCGCAGAAATCACACCTCCACCACTAATTTAAAAAAAAAAAAATCATGCAAAAATGTGCTGAGATTTTACAAATAAAGATTGTTTCATAGGGGAGTAGGGGGGCGGGAGTAGAGAATCATTCCTATTACTACAATTCTTGGAGGACTCAATCATGCACCTCTTATTCACTTCAGAGGAATTAGCTAGGTGAATAAAGGCTGCAGGTTTGTAGAGGACAGCTGATTCTATCTACTTGCAGTGGGGCTGACAGCCTTGCCCAGCCTCCGAGCATGGTGAGGGAAGGAGTGTGGGCTTGGGCCAAAGGAGCAAGGATAGGGCTGGCTTCCCCCGGAGCATGCCATGCCTACCCCAGGCAGCCTCAGAAACAACGCACACCAACGCATTTAGTAAAACCCAAGTTGAAAACAAAAGTTAAAAAATATCTATCTATCTATCTCTTTGTTTTGGCCACAGTTCTAAACCAGAATTTCAAGTACCAACAAAAGTGATTGGCAAAATCAACGACAAAAGTCCGTCTCTACTTTAATATGACAAACACAAAGTTCCACCTCACACTGCAGTGTGATCTCCAGCCTCAGGCTCTGAACTTGTGAGTCAGGAGAACTGCCAATAAATTGTTGTGACTTGAGCCAACTCAATGTAATGGCTCTAACCCTCTGTTTCTTCTCCCATCCTCTATATGTCTTGTCTAGTGCTTGGTCAGCACACCCATATATCTAATTTGCTTGTAGCGATATGATTTCTCTCTCAGAACATAAGAATGGCCTTACTGGGTCAGACCAAAGATCAATTAACCTAGTACTCTATCTTCCAACAGTGGCCAGTGCCAGGCAGGGCTGGCCTGAGCCATTTTGGCGCCCCGAGCCCAGGCGTGCGGCGCCGCCCCTGGGGGCACGGTGCATGCGCGGGCCTGCCCCCCCAGGGTATGCAGGCCCACCCCAGGGCGCACGGCGCATGTGCGGGCCGGCCACGGCTGCTGGCGCGCAGTGCGGGGTCCGCCCCCAGGGCGCACGGCGCATGCGCTGCCCACCCCGGCCCGGCAACTGCTGCTGGCGCACGTGCTGGGCCGTGCAGGGCCCTGCGGCCGTGGGGGGAAGGGCGCTGCTGGCTGGTGCCGCGGGGCCGGCGCTGCAGGAGCGAGGCGCGCAGCGCCTGATGGTAGCTATAAGGGACGCCGCGCGCCCCTTACAGCTGCCATCAGGTGCCCCCCATCGGTTGGCGCCCCAGGCAGCTGCCCGGCTTGCCCACCCCTCAGTCCGGCCCTGGTGCCAGGTGCCCAAGAGGAAAAAACAACAGAACAGGTAATCAATTGACCCATTTCCTGTCACTCATTCTCAGCTTCTGGCAAAGACAGGCCAGGGACACCATCCCTGCCCATCCTGGCTAATAGCCGTTGATGGATCTGTCCTCCAGGAAGCTAGTTAGTTCTCTTTTTAACCCTGTTACAGTCTTGGCCTTTGCAGCATCCTTTGGCAAAGAGTTCCACGGGTTCCTTTTGTTTTAAACCTGATGCCTATTCGTTTCATTTGGTGATCCTTAGTTTGTGTGTTATGAGGAGGAGTAAACAGCACTTCCTTATTTACTTTCTCTGCCTCAGCCGTAATTTTATAGACTTCAATCATTTTCCCCCCTTAGTTGTCTCTTTTCCAAGCTGAAAAGTCCCAGTCTGAATTTCTCCTCATATGGCAGCTGTTCCATACCACTAATCATTTTTGTTGCCCTTTTCTGAATCTTGAGTGAATGTTCCCAGAGAAATATCCACAATGACTCCAAGATCTCTTTCTTGAGTGGTTATGGCTAATTTATTTTATTTTATGTTTTATATGCAGGGCTCAACAAATTATGTAATCTACTTGCCTGTGGCGAGTAGATTACAAGATGCAAAGCCAGTGCAGCCCAGTCTGCGCATGCGCAGACCGCAGAACCACACGGCTGGTGAGTGGGGCTCGCCGCCGCCACTTGGCGAGCCCTGTTTATATGTATAGTTGGGATCATGTTTTCCAATATACATTACTTTGCATTTATCAACATGAAATTTCATCTGCCATTTTTTTGCCCACTCACCCAGTTTTGAGAGATTCTTTTGTAACTCTTCACAGTCTGCTTGGAACTTCACTATCTTAAGCCGTTTTGTATCATCTGCCAATTCTGCCACCTCACTGTTTACCCCTTTCCCCAGATTATTTATGAATAGGACTGGTCCCAGAACAGACCTCTGGGGGACACTTCCCCCCCCATTTACTTCTCTCCATTCTGAAAACTGCCCATTTATTCCTAACCTTTGGTTTACTATTTTTTTCAACCAGTATTGCCTCGAATGTGATCCATCCATGTGCAGAATAAATTTGGTCATGTGCACCAAGGTGTGTGCAGATGTGTATCACCGGCAGAAACTACGAACGGAAAAAATTTAAAAAATATTAACTGTGTAACCAATAGAATTTTTAACTGCTCCCAGGGCTGCCAGCTCCCAGCTGTGGGGCTGCTAGCCCTGTGGTGCTTGTGGTCCCATGAAGCTGCCAGCAGCCCCTTGCAGAGTTTAACCATTAATGGTAAGTGATAAGCATCCGGTTATCGGTTAACCAGTTAAACTCTTCCGTTCCTAGTAGAGAAACATGCTGCTGGCTGTGGGTGCTCTGCTAATCAGCTGGGCGGCATTTGAATCTCACCTGGGTAGCCGCCCAAGTGCTCAGCTTAGAGGGAATGCTACTTTTAACTATGGATTGTACCTCCCTAAACTGGGACTCTGGTCCAGCTAATCCCCGACCAGGAGTATTCTATCTGCTACCAAAGATCCATAAACCTGGAAATCCCGAACGTCCCTTCATCTCAGGCATTGGCAGGATTATCCAGTTATGCTCACTTTCTCCTCAGACCTTATGTACCCATCACTCCTAGCTACCTTTGGGACACCACTGACTTCCTGAGGAAACTTCAGAGCAGCAGCAAAATTCCTGAAAACACCACCCTGACCACCATGGACGTGGAAACTTTTTACACAACACACCTCACAAGGATGGATTACTAGCTGTCAGGAACACTATATTCGATGATGCCACAGCACACCTGGTGACTGAGGTACACGACACTGTCCTCAGCCACAACTATCTCCAATTTGGGGACAATTTATACCTTCAAGTCAGCGGCACTGCTATGGGTACCCACATGGCGCCACAATATGCCAACATTTTTATGCCTGACCTCAAACGTTTCTTCAGCTCTCATTCCCTAGCACCTTTCCTCTACTTATGCTACATTGACGACATCTTCATCATATGGACCCACGCGAAGGAGAGCCTTGAAAAATTCCACAGGGATTTCAACAACTTCCATCCCACCATCAACCTTAGCCTGGACCAGTCCACACAAGACAGCCACTTCCTTGACACCACTGTGCAATTCAATGATGGCCACATTACCACCTCTCCCCCCATACCAGAAACCTACAGACCATTATTCTTACCTACATGCCTTAGCTTCAATCCAGGACACATCACACAATCAATTGTTTTCATTCAGGTCCTAAAATGCAACCAGATTTGCTCCAATCTCACAGACAGAGACAAATACCTACAAGATCTTTATCAGGCATTCTTCAAACTTAAATACGCACTTAGGGAAGTGAAGAAACAGATTGACAGAGCCAGACGAATACCCAGGAATCTGCTTCAAGACAGGCCCAACACGGAAAACAGAACACCACTGATCATCAGCTACAGCCCCCAGCTTAAACCCCTCCAGCACATCATTGGCAATCTACAACCTAGCCTGGAAAACAATCCCCCACTCTCACAGGCCTTGGGGGACAGGCCAATCCTCGGTCACAGACCACCCTCTAACCCAGGGCTACTCAACATGCAGCCCCGCAGGCAGCCTGTGGCCCGTTTGTTTATGGCCCGCGGTGCAGTTTGGGTTATGCAGGGCTCAACACACGGCCCAGGGGTGGGATCCTTTGAACATGGCCTCCACTGGGAACACGCTCCACAATGGCGAGTCAGTATAATGGTCTTCTGTTGATATGTGTTTTAGCAGTTAAATTCCTGGACTGTCATTGCTCATTAAAAGTGCTGTCATGTGGGTGGAAATGGCATAACTATTGCATTTTATTAATATCAGCAGAACTGACCTAAATGGGGCCTGCGTGTTGTGTAGTCTTGCCTTCATCTTTATATTTGTGCCCATCAGTGTGAAAGAAGCTATTTGCATATATTTGCATGTATATTCAACCACACTAAAGTTGCAGTGCTCGGCACGTGCTGTATCATTGTGGCCCTCGGGGCTTCCAAAGTTGAGTAGCCCTGCCTTAACCTGAAGCAAATTCTTTCCAGCAGCCACACATCTCACCTCGGACACACTCACCCAGGAACCTAAGCCACAACATCAGAGGCTCATACAACTGCACATCCCCTAATCTATGCCATCAAGAGCCAGCAATGCCCCTCTGCCATGGATACAGGCCAAACTGGACAGTTTCCATCACAAAGGATTAATGGACACAAGTCAGGTATTAGAAGTGGTAACACGCACAAACCTGTAGGGGAACATTTGAACATGCCGGGACTCTCATTACTGGATTTCAAAGCTGCCGTTCTTCTACAAAAGAATTTCACAAGCCAGCTACAGAGAATGGAATTGACCTTCATATGCAAATTTGACATGCGGTCCCTGGGCCTGTACAAAGACTTGAACTGGATGGCCCATTAGAACACCAGCTTTCCTTACATTCAACACCCCACTGACATCAGAAGCTAAGCATGGGCCACTTCCAGCCCACTCAATTAACCTCATTAGTACCCAGCACTACAACATACAGGCACTTCATAGAATCACAGGGGTGGAAGAGACCTCAGCAGGTCATTCAGTCCAACCTCCTGTCCAGCTTCTCCCACCTTCTTTTTCTGTTATAAATTGTGAGTCCCCCCTTTTTACTCTCCATTCTAGTTCATCTGAGGAAGTGGGTTTTGTCCACAAAAGCTCATGATCCTACATATTTTTTTTTGTTTGTCTCTAAGGTGCCACAGGATTACTCATTGTTTATACAGCTACAGTTTAACATAGGCAGGACCTACGCAAATTGTACTTTTTCAGGGCACAGTGGGGCCCTGAGAAGTACCATAGAACAAATAAACAGCCACCACAATCCTTCCACACACTGTTTGAAGGCATTTTAAACTTAAAACATGATTCATAAACTGAGCCTCTTTTTTGTGCTTTGCCTTGTCTTTTTTGTTGTATAAACAGGAAATAAAGCATGAAGGCAGTTAAAGTTCAAATTAAATTTGGCCCTACCACCCGCAGCTGCTTTTAACAAAGGACGTAACATTTTTTGGAAAGAACGAATCACATAATTCAACCAATTACATTAAAATGTCAATAGAAAAAAATCTATTACTGAAAGAAAGATCAGGGTCATCGTTTCAGGCTGGAGCAACGTAGATAGCATGCTCCCCACACTAAATCAGCCCTTAAAGTGTAACAGGAGCGGGAAAAGGGTAGTGCTTAGAACATGCATCCAAGGAGAATTCCTGGATTATATCCCTAGCATTGCAGAAGGTCATGTCACAACATCCCAGAGTTTCAGTTTCCCAATATATTGTTTTTACTTAAGAAAAAGTGTCTAAGCAGCCAAGAGAAAACAATTTGTTTTACCTCTCTATCCTCGTTAGCCTTCCTGGGGTATATCTGCACTATGGAGACGAAGTGCATACACAGCACACACTAATGATTGGGGTTTTACTTTGGTATAGACCCCCACCTCCCAAGGTCAACAGAAGAATGCTTCTGTTAACACAGCAGCAGCTACCCTGGGGGTTACACTGGCACAACTATGGCACTCAAAGGGTGTGTATGGCAGTGCTATCACATACTCCTGATGAAGACAACTATCAACCTACATTTTCAGTGTAGTCCAAGCTCAGAGTTTTGCGGGATCTCACTTAAGATTTTATATCACAGCACATGAATGACCTACAGGAGGCCGCCCTGTTCTGCAACCCTTACTTACATGAGTACTCTCACTGAAGTCAGTGTCTGCACTCCAGAAAGGCTGTTTTTCAATGTAAAAACACCACCACAACACTAGGGATAGAAGCAACTAGTCGACTAGTGATGTGACTAGTCGTTCCCCCTATTTGCTGCCTCTCTCTTATAGAAGCAGCAAGGGGGAGAGCAGGAGCCGGTGCTGGGGGGAGCCAGCGCTGGGGGGAGCCAGCGCTGGCGGGAGCCAGCTTAAAATCTGGTTCCCCCCCAGCCCCGTCTTTGCGGGGAGCAGGAGAGGCAGAGGCACAGCAGGAAATGGCGCAAGCGGGGACTGGCGCAGTCTCTGCTCACGCTGCTTCTGCTGCGAGTCTGCTTTTGAAATGTACAAGGACTCCCTGTGGCACCAAGGCCAGCGGGGGGAGTCCCTTGCTGGTCCCGCACTCCCTGTGGGGCTGCCTTTTGAAATGGACAAGAGTCCCACTGGGGCTGCTGTACATTTCAAAGGCTGAGGCGCCCAGGGAGCATGGGGCCAGCGGGGGAGCCCGGTAGGGCTCTTGCTACAGTTTGAAAGCAGAGACACCCTTATAGACTAATCAAATAGTCGACGGAAATCCCACTGACTATTCAATTAGTTAATTAATCTAAATGTAACATCCTTATACAATACACCACCACCCACCTCTTTGTAGGGAAGACAAAGCCAATGAGCAATTTGGCATTGCAGGATCAGAGTCCAGATTCCTCTCAGTCTGTTGACTTTGGGCCACAATTATGCTCCTACTCAAGTGAATGGAACCTCTGCCACGGAGTCCAGTAGGAGAAAGCTCAAACCCCTTGTATGCAGATTTGCACTTACACTGTTGCCTTGGTCCTTGAAGTATTTTTCTCTAATGTGCCGAAATGGTCTGGTAATGGAGTTCTTACTCTCTCCAACTTGTCATTTATTTTGGCAGGTATGCCTACAAATCCTGTATTGCATGCTAGAGGAGAAGAGACACCTTCCATTTAAAATAAAACAAAAGAGAGATCCTGCTCCTGCCAGACACCAGCGTTGCTCGGTACCCATTGGCCTGACCACATACAGCCCATACAATGCAATATTTCTATGTGAAGGTGTCTTAGTCACCAGTGAACTCCAGCTGCCAGATACAAGTGTACTGAAACAGCTGCATTGCAAATAGTGATGAGCAGTTAAGCAAGAAGAGATACAAATGAGCAGTTATATCTGCATGTAGAGACTTATGTCTTGTGATGCGGTTGTGTGCAAGATACAAACGGCAATATAAGTTCTATTGTACATTCATGTAGAAACTTCTTAAAACAGATTAAAAATGCATCCTACACCACCCTCTGCAGCCAAGACATTTCAATATAAAATCCATCTTGTGGGGGGGGGAGGGAGGGTATTAAAGTAAGCCTGTTTGGAAAATGCACTTTCCTTTTCCACTATGCTCATAAGCAAACATGAATAACTCAAGGCTTACCGTCCAATTCACATGACTCACAAAACCAAGATGGGGTTCAATGAAAGCTGCTACTGTCTCAATTTCAAAAATACAAAAATGCCCTTGTGTCCTGTTGAGGGCAACATTTTCTGTTTTAAAAATGTAAGAAACAGGATGCTGTTGTCTGCACAGGAAGCGTTAAAGGGATACACCACCTCTAAAGTTGCAGGTCATAAATAAATGTATTTCTTTACCTCTTGTTACTAATATTTTAGGTTGCCAGAATTGAAAACTTTAAATCAGATTTATTTCTCACTGTTTGCCCATTTCTTTAAGCGGAGAGAAATTTAAAAAAAAATATCAGTGAAAGGACAGTCCAGCTGTTAGGATGCTAACCTGAGATTTTTAGATTCATAATCATAGACGGTAAGTCCAGAAGGGACCGCTGATCATCTAATTTGACCTCCTGCATAATATGCCATATCATTTCCAAACATTAATTCCTGTTTGCACTAGAGCAGGCCTTTTAAAAAAAATAGTGACTCTTAAGTTAAAATGTGTCTGCGATGGAGAATCTACCACACTTGTTCCATGGTTCATTACCCTCGCTCTTCAAAATGTGGGTCTTATTTCCAATCTGAATTTGTCTAGCTTCAACTTCCAGCCACTGACTCTCGTTCCAACACTGTGCTAGACAGAAGAGCCAGTTATCAATTTTTTTGTTCCCCATGATAGACTCCCCTGACAACCAGCTAGTGCGGCCTTCATTCTTTGTTCTGAGATTATAACTTTATTGGGAAGAGACAGGTTCGATTCCCTTCCCTGTCAAAACCTGCCTGTGTGACCTTCAGCAAGCCATGCAGGGCCAGACTTTTTTTAAAAAGTATATGGGCATCACCCAAGTCACACTGACATCAGTGGGAGTTGGGCACCCAAGTACTCTTTAGTCTCTCTATGATTCAGCTCCCCACCTGTACAAAGGGGATAAAAGCTCCATTACACAAGGGAGTTTCACTACATTAAAGATTGTGGAGCATTTAGATACTACAGTAAGGGGGGCCACGAGTACCTAAAAGAGAAATAGGAAAAATGAATGATGAAAACAAAGGAATTCAGTTTCACTTTTGTTCATAGCCAGCTTCACTGTCAGGCTAAAGAGGTTGCACAGCATTAACTGATGGTCTTTTACTTTTGCACCCTCCTAATTATGAGCTGATGGGGGGTGGGACAAAAAACAGCTCTCTTCTGTCCATTAGACCAGTGTTTCCCAATTTTATTTGGCCATGGAACCCTTTTCAGAATTTCAAGGAACCCCTAGGTTTGTCAAAAAAAAGGGGGGGGGGACCCACCAATGCATGAAAATCACATTCCTTCCCCAAGACCCCATCCCTTTGAGGCCCCATCCTCTCTGTTCCCCTCCTCTCCATCATTTGCTATCCCCAGCCCTTATACATTCTCATTGGGTTGAGACACGAGGTGTGGGCTCTGGGGTGGGAACGAGGGATTTGGGTGTGGGAAGGGGTGAGAAATGCAAGCTCTGGGAGGGAGTTTGGATTCAGGAGAAGGGGATGCTGGCTCGGGGAGGGTGCTCCAAGCTGGGGAGTGTTGGGCTCAGGTGGAAGGTTGGGGTGCCAAGCAAGTCACAGGCTTGTGGATGGGAGGGTGCAGGAGTTTGGGTTGGATATGTGAGGGGCTCAGGGCAAGGAGGCTGTGAGTATGATGGGCTCAGGACACAGATTTGTGATGTGTGGATGATGCAGGAGTGTTGTGGCAGAAGACTGAGGATGTGGGGATGCAGGAGTTTGGGGATGTAAGAGGCTCAGGACAGGGGGTTCCAGTGTATGAAAGGCTCAGATTTGGGGTCAGGTGTTGCAGGAGTGTTATGATGCTGCAGTGAGATAAGGATTTGGCCCCAACTGGGGGCATGTTGGCCAGGCTTTATTTTTAAATAAAATATTATGTCAAACTCAAAAGGTTTTAGCATTGTCTTTATTTATGAGAGGGGTGAGGAACCTGTTTTGAGTCAAGGGTCACTGACCCACAGAAAAGTCAGTTGGGGCCACACAAGTGAGATGCAACCCCCTCCTCCCCCCAAACCTCACTAATGTGATCCCAACTGTGCTGGTGCGGGCAGGGGACAGGGTGCTAGTGGGTGCTGGGGCCGGGGACAGGGTGCTGGCACAGGTGATGAGGTGCTGGGGCAGGATGCTGGGGTCAGGGACATGGTCCTGCTGGGCACTGGGGTGGGTGGCAGGGTGCTGTGACAAGGAACAGGGTACTGCTGGGTGCTAGGATGGGTGGCAGGGTGCTGGGGCCAGGGACGGGGTGCTGCTGGGTGCTAGGATGGGTGGCAAGGTGCTGGGGTCAGGGACAGGGTGGTGCTGGGTGCTGCGGTGGGTGGCAAGGTGCTGGAGCTGGGGACAGGGTGCTGGGGCTGGGGACAGTGCTGGTGGCCGCAGGGGACAGGGTACTCGTGGGGGGGGGGGTCGGGACAGGGGCAGCTGGGACCAGTACCTGGGAATCCTGCAGCACCTCTGGGTTACGGGAAGTGTGCGACTGCACTTCCCCTCCCCAAACAACCGGCATGCGTGCTGCCTGAGCAGCAGGGGCTCTTGCAATCCAGCAACTTACTTCCACAATGCCGCCCTGCCCGGGGGGAGGGAAGGCACGGTGAGCCCCAGGGCAGAGCGCACTGCCTGCACAATCGGAGCTGTGCAGACCTGGGTCTCCTGACCTCCCCCTCCTCCCCCTCCCCGCAGAAAGAAGGCGGAACTAAGTTGCCGGGTGCCACAGCGCAAGCTGTTCAGGTTGCGCGCGCCGGCTCCTTTGGGGAGGGGAAGTGCTTCCCTCCCCGCTGTGGGTCACGTCGGGTCACTCCTGTCCAGCACCCCCCTAGTGTGCTGGCCAGGAGCAACTGTTCCCTCTGCCCCCGCCTCCCTATGCCTCTGTGTCTCCAGGGAGGAACAGGACACAAGTGTGCTGCTTCTTTAAGAAGCTGGCTAAGTTCTTTTAGAGAGGGCGGTGGAGTGCCAGGTTCCACGGAGCACCAATTGGGAAACACTGCATTAGACAGTCTAGGGCAGCAATGGGCACCCTAGGCCAGTGAGTGGGCCGCATGAGCAGTCCACCATCTCGTCGTAACCAAGACAGTATCACGAGATAGGGCAGTTCTGCTAACTGTGCTTGTGCACCTAGAATTTGCAGGGGTGCGGACTGATCCAAAGCAGCGCTCTGATTGGATGCAAAGGGAGCATATGGCTTTTACAGTCAGTGCTGTGCGCAATCAACATGCACCTCACTTCACGTGCCCTTGCTTTACGTGTGTGTCACTTTTAGGGATGTGAAGTAGCAATTAATTTGCTAGTCAAGTAGTCGATGGAATTTCCATCGACTACTCGACTAGTCAATAAGCACTTCCGCATTCCGCCTTTAAAATGTACATTTCAAAGCTGGAACGCCACATGGAACCCAGGGCCAGGGGGAAGTCCCACAGACTCCGGGCACCATGTGGGCGCTTCCACTTTGAAATGCACAAGAGCCCCAGCAGGGGACACTCGTACATTCCAAAGCGGGCACGCTGCATGGAGCCCGGGGTCAGCTGGCATTTCGAAGTGGCAGCACCACACAGAGCCTGCAGTCAGCTGGGGAGTCCCCAGCTGATCCTGGGTTCCACAGGGCACTGCCGCTTTGAAATGCTGCATACAGCCTAGGGATACCCCAAGTGGCCCTGGCCTGCACACGGTGTTTCAAAGCGACAGCACTGCGTGAAGCCCAGGGTCTGGTGCCATGCTTCAAGCGGTGCTGCTGCTTTAAAGTACCCCTCTTCTTCCTCCCCATTGCTGCCTCAATCTGATAGAGGAAGCAAGGCGGGGAGGGGAGAGACTAGTTGACTATCCTGTCAACTATCCGATAAGCATTTGCTTACTGGATAGTCTACTAGTCCTTCACATCCCTAACTTTATGGCAGGCACTTCATGGAAGTCCAACACAATGCCAGATCTGGAGGAATTTTTCCCATATCTCTTGTGGACTATTTACAGCTCTATATCCTAGTGCAGTAGATGGGGCAAGATCCCACACTACAGAAATATGGAAGACAGACATTGGCTTCTGTAGGATTACTCCTGTGAATAAGCTTTACTCATATGAGTAAGAGAGTTGCAGGAGTAGGCCCCAGAGCAGAGAAGGAGATGTGGTTTTCCCAACATATATGTTTCTGTGCCATCACACTTCATTACAACTACTCAGACTGGCCTAGCAAATCGAATCTCTACAGCAAACACTCAAAATAAAATTTAAAACCACAAAAAATTAAATATCAAACGCCTAGAGCAGAAAACATGCCATAAAAGTCTCATTACTACAGCATGAAAGAAAGAGTTTCATAACATATTTAGCAAAAAGGTATTGCAGTAAGAAAATAATGGGGAAGGGCAGGAAAAGCATCCCCCTATACTGAGGTTCACATGTGGAACTACTAGAGCCTAAGACATGCTGAAACATCTTCCACTCTTGCAACCATCACGTGTAAAATCCCTCATGCGTTACAGATGTAACTTCCCCTTGCATGCATGTACAACCAACCTGCCCTTGCACCTGCAATGCATACAAGACAGCACTCCCACCCCTCTTACTTGCTGTACACTCCTAGTACAGGATTACCTCAACTGCCACCCATGCAAAATGGTCATTTGCATCCACAAGCCGGGCGGCTCCACACCCTACATTCCACAAGCCAGAAAGCAAGGCTCGGTGGAGGAAATACAGGCAGGAACCAGCCGCTGAAGGCTTCTCGCTGACTAGTCCGATTCGGAGCACAGAGCGTTGCTTGGCGTCGGTGCCTGTTGGCTTTTCTGGAGGGCGAAGTGTCCCCGCTCCGATCAGTTTCCAGTGGGAAGGGGTCTGCCCAGTTACACCCGCACCCCCATTAAACGCTCGCTTGGGCTGAGTGGGGGGTGGCTTGGTTGCACCCCCCAATAATTGCTCGACTGGACTGGGGGGGGGGGCTCATTACACCCCTCCCCCACTCGCCGGCCGGGGGACCCCGTTACTAACCAGGCCTAGGGGCTGCTCCCGGCCGCCAGGCTATTGCCCGCAGGGGGCAGCTCCCCCGCGCTCGGTCGCCCCTACCTCACAACATCAGCGGCCGGGCCCTCCGCTCCTCCAGACCTTAGCCACAGCCGCGGGGCGCACTGGGACTTGTAGTCCCACCACGGCGCATCCCCGCGGCCGGAGCTGCGACGTTGACTACTTCTCCCAGCATGCCCCGCGGCGGCAAGGGGCGGGGCCGTCCCCGCTAGCATGTGAGCGAGGCGCGGGCCCAGGAGTGTGGGCTGAAGCCAGACGGGAATTGGACTACGGCAGCCGGCGGGGGACGATTTTAGGAGGGAGGCTGCGAAGGCGGGGCCAGGGCCTGACTGAGCCTGGGGGCTGCTGGGTCAGGGACATGGCTGGGGCAGGCACCTGCGCCCTCCCCACCTTTGTGCCCTGCCCCTTCCTGCCCCCCCGCAGCTCCGGGGCCGTGAGACACACCTCCTGACAAGGCACCTTCCTGGGCCTGCTGGCTCTGAATAGGGTTGCCAGATACCTTCACAAAAAATCCCGAATATGGCAGGGAAAAAGTTGGTTGAGCAAACCCCCCCCCCCAAAATGGAAACCAAACTTTTGAGGAAAAACCAAAAAAGGATGCTGCACTTTTAAACACCTACGCTCCCTGCACTCTCCGCCCCCCGGCAGGGGAAAATGTCCCCACTGGCCTTCTGTCCAAGAAAAAAACAGAAAATACCGGACATTTTACATGGCCAGTATTTTCTGGGTTTTTTTACTGGACAGAAGACACAATTACTGGACTGTCCAGGCGAAAACCAGACAGCTGGCAACCCTAGGTGTGAACAGCCCACCCCCACAATGCACCGGCCTAAGCCTGCAGACAGAGCCAGAGTGAGGGGAGAATTCCTCCAGCAGCCCAGCTGCCCCCTCTCAGGAAGGTGGATTTACAAGAGTGACGGGTGTTTTCCCCTCCCAGTGCTGCAGCGAGGGCCGTCCCTAAGGGAGCGCTGGGCATGAGGCAACCCTCCACCTCTGCCCCAGGCAACCCCAATGGGCCGCAGGCCCCACCACCTTGCTGAAGCCCCTTCACCTCAGCAACACAAGCTGGGTCATTATGGGGGGGGCCTGGTGTGGGGCGGCAGCAAGAGTTAGCCTCTGCCCGCATGCACTGCGGGGCGGTGGGAGTCACAGCGGCCTGGCAGATTGCTCTGTTCTGCCCTGCAACCCTCTCCAGACCCACTGCACCCCACTTCTCCATAGTGGCGGGTAGGGTTGCCAGATGGTTTAACCAAAAATACCGACCCCCCCCAAAAAAAAGACACCGGGGGGGAGAGGCCCCCAACAGCAGTTATTAAACAAAAAAAAATTTTAAAATCAGCATGGCCCCTTTAAGAAGAGGCTTTTTTTTTTTTGCCGGTGGCTATTTTGTTTTTCTTTCCAGCCACAAGACAAACCCCTGTGGAACCAGGTAAACGGGGAGGGTGCCCGGCGGAGGGTGTCGTAGGGTTGCCAGGTGTTCGGTATTTTCGCCTCCTGACAGGGAAAAAAAATAAGAAAATACTGGACACTTTAGGTGTCCGGTATTTTCTGAATTTTTGTATCGGACAGGAGGCGAAAATATCGGACTGTCCGGGTCAATACCGGACACCTGGCAACCCTAGCGGTGGGAAGCAGAGTGCCCTGGGGCCGGGGCGCACTGCTTCCTGCTGCCACAGAGAAGCCAAGTGCGGGCCGGGAGAGGACAGTGGGTCAGAGGAAATCGGAGCAGGCTGCAGGGCCGCTCTGGCTCCCCCCGCCGCAGAGAGAGAGAGAGAGAGAGAGAGAGAGAGAGAGAAGATGTGTGTGTGTGTGTGTGTGTGTGTGTGTGTGTGTGTGTGTGTGTGTGTGTGTGTGTGTGTGTGTGTGTGTGTGTGTGTGTGTGTGTGTGTGTGTGTGTGTGTGTGTGTGTGTGTGTGTGTGTGTGTGTGTGTGTGTGTGTGTGTCCCCCTTGCTGCCACCAGGCCCTCCTCCTCCCATAATTCCCAGATCCCGTCCATAGGATGGTTGAGACGGCCGCAGCAGGGCCTCCCCAAAGTGCGGGGCCTGGGGTGACTGCCCCGAACCATCCTATGGATGGGACAACTCTGGCTGCAGCCATACTGCTGAAGCAGATCTAGCAGGAACGTAGCCATGTCATCTCTTTTCTTCATCCCTGTTAGTTCAGGCCTGGTTTGGGGAGCAGGTGCCTGTAAAGGCAGGTTGAAAGTCAGGTCAGCTCTATTGACCGGGCACCCAAAGTCCAGTTACTGTAGGTATGTGAGGTGCTGGGTCATCAGCCACTCCAGCCCTTACTCAGCGGGGGCTGCCTTCTACCTGCATCAGGCACCTGCAAGTAGGGTTACCAGGTAGGTTTAGAAAAAATACTGGACATACTTGATGGGGGGGGGGGACTGGCTGGGAGGAGGGCGGGGCTGGCCTGGAAGGGGGGGGGGTTTGGGGGCAGTGCGGCTGGCCCGAGGAGATGGGGGGGTCGGGGACAGCACGGCTGGCCGGGGGAGATGGGTGGGGCAGGGGGCGGGGCTGGCGGGGGGCGGAGGCAGCGCAGCTGGCCCGAGGAGATGGGGGGTGGGTTGGGGGCAGTGCAGCTGGTCCGAGGAGATGGGGGGTGGGTTGGGGGCAGCGCGGCTGGCCAGCGGAGATGGGGGGGTGGGACTGGCAGGTGGGGGGTCGGGGGCAGCGTGGCTGGCCCAGAAAGATGGGGTAGGGGTTGGGGGCAGTGTGGCTGGCCAGGGGAGATCGGGAAGAGGAGAACCAGCCGGCAGGAAGCAGGGGTGGCCGGGAGGGGGTCAGGGGCAGCGGAGCTGGTCGGGAAGGGTTGGGGGAAGCCGGGGGCGGGGCGGGACTGACCTGGGCACATGCAGATCCCGAGGCTCTGTGAGTCCCGCGCATGGTCCGGAGAAGCGCGAGTGAGTCCGGCTGTGGCTCCACCACGCGCTCAGGAGCAGGGACAGGGCTTCTCCTCCTCCCCAAGGCGTCAGACGCAGCCAGGGCTCCCAGCGCCGATCGCGTCCCGCCTCCCAGCCACTCTCCCAGCCCCCACCAGGCTTCCGTCCAGTGCCCAGCCAGAAATCCAGGAAATACCGGACATTGCACATGTCCAGTATTTTCTGGATTTTTTTTACCAGACAGAGGACCCAAAAACTGTTGACTCATGTCCAGCTTCTCATCCACTGTAACCCCCAGGTCCTTTTCTACAGAACTGCTACTTAGCTGGTTGGTCCCCAGCCTGTAACAATGCTTGGGATTCTTCCATCCCATCTGCAGGACTCTGCACTTGTCCTTGTTGAACCTCATCAGATTTCTTGTGGCCCAATCCTTCAATTTGTCTAAGTCACTCTGTACTCTATCCCTGCCCTCCAGCGTATCTACCTCTCCCTCTCGCTTAGTGTCATCTGCAAACTTGCTGAGGGTGCAATCCATCCCCTCATCCAGGTCATTAATAAAGATGTTGAACAAAGCCGGTCCCATAACCGAACCTTGGGGCACTCTGCTAGAAACCGACCGCCATCCTGACATCGAGCTGTTGATCGCTACCCACTGGGCCCGACCTTCCAGCCAGCTTTCTATCCATCTTACCGTCCATTTATCCAATCCACATTCCCTTAACTTGCTGGCAAGAATATTGTGGAAGACCGTATCAAAAGCCTTGCTAAAGTCAAGTTTAGCTTAATCCACTTTTGAAAGCAGATCACCAAACAGGAAGGAGGCCTTCTTATTCCAGAAATAAAAGTGGCCACACATGGAGTTATTACAGAATAGCAGTCGTTCTGTAAATTCACACTCAACCTTAATCCAAATTAACTTTCAAGTATAAACATGGGGAAAACAAAGAAGGATAAGAGTTGTTACTGTTTAAAAGATAGCGTAGTCTAAGTGCTCTAAAATCCATGTGACAACTCACAGTGGCTCGAAACTTGCTGTGCTTCTCATGAGCATGGGGTAGAGATAGCGATCCAAATTTGGGGTTATTTGAGCCACATGTTCTTGAGATACCGCCTACTAAAAATCACATGTACAAAAATCGCTTCGTGTGAGTTGGGTATTGTTCAAAGAGGGTAAAGTTAAGGCTGGGGATGTTAAATATCGATTAATTGAATAGTCGAGTAACCTCATGAATTCTTATAGGTTAGTCAACTATTCTATAATCATCGAGGGTCTGGCTGGCAGCCGGTGTGCTCTGGCCCCACCTCCTGAGGAACCTCCTGCCACTCCGTGCTGCTGCCTCTGTATCAGAGGCAGCGGCACGGGGTGCCAGGCGGGAGCTGGTCCGCAAGGGGAGTCAGTTTAAAAACCAGCTCCCCTTGCGGACAGAGAGGCAGCAGCCTCTGTCTAGGGGGGTCTGAGTTCCTGGACCCAATGTGAGCCGGAACTGAGCCAGGCTGCCTGCCCGCCGGCTCCTAATACACTTTAAATGCAGAGCCACAGCGGGGTAGGTCCTGGATCCAGCGTGAGCCAGGAGTGAGCTGGGCTGCTGGCCAGCCTGCTAAAACATTTACTGGCGGGGGAATGAGTGTAGTCCATAGCATTAACCTGTGAGCTTTTGCTTATTAGTTAATCAGTTAATCGCCTACACTATTAGGCTGTGTCGTAGGGATGGAAGGAAGGTGAGAGATGTGCTAATGATTTTGTGCGGACTCAGGACAGACACTCCCAGCTCAGATTCTGTCACTGGGTGGTAGGGATGTGAATGGGTAACCGGGTGAGGCTTACCAGTTCCAGTTTACTGGTGGGGTCCAGAGCAGCTCCCCACCCACTGAAGCCAGGGGGCTGCTCCAGCCTAGCCCCTGCCTGCTCCGCTTTAACCGGTTACACATTACACGCAACTGGTTGCCTGCCATCACTACCCTGGGTTGCGTCCCTTTGAGGAATATTGTTTCTCAGGAGGAAATTCAAACCCTTTTCATTCACATAAAGTGGCACAGATGGCAGATGCCTCATAGGGAAACTTTTCTTTTGGGGGTTTGGGGGGGCCTAAGTGACAAGGCAGCAGCTCTTCAGCCCCATTCCAGAGTCACTTTCCCCAGGTCACCCACCTTCCAGTCATTAGTCACTCTGTCCCCATTCCTTTAGCCTGTTCCAGGGCTCCACTCTCCATGGTGGTGTTGGTCCTGCCATGAGGGCAGGGGACTGGACTTGATGACCTCTTGAGGTCCCTTCCAGTCTGTGATTCTATGATCCACCTGAGCGTTCTCAGACTTGCTTCTCTCCCACAAGTTTTCTTCTGTAGCCTCAAATCAGATCTCCCAGGAGAGGGCTCCCTGCCATATTTACACCCCCCCCCCCAAAGAACCTCCCTTCAGGACCAGCCTTTTGTTCCTGGGCTTCTCCCACCACACTTCACTCAGGTCTTCTGTCAGAGGACTGCTTGCAGTGTTTAAACACCCCAGATTTTCAAACCTGGAAGTCCTCCAACCTGGGGTTCCCAGCTTGCAAATTGCACAAAACACCCTGGCCCTGCCTCTTCCCCTCCTTCAGTGGCTCACTGTCCCCCATCATCTCTCACTTTCTTTGGGCTGGAGCAGAGGTGTTGAGTGTGGGAGGAGGCGAGGGCTCTAAATGTGGGTGCAGGCTCTGGGCTGGGGCCAGAAGTATGAGGTTTGGGGTGCAGGGGGGAGCTCTAGGCTGGGTCTGAGGGATTCAACAAGTGGAAGGGGGCTGTGGGTTGAGGTGCAGGAGGGGGTGAGGACTCTGGGGTTGGGCCAGAGATAAGGGATTCAGGGGCGTGGCGGGGCTCTGGGCTGGGACAGAGGGTTGAGGTGCAGGAGAGGGGAGGGCACTGGCTGGGGATGCAGGCTCTGGAGTGGGGCTGGGGATTAGGGGTTTGGGGTGCAGGAGGGGGCTCTGGTTTGGGGATGTAGGGCTGGGGCAGGGGTTTGAGGTGCAGGCTTACCTTGGGCAGCTCCCGAGTGGGCAGCAGGGCTAAGGCAGTCTTGGCCTGCAGGAGGGGTCTCTGGTTTGGGGATGCTAGGGCTCGGGAAGGAGGCTTGGCAGGTCCAGGCTTACCTTAGGTGGCGGGGGCGGGGGGGCAGGATGCAGGCAGCTCTGCACATTGCTCCACCTCTGCAGCTTCCATTGGCTGCAGTTCCCAGCCAACTGGAGTGCAGAGCCAGTGCTCAGGGCAGTGACAGTGCATGGAGAGCAGTGCGTAGTGCAGTGGTCAGTGCATGGAGCGCCCTGGCCCCCCACATAGGAACCGGACCTGGTGGCACCTTCCAGGTCAGGCAGGGAGCCTGCCTGAGTCCCGCAGCACCACCGACCAGATGGAGCCACCTGGTTCCTTTTTCAACCGGGCATTCCAGTTGAAAACTAGACACCTGGCAATCCTACTCCTGCTCTGGGCCTCTCTGGAGTCAAACCCGTGCATCTGGGCCTGCTTTACTCTGGCTGCACAGGCTGCTAGGGGCCCCTGCACAAGTTTCCCTGCTATTGGGCAACGTTCCCCAGCACTCTCCAGCCTCCTCGTTTTCCTCACAACTCAGCTGCAGTGCCCAGTTTTCCCTAGAACCATAGACTGTTCTAAGGCAGTGTTTCTCAAACTGTGCTCCGCGGAGCCCCAGGGCTCGGCGAGACATCTCCAGGGGCTCCGCGAGGCTGACAAACTGGAAACATCGATAGGTACAACACATACAATCAGTGGACCGCTGGGGCTCCGCATACATTTTTACTCATGTAGAGGGCTCCGGAGCCCAAAAAGTTTGAGAACCGCTATCTTAAGGGATGACTGTGACCATCTGCTCTGCTTTCCTGCTTAGCACAGGCCAGAGAACTGCTCCTGGTCAGACCTAGCACTGCTCCTTTAGAAAAGCAACCAGTCTTGATGCTGGGTGATGGGGAATTGGTTAATTGCTAATTAAAAATGTTCACCTTATTTCAGGTCTGAATGTGGCTGTCTTCAGCTCCAGCCATTGGATTGTATTGGGCCTTTCTCTGCAAGATTGAAGAGTAAATTACTAAGTATTTATTCCTCAGGTAGGTACTTAGGACTGTAATTGAGTCACTCCTTAACTTTCCCTTTGTTAAGCTAAATATGTTGAGTTCCTTTAGGGCAGTGGTTTTCAACTCGTTTCAGTCCACGGACCACCAGACCAATCAAAAAAATTTTTATGGACCACCTCCTTTTTGAGACATGATAAAAAAGAGCAGACAAAAAAGCGTAAAACAGCCTAATGGCGGCGCCTGCTCACGCCGTATGACTTTGGACAATGTTCCTGTGGACCACCGAAAAAGTCACCATGGACCACCAGTTGAGAACCAAAGCTTTAGGGCTTGTCTCCACTATGTGTCTGCTTAGACATGTAAATAGATCTCCGATCGCTCTCCGGTCATCTGAAGAAGCGGGCTGTGCCCACGAAAGCTCATGATACCATCTACATGTTTTGTTAGTCTTTAAAGTGCTACCAGACTATTTGTTGTTTTTTACGTTTATCCTGTACAGACTAACTCGGCTACCCCTCTGATGCTCTCCTGTTGACACTGGTACTCCACCAAGATGAGAAGAGTAGCCAGTGTCGATGGGAGAGCAGCCCCACTGACATTACTGCACACAAGACGTTGCGGTAAGTACATCAACTTCAGTTACGCTATTTGCCGAGCTGAAGTCAAGTAGATCAACGGCAGGGATTAGTGCAGACTGTCCTAAGTGTGCGACTGTACGGGAGTTTTCTAATCCTTTAATCTTTCTCCTGGCTCTTCTCTGAACCTTCACTGATTTATCAAACTTCTTCCTGGATTGTGGGTAGCAGAACTGGACAGTGACTGACTCTTTACAGCTTTCTTCTGGGCTATTGCCAATTCAACCAGGCGCATACGCACACACCAAACTATAGGTGCTTAGAGTTAGGCATTGAGTGCCTTGTGAGTGGGTCTCAGTGACAGACTGAGGCAAAGCCTCTTGGCATCAATGAAAAGACTCCCGGGATTCCAGTGGACTTTGGGCTTTCTGCTAAGAAACAGGAGTCAAATTCAGAATTCCCAACACATTTTCCCCTGTAAAACAGACTTTATTTTTCTTCCCATAAATCTTGTGCAATATACATCTATATCTCTATCGAATCCAGCTCATTAAAAGGTCCCCCCAACACATTATGAAAAATCCAAACAAAGTCCCCCCTTCTTAAATTAACATTTCCCCTCCCCCACCCACCCCTCCCTGGGTTTCATTATTTTGTTAGGTTTTGTTTTTTTGTTTTTCTTTAAAAAAATAGAAATTACAATCTTACAAGACAGGACATTCAATGAGAACAGAAGTATTTTCCTAAGTCTAAAAAGTAAAACATTTCCATGAAACCTGCCTGTACCTACAGGTGGGGGATGTGTGTACGGTGTTAGATGGAAAAAATGCTTTGCATTTCTTCGTTTCATTCATATAGATAAAAATAACAACACTGATAGCAATGTTATAGATTTTCTCTTTTGCACCAACATTCACAAGAATATATATATATATATATTACCCATTTCTTCTTCGTATACACAGTGTGAGGGTTCTAGGGGTGGAAATATACACTCATCTAAACAATTGTATGAAACAAAAATATATATATATTAGATCACGTGGGAAAGAGTGAGCCCTTGCTTTTGTTTGGTTCCTCAATTTCAACTTGTTTTGGTTTAAATTAAAAAAAGAAAGCAGATGAATGAAACACATCTGACTATCTAAAACCTGGCCAGCATGGATCCAGAAAGACATGGGTGAAATTTTCCAAAGCACCTGACTTAGGCTTCTAAGAGTCACTGTCATAAGTGACTTAGGAACCTAAGTTTCATTGAAAGTTAGTGGCTCTTAAATGCCCAAGTTTCTTTTGAAAACAGCACTTATGTTCTTAGGACCTGTTCTCAAAGGATGTAGACATCTGACTCCCACCAAAAGCTGTAGTGTTCTGATGAAGAGCCTCAAAGGTATTTAGGTGCCTAAGTCATGTAGGCACTTTTGAAACTTTTACCTATTATCTTTACATCACTTGGTGTGTGTGTGTGTGAGAGAGTGAGTGAGTGTGTGCGCACACAGGCCCGCATGTAGCCATCAGGACAGATTCTCACTTACACTGAACTTTATTTAATCCACTCTGGCAGTATAAAAGGGCCTTAAAGCACCAGTAATTGCACTTTAAGTCCACTTCATATTGCCAAAATGGTGTAAAAAGGCCTTAATCTCATTTACACTAAGGCCACCATGTATACTGGCATATAAACTGAGACATGTATGTATGCCCCATTGGCGCAGCATTTATTACAGGCCTTGCCTCTGATCTCTTATCCACATAAGTGGGTAAGAGCCTATTACTGCTACCAGCCAGTGGAGTCACTCCTTTAGCTCAAGCAATAGAGGTCCATCCTCTTAGCCCTGCATGTCCGTTTCATTCCCATACCAGGGAAGGGGTGTGTCTATTTCCTGTTAGAATGCCAAGACATTAATTTGTGAGGCAGGAAGGTGCTGCATGCCTGTGCCAGTCTAGTAAGATTGTTATGATGCCCCAGTGAGCGAACCTGGGACCTGACCCTGCAGAACACCCACAAGTGATGTACAAGTCAGTGGGAGATGAGGATGCTTGGCAGGTCAGCATAGCAGGCCCCAATGATCAAAACTACCCTTGACAATCCTGGGAATAGCCTTGGGCCTCAGCAGATGTACAAAAAGGATGAAGGTGAGTAGAGAAATGGAGGGAAAGGTATACAAGGGTCGGAAAGCTTTGTGGGGCTGGAGGACTGGTCCAAGCCAGGAGTTGGACCATGCAGCCAGAACGGCAGGACGCTGAATTTTGCAGTGCTAAATCAGAGGCTGACTTCTACACGGGGCTAGGTTATATACAAGTATAAACGGTCCACATGTTGGTGGAAATTTGCAACGGTGCTTAGAGGAGTTAGATGCCCGACTCCCATTCATTTCAACTCATTTCTAAAGACCCTCACTGACTTTGGGGATCTCAGCCGAGCAGGTTATTTTAAATAATCACATGTGTCCTGCTTTTATTCAGCTGTTGGAGGTGGAGATGACCTAACTGGTTTATTTAAAAAATTTATTTCACCCCCAATTTAGAGCCTTTTAAAAAAAGCGCCACTTCCTGCAGCATGGCAGGTTGGGTGACAATGTCTTAGATTTCCACTCTCTTCCTGAAATTTCCCTGTAGGCTGAATCCAAACTTTCTTCCGTTTGACATAGAATCATGGAATCCTAGGGCTGGAAGAGACCTCAGGAGTCATCGAGTCCAGCCCCCTGCCCAAAGCAGGACCAAGCCCAACTCAATCATCCCAGCCAGGGCTGTGTCAAGCCGGGACTTAAAACCCGCTAGGGATGGAGATTCCATATGCACTGTGTCACAAGCAGGGAAATTGCAAGTCAATGGCAAGGGCTCAGTCCTTCCTGATTTAAGGTGCTCGCTTGGCTTCTTCACTGATGAAATGAAAACGGCGACTTTTAACCTTGTGCACATTGCCCGGGGAACATCAAAGACACAAAAGGGGAGGGGGAGTTGTGCCTTTTTTCTCCACCATTTCAGAACACCTGTGGCTATTATCTTTAAGAAAGGGATTTCTGTCCTCTCGCAGCAACTGACAAAAGCCCCTCGACCCAAGCCCATTCCTCCCTCACGGTGCTTGCTCCCGAGGGCCTGCCTCCCACCGAAGCGATTAGCTAGTCCGCAATCGGTGTTGGAAATGATTTCCCAAAAGGCACAACCCCAAGGATGAAAAAGGCAATGCTGACTTTTCAAGTCCACAAAGCGTCGGGATCGGAGGCGGTAGCAAAAAAAAAAAAAAGCAAGATCGTGTCCCCAACCCTGCTAACACTGT
This sequence comes from Pelochelys cantorii, assembly GCA_032595735.1. NCBI lineage: Eukaryota > Metazoa > Chordata > Testudines > Trionychidae > Pelochelys > Pelochelys cantorii. The sequence goes on from CM064354.1 coordinate 2,986,052, forward strand.
CTTGAAGAAAAACATATGGCACTAGATACTGCACTCGGCTACTGGGAAAGCCAGCAGCCTTCCTCCGAAGTACGAATGCATTTGGGAACATGCAATCAGTGGAGAAGAATGCCATGATAATGAACGGAGGTGGAGAAATCTGATATGCCCCACTACAGATATCTAACAGCGGTTAACCAAGCAAAGTCATATTCAGCCTTATTTTGTGTAGAGTGGCTTTAAGAGAAAATGAAAGTCCCATGTTCTTACTCTATTTTTACTTGGCCTTTACTCCGGCAGAGTTCTCCTTGGCTGTGTGAGGAGGTTAAGTGCAAAGCATGTTCCTCTCTAGCAGCTGGGCCACCCCCCCGAAGAACACGAGTGCCAGCAAATGGAGTTGCTTCCTCCCCTTAAGAGAGCTCTGGAAATGAAGGTTCCAGCCTTGTTGGTGACACAGAGGAGGGGGAGGACAGAACAAGGAAGGGAAGGGAAGGAGTTGGGACTCTGACTGTTCATCAGGAGGAACCACTGTTCCTCTGGCAACAAGGCTTCCACTTGTTCGATTTGGCATTGACATCAATGGGAGCAGGAACGAAAAAAACATTTGACAGGAAGTGACCGTTTAATCTCTCCAGCCTGTGGCCTGTTACGCAGCATGGAAGGAGAGGGTATCCCCAGGCCCGCTGACGGGGCAAAGGGGGCATTTTAAAAGGTCTGGAAGGCTGGTTGGGGAAGGCTAGCCCTGCCCCCCTTCCGCCCGATGCTCCGCCCCTTCTGGGGGCATGGAGCCCCCCCCCATCTTGCTCAGGGGCCTGGCAAGTCTGTAGGCTTCCCTGGGTATCCTTCCACCCAAGTGACTGCGCAAATCTCGTCCTTTTTCCTCAGAGGCATCTCAGCTGCAACACTGGGGAGGAGGAGATGCCAGAGGGAGAAAAGTGACGTCTGCTCCCATCACTGCATAGTAACTTGGCTTTACCAAAAAGATCCAGGGAAAGAGAACCCTGGTTTCTGCTCAGCCCAGAGAGCGAATCCCAACACCCTCCAACCCAGCAGCAAAAAGCTCCTGAAAAAAGGGGGCTGAGGAGGATTCAACCTCCAGGCGCAGAGCCACCGTGCGCTGCTTTCTCCTGCCCCTGTTAAACTGGGTGGGTCCTGCGCTTTGCAGCATAGAGAATGAGAACATCAGCTGCCCTTCCAGGGAGGGGTAAGGCCTGGAAAGCCCTGGTCACGCTGCACTGCTGGCTGGGATGTTTGAACCTGGGACCCCTGGCTCTCCAAAGCACTGCCTGGGCAAGAAGACTGAACTCAGGTAACTAACACTGGAGGAGGCTCACCCACCTCTGTCTGCGGCCCAGCCGCCATGAAGATGCAATGGAGCCCTCCCCCGAGAAGAACGGTTAACCCTGCAGCGTAGGGTGCTGTTAGGGAGACGAAAAGGTCACCTGAGGTGAGACTGGGGATTTCCTGGGCAAGCTTTGAAAGGGAACTCTACACAAATAACTAACTACGGCTGCCATCCCCCGAAGGAACGACTGCTCCACAACAGCAGCGCCTGGCGTCCCAGAGCTCGGTGGCGATATACGCACTGCGCCTCGAGGATGCAGCTGCGGAGAGTGAGAGGTGGCCAGTGGGAGAGGGGCAGCCCCTTCTCTTGGGGAAAGTGCCTGGGATTGCACAGGGCAGACGGGGCCTTGAATTGAAGGACTTCTCTGCAAGACTCAGCTGGACGGAATCCGGAGGGGAGACGGGCACAGCCGACCCTGCATTCAGACAGCGGAGTGCAAGGAGTCTGCTCCTGGGTGCACCCCAATGGGTCCCGTCTGGTTGGGTTTGGATGTTTACCCGTCTAGATTCTTCATACGAGCAGACAGTGCTGAATTCCTGCTTCCTTGTTTCCCACAGAGCAGCCGGGTCGCCCTGCGCCTGGGTAGTCACTAACTCCAGGGCACATGAAGAGTAAGATGCTACTTGTCTTCTTTCCCCCAAGCTTCAGTCCTGCTCAGCTCCGGACTCTACTGCTCTCCCCAACCCTGGCCTGATTGGCTGAGCCACCTATGCCAACGAGTCTGCATTGTCCCTTTTTCATTCCTTCTCTCTGGTGTTTATTGAATTTCAAACAAACACACATAAGACACGAGGAGAACAAGGGCCGGCCCTCGGATGAGGGCTCCTTTGCTTCGTTGCACGGGCGTGTGTGAGCCGCACGGGGATTCATGCACGAAGGAAGGTGTTGCGTACAGTTCTGGAGGGTCTCCTCGAAGGAGTGGAGATTTCACATTCATTTCACTGGTATGGCAAAGTCAGTTTGCTTGTCCTTCAAGGTGCATTACATTCAAGAGCTATTGCAAACGGCAGCGGGGAGGCGGGGCAGAGAGGAGATCAACTCACCCTGTAGGGTCTCTTGGGTTTGGTTACTTCAAACAAATCCCCTCTGGCCCCCAATGGTTCTGTTCCTCTCCAGATTTTAGGAAATGAAACGGGGTGTGGCCGCTCCGAGCCTTAGCTCTCTCGCGGGTCGCTGTACTGGAGCTCGGAGTTGAATACTTCCTTGTACAGGGGCGGGAAGTTCATAGCGGTCTCTGGATGCAGGAGCCGGAAGAACTCCAACTTGTCCAAGTGCAGGTTGCAGATGGTTTTCATGAAGGGTAGCTTGGCAACCATCTGCAGGGGAGAGAAGCCGGGGAAGGGCGTGAGATTTGGGCTTGCGATCAGCATCGCTGTGCACTGGCCATAGAGTCCAGCCGCTGGACAGGGCTTAGCTAGACCCAAGCTGTAATGAGAGGGAAACCCGAGGGAGGGCGTGCTGCACTGGGGCGGCTGCCTCTGGGAATGGACGTGGGCTAAGAGGCACCAGGTCAAGCCCCCTTTTGAACCAGGGCAGCGCATCTATCCTAGGGGCTTCCTGTGTTCACAGGGATGTGGTTTGGCTCCCCCTCAGCCTAGGAGAGTAAAGGGAGCAGCTGCGCTGGTTTGCAGCAGCCCTGGAAATCGACGGCTGAGGGTTCCCCATGCGGGTCGCTGCCACACCCGCCCAACGGAGCCATAATGACTCGATCCTGAGAGTGACAAACGAGCTCTTGTGCTACCCCGGCTGGCACAGAAACCTCCCCACGCCTGGGCCACGAGCTCTAATGCCGTCCTTCTAAACACACAGGCCTCTTGCCCGGGGGTGAGAGGAGAACTTCATGGCTGGTTCCAGCAGCAGGTTCCACTAGAATTAAGCCACGAAGCTCTCACCAGGCCGAGGAAGAAGAACTCTCTGGTGAGCTCGGCCCCTGCCCAGCTCAGGTGGTGCCACAGTCAGGCACTGAGGAAGCGCTGTTGGAAAGGATGGAGTCCTTTCACTCAGTGCTAGAGGCCCTGTGCCATGCAGGAAGCCAAGTTAGACGGTTTTAATGGCCTCTCCTGGCCTTAAAATTTACGGAGTGAGACCTACTCCCCTAGGACCTAGTGAATCCAGCCAACACCCGACGATCCCCTCCTGTCTATCCACCCAGGCTTTGTCCAGCTGTGAAAGTCACCCCTCCCCTGCTGATAGCCAACCCCGCAGCCCTTGTTTTTCCGCAGTGCAGTTCCTCCCCAGTTCCGCCTGGCTGTTCCCACTCAGCTCTGCTACCTTTGAGAGCTTATCCTCGCTGGAATGTTTCTTCTGGATCTCGTGCTGCAGGGCGAGATAGATCTTGTCCTGGAGCTTCTGCACCTTCTTGGATTCCGTGAGCCAGGGGCGATCTGCAAATTGACAGACAAAGCTCACATCAGCCCTGGGAAATGGATCTGAATTCTGCATAGCTAGTAACATTGTGTGTGTGTGGGGGGGGGGGGGGGTGTATTTCCTTAACTGATTTTCCTGCCCTTCATAAGTAGGGAGCTACAGGTTAACATGTTGCTTTGTGATCATTTCCCACCCTCCTGTGACCCTCTCTCTTGCCCTTGCACATGTGTCTTGGCTGGAGAGAGCTCCACGTTCCTGAAGCAGATTTGATGAGAGACAGAGAAAAGGGAGGGCTCCGTCCAGCATTTAAGGTTACAAGGACTTTCTGTTTGGCTGTTGGTCTGACACGCTGCCTCTGTTGGTGGCCAGTGCCTGATTCTTGAGTTCAGCTCCCACGAGTGCCCAATTGTGTACAGGGTAGGGTTGCCAGATGGTTTAACCAAAAATACCGAACACCCCCCTTCTCCCCCTCCCCCAAAAAAAAAACACCAGGGAAAAAATTCTATTGAAGGAAAAAAAAAAAGGGTTGAGCAAAAAAGTTCTTGAGCAAAAAAAAAAAAAAAAAGGACCCCAAGAGTTGTTAAGCAAAAAATTAAAAAAAAAAAACAGCGTAGCCCCTTTAGGAAATGCTTTTGAGGCTTTTTGGCCCTAACAGGCCATCTTGCCTCCCTGTGCCGGGCCGGACAGCTCCCTTGCGGAACCCAGTAAGCACTTGGGATTTTCGCCTCCTGGACGGGAAAAAATCAGAAAATACTGGACATTTTAAGTATCCAGTATTTTCTGATTTTTTTTACCGGACAGGAGGCAAAAATACTGAACTGTTCGGTTCAATACCGGACACCTGGCAACCCTAGTACAGGGGCAGTGCCTTCCTGACCCCAGCAGCCATCAGTGTCATGCCCTGAAGCATGGGAGTGGAAAAGCCTTCCTTAGACAGTGCTACAAGGCGTTAAGGCTTGAAGGAGGAAAACATAGGTAAAGACCATCAGGCACATCTCCCTGGATCCTGGAGTGGGATTTCTTTTTAGGACAAGGTTCTTTCTCTGAAGGGCTCAGTTCGCTCCCTCAGCAAGGAGCACCAGGGCCTTCTTGCAAACAGCTTCCCTGTGTTGTGTCTTGCAGGCTGCCTCTGCTAACCTGAAAGGCTGCTGCATCAGTCCTGCTCTCACTGGGGAGTTTTGCCACGGGCTCCCCCAATGCCAAGTCAGAGCCACTTGCTTCATTTGCTCCACCTGACAGTGACCTAACGAGTCTCCAGTTTCTCTGGCAAGGTTTCGGATGAACTCCCCCGGAACCACAGCCCCAACGCTCTCTCCCTGGACTGCCCCCTGCTCCACCTACCCGGAGAGAGCAGCACGGCTGCAGTGAACAGTGCCATCTCCTCGTCGGAGAGCTGTAGCCGGCACAGGTTGCGGCCCAGCTCGAAGATGGCGTTGATGAGGTCATCGCAGCCTAAAGAGGAGATGTGGGAGTGAGAGACGCACCACGGCCCTGGGCCACACACCCCTTCGCTTCAGGAAATCGGCATCCGCCCCCCCAGGGCAGCGCCTGCCCACAACGACAGCCAAGCCTCCGGGCCCTTCTCTTGCAGCAGGAGGGGTGGGAGGGAGTCCCTCAGAAGGCTCCCTGAGGCCAATGAGATTCCTGGCATCACAGGTGCTGCCCAGGAGCCATGCTCTTGCTGAGAGCCGTGGGAGAGCCTGGGGGTTAGTCAAGGCCAGAATATTGCCCATGGGCAGAGGCAGCCCGAGACGAGCTGCCGGCAACTGGTGCCCTAAGTGGAATGCGCGATCGGCACCCCCGCATCCAAAGTCCTCAACAGCGGTGCGTCATCATTGGGCGCCCCGTTTAACGTGGTGCCCTAGGCGACTGCCGAGTCTGCCTATATGCACGGGCTGCTCCTGCCCACGGGCAATATTTCCCCTTAACTGTGTTTCGTGTTAGCCCCTGGGGAGGAAGGGCTCCTTGCCCAGCATGCTGCAGAGCGGGCAGACCCTGCTGTACCTGACAGGTGTCCAGACCCTGCTGAACCTGACAAGACGGTCCCGGAGGGCTGCGGCGCTTAACCTCGGCTGCCTGTTTGTGAGCGGGCCAAGAAGGCGCCAGACTCTGCAGCTGCCTACGCCTGGGCGGAAGCCCCGCACCCCTGCTGCTGCCACTGAAACCAATGGACCCCATTGCAGGATCGGGGCCTGTGCTAGGTTAGCACATGTCCCCTAGGACCCACACAGAGACCCCCTCAGCGCGTGGCACGAGAACTACCAGCCATTAGCTGGCTACAGCTGTGGGAGGCACCCATGCGAGGCTGGGTCACGGTGCGGCCTAGAGTGATTTCCGTTGTGCTCCTAAATTTCCTAGGTGCTTCTGATACGCTCTTCCTTACTCCTTGCTCCTGCCATGAAGTTACTGCAGTGACTGGGACCCTTCCTGTATATTCCCTCTCCCTGTCACCCTGGCGAGGAAAAAAGCAAACAAACCAGCTCTTACCAAGTGACTTGAACATCTGCATGCCACCATATTTCCCCTCGAAGAGCACCGTGTTATTTAAAGGGTTGAACGCCCGACTCATTCGGATCAGAAGTACTTCCAGGCAACCTGATGCAGGCAGAAAGACAACAGATGCCGAGGAGGAGGAGGAGGAAGGAAAGGAGGAAAGGGAAGGGAGCATTTCCGTCATCCAAGGACCAAAAAAAAAAAAAAAAAATCCAGACCAACAACCCCGCCAAGCCCAATTCAAGTGTCAATTCCAAATGATTAAAAAAAAGTGTTTTAAAAAACCCCAAATTTGTTTTTTTTAAAGAGCAATTTGGGACCGTGAGATTTCGACAAACGGCAATATGACCCAGTCGGTTAGCAACGGAAAGCAGAGAGATAAAATGATCAGTGTAACGGCGGATTGCAAAAAAGGAGAAGGTAAAAACAAAATAAGGGAATGGAAGGAAAAAATGAAGAGGTTGGTTAGATTCCATGTGCTAAGACATATAAACCAGGCAGCGTTCGGGCTTAAGGGTGGCAACCTGCATGAAACTTGGAGGGAGGAGTATGAGTTGCAGGAGGGAAGATGTTGGTGGAGGGACCAATGCAGGCTGCTACCTAAGCTGATGTGGCCAGGAGGGGCCCAGCTATCTGTACTGTGTCTCGCAGCCATGCAGAGCGTCCGGGTGGACGTGGGCAGGACAGGAGTGCACAGCACCCGGCAGTACGGCTCTGCTCTGGGAAGCTGGGTTGGAGAACTAACCCGGGATTGCCCCACTCGCAGTTAGCATGCACTGAAAACATGGTCTGCTCCTCCATTTTACCCTGCTCCTCATGGGGTGGTTTACACCAGGGCAAAACGGACAGGTGCTTTTCCCTGGAGCGAAGGGCAGTGGAGTCTTGGACCCGGGGGAGCTTAACACCAACTTTTGGCTTCCCAGTCCCGCAGACTGATCTACTGGCATGAACCTGATTGTAGGATCGGGCCCTTCGGGTGTGACAATCTAACAGGAAGGGAGCAGCAGGGACGGTGTGCATGGTGAGAGCTCTCAGTGGCACACCGGACTGGTCCCAGGGCTGGTGGCTTCTCCTTCACCTTTCCTTCTCCACAGCAACAGTGCACAGATGCTCAGCTGCTGTGGTTTGTAAATGGTGGTGAAAGCAGGGCGTGGCATTCTGAGGTAGAGATGTAATAGTGTAGCCGATTAACCGATCAGCAAAAGCTTATAGGTTAATGCTATGGACTGCATGCATTTCTTCCTCCCTGCCCCTGGCCAGAACATTTTTTAGCAGCTCAGTCCTGGCCTGTGCCGGGTCTGGGACCTGCCCCTGCTGCGGCTCTGCATTTAAAGTGTATTAGGAGCCTGGCGGGCAGGCAGCCCAGTTCAGTTCTGACTCACGCTGGGTCCAGGAACTCAGACCCCTCCCTGGACAGGGGCTGCTGCCACCCTGCGCTGCTGCCTCTTTATCAGAGGTAGCAGTGCAGGGCAACTGGCAGCCCGTTTGCGAGGGGAGCTGGTTTTTAAACTGTCTCCCCCCACGAACCAGCTCCCACCTGGCACCCCACGCTGCTGCCTCTGATACAGAGGCAGCAGCATGGAGTGGCGGGGGGCTCCTTGGGAGTGGGGCCAGAGCGCACTGGCTGCCGGCCCCACCCCTGGGGACTATAAAATAGTCGAGTAACTGATAAGAATTCATGAGGTTAATCGACTGTTCAATGAACCAATATTTAACATCCCCAGTCTGAGCCTGTCCCGGAGTGTTGGGATTGCACTAGAGCGCAACGCAAACAAAATAACGGAGCTGGGGCTTCGGAGTGGGACACAAAACCAAAAATGATTCATCTGATTTCACCCCCCGAGCTGACTATAGCCCAAGAATCCCAGGAGCACCATTCACTCTCTGGGAGGCAGGGACGGGCTGTTCTACCCATTTTTCAGAATGGGAAACTGAGGCACCGAGCTGAGACATGTCATTGGCTAGATCGGCATTAGCATTAGCAATACTCTGACTCCCTGCAAAGGGCAAAGACGCTAGCAAGGCTGCTGTAGGCGCAGGAGCTGGAGCCCTGCCTAAAATCAGGCCTCTAGGAGCAGGAAGGGGAGAGATTTATCCAGTCCCCCTGGGAGTGCAGGGCAGGACCATTCCCTTCTGTCTCTTGCCCAGCAGTCAGGGTAGAAGGGGGATCCCCAAGGGTTGGGAGGATGGATCTGAAAAGCCCTTGGATACTTAGGTGAGCTGGAAGCCGCAAGGAGAAGCACATGGTGCTTCCCAAGCTCCCAGCGCCCCCGGACTTGTGGGGCGCAGAGGGAGGGGTTGAAAACCGGACCTGGGTCCAGAGCTCCGGATCTGCATCCCTCCACAACGCGGTGGGGGCCGATCTTCAGAGCTGGGCGCTAAAGCAGCCACAACAGGCAGGGCCTTCAGGAAGGGGCAGGCCACGCGTGGGGCAGGGAATGGGGAAAGCTCAGTGAGCTGGGGGGCAGGAGGGATTGTGCTGACCCTGATCCTGTTACTCTCTGAGCATTCCCAGCCTGGCGCCATGGGGCGCAGGACCTCTGAGGCCACGGTCGCAGCACTGTATGATCCTGGTGCTCCCCATGGCGTTTCATAGCACCCCCTCGTCTTCACCCCCCCTTGCTGCCTCTTTCGGATAGAGGTGGGGGTGGGGGGTGATTCGTTGACTGGTCCTTCACATCCCTAGTGCAGAACCAGGAAGTGGCCTGTGGTCGCCCACCTGTTGTAATCCCAGGCTGAGCCTCCAGCCCACAGCGTGGCAGGGAGGAGGCAGGTTTCCACCATCCCTGACTCTGGGAATGGCCCCGGGGTGGATCCGAGCAGCCCCTGGAGAGCCGCGTGTGGGCTTCTCCACAGCATCTGAATCTCTCCCGTGCCCGGCGCGATGCAGCCCGGGAGCCTCTCGCATCAACTCCCGACCCAGCCCAGCCCACTCCTAGCCCCGTTTCTGATGGGAGCACAGAAGGTCCTGTTTGCGTGGCCCTCGTGCCAGGGTCAGACTGTCCCCATGTGTCTCTGCCAGGCCTAGGAGGCTGGGATGGGGAAGGGGGGGAGGAGCCCGTCTGTGGGGCAGGGCGCGTCTCCCCGCACTCTCACCTGCTTTGAGGAGGAGGATCTGGTCGTTCTGGCACAGCTCCAGGAAGCCGTCGAGGCGCTTGGCGAACTCCACCACGTACTGGATGGCGTTGGAGAGCTGCAGGGAGCACTGCAGCCACATGGTCTCGCAGCTCTGGGGGTGCAACACGGGGACGTCAGGGGCAGCTGGCTCCCGCCTCACGTTGCCCTCCCTGAACACCCAGGGGCCCGGGCTGAGAGGCTCCTTTGTGTACGGTGCCACCCGGGGGCCGCGCACCACACCCCGGAGCGCGCACCCCCGCTGCAAATCTCCATGTGTCTGCCTCCCCGTGGTGCTCCACTCCCACTGAAACCCAGGGCAGTATCCTAGCACTGGAAGTGACCTCAAGAGGGCATCAAGTCTGGTCCCCGGCCCTCCCAGCCGGACCAAGCACCGTCTAGATCATCCCTGACAGGCGTCTGTCCAACCTGCTCTGAAATATCTCCAGTGGTGGAGATTCCACAACCCCCTCGGCTGCTGAGCCTTTGGGAACCAATCAAAGGCGGGGGGGGGGACGACTATGGCCCCCTGCCACGTTCCCTCCACTACCCACGCTTCACTCACGCATCACCAGCATGAGACTCCACGCGCAGGGGATCGGATGGCTCCACCTCCTTGCTTTGATCAGCCATTTGCATTGGCCATTATTAGACTTCAGAGTGAACCCCCCTTTGCAACCGGGCTTCCCAGAGCCTTTCAAGGCAGCTTTTCATGCTGCCTGCAAACTCTGTTTCACACTACGGAGCCTAGAGGGATCTGGCTCCCCCCCTCCCCGCGTTAGCTGGGATGCTGGAGCTCTAGATCAGTGTTTCTCAACCTTCTTTTATAAAGTACCTTTTTTAAAAAAAATAAATACATGATAAGTACCCGCAGTACCTATAGTTTTCAAGAATGCACATTTTTTTTCTACCATTGCAACACATTTGTTTAAACAACTTAATCGTAGCCAGGCAGGCGCTGACATTTTTGGGTGTAAAAAGTACAAAAATAATAAAGCGCTGTAACACGTAAAACAAAAATTCCGTTTTCTCCAAATTTCAGTGGTGTTGACGCCCCCCCAGACTGCTCTGAAGTACCCCAAGGGTACTCGTCCCACTGGTTGAGAAACACTGCGCTAGGAGACGGCTTCCTGACCCAGCCTGGTTCACCCCAGTCGCCACTGTCCCACCCGGCTAGGGGATGGTCTGGGACACCTGGTAGGTGCCATGGGACGTGGCCTGGGGATTCTCCCCCACCTGCAGCTCCAGGCCGTGGGGTTCTGCCCCTCGCCCCTGGGCATGCTCAGTCGCAGTGACTTAGCGTCCCTGTTCCAGCCCAAAGCCTAATGCTGCCCAATGCCCTGCCACCCCCTTGCCAGGCTCTGAGTCGGGGGTGTCCCAGGACGAGCTCCCATCGGTGCCCCCTGACCCGGGTTAGTGCTGGGGGTTGGGTGTCTAGGGCAGCCTGTAGCACGGACCTATGGGCTGGCAGGAAGCAAAGGGACGTTACCTTGTTCTGCAAGCTCCTAATCTCCTCCTGGGTATACAGCATCCATGCTAGCCCCTTGAGCTCCTCCACCGTGTACTGGCAGGTCTCCAGGTGGGACTTGACCACGTTCTGAGCGATCCGGTCTGCCGAAGCAAGCACAGGGCACTGCTGAGATGCAGGGCCTGGGGGCAGGGCCTTGGCCCCTACAGTGGCGGGCAGGCTTCCTCACAGACAGGGCAGCCTGGGGGACTAATGAAGCATGTAGGTAGCCTCAGGGCTGCTGGTGCCTTGCCAGCATGGCCTCTCAGCCAGGGATGTTGTGTGATGAGCTGTCATGTATCCAGATGTGCCCCTGCCTTCTCCTGGGTGGAGTCAGAACTGATCATGCCATGTGTTCTAGGCCCTATAGGGCCAGTGGGGATTCTCCTTAGCTGAGATGCAAGGGGCTTTCAGAGCCAGAGGATCCAGGGTCTATCCTTGCTGCAGAGTTCCCAGCTACCTGGGGGGTTGGCACAGGATTTTTGGGTTGTGAGCAAGCTGGAACTCAGGCAGCTGGCTGATCAGTGGGGGCTGGGCTGCGCTGCAGCTTAGCAGGGTGTGGGGCATGGGTGTGGGTCTCAAGGACACGAGGAGCAGAGTTTGGGGGACTGTTTACCTCCTGCTGATGATCAGTTCTGGTGGGACTGGAATAGGACAGTTCCTGCCATGGTCCCCTGTGCCCCAAAGAGCGACAGGCTGGGGGGCCAAGGGGCTGCAGGCCAGTCTTAAATCCTTTTCTCCAGCCTCCATCCTTGTAGTGGGGGCTGCACCAGCCCTGCACTGACACACACTCCCAGAGGGGGGCACTTTAGAGAGGGCGGGTGCCAGACTTATGGGGAGGGGACAGCTGGAGGCTGCAGCAGAGAGTAGGACCAGAGACTGGGAGTCTCCACTTCATCTTCTGCTATCAGCACATAGCCCCGCCCCCCTGGTTTAGGGGCAGGCCTGCAAGAGATGATAGCCTACTACTGTTCCCCGCTGGCAGAAAGGCTCCCGTAGCTCAAGCAGTGGAGGCCTATGCTTTGAAGGCTGAAGGTCTAGGGGCAGGCCCTACCTCCGGGAGGTTGGGCTGAGCCCTGCCAAATTCGGCACATGCCCTGTCTTACGCCAGAGGGCTGCGGGGGCGGGTACTGACCGATCTCGAGCAGGGACGTATCCGAGGCGAGCTGGCTACCCTCCAGGGCGCCGTGGGCAAAGACGCCAGGCTCCAGCATCAGCTCGTAGATGGACTCCTGCTTGGCGAGCTTGGCGTCGCTGAGGTCCATGCTGGACTGGTCGGGCGAGGGCTGGGCCGAGGTCAGGAGGTCCAGGTTGTAGTAGGTGCTGCCTCCATCGGGGGTGAGGGGGAAGTCGAAGAGGAGCCCATCCGAGAGCGGGGAGATGTCGTCCAGGTCCGAGACACCGCTGCTCACGCTGGTGGGATAGACCCGCACCAGGGCCTCGGCGGCGTCCTTGGCGGTGCCGTTCTGCTCCTGGCTCTGCTGGTGCTTCTGCACCTCGGCGTATAGGCTGTCCCGCTGCTTCTTGGACATGCGGCCGAACTTCACCGCTGGGGAGAAGGAAGCGGGGCTGGTGGGCTTGGGCGCTGGGACAGGGGCGCAGTGGCAAGCGAAGGGTTAACCACAAGTCCACCGCCCCCGGGCAGGGCCAATGGAGCAGGAGGGGGGCCGGGCAATGCCTTTGGGCCCTGGGGCTGGGGGAGGGGGCATGTTCTGGTACATTCCAAGGATGGGATTTCCCCCTCCTCCCATTAGCAATGCAGCAGCAAGCCCAGGTCCCAGCTGGCATCAGGGCCACACTGGGAGCTTACATCTGAAACTGACCAGGACTTGCTCAAGGGCCCTGACAAAGGCCCGGCTCCCAGCCCTATTCCTAGAACAGGGCTCCTCCTCACAGGGCAGCCCAGCCCCGGGTGCCCCTCCGGCTTTGGGAGCAGACTCACCATCCCGCGACATGCCCAGCGCCAGGCATTTCTGCAGGCGGCAGTGCTGGCACCGGTTCCGGTTGGTCCGGTCGATCAGGCAGTTTCTCTGGCGCGAGCAGGAGTAGCTGGCGTTATTCTGCTGGCTTCTCCGGAAGAAGCCCTGCGGGGGAAGGAGGCTGGTTCAAAATGGGGGCGGGGGTCCCCCACGGGGCCTGGAGAGTGGCAGGAGGAGGGGACCAGCGCGGGTCGGGAGCAACGCCAGCCCCAGGGCAGAGCTGAAGCGTGAGGGGGGACACTAGGCCAGCCACTGTGCTAGTGACCAGAGACAGGGAGGGGCCCCCCAGTCCCCAGGTTGCTCAACCAGTGAGTCCATCTCCTGCCCAGCAATGCTCCTCTGGGAGTGTCGGGGCGGCTGGTGTCTCGCTGGCGTAGGAAGCCCCGCCCGGGGTCTGGGATCTGTCAAGCAGTGGGCTTGTGCCACTGAGGTCTGTAAAGGGACCCCTGGCTCACCGGGCCGAGGATGCCAAGCTCATGACACCTGCCCGGGCCAGCCACAGCCTGTTGCTCACCTTGCAGCCTTCACAGGTGATGACGCCATAGTGAATCCCCGAAGACTTGTCGCCGCAGATCTTACACGGGATCACTTCGATCTGGGCTGCAGCAGGGAAGGGGACAAAACAGACAAAGCCCGGCCAGTTAATCGCAGCTTCTCTCTCTCGGGAGCAGAGCAGGGAAGATGTTCGGCCCGTCTGTGGAGACAGGGATCTCACAGCGCTTTACAGACAGGAATGAAACCTTCTGGGAGGGGGGGATCACCATCCCCATTTGACAGGGGAAACTGAGGCACAGGGCAGGGCCATGACTTGCCCAAGGTCACTCAGCAGGCCGGGGATGGAGCTGGGAGCAGGACCCCGAGCTGCCAAGCGGGGGCTCCAAGGAGATCAACCCTCCGAAGCGAGCCCTGGCAAACGAACTCATCAAGCAGCCGCTCTCGCCCCAGCCTTGCTCCCAGAACCGCAAGATCCCACCTAGCAGCCACGGGATCCCCTCCGGGTTTTCCTCTTCCTTGCTCCCACCGGTGAGAGGGGCGGGTGAAGGACTTTGTACCTGAGCTGGTGGCACTTATGGTCTCTAGTAGATCTGAGCACCCAAAAGGGCCATGTCTCTGCCTGCGTGGATCCCACGCCCCGGCCCTGCCTGGGTCTCTTTGCAGGGACCAGACCGGGGAATCTCTGGCTGTAAAAGTCCATGAGAAACACCCAGACCTGCTCCACCGACGAGAGGGAGACAAAGCGCCTTAGCTCGAGTTACACACCCAGGGGCTGCCTGTCTGCGGCGCTCAACCCCCGCCCCCCCTTATATCCCTCATAACCTTTGCTGTAGTCTTCTGAGGGCAGGGCCAGGCCAGTATCCCTGTTTTACAGATGGGGATGGAGGCCCAGGGAGGCTAAGTATCCTAACCAAGGCCATGCAGGAACTCGGTGGCGGAGCAGAGAATGGCCCCAGCTGTCTGGCTAGTGCCCTGACCACTGGACAGACCACGGTGAGGACAAGGGGGTTTAATTCCCCCCAAACAGGCTGTTTTACGGTGGATTTCAGCACTGGGGGACGGTGCCTGGCACATCAAGGCCTCCGTTAACCCAGAGGAGAAAAGGTTCCGTGAAGCACTCAGGTTGCTAAGTGAGCGCCGTGTACTGCCCCCCAGATCTATGTATCTCTTCACGGACACGTCTTGCTTCAGGAGCGCTCACGTCACGCATGGCGGGGACAGTCTCTGCACCAGCCCCGCCGGCCAGTGCCCGTCACAGTACGGCCCCAATCCTGGACGGCGGGGAAGCTGCACTGGGGTTGCACAGAAGGACACAGGTTCAAGCTCCCAGCCTGCACTGGGTCTCTCTAAGCACTGCCCTGCAGCCACCCCCATGACCGGCAACCCATAGTACCTGTTGGTTAGACAGGACCACAAGGCTCATCTAGGCTAGACCCCTGCTGAGACGTGGGGTTTGTTGTGTCTAAGCCAGCGGTGGGGAACCTTTTTTGGACCAGGGGCCTCTGACCCACAGAAAAATCAGTCGGGGGCTGCGCACAAATGAGAAAAAAAAAACCTGACCGAGAAGCAGAAAGACACTCCCCACATTCCCCTCACACACCAGACCTAGGGGGGTCCCCCTATGCTCTGGGGTGGGCCAAGAACAAGGAGTTCATTGTGTGGGAGGGGGCTGCTGGGAAGCAGGGGTGGGGTGAGGGGTCTGGGTAGGAGGCAGGGTGCAGTCGCAGGTTGGGGGTGGCAGGGCTGGCCGGGAGGCAGGGTGCAGGCGCAGAGCGGGGGTGGCAGGGCTGGCCGGGAGGCAGGGTGCAGGTGCAGAGCGGGGGTGTGGAGTCCTGGCAGGAGGGGGGGGCTTTCTATACATTGGGGACCTAAACTGGATGCAGCGCCCCCGCCAAGGCCTAAGCAGGGAGGAGCAGGATGGTTCTATCACCCCCTGGGGCTCGCCCACGCTGCCTCTGCTCATGCCGCCTACACCTGCATTTGCTTTTCTTGCGACGGCATCGCCGGGCTAGGTCCAGCCTCCCAGAGCCTTGGGCAGCCCCTGCACCCCCAGCCTGGACGTGCTGCGCTGCCCCCCGTGGGACGGAGGTACAAGCATTGAAGGGTCTTGGGCGGGGCTCTCGGCGGCAGGGACTGAAGGGGATCCCGAACCAGAGCTACTGCCCGGCTACTGCATATTTGAGCGAGTGTCTGTCCATCCGTCTGTCCGTCCAAGAACTCCTCCAAAAGGTAAGAGCCAGGACCACCACATTCGGCAGGCAGCTTCCAAAAGCAAGATCGGGTTTGGCTGTGCCAGGACAATGGGATGTGCCTGGAATGGGATTGCAGCTCAGAAAACCACACAGAAAAGAGACAGAGTCACCAGGCAGGGGAAAGGGGCTGGCTGGGCCCCCCCCGTCTGGGACTGCCCCAGACTTGAGCCTTCCACCCCCAGGTGCTCGTTAGGGAGGGAGGTCGGGGCTGCAGCTCCCCCCACCCCTTTCGTATGGGGACATTGCTGGCTGTGCTCCTTCCATAGGGAGGGGAAAGTGGCCAGCTGGCTGCATTCCTCACTCTGGCTGGAGAGCGCAGGGGGCAGATGAACCTGGACCTGCCCCAGCCAGGGGGCATGCCTCTCTCCCCTGGCTGTGCCCGCTGGAGCTGCGGCAGCCATGGAGAGGCGCCTCTCACCTGGCCCCAAACTGCAGAGGTGAGAGGGGGCTGGGTTGTCCTCTCTGCTGGGGCAGCCTGCACCTGAACCCCCTCTCCAGCCCCGCCCCAGAGCAGGATCGAAATGGAGCCTGGACATTTGCATTTTATGTCCCCCAAAACAACCACGAATTGAGCTAAGGACCCTTGCCAGTGCGGACACAGAACGGGGACGGGGCTGCAGTTCCCAGCCTGCCCAGGAGGTGGCAGTGAAACGCTGCTCCCGGCCCGGCTTACAGCTGAGCAGGCAGGTGCAGGGAAGGTCCCTCACCCTCAGCAGCCTGCACAAATACCCCCCCCCCCCAGCCCTGGGCCCCAATGCCCACCCCTCCAGAACCTGCCTGGGCCCAGACTGGCTCCCCCACAACCACCAGGCCCCGGCAGCAGGCCGCCTGGGGCGCCCCAGACACGGGGTAGGGCAGTGGGCCCGGCAGGTGGGCTCTTGCAAAGCCCGGACCTCCTCTTTTTGGAAGCCCACGCAGCTACGGGCAGGGCGGGGAGGAGCGGGGAGGCTGTGGCCGCCGATGTGCAGCTCAGACTCCTGGATCACAATGGCCCCTTCTGACCTTAAATTCTCTGAGGCTGGACTGGGGCGGCTGGACAGACAGACCCTCCAGCTGGGGAGCTGTGCCACCTAGGGCAGCCTTAAAGCCCGGCCTGCACTCTGCACCACGGAATGGGATTGCTGAGTGTAAGTCCTGGAGGACGCTGCCCGCTGGCATGGTCCTCGCAGTGCCTCGAATAACCCCTCCACGCCCTCTCCCTCTGCGCCCCTCATGTCCTGGGGCATGGTTGGTGTTCAGGTGGGCGGCGCCTTTCACGCCATCTCTGCCGGTTTGCTGGTCTAGTGGTTAGAGCCCCCGGGATGCCGGGGATAGAATGAAAGGGCCAGATTCTGACCACATAGGTGTTAAATCCAAAGTACACTCAATGGATTCCCACCAGCGTGGGACTCGGTGTGTCCCTGGGCTGGACTGGGCATGTCTGTGTGCTGGCCATGTGGGGTGGGGGCATATGGGTTCCCCTGGCCCCAGCACTATCAGAGTGAGGAACACCCCGGGATGAGGTGCATGGGGGCAGGTGGGGTTGGGAACATTCCTCTCACACAGCTCTGTCTTGGCAAACACCCATGCCCAGGGGCACAGGGAGAGGGGACAGGAACAGGCCTCCAGATGGGCTTATCAGAGCCTGATTAACAGCTGCATAATAACCCGGCTTTTCATTAGCTCCAAGCAGGGAACAGCTGTGTGTGGAGAGGATGCTGCCTTCAAAGCGCCCCGTGCCTGGGAATAAACCTCTCTGCAAATGCTCTTCAGCCCAAAGCAAGACTCTCTGTTCCTGGAGTGCTCGCGGGATCTCTGAGTGCTTTCCATGCCACGCCAACAGCAATCTCTTTACCCAGCTCTGCAATGCAGCCACCTCTGGGGTAGCACATGGCAGCTGTATAACAACGCACAGCACCCGTTTAAGACAGAAAAACACGGATTCCACCTTAGGACATTTCAGGCGGAAGACTAAATGGAACGAGCCAACCTGGCATCTGGCTGTACCTATGGGACTGTCTCTAGCAGAAAGGGCCATGGGATCCTGAGCCACTAGAGTGGGGAGGGGACCTTGGTTTTACAGCTCAAAAGCCTAACAGAGAAAGGATCCATTCCAGGGGAGTGCAAAGAAAAATCCAGTCCACAGCTTGCTTGCAGCTGTCCCAGGTGGCACAACTGAGCCCCAGGTTGGGGGGGCAATTACCCTGGAGTGGAGCTCTCTGCTGTCTTGGGGCAGGATCCAGGATATCCCTGGCCTCTGGAACCAGCCCCTTGAAAGACCCTCTGTTGTGAAAGCCCCATGCAACAACACGGAAACCCCTTTTCCCTGTGGCTGCTGCAGGGTTCCCATCGATTCACCATCCCTGAAGACCTGGCAGCATCTCTGCAAGATGTTCACACAGGACATAATCCAGGGGCACGCTAGGGCCTCTGATGCCGAAGGGCAGAGCTGTTGATCCCAGTGGTCCCTTCTGCCCTTGGAGACTGACTATAAGGGGTCTGCTCACAGCCCCCTCTCCGGAGCAGGCAGCTGCTTGGGACCGGTCTGGAAACAGCCTTGCCCCCCTGCGGCACTTCCCTGCTTCTGCTCTGCCAGCCCAGGGCAGGGCTCAGCACCCAGTCCCTGCTCGGCTTGTGCAGAGCGGCTAGCAGGCTTCATCCTCTCCCCTCCATGGTGTCCAGGCTGCCCCACACCTGGGGGCTGATCTCCAGCCCCTCACCCAGGCAGCCCTGGGCATCTCTGGCAGGCTGTTACATGATCTGTGGAAACTACTTGGGGCTTGGATCAGGCCTTGCCCATTAAATTGCTGCTGACTCAAAACCCAGTTGTGGCACCAGGGGGCGCTGCGCCGCCATCTCTTGCCAGACTTAAAACCAAGGTCCTGGTCACTCCGGGTCAGTCCAGATCCCAGGCTGCTTTTGGCTTCTCCTCTGTCCTGATCAAATCCCCCGGCCGGGTAATTCTGTTCTGCCTCCCTGCATCCCCCTCGGCATTTCCAGGGGATTCGTCTTTACCAGCTGTTGCCTGGTGTTGAGCAGAGCTGGTAAACAGCTGCTGTGCTGCGCTCCAGAGTTGGCTGCATTTCAGTGGTGGGTCCGGTGCTGGGTATTGTTATCCCAGGCCCATGGAGAGGAATGGCATTAGGGAAATCGTCACCTTTATTGCTATAATTCACCAGCTCCTGGGGTTGATTTTGTGCAGCTCTCTGTTCTTCCCCATCTCCCCTGTGTTTTCACAGCACCTTTCCTTTTAGAGGACCCCAAAACTGGAAGCCTGGTTTTCAGAGGTGCTGAGCACACCCCAGTCCACTTAAAGTCAACAGGAGCTGCAGGGGCTCGGCACCCCTGAAAAGTCTGATGCTCTAGCTAGGGATTTCTCTTTCCACTGATGACATGCAGCTGCCTCTGGGGTGGAACAAAAGCAGCCATTCTGCCTGTAAGGAGGACAAGGTTTTATGTCTCATCCACAAGGCAGCTCCCCTAGTGGCACAGTGACTCCTAATCCCTCCTGGGGACAGGGAGCAGCTCTCACACAGGGAGAGCATGCCAACTGTATGCTCCTTGGAGGTCTCGTCCAAGGACTGGCCTCATCAAGGTCAGCTGAAACTCACTGGACCACATCTCCAAGTGGTACCAGCTATGGCCTGTCCTCTTTTCACCCAGCAGCTGGGCCATTGGCAATGTGGGCAGATGTGGCACTGGGGGTGGCACCAGATGTGGCAGGTGTGTGCGGATGTGGTCGCCTCATCTCAGAAAAGGTATCTTGGCATTGGAAGAAGGGCCACAAAAATGATTCAGGGTTTGGAACTGCTGCCATATGAGAAGAGATTAATAAAACTGGGACTTTTCAGCTTGGAAAAGAGGAGACTAAGGGGGGATATGGTAGAGGTCTATACAATCATGGCTGGTGTGGAAAAAGTGCATAAGGAAAAGTTGTTCCCATAATACAAGAACTAGGGGTCACCAAATGAAATGAATAGGTGGCAGGTTTAAAACAAACAAAAGGAAATACTATTTCATAAAATGCACAGTCAACCTGTGGAACTCCTTGCCAGATGATGTTGTGAAGACCAGGACTTTAACAGGGTTCAAAAAAGAACTAGACACATTCATGGAGGTTAGGTCCATCAATGGCTATTAGCCAGGATGGGCAGGAATGGTGTCCCTAGCCTCTGTTTGTCAGTGGCTGAGAATGGATAACGGGAGGGATCGCTAGATGGTTCCCTGTTCTGTTCACTCCCTCTGGGGCACCTGGCATTGGCCACTGTTGGGAGACCAGACACTGGATGAGATGGACCTTTGGTCTGACCCACCTGGCCGCTCTGATGTTCTTAGTGTGCTAATTCCTGTGGTGGTGCCGGTTTTACTTCTCAGTCCGGGGGGGCAGCTCTTTGTCTTTGGGGGAGAGGGAGCTTTCAGTTGCTCACTAAGGCTGGGTTAGATCAGCACCACACTGCCCTCCTAGCACACAGCACCACCGCCCCAAGAGGGCGATACACAGGGGTCGGCAGCCGCTCGGTGGGGTCCTTCATGCAGGGCATCAGCTGGGGTTATAGAAGTAGGAGGCTGATCGCTTGCTGAAGCTGCCCCACGTGGTCCAGCCCCCACCTTCCTCCCGAGGTGAAAGGCAAAGAGGCTGTGGCAGACTGTGCTGCCAGTTGCCCTGCGTCTGTATCTCCCTGCTGCAGGGAGAGTAGCTAAGACCGAGCTCGGTGGGCTTTCCATCATGAGATCTCAAAGCCCTCAGTAGCATTATCCCCATGCTACAGATGGAGAAACTGAGGCACGAAGGGGCAGTGACTTGCCCAAGGTCAGGCAGCAGGCAGAGCCTGGAACAGACCCATGTGTTTGCCCAGGGCTCCATCCACTAGACCACACTGCCTTCCTAATCACCAGCTACTGGTCCTAAGGCCTGCATGGTGGGATAACAGAGTTCCTGCATGTGATTAGAGGAAGGGGTACCCCCAGTACTGACCCCCCCCTCACCTCTGCACCCTGGAATGAGAACACTGTGCCCTTCTCTACACACACAGGAGTCCTAAAACTTCCCTTGTCTGGACAGGGAATTCCTGACCTGCACAGTGAATTCCATCGAGTAGCACTGAGTTCCTGTAGAAAGACTCTGCTTCCTGCAGGTCAAGTGGGGTTTTAAGCCCTCCCTCTGTAGCGACCATCCCCCTGGACCCTCATTCATTACTAGCTAAACCTCCATGAGCTAATACCTCACCCATTTGACAGATGGGGAAAACTGAGGCACAGGGATATGACTTGACCAAGGATACCCAGTGAGTCGGTAGCAGAGGCCGGAACAGAGCCTAGAAGTCCTGCTCGCAAGGCCCATTCTCTACCCCCACCCCGCTCAAACTACTAGGCAGCCCTCCCTAGTCATGAGGGCATGTCCGGGGGACCAGTGTAAAGTGTCTGTTGTATTGCAAGAGGCGCCATGGGGAGAGCAGTGTGACACAGCATGGCCCGGGCAGGCTGGGTCCCTTCTGAGGCATTTCTATAGGGAACAGGCTCTTTTCTCCCTGGTCCCTTTTCTGACAGCTGTTCCCTTCCCCCTTCTCCTACGGCATGCTGGGCCAGGTCCCCCCACCCCCACGTCACTCGAGTCTAGTCCCAAGTCCCTGATTTCTGGGCCTAGGTGTTCTCTTCAAGCCCAAATCCGCATGTGGAAGGGGCTGGCCAGGAAGCCTGAAGGGACGCCTGAGAAATGCTTGGAATCCATGAGCTCTAGCGAGAGTTCGTTCTCTCACAGGGCCCTCCCCCCAGCAAGGCAGGTCTGAGCCCCAATTGACAGGTAGAAAAACATGGAGTCACTCGGTGGCAGAGCCACTGGCTCCCCGCCCTGACCTTTAACCACTAGGCAGCACTCCCTGCTCCAGCCCTGCCTCCCAGGCCCCTCCCCCTGCACTAGGCCCTTGAGCCCGATTATGCTGTTTGCAAAGGCTCATTCCAGCATCCCCCACCAGCTGCCTGGGACTCTGTGGCCAGTCCAGCGTCCTGCCGGGGGGCTCTGGAATTCCTGCCTGACCCCCAGAGAGGAAGTGACTCAGCTCCGTGGCTCTCCGGGGTCACCGGCAGGCAGCGGGGAAAGAGACCGACAGTAAGTGGCGCCCGGCTGCTGCTGCCCAGTGCTGGGACGCCCCCCAGGAAAGCTGCCACGAGTCACATGAGCCTCAATTTGTGTCTGCTCTGGTGGCCTGCTTGCGACACGCTCAAGAGGTGCTGGAGCCACCACCCTGCTGACCCCCGGGCTTCCTCTCCACTACTAGAGACCAGCCTCCAGGAAAACGTTGGGGCCCAAACACAGATGTTAGAGGGTCCCGCAGTCAGCTACCTCCCTTGCTCTGGCTGAGTATATGTGTGTAGAATAGACTCTGGGGCTCTGTTCCTGACTCTGCTGCCGACTCACTGGGCATCCTTGGTCAAGTCATACCCCCTGTGCCTCATTTTCCCCCATCCGTCAAATGGCTGTGGTATTTGCGCCTGGAGGTTTAGCTAGTCATGCGGGGGAGTAGACGGGAGTCCAGGAAGGAAGCCCGGGGGCACAGAAATGGGGGAGCACTGCAGGCAAAGAAGCAGACTGGGGGTAGGGGAGATGGTGAGACACCAGGGTGATGGGCGTGTTATAAACAGTAGGCATTGCGTGGGCAGAAGGGTGTGGATGGAGGAGGGAGGGAGAGCATCATGCAACTGTGGATTGCAGCTCTGTTCTGTGCTAATGCAGTCCAACAACAACAAGCCAAATATTCACCCCGCACGGGACCTCTTCTCTGCCATCACCGCCACGCAACCATCGATGGAGGGGAAACTGAGGCACGCGCTCACTTGCAGCCAGGGCCTCCAATCTCAGCAGAGGAAATGGGCTCCGGGAGTCTGACCTGCCTCTCACCCGCTGTCACCACTAGAGGATGCTCCCCACATGTGTACGGCACTGCAGTGATGTAAAGCCCCAGGGGCAGGGGCCCTGGCACAGAAGTCCTGCGCTACTGCTCTTGCTGCAGTTAGTCAGAGGAGAATCCCCCTTTCAGTAGCAGTACGGGGAGAATGATCTTTTCCCTCAGAAAAGTCAGGTGACTTACCCAAGGTGCCAGGCCCTGAGCCCAGCTCCCCGGAGTCATTGGCCCATGCCTGAGTCACGGCAGCATCCTTAGCACCCTCCAGCCCAGCGTTACGCTGCCCCTTCTAAGCTCAGCTCTCACCGGCTGGCGGGCCTGTCCAGGACGGCAGAGCCTTTTGCAGTCACCCAGCCCTTTCGCTCCCATGCTGACAGGACGCTCCAGAGACTCCAATGGTCGGGATGCCCTGGCACAGTGCAGCAGGGGGTGGGGGGGTGTCTATGCAGGCCCTGTCGTTTCCTGGCTTATTATATGAACCCCTGGCTCTTCCCATCAGTGGCTCTGAAAGCGCTTTCCACAGGGAGCCTCCGAGTATCTTTGTCCCCATGTCACAGAGGGGGAAACTGAGGCACAGAGCAGCAAAATGACTTGCCAAGTTCCCCCAGCAGGCTAGTCTCAGAGCTAGCACTAGACCCCGGGTCTCCCCTGTGCAGTGTTCCGCTCACGAGGCCACACTGCCTCTCTGAGGCCAGCGCTAAGCAAAGATAACACAGCACTCCAGCGGGATCCATTCTGTACCCACTGCTCATTTCCCACCACAGGGGGTCCCCATTCCCCGCATGCAATGCTTCTATCAGCTGGTCCGTGATTCTCATCTTCCCTGGGGCAGTGGCCTAGGATTTCCAGTGACCAGAAGGATTTTTTTTCCATGTGCATGTGTGCATGCGTGGGTATGTGTGTTTGTGTATGTGCATGTGTGTGTGCATGCATTTGTCCATGGGTTTGTGTGTGTGCATTTGTGTGTGTGTGCACACACAGTTGGTCCGTGGGCGCCTGCATTCATGTGTGCACATGCACGTGTGGGTGTGTTTGCATGTGAGTTTGTGTGTTTACTTGCATGTGTGGGTATATTTGCATATGTGTGTGTGCACACACCTTTGTCCATGTGTTTGTGTGTATACATTTGTGTATGTGTGTGCACATGTGTGCATGTGTGCATGCTTTTGTGTGTGTACATGCAATTGTGTATGTGTGCATGTTGCTGAGTGTACACGTGTGTGTGTGTGTGTGGTAATGCACGCCTCTTCTTTGGGTGAGGGGTGGGAGTTGGGCTGGGCACGAGCCCTTGGCGAGGGTTGCCAGGTGTCTGGTTTTGAACTGGACAGTCCAGTATTTGAGCTTTCTGTCCGGGAAACAAATTGAGAAAATAGAACTGTCCGGTATTTTCCAGATAAGATGGGATGTCAAGTCAAGTGTGTCCGGGATTTTTGTTGAAACCATCTGGCAACACTACCCTTGGCCCATCCCAGCAAGAGCACAAGTACAGTGTGACGGGACTGCCGCACATTGGAACCTTGCTCCAGACCTCGCCCCATGGAAAGGGGGTACAGCCCCCCAACCAACCCTTCCCTCCCGCCAGCAATTCCAAAGGAATTGAGCCAGTTTGAGGACCAAGGTGGGAGACTGGGAAGAGAACCCTGGGCCCAGCTGGGCTGGGAGTGAGGGCCCCTCCCAGTGGAAGGGGTTACAAGAGCAGTTGTCAGTCAGGTGGCAGATGAGACATGTGGGGGTACAGGGCTCCAGCTGGGGGGCTCGCTGCCCCAGGGGGGGCTCGTGTAACCCACACACCTAGTGTGGTTCACTGTCCCACGTAGTGGCACTGAGACCTCTTACAGCGAGAGACAGGAACAAGGAAGCCCTACAGCCTCAGCTGAAAGGCAGTTGGCTTCTTAGCTCAAGCTGTAGCACCTCCTCCTCTGGCCTCCCAGGTTCAAATCTACCTAGTGGTGGTTATGCTTGTAGGAGGAACAAGCTGGATAGCAGCTGAGGGGGAGGGTGTATGTAACATTTGAGCTATTGTGGGAGCATTTCATTCCCTTCTGCCTCTTCTTTTCCTCCAAGCCTGGCCCTGCCCCACTGGCAGGTCAGCCGGAAGGTCACAGAGCTTGCTTCCAAAACAGATCCTCAGCCTGCAGCTGCCACTGTGCCCAGCTTGGCAGGTTTGGTACCTCCAGGGTCCAATGTAAGCCAAGCCAAAACCCAACCGCCCTGCCCTGCCACGCTGAAGCTGACAGATCATTTACCTTCTAAATGCAGGTGATGGCCTGACAGGAAACCCAGCCACAGCAAGAGAGGCCAGCCTGCCCAGCCTGTGACATCACAGCCCCCATGCCATGGAGACACTGGCGACCGCACAGGGATATGCGGATCCATGATACGGCCCATTGCCGGTACTGCGGTTACAACTGTGCATGAACAGAGCTGTGCAGAGCTGTGTACGGGGCTATGCTCCTGTCTTTCCAGCACATCGGACTCTGAATGCACTTCAAGAAGTGAGATTGTCCAAAAAGATCTGTGAACAGTCTGCTTTTCGGAAGACACAGGGCGGACGCACCAGGGCAGAGTTAAGGTTACGGAGGGAATCACACATTTCCAGACTTCCAATCTGTTTTCAAATTTGAATTTTAGCTGAGAGTTTTTTACCTTTTGAGTGGCCAGGAAGAAAAAACAATCACATCTCTGTATTACAGAAGCTTCTTCAGATCCTAATGCAGTCCTCTGGCGCTAGGCACTGTACAAACACGAACAATCTAACAAGCTACACTTCTTTGGTAGCCGCTGCAGAGATACCACCTTAATTCAAACTTCGTGGCGCTTGAACGTGAAAATGGCCTTTAATTGCTACCCTGTTTGTAATGTGCTGCTGAATCAGTTTAATGCAATCCAGAGCAAAACTGCTTCCAACCACCCCCTGGAGCCTGTTAACCCACAACGGAGAGTAAACAAAAAAGGAGGGAATTAAACAGCTGGAGCTGGTGACTTCTTGGAAAGGAAAGGGATCCTCGTTAGTGTAAATATCAAACGCAGTTCTGCTGCTGGCACGGCAGGCGTGGGGGAGGTTAGTGTGACAAAGGGGCCCGATCCAGGATGGCGGGAGCCCCTTTCGGGTTGTCAGGTCTTGTCCCCTAATGAAGCATAGAGGGGGATTGTTCTTTGGTCTTTTCCTCTCCTCCCTGTACCCCTTCCCTGGCTCTTTGCTTTCAAATCAGCAGAGGCATGTGGCAAAGTTCAGGAAAGAGAAGGCAAAAAAGATATTTTGGCCTTGGAAAGGGTTCAGAAAAGGGCAACTAAATTGATTAGGGGTTTGGAACGGGTCCCATATGAGGAGAGGTTAAAGCGACTGGGACTTTTCAGTTTAGAAAAGAGGAGACTGAGGGGGGATATGATAGAGGTGTATAAAATCATGAGTGGTATGGAGAGGGCCGATAAAGAAAAGTTATTTATTAGTTCCCTAAATAGAAGAACTAGAGGACACCAAATGAAATTAATGGGTAGCAGGTTTAAAACTAATAAAAGAAAGTTCTTCTTCACACAGCGTGTAGTCAGCATGTGGAACTCCTTGCCAGAGGAGGCTGTGAAGGCTAGGACTATAACAGAGTTTAAAGAGAAGCTAGATAATTTCATGGAGGTTAGGTCCATAAAAGGCTATTAGCCAGGGGATAAAATGGTGTCCTTGGCCTCTGTTTGACAGAGGCTGGAGAGGGATGGCAGGAGACAAAGCGCTTGATCATTGTCTTCGGTCCACCCCCTCTGGGGCACCTGGTGCTGGCCACTGTCGGCAGACAGGATACTGGGCTAGATGGACCTTTGGTCTGACCCGGTACGGCCGTTCTTATGTTCTTATGTTCTTATTGCATGGAGACAGGGAGTGTGGCCCCATACACAGCTCTGCAGTGTTGGACACCACCCCAGTGCCTCTGCTATACAGAGGCAAGAAGCCCACCGAGGCAAGACGGCCTAGTGGGTAGGACGCAGGAGAGCTGGGTTGAGTTCCCTGTTCTAGCCCCCTGGGCAATTTCTTTAGCCCCCTGGCTTCATCGGGATGAGAAACGTACCCTAGAGTGCAAGGGCCGTGGCAGCTGGATAAATCGGCTCAAATTGACTGGCTCAACCAAAGGGCTTTACTGAACGCGGAGCAGCGAGCTGGTGCCCGACCCCCGGCTGCCCTCCCAGCCCTGCCCCTCGCGCGACATATAGGCAAACAGCATAAGGTCATATGACACACCCAAGACCAATGGCAACGCGTTGCCGGCGCTAGCCCCTAGGCAACACCATCTCTTTATACACTGTGTGAAGCGAAGGGGCAGGTCTTCCGTGGGCCGGAAGCTAGAGGCCACAGGCTGGGCACGTGTGGGTTTCCGGGCTGTTTTCTGTTGCTGATGAACATGGAGTCATTGGAGCAGGACGTCAGTGAACGCAAACTGATCCCTGAATGGAGCGAGCTGCCTGGCCTTAGCCAGACGACAGATATTCAGGCCCCCGGGGCTATCCAGCAAAGGGCTCACTTGGCCTTCACCGCTCTACTGTTTGAGCATCTCTGGGAGGGACTGAACTCTCCCTTTCCAGCTCCCTGCGAGGTATAGCTGGGGAGCTGAGATCAAGGGCTGCACCCCACTTGAGTCCCAGGCCAGCATGCTCCCCACCTAGCTGGGCAAGGAGGGAATCTGCGCATTACAAAGAGACGGAGTCAGTTGCCTGCTCTGCAACAGATGGCTTGTGTAACCTTGGGAAAGTCACTTAGACCCAGATCCGCTAAGCAGTAGGGGCCTAAACACCACCAGGAGCTGCGCCTGAGCTGCTCTGTGCCTCAGTTCCCCCTCTGCACCACAGGGAAGATAGCCCTGACTGCGGGGGGTGCTGAGGAGTCACCGATCCCAATGCACTTAGGGATGGGGGACCAGGTAAGTGCCTAGGGTGGGAGACCCTTCCCAGCCCCCAGTTGCCGGCGCGTTGACACGCCGAACGAGCCTGGTGTTTAACGAGGTGTTTACAGGCCGGCTGGACCCGCCCCATTCCCGGTGAGATCCCCAGCGGCCGCTGGCGGGGAGGAAAGGGTTCACACGGAAACCCCCAAAGCCAGCCAGTAATTAAAATGTCCTGGCCACGGCGTGCGCTCCTCCCTCCCCCGCCAGTGCCCAACTCCCCGCCCCGTTGGCACCGCCTGCCTGAAACCGCCCGGGTTATATAACCAGCCTGAGCTAAATGGAACGCTGACGACACCTGCCGGGCCCCGCCCCGGGCCGGCCCCGGGCCCTGCGCCCACTGGGCTCAGTGGCTTGTTTGTGGACTCTGTGCTGGCCGCGGTTGGTCCCTGGGCCTGTCTGTCAGGCGTGGGCCACGCGCATTAAATCCTGCGGTCCCACTGACACACTTTCGGCTCTAATATCACTTACCAAGGCGCTTGTATAAGCTGCCTGCTCTGGATTAACCCTTCCCGGGCGAGGGAGGTTTCCCTGCTGGCGGGGCCTCTTCCTAGTGCCCCTCGCACCGGGGCTGTCTGTGGACTGGGAATCCAGGCCCCCCCCAGCTCCCGGGAGGAAGGGGGGCAAAGCAATCAGCATCTTTCAGGCTGGATCTGGCTCTGATGCCCCTCCCCCCCCAGCCCCGCTGCCCTCTAGGACTTCTGCCAGGCAACTTGTGATTCACAGGCCTCGCACACTCACCCTTGTTCCTGTCATCCCTCCTGCCCCCCCACGCGAGAGTGCCCCAGTGTGAATCCGGAGTCACTCCACCCACCCAGGTTCACAACGGCGTGTGACACCATCCCAGGGTCTAGCTGTCTGACAGGGAAGGGGCCCTGGGGGAGGTACCTGGAGTGCAAAGCAGGGTCCCGGCCTGGGATCTCCCAGGGAAGGGATGGGAGAGGGGGTACAGGTTCCCAGCCCCTTATTACAAGGGACGTCTCTTATTTCTGCATCTCTCCCATAAGATCAGGAGTATCGAAGCCCCACAAAACGCAGCAAGAAACCCCTGTGAATGGAGGTGAGTCCTTACCAACGCCTAACAGCAGGAGGGCGGGCAGGGCTGCTAAGAAGCCAGCTCCTTAGTTCTGTTGGGAACCCTTCAGGGATGCGCTGGCGGGCCGGCCAGTGGGGCTACGTACCTGTCCAGCAGCCTAAGGCCTTTTCCTGGGAGAGACCCTCTCCCTCCCTGGCTGGAAGAGGTGCCCAGTCTAAGTAACCTCCCCCCCCCCGCATGGCATCGCCCCCCACTTCCCAGGAGTCGCCCCCTTTGCCGGGCTGGCCCCTGAAAGCCGCACCACGGGCTGGGACCAAGGCCCCGCCGAACAGCCGCTCGCCGCGCCGAGCAGACAATTCCCCAGGTTTCGGCAGAGCAGGCAACACCCTCAGCCAGGCAGGAATTGGCGACCCGACTGCATTCCTCCCCAGCTGGCAGAGGCAGCAGGGCGTGCCTGCCACCTCATCCTCCCGCCCCCCCCCCGGCTAAACGTTGCCGGGATATTGCTATAAACAAACAGGGCGGGGGCCTCTCCCTCGCCGCCCTGCCCCTCCAGAAGCCCCAAAGTGCTGCCCATGGCGCGGCTGCACCCTGCACGCACACCGGGCCTTGCTAGCCGGCGGGGGACGCTTGGCCCCCTGCACGCCGGGAGCTGGTCCTTGCATGTCTGGGGAAAAGGAATGGAGGCGCTGTCCTCCCTCCCGGAGCCCTCTGAGGGCAGAGGGGGCCATGCTGGAAATGCAGCCTGGCCTCTCTGTCCCCCTTCGTGACACAGCAATGGGGGCGATCAGCCTTCATGCTTCAGGTCGTGAGCCGCCTGCTGGCTGGGGTCAGGAAGGAATTTCTCCTCCCCCACGTCCAGCACCGCGGCGCACAGCCCAGAGTCTCCTGAAGGGTCCTGTGTCCAGGGCAGGATGCTGGGCACAATGGAGGATCAGTGGCTGTGGCGAGAGCTCATGCTACGTGGCACACCGGCCCGTGGGGGGGCCACGCTCGAGGGTCCATGGAGCTCTGCTGGCAAGGCAGCAGAGAGGCCTTGTAACGAATAGCACATTACTGCAGCGCCTAGAGGGCCCGACTAAGGGCAGGGCCCCGCTGTGTTAGGTGCTGTATGTGCACATTGGGAAACCCAGTCCCTGCCCCCAGGAGCTCACAGTCGCCCCCGGCCGATGGCTGGGAGGGGAAACACAAAGAGAGGAAGGACTCTGTCAACAGTCCCCGGGGAAACTGGGACAAGGCTGCACCAGGAGGGCCCAGCAAAATCTCTGGCCCAGCTTGTCCAAGGGGTTTAGGCACCTCTGATTTCCCTGGGAGTTAGGCGCCTAGATCTCCCTGAGGAGGAGCTGGGAAGTGGCGGCTGGCAGCAGCAAAAGGCTGCGATGGGGTGAGGATTAGCGTGGGGACCATACAGGGGAGGGTTGAGAATGGGGGTCCAGGGGAAGTGCGAGGTCTGTGATGGGAGGGTGCCCACGCTCTGCCCGCGCCCTTCCTGCTGGCGGGAGCTGCATCGCTGAGCACGCAGTTCAGGGGGCTGGGAATCGGGGCTGTCAGCTCCACCACCAGCTCCCAGCA
The DNA here is from genome assembly GCA_032595735.1 of Pelochelys cantorii. Lineage (NCBI taxonomy): Eukaryota > Metazoa > Chordata > Testudines > Trionychidae > Pelochelys > Pelochelys cantorii. The sequence goes on from CM064354.1 coordinate 3,015,994, forward strand.
GGACCGCGGCCAAGTTGCTTCCCTGCCTCAGTTTCCCCTCTGGCCCCCCTTTGAGATCCCCTGGGAGGGAAGCCATGTGCACTGTGCTCTTGCCGCTCCTGCCAGCCCCGCGGTGGGTGCAGGACAACTCAGCTCAAGCTCAACAGAGGTGCAGGGAGACCCAGAAATCCCCCCCAAAACGTCCCGCGGAGGCTGCTAGAGCTTGTTTGCCATTGCAGCGCTCGCTGGGGAATTGGACATGGGCGGGGGGGGGGAGGGAACCAATCTGGGCAGCTGGGCCCCACTGGGTCCCTTTCCTATTTCAATCCCAGCAGAAGTGTCAAGGTGTCTGAGGGGGCTGTAAAGGTTTGGGCTCCCCTGCCCCTCCCCCTCTCCACATGCCCCATGTTTTGTCCCGGCTCCCCCAGGGCGCAACGGCGGGCCGGCCGCACGGCGCTGAGAAAGCCCCGGCGGCCCCGGGGCCACACAAGGCCCTTTCCGAGAGCATCCCGGCTCGCGGTGCTGATTTCAGAAGGAATGCCCAGCTTGCAGGGAGCGCGGCTGGGGTTAATTCGATCACATGGTGTCTCCGGGGATGATGTCATTCCGAAACATCTGGCTGGTGAGCAGCACAGAGGAAAGTTGGTAATCAAGCCCTAGACTCCCTGTGGGTTATGAGACTGGCATGGAGAGGAGGAGGGGCTGGGGGCAAAGGCTGTGTGGCCTAGTGGTTGCAGAAGGTGACAGGGAGGCTGGAGAGCGGGTTTCTCGTCCTAGCTCTGCCACTGGTGATGAGGGAGAGAAGCTGAAATCAGGACGCTTGGGCTCTACTCTGAGCTGTGCCGCAGGGCTGGGTCCTCAGCCAGTGGGGACTGGTGGGACTGTGCCGAGTCGCGGCCCTGTTCTGTGCCTCAGCAGTATTTGCCGTCTGTCCAAAGCACGCGGAGATCCGCGGAGGAAAGGGGCGGACACCACCAGAGCCTGCAGCTGCGGTGGGCAGCCTGGGCCCAGTGGGGGGGTCTGTGTGTGGCCCCCGAGACCGTTTGTTTACTGTTGCCCACATGCAGGGTTGACATTCCGCTGGTTTCCACCCGCGTCGCTTTTCCCCACCCGTATTACTGAAGTGACACCATGGGCGGCGGGTCACGCAGGCACTGCCTTCCCGAAATTGGGTGGGTGGAAAGGTTGTGAAGGGGCGTGGTCTCGGGGAAGGGGTGTGGCTTTGGGCAGAAGGGGCGGGACTTTGACTGCCTTCCCCAGCTGCCCATGAGCGACACACCCGTAAAGCCAGGGCACGTGCCGGGAGGCGCTGCGGAAGCTGCGTGCTCCCCCTGCAGCCAATCACGGCGCTGCTACGGTTCAGTCGGCACCGCCCGCACGTTCGAGGCAGGCCGGCGCGGTGAGCGAAGCGCCCTGTCCTGGGGGAGCGTCTCAGTTACGACCATCCTGCGGCCACGGGGAGGAAGGAGGCCGCTCATGCACCCACTCCCTGGCCTCAGTTGCCCCGTGCCAGCCTGCAGCGGGGTGTATTCTCGCTGCTCTCCGATCACAGGCATGCCCTGGGCCCCCTGCCCGAACTGCCAGGCCACAGCTGCTGCTCTGTGCAGGATCGACTGTCCGCGACCCAGCTCCCTTTGCAAGTGCCCTGTCCTGGGGAAGCCGGGTTTTTCTGGCGGGGGGGAGGGGGTGTTTGGGGCAGCAGGGCACGGAGACTTAAAGGGCCAGCGCACACTTTCGACCATCTATCCAGCTCGACACTGACACGGGTGGGGCTGAGCTCAGACTTGGGCCCTCGCTGGCCTCGGTTCCTGCTGGCAGAGTCGGGTGAGGGGGTCATGCGCAAACCTCTCCGCGCGGTTGGGGGAGCCAGTGCCCAGCCCCCCCGGGAGGTGTTCTCCGTCCCGCCCGCCACGGCTGCAAGATCGCGGGCGAGCGGCTCATTACCCAGAAGCCTGTGGGGAAAGTCGGTCCCTGCCCCATCTTGCTGCGGGGGATCGATGCCTGCGCCCAGGGCAGGGGAAACGACTGGCAATTAGCGTCAGGCCCCCCACCGGCCCTTTGCCTTCCCGGATCCCCCGGCCGTGCAACGGGGCCAAGGAGGCAGCGGGGGCCGCGGGGCAGGGGAGAAAGTGGCCTTAATGAGGATGGCGACGGAGCAGCTGAGAGAGCTTCCTGGGGACGAAGGCTGCTCCCTGGAGGATGCGTCATCTCCATCCTCAGGGCGCCCCAGGATGGGGGCTGGGCTCTCTGGTACAAGAGGCCGTGGCAGCCCCTTGTGCTGGGGACTGCCGGGCCTAGAGTAACTCCTGGAGCCTTACATGCGTGGGAAGCTGGCTGGTCCCCCCGCCCCCGATCCGAGATTCCCCGTGTCCCAAGAGGTAACGTCCTCCGCTCCCCTGCTGCTAAGTTTTGCGATGCCCCCAGCCAGGCGAGGGTAGCTCAGCTCACGCCAAGGGGAGACGGGCCAGGCCTGGCGCGGGTGGGGAGTCAGCAGGTTCGGTAGGGAGAGCAGGAGGGCGCTGGCTTGGCTTTGGCTGAGCAGATGCTGCCTGCCTTAGGAAGCCCTTGCTAGCTGGGGCAACGGGAGATCACCCTGCACCAAGAGCCGCCCACGGTTACACACAGAGCTAGAGCCAGTACTTGGCTCCTGCTGCCAGTGCCCCACTGCTCTAACCATTAGCCCCTGCTCCCTTCCCAGCGGTGGGAACAGTGTTCTAGCTTCCCCAGCCCCACTTCGCAGCCCACTGGCTCACACTCCCCTCCCAGAGCCCACCAGTTCGGATTCCAGCTCACCTGTTCTGGATCCCAACCCCCGTGCTCTAACCACTAGGCCCACCTCTTGACTCAGAGCTGGAAGGAATAAATGTCCAGTTCTCCGAATGGACAGAGGTAACTAGTGGGGTCCCCCAAGGGTCCATACTGGGACCGAACCTAATCAACCTATTTATAAATGACCTGGAGAAAGGGCTAAACAGTGAGGTGGCAAAATTTGCCAATGATACTAAACTGCTCAAGATAGTTAAGCCAAAGCAGACTGGGAAGCTCTTCAAAGGGATCTCCCAAAACTAGGTGACTGGACAACAAAACGGCAAATGAATGTTAATGTTGATAAATGCAAAGTGATACATGTCGGAAAACATAACCCCAAGTATATGTAGAAAATGATGGGAACTAATTTAGCTGTTACCACTCAAGGGAGATCTTGGATCATTGTGGAGGGTTCTCTGAAGACATCTACTCAGTGCGCAGTGGCCGTCAAAAGAGCAAACACAATGTTAGGAATCACTAAGAAAGGGTTAGAGAATGTCTCTCTCTCTCTATAAAGCCTCTCTATAAATCCATGGTACATCCACAGCTGGAATCCTGCATGTAGATGTGGTCGCCTCATCTCAAAAAAGGGATCCTGACACTGGAGAAAGTTCCGAAAAAGGCTACAAAAATGATTTGGGGTTTGGAACGGCTGCCATATGAGGAGCGCTTAGTAAGACTGGGACTTCAGCAAGGAAAAGAGTCGACTAAGGGGGGATATGACAGAGGTCTATAAAATCAGGACTGGTGTGGAGAAAGTCAATGAGGAAAAGTTAAACAGTCTCATATGGTCATGCCTATTTTCTTCCACAATTTGATCCGAGGAAGCGGGTCTGGCCCACGAAAGCTCATCACCTAATAAACCATCTTGCTAGTCTTTAAAGTGCTACATAGGCCTGTTTTTTGTTTCAGTCTCAGAGGGGTAGCCGTGTTCATCTGTAACTCTAAAATAACTTTTAAAAACTTTTTTTAAAACATGATTTACTTGTCCCCATAACACAGGAACTAAGAGTCACCAAATGAAATTAATAGGCTGATCTCCCTGGCTGGCCTCACCTCTAGCCATAATGGAGATACAGGTCATAAAAACAGCCAGACTGGGACAGAACCAAAGGTCCATCTAGCTCAGTATGCCCTAGAGTGAATGAACAGAACAGGGAGTCATCAAGTGATCCATCCCTTGTCACTCACTTCCAGCCTCTGACAAACAGAGGCCAGGGACGCCCTCCCTGCCCATCCTGGCTAATGGCCGTGCATGGACCTGTCCTGCATGAATTTATCTAGCTCTTTTTGGAACCCTGTTACAGTCCTGGTCTTCACAACATCCTCTGGCATGGAGTTCCACAGGTTGACTGGGCATTATGTGAAAAAATACTTTATTTAAACCTGCTGCCTATTAATTTCATTTGGCGATCCCTATTTGATGTGTTATGAGAAGGAGCTAGAAACCCTTCCTTATTTCCTTTCTCCGGGCCAGACCCATGGGGTGGTGTTTTGAGCAGGCAAGAGCAGCTCGTTTGCCCTGCAGCAGCTATGTCCCCACCTTAGTTAACCGAGTCGGGTTAGAAACCGGTTTAATTTAAGCAGTGTGGACATGCTTATTCAAGTTCCCGAGTGCCCAGGGCTGATTTAGCATCAGTCAGTTTCTTCCCAGCCCATCCTAACTTGATCCCAGGTGGAGGCGCATTCGGAGCAGCTAAGTCAGTTTTGGAACTGGTTCAGTCATATCGACACCCTTTTCTCGTGTAGACAAGGCCTTCAGCGGGAAGCTCCTGGGGGCAGGGACTGGATTTTCAACACATGGGGCTGCCCAGCACCCAAGGCAGTGGGGGCCAGCTTGCGGAGGAAGGAGAGACCCCGAAGGCGGAGCAGCGCCTGGATTGAGCCCAGCCGCTGTCATTCGCAGTAGAGGGACTCGTTCCCGCACCGCACTGGGGATGGCGAGGGGGCCGACTGCCGGGGGTCCTCACTACGGTTTAGCAGCCGCTCCCTGCAGGACGACTGAAGCTTTTTTCCAGCAGGCGAGAGGTTGTTGCTCCTGCATCCTTGAGTGGCGTTCGGAAGGGACTCTCGGGAGAGTGTTGCCAGGAGGTCGGACACGGGGGCTGGTGATGAGGGTCCCGGGTTCGAGTCCATCGCCTTGCGGCGTAACATTGGACAAGCTGTTTCCCTTCTCTCTGCCTAGTGCCTGCCTGGGGGAAGAGGGCCCAGTTTGTCTCTTTCAAGGCAGCAGAGCTACGCTGGTGAGCCAATAGCAGCTCAACAGCTCTGGCCGAGGGGTAGCCAGAGTTCACGAACCTGCTTTGAGATCCTCAGCTAAATGTGCCAGGTGAGTGGCTCTCAACCCTGGGGGGACACAGGGGTCTGCCGGGGGGCCCGTCAACCCCTCCTTGGGGCATTTGCCTGGTTTTCCCACAGGCTGCATATAACGCCCTGGCAAAGCCAAGTACAAACGAGTTTCTGACAGTGACTTGTTGGTGCAGCTCTGTGTCCCACGCACCGAGATGCAGGCACAGGACGCAGATCCTGGTCGATCTAGTGACTGGCAGGTACAAACAAGAAAGGAAGCAGGTTCTCAGGGCCGTGTGCTGCACTTTTCGGTCTGATTTCGTAAGCAAGCCAGTTTCCAGGGGAGGAAACTGGGGGGCCTGCTGGACAAATCAAGACTCCTACGAGGGGGTCGGTAGCCTGGGAAGGGAGAGAGCTGCTGTGCTGTAATAACTGAGGCCTGCTGCTGACAGCTCCTCTGTCTCCCAAGCTCTCTCCCTTGGGGCTCTCGGTCCGGGGCAAGCGCGGCCGTGCTGGTCTGGGGGGGGTTAGCCTGTTCCGTGCAATCACACTGCCAGGCTGTCTCCCTCCCATCTCCATTAGCACAGGGGAAGGGCAGGGTGGCTGTGACCCCCCGCCCGCCTGACACCTGGCTGTGAGGTCCAGGTAGAGAGGCCCTGGGATAGGGGACAGCAGCTCCCTCTTCCGGGAAGGGCCTGCTAACAGTGCAAGGGACTCCGCACATGGCGGGGGGGCACCAGGGCAGGTGTCCTGGCTCCCTGTTGGCTGGGCGCTTGGGCAACCACCCAGGAGAGATTCAAATGCCGCCCCGCTGATTAGCAGAGCACCCCCAGCTGGCAGCATGTTTCTATTGGTGGTGCACAGCTGCACATGTCTTGGTGCACATAACAACATTTATTCTGCACACAGATGGAAAAACCTAGAGAATGTTGCTCGACGCCGTGCTTGCCCTGCCGATAGGTGGGTGCACAGCGGGCTCTGGCACCCACGCAACTGGGCATTTCCATTTGGGGGCAGGGCAGGCTGTGCGGCCCAGACCCAGCGCCATCCCTGACAGCGAGGATCAGAGGCAAAGGGCAGCCCCCAGGGCTTCTCTCCTCTGCATCCCAGCTCCGGAGAGAAGCCAACCCGAGAGCAATTTGCTTGGGATAATCACATCAGCTGGCTCCCTGGCGCTGGGCTCTGGAGAAGAGAGGGCCGTCCATTCCCACCCAGCGCTACCTGCTCTCTCATTAGGCCCAGATCCCAATTCCCCACAGGGCGGGAGGGAAGCACACGGGGCCTTTTCCCCGCGTCCCAGATTTGATGTAAGAGAAGCAGGAGGGTGTGTTCAGCCAGGCAGCGTCTCCGGAGCGCTTCCGTGCAGGGCACAGGCCTAGAAAATGACTCGCGCTGCACTGCAGGGGCCCGCACATGCCAGTCAGCGCTCAGAGACGCTGACAATGCGCCGGGGGCAGACGCAGGGCACTCAGCCGGGCTCCGTCTGGGCCAGATCCTGCCACTGGGCAAGTCAGAACTTTCACATTTCAGCAGGCAGGATGGGAGCTTGTGTAGGTTTAGATGTGCAGTCAGCTCTCTCTCTCTCTCTCTCTCTCTCTCACACACACACACACACACACACACACACACACGAGTCCGTATCAGATCGTTTGGCCAGTTCCATTTCAACTGGGGCCAGTGACACCTTAAATCGAGGGCCCTTTTTCCCAGTGACTCAGCATTAGCCAGACTGTGTTCCGGCCCACAATACCCTAACGCACACTCCTATGCACCCCCATTATAAGCACACACACTACCTTCTTTTACAGAGTGCCGCAGGCCTGATCCTGGCACTTTTACTCATGTGGGTAAGGATGATGCAGCTTCACATGTAAGCGGCTTGGGGCAGGGACCTGGGTCCCTTTGCTTGCCTGTACAGCACCATGCGCACCGGCACTACTATTATCCCACAATGCATCTCAGCCCTTTTGCAAATCCCAGCCTGGGGCGGGCAGGCACCCAAGTCCCACTGTAGTGCAGGCGCGTTCATTGCTGCCCTAGCTGGCTCTGTTGGTTACTATTCCACCCGGCTCAGATCACACCAGGTCTCTTTCCCAGTGCAGGGGAAGCATCGCCGGGCCGCAGGCAGGCCAAGGATCCTGGCTGCTCCCCATCGCGTGCAATGCCGGAGTAACTCGAGCTAGGGCCCTTCTGGCCCAGATGAGCACACACATGCTGCGTAAGTGGGAAAGGAAGCTCTTCCTACCCTCCCCCTTCCTGATTTTCCAATGACAGATCTAGGTCACTAGGACAACTTCGAATACTTGCCAAGCCCGCCGCACTTGGCCACGCTGCCTTTCAAAACAAGGGACCAGGAGGTTTATAAAACTAAAACCGATCGGATTATGCAATGCCTGCCTGGCTCCTAATGCCCCGTGTGTCTCAAGCTGCCCAGCCCGCAGACACAGCCTGGGGTGGGGAGAGCCACTGAGAGACACACACAGCGAAGTGTAATGACCCGGGAAGGGGATCCGTGCAGAGGGGCCGTACAAAGGCCCTTCAAACTGAGACGCCTTTTGGTTAGAATTCGAATGGAGAACCCAGCCTGTGCTCGGTCGCTATGTCGCTCCATCTGGCCTCTACTGCCACGGCAGGTGACAACCCCCCAAACGCAAAGGAAGGAAACGTCACCCGCCTGCTAATTAATTGCTCAGGGTTTGTGCCGCACTTCCAGGGCAGCGCTACGTAACAGCTAGGTGTTGTTATTAATTGGAAGGGCACCAAAGGCAATCAACAGCCACTGGGCCCAACCCCCCACTGGCAAGGTGCACCCCTGCATGTCCCCCGCAATTGCTGCCTTCTCCACCCTCTCCCACCGGCGCCAATGATGACGGGTGCGGGGAGACGGAGAAACCGAAGACCACTGTGGCCAAGGAAAATCTGGCCAATGTGCGTCTCTTCAAGGAGCCGTGTGAGGCTGGTTACACACACACTGGAATGTCCAGCTGCTCTGCAGAGAGCTCGCCAGGAAACCCCAGGGAACGCCAGCCCCGGGAAAGTCACCCGAACACGATGGAAACAGAACATCCCTTGAAAGGAAGAAAGAAATAGGCACAACGCAGCCATCACGCTGAAGCCATCTCCTGCGGGAATAGTCCAACCCTCATGCATTATACCAGTGGTCAGGGCCCTATTTCTGCTTCGAGGGCAGAATTCGCCCAGAGTCTAACTTCCCGCAGGATTGTTCCCAATTAGGGATGTTAAATATCAGTTAAATAGTCAATTAACCTCATGAATTCTTATCTGTTACTTGACTAGTCTCTACTCCCCGGGAATGGGGCCAGAAGCCAGTGCGCTCCGGCCCCACGCCCGAGAAAGCCCCTGCCACTCCGTGCTGCTGCCTCTGTATCAGAGGCAGTAGCGCAGGGTGCCAGATGGGAGCTGGTCCTCCAGGGAGCCAGTTTAAAAACCAGCCCCTCGTGGACTGGCTGCCTGTCTGCCTGGCTCCTAATGCACTTTAAATGCAGAGCTGCAGTGCGGGGAGGTCCCGGACCCAGTGTGAGCCAGGACTGAGCCGGGCTGCTGGCCAACCTGCAAAAAATTCACTGGCAAGGAGGGAGGGGGAAATGCATGTCGTCTATAGCATTAACCAATACGTTTCTGCTTATCAGTTAATCAACTACACGATTATATCCTTATTCCCAATGCAATCTCTCTTGCCTCCATCTTCCACCCGGCACCTAATTCTTTTGTTTCCTATTTTCATTTTTTAAAAAGGAAGACTGGGAATAATTGGTCGTAAGAAAACAAGGGGATTTGATTGGGCAGATTATCATGCCAGTGATTTCTGACCAAGGCAGATTGATCAGACCAGTACAGTCCCAAATGAAGACGTATTCCCTTCCGCTTTCCTCCTGCCAAATCACTTGCTTCCAAACACTTTTTTGGCCTCCCCTTGTGCTCCCCCCATGGAAAATCATCAAAATCCTTAATAATAATAACAAAAATCAAATTATAACAGGAGCAACATATTGAAAAGGAGCTTAAGAGCTTTTCCTAGCAGTGAAATCCTAAGTGAGGTCTAAGCTGGCGCATAAAATGAAACAAAACAAATAAGAATTGGATTCATAATCACAAACCATTCAACCCCTCCCTTCCATCCCCCCAAAAGCCAGATTTACCCAGATGCATTTCCACACAAATTGACAGTCAATTCCAAACCCCTCCTAGCAACAAACAACTTTAGCAGTGGAAAAATATTTTCCCTTGTCTGCTTTGCAGACTTTTTTTTTAAAACCAGAGCCGAGAATACCGGGATTATAGAAGGAAAAAAATATGATTCTGGGAGTGTTTTCGGTGCCAAGCAATGGGTGGATGTATCTTTTGCCCAAATCCCACAAAAACAACTGTAATGTCAGAAAAATGTGCACCCTAAATTAAAAAAAGTCCCCAAATGCCCCCAGGAATATACGTCACAGGCTAAATCTCTCCAGGAGCTCTCAACATTCGGAGAATGAACAGTGCACATTGCAAGTCGCATCCTGCATTGGGCTTTTTCAGTTTCAGTTAAAAAAAAATTCTTCTCCAATTGTTAACAAGCACAAAGGATGAAGTTATTGGAGTCGGCTTTTGCAAGTTGCAGAGATGCACAAGCACCCCCCGGCTGCCTCTCTGGGTTGGGAATCAGAGAAAAAGCTCGTCTGGGGGAGAGCCAAGCGAAAGTTGCCTGCGCTGTAGCCAGGCATGCATCATAAGAATCTTACCTCTCATCTTGGGGCTTTCTGGTATTAGGACGGTGTGGAGAAGCTCATGAAAACGGGCAGCACCGGTACCTAGAGCAGAAGCAATTCCTTTGATAAATTACGTCTCCAGGGTTGGATCCTTGTTCTGTGGTGGTGTTTTGCTCCCCTAATTATGGGTAAGTGACTGGACCGTCCTCCCCTTCAGCCACTCTAGGTACCTGCCCCCCCCTCTCTCTCCGCCTCTCTTGGGCTGCCAGTGCCTGCTACAGCTCTGCTAACCTACTTTCGGCTGGAGCCGATGGAGCATGTGGAAATTCACATGACAAGCCCTGCTCAGACCCCGCCCACCTCAAGCCAGTTTCACTTTGTGCCCCGCCCCCTTGTCTTTCCCTCCCCCTCCTTTCCTGCATCCTCAGCTCCCTGTAGCCACCTTCTTAGAGATACTTCCTCTTCTCCCAGGCTGCCCGCTGGTATGAATCAGGCCTGGGGTCTGGCTTCTTTTGGAAGCTGGGGACATGAATTAAGATGACGACTGGGATAGGCCAGAGGACCTGGGCAGGGGCTTTTCATACCAACCCTGCCTCACCTTACCCTGGGGAGGGGACCGTGGAAGGGCCTGATCCTTCAGGTGGTCTCACCCCCAAGTAGCTTTACTCCAGTAGGACGTCGAGGGCCTATCCCATGCTTCTCAACTTCTTTTGTTGTCCCTGCTCCTGCTCCCTGCCCCATGGGAGCGGAAGGTACTGGGTACCTGTAAGAACTCCCGCTGCCTGGGCATGGCTCTGCAGAGACCTGCTTGACTTTCTCCTTCTCTCTGGGCCATTTAGAACACCACACAGCCCACAGGCACACGGCAAAAGCCCCCAGCAGGCGCTGTACTCGGTATAAAGTCTTTTCCGCCCAGACTCAAAATAAAGTCTCCCTGGCCTGCCGCATTCCCTGTCAGCTGAGCGCTTGGGCGGCCACTCAGGAGAGCCTCAAATGCCGCCCAGCCGACTGGCGGAGTGCCCATCACCGGCAGCATGTCTTTCAATGGGTGGTGCACATCTGCACATGCCTTGGTGCACAGAACAAAATTTATTCTGCACCCGGGTGGAAAAAATTAGAGGGAACTCTGCTGGCCTGTCGGGGGACTGCACAGCTCTGCTTCCTGGCGGCCTGTGTTCCTGCACTTTCAGCAGCTTTCCCCCACTTGTGTCCATCAGGATCTTCCCAGCCACTCTCTGTCCTCCTTTCGCTGAGCTCTTGGAGCTGAGAGAATTCCGCCCGTGGCTGTCCATGCCTTGTTCCTCTCCCTCCATGTGCAAGGCCCAGCTGTCTTGCCTTAAGCCCACGGAACGGCAGGTGATTAGTTCAGGTGCTGTCCTCTCACTTCCTCTGAAAGGGGCCGCCTCTCTGACAGTGTCGCTCGGGATCACCCCTTCAGCATGGAACAGCAAACCCGTCGGACTGAGTGCTTGCAGCACTGGGCTCGGTAGCATTCAGGCAAACGCCCGCCATCGTCAATTTCTCCCTTCACCTTCAGACCTATGCGGGGGGGGGGGAGCGAGGGGGAAACATCCACTATTAACCTCAGAAGCAGGTCACATTTGTCTTTCTACACCCTCTGCTCGAGCTCCGCCCCACACATGGTGGCCTTGAGGCAGGAATCAGCTGGGAGGGTCTCGGCCCTATGCCACCGGGTGGGACTCGACCAGTGGCTCTCCACCTATTTGCCCTTGCGGGCTGCATATGCAGCTCCCGGTGTGTTGCGGGGAGACATCCACCTGAGCTACACACAACTGTAGGGCCCTGAGGGCGTCGCGCGGGCTGTGCTGATTGAGCCACCAGTGAGCTGTGGGCAAGAACCACCAGGCCAGATGGTTCTGGCCTTAGAATCCACAACTGCTCAGTGATCCACAAGGCTGGAGAGGGTTAGGGTTAGGGTTAGGGTGAGCAACGGTGCTTGCCTGCCCTGCCCCCTCAGCTGTATCTTGCCTTATACTGAAATGGGAAGCTCTGTGGGCAGGTCTGTCTTTTTGCCCTGTGTCTGTGCAGCACCTAGCATGTGGAGGGGCTGGCCTGGGGCGAGGGCTCCTAGGTGCTACACTCATACAAGCAATAAATAATCACGAATCTGGGCCTTTATAGTTAGTGTCTTTTCTTGGTACACGAGCCAAGACCAGCTGCTTTTTCCGAGAGCTGAGCGTGCAGATTGCATTAGGCCACTTCAGTCCACCTGATGGGGGGTGGAGGGTCACAGCTCTCTAGCCTCTGCAGCAGCAGAAGAGATCTCGGAACAGGCGAGCCTGCTATGTGTCATTGCAGCAGAGGGTGCAAAACCAACGGGATCCCATGCTGCATGCACTGTGGCATTGCTCCAGGTTTCACTTCTGCACGACCCTGGCAGGAGTAGCCTCTGGCATCAGCGGCTACTGCCCCAGGCCATTTGCCAGAGCAAGGTTTTTATAACCCCAACCCACACGAGCTGATGGGGCCAGGACCCGAAGACCAGACTTTTATTTTGCACCTATGTGCCATGCCTTAAAAAGGTGGTGTCAGCAGTGGGATAGCAGAGTGTGAGCAGCCATGTTAAACAGAAAGCAAACAGTCACCTGCCATCCAAAGCCCCTGGCAGGTCGGAAGGTTCTGCTGCTGCGCTTTTCCATGCTGGGGAATGAAGTGGGGGGATAACACCCAAGGGATGAATTTACTCCGCTCTATTCCCCTTGCCTCGCTGCACTCTGGTGCAATGCCGAAATGGTGGTTCCTTTGACAAAACAAAGGGGGGACCACAGGAGACTGGTCTTCATGGCCTGGCTCCAGGTTCATGACCAAGCCTGGGGGAGCCATTCCTTGAATACTGCAGTGCCTCACGCTGCTTTATTAGATCACGGGCAGGAGTGAAGGTGCGGGGGGGGGGGGGGTTGCAACAGAAAGGGAGACAGAATTGCACCCGGCAGGGACAGTGGAGGAGCTCCCATCTCCCATCTCCCCCAGCTTCGACCCCCAGACAGCAGCATCTGGGAAGCTTCTGGAGCCAGCTGCCAAAGGATGATTCGCCTGGGAGCCACGGCGCAGGACATGCGAGCCAAAGAAATGTCACACCAAGAGCGCCCCACCGCGCCCCCGTGCCAGGGAGTGGGATGACAGACCTCAGCGGTGCTGGGCAAGACGCCCAGGTAGCAGTCGCAGCAGCCAGTACAGTGCCCCCTGCAAAAGGGGCAGAGAATATCGGAAGGGTCTCAAGAGGGGGCTGCGGGAAGCTCTGCCTCCCTTCCTGCATCTGTGTCAGCTGGGAGCTCGTCGGGGCTCTGTCTCCGGCTGGGTGCTGGCCCCGGGCGCTGCTGGGTGCAAACCCATCTGAGCTCTGCTGGCGGGAGGGCAAGTGGCTACCGGGGCGAGGGGGGCTGGGTGGAGCAGGGCCTGTGAGGCCTTCGGAGCACTGGAAAATGTACGCTGGCTAGTGGAGGCAGCGCGAGCGAGCCGCCTGTGGCAGGATCTCCAGGGGGAGGACTGGAGATTGGACGACGCTATGGAGAAAACGCTACATGGAACAAGCCTGGCAGGAAAACGCGTCTGACTCTGAGCTACGGCAGTAGGGCTGTTGCAGCGCTGTTTCCACAGCTCTGGCAGCGGCGAACCTGACGTCGTATCAGCCACAGGAGAAACCCGGCCCCAGCTCGGGCTGCCTGGGCTGTCCCCGCCCCTGACGTCATCTCTTCCACCCGCCTGCCTTGCTTGACTTTGCCCACCACAGTAAACTCCTCCACGGCTGGAAGGGGTTTGCCACATGGCGTGTGTGGGCCCCATGCTAAGGCCCTGGGCGTGGCACACCCGGGATCTCTCAAGGGAGAGATTTGTGGGAGGAAAGGGACATGGGGGCAAAGGGCCTGAGCAGTGGGGTGGCTGGGAAGGGGCCTCAGCCCTGAACTGGGCTTGGAGCTGGATTCATATCCTGGTCTAGGTCATGAGGAGTGTTCCCTGGAAGCTGAGTGCTTGGGTGGCCCTTCAGGAGAGGTTCAGATGCTGCCCTGCTGATTAGCAGAGTGCCCATGGGCTCCGGCAGCATGTGTTTCTACTGGTGGTGCACATCTGCACATGCCTAGGTGCACATGACAACATTTATTCCGCATGTGGATGGAAAAAGTGAGAGGGAACATTGGGGACAAGGTGAGTTTGGTGTATGCACCTCAAAAAGCAAAGAGCACTCCCCTCCGCCCCCCCCCCCCCCGTGTAGTCTGGCAGCTGCCATGGTGAGGCCTGATTCAGCAGAGCATGTACTCCAAGTTAATCTCTCCGGAGTAAGGACAGCCTTCAGTCCCACTGGGGCTTAAGCGCTTTGTTGAATACGGATGGGGTAATTCAAGGGCAAGCAGTGTGGGCTGGCCATGCCAAGCACTCAGGAGCCCTGGCTTATCACTGGGCGGGAAACGCTAGTCTGTGCCTCAGTTTCCCCTACTGTGAGATGAGCATAAGGCTACACTGTCCTGACTTTGTACAGTGCATTGAGATCACCGCTGCTATTCAAAAGATGTGTGTTCTTTTCCGAATGCCCCCCGCCCCGCTACGCTCAGACGCCCATATAAACACAGACGTGCACCTAGCTATTCCCCTGGCTCCTTGCCGATCCCTTAGGGGTTGCCAGCATGGCAATGCAGAGTAAGGAAGTCACGCTGCCCTAGGTGAGAGGCAGAGAGAGCAGCTCCCCAGACAAGAAGCGGGAAGGGCAGTGGGACCCGCTGTCCTCAGATGCTGCCGCTTGGCCCGTGTTTGCTGAAGGCAAATAGGACCCGATGAATTTCTCAAGCTGTTTGGATTCACTCTGTTCCTCCCTCCCTTCCATCGCCTCCTCGGAGCCTTCTCCGCATGGGTAGAGGCACAGATGTAGATGGAGGATGACACAGCTTGGTATTTATAGACTCTGCTTCCACCGGAGTCCTGCAAACCCAGCCCGTGAGTCTGGCAAGGGAGCTGTGGCAGCTCCAAGAGAGGGGCTTGCTGGCCACGGCAGGGTGGCGCTTCGCGCTTTTCCAACGCCCTCTCCTGCCCGAGAAGAAGCAGGTGTCGATCTTCGCTCCTGCTCTGAGAACAGACATCCGGCGGGTCCCTTCGCCTCAAGTCCAAGAGAGCCAAAGCAGGCTCCATAAGAGAGAGCACAGCATGTGCCCCTCAGCACAACATGGCCGCCGCCAGCAGAGTCCTCAGTTCCATCCAGCGCTCACAGAGCGCTTTCCAGCCACAGAGCTCAGGGGGCTTTGCCAGGGAGGGGGGGGTTGTTTAGCTCCATTGTACAGATGGGCAAACTGAGGCCCAGAGAGGCGCAGGGACTTGCCAAGCCGGCCAGTGCTGGAGCCGAGAATAAACCAGTCCCGTGCTTCATCCACTAGACCATGATTATTATTAATTATTGTTTAGGCGACAGGCCTGGCCCTTCTTGTGCCAGGCACACAGAGACTACAGGAGCAGTGGATGGAAAACAAAAGCATGAGGGTTATATAACGAACCACACCCCGCCTTCGGTAATTGAAAATGCCTATTACCAGTCAGGCATGTTCATCTGGAGCCAATATTTTGCTAGTATTCAGAGCCCCGCACCGAGAAAGCCACAACACATTGTTTTGGGCCTACAAGCCCCAGGAACGCGGAGGGATATTCTTGGGCTGACCGGCAAGTGTCTCTAGTCCCTCACGTGGGCCTCATGCAGTTATGGAGCATGCACAGAGCAGATGGAGCCCCCAAGGCAGCACTGAGTGGGACATTCTTCATCTCTGCCCATGCACAGAGAGCCCTTCCCTCGGCACTGAAATGCAGCCACCTCTGGGGTGGAACGTGGCGCTGTTTGGAAGCTCACCACAATGCTGTCCAAGGGAGACAGCGGCAGGGTGCTCTGGAAAGAGCAGAGGTGAATTGCAAGGCAGCAGAATGGACCTGGGATCTGGCCGGGCTGCTGGAATTAAACATCTGACACCTGCGAAAAAGACCCTAGCGAGCACAACGGACCGTGGCCTTTGGTATCGCGGCTTGGCTTGAGGGTGGTGCCTCCCTCATGTCTCAGGGCGGTTTCTCCTAGACTCAGAGATCGCAGGGGTGTTAGCACAGGCCTGGGTCAAAGAACAGCAGCTCCACCAAGCCCCCCTACCAGCACAGGCGCCCTTCCCCGTATGGCCCCTGCCCCCCTATCCTGGCCCAGACGAACTCAGGGGGAGATGACAAGATCACCCCCCGGGCCCAGCGTCAAAGAGGGTTTTATGAAGCAAGAATTGGGCCGAGACCACCTCTGAGGCTGCCAGGCAACAGGGAATGACTCTTGGTTCCTACAGACTTGGACTGGATCGAAACCGGAGACGTCTGGCTAATTTCTGTCAATGTGGAGTCACTCCACCGGCCTGCAGGGAGCCCTTCTGGGTTGACACTGGAGTGGTGCAGGGGAGGGCTGCTTTCCTAGAGGTGAAAGGTTCCCTCTCCCATATTAACCCCCGGAGCCAGCTCAGTCCAAACACACTGCTGGCCCCGGGGGCTAAGTGATTAAAGTCTGCAGGTCTTTAGAGCTGGCTGGAAGCTCTTGGCAGGCACAACACAGGAGCTGATGCCAAAGGAATCCGGCTTCCCTCCTTGGTCTATATTTCAGTGGCTCACCCCCACACCCTCCAAAGCGCCCTGTGCCCCATGTAAAAACATTCCAAAGGTCACACCTATGGGCTGGGGCACACCCTGTCCCATGGGGCCCAATTGGAACTTCTGTCCCATGATGGTCATTGGCCAATATTTCGAGGGATTCATGCTCGGGGCTGGCCTGCTGCCAGCTGTGTAACCCAGCCAATCCATGCAGCTGCAGTAATTAAAGCATTGATTAGAACTGCCCTAGCCTGGCTGAAAATCTTTGGAATGGTCGGAGCTGGCGGGACAGCTGGGGCAGCGGGGGGCTGGAGAGGGAGGGTTCCCATTTGGGTCTGGCAGGGGCCGTGGCTTTGGCGGAGGTGTGTTTGGGTTGCAGTTCTCGGGGGCCGACCTGAGCTGGAGTCAAAACAAGTAAGATGCCTGCTAGCAAATAGCCTCTCTCCTCGAGCGCTCAGACCCAGGGCAAAAGGGGCATCTAGGGAGACAGAACATTAGTGGGAGGTGGCAGGATAGCCCATCCTGCCCTCGGAAAGGGCACCTGCTGTGCCCTTTGAGACCGTTTGGGCAATCATATATAACCACTTAATGCCAACAGCGGGGCACGGATCGATCCATATCACAGAAGGGAACAGACAGCTCTAGAAATCAGCAGCGAGGTCACACTCACCCAGCTGGGGAGGAAATAATTATCCCGAAGCAGATAAGTAGGGAAATAAAAACTTTAAAATGATGGAACAAAGCAAACCAAAACAAAAGCTGCCCTCCTGGCCAAATTCCAACTTGGCTAATCACATTCTGCCGACCGAAATTCCCCTTGAGTTTGCCACTGGAGACACTTTTTTTCCTTTTTCTTGTAATCTTGAGTTGGCTCTGTTAGTCTGTTCAGCTGCAGAGGGCTTCTCAGCTTCCTTGTTCCACCCCAGAGGTGGTTGCATTTCAGCACAATTGGCATTTCATTTCTGACATGCTCCGGCGGCGTGGTTCTGTGTGACTCTGCAGGCCTGTCTGGGTTTCAGTTATTTGTGTGTGTGTGAGCAGAATCGTTCTGTTGCAATGACTCTCCGAAGTGGGGTGACTGTAAAAGGAAAAGAACAGGTGTAAACAGGTGAATTAAAGCGTCTTGGATGGACAGCACAGGGGCAGGGAGTAGCTTCGGTCAGACGGTCTGCACTAAGGAAATTGCTTCCGAGGTAACTACATCCATGTAATGACACAGACGGAACCTCTCATACATACGTGCTTGTGCAAAAGGGGTTTGCACGTTAATCACACTTCGTGCAAGCTCCGTGCCGGGCATCTGCCCTGTGGGTTTGCACCAGTGAAACTACGTTGGCTCAGCCTGTGCAATCCCCCATCAGAGACAGAGCCTCCGTGCCGTTCTCCAGGGGCCGCTGGGGAAGGGCACGGCTGAGTCAAGGCAAACTGGGGCAGCGTCTGGACAGCACCTTGCAAACTGGGCTCTGACCCTGCCTGGGGTGGGGCCTCTGGGCACGGCCTTCATAAAACATCTTCAGTTGGAGTCACCCGCACCTTTCCCCCAGCGGCCTCCCACGTCCCATCCGTGGGACACCCCCAGGCCCCGCTGGGCCCCCATCTGACACGGGCACCGTGGGGAGACCAACTGAGCCTCCCCTAGCCAGAGGCTGCCCAGGGCTGGCTGGGCCCGGCACAGGAATGGCCGAGGGAGGCTCTCTATGGCCGGTGCTAGGCAGCCTGGATGATCCGGATGGGCCCTTCTGGCCATAACAATCTCTCCCCACCCCTGGCCTGGGGCCTTGCAGCAGCAGGGGACAGCCAGGGCCTGGGGCTCCTCCAGCGTCAGCTCCCCTCACCCCAATGTGCCCCCGTCCCACCCCAAATACATGTCGGGGGCTCCTGCAGGGGAAGTGCATGGAGACGTGTTCAGCACCGGAGCCCTTTGACTGGTGGGCGACGGCAGATTCCAGGCCAGAGGAGCTGACCTAACATGGGGTTGCCAGAAGCTGAAGATCAAGGGGCTGCTTTCAGGCTGCCACGCTCCCGTCCCCTGGCCCCTCGGACACGGGGCTCAGCCCCGCAAGGGGATCTCACACTCCCCCTCGGACCGCTGGCCCGGTGTGAAGGATGCCAGCAAACGTACTCGCTCAGAACTGTTTCGCGCCGCCCCCAGCCGGCTGTTCTCAGCGTTGTTGGCAGCTTCTGTGTAGTCCTGTTGGTCCCCAGACCTGAGCGAGACAAGGCGCCGAGGGCTTTTATTGGGCCATCTTCCTCTGGCGGGAAGGGACAGGCTTTCTGGCCACATCTCCCCGGCCTAACCCTGAATAAAGAACCTCCGAGCCCAGCGGCCAGGGGCCAGTGGCGGGTGTTTAATTGCAACACGGGTGTATCGTCTGTGACCTGGATAAGCCCTGGAGATTGTCCCTTCCACCGACAGAAGCTGGTCCAATACAAGATGTCCCCCTCCCCCAGCCTGTCTCTCTCCTCGGTGTTAGGAATTTAGTATTACACCATCTCTCCCCGGCGAGTCCGGCTAATTACAAATTGTTTGCTCTCCTTAGCACCCCACCCAAGGACAGGTTAGAAAGCTAAGCCTGTCATTAGGAATTTTCCATGAGGCTCATCCCAGCTTCTGGATCAAACCTCTTTCATTGTGCCCTCCTACTGACGCACTGTGGACCAACAAAAACCAGCTTGTTAACCCAAAGGCCGGCTGTCGGACCGGGCGGGTGGCGAGGGGACAGGCTGGGGATGGTCTACTCCTGTCGTCTTGGCTAGCAGCTGTCAGAAAAGGTGTCAGGGGAAGGACGGACCAGGGGTCAGAGTGGTAGCCTAGCACTAGGCTCTGCCAAATGCTTCCTGCATGTCCTTGGGCATGTCACTTAGCCCCAGAGCATCCAAAGTATTTAGGCACCTAACTCCCACTGACCATTCTATGTATTTAGAGTTGTCTAACTCTCATTGACCTAAATACCAGTGAGGACCTGGGCCTGAGTCACTCTCTCAGTTTCCCCATCTGTGCAATAGGGATAACTGTCGGGGGGTCGCGGGCTGTGAGAGTAAATACATTAATGGTGACATGGTGCTCTGGTAACGAGGCCCGCGCCGATCCCTAGAATGGCTGGGCTGTGGGGACGGGATGGCCGAGGGGTCAGAAATGACTCTGGCAGGGTCAGATTTCCAAGGGGCTTTAGGAACTAGAGATGCAGCCAAGCGCCTGGTGAGGTTTTCAGAAGCAGCCGGGCTGCTCTCTGCAGCTTTAGGTTCCTCAATACCTTGACACTTTGGGCAGGGCCTGTGCAAAGTGGCTGGCTGGTCTCGGTAGACAGCGCCCAGCCTCGCCAGGCAACGGCTGGCCTGGCTCGGTGAAACCTGCACACGAATGACCCCGAGGCAGGGCGGGCACAGCCGGCTTGCTGGGCCGGTGCCACGGTCTCCCGTGGAGGCAGGGGGCCACGGCCCCCGCTAGCGCTAGTGGGTGGCAGGAGGCTGTGGTGTGATTGGGCCAGGCAGGCTGACTAGTGCTCTGCTGAACCTCTCCTGCAGCTAAAGAGAAGCCCGCTCTGGCCAGCTACCCCCCACGCAGGGCACCCCCCTGGGGGAGCCTTCCCCAGCCAGGCTGGCTTCATCGGCTGCTCTGTGTGGCTGCTGGGCACGCCGCGTCGGCCAGGGCAAATCCTGCGTCGCTGTCTGGATCCCTTGTGCTGCGTGTCTGTGAAGTGCCCTTACTCCCCCGACAGGCGCTCAGGAATTCCTTCACCCTCCGCTGAAAAGCAGCCAGCTCTGGGGTGACCTGGACCCCTCGGCTGTAAGAGCCTGGCATTCGTCAAGTGCCATCTTCAGACTCCTTAGGGTGTTCCCCCCCCCAGCTTTATGGGGAGGCTGTTCGGCCTCCCCCCAGCTTTATGGGGAGGCCCCTCGGCCTTTGTCGGGCCGCGCTAACCACGCCGAGCTCTGTTAGGCTCCTCGGCCCGATGGGCCTGCATTCCCCTGCTCATCCTGAGAACCCTTCTCAGCATCCACTCCGGTTTGACTCTGGCTCCGGGGACGTGGCTGACCACAGCTGTGCCCTGGATTCCAGGTGTGGTCTGCCTTGTCCAGTGGCATGAATACGTCTCTCTCGCTACCAGAAACCCCTCCCCGATGCCCCCTAGGCCCCTTCCTGATCCGTTATGGGAGACTGTGGGCGGCTGAATCCTCTTCAGCCCAGCCCGCCACGTGCTAGTCACGCGTGGAACGAGGGAGACTTTTCCCTTTGCGTCCGTCCTGAGTCTTCTACCCGATCCGACATGTCTGTGGGGGCTAACCAAAAAACCAGTGGGGAGCCCAAGGTGGCGGGATGGGCTCCCCCAGCTCCGTGCTGGTGGAGCTAAGACGGAAACGTGCCCAGGCTAAAGCGGATTACCCAGAGCACCGTGGAGGGCAGGCGTCAGGAGGGCGAGGCAGGCAGACCGGAGAGCCTGTTTTCCTGGTCAATAGCCAATGCTCCTGGCTAGAGACACAGGCCCTCCCTGGGACTCTGGGGAAAGCAAAGCGAATGGGCTGACACGTGCATGCAACGGGCAGCCCAGGCTTATGAGGCCAGAGACCTGCAGTCTAGGCATGGTCGGCCTGCGTGACCTGGGGCAAATTATTTCCCTCTGTCTTTTCTGGAGCTCAAGGGCAAAGCTGGGAAGAGAGTCCAGGTCACGTGGCTTCCCACGAAGAGGACCTATCCCCTAGACCAGCGGCGTGCAACCCGTCTTCCTGGGGGGTCGCAGCACTGGGTCGGCTGCCATTTTGTTTTCCTGGCATGGTGCTGGAGTGGGGGTGGGGGAAGTGGCAGGGGAGTGGACCAGCATTTAAAGGGGCCACAACAAAATGTTCCAGCTGGCTTTTTTTTTTTTTTTGCTCAACCAAAATTTTCCTGGCCCTGGGGGTCGTGAATTAAAAAAGGTTGAGCACCACACACTAGACCACACTACCTCTGTAATGCAGCTGAAAATATCACCGCAGTGGGCACTTTGGGCCTGACCCAAACCCCCTTCATGTCACTGGACCGACATCTCCTGGTGCCAGAGAACGCTGGTTCGGGCCTGATAGCCCGTTAAATCCGGAGGTGGCCCCAAGCCAACCACCTCCAAGTCACTGCCTGAGTGTTGGGGGCATCCACACCTGGACCCGGCTCCAAACCTTCTCCCAGGGCCCCACGTTTGGCTAATGAACCTGAAATCCTTAGCGGGATTCCCCCTGCGAACATCCCCTGCACCTGGTGAAGGAGAGGGGTTGATGGCTCCTAGTCGCTACGAGCAGCCTCCGGCTCCATGAGCCAGGGGCAGCAGTGGAAGCCACCTAAATATAGAGCCCCATGGCTCATAACCTGGCCCCAGGCTCTAAACCCCACCCCAAATCAAGGACACTTGGGATCAACCCAAGACCTAGGGGCCTGCATTCCAGCCCCAATAACGCTGTGGTTCGTTCACGTGGTGCCACTCGGGGCGATGGGAGGGATCTCAGACGTTTCCGGCTCTCAGACACTCGTCCCTCTGTGACCCCATCGCTCCTTCTCCTCAAGAGGCACCAGCCCAATCCTGACCTCCCGCTTCCTGCTCTCCGGGACCAGGGAAAGGCCCTGGCCTCACCTAGATCCCATGGCCAGAAGGGACCACTGGGGTCGTCTGGTCCGGTCTCTTTGTGCCCCGCAGGCCCGCACTCATTCTCTGTCTGCGAACTCGTCTCTCCATTGAAAAGCTGCCGGGGATGGAGGATCCCCCACGAGCCTTGGGAAACTGTTCCTTATTTCTGGCTAGCTCCCGCTGCCGGCCATGGCTTGCGTTAGCCCTCCCCCGGCCAGCCTGCCGAGCCCACTGCAGAAGATTTGTTCCTCATGTACGTACGTACGTATAGACTGCGATCAAGTCCCCCCCGCGCCTGCCCGCCGATCAATCGAGCGTCTCCCTCCTCGGCTCCCCTGCACGCTCCGCTGTAAGCTCCAAGCAACCTTGTTCGCCTTAATCCTTTTATGCGGCAAAGAAGCCTCACTGCTAGCAAGGACACCTCGCAGCCACGGCTGTGCGGCAGACAGATGGGATGCGAGCCAGGCTAAAATCGCGCCCCCGAGGAAGGAAGGGGACAGAGACGGCTCGGCTACCCCTCACTCCAGCCCAGGGGAGAGGACCAAGGTTGCTTTAGCCCAGGGAGTGTGCCGGGACGGAAGCCTGCCGGGGTTTGTCCTGCATCGGGCCCTGGTCCACAGCATTGATAACGGGCCCACTTCCCATAGAAATCCTCGGCCGCTGTCCTCGGCCTCCAAAGCCCTCGGTGCTTCCTCAGCTTGGCTGGGAAAATGCGCTTCAGAGGGAGGATTAGGTGGGTCCAGAGGGTCCCCCACCAGCACCCCACCTCTCCAGGAGGGGATGCGGGATGGAGGGTGGGAGGGAAGGGAGGCCGAGCTGGCCCAGCCTGGTGGCTGCAAGAGGGGCCGACCCTGTGGAGCCATGGCAATCCCCTCTCCCCACAGTCTGCGCTCCAGACCTGGCCGCCCCCTGCCCGGAGCAAGAGGGAACCCTGGGGGTCAGGCCCAGAGTGGGGAAGGGCTGGCAAGGAGCCAGCGGGGGCGGGGGCTAGGCGGGGAGACATTCTGAGGGGACCACGAAGCTGTCAGCCCACTGAGAACCAGGCTAGGGAGGCGGAAGGGGTCTTTGCTGGTGTGGGCAGGGGCCAGGAGGTGGACACTGGGCCTCGGTGCTGCGCACAGGGCTCCGGCCCTCTGTGCTGGCTGCAGGTGGCTCGGTGGAGCAGCTGGGGGGCCCAGGCCAGCTCCTGTCCCCTGTATCCGATGGGCTCTGGAGAGCATATGGCCGGGCTGGGTGCTGGGACCACAGTGTGTGGGCATGTCTCCCTCTAGCGGCTGGTCCCAGGCATGGTAACAACCTGCTACTCCTGCCTGAGAGACACGGGAGCCTCCAGGCTGCTCAGGGCTAGGAGGGCTGGTGAATGCAGCCAAGGCAGGCTACCCACATCCATCTTTGTGTGCCACTGCTCTCATGGAGACAGTGCGACCTCGTGGGTAAAGCACCAACCCTGTGCTCAGGACAGCTGGGTTCTGTGCCTGCCTCTCTATGAGCCTGTGGGAGGAATTTAGCTGAGAGCCTTCCTGGGCCCCATCTGTGACCTGGGGATAATGATGAAGTGGTGGGTGTTGTTATGCCAGCAGTAAAGGGGCAGCAGGATGGGGGAGCACTCACAAGCAAGTAATGCCAGAGGGAGAGGCTGGAATGCTCCTTTCCCATGCAGTCATCCTGGAGTCACTACTGTTGCACTGAAGACAGGAGTCTCTGAGATCAGGGGTTCTCAACCAGGGGTCCTGGTAAGCTGGGGGCCTGTGTGGCGCTCAGGAGAGATTTAAATGCGGCCCAGCTGATCAGCAGAGTGCCCACAGCTAGTTTTTTTTGTTCCTGATAGTGGTGCACATTCACACAGGCCGCAGCGCATGTAACAAAATTCATTCTGCACACATATGGGGAAAAAAATCCGCACATGGATGGAAACGCTTAGAGGGAACATTGTTCTCAACCTTTCTCTTTCTCAGCCTCCTCCCCTCCAACATGCCATAAAAACTCCAGGGCCAAGTGGGGGGTTGGGACTCTGGGCTCCCCCCTGAGCTGCCTACATCCCTGGATCACAGATGCTGAATCCAGCAGGGCACCCAATGGTTTTGCCTGGGGTTGCAACATCTGTCCCACTAATGCAGGCAGCTGTGCAAGAGGCATGGGGCCGGGGGGTGAGGGGAGGGGAGGAGGTTAGGCTAGTGCTTCCCAAGAACTCAGTTGCTTCCCCACACAGCAAACTGGGGATCTGATCCAGTCCCAGCCAAGGAGTCAGGGCTATCCACGGAGGCGGGTCAGAACCAGGCCCACAGCTCCACATGTCTCCGGGGGACTCTCGAGACGAGCCCAGCTTGGAATCATGCAGGCTGGGTCCATCGCTGGGACTCAAGGATCATAGATCTTCAGGCCAAAGGAGACCATCTTGCGTAGCACAGGCCAAAGAACTGCACCGGTACCATTCCCACAGCCAGCCCATAGCTTGCGGTTGAGCTAGACCAGGGGTGGGCTATAAGTTTTGCGGGAGGGGCGGGGGGGCACTTAATGAATTTTGGTAGGTGGTCATGGGCTGGCTCCGCCCCGGAAGGGGTGGGGCTTGGGTGGAAGGGGCGGGGCTGGGGACTAGCCTCCCCCCAGAGTTGTCTGGGGCTGGAGGCTTTGAAGTAAAAACAGCAAAGAGCTCGCGGCTCCCGGCCCCACTGCTACCGCAGGCACCCGGGTTGCTGGGGCTATTTAAATGGCTCACAGCTCTGGCCCCTTCCAGGGTAGTGCCATGGCTGGAGCCAGGAGCCATTGAAATAGATTCTGCTGCCTGAGCCACCGCCTGGAAATTTGGTGGGATGGGCAGCAGGATATAAATAGAAATCAGGCAGATGCAGCCTATGGGCTGCATCAAATTGTTAGGCGGGCTGGACGCAGGCCGCACCATGCCCAGCCCTGAGCTAGACAGAGTGGGTATGTCTACACGACAGAGTTTTGTCGGAAAAACAGCTGTTTTTCCGACAAAACTTGAGTAACGTCCACACTGCAATTGCGTTCTTCCACAAGCAAATCGAAAAACCAGAGGGGTTTTTCCGGCTTTGGTAACCCTCATTCTGTGAGGAAGAAGCCTTTTCCCAAAAGAGCTCTTTCACAAAAAGGCGTGTGTGGACGGGGAAGAGGGAGTTCTTTTGGAAGAGGAAAGAGGAAACAGCACAGGTGCCCTGGTGGCCACTCCATCCGTAGCAATCACTGCTTACCTGTGAGAAAGCGTCCATTCAGTCTGGATGCTCTCTTTCAAAATAGTGGACCGCTTTCACGATGCACTTTTGCAGTGTGGACGCAGCTCACAGTTTCTGGGAGGAATGTGGTGTCTTTTAAACCCGCAGGCCCCTGAATGACGCCTCCAAGGTAGCTGTGATTGGCGGGAGGCACTCCCACTTGTCGCTGGCCCTTTTCACCAGCTGATCTGTCTCTACGGGGAGAGTCGGGTCCATGATCGAGGTGTCTGGTCGCTCACCATTTTCAGCTTAGAAGAGCAGGCCCCAGGCTTTCCTAATTCAGCTGGGTGCCTGCTCTTCTCCAGCCGTTAGGCACAGAACCTATGGCAGATGTGCATGAAGTGCGTTTTCTGCCCCATTATGGGCCAGAATCCTGGGGAAGAGGCAAGTTTAAGACACTCAAGCGCTGATCATCTTCTGGGGACCTGCCCAACACAGTACCAGCCCCTCTGCGTGCCCAGGAGGGACCCGTTCTCCCGCGTGCTGAGAACCGTGGGATATGCCCCTGCCAGTGCAAGTGATCCAGTGAGGATCCAGTGGCTGGAGGGTGACTTCTCCCCCACCCCGGCTAAGCAGACCTGGGTTAACCCGAGTGACCTTTGCCCGAGGGACGAAGCCGGGTCAGACTTGGTGCCTGCTGAGGCATTACTCTGCCACCAGTGTCGGTCCATGCTGGGCAGGCACGGACTCGTGAGTTAATGCTGCTCCAGCCCCACCCCGGGTGGTATTTTGCTTTCCCAGCTGCTGGCTTTGCCGCCTGTGATTCAGAGCCAAAGGCGGGAGCTGTGGGTTTCCGGTCGGAGTGCTATCGTTTGGCCCCAGGATGAAAGTGAACAATCCTGGAATGAAACGCAGGCAGCTCTTCCCTTTGCATCACCCCACCTGCCCTGGTTTGGGGAATCCTCCCTAGTCACCCTCATCCCCTCCCGGGCTGCTGAGATCAGGGCTGCAGGCAGCCCAAACATATGTCTGGGAGGGGGGCGGATCCATGCATCCATCAGCTCCAACCTCACGCATCCACTACCTCCCCCCAACCTGATACCTGTGCTCCCCAAAGCACAGGGTGGCTGCATCCCCACGCCCCACACCAGAGTCTCACTTCTGTCATGCTGCAGTGTGCACCTGCCTGCAGCCACAGCTCTGGGGGGCAGCACTGGCCCTGCCCGGTGGATCAGAGATGTGGGGTCAGAGCCCCCCCACCCCGCCTGCCACAGCTCTGGGGGGCAGCACTGGCCCTGCCTGGTGGATCAGAGATGTGGGATCAGAGCCCCCCCACCCCGCCTGCCACAGCTCTGGGGGGCAGCACTGGCCCTGCCCGGTGGATCAGAGATGTGGGGTCAGAGCCCCCCCACCCCGCCTGCCACAGCTCTGGGGGGCAGCATTGGCCCAGTCTGACAGATCAGAGATGTGGGATCAGCCCCCCACACTCCCTCCCCACTTTGCTCTGTCTGACCCACAAAGATGCTCCAAGCAAATCCCCTCCCAGGTGACTGGCTCCCTGCGGATGCAGGGCAGGAGCGGGGCCCCTCTTCTTCCTTGCTCTTGAGCCCCCTAGCAGGGGTCCACCGCTGCTAATTGCTCTCGCAGCCCTCTCTGTGCGCCGACCCCAGCAGAGTACATTGGGTACAGCAGGCTGCATCAAAGGCCCCGCTTCACACGCACTCGGCTGCCTGACATTAGCTTTTCATGACATGGCGCCAATTAGTCCACCCTGCTTCCTGCGCACCTGACGCCGAAGGGCCAGGTGATTGTCCCTGTGGCTCTGTGGCCCTTACACAGTTGCAGCGGAGTGGCTGTTGCATAAGTGAAGGGCGTTATGTGACCGGGCTGTGTACATAAAGGATGCTCCAGTTTTAGCTCAGCCCCCCCCCAAGAGGCACAGATGTGGCCTTACATAGTACAGGGAGCATGACGGACCAGCTGGTTCCAAGCTGCCTGGATTGTCTGATGCCATCTGACCCGAGTTCCTGCAGCCTGGGCTCTGAAATCTGTCCTAGTTCTCAGGCCCTCCCCTCCCCCCGACTCCTGCCATAAAGAATACGTAGAGGGTGTCAGATGAGATCAGCCCAACAGTCGTGTGGGGCCGTTGGTAGTGCACTGGGTTATGAGTCAGGCGAGCTGGGTTTTGAGCCCAGATTAGCCCTCAGCTAGTTCTGTGACCACGGGCAAGCCCCTTGCCTCAGTTTCCCTTGCCACTCCTTCTCTATTTAGACTGATGATGTTCTTTGAGGCACGAACTGTCCCTCACTGTGGGCCTGTAGAGGGCTTGGGTTTTTACCCACGAAAGCTGATGGCCAAATAAATCTGTTAGTCTTTAAGGTGCTGCAGGGCTCTTTGCTGTAACTTTATCGAGGGCAGCCTACACAAGCAGACAGACAAATCGTGTTGGCTTCAGCCCTGTGGAGACGGAGGCCATTTTGAATCAAGCACAAGTGGTTGAGTTGGCGCCGTTCATCATTTGGCAGGTGCATGCACGCTCCAAATCGCGAGAGTCGCAATAAAATTGGGAGTTGAACATACCATACTGAAGAAGACCGAAGGGAGCCATATTGCCAGGATTGAAAATCCTGAGTCAGGCCTCAAAGAATCATAAAACGGGATTAAAAATCACAATTTTGGGCCAGGGGTTTAAAATAAAAAATTTTGGCTGGCTGGTTTGTGGGCCTTTAGCGTCACACGTGGGTCACATTTTGAAACTTTTGTCTACAACCAGAACTAGAAAACTTATTTTTTTCTTTTCAACTGAGGCTCTGATTCCCTGACTCCAGGAGTAGGGACTTGAAGAAAAACACCAAACAGGACGAGACTTGGGATAAAATCATAAGTATTGGCAACAGTGAGGGAGGTTTCTGTTCTACTCCTTATGGGAGTGCTTGAGCTGGAAAGCGAGCTAAGCAGGGAAGCGGCACAGTTTGCAGATACAAAATTATCCAAGATAGCCAAGTCCAAAGCTGATAGCGAAGAGTTTCAAAGGAGCCCACAAATTCCTGGATGCCTGGGCAACAAAATGGTAGGCAAATTCAATGTTGATAGAGTAACGCAGAATGGAAAATGTAATCCCAACTATAGGTACAAAACGATGGGGGTCTAAATTAGCAGTTGCCACTCAAGGAAGATCTTTGAGTCACTGCAGAGCAGGGCTACTGAACACACGGCCCGTTTGTTTGCAGCCCACGGGTGGGAGCCAAAACAAAAAAGTAGTCAATATAATGGTCTTCTGTTGCTATGCGTTTTAGTAGTTAAATTCCTGGACTGTCAGTGCTCATTAAAAGTGCTGTCATATGGGTGGAAATCGGGTAACTATTGCATTTTATTTAAATTGGCAGAACTGATTTAAATGGGGCCTGTGTGTTGTATAGTCTTGCCTTAATCTTTGTATTCATGCCCGTCAGTGTGAAATAAGCTATTTGCATACATTTGCATATATATTTGCATGTTTATGCAACCACACTTAAGTTGCGGCCCTCGGCATGTGCTGAGAGTATCATTGTGGTCTCCGGGGCTTCCAAAGTTGAGTAGCCCTGCTGTAGATTGTTCTTTGAAAATCTGTTCAGTGTGCAGCAGCAATTTAAAAAAAAAAGCCCTCACAGAATGTTAGGAACTCTTAGGAACATGATAGATAATAAGACAATAAATACCATACTGTCAAAAGATGCTTTAGAATTAGAAAAAAGTACAGAGAAGGGCAACAAAAACGATTGGGGATGGAACAGAACCTGTCTGAGAAGGGATTAAAAAGACTGGGACTGCTCATGTTTAGAGAAGAGATGGCCAAGGGGAGATACGCTAGAGGTCTGTAAAATCATGACGAGTATGGAGAAAGTGAATAGGGAAGTGTTGTATACCCCTGCACGTAGCACAAGAACCCGGGGTCACCCAATGAAATTAATAGACAGAAGGTTTAAAACAAATGGAAGGCAGCATTTCTTCACACAATGCTTGGTCAACCTGTGGAACTCCTTGCTAGGGGATGTGCAGGCCAAAAGTATAACTGGGTCCAAAAAGGTCAGGTCCATCAACAGCTACTGGCCAAGATAGTCAGGGATGCGACCCCATTCTCTGGACAATAGGGGATGAGTCACCTGATAATTGCCATCCTCTATTCCAGGGGTTGGGAACCTGCAGCCCCTGGCTATCTGGATCTAGCCCCTAAGGTTCAGGGCACCCCCTCCAACATTGGGGAGCCTGTGCTGGCACTCCAACTCCCTCCGCCCCTCACTATCCCATCATGGGGCTGGAGCACACAAGATCTATGTGTCTGGAGATCAGCGGCCCCTGTCCCAAACAAGGTTCCCCACCCTGCTCTATTCATTCTCCCTGAAGCAGTTGGCACCAGAGAGCATCCTATCAGAAGACAGGACATGGGTCCAGATGGCCCATTGGACTGACTTTGCATGGTCATTCTTACGTTAATTAATAATAATACCGCCTAGCCAGGAGACAGCACTTTTATTCATTAGCTCTCGAAGCTCGTTACAAAGGAAGTCAGTATCATTTTCTCTATTTTACAGATGGGGAAACTGAGGCGAGGAAGTGGCTTACCCAAGATCATTCAGTAGGCCAGTAGCAGCGTGAGGAATGGAAGGCTTGTTGCCAGAGCCCCAGGCTGTGCCCGCTCTACCAGGCCACACCGTTCTGACGAGAAGGCAGAGAATCAGTGGCGCTGTTGGCTCTGTTAAGTACCAGTCATTAGGTGCGCAGAACCGCGGTCTCGACTGCCAGGGCCAAAGAGATGTGTAACAGATAAGCTAGAATAGCAGACAAATCACTGAGTTTTGGATTATGGTGCCAGGTGACAATCACTGTCAATTTCACGTGGGGCCTCTGTCGGTCTCTGTCATCTCTTGCTTCATGTAGTGGGAGCCCAACACCCTGAAAAATAAAATCCCCCCAAATCGTGCCTGGTAACTGGATGTATTTCCAGCTGTTAGCTAACGGGGAATGGGGACATGTCCAAACTAGCCTCCTTGTCATTGCTGATCTTGCGTTCCAGAGCTCTCGTGCAAGGCAGCTGGGTGGCCAGCTGTTCCGTACGACCGAGAACTCTGGGGTTGCCTGTGGAGCAGGATGTGAATGGTTTGCAAGTGTCCCTGGGCTGAATTCTGCCTCTCCTAGCCCACCACTCAATGCCCCAGCCTAAGGGGATTGGATGGTCTCCCTGTGTGGGCTTGTTTCTGTTCGGAGGAGAATGCCATGCTACCAGCAAGGTATTTCTCTGAACGCAGAAGAAACAAATGACCAGGGACAGTTCCCTTGTGCTGAAATTCCCACGTCTGCCCCAAGAGAGCTCTAGGCCCAAGAAACCAAACTCAGAGCTCCCTCTCCTGGCCTTCCTGCCCCATCCAGCACCCTGCAAACCAGCATTTTAACCTTTCAGTCTGCAACCCGGAAAACCCATCAATCTGCATGGCTCAGCTCTCATCTGCCACGTGCCTTGGGCGGTGGCCTCCATGGTCTGCAGCTGCCTCTATTACATAAAGAGGCTTCATTGCTCCTTTAATGGGCCTGGACTCAGGGTGCTTGGCACACCCTTGGCTTTCACAAGGTCTGTGCTTCTCTTTGGAACAAACACTCACCTGCTTGTAGCTGTCAGCTCCTTCCAGCGGGATCCTGCCCTTTATCTACCAGGCAGCACAAAGCGCTCATTTGATGAGGGTTGGGATGTGCGTCTGTCGGATGGCGGGGGCCGTATGATATGGGGAGTGATGGGGCCTTCCCACGCAGCCCAGGGGCAGAGCTGTGTCTGGGCCAGACTCTGCTGTGAGGAACGGCTCTGCTCACCAACACACCTGACTCCCCTTGATTTCAGCGCAGGCCTGTAGGGGAGCCTGCACTCCCCTGCTGTGTCCAAAGTGTGGATTTCTGGCCTGTCTCAAGTCTGGTGCACCAAAGCACGCCGGCAAGGCCCGAGAGTCGGGAATTGTTTTGCATACAATGCAGATTAAGCCTGGCACGCGAGACCACGTCAAGAACACACGACAAGCAGCCTTGTACTGGGACTTTTGTTCTGATAAGCAAACAGTACAGATGCAGCATTGAAACTGTCAACTGCGCACACAGCAGCAACATCATGAGCAGCAGGATGTACCCCAACTAGGGGCATTGGGCATGTTACGTATCCTACACAATATGTCATCAATCGGTAAATGTCATTAGAACAACCAAGTCTCATTTTGCTATAATTTGGGTTTAGTAAGAACAATGGATGGGAGGGAAGGGGCAGGATTGACCCACACGTCCTGCTCGATGTAACTAGACATGATTAGGCCCTTCCCACCAGCTACGTCAGTGGTGGTGTTCCCCTGGGTGGGAAGAGATGGACCCACGACCTCCTGCCTGGCACTGCAGGGTGAAATGTAAGTGAATTAGGCTTTAGTATTGTCTATAGTAGATCTTCTAGTCATTGCTTTTGCATTGCTTTGCACTGTGTTCATTGCTTTAGAATTTATAGTACTTAAGGTTTAAATTGTCTAGTCATTGTTCTTAAGGCTTGTAACACATAAACAGCTGTATGAACTGCTTAAAGCGTGCAATAAATAAGAAAGGGATTAAGTAGCCCTGGCATGTCCTGGGCTCCCTTGGATCTAAAATAAATCGAACCCCACGACAGGGCCAGTGTCTGGGAGCTAGGGGGGTGGTTCTCAACTGGGGCCCCATTCCCCCTGAGCTGTGCGGCTGGATGGCGATGCACTGGCTGCTCCAGGCTGCAGTGGGGCGAGAGATGCTTCTCCCCAAGCCCCAAAGCTGCCGTGGATGGGAGATAGGGGTCTCTCCCCACTGGCCCCTGCCAGGGCTGCTCCAGCTGGGGGTGGGGAAGCAGCCAGCCACAGTCCAGCTCCTAGACTGGGGGCTACAGGGCTCAGCGCGCTGCCCCCACCTTGAGCAGAGCATGTTGCCCCAGGACAGGCAGGCACCGTGCAGCCTGCCTGAGCACCTCTGCCAGGAGCTGCCCAGGGAAGCCCAAGCCCCAAACTCTGCCCCACCCTGAGCCCCCCAAACCCAGAGCCATCTCTTACATGCCAAAGCCCACAACCCCAGTCCAGAGCCTGTCCCCCTCCTGCCCCCAATCCCCAGTCCAGAGCCTGTCCCCCCTCCTGCCCCCAATCCCCAGTCCAGAGCCTGTCCCCCCTCCTACCCCCAATCCTCAGTCCAAAGCCTGTCCCCCCAGCCCCCAATCCCCAGTCCTGAGCCCCTACTCAACCTGGAGCCCCCTCTTGCACCCCAAACCCCTCATCCCCAGGCCCACCCCAGAGCCCTCACCCCCTTCTGCACCCTAAATACCTGCCCAGCCCAGAGCCCCTCCCTCAGCCAGAGCTCCCATTTAGAGCCCTCACCCCAGCCCTCCAGCCCAACCTGCCCATGCGCTGTCCGTGTGCAGAATGACTTTTATTGTGTGGTACTTCGCCTCCGTACTGGTGCACGTAACGAGTCGTAAATAATTAGAGGGAACACTGCCATGGCCCCGGGGACCTGTGAGCTGTTTCAAGGGGCCATGAACTCTGAGCCCCTTTACAGGAGCCCTAAACTCCAGCACCCCGTCTCCATGGGGCAGAAGCTGCACGCCCCGAGCCCTGGCTCCCCACAGAGCTGAGTCCCTGTGCCCCAGCACCCCACAGAACAGCAGCCGTGAGTCCCGAGCCCTGACACTGCCCCCCCCCCCCCGGCTCTCTGATCCAGGGATGGATGCTGCTCCTGGGGGAGGGGCGTAGGTTACCGCAGCCCCCCCCAGGAACCAGAGACAGTGGGTGGGGGGTGATTAGGGGGGATCATGCAGGTTGTAAAGAGCTCCAGAGAAGCACTACCCCTAGGGAGGCTCGCAGCCAGGCCCGCTGACAGTGGGGGGCAAATACCCGGGGGCCTGGTGATACAGAAGGGCCCAGAGCCCCTGGCCGCCAATGCCACCTCTGCAGCCCTGGGTCCTTGAAATGGCAGCTGGAGCACCGCATGACACGCTCCAGGCAGCGCTGAGGGCTGGCTGGGGAGGAGGAGGCGCAGCACGGTGCCATCCCTGCGGTGCTGAGAGCTGCCTGCCCCAGCCCCGCCTCTTCCATCCAAGGCCCCGCCCCTTCTGGGAACGTGGTGCTGCCCTCCCTCTCCCCCCACCTTGCCCAGGGACCCGGCAATTCAGTTAGCCCCCCTGCTTGCACAGCCTGGCTTAGACTGGCCTTTTCCAGAGCCCCACAGCCAAAGACAGGGCTTTGGCTGCCAAAAGATCAGGGCTTTGGCTGCCAAAAGATCTGGGCTTTCCTTCTGACTTGGGGTGTTCTTTCTGATCCAGCCAATGGAAAGGCCCCCCAACATTCATGGGAGGGCTAGAAAGACATTGTCTCCCCACCCCGAGCTCCATAAGCCCGGTGGACAATTCCTGGTGGGCGTAGTGTCTGTTCAGATCTGTTGATTATAGTTCCATGGCAACGCTTTTCCCTTGAGAATAAAGGTGCTTGCTTGGGAAGAGCTGGGTGAGCCCCTGGAATTGCAGGCAATAGGCTGCTGAGAGCCTGCCAGGAGAAACGGAGGCACAGACGGGCTAGCTGGGAGACATCACAGTGCACAGCAAAATCCTCAGGCCAGGAGGGAGTGGGACACAGGGGCTAGCTGGAGAGCTGAGCATTCCTGGAGTGGGCCACAGAGCGGGAAGTAGGGGTACAAGGACCCTAAAACTATGACACTGGGCTCCCCAGCGGGCCATGCTCATCCCAGCTCCCCGAGAGACTTGCCAGCCTGTTTTTATTGCTTCCATCCTGCCCTGCTGTCTCCCTGGCAGTGTAGTGCAGACGCGGCAGGCAGGATGTCAGCGTATTGGCTTTAACAAAACAAGCCTTCGCCTCCTCGCCTGTGCGGCCCGCTCGCTCCCCCTCTGTTTTTATAAACATAATAGCCCTGCGGCTAGGGCCATCTCCAAGCTCTTAACTGTGATTATGCTCAAAGTAGGTTAGTGGGCCAGGGTGCTAGGAAACCACAGAGCCCTGCATTGTGCTCCCGTCTGTTTTCACTCCCAGCCGAGCACCACTGATACCCTGCTCCCACCTCTGGCCTTATCACGCTGGCCAGAGGTTGCTGAGAGCGTGAAACACCCGGGCCTTTGCCACCACCCCCCACCTGCCAACGTACAAGACGGACTTGAAAATCTTTGATTTCTGTGGCTCGCTGGAGCCCTTTCCAGCGGAAAAGTTTCCATTTTCCCAGCACAAATGTTCACGGGAAATTTCCACCCAAATGAGGGTTTGGTTCGTTCTCGGCACCATTTTCCACCAAGACACAAACAAACGGGGAGCCAGGTCAAATACTAACAACGTGAAAACATGAGGGAACACCGTGCACCTCGCCTTGTGTCTTCTCTGGGCAGAGTGTCCATAAAACCCTGCCACGTCAGACTACTCCGCCCAGCGGGAAGCGCTTTGCCCCAGGAAATCCAAGGGGTGCAGTTGTAACAGGGAGGGGAATCGACCAACGGAGCAATTCACCACTGCCTGGAGTGGCTTTCCCATCACAGGCACGTTTAAAAGCAGGACTGGATTTTTTTTTCTCTAAAAGATCTGCCCTTGTTTCAACAGGAACTGAGTCAGGGGCAAGGGGAGGGGCGGGACTAGCTGATCACAGTGGTCCCTTCTGGCCTTGCAATCTGTGATCCCATGACCTTTGCACAAGGACACAAGGCAGGGCCGTCGGTTTGGATAAGCCCTCCGAAGCTGGCAAAGGGTGTGCAGCGCATGTGTAAATCACCGCCCGTCGGATGGGGTGGCATTTCACACTGGTGTACAAGACCAGTGCACATGGAGCAGACGGAGGGGGAAGGGGGCCTAGTGGTTGCAGAGCTGAGCTGGGCGAAGGGCAGTGGTAGCATTTCTCACCACCCTTGGGTGAGCCGCAAGAGATTTGAGACGGGGGCCTGTGTTGGTTCCAGCTGCTGGACGCTCACCCGAGGGGCATGCAGCCTGGAGCTGGATGCTTGCTGGAGGGGCATGCAGTAGGATGGGGCACACCGGTGTTTATTATCCCTGAGGTGGGTTCTGTGGGGGGCTAGACGGAGCCATCGCAGCAGCTGAGAAACTGGCAGTGTACAAAGCAGGACTGACCAAAGCCAGGCAGGGACCTGGAGCAGACCTCTCTCGGCGTGCGCAGGGGAGATATAAAAGGGTTCCAGTGTCTGGGGCCCTGTGGTGACGAGGCTGGGCCAGACAGACCTGGTTTGGCGGCACCGTTTTCACTGAGCCAGCCTCATTTGAAGGAGCGGGAATTGAACAACGAGAGGCTGGCGCCTGGAGAGAGAGGCCAGGTGCCCAGGCGAGGGCGTGCTGGAAAGATGGGAGTGGCACGAGGAGGAAGAGAGGCAGCGCTTGCTGGCACTGCCCAGCTTTTCCTATGATGCCTCTGTCCCTTCTGCTTCCACCGGAGGCTGGTGAGATGAGAGGGTTATGGCAGAGCTGCTGTCTGAGAGCAGGCAGAGCAGTGAGCCTAAGGCGGAAGCAAGTCGGGGGGGTGGTTGCTCTCCACTGGGTGCCTTCAAGGCAAATCAAGGCCTGAGGGAGGCAAGAGTCCATCTGGGGGTGAGCCTGGCCAGACCAGTTTGCCGTGGCTGATCCTGGGCATTTTTTGTGAGGTGGAGGGGCCCGGGGTGGCAGCAGGTTGGGACCGGATGGACCCTGATTCAGTGCAGAGAGAGACATTCACAGGTGGGTGTGGGAGGCTGAAACCACTCCAGCTCTGGGCTTTCCACGACCACGGGAAAGTGGTTGTAGTAACAGGCTGGTGGAACCACGCAGGAGGGCGTCTGTACCACTCAGCCCCAGAGCATTATGGGGAGCTCGGGCAAGGGAGTCAACGGAGGAAGCCAGAGACAAAACAAGATGGCGGAGCTGCTGCAGTTGGAGTCCACGTTGGGCCTTGGCCATGCCTGGGAAGGGCAGAGGCTCCCAGGCTAAGATAAACAGCAGGGAGGAGTAAGCCAGACTTTTCCAAGCCTCAGGACTGGTTGGGGATGGAACTGGCTGAGTATGGGGGGTGAAGCACCAGTGGGGGCAGGAAAAGTTCATCTGAAAGTCTGGAGAACAGATTGAGTTTGGGGTTGGTCTCAGCTTGTGACATAGACTCAGTTTGGCATCTGCAGAAGGTTCCTCTGGGGTTAGGACTGGGGGGACGCGGGGGGTGTCAGGGCTTGGGGGAGGTTCCATTTGGAGTTAGGTCAAGACTGGGGAACATCGATTCTGTCTAACGTTTGATTTGAGATTGGGGTGGCAGTTCTGCACAGGTCCCATTTTATGCAAGTCCTTCCTTCCCCCTCTGCCCCCCGCCCCCCAGCATGTCCTGGACACATATTATATTGTAGAGACATTATTGATGGTTTCTCTCCTCTGCTTTGGTCCATCTCTTGCTCTTCGTTAAGAGACTTCTCTCGCAATTATCTCACACGGAAAGCTTTTTGCGTATTGATTTTCCGGGGGCAATGTGTTTTCACCCCCAGCCGCAAATTGGTTTTGTAGCTTCACAGGTACAGCTGCTATTTCGGGGCTGTCTGTCCTCGGCAGTGCTAAGTTCGCTGCAGGAAATGTCGCGGCTGTCCAGGGAAAGACGGGGGCCGGGGGCTTGGCGCCACCAAACTTCAGCCAATGGGAGAGGGCTGGATGGCATAACAAGGTGGTTCTCATACCAAAACCATCACCATTCATCCCTGTGACACCCCCTGCCCCACCTTCTGTGGCACAAATCCTAATCTTCACCCAGAAGCTGCACCGCCAGGACAGTTGCTGGCAGGTCAGCAGGACAGACCGGAAGGGCTGGTCCACCTCAGCCCCAGGCAGGGCCAGCCCACAGCATTTTGGCACCTGAGGTGGGGAGCTCAAATGACGCCCCCATGTCCCCTTGCTTGGGCCAAAACTTTGAAAGGTCTCAATTCTGCCTTCTTCCTGTTCTACTCCTCTCATGGGGCTGCTCTGCTACCTACATATGCACCAGCAGAAGACACAATTTTCTACACTCTGGGTCCTAGTGGCACCACCCCCACAGTCTGGTATCTGAGGCGGTCGCCTCAGTTCTCCTCATGGTGAGGCCAGCCCTGGCCCCAGGCTTTTCCCTCCCCAAACTGTTTCCCAACCACCTCAGAGCAACCAACTCAAAGTCCATCCAGCCCCTGCCAGGGTGGCACAAGGATTGTCTTGGCACCTGGCCAAACCATGCTGGAATGACTTCTCCAGGGAGTGAGGCACAAACAAGTTTGCCTTTTCCCCCGGGAGTCGTGCTCGGAGCAGTTTTGTAAGGGTGCTGACTGTGGTTTGTCCTTGGCTGTAGTTTACCTGCTGTTAAACCACGCTCCGCTGCGCCTGTTGCTGACCCCTCTTGTCAGTGCTGGGTGAACATGCTTGTGTAAACCAGGATGCTCAGGACATGTCTACACTGGGGAGTGATTTTGAAATAACTCCCAAGGCGAGTGTCCACACGACCAAGCCTGTTATTTCGAAATAATAACTCCTCCTTGCGAAGGGGAATAAGCTTATTTTGAAACAGTCATTTCGGGACATATCCTCAGGGTACGTCTACACTAGCTCGTTAGTTCGAGCTAGGTAGGGTAATGAGGGCAACCGGAGTTGCAAATGAAGCCGGGATTTAAATATCCCGGGCTTCATTTGCATGGTTCCCGGGCGCCGCCATTTTTAAATCCCCCTTAGTCCGAACTCCATGAGTAACGGTAGTTCGAATTAGGATCTTTAATTTGATCTACCTAGTCCGTGCCACGTGTAGGCAAATGGCATCTTTGGAGCAAGCCTGTCATTTCAAAATATAACGGGCT
Organism: Pelochelys cantorii; assembly: GCA_032595735.1. Lineage (NCBI taxonomy): Eukaryota > Metazoa > Chordata > Testudines > Trionychidae > Pelochelys > Pelochelys cantorii. The sequence goes on from CM064354.1 coordinate 3,053,996, forward strand.
CTCTATTCCAACGTCCCTGTAAACCTCGTTCCACAAGGAGTAAGGGACGTTTCGGAATTGTGCTCTATTTTGAAACTCAGTGCTCTGTGGAGACAGTGCCAAATTTCAAATTTCAAAATTAAGATGAAATAAGCTACGCAATTTGTGTAGCTGAAATTGTGTAGCTTATTTCGAGCTCCGGGTGCAGTGTAGACGCATCCAGAGAGACCATCTCTCCCTGCTCCCCTGAGAGCGATGTTTCACTTGGACAACACTGTTTATCAGTAGGGGGAGCCAGGCAAGTGAGGGAGACAAGATTTGTGGGATCTGGAGCTGAACTGTGGAACTCCTCTCGCCACCTCCCCCAAGAAAAAAGAGACCATTGGCCGCCCCACATTCAGAACTGAACAAAACTCTCAGCTGTCTGGCATAGTTTTCCTACAATAACTTCATCCCTAACCCACTGACAGACACACAACGCACACATACTCACGCACACGCTGAAACAAACATAATGCCAATAAACCGTTTAAATTGATTGTGTTATTGTGCCTCCAGGAGGGAAAGAAACAAAGAAAGAGATAGACAGTGACGGCTGTTTCTGATGTGAGAAGGTGCAGAGCTACTAAAGTAGCAAGAGTTGGGGGAAGATTAGTAGCTAGATGATAGTGTATGAAGAAAGAAAGAAAGAAAGAAAAATTATTGGTGATGGCAGACAGACATAGACAGAAGGGGTGTGTGGGAACAAATAGATAGATAATTTATGGGCATATATGGTGAGATCACTTCTAAAAACTATTTCTCTGAGGCCTGGTCTACACTGGAGCAGAAGGTCGACCTAAGATACACAACTCCAGCTACGTTAATTAATCACTAGCCCTGCTAAATCGAACCCTGGAAGATCGACTGCGGCAGCGTCAATCTTCCCCATACTGTGGACATGTCCTAAGTGTTTTCCCTACAGAGAATGTCAGAGGTGTCTGATTACTGCCCTTCATTTGAATGGTGCTTTTCTTCCATATTCTGACAAAACAGAACATAAGAACAAGGGGGTCACCAAATGAAATTAATAGGTAGCAGGTTTAAAACAAACAAAAGGAAGTATTTCTTCATGCGGCGCAGTAACCTGAGGAACTCCTTGCCAGAGGATGTGGTGAAGACCAGGACTTTAACAGGGTTCAGCGAAGAACTAGATAAATTCATGAAGGTTAGGTCCATCAATGACTATTAGGCAGGATAGATAGGAATGGTGTCCCTAGTGCGTTTGTCAGAGGCTGGAAATGACAGGGGATGGATCACTTGAAGATTACCTGTTCTGTTCACACCCTCTGGAGCACAGGCATTGGCCACTGTCGGCAGACAGAATACTGGGCTAGATGGACCTCTGGTCTGACCCAGTCTGGCCGCTCTTATGACAGAAATCTGTGATTTTTGTTTCAAATAAAATGGGAAAGAACAAAATGAGAGGTTTTGTTTGTTTGTTTGTTTTTAAACTTTGTGTAGTGTTTGTATCCCACCAAATCCTCCCTGTCTGCCTGTCAGCGCTTTCCTGGGAGGTGAGATTATAATCATTTTAGCTGTGAGGCTGAAGGCCAATGAGCAACGTATGGTTAAAATGTAATGCAGAGCCAGGTGTCCTGGAATCTATACTTCATTAGCCTTTTTCATCCATAGGTTTCAAAGCACTGCACAAGCATAATTATCCCCATTTTAGAGATGAGGAAACTGAGGCCCAGGGCAGGGAAGTGAATTCCTCAAGGTCTCCCAGCAAGTCTCCGAGCCTGTACTGGAACCCAGGAGTCCTGGCTCACCATCAACTGTGGAGACAAAACCCTTCCCTCCGACCTCACCACAACACACTGGAAATACAAACAGGCACCAGAATTAACGATTAGTTAATTACTGCTCCAGAAAAACAGGTGGCGCTCACATCTGGGGTTTTTGTTAGTCACACAAATAATGAATCTGAGTTATTTAAAAATGTTCCTAAAACCCCAATGAACCAGGCTATCTGGAATGTGGAAATCTTTCCTTGACAATTCTGATGACAATTGATGGCAATTCTAGGTCTGATTTTGGGCACCCAGCTCTTTGAGGAGATTTCCAATAGTGTTTCTTTGTAAGGTAGCAACACCCACAGGGTCAGATTACCAAAACCCCTCAGGGAGACAAGGTAGGGGAGGCAATCTCTTGTACTGGACCGGCTTCTGCTGGTGGGAGAGACGAGCTTTCAAGCTTCTGGACCTGAAGAAGCGCTCTGCATGCGGCACTCTTCTGAAAATTGTTAGGTGCCTCTCCAGCCCTGTTGGTGTTTAGTCACCTTTCTCCCGCTGATCTCAAAGGCCTTTGCAATCATTAATGAATTACAACCCACAGTGACCCCTATGAAGCAGGGAGGGAGTAATATCCAGGCCAGTTTACAGGGGAATAGTAATAGAGATGTAGCCGTGTTAGTCTGGTCTAGTTGAAACAAAAAACAGGACTATGTAGCACTTTAAAGACTAACAAGATTTACAGGGGAGATACTGAGGCATAGAGGCAGAGAAACCAGGAGTCCAAAGTCACAAGCACTTGCTCGAACCATTAGACAGTACTTCTTCAAAGCAAGCTCCGCCACTCTCCGCTTTTGTACACCCAGGGTACGTCTACACTACAGGACAAAGTCGAATTAAGTTACGCCACTTCAGCTGCACTAATTGCATAGCTGAAGTCGAAGTAGCTTAACTTGGCTTTTAGTGCTGTCTGCACTGCAGGAAGTGGAAGGGAGAACACTCTTCCTCCGACTTCCCTTACTCCTCATGAAATGGGGGCTACCGGCATCGACAGGAGCGCCCCTCTCAGTTTGAATGAGCTGTCTTCACTCAAGCGCTAATTCGAACCCTGGAAGATCGACAGCAGCAGCTTCGATCTTCCTCTGCGGTGTAGACGTGCCCCTGGTGAGGAGTCCCCACCCGTGGTAAAGTCTTTTGCAAGCTCCACTGTGCCAGAGCCAAACCTCTGTACTCTCCCACTGCTGCCTGCCTTGTCTCTTTAAGCTGTCAACCTTCCAGGGCAGGGTCGATCTCTCACTACGTGCTTGTGAGACATTTGGCACCACGTGGCTCTGATGTTGATTATGGCCTCTGGGCACAACGGCAAGGTTAATAAAAAGCCCAATAACTGTTCCACAGCCCTCGCCAAGAACTGCTTTCTAGGGAAGTTCTGCTCTGTGCTTTACCGCTTATAGCCCACATAAAGTTTTTTATTTGTATGCCTCCGTCCTGTAAACACTGCACTGCTGTGTTTGCTGTTCCCAGCACACCTCTCTGCCTCCATCTGGGACTCAACGCTCGCACGCTCTGACAGACTGCAGCGCCCTGAACTCTCCATGGGGGGAGCGGACATGTGGGGTCAGATTTTCCAGTGTTCACCCACAGGCGGCGCCCGATTCTCCAAGAGCACTGAAATAAGGCTCTGGTTTTCAAAAGCGCCCAGTGCCTCGCAGCATGGTACTTAACAGCTGGACATTCAAGAGCTGAGCATTGGAAGTTCTTCAAGGCAGGGGCCTCTCTGCTGCTCCGGGGTTGTACAGAGCCTGTCTTGGCCGGTCTCTGGGCACGGCTGTAATAGAGGTGATTAATGATAATGGGCGCTGAACACTTTGGAAAATCTATTCCCACTTGTGAAGGATGAGCCATTTTGACAACTCCAGCACTTGCTAGGCTGCCAGGCAAAGTTATACCCCATTTTACATCCACTATTTCTATAGGGACCTTAGGGGGGAAGTGCAGACTGGGTCCTGCCACACCCCACCCCAGAAAGATAATACAGAGGTCCTCCAAGCAGGTTAGAGAGGCTACAAAGGAAGCAGCCAATCAGGGGTCAGGAAGGCCCTATAAAAGGAGCTGCAGGACTGGAGTCACTCAGTTCCTCTGGAGATCTCAAGGTGTGCAGATCGAGAGATTGTGCGGCACCACGGGTAGCTTGGGTGGAGACCTTATTGGAGACCAATGGACAACGTTGGGACTCTGAGATAAAGCCCTGAGATAAAGGCAGGGGCTACCTCCCTGGGGGCACCGCTCTCTTTCAGAGATGGGCCCCTATTAGACATGTACTCCGGAGGGGGTTGTGAACTCTGCACACAGGCAGGGTGTGACTTAAGAGTGCCGGCACGCATACTTGGCCAGGGGGGTGCTTCCGGGAGGTGGATGCCGCCCCATTACACGGCTAGCAAGGAAGCCTGGAAGGTGGGACGAGAAGTGGTTGGTTCTCTTCCTTCCTGCCTGTGTTGCACGTTACAGGCTCAGGACTATTTGAGCAGCCTATTTGCTAGGGGCAATTGGAGAACTAGCTCACAACCTAGTGCTCTGTTCACCAGAATGCGCTTGTAGGGAAATGCACAAGAACAACAGGATTCCCTTTGCTTGGTCAGCCATTGGTTCTCCCAGCCCTGGCCTCCTGAAGGATCAGATCTGGTGCTTCCGACACTCCCCGCATCCCACATCCACAAAGCTCCCGGTCACCTGTACAGGCCTGCAGGAGCCCCGAAGGGTCATGAACCCTCCCAGAAGACAGGCAGAAGCAGTGTGCAGGCCCAATCCTGCCTCACCAATCCCAACAGGAGCGCGGATACGAGTTGGGCTGTGCATGTGGATACGGGACACAAGAACCAAGCCAGTGGGAACGGGCAGCGATGGGCTACGGGGCTCGGATCTCCTCTCTGATCACCTTCATCCCACCCCCCTGGGGACTGCCTTGGCCTCATCTCACTCCCTTCTCTTTCTGCAGTCCCTCTGGAGACGTGGGTCCTTTCTGGGCAGGGCGGTGCTCCAGCCTGATTGCTGTACCTTGTAAATGAGACATGTTCCAAGGAAGTCCCTTGCCCCTCCCCATAGCATTTGCCACAGCAGTCCCAGCGCCTCTTGTTAATTTGCGAGAGCCCCTCAGGAATCCAGCCCCCCACCCTGGGGATTCCCCCAAATCAGGCACTTCCTAGCACCAGACACCTGCAGTGTGCAGCGGCCTCTCCTTGCCAGGCAGCATCCAAGCGTGCCTCCCCGCTGCTCCACTGCGCACCTGGCAGGGAGGGAGCGGCTTATGTAACTTCCTTCCTTCTGCAGCTGTCGGTCCCCTTTGGGTGCAGCGCAGCAGACAAGAGCTAAGCCTCAGCCTTTGCTGTCACGCCGTGGAGCAGACCGCCAGCTGCAGTTGCCTCGGCCGGGGTGAGCCGAGGCCATGCCGGAAAGGGCGCCAGGTGCTGGCTGCATGTCACCCACGCACCGAGCGACACTGAAGGAAACGGCAATCAGAGAAACCTTCCCAGGGCTTAGAGCAAGTGTCTCGTCGTCGGCCTGAAGTGGTGGTTTGTTCCTGCCCCGCCCTCCCGGCTGAGGGTGAGGAGATGGCATGAGCCTAGGAAGTAGGACAGCTGCGGGGTAGGCCCAGCTCAGCCAGGGTACGTCCACACAGCAGCGGTATTTTGGATTAACGTCCGTTACTCTGAAATAACTATGCGAGCCTCTACACAGCAAAATAAATTCAAAATAACGGATGGCTTGTTCCGACTTCTATAAACCTCATTCTGCGGGGAATAACACCGTTTCCGAAACAGCTATTTCAGAATAGCGGGAGTGTGGACGCTCCACGGGTGCTATTTCGAAATAGCTCCTCCCCCAGGGCCATTCAAAGTAATTACTCCACAGTGCTTCCTGGGGCTCTAAACTGAGGTAGCACATCCATGTTAGGGAAGCCTGCTTTGGACTAATTTCTAGGCTTCCCCGTAGTGTCGACACACTATTTTGAAATAAGCTATTTCAGAGTATTTCTTCCAGAATAGCTTATTCCGAAATAATCATGCAGCGTAGACGTAGTGCCACTGGCCCACTGGAGGAGGTGGAGAAAGTCTCTGTGACTGTGTTTTCCCCTCTCCTGCAGAGGAAGGATGGTCTAGTGGGGAGAGCTGGACCGGCTGACAGAAATTTGGCACTCATCTTTGTTGGGGCCCTAACCTCTCCGGCCTCCCTCCCCGTATACAGCCTTTGCAGACATTTAGGGGACCCCCATGAGCTCAGGGCTCCTGTACAACTGTCCATCTTCACTCCCCCCCCATGGACCCCACATCCCTGCTGAGGGCACTGGGACCTGGGAGACAGACATTCAATTCCCCACTCTGCCAGGCACCCTGTGTGACCTTGGCCATGCCCCTGAGGCCCTGTTCTCAAGCTGTTAAGGCGTCACCATGCTCAGTGCTTGGCTTAGGAGCTTGAAGGGACCCGGCCCTTAGGAGCCTAGACTGCATTGACGGGCGATGGGATTTCTTCTCCTCAGTGCCAAAATCCTTTTGAGGCTGAGGCTTAGGCCCCTAAGCCAGTGTGGCCCTGTGACGCGGGGTGCAGGGACGCCCACACAGCTGTCAAAGTCCAGGCCTCTCTGGGCCTCAGGTCCCCATCCGCCGGCACGGGGTGCAGGAGGCGCTCGGTTACTATGGTAAAGGGGACTGGCTCAGTACCCAGCATGGATGTCTATTTAGATTACAAGCTCTCAGGGCAGAGATGGTCTCTTAGGGCCTGTCTGGAGACTGCTGCCTCATCCAGTGTGGTTCCCCCCCCCCCGCCCCCAGGCCTACAGGTTGTTTGGGGGGGGGGTGAGGCTCTGGGGGCTGCTTCCTCCTGCAGCCTATTTGGGGAGGGAGGCTCCAGTGGCTTCCCCCTCTCCAGGAGCTCCCCCTCTGCAACCTGCAGGGTGTCTGGGGGTGCGAGGTTCCTGGAGCTGCCCCCCCCAGCCTGCAGTGTCCCCCCCCAGCCTGCAGGCTGGTGAGGTGGTGCGAGGCTCCAGGGACTGTCCCCCCTCCAACTGCCCCCTCCAGTGACCCATCCTGCAGCCTCTCCATTGACGGGGAAGGCTCCAGCTTTGGGGCAGGGGGGCTCTTCTTACCCAGTCTGGAGGCAGGCAAGATGGCAGAGCCCCAGCCCTGACGGCCACTCTCTTGGTGTTGCAGCTGCCCCCAGTGGCCATTCTCAGTATCGCGTCCCTCCTCTCTGGGCTCCCTCCCTTTCCATGTCATGGGAAACAGTTCCATTCCCAGCACTTCCCATTTTCTGGGCACAACCGGACCTTGGGTTAAGTTTGAGGAAACTGCCTACCCAGTTTGGTAATTATAGTTCTTACTGTTTAGGGGGAGTTCTTGAACAAATGGACTCACAGACATACAGGCAAACGGACTCAGACAGACACACTCTGAAGAGATAATATAATATGAAACATAATTACTTATAATATTATGTTAATTTAAGAGTTTTAAAAAGTTTTACCAAATTAAAAGCCCAAGTGCAACAATAAAGTCAGAACAAAACGAATGAAGAAGCGGGATGAGAAAGTCCAAACTAGGGATGGTAAAATGCGATTACAAGTTTACACACAGGGGGGGGCAGCCCGTGTTGCTGGGGAACCAGAGGCAGCGGGCGGGGGGCGGTGTGGGGGTGGCAGCAGGATGTGTGTGTGCATATAACTGTGAGGGTTGACTGATAAGCCCAGGCTTATCTGTTAACCATGTTCACGGATACACGTTAACATCCCTAGTCCAAACACAACATTCCAATTGATTTTTCAATTGTTTCCGCGTTCTTCTGCTGAAAATTTCACCGAAGTTGCCATTTCCCCGCAACATAGTTCAACATAACTACCTCTTCCATCAGGAAAACCATTCTGTTGACAATTTTTCAAGCATCTCTAATCAATCACAACAACGGGACCTCTTTGTGGGTCATTTTGGTGTGAAATCAGGGGGTAGATAAATGGGGGGGGACTCCAGTGTGTTGGCAATATACGAGGTGTATTTCTGTCATCACACCTGAAGAGACAAAAGACAGCCTAACCCTTTCTGAGAGGAGCTAGCTGGCGCTTTCCGACATCACCACCCACCTTTGGAAACAGACCCATTAATAAAGCACCACTTCCGACAGGAAGCGAGCGTCCCCATTGTGAGAATCACACAGAGGCCATGTCTCCTCATTAGTTTGGTCTAGCTGCAGCCCAGGGTACAGGAACAGCCCAGAGCCTCTCTAGCACCCGCCATACCTGGGGCGTGGCAATAGGTTCTTTAGCTTGCAGCAGGTAGTTGGGCTAATTAGCGGGTGGTGTTCATTTTGCTCGAGCGCTTCTCTACTTTGTAAATAAAAGTCAGCTGGGGAGGGAATGGGGGGGGGGTTGACTCCCAGCTGGGCTTAATGCTGCGTTTGAGCACGTCCGTTTTCTTTTACCATTTTTACCTGAATTGCAAATCCTTGAGGTCGGGCTCTCTCTTTGTTCTGGGTTTGCAGAGCTCCTAGCACTGAGCCCCACCTAAGTTCCTGTGTGCTACAGCCACACCATCCTACAGCACGGCACGCCGGGCCCAGCGCATGGCACACTTCTGGCAAGGGAGGCTCCGTCAGATGCCCTAACTGAAGTTCTCCAGGTTCAATTCCCTGCTGTGCTACAGACTCCCTGTGTAACTAGCCATGTCTCTTTGGGCCTCGGTTACCCACCTGTAAAATGGGGCTAAGATCTGCCCTCCCACACAGGAGGAAATACACGATGCAATGGGAAAGAGCCCACACAGTGCACACTGAGTGCGGCTCACGCAGAGCACACCAAAGAGCGTCCCTTAACTCAGTGCCCCCACCCCCACCACTGATGGGCCAGTGTAGATCAGCCTTAAGGCCCTGGAGAGTGCCGCTCCTTTCCAAAAATCCAGATTTTCAGGAGGGTGCGGCCTGCTCACGTCAGTCCCTAAATGGGAACAAAGCACTTTTGAAACTCCGGCCCCTAACGATTGACCCAACCTTCCGCTCAAAGCTGAGCTGGGATTTAAACCCAGATGGGCTAATGTCTGATCACAAGGGCATCCCGCAGTCCCCACACTCTTCTCTCTCTCATTTAACTGGTCCTCTGCCCCCCTCTGCTTCCAGCCTTTCCGGCCAGGGGCGGAGGGTGTGGGGAAAATGCAGGGGCAGCTTAAGAAAGCAAAACCAAACCCGGTCCATCCCATGCCCCTAATGGTCCCACCGACTCACTGCTGTCCTTGGGCTCCGTAGCTCCAATCACTCAATGGCTGTGGCTTTGATCCATGTTGGTACATTTTCCTTTGGCCCGGGTGCCGAACGGTTCAGCCAAATCCCCAGCGTAATAATTAAGAGATAAACAGGAGAGGGGAAAGGGGCTGGGTTTCTCATTCATCCTTGATTCCCCGGTGGAAAGATAAAAAGGAGAGAAAGATCGTGGAGGGAGGGGTCTTCCCCCCCCCCCCCATGCACATGCATGTTTCTGCTGAATCAAACATTTTCCCTGTTGCTTAGAAGATGTTTTCACCCTCCTCCTTCTCTGCGAGTTAATGAGGTTTACTGTAAAAGTCTCAGTGCCTCTGTCTTGGCCTTGAGCTAATCTCTAGATACCTTCAAAGGAGTTTGGCTCTCATGTTGCCTTTTTTTAACTTCCCCTTCTTTCTGAACTTCCAAGGCACAGTCACACAGGGGCAAGTGTTCAAGTGATTAGCTTTTCACCCAGTTTCTCTCTGTGTCTCTGTCTCTCTCGTTTCCCCGCCCTAGCCCCGCCACCTCTTAGCCCTCTGGTACCCAAGACCAGGCAGGAACAAAGGCTCCTGGCTTCATTCATGAAAATCTTTCACACGGGGAATTCCAGAGGCAGAATATTGCTTTGGCTAGAGGGGTCCAGTCTTGTTCCTTTTTCATCAATGGGGCTTTGTCTACACTGAGAGTTTTTGCGGCAGAAAATATGCTAATGAGAGACTCATTAGCATAAGCCGTGACATCATTAGCATATTTTCTTCCACAAAAACTCACAGTGTAGACAAATCCAGGGAGTTTTGGAGCCAGGATTTCACCAATAGTGGCTGATTCCAAAGGGAGGGTGGGTTCAGATGGCTTGATGCAGATTCTGGGCGGCTGTAGTGGCCAACATGGCTCCCAGCATAACTTAGGGCAGCCCGTGGGTTGATCCAAATTACATCAGCCTCTCTAGTGCCACAAGACAGACTGGCCTGGGAGCTGCACTTCTTGTCCTCCTGCTGTGCACAGCAACCTGATGTAGTGCCCACAACAAGGGAACGTTCCCTCAGTGGGCTACTCACGTCTGTACTACAAGCTTTCTCCGCAAGAAATATGCTAATTTGCTAATTTGCATGAGTCGTGATCTCATTCTGCCGATCCGTTTTTTCCGCTAGGGGTTTTTGTGCAAAAACAAGCAGTGTGGACATTTTCTTTTTGTGTGAAAACCCCTTTTTCCACAAGATCGGTATACCTCCTTTTTTGGGGCATAAGGATCTTGTGGAAAAAGGGGTTTTTGCACAAAAAGGAAATGTCTACACTGCTTGTTTTTGCACAAAAACCCCTAGCGAAGAAACAGATCGGCAGAAAATATGCAAATGAGATCGTGACTCATGCAAATGAGACCCTCATTAGCATATTTTTGCCAAGAAAGCTTGTAGTGTAGACGTAGCCACAGTGCCAGCGCCAAGGGTGTGTCTACAGAGCAAAGTTATTTCGGAATAACTATGCGAGCGTCTACACAGCAATAATGGACGGCTTATTCTGACTTCTGTAAACCTCATTCTATGAAGTACCTATTTCGAAATAAGGCGTGTGTAGACGCGCCACTTCTGCTATTTTGAAATAGCCCCTCACCAGGCTATTCCTCCTAGGGCTCTAAATAGAGATAGCACGTCTACAATAGGGGAGCCTGCCTCGGACTCATTTTGAGGCTTCCCTGCAGTGTAGACCTGCGATTTCGAAATAAGGTATTTCGGAATAACTATTTTGGAATAGCTTATTCCAAAATAACTGTGCAGTGTAGATGTAGCCCAAAGGAGCTGACTGGAGATCAAGAGCCCTCCCATAGACCTGGGCAAGCAGTTTAGCTCCTGGGGAGGGCAACCGAGGCACAGAGCAGAGGTGGGGCTTACCCAGGGCAAATCAGAGCTGGGCCTAGAAGCCAGGAGGCACGTGCACCACAGATAGAAATAAAACCTAACGATGGGCACTCTGCTAATCAGCTGGGAGGCATCAGAATTTCTCCTGACCGGCCGCACAAGTGCCCAGCTCACCAGGATCACTGGCCCCAAGAAGCATTTCCCTTCCTGTGCCAGTGGGCCCAGAATGGCTGGTGGAGGAGGTGACTCGGGTGGGGAAGGGAGCCAGGAAGCCTGGCCCTCTTACGGCTGTGCTGAGCTAGGGAAGCAAATTCTGGAGCTCTGCCCCGGTGTTCTTTGCAGCATCCGCATCCTGCCTCCCTTGCCCCAGTCCCTGCCAGCTTGGAGACACCCCGTCTGCTATGGCTGGATCCCTGCTCTCCTGCCCCTACCCTGATCCTCTCCCACCCCCAAACTGCAGTAGTGGGAGGGGCTGAAACAGGGGCCATCCGGCTCAAGGCTCCGTCGTGCTCTGACAGGCACCATCCTACATTAGAACCAAGTGCAAAAGGCAGAGACCGGTGCGGGATCTGCATGGTGTAAAGGACAAGCATGTGCCGCCCACCGAGTCAGAAGAAAAACATTTCTCTTGGGTGGGAAAGGGAAGGGATCCGGCTATTGGGCATGGACGTCGCTCTCCTGGCAAAAGCTAAAAGCCTCCTTCTCAGAACTGTAGGGGAGGCAGCGTAGCCAGGTAAATCTGGTCAGAAAACAGAATTCCCATCCTCCCTGAAATTCCAAGCTTTGGAAATTTCGTTGCAGCCCAAATCTGGACTGTGGGGTATAGGCATGGGTAATATCCCTGTGGGGTATGTCTGCACAGCAAAGAAAAACCCAAGCCTGGCCCAGGCTCTGTAGACATACCTTTAGACCAGCGGTGCGCATCCCGTGGGTCGGGGGTCGCGGCTGTCTTCTTGGGGGGGGTCGCAGCGCGGGGTAGGCCACCATTTTGTTTTCCCAGCTCGGCGCCCGACGTACTCGCAGCAGGGATGGGGGAGCAGACCGGCGCTTTAAATTAATTTTTTTTTTTTGCTCGACAAAAATTTTCCCGGCCCTGGAGATTGCGAATAAAAAAAGGTTGAGCACCACTGCCTTAGACCATGGGTGGGGAACCTTGTTTGGGTCGGGGGCCGCTGACCCACAGAAAAATCAGTTGGGGAAGTAAAAAAAACCCCAAAACACAAACAAAACAACCCCTCCCTGACGTGGCCCCTGACTGAGAAGGAGAAAGACTCTCCCCACCTTCCCCTCACCCAGTAGAGCCTAGGGGAGCCCAGGCTAGTAGATTTTGTGTGGGAGAGAGAACCCTCAGCCTCGGGGGGCTGGATCCAGGCAAGCCGGGGGCTGCCTGAGGTTCCCCACCCCTGCCTTAGACGGTTTGGATCCTCTCTCTTGCCATCAGAACCCCACAGACCAGCAGTGTACATCTAGCTAGTTAGTCAAATCAGGACAGATATTTATAAGTATTTTAAAATATTTTTATCAATTTAAATTTTCACAGTTGTGGGAAGTTAGAGGGGGTCACACCATAATGACTTAATGGCCGCTGATGTCGAGGTTTAAACAGTGACAGGTGCATAACTGCTAAAACACAAATTGTCAACATTACATGCCAAAATATATAAGGTAAACAGCCTTAACTCAATTTAATAAATTCTCCAGCAGCATTTTTCTTACTTTGCCTATCTGTAAATTTCCATGATTGCTTATTGACAGACTTTTTCATTCATTTATGTGTGTATAGGGAAATTGACGCTTACTGATGGTTACCAATAAAAATTGAATAATTCCAACCGGAGTTGTACAGGAAGTCAGATTTATAATCACAGCGGTCCCTTCTGGCCTGGGAATCTAAGAATCTGTGAATTATTAATATTGTGTAGACAGCACAGACACAACAGAAACGAGATGTAGAAATCTCAGAATTTTTCACAAACTGAAACATTCCGGTTTGATCTTCTTGAAATGTTTCTATTTTTTAATAGCATAACCCAATAGAAAAGTCAAAGTGAAACATTCCAGCCATATTGAAACAAAAGGATTCCATCATTTTCCATTGGAAATGTCCATGAAATAGATGCATCCCCGTGAAATGTTTTGATTTTGTTGAATTGGCATTTTCTTACCAAAAAAAAAAAGAACATTTTGGAGCAGTGCCAGGGTCCGGCAATGGCTCGCCCAGCTTTCGGCTGTCTCAAGGTTCGCTTCTCATCAGTTCATTTCCAGGGTGCAGGGCTGGTCCTAACCAATTGGAGGCCCCGAGCCAAGCAAAAAAAAAAAAAAGGCGGGGGAAAATTGGTCGACCCCAAAAAAAAAAGGTTCGGGAGGTTGGGCCGAAATGCAGTCGCAGCCCCCGCCGCTAAGACTGGCTTTGTCGCCGGCCCCTTCAAAATGGTGGTCACAGGCAACTGCCCGGCTCACTGGCCCCTAAGACCGGCTCTGCCAGGGTGTGCTGCCAAAAGAGGCAGGTTGCCCGATGGAATGTCAGTCCTAACCTTAAAGCGGCTCCTTGCATGGTACGTGATGTTATTTGAGAGATGTCAGGCTGTAGAGCAGACTCATTATCCTCTCTGTAAGCGGGCTCAGGGCCTTTACATGGGGCAGTGCCCCACCCCAGCAGGTGTGTGTGCTACGCTTGGAGTGTCAATAGATCAAGGCTGGGAGAGAAAACTGAGGCCCAGGATGGGACCCAAGGTCGCCAAGCAGGCCAGGGGCAGAGCCAGGAATAGAAAACCTGCTCCCCCAGTCCTGTTCTACTAGGAGACCAGCGAGGGAAAATCCAGACCTAAGACCTGCCCACTTTATGCTTTGCCCATTTCTCCGCTGAGGCCAACTCCCGTGGCTCCCCATTCTGCAGCCACCCATTGCTCCTGGTGCCATCTCAGGTTGCTCTGACAGGGTGTGGTCTATCTCTGGTGCCTTTTGCTCTGGGTGGCCCTTCCATGCACCAGAGACTCAGCGAGAAAGTGACCCCAGCAGGTTCCAAAATGGCACTGCTCTGGGTCCGCCAGGAGCAAAGAGGCCTTGTGCACAGGGCGGGGCTGCATGCAGACAGGCACCCTCGTCCTGAAAAATAGCCGTGCACCCTGGCCAGAGAGCCCTGGCTTGGCTCTCCCACTGATGCTGCATAACAGGAAAGCCTCTGGCTGGGTTATTATCACACCTTTAATGGCCTCTTATTATTTTTTGCCTGCTAAAACATTAGGCCACATTTTGCCTGATGTAAACCTTGATCTTCTGTTGCCCCAGGACTGAGTGTGGCTCATCGCATTCGACAGCCACCTACGCTGGACCATTTCATGCACCCATCGCCAATTTCTTCTTGGTTTGAAAGATGGTGACCCAGCCACCCCGGTGGGGTCTTGTCCGGAGAAAACTCTTTGCAGGCAATTAATTAGTTCCCATTATTCCTGCATGGCTGTAATGAGGCTGAAAGGATGACACAGCCCCAAGGAACAGAGATGTGTCTTTTTAAGGGTCAAAATAACCCAGTTCTTAAAAGATTCCCCCCCGCCCCCGATGCTGTTATTATCCAGTGACTCAGACCTTCCATACAACGTACCTGTGATGAATATTCTTTGCGATGAAGAGCTCAGTTTTGTCATGGGGCTGGATGGGGCCATGCAGAGAACCAAGTGCCCTAGTTCATACACCTTTAGGCCTTGTAAAGGCCACGAGGGGATCTAGGTTCAAATCCCAGGTGAACCCTCGGCTCAATCACCGGGAAGAGCAGATGGAGAAAAGACCCACTAGATCAGGGGTCTCAAACTTGCTGTCTCCGGCCCTATCAGTTGCACAATCCAGCTCACATGCGGCTGCAGGCACATGAGCTCCTATGGCCCGAGGGTGTGTGTGTGTCTGTACCCTTCCCCCAAGCCCAGCCCCTGCTCCACCCCGCCTCTTCCTGCCCCTGCCCCCCCGTCCCCCCCACTGTCCCTCTCCCCTGAGTGACGCAGCCTGGGAGGAGGTAGCAGAGCAGAGCCGGCTCCGCTTCCCTGAGATTCCTGCTGCCCCAGCGAGCAAGGTGGGACTTGGCCCCGCCCGCTAACCTGTGTATGGGGGACCATAGGATGTTTGGGGCAGCCACCACGAGGCCCCCTCAAAGCACAGGGCCCGGGGTGGCCACCCTGAACCATCCAATGGCTCTGCACATGCCTCCACTGGTCACAGGGATGTGCTGGCAGTGGCATGGAGTTGGCAGCCAGAAGCTGCTCTAGCCCCGCTGAGCTGCCTGTGATGGTGGCAGAGGCCTCCCTGGGGGGGGTGTTAAATCATCAGGGGGCAGCAGGCGGGGCCAAGGGACGCATGGGGGGAACACGTGGCCCGACAGGCAGGGCTGGGAGGGAACACGCAGAGACCCCCTGCTCCGGAGCCCTGCCAGGGGGGTGCCCGGTGAGGACTGGCACTGGTCTGAAGGTAAATTGGTTTGAGACCTCTGCACTAGTCCCAGTCCCTGCCCTGCACACTCAGGACAGTTGATTTGATGGGGGGCTCAGGGCTCTAATACTTGGGTCATGCTGCCTGTTGGGGCCGGTGGGCGGGTGCTGGCGGGGGGAGCTCAAACCACATGATCTGAGCCCTGTGGCCAGCATTTCTGAGATTCGTACTTTAAGCACAACCCAGAATCCAGCCAAAGGTCAGCTCCCGGCACAACCCCCATGGCCTGCTGACCTGGGGCTCGGAGCAAAGTTGCTGATGGAACGTTGGTGGGTCCGTGCCCCACGTGGGGCGTGTCTGTCCTGCAAGCAGAGGTGTGACTGGCCAAGCTCTGAGTGTCCCCAGGTCTCTGTCTGCCTCATGCTGGAGTCTTACTCCGACTCCTGTAACCCTCATTGTATTTTGAAATGAGTGCTGTGTAGACGCGCCCAATTTCGAAATAAGCTACGCAATTGACGCAGCTCAGTTTGTGTAGCTTATTTTGAGCGAAGCCCTGCTGTGCAGATGCGCCCAAACAGTCTATGTGGAAGGCTGTTCCCTGCTGGTGTTGTTACCCCTGTTTGAAATAGGGATGTTAAATATCGGTTAATTGAATAGTCGATTAACCTCATGAATTCTTACCGGTTAGTCGACTGTTCTATAGTCCCCGGCCAGCCCCTGTCCAGGGGGGAGGGGTCTAAGCTCCCAAACCTGGTGTAAGCTGGAACTGAGCCAGGCTGCCTGCCCGCCTGGCTCCTAATACACTTTAAATGCAGAGCCGCAGCAGGGGTAGGTCCAGGACCCAGTGCAAGCTGGGACTGCACTGGGCTGCTGACCAGCCTGATAAAAAATATACTGGCAAGGGGTGTGTGTGTGTGGGGGGAATGCCTGTCATCTATAGCATTAACCTATAAGCTTCTGCTTATCGGTTAATCGGTTAAGCGACTACACTATTACATCCCTAGTTTGAACGTCCTTTGTTTTCCCTTCCTGCTTGATGCCTCTGCTTACTGCTTAATTTAGGTGTGCGTGCACATGCACACACACACACATGTCCACACACACACGCATGTACACACACACACACACGTGTGCATTCCTTTCTTTGTTTAGGACACACCTGACTGCCGCCTGGGCAGGGCTGTGGGGTTTGGAACGTGTGTCAATAACACCATCCGGGAGAAATGTTGCCGCACCAATTTTATTGAGCTAAGACTGATCAGCAGATGATGACACCCTCCCAGGCGTAGCTTATGCAATGATTCTTACAACAGGGGGTGTACAGGGGTGTGTTCTGTCACGTCAGGGTCCACTACAACACCGTGCTGGCTCTGCTCACTCCTCTGTCCCTGCCCCACGCCAATGGTGAGTGATTCCTGGAACTGGGATTTCGGGGCCAGCCGCCATACCACATACCCCAGGAAGAGAGGAAACCAGGGGCCGCCCGCAGCCCCTTCTCCTGTTCTGCTTTTGCTTCTGCAGTTGCTGATACGAACACAGTTTTCCAGGGCCAGTGCTTTTTCTGCCACTGAGAGAGAGAGAGAGAGAGAGGAAGGAGGGAGGCTCTATTGCAGAAGACCCGCTGCGGAGAACACCGACATTGCAGTAAACATCACGTAACTGACCGTGGCTGGGGAGACGGCCAATGAGACGCACATGGAGCCCTGTGCACATAACAGCTCTGCTGCACCCATTACCCGCTGGCACCACTGACCTGGGAGTGACCTGGGAGGGGGTCAGAGAGGGGTAGATGCTAAAAGGACAAACAAGCCTGGGGGGGGGTGGGCAGAGCCATCCCTGGCGTGGAAGAGGTGTCAAGGCCCAGCAATGCTGTGTTCCTGCCCTGGGGCCAGGCACCTCGACGTCACTGGGAACCCAGGAGCCTGGTTTGCAGCTATTCCAGTGGCTGAGCTGGGAGGACAGGTGGGTCACACCCCCTTTGTCCGGTCCTGCCACCGCGCGGACACCAGCTCCTGGGCTGGGACACTTTGGAAACCCACAGCACCCGCTCCGGGGGCAGGGTCCACCGTACGCAGGGCCCTGAGGCGAGCTCCTACTTTCACGAGCGTTGCCATGCAGCGAATTCAGCTGCCAACTCCATTTCCCCACTGGAATGTCTCCCAGCCAGTGACACCCCGCCAGCTTCCCAGACTGAAATGAACCCAACGGCCTGTTCATGATTTGGGGTGTGGCAAAGCAATCGCCCCCTCGCATGGGGCTCCACCGTGACCCCTGCTGTGTGCCACTCCGGGCTGGTCCTTCACCTGCTGCACCCGTCACCGACTGCAGCATGCTCAGGTGGGCAAGGAGTCGGCAGGCACCACGTGGGCAGAATGCTGGCTCTGCTCATATGCCCGAGCCAGCAGCTGGCCAGCCCGGTGTGGGAAGGGATCTGGTGCAGCTGCTGGGCTGGCACAGATCAGTTCCCACGTGGCAAAAGGGAAGAACCAGGCACAAGCTACTGACTCTGATCATGTGGCCACGCAACCCCCCGGGAGGTAAAATCATCCAGTACAACGAGCCCTGAGTTCACAGTCGACACCTCCAGGGCTCGGGACGGTGGCAACTCAGAGCTGCCATCCCAGGGGAAATTCTGAGATTTCAAGCTTTGGGGTTGTCCCAAATTAGGACAGAAAGGTCAATTGTCTGAAAATGTTTTGGTTCAACCAGCTTGTTGTGTTTGTGTTGTGTGATCGGTCCAGACCTACTTTCTACCTCCGGAAGATGCAAGAAACCAAAGGGACACCGCACTTCCCTTGGGGGATTGTTTGCCGAGGATGATGGTGGCTCAAATACAATATAATACATATTTGAGAAAGTCTGTCTGTCTGTGCGTCTGTCTGTTCAAGAACTTCCCCTAAACGGTAAGAGCTAGGACTACCAAACTTGGTACGCAGATTCCTCTTATCCTAACTTAAAGCAAGATCGGGTTTGGCTGTGCCAGGACAATGGGATGTGCCTGGAATGGGATTGTTGCTCATAAAACCATACAGAAAAGAGACAGAGTCACCAGGCAGGTGAAAGGAGCTGAACTGGGGTGCACTCCTCCCCATCCGGGACTGTCCCAGGTCTGAGTCTCTTTCCTCCCCAACGCCCTTTAGGGAGGATGGGGTGGGGGGGCTGAACCCCTCCCCCGATTTGTATGGAAACGTTGCTGGCTGTTCTTTGTCAGGGAGCGAGGGGAAAGTGCCCGGTTTGCTCCATTGCTCACTATAGCTGGGGAGGGCAGGGGCAGACAAATCTGGACTTGCCCCAGTTGGGGGACATGCCCCCCCCAGCTGTGCTCACTGGAGCTGCAGCGGCCATAAACAGGCACTTGTCACCCCCAAACTGCTGGGGTGAGAGGGGGCTGGGGTTGTCCTCTCTCCCCGGGGCAGCCTGCGTCCTGAACCCCTCCTCCCTGCCCCCGCCCCAGAGCAATGCTTTAAATGAAGAAAAATAAAACTTAATTGAGTTAAGGACCCAAGCACGCTGGCTAACTCTCTGCCAAGGGCTGACCCAGGTATGTTTTGTCCTGCCTCAGCACAGGCAGGAGTTCATAGGAACGATTCTGTCCCAGAGGCAGAATCGCAGGGAGCTCAGGTTTGAAGTCAGGACGGCCGCATGTCAGGGGTGTGGCGTGTCCACAACCCTCTTCAGCATCGCACCGACTGGGTAATGCAGGGTACAAGAGGAGACATGCCAGGAGGCATTCAGTGAACACCCTTCTCCTCCCTTGGCCATCTGGACTTCAGCTCTAAGATTTCTTTTGCAGTATTCCAAAAAGGATCTGAGTTCTGCAGAAAAGGACCTGGGGGTGACAGTGGATGAGACGCTGGATGTGAGTCAATAGTACGTCCTGTAGCCAAGAAAGCTAATGGCATATTAGGCTGCATTAGGAGGAGCATTGCCAGCAAATCCAGGGATGTGATTATTCCCCTTTATTCAGCACTGGTGAGGCCACATCTGGAGTATTGCGTCCAGTTCTGGGCTTCCCATTACAGAAAGGATGTGGACGCATTGGAGAGGGTCCAGCGGAGGGCGACCAAAATGCTGAGGGGGCTGGAGCATGTGACCTACACGGAGAGGCTGAGGGATTTGGGTTTGTTTAGTCTGCAGAAGAGAAGAGTGAGGGGGGATTTGAGAGCAGCCTGAAGGGGGGTTCCAAAGAGGATGGAGAGAAGCTGTTTTCAGTGGTGACAAAGCCTTACAGAAACGGAAAACTGATGCTGGCCGTTGTAAGGCATTTTCTTTCTTTCTTTCTTAAATTAATTTCCAGATATTCGGGCCATGCAAATTGTCCTTGGAGCCTGAGAGCTTTCAGATGTGCCCTTTTATTCTGGGATTTTTTGAACCCCTCCTTACCGCTCCTGCAGTACAAGTACAGTATGTGGAAGTGGGTGAGGGGGCCCACTGGCAGAGGTGCATCACTGACCCAAGCGAGCACCCCCAGAAGAGTGAACAGCAAGCCCCAACTGCCTCTTTGCAGCGATGCAAGCTGAGGACTGACATGCCAGGTGAATGGTTAGAGAAAAGGATTGAGTTGTTACATGAAAGGCCTCTAACCTATTTAATCACTAACCGCCCCAGGACGCCTTGTGAGTGGAAAGGCGGGGAGACTAGAAGGAGCTCGGAACGGGGAGCTAACATGGGGAGCTGACCTCCCGGGCATTCTGGGACAGGGCTCCGACCCATCCAATGGCTGCACACACCCTGTTGGGGCTGAGTTCTGAGCCACCTGAAACGCAGGCTGCACGAATCCCTTGCCCCAGCTGCCTGGAGGGACGAGAACGCAGGGGTGAGCGCGGGGGCATGGGGGGGGATCACACCACCGGGGTGTTCTGCAGCCAGGGCAGCACAGTGGTTCATAGGAACGATTCCATCCCAGGGGCGGAGTCACAGTGAGCTCAGGTTTGACGTCAGGATGGGCGCACAGCAGGGGTGTGGCCTGTCCGCAATGGGGACATGCCAGACGGCATTCGGTGGACACCCTTCACCTCCTTTGAAGACCTGGACTGTGTAGACAATCTTGCTCTTGATAGACACCTTCCAGGGGTGGTCTAGACAGTGGTTGGTCCTGCCGTGAGGGCCTGGGACTGGACTCGATGACTCTCGAGGTACTTTCCAGTCCTAGGATTCTTGGATTCTCTCCTGTCACGTACCCAACACCGTACCCAACAAAAACCAACCTGACATGGGCCGTTCAGCCAGCTGAAAACCAACCGCAATAAGGCCGGATCCTTAATACTGCGCCAGCCTAGAGGGAGGATCCCGTTCTCAGCCACGGTGGAATAGTCACAGACGTGGGCAGCGCTGTCAGAACAACCCAGGCCGTTCGGAACAGAATCGGTAAAGGCAGGAACCTCTCCAGAAGCTTCAGTGCAGTCTAGAAATCATCAAAACACAATCCCCAAAGCCAGCTGGGGCTTCCACCCAGCTGTGCGCTTTCACTGCTGGGGAATGACCAAACTGCTGTTGTTCCAGACAGCCTGCCTCAGAAACACCCTCCATATCGTTTCACCCGAAACCATCTCATACCAAGACGTGGTCACACAGTGCAGCCAAGAGGCGATGAGCACCACTGTTACCAGGTGGTGTTGGCGGTGGGTTGGCCATGTGCTTCGGACGGACATGGATCAGTGTTGCCTCGAGGCTGTGTGTGTGACCAGCCACCCGGGAGAGATTCAAATGCAGAGTGCCCACAGCCGGCGGCATGTGTTTCTACAGGTGGTGCACATCCACACATGCCTCAGCACATGTGACAAAATTTATTCCACACACGGATGGGGAAAAAAATTAGAGGGACCATTGGAACTGATCCCATCACCAGAACAGTAACAAGATAGACCCCAGAAGGCAAGCGAAAATGACGATGTCTGAAAACAACCTGGCGAAGAGCTGAGGAAGCCGAGCTGGGCACAGCTGGGGAACCACTGAAAGACTTGTCAGAAACAGACAGGAGCGGAGGAGCTTTGCCACTGCATAACGGGCTCTAACTAACTCCAGTTATTTGTCACCTACCCTGCTCCCCGTGACATTTGCCAGGGAAAACAAACCTGGCAGTAAAAGGATTTGGGGACTCGCAGGTCACCGGGCAATCTCCTGTCCCCACTACCCTTGTGCTGCCCAAGTTTCTGGGACCTGCGCTAGCCCCACCCAGACCTGCCTCCATGAGCCCCCCTGGCAAGGCTAGCACCGGGACCAGAGGCAGCAGCATGTGCTGCCGGCAGGACAGGAGTCCCACCCTGAGGATTCGGGGGTTCTGGCCCTGATTTGCTAAGTGGGTGGGCCGCGGCCTCGTAGCTACAGCCACGCACACGGACCCCTGCACACGATGAGTCCACACCAGTGTCACTTGTGCAAACACACACAGCTTGACTGCACACGCCGCGTGCGCCTTCCCTCTGGTCACAGACGTTCAGGCCAGACGGGACCATTAGACCATCTTGTCTGACCTCCTGCCTGGCCCGGGCCAGGGTATGAACCCAGTGATCTCTGTGGGGAGCCCAGTAACTCGTGTCTGGCCGACGTGTGGCGGGCAGTGACGTGTGGCGGGGCACATGCCCCCCAGTGCAGTCTGGGACTGGTGGGAGGCCTAGGGCCTGCAGCAGGGATCCGGCCCCGGGGAAGAGGTGGTGTGGGGTAGAGCAGGGATGGGGAAGGGGCGAGTCAGAGCAGGGAGAGGTGGGCCCTAGCGCAGAGGGGATTGTCTCTGTCCTTCCCCAGACTGTGGTGGTTGTCATATGACCAGTGGCCCCTCCGTGTCCCCCTTGCCAGTCCCCCCTGGCCTTCCCCATTCCAAATTTTGCCTTGTTCCTAACCCCGGTTGGGCTGGCTTGGATTCCCAGTGGCTGGTTCTTTTCCTGCCTTTCTCTGTAAGATTGAACAGCATGTGGGGCCTGATGCCTTCTCCTTGTGCAGGTGCTTACACCCCAAAATCAAGTTGCCTCTTGATTTTCCTTCTCTCCTGCTGACCTGCCATCTCGGCCTCTTCCCTTCCCTCCCCTCCCGGTCCGATCCTGCTTTATGTTTTGAAGCTGTTTCCTGTCTAGCCACAAAGGTGCATAATAAGATTTTTCTGCCATGCCGTTTGGAGGTGGCTTTGTGAGCTCGACAGCCAGCACTGAGCAGTAATAAGGGTGCAAACAGCTGCTTCCCTTTATAAGCCTATTTACAGGCTTACGCAATTGACCATCGCTGGGCTGGCTGGCTCTTCCTAGGGAGGAAATAGGACAATGTTTTAATTGAAGGCGTGGGGGGGAAGGGGAGGAAATCAATGATCAGGAATCATCCATGGCCCTGAAGAAGGGGTGTATGTGTCCCTGCCCATGTGACTATCTGTGTGTGTGTGTGTGTGTGTGTGTGTGTGTGTGTATTTCTGTCCATCTGTGTGTGTCCTTGAGCTGACTGGTCTGTGCTCATTTGTATGTATGTGTGCATACGCACATGTGGCTTTGTTCATGATTGTGTATCACGTCTGTGCCTGCTTTTATATCATGTCCGTGCATGGGGTCTGTGTCAACAAGTGAAGCTGTGCTGCTGTGTCCATTGCAACGGGCTGTTCCAGAGGGTGGAACCCAGGTGTTCCGACTGGCCCAACTGGATAGTTTTCCCCCAGGATTTCAATGTGTGAAATTTTCCAGGATTTTGACTTTTTCAGTCAAAGTCTCTGGGTCCAAGGGGAAGGGAAGGAAATAGACACACGGTAACAGAAGAATCTCACAAGTTTGGGGGATCTGACAGCAACATGTCTGCCTCTTTGCAAGCAGCATAAGGACCAGCAAGGCCTACAATGGACCGCCACACCATGGATTCGCTGGAAACACCCATCTCATTGGGTTTGTTTAGTCTGCAGAAGAGAAGTTACCGTGGGGGAGGCAGGGCCAGCCCACAACATTTTGGCACCTGAGGCGGGGAGCTCGAATGACGTCCCCATGCCCCCTCGCTTGGGCCAAAACTTTGAAAGGTCTCAATTCTCTGGGTCCTAGTGGTGCCCCCACAGAGTCTGTCACCTAAGGTGGCCGCCTCAGTTCGCCTCATGGTAAGGCCAGCCCTGGGGGGAGGTCTAGGTTGGATATTAGGAAAAACTATTTCCCTAGGAGGGTGGGGAAGCGCTGGGATGGGTTCCCTAGGGAGGGGGGTGGAATCTCCATCCCTAGAGGTTTTTAAGTCTCGGCTTGACAAAGCCCTGGCTGGGTTGATTTAGTTGGGGTTGGTCCTGCTTTGGGCATAAGGCTGGACTTGATGACCTCCTGAGGTCTCTGCCAGCTCTATGATTCTATGATTCTATGGTAGAGCTGAGAAAGAGGCCAGCTTTGGCTAGTACGTGGGCTGACAAGCAGGAGCTCTGGTCCTGTCACTGTCATGTGCCTTTGGGCAAGTCCGTGCCTCAGTTTCCCCACCGGGGTAGGGCTGGTTGATTGTTTTTTATGAAACTTTTTTCCATTGGAAAATGCTACTTGATCTAAATGGAAAGGCTTCATGGGACAGGGTTGGCATTGACACATTTCAACTCAAAGTGGCGTTGGGCGTGAAAACCAGCTCGGCAGGGCTGGCAAGGTTTCGTGCTGAAACACAAAAAGGCCTGTTCAAAATGAATGTTTTTTGGGAAGCTCAGCTCGTCACAGTCAAAGGGCATGTTACAACCAGGCCACATTGCAACGGGCTGTTCCAGAGGATGGAACCCAGGTGTTCCGACTGGCCCAACCGGATTGTTTTCCCCCAGGATTTCAATGTGTGAAATTTTTCAGGATTTTGACTTTTTCACCCCCACAAAAAAAATGTGTGAACCCCAACGGTTCTCCTGGGTCAGGGAAACTGGTGCCCGTCCGGCTCGGCTACTGGGAGGACAGCACATGCCCAGCTGCTTAATGTGCTTTGAGCTCAGTGTGCGGAAATATTGGACTTTTCCTTGCTACAGGACTCTTAGGCAGCGATCTCCCGCCCCAGCAAGCCAGGCCAGGCTGTCGTTGGGGCAGGCGGCCCTTGCTAAGGAGACGCCTGCCTCCCTGGCAGCAGAGGCACGAGGAGAATCAAAAGCGACTCGTTACGCCTCAGGCTCTCCTCGCCGCCATCCAGTCCTGCTGCGAGCTGAGTGCAACAAGGGGAGTAGGCAAAGGCCTGGCACCAGCTGCAGGCAGGTACTGCCTTCATCTCAGCCTGGCGTGAGGGCTCTGATGGAGGCAATCTCTGCCAGCTCAGAGGGAAGCACAAAGAACCATGGCTGTTCATTCAGGGCTGCCTGGGAGTGGCAGAGGCCGTGAATGTCCTTGTTCCAATCCTGCCACCACACCCCCAGCTGGCTCGGGCTTTGGTCTCAGGACCAGTGGGGTAAATGCAGAGGCCAGACTCTGGCCAGATGGGTGGCCTGACGCAGCCCCCGAACCCTCCCTAAAGCAGCTCCCAGAGCAGCCTCCCCAGCTTTCCAAATCACACCCTCTGCGGGACCGGCAGTGTGGTGCAGGGGCCTCGCGCCATGGCCTGGCTTGTTGACTTCCTGTCACCCGGCACAATGCCCGGCAGCTCTCGGGGGCTGAGGGAGAACGTGGGAGCGAGGGGATTTCGATCGGGATGGTAGATATTAGTGGAGGCACTCGGGGCAAATGGACACACAACCTGGTGGAGTGACTTGCCCGAGTCACCGGAGCCAGGTCAGCTAGGTTTGAGTCCCATCCACCCAGCCAATTATGACGGGATACCTGATCGCTAACTCTGTGTGTCCTCTGCTTTGGGGTAGCCAAGCCCACAGTGAGAGACTCTCACTGCCTTGAATAGCTCACAGGCTCACTATACAAGAATAGAAGGTCAATCAGCTCTAGTCCACGACTGGGGAAACTGAGGCATGACGTTACCTGGGGCCACACAGGGAGTCTGTGGCAGAACTTGGAATTCAACCTGGAATTCAATCCCTTAGCCACACACACATCCTTCCTCTCGAAATCATAGACTCATAGAATACTTTGAATTGGAAGGGACCTCGAGAGGTCATCAAGTCCGATCCCCTGCCCTAACGGCAGGATCAAGCACCATCTAGATCATCCTTGATAGGTGTCTTGATAGATGTCTGTCTGATCTGCTCTTAAATATCTCCAGGGATGGAGATTCCACAACCCCCCTAGGCAATTTATTCCAGTGTTTAACCACTCTGACAGGTAGGAACAGGAGCGTACTGGCAATCAAAATAGGCCCGGGAAATGGGTTGAGAACGGCCCTCCCCATGACGTCACCCCTGTGTGCCCCTCAAGCCCCGCCCCCTGCATCATGTCCGGCACGCAGCGCAGGCAGCGGGTCGGGCGCTGCATGCTGCATACAGCGCAGACGCGGAGCCGCTCGGAGTGAGGGGCAACGGTGTGCGGACAAGACAGCCCACTGGACGACGGCCCACCGGGAAATTCCCGGTATCCCGCCAGGCCAGTCTGCCCCTGGGTAGGAAGTTTTTTCTAACGTCCAACCTAAATCTCCCTTGCTGCAATTTAGGGCCCTTGCTTCTCGCCCTATCCTCAGAGGTTGGGGGGAAAAATGATTGCCCTGTAACCCCATAGCGTAGACACACACACTGAGTGATAGAAAGTCGCAGCGGTACTGAGGTCAATGGGAGAACGCGTCTATTCACCTCGCCACGTCCACTCGGAGATTAAGTCAGCTACAGCTAGGGATGTTAAATATCAGCTAATTCAATAGTCGATTAACCTCATGAATTCTTAATGATTACTCGACTATTCTGTAGTCCCCAGGGGTGGGGCTGGCAGCCAGTGTGCTCTGGCCCCCCTCCCGAGAAGCCCCCTGCCACTCCGCACTGCTACCTCTGGATCAGAGGCAGCAGCACGGGGTGCCAGGCGGGAGCTGGTCTGCCGGGGGGAGCCAGTTTAAAAAACAGCTTCCCTCATGGACTGATAAGGAGGCAGCGGTGTGGGGTGGCAGGAGCCCCTGTCCGGGGGGAGATCTGAGCTGAGCCGGGCTGCCTGCCCGCCTGGCTCCTAATACACTTTAAATGCAGAGCTGCAGCGTGGGTAAGTCCAGGACCCACTGCAAGCTGGGAATGAGCTGGGCTGGTGGCCAGACTGCTAAGCAATTTACTGACACGGGGGAGGGAAATGCATGTCGCCTGTAGCATTAAGGGATAAGCTTTTGCTTATTGGTTAATCAGTTAATTGACTTCACTATTGCCTCCCTACTCAGGATGTGCGATTTTTCACATCCTAGAATGGGGTGTGTGTGTGTGTGTGTGTGTGTGTTGTGTGGTGCGTGTGTGTGGTTCTTACCTCAATGGAGTCCTAGTATTGGTTGGGACATCAAGGCACTCCCGGGATAACTGTATTATAGCTTTAATATTCGTTATGATGATAAACCAGACCACTCTCTTGACCAGTCATGGCTAATCTCTATCTAGCACTTTGCATGTTGGGCAGGGAGGCGCCGAAGTGGGTGGGGATGTCCGGTAGCGCCTGCCCCAGTGGCACCGCATGGGGCGGCATGGGGAGCTGCTTGCACAAAGGACCTGCTGCCCGCTGCTGGCGTGGCATGCTGCCTGCTTTGATGGCATGGCTCTGAGCGGGCAGCTCCCCTCCCCTCCTGCCCACCCCAGACCGGCACTCCGCCCACCCCTGAAATGTTCTCACCTGCCCGTCCTGAGCCAGGGACAGCACAGGGCACTAATCCTTTCAATCTCTTAATTCTGGGGACTGAAATAGCGAAGATCACTGGGTCAGTGGGAAAAGCCGCAGGCCCAAGTGGCCATGGTGATGCGGACAGAGGGGAAGAAGCTTGCTGATGATCTAGCCCGGCTTATCTGATTTTCAGGTTCATGGGCTCCCTGAGCCCTCCCGCCCCGGGTTGGCTGGAGGCCAGAAGGGCTGGGAAAGCAGGGATGGGACCCAGGCGAGCAGCCCACTTCTTACTCTGCAACCAGCGGCAGCACTGACTGTTTGCAAATGTTCCCAGGCCCCTTTAAGGCAGGTGATCCGCAGTGGGAATCAGGGTGCTTGGAAGGATGGGGGGGATCTCGCTTGGAGAAAGCATCTTCCCCTCTCCTGTCCTGTGTCCAGCCGTTCATTGTGGTGACTGTTAAAACAGCACCTACAGGCCCCACGTTTGTGCCGGGCGCTGCCTGGACGCAGAGGGCTCTGCCTTGAGAGCAGAGAGGAAGGGTGGGAGGGACACTGTCAGGAAGAGAGACCCAGTCAGTGCTCCCGATAAGTTGGGCACTTGGGCAGCCTCCCGGAGAGATTCAAAGGCCGCTCTGCTGATTAGCAGAGTGCCCACTGCCAGCAGCATGTGTTTCTATGGGTGGTGCACATCTGCACATGCCTCCCTCCGTGCACATAACAAAATTTATTCTGCACGTGGGTGGGAAATATTAGTCTTAGTGTGGTGCATGACCCACTAGACAAGACTGTCTGCTTCACAGGCCAGTCTGAGCATCACCTCCTGGTCCTGACCTGCATGCTGGGCATTCACTCAGCACTGGGTGAGATTAAGCTCCTGGGAATGGCACCTAGCAGTCACCGGGCTTTGATGTGTCGATCTGCCAGTGCTATGTCTGAGTGTCCTACCCCAGCAGGGGATCAGCTTGGCTCAGCTAATGCTGCTGCAGCTTGCTGTGTCTTCAGTGTGGGGCACCTGCCCAAGGGGCGTGTGGGTGTGTGTATGTGAGTGCCTGCCTGAGGTGGCTGGTGTGTGTGCGTGCGCGTATGTGTGCAGCCTGGGGTTTGAGTCCAGCTCTGGCTGTGTTCATGGAGCTGTTGTTTCTTTGTGAACCTGTGCAGGCAGGTGGCTGGGAAGGTGCAGGTTCTGTGTGTGTGTTTTAGATGATGTTTAGAAGGCTAACAGCATATTAGGGTGCATTAGGAGGAGCATTTCCAGCAGATCCAGAGACGTGATTATTCCCCTTCATTCGGCTCTGGTGAGGCCACATCTGGAGTATTGTGTCCAGTTCTGGGCCCCCCACTACAGAAAGGATGTGGACACATTGGAGAGGGTCCAGCAGAGGGCAACCAAAATGCTGAGGGGGCTGGAGCACATGTCCTATGAGGAGAGACTGAAGGATTTGGGTTTGTTTAGTCTGCAGAAGAGAAGAGTGAGGGGGGATTTGAGAGCAGCCTGCAACTTCCTGAAGGGAGGTCCAAAGAGGATGGAGGGAGGCTGGTCTCAGTGGTGGCAGGTGGCAGAACAAGGAGCAATGGTCTCAAGTTGCAGTGGGGGAGGGCTAGGTTGGATATTAGAAAAAACTCTTTCCTAGGAGGGTGGGGAAGCACTGGGCTGGGTTCCCTAGGGAGGAGGTGGAATCTCCATCTCTAGAGATGTTTAAGTCCCTGCTTCACACAGCCCTGGCTGGGATGATTGAGTTGGGGTTGATCCTGCTTTGAGCAGGGGGCTGGACTCGGTGCCTCCTGAGGTCTCTGCGAGCCCTGGGGTTTTATGATTCTGTGACCTCCCCCCCCGCCGTGGCTCTCCCACCTTCCTGCAATGTTCCTGCTCCCCCTAGTCACGCTTCCCCGTTTTTCTCACATTCCACGTTCCTCCTGGTAAAGAAAAGGACCAACCCCAGAGGGCTTTCCTGCTGCTTGTCCCAGCGCGTGGAGCCTCTAGGGTGCCACATGAGCCTGCACCCCCGGGCCTGGCCACCGTGACTCTGGTCTGAGGCCGCCAGACACACACACACACACACACCCTGTGGGTCTCAGCCTGCCCTGCCCAAGGTCAGCCTGGGGGCTCCCTCCAGCCCGGCCCAGCAGCTGAGAAGGGCGCTCTATCTCCACACCAGCCCGGCCCATCGCGCCGCGGGCTACAAGGGCACGGCACGGCGGCAGGGGAGATGTGAAAGGAGCCCTCAGGCAGCCTGAAGGGGGGGGCCGTGGTGCTGGGCGGGGAGGGGGTGATGC
Source organism: Pelochelys cantorii (assembly GCA_032595735.1). NCBI lineage: Eukaryota > Metazoa > Chordata > Testudines > Trionychidae > Pelochelys > Pelochelys cantorii. The sequence goes on from CM064354.1 coordinate 3,083,192, forward strand.
TAGGAGACTCGGTTGTGGCCTCAAGGCGAGGGCAAGGTCCAGGCCAGAGCATAGGAATGGAAGTTCTTAGCCACCGGGGCAGTCCCCCGGGGCAATAGGAGATGCCAGGGAGTGACTGGAGCAACATGGATCCAACTCTGGGGTCCTCTGAGGGAGGAGGCTAGGCCTGGTGACCCCAGAGTCACCCTCATGTCTCTGGGATTGAAACTTCGGGGACGTGGCTTTGGGGGCCTTTTGCTTTAAGTCTCCAGGGGACGCCCACCCTCCCAGGTCTGGCTTGTAAGGGGGCGCACGAGAGCGTTCAAGGGCCTTGGGTCCTCCCTGGCGAGCAAAGGGTTAACCCCCAGCCTAGCGCGGCTCCCTGTGTGACCTTCCCCTGGTTTAAAGCCAGGCTGGGGAGGTGAAAGGCCCTGCATTAGCGCCCTGCGCCACTGAGCCGCTCTCTGTGGGGCTTGGGCGCTTCTATCCTGGGCCCATAAGCACCTCTCTGGCTGGCACGCTGGAAAAAGCCAGGGGTTGGAGGCTTAACGTTATATATAGTCCAGCCCTGGGTTAGCCCCCCTGTGGAGAGATTTCACTTACTGGCAGCGTGTTTCTGTCATTCAGTGAGATCTTTGATTGACACTGGGGTGGTGTAGGGGGGAAGCAGGCCCAGAACATATATCTAGATGGTTATATAAGGAGATAGTGTGATCGAGTGGTTAGAGCAAAGGAGTTGGCAGTCCGGGCTCCTTGGGACTGGGGCCCAGTGGCCTGTACATTGTTCTGGGACTCTAAGAGCCTAGATTCCAGGCATGGGGATATTGGGCAAGTCATTTTGCCTTCCTGCTCCTCCCACCCCCCCGTGCCTCGGTTTCCCTACCTGTGGTGATAAATACTGCCCTTCTCTGCACAGTGCTTTGCAACTTACTGCTTTAAGGTGAGGGATTGTGACTCAGGCCCAGGATGGCCAGATGGACCTTTCTGAGCATCCCGTCAAACTCCTTCGCCCTTGTGCAACATTTATTTGCTCAGCTGTGAACATGGGCCCCTGTGTGTCCCAGCCACCTGACCACTCACCGGGGCCGTGGGATTTGGGGGTTGGATTTGGTTTGGTGCTTCGACCTTTGAAGGCCACAGGGCACAGGGGTTAGTGCAGCCAAGTGTAGGACACCCGAGTTCTCATCCCAGGCCCAAGTCACTGAGTGACCCTGAAAACACTCCGTGCCTCAGTTTTCCAGACTGTCCCCATCCTGCCTTCCTTAGAAAGTGGCAAGGGGGCTGTGGGGGGAGCCTGGGAGCTTGTCTGTAAGACCGAGAGGGGCAGGTTCTCTCTCAGCTTGGTCACTGCGCTCTCTCTCACACACACACTCCCTTCCTCGCAGGGAGGGAGGGGCGGGGCAGGGCTGTTTCCACAGAATAACACTGCTGGGGGAGCGGCTCCCTTAAGCCCGTCCAAATTTGGCACAAGCAGCTTAGCCCTAAAAATTCTTTCCCTCTCTGTTCTTGTAATAGGATCCCAGCCCAGCAAAGCCCCCGGCTTAGCCAGCGACCTTAACGTGCGAGGCAGGACCGCAGCATTAAGGGCTGGGGAAGCAGAAAGCCCAGAGCAGGGCACTCACATACAGAGCTCATCAGCCCACCCCACCCCCCTCCGCCACGGCCCGGTGTGGGGAAGTGAACTGGCAAAGGACCAGTCCTGCTGAGGGAAGGCGCTGATCCCCTCAGGAGCTGTGCAGAGCAGTCGAGAGGGCCACTGGGGGCGCCCTGCAGCTTCATGAATCCAGCCTCTGATTTGCCATTCTGGGCTTGGTGTTTGCCCCGGTCCACCCGTGGCCTGGGCCCCACGCTGAAATAGTGGCCCTGTGGGTCTTGGCCACCCCTCAGGATTGGGCCCCAGTCATGTCCAGGGGAGCACGTGGCTGAGATCCACAGGGCTGATCCAGAGCGGGGGGCTCCAAAGTGATGTCTGGGGTGGCACGGCTACAGGGTGGTAACTAAGCACTGGATAATTAGGAATGGGCGGTTCCCACAGTTATCAGTTACCAGGGAACCAAGAGCAGGTGTAGGAAACAGGGAGGAGAGTCCCTTCATCGTTCTGTGCCTCCATTTCCCCTGCTTTTCCTCTGTCTTGCCCAGTTAGACTGTGGGCTTTTCAGGGCAGGGCCTGTTTCCTATGCTGTGTGTACAGCTCCTAGCACAGTGGGGCTGTAATCTCACACACGGCCTCTAGGCGTTGTTGTAAAACAGAGAATACAGAGGTCTCGGAGGGTGTAGACAGGCCTGGCAAACCCAGCAAGAGGGCTGACAGGGCCAGGGCTGCCTGGGAGCTTGCCCTTTTCATTGTGTTCCCCATCCCTGAATGAGCCATGGACCGGTGCTGCCAGGCCTCTGCCATTCGTCCGCTGTCAGCGCCGTGCCCCTGTTCGCTGACTGTGCTGCTAGGAAGGAAGGGAGTGTGGCTGAATGGTTAGAGGAGGAGGCTTGGGGTCAGGACTCCTGGCTTCTAGTCTAAGATCTGAGGTGAGAGGGCATCTAGTAGTGTTCCCTATAAGCTGCGTACAGGTGAGGCCACCCAGGAGAGATTCTAGTGGTCCACAGCAGGGTTTGTGTTTCTATTGGTGTGCACATGCCTTGGCACACATTAGAAACATTCCGCCCATGGATGGAGGAGATTAGGTGTCTAGTGGCTAAAGCATGGGAGTGCAGTCAGAGTACCTGACTTCAGGCATGCGCTCCAAGACTAGAGTGGTGTCTAGTGGTTAGAGCCGAGCACAAAGACACATGGTCCCTGGGGTCTGTTGCTGCCTTTTTGGTTAGAGGGGCTGGGACGCCGGACTCCTGGGTTCTAATGCTGGCTTTGGGTGGGCAGTGTGGCGTGGGGCTAGAAAAGGAGACGGGGTAAGGCTCCTCGGCTTTGGGAAGTAGTGTGATCTAGTGGTTACAGCAAAACACAGGAACTCAGTACTCCTGGATGCTAAGAACTTGCAGCTTTGTCCTCACCCTGGGAAAGATTTCAAGACAGACAGACAGACAGATTCTGGCTGCATGCCAACTATTGCCCCGGGCGAGGGGAACCAGGCAGAGCCAGTCTCCTAGCTTGTTACCCAGAATGGCCCAGCCCTTAGCATAGACCGAGTGGGACTCTTGCCCTGAGAAGGGTGGTAATTGAGACTAATAAATAGGGAAGTTATTAACAGCAGCTGTGATTCAATAAGGCTCCATTTACCTCCCCTAATGACAGTAACCAGCCTGGCATATGCATGGCCAGGAATGACACCTGTGCCAGCCGCGGGAGCCTCACGCTGCCTAATCCCGCTCCAATACCCCAGGGCGAGTCTGCGCTCCCCTTAATGAAGAAATTCAATGTTCCAATTAGCTTCCCAACATGCTGCCTGGGGAACAGGGGCCGCGCCAAGCCGCCAAGGCCCTTTGCTGGGCTGCTTTTCGGCCTGGACGAAGAGCAGCAATTCCCTTCCTTCGGCGCGGGGCGGCCGCTCTTTGAACCTGAGCTGCATGTGGTACTTGGGGTGAGCAGGCAAAGGCTGGGCCGGCTGGGGAGGAGTCGGCATGGTCTGACGTCCGCTGCCAGTGGCTGTGGGGCCCGGTGGGTCCTTTCTGGCCACCGGCATCTGCACAGGTGAGTTCCACTCCTGCTGCCTTTCTTATGTGAGTCGCTTGCCTGCTCTGTGCCTCAGTTTCCCTTTCTGTCAAACGGAAACTGGGATGTTGTGAGGCTTCATTAAGGGTAGCCTGGAAAGGGCTTTGAGATCCCTGGGTAAAGGAGGTGATAGAAACGCAAGGTATTCTCCAGTAGAGGAGAATCGCTTTGCCCACCACTGATATGCAGCTACCTCTGATGTGAACTGCCACAGCTGTGCAAGAGGTTCGGACAGGACGCAAAGAACGCTATACCTAATGCCCTACAGACATCCTCTATGGTTTCCAGGACAACCAAAGTACAAGGATCGTCCACTATGGGACCCAGATGACATTTGGAAAAACGAGTCAGTCTCAGGCAGGTCAGTAGCCATGCTGGATGCGTTGAATACGTATGTTTGGGAGCTCTTTGCTTAAAGAGTAAACGCCAGCCCTCTTTATCGAAGTGGGCCCCATATCTTCCAGGAGTCGCACCAGGTACCTCCTTCAGAAGTCGGTGCCTGCTCTTCGCACATCAGCAGAGTTTGGACCCCCAACCCAGCCTCCATCACGGGGCGGGGGACCTTTTTTAGGTCAGGGTCCGCTGACCCACAGAAAAATCAGTCGAGAGCCACACACAAGTGAGAAGCAAAAAACCCCCAAACCCTCACGGACATGGCCCCTGACTCCGAGCAGGGAAGCACTCCCCACATTTCCTTGCACACTGGAGCCTGGGGGGCCCACGGTAGTAGATTTTGTGTGCTCCAGCCCCACAGCAGCCAGCACAGTCTCTCCAATGCTGTGGGAGGAGCCCCAAGCCTCGGGGGCTGGATCAAGGCAAGCGGGGGGCTGCATCTCTGGCCTCAGGTTTCCCAGCCCTGCTCTATCACTTCAGGGAGCCACTGGTTCCTGGCAGAAGTAGTAAGGTGTTATCCCATGTGGATACTAGAGGGAGCCGTGATACATACACGTCACATGAAATAGGCTTGGGTCAATGCACAGTGCAGGGGGGTGTGGCTGGCAGTTTACCAGGGAGCAATAAAGGTGGCAAAGTTTTGAAAAGTTATGGACCAAAGGATGGCGGGGGTGGGGGATGACAAAATCAAACCATGCCTCAGGCATTATTCATTTGTACTGCACGGGAACGATTTAGATACCACAGGTCTGAGCACCTAAAATAACCAAACCTACAGGAGCCCAGCAGTCTGGTGTTTCCGGCTTTTATTGCTGGTTAATATGTGAAAAGAAACAATCATAAACTAAATAAAAAACTCACCCATGGATGAGGAGCTATTATGGGAAAGAGAGGCGCAAAACACAGCCTGCTTAGAGCCCTGTAAAAAACCTTTCTTCACAAGAATCACTTCAGCAGCTTGTTCACGACAGAGATCAATATTTTCTTAGTCCGTATGTCTAATGGACAAAAGTATCTTGCTTGTAGAGAGTCAAAGATGTTTAAAAAAAACTGTCTGTGCTTTCGCATCTCTAGTGGAGAAACAAAGAAAGGAAAAAAAGCAACACCAACCTTTAAGAATGGCTTGGATCTATTCCTGGCTCTTGAAGGACTGTGTGGTGTAATGGTTAGGGCAGGGGACAGCTGCAGGATTGCTCGCTCTGGGAAGTCGTGAGATCTGGGGAGGGGCTGGATATCAGGACTCCTACTTACATTCACAAGCAAAGTTGTGAAATCAGTACCAAGGGAACTTTCTTTCCTTCCTTTTTCTTTCTTTCACTCTGGAACAAATATCATGAGTGCAGATGTGCTCCCATCTAACCTTGCTGAAGTCCAGGGGCTTAAATGGCTAGAAACAGGAACAAAATGCAGCCCTTTATTTTTCCAAGTGAGCCTGGTTGCTGAGTGGGAACAGCCCAGAGCAGAGGCCACAGACAGCAATGACTCAGGCAGGGAGAATTCAGCCATGAAGCAGGAAAAGGAAGGAGAGCCAGACTGGGCTGGTTCCTTCCTGCTTCCTTCCTTCCTCCACATGCTCTGTCTTCTCCCAGCAAGCACCTGCTGAATGAAATGCAGAGTTCTCTAACTTCCCACCCTGCAGAGAAAGGCCCCCCACCATCGCTCACTCTCTCTTGGAAAACTGGGGATGGTTTGGGGGGGGGGGGCAGGCAGTATAGACTCGGGGATGAGGCAGCTAACTGGGAAATCTGGGTGCTATTCTCAGCTCTGGGTCTCGCTTGTCCAGCAATATAATGGGGATATTAATCCTTCATCGCTCTCGACTGTTGGCAGTTGAAACTCTTCAGGGCAGGGGCTGGCCCTTTGATGGCCACCATCTTGAGCGGGTGCGCCAGGGACTGAGATGGGGACCTCCAGATAGGAGCAGAGGAAGCCCCCTAAAAGGAGGGGACCACACGAGCCCAACCCATGAAGCCCTGTCCCCTCACCACCCCTTTGCCCTGGGCTCCTGTTCCCTGTCTTCTCCCCTACCCCATCGCTCAACCTTACAGCCAGTAAAAATTGTGGGGGGGCATGGCCCCTGGCCCCCCCTTTTCCGGTGTCCAGGCCTCCAGAGCTAAATGCCAGGGCTCTAGTGCCCGAGCTAAGACAGCGTAACTCATGTTGTAACGAACTTACATCCTCGGTGGAGCAGGGACCCATAATGCACCTCAGCAGCGAGATCCATCCCTTACAAGTAGGCCATACTAGTTCAGACCAGTGGTCCATCTAGCCCACTGTCCTGGCTTCTGAGGGAGGGAACAGACCAGGGCAATAGTGGAGTGATCCATCCCTGGTCTGTAGAGAAGTTAGCGGGGCTTCAGGGAGACAAACGATGACTGTAAGGGCGCATCTGTACAGCAGGGCTTAACTCGAAATAAGCTACCCAAATTGAGCCACATCCATTGCGTAGCTTATTTTGAAATGAGGAGTGTCTCCACAGCACTGATTTCAAAGTGGAGCCCTCTTCCCCCGACTTTCCTTCCCCCTCGTACCACGAGGGTTACAGCAGTCGGAGTAAGACGTCCTCCCGCTTGACAGTGTGTCGACATTATGTCGAAATAACTGCCAGCCGTGTAGACTCCAGAGAGGAATGTTGCGAATGGGCTGTCCCCAAGAGCCAAGCTCTCTCCCGACGCCTCTCCTCTCTGCTCCTTCAGGGGTGTGTGTGCAGGGTTTGTGTGTGTATGTGTGTGTGTTTGTGTTTGTGTGTGTGCATTTCCAAAGCACCCACGGGCCCAGTTTTCCTTTCCCTGTTGCAAGCCGACACGGCTGCTTGACCCACCATGAGCTGGGCTGTGCGCGCTGCGTGGGGGCTGGCTGCGTTGCTGGGGAGATGGGGGTTTTGTTTACCCTCTGGGTTGTGATAACGAGTGTGAAAGGGGAGGAAAAGTACATGGTGTCCAATGTGCCTGACCCACTTTCCGCCGCGCCCACCGCTGGCTATTGGGTTGCAGCTGTGATTGTTGCTTAGAAGGAAGGATCTGGAAACACGCAGCAAAATTGCTCCCCCCCCCCCGCCAAACAATCAGGCTTCATACAAAGGGACCAAGAAACTGGGTCTTGCAGCTTTTCTCCAGCCCAGCCACGGAGCACGCAAAGGGCCGAGGATTTGCAGGAGCAGTCCTGGGAGGTGGCAGACAGGGCCTCAGCTCTGGCAGGTTTAAGAGGCCCCGTAGCATTACCGAAAATATGAAATCTAGGAATGTTTATGTATTTAGAAGCCCCTTATAACTGAGGCCCCAAACTGAAGCTTACTTAGCTTGTGCGTAAATCCAGCCCAGCGCTCGGCATCTGCAAACACATGGGCTGGATCCCCACTCTGGACACAAACGTGTCACTAACTACAGGGGACAGTCAGGCCCTGTCTGTCTCCACATTTGACTGCCTTGCCCATGTGCTCTGACCTGGAACAGCCATCACTCCCGGTTCAGTCTCCAGTAGCATTGAATTGTACTTTGGTCACTTACGTCGGAATTTCTTAGCTCCACGGCCTAAAAGCTCGCAGGTTTCAACCTACAGGACGTTTTTCAAAAAAACCTTCACTTATGTCCACAGGGCAATCGCATTCTTTCGAAAAAAAATCTTAAAAACAGAGGGTTTTTCCGACATTGGTAAACCTCTTTCTCCGAGGAAGAAGCCTTTTTCCAAAAGAGCTCTTTCGGAAAAAGGCGTGTGTGGATGGGGAAGAGGGAGTTCTTTCGAAAGAAGAGGAAAGAGGAAAAAGCACAGGTGCCCTGGTGGCCACTCTGTCCACAGTAATCACAGCTTAAATGCAAGAGAGCGTCCATTCAGTGTGGACGCTATCTTTCAAAAAAGCACATCGCTTTTTGGATGTGCTTTTGCTGTGTAGATGCGCTCTTTCAGAAGACGTTTTTTTGGAAGATCTCTTCTGGAAAAGCTTCTTCTGAAAGAAGCCTGCAGTCTAGACATCACCCCAGAGGTGGCTCTTCTGGCGTTTGATTTCGTGGGTCTAATAAAGACCTGCTAAATCGAACACAGAGGGCCCCAGTGGTGAGGAGTAATGGAAGCCAATGGGAGTGTTTGCTCCTGTCAACCTCCCACTGTGAAGACAGCGCCAAGCTCAGCTTAAGGTACGTCAGTTATTTACATATCTTAAGCCGATCTTCTGGGTCTAGTATAGACTTGGGCAGTTGGTACAGCTGGGGCTGGGGAAGGCAGGCCCCCAGCCCCAACTACAGCCCTGCCCCCTCTGCTGAGGCCCCGCCCTCCACAGGGAGGAGACGGGGCAGCGCATCAAGTGCACCGCCCCATGGGGAGGGGAAGAGATGAGAGGGGGTGAGCATGCGTGCACCCCCCAGCCTCCCTGGCCCCCAGAGCAGAGGAGGAGGGAGGAGGGCATGAGGCCTGTCTCCCGCCTCCCTCGAACAGCGGGGAAGGCGCCTGGCTCCAGCCTCCCTGGCCAGATGCACAGGGACGGAGGGTGCTCCGGGGCAGCAATACTCTGCCCCCAGTAGGCCTCCAGCAGGCGTTCTGGGGGCAGAGTGTGGGCGGGGCCATGCCTGGTGGTTTGGGAAGGCAAAGCCTTCTCCCACCCAGGCACCACATGCCCCTGAGCCTATACCTGGCCTTAGATACCTAATACACGATTCTTCCTTCTAACTACTAACCAGCCTTACACGTCTATAGTCCCACAGCTGACCTCTATTTAGCATACCACGATTCTATGTGACAGAACAGGTTAGTTCGTTATAACATCACACAACAAACGAACAGTAAACTAAAAGTATTGGCTACAGAGTGGAAATCCTCATAGCTCCTTCCCAAACACCTTCCTGTCTTCTGCAGCACATTCAGAACCCATGAGCCAGCCCCCCCCCCCATTGCTCAGAGAGTGAAGAAAAGGACGGAATTAGCTGAACAGAGAAATTATGATCAGAGTGTCAGGCCTTTAAAGAAGGCTCGAAACCCCTATGACAATGGAGGGCAAAGAGAACCAGAGGTGGGTAATGTCTGGGTGGAGCTGGGGTGGGTTTGCCTGGAGCTGAGCAGGGGACGTTGAGGCAGGAATGGCGAAAAGACTCCACTGAGTCGAGACTGAGGATCAGATCAGAGATGATCAAAACTTTTCATCTGAAACGTTTGGGAGTTTTCATGAAAATGCTGCTTTTTTGTTTGTTTGTCAAAAATGGACATTTCCGCAGGAATAAGGTGTGCTTTCAATACATTTGTTCAGGTTTTTGTCAAAAAAAATGAAACGGAATTGTTGGCACCTGAAAATTGAAAAGCTTGGACTGTTAAAAAAAAACCCACTCCAAACAAACAAAAAATCAGTTTTCAGATGATTGCCAAAAACAAAATAAAAAATAAGAAATACAATTTTTGACAAAGCTCCAAAAACCTTTGAACATTTTTTTTGACGGGCACATGAAAGGTTCCATTTTCAATTAAATGTTTCATGGGAACGAAGTACATTCACCCCACTTCCCCTCCCCGCCCCAGCTCTAGGTCAGTTACGTGTTCGCTCTAGTAAGTAAGACGACATCCTCAATACCTTTGAGGATCTGGGCCAAAGGAACCAGGAGGAAGTAAATCCTTGGCTGAAATTCATTGCTTTCGGCTTGAGTGTGGCCCAGAGGCTGCTCCTGGGCTCACTGGGGGAGGAGCAAAGAACGCGGCAGAATGAATGCAAAGAGCCGTATCTGACTGTATCATTTGTCCTACCTTGGTTTGTTAGCATCGATTTCTGGAGCGCCTTGTTAATTGGCTTAGCCGGTTGCCATTGTGTTAGCATGCTGCATTGATCTCCCCTGGACGGAAGCTGGTTAGTTAAGAACTATTGTGCTTCCAAAATCCAATCCTCACCCAGGCACTGTGGTAAGTGTGGTGGGGCGTGGGGCAGATTGGAGTGGGGGGGTTGCAAGTCAATAAGGGATCAGCTGTTTAAAAGCAAACAGTTTTGTTTGGCTCCTTTGGCACAGGGCCGAGTCTAAGACTATGTGACTGTTTCTTCCACTTCCCCATCCGAGTGGCTTCCTAGAGCAAGCGTTAACCAGCACCCCATCATTTTAACCAGGGCATTGAGCCCGGAGCAGTGGGGGCAATATCTTTTATTGCACCAACTCCTGCGGGCGCGCGCGAAACCCCTTCCAGCTCCGCAGGGCTCCCCCTCGGGCCGAAATCCAGCTCAGACAAAGTCTGGACCACAGGATGGCTCCAAGGCTGGTTTGCGCCATCCTAGGCCTCGACTCCGTGGGTGCGCCGGGGCTGAAGCACCCGTGGAGAAGAAATAGCGGCTGCCCAAGTGCCCCCTAAGCTGCACGGCTGCAGAGGCCTGGAGAGGAGAGAGGGGGTAGGGTGGGGAGCAAGATGGGAGCTGCTGCCAGCAGGGCAAGGGTTGGGGAGAGTCCTCTAGTCCCAGCCCTGGACAGCTTCCACCCCAGACCCTCATCCTCCGGCCCCCCCTCAGAGCCCTTGCCCTCCTGCATCCAACCCTCTGCCCCAGCCCTGAGCCCTGCAAGCCAGCTCCTCCCCCTCTTCCCAGCACCTCCCACCCACCAACAGGCCCTGCCAATCAGCTCTTTCCTCTCCCGCAGCACCTCCCGCCCGCCGAAGATCAGCTGTCTAGCGGTGGCGGGCAGGAGGTGCTGGGGGAGGAGCAGAGGCAGGAAGAGGCAGAGCGAGGGAGGGACACACAGGGGGGAGAGGGCAGAATGGGGCAGGAAGAGGTGGGGCATTGGAGGCATGGAGGAGGGAAGGGGCGGAGTCTTGGGGGGACCCTCCCAGGACTGGGTTGGGCAGTTCCAGGGAAATCAGAAACGGGGTGGCTCTGCACGCCATTATTTGAGCCCCTGTCCTTAGACAAGGCTCCATTATTCCAGGCAGAGAGACCCCACTCCTAAGAGCACCTCACCGGGACTTTAGCCTCTACATATCTCTGAGGCCCTGGGCCACAGACTTCCTCTGCTCCAGAGAGCTTAGCGACAACCCAGAGGTATATTGCCCCGGGCCACCAGCACTGTGAGAACGAGGATCTCCTTACAAGCAGGGCCCTGCTCTACCCACTAGGCCAGTGCCTCTCCCACTGCTACCCTCAGCATCTGTAACTGTGCACAGCGGGACACATGGCGGGCAAGCAGAGGGCTGCCTTTGCAGGGTAGCTCAACAGACAGGCAACAAGACCAAGAAATCACGATCAGGGCTCTTGGGCTCTGTTGTCAGTTTCACCCCCCCCGATGACCTTGGCGTGACCTTTTCTGGGCCTCAGTTTCCCCTGCACCGAGCAGGGAGAGTTTGCGAAGCTGTGTGGGGCCTGCTCTACATGGTGTTTGGCGGAACATTTCTCTGCCTGGCTGCGCACGAGCGGGGCAAACTGTGCAGTCAGCCCTTGTGAGTAGGAACGGCCCCCAGTCCCCAGCTCTTTTCCTGCCTCTTCCCTCTGCTCTGCTCTGCTCAGCCCTCTCGGCAGTCGTCTCCCCTCCCTTCCTGGGTATGGGGTGCTTGGCACTGCCAATGCTTCTTAAACTTTTTAAGACCGAGGAACACCAAACAATAATTTTTTTTATGAGGAACACCTAGGATTTTTGTTGGAAAAAAAAAAAGGTTGGGGAGAAAAAGGATCAGGGGGGAAGTTATTGAGCAAAATAAAAAAAAAAGGTCACCTGCCCCTTTAAGGGCGGCCATTTTTGATTCTGTTCTCCACGGCACACCTCTGACTGCCTCGCAGCACACCGGTGTGCCGCGGAACACAGTTTAAGAAACACTGGCCTACAGGGTATCCAGCAATGTTCCCTTTAATTTTTTTCCATCTGTGTGCAGAATAAATTGTGTGTGCACCCAGGCATGTGCAGATGTGCACCACCAGTAGAAACACATGCTGCCAGCTGTGGCAGGCAGTGGGCACTCTGCTAATCAGCTGGGCAGCATTTGGATGTCTCCTGGGTGGCCACCCAAGTGCTCAGCTTACAGGGAACACTGGTGCCCAATCTGGGCATCCAGACCGAATTTTAGTGGGCATCTTCTCCAAGCAGGGAGGAAGCAGGAGCCAGGCACAAACCATAACGAGCGGTGGGGGCGGAGTCCACCAGGCCATGGCAGAGCACAGAGACGCTGTCCCAAGGGGCTTTCCCCTCCCTCTGCTTGGCTCAGCCCTGCCCACCTCCCATCCAAGCCAGACCCTGGGAGCAGCTGTCACCAGCTGGAGAAGCAGCTTTCAAGGAAGCAGGAAATGGGACTCATCGTGGGGTCAGAATGGTGCCGGGCACCTCCCCTGCTGGGCGCCCACACCCAGCCTGGCTCTCCACAGGCAGGAAAGGGCCACGGTTTTCCTGATCCCCTCCTGGCTATTTTTAATCCAGGCTCTGCTGCGCAGGCCCAGTCTCCCCACCCCCCATTCTGCTCTGGCACAGTGGCCTAGATCTGCCATTCCGCATGAATTCCCCCCTCCCTGCAGCTAGCCGCCCGCAGGCGTGGGCCCTTGCAGATGGGCTTTGCAGCAGCTGGGCGAGTCCGACACGACTCTTCCATTAGGGCCGATGCATTAGCAAAGAGCTTTCTTGTGTAGGAATGAACTAGCCCCCCTCCCCCCCCCCAGTTATCCCCTCGCCCCAGCACACACTAGGCGCAGCCGCAGGAACAGAAGGGTCTGCCCAGCTGGGGGCCCACTGCCTCGGTGTGATCCCAAGCCCTCGCTGCTTTTATGGGTGGCACATCTCATCCAGAAACTGGGGGGAGGCTAATGAGCTAATGCTTCCCCACCCCTGCCCGCGGGGTGCTGGGGTTATGGTGACTGCTGTAAAGCAAGGGCACCAGCAAGGCTGTTCAGAGAAGCACTGTGGCATGTAGCTAATGGGCTCTGTGCCATCGAGTGCCAGCTAGGCCCCCCTGCCATGTGCATTGGCCAGACTGGACAGTCTTTCCCACCAGGGCCAATGGGCACAAATCAGGGGAACACTTGACCTGGCCGGGGGGGGGAGAGGGGGGGCTCTCATTACTGGATTTCAAAGCAGCTGTTCTTCTACAAAGGAATTTCACAAGCCAGCTACAGAGAGAGGGCGGAATTGACCATATGCAAATGTGACACTGTCTCCCTGGGCCTGGACAAGTTATCGAGCTGGGTAACACATTAGAACACCAGCTTTCCTTCCATTCAACACCCCCTTGACATCAAAGCTAAGCATGGGCCACTTCCAGCCCATTCAATTAGCCTCATTAGCACCTGCACTACAATTGGCAGGTGCTTTTTTCTCTCCCTTTCCCTTCTTATTCTGAGGGTCCCCCCTTTATTCCTCTGCTCAAACTCATCTCAGCTGAGGAAGTGGGTTTTGCCCACGAAAGCTCACGGGACCCGAGATATAGATATATTGCTTAGTCTCCTAAGCTACGTCTGCACAGCAACATTATTTCAAAATAACTTAGTCCGCGTCTACACAGCTGGCAGTTATTTCGACATTATGTCGAAATACTGGCAAAGCGGGAGGCCTTCTTACTCCGACTCCTGTAACCCTCATTGTACGAGGAGGAAGGGAAGGCGGAGGAAGAGGGCTCTATTTTGAAATCCGTGCTGTGTAGACGCTCCCAATTTCGAAATAAGCTACGCAATTGACGTAGCTCAATTTGCGTAGCTTATTCCAAGTTAAGCCCCGCTGTGTAGACCCACCTAGGGTATGTCTACACTAGGAAATTATTTTGAAATAAGCTTATTCCCCGAGGCTGTGTCTAGACTACATCCCTCTTTCGACAGAGGGATGTCAATTACACACTTCAAAATTGCAGATGACGCGGGGATTTGAATTTTCCATGCTTCATTTGCATAATGGAGTCATGGCACTCTTTCGAAAAAGCACTATTTGGAATGTAAAACCGCGGTCTAGATGCGGTTCTTTCGAAAAGGGCAGGCTTTTTCAAAAGTCCCTGTAAATCTCATTTTTTGAGGCATACAGCATCTTTTGAAAATGCCTGCCCTTTCTGAAAGACCCGTGTCTAGACCGCAGTTTTACTTCCGAAATAGCGCTTTTTCGAAAGAGCGCCATGACGCGATTATGCAAATGAAGCGCAGGAAATTCAAATCCCCACTTCATTTGCAATTTCCAAGTGTTTTATTTACATCCCTCTGTCGAAAGAGGGATGTAGTCTAGACACGGCCCAAGGGAAGCCGGAGTGATGATTTCGAAATCAAGGGCTGGGTAGTGCGGACGCTCGCCTTGTTATTTCGAAATAAGGGGCCACAGGACTTCTCGCTGTTTTTAAAGTTACAGACTAACGTGGCTCCCCCTCAGACTCTGAGAGGCACAGTTCTCAGCAGGAGCATGAGGAGGGCAGGGGGGTAGCTTGCAAGCTGAGATTCCCCCATCTACAGCCCACCTGTTTCTCAGCCCCATGCCCGCCCGCATCCTGCCCTGGGCTCCAAAAGCTGGCTTGCACACACCCTGCCCTGGCTGGGTAGCACTTTGGCCGTGTCGATGCCAGAGGGGCTCCTTGAAGAGCCTGGCACTAGCCACTGGGAGGAGGGGGATCCGGACCCAGCAGGCCTGGCCCCGCATGGCACCTGATGGACAGCCCCCGTCCGAGTCTTGGAAGGAATGCTGAGCCCTGCCAGGAACTGCACCCCATGGCCAGGCAGGCTGCCAGCTAGTGGGGGAGGGGGAATGGGTGCTGGCCGGGTGCCCTTCACATAACATTGAGTGGGGGGGTGAGTTGGGAAGGGAGGTGGGGGGGGCTTAGCCCCTCACTCCCCCTGACTCCCACTCCGTCTGGATGGCATGTGCACTGCCCCCATCCTCTGCCCTCCCCACAGCCCGCGAACTGCAGGATAAATCTGAGCGGGCAGGAGGCCAGTTTCATGCGTGGAGGGAGGGTGGGGGCTGGGAGGGGCAGGGAAGCCAGAGGCAGATGGACGGGACTGGCTGCACGGCTGGGCCTTTCTAGCGGGGACTTTAGCTTTTAAGCCTTTAAGCAAGGACTAGGGTGAGATGGGAGATAAACCCCTAATCCGCAGGCCGGGGGAGGGAGACGGAGCGCCAGCCGCAGCAGCTAATGCCTCTCTCCCTCTGCTGGGGCCTCTTCCAAGAGAGAGGACCAGTTCAGGTGTCTCTGTGCCTA
Organism: Pelochelys cantorii; assembly: GCA_032595735.1. Taxonomy (NCBI): domain Eukaryota; kingdom Metazoa; phylum Chordata; order Testudines; family Trionychidae; genus Pelochelys; species Pelochelys cantorii. Next base: position 3,098,322 of record CM064354.1, read on the forward strand.
GGGTGGAGGGGCTGGGGGGTGGCAGGGTGGGTGGGAGGGGAGATCCGGAGCCATCCCCTCCAAGAGTGACGTACGGGTAAGGTTGTGGATAAGAGTGAATCCATGGGGCTCAGGGACTTGTGTTCTGCCCCCATCCCTGGGGAGGGAGGAAAGAATGCCACACCACCTCAGTAGTAAGCAACCACATTTCTCCCTGATGCTAACCCCTCTCTGCGCCTCAGTTTCCCCTCCCACCCTTTCCCTAGTGCATACAGCAGGGTCCTGGGGGCAGGGACTCGCTCTGTGTGCAGCACAACGGGGCCCTGATCACACCATGGTCAGGAACAGAAAGAGCTCGCGCTGGTCTGATTCACCACAGGGCTGCCCCTGCATGGGGATCGACAGCAGTGCAACAGGCATGCTGCACGCCCCTGGGTTGGGAGCGTCTGCGCGGGGGAAATGCCCGTGCCCAGCGCAGGGCAATGGAGGAGCCGGCCCATTGGCTTCAGTGGAGTGACCCCGAGAAAGCACTGAATGACAGTGCTGCCGCTGAAGTCACAGGGCCCCCGCACTGACCCAGACAGGCGACCCCACTGCCCACCCCGCCCTTGCCGACCCGCCCCTGCCCACTCCGCCCCTGCCGACCCCGCTGCTGCAGACCCTGCTGCTGCCGACTGCTCCCCTGCCCACCCTGCCCCTGCTGACCCCGCCCCTGCCGATCCTGGCGCTACTTTAGCAATGTGCCTTTCGAAAAGTGCTATTTCGAAAGTAAAACCGCGGTCTAGATGCGGTTCTTTCGAAAAGGGCAGGCTTTTTCAAAAGTTCCTGTAAACCTTATTTTTTGAGGCATACAGGATCTTCCGAAAACGCCTGCCCTTTCTGAAAGACCCGCGTCTAGACCGCGGTTTTACTTTCGAAATAGCGCTTTTTCGAAAGAGCGCCATGACGCGATTATGCAAATGAAGCGCAGGAAATTCAAATCCCTGCTTCATTTGCAATTTCCAAGTGTTTTATTTACATCCCTCTGTCGAAAGAGGGATGTAGTCTAGACACGGCCCAAGGGAAGCAGGAGTGATGATTTCGAAATCAAGGGCTGGGTAGTGCGGACGCTCGCCTTGTTATTTCGAAATAAGGGGCCACAGGACTTCTCGCTGTTTTTAAAGTTACAGACTAACGTGGCTCCCCCTCAGACTCTGAGAGGCACAGTTCTCAGCAGGAGCATGAGGAGGGCAGGGGGGCAGCTTGCAAGCTGAGATTCCCCCATCTACAGCCCACCTGTTTCTCAGCCCCATGCCGCCCGCATCCTGCCCTGGGCTCCAAGAGCTGGCTTGCACACCCCCCACCCCGGCTGGGTAGCACTTTGGCCGTGTGGATGCCAGAGGGGCTCCTTGAAGAGCCTGGCACTAGCCACTGGGAGGAGGGGGATCCTGACCCAGCAGGCCTGGCCCCGCATGGCACCTGATGGACAGCCCCCGTCCGAGTCTTGGAAGGAATGCTGAGCCCTGCCAGGAACTGCACCCCATGGCCAGGCAGGCTGCCAGCTAGTGGGGGAGGGGGAATGGGTGCTGGCCGGGTGCCCTTCACATAACATTGAGTGGCGGAACAGCCGCGTCGGGGCAAAGCGTGAGCAGGTGAGATACAGCCCATGGGCCAGATCCCCGGCTGGTGTAAATCAGCGTCACTCCACTGCCAACCTTTCTCTGCCACAGCAAAGCTCGTTATCAGACTGGCCAACGGGCGGACCAAAGGGGCAGCACTCCAGCGGGGATTCAAAAAAGCCCGGGGCTCCCAGCCACTGCTACGGCTGCTGCTATCACAGCAGTGGGGGGTGGCTAGAGCCCCCGGCCCTTTAAATCGCCGCCGGAGGGCTGTGCGGTGCACTCCAGGCAACTCTGAGGGCTGGCGGCAGTGGTGGGGGGAGAGGAGCACTCTGGGAGGTGCTCACAGCTGGCTACCTCCAACCCCACCCCTTACACCGAAGGCCCCGCCCCTTCCGCGAGCGCAGAGCCAGCCCTCCCCACCTTGCTGGGGCCCAGCAATCCTGACAGCCCCCCTACCTGTTGTTATATATCCCGCCACATAGCTACTCACGTCACCCCTTCATCTTCTCTTTGCTAAGCTAAAAGTGTCTCACAACCAGACAGGTTTTCTGATCCTTAGCCTGGGGCCCTAGACTGCAGCCCCTTAGCCCTGCGCTCCAGCCCGGCCTGGCTGGGGGGGTGCTGGAGGAGGCTCCTTTCCTCCCTCCACCCCTGCTGGGCTAGAGCTGCAGGGGCTGGAAGCTCCAGCTGTATGCTTCCCTTACTGCAGGCTCTGCCCCCGCAGCTCCCATTGGCCAGGAGTGGTGGTGAATGGGAGCTGCGGGGGGCGGTGCCTGCAGGCAAGTGCACAGAGCCCCCTCCCCGGGACTGTGCCACCAATGGGGAGCTGCCCCACATAACTGTCCCATCCCCCAATCCCCTGCCCCAGTCATGAGCCCCCTCCTGCACCCTAATGGTAACCCGCACCCCACACCCACCTCAGCCTCCTGTCCTAAACCCCTTGTCCGCAACCCCGCCCCAGAGCTCTCACCTCCTCCCGCACCCCAACCCTCTGCCCCAGCCTGGAGTCCCCTCTGGCACTGCAAACCCCGCATTTTGGCCCCACCTGGAGCCTAGGGGGGGCCCACAAAATCTAATAGCCCCGAGTCCCCTCAAGACGTAATCCGGCCCTGCGCTGTGTAACTGGACAGCTGCAGGCCTGGGCCCTGCAGTATCCGGCTGTGATTTTCAGGGCCCCTGGGGACTTTTGGTGGGGAGCTGGGTTTGATTCCATTCTCCCCATGTCTTTTGTGCCCCCCGGGTTTGGATTCTGGATGCCCCTGGGGTTTCTGGCTTCAGCAGCGGCATTTTTCAATCCCGGGATCAGCCCTGCGCCCGGCAGCAAACCCAGACAGCCATCGGGTGCCATCGACACAACGTGCGGAACCAGGCAAGAGAGGGTCACAAGCAGGGCTGGGGAGTCGGGGAAACAATCCAGTTCAGAAGCAGGGTTGGGGCAGCTGAACTCAGGGACTCCCAGAACCTCCCCCCGCTCCTCCTTGGGTCTGGGAGCTTATCTAGGCGCTGATTCAGCCAAGCCCTGACGCACACGGGGAAGGGTTTGGCTGACTAGAAACAGGAGCTTCTGTCTCTCGTTGGTTTTACCTTGAACCTGCAAAAGCCCAGAGCCAGCAGAAAATCGGCAGCTCCGGGAGAGAAATTGTTGTGTAGCTTTAAAAAGAAAAATCCCATTGGGAGCTTGTTTTGCACTGTGGTTGCCTGAGGCGTCCCGAGACCGCGGCTGGCGCGGGCTGCGTTGGACAGCTGTCAGTTCGGGGGGAGGGGGAAGGGAAAGGTTATCTTTTCTGCCAACCCGCTTCTGCACAGGGCTGGTGTGGTTGTGAAACCCTCTTCTAGAGTCTCATGGTGTGTTAAATAACCCATAAGCCTCTCCCTCCCTTCCCTGGGCCCGTGGGGCATGGCGTGTGCTCGGGTAACAACCACACTTCAGAGAGAACAGGGCATCTCTGGGAAAATGGCTCCCGAAGGATTTCAAAGGGGGGGCAGATCAGTCTTTCTCTATGCAGCATCTGGGCCTGACCTCACCTGCATCCTGGTCCTCACCATCTCAGCCAGGGCCAGGTAGCTCTATGGAAGGGATTTTTGCCTGGCATTTTTACTGCTGTTACCCCTTTTGACTTGAGAGGTCTTTTAGCATCTGCTGGGTTATTTCCCATTTGGAGAATGAAATGAAAATGGTGAGGGGGCTGGAGAGCATGACCCATGAGGAGAAGCTGAGGGATTTGGGCTTATTTAGTCTAAGGAAGAGAAGAGGGAGGGGGGATTTGAAAGCAGCCTTCAACTACCTGAAGGGATTTTCCAAAGAGGATGGAGAGAGGCTGTTCTCAGCGGTGGCAGATGGCAGAACAAGGAGCAATGGTCTCAAGTTGCAGTGGGGGAGGTCTAGGCTGCATTTTGAGAAAAAGCTATTTCTCTAGGAGGGTGGGAAAGCACTGGGCTGGGTTCCCAAGGGAGGTGGTGGAATCTCCATCTCTAGAGGTGTTTAAGTCCCGGCTTGACAGAGCCCTGGTTGGGATGATTGAGTTGGGATTGGTCCTGCTTTGGGCAGGGGGCTGGACTCGGTGACTCCTGAGGTCTCTTTCCAGACCTAGGATCTATGATTCTGTGATGTTATCTTAGCCCTGTTGCAGCTGTGCAGGCTCAAAGTAGTTTGGTGTGTGGTCTAAACTAAGCACGTTAAGGACTAGTAGACTAGTCAACTATCCAATAAGCAAATGCGGGGTTCTTCTACATTTCAAAGGAGGAATGCGGAAGTGCCTATCAACTGGTCAAGTGGTTGATGGAAATTCCATCAACTACTCGACTAGCAAATTACTCGTTAGTTAACATCCCTAGTCTAAACATAAGGGCAATACTAATAATACTGTTGCCTTTCATCCTAAAGGGGTCTTCAGATTTTCACTGACTCTATGCCCCCGTGAAATGCAGCAAATTCTGGGGTGAAATATAGCAGTTCTTTAACAGCACACTTGAACACTGCCACTTAGGACATGGTGCATCCTGTGTTTGATTGACCTGTAGACAGAATGTAACTTGTCCAAGTTAACCTTGCTGTGGGAATCTAAACACTCAAATTCTCTGACTTGGACACTTGTTCCCCTCAGTGCATTTGTTTATTAAGTTGGTCAGAATTCTTAGTTCAAAACTTATTTTGGCAAAAAAAAACCCATACCTTTTTTTTAAAATCAATTTTTTCACAAAAAAGTGTGTGTGTGGGGGGGAGAGGGTTGCTTAATGTCTTGTTTGTTCATATTTGCCAAACTAAAAAATATTCACAGTGTTTAAATTCTCTGATCATTGGTGTTTCTTGCTGCTTTCTCCTCCTTTTTGCCACTGAATGTGAAAGAAAGTTGGATGCATTGGAGAGGTCTCAGAGAACAGCCGTAAAAATGACTGGAGGATTCGAAAACCTGCCTCATAGACTGCAGGCTTGTCTACACTTGAGACACTGGGCAACATGACAACGGCTGCAGTATCAGTGTAGACACTACAGATGCCCACCAAGAAGGGTTTTCCCATTGGTAGGGCCCTACCAAATTCATAGTCCGTTTTGGTCAATTTTGCAGTCATAGCATTTAAAAAATGGTAAATTTCATGATTTCAGCAATTTGAATCTGAAATGTCACCGTGTTGTAGTACGTGGGTGGGCACAGGGGGGAGGGTTCATGCCTACCCTGAAGTCAGTGCCCTATTCCTGGCTCTGCTGCTGGGCAGCTTTGGGCAAGTCTCTTCACACCTCTCCCCTTCCAACTTCGGTCTGTTTCGCTTAGGAGAAATTTGGGTCTGGGACTCTCTCTTATTCTGGGGTTGTTCAGTGCCCAGCACGGTGGGTCCCCATCTGGGAGGAGCCTTTTAAGTGGTGCTATAATACAGAGACTAGCAATAATGCCTAGGCTCCTGGTCAAATCACACCCCAGTTAAAGTCAATGGCCTACCTCAGAACTACACATAAACTTAATACCATGGGGTCCAGCCCTGTGGGGAGTTCCCCTGATTATGCCCAATACATTAGTGTCATGTGTGTGATTGTGTCACCGTCACGTGGCTGACCCAGGAGCTATAACAACCTGCTACAGGTGGAACCTATCTAATCTGACACCCTCGGGACCTGACAGTCGCTGAACCAGAGAATTTGCCGGATCACAGGATCAATACTGTCTAGCAGCATGACCAACACTTCCGCTGCTTGCTGAGCTCTTAGAAGACAGTTAGGGGTAAACCAGAGCTAAATAACAGCACAGAACACTGAGAGCCAGGACTGGGGACTGTAAACAAACTTTGTGGGACTGTGGGAAACTTTGACACACTCGTGATAAGTGAACATCTGGCGAACTCCCATCCTGCCGGACCACGGGTGTTGCCGGATCAGAGAGTGTTCAACCTGTACTGATGAAGAAGGCTCTGTTAATTCAGCCAGTGGGAGCGTGTGCTAATGGCGCCAGGCTTGGCCTCCTCTGATGGTAGTGGTGGCCTTAGGATCTCAGGAGCTGGCCCTATACACACACAGCTAGACAGGGGTGTGTATGTTTGTGTGGATCTCAGGAGCTGGCCCTATACACAATGAGCAACTAGACAGGGGTGTGTGTGTGTGTGTGTGTGCGCGCGCGCGTTAGGGATGTTAGCAAACATGGGTTTTTTTGGTGAACGTGTAACCACTGACATTTTTAGCGGTTACACGTTTACACACAGGTGGGCAGGCGGGAGCTGACACACCCGGGGAGACAGCTTAAAAGCCAGCTCCCCCTTCCCCATCCCATGGTTGCCTCTGATACAGAGGCAGTGGGGGAGGGAGGTGCGTGTAGTTGTTAGGATTAACCAATAAGCCCAGTCTGATCTGTTAATCGTGTAAACAACTACTCGCTCACATGGCTACTGTGCATGCACACAACGCGTGTCTCAGCACAGAGGCCGGGGTGCATCTCACTCCTCGTTCCAGACCTCAGGGAAAACGCAGAACTGGGTCTGAGTGAAATCTTTTGGGGATCCACCCGTCCTTACCTTACCCAGCTACTCTGAAATAGACAGCAGCAAAGAGGTTAACCCAGCCAGGTAGGCTCTCCCCCTGCTCTTCTGGGAGGACGTAATGATTTCTGCTGCAGAATGGAACCGTCCTATAGGCAGGACAGTGCCCTGGGCAGGAAAGAAAGGGGATTCACGCTAATTGCCAGTGCTGCTTGCTCTTTGTAAATATCAGCATGACCCTCCTGAGGATGACACGCAAGAATGAGCCGGGTTAGAGGAGAATGAGCCAGGCAGAGGATGCTGCATCCCAGGGACTTATACTGGCATCATTCTGGGGCTCCCTGGCATTCATAGTAACATCACAAGAGCTGAGTAGTGTGTCTGTGTCGCCACTGCCCTCTAGTGGATGGAATCAGAATAGCCTTGGCTGTGTGTCATTAGCCCTATACTGACATTATTGTTATTAATTGTTATTGACATTTGCATTGTGGCAATGCCTAAAGGCAGACACCAGGTAGTGTCCAACTGTGCTGGGTGCTGAACAAACACGTAGTAAATCCTAGTTCCTGCTGCAACATGTTTACAGTCTTTTAGCCCCAACAATGAGGCTCCAGCGGCAAACGAGATCACGGTCAGTACCCAAATGACACTCCCAGTTGAGGCCAAGTGGCCTTTCCCATCACACAGGCTCCAGCCTCCCAAGCCTGACAGCTGAAGGGGTGCCTGTTCACACTGTCCAATCAGCCGAAGGAGAGGGCTCCGGGCTCCCTGGGCCCTTATCCAAGCGGGGGTCATTCCGACCACCTCCCCTCTCGTTCATGAGCATGTAACATCCCCTGGGCAACTGTATGGAAACTGCATATCATGGGGAACACGCAAGCTGGAAAGGAAAAGCATCTGGTTCTTCTGACCATCAGAAGATGCTCAGGCCACAGTCCATGGGCTTAGCAGATGCCTTTCCTGTCCTGGTCTGTCGGGAAGGGAAACCTCGAAGACGTATCTTAGCTTTGCTGCGGGCCCTTCATGCTGGAAGCCAGTCCCTATTGAGTGGAGGTAGGACTGTTGTGCTGGGCCAATCTGAGTACTGCCCAATCTGTCCTTCCCCCTCCCACTACAATCCGCACGTGCCAAAGGCAGCCTGGGCAAAAAATCATAAGTGAAATAATTCATGAGCCACTCAGCCCATTCCATGCACTGTTCCTGTGTGCTTCAGCAATGCCATGAATAATTCAAGGCAGCCCAGTAAAACTGCCTGGCCCAGGCACTTTGGCAGAGCCGACACCAGTTACGTTAGCACCCAGTTTGCCCATGGCGGGGCTCCTGGAATCCTTCTGCCCAGGGTTCAGAGGTATCATCGATGGACTCGCTGGAGTAACAGCATGGAAGAAAAGAGCTCGTGGGACGGCCTCTTCCAGGAGTGAGGATTTCAAGGTTGTCTGAGTAGGAACAGGGATAGAGCATTGCCTGGCACTCGAAAGACCTTGATTTAATTCCCACCTCTGAGTAAACCACTCAATCCACTTTATATATTTACAGGACGTATCTGATGCCCATCACCCCAGTACCTGAGCCCAGTAGGGCAGGGCTATTAATCCCCATTGTATAGATGGGGAACTGAGGGCCTAAGAGACATGCCACAGGGAGTTTGTGGTAGGGCATGGAATTGGACCAGGGTTTCCCAAGTCTGGGGCTAGTGGTCTAACCACTGAGCCATCCTTCCTCTCTACCCTGCAAGTCTGATGCTCAGCTGTACCATAGGGAGAGCACTGCCCTACCTCCCCAGGGAGGCTACCAGGATGCAATCCATCAATGAGCCATGGAGCGTATAGCGAGGAGGGCCCAGTAAGAACCTAGATGGCTGGTATGAATTATTGATTGCATTAATCCCTGTGCATTGTTATATGTATTCCAGATGGGGCCCATGACTCCACTGTGCTAGGGGCTGTACAAACCCCTCTATAGGTGGCTGGTGCTTTTCACCCATAGAGCTCCATGCTCTTTACAAAGGTGGGCAAGATACGGCTAGTTCTATTTTCCAGGTGGGGAAACTGAGGCACACGGACGGCCAAGTGACTTGCTCAAAATCTTATAGCAGAACCACTGAGTCCTAGACCACCACTCCACCCACTACCCTTCTCAGCCTTGGGTAGAGCGAGCGAGCTGTGTCTGGCTCTTCCACTTCTGCAGAGTCTATGGCACATGGAGCAGGGTGGAGAAGTTGCCCAAGCCTCCTTGGTTAAAATCCCCACCCCCCCATTGCTGGGTAGCACATTGCATGCCTGTTGTAACCCCCACCAGCAGTGGCGGCTGCCTTCCTGGGTGTGAGTCCTGGCTCCGGGACCCTCTGGAGCAGACAGGAGCTCTCCAAACTGAGGCGATGATGGCTGCCGTTGCTAAGAGATGCCAGGGAGCCCGGCTGCCCGGCTCTTTGCCCCAGCGCCGCGTGCCAGCCAGCTGCCCCCCCCAAAAACCTGTCAAGTCGCATTAAGCCCCGCTGGCTGGTGGAGCCCTAAAACCCCTGCTGCTTTGCTGAACCACGTCAGGCAAATGAGAAGGGAGCCTCTCCACGAGCCAGCGGGCGTCAGAAGCGATCAGCTCATCCGGGGGAAACAAGGAGGCCGCAGCACTGGGTGACAGATGTGGGTTGACAGCTGGGCTCCAAAGCTCTGCTCGGTGGAGGGGAAGGGACGCCGGGGCGGAGGGGCAGAGCCGGGCTGAGAAACCTGCTCCTGACCGCGCAGGCGCATCGGTGGGGGCTTCTCGGCCTAGGGTGTTTTCTGGCTTATAGTTAGACACCTAAGCAGCCATCTTGCCATGACTGACAATTGGTTCCGGGCAGGAGCATGGCAGCTATTTCTAAATGCCATTTATTGGCTACAAGATGAGGGGGAAAGTGAAGGAGATGGCAGTGGCCCCTTATGTCTTGTCTACACTGGCATGTTTTGTCACCACAACCTGCCTTTTGGCGAGAAAACCGTGAGAGTGTTTACACTGCAATGCAACTTTTGTCGTGAAAAACACCCAGTTTTAGCAACAAAAAACTTCCAGCCCTGTGAGAGACTTTTGTCTTTTCCCCTCCCTTTACTGTCGACAAAGAGTCAGTGTGGACACTGCTGTTTGCTTTGTGGACAGAACGGGCTTTCGCCAGTGTCTCCCAGGGCCTGCCCTGATGACTGTACTCAGTGTTCTGTGATCTCTGCCGCCCTGCAGGCATGCGCCCCGCCCCTTTCAAAGCTCCAGGAAGTATCTGACAGATGAGTGAGCTGCTCTGCTTGGGGAACAAACAAAAACCAAATGATTGGAGTGCTCCTGTTCTGATGCTGCAGGCTGGAGAGGCTGCTGTGCTGCTTTGACATTCCTCAGCACGGTGACCTCCCAGAGCTACAAGGGAATCCCAAGAAGTGCAGGGATCAGCTCTACCTTCCCGCCACACTGCACTGTGGGATGCTTACCCACAATGCTTTGCTCTGTCTGTCCACAGGCTGCTAGTAACAGTGGCCATGAAATGTCAACAATGGGAGGCAGAAAAACAGGTTTGACGGGTTTTCACTTTTGGGAACTTTTGCATGTTGACAGCACTTTTTGTCGCCAAACTTCCCAGTGTAGACACAACCTTAGTCTAGCTGTATGGCTGGCTTACCCCATCTCCCACAGCAGGGTTTATAGCAGGGGTGGGGAACCAAAGGTCCAGGGGCCAGATGTGGCCTCTGGCTTGCCTGAATCCAGCCCCTGGGACTCAGGGTCCCCCCCAGCACTGGGGAGCCCACAGAGTGCTCCAGCTTCTCCTCTCCACCTTCTCCTGCAGGGCTGGAGCACACAAAATCTACTAGCCTGGGTCCCCCTAGGCTCTGGTGTGTGAGGGGACTGTGGGGAGAGTCTTTCTCCTTCTCAGCCGGGGTGGGTTTTTTTTTTGCACTTCTCACTTGACTGATTTTCCTGTGAGTCAGCGGCCCCCGACCCAAAAAAGGTTCCCTCATTTATAGCATGAGTGGGGCAATGGGTAGCGCTCCCTCTTCTGGCCGCTTTAGCCCTGCACAGTCCCCAGGGGTGTGTAAGGGCTGGTTCGGCAACTTGCTGTGGGCAGAATGAACCAGCTTCTTTTTAATGTAACAACATCCACACCAGGCACTAACAGGATGGAGAGCTCGAGGAACAGCTGTGCGAGCTGAGCTAGCCAGCAAGTTAAACAGGAGGGTGAGTTTATAAAACATGAGGTTGGAAGGGAGGATTCATAGCTTCTGCTCCTGGCTCTGGGAGGGCAGTTGGGTCCAGTGGTTAGAGTGGGAGTCCTGGGAGGAGTCAGGACGCCTGGCCCTGGGAAAGCATATAGTTTAGTGGTTTGAGCAAGAAGGTGGAACTCCTGAATCCAGCCCCCCCAAACTCAGGGCCTCCCTCCCCCCCAGCATTGGGGAGCTCATGCTGGTGCTGCAGCTGCTGCTGCCCCCCAATGGGGCTGGAGTTCACAAAAGCTACTGCTTTGATATTGTATTCCTAATAAGTGGCATCTTGCCTTTTCCCCTAAAAAGATCCCGTGTGCTTCTTATAAGCATAGCATCCCAACCCTCTATACCCACCTTGCTTGAGTGACCCTCTGGCTGTCATCAGCTAGCCCCTGCCTCCGGGGCAAAGCGCCAGCTAAAATGGCCACTCAGCATAGGCAAGGGGGTGTGGGCCTGCTGCCTTCTCCTGCCCTGGCTGTTTTCCTGTAGCCCTAGTACCCTGAGGTCTTGCTTCAGGCCCTACAGCCTGGGAGCTGGAGCTGGAGCTGGAGCTGGAGCTGGAGCTGGAGCTGGAGCTGGAGCTGGAGCTGGAGCTGGAGCTGGAGCTGGAGTGAATCTGTGTCTCTTCCCTGCCATGAGCCTTTATTTATACTGCCCTGAGCTGGTCCCCAATTGGCTAATTCCTGCCACAGCTGTTGGCTCCACCCTCCACTGCTCCTGCCCTCTCCAAGGGCTGGGTTTTAACCCTTAAAGGGCCAGTGTGGGGCAGATGCCCCAACACAGCCCCCCCTCTACAAGCACAATGGGAGACACTGACCCACTGCCTGGGAGGAAGGTGGTGTCATTCTTAGCAGCTCAGGACTATTTCCTTGTGCCCAAGTCTGCAAAAGCATCCAGCCCCACTTCTATTGAAGTCAGATAGCCGAGGAGGGCTGGGTTTTGGTGCACTGACCAGTATTCACACATACAGAATGGGCAGTGACTATCTAGGAAGGAGTCCTGCAGAAAGGGATTGAGGAGTCATAGTGGACCACAAGCTGAATATGAGTCAACAGTATGATGCTGTTGCAAAAAAACCAAACGTGATCCTGGGATGTGTGAACAGGAGTGTTGTGAGCAAGACACGAGAAGTCATTCTTCCGCTCTGCACTGATTAGGCCTCAGCTGGAGTACCGTGTTTACTTCTGGGCACCACATTTCAGGAAAGATGTGGAGAAATTGGAGAGAGTCCGGAGAAGAGCAACAGAAATGATTAAATGTCTAGAAAACACGAGCTATGCGGGAAGGCTGAAAGAATTGGGTTTGTTTAGTTTGAAAAGAGAAGACTGAGAGGGGACATGATAGCAGTTTTCAAGTACCTAAAAGGGTGTCACAAGGAGGAGGAAGACAAATTGTTCTCCCTGACCTCTGATCACAGGACAAGAAGCAATGGGCTTAAACTGCAGCAAGGGAGGTTTAGGTTGGACATGAGGAAAAACTTCCTACCGGTCAGGGTGGTTAAACACTGGCATAAGTTGCCTAGGGGGGTTGTGGAATCTCCAGCACTGGAGATATTTAAAAACAAGTTAGACAGACGCCTGTCAGGGCTGTTCTAGACCATGCGTGGTCCTGCTGTGAGGGCAGGGGACTGGATGTGATGACCTCTCGAGGTCCCTTCCAGTTCTAGTGTTCTATGATTCTGTGTGTGTGCGTGTGCGTGTGTGTGTGTGCATGTGCGTGTGTGTGTGTGTGTGCGTGTGCATGCGCGCACAAGGGTGCCTTCTTCTGGGCTCAGAAGTTTGCCAGGTCACTCTTGACTGGCAAAATGATTCACTGTTCTCCCCTCCCCCAGAAGCTGTTTCTGTGTCTTATGGGGAGCAGGAAGCAAGCTGGCCAGGGAGGAGTAATGAGGCTAATTCAAGTCGTTTGGGAAGATGAGCTTTTCAAAGTGCCCAGCATCTTCCACCTTTTACATGTTGTCTGTAATCAGCCGCAATCTTGGATGGCCATTGATGGTGCGCGGTTGCCGTGGCAACGGATGAATAGGCCAGGGACTGTAGCATGCCCAAAAAAGTGCTGGCCTCCCATTCAAACAACAACAACAAACACAAATATCGTTTGGGCCGGAAATTAAGCAGTTTGCAAGCAGAAAATAGAGGCTGAAAGGGCTCCCGGGTCCCACGTCTGCCTCTGCCTTGCAGGGCCTGTCAACAACAGGGCCGGCGTCCGCAGGGGTCCTTTATGTGAGCCTGCGGGAAGGGGGGCTATAACTGTGAGGGGTAGCTTCCCCGCTGAGCCGCTTCACATCGCAAGGAGAGAGTGGTTAGCCCCCTTCCTGCCTTCCTTTTTCTGTGGGATGTGTGTCACCAAGGCAGAGGGCTGCAGGTAGGGCAGGGCGGCTCTGGGTTAATGTGTTAGCTGCTGAAGTCCAAACCCTGGAGCAGGCCCCCAACGTAAAGGGTTAGAGGAGTGAGGAGTCGGGTCTCCTGTGTTGTCGGCCAATCCCTGGGAGTAGTATTGTCCCATGGTTACAGCAGGTGTTGGGACCCGTGGGTGCTGTTCCCAGGCTTTGCTGCCATAGAAAAGGGTTTTGGTGTAACCTAAGGCATGAATGGAAATGCACATCTTGAGGTCTCCAGAGGAACTGACTGACCCTGGTCCTCCAGCTCCTTTTATAGGGCCTTCTTGGCCCCTGCATGGCCGCGTCTCCTCCAGCCACTATAGCCTGCTTGGAGGACCTCTCTATTATCTTTCTGTGGCAGGGTGTGGCAGGACCCTAGGGCCTCTGACAGGAGGCCTCAGGGCCTGGTCCACTCCATCACATGCCCTCTACAGTCATTCTCAGTTGGGAATGAGGCTGGCCTTTTTGGGTGTAGCTTATGTTGTTTGGAAAGGCCTTTAAATTAAACTCAGATCAGAATAAGAGTGTCTATAGGTGGGTTGTGGTGGGGGAAGGGAAAGGTACTGGTATAACTGCACCAGTCTAACACTATCTGTATCACTTCTATAGCCAATAACATGTGGACAGGACCCTAGTTCTGGAAGGCTCTGTTAACTAGTGGTAACAGCTGGCCGCTTGCAGGCTAGCAAGTCCAGTTCAAGGTCTCACTTCCAGGAGCTCAGTGGCTTAGACCCAGGTAATCTAAAAGAGCCTAGAGCCTAGGATGAAGACAGTAGTCGACCGCTGTGCTTCTCTAGCTCCCTGGCATGCTCTACTGTCTCTGTGCCACTGCCAGTTCCCCCGCGGGCTGGTGCCAGACTGGAGAGCAAACTCCCCCGGGAACCAAGGCCTGTCCCAAACGTCCCGCTCTCAGAGCCAAGCGGCCTCCTCTCACGCTTCCATGAAAAACAACCCAAATCCCAAACCCTACCACAAAAAAACCAGCCCCCGCCCACACACGTCTCCCCCCATGGCAGAGGAGAGAGGGCGAGAGCCACGGGCGATGGATGCTGAGGCTGTAATGTACGACTGCAGGGTGTGTGGAGATCATGGTGATGGGGGCAAGCTAAGAGCCTAGAACAATGGGCGTGTGCCAGGCTGTCGACTGGTTTCCTGGCCCCCTGGTCAATGCATAAGGAGCTAGCCAGGGGGACAGGAAACTTGGGGTCTACTCCTGGTCTACATGCTGGCTGGGTGACCCTGCGAATAGTACTCTCTGCCTTTGTTCCCCCCCCCCAAAACACCCTTTGCCTGCCTGCTCTCTGGGGCGGCTCTTTGGGCTCCCTCGCTCTGGGTCCTAGCACAAGGGGGCTCCAATCTTTGTAGGGACCACAGTACTATGGCCAGATCCGCAGTAATGTGCCTTGGCCCCTCACTCCCAGGAGGGTGGAGCACTGGGGTCTCGGTTGGAGGAGGGGTTGCCTGATTCAGTTCAGGCTGATTGATGAGTCACACTGAGGGATACCGATGCAGCCCGTGCTTCTGGAACGAGGGTTGAGGGGTGGGCCGAGGGCCTGACGTACAATGGGAATAATACTGTACATCTAACTCCCAGCATCCAGCCAAGGATCCCCAAGCAACTCCCCGCATGTGAACATACCCCGCTAATTGCAGCTCGCCTGGATACGCGTTGTTAGCTGGCTCTGATTGATGGGGAAACTGAGGCACCGAGCAAGGCCAAGCCTTTCCCATGGCAACAGAATAAGCCCCGAGCTCCAGGCTCCCTAAAAAATTGTCCTCCCACGTAACGATCCAAAGAAACCGTTGTTCAGATCCTGCTGTCCCCAGGCAGGCCGGGGTGACAGCAAACCCGGCAGAGCTGGTGGTGCAGGAATGGTGCAGAAGCTGTTGGTGATGGCGTGACAGCTGCTGCCTTCGGTTCCCACCCACCCTACGCACAGAGGCGCCAGTGGCGGAGCTAGGACAGAAGTGGGTGGGCTCAGCTTTCAGGCCATAACAGGGGGCAAGAGTGCGGGAGGGAGGGCCCAGGAGGGCAGGAAGGATCCAGTGTGCAGGAGTGATCCTGTACTCTGGGTGGGGCAGGAAGGGGGGGGGCAGGAGGGATCTGGGACCCTGGCAAGAGGGGACAGGAGGAATAGGGACCAGCCTCCTCCCACTCCCTCTTACTGCTGGCACCGCACGCTGCTGCCCAAGTGGCTGGCCCCTGCACTAGCCCCACCCAGACCTGTCCCCACCACGGAGCTAGTGCTGGGACCAGAGACAGGGACAGCAGCACGCGGCACCAGCTGGACACCCAGCTGGGGTCAGGAGTCCCAGCCTGTGGATTCAGGGGGCTCCGGTCCCACTGTGGGAGGGCTTGGATGCTAAGTGGATGGGCCGTGGCCCACTCGGACCCACCTGTAGCTACGCCCCTGTGAGGCGCTTCGATATTACAGAGACAGGCAGTCAAAACCAGGTGTGCATGGGATGGGCTAGGTAGGTAGACAGGCAGCTGATGCTTGTGGGGCAGGTTGCTAATGCTTGTGGGGCTAGACTGATAGAAAGGTGTGTAGGGGATGGATGGACAGGCGTGTACGGAGGCGATAGGTGGATAGATCTAGCAGTAGGTGCCTTATCAATCGAGCAAAGAGCCCATTACACTCTTTATTTATTTGATTCATATTTTGTGTTCATTTAAATACAAATCTAAGTGCCACATGGACGTGACCCACGGCCAGTGCAGCAAATGGGCTTCCAGGCTGAGCAGGAACAAAGCCCGCATCAATGTGGGATCGGTTGCCAACAAGGGGCTAGCAACAGGGCGAGTGAGACAACCGGGATTTCAGAAACAGGCCTGCTGGCATCCAGGCAGCAGCCAGCCAGGGGATCAGGGCTGAGAAAGGCCCAGTCCTGCCTCCATGGGAATATGGGATCAAGAACACCCTCACTCCGGTGGGCTGGCCTGGCTGGGGTTACAAACAGCTTCTCCAGTGGAGAAGTCACTGCCCACGCTGCCTCATTTCCCCCCTCAGGCTAAAGACGCTTTCCCAAAGAGGCCTGGCAGGCCTGCTGCGGTGCACAGCCCGCTCTTCACACGCCCACTCTTCGCACGGCATTTCCCTGCCAAACTGAAGATCCTGCAGGCAGAAGGGAAGATCCCAACTGGGGACGTACCCACCAGCCCTTCCCTCCCCAGCATCAAGGGAGGATTAGCTGAAAGCAGAACATTGGTGAGGGGTAAATTCCCTCTGCAGCTGCCTTTCCATGCCGCCCCCAGGGAGCGCCCGGCATGGGCACTACCCTAGCTACCAGCCCTCCTGGGCCTCTCTCTGAGTCTACGTCTTCTTGCACAAGAAGCTTTTTTCTGAAGAGTTCTTCTGCAAAAATGTCTTGCGTAAGAGCGCATCCACTCTGCAAAAGCACATCGAAAAAGCGATGCACTTTTGCACAAGAGAGTGTCCGGACTGCCTGGATGCTCTCTCACAAGTAAGCAGTGATTGCTATGGACAGAATGGCCACCAGGGCACCTGTGCTTTTTCCTCTTCCCTCTTCTTGCGCAAAAAACCCCTCTTCCCCGTCCACACGCACCTTTTTGTGCAAGAGCTCTTTCGCAAAAAGGCTTCTTCCTCATAGAATGATTACCAATTGCGCAAAACCCCCTCTGATCTTTTGATTTACTTGTGCAAAAACATGCTTGAGGTGTGGACACTCCACGAGTTTTTGTGGAAAAACAGCCTGAGCGTTATTTCCTTGAACCCACAGTTATAAATCTAGAGTCCCACGCGCCTAGTCTCTGGGCAATGCTGTGATTGTGTCCTCAGCCAGGCAGCTCCAAACCTGTCCTGAACCATCCACTGGCTGAGCCAGGTGCCTGGGCCTCTTTGCCACCTGGGGAGGGAGGAGCGAACTCATGGGAGGGAGGCGTGGCAAGCAGGAGTTCCCACGCGCATCTGTGGCGGTGCTAAACAAGTCACTGAATGGCGGGTTTCCAATCTCCCACATGCAGTGTGGGGACAACGATATGTGGACGTGGCTGCCCGGGACTTTGCAGCGGTCACCTGGCTGGGGCGGCATTCTTGGAGAAATTTTGGTGGTGCCCAGATCACCTAGAGCCTGCACCTCTCCCCCAATCAAACTCCCTCCCCGCCCCCCAGCCTAAGGTCCTGGGAGGGAGGGGGGTGGGTAGAGTCTGGGTGCTGGGTGCAGGCTCTGGGCTGGGGTGGGGGGTAAGGGGTGTTGAAGGGGGTGAAAGAGATAGGCTCTGGGAGGGGGTTGGGGTGCAGGAGGGGGTGGGGAGGAGCGGCTGGATGCAGGCTCTGGGAGGGGTTTGGGGTGCAGGAGGGGGTGGGGAGGAGCTGCTGGATGCAGGCTCTGGGAGGGGTTTGGGGTGCAGGCAGAGGTGGGGAATGTGGCACTTACCTGGGGCACCCCCCTCTGGCAGCACTTCCTAGGTGGGGGGAACCAGGGAGGCCTCTGCACACTGTTGCCTGCAGGCACCGCCCCCGCAGCTCCCATTGGCTGCAAGGGTGCTGGGGGTGGGGACAGTGCAGGAGACACACTCCCCCCGCCCCCCGCCCCCCAGCCCAGGGGCCACAGGGTTGTGTTGTCAGTCATGCAGGGGCCCCCAGGTCCTTTCAACCGCCCGGCAGGCGGGGGGGCACACCGGGAGGTGGGAGGTGGCCAGTGAGGTCAGGGGCGAGACCTGGCCCTGAACTTTGCTGGAACAGGACCCCTGGGCGAGGGATTGTCATGTACTTCACCGCCCCTGACCCTGGCTGAGGGAAAACTCTTGCTGAACCTGAGTGAGGTGAGGCAAACCTGGCTGGGGATGGACCGATGTGCTAGCCTAGCTTTGAGCAAAGCTGCCCTCTCGTGGCCAGACTGCAGAGAGGACAAGGAACCTGGGACTGGGGAAAACGAGCGGCCCAGCAGCACTTTAAAGACGAACAACAATACGTATCTAGCATCATGAGCTTTTGTGGGCAAAAGCCACTTCCTCAGGTGGGCAGAGGCTGAGGGTCGCCCCAAGCAGCCTCCTGCACAGTCCACGGTGGCGGCCCCCTTGCTGCACGTGCAAAGTATCCACAGCATAGGGATGGGGCCGAGCGGGGTATCGCTCTGACACAGCGGAGCTGTGCTAGGGAGAAACAATACGCAAGCCTGCTTCAGCACGCTGGGGCGGGAGGCCCACGTGTCTGAATGACCCTTTGGAAGAAGAGAAATGCCCCCAACTGGACGAGGGGATGGATTGCACCCTCAGCAAGTTTGCAGATGACACTAAGCTGGGGGGAGGTAGATACGCTAGAGGGCAGGGATCGGGTCCAGAGTGCCCTGGACAGATTAGAGGATTGGGCCAAAAGAAATCTGATGAGGTTCAACAAGGACAAGTGCAGAGTCCTGCACTTGGGACGGAAGAATCCCAAGCATTGTTACAGGCTGGGGACCAACCAGCTAAGTAGCAGTTCTGCAGAAAAGGACCTGGGGGTTACAGTGGATGAGAAGCTGGATGTGTGTCACCAGGACACCCTTGTAGCCAAAAAGGCTCATGGCACAGTGGAGTGCATTAGGAGGAGCAGTGCCGGCAGATCCAGAGAGGTGATTATTCCCCTTTATTCGGCTCTGGTGAGGCCACATCTGGAGTATTGTGTCCAGTTCTGGGGCCCCCACTATAGAAAGGATGTGGACGCATTGGAGAGGGTCCAGCGGAGGGCAACCAAAATGATAAGGGGGCTGGAGCACATGACCTATGAGGAGAGAGTGAGGGATTTGGGTTTGTTTAGTCTGCAGAAGAGAAGAGCGAGGGGGGGATTTGAGAGCAGCCTTCAACTTCCTGAAGGGAGGTTCCAGAGAGGCTGGAGAAAGGCTGTTCACAGTGGTGAGGGATGACAGAACGAGGAGCAATGGTCTCAAGTTACAGTGGGAGAGGTCCAGGTTGGATATTAGGAAAAACTATTTCCCTAGGAGGGTGGTGAAGCACTGGGCTGGGTTCCCTAGGGAGGGGGTGAAATCTCCATCCCTAGAGGTTTTTAAGTCTCGGCTTGACACAGCCCTGGCTGGGTTGATTTAATTGGGATTGGGCCTGCCTTGGGCAGGGGGCTGGACTTGATGACCTCCTGAGGTCTCTTCCATCCCTATGATTCTATGAACTCCCCAAGGCAGAGCCGGGCTGCCATTTCCCAAGCAATGGGCCATCCCTGGGAAACGCTGGCTGTCCCGTTCTGCGGCAATTGCGTGCAAAGAGACATAAGACATGGGAGAGCTGGGGAGAAATTGAATGTGCAGAAAAAAACAATCTCATTAGCCCCAGCCGAGTGGCAACGGGAAGCGGAGTGTGTGGGGGGAGGGGACATAACGACACCCAAGTTAATGAACCCTCCGCTGCGGGCCTAGCACAGGCACCACATTGGAAAATTCTGTCCTCTCTCTTTAATTGCACAGCTTTGATGGCTGTGATAATTGGCGCGAAATCAATACTGGCTTGCGTTAGCGTTCCGTAGCCCCGTCTCCCTCGTCCAGGACGCCTCGCCTCCGTAAGTGGAATGACATTTAGCTGTACTGTGATAGTCATTAGATAACCCAGGGAGTGGAGGGGAGGGGCTGGGTGCTCACAGAGCTGGCCTGACAATAGCTAGCAGGAGCGGTGGATTAGCGGTCTCCTCTCGGCTGGATTGTTGGTGCTCAGGGGCAGCCAGCAAAGACAGGGGCTCCAGAAATATGTCTCTGTCCCAGCATCACAGCCAGCCCCTGCCCCAGGGGCATTGTTAAATGCAGTGGGGGCAGAGAAAGAGAGAAAATGAAATGCCCACCGGCTTCGGGTCCTACAATAGTACTACTCAAAGCATCGTGAAGAGACATGTACTAACTGCCCTACCCATGGCCGTCCCATGCTGACTTACATTTGTGGCCTGCATGGGGCGGGGGGGGCTGGAATAATGTTTAGGGTGGGGGTGCTGAGCTGTGCCCCACCGCTTACCCCTGGTCACACCCTTTTCTGCCCCTGGCTGGGACCTCAGCTAGGGTTGCCAGATGGTCTCCCAAAAAATACCGGACACCCGGTAAAAAAAAAAAGGAACACGGGATGAGGGGTGATCACAACCCCGCTGGGACTCCCATGCTGGGAGGCGGGGCCACAATCGGCGCTGGGAGCCTGTGATTGCGTAGAAGCCTGGCGGGGGCGGACTCCCAGCCACTCCCCCCGCCCCTGCCAGTCTTCCGTCCGGTGCGCAGCCAGAAAAATCAGACAAAACGGACATTGCACATCGCACATGTCCGGTATTCTCTGATTTTTTTTACCAGACAAAGAGGGCAAATACCGGGCTGTCCGGTAGAATACTAGACACCTGGCAACCCTAGCTAAGGGCGGTTGCAGAGCTCCTGGGCCAGCGGCCAGGACCCTGGGACCAACAGCTGGGACCCTAACATAGGGCCAGCGGAGGAGACACCAGGCCCAAAACATGAGGGTGTTGCAGCACACCCGGCAGGCCTACTTCCTGTGCCTGTGGGCCCACAATCCTGTGTGTTGCCTGAGTGTTCAAAAATCAGGAGTCAGGCCCCCAAAATCAGGAGCTTGGTTTCAAAATCATGCCATGGGTAAAGCCTGGTCATTTGCCTGCTGGTTTCTGAGCCAGTTTCAAGATTTGCTCTGCCACCAGGCAGCCTAGCAATGTGATCCTGTATTTTTTTAAAGGAAAGTGGAGAGTCGCACACAAGCACCCGACTCCACCAATATCATGCAGGTTTCCATGACTGCAAGGGCCTAGTGGGAACGTTCTGTTTCTGCCACCTGGGCGCTGGCTTTCAGGCGGGGACTTTTCAGCAGACTGGGATTCGGCGGCTTGCTGGAGGGGTGGGCAAACGGGTGTCTTTCCTATTGAGACGTTTGGGCTCATTGGGCCACTAGGACAGAGGGTTCTGGAGGGAGCAGGGCATCTCAGCTTCCACCAAAGTGCTGCGATGTAGCAGTCACACACCCACACCTCCGTGGATCAAACCAGATTCACTGTCCGATCAGGCCCAACCACTGCACGGTCGATCCCTTCAGTCGCTGCTGCTAGCATTTCTAGTGTAGACACACCCTGAGCCCACTGCATCCAAGACCTGGTATTCCACAAGTGACTTTGTGCCACCTCGCAGCTCCTGTGTCTCTAAAATGGCAGGACTGATCCTTGTGTAGGGCAAACGGACCCTGGGTGTCAGCAGGTGGGACTGAACCTGGGACCTTAGGGTCAAAAGCCATGTACCTTTACCACATGAGATAAAAGCCACCTGCCTTGCTGATAAGGCTGTAGAGCAGCCTTCACTGGCCCTTGTCCGGGTCTCAGTGTCTCTGTGTTACACCTGCCTTCTTCCTAGGTGAGGGAGATGCAGTCTTTCTCTGTCAGAAGGGTGGTGAAGGGAACAGGAAATGGTGACACCAGCCAGTGGAAGAACTGAGACCAGATCGAGGGGTCTTGAGCTTTGTGCAACTTCTCTTAGGCTCGAGCATCTGGTGGGTGGGATGGGGTTGCGGTGGGGGGGGCTTTGCTGCCTCTGGAAATCTCTCCTCCCTCGCCCTTTGTAGCAAACCAGGACCGGTCCTAGGCCATCACAGCACCAGGCATGCGCCGACTGGGAAGCCAGGCGCGATGATCCAGGGCAGTGGTTCTCAAACTGAGGGTCGGTCGGGACCCCAAAGAGTCATTTGAATGGGCTTGCCAGGCCTGGTGTTAGACGTGGGAGGGGGGGAAGGGGTTGGGGCTGGAGCCCCACCACCAGGGGCTCAGACGACAGGTCCCTTTGGCTTTGCCCCCACCACCTATTTGGGGACGTGGGGTGCGGGTGGCCTCAGGACTCTACACAGCGCTCCTGAACCCCTGATCTAGTGTGATGTCCAGCATAGCACACACCTCAGGACCTCCCCAGGCTAATTCCTGTTTGAACAGAGCACAGGGTCGAACGCTGATCCCCCTTTCCGAGGACATACCTGGCTAGCAGCATAAATGAGCAGCTTCGATCCCTACCCGGCCTTCCTCATCTTTCCTGAGGTCTAGGCTAGCTAGCGGTGCATTCTCAGGAGAACCTGCACAGACTTGTTGTCCATAGTGGCTTAGGTGTGTGTTCAAGAACCGGACTGGGACACGAGATCTGGCTTCAGTGCCACCGACTCTCTGTGTGACTTTGGCAAATCACTTAATTCTTGGGGCCTGAGGCCTGGGAAGTCAATGGAAAGATGCCCCCGGACATCAGAGGGCAGGGGGTCTGCGCTGCACTTCCCATCTGTAGAGTCCTCCCATTGCTGGTCTATGTAGGCGGGAAAGTCTTTGGGGCCAGGACGGGGTGTAGCTAACCGAGCTGGGCCAGAAGAACAGGGCCCTGCTGTGCCTTTGGCGGCCTCTGGCTCCGGCTGAAATTCAGCCTCACAGTCGGCGCGCCAGTGCCTGCTCCAGCAAAGAGGGAACCCCAAGAGATGCCACCAACCCCCAACTTCTGGCCCCGTCCTCCTCAAAGCAAGAACAATCCCCAAGCCGTCCCTGTGCGGGCGGCTCTGCAACCCAAAGCGGTGCAAATCCCTGAAAGCAAACCAAGCGATGAAGCCAGGCTGCCACTGCTCCCCTCCCTGAACTTTCCCCAGAACCCGCTCTCAGCCGTGGGGGACATGCTCCATTTTGCAGGAGCTAGCGACTTCGAGAGGCCTTTGGGTTTCGTGGCACACTGCTGCCATCTGCTGGCCTGAGGGGAGAGGAGGCAGCGCGTGGAGAAGAGGGCACCTAGACCTCCCCCTTCTGCATTGCTACCCCAGGGGAGCCCACGATGCAGCATTTGGACCCAGAGCCAAAGTTGCAAGGTGTTTGCATGGGGGGGGGAGGGAGGGCTGGGCTGGGCTCCGGCTGCTCCGTTCCATTATTTAGGATTTTCAGCAGCCCCGCTGAGCTCTGAAGATAGCTGACACCTCAGCCTGGGGCACAAAGCCCTAGGATGCTACGGACGAGGAGAAACGACTGGCAAAGCAGCGAGGACAATGCTTTTCCTTTAACCAGGAGCACAGACCGTGTTAAAAAGCCAGGCTGCCAGGGGTTCCTTCATGTGAGGCCTGGCCAACCCTGCATGGAGGCATTGTTGGTGCCGTCTAGCCCCCCATCCTGCAATCGGATCCTTCTGGAGAGCCCTGCCAGGATCTGCAGACAGGCACACGGGTCCAGCCACATGGGGCACCGTCCAGAGTCAGCTATCACAGGACAGATACCTGGAAATACCTTCACTGTCGCCATTTGGGCTTAAGGCAAGTTATTGCAGAAGACCAGGTAAGTGGCCCAGACCGAGTGGTTATTACTGCCTCGCTACAGACCCCCAAAAGCCTTCTGCAGCAATGCCACCAAGACAAACTCAGTTGCCCACCAGCCAGCAATTTCACCTACCTAAGAAAGAGCATTTAGCCCAACAGTCCCAATTTAAATCCACCCATGCCCCTTCCCAAAACCAAGGCCATGCAGTACAGAAATCAGCCAGGATAGGTCCGCTTTGATCTGCAGCCCCAGCTGGTATGCCAGTGCTGGGCTCCCGGCCTAGCTTTGCCTCTGCCCCCTGGTCCGGTCCTGTCCTGCTCACAGACTTTAAAGTCAAAAGGGACCCTGGTGATCACCTTGTCTGCATACGGCAGGCCACAGAATCGCACCCACCCACTTCAGAAATAGACCCCTTACCTCTGGCTGAGTCACTGTCATCCTCAAGTCATGGTTTAAAGAGTTCAGGTTACAGAGAGGTCACGGTTTACACAAGTTTAAACTAGGAATGTAAAGGGTTAACTGGTTACCCAGTAAGCATCAGCCTCAGAACCAAAATCAGTACCTTTCAAAGGGCTTGTCTACACTACGCGGAAGATCGACACTGCCGCAGTCGATTTTCTGGGGTTCGAATGAGTGGGTCTAGTGAAGACCCTCTCATTCGAACTGAGAGAGCGCTCCTGCCGGCGCCGATAGTCCTGCTCTTCACAAAAGCAGGCGCTCCCGTCGACCTCCTGATGTGCAGATGGCACAAAAACACGATTTAAGATAAGTCGATTGCAGCTATGTAATGAATGTAGCTGGTGTTGCGTATCTTAAGTCAACTTTCCCCTGTAGTGTAGACCAGGTGAAAGATATAACAGATATGCCTAAAGTCTTTGGAAATGTATTTTAACAGAATATCTTACTGCCCCTGTATAAAACTATGGTACGCCCACATCTTGAGTACTGTGTACAGATGTGGTCTCCTCACCTCAAAAAAGATATTTTGGCCTTGGAAAGGGTTCAGAAAAGGGCAACTAAAATGATTAGGGGTTTGGAACGGGTCCCATATGAAGAGAGGTTAAAACGACTGGGACTTTTCAGTTTAGAAAAGAGGAGACTTGGGGGGATATGATAGAGGTATATAAAATCATGAGTGGTGTGGAGAGGGCGAATAAAGAAAAGTTATTTATTAGTTCCCATAATAGAAGAACTAGAGGACACCAAATGAAGTTAATGGGTAGCAGGTTTAAAACTAATAAAAGAAAGTTCTTCTTCACCCAGCATGTAGTCAACCTGTGGAACTCCTTGCCAGAGGAGGCTGTGAAGGCTAGGACTATAACAGAGTTTAAAGAGAAGCTAGATAATTTCATGGAGGTTAGGTCCATAAAAGGCCATTAGCTAGGGGATAGAAATGGTGTCCTTGGCCTCTGTTTGTCAGAGGCTGGAGAGGGATGGCAGGAAACAAATCGCCTGATCATTGTCCTCGGTCCACCCTCTCTGGGGCACCTGGTGCTGGCCACTGTCGGCAGACAGGCTACTGGGCTAGATGGACCTTTGGTCTGACCCAGTACGGCCATTCTTATGTTCTAACATAAACATATAGTGAAATTTCATAAAACACATCTTGTTGCGAAAATCACGCCAAATAAATTAGTGGTCCCACTTTCTAAAAGCAACGAACTTTGTTATGAATACACTAAACTGTTCTGTTTAATTTAAAATAATGTCTTTGTTTCAAGTCTTGGAGGGAGAGCTGCGTTAGTCTGTATCTGCAAAAAAACAAGAAGTCCTATGGCACCTTAGAGACAACAGATTTATTAGGGCATAAGCTTAGAAATACTGATGAAGAAAATGTAAAACAGAGAAGGGCTGCATCAAGTATTCCAGGGGTGGGGAACTTATAGCCTGGGAGCTGGAGCTGGCTCCCAGCTTGCCTAGATCTGGCCCCTAAGCTCAGGGCTCCCACAACAGCATCTGGGAGCAGGGCTGGAGTGCCAGCCCTGTAGCCCCCTCTCCTGACCAGATCCCATGCCCCCACCCCCTGCTCCTGCACCCCACCACTCTCCCAGATGCACCAAACTCCAACCCACACCTGCACCCTCCCTCCCACCCAGACCCCACACCCAAGCCTGCTTCCTGACAGGCCCTTCCCACACATTGAACTCCTCATTTTTGGCCCCCCCTGAAATGTAGGGGGCCCAAAACATCTACTAGACTGGACCCCCAGGCTCTGGTGTGTGAAAGGAATCTGGGGAATGTCTTTCTGCTTCTGAACTGGGGGCCTTACTTTTATGTGGCTCCCAAATGATTTTTCTGTGGGTCAGTGGCCCTCAACCCAAAGAAGGTTCCCCACCCCGATGTATTCCATAATATTTAATGTTATATTCAGCAGGACAACTGAGTTGCCCTTTCTACCAAGTTTTTGCAAATAAATCTCTGACAAACTTCAGGGTATATCAAAAAACCTGTGACTCTGCTGTGGCTGACATTTTTTATTCCCAAATGTAGTGCTTTTAATTAAGTACCTTATGCATGTCCAGTCTTCACAAGCTGGCATGCAATGGAAAACAGGCTCCATTTTCTTTAGAAAGAGATTGTAGGAGGATTTTTTTTTCTCCCCAAATGTAATTTGCTACATTTGGATTCCGGGATTTGGCTGGAATGGGTGAGCAGAGAGAAGAGGGAGACAGTTCGGAACGGGTAAAGCAGTAGGGAAGGAGTAGCCTGGGTGGAGCAGGGGGTGGAGTACGGTTGGGCTATGGCTGGGGGGCTTGCTTCCCCCAAACCACAGCTTCACCCACTGCCCATGAGGACTCTTTTTATTCTGTTTGTACAGCACCTAGCACCCTGAGATCCTGGTCCATGGGAGTACTCCTAGGCTATGTCTACACTAGCAGGTTCTTGCACAAGAACTCTTGCGCAAGAACATGTCCACACTGCCATGTGCTTTTGCACAAGAGCATCCATGGCAGTGTGGACACTCTCTTGTGCAAGAAAGCTCTGATGGCCATTTTAGCCATAGGGCTTTCTTGCGCAAGAAACCCCTGCCGCGCGTCCACACTGCCCTCTTGTGCAAGAGCGCTTACACTTGTTAGAAAAGAGCGTAGCTCTTGCGCAAGAAGCCCTCTCTTACCACGCTTTACTGTAAATCCTCTTGCACAAGAGCTGGCAGGCAGTGTGGACGCTCTGCAGAAGAACAGCCATTCTTGTGCAAGAACCTGCCAGTGTAGACATCTATAGTATAACACAGTAGCCCAGACTACATGATCAGAATGGTCCCTTTGCCCTGAAAACCTATGAAGATTGAAAATAAATTATAGAGTACATTATTCACTATTGTGTCTTTACCTAGGTTACCAGAGCACTAGGAGACCCAGGTGACTAAAGTATACCTGTGAGAGAAAAGAACTTAGCCTATAAAAGGCCCAGGCAATCACAATAACAAAGTGAACACAAAGAGACTGAAAGAAAAAATATGATCAGATGCTACATGTGGGTATTGAGGGCTGTAGCAGAAACGATCTGGCGTCAGTATGTGCTGAGAATCAATACACAATTGTGTCATTCGAGTCTGCATTATAATACATATGCAAACCAGGAAGGCTTTAGGTTACACAATTTTATCTTTGTCATTTCTCGGCTTCTGGGAGCTTAAAGTTCCTTTTTTCATGTTCTCTTAGCACAGTTTCCTGGACGGAGTTTCCTGGGGTGTCCTCCTTTAAGAAAGAGGAAATTCTCTAGCATGGAATTTGGCTAGACCCTCTCCTGCCACTTCCCCTCCAAACAGCTGGAAGTCCCCTCCCACAGCTCACTGGGCAGATTTTTCCCCTCTGAAAGAGGTGCCGCAGATGACTCTCGTGCAGAGCCCCCGGCTCAGCGACCCTCCACTGCACACGCCCGAGTCCCGGCGCAATCGCTGGGATTTCAGCCCTGGCGCTAAGTGCGTTGCTGTCTCCGGGTCTCGCCTGCAGGCTCGCGGCAGCGTCCCGCAGCTCCTGCCCTGCTCGGCTGGGGCACCAGGCACTTCGTGGCCGGGCAGGATCAGACCCTTGGCCACGCTCTTATCTCGCTAGTGTGTGGGGAGGGACAGGAATCAAACCCAGCCCCCTCCCAAGGTCTGCGAGGGACTATCCCTGCCCTCCCCCATCCGGAGGGTCTTGTATCCCCTCCCCCTCAGCGGGGGGGTGTCTCTCAACCCCTCTGCTATGTTAGGGGTCGTAGATATAGCTGGGGGGGGGGCTCCTATCCCCTCCCCCATGTCGGAGGTCGCAAATCCCCCTCCCCCCTGGCGGGGTCTCGTATCCCCTCCCCCATGTCGGAGGTCGCAAATCCCCCTCCCCCCTGGCGGGGTCTCGTATCCCCACCCCCACAGCTGGGGGGGGTCTCGTATCCCCACCCCCATGTCGGAGGTCGCAAATCCCCCTCCCCCCTGGCGGGGTCTCGTACCCCCACCCCCATGTCGGAGGTCGCAAATCCCCCTCCCCCCTGGCGGGGTCTCGTACCCCCTCCCCCATGTCGGAGGTCGCAAATCCCCCTCCCCCCTGGCGGGGTCTCGTATCCCCACCCCCATAGCTGGGGGGGTCTCGTACCCCCCTCCCCTGCGACTGGGGGGGGTCTCACACCGCCTCCCCCGCGCCGTGGGAGGGGGCCGGGGCTGCCTCCTGCCAATCGCCATGTTTCCTGGCCGCCCCAGCCCGCCTTCCCCGGCGTGGGCCTGAGCCGGCCGCTGGCAGCCGCCCTGCGTGACCGCCTGTGCCAGCCGGGTCGGGCCCGCACGTGGCTGGACGGAGCAGGCGCCCCTGGGCCGGGCCGCTCCCGCGGGCGTCTGGCTCCGGCTGCGGGTGAGTGAGCGCGGCCGGGCCGGGCCGGGCCGGGGGGCAGGAGTCGCCGCGGGCCGGGGGCGATGCGGGAAGGCGCCCGAAGCCCCTAGGTCGGGGGAGTCATGGGGGCGGGCGAGGCTGGGTGCTTGGCGGGGGGCCCAGCGCCCGGGGCAATAAGGGGCAGGCGGGTGCCTGAAGCTCCTAAGCCCCTGGGGGGGGGTCTCAGCGCTTGGGGCGGTGCGGGGCAGGAGGTGCCTGAAGCCCCTAGGGCCCCCGCGCTTTGGGGCGATGCGGAAGGTGCCTGAGGCTCCTAGGCTCGGGGTCACGGGCGATGGGGGCAGAGGCCCCGAGGGATGATGGGGGGGCCCTGGGAGGGTGCGTGCGTGGCCCTTCCGGAGCGTGGCTACAAAAGCGGCGCAGGCCGCAAAGCCCCGGGCTCGATTTGACGCCAGGCCGCCCTCGGCTGCGACTTCGGGCGGGCGCTGGCTGGGGCGGGGCGGGGCGGCGGCCGGGCAGGGACCCGCGGGGCCGGAGCCCCTGGCCTGGATTGCCGCCGCCTGGCGCTCCCGGTTCTTCACCGCCCTGGTTGGTGGCCTGAGCTGGGAGAGCGGCCCGGGAGTCCCGCGTCCCCTTCCCTTGCGGGAGCCGGGCCCCGGTCCCAGGGCAGGAGCCAGCCCCCAGGTCCCGGCCTCCCACCCCCCACCGGTGACACCGCACTCCTCTCCCAGAGCTGGAGACAGACCCCAGGAGTCCCGAGTCCAGGCCTCCTGCCTCACCCGCTAGATTTCACTCACCCTACACTGGTTCCCAGTTCCTGGCTATCTTAATTAAGGGCCACGCTTCGCTCCCAGGCCCTGGCTGGAACTGGGTAGTTCTGGCTTTCCAGTCCTTTGTCTTTACCACTAGGCCGCACTCCTCCCCCCACCAAAAAAGTTGGAAGGAACAAGTGACTGAAAATAAGCGGACATTGTTAATCAGACCATTTCAGTGGGGTCGTTTTACCCTCCCCGGCTGGCTTTGTAAAGTACCATCCCCTATCGGTTCCCCTCCTGTTTGCGGAGTACATTGTTTATTCCTCCACCAAGCCTTTCTATGGCCCCTTAAGCATACAGTGTGTTACACAACCCAGAACAAAATGCACCATGTGCCCCAGAGCTCAGAGAGTCATGGGAGTGCCTGTGGGGAATAAACTCTGGATCTGCAGATTAAACTACTGATCTCTGCCATCCGCCTGCCTTCCATGCACGCACACCCCCACGTGCTGCTCTTTTTACCCATGGAAGAGCTTTTACTAGTGAGCCCCTTTGGTGGGTGTGTTTTGTAACCGTAACTTTCATCCCTTATGTTTAGGTTGGATTTTGCATGTTGCCCTGTTCTCCCTGCCAGAAGGCAGCTCGTAGGAGTGGGGTGATTTCTGTGCCAGGCAGGAAGCAGCAGCTGGAGCAGCTCTTGAGCTAAGGTGACTTCCTTGAAAGGTCAGGTACAGAAATCTGAGAGAGGACCCAGTTCTTTGGGTGGGGAAGGTTTTATCCAGGAAGCAGCATGGGAGAGAAGCACCAGCAAGCTGGGCAGGGGTCAGGTTCATTCTGATGACTGCACCCTGACCTCTGCTAGCATCTTGGTGCAAAAAGATTCATAACCCAAAGTGAGCTGAGTTAATCTCATCCACAGGGCAACATCTGGATAGTCAAGTGTGGAGGAGGTTCACTGAACATAGAATTTGCATGCGCTTGATGGGAAGGGCAGTGCCAGGGAGTGCTGTGTAAAGGAAAGCCGCAGGGTAATATTAAAGAAACTCTGGTCACCCAGCTGAGGACAAAGAGGAGTGAGCTAGTGAGAGCTGAATCATTTTCTTCCCACAGAAAACCTCAGGGGAGGGGAACTGTTCCTTGTTCGCAACACATTGTTCCCTCTGGGGGAAGGTTTTGCAGGCACATGGCTCTCCCAAGGCTGCTGGGATCCTTCCGTCAAGTTGAATGAAGCAGCAGTAACTCCTCTGGGGGCGTGTTGCAGTACCACATTCGTGCTAAAGATAATGCTGTGTTGGAGCACTGGCTCGGTTCCCCTCCCATCAGCTGATCCACCCCTTCACCCCCAAACTGACAGAGTTCTGACCATGCTGCATGGAGGGACATCTGTGGGCTGTGTTCTGTCCCCCTCACTCTACAACCTTTGGCAAGGGCAGAGTGGAATTTCCTGTTGCAATTTTTAAAGACTTTGCTTCCACTGAGTTATAATTGCTTTACTGTAATGCGAGTAGCTCAAGGCCAGATTCTGATCTGCTTTTCAGCCTGTTTAAATCTAGAGTATCTATCCTGTAATCAATATTTGCTAGAGATTTACAACAGCATAACAGACAGCAGAATCTCACCTATGCAACAGAAAGAGTTAATTATCTGGGCTGTGTCGTGTATTTCTTTTCTCCTTCTGTCTCACTGCTTTTTACTAGCAGGAGCTGTTGCTTATGTTTTTTACTTAAAATAATTCAGTGCCATTTGGGAGCATAAATAATGTAGCACATTTGAAAGTGAAAGTGCCCAGGTGTGAAATTAATTTGAGCGTGAATTTTTAAAACCGCGAAAGGCTGGCCAAAAATTGTGTATGTTAAGGGTTTTACAAAACCTAGTAATAATAGGAATTCTCTTCTATTCACATTCTTAGTACCCTCCCATCAGGGTTCAAGGAAATTGATCAGAGAACACAGATATTTGTTGGGATTTAAACATTCTTTTTGCAATATTTTCCAAGGTAGATATCACAGCCTTGGGCCTAGTGCATGAGAACCAGAAAGCAAAACTTGCTATAAATGAAAATGAAAGCTGTAAAGTGCAAAACATAACAAACCCATCCTACAGACCGGACCTCCCTGGTCCGGCAACCTCAGGGCCTGACTGTTCCTGGGTGAGGGATTTTTCCGGGCCAGGGGAGGTCATTTTAGGCCCCCTGCTGCCAGCCCTGGTTAAGCAAACACTTGTGCAGGAGCATAACACCTCTTTCAGGGACTGTGTATCTCCTTCCTGGTCAGCCACAATGTACAAGGAAGTGTCATGCTGATACATAACTGCTGTGTCTCTCTTGTTCCTGCTTTGTAGCTGAGTGCATTGGAAGAGAGACAATGGCCCAGGAAACGAATCAAACACAGGTGCCTATGCTGTGTACTACAGGCTGTGGATTCTACGGCAGTCCTCGGACCAATGGAATGTGTTCAGTTTGCTATAAAGAGTATCTACAAAGACAACAGAGCAGTGGCCGGATAAGCCCCCCAGGTAGAGGAAACCTGCGTTGTTTGGAAGTTTGGGTGTATTTTAAGAAGCCAGGACAGAACAGATAAAATATAGTGATGCCCCTCACCTGACCTGCGGCCACCGAGAAAGCTGAGGTTTCTGCCTCAGCATATGAAGCTAGGTCTTGAAGCTAGGGTCCCACAGTTACCCAGAGACATCGGGCCAGATTCATCTCTTAACCAAACCCATTAAGGTCATTGCGGCACCAGGAACAAACTGGCTTCTTGGGTGTGTCTAGGGTTGGCAGCTTCCCCAACCGGACAGACCAAGTAATGGCATCCGGTCAGGAAAATTAGCAACCCTCCATTTGTCTAGCGTTCTCATCTCAGTAGTGCTGACCATGAAACTAAGGATCTGATCCTTGCTCCTAAACACATTGGACATGTCCCTGAAAAGAGAGGCAGGTGTGAAGACAAACTCTGCTCTTCCCATTGTTAGCAGGATTTGTTCCGGCTGTGGGTCTGTGCAGGCCCTAGGTGCACAGGTACTTACGTAGCAAAGTGAGCGGTGCCTGATAAATCCCTTGCATAATTGTTATCCCTAGCATAGCAGTGCTGTGCTTGACACTAAGGAGGTCGTTATCCCATAAGGAGAATTAGAGAATTAACTGAAGAGTTTGGTATAGATCCTTAGCTGGTATAAATCAGGGTATTTCTGTTGCAGCCAGTGGGGGTGACACTGATTTACAGCAGCCAAGGATTCGATCCTTTAGCTTTAAGCCAAGGGTGGGGAAACCTAAGGCCCGGGGGCCAAATTTGACCCCTGCTTCCTGGATCTGGCCCCTGAGACTGGGGGCTCCCACCTCAGCATTGGGGAGCCCACACTGATGCTCTAGCTCCACAGCTCCCATGGGACTGGAGCACCAGTGCCAGTTTCCCGCTGCAGGGGAGGAGGCCCGAGCCTAGCGGGCTGGAGTCAGGTAAGCCAGAGCCTGATCCAACCCATGGGCTCTGCCTGGCCCGGGGGTGGAGGCTTGGGAGGGCTCCAGAATCTACTAACGCAGGCCCTCCTGGGCTTTGGTGTGTGAGGGAAATGTCTTCCTGCGTCTCAGGCCTTTCTCACTTTTGTGTGGCCCCCGACTGATTTTTCAGTGGGTCAGTGGCCCCTGGCCCAAAAAAGGTTCCCCACCTCTGCTTTAAGCAGTGGCAGAATAACATTGGGGTTCACAACAAGGTAGGCGCCTGAGGCATCCCTTTCAGGGCCCTTTCCAAGGCCATGGCTGGACTGAGGTGGAGAATGGGGCGGCTGGTTTCTCAGTACCCAGGAACTGATTGGGGGATTCTCAGAGAACTGCTGCTGTGTCCGGTGCTATGGAAGCCTGATCTTGTGGGGGGCTGAGCAGCCTTCTGTTAAAGCCAGTGGGGGTTGAGCTCGCTGAGCCTTTGGGGGTAGTTTTCTTATCTTCCGTCGAAGGCTGAGGAGCAGCCGAATCCACTGTTGTTGATCCCTTTGGCTCCCATGGCAACATCTGCGTGGGGTCGCGAGGAGGGTTTTGTGAGTCTGGCTATGAAGGACCCCAAGTGAATCAGGAATTCGTTCCCGAGCCTGGCCTGCTGTCCCTTGGCTACTGACTAATGTCTGGGGAGCTTGCTGATATGTCTGAGAGTTCACTGAGAATGGGTTTTTTTGTCTTAGCAGCAAATTGTCCCAGCAGCAGCCCTGTGGCTTCTGACTCCATCCCAGGGCAAGGCCCAGAGGGAGACCCCATGCCTGAAGATGTGAAAGCCAGGTAGGGGCAAGAAAGTCTGCACATATCTCCAAGCAATAGCTGTGGGACCGGGAGAGAGGCTTTTATTCCCTGCTGTGCAGCTGATTAGCTTTTGTAAAGCAGTCTGGGTCTGAAGGGGACACTGACTCAGTGTTCACTGCCCAGGCACCAGGGCCAGCCCCCCAAGCTCCTAATGCCCATAGGTGACTAGCTGATCTATGGGGTCAGGTAGTAGGTGGCCATGCACCTGTGCGTGTCATTCCACCTCCATGTCCTCCTTCTGCTGCGTGGAGTTTTGCTGAGGTTAGCCCGGTCTGATCCCTTTCCTTCCCATCTGCTTCATTTCAGAGGAGCAGCCTCTCTGCACAAGCAAGCCGCAGGGCCTGACTTTCTTCTCAGGCTTGTGTAAAGAGCAATAGAGGAACACAACACTTGGGGAAGTCAACAATAGACATCCCTATGCATAGTTAACATACTGTACAGTATGTGGATACGAGGGTGATGGGTGGTCTAGGAACCCCCTCCCCCCCCCGAGGGCTGGATTGAGTGACAGGCCTGATTCTCCTATCAGGGAAGGGGAAAAAATCCAGGGTTTAGATTCTTTGGGGGGAGAAAAAGAAGTGGGTTTCTGACCTAGAACACTAAGTTGTTGTGAACGGAAATACCATTGCAGCTTTCTGCACACCCAGCTCTGCTGGTGCACACTGGCCATGATCCCAAACACCCTCTGTATTCATATCCCATCGGTCTGTCCCAGATACACCATATCTCACACCCATGGGAGGTCATCCAGTCTGGACCTCCAGCCTGCATTGCTAGAGTGCCTTGGTCCTGGTTATCAGCACCCCTACAACTCTCACTCTGCTCTGCCACTGCTGGACCTGTAGCTATTCCGTCTTGGACCTCTCGTGTCCATGGCTTTGGGATGTAGGGGGAAGCTGAGCTCCTAACACATGCATTTCCCTTGTGTCCTCCGAGACACTGGAACCCACATCTCCAGAGAAGGAAGGCTAAATGATTGCCCTACCATGCTGCTGTGTTCTCGGGGACGGTAATGAAGTTAATTTTAGGGGCTGAAGATGCCTCCCGCCTAACTGCTCATGAGAGGGAAATATTTCTGTTTGCTCTGTGGTTTTGGTTGTGGTGAATGCTCCCAGCTCTCAGAGTCCTGTGACCCATCAGATGACGACCATGAGCATATCCAGAGAGGAGACCAGCAGCGAGACGGTCGGACACATCACCACAGAAGAAACTTCACCGGTGTCTTCCTCATCAGGTAGGCAGCTGCTTAAGACTTGGCATGAATGTAAAGGAGACCAGTGTAACTATCCCATTTTAAGCAGCAAATAGAGTGCCAGCCAGGAGCACAGGGGAGAGTCGTACACTTACAATCTATAGCTGAGATCTAGGGAAAAGGGTCAAAAAAGCTGTTTCCTCATTGCCTAGGGACAGAACCTAATAGATCACTCTGTCGGCTGAGAACTGACTAGTCACTGACCCTTCAGATATCTGTCGGCCAGTTAATCCTCCGTGATTCCTGTCTTTTTAAATGTCAGGAGGCCTGGAAGCAGCTGACTGCCTGGCTCCTTGCTGCAGTTCTGGGCCATCTCTCTTGAGGGATGAGTGGCGGTCAATCCAGTGCAGGTTAATAGCAGAGGACTCTACTCTGAACTGATTAGGCCTCGGCTGGAGTATTGTGTCCCGTTCTGGACACCATGTTTCAAGGAAGATGTGGGGAAATTGGAGAAGGCCCAGAGAAGAGCAACAAAAATGATTAAAGGTCTAGAAAACATGAGCTATGAGAGAATGAAAGAATTGGGCTTGTTCAGTTTAGGAAAGAGAAGACTGAGAGGGGACATAACGGTTTTCAAGTATCTAAAAGGAGGAGGGAGAAAAACTTAAACTGCAGCAAGGGAGGTTTAGGTTGGACATTAGGAGAAACTTCCTACCTGTCAGGGTGGTTAAACACTGGAATAAATTGTCATGGGGGGTTATGGAATCTCCTTCACTGGAGATATTGAAGAGCAGGTTGGACAGACACGTGTCAGGGATGATCTAGACGGTGCGTGGTCCTGCTGTGAGGGCAGGGGACTGGACATGATGACCTCTCGAGGTCCTTCCAGTTCTAGTGTTCTAGGAGTCTATGACTCAGAAATAGGACTCCAGGATTCAGTTTCTGGCAATATTGGTCACTCGCTCTGTGCCCACGGCTGAGTCACAGAGCCGTTGTGTTCCTCACTTTGTCCATCTGTAAAATGGCTGTGTTAGTACTCGCCTGCCTTGCAGAGATGTTTGTAAAGTGGGGGAGTGCGAGAGCGAGTACTAGGCAGGGAGCAGCGTCTGGTTGATCAGTTACCGTTGGTTTGGGATCACACCTGACCTACACGTGGCCATGGGATGCCCTCCTACAGTCTCGATCCACAGTGAGTTAACCCACATCTCCCATTCGTTCCTTTACAAACAGCGTTGGTGGCCTTTAAACTGGATCCTGCTGCCATATTTAACCATTGGCCCATGTAGAGTGGCAAGCACAGGGCAAGAACTTGGAAAGGGTGGGTTAAGGTGGAGCAAGGGAGCGGCTGGGTCTGATAAGGAGCCCAAAGGCTGCGACAGCCTAGTCTGGGGGAAAGGACACTGGACAGGGATTTGGGAAACCCAGTTTCTCTTCAGGCCACTGACTTGCTGTGTCAGCAGCAGCAAGTCCCAGCTGAAGGTAGGTCTGCACTGCAGTGGGGGTGATTTGCCGCTCGCGTCAACGTACCTGCACTCTCTGTGCTCTGGCTAAAAATAGCTTTGAGATTGTGACTGCATGGGCTGCACAAGTCCTCCTTGCCCTCCGGGGCATGTACGTGCTTGTGCTGCCTGCTCAGGCATTCCCACCTCATGGCTCTTTTCAGCGAGCTAACAAGGTTAAAGCCAGTGTGGGCATGCCCGCACCAGCCGCGGCTCACGCCCACGCCCGCACCAGTCGCGGCTCATGTCCACAGCTATGGTATAGACATTGCTTTTGTCTTCAAGGGCTCAACTTTCTAAGGTGTTCAGGCACTTGAAGAAGTAGACAGGGACATGGTGCCTCAGCTCAGTAGGCGCCGAACTCCAACAAGGCACCTAAATATCTTAGAAACCTGGCCGTTTGAGCCTCAGGGTTCCCATGGGTAGAACTGGGCTAGTGCTGCTTACTTACCTGTGTAAAACATTGGAGCCCTACAGATGAGACATGCTGTGTACGTGTGAACAGCTAAGCTTAGCTAAGGCCCTGGACTGGGATGCCGGAGAAGTGGAGCTCAGACAAGTCATGGGATCTCTCTATTCCCCATCTGTAAAATGGAGATAATTTCTTGCCCTTCTCTGTTGTCTAGGTGGTAAGCTCCTTGGGGAAGGTGTTCTCTCACCGTGCGTATGTACGGCTCCTAGTACGGTGGGGTCCCCATCACCTTTAGGGCCTCTTAAGTGCTAGTGTGACAAAATCAATACCTAGAGATGTTCCCGGGTGTGAAAGGGAGGTAAAGGAACTCTCCACGCCTCTCTTTGTTGCAGGGACCCTCCTTGAAATATCCCAGAACTCCGCAGAGGGGGAGAAGGCTGAAGAAAAACCCAAACAGAAGAAGAATCGCTGTTTCACGTGCCGGAAGAAGATCGGGCTAACTGGTAAGATCTGTGCAATGGGGCACGTGGCCTGTGGCCAAGAACGACACCTGCCTGCTTCAGGGAAAGCAGATTTTTGAATCCAGGAGGTGGTATCTGTTTTCAGATATTGTTGTCTGGTTTCATAAGCCTGCAGTCACACCCCCTTGTTCTGTCGTCCTCTTTGAGCTGACAAGACAAAGCAGGGGGTCAGTGTTTGGGGGTGGAATGTCCCAGGGGTGCGCAGGTATCGTGAGAAATGCAGTGGGGGCGATGCTGTCCTTCGAACCATGCTGAATGCTCAGCCCTCACTTTCCCGAGCCGTGGCAGCGTGCAAGTGGTCTCATTCTTGTCCGTTTTCTTGTGGCTCAGTTCTAGCAAACTGAGCAGCGCCTCTTGGTTTCTCTCGGCCACTGCTCGGCAAAGCTTCTTGCCGAAGCAAAGGCGACAAGAGGTGGCTTCTGCAGAGTGAGGGAGGCAGCTGGTGATTGTGGGCACCTTGGTATCCAATATGAGACATTTTGAAAGGGCCTCATACCCACCCTCCGAAAATCAAGTCCTTCTATGATACCTCAAGGGAGGCCCCCAGAAATGGAGGTATCCACAATCTCTAGTCACTTCTGAAAATCTTGGTCTGTTTCTTCAGTGATGCTTTAGACCCCTGGCTTGCCAGCGAAAGAGGCAAGTATGCGGGTGGATTTAAGTCCTTTGTACTAGGGAAGTGAATGGTTAACTGGTAAGCATAACCCTTACCGGGGCTGATGCTTGCCAGTTATGGTTAACCAGCAGCGGCTGCAGCAGGTCTAGCCCGGTGTGCCGTATGCAGGGGCATTTTTGCCTGGCTGGAACAGCCCCCATCTGTGGTGGGCTTGGCCCGGCACACTGCAGGCACAGGCGAGCTAGTCTGGCCGGAGCAGCTCTGCCCAATGAGGTTTAAGCTATTAACTGCTTTGTACTTCCTAACAATTGTCTGCCTAATGCGGAGAGGCCACCGAGGAAGTGTGAGCCTTTTGCAGCTTGTGGATGTGGCTAAGGAGAGACCAGGCCCAGGCCCAGGCACAAGCTGAGCTGGCTAGAGGGAATCCTGGGTAACATATGACTGAATCAGCACATTTATTTAGTCATAAGGATGTTTGGAATTCATTCCCGGGAGCCCAGGTCTGGAGCAGCCTTCCGAGGGGAGTGGTGAGGGCAAAGCATGTGAACTGCCTTTAGGACTGAGCTTGCAAGGTTGATGGATGGGATGCTGCGACATGGCATGCCGGGATCGGCGACTGCTAACGGCAGATCGCTCCCGTGGCCCTCATGGGACGCTCGGCAGGGAGGGCTCTGAGTTACTCCAGAGGATCCTTGCTTGGGGGTCTTGCCCCCATGCTCGGGTCTAACCATGGCCATAGTTGGGCTCTGGAAGGAATTTTCTCCCAGGTCAGTGTGGCAGAGACCCTTGCAGGGGGGGGAGGAAGAGGAAGAGGAAGAGGTTCGCCGCCTGGGACACGGGTCACTTGGAGGTTTAATCAGTGGATTCTCTGTAACGTGAAATCTCTCCATCACGAGTCGAGGACGTCTGTGACTCAGGCAGAGGTCAGGGGGTGGTTATGGGAGCGGGTGGGTGGAGTTCTGCAGCCTGCGACGTGCGGGTCCGACTAGTGGTTCCCAAACTTTTTGGCATCATGCCCCCTTTTTGATTTTTGAGAAACCCTCACCCCTCCCCCACCCCCAAAATAGCAGCAAAATTTGTTGAGACAAAAAAAAAAGGAACTGACTGGGTCCGAAAAACAAAAATAGCAGCAAAACTTAGAGGGGGGAGGGATTGATGAGGGGGAGGGCTGGGTTGCCTTGCACCCCCCCGGAATATCTTCATGCCCCCCAGTTTGGGAACCCATGGACTAGATTATCATGATGTTGCTTCTGGCCATAAAGTCTAAGTCTGTGCGGTCCAGAGGGGCTGGGCAAGGGAGGGCTTGACCGATCGGGACCGGTTCTTCATTCTCCAGGACTGTCCGCCTGGCACCATTCCCTACCGCTCTGTCCACGTAAATCAGGGATGGGGACCTGTGACGATGTGTTGGGGTTTCCTGCACCCCCGTAGTGGCACGAACAGACTCCGCCAGCCAGTAGGATTGAGGGAGTTTTTTGCTTCTCCAAGGATGCAGCACAGCACAGATGTAATCTAGTTACAGGGCCAGGCCTAGGATGCCTCAGCCCCCCTTAAGATGGGGGAGACTGGGCCCCTAAATCCCAGGCCCCCTTGCTTAGGCTGCTTCCTCCATGATTCCAGACAGAAACTAAACTCTCCTCCAGCCCTGCCCCCAGCCAGGTGCTGGTCTCTGCCCTCCTCCCTTTGTCTCTCCCTGGGAGGCTGAGCCTGGGTTAATACACATTTGGGAGAGTCAGTGAGAATCTCCCATCACAGCGCAGGGGGACCCCGGTCACAGAGCAGACAGCCCCCCCACTACGCCACAGGACCCTATGCTCATGGGCAGGATCGAGGTGAGCCGTGGGTGGGAGGAAGCATCTCTGCACACAGCACAGAGAAGCTCTGTCCCTGCACTCGCAGGAATCGTGGCCAGT
This sequence comes from Pelochelys cantorii, assembly GCA_032595735.1. Taxonomy (NCBI): domain Eukaryota; kingdom Metazoa; phylum Chordata; order Testudines; family Trionychidae; genus Pelochelys; species Pelochelys cantorii. The sequence goes on from CM064354.1 coordinate 3,137,694, forward strand.
GGGAACGGCAGAGGGGGGGCCTGCAAGCACAGGGTGGTGCAGAGCCACTTGTGCCTCCCAGGAGCTGCCTGCCCCCTCACACCCCAATCCCCTGCCGCCTCCCACTCAGATCCCCCACCCTCAGCCCGCCCATACACCTCCAGCCTGCTCCCTGGCAGCCCCCCCTCACACACTCAGCCCTTAATTTTGTCCCCCTCAGAGCCTAGGGGCACCCCACAAAATCAACTAGCCCCAACCCCCCAGAAGAGTTAATCTGGCCCTGGGGATAAGCCCTGAGCGCCCCATCTCCCCCCTCCCCTCCCCCGGGGCCTAGAGTTTGTGGGGAGTGTCTCTTTTTTCCCCTGCTTCTCAGTTGGGGGCCACATCAGGGAGGGTTTTTTGTTTGGTTTTGTTTTTACTGCTCACTTGTGGGTGCTCCCAAAGGATGTGGGCACATTGGAGAGGGTCCAGCGGAGGGCGACCAAAATAAGGGGGCTGGAGCTCATGACCTATGAGGAAAGGCTGAGGGATTTGGTCTTGGTTAGTCTGCAGAAGAGAAGAGTGAGGGGGGATTTGAGAGCAGCCTTCAACTTCCTGAAGGGGGGTTCCAAAGAGGCTGGGGAGAGGCTGTTCACAGTGGGGGCAGGTGGCAGAACAAGGAGCAATGGGCTCAAGTTGCAGTGGGGGAGGGCTAGGTTGGATATTAGAACCTAGGAGGGGGGAAGCCCTGAGCTGGGTTCCCTAGGGAGGGGGTGGAATCTCCATCCCTAGAGGTTTGTAAGTCGCTGACACATCCCTGGCTGGGATGATTGAGTTGGCGTTGGTGCTGTTTTGGGCAGGGGGCTGGACTCAATGACTCCTGTGGTCTGTTCCAGCCCTAGGGTTCTGTGGTTCCCTAACTGATTTCTCTGTGGGTCACTGGCCCCTGACCCCAAAAAAGTTCCCCTCCCTGACTTAAATACACAGCCATTCCTTGGACAGAGGGAGCTTGGCTTGCCAGCTGGCTGGTCCCTCTGCCCTTCAGCCACGGTGTAGTCGGGCTTTTGTTGCAGACTCGGGTCCCGTCTACCAACAGCTCCCAAAATACACCCCAGACTCCTCTGGGTCTCTACAGGGCCTCGCTCAGTTGGGCTCCCTTTTTTGGTTGGCCCATAGCCACTCCCATAAAACCATCCTTACCAGCGTAGCAGGGGCTGACACTCTAGGCGGGGGTTTTAAATCACTGGGCGTTGGCCTAGCTTTGTTGAAGTCACTGATCAAATCCCCACTGAGAGTGACAGGAGCAAAGTTGGGCCAGGACCAAGCATCTTAAATCCCACGCCCCCCTTGCCTCCCTCTGAAAATTAATTGGCCTTTGTTTACCTCAACGAAAGCAAGATTGGGCCCTTCATTAGGCGCCTGTGGAGCTTGACAGTGGAAAGTAACAGGGTTGTTCCAGGTAAGCAGCATTAATATCAAGTCCTGTAAGATGATAGAGGCAAGAAAATTCACTAAGCAATTAACTTGGCTGCGTTTCCTCAACAGAAACATTATTCCCTTCAGATTGCTCCACCATTTAATCTTCCCTGGAAAAAGTTAACCCCAGAGCTGCAGAGGTCACGCTGCTTGAGCAAAGCTCTGTCCTCTTGAACCTAGTTAGAGATGGTGGTTAGTAACATGAAATTTACCCACAAGCCTTGTCCAGCACGAAGGCCCTGTGCATGAGAGAAGCCCAAGGCGTTTGTGCAGGGCCTGGCACAGCGAAGCCCTGATCTGGATTTCAGCCTTCGGGTGCTATCGCATGCCTGTTTGTTTTCAGCACGTCCATTTCCGGGGACACAGAGGAGAGAAAAATACACCACTGGTGCTGCCTCTCCAGAGCTGTAGGCAGCAAGAGGCCTTCCTGGAAGGGAAGCTGCTTTCTTACCCGGCGTGTTAGCAAAGGGAACTCTGGGTATTCTCAGGCAGGGGGAATACGTTGCACCCGTCCCCTAGCACGTCACTTCCCAGAAAGGGTTACAGGAGGCAGCCTTGGCCAATGGTGAGCGTGCTGAACTGGAGTGAGGAGACCAGGGAGTTCCCTGCTCTGTGCATGGATTCCCCAATCTAGGACAGTGGGAGAACACCTCTGAAAAGCATTGTCTGAGAGCCAGACTAGATGATGAAAAGACGGACTTCCGAGGCTGAGACGTGTGGTCCGTGGGCCCCATCCAGAGGCACGAGAGCTATTAGCCATAAAACCCCCGTGCTCTGGAAAACGTTCAGGGGACCCAGCAATCAGATTTGGAGGCGTTTGTAGCTAGCACGGTTCTGTTGCTCAAGTGAACCTAAAATGTCCAAGTAGCAACCAGTTCTGCTAGCGAGTATCTCATAGAATCATAGAGCTGGCAGAGACCTCAGGAGGTCATCAAGTCCAGCCCCCTGCCCAAGGCAGGACCAATCCCCACTATCTAGCGAGATCCATTAAAATGCAACCCAGCCTCCGCTATCTGAGCTCCAGCGAGCTGCTGTCCAAACAGGCTCCTTCCCCAGAGAGAATCCCTCCGTTAGCTTGTTATTCAGGCCCTGCCAATGCTGCTGCTGCTGCTGGTGCGTGGCTGAATGGGTTAGACTGGACTCAAACATGGCGCACTGTGTTTGAGCCGCAGGAAACCCCAGCTGACTCTCCCACCGCAGAAATTTGAGAACAGGAAGCCTGATCTCATGCCACGACCTCCAACCTTGGCTTCTGATTGGTTCGCTAGCCTGCCTCCTCTCTAGTGAGTGGGGGAAGGCATGGGCAGCAGCCCTGTGAAAATCTTTTCCCACCGTTTGGGACAGGTGGTCCCATCCCAGGAAATCAGCTGATGATGGCTGGGTTGCTGAGCCATAGTGCCTCCTCGGAGCTGCCCCGGATCAGCGGGGGGTTCGCTTCGAGTGGCCCTTTCTCAGTCCACTGAGGGCTCGCAGGCAGATAGGGGCCTAGTCCGACCTTCCTTAGGGCGTCTGTGTGTGCTGAGAGCCAACCCCCCTGCCTGGTGAGCGTCACCTACATAAGAATGGCCGTACTGGGTCAGACCAAAGGTCCATCTAGCCCAGTATCCTGTCTGCCGACAGTGGCCAGCACCAGGTGCCCCAGAGAGGGTGGACCGAAGACAATGATCAAGCGATTTGTCTCCTGCCATCCCTCTCCAGCCTCTGACAAACAGAGGCCAAGGACACCATTTTATCCCCTGGCTAACAGCCTTTCATGGACCTAACCTCCATGAAATTATCTAGCTTCTCTTTAAACTCTATTATAGTCCTAGCCTTCACAGCCTCCTCTGGCAAGGAGTTCCACAGGCTGACTACACGCTGTGTGAAGAACTTTCTTATATTAGTTTTAAACCTGCTACCCATTAATCACCTCCTCGTGATTAACTCTCTCTCCGGAATTCTCCCCTCCAGGCTTCGACTGCCGCTGCGGGAACCTGTTCTGCGCCATCCACCGGTACTCCGACGTGCACGGCTGCCCCTACGATTACAAGGCGGAGGCAGCTGAGAAGATCCGCAAGGAGAACCCCATCATCGTGGCAGAGAAGATCCAGAAGTTGTGAAGGAAGCTGAGCACTTGAGCCGTGCGACCCGGCATTCCCCCGCCCCCTCTTCTTCCCAAGGTGTCTGGGATCCAGCCAGGAGGGGAGGAGACTCAGCCGCCCAGCGGCTCCTTTCCCCTCACTTCCCCTCCTCTAAGCGTCGCCCGGCTGACCTGGGTATACCCCCGTTTCGAAAAGAAAAGGGATCTGCACCTACGCCCTGCCCCCGATGTTCTGAACTTTGGACTTGTCTTCCAGCGGGGCTGCCCGTTCCTCTAGCAGCCCTGGGCTTGGCAAACTCCCGGCAGCCTGCTGCGACCGTCCGTGAGTCACTGCAGTGCCCCGGTCTCTCCCCCCACTCACGGGTGGCGCAAGGAATCTTGGCCGCCGGCTCCTCTCCCTCAAGGCAGTGAGTCTCAGACCCAGAAAAAGGATTCTGCATTTTCAGCCCTGAATTTTCTCCCCTGCCTCATAAGAAGCTGGTGGAGTTGGAAGGGGATTGTTAAGCAGCGGCTGATGGTCCAGCTGAGTTGGCTCACGGCTCGCAGACGCTGCGGCAAAGCGAGTTCCAGCCACGAGCGAGGACCGTTAAGGAAAGACACGTAAATTCCTCTTGCCTTTCCCTAGGCTTTGTCGGATGGCTGGCTGCATGCATGGCCCTGGCCTTGTGTTCCAGGCTGCCCCACGCAGTTGTGGGCGGCTTCCCGAGCCCCACCGAAGCCCACGCGCCAGTAACCCCTCCACCCTTCCCATTCTTTACCTTCTGCCTTATTGTATGATTCTCTCTTATCAGGGTTGTGCACAAAGCCGGACCAGCAACCCCCCCGCCCTTTGCTGCACGCATGCAAATCTCAGAGATCTCTGTCCCCTGTCCCGGCCTCGCTGATATTCAGTGAGACTCTCTCGAGTGGGTGGGTCTGGTGGGAAATCACACCGAGCTGCTGACCTCGCCCAGCCCTCTACTTGTCCCCAGGGGGTAGCCGGAGTAGTGGAGCCTCAGCTGTTGTAAATCAGCTGAATATGCCTGCTAAGGCGCTTGCGCTGTTCTGACCCATACAAGTCCCGTCCCCCCTCCCAACCCATTCCCAGGTGTCCATCCAGTGGGGCTGATTATGGGTACCTTTGGGTCCCAGATTGAGGTGCTGGTCCTGGAGTCACGGAGGGAAACTCCCAGCATCAAGGCTCTTGACGGGATGTGAAAAGAGGGTTTGGGGTGGGAGTGGGGGTAGGAGGGTGAAATCTGCTCCTGTGCAGAGAGCCAGCCCCACACCTGTGCGCCACTGGAATTCACTTACATTCTTGTGCTGAGTGGGGCTTGGCCTGTGGGCCCTGGGCCGGCTCTCCGCAGCGGTGGGAATTTCACCTGGGACACGCGGCAGCTATTGCCGCAGGAATCTGCCTTGAGGGGAGTGTTGGGGGTGGCTCGTTCCTGGTCTGTTCTCCACAAGCCCCAACAAACAGAACCAGCCGTGAGTTCTAGAAGCCACAAACGTGAAACAAGCCCCTGGAGCACAAGGCAGCTGAGATGCCTCTGCCCCGCTTTGAAACTCTCTCACGTGATCAGCTTGTTCCTTCAACATGGACTTTCTAGGAAAGGTGCGGAGAGCAGGTCAGGTCCCTGGGCCAGGCTCAGTGGCTGTACAGCAGCAGTGAAATGCGCAAGGCCGTGGCCTGTTCACACCAGCTGCGGAGAAAGATTTTTAATTTTTCTACCTGGAGCCAGCCAGCTCGGTCGCTCCCCTCGTGGCCTCACCGCGTCCCCTACTGAAGGTACGAAGGGGAAAGAATTCAAGGGCTACATTCTGTGCTCACTAACCCTGGTTTAAATCCAGCGTAACAGCAGAGATAGAGCCTGATTCACTAGTGCCTCTTGCCAGGCTCATGCTTGTGAAACTCCAGTGATCTGCCTGGCGCGCCCGCCTGAAACGAGCAACGCATTGATGAATCTGAGCCTTGCGTGCAAATCCAGAGCAGCTCCACTGACCAGTGCAGACCCGCTGGGCTAGCACCGCTGGTGGGAACTGGCCAGCTTACACCAGCTAAGGATTTGGCCAGGAGCCCAAATCCCTGGTCACACTCCTGATTTCATAGCAAATTCCATAGCAAATGCTTGTTTGGGTTCCAGCAGCATTCGGGGTCTGACTCGGGGCCGTGCTGTAAACCAGAGCAGCTGTGTGGTCAGTGCAGCTCCACCCTGGAAAGCTGGAATATCTCCGCTCGCGTCGTTCTGGGACACGTGGGTGCTCCTGAGACCAGCATCTGGTGTCCCGCAGCCTGGGGCCAGAGAACCAGTGTTGGGGGTTGACTTCCTTCTGCACCACCCTGTTGTTAGCCCAAGTGGGCTCTTCTGGTTGTGTGTGTAATGCAAGCCACGAAGTGGCGGGGGCACCCGCGCTTTGAGCTCCCCCCATCGGATACTTGCTGGCACCCGTCTCGCCTTGAGCCTACCAGCAAACCCGCTTTCTTTGCAGAGACGTTTTGATGGACAAAAAGGGCCCGCTGCCCCATGGCTGGCTTGGGCCCCCAACCTGGCCCCCAGTGTGGTTCTGGGAGGCCTGGAACCGTTCTCCGATCAGAGACGCTCAGTAACATTCACGTTAAGTTGGGGAATTCTTTCCGGGGGGAGGGGGGAGTTCGTTGTGGGTGGAAGCCCAAGTGGAGATGATCCAGCTCTGTTTTTTCCACCACGCCCTCTCTTCTTCCTAGAAAGTATGAGAGCAGATATGTAAATACTAATATATTCTAGTTTGCTTGGATGGTTTAAGTTGCTTTGTGTTATGTTGCCCCGGAGCTCTCAGGGCATTCGTGCGGCTCTGGCCGCTTGCGGTGGCTCAGCTGCTTTGCTGGCGCACAGCTGACAACCCCAGGAATAGCTCTGTGGTAAAGAGCTTCCTTCCCCCCCTTCGAGAGCCGCTGTATGGCTCATCGCGGCAGCGGGAGACAGCGCTCTGAGCTCTGCCGATGACCGCGCTGTGGAAGAGCCAGGTCTAATGAGCAGAGGGGGCCGCTTTCCCCACACGCATTGCTCCTGGTTCTTATCAGTCGGGAATTGCGTGTGGATTTCTGCCCCTTCCCCTGGCAGCACCTGGCACTGGCGGCAGTCGGAGGCCTGGACACTGGGCTCCATGGCCAGTTGGTCTGACCTGTGTGGCCGTTCTGTGTTTTACACCCCCTCGTTGCACTGGTGTAAATGGCGGCGGACGGGGCCGGCAGCTCGGAATCGGGCCCTGGCGTGTTCCTGTTTCATCTGTCTCAGACGAGCTCGGGCTCATCACAGGCAGGGACGGGTTGGCCACGTTAAAGCAGCATCTCGGTCCTTCACCCTCTGATGGCTGGTCACGTTCTCCTTGGGCTGGCGTGTGCTGCGGCTGGAGGGGGGGTGGCAGCATGTGGAGACCCACCCGAGTTGGTTTGAACCATGGGAGCTGGAGCAGGGATGCCGCCATGCCACAGACAAGCCGCTTCAGTCCATGTACAGCTTGCCCCATTCCTGCCCAGCCCTCACCACGGCCCTGCCAGACCGCCTGCAGGCCCTTTGCCGCGTGCTGCCTGCCCTAAGTGCCGTGCGTGACGTCCCAAGGCAGCCCGGCCCCTCTGCTCTGCATGGCGCTGGGCTGGCTGGAGCACCTCAGCATGCAGCTGCCCAAGCCTGCGCTCCATCTACTGCTCAGCCCCCAGGGTGGCCATTGCAGCCAGGCCTGTCACCCGCGGGGGATGGGGGAGCAGCGACGGGTGGGCGGTGGTGGCAATCGCTGTGGGGGGATGAAAAGGGCCGAGGGTCAAATCCTGGCCTTGGATGCAAGTGTCTGGCTCCTGTGGGAGTTTTGGCCCAGATCCTCAAGGCATTTGGCACCTAACTTCCAAGGAAACCAATGGGAGTTAGGAGCCCCTCTGCCATTGGGGGCCTGTGTGTCTGGTCAACAAGATGGGTAGATGTCCAGGATCTCCCTCACCCTGCCCCTGGGAGATGCTTGCTGCTGGGAGGGAGGTGTCGGCTTGCTGCTGAGCCTGGGGCGCGCTCCCTGGGGCTGTCCTGACCTGAGGGGAGCCCTGGCACGCTGACAGGCTGCTCAATGGCTCCTGTGTCCCGTCCCTAAGCCAATAACCCGGCTCAAAGGCCCGGCATTAGCGACTTGTGCACTCAAGGCGAGTTACAATGCAGCCTCAGCCTGCAGCTGCAGGGCACCCCGGGGAGATGTCCCCCTAGTCTCTGTAATTTTTGCGCCTCAGCCTGGGAATGGGACTCTGCTGCTGGACATGCTGAAGGCCTGTTGCACATCGGGTGTGTCACGGTGGGAGTGCAGCACGCGTAGACATGCCCGCTGTAGCTGGCCGAGCTGGGGCTGGGTAAGCCCTCCGCGGAGCCTAGCTACGTGGGTGGACCGTGAGCCCACGCTGCCGTGGCTCCACTGCTAATCAAAGCTGGGCTGCAATCACACCTCTGGGTACCGGGCAGACACACCCCACGGTGCCTAGGGCTGGTCTCACCAGATGTCATGTTTAGGTTAGGGGTAGCCATGCCTTGATGCCTTAGAACCGTGGTGTCCAACATGCTAGCCACACGTGGCTCTTCGGCCAGTGGTGTGTGGCTGGTTGGCTCTAGCAGTAGCCACTGTGTTATTTATGTTTTCAGAATAATGGGGCTAGTTCCCTATGGTGGCTACTGCTTCAGAACTGGTTGGACACCACGGCCTTCGAACCATCGGGTTGAAAGAGACCACAAGGGCCTGCTAGTCTAACTCCCTGCTAGGATGCAGGATTCCCCGGTAAACCAGAAATGGAACCGAGTGAAGCCTCTTGAAATCGCCTAGGGCGCTTGTCCATTATATGAATGGAGATATACCTATCTCCTAGAACTGGAAGGGACGTTGAAATGTCATCGAGTCCAGTCCCCTGCCTTCACAGCAGGACCAAGTACCATCCCTGACATTGGAAGGGGAAAGACAGGAGTCCCTCTGGCAAGTCCCCTAGCCCACCGATACACGGACTCCTCGTGGTTGGCCCTTCTAAACGGGTTCTTAGTTCAGTCTGGCCGCTGCCTGGGCCCAGGTCTGTTCACACTCTGCTATGGTACGAGGGACGTGCTCTTCTGTGCATCTCTCTCAAAAAGCTGAAACCGTAGGAGCCAAAGTTGGTATGAAATGCTGAACGGGCACCTCCGGGTTTTCATTTCCCCTCCCGGGAGACCAGTGATCTCATCGCTGAGCTTTGGGGGGGGGGGGGGGTGTTATGCTCCAGCTTAGCTCCAGGGTGTGGGTTTGATTCCAGTGTCTCCGGCATAGCTGTTGCGGAATTCAGTCTGGGAGGCTGTAATGGTCCCTTCTGGCCTTAAAATCGATGAATTGAGCAACTTACGAGAGTCGCTTCATCTTCTCCCCTCTGGAAAGGATGCCAGAGAGCCTCGTATAGGGGCCCATCGTGGGAAATGCGGAAGTCCTGGGTGCTTAGCACCTCAGGAGGCCAGGGCTTGTGTTAGTACTTTCTGAGAATGACCCTTTCGTATACCATAGGCCTGAGAGCCCTGGGGTTTGGGTTGTGTCTGCCCCAACTCCCTGTGACAACAGGGACCTTTCTGCTGCAGCCTCTCCAGCTGTAAGAGGGGGCTAGGGGTGGAGTGGGGCAGGGCCAGGGATAATTCATTACTGACTGTGAATTCAACCCTTCCCCTCCCGGTTTTGCGGGCAGTTAACTCCCATCAGCCACGCTGCTGTTTGAAGGCAGGAGGTAAGAGGTCTGGATCCCGCTGTGCTGTTCTGATCTCTGCCCTACTCCGGCCCATTGACGTCAGCCTGTCCCTGGAACCAGTGTCCTTCTGGCACACCCCTTGCTCAGTGAAGCTGGCTGGGAGAGGGACGGGGAATGGTCCCTGGGGGGCCAGAGAGCTTGTGATTTGGGAAGGCCAAAGAGGAAAGGGCTTTGCTAGCTCACAGCCGGGATGAGCTAAAGTGGAGCAGAAACAGGAGTGGAGCAGCTTTGGCATCTCTGCTGGTCCTAAGGCGGCCCACAACCTGCCGGGCACTGCGCAGCCATTCTTCGAAGAGCTTCAGTACTTGGCAATTGGCAGCAGGACTTTGAAACGCGCTAGGAGGCGCCGCTGTGGGCTCGGTGCTGGTCTGCTCAGATCCGGCTGAGTCCCAGGCTGTCCAAACCCCCCGGCTGCTGCACACGCTCTCAGTAGAGTTTGCTGCTAAAACCGCTGGGCAGGCCGTCCGCTCTGAGCGGGGCTCCTGGCCGGGGGGCATTTGGAAGCAGGAAAGCCTCGGGAGGGGGACGCAGGCCAAAAGGGTGAGATTCTCTTGCCCAGGTTGAACGGCCTCAGACTCGATGATCCAAACGATGCCTCCTTGACACGACATCTACTGATCCTCCTGGCCCTGCAGCCCCTCAAATCACTTTTTGGCCTATGGGAGGGAGCCTGAATTCTAGGAGTTCAGGGCTCACCTGTTCAATCTCACCGCGCCCTGGGCTCATTTTCCGAATCCCTGCCAGCATCACAAACCCCTTTTGCAGCCTCGTTCTCCCAGGGCAGAAGCTGGTCTGATGCCTCCGCTACCTCTGGTGGGAAGGGAGGAGGCTGGAGGTGGGGGGTGAGATGCGTGGGAGAGCCACGTCCTGTGTGTTAATCCTCTGCAGCTGTGTGGTTTATTTCAGCTGACGCTCTACAAAAAGGGCTCACTCCTTATCCCTCTAGCTTTAAAGCTGGGGAAGCTGATGCCCAGGGAGGAGATGGGATAGCCCCCCTCCCCTCACAGCAAGAGACAGTTTCCCTGCTCTAACCACTCTCTCCCTCTCCCTCTCAGTGCTGGGACTAGAACTCAGGAGTCCTGTCTGCCTAGCATGCTGCTCTCCTCTCTCTGTCCCCTCCCTTCCCCCTTGTTTATTTTTACTCCTCACAGAACTCTCTAATCCCCGTCAGCGTTAATTCTCATTCTGCCCTGGCCTCTGGAGAAGCGGGAAGGACATACAGGTGGGGTGGGGGCAGAGATTGTGAATCCTGCAAGAGGCTTACCCAGCACAGGTGTCCATGTCTCAGCTGCGGGCGCAAGGTTAGAAGGGGGCTGGTTTTCTGCTCCTGATGAAATGAATGTAGCCGGAGATGGGGCACGAGTCAGCGATTGTAAGGCCAGACGAGAAGCCTAATGCAGTGTTTCTCAACCTTTTTTTTATAAAGTACCCCTTTTAAAAAAAAATATAAGTACCCCCAGTACCTACAGTTTTCAGACACACACAATTTTTTTCTACCATTGCAACACATTTGTTTAAACAACTTAATTGTAGCCAGGCGGGCGATGACGTTTTTGGATGTAAGAAGTACAAAAAGAATAAAACGCTGTAAAATGTAAAACAAAAATTCAGTTTTCTCCAAATTTCAGTTGTGTTGACGTCCCCCAGTGCAGCCCAGTGGGTACAGCATTGGCCTGGGACCGAGGAGACTGGGTTTTGTTCCTGGTTCTGCCATTGGCTTGCTGGGTGAGCCTAGGCAAGTTGTTTTGCCCCTCTGTGCACCAGTTTCCCTGTCTGACACCAGCCTGCTTGGCAAAAGGCTTTGAGAATGGCTGACCCATGCTGTGGACCCACTAGGCTTTACTGCCCTTGTCCTTAGCCCAGGAAGTGCCTGGAGCCAGGCAGGGCTCAGCAGGCAAAGTCCTGAACTGGCTTTGCGGCAGATCCAGCCGGCTCTCTCCCCGTGGGATCAGAGCTGGGGGCTGCGGGGGAGTTGCCGTTCCCTTGCGCTCCAGCCGGAAGGGACCACCTGCCATCTGTGGTGCTGGGAGCTTGGCAGAGGGATTAGGATTGAGGCATCTGAGACGGGCTGGGTGGGCCAGGAGCTGGCAGCCGGCAGTTCCCGGGGGCGTCGCTTCGGGCCTCTTTGAAAAACCTGGCCCAGATAAACAGCTTGGATCGGGGTACCCAAGAGCGGCCGATAACGGGACTCAGATGCGTCAGCTGTCTGGCGCCCACGCGCTGGGGGGGGCGGTGCAGTGGCCTGGGCTGCGTGTGGAACGGTGCTTTGGTTACAGCAGGACGGGCGGTCGTGTGGCTCTGGGCAGGGTGGGGTCTCCCCAGAAAATAACGTTCCTACCACTGGAGCTCGGTCGCTGAGGTGCATGTCAGGCTGGCCTGGGGCAAAGCCTCCTCTGATTGGCTGCCTTCCAACTGCCCGCCCCCTGGGGTAGAGCAGCCAATCCTGCTACCTGCCACGAGCCCCCACTGTTCTCATGTGTGGGGGGGAGTTAAATAGCCCATCAGCGCAGGGCAGGTCGGCTCGGCTCTCCCCTCCGGGAAACAACGGGCACCTCTCTCTGCAGCACCTGCCCGGTCTGGGAGCAAGGCGCTGCAGAAGCTGCAGAAACGGAGAGGCAGCTGGGGGGGCAGGTACAATGTCACTATCTTGCTGTACAATTACTCCCCCCCCCCCAATATTTTTGGAACAATTTGAGCCTGGCTCTAGGGCTCCTAGGTTCTATTCCTGGCTCCCCTGATTTGCGAGGTGCCCTTATGTAAGTTACATCCCCTCTCTGGGCTCCGGGTTCCCCGTCCCATCCCGGGGGCGGGTGCTGATTCATGCCCCTGGGTGCGGCACTGAGCCATGGGAGGCCGGTGCTGGAGAACGGCCATGGGCCATCGCTGGTCCCTGACCCCCATCGGTGGAGACCTGGGACTCCTTCCCTCCTGAGGGAGGGGGCTGTTGTCTCATTGCAGGGCAGGCTGGACCTATCTCCTGCCCCCACCTTTGGCTGGTGCAGGGCTCTCAGCTGAGGGCTCTGCCTTCTGCTCTCCTGGCAGCCAACCTGCCAGGCCTGACCAGGATCCGGTCTGGGAGATGCCACCGGGGAATAATACGGCAGGGGGCACGGGACCCACCTACCCCCTCTCCCCCTGCTTGGTACGGTTTGCAGCGGGCAAGGGGTCTGCGGCCATGGAACGCGGTCTCTGGGCGGGTGGCGTGGGGGCAGGGCCTGCTGTGACTCACAAGGCCTCACCCTCCCAAGGCGGGCGTCTCTGCCCTGGCTGCAAGTGAACGGATGTGATGGATCGGGCTCGCTCCACGGGCCCGATCCTGCACGGTGCCCAGGCCCTCAAGACTGTAGCCAAGCTGAGTAAGCCCCCACCCCCAGGCACCCCTTCTAGGGCAGAGACTCCATTAGCAGGTTTACCAAGCACGTGGGGATCCTGGGCTGGGAGCCTCCACACCAAGGGGACCCCTTGTTTGCCCGGATCCAAGGGGGCTTGCGGGAGAGCCCAGCCTGTTGTCCAAGTCTGGCCGGCTCCATCCCTTCTAGGCTGGGTTTGCCTGGCCAGTTAATCCCTCCCGGCTCGGCTGTGACCATGTGACACGTCCGCTTGGCTTAGACCGGCTGCCAAGCACCCTGGGTCACCCCTAGTGCTGCCACTTCCCTGGGGAAAACAAGCTCTTCGGCCCGGTCTGCACAGTTGTTTGCCCCCCACAAGGCATGGGGCTGGCTCTGGGGGGGTGATCTGTGGCCCCCCACAGCTAGTAATGGGAGCAGCTGGGAGGAGGCCTGATGCGGATGGTGGGGGGTGGAGAGCTGTGTGCAGGCTGCCCTGCATTTTACATGGAAACTGAATCCGTCACCCAAGGTAAATCAGCCCAGGGCTTATAAATGGGATTTAGCATCTGAGTGAGCAGGGAGGGTTCCAGGCATGTCACTGAGTGAAGAGCAGTGGGTGCGCAGGGTTTGCACGCCTGGGCCAGCCGTGGAGAAGGACAGTCACCACTGCCGCAGGCCCCCTTTCATCGGGGAGCGTCAGAGCGCTTTGCAAACCCGCAGCAACGTCCGGGAGGCTGGGTACTTTCCTGCCAGGTTATAAATAAAATAATAAAAATAACAGTGCAGCCCCCTTCCCCTTCAAGGGGAGATGAATTATAAGCAATACACTGTCATGCTTCTGGGCCATAGTGATCAGGAAGCCACGTCTCCCATGGGCAGATTATTCCGCAATGGGCCGATGAGGGGGGCCCTGAATCTTGTGCTGAGCAGCTGTGGCAGCCACTTGCTTGTGTGGGCTGCTAGGATTTGTGGGGCTACACCTGGTAATAGGCTGTGGGAAATGGGCTCTGCCAGAGCTCAGGACGTGGCTGTTGGTGTGGGAGGCTGCAGCAAGGGGGGGGCGCTGCAAAGGGTGATTTTCAGGACGGCCTGGGCTATCATGCCAAACCTGGCTGTCATGACAGCTGGAGCCCTCCAAATATCCAAGCCCTATGAAGGGGGCACCTCTGATTTTATTGTGGGACCTCAAAATGCTACGAATCTGCACATTCCGGGCCCAGTTTCCAGTTCCTTCCTCACTGCATGCAAGGCCGGGGTGGAAGGGTGGGGGGAAGGCAGAAGTGACCTTACTCCACCTTTGCACTCCCGTATTCTGGGACCGGTTTGGCTTCCGGGGTGATCAGCGCAGCTCTCAGGCTGCTCTAGCGTGCACCCTGCTGCCGGTGGGAGCAGAGAAGAGCCACAGTGCAGAGCATGCTAGTCGGGTCCCAAAATGCCCCTTTCCTGGGACCTGGAGGCTGGGACAGTTAAGAGTCCTGAGACCTTATTTCTTTAAGGATCCTTTGCAGCACCCGATTGGCAGACAGGGGCTCGGAATATTTTAAACACCCACCCTTCCCGGTGTCACACCAGACACTTCGTGCTTTAGCGGTGACATTCTTAAATGGTAGACGCATTGGGGGTAGAAAGAGCTTATCTGCTGGGAAGAGCTGCAGCAGGTAAACTCCAGGGGTGCATTTAAACCAGAGGTCCCCAACACGGTGCCTGCGGGTGCCATGGTGCCCGCGGGGGCATTTGTGTGCGCCCGCCAAGTGCTCAGGGCTGGCCCCGCCCCGGGCACGTGGTGCATGCGTGGTGCCGGAGCCGGCCCCGGGTGCATGGAGCATGGGGAGCGCCAGCCCCAGGCGCACAGCGAATTGGGTGCTCTGGCCTCCCGGGCGCGCGGTGAATTGGCCCCCCCACCCCCAGGCGCACGGCTATGGGGGGCGCTGGCCCCGGGAGCATGGCGAATTGGCCGCCCGCACCCCGGGTGCACGGCGCATGGGGAGTGCCGGCCCCGGGCGCACGGCGAATTGGCCTCCCTGCCCCCAGGCACACAGCTATGGGGTGGGTGCCGGCCTTGGGGGCGCAGCTATGGGGGGGTGCCGGCCCTGGGCGCGTGGCTCTGGAGGACGCTGGCCCCAGGCTTGCTGCAAATGGGTGGCCCCACCTGTGGCCACGCAGCGCATAGGCTTGCTGGCCCCAGGCACGTGGCTCATGGGGGTGTGGCATATGCGCGGCCCCGGCCCCGGGTGCGCGAGTGTCCCCGCCCTCTGGCACCCGGCAGGCGAATGGCCACGCCCCCTGGCGCCCGGCAGCTTCAAATGGTTGGGGACCACTGATTTAAACTGATTGACACTGGGGCAAAAGGCAGTAGGGGTGGGAGGGTATTGGGAGAGCTGTTATTTGTGTGAGGGTATAGAGGGGGCTATACACCCAGGTAGTGAGGGACAGTACCTGTCCCCAAGTCACACCCTAAACAGAACATACTGGGGAGGCAGAGAATCTACTGGTCCAAGGTCACCCAGCAGCACCAGGAAGAGAACCCAGACACCTGTCTACATTGCCACCTGGATTCTAGCCCTGGCTAACATGCACCTGCCTGCCTCAGTTTCCCATTCTGTCAAGCGCCGTGAGGTCCACAGATAAAAAGCTTCAGAAAGTTGCTGTGTGTCATTTTATCCCTGGTTCATGAGGGATGCTGGCCGGATCGTGCCAGCCATGGCCCGGGGGAAGCAGCCGGTGGGCTTGGAATGGGGATCCCCTGCCTTGCACACTGTATGGCGCCCATCCTGTTGGAGCCTTTCCTGCTCCCTGCCGGAGCTGAGTGGCCTCTTCTTGAGGAGTTTTTAATGCAAATGGAAGCAGACTCCAGCTTCTGTCACCCACGTTCCTGCACAATCTTGTTCCCAGCCTGCAAATAAGGCAGTGGGGAGTAGGGATGGAATAGTATACTTGATTAACCGATGAGCAAAAGCTTATCAGTTAAATAGGGTTTCCAGGTGTCTGGTTTTCACCCGGACAGTCCGGTAATTGCGTCTTCTGTCTGGTAAAAAAATACAGAAAACACTGGACATGTGAAATGTCCGGTATTTTCTGGTTTTCTCAGGCGGAAGGCTGGCAGGGACATTTTTCCCCTGCCGCGTCTGGTAGGGGGAGCAGGGAGCGAGCTTTTTTTTCTTCCCCCCTCAACAAGTTTGGTCTCTTTTTTTTTTGCTCAACCAATTTTTTTCCCTGCCATGTTAGGGATTTTTTGTGAAAGCATCTGGCAACCCTATCGGTTAATGCCATAGACTACACACATCCCCCCCCCTTTGCCAGTACATGTTTTAGCAGGCTGGCAAGCAGCCTGGCTCAGTTCTGGCTTGCACCAGGTCCGGGACCTACCCCTGCTGCGGCTCTGCATTTAAAGTGTAGCAGGAGCCAGTGAGCAGCCCTGCTCAGTTCCAGCTTGTGCTGGGTCTGGGAGCTGAAACCTCTTTCCCCTTCCTTCCCCCGGACAGGGGCTGCTGCCACCTCGCACTGCTGCCTCTGTATCAGATTTTTTAAACCAGCTCCCCTTGCAGACCAGCTCCTGCCTGGCACTCCCGCTGCTGCCTCTGATTCAGAGGCAGCAGCATGGAGCAGCAGGAGGCTCCTCAGGCGTGAGGCTGGAGCACACTGGCTGCTGGCCCCGCCCCTGGGGCCTATAGAATAGTCGTGTAACCGATAAGAATTCATGAGGTTAATCGACTATTCGATTAACCGATATTTAACACCCCTAGTGGGGAAAAGGTGAGTACACTAGCCCACCGCCCCATTTTGCACAGCTTCCAGAGTAACGGGGGGGAGGGAGTGGGAAGGGATCCTGGGATAAAGCATCCACACAGTTTGCAGGCAACAAGGGGGTTGGGTGCTGCAAATGAAGCAAGCTTGGGCTTGCAAACGGAGGCAGGGGTAAATAGTTCCGCCAATTAAGCACGGAAATAGCAGCCATGCAAACACTGCGGGGGGGGGGGGAGAGGAGGGAAGAATTGCTGCAGCCTATTAGTTATGCATCCAACATGCACAAACTGCACAAAGCATGCATCCCTGGATGCATACATTGCAGAGAGGGATCACTGCAGCACGTGCAACATGCAGCCCCTGCGGGGGGGGGGGGAGGGTTGTTGCAGCACATGCATCATGCAATTCCTGTGGGTGGGGGGGGTGTTGCAGACCAGCGAACATGCAATCTCTGCAGGGGGAGGTGTAGTTGTAGCCAATGGAGCATGAAGTCCCTGTGGGGAGAGTCGCTGCAACATGTGGAGCATGCAGTCCCTGCGCGGGGGTTGGATCGTTGCAGCCCGTACAGCATGCAGTCCCTGTGTGTGTGTGTGGGGGGGGGGGGTCGTTGCAGTCCATGAAGCATGCAGTCCCTGCGGGGAGTCCATTGCAGCGCATATAGCATGCAATTCCTGTCGGGGGAGTCGCTGCAGCACGTGGAGTATGCAGTCCCTGCGCGGGGGGTGGGTCGTTGCAGCGCGTGCAGCATGCAGTCCCTGCGGGGGGGGGGAGAGGGGTGTTGCAGACCAGCGAATATGCAATCTCTGCAGGGGGAGGTGTGGTTGCAACGCATGGAGCATGCAGTTCTTTGGGGGGGGGTCGTTGCAACCCATGGAGCATGCAGTCCCTGCGGAGAGTCCATTGCAGCGCGCAGAGCATGCAATTCCTGTGTATGGGGGGGGTCGCTGCAGCATGGGGAGCATTCAGTGCCTGTGGAGGGGGGGGTCACTGCAGCGCATGCAGGCCCTGCGGAGGGGTAGGGGGTCGTTACAGGGCGTGCAGTCCCTGCCCAGGCTCTCTCCTCCCCGCCACGTCTTTGCGCCAGGCTCCTGCTCCTCCTTCCCGGGGGCTTTGCAGGCAGCAGGACTCCGGAGGAGGCGTCACTTCCAGTGCGGGCGGCGCTGCTGTCACATCCGCCACTGGCCGCTCGCAGCGCGGGGCGGAGACTCGGGTTGCCCCGGCCCAGGAGCCTGGAGCGTCCGGGAGCAGCAGCGGCGCGCGCCGGGCCCGGCCGGGAGAAGTCCCGGGGGGATGCGGGAGGCAGCGCCCGGCTCCAGCTGCTCAGCGCGCCAGCGGGCCCGGCACCGGCTCGGCTCGGCCAGCAGCGCCCCGGCTCGGAGCGGGGCCCGGCACCGGCTCTGATCCGCCGCCCTGCTCGGGAGGTTGCAACGGACACGACATCCAGGTGCCCGCCCCAGCAGCCCCCCCCCCCCCGCTGCAGCCCCCGGCCCGACCCCTTGCAGCCCCCCCCCCGCCATCTCCCGGCCCAGCCCAGCAGCCCCCGGCCCGACCCCTTGCAGCCCCCCCCCGCCATCTCCTGGCCCGGCCCGGCCCAGCCCAGCAGCCCCCCTGCAGCCCCCCCCCCGCTGCAGCCCCCGGCCCGACCCCTTGCAGCCCCCCCCCCGCCATCTCCCGGCCCGGCCCGGCCCAGCCCAGCAGCCCCCCTGCAGCCCCCCCCCCGCTGCAGCCCCCGGCCCGACCCCTTGCAGCCCCCCCCCCCGCCATCTCCTGGCCCGGCCCGGCCCAGCCCAGCAGCCTCCCTGCAGCCCCCCCCCCGCTGCAGCCCCCGGCCCGACCCCTTGCAGCCCCCCCCCCGCCATCTCCCGGCCCGGCCCGGCCCAGCCCAGCAGCCCCCCTGCAGCCCCCCCCCGCTGCAGCCCCCGGCCCGACCCCTTGCAGCCCCCAGCCCCCCCCCGCCATCTCCCGGCCTGGCCCGGCCCGGCCCAGCAGCCCCCCTGCAGACCCCGGATCGGCCCCCTGCAGCCCCCAGACCAGCCCCGTGCAACCGCCCCCCCGGCCCGGCCCGCTACGATCCCCGGGCGTGCCCAGCGGCCCCCGGTCCGGCCCCCGGCAGCCCCCACCTTCAACTGCCAGTCCCCGGCCCTGCCCCTTGCTGCCCCATCCCCTCTGGGAGCAGATTCAGCCCCCCCCCCCCCTTCCGCGCCTTCCCCAGCTGCAGTCACCCTGCCCCTCCCCCCCGATCATTAGCAGCTGATTTTCCCTTCTCCCCTCCTTTCCCTCCGCCCCGACCGCCCCCCCCCTCCATCCGGGGAGCTCCCGGTTCCCCCCGCCCCGACCGCTTCCAAATCGCCGGCTCCGAAGTTGCCCTGCTCAGCAGCCCCGACTCGCCTGCAGGATGCGGGGGGGGGGGGGTTCTTGCTGGTTCCTGGCGTGCGGGTCGCGGGGCCCTTTCCCTCACCGGATTGTGTGTGTGTGTGGCGGGGGGGGGGAGCCCGTTGGCTGGCTGAGTCCTTCCCCCGCTTAGTGTCACCCTCCGGGTGTGTGTCTGGGAACGCAGATAAGTGTGTTTCTGTAGCATAGACACTGACATGTGTTCGGGCCTGCCGTCTAGATAAGTGTGTGTGTGTGTGTGTGTTGTGTGAGTCTAGCACAGCCAGGTATGTGCCTGTAATACACAGTGGCTGTATGGAAAGATGTGTCCCTAGAGGAGGCAGGGGTGGGGGTGGGTGATCTTATCCTGCATTGCTGTAGTGTGGGCAGATCTGGGTGTGAGCCTGGAGTGTAGATGCGTGTGGTTCTGTCCTTCATGTGTGCAGTAGACTTAGGTGTATGCCTGGGATCCTGGTGATTGGGTGTGGGACCATGTATTCTGGCACGTGTGTCTGCGAAACGCAAGCACAGGTTAGTGATTGTGTGTGGGCTCTACGCTGCGTGTCTGTTGTATGGGGTGGGTTGGCATACACGCGTCTGGTAAAGCAATGATGCGTGTCCTGCGGACAAGTCATGCAGCCGCACGTGCGTCTAAGGTCTCTGTTGCGGACACATATCTCTGTGTGGACAGGTGTGTTTCTCTATGTTGTATCTCTCTGCTGGGGGGTGGGATCTTCTGTCTAGCAGCTGCACAGAGCAAAAATATCCCAGCAGGGGGGAAGAATGAAGTGGAAGCGAGATGCTGATACTGGGACCTATTGTTTTGGGGAGCAGTGCGGGGGGGGGGGGAGGGTAGATGATTTTCCATCTTCCTCCTGCCCCCTGCCAGCTTGTGTTGAGAGGCAGGGGGAGGTCGCATCAGAGGCCCAATGCGCTGTTCTTGTGTGCACAGGCCTAAATCTGGAGGAACTCCCCTGACTGCACAGCGAGTAGGGATTTACACTGGGGTGAGGCTAGAATTTGCTCCCGAATGTAAAACAAGCCCCACACTGCGGGAGTGGGAGAATCCATTCATGTTGGGATCCCGAGGGGGGGGGGGGCAGTTATTCGGCAGAGAAATATTTCCATATAAGCCCTCTGTTTCATGCTGAATGGCGCAGGCCTTGTGCTCCCTCCACCCTTTCCTCTGCTCTCCCCCTTGCAGAAGGAGGGAAGCAGCTGGAGAGGAATTCCTTGGGGTCCAGGCTAGTGGAACATTCCTCCGTCGGGAGGTTCTGCCCCGACTTGCAGAAACCACATTAGTTGGCTGTGCATTGAGTTCCGCCTCCTGGCTGGGAGCGTGTGCCGCAGAATTCCCGCCGGCGTGTTGGGCATTGGGATGTGGTGCCGCTACCGTGCGTATGGGCATCACACCTGCAGTATGCTAGCCCCGTGTTCCACCATCTGAGCTGAGCCTGAGCGGGTGGGGGCAGGGAATCCGTCAGTCATCAGACTGCAGGACCAGGGCCTTGGTGGGCATTGGGTGATGTGTGGTGTGTGGGGTTTGAGGTGCAGTAGGTATGTACCAATGGGTGTGCATTGGTCAGAGTGTGGCTTCCGTAGATGCATGGTACAGCTTGCATGTGGTTGTTGTCAGTCTGGGTGTATGTGTGGTTCTGGGTGCATTGTGTGGCTGTGCGGTGTGTGGTTTTTTGGTGTGGGGTGTATGTTGGGTGGATGAACTGTGTGTGGTTTTCAGTGAGTGGAGCCCAGCATGGAGGTGGGTTTATGTGGGTTTCGATGAGGGCATGTGTGCTGTGTGTGTGTTGATGACCGATGCGCGTTGTGTGGGCATACTGCATGTGGTTTCTAATGACTGTGGTGTGTTGTGTGGGTGTTTGTGGGTGGTTTTCAGTGAGTGTATTATGTGGGTGGGTTTTGTGGGTTTTTTATGAGTGTATATGCGTGTTGTATGGGTATGCTTTGTGCATTTTACAGTGTTGTGTGAGTGTGCATTGTGCCATTTTTGGTGAGAGGCTTTATGTTGTGGTTTGTGGGGTTTGGAGCGAGGGTGGCATATTTTGTGTGTGTGTTGTATCTTTTCTAGCAAGAGGGTTGTAATGTGTATGTGTAAAGCATGTGTTGTGTGATGAGGTGATGGATGGTGTTTGTTTTTCAGTGAAGAGTGTGTATTGCATGCATTGTGTGATATTTCTGGGGAGGAGTGTGTATTGTTTCATTGTGCCGTGTGTGTTTTTCTGGACAGGTGTGTGGAAGGGTTGTGCATAGCACATTTGTGCTGTGTGTTTTTCTGGGGCGGGGTGTGTAGTGTGCAGTAGTGTGTTGTGTTACTTTCACAGCATAGGCAGGGATGCTTTTTTTGCATGCAGTTTCTTATTGACTCCTTATCCAACCCACTTCTGCCCTAGGCTGTTGTTGACTGGTGTGGATGGACCGAGGGCGGCCGACCCTGCTTCGACCGGCGCCACGGTGCACAGGAGATGCCAGGCACGTGGGTTCTGACGGCCGGCGAGGGCAGGCTGAGGAGACCAGCTGTGACCAGGCCAGACCTGCTCATTTTTAAAAAATCCTTTTGATTTTTATTTGTTAAACTGAAAAATAAACTGCACTGGGCGTTCGGTGCCGCTGCCATGAACGGGCTGTCAGTGAGCGAGCTCTGCTGCCTCTTTTGCTGCCCGCCCTGCCCCAGCCGGATAGCAGCCAAGCTGGCCTTCCTGCCCCCGGAGCCTACGTATGCCATCGTCCCCGAGCCGGAGCCTGCGGGCAGCGCCAGCACCACTTCCCTGAGAGGAGGCGCGGCAGGGCGATGGAAGCTGCATTTGACGGACCGGGCGGATTTCCAGTATGCCCAGCGGGAGCTGGACACCATCGAGGTGTTTCTAACCAAGAGCGGCCGTGGGAACCGGGTTGGCTGCATGTATATCCGCTGTGTGCCTGGCGCCAGGTGAGTGGCATGCCGCACATGGGTCTGGGCACCGAGCCCTCCCTGTAGGGCACGACCGTGGGTGTGGACACCGCTGGGGGCAGGGTTCCCGACTCAGGGCTTGGGCGCATCTGCAAATCCTCTGCCCAAGACACCTTGGTAGGCCGGTGCTGGGGGGGCAGGGTGCCATCCTGCCCTTCTGCAGCTCCGACATGCACCACTTCCTGGCCTGCAGCGACTCTGCCAAATCAGGCACCTTCCCCAGGGAAATGCCCCAGTCTCAGGGATTTGGTGAGGCCTGGGCACATGCTGTTTTGCTCATAATTTGAATTGGGGATGGAATTAAATAAAAAGATGGGAAGGAGGGAGGTAATGAAGTCGTAGGGCTTGGTGTCCAGACTCTTGGGGTCCATTCCCAGCTTGGCTGCTGACCTTGGGCTAATCACCCTACCCCGTGACTCAGTTTTCCCCATCTGTAGAATGGGAGAAATAATGCTAGGCCAGAGCATAGGTTGTGATGCTTAATGGATGTTGCTGGCACAGGGCAGAGGATTACTGAGTAATGAGGCTGAGTACAGGCGCCGGGCTGGGCTGGGCTGGGCTGGAGGTACCCGGGTGGCCTGTGGGTGCCTGCCCCTTTGCTGGAGACATTCACAGCTCTCAGGGGAGCCCCGGCCGCCGTCCTGAGAGGGCTGGTATTCCCTCATGGGAGTGCAGGGACTTGGACTCCGGCTTGCTGGCACCTTGGTGCAGGTGGCGAAGCTGGGAGCAGGGAGGGCAGGGTGAGCTGGAGCTTTATTTATGGACTGTGGAGCAGCCCTGCCTCCTCTCTCTGTCCCCACCCTGACCGACCTTCAGTCCTGCTCCCTCCCCCGCCTAGTGAGCTGGACTTGTTAGTCTTGTTCGCTGAGTCTGGGCGTACTAGGCCCTGACTCACACCTGGAACCCAGCCACTCCCTCGAGCTAGGGGTGCCAGTGGCATCCCCTCCCCCTGACCTCTGTGCCCCTCCCCCAAGACCTCTGTGCCCTTTCACACCCCCATATGCCCCTGCCCCAGATCTCCGTGCTGCTCATGCCATGATTGGAGAGACCCCACACTCGCTCAGGTGTCTGCCTTGGTGCATCTTCCCTCCGTTCTGACCCTGCTGCCACTGGGGGCACCAGTCCATGAGCTGCTCAAGTTTTGAGGTTCCTCCCCAGAGCGTGTGACCCCCAACCCAGCGACCACATCGCCCTCCATTCTGTGCTCTCCCACCGCCTGCCTGCCGCCTTCGGCGTGCCCGGGCCTGGCCTTGATGCACCAAAGCAGGGTCCCTCAGAGGCGGGATCTCCGTGGCGGAATGGGCACCGAGAAGACCCGGCAGCAGCCTAGGAGGAGGCCCATGAGCTCACAGAATGTCAGTGCCAATGAACCCCGTCCCTCTCCAGCCCCACCCACACCTCCGGCTCCCTAGTCCCAACAAAGGGCTGGGGCTGCCTTCTGTTTGGCGCCTCTCCTTCCGCTGGGTACGCCTGGGCGGTCTCGGTCCGGTGGGGGTTGGTGTCCCTGATGCCAGAGCCACCCTTGGATCCCCTGGCCGGCCGGGCAGCAGTGAGGCCGAGGGTGGACAGGGCAGTGACCCCAGGGCTGTCCAGGGTGGGGTGGGCTGTGGTTGTACTGTGCAGAGGGGCCGTTGGCCTCCAGGACTGCTCGCCACACGCGCCGTGTTTGTTTCAGCCACTGCCTGTCCTGTCACGGGGTCCTGCTCCCCCTAAGCCGGGATCCCCTCCCACACAGCCGTACAGAGCGGGATGGGGCATCGGGACCCTCAGGAGGAGAATTCATGACTCAGGCCCGTTGGTGATTTCCAACCCCTGGTGCCCCATCTGACAGACCCCTGCTCTGGGGCCTCTGAAAGCGGCACCCGTGGCCTGGGGTCCTGCCATTGCAGAAGCCAGAGAGAGTTTTGCCGTTGACTTCAATTGAGCCGCAATTTGGGCGCATCGCGTGTGAAGCCAGAAGGCGCCATGAGAACATCTTGTTTGAGCTCCTGTGTATCGTGGGCCAGAGCATTGCACCGTGACCCCGGTATTGAGCCCAGTCACTTGTGCTTGGCTAACGCAGTGGTTTTCCGCCACTAGGGATCCACAGACTATGTCTAAGGGGTCCATGAAAGGTTCTTGCTGCCATAGAACAGTGACTTTTGACCTGGGAGCCGTCAGCTGTAAGATTTCCAAATGGCTCTGCACCTCCATTCGAAATAGTTCAGGAGCCTGCAAGTGGAAAAGCGGTTGAAAATCCCTGGGCTAAAGCATCTTCCGGAAGGGCATTGCTGGGTCTAGATTAGAAGACAGCCAGAGACAGGATTCCACCTGGTAGCTTGACCCCCCAGGCCTCCCTCGGTGTCTGAAGTTGTGATCATAGAAACCAATGGAACCAGGGGCTGCTTGTGCAAATTGGGGTCTAAAATGTTCGAGATTTTATTTATTAACAGGCAAAACCAGAAGAGCTTTAAAGACACAAATGTGATGTATTTATTTCCTGCTTTGCCCCTCCTGTTTGTTCTGGCATCAGAGAACCATAGATTCAAGGGCATTTGGGGACCACTGGGGTACACTAGTCTAAGCTCCCGCATGACAAAGGCCAGAGAGTTGCCCCCAAAATAATCCCTAGAGCAGATCTTGTAGAAAAACCTCTCATCTCGGTTTGAAAACAGACGGTGGAGACTCCACCACAGCTCTTGGTTAGTTACTCACACCGTTGAAAACACAGGCCTTATTTCCAGTCTGAATTTGTCTAGTTTCAACTTCCGCCCATTGGATCGTGTTGGACCTCTCTCTGCTAGATTGACGAACCCAGTATTAAATATTTGTTCTTGAAATAACATCTTGACGTGTAGAGACCTAGATCTTTGCCGTCAATCCTGAGATGGAGCGTGTCTTAAATATTAACCAGCCTTCTACATGACAAGAAGCAATGGGCTTAAACTGCAGCAAGGGAGGTTTAGGTTGGACATTCGAAAGAACTTCCTACCTGTCAGGGTGGTGAAACACTGGCATAAGTTGCCTAGGGGGTTGTGGAATCTCCATCACTGGAGATATTCAAGAGCAGGTTAGACAGACATCTGTCAGGGATGGTCTAGACAGTGCTTGGTCCTGCCCTGAGGGCAGGGGACTGGACTTGATGCCTCTCGAGGTCCCTTCCAGTTCTACGATTCTTATGCCTGGGCTCGTGACTATTTATGACGGGCAAGTAAAATATCACTAGTTCCCCACCTGCCCGTATGTTTCTGTGCTGTTTAGGTAAAGGATGTTAAGCATTGAGTAATTGACTAATGGAATAGTTGATGCATTTTGCATCGACTATTTGATTAGTCGATAGGGCGCCTCTGCCTTTGAAGTGTAGCCACAGCTGTAGGGCTGTGGCTACACTTCAAAGGCGAAAGCGCCATGTGGAGCCCAGGGTCAGCTGATCCTGGGCTCCACGCAGTGCTGCCGCTTTGAAATGCCAGGAGGAGCCTGACGCTGGGCTCCCCGCGGCATTTCAGAGTGGCCACACCGCACGGAGCCCAGGGTCAGCTGGGGAGTCCCAGGCTCCACATGGCGCTGCCACTTTGGAACGCCATATGCAGCCTGGGGATACCCCAGCTGGCCTCGGGCTGCACGCGGCTTTTCAGAGCGGCAGCGCTGTGTGGAGCCCGGGGTCTGGCCCCACGCTCCACGCAGCTGTGCTGCTTTAAAGTACCCCCTCTTCTCCCCCCCCCGCCCCTTACTGCTTCTTATCTAATAGAGGCAGCAGACGGGGGAGGAAGCGACTAGTCAACTAATCCTTCACATTCCTAGTTTAGGTTCTTATTCCTGAGTGCCTTTCTCATCATCATGAAGAGTGATTATTATATGGGCTAGCTGAGCCCCACCTCGCGGCTGTGATGCAGCGGGCTGAGGGGCGGCAGAAATGGGAGGATGTGGTGGCAAGGGGGGGCAGGCGAGCAGTGGCACCGGGGGCAGGCGTGGGGGAGGGCAGGGTGCAGGAAGACCCAGGGGGGCTGAGGGAGGGACAGGCGAAGCACAGCGGGCAGGGACATACCGTCAGCCCCACCGCTCGCAGCAGCTCCCGCTTCTCTTTGTCCCCGGGCTGATGTGCCACTTGGAGAAGTCAGCGTGCCGCGGCAGCAGCTGCTTGATGGACTGCGAGGCGCTGCCTCCTCTGGGCTCTGCTGTCCCCACCTGCTGGACAGGCCACCCCCGGGGTGCTGGAGCAGCTCAGGGCCCCGGCCCGCCAGCCACCTACCCCAGCAGGCACAGGTCTGCATGGTACCACAACCCCCAGCTCCTGTCGCACCTGCTGGCCACTTGCATTTTTCTCCTGCACACCCCATTGTGCTGCTTTTCAACCGTCTCATCCTGCTTTGCTGCCGGGATGGGGGGGAGTTCCGGTGTATTCCTGCGTTGTCCGTGACAGGCGATGTGACGGACACCTCTCCTTGAACACTAGTATTGCCCAGCAGCGTCAGAGACACCTTTGCACCAGGTGTTGTTGAGTTCATGTCTTCTCCAAGGCTCCACGCTGCTCCCTGCAGGCTGGAATGGGACTTGTCTGGCCCACCCCAAACCACTAAAACTCTGCTGCTGCTGGTAGTTCCCTGCCCTGACAGCTGGGGAAGGGCAGACCAGGGAGTGGCACCGAGGCCTCGTGCTGTATGTGCCCTGCCCTAGCGACTGCCGTTCGTCCTGCCTGTGGTTAGGGCTTGCAGGGGCATGGCTGAGCTTAGCAACCCGCAGCTGCTGTGTAAGCTCTGCACAGCCGGGCGCTTCCTCCCAGCTGCCTTGGAATTCCTCTGTTGCTGCCTTTGTTCTTATGGCTGAGGTGCGGCGTGATGCCTGTGGCTTGGCCAGCCTGGGCATCAGCTCTCTCAGATCGGGTGGCTCTTTGGATGGAAGCCCTGCAGAGGTCGGTGATTCAACATGGGGCATTTCCTCCTCGGAGGCAGTCCTGCCCCCAGGCGGGGGGGGGGAGGGGTGGAAGTGGGTTTTTCTGTCGCAGTTAGACCTGGCTCCTGGTCCCAGTTGAATCCCTCTTAGGTAGTTACCTCCTGTAGGGCAGTCACACTTCCTGTCCAAAACAGTTACACAGTGCTCCAGTGCAGGGTTAAACAGCTGCCATGTGCCCACTCCAGAGGTGGGTGCCTCTTAGTGGCAGCTGAAGTCAAAGTCCCTTATCGATGTACAGTTCCTGTTTGTATTGAAGCTTAATGAAAGGGCATTTGTGAGGGGCTTTGACAGCGTTAACAGCATGAGCCTAGGGCCATGTCTTAATATTGTGTCCCGTTCTGGGCCCCCCACTACAGAAAGGATGTGGACGCATTGGAGAGGGTTCAGCGGAGGGCGACCAAAATGCTGAGGGGGCTGGAGCGCATGACCTATGAGGAGAGGCTGAGGGATTTGGGTTTGTTTAGTCTGCAGAAGAGAAGAGTGAGGGGGGATTTGAGAGCAGCCTTCAACTTCCTGAAGGGAGGTTCCGAAGAGGATGGAGAGAGGCTGTTCTCAGTACTGACGGATGGCAGAACGAGGAGCAACGGTCTCAAGTTGCGGTGGGGGAGGTCTAGGTTGGACATTAGGAAAAACTATTTCCCTAGGAGTGTGGTAAAGCACTGGAATGGGTTCCCTAGAGGTTTTTAAGTCTCCGCTTGACAAAGCCCTGGCTGGGTTGATGTAGTTGGGATTGGTCCTGCCTTGGGCAGGGGGCTGGACTTGATGACCTCCTGAGGTCTCTGCCAGCTCTATGATTCATGTCTAACCTACAGGTGCTGTAGCATTGCTGTGTAGTTGTGGAAGGGGCTTTTCCATTGCTGTAGTGAATCCCCATCTCCGAGTGGCAGTTGCTAGGTTGATAGAAAACGTCATCTTCTTCGGCTGCTCCGTTTCAGGTGCTCACCTGTCTCTTGAGTCCTCGGTCAGAAATTTTTCCTGTAGTAATGTCCTTTTTGGCTGCACATGTGCTCGATCGATGCCTCCTCGTGCCAGACACCAAGGCCACGAAGAGACAAGCTAGCGAACGGCCCTAAGTCCCTTCTTTAGCGCCTGAGAGAGAGCCCTAGAGTCTTCCTGGGTCTCTTCTTGGCCCCAAGCATGGTCTCTGAGGCCCTGGCAGTAGTGGCTGCTGCCCCCTTGAAGCTAGAAGTGAGAGCTATATTTTCATGTATATATTTTCATCTATATTTTCACCTTTTAGGTTGAGTGCTGGATTGCATCTTCGGGGTCCTGGGAGTTCCTGGCTCTTCCACTGATGTGTGGATAATCTTGGGCAAGTCCCTGCCCTTCATCTGCCTAGTCTGCTTAGTCTGCCAGGGGTTTTTCTGGCGTAGGGGCTGTCTCTTAGCGTGTGCCTGTGCAGTGCTAGCATGATAGAGCCCTGGTCTTACTTGGGGACCTCTAAAAGTACCACTAGCACTACTCAGAAAGAGAAATCGCTGTCAGATCTTAAACTTTAATGGTGTCAGTCCAAATTTACCCCTCCTGGGCATCTGGCCAAGTAATATTGGGTATCGCAGTGGAATCATTTTGAGGATGGCTGCTCCAGAGGAATCAACTTTGGGCAGGTCGGTTGCATGTAACACTTTCCATCAGAAGATCTCAAAGCGCTTTGCCAAGAAGGTCGGTGTCGTTTATCCCCATTTACCGATAAGGAAACTGAGGCACAGAAAGGGAAAAGTAACTTGTCCAAGGCCTAGTGGTGGCAGACCTGGGAGTTTCACCCTGGGCTCAGTCCGAGGGGCCGGTGAGGAGGGCAAAGGGCCGTGCTAAGTGCAGTGTAATACGTGGCTGTCCCCACTGCGTGCGTCTGGGGCAGTGCGCATCTGTGTTCGTCTGACTGGCCCTCATGGTTTCCAGGGCTGGGGCGGCGAGCCAGAGCCTGGCCCTTGGCCGTGATGGTGACTGTCCCTGCTGCCCGGCGCAGGATGCTGCTCACGGCGGTCCTGTAGAGGTGCCGGAGGCAGGGTGGCCAAGGCACCTGGAGCACAGTTGAATTCGGCTGGGCTGGCCTAAGCTGCCAGTGGGGGGACCCTGCCCAGGTGATAGGGGGTGGGGCCTGGACCACGGCTGGGGGCAAGAGGGGAGAGATCCTGGAATCCAAAGGGCTGCCAGACTGTACCAAAGACCACACCAAGGATCTGCTGGACCGTACCAAGGACCATACCAAGGGTCCACCAGACTGCAACAAAGGTCCATCGGACACACCAAGGACCATTCCAAAGGTCTGCCGAAATGTACCAAGGGTCTGACAGATCACACCAAGGGTCCGCCAGGCCGCACCAAGGCTCAGCTGGACCCTACCAAGGACCACAGCAAGGGTCAAACAGACCCTACCAAAAGTCAGCTGGACCAGCTAGATCATACCAAGGCTCAGATGGATCGTACCAAAGCTCAGACAGACCACTGCAAGGGTCAGCTGGACCAGCCAGATCACGCCAAGGATCCCCCAGCCAGATTGTAGTGAGGGTCCGCCAGAGCAGCCAGACCATACCAAGACAGGATCTGGGGGGTTGGGAGTGGGGACAAGAAGAGCTGGGGAGGCTTTTGTGCAGTCCATGTATGAAGCTGAGGGAGACACCTGGGGTTTGATGCTGCTCTGGGGGCCATGCTCCCAGCTGGGCTGCCTGCCTCCCGGCCCCCTTCCCACATGGTTCATGTGCTCCGTGGCTGGTGGGAGGCCGGCTGTTGGACACCAGGTCTGGCATGGGGTCGTCCCTCCCTGCATCCAAGCCTACATGCTGCCCCATCTCTGGATTTCAGGGTGTGTCTGCTAAGATCCCCATGCCTCAGGTCTGTCCTCTGGAGCTTTCCTACTGCAGGCCACGATGGGGGCTGGGGTGTGGGAAGAGAGAAACTAACTGCCCCCAAGTGGGATTTCCGCAGCCAAGCACACCAGCCAAACCAGGAGTAACATAACAAGCTGATCTAGCACAGCCCGGCCTCCACCTTTCTCTGCAGGCTCCTGGGTTCAGCACATGGCTAGGACAGGCTGGGATTGCAGGGGATTTCTTTGCCTGGAAGCCCAGGAAGTGTGAGAGCACCTGGCCTGGCTGCAAATGCTGCCAGCCAAGCCTTTCCGCCTTGTAAATTTCAGCAGCCTCATAGACGCCAGGCCCGTCTGGCTGCTGATGCGCTGTGCCAGGTGCTGGATCTCTGATCTCTCTGGTGGCTGGGATCCAAAGAGCATGTGGCTCCCCTGCCCCTCCCTTCCCCTGGGCTGTGGAGGGCTCAGGAGCTGCATTTCCTTGCTGTGCTTTGAAGATCTGTCCCCTCACAGTCACATCTCTGTCCTCGCTCTGAGCAGTGCTTGCACTTCAATGCTCACGTCGCGCCAATGGAGGAGATGTGCCCCCCCATCTGACAAAGGCACCAAAAGCCCCCCTCCCCGCGCAGCACAGCACCCCCAAGCACGTAACTGGAAAGAGATGAGGCAGGGGAGGTAACACCTCTCATTGGACCAGTTTCCACAGGGGAGAGAGACAAGCTTTCAAGCCACACACAGCTCTTCTTCCAGTCTGGCAAAGATCCTCCCAGCAAAATGCAAGGTGGAACACTGGATTAGCAAGGGAGCATTTCAGCACAGTGGTCCATTAACACCTCTACAGCAATAGGACACATAGAGGGAGTTAGTCAGTTACAGATTGTTGTAATAAACCCTATATCCAGGGTCCCCGCAGTCCGTGCTTTTTAGCATCTAGCAAAGCTATGACTTCAGGCTCCCCTTTTGAAAGCGTTGTGTGGGTTTCCTTTGTGAGGACGCGGACTGATAGATCAGATATGGAGTGATCGCTTTGTGAAAAGTGTCCACCCACGGGGTGGTAGGTGTGTTTGGCTTTTATCAATTTCCTGCGTGAGTTCACTGGAGAACAATGTGATTGTCTGGTTTTACCCCCACAGCTGTATTGTGGTATTTAGTGCATGGCATGAGGAGCAGGCGTGTGTGGGACCCGTGGATTTGGAAAGATGGATTGTGGGTCGAGGGGAAGGGATCAGTGGAGATAGGGCTGCAGGTTTTGCAGCTGTTGCTCTGGCAGGGCCTGGTGCCGCTTTGCATCGGTGTGTCCTGGTCTGCGGGGAGCTTGCTTTTTGGTGAGTTTGAGGATTGAAGGCCAGAAGTGGGGGTTCATGAAGGGTTTATTTCTGCATGGGGTCTCCATGGTGTATGGATTCTAGCTGTTTGATGGCACCCCGTGTGGATTCCAGTGGGGGGTGGTGGGTGATAACGAGGGCTGCGTGGTCAGAGAGGTTTTATTTCTGTATTGAAGTGGATCCTCCTGGGTTTTTGGGTGGCCCCTTCCTTGATGCAGTCTGCTTCTCTGGCGGCGTGTCCTAGCTTGGTGGAGTGAAGGGGAGTTTCAGCGCGTTATGGCGTGTAACCCGGACCTTCTCCTCGGAGCATATTCTGTGGGGTGCCTGGCGGTGGAGAGCAGGATTCCTGGTGTGTCCGGGGCCAGGGGGTGTTACTGGAGCTGGGAAGGTCGGTGTGGGGATCCGTCGGTGTGTGTAGGGTCCCTTGGCTGGAGCTGACCATGGGGTCCAGGAAGTTGGCACTCAGATGGAAGCATTACAGTGAAGGCTGCTCCCTCCACCACTTTGCCTCTCAGTTATGCTGGGACCCTGGCTACAACTACCCTGCAAACATACCCTCCCCTGTCTCTAATGTGCTGCGTCTTAGCTGCCAGGCCAGCCCGAACTCAGCGGGGAGAGCACCAGCTAGTGACCCATGACCGCTGCCTGCAAAGCCCACCCCACGCAGCTCTGGCTTATCTTCCTTCTGCGGCTGGAGCGGGGTGAGGGGGGCAGCATCGGCCTGGGAGACCTTGCCCGTCATTTCAGTGGAAGGGTGATGCCCTCTCTGGGAGCTTGGTGGGCCCAGCCCCCTGCCCGCGCTGGCTATGTGCCATGAGGGGCAGCAGCATCCGGCCTCTCCCTAGGAGCATGCAGGGGGCTAGAAGAATGTCAGACTGAGCTGGGGGGGGGGGCTGGGTCAGGCCTGGGGAGGGGGCTGGTGATGTGGAGGGGTTGGGATTCCCTTCTGCTGGAGTTAAGAGTTATCTTCCCATCTCCCCCGTTCTCCCATCCGGTTCTTCTCTGGAAGGCACCGGTCCTCCCCTTCATGCCCTCTCCCTGGGCTGCCTCGCACCCCCCTCCTTTGACTCCCCAACACCATGCCTTTCCCTGGGCTCCCCCTGCACCCCTTCCTTTGCCCCCCATGCTCCTCCCTACCATCTGATCTCCCCTTCATCCTCTGGCCCCTGCCCTTGGCTAGCCAGGCACTCCAAGCAGCTCCCCGGCCCGGGGGCTGGCTCCCTGCGGTGCCCAGCAATGTCTCTGGGCCTCTTGCTGCCCCTCTGTGGGCACTAACCTGTGGCTCTGTCCCGCCAGGTTCACGGTGCTCTTCTCCCACGGCAACGCTGTGGATCTGGGCCAGATGTGCAGCTTCTACATCGGCCTGGGCACCCGTATCAACTGCAACATCTTCTCCTACGACTACTCGGGCTACGGCGTGAGCACAGGGAAGCCCTCGGAGAAGAATCTCTACGCCGACATCGACGCGGCCTGGCAGGCCCTGAGAACGAGGTGCGCTCCACCGGGGCTGGCGGGCCTCACCCACCGGCCCCCCAGACCCAAGCTGGTATCGTGGGGGGAGGGGGAAAGGGTGCAGGAGGGTCTGACCTTCCCTGAGTCCTGTGCAGTTGCTCGGTGCCTGGGAGCCCAGCGCTGGCAGAGCAGAGGGGCTGCAGGCCAGGACTAAGGACACTAGCAGAGCTGTGGACAGGAGGGACCCCGCGGCTGAGATGGCCGGAGCCACAGGCCAGGACTGAGGACGCTAGCAGAGCTGTGGACAGGAGGGACCCCGCGGCTGAGATGGCCGGAGCCGCAGGCCAGGACTGAGGGGCATCGGCAGAGCTAGGGGCACGGAACGACCTCAGTTTCCCCATCTGTAGCACAGGGAGAGCCTGCCTCCTAGGAGTTGCAATGAGGGGTATTGCCTACTGCGTGTCAGCTGCTTTGGGAGACTCCGATGGTGGAGCAGGGGCAAGGGTTATTTATGTTCTGGATGAGTGTCCCCTGGTGGGACGCAGTGCTCCTTTGGGGCACCGGTAGGGGGAGATCTCTGCAGCTTCCCTCTGTGCACTTGGTGTCAGAGGGCAGCTTTCCCTCCCCTCTGCGGGGGAGCCGGGCAGTGCACAATGGGGGCGATAGGCGGGAACCCTCCGCACCTTTGAGAACCTGGAGAAAGGGTCCGATTTCAAAGCCTGAGAATGGGGCTGAAAGGGGAGGGGATGTGGGGAGGGATGGGCAGAATTCCCAGCTATCTACAGAGGGGCGGTGGCCTTGTGACTTCAACCTCAGCGAGCTTAGGACTCCTGGGTTCTTTTTCTGCCTCTGCCACCAACTCGGTGGGTCACGTCACTTTCACGTACCTCAGTTTCCCCATCAGTTCAGTGGGGCGGTGGAACCCAGACTTGGGTGGGTGGATGGATGGGCCCGGGGAGCTGCGTTCCAGGTGAAGGGAGGCAGGATCTTGGGGGCACTCCACTGGGCTGAACCGTCCAGTGCTGCAGGGAGTCGTGTTTCTACAGATTCCCCACTGGCTCCATCCTCTAGCCCTGTGACCGGCAGCTGTTCGGGGGGCTGGGGCTGGCAAGGCAATGCTGGCTGCAGCACATGGCTCTGCCCCTCCACCTGCAAGAAGCCCCGTCCCCCAGTTCCCTAGGTCAGCCTAGATCTGCACCAGAGCGAAAGGCACACGGCTGAGGCCAAGGGCAGGCAATGCAGGGCGGGGAGAGCTCTTCTCAGCCCAGCATCCCCTGACCGAGGCCAGAGCGGGGTCCCTAAAGCATCAGGAACACCCGTGGGTGCGTGGGTGATGCCCCCGCGCTGGGCCCCAGCTGCCCGTGGAACAAGGAGACCTGGAGGAATTTTCACTGCCGCTTTTTTTTTCGGTGAAAGAGGCAGATGCAGGTCGACCGAGAGATTCTGCAAATTTTGATTTTGGCAAATTGTCCTGGCCAGAAGAAAAGCAGCCTCGGTCCCCCCTCTGCCCCGTCGAACCAGCAAGCAGGGTGTTTGTTAGTGGGACGCTTTTGGAACGCAGCGTTTCAGTTCTGCCGTTCATACTTTCCTTGTATTTCACAAACAACGCTCAGCAGCCGGGGAGGGGGAGGGGGAGGGGGAGGAACGGCTGCGCAGGAAAACGTCTGGAGTGAGTCGTTCGACTTGGCCAGTAGTGCACAGCGTCCGAAGGTTTTGGTTTTGGGACACAGTTTTTTTCCTGGAGTTTTCTGAATGGCCAGCGACCTTCTCCCCCCTTCACCGCCCCAGCTCCATCTCTCCGGGCTCTAGGTCTGAGCCTATGCCTGCCCCGGCTGGGAGCTGCAATCAGGCAGTAGCAGCCCTGTCGTGCTTTTAGCTCGAAAGGTCCCTGCTTTGGAGCCTGGTGCATTGGCCACGGGGACATCCAGGGGTGACCGTGGCCGCTCGTCGGGGCCCGAGGAAGGCCCGGCTGGTGCACAACACGGCACCTTGGTGCCTCAGCAGTTCGGGCTGCGGGGAACCCCTCGCCCCCGATGAGACAGGGCTCAGCGCCAGGCCTGCAGAGTGCCGTGGGGGCAGGGAGAGCCAGGACAGCCCAGCAGCCTGCGCTGTGGAAAACAGGAAATCTCGCTGGACAAGATGGAGCCGCTTGCAAGGGCCTCCCAGGGGAGGCCGCTGGTGGGGTGGGGGCAGGGCTGAGCTCATGCCCAGGGCAGTGGTGGTGGGCAGGCTCCCGGGGACCCCTAGGGCTTGTCTTTGGGGTGGCCAGTTAGACCATCACCCAGGGCACCTGGGTCTCTACTCAGCTCCCGGAGGGCAGGGCCGGGAGGGTGGGTTTAACTGGCCACTGCCTTGGCAGCCTCTGCACTGAGGCTAGGCCTCAGTGGCTGAAGCCCCCTTCCTGGGCAGGGATGGGGGCAGCGTCAGGCATGGAGAAAGCTGGCCCCCTTGCCCCGAGTAGCCAGGACTGGGGCTGGAGGGATGGGGCTGCCGATGGGAAGGCGCAGCAGGTGCGGCTGCCCCAGCCAAGTGTGCGTGGGGCTCGGAGGGCAGGGCGCCTCCTGCAGGCAGTTTATCGTGGCTTCTGGAGGGCATTTCCGCCTGGGCGCACCTGGGGAGTAGGGGCAGTTGGCAGCAAGAAGCATCCTGGAGGATCAACCAGGAATCATGAGCCCCGCCGAGTTGGCGTGCAGGGCTGGGCCCGGACGCTTTCTCCTGCCGATCGGCGCCAAGGGGGGCCTCGTGGACTGGATGCTGGGACTGACAGGCATGAGGGTGGCCAGGCCGGGAGCCCCAGGGCTGCCCCGGAAGGTGCCCAGCACAAGAGGGGATTGGTGCCCATTTGGTGCAGCAGGAAGAGGGCCTGGGCGGTTTGGTTTGTTCCCCCTGGTTTTGTCTGGCGGGGGCGGCAGGGCGGGACTAGCGGGAGGACTCTGGGGGTGACTCAGGATGTGCAGCGGAAGCTTTGAACTGGACGGGAGGCTCCCTGACCCGTCCTTCCCAAGGCGGGGAGGGGACTGGTGTGACCAGCCGAGTAGAAATCCGGTGAGCAGAACTGCCCTGAGCAGGAGCTGCCCAGTTGACTGTGCTGCCGAATGAGGCAATCCCAGCCCCAGAGTGCTCACAGCCTAGCTAGACAAGAGAGACACTGGGCAGCAGGGGAAACCAAGGCACAGGGCAGGGACTTGCCCAAGGCCACTCAGCGGCAGTGCTAGGAGCTCCCTGGTCTCCCTGCGGCTCTACCTACTTGGCCGCACTCCCGCTACTGAGCAGGGAGGTGCGTTCCCCCTGTTGTCTCTGGAGGAGGCTGCCTGTTGAGAGAGCAGCCTGCACTGTGCCTGGGCTGTTCCAGCCGGGCCCTGTCACCTGGGCAGTCCCAGGCCGGGACCGGCATCTCTGCAGCGGGGGAGCGGGAGGGACAGGCCGAAGACAATGATTTATCTAGTGGCACCAGACGGCCCCAGCCCGCCCGGCAGAGTGGGTGTCTCTGCACCGGGATGACTCATCGCCTAGCGCCATGGGGAGCCTTCCGGTCTGGGGGAAGGCAGGACGTGGGCTGGGCTCTGGTAAGAGACAAGGCACAGAGGGGGGCTGGGCACTCGGCAAGAG
The DNA here is from genome assembly GCA_032595735.1 of Pelochelys cantorii. Taxonomy (NCBI): domain Eukaryota; kingdom Metazoa; phylum Chordata; order Testudines; family Trionychidae; genus Pelochelys; species Pelochelys cantorii. Next base: position 3,173,480 of record CM064354.1, read on the forward strand.
AAGCTGCCTTCCTCCTCCAGCCCTGGGGCCGAAATGACTGGACACCTCCTGGCATAAGGTGCTGAGGAAGTTGGAACATGGCCCAGGCAGACCCCCTGTCCAGACAAGGCTCCCAACCCTGAAGGGGGTCCTTGCCCAGCCCCTCAGTGCCAGTGACCCTGCACAACCAGCAGCTCCCTTGTGTTTCGCCCAGAGGGAAGGCTGCAGACTGAGGGGACAGACCAGCCTTGCCAGAGCTTCAGCGATCCAGCCGGAGCAGGGAACCTGGGGCGGGTAACTTGCCCTGCTGTTGCCCAGGCTGCGGGTAAACAAGGCTCCATCCCCTGAGCTGCCAAGCTGCATTTCCCCCAGCACCAAGAGCCCTGGGGGATGTGCAGCGAGGGCCGCTGACGTGGCTAATTGCACAGCGTCTGCCTGGGTCCCGCAGGCCGCCCTGCCCGCGCCCTCAGCGCTGGGCGGAAGTAGGTCAGAGCCAGGCGGGGAACCCTGCAATCCAGAGAACCCCGACAGCCGGGGCTGCCTGCGAAGGTGGAGTTTTGCTGCAGCCGTTGCTTGGGGCGAGGGCCGGGGAGCCTGGCAGGGACGAGCAGGGAGGCTGCGCTGGGCAATTCCAGCTGCAGTCATTGTGGGGGCTGCAGCCCCCCCTCCCCAGGGCTGCTCAGTGCCCTGCTTCAATTGCTCCCGGGCCGGTGAGCGTGAGACACAACAGAGCCCCCCACACCCCACGGCTCCTCCCAGCCACCCTGCAGTCCCTTCTGCCGGCTGTGGGCCACTTGCCCACCCTTGACCCGCCGGGCCTTGTTGCTGCCTCTGCTCCTACTCCCAACACTGCCCCCCACCCTCAGCAGCTCCTGGGCTCATGCCCCAAGCTGGAGCAGCCACTCCCCGGCTTTCCCCCAGTGCCGGCCCCACAGGCCTGCGCACAAAGGGTCTGAGCAGGGCTCAGTCATGTTCACTGTTGGCGATGAACCAGCTCGCAGGGACCCAGGGCAGCCCAGGATGTCAGCGTGCCCGGGGCGGGTGGGGTGGGAAGGGGGCCGGGTTCAGGCTGGTCCAGCTTGACTCTGGGAGGGGGGGGGAAGCAGCCGCTTGTGCAAGGGGCAGGGCCCAAACCCCAGAGGGGATTAGCCAGTCACCATGGCAACCTCAGCCTGTGTAGGTTGGCCCCGAGTGGGGGTGTTTGTTTCTGTTGGGAGCCTGGGGGGGGCAGAGGCCCCACCCTTCGTGCACTGAGCTCCGGGGTGCGGTGGGATCAGCCTCGGCGGGGCGGATAATGTGGGGGTAGGAGGGAGGGAGAAACCGATGGCAGTAGCGGTGCAGGAACCAGCACAGTGCCCCGTAGATCTGCATAGCAAGAGGGAGGAGGCCTGTCAGATAAGTGGGGGCATGGTGGAAGTGTCTGTGGGTCTCACCCCCTGGGGCACTAGGGTCCCCGTGGGCAGGGGGAATCCCACGGCCTGATGTCCTCTGCCCAGGGAGAGGAGCCAGGCCTGTCGCCCGCCTCCTGGCCGGGGGGGGGGCAGTGCCTTGCTCATGGTCTGTGTGTTGTATTGTGTGAGCATGGGGCTGCCTGGGAGTTAACCCCACGGGTTCCCTTCCTGTCCAGGTACGGGATCAGCCCGGAGAACATCATCCTGTACGGGCAGAGCATCGGCACGGTGCCCACCGTGGACCTGGCCTCGCGCTACGAGTGTGCCGCCGTGGTGCTGCACTCACCCCTCACCTCAGGCATGCGGGTCGCCTTCCCCGACACTAAGAAGACGTACTGCTTTGACGCCTTCCCCAAGTGAGTGTCCCCCACGCCGGCCCCGCCCAGGGTGCCTGGGGATCATCCCACGGGGGCTCCAATTGCAGCTGGCCCGTGGCGGGGTGAGGGGGGCCTGCGCAAGGGATTGTGGGTAAAGGGTGGGCCTGGGGGCCCTGTGTGGATACCCCAGTAGGAGGCTTGATGATCCCCATCGGTGCCTGTGTCTGGAAACTGGGGACCCTCTGGCTGCCCTTCCGGAGAGCCAGCCACCCCAGAAAGGGCACGGAGACACCGGTTCATTCCCACCCACCCCAGTCTCGGGTTGCCTCCACGCTTGCTGGGCCCCAGCATGGGTGCCCAAGGCAGATTCTCTAGAAGTAGCCATGGGCCCCTGCCCCCGCAATGGTGAGACCCTGCAAGGCGCTGCTTTGTACCCACAGCACCCTGCCCTCATTGGACCCTCAGCCCGGGGCCCTCGATACGCCTTGTAGGCATTAATTGCCCCAGTCAACGTGGGAGGCGTTTCCGCAGAATTGTTTGCTAAGTCCTGGTCGGCGCCCCTGTGTCATCCCAGTGACCGCCCTTTGGGTACGGTCACGCTGCAGTAAAACCCCCCAGCTGGCCCTGCTCTGCTGACTCGGGCTACAGGGCTGTACAGCTGCAGAGTAGATGTTCAGGTCGGGGCCCAAATCTCCACTGCAGTTTGGTGGCCTGACGCGCCCGAGGCACCTGAACTGGTCCGGCCACGGCTGTTCTATTGCTGTGTCCACACGTGGTCAGTTACAGGGAGCAATCAGAGAAATGTCAGGCTGGAAGGGAGCTGGGGGGCTCTCTAGTCTGCACCTTGCGTTGAGACAGAACTAAATAAACCAAGGCAGGTGTTTGTCCAACCCGTTATAAAAACCTCCAGGAACGGAGCTGTACCATGAGGAAAAGCCCGGGGGAACCGTGCCAAGAGACATAGCAGGTCCTCCAGCACTGGGCATGTCTCCATGGCAATCGGTTGGCTCTGTCGGCCTAAGGTTCCCTGGGGCTGCCTGAATTCGGAGCTCGTTGTAGGACGCCCAGGGGGAATCTCTGGCCCGGGCGTGTATGAGGGTCAGAGCAAATGCCCAATTTGGAGTCCAGAATTTGCCAGGCCGGGCTGGGAGAAGCCCCCGTTGCCTTGTAGCGGGAGCACGGCGGAGCCGGCATCTTCCCTGCAGGAAAGGTGCGTTCTGACCCGAGGCCAGCCAAGAGGCTTTGGACCGGGCTGAGCCGCTGCGTGTTCTGAACCCGAGTTGAGGACATGCCTCTGTGGCAGCGGAGACGCACCCTGATGGGCCAGCCCTGTGGCGCCTCCCGCTAGGCCCTCTCCATCAGCCCTGCCCCCATCTCATGGCCCTCCTGGTCTCGTGAGCTAATGCTGGTCTGTGGGGCATTAGAGAAGATGCAGCCCCTCTTGTGAGGGGTTTGCCCCCTAGCTCAGAGTGGGGCGGGGAGGTGCTGGGTGTCCTGGCCTCAGTTCCTCTACCCCCAGCCGATTGTGCCCTGGGCTGCGGGGCCGTTGGTTGCTTCCCCTCCTCCACCCCAGAGGTGGCTGCATTTCGGTGCCTGGGCTGGGGCGCCCTTTGTGGCAAGCGGTGTTCGGCGCAGGGCTGGCTTTGCTCAGGGACTTGTTTGCTTCTCTCCTCCCTGCAGCATCGAGAAGGTGTCCAGGATCACATCGCCCGTCCTCATCATCCACGGCACAGAAGACGAGGTCATCGACTTCTCGCACGGCCTGGCGCTGTACGAGCGCTGCCCCAAGGCCGTGGAGCCCCTGTGGGTGGAGGGGGCGGGCCACAATGACATTGAACTGTACAGCCAGTACCTCGAGCGCCTGCGGAAGTTCATCTCCCAGGAGCTGGCCAGCCAGCGCAACTGAGCCCCCGTCGCCACCTCTGCCTTGCACCCGGAGCAAGGATCAGGCCCTGCTGGTCCGCCAGAGGAGGGTGACCGGCCTCACCTCCAGCTCACGCTGAGGCTGGCGATCGGGAGGGTCCCGGCCCGTGCTCAGTTGTACATTGTGTGGCCCAGCATGGTGCTCCGGGCTTGGCCCGTCCGCCTCCCAGCCAGGCCCTGCAGACGGGACGTGCTGGGCGGATCCCGTTTCAGCCTGGCCAGCCCAGCTAGAGTCCCCGTCTTGTCTTCACTGTGGGCTGGGGAAAGGCCCCGACTCCACCTTCCTGACTCCTGCGCCTCGGGCCAAGGCCGCTTTCCATCCGTCTCCGAAGCTTGTGGGTTCTGGCCCCTATCACGCCGAGTCGCCAAGAGCTCAGGAGCCCCCTTTGCCCATCGTGCGGCTGTTTGGATCCTACCAACGAGCCGTCCTGGCCAGAGGCCGAGGCCTTTTCCTAGCAGGGATCTGATCACTGCATGAGACGCCCCCCACCTCCCTTCTGCCTCACCTAGGGCAGCAGCAGCAGGACGGCGGAGCAGGGCCCTTGGGCCCTGAGCAGGTTCCCTTGGAGCCGACACCAGAGGACCAGGTGTGGGGGGATGAAGGGGACGGAATGACGCTGGATCTCACGGCTGGGAAGGCAGCCCCTGCTCTCGGAAAGGAGTCGGGCGAGCGTGGATGCGATGCGCGCTGGCCCCAATCTCCGGCGTCCGTCCTGTTTTCTCTTTCCACGGGACGCCCCTGTCCGTTGGGCATCCCCTTTCTTTACTCCGGCTGTCTGCAGCCAGACCCCTCCAGCCACGCTGCCAGGAGGGAAAAGAAGAATAAAGATTTAAGATGTAAAATTTTACCAGACAGCTCCCTGGTGTCCGTTGGGGGCTTTTTCCACCTCTGGGGTCGCAGGTCGGATGGTTTTAGAGCCCAGCACGTGGGGGGATTCTGAGGCTTCGCTGGGGAGGGGGATGCGTCGCGCCCGAGGCCAGATTTCCCCTTTCCTCCCAAGGAGCTTGGCCCTGCAGGCTGGGGCCACAGCATGCATCCACTAGCAGGGGCAGCCACCCTGCCCTCCCGCCAGCCTCACGCCCCCCTCTCTACGACGGAGGGAAGCCACTGGGGCTCCCCTTTGCTGGCTCCATTCTGGGCTGGGCGGCCATAGGAAGGGGCGCAGGTCAGGAGTTTTATGCCACCTCTGTTGCCCTCCCGATTCCGGGGCTGACACTGCCCCCAGGCTAAGCCAGAGTAGCCTCTGGCTGCTTGAAGTCTCTGATTATCTGTGCTCCTATTTCTGGGACCCAGCCCCACAGGATCCGAGCCCTTCACAATCACTAATGTATGTATCCTCCTGACCCCCTGCGGGGTGGGGCAGGACTCATCCCCATTATACAGAGGGGAAACTGAGGCACCAAGCAACTACAGCTCAGGTTGATTTCGGAGGGAGTTGGGCACCCAAAGTGCCTTGCCAAAGGACCCCAGGGAGCATGTACCCAGGCAGGGAGATGAACCAGCCGGCAGCCCAGCCAGTGGACCTGCTCTCCCCGCCCCCCTCCTTGCGAAGGATGAGGATCCTTCTGGTGCCATGTGTGCTGAGGCTTGTGAAGCAGGCGGCGTGTGGCTGCTGACAGGCTCAGGGCTGGGCTCGTGCACCTCCAGGGCATTGCAACAGGACGGCCCCTGTGCCCGCGGCGCCAGCTATGGGGACCAGCGGGGGAAGGGCAGCCTGTCCTCAGAGGTGTCAGTTACCCCAGTGTGGCACGTGTCCCCCTAAACCCCCTTTATTAGAGCCTGGTGCGTCTCTGCCCCTTGCCGCGGGGGCCTCTCCGGGGCTCTGGCTGCGCTGCCGTTTGCTCTGTTGTGGGGCATGGGGCTGGCACGAACCAGGCACCAGCGTTAGGGAGCTGGAGCTCCATCCCCACAGGTGAAAACCAGTGCGAGAGGAACCTTAACCCCCCTCCCCCGGGCTGAGCTTCAACCCCAAAGGCAGCTGGGACTGGCAGAAAAATAATGGGGTGACTGGTGCTTGGGCGAACGAGGGATTAGACTCTGCTGTGTGCTCCAGGCCTGACCCGAATCCCCCCCCCCCCCCAGCTTTCAGTTCTGAGCTCCCCCTGCCGGTGCCCCTCACTCCCGACCCGCAGCCCCGGGCTCCTCCTGCCAGCCCTGCCGGTGCCCCTCACTCCCGACCCGCAGCCCCGGGCTCCTCCTGCCAGCCCTGCCGGTGCCCCTCACTCCCGACCCGCAGCCCCGGGCGGCCCCTGCCAGCCCTGCCGGTGCCCCTCACTCCCGACCCGCAGCCCCGGGCTCCTCCTGCCAGCCCTGCCGGTGCCCCTCACTCCCGACCCGCAGCCCCAGGCTCCTCCTGCCAGCCCTGCCGGTGCCCCTCACTCCCGACCCGCAGCCCCGGGCTCCTCCTGCCAGCCCTGCCGGTGCCCCTCACTCCCGACCCGCAGCCCCGGGCGGCCCCTGCCAGCCCTGCCGGTGCCCCTCACTCCCAACCCGCAGCCCCGGGCTCCTCCTGCCAGCCCTGCCGGTGCCCCTCACTCCCAACCCGCAGCCCCGGGCTCCTCCTGCCAGCCCTGCCGGTGCCCCTCACTCCCGACCCGCAGCCCCGGGCGGCCCCTGCCAGCCCTGCCGGTGCCCCTCACTCCCGACCCGCAGCCCCGGGCTCCTCCTGCCAGCCCTGCTGGTGCCCCTCACTCCCGACCCGCAGCCCCGGGCTCCTCCTGCCAGCCCTGCCGGTGCCCCTCACTCCCGACCCGCAGCCCCTGCCATTGCAGCCCCAGGCTCTCCCTGCCAGTGCCCAGCAACCTTAACCTGAAGGGGGGCCAGCGTGAGAGGAGTGAGGTCGGTGCAGACATGTCAGAGGCCCGGTGCTGGGAGCAGGCGTGTCCAGCCCTACTGGGGGTGGGGGGCAAGGCTGGGGCTTGTCTGGGGGGAGCCAGTGCAGAGGAATGGGGCTGGGAGAGTCAGGGGAAGGGAGGGGGACAAGCCCCACTAGAAACCGGCAAAAGCCTTGTTCAGCGGGAAAGGTTCCCTGATGCCTGGCTCTGCCCAGTTGCTCTGAGTGACTGCAGGGCTGGGGGGGGGGCAGAAAGGGAGGGCCTGTGGGGGCAACACGTGGACAGCGTGTCCATGCACACGCGTGCACTCACCCCCACTGCAGGCAGTCACACCTGCACCCCCCCCATGTGCATATGCCCACAGACACCTTCCCATGTGCACTCACACACAGACACCTCCCCGTGTTCACACTGACTTGTGTGCCCACAACCCCCCAGCTGTACACCCACAGGGCACGGCACTCCCACCCCTACGTAGAAGAGCCCACATCCCTCCCACACCTATACCCATGTACACACACACCCATGGGCCCCCGGTCCCACTCCTCCTCAGGGATGAGCTGGAAGCCCCAAGCCCTGAGGCTGGTCAAAGCAACAGCAAGGAGTGAATGGGCCAGCGCTAAGGCCCGGCCCAGCCTTTTCCAGCTAGGCCGAGGGCAGCTGAGTTAACCCCCTACCGGGGCAGTGGGGGAGCGGAAGGGACTTGAGGGGGCTGTTTGAAATGGACCCGCTTGGCTGGCCGGGACAACACCTCCGCCCTTCCTGGCTGGGCTGCAAGGAATCCCCCGCATGGCTGCAGCCCCAGCTCCCAGGGCCGCTGCATGGTGGTGAGCGGTTGCCTCTCAAAGCTGGCAATGAGTGAAACAGGGACAAGCACTCACCCGGCCTGGCCCCTTCGCTTATGGAAGCCCCAGGACAACGGGGCCTCCCCTCCCCGTGTTGCCCCCACCCCTCGGGATGTCCTGAGGCAGGCTGGGGGAGCGTGGCATCAGGGCTATTCCAGAGACCTGGCCCTGGGGTGTGGGGCACCAGCCTCTCCCACCCCCCCCCGGCAGGGCTGGAGTCGGGGGAGGGAGCAGCTTCCCTCTGCCTGGGGCATTAGATTTGGGGCCTGGTAAGGGTGCCTGTGTACCCCTAGCAGGGTAGGGCACAGCCCCTGTGGGGTGTGCTGGGGGCTCCTTTCTTAGCCGCACCCCGTCCCCCTATGCAGGGCAGGTCAGCCCCTGCTGGGGCGCTCGCTGCCCCCATTGCCAGGGACGCGCTGGACAGGGTGGGTCACATGCAGGGGGGGGCAGTTTTCAGACCCGTTTGGGGGTCCCGAGCTGCCCCAAGCCCCAGGTGGGTCCCTCTGTCCCAGGTCTGGCCTGGCTGCTGGCTGTGCGGCCCGGTTGCCAGGCCTGTCCCGGCGCTGCCTGCTCCTCTCCCCCCGGCTGGTCCCAGAGCCTGGCCCCCACGCCCTGCCAGCCTCCCGCGTGCCCGGCATGTCGCCTCCAAGGCCCATGGCCTCCCGCAGGGTCAGGTGACGCGCACTAATCTCCTTAGGGCCTTGGGGCAGTCATGTGCACGGGCTGCACTGCGGCTTTGCCCCCGTCTCCGCTGGGAGGACTCAAAGGAGCCCATTGTTCGGGCCGGGAGCAGAAACTGAGGTGGCAACAGCAACAGGAGGCCAAACCCAGCGGCCCGGAGCCTCCGTCCCAGCCCCAGGGTCTCCCCTCACAGCCCCCCCCCCCCGCTGGCCATTCGGCTTGGGGCCGCTGCCGTGGAGGAGCAGGCAAGGGCACTGCCGTTCTCTGGCTTGTCCCTGCAGCCCAGCTGCCCTGGTTTGTCTGCTTGCTCCTGCATCCTTCTCAGCCTTCCCGGCTCCTACAACGTCCCCCAGCCACAGGCCGGACGTGCGCCCTGCCCTGCTCCCCCCCTCAGGCCTGGCAGCTCTCCACAGCCTCCTCTGCGCCAGCGGGTGGAAACAGAGTGTGTCCGGCTGTCATTGCCGTGTACTGGTTCGACTTCGGCTGAGTCCCGGGTCCTCTTCCCGAAGGGGTGTGGGGACCTAGTGGTTAGAGCGGGGGACTGGGAGGGGACTTCGAATTGGGTCTCCTAGTCTCCCCCTGTAAATGTGACACGGTGTCAGCTCCTCTGCTGCTTTCTCCGCCCCCCCAGTCCCTCTTCCAGCTCCTGCCTCGGGTGCGCACAGAGAGCAGCTGTGTCATTTAGGGGCCTCCTTGGACAGCTCCGGCGCTGTCCCCTGCCTCCACCCTCCCTGGCTCCGGGGAGCCGGGCTGCCAGGCCCAATCCCGAGGCAGGAACGTTCCGTGGGCGCCAGATGTATTTTTATCCTCTGCCTGTTTCCTGTTTATAAAGACCCCTGAAGCCCTGGGGCGAGCGGCGGCCGGAGGCTGGGCTCCAGGGGAAACAGGGCCGTGTGCAGGGCCTCGCCTTGGCGGGGGGCCAGCCCTCCAACACTGATGCCCAAAATGGAGAGGCGGGAGGGGGTTTCCCCGTACAGCAAAGGAGCTACTGTCTAGTAATCCAGCGGCTGGCACTTTGTACGTGCTATTCAGGCCCCCCGGGGCCTGCGGGTGGCACAGGGAGGGACACACCCTGCCCTGAAGGGTCAATGATCTAGGCAGGCCCAGGGAGCCCAGCGAAATGGGTGACGCCACCGGCCCAAAGTCCCACCCAGACTAATGGTAAAACTGGGATTAGCAGCCCCTGAGTCCCAGCCCAGTACCCGGAATGAGCAGGCCTGGAACATGGGTGATGAGGTGAGTGACGAATCAGGCTCCTGAGCCAAGCTGGCTGCTGGGTGATGGTTTATACGAGGCGACTGATATTTCGAGGCCATCACTGGATTCGAACAGATAACCTGTGCGCCCCGGGGTTAGCCGCACGGATCAGCTGAAATGACCGATCAGGTGACAGCATTGAGTGTGATAGACGAGGGCCAGGTTAGATTAGCTCGATTCGCTAAAATGGCTGCTGGGGGACAGAGCACAATAAATCAGCGAGGTAGATTGGATGCCTGATAGGCGGTGGATGAGTCTGAACAGTAGATGAAAGGCAGATCGATAGATTAGACAGGCGAGATGTTATATTAGATGACAGCGAGAGAGATGGGCAGGATAGTGTTTATTTATAGCACTGTAATTGGTAGATAAAAGTAAATATGTCATTTATTAGACACTAAACAAACAGATTTGGTGAGAGGCAGCCATGTTAGCGGCCAGATTCCATTAGATTATTATCATTGGACATTTCTGTCATGGTAGCTGTGCTCCCCGACTGACCCCACTGTGTGGGTAGGAGCCCCTGGTCAAGCCGCAGAACAGCCCTCCCAGGTACAGCTTGTATGTTCTGGTTGGGGGGGGTGTCTAAGAACCTGGGAGGATCTGAACTGTACCAGGGTGCTCACTAGATGCTTTAGGCAGCCTGGCCCCCCGATCTGTCCCTGGATGCATTGGTGAAGAGATGGGGAGGTCTGAGCGTGGTTCAGAGAAGGTCAACTAAAATGATGAGGGGTTTGGAACAGGTCCCATATGAGGAGAGATTAGAGACTGGGACTTTTCAGCTTGGAAAAGAGGAGACTAAGAGGGGATATGATAGAGGTCTATAAAATCATGAGTGGTGTGGAGAAAGTGAATAAGGAAAAGTTATTTACTTGTTCCCATAGTATAAGAACTAGGGGCCACCAAATGAAACTAATGGGCAGCAGGTTTAAAACAAAGAAAAGGAAGTTCTTCTTCTTCATACAGCACATAGTCAATCTGTGGAACTCCTTGCCTGAGGAAGTTGTGAAGGCTAGGTCTATAACAGGGTTTAAAAGAGAACTAGGTACATTCATGGAGGTTAAGTCCATAAATGGCTATTAGCCAGTCTGGGTAAGGAATGGTGTCCCTAGCCTCTGTTTGTCAGAGGGTGGAGATGGATGGCAGGAGAGAGATCGCTTGATCGTTACCTGTTCGATTCACTCCGTCTGGGGCACCTGGCATTGGCCACTGTTGGCAGACAGGGTACTGGGCTGGATGGACCTTTGGTCTGACCCAGTATGGCCGTTCTTATGTTCTTATGAGCGTGGGTGCAGGCGCTGCTCCCCACGTCTGAGCAGTCCCCCGTGGTCCCGTCCGGGGTGTGCTCTACCTTGATTCATCTAGGACCTGAGTATGCGGCTGCGGGGCACTGGCCCATGGCGTCTCACGGTGAGCAGGGACAGCCCCGGTGCCTGGAGCGCAGAGGCAGGACTTGGGGTCAGCCTAGCTGGGCCCTTCCACCCTCCACCCACCAGGGGAGGAACCTGCGGCCGGGGGGCTGGGGTACCAGGCGGCTGTTTGCTTTGCTTGTGCATGGGGCAGGTGGAGGCTGGACACATCTCACCCTCCCTGTGGCTGCCTCTCCCTGGACTCCGCACCCCCCTGGGCTGACTCGGTTTCTCCATCCCAACCAGGGTCCCATGTACCCTGCCTCTGCTCACTGCTGGGCCATTCCCAGGCCAGGGGGTGGATGTGCATGGCGTAGGCCTGGCCAGCTGACAGACGTCAGTCATCCCCTACCCACCTCTGCCTGGGCGCTCCCCATGAGGCGGCAGCCGGCTGGGGGTCGGGGCTGCTGGAGGAGTGTAACAGGCTTCGCCATGGCCAGTGAAACATCCAGCAGGGAGGTTTTAATTCCCCCATTAGGTTAGCGCAGGGTACAAATGAACCCTTTGATGGCTCAGGACAGCCACAGTCATGAGACCCGGTTCACAGGCCCAGCCTGGTCATGGGACCCAGGAAACTGAATTACGGCCTCTTAAGGAGCTTTCTTTCTTTCTTTCCCGGCTGAGGTTTTCACGTGCTCATCATATGCACCAAGAAGGTATAAAAGGGCCGGGGGAGGGATTCCAGCAGGGACTCAGGCTGGGGAGAAGAGACCCAGCCAAGGGGAGGAAGGGGGGAGCGGGTGACGGGTTCTGCACGGTACCAGATGAAGAGGGAGAGAAAAGGAAGAGGAGAAAACCCACCTGGCCTCCCCACTGCAAGCTGGCAGCTGAAGTCTGGGCTGCCCCAAGGCTGCGGGGTCCAGGTTTGTGCACGGAGTCCTGGGACAGCAGCTGCCATGGGTGGGCAGCGAGCGGGTGGCAGTGCTGGTTGGGTTTCCCGAGCTGGATGGCAGGAGCAGGGCGGCTTGGGAAGCCCAGCGTGGGGTGGGATATAAGTCAAGTGCAGCCTCCCCCGAGTTCCTTGCCCCTGGCACAAGTCTCTGTCTGGATCAGCTGGATCAAGCGAAGCTGTTTTGGCGGGGCGGGGGGAGCTGTTTGCTCTCCTGGGCAGGCAGCTGGGCCCCCAGCATGCACGGCATTGCTCTGATCTGCACTTGGCGGGTTGGCACGGCTTGGGGGCTGAGAGAGGTTGGTCGGTGACTGCGGGGCTCAGGGCAAAGCCAGGCTGCTCCCCCCCTCCTCCGCCCGCGAATGGGACCCCAAAGGATATGAGCTGGGGGAGCTGCCCAGCTATATTCCGCCAGCGTTAGCGGCACCGATGTGCCCCTGCCACCAGTTACCACCCCTAGCGTGGGGGGGAGGGTTGGTCTCCCAGTGCTGCCCTCCCTGCTGAGGGAGAGGAGGAAAACGGCTGGTTGAGAACAGGGCTGTCGAGGAGGGGCCAAGCAATGGCTAGTGGCCCGGAGCTGATTTCTAGCCTGGCAGCCACATGCCCAGGGAGACCAGCGGGTGGAATTGGGCAGTGGCTGGGCGGGCGGGGACTGGAACAGCCAATTGGCCCTCTCTACAAAGAGGCAGCCCTGAATGTTCTGCAGAGACGCTCCAGGCTGTTGCCGTTGCTTGGCCCTTGGGAGTTAGCTCCAATAATGAGCCAGGCAGGGTTTACAAGGTGGGGCAGAGGTGCCCCCGATCCTGCCTGGCTCCATGCCCATCAGCTTGGCGGGGTGGTCCGGGCCCCAGCGTGGTGACATGAGTCTCCGAGCCCCTCGCCTCCCTGAGGAGGCCTGGCTCCCCCAGCCTGGCTCCCAGTGGCTCAGGGGTGCGGCCCCATGGCTCCAGGCTGTGGGAAGCAGCCGCCCGCTCTGTGCCTCAGTTTCCCCCGACCTGGGGCAGAGTTAATGACCTTTGATGGTCCCATGCTGCAATGTGCCGGCTAATCTTTTCCATTCAAGCGCAGATTTTTTCCATCCATGTGCGGAATAAATGTTGATGTGCACCGAGGCATGTGCGAATGTGCACCACCAATAGAAACACAAAACCTACTTCTATAATCTGTTAATCAGCTGGGTGGCATTAGACTCTCTCCCGCACAAGCACCCAACTTGCAAGGAACGCTGCCGTACGGGGGCTGTGAGGTCCGTCTTCCGGAAGGGCAGTGAGTCACATAGGTGAGAAGGGACGGGGGAGGGGGTTACAGTCCCCAGATCAGTAATAAAGTAGCAGGAAGCGGGGCTGAGAGGCTCTGCAGCACTTTTGCTTGCATGTCACGGGTTCAAATCCAGCTCGGGCAAGATGCTGCTGTTGCCAGCTATTGCTGGGGAGCTGTCCTGTGTTTAGAAGGAGCTTTCCCCCTTCCTGGCAGAGTTAGCTAAGGAACAAATGAGTCATAGAGGCCAAATGTCTTTGTCTCACTCATGCAGGGGGGGCCCCCAGAGCAGGGCTAGGAAGGCTGCATTACTGTGGTGCAGTACCTCTGCCCCTCAGGCGATGGGGCTGCCAGCAGGGGCAGGGAAGCTGAAGATGGAGATGAGGGCTGGCCAAAACCAGGGCCATACTTTCCATGGAGAATTTTGGAAGAGGTGAACACTTCTTTTCAGTCGCAACTTTTTGTTGCATTTCCCGATGTTTCGAGAAACCAGCATGACACGAAACGAAATGAAAATGTTGGGTTTTTTTCTGAAAACCAAGCACAGGTTGATGGGGGATGGAGAAAAAGGCGGGCAACGCCCAAAAAAACAAAAAGTGAAAAGTGAAAAAGGAAACTTTTTTTTTTTACTTTTGGAAAACCAAAAGGAAACGAACACTCCCAATTTGCACGGAGACTAAACAATATGGTTTGTTTTATCCAAACAATGGAAAATTGACAAAGAGGAAAAAAACCTGCAGTCATTTTTGTTTCCTGCTTCTAAAAACTTTTTCTTTTAACATCAAAATAACTGTGCTGTGACAAAATTTTGCCTGGCTCAGAGCTCTGGGTGTATGTTAGCTCTTCCTTCTCCTGCTGCGTCCCTCTGTAAACCGGACCTGGGCTCCGGCAATCCCAGCCCAGCACATTTTGCCAGCAGTAAATTCACTCCTTATGTTAAAAAAGATAATGGACAAAACTCTGCTGCTCCTTGGTTCCTTCTAGGTACCACTGGGCAGACTCAGGATCTATTTCTGAGTCTGCCACAGCTCTGCTGGGTGAGTTGAAGCAAGTTGCTTTGCCTGCCTGTGCCTCGGTTTCCCTGGTGGTACCATGAGATTGACCTTGTGCTTTGCAATCTATGAATGAACCGTGTGAGTTAAGAGCTAGAGATCGGCATTAGTTATGGTTGAAGTGCGGGCAGCTTTGCCTCTGGGCCTTATCCCCTTGCTCACCATACAAGGTGGTGGAATGGCACAATCTGGAGTGGGAGTGCCATTCTGGAGTGGGTCGGTCGCCATAGAAACCAGATCAATTCCTGATCTGTGAGGGAGCACGGCTTGTGTGTGTGTGTGTGTGTGTGTGTGTGTGTGTGTGTGTTCTGAGTGTGAATAATTTCCACCCCTTCGGTCTCTGAGAGTGGGCAGCCTTGGCAACCTCACACCCAAGCCCCATCTTTGCAGAGACAGCACCCCCGCCCCCCCCCCCCCGCCCTCCAAGACTGCTGGGCCCATGCAAGAAACTCAGACCATTTGGATCTGTGCCCGGCACTGGCCGGAAAGCCCCTACAATTCACTAAGCACCGAGGGAGCAGTAAGGCCTAATAGGCATCGCAGAGAGGGTGACCAATGTCCCGCTATTAGGGACTTTGTTTTATACACCGCCCCCCCCCCATCGTCTCCGGGAAAAGAAAAGCACCCTGCTTTTCTACACTTGCTCTGGTCGCCCTCGCTGTGAGGGAGGTTGCGGCGTCTTCTGGCCACGGTTCTAATGACAGTTCTACTTGTACAGGGACGTGCCTGCTGGGCAGGCAATGAGGTGTCTCTGGACTTGGCCAGTGTGATACACCCAGGCCACAGGAGCAGCCGCTGAGGGCTTGGTGTCGGGGTCACTAGAGCCTGGTGTCCGGCTCGGCAGGGCTGCACTCAGCCTGCCCAATGCCCAGCAGCTGGTGGAAATCCCCCAGCGTTTCGCTTTTGAAAAGGAAATGTTTGGCTTTCCAAAGCTCTCCGGTTTGCAGCCCCGGCCAGAGCCGTGGAGAGCGCTAGCAAGGGGCCAGGCTGTGAGGTGTTGGCTCTCTCCTTCATCCGGCACTTTGCCGGGGGGAGATTCCTGCCGGTGGACACAGATCTCCTCCCTTAGTGCCCCCCCAATCAGACAGACACACACACACACACACACACACACACACACGTCATTGTAACAACCTCTCACTCATGTTTTAACCAGGTGCGTTCCTAGGGAGTACAAGGTTTATTATCCTTTGCTCTTTTCTTTTGCAGCTGTGATGCCGAAAGGGGCTTCTCTGCTCCCCTCCCTTCCCCCTTTGTGTCCTTTTCTTCTCCCCTTCTCCCACCGTCGCTCTCATTTTCCCCCCTGCCCCGTCTGCCCTCCCCTCCCCTCACTTTTGCTGTTCCCTGGGCTCAGCTTCCCTTTGCTGCCTCTGCCCAGCCGTCCCTGCCCCGCCCATGGAGCGAGAAGGATTTGGAGGAAGGGCACCGAGTTCCCTCCGCTAAAGGCCTCTTCCATGCGCCCTGTGGGCTTCCCTTTGTCATCCTATGCCTGAGAGATGCCTGGAGGCTGGGACGGTGAAGGGAAGCCGACGTGGCTGCCAGCAGCCCTCACCAGGAAGGAGCTAGGACGAAGAGCACCGTGGACTCCACGCCAGCCAAGACCAGCCCTGCCGCCAAGGGCAGCATGAGAGGAGGCCCCTCGGTCCTTGCCACTGGCAGGTTGGCTCGCCCCACGGGACACCCCAGGGAGATGGGGCAGGGGGAGCACTCGAGCCAGCCTGTGAGGGGACATCGGGGTCCAGGGGGCGCAGAGCTGTTCTGCCGACTCACACTGGTGAGCTGATCCGTGGGTCCCTCTGGGGCTGAAGCCAGAGAGGACACATCTACACTGCAAATTGACCTGGGCCCGGTGGGTTTTCCTCTGCCCTCTAGACATGCCCAGAGAGGCAGTAGGAGGGACAGGAAAGGTGCTGCTGGGGGACACCCCAGCCAGCTCAGGAAGGGGAGTTTTGTGATGGGGAATTATTTGCCTGGCTCTTTTGGAATTCAGTGGGAACCGGAAGCCTCGCTCCCTTCCAAGATCCCGGCCTGTGTTAGCAGCCCCATGCCCAGGGCGTGGCTGGATTACTGGCCCCTGCTCGATGCGGGGCAGGCTGCCGCTGCTAGGAAATGGCATTTCCGGGGGGGTCTCTTCCCTCAGTGCCTGGGGAGAGGGGGCCAAAGCTGGCAGTGCGGTAGGAAGCTGTTAGGCAGGCTGCAGTCCCTGGCGGGTCCCATCAGCGTGAAGGGACCCCTGTGTGCAGGGCCAGTGTCGCGCTGGGGGTTGGGCCAGGCCTCGCTCAGAGCCAGACATTGGAAGGGTGTAAGCAAGAGTGTCTGGGGGAGGCTGGGGGGGGGGGGGGGAGAGGCTTGGGAGAAGGGATGGTGAGGCAGCGGCGAGCTAGCAGGCTGGGGGCTGCCTCCCCTGGGGGCCGATTGCTACAGGTGGGACCCGCCTCTGTGGGCACCAAGTGCAGGGAGCAGCCTCCCACTGACAGGGCAGGAGGAATGACTGCTCTGGGGGAGAAGTCTCTGGGAGGGGGACATGGGGCGGGGGGTTGACTCTATGCAAGAGCCAGTGAGGCCTCCCCCAAGACTCTGTGCACATCCCGGGCACCAGCGATGCTCCAGCCCAGGCGCATCAGCTGCGCCCCTGCCCTGCGCATAGGCTGAGCTGCAAGGAACACCACCCCGGCTGCCTGCAAAGTGAGGGGTGTCGTCCAGTCCAGCCTATCTCCATCCTCCCCCCACTGGACTCCAGCTCTGCAGTGAGGGGACTGCGGGGGGCGGGGGAAGCTGTAGTATAGAGCCAAGGAGACAGCTGGGCCCCCCAGCCATGCAGGCCACAGTGAGACCCATGCAGAGCTGGCCTGCTCTCTGCCCTGATCTCTAGGCTTGTTCGAGGGTCCAGGGCTTGAGCGCTGATGCTGGGATGAGCCCTTGTGAGGAGAGAAGGAAGGTGAGTCCTCCAATAGCTGGGGCAACATGGGGGGTGGGGGGGGGGGTTAAACACTGATCCACAGGGCTGATGAACCAGTAAATCAAAGACACCTATCAGGGATAATCTAGACTGTGCTTGGTCCTGCTGTGAGGGCAGGGGACTGGACTCAATGACCTCTTTTGTGCATTAAAAAAAAGTCTCTCTCTTACAATATTTGGTGTTTTTTCCTTGAAGTGCCAGTTCCTGGAGTCACGGGATTATGTGAGAATCTCAGATTTTGTTTAAAAACAAAATAGATTGCTAGCCATCATTGCTGCAGAGAAAAGCTTGAACACTTGATCTCTCACCTGCCCCAAAGCAAATACCCTCTCCTCCTCAAGATTTTTTTCAAGTAAGTCTTATGCTTGTGAATGCTTGGGATGAGATCTTGGCCTCATTTCCCTGCTGCAGGGGACAGTTTTGCTGAAGTGCTAGAGAATCAGGAAGTGAAAGTGATTTTAAACAGAAAGGGAAACTGACTAGGCTGCTTTGATTGAAATGCAAAAAGCAAACAAACTGCATTACTGGTGAAACTAACGTTGGCTTGTTATAGTTACTATTTGTTCTCTGGTTGCACATCTAAGAGATCAGGCCACCAGTATATCAGGCACTGTAAATATATGTAATTTTAAAAGTCCTCCTCGCCCAACAAGTTTATGAATTTAGCAATTTTGGTATTAACACTTTACAGAGTGATGAGTAATGGCAATAAGTATGCTAAAATGTCAGTGTGAAAATGACATTTTAAACATCTTTAAGGACGTACCCTGGGAGGGCTACAGCACTCACAAATGTTTGGTCAAAGTACGTATTGTAATAATCCATATCCACCTAAGCATGTCACAGCAACACTAGGGAAGAAGAGGCTACTTCTGCTGTAGGGGCCCAATCCAGCTCCCATTGACTTCAATCGAGCACCAAATGCACAGGCCTCTGCCCCTTGAATTAAAGGAAAATCTCCATTTGCTGCTGACACTGCAGGGCCTATGACATACACATGAGAATACTGATTCCATCCAGTAGAGGGCAGCCATTACAGCCTTTCATGGGCACTCTTGCCACCCTACTGAGAGACAGAGTTATCAATATAACAGTGCACTGTTTCACCATTACATATGTATTATAGCCGCCTTCGGCTGGAGCTAGGAATATGAGACACTCATATAGTGTGTATCCGCAATCTGAGCCATTAGCTGTCATCTTTGAAAAGTCATGCAAGGTGGGAGAGATTCCAGGAGACGGGAAAAGGGCACATCTAGTGCCCATCTATAAAAAGGGAAATAAGGACAACCCAGGAAACTACAGACCAGTCAGCTTAACTTCTGTGCCAGAAAAGATAATGGAGAAGATAATTAAGGAATCTGTTTGCAAACATCTGGAAGATAATAAGGTGATAAGTAACAGTCACCATGGCTTTGTCAAGAACAAATCATGTCAAACCATCTTGACAGCTTTCTTTGACAGGATACCAAGCCTTGTGGATAAGGGAGAAGTGGCAGACGTGGTATATCTAGACTTTAGTAAGATATTTGAGATGGTCTTGCATGAACTTCTCATTAACAACCTAGATGGAGCTACTCTAAGGTGGGTGCATATCTGGTTGTATAACCGTTCTCAGAGAGTAATTATCAATGGTTCACAGTTATGCTGGAAGGGCATAACAAGTGGGATTCCACAGGGATCAGTTCTGGGACCAGCTCTGTTCAGTATCTTCATCTACGATTTAGATAATGGCATAGAGAGTATACTTATACGGTGAGCAGATAATACCAAGCTGGGAGTGGTTGCAAGTGTTTTGGAGGATAGAGTCATAATTCAAAATGATCTGGACAAACCGCAGAAATGGTCTCAGGTAAATAGCATGAAATTCAATAAGGACAAATGCAAAGTGCTCCACTTAGGGAGGAACAATCCATTTCACACATACAGAATGGGAAGCGACTGTCTAGGGAGGAGTTCTGCAGAAAGAGATCCAAGGGGTCATAGCAGGCCACAAGCTAAATATGAGTCAGCAATGGGACACTCCTGCAAAAAAAAGCAAACGTGATTCTGGGCTGCATGAACAGGAGTGTTGTGAGCAAGACATGAGAAGTCATTCTTCTGCTCTGCGCTGATTAGGCCTCAGCTGGAGTACTGTGTCCAGTTCTGGGCACCACATTTCAGGAAAGATGTGGACAAATTGGAGAAGGTCCAGAAAACAGCAACAAGAATGATTAAAGGTCTAGCAAACATGACCTATGAGGGAAGACTGAAACAATTGGGTTTGTTTAGTCTGGAAAAGAGCAGACTGAGAGGGGACATGGTAGCAGCTTTCAAGTATCTAAAAGATTGTTACAAGGAGGAGGGAGGAAAATTGTTCTTATAAATGTCCAATGACAGGACAAGAAGCAATAGGCATAAATTGCAGCAAGGG
Organism: Pelochelys cantorii; assembly: GCA_032595735.1. Taxonomy (NCBI): domain Eukaryota; kingdom Metazoa; phylum Chordata; order Testudines; family Trionychidae; genus Pelochelys; species Pelochelys cantorii. The sequence continues at coordinate 3,192,747 of CM064354.1, forward strand.
AGGTTTAGGTTGGTGTGACGGGACATCTGCCCTGCACTGGCTCTTTAATGGTTAAAACCTGGCCCTGGGAGAGGGCTGGGGCGGTGGAGCCAGCAGCTGAGTGAGTCAAAGGCAGCCAATCAGGGCCCAGCTGGGGCTGTATAAATAAGGGCTCCTGGCGTGATGGAGACTCACTGGCTGTGTCTACACTGGCGCGATCTTGCACCAAAGCGGCCGCTCTTGCTCAAAAACTTGCTGCCTGTCTACACTGGCCGTGTGTTCTTGCGCAAGTAAACTGACGTTCTACTGTATAAAATCAGGGCTTCTTGCGCAAGAACTCTGACGCTCCCGCTCAGGAATAAGCCCTTTTGCACAACTGTTCTTGCGCAAGAGGCCAGTGTAGACAGGCAACATGAATTTCTTGCGCAAGAAAGCCCTATGGTTAAAATGGCCATCAGAGCTTTCTTGCGCAAGAGAGCGTCTACACTGGCATGGATGCTCTTGTGCAAAAGCACATCTCTTGCGCAAAAGCACATGTCAGTGTAGACGCTCTCTTCTGGAAGAGTTTTTGCACAAGAAGCTGCCAGTGTAGACGTAGCCACTCTTGTTCCAGCTGGGGAGCAGGAAGGACCTGGCTGCCTGGGACCAAAGCCTCAGATACAAACCCAGATGGGGGGAGGGGGGCTCAGAACATAGCAGCCCAGATCGGAAACCCCCCAGCTTGGTTCTTTACGACTCGGGCCTGTCCTTGCGGTAGCGCCATGGGGCTGGTGAGCTCGTGTGCTCCCGAGCAGCAAGCAGGTGGACGTCAAATGAGCCTCCGCTCACAAAAAACGATGCACACCCAGGACTTCTCTCCCCATCAGCTGCCCAGGGAGGGGGAGGGGGCAGCTCACACCTCAGAGCCACTGTGCAGCCTCATCTCTGCCTCCGCCAGCCTCGCCCACCGGAGCTGAGTGTTTCTCCCCAGCAGTCACAGCCACACCAGGCTTGAGATCTTTGAATGAAAAGCTGAGATCCCGGAGAGCCAGGGTTTGCCAGGGGGAGCGCGTTGCTGCCGTTCTCCCTCAGGGAGACGAGGGGGCGTTGGCCATGCCTCTTAAACTGACAGCGGCCCTTTCGGCTTGGCCGTCTGCTTCTCCCTGGCTTGTCCCTTGCGTTTCTCTGGGCCTGGACAAGGAGAACTGGACACATGTGTTTCACTTGCGGGTTCTTGCTGCTGCTGTGTTCGGGCTGCAAAGGCTGTCGGGGGATTTGAAAAGGCTGAGACGCGCCGGCTCCAGCAGTCGTGCACCCAGAAAGCCGGCGTCTTTGTTCACACCTTGTACAAACTCCCCTTAGCAGAGCTGGTCAGTCACAGGCGAGCCACCGGCTACTCCTCTCCTGCGTGGGGACTGGCGCGCCTCCGGGACCAGCCACATAGGAGCAAGCCAGAGCTGAGGCTGGCACAGAGCGCTAGCAGCTGCCATGGAAACAGGTGAAGGGACTCAGGAAGTGAAAGCCACGAGGTCTGTACCCCAAGCGGAAGGGGGGGGGCGTTGCTCTTACCCTTTCCTTCCCCAGCAGCCAGCCGTCTCCCCACCCAGCCCCATTCCCAGCTATGGCTAGGTCACCCGCCATCCCCCCCTTTCCTGTTGCATCCACAAGAAACAGCCACCCTTGCCGCTGCGGGTCTGCAGTGCCCCTCCCCGGCCCGGGGCGCTGCTGAGGCCCAGGCTGGAAGCCTGGCTGCAGGGTAAGGAAATGCAAACTCCCTACTGCCCGTGGGGAAACCCGGGGCAAAATTCTGGGTGAGCAACTGGAGTGTCTGGCTCAGGCCACCCCCAACGATCATCTCCCAAGACCAGTCCCCTGGCTTCCCAGAATCTAGAGAACATATGGGCAAGGTACTGGTGCCTCCAGGAAAAACTGCCCCCCCACCACCACACCTGAGAAACATTGGCCCTTGCAAGTTTCATTCCAACTTAGCCCATGCACACCCTTGGCCTGCACAACGAGGGTCTTGATCTCAGGTGGGGCAAGCACAAGTAATAATAATGCAAGACAGGGCCCAGTTTGGGCTCCCCTGTCACCCAATAGTCAGGGTGAAACAGGAGTTGAACTCCATTGTTCTGAGCCCTGCATCCCAAAATCCTGTCAGTAAGTGGTAAGTTTTGCAAGCCCTCTGTTGTTTGCCATAGCCTCTTGAGCACGTATATGGGGATTAGGGATGTTAAATATCGGTTAATTGAAATTAATAGGCAGCAGGTTTAAAACAAACAGAAGGAAGTTTTTCTTCACTCAGCGCACAGTCCATCTGTGGAACTCCTTGCCAGAGGATGTGGTGGAGGCCAGGACTTTAACAGGGTTCAAAAAAGAGCTAGATAGATTTATGGAGAACATAAGAATGGCCGTACTGGGTCAGACCAAAGGTCCATCTAGCCCAGTATCCTGTCTGCCGACAGTGGCCAGCACCAGGTGCCCCAGAGAGGGTGGACCGAAGACAATGATCAAGCGATTTGTCTCCTGCCATCCCTCTCCAGCCTCTGACAAACAGAGGCCAAGGACACCATTTTATCCCCTGGCTAATAGCCTTTTATGGACCTAACCTCCATGAAATTATCTAGCTTCTCTTTAAACTCTATTATAGTCCTAGCCTTCACAGCCTCCTCTGGCAAGGAGTTCCACAGGCTGACTACATGCTGTGTGAAGAAGAACTTTCTTTTATTAGTTTTAAACCTGCTACCCATTAATTTCATTTGGTGTCCTCTAGTTCTTCTATTTAGGGAACTAATAAATAACTTCTCTTTATCGGCCCTCTCCACACCACTCATGATTTTATATACCTCTATCATATCCCCCCTCAGTCTCCTCTTTTCTAAACTGAAAAGTCCCAGTCTCTTTAGCCTCACCTCATATGGGACCCGTTCCAAACCCCTAATCATTTTAGTTGCCCTTTTCTGAACCCTTTCCAAGGCCAAAATATCTTTTTTGAGGTGAGGAGACCACATCTGTACACAGTATTCAAGACGTGGGTGTACCATAGTTTTATACAGGGGCAGTAAGATATTCTGGGTCTTATTTTCTATCCCTTTCTTAATAATTCCTAGCATCCTATTTGCCTTTTTGACCGCTGCTGCACACTGTGTGGAAGTTTTCAGAGAACTGTCCATGATAACTCCAAGGTCTCTTTCCTGATTTGTCGTAGCCAAATTAGCCCCCATCATGCTGTACGTATAGTTGGGGTTATTTTTCCCAATGTGCATTACTTTACACTTATCCACATTAAATTTCATTTGCCATTTTGTTGCCCAATCACTCAGTTTGGTGAGATCTTCTTGGAGTCCCTCACAGTCTGCTTCCGTCTTGACTATCCTAAGCAGTTTGGTATCATCTGCAAACTTTACCACCTCACTGCTTACCCCTTTCTCCAGATCATTTATGAATAAGTTGAACAGGTTTGGTCCTAGGACCGACCCTTGGGGGACACCACTAGTTACCTCTCTCCATTCTGAAAATTTACCATTTATTCCTACCCTTTGTTTCCTGTCTTTTAACCAGTTCTCAATCCAAGAAAGGACCTTCCCTCTTATCCCATGGCCATGTAATTTACACAAGAGCCTTTGGTGAGGGACCTTGTCAAAGGCTTTCTGAAAATCTAAGTATACTATATCTACTGGATCCCCCTTGTCCGCATGTTTGTTAACCCCTTCAAAGAACTCTAATAGATTAGTAAGACAGGATTTCCCTTTACAGAAACCATGTTGACTTTTGTCCAACAAATTATGTTCTTCTACATGCTTCACAATTTTATTCTTTACTATTGTTTCGACTAATTTGCCCGGTACTGAAGTTAGACTTACCGGTCTGTAATTGCCCGGATCGCCTCTAGAGCCCTTTTTAAATATTGGTGTCACACTGGCTACCTTCCAGTCATTAGGTACGGAAGCCGATTTAAGGGAAAGGTTACAAACCACAGATAATAGTTCAGCAATTTCCCATTTGAGTTCTTTTAGAACCCTTGGATGAATGCCATCCGGTCCCGGAGATTTGTTAACATTAAGTTTTTCTATTTGTTCCAAAACCTCCTCTAATGACACTTCAATCCGGGACAGTTCCTCAGATTCATCACCCACAAAGGACGGTGCAGATTTGGGAATCTCCCCAACGTCCTCAGCCGTGAAGACTGAAGCAAAGAAATCATTTAGTTTCTCCGCAATGGCTTTATCGTCCTTGATTGCGCCTTTTATAGTTAGATCGTCTAGGGGACCCACAGGTTTTTTAGCAGGCTTCCTGCTTCTAATGTACTTAAAAAACATTTTGTTATTTCTTTTTGAGTTTTTGGCTAGCTGTTCCTCAAAATCTTTTTTTGCTTTTCTTATTACATTTTTACACTTGATTTGACAGTGTTTATGTTCCTTTCTGTTTATCTCACTAGGATTGGACTTCCACTTCTTAAAAGATGCCTTTTTGTCCCTCACTGCTTCTTTTACATGGTTGTTAAGCCACGGTGACACTTTTTTAGGTCTCTTGCTATGTTTTTTAATTTGGGGTATACATTTAAGTTGGGCCTCTATTACGGTGTCTTTAAAAAGTTTCCATGCAGCTTGCAGGGATTTGGCTCTAGTCACTGTGCCTTTTAATTTCTGTTTAACTAGCCTCCTCATTTTTGTGTAATTCCCCTTTTTGAAATTAAATGCAAGGGTGCTGGACTGCTGAGGTGTTCTACCCACCACAGGAATGTTGAATGTTATTATATTATGGTCACTATTCCCAAGCGGTCCTGTAACGGTTATTTCCTGGACCTGATCCTGCACTCCACTCAGGACTAAATCGAGAATTGCCTCTCCCCTTGTGGGTTCCTGCACCAGCTGCTCCAAGAAGCAGCCATTTAGGCCATTGAGAAATTTTATCTCCGCTTCTCTTCCTGAGGTGACATGTACCCAGTCAATATAGGGATAATTAAAATCCCCCATTATTATAGAGTTCTTTATTCTGGTAGCCTCTCTAATCTCCCTCAGCATTTCAATGTCAGTATCGCTGTCCTGGTCAGGTGGTCGGTAATATATCTCTACTGCTAATTTCTTATTATTGGAGCATGGAATTACTATCCATAGCGATTCTATTGAACATGTTGATTCACTTAATATTTTTATTTCATTTGATTCTACATTATCTTTCACATACAGTGCCACTCCGCCATCCACCCGGCCTGCTCTATCCTTTCGATATATTTTATATCCTGGTATGATTGTGTCCCACAGATTTTCCTCATTCCACCAGGTTTCAGTGCTGCCTATTATGTCAATCTCCTCATTTAATACTAGGTACTCTAGTTCACCCATCTTATTAGTCAGACTCCTAGCATTTGTGTAGAAGCACTTTAAAAATTTGCCACTGCTTATTTGTCTGCCCTTCCCTGGTGCATTGGATTCCTTTGTATGCGGTTGTTTGTCTGCTCTGGCCCATGGTTTGCCCTCTCCCCTCCTCTCTTTCTGACTACAGCTTAGAGAATCTCTATCAATGGATTCTCCTCTAAGAGAAGTCTCCCTCCGATTTACGTGCATCTCCGCACCAATCGGCTTTCCCCCATCTCTTAGTTTAAAAACTGCTCTACGGCCTTTTTAATGTTTAGTGCCAGCAGTCTGGTTCCACCCTGGTTTAGGTGGAGCCCATCCTTCCTGTATAGGCTCCCCCTCTCCCAAAAGTGTCCCCAGTTCCTAATAAATCCAAACCCCTCTTCCCTACACCATCATCTCATCCACGCATTGAGACTCTGAAGCTCTGCCTGCCTACCTGGCCCTGCACGTGGAACTGGAAGCATTTCCGAGAATGCCACCATAGAGGTCCTGGATTTCAGTCTCTTTCCTAGCAGCCTAAATTTGGCCTCCAGGACATCTCTCCTACCCTTCCCTACGTCATTGGTACCTACATGTACCACGACCACCGGCTCCTCCCCAGCACTACACATAAGTCTATCTAGATGCCTCGAGAGATCCGCAACCTTCGCACCAGGCAGGCAAGTGACCATACGGTTCTCCCGGTCATCACAAACCCAACTATCTATGTTTCTAACTATCGAATCACCCACTACTAACACCTGCCTCTTCCTAACTGGCATTCCCTCCCCCTCAGAGGTATCCTCAGTGCAAGAGGATACCGCAACATCCTCTGGGAGGAGGGTCCCAACTACGGGATGGTTTCCCTCTGCTCCCATTGAATGCTCTGTTCGCTTGAGACTTTCATCCTCCTTAAGAGCACTGGGGCTCTCAGACTGGAGGTGGGACAGTACTACAGTGTCCCGGAAAGTCTCATCAGCATATCTCTCTACCTCCCTTAGCTCCTCCAGTTCAGCCACCTTGGCCTCCAAAGCCCGAACCCGGTCTCTGAGGGTCAGGAGTTCCTTGCAACGGGTGCACACATACGCCACCCGCCCACAGGGCAGGTAATCATACATGTTACACTCGACGCAATAAACAGGATAGCCCCCACTCTGCTGCTGGGCTTCTGTCTCCATTTTTCTAATGAATAAGTTTAAGCAGAAACTGGGATTCTTTTAAACCTCTGGAATATCGATTATTATAAGAGTTATGTTTTAAAGAAGGTCAGAAGTCCCTCGTGCCCTCTAACCTCCCCCTCTAAACTTTAGGAGGTTAGGCCCATCAACGGCTTTTAGCCAGGATGGATAGGAACGGTGTCCCTAGCCTCTGTTGTCTGGAGGTGGGTGACAGGGGAGGGATCACGTGAGGATTACCTGTTGTGTTCCCTCTGGGGCACTGGGCATGGGCCGCTGTGGGCAGACAGGGCACTGGGCTGGATGGACCTTTGGTCTGACCCAGTCTGGCCGTTTTTATGTTCTTATGTAACCTCATGAATTCTTATCGGTTAGTCGACTATTCTCTAGTCCCTGGGGGCAGGGCCAGCAGCCAGGGCTCTCTGGCATCACTCCAGAGGAGCCCGCTGCCACTGCAATTGCTGCTGCCTCTGTATCAGAGGCAGCAGCGCGGGGTGCCAGGTGGGACCTGGTCTGTGAGGGGAGCCAGTTTAAAACCAGCCCCTTGCGGATCGGCTGCCTCTCGCCCTGTGCTGTTGCCTCTGATAAGGAAGCAGCAGTGTGGGGTGGCAGTAGCCCCTGTCAGGGAGGGGCCTGGGCTCCTGCACCCGGCACGAGCCAGAATGCCTGCCCACCTGGCTCCTAAGACACTTTAAATGCAGAGCTGCAGCAGGGGTAGGTCCCGGACCCGGCACAACCTGGGACTGAGCCGGGCTGCTGGCCAGTCTGCTAAAAAATTTACTGGGGGGCGGGGGGAGAGGAAAATGTGTGTGGTCTATAGCACTAACCTATATGCTTTTGCTTATCAGTTAACCGGTTAATTGACTATACTATTACATCCCTACTGGGGATTCTACCTGTTTCTGGAATGCAGCTGCCTCTGGGGTATAACAGCAGCTATTTAACAACCCCAACTCTACCCGCCCCGAGCGAGGACAGGAAACAGAGGAAAGAGCCTTATTCCTTGTGTTCCCAGGATGTCACATCACCGAGCTACAACTCAGTTCTCTTCCCCTCCCCTGTCTAATATGCACGTGCCAGACATCTTCCTTGGCAGAAAAACACTTGCTGTCTGGGACACCCTGCAGATGCTGTTCCATGCTGCAGTTTGCTGCAAACGGGCCTGTTGAACCGCTGCTGCTGCCAATGAACCAGGAGGGGGGTGCTACAGCTTGGTGGTGACCTCGTTAACCTTGGATTAAAGTAGCACCCAAAGGTCCCTCTAAGAACTGGGGAGCCCCTGCAGAGCAAGGCTGAAGTTCTGCCTCCGTCTGGTGGCTCTCTGTCTGATGCCTATCGCCAGCTTTTCTGTCGGTCTCTACAACCCAAGAAACCAGTGATCCACAGGTGGGGAAAGTTTGGCCCTGATCCTGTGGGTCACAGCAGGGGAATTTCTGCTCAGAGTCCCTTCACAGTCAGTGAGGAGTCTCCCCGACTTGCCAGCCAGCCAGCCCCATCCCTGGCTACAGGGTGAGGACGTCGGCTCTCGCAGGTGGCCACCACAGGGCCAGCTCCAGCTGTGTGTAGTGACCAGCACTCTCTGGGAGGAGAGTTGCTCAGGGGAATGAACAGGAGACTGCCTGACTGTGATAGGACCTGTCCCCTCCCCTCTGTGGGCGAGGCAACGCTCCTCTGTCAAACCCTGAATCAGGGCCGGCCCAAGGGCTTCTGGTGCCGTGGGTGAGCTATGACTTTGGCACCCCCCCCCATTCAGTATAGAGAAAAATCTAGACTGGAATGTACCTTTATTTATGTGGCCTTCAAAATGGACACTGCAAAAATAAAAATATTTGTGTTGATTTTTTTCTGCTTTTCATTAACTCTAACACAATGATCCTGTATGGGGTAAACCGTCCAGTAGCTGACACTTGAAAGTGGTATCTGTTAGCATTAACAGTTAGGGGTGCCAAAAGCAGGGCTTTAATCTTACTAGTACAGTTCGGACCTCCCTGGTCCGGCACCCTGGGGACCTGAGCAGTCCCCAAACAAAGAAATTTGCCAGGCCAGTGGAGGTCCTCTGCCACTGCCCCTCCTCGCCCCCCGCACCCACTGCCCCTCCCCACTCCTGCCTCTGCTTCAAGCCGGGCACCCCTGCCTCTGGCCCAGCTGAGCAGCTGGCCAGGCCAGCTCCCTACTGCCAGCCCCAGCTGGGACTGCCGCAGAAGCTGGGCCCCGGACTCTTGTCCAGGAACATCCACGGCCGGAAGGACCACACATGTTTCTGCACCAGAGAATCCCAGTGTAGGGAGGTAGAGCCGATACTTGTGATTGTCCTTTTAGAATCTTGCCAAACCCCATTACCAAATGTTTCAAGTCCAGCACCATACAAATTCTTTGTGGGCACAGCATCTTCGGGGTCACAGCTCACCACATGGCAGAACAGCTTTGCAGGTGGCTGACCGGCCTTCACTAAGTGGTGAGCAACCCTGACTCAACTGTCTGACTGGCCCACGTAGGGCTACGGAGAATGACTGACCTGCCAGATCCCGCCCCCAGGCAGCACCCGCAGGCGGCGCTCTTGTGGATCTCTGTCAGGAGATTTAGTGGGATTTACATACACGGCCGTGCTCCACAATGGGAAATCCAGAAATATATTTTAGAGATCTGTGCGTCTGTCTGCGAGTCCGTCTGTGCATTTGTCTGCGAGTCCATCTGTTCAAGATGGTAAGAGCTAGAACCACCAAATTTGCTAGGCAGCTTCCTCTGCTCCTAACTTAAAGCCAGGTCAGGGTTTGGTTGTGTCAAGAAAATAGGAAGTGCTGGGAATGGAACTGTTTTCCATGACATGGAAAGGGAGGGGCATAGAGAAGAGGGACACAACGCTGAGAATAGCCGCAGGGCCCGCAAGTGCAGGGGAGATGTATCCTGCAGAGAGACCGCTGGGGGCAGCCGTGCCACCGTGGGAGTGGCCAGCAGGGCTGGGTCTCTGCCATCTTGCCTGTCACCAGACAGAGTAAGTAGCCTCCCTGCCCCCAACCACCCCTCCCCTCCCCTCCCAGCCCCTAGCTGCATCGCCAGAGGGGGAAGGCCCCTAGTGGCCAGAGGGCTGGGAGAAGACAGACGGCCCCTGGCAGCCAGGGGGGAAGAATGCCCTGCTGGATGGGACCCCTGCACCCGGAGCCCCTCCTCAAGCTCCCAACCCTCACTCTCTCATCCCCCCACTCTCAGCCTCCTGCCTTGCCCCCCCCCCCCCAAGGCACTGCTCTGACCACCCCTCACACTGCCAGCCTCCTGCCCTGAAGGACCAGGGCAACGCTGGGTACGTCTGCTAGTAAATAATAGAACTCAGCTTCTGGCATGGCAATGATGCACGGTTGCACAAGGACAATAGTTGATACTTTCGTTTATAAGAGATAACGTATTAATAGTTTTTAAATAAGAGGGAAAAAATCACTTCTGTCTAATTTGGTGTCCCAGGCGCCTCTAATGCGCCTCTATCCGTGGTGTCCAACATGCTGGCCACTAGCCACAGGTGGCGGCTTGGCCGATTGAGCGTGGCGAGTTGGCTCACAAAATTATTTACATCTCAGAGTAACGGGGCTAGTTCACTGTAGCGGTTACTGCTTCAGAACTGGCTGGACACCACGGGTCTATGGTCGGGCCAGTCCTGCCCTGAAGGAAGTCTGAAGGATTTCTGAACCCAAGGCTTGTATGAGGCTGCATGAGTGGCCCTCTCTGGAGGCTGCTATCTTGTGCTCTGTTGGTGTAACCCACACCCCTGCTGCGTGTGGTGAACGGTCCCAGCTAGTGGCACCGAGGCCACTTACAGAGAGAATACCGAGTCTGCTCTACAGCCTTTGCTGAGAGCCAGCTGGCTTGTGGCTCATGCGGTGGAGGCTCATGAAGGACTCTCCAGAGAGCCCAGGTTTGATTCTGCTTGCAGATGACCGGCGTCTGCTCCTGTTACACAGGCATGGCCAGACCGATCAGCCCACCGGCCCTCACTAGGCAAAGATCGACTTCAGCCCAGGAATAGGGGGTTTGCAGTCTCGGGGGGGAAGCCCCTCCAGTCATGAGGGTCGCAGAGAAAAGCATGGCCCTGGAAGCGAGTAAGGGATGCAGTGAGCTCTGAGAGCCTGCAGCCCACCAGCCCCAAGGCCTCTGACAAGCACCAGCTGCCCAGTTCACCCCAGATTGGGGTTCCTCAGCAGCCTGAGTGGTGGGTCCTTGCACTGCACTGTTCACACTTTCTCACATGAACATGCTGCAAACAGGAGGGCCACAGATCTGCCCTGAGTGCGGTGCCATTTGAGAGACACCCCGTGCCTCCCCTTCCAACCCTGGGAACCACAAGGCCAAAGTGAGGATGGAGCATGAGCCTCACCAACAGGGCAACGTGCCCAGAGGAGCTCGGGGGCATCCAAGCTGCTGCATGGGGGAGGGTGGGAGTGCAGGGGGCAGGGTCTGTGCTCAGGGCTGCGGGGGCAGGAGCAGGCCAGGGAGCCAGCAGGGTTCAACCTGATCCATGCAGCACAAAGTGGAGCAGCCTGGCCCCATCTGGCTCCGCTTCCCCAGCTCCCAGATGGGTCACTCGTGGGAGGGGGCTGGTGGAACAGAGTGGCTCTTGGGGCCTAGCCCTGGTACTGGCGCCAGGCCCCGGCCACTCACCTGGGCTGCGTCACTTGGGGAAAGAGGTGAACTGGGAGTGGGGGGGGAGCAGGGGCAGGATGGGCATGGAACAAGGAGTTGACCTGGCCCTGTGCTCCTTCAGGGGCAGCCCGCAAGGGGAAGCTGGGGGTCGCTGGATTTGGAGCTGCCACATACGCAACATTCAGCTGCCTACGGTACTGTGGAATCTGGGGCAATTTGGTGCCCCAACGTTCATGGAACCCTACACAGCTGCGCACTTCGCGTAGTGGCAGGGACTGCGGGCGGGGCTAGGAAAGTCCCTCTCTCTGCAGGACCCTGCCTGACAGGCATGTGTCGCTCCAGTAGTTACACTTGGTTTGCTTCCCCCAGCACCAGGCTGCCTCTGCAGCCACCAGGGCTAGACACTGTTTACCCCGGCCTGCAAATTCACTGGCTGGTGGCATCAGTATTTCAGTAAGGGATGTGGCTTTTGAAGCCATCAGCTGATGCTGGTACAAGCCCGAGTGTGTTATGCAGGTAGAAGCATACCGTATAAACAGGGGTTCTCCCTCTCTGTACTGGAATAAGCTCTGCTGGTAAGGCCCTTCTGCACCAGTATCCTGTGTGCTGCTCTCACTGTGCCAGTAACAGCCCTGTGTGTAGACAAGATTCTGACCCCAATGTGCTACTGGCAGGGAGGGTCCTCCTGGGCACGTCCCTGGCTCAGTGCAGCCTTCTGCACATGGGCACAGTAGAGCGTGGCTTAGTGGGATCCCAGCAGAATGAACATGAGCCTCGGTTTTGTACCATCTCCCCCCAGCTGATCTTAGTGCCCCCCCCCGGGGGAGTGAGTGGGCTTCAGGGCATCATGGCTCCAGTTCTAGCCCTGCCTCAGTTCCTTCTAAGCCGCTCCTTGGCCTCCCCCGCTGGACCGCCCATAGGATAACCATTCTGGTTTCGTACAGACAGCGAGCTGGCCCAGGGGCTGTTCTCCCGGCTGGCAGGCCTAGTGAGCATGCTGCAAGGGACTGGCCTGGCCCACGCTAGACTAAGGGCAGATGGGGGAATGCTGGACTCTCCCCCTGCGTGTGGGTTATCTGGAAAGAGGAGGGAAGCTGCCGTGTGAGCCTAGAGCAGAAGCGGCAGGGCCGGAGCACTGGGGGCACATTCGCTCCACGTGGTGAGCAGACAAGCAGAGAGGCAGCCGGAGATGGGGAAGGGGGTTGCTGGGGATCAGTGGCCTGGGCGCTGCAGAGGCTGTGCTGGCTAGAGGAGCGCTGGGGGCCCTAAGGCGCATGGCTCGGATGGGGAAGCGGTGCGGAGGGAGGGGACTGGGCAGAACCCCGCCCCACCGCGTGTTGAGACGCGCTGAGCTGGGGCGGGCTAGCAGTAGCCGCCAAACCCCCTCCGCGGCAGGGGCCTTTGCGCTCCTCCCTCCGGCATGTGTGGGCAGCTGGGCCAAGAGGCGGAGAGTTGGGGGGAGCCCCGTGCCCCGCCCCCCTTGCTGCCCACGCCCTGGGGCGGGCGGGGCGTGCGCTCCCGGCGGGGCGGGGAAGGGTGTCCCCATCTCTCCGTGCGCCAGGGCGCGGCGCAGCCACTCGGTGCGCTCGGAGGCGGAGCACGGGCCACCCGAGCCGGGGCCACCCGAGCTTGAGCTCCCGCCGCCGCCTGCTCCTCCGCCTGGAGACACAAAGGCTGCGGATCTCGCCCTGGAGACGGGCGGAGCCGCGCCGGGCCCCCCCATTGCCTGCCGCCGGGCCCCCCCTTGGCGCCATGTCCTGCCTGGATTACCTCGCTGCCGAGTGCCTGGTATCCATCTCCAGCGGGGCTGTGATCCACCCCGCCGCCAGCCTCCCCAGCCCGGACCCCGCTAGCCGCGAGGACCGGGAGGTGCGGGACACCCTGCGGGGCGCTGCCCAGGCGGCGGCCGGCTGCAGGGCGCGCCCCGGCTCGGCGCACTCGGAGAGCAGCAACTCGTCCTCGTCCGCCGGAGGCGGGGACCTGGAGAGCGCCTACACCACCCTGTCCGACGGGGGCGGCGGAGCCCAGCGCGCCGCGCCGCCCGGCCACGGCCCCGGCCTCCCCTCCCCGGGCAAGCGGCACCGCTGTCACTTCCCAGGTTGCTGCAAAGTTTATGGCAAATCGTCCCACCTGAAGGCGCATCTGAGGACGCACACGGGTAAGGCCGCCTCCCGCCCTGCCCCTGCTCCCGGCGGGGGGAACCCCACCTGCCCCCCCTTGCGCGGGGACCCCGCCCACCTGCCCCCCCCCATCCCGCCTCCAGCGCTTTGCCTCCCTCCCCGCTTCTGCGCGCGTGTTCTCCGTCCGCCCCCACCCGCGGGCGCCCCCGCCTTGAGCCTCCTCCCTGCCCTGCCTGCCCTCCTTTCCTGCCGGGCCCGCCACCGGCTCCAGTCCTTGCACGACCCCCCAGGGCCCTCCCCCCCAGATCTCAATCCCATCTAGGTAGGACCCCCACCCCCCCCCACACACACACACGCGCGCGTCTCTTTTTCAGAGGGTGGCTTGATCCTGCGCTGGCCTCCTTCGCCCTGGGGGCTGGGACCCGCTTCAGACTCTCCCGCCTCCCTGTGGCGGGGGGGGGGGGGGTGGGAACCAGGGTGATGTCACTTCTCTTTGCGGGGGGGGGGGACGTGGGAAGCGAGAAGTTGTGTGCCCATCCCCGCCTCCCCAGCATCTGGGGGGGGCACACAACGCCTCTTCATTGGCCATGGCCCCAGGACTTCAACTGCAGCCCCAAAGGGTCACGGCCCAGTCTGTTCCCCCCTCCCCCCAGCCTCTGCGAAGGGCGGGGCTTTGGCTGTCGGGGGCGTGGCCAGGGGATGTGACATGCTTCCTCCTCTGCCTGCCGTGCGTGGGGGGGGATCGGGACTCAAATCTGCGCGTCAGGTCCTGGTGCCTGCTGCCCCACCCCCCTTCTTTCCCTTGCCCCTGGCTGTCAGGAGCAGCCTGGTAACGGGGAGGGGGGGGTCTGTGCGGCTTGTGGGGGGGAGGGGCTGGCTCTGGGGTGGGTCACCCAGGAATCTCTGCAACAGCCCTGGCACGGGTGCTCGAGGCCGCCTAGTGCCTCTGGCTGCCTGAGCTGGTGGGCAGGTCTGGTGAGAGGCAGGAGGCAGAAAGGGGGGAAATCCCAGCCCAGGGTAGAAGCTGCCAGGTTTCCTGCTTCTCTGCCCTGCCCCTGCTGCAGAGTGGAGGCCGCTCCCCGGGGAGAGACCCCATGCGTGCCAGGCACAGAGGGTGGAGCATTGGCACTGAACACAGCAGAGGAGATCTGGAAGGGAGGGTGATTAATTCCCCCTCCCACACACACACGCACACACCCCTCTTCTGTCCTTTCTAATCCGGCAAGGTGGCAACACGGGGGAGGCATAGATAAGAGATCTGATTCGGAAGCCTTGATTCTATCCGCAGGGCGGACAGGGCCGGGGCTGAGGGTTTGGGGCGCTGTTCTCAAGGATTGGCTCTGTGAGCCTTACCAGTGGATTGTTGGGGAGACAGACCAGGTTTATGCTTGGCAGGCTCTGCCAGTTTAGCCATACCTGTGCACCCGTAGCGGGCTCTGCCGGTATAGCCATGCCTTTGTGCCCGTATAGTATGAGCTGTGCTAACGGGGTGTCTGGAGAGCTCTCTCCTGCACTGCGCAGGCTGGGCTGTCGGACTGGCCCCGGTTGTGGTGTTAAGCCCATACTTTAACCACACTGACAGGCGGGGAGGGGGAAGGTTAATGGTTAGGATGATCCATACTGGCTCATTGTGGGTGTCTGGGGTCTGGCAACCCGGGGTTAAGAAGCAGTTGGATCCAGGATTTCTCTTCAGCCTTGATAGGCATCATTGGCAGAGTTCAGATCTGTTCTGTCACCAGCCCAGAGGGGATGAAGGCAGAGCCTGGCTCTCCCCAATGCGGTGGTGGGGTTACACTGGGTTGTGTCTGTCCAACCTCAGGAGGAGCAGAGGGGCTCATGGAGTTGGCAGCTTCTTCCTACAGTTGCTCCTGTGCCTGGTGCCTAGCCATAAAGTCCGGTGTCCCGGTGAGGCTGTGCTGAAGGCCATGGCTGCCTCCTTCACTCCAAGTCATCTTAGGCATCGTGTGATAGCCCCAGTAGGGAGCTACTGCCTGGACATATCCACTGGCTGACATGACCAATGAGCCCTGCCTCGATCAATGCTGCGTGTCAATGTTCCCTCTCATCTTTTCCATCCACATGTGAATTTTTGTCCATCCATGTGTGGAATAATTTGTATGTGCACCAAGGTATGTGCCAATGTGCACCACCAGCAGAAACCATACCTAGCTGTGCGTGCTTTGCTAATCAGCAGGGCGGCATTGGAATCTCTCCTGAGTGGCTGCACAAGCGCCTGGCTTACAGGGAACCCTGGTGTGTGCAGAGTCGAGTAGCTGGGGACGGGGGGTGGGTTTGGCTTTGCTGAGAGCGTGTGGTTGTCCTATGATTTCAGTGTGGAAGTGCCATGCTGGTTCCCGGCTTCCTATTATGAGGGCGGAGAGGGGCGAACGCTGGACCTCCGGAGTGGCCCTCGTGTAGAAATACAAATGCCCTGATACCCTGCAAGGGTTCAACATACGCTGGCTGCAGATAAGGCCACCGCAGCAGTGAGTTCTGAGGGCTGGACGCTAGCTGGCTAATGGTAGGACAGATGTAAAGGGGGCCCTCTTGGGGGGTAATAGACCTGCCCAATGGGATCATAAAGACTCTCACAGATTAGAGCCTGTTAGAGAGCTCGAGATGTAGCATGAAACCTCCCTGTCCAATGCCCATGGTGAATAGGAAACCCCCTTGCAAAGCCTGGAGTGGGGAGGCGAAGCCAGTGGTCTTTGCAGCGTATGAAGCCTGGACTAGACAGCTTTCACGTTGGTGTAACTATGGTACGTCTGCACCGTGGGGCCTGTAGCTGCATCACCCGGAAGTGTAGCCGCACCCTACAGAAGGGTCCTTCTGTCAGTGCAGGGACCCCCCTCTCCGAGTGACCGTTCCAAGGCTGTGGGTGTTGCACACCGCGAGAGACGGCGCTCTATCGAGCTAGATTTTGGGTGTCCAACAGGCCCCGCGTAGCTCCAGCCATGCTAAGGGCCATGTACCGCCTCACCTGCCTGGGGGGTGGTTGAAGTGATACAGCTTTTGGGGCAGACAGGGTCAGAGTTTCCGTGCTTTGTGGCCACGTGGAGACCCTCCCGGTAGGAAGGCCAGTGTGGCCCCAGGCTCCATTGTCTTCCTCAGCCTGCAGGCGGTAGGGTCCAGTACTTTGGGTGCAGCTCATAGTTTGACCAAGTAGCAGCTGCAGAGTGACACTGGCAGGGTGCCGCTGAGGTGGCAGGTGCTGTGGGGAAGGCGGTGCGAAGCAGCCGTGTTAGAGCTGGGGCCTGGCGTTATTCCTGGGGGTGGAGGCGGAGCTGGAATGTGAGGCGCCCAAGTGCCATGCCAGAGGCGCGGTGCACGGAGTCAGGGGAGGGAGGGCACCGTTTGCCCAGAGCGCACACGATTTCACACCCCGTTTGTGTTTGTGCCGCTCCTGGCCAGCTGGGGCTCTGTGCTGCCCACGTGCCCTGGGTCTGGAATCCTTTGCCAATGGTGGATTCCGAGCACTGGAAGCCTTGAACCGCAGCAGGCCCGGGGAATCTGGCCTTGAGCTGGAGGTTTGCAAGGGGGCCTGGAGCCCGTAACCTTAAAGGGGGAGCCAGAGGGCAGCTCGCCTCCGAGCCAGCCCCAGGCGCTCCCTTCGCCTGCGGGAGAAAATGACTCTGGGGGAGATCTCGCTGTCATGGGCTGGAGCGTGTCCCTGGCTGGGGGTTCTGCCCATGAGCCAGCGACGGCCCTAAAGGGAATCCCACCAAGTCTTCCCCAGAGCCACGCAGGCCCCTTCCTCAGGTTTATTGCTGCAGTTCCTAGGGCCCAACCAAGCCGGAGTCCCGTAGCGCTAGCGCGTGTGGGCCCAGCGAACGGTGTTGCTAAAATATCTTGGGAGTGCCTTGAAATTCCCAAGGTGGGCAGTTCTGCCTGGTTTTCCCGACTTTCTCTCTTGTTTCCTTGGGCTGTGGCTTGCTACCTTTGCACACGCGTGTGCAAGCTCACTCCTGCACTCACTGGATGCCCAGGGCAGTGTAAACGTCTCCCTGCATGTGCAGCGTGGGGATTGCTCCAGTGACTCCATCATGGACGCCTGCCGTGATGTTTTGCTGGTTGCTAACGTGCCAGCTTCCTCCACTTTGGGGTTGTAAGAGAGGGATGAGAGAAGCAATACATGTTCTTGGCTTGTCCTTCATCTCTCCTGTGTAGGTGCAGTGTTCTCAGAGCTGCCCAGTGCTGGGTTCGCACTTGCTAATGTTGTAGCAACTGGGCACCTGACTTGCCTTTTGCCACCCAAGGAAGCTGGTAACCTAGATCCTGTGAGAGGGCAGGGCCAAGGGGCTGCCATGTCGAGTTGGGAGTCTTGGCGCACCTGGTGGGTGCTCTGGAAACCAGTCTGGGCTTTCAGATGGCTCCCCTTTGGATCCAGCGTTTCCAGTTCCGGACCTGATCCAAAATGGCCCTGCCTTGGCTGAGCACGTCCCAGATGCCCCCACACTTTCCCTGTTGTGGTTCAGCGGGGGGCCGCTCGGAGAGGCTCCGTTGGCAGCCAGGGTATGTCTCGCTTATCCCGAGCTGGCATCTGGGGGCCTTTGCTCGTCGGCAGATTGGCTCTGGCGTGCCAGCGGAGAGGTGGCTGGATCCGGGCCCATGGCATTGTGTGCTGGGCGCTGAGCTGCGGGGCCTGCTGTCGCGTAATTAGGGGGATGAAAGGCCCCATTGTGGAGCGATGGCTGGACTCGGGGCAGTTGGAGCTTGAGGAGGTGGTGTGGTTTGAAATAGAGGCGCTGGGAACTGGGGCGCTAAGGACAGCAGTGAAGCCTGCCCCCCCCCCCGGGCCCTGTCTCCCCCTCGGCCCTGGGCCCTGTCTCCCCCTCGGCCCACTCCAAAGGAGCAGCTTGTAACTTGAGCCTGTGGTGGGGAGAGAGGTGGGGGAAAGCCAGGTCCCCTGGGGGCTGGAGCCAGGCTGCTGGCGAGCGGGGAGCCCCGTGATTTCCTCAGCGGCTCTGTCGCCTCTCCCCAAGGAAAGGGGCTGCTGCGGGAGTTAGTTGGGCCTTTGCAGAAGGCTCGCCCCAGAGTGCGAGCTGGGAGGGATGGGGCAGCCCAGGCCCACGGTGGCGGGAGGGCGCTCCGGAGCCGAAGGCTGAGGCCTGGTCTGACTGCGCGGGTTAACGTCAGAGCTGGCTTTTTGCTGAGGCCTCTCCTCCAGCCGCGCCTAGTGCCACTGGCCTCCTCTGCTTACCCAAAAACTTTACTCGACCCCGTCCTGCACAGAGGTGGCGACAGGCTGACAGGAGCCTACAGGACAGCTGTCCCCAGTGTGGAAGGGGACAGGAGCATCTAGTTTCGAAGTCCTTGCATGTGGTCCCTGGCCACCGTGGTGACTCCATGTCTCTGGAATCCCCGCCCAGTGCTCTGTCCACTAGGCCACGCTGCCCTGTTTCAAACACCTCATTTGTCGCGCGAGGTTCCCACAGCTGCACTCCCCGCCCCCCCCCAGAAGCACACAGTGACTCACGGAAGATCGTGCTGTGATTCAGTGGCAGGAGCCGGGGATCGAATGGAGCAGTGCGCGCTCCCCGCCCCCGGCCTTGCCGACTGCAGGTAAACAGATGTGCAGGTGCAGCCGGGGATTTTCAAAGCACCGGAGGGAGTTAGACTCTCGCTCCCCCTCGCCGTTCGATGCGATGTGGCTGCCTGACTCGGTAGCTCCCCGCGCACCCCAGCCACACTCTGGGGGTGTGTGGGTGCTTGTCTGGAGGGGGCAGGATTGGTACCGAGCCCAGAGGGTCCAGGCGTCGGATCGCAGCATCCGAGGGGGGTGGAATCAGGAGTCTAAACTGCTTGACAACGTCCCCTTTAAATCCTTGGGGATGGGAAATGTTAGCGCGGCAGATTACGTCTGCGCTGGACTGACCTGCGGGGGCTGGAGCTGCCCTGGGATCGGCCTTGGTGGAATCTCCCAGCCCTCTCCTCCGCCTTTTGGCCATCCTGCAGGGGCAGTCCCGGCCTCCCCCGATGCCCTGGGTCTGGAGCCGGGCTTGAGCCGCAGAAGGGAAGCACAGGGCATGGGGGAGGGGGAGCCGTGGGAGGGCTGGCTGTGCCGCAGAGCCAGAGGATCCCGCACCAGCGGAGCCGCTGTCCTCAGCTCACCCCGCTGCTGCGACTGGTCTCGCTCGGCGCTGGCAGCACAGATGGTGCGTGAGATCCTCCCGCTGCCGCCGTCTGCACGTGGCTGCCGGAGCCCATGTGCCTGGCTTCTGGGGGAGAGGGAGCTGCTTGCACGCCGCCTTAACCCCCCGAGTTCCCAAGGCAGCTGCTGGCGCTGCCCCCACCCCGGCCTGCAGATCCCTGGCCAGGAGCCAGGGGTGTCTCTGGGAACCCAGAGCCAGGACGGTGAGGGCAGGGCCGGGCCCCCTGTGCCGGGTTCTGAGCTGTAATGTCTGGCCCTGCGGCTTCGGGGCCTAGCGTGAGGCTTTTTGTTCCTGGCCCGAGTGTTTATTTTTGCTCCCAGACAAAAGAGCTTCCCGGCGCCTGCACCCAAACCACGCTGAGCTGGGCTGGCAGGATGAGTCACGGGGCAGTCCCCATGCGGTTGGCCTCAGCCTCTCCCCAGCCCCTGAGAGCTGGGGGGAAGGGGCTGCATGGAATTAGCCGGGTGGGCTTGGTCTCACGCCCTCCCAAGTTCAGAGGTTAGGGCCTCCTCTCCGCCCCGCACCTGGGCCCCTTCATTGCAATGACTCCAGGGCCTTACACCCAAGTGTGGCTTGGCTCCCATAGTGGCAGAGGCAGGCCGGGAGGGTGCTCAGGGCAGCCAGCCAGGGCTCCAGAGGCCTGTGTCCCGTTGGCAGCTCCGCTGAACCCTGGAGCAGGTGACTGGGCTAAGGTGCCTCGGGGCGAGGAGGGGGAAGAGGTGCAGTCCGGTGGCTGTTCTGTGCCTTGCAGAGGAAAGGCTGGGGGGGTGTTCTGTCCTGGTGGGATGCTCTGGGAGGGGCCGGGGTCCTTATGTGGGTGAAATGAACATGGATCTGCCCCGACGGAGCTCCTTGCACGGGATGTTGGTTGTAAAAACTGCCCAAGCCCGGCACCGCTGGGGAGCACCCCTGCAAGGAGACCAGCCCACCCGGCTCTCTATCGGCCGCTCCCCTGGCCTCTACCCCCAGAGCCTCCCTGGCAAACCTAGCGGTCCCGGATTTCCCCCACCGCTTGTCTGGCTGTGCTGTTCGCGGTTTGCCCTGCCGTGCAGGCAGCATGCACAGTGCGGGCGGCGGGGGGGGGTTACGCCTGACCTGAGGAGCTTTTGATGCTTATGTGGAGCGATGGGCCGGCTCCTGCACTGCACGGCTCTCTGGCCTCCTGCGTGTCACAAGCTGTTCTCGCTGGGGGAGCTGCAAATCCTGAAGCGTGTGCTCCCATCCCCCGCTCTTGCCTCCTCATTGCCCTGAGCATCTGACTCGTTACAGTTCGAGGCAGGGCGACCGAAGCTGTGGGGGGCCAGCTGGAGGCTGCCGGGAGGCGGGGTGGCATGGATCGGCAGCGGGCACATCTCTTTGTTCTGGGCGGGGCGGCAGGGCTCGGCCTTCTGAACAAAGGGCGCGGGCGGCTTCGTTGCACCTACCGCGGGCAGTGGGGCAGGAGCCATCCCAAAGAACATGAAAGGATGCTGGCTTGTCTCTTGGAACTGGCCTGCACCAAAAACGCACGTCGGCATAGCTGGGTCTCTCAGAGTGCAACAGATCCCCCACCGCCTCCTCCCCGAGCAGCGGCGGATATAGGGCAGGGCGAGCGGGGCGGCTGCCCCCGGCCCTGCGCTTCAATAGGCCCCGCGCACACACTACTACCTGTCGGCTGTGGACGTGGCACATGCGTGAAATTGTGCTGCTCCGGGCCCCGCGCTTCAATAGGTCCCACGCCCTGGGCCCCGCAAAACTCTCATCTGCCCCTGCCCCCGAGAGACGTAGCTGGGGACCAGCCTGAGGCACCTGGTGTTATCGCTCACTCCCTACCACCGGGGAGTGCTTTACTGTTTGGGGCAAAACCGGGCATTTGCCAATTTGCTCTTGCCAGCTGCTGATCTGTTGGTCAGAGCAAAGAGGAGAAAAGCCTAGTTTTGCCAAAAAAAGCCGGGGACACCTGGGATGGGGTTGAAAAAGGGGGACCATCCCAGCCAACCCAGAAGGCCTGGTCATCCTGATTGGTGCTGCCAGCTGCCACTGCGCCGCTAATAAACGTCTGCTAAATTCAGGTCAGTGATGGCAAATGCACAGTTGCTACGACATGTGCTTAGTGTCCCAATGTGAGTAGCTCCGCTGGAGTCCAAGGGAGCCCAGCTAAGCCTGCCAGGGATGTTTTGCAGCATTAGGGGCTACAAAGAAGCAAAGACTTGGATTTGATTTTACCTTGGAAGGGTCCCCTGAACATCCCACGCTCCTCTGCCAAGTTTGGGCTGTGACTCATGCCGTGGCTGTGGAAAAAACCTCTTGAAATCAGAGCCGCTTCCGATTCCTTTACTCGCTTAGCTCCTTCGCCCTGGGCTTACGCATCGGGAGAAGCTATTTGTGACCAGCAATGGGGGCTGTGTTTTCCCGTCAGAACACGCCTGCGTAAGATCCTGCCAGCTGGTGATTGTGCAGACAGGGGAAAACCTCTCGTGCGCAGGATTCACAGAGCAGGAAGGCATGGCTGATGGGGTTTCAATGTTTCATAGGCGTCTGCGCGGCGTGGTCCTGTTGCTTACCCGGGGTGAAGCTCTGTGTGGGAGAGACCAGTTGCCCGAAGTCCATGCTGACTTTAAAACCTTGACATTGTGCTACCCATCATTTGAATGTTGATGGATGGGTGAAGTATCTTTCTGGCCTGTGGAACTCCTTGCCACAAGGGGTCAAGAATTTTGCAGGATTATAAAGAGCCCATCCGGAGTTCAGCAGTTATATAAGAGTTTTGGCAGGGAGCTGAACCCAACTTAGGGCTTGAATTGGCCTCTAACCATAGGCAGCTTTATGGGGGTGGGTGGGGGGGAGGTTATCCCATCACTGCTGAGTTTCTTGTTCCTCCCATTGAAGCAGCTGGCGCTAGCCACTGTATGAGACAGGAGACTGGCCTACATGGGCCCCTGCCTGATCCAGTCTGGCAGTTCCATGCAGTCTGCCTGGGTCACACATTATGGGTGTGTGGAAACGTTTCAGAAAATTTAACTTAGCCCTCTGTAGATACAGGTGCTTCGGTAACAGTCGAACCCTGCAGGCCTTGGAGGGTGGGGTAAGCAATCTCTTTCTGTGCACAAGTGTCAGCAACAAAGCCCACCCGCTTATTTTGCTAGGGCTGCGGACCGGGGTTTTTCTCCCACTGGGGGAACAGTCCTTCGGAATGGGGTCACCTGCTGATACCTGGCATGACGGGGTCAGACTGGAAGCAGCCCTGGATGGGATATTCCCCTGGGGGCGAGGGGCTGGAGGGGGTTAAACTGGAGGAAAGGACACAGATGTACGGGGCGGGCTGTGTTGGAATTTCGCTTACTACTGATCTGCTAATGAGCCTGTCACACTCATGATTGACAGAACCATCCTTAACCCAGACCAGAGCCAGGTGAGACCACACCCTGGGGGTCCCTTAGGGTACGTCTAAACGACACCCCTCTGTCGGCAGAGGGATGTAAATTAGACATATCGAAAGTGCAAATGAAACCGGGATTTAAATATCCTGTGCTTCATTTGCATAATGGCGGCCGCCGCTTTTTTCTGAAATGGGGCTTTTCGAAAAAAAAAACCCAGCAGTTTAGACGGGGCATTTTCGACAGAAATGCCCCATTTCAAAAGATCCTGTACATTTACAAAAAATGAGGAGTACAGGATCTTTCGAAACGGGGCATTTCTGTCGAAAATGCCCCGTCTAAACAGCCGTTTTTTTTCCCCCAAAAAGCCCTGTTTCGGAAAAAAGCGGCGGCCGCCATTATGCAAATGAAGCGCTGGATATTTAAATCCCGGCTTCATTTGCACTTTCGATACATCTGATTTACATCCCTCTGCCGACAGAGGGGTGTCGTTTAGACGTACCCTTGGTGTCTTGTTACGTCCATTGACCTGCCCCAGGGACTGGCCCAGCCCTTGTGTCTCTAGTAGTGATGCTTCTGGCGCCTTTAACCTCAGTGGGGTGTCTGCACAAGCTTAGGGGTCCAGACACAGGGCATGGTCTGACCAGCAGGGGGTGCCCTAGTTCGTGAGGCAGCAGGAGGCTGAATCGGGGCCTTGGCAGCCCCGGGCCGAGCCTCTAATTAGTTTGGGGGGAGCCAGCAGCATCTTAATCTGAGGTTTAATTTTGCCTTCAGCCTCTCTGGGTCTGTTTTTTAAAATTCTCGCTCAGGGCCGTTTGCTTTGTGTGGGGATTAGGCAGATGGGGGCGGATTAGAACCAGAAAACAATCCCCGGGGCAGGGTGGACTCGGCGCCCTCGACCCAGGCTCTCTGTTGTGCAGTTCTAGTTCCTGTGGCTGGCGTCTTCCAGCTGGCCTCTCCGCTTGCCTGGGGGGGGGGTGCCCCATTTCTGTTGGCAGGGCTGCTGGGCGTTGTACCCTTCCTAGCACAGCGCCCCCTAGTGTCTCTTTTGCACAAGTCCAGCACCAGTGCCAGCTGGGGAGGTGGTCTGAGCGGCTGTGGTCCACGAGATCCGAACTGCCCCTTCCTGGAGAGAAAGGAGACTCCTCCCGCCCCCAGCCTGCCTGCACCTGGTCTGCCAGAGCACGCCTGTTCTTACAGCCGTGCTGCTGCCCCTCAGTCCCGACCCACAGCTCAGTGCCTCCCTGTCCTGCTGCCTGGCAGCCAGGGACTCACAGGCACGCGCTCACGGCCCCCTGGTCGGCCAGACGGGAGACCCTCCTCCCAGCCCCCCAGGCTGGGGAAAAGGCTCACGTGGCAGGACCGTCCAAAAAGCCTGGGAAACGTGGTGTCCCCCACGGTCCTTAGCTGGGATGTGTGGGATTGGCCCCACCAGGGGCTGGAGCTGGCTGCCTTTTGGAGCTGAAATGAATCATTAACTTTCCCTTCCTCTTTGCATCTTTCTCCCAGGGTGCATCTGTGCCCAGCTCTTCCTTGCTCTGAGCCTCCCCGCATCAGTCCAGGGTTGTGGCGCTCCCGTGGGGCTACAGGGAATCCCATCACTGGCTGCCCAGTCGGCTGCCCCTGGCTGGCACAAATCCCTGAGATCTGGGAACCCCCTCACAGTGCACTTGGGTAGTTTGTCTGATGTGTGTGTGTATCACTGCCCTCCAGCTGGGTGGAGTTGGAATTGCTCAACTTTGTGTCAGAGACCCTGTATGGTGAACAGCTAGCAGAGATTCTCCTTGAGCTGATGTGTTACAGCCTGTGCTGTTGGCACAGGAGAGCCCAAAGGGTCAGGGTGGGGGGGGGGAGTATGGGAACTGTCAGGGGGAGTCCAAAGGCATTAGGAGTGGGGAGGGAGATTTCCCATTGGCTCCTTGCTGTTCTCATCCTCTTCTCCACCCCCCCAGGTGAGAGACCATTCCCGTGCACCTGGCCGGACTGCTCCAAGAAGTTTGCGCGCTCAGATGAGCTGGCCCGGCACTACCGCACCCACACCGGGGAGAAGAAATTTGCCTGCCCGCTCTGCGAGAAGCGCTTCATGCGCAGCGACCACCTCACCAAGCACGCCCGTCGCCACCCCGCCTTCCACCCCTCCATGGTCAAGCGGCAGGGCTGCCCCAGCGTCTCCCCCAGCGACTCAGCACCCGGCAGCCAGGCGGGGAGTCCCGTCGCCAGCCCTGCCCCCAGCCCGGCCAAGTTCCTGTAGGGGCTGGCGCTGCTCCGGAGCCCCCTGGCCCAGGCCAGCCTGGGAAACCACCCAGAGGGTCCAATGCCAAGGCTGTCCTTGGATCTGTGGGGTAAGGGGACCCTCTGCTCCTCCCTGATGGGGTCCTATCCACCAGGACTGTCTGCTCCCCGTTCTGGGCATCTTCGAGCAGCAGCCCCCTCCTGCCTGGCTTCATGGTGACATCCAGCGTCGAGCCCAGCGTGCCTGCGCTGCTGGGGGAGCATGTGGCTACGTCCTCGCCCTGGCTGCTGCTGGACCCTCCCCTGGGCAGACGCGGCACTTCTCCAGGAACCCCTGTGCACCAGGGGGCCAGACTCTGCTGGCTTGACTCATGTGGGGCTGTTACCCCCTGGCATCGATGTCTTGGTCTCTTCTCCGGTTTGCTCTCCAGGGCCGGGACCTATGACACTCCCCCAGCAGGGGGTGCCCTCGGGGAGTTCCAGCTTGCACCTTGGGGACCCCTTGACGAAGGCAGCTTGAACCAGGCTGGTTCTGCCTCCTGTCCCCAGAGGCCAGGGCTGCTTGGCTCCCGAGACCGAAGGCTGCTCAGGGAGGAGACGGCGGGAGGCTGAAGCCCCCTGCCTCTTCCACTTCCCCTCCCCTTCTGGAACCAAGGCCCTGCCCCCTGGAATTCTCCCCTCTGCCTCCGGGGGGAGCCCAACACCTGTGTGTGTGTCTGCCCCAGAGGGGAATTCTGAACCACAGCGTCAATATTTATTTATATGGACTGATCCGCCCCTGGCTGCAGCCCTCCGAGGCCGTTGCACGCTGGAGGTGTCTGGCCAGTGGCCACAGACTGACGGACGGGCACTGGGCTGCCGTGGGATCATGGAGAGGCACGATGTGCCTTTCAAGGGACTCTCGGTCCGGCCCCTGCTGTGCGGTGGGGCTGGGCTTTTTAGGCAAGAATCTATTTATGGACAGACTCCGTTTTTGTGGCTGTGGAATGGGGGGAGAAGACGGGGGTGTCACTGTGAGCAGCTCCCTGTCCTCTGGGGGTTTATGGGAGGGCGACGGGCGCTCCGGCCTGCCCCTTTGGGCGGGGTGCAGGTTGAATCTCTGAGCAGCACGTTGCTGTCGGGACCCTCCCGCGTGGGACTGGATGCCTGGGCCTGCCGTGAGGTTCCTGGTGATTTGAGGGGTGGGAAGGTTCCTCCTCCTCTGGAGACCTGAGCACTTGTAATTTCATGTGTTTATTTCCAGCAAGTGCTCAGCACTTTAAAGACACGGGGGAGCCCTTTGAGGCAGGCCGGGGTGGAGGCTCCGTTTGAATCTGCTGCCTGGAGGCAAGTAGCTGCACTCAGGTCACTGGGGGGGGGGTGTCTACACTTCACCCACTGCAGCTGCGCTGCCGGAGCACTTTGGTGTGGCCCCGCCGGAGCCGCGGAGGGAACCCGCCTTCCCAAGAGGCAGTAACTAGGCCAACAGAGGAATTCTTCCCCGGGCCTAGCGCTGACTTCCCTTGGGGGAGAGGATTTTTCACCCCCCTCAGACCTGGCTGTGCTGGGGCAAGTTCCCAGGGCAGACCCAGCCCTGAGGTAGGCTGGGGCAGCAGGGTGGGGTAGGTCAGCTGTGGGGCAAAAGCTCTGCTTTTAGAGAGTTGATTGCCTGAGCTCCGGGCCCAGCGCCGTTCGTCCGGCCGCCACAGCAGGTGCTAGGTGAGGGGGGCAGAGAGCTCCCCCACGGTGCGGTGGGTGGGGCAGCTTTTGCAGATGTGGCTGCTGGGCCTGCCGTGCGGCTCAGCCGGGTTGGCCGCTCAGGGCCAATGTGCGGCTGGCCGGGTGGAAGGTCCGCTTTCCCCAGGAAGCCTACTTGGCCTCGGGGGAGCGAGTTTGTTGGGCCTCAGGCAGCTGGTGTAACAAACCCATCGGTGTGGCTGGTGTGGCTCTCCCCTCCTGTGTGAGACCAAGGGAGGGGGTGTGCCATGGAAACCGGCTTGGGCAGCGGGCGGGATGCTTGTCCTGCCAAGGCCCATGCTGTACCTCATCCAGCCCCATGCCTTTCTCAAGCATTAAAATCCAGACTCGCTTTAGCTCAAGAAGCAAACTCCTCCTCCGCCCCCCCTCCGGTGCCCCCGGGCACCATGGGGCGAGCCTCCCCTGGAACGTGTCACAGCCATGTCTGGGAGGGGGCAGGCTCGGCAGGGCCAGGAGTTGTCTCCATATTCGACGTCCCAGCTCCCCAGAGCAAGTCTCAGGTGATGTCGGAGCATCTGGAATGACCGAGGCCTTGGACCATCTCAGAGGAGACGCAGCACCAGGGCCCAGAGCTCCCCGGGGCACAGGATGGGGAAGAGACGCCAGGCCAGCAGCAGGATCCCTGCTTCTCCCGGGGGAGAATCCACTGCAAGGTAATGCAGGAGCCTGTGTGTCTCTTCTCATGCGGGGTTGTGTCTGGGGACTCTCTGCCCTTCCCTGCCTGGGCCCGTCAGGCTGGGCTTTGCAGCTTGCAGACTGACTGGCCTGCCCGTCTCCTCTGCTTTCGCGGCTGGTGCACCGGGGAGAGGTGCCAAGTAGCCAAACCTTGTCCACCAGCGGTGTCATGCAAAGGTGTCGCTGTGTGAATATTCCCTGGGGGGGCTCCCAGAGCCCTTGTGACAGGGAAAAGGCGGGGGGGGGGGAAGGAAATGGGAGCAGTTCATGGCCCAGTGACCTCTGGGGGGAGGGCAAAACCAGATGATCTAGAAACAACCAAGTGAGGGTGGCTCTGGTGGCTGCTAGGACGGGGTGCCGGGAGTGGGCGTGGGAGGGACTCTGGGCTGGGGGGTGAAGCGGTTAGTGGCCTGGAGGCTGGGGAAGGGAATCTAGCTGGCTTGGGGGAGGGGCTACACTGCCCCCACTAGCAGCAATTCCCTCTGCACGGGGGGGGGGGGGGGGCGGCGCCGCGTGATTCTCTGTGGGGACTCCAGCTGGGTTAAATCCATGTTTGCAGCACAGAGAAGCTCTCTGGTGCCAAAGGGGGATCTTCCCCAGCCTCATGGTGCCTCCAGCCTCCTTATTTCTGACTGATTTCTCCCTGTCCTTGCCCTGGGATGGGTCCTTCTCCTGCCTGCCCTGCCCTCCCAGCCAAACAGCTCCTGCTTTGGAGGCAAACACGTTTCAAACGGGTTTGTCCCTCCCCCCCCCCCCGCCGCTTAAATCCTGGGGTGGAGGGGCTGCCCCGTGCATGTCTGGTAACAGGGCATCCTGCCATCTCTCCTGGTGAACTCAGCCCTGCTGGATGCCCCCCAGCGACGTTTAGGCCCTTGCAAGCTACATTGCAGTCGGCTGCCCCACATTGCCGTGGGTCTACCCCTCTGCCTCTGGGGGTGGGGCTCAATTCTGCCACCCCTGGGATGGGCTGGTCGGTTTAATCTGGTCTCTTTATCCCTGAAGGTTCTTCAAGGCACCAGTATTAGGGGAGGACAAAGAGGGGGAATGGGGCAGACCCTATGTAACGGAGGCATAGTCTCTCTGCAGCTGTTCCAGGGAGCAAACCTCAGTCAGGACCTGCCCTTGTGGTCTTTACTCAGGCAAAGCTCCCATTAAGGTCAGGCCCCAAGATCTTTCCCTTCCCAACTTTCCTTCTCCCCTATTTCTCTGCCTACGCAGTTGGATTTTGGTCTTGGTTACATGGGGCAGGAGGTTTAAACCTAGGACTTGCTCAAAGTTAAAGGGACATAGGAGATCCTTCTCCAGGGGGAGGGTCTGTTTCCTTCCTGTACTGCTAAATGGAAGGGGAGGGTGCCAGTTAAACTGGAGGGAGTAAGACTGAGTCCCTCCAGCTAGTGTAACAAAGATTGGTCTCAACCAAGAGCGATCGAAAGATGCAAGTTTATATCTGGGCTCCCCAGATTCCATGCAAAGTGGGTATTTTTCTGGCTTGTGATTTTTAGTGGTAAGATGGTCTCTTTTCTTACAAGAGGGAATAACTTTATTCAGTGTGCGTGACATTTCTACAGAGTCTCTATCAGAGCTGGAGTTATATAAATAGATGTCTTTACAGGAAAATAAATGCTGCTGCTGCTTTTTTGGCAAAAAAAAATAGCTTGCTTTTTTAGTGCGACTTTTATAGAGTGGTTTGGAACCACGACCTGACGGGGTGACGAGGCACCGGCTGGTCCGTGAGCATGATGGGGGGGCGCGTTTCGTGCTTTCAGGGGTGGGGCGGGGGCAGGTGGTGTATGGAAAGCCGTTCTTTGTGCTTTGCAGATTTCGGCTGGAGGTAAAGCTGTTGATCGGCTCTTTTGCCTCTTTCCTGTCTTTAAAAAAAAATCGGTGTTGCCTCTTACTGTAAGTCAGAGCCTCCTGTCCCAACCTCCCAGGGACAGGGAGAGGGGAGAAAGCTAGAGCTGCTTTGTCTCTGAGGCCCTTGCTAAGTCAGTGTAAAAGAGGTGTCACTTTTCAATGTGACACTGACCCTTTCGGCATGGCTGTGGCTTAAACTGGGCATAATTGATGACCGGCCTTTGGAGAGGTCAGTGGCTCATAGATGCAGGATTACACAGGGGAAATTCTCTCCTAAGGAACAACTCTAGGACTCTGATTAGAAAGCGAGATCTCTCCCCTTCTAGGCCCCCTCCCTGATTCACCCTTAGTTTGGAGCTTCCTGTGTTCACCTTATCTGCCAGCCTGTTCAGCGCTGTCTGACGCAGCATGTGACTGGGAGGAGAGACCTATTCCAAGCTCTGCCGCTGGCTTGCTGTGGGATATCAGGTATGTGGTGTCCCTCCATGCCTCAGTTTCCCTAGACTGGCAGGACAGGGAGGCCAAATCTCATAGTGGGGCTCGGAAGTTTCTGTACGTTTCCTGGCCCTCTCTTGGCCTGACCTTTTCAATGCTTCTACTTGCTGCTGACGTGAAAGCCAGAAGAGGCATCGTTAGAGTCATCTGGTCTGAGAAGCTGCCTAGCGCAGGCCAGAGACACAGTGAAACCTGAAGTAGATCCTTTAGAGACACAGCCTCTCTTGATTTAGAATAGCCAGTGCCGGAGACTCCACCAGGCCCCTTGGGGAATTGCTTGAAGAGTGAAGCACTCTCGCTGTTAAACATTGGCATCTTAATTCCATTTGGAATTCGTCTTGCTTCAGTTTCCAGCTATATTAGGCCTTTCTGTGCTGCAGGGAAGAGCTGCCATTCCATGTTAGTTCCCCATGCATATACTGACTAGAGGGGTTACCCGGCCTTGCTCGGTTCCTTAAATAAGTTTTGTTTTTCTTCATTTCAATGATTTCTCTGGGGAG
This sequence comes from Pelochelys cantorii, assembly GCA_032595735.1. Lineage (NCBI taxonomy): Eukaryota > Metazoa > Chordata > Testudines > Trionychidae > Pelochelys > Pelochelys cantorii. The sequence goes on from CM064354.1 coordinate 3,222,969, forward strand.
GAGGGGCTCAGGGTGGAGGCTCTCCTGGGGCGAGAGGACAGCCCCAGCCCGCGCTCACTGCAGCAGCTTAGGAGCAGGTGAGATGCACAGTGGGCACAGCCAGGGGAGAGGTGCGTGTTCCCCAGCTGACACACAGATAGACACACAAAGAGACTCTCTGAAACATGTAGCAGATACTGTCTCTTTCTCTTTCTCTGCCTCTGCCCCCTGCTGCCCCAATGGGGTTATAGCTATCTCTGGCCCCTTGCTGCCCCCCCTATGGTCATTCCATGGTATAACTGTCCCTCCTATCAGACCCCTCCCTTTCCATTGACCATTCCAGGCACATCCCATTGTCCTGGCACAGCCAAACCCTGACCTTGCTGTAAGTTATAAGAAGAGGAAGGGGAAGCTGCCTCCTGAATGTGGTGGTCCTGGCTCTTACTGTTTAGGAGGAGTTCTTGATCAGACAGGTGGACAGACAAGCTCTCATATACACTAGGTAGCTTTTCCTTTGTGAAGCTAAACAGAGAGCTCCGTTGCTGTAAGAGCTTCTCAGTCCTTCACGCGGGCTCATGGCTCTCCTGTGAACAATCTCCAGTTTATCGGTGTCCTGGGACTGTGGACCCCAGGGCTGGCCATGCTCTTCCAGCAGCAGTCGCACCCAGAACAAAGTGCAGAATTGCCCTACAGCTCGTACCCCCATGTCCCGCGGCCCCGCAGAGCCTGGCCAACCTCCTGAACCTAGGTGGTCTCTGTGTCCTGTCCTGTGTCTGACCTACTGGCCTGAACCACCACTGGCTTTCAGGGCATGACCCTTTCCCTCCTGCCCCAAGATGTGGGGTGGGGAAGGGTTTTTCCCCTTCCCCCCAGCCACAAACGTGGTGTCCCTGTCTCTTGGAATCCGGGATCAGTGCTTTGAGATCTTCAGATGCAGATGGCCAGGGGTGGGGCTGAGGATTAATGTGGACTTGCCTGGGGGCCGAAGGCGTTGAAGTGGCCCGGGCACAAGGGACTTGGTCCAATGATCCTCTTGGCCCATAAGCTGAGCAGTGCCAGCCTGGGTCCGTGTGAGGACGGGGGCCTAGGGAGTGCCAATGCAGTAGGAGGCGCCCTTCCTGCAGAGCACACTGCAGGCCCGTTCAGGAGTGTAATCACTGATGAGGAGCCCTCTTTTGGGCCAAGATCTAAAAAACCAGGCCTGGCAACTGGTGCTCAGCTAAGAGACTGGGGCTTTTATAAGGATCAGCCCCTAGCTAGATCCCAAAGCACTTGACAAAGGAGGCTCGGTGTCACTAGGACCATTTTATAGTTGGGGAAACTGAGGCACAGGGGGGCAGTGCTGGGAATAGAACCGAAATATTCCAAGTTCTAGGGGCTCCTGTATCCCACCGATCATGCTGCATCCTGTCCAGATTCCCAGGTGAGTAATTCATTCGGCCTCCTTTACACTCCCCAAGCGGCGGTGTCCAGGGGAGGCCGTTTCCACTTCCCTTCCTAATTGGCTGCCCTCCCTCCCTCTGCAGAGGAGGCCGCGTTCCAGCAGCAGGTGACGTGACCCCTGAGTGTAGTTTGCACCGAGCTCTGTCCTACTGCAGGTGCTGGGTGACTCAGCAGGAGGGTGCGCGTGGCAGGGGGTGAGCCTGGGGCGGGAGTGGACCCTGTTTGATCATTGCCATGGGTGGCAGGACCAGCTCGGTCAACGAGAGTTCATGTTACCGAAGCCCTTCTCCAAAAGAGGAATCGCCTTGGTAACGGAGCTGGTAAAGCCCAGTTCTCTGGGTGTGTGTTTGTTTAAAGCAGTGGTGGGCATCGGGGTTCCAGGTGCGGCCCTTAAACTTTGTTTCCCCCTACCCATGTGCAGGCTTGGCAGAGTCTGCCGGTTTCCCTCTGCGTAGCTTTTTCCTACTAGTGTTACTCAAGTGACCCGCATGTAAAGCCAGGGCCCGTGAAGGGAGGTGTGGGCAGATGGCACACAAGGTTGTGAGAGCCGGGCGCTCCCTCTGCAGCCAGTCACAGTGCTGCTCCGGTTCACTCTCAGCAGATTCTAGCCATGCAGGCGCAATTAGCCAAACTGCCCTATCCCGGGGGAGCAACTTGGCTGTGACAATCATGTGGCACGCTCAGATGGAGGGTCCCAATGTGGCCCCCTCTCGAGCCTCGGTGGCCCATTGCTGATGTAGAGTCACCGAGCGCAGGCTGTGTTTGGGGAGCGAGTGCTGGCTCTCAGCCCACAGCTTTCGGGGGGCAGTTTATTGTTGCTACATCACTTCCCTGTGAGGAAAGGGGCAAAGTTCCTTTTGTGCCTCAGTTTCCAGCAGCGGGTTATTTTGAAGTCCTGCTGGAGGAGCCTCACCAGCTGCCTCCACAAACCCTGGTTGGCGAGCTTACCACCCGGCGGCGATCTCTGACCACCATGTGTCTGCGAGGAAAGTCTGAGCTTGGGTTGGCAAGTTCCAAGCCCCTTGGGCCACTGGAGGTGCAGAAGTTGCTCTAATGCTCCCGTGCGAGTGGCTGTGAATTCGCTCCGAGCCCCGAGGAATCCTTACGGAAGGCCACATGCGGCCTTTATCCCGTTTCCTGGACACAGCTTAGGTTGGGAGGCTTGATCTCTGCTGCAGGGGGCTTGTGTTCCCCGCCGCCCTGTCCTGGCAGTGCTGGGGAGGGATTGTGAATTTAAGCAAGGTGGCGGGAAGAAAAGGGGTGGAAAAGGCTGGCTGTGCTTCCCTGAGGTTTCTCCTCTCTCCTTGCTCTGCCAGATTCATCCAGGAAGCCGGCAGAGTCCCACCAGGCCCACTAGTAATGGGGCGGATGTCGTTGCGGTTCCCTACCAGTTTGCCCCCCATTAATGGGAAGAATCGGTGGTTTGATCCCCCTGTTCCTCCCTTGTGCTAACGGTGGCTGGGTTCCCATGATGCCCCGGGCCTGGATCCCAGCCTGCTGCAGCATGGTGTGCCTTTCCCCTGGCCCGGGGCACCGTCTTGCCCTTTGTGCAAGGTGTCCCCAACGTCTCAGCATCTCTGGCTGCAGGGGAAGCTGGCAGTCACTGTGCTCGGGCGGCCTGCCATGCTGCTCCCTTTGCTGGCTGACCTCCCCCCCGGCCCATGGCCCAGTCTCCTCTCGCCGGCAGCTGCATGCTCCTTTGTGAGCGGAGAGGGTCTCTGCCTCCTCGGGAGATGGGGTCTCTGCTTGCAAAGGGATGCTGCCAGCACAAAGCTCTGAATTTAGTTTCAGCTCCAGTTTGTGGGTCGACCTGCACAGCTTGACTAGCTATTCTGCTGCTGGTGTGGGGGAGGGGACTGACCCGGTGTCTCCCCCTCCCTGGCATAGCGGGTGTCGTGCTCCCAGATGTGCCCTGGGCAGGTGAGAGGCCAGTGGGTGAAACCCACGTGCTGTGGTTAACTCGCTTGTGGGTGGGGGTGGGGGATTGCAGAAGGGCCAGCAGGGGGCAGGATTCCATTGGCGGCCTCCCGCATCCATCTCCCCCGGCGCTCTGCTTGGGGGAGGAAATGGTTTTTCAAAGCAAGACCCTTTGCCATGTGCCAAGCCGTGAGAAAACCCGCATGCGAAACCCTCTGGCGCTGAGCAAAGTGCGGCCAAGCACAGACACTGTAACCAGCGGGGTCCTTCCGTTTCAACAGCTTGACAGTACTGCTCTCCAGCGGAGGAGACGGTTGGTGGGACTTGGGGAGATCGAGCCAAAGCATTGATGGCTCGGTCCCTGACCTGCCGGTTCTCGGCTGGGAAAGATCCTGGGCTTGCCAGGACAACAGGAGCTGGCGTCCTTATGCCAGAGCTGAGGTCCGGGAGGGAGCAAGGCCTCTTAGAAACTTTCTTTGCAAAAGGTGTGGTTGGTGGGTCGCTTTTTTAACCAGGTGTCTGTCCTTCAGTTCGCTGGCCCGGGGTGGCGAGTGGAAGGATGGGTTGAAAATGTTGCACTGTCTTGGTGCTGTATTTTAAAATAACTTTTTTATTAAAAAAAAGTGAAATATTTTGTCTCGTGGCCACATTTCATTCTTGTTCCGGAGTTTAGGACATTTCTGTCCCATCTTCCCGCATCCTTCTCCCCACAAGCTAGTGCCCCAGCCTGCTTCTAACCCCAGCCCAAAGGATGTGGATCAACCCAGCCCTGTCCTCTTTCGGTCACCTGCCAACATAGCGGGCCGAGCTTGTATGCGGCTAAGCTCATGAGGCCTCCCCCTTGGCATGGTGGCGCTTCAGTGTAAGTCTGTAATGCAATCACTTCTCCATGCCGCCGCGGAGCAATTTCAAAACTTCACGGGCTGCGCGCAGCTGCTAGCGGCAGTGCCCCGTTGTGGATGGGAGAAAAAGTCAGAATACCCAAAATGCAAAACTGGAAGGGGGGGACAACACACAGGCCCAGCTTCACGTCCCCTCTGTACCTGGCTGTAGCCCAGACAAGTGGTGGGTGGCAGCTGTTACCACCTGCCATCATTAAAACACCACCTCTCGTCTCTGCCCCTCCTCTCAGTGTCACATGGTGACATGCTCAATGCTGCACCTCCCGGACAGAAAGCAATAATAATGGTGTGTGTGTGGGGGGGGGGGGGGAGTGTACTAGCCCCTGACATGGGAGGGGGAAATAGAGGATGCTGATATTGGGGGGGGGGGGAGAGGCATGGGGGCCACAACCATTGGAGAGGGTTGAGAACCCTGCTGCAGGGGAATGGGGCTGCACACAGCTGGTTATGGGGGGGGGGGTAACGGGTATGGGAGGAGGCATGAAGAGAGGCACTGGCTGGGGAGAGATCGGGGGAAGTGCAGGGAGTCCTGGAGGCAGAGGGGTGGAGGGTGGGAATGGAGGAACATAAGGAGCCCTGGCTGTGGGTGGGAAGCTTTGCCCATGGAAGCTAAGCCCTTGGTGCCCCCTTCTCAATGGCAGTAACTGCAGCCCAAGGTAGAACATGGCTGGCGGGCAGCCCCCTGAGCCCTGCAGCCCCCTTTTGAGCAGGCTCGGCGGCATTGCTCTCTGCAGGACTTTCTCCAGCTCTCCAAGACTCTGCCCTGGGCCTGGAGTGAGACCCATCCACCCTGCACTGGGAATGGGTGGGTGGCACAGCGCTTCCCTGGCGCACGGAGCCCTGCTGGCACACAGCCGCTGGCTCCGTTTGGGAGGCCAGGCGGTGACCGTGGCTAACAGCCCTCTCCGCTGGACGCAGAGGGCGGGACAGGCTCCCTCCACCTGGGGACCTCCAGGCACCTCCCGAAAGCCACTGAGCAGGGCTGAAGGCAGCTGGGCCCTCAGCAGGCAGGTCTCTGGGGTCTGTTCCTAGCTCTGCCGCAGCCTTGCTGTTTAGCTCAGAGAAATCCCTTTGCCTCTTGGTGCCTCAGTTTCCCCCCTCTATAAAAGGAGGGTTAGGCACCTACAGGGTTTGGCGGAGGGCCTGATTCTGGGATTTAGGTGCAAACCCTGAGGCCTTTTCCGCATCCGGATCTTTCCTTGGGCTCCTTGTGCTTCAGCATCTCTGTTGCCATGGTTACTTCCCCTCCCCTGGGGCATGAAGGAGAAATACTCTATGGTTACTGGGGCCTTGGTGGTACCTGAGGGGGGGCTCCACTGGCACGAACTGAGTCCGGAATTGGCCCCCCCGTATGCTGCTGCTAGGGGGTTGGGATGCGTGTTGGGAGAGGGGTGAACCCAGACCCAGACACCTGAGCCTAGCCCACGTCCCCGGGGCATAAGAACATCAGAGCGGCCGGACCAAAGGTCCATGTCACCCAGTGTCCTGTCTGCCGGCAGTGGCCAATGCCAGGGTCTGCCCGGCTCCCTGAAAAGTTCTGCATGGCAGCGGGGTTCACTGCAGTCTGTCTGGGGGGAGGGATGTCAGGCCCAGGTCACAGCCGGGCCTAAGGCGGGTGAGGGCTGAAACCTGAGAGCACAGCCCGGTGTGCACCAGCCAGGTCTGGTCTTGGCTTAAACACTGGCTCGACTTAGCAACGTGGCCCGTGGCTGTGACTGGTTGGGGGCCCTTCCTTGGCCCCCGCTGCTGCCTCTCAGACAGCGGGATTAACGATGGTGGCTGGACTGCCCCTTCCACCGGCGCTGGCCCCCTCTGCCCCGTGGCGCTACCACGGCAAAGCTGCAGCTGCCCCCCCGTCACGTCGCTGCAGCCTGAGTCTCTCTCCTTCCTGCATGAAAGTGTCACCCACGCCTCCGTTCTGCTAGGCAACCGGCTGGCATCCCTCGCCTATCGCTAGGCAACTCCAAGCAGCCTGGTACATTGGTGGGATGGGCTGGGTGCTGCCCCATTTCCTTCCTGGGGCTCGTCTAGACACGCACACCGTGCACCAGTTCAATGTAACTTGATTCATTGAACCAGGGCAGCTTTTGTGTGGGGACTGGTTTAAAATAGGCCAGAGTGGTTAAGCTGGGGTCAGCTGATCTGCCTGCACAAGGGGACTGCTTTAACGAGACGGCGTCGCTAACGCATTGCCATCTCCCGCAGGGCGGACGCGGGCGCCCCTGGTGCAGCGCTCTCAGGACAACAATACTGCGGCAAAGCGCCTCTTGACAGCTGTTATATAAGTGTTGCAATAGGGGGGGAAGGTTGTAGGGATTTTTCTGGAGTGGCAGAACCGCACCCCTCTCGCCTTGAGACGGCCAAATCAATCCACACGCTGGATTTAGGTCAGGACTTGCAGGTGCAAATTAAACCACCGTGGGCCAGGCTGAGTGACCAAGGTTTGGCTGAAGGGTAGTGGTGGGTGGGAATTGGGGGGCGCTCAGGCTCAGTGCCTGGGCAGACAGTGAACACCTGCGTTTACGCTGCCAGCTGCCTGGGGGCTCTGGACTCATGCAGGCCTTATTGCTGATGGAGCCAGGCTGCTCCAGAAATCCCCCATCGGTGCTGCTGCCTTTTTCTCCACCCCGTTTGTTCCTCCTGTTCACACCAGCCACAAGGCGCAGAACACGGGCCGTGGGGAATCCCGGCATTTCCTGCCGCTGCAGGGGGTTTTCAGGAACAGGCTTTGGGTGCGTGTGGTACCGAAGCCCTCCCCTCTGGACATTGCTGCGGGGGCAGATTCTGCTCATGGGTGTCTGCAGGCAAAGTCGACTAGCGCCGCACATGGAATTGGGTTGGGGCCATCGTTGGGGCCAGCTTGTGCATTCTTGCTGCCCCTTCTTTGCTGTCAGCGAGTGATGTTTAACCCAACCATGTGTGGACACGAGCTGGTCTATGCATGACAACGGCACCAACCGCCCCAGCCTGCTAGCGGCTGCACATGTGCCCGCTCAGAGACAAGCCCTGCCCCAAAGGCTTGTGATCCGAAGAAAACAGAGCCAGGAGTAGAGTGGAACCTGAGGGAATGATTTGCCTGGGGGGGCCCAGCAAGCCACTTGCGGAGCTGGGACTGGTACCCAGGTCTGCCTCATAGCTCGCCTGAGATGGGGTGTGTCCAGCCTGGCTGAGGGTGGCAAAGGAGACAATTGCCCGGGGGCCCAGGAGCCCTGGCCACTGCCACAGGAACAGCAGCCAGGAACCTCACTGGGCTCTTTCAAATCGCTCGGGCAGGTCACAGGCATGGGGGTGGGGGGGTGGTGGAGCCCCCCATGGAGGAGGCTCCACTCCTACTCGCATCCTTGGCTGGAGCCATGAGGCCTTCCCTGCCCCCCACTGTTGGATGGAGGAGCCACAGCGCCTCCCCCATCCCGGAAAAGCGACGAGCCCTCATTCCCCCCCGGCAGAGGAGCCCCAGGCCAGCCGCAGCCGTAGGGCCTCCCCTCCCCTCCCTTCCCCAGACCCCACCTGCTTGCTCTGGGGGAAAGTCGCTTCTGCTGTGCCCTGTGCAGGTTCTGGAGGGGCTGAGTAGTACACACTGCGGGGCTTGGTTTGGGGAAGGGAGGGAGGTGTAGGTGCCTCTGGCACGGGGCTCCTGCGGGTAGGTGGGGGACAGGGCTGCAGGCAGCCCAGGGATCCTTCAGGTGGATGGGGGTGGAGCTGCGACCAGCCAAGGGGTCCTCTGGCAGAGTGGGGGCGCTTGGGGTTTCTCCGGGCGGAGAGGGCTTGTGGCTTCAGCTGAGGGAGGGGAGTAGGGGGCCCATTGTTCTGTCCTGGGGCCCGGAATTGCTGTTGGCAGGCCAGGGTGAGTTGGGAGGTCTGGGTTCTATTCCCCACTTGGTCACTCTGTGACTTTGGGCAAGTCACTTAGCCTCTCCGTCAGTCACCCACTCAACATTGTTTCCATAGACACTTTTTGGCTCAGGCTGCCTCAGTTTCCCCATCTGGCATAATGAATCTGAAGCCTATGTGAAAAGTAAAACGTTCACACTCATTCCTAACTATGGCTCTGTAGAAATTATTTGTGTACAAATTCTCCCTAAATGCACCATAAGCTTTCCAGGCCAGGAATCTGGGTTCCAAACCTGTCCATACAATGCCTTGCCCAAGGATGATACTATACAGATAAAAATGAACAAAGATACCCAGTGGCCTCATCACCAACTTTCTATTTTATTACTGTTAGGGAGTATGTCCTAGCTCCTTTCCAAGCTTATGTCATTGGATCCCAAATGATTAATTAATCATTAACTTAATTAATGTACGTGATATTACCCCTAATTTACAAATGGGGAAAGCAGTGTGAGCGTGCACCCTTTTTCATTCAACCTCATTAAACTGTGGAACTCTATGTTGCAGGAATTTAAAGTCAAGAACATCATAAGATATAGTTCATGACAACAGACAATTTGGAAGTGATATTGAACCTCATACTTTAGAGCCCATGCTCTATTAGGGTGCATCTAGACAGTGGCACTATTTCGGGATACTTCTGGTACCCTGAAATAGTGTTTTCCGCATCTTGATAGAGTGCCTGTTATTTCAAAATAACTTTCGAAATAATGGGCGTGCTATTCTGAGGCATTTCATGAGGATTAAAGGAGATTTTGGAATAGTGCTCTGTTTCAAAATTTGGCACTGTGTAGACAGCGCCAAATTTCGAAATAAGCTATTTCAAAATTAACTCAGAATAAACTATGCAATTTGTGTAGCTCAAATTGTGTAGCTTATTTCGAGCTAAGGGTGCAGTGCAGATGCACCCTTAGGCTATGTTTACCCAGCAGCATTATTTTGGAATAACTGACCTTATTCTGAAATAACATAGTAACATAGTCTGCGTCTACACTACAAGCAGTTATTTCGACATACTGTACGAGGAGGAAGGGCAATCGGAGGAAGAGCGCTCTTTCTCAGACATCCTGCTGTGTGGACAGAGCCAAAAGCTGAAATAAGCAATTTCGACTTAAGCTACGCAATTGAGGTCGCTCACGTTGCGTAGCTTATTTCAGTTTTAGCCCTGCTGTGTAGACATGCCCTTAGAGAGCAGAATGAGATGGGTGTGTTCTTATACCTTCCTCTGAAGCCTGTGGTCAGACACAGTACACCTGCCTAGATGGACACTGGGTCCAAGCCTACAAGGTGATTACATTGTTCCTATGACTGCCAAGGTCACTGACAGACAGAGGCAGCAGTGGAGGTGGAAGTAGAATTCAAGGGTTCCTGTCTGTGGGGTCAAACCACACTAAAGTCAAAGTCAAAATGGCAGAACGTTACACTTTTCCTGGGACTGGTCTGAGAAAAATCACTAGCAGGACATGGAGTCTCAGAAGAGAAAAGGGAAAACATGAGAAATGAAAACCCAAACTGGAATTCTCAGCATCACTCCTGGATGTTGATGTGCTGCCTTTTTAACTGTAGGGTTGGATGGTAGGTTGGCTCTGTCTGGAGCTTATCTTGGCCAAGGGGACCTAGAGACACTGCAAAGGACGAGATTTACACTGGAGTAGCACCCATAATCATTAGTCCTGTTTGAAACTCAAGGACCTGAATATGCTGCACACACAGCTGATCTGGCCTAGAAGGACAGACCCCAAGTGGCACATGTGATCAAGACACCAAATCTCCCATTACTGTATCTGGGCACCAGAGATGGGCGAGTTTTTTTTCCTCTCTTTGGAACACCTGATAGCGACTGGATGGTCCAATGATCTAACCCAGAATGGCAAATCCTCATGTTTCTCTGCTCCTTAGAAAGGAAAAAACTTTCTGAGCTGGAATCAGTACAGGGGGAATTGCTGTGATTAAGTTAGCTTTTTGCCCAACGCCCAGTTATCCTGCGGAACTCCCTGCCAAAAGATCTCACCTGAAACCAGAAACCATTGCTTAGCAGAATTCCAAAAAGGGGTTGATATGGATCATGATGACAACCCGAGCTAGAATTGTAAATATTAAAAACTAGCCAATTAGCACGTCATAAGATGGGATTTTCGGGTCTCTCCTCCACGTCCTATTCCCTTTTTATCTCGGTCTTCTCTCCTGAGCCTCCTGTCTCTCACTCTGTCTCTCTCTCTCTCCTCCTCCTACTGCCTCTCCCTCTTTCTCTCAGCTCTCTTCCGCCTCCTGCTTCTCTCTCCGTCTCTCTCTTTCTCTTCTCCCCCTCCTGCCTCTCACTCTCTCTTTCTCTTCTCCCCCTCCTGCCTCTCACTCTCTCTTTCTCTTCTCCCCCTCCTGCCTCTCACTCTCTCTCCGCTCTCCTCCATCTCCTCTCTGTCTCCATCGGGGTTGCACGCTCGTCCAGGCCCTGCCCCCTGGCCATGTATGTCACCACCCTGCCCCCCTTCGCCTCCCGCCGTGGCGCTCGGCTGACTTCTGCGCTGCTCAGCCGGGCCGCCGTGCGGGAGCAAGCGGCGCAAACAGCCGTTTGGGCTGCTTGCTCCCACGCGGCAGCCCGGCTGAGCAGTGCAGAAGTCAGCCGGGTGCCATGGCGGGAGGCGAAGGACATTACAGAGGCAACAGCGCCACCCAGAGGCAACAGACAACGTTACAGCGTTACAGAGTCACAGACATTGGGCTACTATATATAGGATAACCAATAGCTTGGAAGGCAATAAATTCTCCTGCTTCACAGCATAAACTGGCTTCCAATTAAGGGGGAGGTAGGGCTGGAAGATTCTTTCCCTGGGATCAGGTTGCCCCATAACTGCTATTACGGGGTTTTTTGCACCTCCCTCTGGTGCATCTGGTACTGGCCTGTGTTGGGGACAGCATACAGGACTGGATCCAGTCTGACAACGCCTGTGTTTCCATTAGAATAGCCCAGGGAGGAGTAAAAATGCAGTACAGGACTGAGAACGTTAGAGGGCCCTGGTGCAAAGGTACAGGAGCAGACCAGGTGGGAGCTGTGATTTTGTGTGTGCTTGCTTGAGTGAAGAATAGTGTTTAATCCCACTCCCCACTGCGCTTCCCAGGGTGCTCCCACTGTAAAGCTCTCTCATCCCACCAGAAGTTAGTCTCCAAGGTGCTCCAGGACTATTCGTTGTGTTTTAAATTTTTTCTATTACAGACTAACACAGCCCCCCTCCCCCCCGAAACTTCATCCCACCAGGGGAATCTGACGTGTTAATTGAACCTTCCACTTCTCAGTTCCCAGTTTGCTAGTCAGATTCTCTGCTCTGATGAGGCCTCAGCTGGAGTACTGTGTCCAGTTCTGGGTGCCACATTGCAGGACAGATGTGGGCAAATTGGAGAAAGTCCTGAGAAGAGCAACAAAAATGATGAAAGGTCTAGAAAACATGACCTAGGAGGGAAGATTGAAAACAAATTAGGTTTGTTTAGGCTGGAGAAGAGAAGACTGAGGGGGGACATAACTGTATTCAAATATGTTAAAGGTTGTTACAAGGAGGAGGGAGGTAAGTTGTTCTTGTTAATCTCTGAGGACAGGCCAAGCAATGGCCTTAAATTGCAGCAAAGGTTGGACATGAGGAAAAACTTCTTAACTGTCAGGGTGGTTAAACACTGGATTAAATTGTCCAGCCCAGAGGTCTCCAACCTTTTTAAGCACGAGATCACTTTTTTGAATTTAAGTGCAATCCAAGATCTACCTCACACCCAAATACCCTTGCCAGGCCTTCTTTGTGCCCCTTCTCTGAGGCCCCGCCCCCCCCCCCCCCCCCGCTCACTGCGTCCTCCCTCCCTCCCCCATCCTCCCTCACTTTCACCAGGCAGGGGCTGAGGGTGGGCGTGCAGGCTCTGGTCTTGGATGAAGGGATTTGGAGTGCGAGAGGGGCTCTGAGCTGAGCTTGGGGCAGGCCGTTGGGATGCCAGAGGGGGTTCTGGTTGCAGGCTCTGGGAGGGCACTTGGATGCAGGGGTGCTTGGGGCTGGGGCAGGGGCTTGTGGTGCAGGAGGGGGATTCATGGCTGGGACAGGGTTTCAGGATGTGGGCTCCAGCTGGACACTGCTGACCTCAGGTGGCTCCTCGGGGGTGGTGCAGGGGGCTAAGGAGGCTCACCCCTGCCCCCTGGCCCTGCACCGCTCCCAAAAGCAGCCAGCGAACTCCACCCCAAGTCCTGTTGTGTCCCCTCTCTGCTCTGTGGAGACAGGATACAGAGTGGGAAGGGGGCACCCTGACATGAGCGCCCCTCCTCACGCTCTCCTGCCCTGCACAGAAAGCGGAAGGCCCCTGAGGGGACAGCTCCAAGGCAAAGGGCAGGAGGTGCGCAGCAGTGCGGGGAGGGGCAGCTGAAGTGCTGCGCTTGCTAGCCTCTTGGCCAAACCAGTCAGGATCCCCTGTCAGAAGCTCCAAGATCTACCAGTAGACCCTGATCTACTGGTTGGTGACCACTGGTCTAGGGGGGTTATGCAATCTCCATTACTGGAGATATGAGCAGGTTAGACAAACACCTGTCACGGACAGTCTAGCACGGGAGTTCTCAAACTTTATTTTGCTGGCACCCCCTTTGAAAATATTTCAGACTATGATGACCTCCCCAAAAGTGATGACCCCACATACCTTACTTCTGCCTTGCTGCTGGGGGCAGTGCTGCCTTCAGGGTTAGGTGTCTGGCCAGCAGCCCCTCCTCTCCAGCCAGCCTGCTCTGAAGGACTTGCTTGGGGGCTGGCAGACGGAATCCGACTGGGAACTGATAGCTCACAGCCCGCCCCCAACAACCTTACGACCCCCTCAAGTGGTCATTGGACCCCCGAGTTTGAGAACCCCTGGTTCAGAAAATATGCAGGGGACTGAGAGAATCACGTCCAGACCTAGTAATAGAGATGTAGCCGTGTTAGTCTAGTCTAGCTGAAACAAAAAACAGGACTATGTAGCACTTTAAAGACTAACAAGATGGTTTATTAGGTGATGAGCTTTCGTGGGCCAGACCCACTTCCTCAGATCAAATTGTGGAAGAAAATAGGCATGACCATATATACCAAAGGGATACAATCAAAAAAAGTGCACACACATAAAAAAGGACAAATCAAATTTCAGAACAGAGGGGGAATAGGGGGGGGGGAGGTAAACGTCTGTGAGCTAATGATATTAGAGGTGATAATTGGGGAAGCTATCTTTGTAATGGGTAAAGTAATTAGAGTCTTTGTTGAGACCCCGGAGTAAAGTGTCAAATTTAAGCATGAATGACAGTTCAGAGGTTTCTCTTTCAAGCCTGGTGTGAAAATGTCTTTGAAGCAGTATGCAGGTAATCAAGTCATTGAGACAATGCCCTTTCTGGTTGAAATGGCAAGAAACTGTTTTTTCTTTGTGATACTGTCTGATATCCGTTTTATGTGCATTGATTCTTTGGCGAAGCATCTGAGACGTTTGTCCAATGTACATAGCAGATGGACACTGTCGGCACATGATGATATAGATTATATTTCTAGATGAGCAGGAATATGTGTTCTTGATCTTATAACTGAATTGGTTAGGTCCAATAATGGTGTCAGCAGAGTAAATATGTGGACAAAGTTGGCAACGGGGTTTGTTGCAAGGAAAAGTCCCAGGGTTGGTATTAGTGTGGTATGTCCTGTGGTTGTTGGTAAGAATCATCCTGAGGTTAGGTGGTTGTCTGTAGGAAACTATGGGTTTGTCTCCCAGAGCCTCTCGGAGTGTAGTATCCTGTTCTAGTATAGGTTGTAGTTTATTGATAATATGTTGGATGGGTTTAAGTTGGGGGCTATAGGTGATGACAAGTGGTGTTCTATTGTTGGTTTTCTTGGGTCTGTCTTGAAGTAGATGGTTTCTGGGTATTCGTCTGTCTATGATTCAAAGCCAAGTGCAGCAAGGGGAGCCTGGAATTCTGTTTCTCTCATTTGGAACCCAATTAGTTGACTCAGTTTAAACCACGTGACTTTTGCCCAGCTACCGAGGTGCCCTATGAACACAATTTAAGCTGTTCCATGAATAGCCAGAGGAGGCATCATGGAGACAACTTGATGGCCATGTAAAAAACTCCTCTGAATCCCAGCTCATTCTGTGCCTACCTAAGGCAACAGGTGGTGGACAGCTCTGCCCTCTACTGGCTAGAATCTGAACCACGCAATTGTGTGTGTCAGGTTCTGCCCCGCTGAAAGCTAGCGATGGTTCTTCTTCAGCTCTGGAGGTTTTCAAGCCAGGGGGAAATGGGCTTGGTTGCCATGACTGCTGTGTTGCTCAGAGAGTTGCTGTACATGAACAGAGTGACAACCAGGAAATTAATAGGTGGCTGGAGATTTATGTATGGGCCATAGTTTTAAGACTCAAATATCTGGGCTCTCCATGTGCCATTGCAGTCATAGGCTTTGCAGAAGCAGTAACAATCCCAACCTCGACCCTGGAGCAGAGGCAATGGAAATGAAGAGGGAAAGCCCACCTTCTAGTGAGAATGCATTAGAGAACTCCCTACCAGGTGCATTAGTTCATTACCAGATTGCCTATTTCATGTGTTCCAGTTTCCACAGCCAAAAGAACAATGACTGTTACCCCCGTATGCAGGAAAGGTTGGTTATACAAGCAAGGGGTATCTATTTTTATCTGGCAGCTCCAGACAACAATGGAGCTGTCAGGTCCACCTACACACACAATGCATATTCAGCACCACTTCAGAGAGCAGCTCTGAAATCTCCTGCTATTTCTTGACATCTTCCCGCTCGCCCAGGACTGCCGGATGCTGCTGCCAAAGAATACCAAGGACAAGCTTCGGTTTCCATTGCTTGGGAGCAAGATGTCCTGCAGTCACCCAGGCAGTTTCCTGAAGGATAAAAATCCCCTGTCTGTGCCCAGGGTAGGGGCATTCATTTTCTTTTACAGATAGGGGTGAGGTGGGGGGATAGGAGAATTAATAACAGATGGGCTTTCTGGACTTCACCAGGTCAAAGAAGACTAAGAGGCCTGGTAAACATGCCCCTGCTGAAGGAGGAGCTAAGAATAGGGGGCACATTGGGCTAAGTCTCGGCTTGACAGAGCCCTGGCTGGGTTGATTTAATTGGGATTGGTCTTGCCTTGGACAGGGGGCTGGACTTGATGGCCTTCTAAGGTCTCTTCCAGCTCTATGATTCTATGATACTGAGTGGCATCTTTTAACCCTGTACTCAGCCTGTAGATGCCCCAAAGATCAGTTCTGTAGAAACCGAGCCCAGCCTGACACCGATGGTGACAGCGTGTGATACGTTGTTTGGATAAAAATACGACAGGTAAATCCAAGTACAGAGCCCTGCTGGGTCATTCCCCCAAGCTTCCCAGAGGACTAATATCCTCTGGTAATTTGCAGAGACAATCACAGTTTGGGGAGTGTCAGGATTTGCTCATCTATGGGCCTTCAACCTGGGCTGGAGCCAAGAGCCCCTCAAGGGGAGGAAGGATGGATCAGTGGTTAGAGCACTATTCTGAGCCCAGGTTCAATTCTCTGCTGTGCTGCAGGCTGCCTGTATGACGCTGCGCCTTAGTTTCCCATCCGTACAATGGGGATTACAGCTGTGACCTGCCACACAACAGAGTTGTGAGGATAAATACATCACAGGCTGTGAGGTGCTCAGATTCTGCAGTAATGGAGGAGCAAAGTTCTGTCTCCAAGGAGTCGAGACGGAAAATTGGTCCCCATTGGGGGATGTTTTTGTGCTGTGCCCTCTTGTGGTATTGAACTGAAGCTGCCAACTAATAACACACAAGCCGCTTAATGAACAACCAATCTGGCCACTCCTGCGTTGGATGCAACCTGAACTAGCAACTCCGGCTCTGTGCTGTGTAGAGTTAGTCAACATTTTTCATCAGAACAAATTTTGGAAAACATTTGGTGAAAAAATAATTGATGGTTTTTGTCTGTTCAAGTATAAAGCAGGCCCATCTCACAGTCCTGGTCTTGAAGATCATGAAGTCAAAATGGGGGTGGGGGGTGGGTTCTTCCACAACACAGCCCTAAATGGTAGCAAACCATCACTATATTGAGAGTGCTAATTGGGTGGACTATTGGATGGTATTTACTTAAAATCCACTAACACACCTTAAAGCACCTGCAGTAAAAGGGCAAAAAGAGCCACAGTTAACAATGAGAGCTGAAATGTAGTCATTAGGGTTCAGAGTCAACACCATAATGATATGAAGGGGGATAGGTCACATCGCTTGGAAGTCACTCTCTGTAGACTCAAGATGACGGCACTGCCATCAAGTCACTCTCAGAAGTTCTTCTTGCAAGCATCACTGTATGCACTGCAGGACACTTGTCTCAACGTGCTTTCCCTCACCCCAACTCAACTCCCTACTACACACTTTGTATCTGTAATGTGAATGGGATCACACTGGATTACTGTACCTGGGCTAAAGCTGGTGCTGGTTCTTAGGGCTTGTCTAGACAAACAGTCGGATGCATCTACACTGCACTCCTAGCTCGAAATAAGCTACGCAGTTTGAGCTATGCAAATTGCGTAGCTGATTTTGAGTCAATTTCAAAATAGCTTATTTCAAAATTTCGCACTGTCTACACAGCACTTTTTTGAAATAGATCGCTGTTCTGAAACATCCCTTACTCCTCGTGGAATGAGGTTTACGTTGGAATAGTGAGCCCGTTATATTTTGAAAGACATGGAATATCTATTTCACGCTATAGTGTTGACGTAGCCTTAATGAGCAGCAAGCTGGGGTGTAAATCTTCCTTGCACTCGCCTGCCAAACGTCCTGCTGCCATCAGGCTATTGGCAGAGTTTCTTTCCCTTGTGGTGTTTGAGCAGGATTATGCCATCAGTGCAGCTGCCTTGCAGTTAGAGCAAGCGCTCGCCCCTAAGACAGCCTGAGCATGATGGGTTAGCTGGGAGCGCGGGTGGAACTTGCCCTGGCTCAGGTGCATTTGTAGATTCCCTGCTCTCTCCCATGTGGACACGCCAAGTAGCTTGAAGCTTTTCCCCCAGTCAGCACATGTACAGGGTCTGCTTGCTCAAGTGGAGCCTCTGATCTATAATGAGGCTGGAGCTGCAACTGAATCTTTTATTTTGGTATCTTGGGGTATCTTCCCCAAGTGGGCGGTCCGATGGCCACTAGGGGCCGAGCTGGCATGGATGCTTCCCCCGACTGCAACACACCAAATGAAATATTTTTGAAGCAAATTTTAAACTAAGGTCCCCTGGGCTAACACAGTACATTCAGAAACTGACAGTCTAGACCTGGGGTTAACAAATGCCTGTGAAAGGGCTTCATTCCCACTGGACTGGCTCTTTGCCAGGGTCACTGTTCTGCTAGGGTCTGGCAGGCTTGTTTATTTTGTATAACTAGATCCCCTCTAGAGGAAGCCGAGCCATAGAACAGGGAAAGGAAGAGAGAGAGGGTGGACATTAAGACCCAGTGGTGCCCCACATTTTTGGGTGCCCTACGCAGCTGTGTATTCGGGGCATAGGTAAGGCTAGCTCGGTTCCTGCAATGGGAGCATTGATGGGGTGTCTGTCCTATGGGGATGCTCTTAAGTTCGGATGGAAACTTGGACACTACTGTGCAACAGGCTGGAGACTTTGGAGAGCCCATGTGGCTGGGGAGGGAGATGCAAAAGACGCTGCCTGGATCCTAATGCCCCAAAGTTGGGGGTATCCTCTGCAGTCCTTGATCCAGGGGAGTGCTGGGCCTTATTTTCCTCACATTCTCCTCTAGTGTAGCAGGCCCTGTTTTGGCAGCTTCTGATCCTATGGCTGGGAGCCTGCCCTTCCACCACTCCCACCCCTAAATCTTTCTTCCCACCCCTTTTATCTGCCCTCTCTTCCCTCTCTCCCTCCCCCTCCCAACCCTACTGCCCCATCTCCATCCCCTCCCTTGCACCTCAGGTCAGCCCTTCTTCACCTCCCCTTGCACCCCATCTCCCTTCCTCTCCCCTCCCCCATTACCCATCTCCCTCCCCCTTGCACCCCATCTCCCTTCCTCTCCCCTCCCCCATTACGCCATCTCCCTCCCCCTTGCACCCCATCTCCCTTCCTCTCCCCTCCCCCATTACACCATCTCCCTCCCCCTTGCACCCCATCTCCCTTCCTCTCCCCTCCCCATTACGCCATCTCCCTCCCCCTTGCACCCCATCTCCCTTCCTCTCCCCTCCCCCATTACGCCATCTCCCTCCCCCTTGCACCCCATCTCCCTTCCTCTCCCCTCTCCCATTACCCATCTCCCTCCCCCTTGCACCCCATCTCCCTTCCTCTCCCCTCCCCCATTACGCCATCTCCCTCCCCCTTGCACCCCATCTCCCTTCCTCTCCCCTCCCCATTACGCCATCTCCCTCCCCCTTGCACCCCATCTCCCTTCCTCTCCCCTCCCCATTACGCCATCTCCCTCCCCCTTGCACCCCATCTCCCTTCCTCTCCCCTCCCCATTACGCCATCTCCCTCCCCCTTGCAGCCCATCTCCCTTTCTCTCCCCTCCCCATTATGCCATCTCCCTCCCCCTTGCACCCCATCTCCCTTCCTCTCCCCTCCCCATTACGCCATCTCCCTCCCCCTTGCAGCCCATCTCCCTTCCTCTCCCCTCTCCCATTACCCATCTCCCTCCCCCTTGCACCCCATCTCCCTTCCTCTCCCCTCCCCATTACGCCATCTCCCTCCCCCTTGCACCCCATCTCCCTTCCTCTCCCCTCCCCATTACGCCATCTCCCTCCCCCTTGCACCCCATCTCCCTTCCTCTCCCCTCCCCATTACGCCATCTCCCTCCCCCTTGCAGCCCATCTCCCTTCCTCTCCCCTCTCCCATTACCCATCTCCCTCCCCCTTGCACCCATCTCCCTTCCTCTCCCCTCCCCATTACGCCATCTCCCTCCCCCTTGCACCCCATCTCCCTTCCTCTCCCCTCCCCATTATGCCATCTCCCTCCCCTTTGCACCCCATCTCCCTTCCTCTCCCCTCCCCATTATGCCATCTCCCTCCCCCTTGCACCCCATCTCCCTTCCTCTCCCCTCCCCATTACCCATCTCCCTCCCCCTTGCACCCCATCTCCCTTCCTCTCCCCTCTCCCATTACCCATCTCCCTCCCCCTTGCACCCCATCTCCCATCCTCTCCCCTCCCCATTACGCCATCTCCCTCCCCCTTGCACCCCATCTCCCTTCCTCTCCCCTCCCCATTACCCATCTCCCTCCCCCTTGCAGCCCGTCTCCTCCCCTCCCCCTTGCACCCTGTCTGTGCCTTCCCCAGTAACTGGGGCGGTGTCATTTGCGGGGGTGGCTGGAGAGGGACTAACGCGGCACCAAGATCCTAGCGGATGGGGGCGGGGCTTGTCACCTTCCCTCGCTCCGCCCCTCCCCCCCCCCGGCTCGCAGGCGCATTTCCAGTCAGGCGCGGCGCGGGCAGCTCGCTCCTGGCAGCGGCCTCCGCGGGGTCCTCGCGCGGCCGGGCCCGGCTCCCCCAAGATGGCGGCGCTGGCGGGCCCGCGGCCGGCGCTGAGCGAGTGAGGCGGCCCGGCGCCCCGCGCAGCCGGCGGGATGCTGCGCTCCACCGGCTACTTCCGCGGCATCGACTGCCCCTTCCTCGGCCGGGGCGCGGGCGGCCCGCCCTGCAGGAGGCCGCACTGCCACTTCCGCCACCCGCCAGCCGCGCGCGGCGCCGCCCCCGAGCCCGCCGCAGGTACCGCCCGGACCCGGCCCAGAGCCCCGGGCCTCGTGTCCCGGGAGAGAGATACAGCCCCTCCCCCCCCAGCGGGACTAGCCCGCCCCCGCCCGCATTAGCGCGACAGGCGCCCCCCCTTGGGGAATAGAGGGACGGCTCCCCCCCCCCCCAAGCACTAGAGTGACAGGGGCCTTCCCCCTCCTCCCCGAAATGTAATGACAGGTGTCTTCTCTTTTCCTGCCTCCAAATGCTTTCTCCTTCCCCACAAAATGTGGTGACAGGTACCATTTCTCCTCGCGCTCTCTTTGAAATGTACAGTGACAAGTTCTTTTCTGCCCCCCCCCCCCCTTAGAATTTAGTGGCAGGTTCCTATTCCGTAGTATCCTCTCTATATTTAGAGACCAGTGACCAGTTCTCCCCCCCCCTCCCCCCGCCCGCCCCAAGTATGACAGGTTTCTGCTTCTCCCTCTCTGGCCTCATGCAGAGGAGTTGCAGCTCTCTGCAGAGTGACAGCTCTGTTGAAGACGCTTCTTCCTTTCCCCCCTTCCCAACTCTCACTCCCCAATGACAGCTCCATGGAGCCCCACTTCCCTTGTCCACAGTTACCTTGTCCCTAATTAGGGATCAGTTGAGGGGATAGTTTCCTTTTACTTTTTAACTGCCACCCTACTGAGAGTAGGCCTCAGCCTGTTATGCTACGAGGGTCTTTTACCATGTAGGTGATAGAGATCGCAGAGCCGTTAAGTCATGTAGTTGGTTCGTCCTGCTATTGTGATCTTTGTGTATAGCAGATTTCAGTTGTTAATTGGTTAATTCAATGGATATGGTTTATTTTTAAGCATCTCTTTGATTTTTTTATCAATTTAAATTTACTCAGTTGTGGGAAATTAAAGAAGGTGGTTGGATATTAATTATTTAACAGCAAATGTTGAAATTCAAAAGGTTAAAGTTTTATAGCATAAAAATTAATATCCAACATCACCATGAGCAACAAAATAGCCAATATAAATATTCTTAAATCAAACTCAAAGTTTTCAAGCTGTATTTTTCTTATTTTGCCCGTCTGTATGTGTAAGTTATTATTGTTGGAAATATTCTTTCCTTGGTTTAAAAATAAAGAGTCCTGTGGCACCCTAGAGACTAACAAAAATATATATAGTATCATGAGCTTTCATAGCAAAACCCACTTCTTCAGATGAGCTTGAGTGGAGAAAAAAGTTAATCTCAAGCTCATCTGAAGAAGTGGGTTTTGCCCATGACAGTTCAAGATACTATCTTTCCTCAGCTTCAGAGGGGTAGCCAAGTTAGTCTGTAACAGCAAAAACAACAAATAGCCTGGTAGCACTTTAAAGACTAACGAAAGATGATACTATCTATATATTTTGTTAGTCTTTAAAGTGCTACCAGACTATTTGTTGCTTTTTAAGTTTTTCCTGTCTTTCCTCAGTTCTTGCATGTTTGGTGGAATCAGAGAGACTAGGTGGATGAGGTTTTATTAAACCAACTTCTGTTGGCCAAAATACAAGCTTTTGAGCTTATACAGAGCTCTTCTTCAGGCGTGGGAAATGTGCTTCATTTAAGCAGCCAAATGGAAGGTGGAGCAAATTGTTGTGCCACTCACTTCACCTTAAACAGTCTCTTGCAAAATTTGTTAACTCATTCTTAAAGTAGGGTTAGTGGCTTACCAATTGTTGTAATGAACCATAAATCTAATGTTTCTGTTAAATTCACAATTTTAGTGTCTACAGTGATTAAGCTCCCAGACTTGTCTTTTGAAAGTGTGCAGGTTTCTTTTGAGGATGAGGAGCCAGAGGTTAGAAGGCGTGATTGTTTTGTGAAGTTTTCCCCCCATGGGTGATAAGTTTTTTTTTTTTTTTAATCTTTTATCATTTTTGTATGATTTCATTCAAGAACACAATGATTGTCTTGTTTCACCTATATGGTTGGTAGGGTATTTATTATACTGGGTGAGATACATCTCTTGGGATACATGTAAAATCAATGTGTACAATATTACAAATGTAATCATTCCAATCTTATATATCCAGTAAACTTTCCTGATTTGTATCCATTATTATTCACACAAAAAAGCTTCCTTTTGTTTCTCAGCAAAATGTGATTTTCTTCCCAATTGCTAACAGCACATTATTTTTGTGAAATGTAGTACCCAGCTTGTGCAGCCTCTCAGAAGAGATTTCAGTGCAGCCCAGCTGATTAGCAGAGCACTCACAGCTAGGTTTATGTTTCTCCTGGTGATACATACATATGTATGCCTCAGTGCACATAACAAAATGTATTCTGCATGTGGATGGAAAAGATTAGAGGGAACATTAGTATCCCGTGATAGTATGCAGAGGTATTGCAGTTGTCAAAATGAAGTACACCTTGTGATTTGTTTGCTTGCTTAACTGTTCACTTATTCAAAAGTTGCAAAATTAAGTAATTCACAGTGAGTCTTCAGTGATTATGCCAAATTACCATGGTTCCACTGAATTGTTTAAAAGTGTGTATGTGTGTGTGTGGGGGGGGGGCGGAGTAAATTTGCCCAGTGGGTTGAGTGACAGGCAAATGTTTTATAAATAATGTTGATTGCTCCTTTCAGTTCTCACTTTGTTTGCATACCCATTTAAGTTTGAAAAGGATTCTAGTAACTGTTAGTCTCAAGGATTCTAGTAACTATAAAAACAATATGTATATTATAATAGTCTTTGTATTGCTTGCCCCTGTGTAGTTTGAAATGTCTGAGAGTGTCTGTTTGGAACTGGATTGATTCCTTCTGCACCATAATCTGGATGCTTTCTTAATTAACCCAGAGTAGGGATGTAAGCGACTGATCAACTAGTCAACTATCTGATAAGCAAAAGCTGATTGGATAGTCAACAATGCACAAGAGTCCCTATTTCAAAGGCAGAAAGTCCTGCGGCACTTATGTCTTTGAAATGCTGAGCGGGCTCTTGCTACATTTCAAAGCGGAAGCACCTTTATCGACTAATCGAATAGTTGATGGACATTCCATTGACTATTCGATTAATCAACTAATCTAACTTTAACATCCCTAACCCAGAGTTGATGGCCACTGTCATTTTCAAAATGGTTTCCAATTATTGTTTAAGGCATGGGGAAGTAAGAGTCAGTCTTTGATGAATTTTCTTGATACATGTTGGTGTATATGAAAATCTCAATAAAACAAAACGTGGAAAGTCTGTGCAGTCATTATTGGATAAAAAAGGAATCATTAAGATAAGCACTGAACATGATTGATACTGTAGAAGACATAAGCTGTAATTCTTGTCCCAGTCTGAACAGACATGGATTTGATTCTTTTGGATCACCAGTTGCAGCATTTGTTGGGAGTGTGAAAGAGGTTTTATTTACTGTTAGTGGCATTTAGAGAACTTTCGAGTTTTGAAAAGTGAAGGTTATGGTGTGAAAAGCTTGAACCAAAAGGCTTCGTTTGACATTTTCTAACGAGCTTAACTGAGTTAGGTGCTTGGGTCCAACTCAGCTCTTCCCCCTCAAACCCCTATCCTTCTACCCCCCAAAATTCCAAACTCAACTGTGTTCAGGTATTTTGTGCAGTGGTATGTGAAGCAATTTCTGTAGTGCATACAGGACTTAGAGTTCTTCTTGTCCAATAGAGGATTTATTAGAGATGTAAACGAGGTAACTAGTAGGGATGTAAGCGACTAGTTACCTCGTTTACAGACAGCTGCAGCAGCGACAGACAGCTGCAGCAGCACAGGAGCCAGCAAACAGAGCTGTAAACAGGGGAGTTTGAGTGGGAGTTTGTAAAGGGAGTTTGGATATTGGGACTTGTTTGGGGTTTGTTTTTGCTGTGGAGGGGGTGTTTTGGTTTGTTTTTGTGTTCACCGGACTAATAGGATTTTGAAGAGAAAGTAGATATAACAGAGACAGTAGTGCCATGACCCAAGTAGTAGAGAACACAAGGAGGATGATTGGATGTGGTAGCTGCGGTATGTACATGATTCTGGAGGGGTTACCCGAAAGGAGTTTTGTTTGCATGAAGTGCCGCCTGATAGAGCTGATGGAGGAAAAAATCTCAGGATTGGAGATGCAGGTGGAAACTTTGGTTGAGTTTAGAAGGGGGTTTGAGCAGATGATGGAGCAAAGGCATGACGTGGCTGAAGGGGAAAGTTTAGATATGCAGATGGAAGCAGGATCAAGCCCCTTAGAGGGGGGACTGCTGGGTGAAGAAAATGGACAGTGGAAGCATGTGACTAAGAGAACCAGGCAGAGGAAAAGATGGGTCAGTGAAGGAAAAATAGAGCTTAAGAATAGGTATGTGGAGTTGGAGAATGAAGAAGGGGTACAACAGGCAGATAATGAAGATGGAAGGGTAAGGAAGAAGAGAAGAGTGGCTAGTCCTATAGATAAAGGGGAAGAGTTAATGGAAACAACACCAATAATGAGCATCAGGAGGATACAGGATGGGTTAAAGAGGATTACAAGGGAAAACAGGAATGGCAAGGACTTGCAGCTAGAGGAAGCTAGAGATAGACCAGACAATCACACTGTCACTAGGAAAAGGCAGGTCTATGTGATTGGGGACTCCTTATTGAGAAGAATAGATAGGCCTGTAACCAGAGCTGATCCAGAGAATAGAAGGGTGTGTTGTCTGCCAGGTGCTAAGATACGGGATGTGGAACTGAGGTTGAAGAGTATTATTAAGGGAGCAGGAAGGAATCCGTTGATCATCTTTCATGTAGGAACAAATGATACGGCTAGATTTTCGCTGGAACGAATTAAGGGCGACTATGCTAGGCTAGGGAGGATGCTTAAGGAAATTGAGGCTCAGGTGATCTTTAGTGGCATCCTGCCTGTTCCTAGAGAAGGGCAACTAAGATGTGACAGGATTATGATGATCAATAGTTGGCTTAGGCAGTGGTGCTATAAGGAGGGCTTTGGGATGTATGGCCACTGGGAGGCATTTATGGACAGAGGACTGTTCTCTCGGGATGGACTTCACCTAAGTAGGGAGGGAAATAGACTTCTAGGATGGAGGTTGGCTCAACTGATAAAGAGAGCTTTAAACTAGGAATTTGGGGGAGATGGTTGGGAGATGTTCAGGTAATCTCTACGCCAGATTTGAACACTGAGGAGGAGGCAAATGAAGTAAAGGATATAGCTGGGGGTAGGAGAATGTACATGAGGAAGGGTAGGGTGGATACTAGTCTAATAGGTCATATTGGAGGTACAACGTCCGTGCCAAATTGGGTAAAGAATGTGAGTGAGGCCAAACAGCAAAAATTAAGATGTTTGTACACCAATGCGAGGAGCCTGGGTAACAAAATGGAGGAACTAGAGTTAATGGTCCAGGAAGTGAAACCAGATATTATAGGAATAACAGAAACATGGTGGAATACTAGGCATGATTGGAGTACAGGTATTGAAGGGTATGTGCTGTTTAGGAAAGACAGAAATAAGGGTAAAGGTGGTGGAGTCGCATTGTATATCAAAGATGAGGTAGATTGTAAAGAAATAAAAAGTGATGGAATGGAGAAGACAGAGTCTGTTTGGGCAAAAATCACATTGGGGAAGAAAACTATCAGATCCTCCCCTGGGATAGTGCTTGGGGTGTGTTATAGACCACCAGGATCCACTTTGGATATGGATAGAGACCTCTTTAATGTTTTTAATGAAGTAAATACTCGTGGAAACTGCATAATCATGGGAGATTTCAACTTTCCAGATATAGATTGGAGAATAAGTGCTAGTAATAATAATAGGGCTCAGAGATTCCTAGAAGTGATAGCTGATGAATTCCTTCATCAAGTAGTTGCTGAACCTACAAGGGGGGATGCTATTTTAGATTTGGTTTTGGTGAGTAGCGAGGACCTCATAGATGAAATGGTTGTAGGGGATAATCTTGGCTCGAGTGATCATGAGCTAATACAGTTCAAATTGAATGGAAGGATAAACAAAAATAAATCTGAGACTAGGGTTTTTGATTTCAAAAGGGCTAACTTTAATAAATTAAGGAAATTAGTTAGGGAAGTTGATTGGACTAAAGAAATTATGGATCTTGAGGTGGAGGAGGCCTGGGATTATTTTAAGTTAAAGTTGCAGAAATTGTCAGAAGCCTGTATCCCAAGAAAAGGGAAAAAAATTATAGGCAGGTGTGTTAGACCAAGCTGGATGAGCAAGCATCTCAGAGAGGTGATTATGAAAAAGCAGAAAGCATATAAGGAGTGGAAGATGGGAGGGATAAGTAAAGAAAGTTACCTTATTGAGGTTAGAGCATGTAGGGACAAAGTGAGAGAGGCTAAAAGGCAGGTAGAGTTGGACCTTGCAAAGGGAATTAAAACCAATAGTAAAAGGTTTTATAGCTATATAAATAGGAAAAAAACAAAAAAAGAAGAAGTAGGACCGCTAATTACTAAGGATGGAGTGGAGGTTAAGGATAATCTAGGAATGGCCCAATATCTAAACAAATACTTTGCTTCAGTCTTTAATGAGGCTAGTGAAGAGCTTAGGGATAATGGTAATATAACAAATGGGACTAAGGATATAGAGGTAGATATTACCATATCTGAGGTAAAAGCCAAACTTGAACAGCTTAATGGGAGTAAATCGGGGGGCCCAGATAATCTTCATCCAAGAATATTAAAGGAACTGGCACATGAAATTGCAGGTCCATTAGCAAAAATTTTTAATAAATCTCTAAACTCAGGGGTTGTACCATTTGATTGGAGAATTGCTAATATAGTTCCTATTTTTAAGAGAGGAAAAAAAAGTGACCCGGGTAACTATAGGCCTGTTAGTTTGATATCTGTAGCATGCAAGATCTTGGAAAAAATTTTGAAGGAGAAAGTAGTTAGAGACATTGAGGTTAATGGCAATTGGGATAAGTTGCAACATGGTTTTACAAAAGGTAGATCGTGCCAAACCAATCTGATCTCTTTTTTTGAGAAAGTAACAGATTTTTTAGATAAAGGAAATGCAGTGGATCTAATCTACCTCGATTTTCGTAAGGCATTTGATACAGTACCACATGGGGAATTATTGGTTAAATTGGAAAAAATAGGGATTAATATGAAAGTTGAGAGGTGGATAAGCAACTGGTTAAAGGGGAGACTACAGCGGGTCATATTGAAAGGGGAACTGTCAGGTTGGAGGAAGGTTACTAGCGGAGTTCCTCAGGGATCAGTTTTGGGGCCAATTTTATTTAATCTTTTTATTGCTGACCTTGGCACCAAAAGTGGAAGTGTCCTGATAAAATTTGCAGATGACACAAAGTTGGGAGGTATTGCTAATTCAGAAAAGGATTGGGATATCATACAGAAAGATCTGGATGACCTTGTAAATTGGAGTGATAGCAACAGGATGAAATTTAACAGTGAGAAGTGTAAGGTTATGCATTTAGGGATTAATAACAAGAATTTTAGTTATAAGCTGGGGACACATCAGTTGGAAGTAACGGAGGAGGAGAAGGACCTCGGAGTCCTGGTTGATTATAGGATGACTATGAGCCGCCACTGTGACATGGCTGTGAAAAAGGCTAATATGGTCTTGGGATGTATTAGGCGAGGTATTTCCAGTAGGGATAAGGAGGTGTTAGTGCCATTATACAAGGCATTGGTGAGACCTCATTTGGAATACTGTGTGCAGTTCTGGTCTCCCATGTTTAAGAAGGATGAATTCAAATTAGAACAGGTACAAAGAAGGGCCACTAGGATGATTCGAGGAATGGAGAACCTGTCTTATGAAAGGAGACTCAGGGAGCTTGGCTTGTTTACCTTAACCAAAAGAAGGCTGAGGGGGATTTGATTGCACTCTTTAAATATATTAGAGGGATAAATACTAGGGAGGGAGAGGAATTATTTAAGCTTAATACCAATGTGGACACAAGAACAAATGGATATAAGCTGGCTAGTAGGAAGTTTAGACTTGAGATTAGACGAAGGTTTCTAACCATTAGAGGAGTGAGGTTCTGGAATGGCCTTCCAAGGGAAGTAGTGGGGGCAAAAGATCTACCTGGCTTCAAAATTAAACTAGATGGGTTTATGAAGGGGATGGTTTGACAAGATAACATGGTCTTGGTAACTAATTGACTAGTCATTATCAGTGGTAAATAGGTTAATGGAGGGATGATAGGGGTTACTATAGAGAACTTTCTGGGTGTCTGGCTGGGGAGTCTTGCCCACATGCTCAGGGTTTAGCTGATCGCCATATTTGGGGTCGGGAAGGAATTTTCCTCCAGGGTAGATTGGCAGAGGCCCTGGAGGTTTTTCGCCTTCCTCTGTAGCATGGGGTACAGATCACAGCTGGAGGATTCTCTGCATCTTGGGGTCTTCGAACTATTTGAAGGCTTCAATATCTGAGAGATAGGGGTGAGGATTATTCTAGGAGTGGGTGGGTGAAATTCTGCGGCCTGCATTGTGCGGGGGGTCAGACTAGATGATCATAATGGTCCCTTCTGACCTTAAAGTCTATGAGTCTATGAGACTAGTTGACTATCTGATAAGCATATGATTATTGGACAGTCGACTAGTGATTCAACTAGTCGCCCCCTCTTGCTGCCTCTGAGAGAGAGAGAGAGAGAGAGAGAGAGGCAGCAAGAGGCAGTGCTGGGGGGAGCCAGCTTAAAAGCTGTTCCCCCCCCCCCCTCCCCCCAGCACCATCTCTGTGGGGGGGCAGAGGAGGCAGAGGCAGAGCGGGGGACCAAACGCGAGCTGGGAATCAGCTGATTCCCAGCTTGTGCCTGGTCCCTCCGCTGCGCTTCAGCCTTGTGTATGTATTAAGAGCCTGGTGGCTCTTAATACATTTAAAAGGCAGAGCCACAGTGGGGTTAGCTCCCAGCCCTGCAGTTTCCCCCCTTATCAACTAATTGACTAGTCAATGGAAATTTCATTGACTAGTTGATTAGCTGATTAAACGCCATTTAACATCCCCAGTAACTAGTTCACTGCCAACCCGGCCAGGCTGTTGCAGCTCCCCACCTGTGGTGTGGTGGGCCTGGCCTGAGCAGCCCGCACCCATGGCGCCAGGCTGAGCACACTGGGGGTGAGGGGGCTGTTCCAGACTGGCTGGGTGCACAACAGGATCGAATTCAGGATGTGACTGAGAGGCTTCCCAAGCTGATCAATCCTTCGGATCACTACCCCTTCCTGCTTCTCCACGTGGGAACTAACGATACGGCCAAGAATGACCTTGAGCGGGTTACTGCCGATTATGTAGCGCTGGGAAGAAGGACCCAAGAATTCGGAGCGCAAGTGGTGTTCTCATCCATCCTCCCCGTTGAAGGGAAAGGACTGGGCAGGGATCGTCAAATTGAGGACGTAAATGCGTGGTTGCGCAGGTGGTGTCGCAGAGAGGGCTTTGGTTTCTTTGACCATGGGACTCTGTTCTGGGCACAAGGATTGTTAGGAAGAGATGGGATCCACCTAACGAAGAGAGGAAGGAGCATCTTCGCGGGCAGGCTTGCAAACCTAGTGAGGAGGGGTTTAAACTAGGTTCGTTGGGGGACGGTGACCAACACCCTGAGGGGATTGGGAAAGTCGGATACCGGGAAGGAATACAAAGAGGAACGAGCAAGAAAGGAGGACCCCTGATTTGAATGGAGAAGATGGGGCAATCAACTGGTTATCTGAGGTGTTTGTACACTAATGCGAGAAGCCTGGGCAACAAACAGGCAGAACTGGAGGCCCTGGCCCAGTCCAAGAAATATGATTTAATTGCGATAACAGAAACTTGGTGGGATGGCTCGCATGACTGGAGCGCTGTCATGGAAGGGTATAGACTGTTCAGGAAGAACAGGCAGGGGAGAAAAGGAGGAGGAGTTGCACTATACGTAAGAGAGCACTGATTGCTCTGAACTCCAGTATATAGAGGGAAAAAAACCTGTTGAGAGTCTATGGGTTAAGTTTAGAGGTGCAAACAACAGCAGCGATGTTGTGGTTGGTGTCTACAACAGGCCACTAAATCAGGTGGATGAGGTAGATGAGGCTTTCTTCGGACAACTGAGAGAAGCTTCCAGATCGCAGGCCCTGGTTCTCGTAGGGGACTTTAATCACCCTGACATCTGTTGGGAAACCAATACGGCAGTACACAGGCAATCCAGGAAGTTTTTGGAGAATGTTGGGGATAACTTCTTGGTACAAGTGCTGAAGGATCCGACCAGGGGTCGTGCGCAGCTTGACCTTCTGCTCACAAACAGGGAGGAACTAATAGGGGAAGTAGAGGTGGATGACAACCTGGGAAGCAGTGATCATGAGATGGTAGATTTCAGGATCCTGACCAAAGGAAGAAAAGAGAGTAGTAAAATACACACCTTGGACTTCAGAAAAGCAGATTTTGACTCCCTCAGAGACCTGATGGGCAGAATCCCCTGGGTTGCTAACATGAAGGGGAAAGGAGTCCAGGACAGCCGGCAGTATTTTAAAGAAGCCTTATTGAAGGCTCAGAAAGAAACCATCCCGATGCGTAGCAAGAGAGGCAAACATGATAGGAGACCGGATTGGCTTACAGGGGAAATCCTTGGTGAACTTAAGCACAAAAAGGAAGCTTACAAAAAGTGGAAACTTGGACAAATGACCAGGGAGGGGTTTAAATGTATAGCTCGAGAATGCCGGGGGGTTATCAGGAAGGCGAAAGCGCAATTGGAATTGCGACTGGCTAAGGATGTGAAGGGTAACAAGAAAGGTTTCTACAGGCATGTTAACAAGAAGAAGGTGATCAGAGAGGGTGTGGGGCCCTTACTGGATGAAGGAGGTAACCTAGTGACAGATGATGTGGGGAAAGCTGAAGTACTCAATGCTTTCTTTGCCTCTGTATTCACGGACAAGGTGGGCTCCCAGACTAATGCGCTAAGTGACGCAAGATGGGATGACGATCGACAGCCCTTAGTGGGTAAAGAACAGGTTAGGAACTATTTAGAAAAGCTAAACGTACACAAATCCATGGGTCCAGACTTAATGCATCCGAGGGTTCTGAGGGAGTTGGCAAATGTCGTTGAGGAGCCTTTGGCCATTATCTTTGAAAAGTCGTGGAGATCGGGAGAGATCCTGGATGATTGGAAAAAGGCAAATGTAGTGCCCATCTTCAAAAAAGGCAAGAAGGACGATCCAGGGAACTATAGGCCTGTCAGTCTTACCTCGGTTCCCGGAAAAATCATGGAAGGGATCCTTAAGGAATCCATTTTGAGGCACTTGGAGGAGAGGAAAGTGATTAGGAATAGTCAGCATGGATTCACAAAGGGCAAGTCGTGCCTGACCGATCTGATTAGCTTCTATGATGAAGTAACTGGCTCTGTGAATATGGGAAAGTCAGTGGATGTGATATACCTTGACTTTAGCAAGGCTTTTGATACAGTCTCCCACAATATTCTTGCCAGCAAGTTAAGGGAATATGGATTGGATAAATGGACGGTAAGATGGATAAAAAGCTGGCTAGAAGGCCGGGCCCAGCGGGTAGTGATCAACGGCTCAATGTCAGGATGGCGGTCGGTTTCTAGCGGAGTGCCGCAAGGTTTGGTTCTGGGACCGGTTTTGTTCAGTATCTTTATTAATGACCTGGATGAGGGGATGGATTGCACCCTCAGCAAGTTTGCAGATGACACTAAGCTAGGGGGAGAGGTAGATACGCTGGAGGGCAGGGATAGAGTCCAGAGTGACTTAGACAAATTGGAGGATTGGGCCACAAGAAATCTGATGAGGTTCAACAAGGACAAGAGCAGAGTCCTGCACTTGGGACGGAAGAATCCCAAGCATTGTTACAGGCTGGGGACCAACCAGCTAAGTAGCAGTTCTGCAGAAAAGGACCTGGGGATTAGAGTGGATGAGAAGCTGGATATGAGTCAACAGTGTGCCCTTGTAGCCAAGAAGGCTAATGGCATATTAGGGTGCATTAAGAGGAGCATTGCCAGCAGATCCAGAGATGTCATTATTCCCCTTTATTCAGCTCTGATGAGGCCACATCTGGAGTATTGTGTCCAGTTCTGGGCCCCCCACTACAAAAAGGATATGGATGCATTGGAGAGGGTCCAGCGGAGGGCAACCAAAATGATGAGGGGGCTGGAGCATATGACCTATGAGGAGAGGCTGAGGGAGTTGAGTCTATTTATTCTGCAGAAGAGAAGAGTGAGGGGGGATTTGAGAGCAGCCTTCAACTTCCTGAAGGGAGGTTCCGAAGAGGATGGAGAAAGGCTGTTCTCCGTAGTGACGGATGGCAGAACAAGGAGCAATGATCTTAAGTTGTGGTGGGAGAGGTCCAGGTTGGATATTAGGAAAAACTATTTCCCTGGGAGGGTGGTGAAGCACTGGAATGGGTTACCTAGGGAAGTAGTGGAGTCTCCATCCCTAGAGGTGTTTAAGTCTCGGCTTGACAAAGCCCTGACTGGGTTGATCTAGTTGGGATTGGTCCTGCCTAGAGCAGGGGGCTGGACTGATGACCTCCTGAGGTCTCTTTCAGCTCTCTGGTTCTATGATTCTGTGTTCTATGATTAACCAGTTACACTTGACATTTAACTGGTTAACTTTATAAACTGGATTTTGCATCTCTAGGATGTATACATTCATATACCATTATGTCTGAAAAATAACCTTGTTTTTTATCATTTTTCTTGAGGGTTTCTTTCCAGTAGAACTCCATGGGTTGAGAAGTGGAGAATAATTATAAATCGATTCCATGGTACTGCCTTTAATAGGAGGCTGCTGGCTGTTTGTTTGTATAGACATCACACACACTAAGTTTTCTATACTTTTAAAATCTGGGGGAGGGAAGAAACTTTTTGTTTTAGCTCATTTGATCTGAGGTGGATTTAGACTAAAGAGGCTGCTTTGATTTAGTATTATTGCCTTTCGCATGCAATATTGTTGTTTCCCTGATTGGCAAGGTAATATTTAAGATTTACACTAGGGGGTGGTATTCTGACTTTCTTGAACAAGCAACCATCATTTTGAGATCTGCCAGTTTCTCTTATTCAGAGTGAGTTGGTGTCTGTCAGTGAAATTGTTTGTATTCTGAAGAAGCCTTACAAAAGATAATAGAAGTATATTAGGCCAGACACGCTATCTCCTTTCATATCCAGGCCATTCTGTTTAATAAATAAAATTAAAAGCCATATATTTTGCCTGTCTTCCATAAAAGTAAGCCCTGGGCAAGAAGAGCAGTGAAAAAGCAGCTTGCAAACAAATAAGGCTTTTTCCCCAAGGGTGCTATCAAGGGTGAAGAATAATAATGCTCTAATAAATCTTCCCAATGCAGAGCATTAGCCTCTGAAGTTGAGGTCAGTCATGATCCCAAGGAATACATTGGGCCTGCCACTACTATTATGCTCCATCCAGAAATACTCAGTAATTTATCCGGTGCAGATCACTGAATGGGAAGGTTGGGCAGGAGGAGAAGAGTGAGTCCTACTGACAGAAGTTCACTGAGCTTTCAAAACAAGGGCCCAAATCATTTACTCCTCCATCCCTGAGTAGAAAATATGAACCCCAGGCAGATCTCGGTAAAGGGAGGGTATAAGACGGAATACCTGCTTCATAGCATCATTCTCCTTCCCCTTTCAACTGCTGAGAGTGTTGTTCCCCTTCGCCTCCAGTTGTTAAGGCTGCATGAAATGTCTGTAATTAACATAATGTATGCCTAGTGGGCTGAACTCCTGTCCTCAGAGGGGTGACAAATGAACGAGTCCTGGTCTCCTGCAGGGCAGCTCCTAATACCTAAGGGTTGAATCCACATCTGCCCTGTTGCACAGAGGTTGCAAATGCCCATTGTTCCCTCCCTGACTTCAAAGCAGGACAGGAAATGGAAATGTGGGGAGTTTCCAGTCCCCTTACTTGTTGGGGAAAGCTCACCTATGATTTGGCCCAGTGAGGGTGAGTTTGAGCTAGATATTGAAGTATATGAATAGTTGTTGTAGAAATATTCATTTCTGTTTATTAACCATTAGGTCCATTTGTACGGTAATAGAAATGGTGCCTGGTTTGAGAGAAAAATCTTTAAAAACTTGCCTGGAAGGTGGTGAGTAGCGTATTGAGATGATGTGTCATATATGATTTCAGTCTTGCTTTTTGGGAGAAGGCATTGTGTGAAGGGAAGATTGGGAATGCTGACTTTGCCACTGACTAGCTGTGTAACTTTAAGTGAAGTGACTTGCCCTAACTTTTCCATCTGTGAAATGAGGGTAATATCCTGGGATGTGAGGATTAATGTGTGTTTTGTGAAGTGCTTTGAAAATGTAGGAAGCAAAGAATGGTCTTTTATCCCAAAAGCATTGCTTTCTATGGCCTGTGGTTTGGAAAAATAATGAATTGCTAGGTATCTGTTCAAGTTTTTCTGGTTTTTTGAAAATCTGACGCTTGTGTGAGCTGAAAATACATAAAGCGTAATAAAGGCTTTGTTTGTGAGCATTAAAAAAACCCAACAACCCCAAACCTTATTTCTATTTGACATTTTTGATAGCATCAGGCAAAGACCATGCAAGCTACATCCAGCTATGGCTTTCTGAGATTCTCATTACCTATGTGATTCTGCTTTGAGAATAGGATTAAAAGGCTGAAGTTTTAGGGCATAGTCTGCAAGCAGTTATATTAGAACAAGGTTCCGTAAAATGGCAGTCAGGAAGACCCCTTGGGGATTGCAAGGTTACTGTATGGGGGGTTGCAAGCTGTCTGCCTCCACTTCAAACCCTTCTTTGCCTTCAGCATTAATAATGGTGTTAATATATATTGAAAAGTACTTTTAATTTCTAAGGGGGAGGTCACACTCAGAGGCTTGCTCTGTGAAAGGGGTCATTGGATCAAAAGTTTGAGAACCACTGCTTTAGAACAATACATGCTGATAGCAACAATGTGCAGAACATCTGTATGGTAATGGACTAGTCTAAGCCATGAAGAAGTGTTTTTGCTAAACAAAGATAAAAAACCTGTGGTGGTACTTTTTGTGTGTGTTCTGGGTGGGTTATATGTTTAGAACGCTTTCAAGGATTTTGCACATTTTTTAGATAAAAATCCTTGAGAATTCCTTTAAAGGAAGCATTATTATTATTAATCTAGCAATTAAAGCTGTTTAGTTATTTTCTTGACTTTGTCACTGTTGTGTTGTGTCCTTCACCTCATGTCTTTGTTCCTCAGTTTCCTTATCTGTAAAATAAATACCTCGCAGCGAGCTTGAGGGTTGATTGTAAAATGTTAGAGGTTTAGATTTTAGACCTGCAGGGTAATACTTAATAAAATACAGGAGATAATTTATATTTAAGCAACTTAGCAGTCTTCTTTTAGAAGATATTGCAGAATCTTCCTTTTTGACAATGCCTTTCCGTCATCACAAGAATGACACAAAAATAACCCCTTCTTTTACCTGTCCCATCTCCCTGAATTCCCTTCCCCAAAACAAGCAAAGACTAAGGATGTTAAGAAGCAGGTAATTTGACTAATCATGTAGCCGATTCAAATTGTATTGGCTACATGATTAGTTGATAAGGGGCCAAGCTGCAGCTCTGCAGTTTAAATGTAGTAGGAGCCAGGCGCAACACTACATTTTAAATCTAGTAAGAGCAGAGGTGCAGCGGTCTGGGTCCCGGTCCCACTCTGCTGCACCTCTGCCCCTCTATTTAGAGGTAACAAGGGACGGGGGAAGCGAGTAGTTGAGTAGTCTTACCAGGTATTTGACTACTCATTAGTTGCTTACATCCATAGCAAAGACACCCAAAATTAATAAACCAATCAAAACCCTAACTATACTACAAGCAAAAATTTTAATAAACCAAAAAGGGAGATGACCCAGAGATACATGAAGTCCCATAGGAACGCTGCTATTGTCAATCAGTTTTACAGAGAAGGTGCTCAGTTGCTATAGTGATAGAAGCAGCATTTTACCTAAACATGCAAAACATTGAAAGATAAAACTATTAATAGAAATGGTTTACTAATTTTTAAGAATGCCACTGAAAATACCTTCAGTTTCCTGTGGTGTGTGAATTGGAAACTTTGTAGCATTTTGCTTATGTAAAAACCAAGAAGTTAAATTAACCTGGTTTTGGTGACCTAGTTGAATGAAATGCAAAATTGGGGAAGGGAGAAATAAACTTAAACCCTTTCTTTTAATAACTGATGTGTTCGTAACATAACTGAGAAATGTAAAAAAACACTTTTTTACATCTTTAGGTAGAATGTGGAGCAGGGAAATAGCTGTTTCTTGCATGGAAAAGCTTGATGATCCCTTTGAATTTCTTTCCTGTAAATTTAAATTAAATAATTTTCTTAAACCTGTTATAAGCTTTGGCAAAGAAATGAAAGAAACACACATTTAAGAACACGCCACAAACTTGTATTCAGTGTGGAGGAAAAACATGAGTAGTGAGGAAATCCTCAAAAGTATGCTGCCAAGTACAAAATATTTTCCTGATTCTGCAAACTCTTAAGTAGTTGAGTAGCTTCACTTGTATAACTAGTCCCATGCATAAGTATTTGCAGGACTGAGGCTTATGTTTTATCTGTATAATCTCTCTGGTTTCTAATACATCACTTATTGCAATGGTATCTGAATTAATACTTCATCGCTGTATTATATTTGGTAATTTATTTTGGGAGTATTCTTTTTTTCTCCTAGGAAACTTTTTTCCCATTATATGGAAAGGGAAACAGTTAACAGAAATGCTAACTTTTCTCTTGAAACAAATGTAGGCTATGTCTTCACTCTGAACTAAGGGCGCAGTTCTCCTACTTGCAGGAGCTTTCATCAAGGTAGAATGACTATAAATAGCAGCATAGCTGCAGTAGCATGTTTAGTGGCAGCAGAGACATGGGCATTGGTTTCAGGCTGGTTTGGACTTGGCACAGCTAAGCTGTGGTTTGGCTGCATGTGCTGCTTGCAGCTACACTACTTGTGCTCATGCTAGTATGAGGACGTGAGCAGAGGAATCACACTCATAGCTCATAGTGTAGCTGTAGAATAGAATTTAATCTATTAAATGCAAGCTTTTGTTGTGTATTTCCATCTAAGTAGATTCCAAGGTTGGATGGAATCTTTTGACAGGGGTCTTTAAAACCTAGGAACTCATGCTGGCTGGTAGCTCTGAAGGCTTAGTATCTGTTTCTGTTAGTGTTCAAGAAGGTAATTAACAAAATGGCATCAACCTAAGATAGCTAATGATTACAGCTGTGAGTTTTGAAATGAACACTGGAAAAACCACTTGATAGTGAGGTCAAGTGTGTGTCTTTCAGTTTACTAAACTGTTCTTTATATTGGTCTTCCAGTAGTCAGAGATTTCTTGTCATTTCATTGAATTGCCAGGTGCAGAAAATTATGTATCAGTCTTACATGGCAAAATGGTTAAGATTTCAACATATTACTTGCACCGTAAAATGTTTATTCTTTTGTAATGTCTTTTATGAATGGGAGATGTCACTTTATGGAGCCTTTAAAATACAGTACCTCACTTTTCAGAGTGACTGCGTGTAATAGCTACATTTGGTAAAGATGCAAAAAATTTCCATTCAAATTTCTGTTCACATGTGCTCATAACTTCCCAAAAAGTTTCTTTTTAGAGGAGGAAATCTTGAGCTCTGCTAGAATGTGAAACTTCTTGGGAGCAAAATTCCTTCCTCTGATATAGATATGATGGTTTCTCGGAGCGTTTCTATTATGCCATCTTTTGCAAATGTGCAATGTGTGCTCCTGTAGGGCAGTCTCCACTGGTGGGGGCAGATCCCCGGTCCTGCCCTGCACAGTCAGGGAGAGATTTGTCCCATGGTCACAGCTAACCTCATGAAGTCCTTGTGCTTAGGTTCATGCAAGGAGCAGATTATGCGCAGCCTCTTCTCAGGGCTGTAGAGGTCTTGTGGAGAGAGGCAGGCTCATTGCGTTTTTCTTTTTCCCTCACACCCTTTCCCTTGCATACTTTTGTAAAATCAGGCACAAGCCAGCTCTGTTCTAAAGATTTCTTTGGCAAGTGTTCATTTGGAAGCCTTTATTCTGTGCTATCAAAGTGGCCATTATCATACATTTATTTTCTGCAGTGTAAAATATCCATTATTTAGCCCTAATCTTCCAAACACATCTAGTCCCACTGAACACAATATAATTACATTTATATTTCGTAATTTTGTTGTCAATTGAGACCTGCCTGTGTGAGGTTAAATGGACGCTGTCAGATAATTTAGGCTCAGTAATTAATTTTGTGCATGGTTTTTTAAAACAAAAAAAAGCTTTTATAGCTCCCTCTAATTAGAAATATTTTGCTTCATATTTAAATGGTTCCCCTGTAATTTTCACAGGTCAGACTTTGCAACATGGCATTAATGCATGAGAACCAGGAAACGAAATTGACTAATCAATTTAAGTGTCTAAGCTGTATAAAAAGTAAGTAGAGTAAATATTGAAAATAAATTTGATTTTTTAAAAAAAATTACCCAAAGTGATACTGACACTGATAAGGAAACTGGGGGGTTGGGCAGGAGGCGGGAGAAACTAATAGAAATGAAAATTTTGCTTTACAGCAAATGAGGGTGAGGGTGGGACTTCAGCAAGTTACTATGTCCTGCCCTCCAGCCATAATTATCTTTGCCACCCAGAAGTTGCTGTCAGTGTGCTGGTCAGCAGCACATTGTGACATAAGCATTTGTTTGAGTGCCTTGACTAGACAAAGTAGATGCTAAAATCCTCAAGCACAACATGAACAAATATCTTCGTTTTTTATTAACCATGGAGAGATCAGGTAATTCTTTGAAATTTTTACTATTGTACATTTGGAGTTGGCTTGTGTTTTGATGTGGATTTCCGTACATGGAGCAGTTATAGAGAAATGCTTTCTACAAGGAAGCAAACTTTTCTCTATTGAATTATTTTTATTTATTAACATCAGACTTCTATCCTTATTTAGAATCCCGTCTAAATAAACAGACTACCCAAAACCTCAGCCCTATTTTGGAGGTTTTATAGTATTTCAAACAAATTTGAAGATCTGACCCTTTTCTAAGAAACTAACTTGTAGATTCGTGCTTAAAACTACTTGAAGAATGTTGAACTTACTAATCATGGTATCTGGAAAATTTGAGCTGCAGGTGTTTGGAAACTGTAAAACAGTTACTTTGTTCTGTTATAGGCTTTGAGTCAGTGAAATGTGTGATTTTTAAAAATACAGTTTGTTTTGGTTTTAGTCAATTTTTTTCATAGGTAACTTGATTTTTTTTTTAAATGTAACACCCTCAAGTTTGAAAATGTCTCTTTTTAATATATCAGGTAATTTTAGTTGCTCTTCTAGAAGTCTGAGTAACTAACTTTCCATTGAACTAGTATATCTTTTTAAACAAGAACGGTACAAGACAGTAAGGGTGCTTATTGCCATAAAGAGTATATAAAATAAAAAGCAGATACCGAGAAGAAAGGACATAATGAGAAACTAAGAGGAAGGAATTGACTTTGAAGATTAAATAGAGAAAAAATTGTCTCTTCTGATGGCTGTTGTGGCAAAAGTGAACTTTTAGGAGAGAACTGCATGAGAGGAACGGATATCAGAACTTAAAAGATCCTTGCACTTAGCTGAACTGAAACAAGGTAGACTTAACTTACTAATAGTTATTTGAAATATCTGCTTTAAGTAGACATGCCAGTTGTGTTGGACCAGAGAGTCCTGGATTTGAGAGGTTCAATTTGTCTGTGTTCCAGAGTGTGTGTCTGTCTGTGTGTCTGTCCCCCAATTAGGGGGTAATGCACCCCTCCCCTGACTGTGCCTGCTTCAGTGGCCATAGAAAGAAGCTTCTCACCTGGCCCCAACCTAAAGTGGTGAAAGGGGGGCTAGGGTTGTCCTCTCTCCCTGGGTCGGCCCGCATTCTGAACCCGTCATCACCAATCCTACCCCAGAGCAATGATTTAGATCTACGGTAACCAACCAGTAGATCATGATCAACTGGTTGATCGTGGGGGCATGGCCAGTTGATCGTGAGGAGGTGTTCCCAGCCCCCCTTGCTCCCTCCACCCCCAATGAGGAGCCCGTGTTGGCACTTCAACCTCCTGCCTCCAGCAGAAATGGAGCTAGCTCTGGCTTCCTGTGGTGTTGGGGCGGGGAGGGAAGTCCTGAGGCTCCGTGCCGGATCCGGCTTCTCAGAAAGCCCATGCTGCTCCTCCACTGCCCACAACAGTGTACGCTTTCTGGCTTTGGTGCGGAGCCTCAGGACTCCCCGCTCCCCCCAATGCCACAGAAAGGAAGGAAGGCAGCACGGGGAAGGAAGGGGAGATGAGAAAGCACGCGCACTCCTCCCTTCCTTCCTTGCAACAGCGCTCGCGCTTTCTTGTCTTCCCTTCCTTCCCCATGCTCCGCGAAGGCATTTTTTTTAAGATGGCGGTGCAGGATCTGGAGGGGCTGGATTTTTTAAAAGGAGTTGCATGTGTGCTTCTTCCAGCGCTGCCCATAGATCCTGCCCCAGAGATCCTTGTCCCTGGAGACCTTCAGGTACTGGTCGAGCTGCCCCTGCCCCCTCTCTCTTGGCCAGACCCCCACCAGTACCCTGGCCAGACCTCCCACCAGCACCCTGCCCCCTCCTCCTGGCCATATCTCCCACCAGCACCCTGCTCCTGCCCCCTTCCTCCTGGCCAGACACCTAGCCCCAGCTTGCTCCTGTATCCTGCTTCCCATCCAGATTCTGCACCCTCATCCTTATCCCACTCACTGATAGCCCTGTCTCGCACACTGGACCCCTCATTTTTGGCCCCACCTGAGAGCATACAAAATCCACTAACCTTGGAACCCTAGAAGAGTTAATCTGGCCTGAGGCCTTGAAACTCAGTCCTACCTCCCTCTCCCCCCCCATGGGGCTGGAGTGCCAGGAGAGGGAGGTGTCTCAGTTGGGGCCACATCAGTAAAGCTTGGGGGTTTTGGAGGGGTTGGTTGTCTTTTTTTGCATCTTACTCCCTGACTGATTTTTCTGTGGGTCAGTGACCTCTGACCCAAAACAGGTCCCCCTCCCCTCCCATAAAGACAATGCTGACCTGTTTTGTGTTGAACATAATATTTATTTAAAAATGAAGCCTGGCCAACATGCCCCCAATTGGGGCCTAACCCCCATCTGGCCACAGCATCATAACATTCCTGCACCGCTCAACCCTGAGCCCATCATATACCTGAACCTCCTGCCCTGAACCCCCCACATCCCCAAACTCCTGCACCCCCACATCCAGTCTTGTACCACAACACTCCTGCACCATCCACATACCGCAAACCTCTGCTCTGAGCCCCTCATGCACCCAACCCTCCTGCCCTGAGCCCCTCATACATCCCATCCCAAACTCCTGCATCCCCACCTCCACAAGCTTGCAGCTTGCTCCAGCACCCGTACCTTCCACCTGATTCCAACACTCTCCAGCCTGGAGCCCCCTGCCTGAGCCAGCATCCCCTTCTCCACTTCCTCTTGCACCCAAATTCCCTCCCAGAGCTTGCACTGCTCACCCCGTCCCACATCCAAATCCCTCATTCCTACCCCAGAGCTCGCACCTCCTGTCTCAACACAGGGAGAACAAGTAAGGGCTGGGGACAGCAAGTGATGGAGAGGAGGGGAAGGATAGGGCGTGGCCTCAAGGAAGGGGTGGGGGTCTTGGGGCAGGGATGGGGTAGATCTTGGCTTGCCCTGACATTTAAAAAGTGATCTTGGGTGTAAAAGGGTTGGAGACCACTGATTTAGATGAAGAAAAAGAAAACATATTTAAGTTAAGGATCCAAGCAACACTGTGTAAATCTGCTAGTAGTTTCATATTTTTAATTCTTTGTGGTGTTTTATCCCAAGTTTGAAAATGTCCTTCTTACTGTGAGTCTCCCCTTTGGAAGGATTTTTTTCCTGCCATAAAATTTGACATTAATCTGGTATTAATCTGGCTTTTGTATATTTGTGCCATTCGCATCATCACAGCTTGGAAACCTTAATTGCTGCAGAGGAAGGAGCATCAACAATTGTTTTTGTACGTGCCTGGCAAACAGTGGGTGCTGTCAGTTGCCTTTTATGATCTGTTATTTTGGCCTCTTGCATCTTTTATCAATAAAGATTTCACTGACATTGTGGAAGCTGCTTGAAGGAGCATTGAACCCAATAGCCTCTTCTACAGCATTATTGTCTCTGAGGTATGTCTACACTACACAGCTTCTAGCAACACGGCTGTGTCGACACAGCCGGTAGCTAATAGTCAGGCAGTGTAAACACTGGCCAAGTCTACACTGGCCCTTCACAGCTCTGAACCAGGTAACTGTTAACTACTCCCCTTGTGGAGATGGTTTACATAGAGCACCGGAAGATCTCTCTCCCAACTCTCCTGCAGTGGCCACACTTTCAGATCAAAGCGCTGGTGCAGCAGCACTTTCAGCTTTTAAGTGTGGACACAACCTTCATTTCACTCCCTAAGAATGGTGCTTTGTTGGCTAGAGAGCGCTCCTGCCGAGAAAGCACTGTTTACACTAGTACATGGGTGGGAAACCGTTTTTGGTTCTGGGGCCACTGACCCACAGAAAAATCAGTCGGGGGCCACGCACAAGTGGTGCTGGCGCTCCAGCCCCTGCAGGTTTTTGGGGGGGGCTGAGCCGGATGGATCAAGGGAAGCCACAGACTGGCCTGCGGGCCATAGGTGCCCCAGCCCTACACTAGTGCTTGCCACTACAAAGCTTTTTTTTTTTGGGGGGGGGGGAATTAAACACCTGTGAATGTCAAAAACTTTGTCACTCAATTGCCAGCCTAGATGACCCAGCCTGAGAGATGCCCTCTGGTGAACGGGAAACAAAAAGAGAAGGGTTAGGGAGATGTT
Organism: Pelochelys cantorii; assembly: GCA_032595735.1. Classification (NCBI taxonomy): domain Eukaryota; kingdom Metazoa; phylum Chordata; order Testudines; family Trionychidae; genus Pelochelys; species Pelochelys cantorii. The sequence goes on from CM064354.1 coordinate 3,265,528, forward strand.
CTTAGTAGAGGCTATTGGCCTGGCTTCTCTGGTGCTTTCATAGGCCTTTTCTTCACTACGGTAAAAGAGGGCTTTTTCCAACGTGTTAGCAAAGGTGATAAAATCTAGTGTTTGTTTTGACCTGCTTGTATGTTAAAAACCTGCCTTGTTCACAGTGAGTTAGCTGAGATGGAGGGGAAGGAAGAGGAGATGCAAATTAACCTTTTTCCTAGTGTGGATACACTCTCAGGGCATCTCTACACTACAGAGAAGATCAGCTCCCTGGAGGTTGATCTTCTAGTGTTCGATTTAACAGGTCTAGTGTAGACCCCCAAATCAAACGCTGAGGGCAGCCCCTGCCGGTGTCCATACTCCTTGATTTGTGAGGAGTTAGGGAAGCTGATGGGAGCGTATGTGTATGTAGACACCCTGGCAGCTCAGCTTAAGGTAAGCCGAATCCAGTTACGCATTTTGCATAGCTAGGTGGCGTACCTTAAACTGACCTGCCTGGTCTAGTGTAGAGCAGTGTTTCTTAAACTTTTTGAGACCACGGAACACCAAACAATAATATTTTTTTATGCAGAACACCTATGAAAATTTTCTTCAAAAAAAAAAAATTGTTGTCAGACAAAAAAAGACAAAGAAGAGGTCACAGCACACCTGTGAGTTGTTCATAGAACACCAGTGTTCCGCGGAACATAGTTTAAGAAACACTGGTGTAGAGCAGGCCTTAGAGCCTGGGTTTAAAGGAGGTACTGCCACTTTGAAGTCTACTCAGTTTAGAACATAAGTGAAATAAGTTAGATCCTGTGTCTGCCCTGACTCTCCTACTAATGATTTTACAATTGCATTTCACCTTAAAAAAAATTGTTTCTCTGTTCCCTGTTACTTTGCAAAAGCTGCACATAAACAGGCTTGTCTGAACAGGGTAAGCGTGGAACTGACTATACAAGAAGTGCTGTCAGATGCTAGGTAAGCAAACTTGAAAAAATGCAACGATATTTCTCTAATCTTTTGCTTAGACACCTAGGTGTTAGTTGTAACAATAGTACGTTAAAAATCAGACAATATATGTGCATGAGACAATTGAATCTTGTCAACTATCTTGCTCAGGCAGTGCCTTTTCTTTGATTTTTTGATTTATAAATTAATACTTGTGTTTATTTGTTATGTGCTTGGATGCTATGGTGTTAGGAGAGCTATAAATTAATTAAATAAACATACAGGTAACATTTATGCTCAAGGAGCAGGTACATTGAGTAAGATGGGATACAGCGTGACTTTTCTGACTGCAGTTGTATTTTAAATTTTTTAAAAAGTGGGTTTTCAATTGCTTTTGTGTACCTCTCTCCCAAACCTACTTAATCGGAGACATTTATTTGAAACGATCTACTACACTTGAACCTCATTAATCTGGGTGTTTGTGATCTGGGAGCATCTGTGGTTTGGACCCCCGCATGAGTGGAGCACAAGGAGCGGGGAACTGAGGGCCTGAGGGCTCGGAGTGGCTCTGAGTGTTGCTGCTCCCCTTTTCCACTGTCTGGGGGAGCAGCAGCACAGCAAAATGCTTGTTTGGAGGTTCCTCCCCAACTCTCCCATTGGCTATGAATTGCAGCCCATGGGAGCGGAGATGGGTGGTGCCTAGGGATATGAACGACCAGTTGACTAGTCGCTCTCCCCCCCCCCCCCCCCCCGCTGCCTCTAACAGAAAGAGGCGGCTGGGGGGGAAGAGAAGGGGGTACTTCAAAGTGACAGCGCCACATGGAGTCTGGGGCCAGACCCTGGGCTTCACGTGGCACTGCCGCTTTGAAACCCCACGTGCAGCCAGCTGGGGTGTCCCCAGACTGCACATGGCATTTCAGAGCGGCAGCACCGCGTGGAGCCTGGGATTAGCTGGGGACTCCCCCGCTGACCATGGGCTCCAGCTCCCCACGACATTTCAAAGCGGCAGCGCCACATGGAGCTTGGGGTCAGCGGGGGGAGACCACAGCTGATCCCAGGCTCCATGCGGCACTGCCGCTTTGAAACACTGCGAGGAGCCTGACGCTGGGCTTGCTGTGGCATTTCAAAGCAGCAGCGCCATGTGGAGCCCAGGGTCAGCGGGCTCTGCACCTTTGAAGTGTAGCAACAACCCTAGGGCTGTTGCTACACTTCAAAGGTGGAGGCACCCTATTGACTAATCGAATAGTCAATGCAAAAATGCATTGACTATTTGATTAGTCAATTACTCGATATTTAACATCCCTAGTAGTGTCTGGGAGTGGCGGGGTGCGCAGAGCCATGTGTGCCCCAAGGAGCAGGGTGCCAGGTAAGCACCCCATCCTCAGACCCTGCCCTCCCATCTCCCTCATGCACCTACCCATAAACCCTCCCTCCCAGACTCTGTACCCCCATCTCCAGTGTGCTCCTTCACCTTTCCTCCCAGACCCCATGTCCCCACCCCATAACAGTTCAAATACAGTGTGTTAAGGATTTATCTTATGGCTCAATATACACATAGAGTACTCTATAATGGTTTGTACATACAACATCTTTAGTAATAGACTTTGTTTACCCTTTATTATGGTGAACCCCCATGATCCGGAAAATTCAATAATCCGGCATAACCTATTTCCCAAGGTTGCTGGATTAAAGAAGTTCAAGTGTATTTCTGCTCTCTGTGGGATTTAAGTTCATAGGAGACTGGAGCTATGCAAAGCTGTTAAATTCTGCTTTGGGTATTTTGCCAGAATCTGCCAGCACACATTTGTGCTGTCTTATGACAAAGACCAACCTGCTGAACAAAAGTCTTTGTTACTAGGATGAAATCTTGACATTTTTATAGAAAAGCAAAGCTTCTTGTGAAATAATATCTTGTGATAACTGCTTTTTTCTTTTTAGAAAAATTAAAGGCAAAGTTCAAAAATATTCTTCTGGTAGGAATAATTTTTTCTGGTAATTGGGGGTGGTTGTTGGTATGTTCGGTACTAACATTGTAAATGTAAGCATCCTGTTCATCTAGCATAGTTGTTCTGTCTGCTCAAGCAAAAATGGCTGTTTTTCCTAAAATGTTTCTAAACAGCTACTTCCAACAGATGCTTGAGTCTGATAATCATCGGCATGAAAGACTAGTGTCTTGCTTGCAAGTCTTGCATTGTGAGACTTCAGCTATCTAAAACATTCACATTTCTGATTCCCTTTTAGCTCCTCTGGCTAGTGCTGCCTTTGAGAGCAAGAAAGGTGCTCCCCTTGTACAGCACAGATGCTAAATACAGTCCGTTTTCTTCCAAAATTATAAAGCTAAGCAGTAGGAATTGATTGAACAGCAGGGCTCTGTATTCTGCAGAAAAAGCATGTTACATATACACTCCTAGGTTACCTTTAAACAAAGCAGCTATTGATGCAGAATGATTCATTGTAAAATAAACTTTTCAACCAAATAGGCAACTTTGTACTTGCTGCATCATGTTTATAAAGTCAGTCTTTGTTTACTATCTTCATCTGTACTTCAAAAACTACAACCACCATTATACTAGAGGAGATGCTACAGCCTTTTGCTTCTAGCCTAAATGAAGCTGTTTGAATACCATTCCCACTGCAGACTTGGCATCTGACTCCCCCAACTCAAAAAACAAAACCAACACCACCATCCTAACTGCCTTAAATGGGGGAACCTAACTTTCTGTCTACCCGGGCAAGTTTTGTCGAGGAAAAGTGCCTTTCGTCAACAAAATATGTGAACATTCACACTGCACTGCAACTTGTAAAAAAAATTTGTTTTGGTTGATAAAAAACTTACAGCTCCATGAGGGATGTTTCTTTTCTCCTCTCTGTTGTTGACAAACAAGCAATGTAGACATCTCGGGGTGTTTTGTCGCTGATTCTGGCTTCCAGGAAGTGGCCCACAAATCCGATTTCGCCCCTTTGGTCAGCAGTTTGAACTCCGCTGCCCTGCAGCCAGGTAACCAGCTACCCACTTCTCCCCCTGGCAAGTCCCACAACATTTAAATCCCTTTTCCTGCTGCCTGAGCATCTGGAAACCCCTCCACCCCACGTGCTGGCTCAGAGTGTAGTGGTCTTATGGTGCCTTCTAGGTTCCCGTACGTGGCCATCCCACCAAATGCTCCCTTGCTTGGACTGCCGCAGAACTGTTGGATCTGATCATTGTGTGGGGGGAGGAGTCTGCTCAGTCCCAGCTGCGAGTGACCCTTGGGAACTGGGACACTATGGGCACATTTCTCAATCCTTGTGTGAAAAGGGGTATGAGCAGGACATGCTGCAGTGCAGAGCAAAGATTAAAGAACTGAGACAAGCCTATCATAAGGTGAACCAGTGTTTCACCAAAGACCTACTGTTTCTATCAGGAGCTGGATACAGTGCTCGGCGGAGACCCCACCTCTACTGCCAAGAGGCCCGTGGACAAAGGGATAGTACACAGAGGGCCTAACCTGCAGGATGAAATTGTAGATGTGTGCAGAATAAATTATGTGCACCAAGGCATGTGTGGATGTGCACCACCAATGGAGAAACATGCCGCTCTCTGTGGGTACTCTGCTAATCAACTGGGTGGCATTTGAATCTCTCCTGGATGGCTGCCCAAGCACTCAGTTTACAGAGCGCACTGGTGGGGAATGGAGATGAGATGAGGACTGAGACAAAAAATATGTGTGTGTAGGGTTCTGTGCTTTTTTTGGTTACCCAGTTACATTAATGGGGGTACTTAGTTCAGTAGCCTTATTAAATTCCAAATACAATTCTCACCCTGATGTTTAAGCTGTTTGCTTCTGCTTTTACTCCAGTTTTCCCCCTTAATCCAAGTCTCTTCCCAGTTTCTTCTCTTTAGACCGAGGCCTGGTCTATACTTAACTTATACTGGCATAGCTATGTTGCTCAGGGGTGCTGATGAAACCCTCAGTGTGGATGCAGCTAACAGTGGTTGGGGAAGTGTTGTTTTCTGCCAGCATAGACACTCCTGTTGGTGTGTGCTGCGTCTGTACTAAGGGGCTATGCCAGCACAGCTGTGCCAACATAGGTATGCTGGCATTGGGTCTGGAGTGTAGACATAGCCTGAGGGTGGTCTACATTTTGGTTGTGTGTACCGCCTCCCACTGAGGTGTCTTCTGCTTTGGAGGAGGGGACACTGAAGCTCGATCTACACAGAAAAGTTACATCAGCATGATTGTAGGTCTCAGGGGTGTAACACGGCCCTAGGCTGATGGAAGAGCTGTTTTACTGAGCCAGCTGGAAGAGGAGGTGTATTACATATAACGAAAGAGAATTCTTCCTGTTGTTATAGCAGGCGCTACAGTGGTGCTGCTGTGTCCTGTGAAGTGTAGCCTGAGACTCTCCATAACCCCAGCCTTTCCTCCTCCTGAGGAAGATAAATTGAGCTCAGTTCACATGGTGTGGCTGTCTCTCTGGTTAGGCATTAAAGACAGAAGTTCTGTCCATTATATGTGGCCATGAAAGATTTAGGGGTAGATCGCCACCTTTATCCAAAGTGCTGTCTGTATTTGATTTGCAAACCACTTCGGGCTCTGTTGAGGGGCGTATGCTATGTAAATGTAAAATAATATTAATTCTTTCAAAGTAATGCCCTGCGTTCCTCACTTTGAAGACCATTTGAGCTGTTGCTTGGAACATAGCGACATACTGTCTTTGCCCACACAATCCCTGCACTTTCAGATTAATTATTTTGCAGAAAAACGTTGAGAAAGTTGGAGCATGAAAGGCATTTCATAAAACCAGTCTTTGTGCCACCTACTTGCAGGTTCAAGCTGCTAAGCACCCTCATTTCTTAGGGTATGTCTACACAGCAAAGTTATTTCGAAATAACTTCCTTAGTGTCTACACAGCCAAACCACTATTTCGAAATACATTCGAAATAGTGGAGCACTTATTTCGAATTTGGTAAACCTCATTTTATGAGGAATAACGCCAAATTCGAAATAGCTATTTCGAAATAAGTGCTGTGTAGACACTTATTTCGAAATAGGGGGCCTCCAGCCTTCCCAAGAGGCCCTGGTGGCCACTCCGGCTTCAACCAAGAACACTTCTCTCCCTCTCCCACTTCCCGGAGCCCTTAAAGGGGTAGACTCTGGCCACAGTGCCTGTGCCAGGTCCAAGCCTGCCAGCCCAGAGCCAGCAGTCACTGTCTCTGACCCAGTGGCCCCAAAACATGAGCCAGCAAGCCACTGGCAGCCAGCCCTCCACCGTGAGCGGTCTGCTAGATCCCAGGAGCCTGCCAGGGCCTGGGCGGAGATCATGGACCTTATTCAGGTTTGGGGGGGGGGGATGCCCCCAACGTCCATGATCTCCGCACTAGACGGAGGAACGCGGCCGTCTATGGCAGGATAGCTGCCAGCCTGGCCACCAAAGGCCACATGCGAACCCAGGAGCAGGTTTGCATGACAATCAAGTTGGTCTGGCGAGACCCCCAACCCTGAGCTTCCCCTCCCCCTTCTTCCCCTTGCTTCCCCCTTCCAGCTCCCTCCTCCCAGGTTTCCCCCTCCCCTCTCCCGCCTCCTTTCCCCAGTCTCACCAGAGTTTCATTCCCTGCCCCCCAGTTTTGTTAAATAAAGAGAGTTTTTATGTATTTTATTTGACATCAGGAAGGGGGGTTAGGGAGGGGTAAGTGGAAGGACATGAGGGAGGAATGATGCACAGGCCCCCAGTGGGGCAGACCAGGGAGGCTCTTAGTGCTCCTCAGGGTGGAAGCTCTCCCGCAGGGTCTCCTGGATACTGACAGCCCACCGATGGACCTCCCGGGTGGCAGCCTGCAGAAAGTGCAGCCAGGCTCACAGCAACGCGTCCAGGAGAAGCACCAGAGTGGCCGGGGGCAGCTTTGGCTCCATGTTGCCGAGTGCTGTGGTGTCCCGAGTGAGGGCAACCAGAGCACACAGAGACAAAATGCTTTGCTGTCCCTCATCGAGGTAGACAAGCAAGCAGGGAAACCTGAGAACTGGCTGTCCGGGGGGGGTCCCTTTAAGCACAGACCTCAGATAGCCTCAGGCAGCAGCCCCACACAGTAAGTCCTGATCTGGTGCCCTGCTGGAACTGGTTCTGGCCAGCCTTAAATGCGATTCAGAGTCCACTCAGTGTGGACGCGCTATTTCGAAATAGCAAAATGCTATTTTGAAATGCATTTTGTGTGTAGGTGCGTTATTTCGAAATAACACTGTAGTGTAAACATACCCTTACTTTCAGTGGGAGATAATGGTGCTTCGCACCTTTCAGAGGAAGCAGATAATCTTGTATGCTTAGGCTTGTAAGCATTTGAGGAAACTTTGCCTATTTCAACTTATTTGAGTCCCCCCTTTTTTTTTTTTTTTTTTTTTTTTTATATATAAACCTGAATATTTTGCATCACTATTAGGGCCCTAATTTTCACCTGCTTTATATACCCCTCCCTCTGAGAGCCAGCTTTGTGACTGCTTCTGGTGAGGGAGAACGGGACAGGGCTGCCTTTAGAATAAGAGCTCTCAGATTTTACGAGAGAACCGGAATGGCAATTTGTCAGGAGCTAGAAGGCTGCACCCAATTTGGATAACTTTCCTGCAGCTTCAAATAGTCTGTAAAATTGACTGTATTTTATTTATAGTAGCGAGTTCATCATAGCTAAATTGTGAAACCGTGCCAGAGTGTAGTATTCTGAAACTGCCACTGAGAAGTGTGCCAGTTTGTATACCCTAGTTTTGAATGGGGAGAAACACCTATGGATTTGCCAGTGCTGTGTATGTGAAAGATATAAAACCTCCTTTTCCCATAGGGGGATGGGATAGGCCTATGGGGGTAGCTGAAGAGCAACAGGTGTTCTTGGCATTGAAGATCTGGCATGAGGAGAGGCGTAGGTTTCTGACAACCAGAACTATCGGTATGTCCTGTATCCTCTGGGTTGCTCCGTCTTCCTCTGCTAGAGCATCCCTATCCATTGGCTGAGTGACCTGGCATTTTGGAAATGAATTGTGTTGCAAACAGTCACTCAGGGCGAGACTGCACTTTTCCAAAGGTGCTGCTGTGCAGGACAGTCAGAAGTAGCAGTACAACATTGCCAAAATCCATTCCATTTCTAAGGTGTCCAGTAGATACACCATTTCTAAAAGCCATCCCTTTTCCACGCTGTGAGCAATATGACTAACTTGGCAATAGCCAGAAGCAAACATGTATATCAGGACTTAGGAAACAGATTTATAGCTCAAAAGTAGGCCGACAACTTTGATCATTCAAAGAGTTTATTGGCTAGGATTTGCCTCCATTCTATGACAGGGATTAAAAAAGATCATTTATCCTGGGAATGGAAAACATAATTGCCCAATTCTGTACACTCCCCCTGAAACTCTGGTATGGTATGATATCGAAGACAGGATACTGGGCAAGATGGTCCATGGTCAGAGCAAGTATGGCAGCTCTTATATTGTTTTAATTGGCTACAAACAATAAATCCCATAAAAATGAGGAATCCTGTGGCACCTTAAAGATGAAAGGGATTTATTTGGGCATAAACTTTCATGGGTAAAAACCATTTTGTCAGATGCGTGGAGTGGAAATCACAGACGTAGGGAGGTAATGCATATCTGCAAGTTTCTTTGTGAAGTAGATGGATTTCTGCTTCATGTGGCTAAATTCAGTGCCCCTTGCATGTTGACAGGTGGTTTGTACCCACTTAAGCTTATGCCCAGATAAATCCCTTTCGTCTTTAAGGTGCCATAGGACTCCTCGTTGTTTTTGCAGATGCAGTCTAACACGACTACCCCCCTGAAATAAATCCCATGAAAGAAAATTTGGTCTCTTCTACAGATTGGATCTCCCTGGTCGAGCATTCTCAGGATCCGAGTGGTCCCAAACAGGAGAGTTTGCTGGACCAGAGGAGATCAGGCCTCGGGCTCTCCCGGGGCTCCCTTTTTGTCCGCCAGCCAGGCCAGTTCGCTGCCCCCGGCCCAATGGCGGGGCCCCACTCCTGGACAATGGCACTCCCTGCTGCCAGACCGTCTGAGCTCCCAGCTGCTGGCAACCTCTGTAGCTGGGGTTCTCTGATTCAGCAACATCTGGGATCCTGCTAGACCGCAGATGTTGCCGGGCCAGAGAGGTTCAACATGTAGTTTTTGAGTCAGGTTTTACTCATGTCACCTAAGTAGAATCTTCACACTTATTCTAAATGTTTGCCGTTTGTTTTAATGTATTGTCTTGAGCAACTCTTGTTCCAGAAGCATCTTTTAAAACTTTCTTGTTTTTATCTCCATGGAGACTTGTTCATCACAAAAGCTTAGCCAGTGGTTTCTTAACATGTGAACAAGCTCGTTATTTTTAGTGATTTACTTTTAAAATACATTCTGCTTTCGGTATAAAAGAGCAAGTTTTTCTTTAGTTAATGTCGTGGGTTCAGCAGAATCATTTTGATTGAGGACCTTGTTTGTTTTTAGAAACGTATGGGTCTGAACAGGCCAGTTTAGTAGCACTTAGTTGCCCTGAATCATGATTGTTATCATTAATTTCTGTTAATTACAAAGGAGAGAATTGTCTTTGTGCTCGGTAGTTAGTGAGGGAGCAAGTTGCTTGCTGACTACATAATTGCCATAAAATTATGTGCACTGGTTAGAACACAGGTGCTTCAATATTCCATTCTTGATAAGCCTTGTGAGCAGATTAGACATCAGGTTGTGCTTTACTGATTTTCTTTGACTTTAATGTCTCAGTTGAAAGTTGCTATCTCCTACTTGGATAAATAGATGTAAAATTTTCATGTGATGTACAAACTACTTATACAGCAAGAGTAAAAATGCGTTCACCCCCCCCCCCCAAAATTCTCCAGCAATTCTTTTTTCTCTATTTCTATGTAAAAGATCAAATGGAGAGGGAAGATCTCACTACAATTACCAGTAGTCTAAATGCTCAAGTGGATTGTTCAGTGTGGTCCAAGATTCTCATACAGTTTTTGTGTTATAGTTTTCTGAGGAAGTTGCAACATCTGAAAAGCGTTTTGTGGAAAGACAGATGTCAAACGTTGCAGGTTATCCTTTAAATTTTGTAAGAGTACTTAATATCCCTTTCTTAATCGCCTTGCTCTGTGAAATGGAAGTGTAGTAAAGAACCCGTTATCAATGGTACTTTTGTTCCCTTTCAGTGGCTTCTGTGTCAAATATGCTTTATCAGTCAGAATAAGGTTTTCTCCCTCCCCTTCACAAACTTCAGTGGACTGCAAGTGAAATTGGAGATATTTGATGCTTCAGTCATACACTGATATCAACAGTAAAAAGGAATTAGAACTTAGCTGGCAGTTTTTGTCACAATAAAATACAGCTTGTTCATGTTAGTAAGCACTGCAGAGTGATAAAAATAATTAAAAATCTTCATACATTAAATAGACAGGACAAGGAGAAATATGAGGAGCAGATATGTACAGTAACGAGATGGAGTTTTAGTTATAATTTTGAAAACTGAACTTTAAATTTCTTAGATTAAATTTTTCTCTGTGGAACTTTTCAAATCTGTAAGTAGTAAAGGCATTGGATTCACAATGGCCTATTATCCATTGGCTTTTAAGACCAGAAGGCACCATTGTGATCACCTACTGTGACTTCCAGTTTAACGCAAGTGAGAGAATGTTGAGCAAATAATGTGTCTCATTGCACATGCAAGAGCATGTTTTTGGTTGGTTTTTTTGTTTGTTTGTTTTTCAGATGCTGGGTTCTCATTATAGTGGAGCTTTTATTTGAGACTTGAATAGACCTTTCATATATGGTCAAGGATAATCTTAGTTTAGAAAAATTGCTGGATCTAAGATACTTTTTTTCCCTTCCTTTACAGAGCTTGGTTATGATCCATATAATCCTGAGCTTCCCAAGCCTTCGACCCAAATACCGAATGGTGCTTTGGACGACATTACAGTGTCAACCCCTAGCATTCTGCAGCTGGAGTTGGTTAACAAGGCCATTGAAGAGGTCAGAAATGAAGTGGAGAGAGAACAGAAGAAGTATGAGGAGCTATTGGAGACCACAAAGGAATATAGCACATCTGAGGCGGCTTCGCTTATTTCCAAAACATCTGTGTTAGCTGCTGTGACAAAAACAGACTCTTTAGAATATAACCCAGGTAGCTATAAGTTGAATAACAACACAGACTACAACCCTACACCTTTGGCTGCGGCTAGTTGTTCACGTAAATATACCTTAGATACTTTTGATAATGCAAAATCCAAAGGTAGTGCACTGGAATATGTTCCCAAGGTTGTGGCTCCACCTAAAAAATACAGTAGAGTTGTCAGTAACAATAAGTATGTGATTGATAACTCAAAGCCTTCTACAGACTTGGAATATGACCCTCTTTCAAATTACTCAGCAAGGCTTTTGAGCAAAGCCAACACAAAGGAACAGAAGGGGACCAAAAGGAGAAGGGTCTCTAGTCATGGAGAATCTTATTCTCCTTCATGCAAAAAACACTGTAATGTATCTGATGACTATGGAACGTATGCCAAATTCTCTGACTCTGAAGAGGATGTCGACTTGGATTACCGGCCAACTTCTGTTAGCCGTTTACAATCTAAAGTCAGTTCTGAAAATGAATCAAGTGATGGGTTATCTATCAAAGAAAAGAGCACCAAATCGGAAAACCTAAATTCCCGGGGGATGAAAGAAATGGCAGTGCAATATGACATGGAAGATATTGAAAGTCCACGGAAAAATCTTGTCAAAGACTCATTGGAAAAGAACACAAAAGTGGCAAAGGCATCTTCTGGCAAGAATGAACAGGCTGTTGAAGACAAAGACAGCAAAGAGATTGCAAAAGACAAAATGAAAAAGAAAAAAACAGATGGCAATAAGCCACCTTGCCACAAAGAGGTGGACAAGAAGGAGAAAAATAAAAACACAAAGAAAGAGAGAATCAAGAAAGAAGAAAAATTGAAAATAAAAAATGGAGAGAGAAACTGCGAAGAGAAAAATATCAAAGCAAAACCGGATCGGAATTTGAAGAAACCAGAGAAAGAGAAAGTGGAAAAAGTGTCTAAGACAGAGAAGTCTAAGTCCAGTAGCTCAGGGAAAAGCAAGAACGAGGGCCTCTGCAAGGGAGCTAGCACAGAGAAGTTGGAGGTTAGCAAGAAGGACTCCATGCCAAAGGCAGCTGGTCTCAAAAATGGCAAACAAGTCTCTAGTGAGAAACACAAAGACAAAGGGGGCAAGACATCTGCCGCTGGTTGTCGAAAAAAGAAGGCAAGCTCTGCAGAAGTGGGGAACTCAAAAGACAAGGGTAAACTGAAACAGCGGACACTGAGCCATGTTGACCTATTTGGAGATGAGAGTGGGGAGGAGGAGAAGGCGGACCAGTCTCTGCTGGCTGCATTTCCAGCCATTAGTTCAGACTCTGATGAAGATGATGGCTCCTGTGGTTTTCAGAGTGACAGTGAAGGGACAAAGAGCATTAAACACTCCAAGTTGTCCAAGTCATCGTCGTCCTCAACTTCTGATGATATTGACTATTCCGTCCTGGAGAAAGATTTGGATTATGACTCTGACCCCATGGAAGAGTGCCTCAGAATTTTTAACGAGTCCACGGATGTGAAAACAGAAGACAAGGGAAGGCTCGGGAAGCAGGTAAAGCTCATTCTGATTCAGCATTAGTCTGCCATTTCCCTGCCTCCAAATCTAGATGTTAAACCAACTAGCTTTAGTGTCATTTGTGGGTGGTTGTTCTGCTTTTCCCATGGAGTTGGGGGAAGAGTGGGGAGTTCTCCCCAAGCAGTTTAAATTGCTATTCCATTTATCATTTTAACTAGTGCTTGAAAGTATTGGTGGCTTGAACATACTATCTGTTCCCATTCCCATCCTATCAATAGTAAAGTTGGTATTGGAAGTATTATCTAGTTACTATTTCTCTGTGTGTTGCTTTCCCAAACCTCTGGTTTTTTTCCAGTTTCTCTTTCTCTGGTTTCCTCCCTGCCATAAGTTGGAGACAGCACTGGAATCAGAGTTTTGACATCCTTCAGTTTTGAAGTGCTTTGCTCTAACAGAATTGGCAATTGTATGTGTTTCCAGCAGGTGTACTAGCAACCTTGTGTCTCTAGCTGGATACATCAAGTGCTTTGGAGAAAATCTTAGGGCCTTTCGGAGAGAATCCATTCCAGTATCATTGCTGATAGCCTGGGGACATCCATTCCTTCCTGCAACTTATTCTGCTGAGTGCAGCATGGCAAATAGCACCTGAAACAGGGAACTTTTAGAGCAATAAATTGATGGTGAAAATAGGCTAGTATGGCTGATGCTAACTGAATTGAGTGGAGGACTGAGGAGGAATCAGTTGGCTAGGTGTAGGGATTGGGTGTGCAGGAAACCCAAGACCTAGACAATTCACCTAGGTAGACTACTTCCTCCTATAGTATTTCCTGGCCAATAACTCCTATTTAGTGGGATATCAGGGTATTATCTAGTTCAAGGATTCTCAGATTTCATTGTCCTGTGACCCCTTCTGACAACATAAATTACTACATGACCCAGGAGGGGGACTGAAGCCTGAGCTCTCCCAAGCCGTGCGGCCTTGGTGTATGTGAGAAGGACAAAGCCCAAGCCCCACAGATGCATGCAGGTGGGCCAGAGTCAAAGCCCAAGGGCTTCAGTCTTGGTGGGGTCCTGTAACCTGAGCCCCGGGACCCAGGGCTGAAGCCCTCATTAAAATGGAGCCGTGACCCACTTTGAGGTGCTTACCCACAGCGTGAGAACCACTGATCCAGTTGATACTTTGAAAGGGAACCTCTCAAAGCCTTCATGTTTGCCATTGTAAACTCTCATAGTTGAGTCCTGCATAAGGATTCCTGTCATCCATCTATGAGTAGTGTCAACCCTGAAGTGGGAGGGAAGACTCACTAAAGGTATTTGGAGGAATTAAATAAAGAAAAAGAACATTTATCTATCTTAAATGCTGCCTGACAGTGAGGTCCCTATGGTTATGGCATAATCTCTGAATTAAGTGTAGAAAGCCCCATCCATGGAGACATTTAAAACTAAATAGGGTAAAGTACTAGAAAACACAGTCAGCAATAATCCTTTAATGGCCTCAGGGATGATGGGCTAGAAACAAACTAATCTCATCCTCCATCTTTTTGACATGAGTTAACTAGACAATGAGAGCTGGATGCATGGGTGGCTGTAAAAGAACAGAAGCACTTGATTTCATGTCAGACATAATGCTGTCAAGTTTTCTGTTGGGGCCACTTCATTGGCACCGTAGCAAGTTTTTCTGGAAATGAAACTGGGAGTAGAACTTAGGAAAATACTGACTTCCTGTATTCAAAGAACCCCCCCAAATCTTTATGGCCACTCTTATCTTTTAGGGAGACACCTGTGACTGCAAAGGAGAGTACTAAAGAGTTGCATTTAGCTGAGACAGGTGTGTTGCATGGCTTCGCTCTAGTAGGAGGAAGGCTTTAGAGATGAAGTTGAGATAATTAGATGCATTCGGCAGGAGCTGAACAATAGCATGACACCAAAAGACAAATGCTCCTAAGCACCGGAGAAGTTGCTGGTGGGTCTCAACTGAAGCGACAACCGCTGTACGGGGAAGAAAATTTTGCTCCCTGAAAGAATGATTGACTAATAAAGCTTCTGATTCTAGATGTTACTTTCTATAATGGCACCAGTCAGAGCCTAGTGCCATCTCTTGCTGACAAGTAATGACATTTGTGACCCTGTTAGAACTTTGGTACAGGTTGAATCTCCCAAATCCGGGACTCTGGCTAGGGCCACAGATGTTGCTGGACCCAAGAGCCATGAGCAGGAGCTAGCCGAGAGAATGCGAGGGCTGAGGAGCCCTAGCTGGGTCAGCAGCCGCTGGGCTGGGCAGCAGCTGTGGAGCGCCCGCCCCAGTCAGGGAACCCCCGATGTCAGTGGGGTCAAGTGGTGGCTGGGCCGGGGAATTTCTGGTGTCGGCTGGACCAGGCGGCTGCTGGGGACCCGCGGCCAGGGATCTTCCTCTTCCTCCCTCTCCCCCCTCCCCCCCAACTGAAGCAGAACTGGTAGAGGCAGTGGCCCCAGCTGGGGAACACTTGGGAATCTCCAGTGGGGTAGAGTGGCTCCAGCTGGAGAATCCTGGGGAACCCCTGTGGCAGTGGGGCTGCAGTGTCAAGGCAGTCCTGGCTGGGAGACCTGGGGGACGCTGGAGCAGCCTGCGGGCAACAGCATGGGGAGCCTCTGCCTGGCCAGCATTAGAGGGGGGCATAGCAGGGCAGGGAGCCCCAGGGAGAGGAGCCTGGGAGCGGGCAGCCAGCAGGGGAGCACTGACCTCCCCTGGTCCAGCAGCTCCCTGGTTCGGGACAACTCAGGTCCCAAGGGTGCTGCACCAGGGAGGTCCAACCTGTAGAAGAAATTATAAAGGAATTTTCAGTTTACTTGATTCCGCTGGTTTAATAGTTCAGAAGAAAATAATTACTGCTTAATCACAGGTGTTCATTTGATGGTGTTTAGGAAAGGATGGGTAGGGGTCAGTTAATTGTCTGTGCTCCCATTGTCAAAAGCCTCGTGCTTTAATAAGAAAATCCCAACAATAATAATAAACTCTACACCAGCAATTTTAAATGAAGAGTTTAACAACATGCCAGTTTATTATAGCAGGAAATGTTTATCCTCATCTTAGAGCTTTCCAAATGTTGCATAGGGCAAAAATGGTGGAGTTCTTAAAACGCTTATTCCCCATAAAATGTACTGGAATGAGAGCTCTAATTCACTTCAGTGAAACTGTGTAAATGCAGTGTTATGTCACAGACTGGAAATCTTCATAGGGTAATGTGTATGGTTCCTTCTCAAAGCGATGATCTGCTCCTTGCACACCTAACATTTTATGTTCCTTTATGAAAGCTTTACTTTTCCCTTTCTGAAGAAAGATTCCTTTCTTTGTATCCCATTTCTATTGAAAATTAAGAGGAGAGAGTTGTTAAGGAGAAGTTTGTCTTCTAAGAGGGAAAGATGCCTCTGAGTAGGTGTTTATTTAGGTATGATCTGGTTTTAAAAAAAATACTGTATATGAATGTATGTAGCATTGCACACTGAAGTAACTCCTGTTGTTTTATTAGGGGGGGAGGCTCTGGCTTCTAAATGCAACCCGGAGCCCCAGATCTCAATGAGTCGTTAATTTTGAATATATTTATAAGACCAGATTTTTAAAAGAACTTAGTGCGTAACAGCTTCTATTTTGGGACTTAACCCCAGCAGGATGATCCTGTTATCTGGATATATCTCATCTAATCTGTTCCCTGCCATTGGGGGGGCCTTAGGCATAGGTCTTTCCTATTCTCTGCCTGTAGCACACAGTGTAGTCTAGTGGTCGGCAACGTGCGGGCTGCATGCGGCCCACTGGGGTTCCACCTACGGCTCCCAGACCCCCTGTCTGCCCCTTCCCCACAGGCCTCTTCTTGATTCGCAGTGTTCAAGCTTTGGGAGGGAGGGAGAGGAGCAGGGATAGAGTGCAAATCAGCAGATCCTTGGTGCTTCGAAAGTACGGAGGGGGAGAGGGAGGAAGCGGGGACTCCAGTGCCCCTGTGTGTGAGAGCCATGGGGGAAGCGGACAGAGAGGGGTGCGCAGGCTGCACGTGGAATCCCATTGAGCCAAAGGAGTGCCATGTATGCCGCCCACTCGCTAGTCTTGGTTGCCCATCATTGCTCAAGTTTAGTCTCTTGAACGGAAATGTTTTGATCTAACTAAAGTGTTTGGGCTTAATGTAGGGTATCTGAGTGAAATGTAATGACTTGTGTATATATAGGTGGTCAGAGTAGATGGTTTGAAGTAAGGATGTTAAAATGCGTTTATTTAGATAACCGTGTAACCACTGAAAGATCAGGGACTTTGTGGGGGAGGGGGGAGGCTGAGTGTAACGGCGAAGGTTAACCAATGAGCCAGGCTCATCGGTTAACCATGTACACGAGTAGAGTCACATCCCTAATCTGAAGGTACCTTCTGGCCTTAAAGACTGTAGAATGCTAAGTGGTCAGATGGAAAAAGAGTGAATCTTCTCTTGAGGCCCCTGAGAGCTGAGCAGTTTTGAAAGCTTGGTCATAAATGCCACAGTGGGAACTCCTGGGTGTGCAGCGCTCTTGAAAATCTGGCCCTTGTTTATATGCTTAAGTAAGAACTGAGCTTTTTCTTAAGATCAGGTCTATAGCTTTGTGTCTGAATGTTGAAGTTGGCTCCCTTGAGAACTCAGCTGGTGGCTCTTTTGGAGCATTAAAAACAAGAATGACCAGAGCACAGATACAGCTCTGAACAAGTTAATATGTGAAACACTTACTGCACATGCCTGCATAGCTCAAACAGCTAACTAGAGTTTTATCAGAATAGGTTGATTGGTTTGTCTGTTTGCTGGTAACAAGCCTGAGGTGTCAACCCAAAAGCGGCTTTTATTCTGGCAACTCAAGTGTCTGGAAGCAGGCACTTTAATAAGCATCTCCTCTACAACAAATCTGTTGTTCAACTCTTAGTTTCTGCATTGTGAACAAAGCATCTCTCTGGTATCGCTGTGCCTCAATGGATTTGTCTTGTAGATGGTGCATTATTTCTTAAATGCAGCACTGTGGCATTGAGTTTCTGTGCCCTGCAGTTTTTCAGGGTCTGCTATGTGAGAGGTCATTATGTGGCCCCCAAAATTAATCAATCTAGAGTTTGTTTACATTCCTTGGTTTTAAAAATGTTGCTAACATATTGAGGTATGTTAGTGGTTGGCAGGTAAACAGCATGGTTAAAGATTGAATGCTTCAAGGGCAGCCATGAGAATAGTGTCTGTATTGGATTATACCAAGGCATCCTATTGTAAGGTCCATGGAAAGGCTGCATGGGTGGGAACAGTAATGCTGTTATTCAAATGCTTCACTGGTGCCTCTTCTTTGGAAAGCTAGCTCCCTTCAGTAGTTTAGCAGCTGGTAGCAGTTTGTGCTCCCCTGCTGTGTGGAAGCAATTCCTTTTAGGGTTCCATTATCACAGAGAGAGGCTTTCCAAGCCTCCCCAGGGAGTAGCAACTTGAGTCCATTCAATTCTGGAAGTTTGCACTTTTGTTTTGTAGCCACTGAAAGAGGAGGCAAGTGAAGAAAAGGTGGATGATGCTTTAACCACACTATTTCCTGGCCAGAAAAGGAGGATCTCGCATCTTGCCAAGCAAGGAAATGTAAGTGTAAACCTCATTAGCAAGCGTACCATTTGGAGACAGGGTTAGTGAGTTTTCTCTCCTATCATATGATCAAAATGTATTAGGAAACCACACAGCCTGTCCGTGAAACAACCAAATCCTAGGGCAGATGACGGAAGTATTGGCAGTGGAACCCTGTTACATGGCAGTTTTCTTTTTCCCACTGAATAATTTCACTCTGTGAAAACCTTTTTGCTTTCACTCTGAAATACAGTTCTACTTATCTCTCTTAGTTTATAAAAAGAGTCTTATCAAACAAGTGAACTGGCTGAAGATATGTAATTTGCTAAAACACACTGCACTGAGCTCAGGGTTCAAAACACCCTTTCTGCTAGACTGTGCCAGTGCATCACAATGTGCAGAATGCAATTCTACTTACAGGGCTGGTAACTGGTTTTGCAGAAGGTCAATGGGAGTTTTGCCACTAACTTTACTTTTTGCTTTTGCAAGACAAAACTTAATTTAATAAGCTGTCTTAAATACATTACAGTTACTGTACCGGTTACTCTGTGTATTTAAGACAGCTTATTAAGTTTTGTCTTGCAAAAGCAAAAAGGTTAACATAGTGTATCTGCCTGAGTCTGAAGCACTATAAATCTGAGGGGCTGTTTCCCCTTTTTTGTATTTGCTCCATTTTAACCAGCCGAGTAACTGATTTTACACCTTTTTTTTTTTTTTTTTTTTTAAATACACATACTTTACTGCTTTGACCAGGATTTCCAAAATGGATTGTTCTTCTTTCCATTCAGCCTGGGAAAGGGTGTTTTGAACCCTGAGCTCAGTGCAGTGTGTTTTAGCAAATTACATATCTTCAGCCAGTTCACTTGTTTGATGAGACTCTTTTTATAAACTAAAAGAGATAAGAGATTGAAGTAAATGGGTTGGAAATTTAACTCAAATATGCATTGTAAATATGTACATGTTAGGCATTTATGTATCTTTGGATAAATTTTCTTAATGCAGCTACTAACTCCAAAACACTTTTCAAAGACGTGAGGTAGTCATAGTGCAGTCACTGTCTAGGCTAACAGCAGTCTTGGTGTGCTCAGCAACAGTGTGCACCTAGGCTTGGACATTAAAACATGATCTAGAGCAGCGGTTCCCAGCCTTTTCCAGATATGACCCATTTTGATAATTCAGGAAGACTTGATGACCCAAGGCAATTCAAAAACGGGGGGAGGAGAGGGACAGAGCCACCTGGGGAGACACTTGGCGACCTGTGAAATGTAATGGCGACCCATATTTGGGTCCTGACCCATAGGTTGGGAAACCCTGATCTAGAAAGATAATGTTGACTAGGAAGTGGTATTGTTGCCTGCTACTTTCATGTCATGCTATAGAACCCTTAACTTTTTCCTTCATTGTCAGAAAACCTTTACCATGTATATGCATGCAGAGTTAGATTCACAATATTGCTATGTGCACCCCAATGAGATTATTGCAATTGTGTACCTTGCCACTGACGTCTCAAGAGCTAAAGTAAAACCAGAAGGAAAAGGAGGTGTCCTTTAGTTGAGTTTTCGAGAGCAGATTTAAGGGTGGGGAGGTAGGAAACCTCACTTTCGATTCTGCAGTAATCTGAAGCTATTGTCTGTTGGTTATTTATTCTGACTGCGGAGCCCAGATATCCACATCAGACAGCAATAAAACAGTAGCTGCTGATTAGCTTGCTAGTTTGTAGTCTCAGCGAAGAGGCCAGGTATTTAATGGGTTGTAGAAACTCCACTCCCTTCTGAAAGACGCTAGATGTGTACCCAAGCAGTCAGGTTTGAGATACGGCGAGTGGGAAGGGTGAGAGAGTTTGGACTGCCACTGCCTCTTTGGTGTGTGTTCTCTTGCTAGAACATTTCAGTCTTCATTGCTGTGCATTCTGGCACCTTTCTTGCATATTGAATTTTCACATGAAAGAAAATGCAGGTGTAATTTTGGTGTATATAAGTACTGTTTGAAATGAGCCATGTGCTTTTCAGAAGGGTGCTGTTCTAATGAATGAACAGACCCCTGAATTCTAGTCGTTCTGTTCTGGTCCTGTAAACACAAGTGAACTGGGTTTTTAAACAAACTAAAACTGAAGAGAGCTGCCTGAAGTAACTATTTTGGAAGACTAGCATGACTTCCATTTCCATCAATTGAGACGCACAACTCTTTATAAACAAAATAAGGCTGGGTACATGGTACAGCATAAGTTAAGCTATTCAGGAGGGTGAATAAATGCCACTCTTCTCCCCCCCACATCCTCAAGCAACACAGATTACACTGACGTGAGATCTGGTATGGACAACGCTATGTCTGTGGGAGAAGTTGTCCTGCTGATATAATTATTCCAGCCCCCACAAGCGGCAGTAGCTAAGCTGCCCGAAGAGCTCTGTCCCGTTGACTTAGTGTGTGTGCACTAGCAGAGCATCATAGAGTAGCCATGGACAGGGTTGCCAGTTTTGGACATATTCCTGGAGGTTTCATCACATGACACACTCTTATTCTGGGAGACTATAGGACAATCCTGGAGGGTTGGCAACCTAACAGCGATAGCCTAAATCTAGGGACCTAGAGTTGTAAAAGAGCGTTAGGGTATGGACTTCAGCAAGCAAACAGGTTGGTTTTAGAAAACTTTGTATCTCTACAGGCAGATGTCCCGAGCAAGCCTGTGATCCGACCGTACCGCCCGCCAACTGCCCAGGAGGTCTGTTACCGGAGGATTCAGCTGGCACAAGAGCAGGCAGCACAGCTGGCTGTGGCAGTCCAAAGGGCCTCCCTTGCCTTGCCAGGAGGAAAGAGAAGGATTGCTCACGTGCCAAATGCAGCACTTTCCACAGCCGCAAAGCAGGGTAAGTCACTGCTAGCTTCCGTTGTCCACGGCCCCTTTGCTTTCTTCCACTGAAATGGCATTGTCTCCTTAAGAATTTTTTAAAGATCGTAAAAGCATCAGGTGTTTTACAGCGAGACTGTGGGAAACCAGAAACGTTCCTCCAGTTGAGGTAGCATTAGCCATATTCAAATCTGTGTGTGATGGGACAGAAGTCTGGGATGTTGTGATTTTCCTGTTCCCTCCCCCCCAACTGAAAAATCCCATGGTTTGTTTTCTGAGAGGCAAGAAACTCTAGGAAGCACACATGAGTTTTTGTAATGCAACACAAAATGCATGTGCGACCCACGTCATGAGCCTGTTTGTTCCTCCTCAGCCAGGTTGTCCAAAACAAACAGCTTTGCCATTTTGTTAGTAAAACAAGGATGCCATTATCAAGTTTCCATTCTCTTCGCTAGTTAGGCCTAAAGCACTTTTATATCTGCCCTTAGATCTGGATTAGGGATGTTAATTATCAGTTAATTGAATAGTCCATTCACCTCATGAATTCTTATCCGTTACTCGACTATTCTATAGTCCCTGGTGGTGGGGTCAGCAGTGAGTGCGCTCCGGGCCTCCTCCCGAGGAGCTCTCTTCTGCTCTGTGCTGCTGCCTCTAATACAGGTGCCAGATGGGGGAGCTGGTCTGTGAGGGGAGCCAGTTTAAAAACCAGCCCCTCATGGACTGGCTGCCTGTTGCTCTGCGTGGCTGCCTCTGATAGAGAGGCAGCAGCATGGGGTGGCAGCAGCCCCTGTCTGGGGGTGGGCTGAGCTCCTGGATCTGTTATGAGCCGGAACTGAGCCGGGTTGCTTGCCTGCCTGGCTCCTAATCTACTCCCACTGCAGCTCTGCATTTAGAGTGTGTCTCAGACCCGGCGCGAACTAGGACTGAGCTGGGCTGCTGGCCAGCCTGCTAAAAAAATTTACTGGTGGGGTGGAGCAGAAATACATGTAATCTATAGCATTAATCTGTAAGATTTTGCTTATTGGTTAATCGACTACACTATTACATCACTAATCTGGATATGTTTGTACCAATTTATTTGTTTTTTTCAGTATGTAGCATATTACAAAATTCAGACTAATTTGAACCTTTTGGACTGAACTTAAGACAGCTGGACAGGAGTTGAGGTCTTCTAGAAATTGGCAGATTCTGAAGGCAGATGGTCCTGTGTGCTTTGACTTTCTTTCCTCAGTTTTCCATCACTGCCTTCACAAACATAGTTAAGGTGTAGAAAGCTGGATTTTGGGTTTTAAATGCTGGATGAGATGGTATGAATTTATTTTCCACCAGTCATGATTTGGCCTCTTCTGTTCAGGGTTCAACCTATAACCTTTGTATTTGGGATAAAAAATGTTGGCAAAATAATTGAAAGGTTCTATAATTTCTGTGAATGGCTTTTTGATTTTATCTCTATGTAGTTCTAATTCTTTTTTAAATTTGTTCATACCAAAATTTCACTTAGCCTGTGACAGTGGTATCATCAGGTTGTAATCTCCCAGTTTGTCTGAAACCTGTATTTTTAAAAATGTAATGCCTTTCTTTTGAGTTCCTTGTTTGCATAAAATATCTGTTGTGTGTGTTAGGTTTTCAGGCTTGTTGGAAATGTCAACATGCTAGTTGTAATTGCGTGCCAGGGCAGAACTCCACCTGCCACCTTCTCTTCAGCATTCAGTGACCATTGAATCCTGCTGCTAGATACTCTTTTTCTTTCTTCGGGCACAAATGACTTTGCACATTTCATGTTCATATTCCTACTTCAGAGTGACACAAGTTCAAAAAGTAGAAAAATCTGTGTTGACTTTTTGTCAGGATAAAAGCTTTCACAGCACTATAAGCGTTACTTCCCCACTCCACTGTAGGACCACGCTGGGTATTGTCAGTACTCCCACAAAGGAGATCT
Organism: Pelochelys cantorii; assembly: GCA_032595735.1. Classification (NCBI taxonomy): domain Eukaryota; kingdom Metazoa; phylum Chordata; order Testudines; family Trionychidae; genus Pelochelys; species Pelochelys cantorii. The sequence goes on from CM064354.1 coordinate 3,288,385, forward strand.
GGAGATCAGAATCTAGAACCCTCCATTTAGAACTTTTTGGATGAGAAAAGATGTTTTAAAAATTATTGGGCTGTTTCTTGACTTTATGACATAGGAATGTTATGTAGGTCATTGGGGATAAGCGTCCTGGTTCTTTTGGTCTATGATACCTTTAGCACGTTCAGCATCCAGGGAGCCCTGTTTTCTTTGTCCTCGGCCACCTTTGCAAGGTAAGTTATAGAACCATCTTGATGATGTAGTATCCTGTTTTAAAGGATTACCTGTGGGCTATCAACTGGTATTAGGGGGGGAAAGGAAAATTAGAATGAAGAAACTAACCTTTTTTCCTCTTTTGGTTTGAGAGTGGACTCCCTCTCTATGTAACCATGGTTTAGTAGGAATTATTAAGGCTCTTACCTTTTTAAATCTAACTTTAAGGGAGTACAGGACTTGAAATTATACCTTTTAGCTCTAAACAAACTACAGTATCGTCCTAGACAATTAACTTTGTAAATGGATCAAGTCAGCAATGCTAAGCCATTAAAACCAAGTTAGGGAAAGCATTTATGTTAAAGGAAACTTAACATAGTTTGCTTTCCTTCACTATACTTCTAGTGTTTCTCATTTCACCCCTTAAGTTGAGGGCAGCTTGCAACAAATTAGTTCATTGGAAACACAAATTCTGGCATCTGTATTTCCTTCTGCATACAAAAACTATCATGCTGGGTATGAAAAGAAAGCCAACCACTTCTCCATGTGTAGCGTGAAAGGAGGGTAGTCTACACTGCGACGCTATTTCAGGATACTTCCGATATCCAGAAATAGCTATCCCGCATCTTTGAAACAAGCCCGTTATTTCAAAATATAATGGGCTCGCTATTTCGACGTCCCTGTAAACCTCATTCCACGAGGATTAAGGGACGTTTCGGGATAGTGGTTTATTTTTAAATTTGGCGCCAAATTATGAAATAAGCTATTTCAAAATGAATTTGAAATAATGTGAGCTATGCAAGTTACATAGCTTGTGTAGCTTACTGCGAGCTAAGGGTGCAGTGTAAACGCACCCGCAATGTCCTCTAACAGCAGAGAGGGAAACATTGCCTATTAATGGTTAGCTGCTCCTCTTACAGGTCAGTGCCCCGTCAGTCCGGCCCATAGTGAAGACATGTCCTATGACACAGCTTCTGTCATTAACAGCACATCTTCACCATACGCGCTGCATCGGTGCGGCTGCATCAATGTAGTGCAGTAGTGAGGACAAGCCTTGAGTGTCATTGGGAGTGTGAGAGTCTAGAGCTTAGCCTCTCTGAGCCCCTTCCCTTTTGCTATATCACAGAAGCATTGTCTCAGGAGGGGGAAAAGGACTTCCAATAACAACCAAGAACTCTTCTGGTCAGGCGATGAATGAGTCCACTTTCTGATGCTCTGAGGGCTTATTAAGAATGATATTCTTACCTGCCCTTCCAACGCCATTTGAGGACATGACATTCGTTCATTCTGTATTAAATAAAAATGACTATTGGATTATATCCAGTACTGTGGAAGAAAAACCCAGGAGCATTTACACTGATCACGAGTAGGAGAGTGACAAAATTTAACAGATGTCTTAATTCTGACACTAATTCCCAAATCAAAGACTAGCTGTATGGCACATTTCAGCAGAAACTTCCACCATCATCACTACATGGGTTAGACACATCCCCTCTCATTTAAAAGACCTGCTCAGTGCTTTCTCCATTGACATGGCAGATAAGCACAAGGAATTAAACTTGCCACCATTCCTGCATCCCATTTTGCAGTCCAGTCTTTGAGCATTGGGTGTTCAATCTGACAAGTGAAAATGAGTATTGTGGCTGGGATTGCTGTCTAACTGTGCATTTTCTGTATCCCATAGCCACTGTGGGCGTTAAGAAAACCATTCCAGTCAGCAGCGTGACAGTCCCCAATGACTCGGAGGCACCGGCTCTTACCCTGAAGGCCCGTACGCTAGCCGGCATGACGTCTAAGACCACTACTACTGTTGTACAGAAAAGAATAGCACATGCTCCAAGTCTGCAGGTAAAACATTCTCTTGGTGTATCAAACCCATCTCCGTAGTATGGCTTTTCCCTTTATTCCACACTGGTTTGTTTGAGTGGAACAGTGTGCACCTGCAGACTCCCAGGCACTGAGTTTCAGATAACTGCCGCCACGTTCGAAGTGGATTTCCCACTCTTACTGTGCATACCTGCAGTGTGTAAACACGTAAGTATTTGAGCAAATGCTCCTCTGACCATTCCGTTCAGAGTGACCTCATGGCAAATGTGGTTTCTGTCCTAAAAGTAACCTTTTGAAAACCACCTGGATGTATCTGCAACTGAATTCTAGTGTTTAATATATTGTGATCTTATTCCAGCTCTAATCGCCTGTCTTGTGCCTGTACCCTGTTTGTATCCTCTGTAGATTTGTGGCTGTTTGGGGCACAGACCTTGTCACCTTGTGTGTTTGAAAAGTGCCACGTAGGTTGCAGCTCTCGGTGGTTGGGCAAAAAGGGTGCACTTCAATATCGTTACTCACTTGAGTGAGGTTTTGTCTACACAGAAAAGCTTCGGGGTTTTGTAGTTTTATGTGAGGTGTGAATTTAAACTGGTCTAGTTATACCAGTATAGCCCTCTTTGTGAACACTCCCTTATTCCAGAATGAGTGGCTTTTTTCAGTTTAGCTCAGACTCCTTCCCAAGTGACATTAACTAAGTTGGAAAAAGGCGTGTTTTCTATGCAGGAAGCTCTCCTGGTATAATTACATCTCTTTAAAGTCACACCTTAGATTATGTTGAAAAAGGCCGTAGCTTAACGAGCACTACGAGTGATTTTTTTGGTTGTGTTAAGTTAACTTGATTAAATAACCGTGACTGACAGAAGCACCCTTTTTGCCTGTCAAGACCAGGCCAATGGCATGGCAAAACAAAATTTCATCTTTACTGTAGCAGTTGTTGCTGCAGGTTCCTTTTGCCCCACAGTCTCTCCTGGTTCACCTCAGTCTTAGCTTGCAGCATGCGGGCCTGTTCTGTTCCTGTGCTTCTCTTGAGCAAAGATTGGCAAAAACAGTACCAAAATGTTGGGTGGCTTTGAGGTGTGACCATACAGTTTATAGGAAGAGACTGGAAATGTATTGCTTGTAATATAAGCTGACATCTAGAGCGTGTCTGCACAGCAATCATTAGGTGCAGTTACAGCACATGGAGGCATGCCCTAGCTGGCTTTGATCTAGCTAGCTTGAACAACAATAGCAGGGAAGCCATGGCAGCTCAGATTAGCTGCTCGCAGGGTCCTGGGCAAGGTTGTACCAGGTAACTAGGCTGGGTCTCTGCCAAGCCTGCTGTGACTTCTCTGCTGGTTTTGTTCAAAATACCCAAACCAGCTCTGATCTAGTTGTCTGCGTGTGCTGCAGTCCCAGCTCTGATTGCAGTGAAGACAGATCTTTTTAGGAATATGGCAATGGTTGGTTGTACCATACTCAAATACAAAGAATATTTGTATTTAGTATTCCAAGACAAAAATCTTTAGAGCATAGAAAGTGCATATGAGTTATACTTACGGTAAAGGCTCTTATAAGCACTTTGTAGATGGCGCACAGAAAACCATACAAAGACAGGAAATTCAGTGGCATAATTAAACTTACGAGAACCCCAAACCGCGAGTATGGAAATTCAGTTAGGTTGCCAAACTATCTTAACTCAGCCCCTTAGCGTGTTGCCAGCCTCCCATTTTCCCTTCTTTGCAGGTGGAGTATCGGAAATGTGCACCACAGACTATTGGTTTTATGTTTGATTTCATTCAGTCATGTCTCCGATACGAAGTGTGATGCTTTGTCACCACACTAACCTTGACTCTTTTAATGTAAGTGCTACAATTTTCCTGGTGTGGGAGGCTTTTCTATGTAGACATACTAGCTTTGCATCTAACACCACTGAGACTACTTGTCTGCCTTGTGGACTCTTATGGCCCAGTTCCACTCAGCTGTAACAAAGCATCCTAAAAATGTCACTACCTCTTTAAAATAAAAATACTGTGGGGGAGCAGAGCAGTTGCAAGTGTTGTTTTTGCTACTGCAAATGACACACACTGTACTGGGGTTTGAGCAGATTTTCAGAAAGGAAGTCACAGCACTATTAATAACATCTGGGAAACATCAGATACCCAAAGCAATTTGTTGCTCAGGCCCTGCACAACCTTTTAATTCCTTTCCTTTTCTCTTCAGAGTGCTAGCTTAACGAGGCCAGTTATTCCCACTGAGTTTGGTGCCAAAGTCCCAACGAATATTCGCCAAAGGTATCTCAATCTCTTCATTGACGAGTGCCTGAAGTTCTGCTCTTCCTCCCAGGAAGCATTTGACAAGGTCTGTGTTGGCACCAACTTTTCAGAACGACTTTAAGGAAGGCTTTTTTTTCCTGTTTGTCGCGATCGCTTGGGGTTATGTTTTCTAGCTGTGCTGAAGCCAATGCTGCTTATTCGGGAGGGAAAATATGATCCTTAGAAAAATGGCAAAGATTACAACTCCAATAGACTTTCTTCTTGCTCCCTGCTGGGAGATGTATGCATGGTCCTAGGGAAATCATCTTCTGGGTTCCTGGCTGAGAAGTTGAAACAACCAAAGCGTTAGTCTAGAAAGTCCTTCCCAAGCATACTGGAGAGTTAGTCAGTCGCTACCAAGAGGAGTAGGATGCAGACATGGTCTGTAAAGCTCATGTTACCTCACTATTGTGTCTCAGATTTTCAGGAGCCTCACGGTATCCTGTTAATACAACATTAATATGTCCTGAGGCAGAGTGGAGAGAATCATGTGCTTTACTTTGAGAGCCTGACTGCTGCGGTCAATTGGGTAAATTCAGGATAACATGCGCCACATTTGTCTGTCTGGTGCAAAACAAACTCCAGGAGGCTTTTTTTTTGTGTGTGTGTGGCATTTCCCCTGTCTCCCTCCCAGTAAGAAATGTTGCTATTCCAATGAGAGCTTGGGTCTGGGGATGAATGCTTTCCTGTCTGCTCTTCTGCATAACATCATTTTTGCCCGCTTTATGCTTTTATGCTGCCGCCAGAGAACTTATGAGACCCGGGCCCACCGACAGGAGGGGTACAGGGGGCAATTGATCCAGGATCTGGTGATTCTAAGGGGCGCAGGGTTCCCCGGCCACTGTCGCTGCTACTGTGGCAGTGGGGGCAGTCGGAGCTTGGCCCCCTTTGAATTGGCACCACTCGATGCGGTTCTAAGGGCTAGGGTGGGGGTGTGGGCTGGCAGCACTGAGGGCTGGCCATGCAGAGGGCTGGCTGCCCACAGCCCACACCTTGCCCCGGGGCCCACAGTGGCTATCAGCCTCGCTGTGAGCACCTGTTCCATAGACAGAGTCCAGGGTTGCGCTATGAATCTAGCTGTTAAACATCTCCATGGAAGAAGGTGGTTTCCGATGGCTAGTGTTCAAATGCATCCCCTCCATGACCTGCTGTTAATCCTATTTTCCCACACACGTAAGAGGACACCAGGCAGTTTCTGAACTAGTGTCTTGCCTTGTATCTTGGCACATTGCTTCATTGGTGCCAGTTGCGCAGACAATCACTTTGCTAGCGCAGGAGGGGGCTGTGTTCAGGAAGAATTGCTTCTTTCCCACGCTACTGAACTTGGTCATGCTAAAGGAGCAGGTGGTAACAACCTACATTGTTTGCAGGCTCTCTCAGAGGAGAAGGTGGCTTATGAACGCAGTACCAGCAGGAACATCTACCTGAATGTGGCAGTGAACACGTTAAAGAAGCTAAGAAGTCTAGTGCCCAATTCCCCGCCTTGTGTAAACAGTACGTACTGCAATGAGGATTTTCAAATCCAAACCCAGGATGGGATTATAGGCAGCAGTGACACAGATTGAAAAGTCAGACCCATTTCTCAGATGCACTGTGTTAGAAAGGCACCCAGCTGGAGTTAGCTATAATAGTCCTCCTCGAGAGAAGTGCTGCACTGCTTTGTAGGCTGTCTATACCTAATGCTGCAAGAATGGGGTTTTTTTAGCCGAAGTTCTTTAAAATGAAAAATCCTGCTAATGGAGTAACTTTCATATGGTGCCTTCAAAGTGAGAGACTCGTTCATCACCCCAGAAATCTCTTACTCGCATTAAGCTCAGAGAGAGAAGAGAGGAGGGTTAAGACATTTCATTATTGGCTCTCAAGAGGGTACATTAAACAATCAATTTGTGCTGTTCTTGTGAAAAAAAAATTGTGATCTCAGCCTCCCTCCCCTCCTCTCCTCCCCCTTTACTTTCACAGCCATTAGTCAGGGTGGCTGAACTTTGGGAGGCAGGCCTTTTGGAGAGCTGCCAGTTAATGATGAGTACAAAGCACCTGTGAACCATTATCTAATGTCTTCCCAAGTGCTGAGGTTCTTTTCTGAAGAAGGGTGAAAGATTCAGGGTAGAAATCTGGTTAGCAGAGCTCTGGCCCTCTTGTAGGCCTTGGTGATACTGTTGGATAGAAAAAGCAGTGGGTGATGTCTTTGGCAGAAATGCTGCAAAGCTGAATTCTGCCTCTCCTCCCTGCTCGAGAGCTTTCAAGGAAACAGCCTCACTTTCCTAGCTACAGAGCTGGGGCAATGGGTGCATTGCCTGCTTGCACTCGGGGTGCGTTTCTGCCAAGTAGGGATGCTGTGCAGCAGAAGAGGTTACGGTGCCCATGGCTGAAATCAGGCCGGCGGTGTGGCTGCACTGTTTGTCAACAAGCCGGATTGTGCTATCCTAGCCCACGGGCTTGTGTGGTCCAGAGCAGCGAGCATGCGGCTGATGGGAGTCCACTGTAGACCTGTACAGACTTTCTAGCTGCCCCTGGGAAAACCACAGTAGGCTGACGGGAGCAGTGGGCCTGTGCCAGGCTGGAGTATTCCAACAAACAGGCCAGTCTCAGAGCACCAAACAAATTCCAGTTCCTGAAGGAGAGAGACATTCTAAGGGAGTAAATGGAGCCATCCTTTTTCCAGCTACCCAGCCTGTCTGTATCCGAGCTTCCCACTGTGTCATGCCCCAAGCCGCAGCAGTAAAGACTCTACTTGGGATGGGTGGCCACTGAGTATTTGACCCTTTATTGTTCCTGTTTACCTTCTCCCCCTCGCTGCAGAGACCAGTAACAGGAAGGTGGTGTCCCATGAAGCTGTGCTAGGTGGGAAACTTGCTGCTAAGACGAGCTTTACACTAAACCAGTCAGGGAGCTTGCGGGCAGAGGACCTGACAGGTAAGTCCCTTTTGCTCTAGCTCCCTAGCTTGCAGGTCAGAGGTGCGAGTATAACAGAGCTGGAGTAGGGGAGGGCAGCACTGCGCTGCTCCATGAGACAATGTGGCTTTGTCGTCAGGTCCCAGCTTTGCACGTGATCACTTATCGAACAGTGCACGGCCTATACTGGGTACCCAAGTCTGCTTAAGAGCTGCAGGCTCATTCATTGCAGTGGCATGTTTGGCATTTGCCCTCAGCCCTTGGGGAAAAAGGAGTCCTCCTCTGGCTGATGTGCACTGTAGCTGCACTCCCTCTTCTGGGCCATCCCTTTGGGGTGAATTCATTGATCCTGCTCACATGGCTTCGAAGTAACAGGTGGTCAGAAAACGTTTTTGATGTGTTCGGATTTGCAGATGCCTTTTGGATGCTCCGTATCACTCACTTGCCTTGTCTTCACTAGGGCTTGCGTTTGCCTGCCTGCCCGCCCCAGAAGGGCGTAGTTCTTGTGGGTCCCTCTGCATAAGGCGAGAGTGTCTGTATTCATCATTAATGTATTTCCATATGTTCTGTAGGATTCACTTCCTAATGGTTTAGCAACAGTGTACTAAAAGGCCCCATTGTAGGCAAAGAGTTGGTGTCATGGCATTATCGCTGTTGGACCTAATCAGTTTAACGTTTATCGCTGTTGGACTGAATCAGTTGCCAAACAACATAGATAGGCTGTTGGGGAGATCAGTGAAAAGCCATACACGTTACTAAGTGGCTGGAGGGACTGACACACGAGAAACGTTTGAATGGATCCCTAGCTCAGCTAAGCAATATCGGAAGGAAGCACACCAGTCTTTGAGTATTTGAAGGATGTAAAAGCCAAGCATGGAAGAAAGTTACTGAGAATGGTACTAGGCACAACGGAATGAAATTAACAAAGGAAAGCCTAAGCTGAAAATAGGGAAAAACCTCCTGACTGTGAGACAAATGGCTGGGGATCTGGTGGAAGGCAGGCACAATTAACCATATATCGGTTAAAACATTTTAAAGATTGAAATAATGTATCAAGCTCCCAAGTGTGCACTCTCACTAGTGAAATGTTCTAAAGTCTGACCCTTCAAAGGAGTTCTGTTTTGGGCTGCTTTACCAGTCCAAGGCCAAAAATCTGACCTAGGTGTCTGGTATTAGTTGCTGAACAACTCTATAATCAGGTCATGTATGTCTACCCCCGCGTTTGAAAAATGTTGGCCTTGGAATCCAACATCCTTCTTTAAACACTGAACAGAAGATGTAGGAGCAAGCCTGAGACAACGGGACTCTGTGAGACGCAATGAGTAGCGCAGCTGCCGCTTAGAAAATGGTTGCTATTTTGCCGCTTCAGTAGTGCAACATCAGCCTTTCTTTTGGTCCCTAGGAGCTGCTTTGTACAGAAGACTGAAGGAGTATCTCCTGACGGAGGAGCAGTTGAAGGAAAATGGCTATCCAATGCCGCATCCAGAAAAACCTGGCCGTGCTGTGGTTTTCACTGTGGAAGAGAAGAAAACGACAGACTGTAAGCTCTGCTGGCTGTTGTGGCCAGCAAGGTTTGTTAGCCAAAGTACAGCCTGTGTTCCCCATGCCCTCCTGTAGCCACCCACATCCCTCGAAATGAAGGTGCAGGCTGAGGACACTATAGATCCCAGCCTGAGGGTATTCACTTTTGTCAAGGTAGAACTTCATATGGCAAGACCCTGTGTTTCTGCAGGCTGCCCTTCATACTGAAGATGAGGGTGGCTGCAAATGACTCCCCATCTTTCTGATGAACTGGAGGTTCCTAAGGCTTTGTGTCCTGGAACACTGTTTTCCGTATAAGTCTCAGCACAGCGCCATAGGCCATGGGTGTTGGTTCTAGCAGCTGTCAGCAGCAAGAATTTCTTGGTATTACTTCCTTGGCCACTGACTAGCATATCCTCAGAGGAAATGGCCTGGATTGCAGTCACTTATCCTCCATCCTACCATGGAGCATGGCTGCACTATAGACCTCAACAGAGATAAAAGTTTATTAGCTCCTCAGAAGTTAGTGTGTGTAGGCATATGGTTGATGTCCAACTTCGGCTGGTGTTGGGTCGGTCCTGAGGGCAGCAAAGGTTCTGTGCTTTTGGGAACAAGTGTCTAGACTTCAGTATTGGAGTGGAGCACTTTTTAATTGAGTTCCTACTCACCTTCCTCTCATCCAGCAGATCCCACGAACTTCACTCTCTCCGGGCATAGTGAGCGTCTCTAGTTAGAATTCAGAACATCCCAAGACTTGTAGGCCATCCAGTGTCTGGGGAGGGCAAATGGCAAATTGTTTCACAGAGCACCTCTCGGGGAGCTGTTTAAGGGGTTTCCAAGCAGGAATTGAGGGATACTTATTCTAGGGCACAAATAGCTGTCGCTCCCATGAAGTGCTATGATGGTTTAAGAAACAGTGGGCCTTGGCTGACTGGGTCCCCATGAATGCTGCAGCAGGATTTAGACTAGTGTAGTTTTCAATTCTGCCACTTGGGGGTGATACTACATGTAATTTTAAAGGCCCTTTTAATAAGCAGTGGATCTGATTTTCTGAAAAATATCTGGTTGGAGAAGTTAAACTTCTTTTTAAGCTTAGAGGAGACCAGAGTCCTATAGACTGAATAAAATGTCTGGCCAAATTGCAAAATATAAATGCATCATCAGAATTTATATGAGCAACTAAGGGATTTGAGGTACCTTGTTCAGCGGAGTTGGCCATTTGGTTATGGAGAGATCGCTGGCTAAGGCACGTTATGTGCTCGTCCATTTCACACTTTGGGTATGTCTAGACTACATGCCTCTGGCACCAGAGGCATGTAGATTAGGCTACCTGGCATAGGAAAATGAAGTGGTGATTTAAATAATCGCCGCTTCATTTAAATTAAAATGGCTGCCGCGCTGAGCCGATCAGCTGTTTGTCGGCTCAGCGCGCTAGTCTGGACGCTCCACCGTCGACATCAAAGGCATTTGTCGACCACTCCGGTATGCCTCGTGGGATGAGGTTTACCGGGGCGGTCGACAAATGCCTTTGATGTCAACGGCAGAGCGTCCAGACTAGCACGCAGAGCGGCAGACTAGCATGCTTAGCCGACAAACAGCTGATCTGCTCAGCCCGGCAGCCATTTTAATTTAAATGAAGCGGCGATTATTTAAATCGCCACTTCATTTTCCTATGCCGGGTAGCCTAATCTACATGCCTCTGGTGCCAGAGGCATGTAGTCTAGACATACCCTGAGTGTCCACATTTGTACTGTGTTTACTGATGCATCCCTCATTGAGGTTGACTGGTTTTCATGCTATCACGTGCGGTGTTAAATGCTTTATTTTCTGAGCTGACCAATCACTTACCTTCATGGAGTTCTGAGTTCATAGTATTTAAAGCTTTCTGTTGGTGGATTGGGAGCTTTGGTTTTGGTGCTATCAGTGACTTCAGCCATTGGAAGCATACATCATTATGTTATCACAACATCTTGAGTGGAAATATAAAGTAGATAAGCCTATACAGTCTTCATGAACGCTTGTTAGCTAAAATGATTCTGTACTAGAATGCAAGGAATTATTGTACTCGGGTTGCAGGTACTGCTATTAGCTTTCTGCCTTTGGAATCTCCCTTTTAATAGTGAACAAAGCAGAAAACACAACAGGAAATCACCTAGCACTCTGTTTTGTGCCTGTTTCCTTTCAGGTGATGCACAAAGCGAGTTTTTAATCACTTGTGGTCATTAACAATCCTATGGTACGTTTTGGAAAGACCAGGGATGATATTCCAGGGATCTGGGCCACGTTCCTAATGAAGTTCATATTGGTGAAGCACTGGGATGGGCTCCCTAGGGAGGGGGTGGAATCTCCTTCCCTAGAGGTTCCTTGGCTGGAATGGTTGAGCTGCTTTGGGCAGGGGGCTGGACTTGATGTCCTCCTGAAGTCTCTGCCAGCCCTGGGATTCTATGATTCGATGTTGTGCTTTGCTTAAATACCTTGTGAAGTTCTATTTTGGTGTTAGTTTGTGGTGTGCTGTTAGTGTCATGTTTCACCAGGAGCTGCATTTCCCTATGACAGCTAAAGCATTACAGCATTTTTAGTAAGATGCAGTCTTATGGCTAGGGAAGTTTAGATCCTGCGTAATTGAATAATCATATAACCGCATCAAATGTTAGCAGTTACACAACTATTCGATAGTCCCCAGGGATGGGGACGGCAGCCTGTGTGCTCCCAGCCCTGCTCCTGGGGAGCCCCTAGCTACCCCACGCTGATACAGAGGCAGCAGTGCGGGATGGCAGCGGGTGCCAGTCTGCAGTGGGAGCCCATTTAAAAATGAGACCAGAGTGAGAGAAATGTGCCTTTTTCTCTGTATAGTCTAATTGGAGACTTTGTGCTTTCAAATCCGTTATAATTTAGAAGATTCAAACCAAGCTTCTTTTACAGTTTGTTCTTTTACAGGGAAGAATACAAGCTAAGTTTGAAGAAAATTGGTTCAATATTTATAAGGTTTTGGGCGCGAGTGTCATGTTCTCATGTGCTGTTAATACCTTTCTCCATCTTGTGCTACACAGTTTCTAAAGAGGCTTATTTGGCACATCCTTTTGTTTTGAGGTGTCTAACTGCTTATTTCCATCTGAGCACAAGCCATGGTAAAAGTGACCTCGTTTTCTGTGTTCGAGTCTTTTTCTTTCTTGTGAAATCAGGGAAATGAAATGCAAAATCTAAACATTAACACAGCATTAAGGTTGAGAATTCCAGCATGGAAGATTCAGGAGAATCAGTTAACGTTTCAGCTGCAAAGTTGGCTGAGCCATGGTGTGTGTGCGTGCACATTGTGTTTTCTAATCCTGTGTTTCCTGAGTATATCCTAAGTTATTGTGGCCATATAATCACTCAAAATACGCAGGATATGTACGAGGCCAAAACCGAGAGTGCAAAGCAATTAACAAATATTAAGCCTCATTAACACCTCTAGTTGGCATGTAAGCGGCACTATACGCAGTGGGCAAACTGAGCTCTAGATGCTGAATTTCCCAGGGTCACCTCTTTCGTCTTTGGGGGGGTATAGGAATCCTGGCCTCCTCATTCCCAGTCTTCCCTGCTCTGAACACTAGGCAAAGCTGTCTCCTGTTCCTTTCTGACAGTGGAGATAAGTAGTTTAATATACTGATTGCCCTGCTTAAACTGTCTGAAGTCAGCTAACTGCCCTTGTTGTAAAGCTTCGTGCAGGGTTTGCTGCCGCTGTGGTACCGAATACATGGTCTCGGCATCTGGCAACTGCATTCGCAAAGAGGAATGTCTCCATCACTGGGGAAGACTACGCAAGCAGAGAGGTGGGTCTCTTTGGGGAAGGTGTCAGCAGAACAGCAGCTGTGCCTTGCTGTTGAACACCTGATCTGTTACTAAACTTGAATCACTCCAAACGCCGGTTGTTTTGTGCTTTGTCGCTTTTTTGTTTTCACCATGAAACATTGTGCAGTGTAGCTGTGAACGGGCAGTTTGTGATTTGCCACTTGGCGGCCCAACACATTACAAACCAGGAGTCAGAGTGGACTTGGCAGGTGATGGTGTGATCCTTGAAATGTAACGCTGTAGCTGGAGCAAAGATTTAAATTAAAGAAATACTGCTTCCGCTGCCCTAGGAAGGGATGTTAAGAACCCAGTAAATGGAAGCAGCAGCGATGGTGGGGAACCAGCTTTTAAGCTGGCTCCTCCTAGAGTCGGCTCCTGCTCTCCCCCCCTCCCCCCCCCCCCGCCACCTGTGATAAAGGTAGTGGGGGGAGGGGGAAATGCGAGTAGTTGACTCAACTACCCAATAAGTCTGGGCCTATCGGGTACTCGACTACTTGCATATATCCCTAGTTCCAGGCACTGATAGGGCCTCAGCTGGAGTACTGGGCCCAGTTCTGGGCACCACGCTTTGGGAAAGATGTGGATAAATTGGAGAAAGTCCAGAGGAGAGCCAGGAAGTGATGAAAGGTCTGGAAGTCATGTCCCACAGAGAAGACCAAAAACCCTGGCTTTGTTTAGTCTGGAGAAGAGAAAACTAAGGGGGAACCTGATTAAGGTTGCCAGGTAGACCCCGCCAAAAAACCGGACACACTTGATCATGAGGGGGGCGGGGTGGGAAGCAGAGTTGGCGGGGGGGGAGGTCCGGGGGCCGCGGGGCTAGCCGGGAGAAAGTGGGGGGAAGCAGAGCTGGGGTGAGGGGAAGCAGAGCTGGCCCCGCGGGGTTGGCCAGGAGGAACGGGGGGGGGGGGGCTGGGAGGAAGAGGGGCCGGGAAGCAGAGCTAGGGAGGGTCGGGGGCCGCGGGGCTGGACGGGAGGCGGGGGGGGGGGCCCAGAGGAAGGGGCATGGGAAGTGGAGCTGGCGGCGGGAGGAGGGGTGCAGCCACTGGCCGCAGCCGGAGTCCAAAGGGCCACGTCCCCGGCAGGCACTCCCTCAAGTTGCTAGTAGAAGCCAGAAGCTCCCAGCTGAGAGGCGGGGCCGCGATTGGCGCTGGGAGCCTCTGGTCGCATGCAGAAGCCGGGAGGGGGGAGTGGCTGGGAGTCCCAGCCCCTTCCTCCCCCCCCCCCCCCCCCCCCCCCCCGGGCTTTTGTACATGACCACAGGCTCCTAGCGCCAATCATGGCCCTGCCTCCCAGTCTGGCAACCCTAAACCTGATACGTCTGCAAGTATAAAAAAGGTTGTTACAAAGAGGAGGGTGATGTATTCTTTTTCTTCACCACTACCAGTGGGGTTAAATTGCAGCAAGGGAGATTTAGGCTAGACAGTCAAGAAAAACTTCCTGTCAGGATACTTAAACATTGGAACACATTTCCACACACTCCCTAGGTATCATTGGAGAGTTTTAAGAACCAGTCAAACAGCTGTTGGGAATGGTCTCCAGCCCTTAGTCCTGCCTCAGGGCTGGAGACTGTACTAGATGACCTACTGAGGTCTCTCCAGTCCTACATTTCTATGATTTTATATTACCCTATGGCAGTTCTTCCCCTCCCCCAGCCCTGTCTTCCTCTATTAAACCCATTGTCCTTTTAGGATAATGGCTTTTGGGCTTTGAGAAAGGGTCAGGCCACCTCTAAAAAAAACTGTAATCTATTTGGAGTCGGTGCAAAAGCACGTACTGTACTGGTAGGGGCAGAGCTGACTTGCTCTGTCGCCAGGCTGGTAATTATTGTGCGTGGTGTTCCGCCTTCAAGCTAGTTTCCTTTCTAGAAGGCGGGTGGGGAGCAGAAGGCTGCACTAACTAGCAGGTCCAGCAGTGTGACTATCTCCAGAGTGAGGAACTGCTGAAAGGAGAACTGCTGGGTGAAAATACGATCTATTAACAAATAATGCTGGTCCCTGGTGGATTAAGTGTATCCACTGAATCAGTCATTAGCTTGTTTGTAGGGCTCTGTGTGAACAATACAAAGCAGTGGCCACTGCCCCAAAGAACAGAGCGTTTTCAGTTGAATTTTTCCCAGCAAGAAAATTTGATTCTAAATTTGAATCTTTGCTATAGCTTTGAAGATACCCCCGTGCACACAGAGCCCCCATCGTTCATGCCTCTGTGTCTCAAGCCAGTGGCTAACCAGATCCGTATCTGGCTCTCTGGCACTGGCTCCTTGGCTGGGAGGGAAAGACTTGAACCAGGCTTTTTGACTTTGCTCCTCAGTCTCTTCATTTAACTGCTCTAGAAATGTTAGCCAGTGATCCTGAACGTGTTGCGTTCTGTCAACACAGCAGCTGGGAGGGCTAATGACCAGCTCAGATGGACACGTACTCCAATTCTATTCAGCTAGTGTCTAAAAATAGCAGCGTGTCCATGATGGCTTGGGCGCAGGTCATGTGCCCAGGGGCTTGGGTGGGATTGCACTCGAGTGGCTCCCTCGAGCTGCCGCCCATGCCAGTGTGCCACACCTTTCTTTTTAGGTACTACCTCGAGCAGATCTAGCATGTTTGCTACACAAAGTGGGAGTTACACCTCCCGGCGGCGGCGTACACGTACCCTTTAGCTGACAAGGGTCTTTGCTGTCTCTGATGTCTAACTCTCGTCTCTTGCCATTTCAGTGCCGGGGGGATGGGAAACTCACTACAGCTGCTGTTCCGGAGCGGTGGGTTCACCAGGATGCCAGGTGGCCAGAGTAAGTTATGCTTTCTCCCCTTATCCATGACCCTGGTGATCTGTCACTTACTAACTTATGGGCGCTTTCAAGAGACACGCGCTTGTTTCTTTGGGAAATGGGTTTAAATATTCATGGTACTCTGTTGTTAAAAGGTTGGAAATGTTCTTTTAAAAAGCCACGTGGCAAGAGAGGGGTTTCTACCTGGACTTTGACTGATTCCAGGCAAACCCTCCTGCGTGGTGCCCTCAGGAAGTTCAGATCTGCTCTGTGTTTAGAGCTTCAGTAGGTTGGTGCACTCCAGCCACAAGTACAATCTCTGCTGTTAATGGAGCTGGTTTGTCACACGCATGGGCTTTCCCCCCACGTTCCTTTCCTCACATGCCCACAAAAGCCATTCTTGTTTGGAGGGTGGCGGGGGGAGGGTTTCCTCCCTCATTACAGGGTTCCCTCGAAGGTGCGCAGCTGTGCGTGTGCACACCAAGAATTTGAGGTCTGCCCACCTCCACAGCAGAGCCGCGCAGTAGCTGCTCCGGGGTGGCGCCACGTGGTGGGGTGGTGGCCCTGCCCCAGGAGCAGCAGGGCAGCCACTATGCAGCCCTGGCCCTAGCTTCAGCCCCTCCCCAGGGCGTGGTTGGGGCCAGCTGGAGCCATGTGGTGGGGGGGCTGGGACTGCTCCTGGGGCCAGGGCCGGGGCCAGGAAGAACTGCACAGCAGCCCCGGCACCCACCCGCCGTGCAGCCTACCCCAGGAGCAGCCGGCTGAAGCTGGGACCAGGGCCATTTGGTGTCTGCCCGGCCGCTCCCATGTGGTGGCTGTCAGAGCTGGAGCTGCGGCCCGGGGTGCTGCTCTGGGGTCAGGACTGTGCAGCTGGGGGTGTTGGGTGTGGAGCTGGCAATGGAGGTGACGCGGGTGGTGCAAGGCCAATCGAGGCATTGGCGGTGGCAGGGGGCTGGCCAGCGGATTGGGCAGGGGCTGTCGTGCTGCGTGGGGAGAACGAGGCCTCCACAGGGCCCTGTGGAACGCGGCAGGGAGGCAGCCCAGCTCAGCTTGTTGGTCACCTGCTGCATGTGCGGGCAGCACGTCCAGAGCCAGCGGTCCGAGCTGCTCTCTGGCCGGCACTCGTTCTGCCTGCGCTGTCTGACTGCTACCTCATGCCGCCCCTGCTGCCCCATCCCCCGGCCCGAGCACCCCCCAAGGAGCTGCAGCCCCCTGCGTCCCCTTCCCTGCTGGCCCCTTGGCCGATCTCTCCCCTGCAGTGCACCCCAGGCAAGTTGTCTGTAATGGCCTGTGCTTTTTATTGTACAGATCTATCTGATCTCTGGCATATTTCGAGGAAATTGCTACATAGAGTAGCAGAAATCTAGTACTATGCCCATGATGTATCCAAAGAAGGCGTAACAAAATGAGCCGCTCTGTAATAATGTAGGTAGGCCTCTTATCGGTGAGTGTGTTCTATGAATATACTGAGTTCAGCGGGAGATTAGAAAGTGCTGGAGGAGGGGGAAGCAGGAAGCCATCTCTTAGCAAATGAGGATTGGTAAGGCTGTTTGCTCTGAATATTTTACTTCCTCCTCGCCAACCTGCAAAACTAGACTGACCCACAAGAAGGGGATGCTTGTGGCTGTAGGGCAGATATTCTTTGTGTTTACTTAAGGGCCTCCTCTCTCTTTCTCTCTCCTCTTCCCCCCCCCCTGCCCCCCCCCCCATGATAGCTCATTATCAGGAACTAATCCTTGCAGATGTTTTCTGTCCCTGACTTGGTTACATACTAAGTTCCCTCTAGGCTGGAGCAGCAGCCGGGGCTACTGTGCCGGAGCTGAAGCCAGGGGTGCAGTGTGGCTGCTCCTGGGGCCAGGGTCCCCTGCATCCCCGCTCCCCCGCCCTGCTCTTTTCCCCTCTCATCACTGCCCTCTGGTTCTCAGTTCCCCCTTCAGCCCCCCCCCCTCACTCCCCCTCCCCCGGCTTCCTACATCACTGCCCAAGCCCCCCACTCCCAGCAAACACGGGGCACTGCGGGAGTCTCTGGGGAGCAGCGCCAATGGTGGGTATCACAGTGGCACCCATCCGAACAAGCACCCAAGACCTCGATATTGGCGCACAAGACAAAACTCACGCGCTCACAGATGGAAAATCTCAGGGAGAGGGAACCCTGCTCATTGCCCTGGTTTGTTCTGTCCTCCTCCACCCCAGGGCTCAGTGCTCCTCCCCGCCCCCTTTCTGGACAAGTGCTGGAGGGGAGAGTCCAGAACCCACAAGTGCTGCTCCAAGTCTTGGGGGCCCAGCACCTGGGAGTGACTCCTGAGATCCAAGTGAGCGAGCAACCGGAACAGGAATTGAGCTCTGGTCTCCAGTTCCAGGGAGCAGAGTGTTGCCCCCAAATGCTTATTTTGTAAAAGGTGCTTCTCTTGCCGTGTGCAAGGTCTAGGCTAGCCCTGACATACGGCCACTGGCTAGTGTCAGCACCTGCCCCATCAACTCTTCCCTTCTCCCTTGTTTCACTGGCTTCTCTGTTCTTGCCAGACATTTACTTTTTGGGCAAAGGGACATGGTATAGAACAGAGCGCGAGGGAACGCAGAAGGGGCTTATTGAGTTTTATTGGGCCCCAAATTTAATCAACTTCAAAATGTCTGATATGCCCCACGTTTCTTAAAATCTGTAGCAACAGAGCTCATTCCCTCCCTGTTTTTGAGGCCCCTGGCTGGCCCTGCAGCATGGCTGGAGAGGTCTGTACGTCCTCTTAACCTGGTTCCAGTGCTTGCCATGGAGAAACAAACAAAAGGCAGCCATGTTTGATGCTGTGAAGTACAAGGGCAGCTCCAAACCCCCAGGGTTTGCAAAACTCACGTGGCGTTAGGGGATGTAGAATTATCCTGCCCTGGCCCTTAGCACAGAGATGAGATTTCCTAGGCTTTTGACGTTCTCATTTTTTATTACTCAAATAGTAGACAAGAGAGCTGATGATTTAAAAACATTGTCTATCTGGCAGTGTTCTATGGAAAAATACAAAGGGGGGAGGCAGAAGAAACTGACACGAAATTATAGAAACGTGACTTCTCTGAAGGCCTCTGTATTGTCGTTTGAGGCCATCTTTAGCCATAAAACTTCACAGCCTTTCAAGAAATAGTCAGTCACGCTACTCGTCTCTTACTTAGTGGAGCCTGCTGCAGGGTTCTCTGGGATTGAGGGATCCTCTTGCAAGTGCTGTCTCCTAGTTGCTATTGTGCTGTTGCTACATAGCCTTCATCCTTCTTTCTGTTTTCTAATCAAAGTGGGGGAGTTTTCACAGCATCCCTTGATGGCAGAACCAGTGTCAGTAACCCCCAGCCTGTGCCTGGGAGGGAGCGTGGAGTGTATGCGCTTGGGAGGAAAGGGAGGAGAGCTCTGCTCATCTGCTCTGAAGTTGGGCATTGTAAGCAACACGTAGCTGTAGCCACGGCACTATTTAAGTGAATGGGATGTTTGGCTGATCTCCTCCTTGACAAAACATTTACATCTTCTCCTGCCAATGTACTTAAAGCTGCATTGCAACTAGCAAATTCAACAGCAGATGGCAGACTGTGGCTGCCCAGATGTCTGGCTTTCCTGCAGACCAGCATCTGAAACTGCTGTGCTTCCACAGTCATGGTTGAGGGCTGGTTCTACTCCTCTAAAAGCTGGAGGTAGTAGAGCCCGGGAAAGCGGTGTGAGGAAAGACACAGCCAGACAGCCATTGGCTTTCATTGGTCCCAGCCAACCTGGTAGGTTCTTTTACTGACCCCAGTTATATTGCAGCCTTAAAAGGGGGAGGAAAAACTCCACTTGAGACTGAGTGTCCAGTCTTTTAATTATCTGCATCCTCCCATTTCTTAGCAAAATAAACCTGCTGTATGTGCACGGCTGCAGCGCTGGCAGGTCTGGTCAGTGACTGCATGGAAATGGTTGAGCTATCGTGCACAGAGATAGGGCTGCTTGGAGATTTTCTCTGCCGGTTGCAATGAGGGGCTGCTGTACGTCCCATTTGTTCAGCTTCCTGCCCTCGGATTTGCAGGACTCAGTTGTGCAAACATGCAGCTCTCTCTGCTTGTATTGGAGACCTTATAAGCATCTGCTTTGCTTAGCCTACCTCCTTCGAACCTTTTCATCTCTGCAGCCACCTTGACATCTGATCTCTTTGCGCCCTGTTGCTAAACCTAGCGCCAGATGTAATTGAATTCTGGGACAAAGAGGAGCAGCAGACCAGTGAGGTGTGTTGGTCTATGGAGGAGATGATGGAGCTATGTAAAGTAGCCATGTTGGTTAGGGGTATGTAGCTGGAGAGTTGAGGGTGGTAGTCAGGCAGAGCCTAATGAAGTGCCTAAGCCAGGTGAGAACAGGGAGAGCATTGTTAATATAATCTATGATTCTATAATTGGAAGGTGTTTCCTGCTAACTGTGTTCTGGGCTAAAACTCCTTGACCTCAGAGCTTTAGTTCAGGATAAGGTCATTGCTTTATAACGGAACAATAATTTGAGCAAATTTCTGCCTAACTTTTCTTGACGTAGAAAGAATGAATGTTATTTATTAGTGATTCCTCCTTGTGTATACCTCCTTGTGTATACCTGTGTATACTATTTAACTTGTCACTCAAAGATGAGCTGCAGATGTGATGCTAGATCCCCTGGATTCATGTGGATGTGAGAATCTGGCCAGGTTTGCCATCCGTGTTAAAGTTATTGGAAGCAGTGGATCACCATGTGGTGCTGCAGAATATCTGCATTTTTCCAGTCTGTTCTTGCACAAGGCTGAGGGCATGGGGGGTGGTGGTATCTATTAGAATCATAGAATCCCGGGGCGGGAAGAGACCTCAGGAGGTCATCGAGTCTAGCCCCCTGCCCAAAGCAGGACCAGTCCCAACTCAATCATCCCAGCCAGGGCTTTGTCAAGCCGGGACTTAAAAACCTCTAGGCATGGAGACTCCGCCTATAGTAGTGTACCAGTGTATTGTAGTGTAACTGCACTAATTGGTGCTTTATAAATCGCTGGGTACCAGCTCCCATTGGACCCTTTGGCCGGCCAGTCCTATCCTTCATTTGTTGTGTTGGAAATGTAAACAAATTGTCTGTCTTGAATCTGAGATTTGATCTTTTGGAAAATGAGTTGTCAGTCTCTGGTGGTGATGGGATTTCATGTGTGGCTTTTCTTTTTCAAGCAACATGTCCAAGATGGCCGGAAGGAGAGCCTGGAGGGCTTTGTGAAAACTTTTGAGAAGCTGCCTACCACGGACGGCTATCCAGGGATCTATGCTTTGGACTGTGAAATGGTGGGTACCTGGGAACGGCAACCCTACGTGAAACGGTAACGTGCATGTGCAATAGGGCAGAGGTAAAGCTTGGGGTGGAAGCAGGCAGCTGTCTGCAGCGAGGTCTGTTCTCGCGCCTTGGTCTCCCTCAGGGAGCCTGTTCAGAAGAAAAGCTGCTCTTGGGCTGCTGCCTGGTGTCTCTGAGTGGGCGTCTTACCCGTCCGCAATGGGAACAGCACCTTCTAATCTGCTTGCATGAGGAGCCCGGGCTCGGGACGCTCTAACCCTGGGCGTATGAGCATCCTTCTGATGCTGCTGGTGACAAACAAGCCTGTTCAGGATTGCTGTGTATCCAGGGATTGTACAAAGGGGATTACACTTTTGTAGAGATCCTTTTTATGGAACTGTTATTAATGTTTATACCAGAAGGTGGCCTTGCTGTCTGAATAACTGACTCTCCCCACTGCTGTGCTCTGTAGAGTTGCCTGTCTATAGGCCGTGCTGGGGGGCGGGGGTCATGTACGACTGCTAGGTGTGGTGTGATACATCTGCACCTGCCATAGTTAGCATCAAAGAAGACTCTTCTTTTTTTCCTTTGGCAGCCCAGGTGATCGTCTGGCTGCGTGATGTCACAGCACATGGTGGGGGATAGTGGGAGATGTATGTTTAATTGATCAGTTGCTGTTAATACTTAAGATGATACATTTCTTTTGAAAACTAGTAGGCAAGTGGCTGGTGTTAGGCTGCTGCATAGCCAACTAATATGCATTGGCTAACTTGTCATTCAGGAGATGCTAGCGCTAAGGTGAATGGGGCCGTGGTAGGAGTCTACGTAAATAGCAAGATGTGGGTTGAAACCATCATGCTAAGATCAGCTCTTTCCTTCTTGGGGCTGGACAGTGTTACACCAAGCAAGGCCTGGAGCTGACCAGAGTAACCGTGATCAATTCTGACCTGAAAGTGGTCTATGACACCTTTGTCAAACCTGACAACAAAGTGGTGGACTACAACACCAGGTAAGAGCAGCCCCTCCCCGACTGAAGTACGGCCAGGGCCTTGAAAAAGCCTTTTGACTCTGCTTTCTGGGGAGAGAGTTTAATAACCAATGGCTTCATCAGGCTAACACAGAGATCTCAGCATGGCTTCCTGCCCAGAGCCTGTCAGCACCACTCTTCAGCTGGCTTGAGAAGTGATGACAAGGCATTTCTCAAGTCCTCTCCAGCCGTTTCTACCCAGCAGCTGCCTGCGGCTTTGATTAGCATTCGAAATGGCCAAGCTCATTGGTGGCTGCTTTTCCCCTCTCGTGGACTTCCCCTCAAGCCCAGCCACTCACTTAGGGCCACGCCATGTGGCTGCGCTCAGGTGAAGGGCTGATTTCAGCAGCTCTTGTAACAGACAAGCTGCTGTGCTGAAACGGCCCAGAAAACGGGAGCCAGGCTACGATTTTTCCCACAAAACGTTTTCCTGCGTTTCATGGCAGAGGTATGGAAAGCAGGAGGAGCAGAGGCGTATGCTTGCCCTGCAGGACTGCACTGGGCCCATGGGGTCACATCACCACCCAGGTTTGGTGCATCTGCCTGCTCATCTTCTTCTGTGGGGGGGTGGGTGCACCACACCTGACTGACCCAGTGAGCAGTGCCCCCAGGGCAAAGGAGCTGTCACTGCAAGGGTGACGGGCTGTATTCACAATCACCACGAAGACCAGGGACACCGCACCAAAACTGCGGCCTGGAAGCAGGGATGCTAAGAATCGTTTGAAAAGGTAACCGTGTAGTCCTAGTGGCGAGGTGACGCGGTTGCACGCACGGCGGGCTCTGGAATGTAACTGTTATACTGCAGAGCCCGCAGTATACAACTGACATGTAACCGCAATAGAAACCAATCTGTGGACACTTATTGGTTAACCGTTTAGACGGTTACATGTTTGCCTCCCTACCCGAAACGAGCTGTTTCAGTAATGGGTGCGGGTGCTAAAGGGCATCTCTCACCACATTGTGCTCCAAGGGTCGCTGGTTTGGATCACTTGGCTGGAAGCTTATTCCTGAGACCCTGAGGAATTGGAAGTGTTCATTGCCTCAGCCGTGTGGGTGTTGCTAGACCGTGGCAGGCTCAGCCCCACTAAGGCGAAGGCCCCTGTTGCTGTCGTACTGCAGGTTTTCAGGTGTGACGGAGGAGGACCTGGAGAACGCAAGCATCACCCTGCGGGACGTCCAAGCTGTTCTGTTAAACATGTTCAGTGCAGACACCATTTTGATAGGACACAGCTTGGAAAGCGATTTATTTGCACTAAAGGTAACAAACCCTGTCCCCTCCCTTACTTTCCTTTAATCCGCTTCGTCCTTACGTGCCTGCTCTGTTTCTTTTGTAATGCAGAGTCTGCTTTCGCAAGA
The DNA here is from genome assembly GCA_032595735.1 of Pelochelys cantorii. Taxonomy (NCBI): domain Eukaryota; kingdom Metazoa; phylum Chordata; order Testudines; family Trionychidae; genus Pelochelys; species Pelochelys cantorii. The sequence goes on from CM064354.1 coordinate 3,311,346, forward strand.
GCAGAAAGATCCCAGTAGGACAGAGGTGGGGAACCTTTTTGGGGTCGGGAGCCACTGACCCACAGAAAAATCCATCAGGGGCCACACACAAGTGAGAAGCCCCCGACTGAGAAGGAGAAAGATGCTCCCCACATTCCCCTCACACACCAGAGCCTAGGAGGGCCCAGTCGAGTAGATTTTGTGTGCTCCAGCCCTGTGGGTGGGTGGCAGGGGGGCTGGAGCGCCAGCACGGGCTCCCCAATATGGGGGGGATCCCTGAGCCTTGGAGGCCGGATCCAGGCAAACCGGGGCCCACATCCGGCCCCCAGGCCTGAGATTCCCCACCCCTGCAGTAGATCCTTGTTGAGCCTTTGGAGGCTGCCAGATTGCTCAATAGGCTGAGCAGGGGCACAAGGAGCATTTCAAGTCACTAGTGATCTTACCAAGGGTTCTCTCCTAGCTGGGTTTGGCTGAGTGGGCTTGCGCTGAGTTTGTGACCGGGCCTGAGGCAGCTCGTCGAGTGTTGGTTGAAGGCCGGAGGAGATATGACCTTCGCAGGGCCTGTGCCATTAGGTCCCCGAATGAGCTCTAAGCTGACGGGAATCGTTAGAAGAACACCATCCCCAGCGGCACAGATGGGTTCCTGGTTGATGCACCCAGTGGTGCGTTGAGGGATTGAGCAAGCCGTGGAGAGAGAGCCCCTCTCTTACCCCTGCTGACTTGTAATAGACAGAGCCCAGAGGTGGGCTGGCTTGTCAAACTGTCTTTGAAACCAAGACTGTGGTCACATGAATTTTTTCAGAGTTTTGGGTGGGAGGGAGGGGACCGGCCACTAGAACCTCTGGGTTCTCGCCCCACGTCTGCCACTGTCTTGCTGTGTAACCTTGACCAAGTCATTTTAACCTTTCTGTCTGTCTGGGGCCAGGTCTGTGCTAACAAATTGTGGGCTAAACCCACACCCCTGAGCAGTGGTGTTCAGCTGACCTAATCCCCTGTGTAGACAGGACTAGACTGACAGAAGAATTCCTCTGTCGCCCCAGCAGCTGCCTCTCAGGCGCATGGAGTGCCTCTGTCCCTGGCGTAGTCGTGTCTACGCTCAGGGGTGACTGCTGGAGTGTCGACCCCCCGGAGGTGTTTCCGTGGCCCTTGTCACTGCAGTGTGAGCTCCTCACGGCCTTCAGAATATTTACCCTCCCCACCCCCCTGTGTGGCAGGGTAGGGCCTCTGCCCCAGGGTACAGAGGGAAATGGAAGCCCAGAGAGACTAGGGGACTCCCCCAGCTTGGGAAGTCTGGCAGATCAGGACTTGGTTCAAGTCCACAATTCACAGACCATCCGTCATCCATGCTGCTGTTTGATAAAGGGGCAATGGTTACTCGCTCGGGGGGGGGGGTGTTGGGAAGTTTACTGCATTCCTGTCTAAGCTCTTTGCCTTTCTCTTGCACCCTTTACCCCCTGGATCTCAGAGGATCACAATGAAAAGAATCACATTTACCGTTTCCTCAGCACAAGATACCTGGGTTGGCCTCTTAGCCCTGGTCTGCACTAGGGAGTTATTTTGAAATAACCCCCTTTATTTCGAAATAAGCAGCGGAGCATCCACACTGCTAACTAAGCCCCTTATTTTGAAATCACAGGCTGCTTATTTAGAAATCTGTCCTCCTGCTGCTATTTCAAAATAACTGCTCCCCAGAGTCATTTGAAGTAATTGCTCCCCCCCCCGCTTCCTGGGGCTGTAAGTCGAGGGAGCGCATCCCCAATAACAGAGCCTGCCTCGGACTCATTTCGAGGCTCCCCCGCAGCGTGGACACGCAATTTGATTTTGTTGTTTCAAAATAATTCCCGCGTGTAGACCTGCCCTTATGGGCGTCGTTTTCTCTTAGCCTCACAGAAACCACCAGCGAAGGACCCCCCCAGCAATATAGCCAGGCGCTGCAGTGCCAGGTCGTAATCTCTAATGGCTACGGCAGTAAAGAAGACATCCCAGTAATGGCCACAGCAAGCTTCAAATAGCAAGAGCATTTCAGTTTCCTATTTAAAGCTGTATTATCCCCTGTCCTCAGCCTCCCTGATCTACATAAGTAATTATTCTGCTTGGGCTGCTGCCAGCCTTGGCTGCGGGAGAGGGGAGATTATCCATAATGTTTGGCAGTTTTACACTTCAAAGAGCGCAGCAGGTTGTTTCCATTAAACTGCAGCTGTTCTGAAGCATTTCCCCAGCTCCGCTATGAAACTATTAAGGAGTTAGTTGCAAGTTGTCACGCAACATTAGCAAGTGCTGAGGCAAAGTCAGGGGCAGATGGGAGGCTGAAGAGTCAAGTCCTGTTTGTCATCCTGTGTCATGAATCACAAACCTAAAGAATGGAGCCCTCCAGGAATTGCCCGCTCCGGCTGGGCGTCCCGATTGGTTTGTCTCGGGCTGTACTGAAAGCGCCCCCTTCTCCACTCCAGTCCTTAGGGTGCTTAACCTGCCTCTCACCCTGGCCTCTTCCTGAGCATCCCTCTGGCCAGCAGAGAGAGTTAACGTGCGCGCGCTCAAGGGCATAGCAAACCTGAGCACAGACTGTTTCAAAGCACATGGGCCCTGTCATGCTGGGTCGAACCACTCCCTCGCGCTCTAAGCATGAGCCTGACTTCAACCCTTGACACTAGAGAAAGTGGACTCTGGCAGCAGATTCCTTCCTGGCCTCAGCAGGGCCCATAAGATGTCGCCCTGTTTCTCCCGATATTAACCACAAACCACACATGCGATCAAATGATCCAGCCTCTTTAAATCCATCTGCAGCTAGAGCAGGAACAGAGCCATTCAAGCCCGTTGGAAACTCGGTCAAGTGATTCCCTTCCAAAGGCCCAGCCCCAGCCCTGTCTCTGAGAGCGGCAAGCCTCCACTTGTGCAGAGGTGTGGTGGGTAATGGGTTAAATCCCCGTGTGCTGGGATGCGCCCTCCTGGCTCAAGGGGCTGCTCTGCCGGTGTCACGGGGGGGAAGTCCTGCAGAAGCATGGGGGGGGTTTGACACTTGCTGTCAGTTGCTTGGAGTTGAGTGGCTGAGTCCAGACTGGATTTCAGCAGCTCTGGTTGCGGCGAGGACTTAGCGCAGTGGCTGGTGGTGGGGGCGATACCGCAGGGCTTCCCGAAGGGCTTCCCGGGAGTGCGGGATGAAGCCCAGTGACAGCTCAGAGAGAAAACAGCCAACTGTGCTTTTTCTCCCCAGCTCATCCACTGCACCGTGGTGGATACTGCAGTTGTCTTTCCCCACCGGCTGGGATTGCCTTACAAACGAGCGCTCCGGACGCTGATGGCAGACTACCTCAAGCGCATCATCCAGGACAACGGTGAGAGGTCGGAGCGGGGGGAACGGGGACGCCGCAGTGCAAGTGGCTCTGCTCAGGCCTGCCTTTCTGCCCTGCCACGCTGGGATCGGGGCTTCGCTGCGCTGGGCGCTGGTCAGCCAGGCCTTGCCCCAAACCGCTCTCGCTCCTGCCAGACAATACCGAGGGTGGGAGAAAGGAAGCGTTTTGTCCCCACGTTACCGGGGGGAGGGGAACAAGGCCCAGAGAGAGCAAGCGACCTGCCCTTGGCCGGCTGCAGCCTGTAGCGGGGCCGGGACTTGATCCCATGTCTCCTGAGCTGCCGCTGGCACCCGTCAGGTCAGTTTCCCCTGAGCGCAGCTGCCTCTGCTGTGTTTTGCTCTGGACTCCCCAGCCTCCGTCTGCAGCGAGGTCCAGCAGAGTGAGCCGCGTGGATCCCCTCTGCTCCGAGGAGCAGCCGTCCCTTGACAAGGGTATTTCTGTTTGAACCTGGGGGAGCCAGCCGCCCCTACGCAGTGTGAGCCATGCTCCCCATGGAACTGGCTTGAGGCCACTGGCTCCCTATTAAGTGTCTGGGTCAGTCCCCCTCAACCTTCCAATAGCAACAGGGCCCCCCCGTGCTCTACGCTCTGCCCCGAAGCAGGGCTGAAGCCGTGGCTCAGTGTCCCGTCTCTCGTTCCCAGTGGAAGGTCACGACTCCAGCGAGGACGCCAGCGCCTGCATGGAGCTGATGATCTGGAAGATCAAAGAAGACGCGAAAGTGAAGCGATGACTTGCGCTCTCGCGCCTCTGCCGCCGTGAAGCTGCGCAATAAACACTCAGCGTCGCACTTCTCCTGCACCCAGCAGCGTGCCCGGCCCAGACCCCTGGGCGCTCGCGGGCACAGCTTGAGGCATGGGCTCTCAGCTGGCAAGGGGTACATGTCTGAGATCCTCGCCAGTAGGTGCCTTGTAGGCCTGACCAGGCCTGCTTTGAATACTACAGCCAGAGAGAGGCTTTAGTGTGTAGGAGAAGCCTCTGGAGGCACAGCGGCTACATCTGCAACGATCTTTTCTCTCAAGCGAAAGGTGGAGAACTCTTCGTTCCTGGTTAGAGTCGGAGGGTTGCACAGCATCTGCCCTGGATTCTGAAGCACACAGCTGCCCCGGGGGCCGGGGAGCAGGAACCAGATAGAAACGTTGGGGAGGGAGGGCAGGAAACATGCGCTAGCTGGCATGTGAATTGCAGAAAGGCCGGTGGGTAAAGATTTGGGCCTCCCGGCAGGGAGAGTAACAAGAGCCCACTGCAGGGGAGTATGGGGGGCCAGAGGGGATGCTGCCCTTGAAATAGAAACAGCTGCTGTGGGCGGGAGGGGAAGAGAGGGCGTGGTGATGCCCAGCACCGGACTCTCTCAGTTGCTGGCCCAGATCTTTCGGAGCACGTGTGGGGCTCCGTGTAGATCCTGGCTGAGGACAGGTGAAGCCAGAAGTGTCTTGTGCTCCATGGTTGGCAGGGAAGCCACCCCGCCTGCTGTTGCCATGTCAAGGGCAGGAAGGTGGCCAGGACAGCAAGGAAGGCTCTGAAGCCAAAGAGCAACTTACCATTGTCTAGCACGGGCAGAACATCGACTTGTTCACTCACTGAGGGGGCTGAATTATGCTGGCTGGCCCCTCGTTGCATCCTCTGGGGGCCAGCTCCCTCCGGGTCACCTCCCTTGTGCTCGTCAGAAGCAAAGCTCAGGATGGCCAGCGGGGCAGGGTGGGGCTAGCCCAGGCTGTTACCAATTAGGCAAATGCTCAGGGTCCCTGCAGACTGATTCCTCTTGGGGGGGGGGGGGGGGCGGGCTGACTTACGTATTGCTTCGCTCTTGCTGAAGATAGTACTTTTTAAACTGGCTTTCATAGAAATTGGGTGTTTTTTTTTTTTTAAAAAAACCCCTCAATTTCATGCTCTTCCTCTCTCCTCTTTTACAGAGCCCCGCCCCATCTGTTTCGAAAGTCTTCCGCTAGAATATAAATATTTATTTATGACCAGTAACTAAGCCAGGAGCGTACAAGAATAGCAAAGGCTTTGGCGGCTTGACTTTAGACGCAGCGTGCTCAGGGTCCCCCTTTCTAGGCCCTTTGCTTTCAGAGCTCACGCAGAGTGGAGAGAGGGGCATCGACTCACTCGAGCTGAGCCCAGGTATGGTGGGCTTTTGCAGGGGCAGGACGTGCCTTGCTACCGCTGCTCCCATGGCACCATGGGGGGCAGGGACGGGAGCCCAGGCTGCCACGAGGGACTTGTGCACCACACAAGGGCCGGCTGCACTGTTCCCTTTATGAAACAGCTGGCTGTGAATGTGAGGGATGGACTCTGTATGAATGAGTAATTTGCCACCAGTACATTGTGTTCCTGGGCGAGAGGTGTTCTCCCCGCCCCCCTCCCCACGTGTGCCCTGGAAAAGTCTGTCTCGCTCTCTCTATTTTACCTTCAGTTAACAGTGCTGGATCATAACCTCCCTACAGCCTGTACGGCCCTGCTACTTCCCTGGCTCTCAGCAGCTCTGCCAATTTACCAGATCTTCCCACATGCTCGCTGGGCTTTGGGGGCTGGTTGTGGGGACGATGGTTCATTTGCAGCAGTGCCCTGAGAAACCTGTAGTAGACCTACACCCTCAGCCAGAGGGGGTGCGAAGTCTCCGTCACTTCCCACTTCGTGTGGTTGGAAGTGTGTTAACGGGGCTGGAGTCACTGATGCTCCGGCCCCAGTTGGTTCTGCCCATCTCCCCAGTCGCCGTGTCCTAGCTCCCCCAGCACAGAGCTCCTGCTGTGTTTTGTGAGGCAGACAGGTGAAGCACAGTGGCGGGTTCACAGCTGTGCCCTTGGCCCCCTCCTGGCCTCCTGCTATTACCAAGGCCGTGGGCAGAAAATGTCTTTGGCACTGTGCTGCTTGGCTTGTGTGTGGGGATGTGTAGGAAGTTCAAGGGGCAGGGCTGGATTTCTCTGCTCCCCCCCTCTTCTTCTCCCCCCCGGCAGCCTTAGCAGTGAAAGCTTAGCAGTTACTCTGTCTTCACTGCTAACGAGCTGGTTACGAGAGGCCATCTGCTGCATCAGCGCCATAGGAAGAGCGTCGCAGCCCTGGTTACTGCTGGGCAATGCATTGTTCAGCGGTAGCGCCCCGAGCAGCGCGGGATTCGAGGCAGGGTCTTGCCTTCAGCACGTCTTTCCAGGCAGCTTCTCCTTCAGGCTGGAAACCGCCATGTTTTGTTCTCGCCCGAGTGGGGACCTGGCCCGACTGCCCTCCTCGCAAAGGCCAAAGGGTCTTTGTTCCAGACCAGTAGGGGCCTTGGCTGTAGATCTCACCACACCCTGTGGGGCGAGTGGCACAAGGGGGACTCCCCGGCTAGTCTCCAGCTGGGCCTACAGTGCAGCGTCCGTAGGGGCCTATGTAACCCTGGGGCGGGCGGTGCCTCTGTGCCCTCTCTAGGGGCTAGAGATGGATTCCCTGCGCCAGAGGCAAGAGGTTTCCAACTGTGGAAATGATGGATCTTCCATTCTCCCTTCAGCTTTCAACCCGCCCGATGGAGCGCAGTGGTCGGAACAGCCCGCGTCTTACCCCCTGTGGCTGCAAGGGGGTTGGAATATTCCATCTTCCTTTATATATTTTGCAGGCTCTTTCCGTCCTTCCTCCCCACTCAGTCCCTTTCAGGCCTCTGCGCTGTCTTGTTACTAATCGCCTCTCCTCCGCGCCGCCCCTGTGGGAAGCGGGGAGTAGCTGCCGCTGCAGGTGAACCAGCTGGCCCGGAGCCTCGCCCCTTCAGCAGCGCAGGCTCTGAAGCGTGCTGGACGCTACTGGCCCCGGCAGCAAGCGCCTGGATTTGTGGATTGTGCCTCAACACTGTCACCTGCTACTTTTGTAACATTTGTAATAAAAAGGTGTTGAGACGGGCTCCTGGCTCTGTGCCTGGCTGGCGCGGCTGCCAAAACTCACCTCTTGCTCTGCCAGTTGCCTGCTGCTCTGCTCCCCCTGGCACCGCAGGGCCCTGGATGGGAGGTGCCCAGCAGCTGCCACCCCCCCCCATTGTTCGATGAACTTTTCCTCTAGAGCATCCCCACGGTTGATCTGGATCACGTAGGTGGCACGGTAGTATTTGTATAGCATCTGTCATCTCAGGCGATGCCCTTTCAGCCCCATGCAGGCAGTGGGGGGCGGGCAGGGCCCCAGAAGGCATTGCTCTGCCTAAGAGCGACACGGGGGTAAAGTCTCGCCAAGGCCATTGTCTAAATGTGGCCGGGGCTCCCTGTGCCAAGCAGCCGGTGTCATGGGTCCTTGAGAGAGGCCCCCACCCCTGAAACGGCCTGGACTTTCTTCCTTCGGCAGGAATGTAATTAAAGTGATGTTAGTGTTGACTGAACACACTAAAGCATTAGGCAAACTGTACGGAGAGACGGTCCAGGGGGCTGGTGATTGGGGCCTGTTTCAGCAGGAACTTTGTAAGGCAGCGGCAGGACAGCAGCCAAAGAGCTGTGGCTTTTACACATGCAGAGAAGCTGGGCTTTTTGGTCCCCTCCTCATCCTGGGTTCCTTCCACACCCAGTCCTGTCCCAGCCCCCCGTGCTCCATGTGCATGAGGGAGGGGGTGGTTTCAGGCAAGATGTGGACACATTGAAGGACAAGCCAGAGAGGAGCAACCACTGTGCTGGAAGGTGTAGAGAACATGGCCAGGGAGGGGAGATTCAAAACAAGGGGTTTGTTTAGACTGGAAAGAGGAGCCGGAGAGGGGACCGGATGCACCGTTTTCAAGCACCTAAAAGGGTGTTACAAGGAGGAGGGAGAAAACTTAACTCTCCTCCTGGCCTAGGGCTGCTGTGGATTCTCCAGCACTGGGAGATCGTGAAGAGCCGTTAGACAAATGCCTGTCGGGGATGGTCTGCCAAGAGTGCAGGGGGTGGGACTGGCTGGCGCCTCGAGGTCCCTTCCAGTCCTAGGCCAGAGGGATGTTTGGGAAGGGCCCTGGCTCAGTGGTGAGAGGCAGGGTCGGCTATTTCACTGGTTAAGGGGAGGGGCCTGAGGGCCCAGTGCTCTGAGATCTGTGAGTGTGATGGGCCTAGTGGAGCTCAGCAGAGGAGCTTGTTGGGAAGTGGGGTGCCGCTGCCCTCCCCATCAGACTCCCCCCTCGTACAGACTTCACCCTGGGCAGCGCAGGGCTGGGGTCCTGTATTAATGGGAGTGTTGCTGTGTCCAATGTTCCCTCTGACTTCTTCCATCCATGTGTGGAATAATTTTATGTGCACTAAGGTGTGTGCCGATGTGCACATCAATAGAAACAACCAGCCTCGCTGTGGGCACTCTGCTTGTCAGCTGGGCGGCTGCACAAGCACTCAGCTTACAGGGGCCCCTCCTGCTGTCTTGCGCCGTGGCTAAAGGCAGGCTGGAGCTCAGTGCTGCCCTCGCATCGGACTCCTGCATCACCTCAGTCGTGCCCTGGTTTTGCTCCGTGCCGTAGGCTGAGCAGTGGGCCAGGCCGTGAGGCTCCCGTCCTCCAGCCACTTGTGCCTGTGCAATACAACCAGCATGTGCACCATAGCAGGCCCTGCAGCATCAAAGCCAAAGGGATTTAAGCGTCCGTAGGCAGAGTCCCACAGCCCTGTCTCTTTCCCTGGGAAGCCAGGAATTCTGCCTCTTTAAGCTATGGGCAATACAGGGGACAGAACCCAGGCCTCCGGCTGTCCACGCTTAACCCCCGGACCGCAGCCCTGTCTGTCGGTCCCCTGTGCTCACCGCTCGCTCACACCCAGGTCTGGATCTGGGCTGAGCCCCTGTGCTGTTTGAGCCACTCGACCATGCTCCCTTACCCCTGCCCTATCAATTTCCCAAATGGGGGAGGAATGTGAGGGAGGAGGCTGAGTCAGCACAGGGAAAAGGTTCAGGCAAAAAATTCAAATTAAAAATGATTGGCCATTAGATGACCTCACCGGCAATGTGTTTGATTTAGCTGCTCGTTATGGCTCTGGGAATATCACCGGTTACTTAGGGTGTCGTAAAAGGCTCGGCTCACTGTCAGACCCAGCCCTCCCCTGCACCCCTTGCCCCTTCGTGGCAGACTGGGTGGGCTGCCAGAGACGTGAGGGCTGGCACGGACCTCTCTGGCTCTCCTCAGCAGAAGCTTTTCGAGCCCAAGCCCAGGTCCAGTGGCTCTCGGCAGTTTGCTGCTGCCCCTATGGAAGGGGGCTCGCCCACCGAGGTGTGAGACGGAAGCTGTGTCCCTGGGGTGATGGCGGGTTGGTCAGGGTGACGGGGACCCACAAAACCCAAGTCTCTGCCCTTTTTTTGCTGCTTTGAGACATTGGGCAAACAGGGGGAAGGGGTCACCCTCTTGTGGTAGAGGGAAAACAGCCTTCTACTGCTGTTAGCTCGAAGACAGAGGCTGGGGCTTTCGATGATGCAGCTCCCTCGTCTTGTCACCTGAGGGGATCAGGACCTTCCGTCCAGGCCTTGGGAGTTCCAGGAATGGCTCCGTTTGCGGCTAGGATGATAAATTCCAAGCTGCTAAGCCCAGAAGGGACCCCCTGGAGTCACCTAGTTTGATGATCTGCACAGCCCAGGCCTCACAATAACTCCTAGAACGGAGCGGTTAGAAAAACCTCCAGGTCACAAGGCTGGTCTGCCCTGTCTGCATTGGATGCTGGATCAGCTGCAGCTGGTGTGTTAACAAAGCAAAACCCAATGGGGGGGGCAGAGAGGGAGTTCTCTCGCTGCTGACAACCCTTCGTTGGCTTTTATATCCGAACCCCTTTAACTCAAATGCCTGCGCAGCTGTTGGGAGCAGCAGTCTCTGTTAAATGTGCAGCGCCGCTCACTTCAGTGAGGAACTGAGAAAGCTCCCACGCTGCATATTTCTGGGTCCTTCAGTGAGCCTTGCCGCAGAGCCAGGGAATGTCAGACCTGCCGTCCCTGCTGTTCTGGAGTTCAACAAGCGGCAGCAGAAATACTCAGGGGTCGGTGGGTGGTGCCTTCTGAAGAATAAAATCCTAGTCCCAGCGGTTCTTTACTCTCCTCTTTTTCAAGTCACCTGGATAATAACTGATCGCATGTCGAGCAGCGGCAGCCAAGAGGGCAGCCTGGTTGTGTTAGGTGCTTTACCGATGCTGAGGAAAGCTGGGCCCTGCCTGGGGTTCCCTGTAAGCTGAGCACTTATGTGGCTGCCCAGGAGAGAGTCAAGTGCTGCCCAGCAGATTAGCAGAGTGCCCACAGCTGGCAGCATGTGTTTCTATGGGGTGGTGCACATCTACGCATGCCTCCGTGCACGTGACAAAATTTATTCTGTGCATGGAAGGAAAAAAATTAGAGGGAACACTGGCCCTGCCCCAAAGAGACTTGAGATCACGGAAGGCTTGTTCTTCCCATTTTGCTGGGGGCAGAGATGAAAAGACTTACCCAAGGTCACAAGGTGAGTTTGTGTCAGAGCTGGGAAGTGGGGCTTAACCACACGAGCAACCTGCCTTGCTTTGAACCAAGCAGCACGTACCAGGCTGAGCACACAGGGCAGGGTCTCGGAGAACGGATTTGGATGAGGTGCCTTTGTCCCCTGTCTCTGTGCCAGCTGATTATGGCATCAGGGCGCCCTCCGAGGTCAGAGGTGATGGAGCTGATCAATCCGGCTGATTGGGAGGCCGTGGTGTTAACCGCCCACCCCTTTGTCCTGTCATGCTGGCACTCCGTGGGGTGCCGCGGCCCAGCGCCTCGCCGTGTGCAGCGTATCGATCGGGGGGGCCGAGCCTGACTTACAGCCTGTCTTTCTCTCATTTCCCAGCGTAAGCTCGTTACTGGCCAATTCGTGCCACTGGGATCCCCGTGTCCACAGGGCTGTCACAGACGGGGGATTGGCTGGACTGCCAGGGCTTGTCTCTATGTCGTGAAGTGTGTGTGTGGAGGGGGGGCGGGGAGACTGGCCCACTATTGAAGGGGACAGCGCCCTTACTCAAGGGAAATCGGCTCTGGGGTTGTCGTGAGCCCTCTTCCCCTCAGGACAACGGTACCAGAGCCGCTTCTGCCGCCTGGTTAATCGCCCCAGGCCCATCAATGCAGCAGGGCAAAAGTCGAACTAAGCGTGTCGATTGCGTAGCTCCCGTGGCAATAGCTTAACTCAGCTGTGGGCTCTCTGACCGGCCGCAGGTGGAAGGAAGAGCGCGCTCCCTCCGACCTCCCCTACTCCGCGTGCAATGCGGGCTACAGGAGTCGGAGCAGGACGTCCCACTTGCCGTCATTTTGCAGCAGCCGCCTGCTGCTTTGTCACGTCCGAACATCGGTTACTCCGAAATAACGCTGCTGTAGCGACCTGCCCCGCACAGCGAGTGAACGGGCTGGTAGAGCTGGTCTAGCGGGAAGAGTTTCCAAAGTGCGAGGCGCCCACGTCCCACTGACTCCAGCGGCGGCCGAGCTGCTGCTTGTGTCTCTGAAAAGCTAGGGACTTGGGAGATGTCAAGGCCCAGCTCCGCCACAGATGTCTGGGGAACCTTGGCCAAGTCTCCTGTCCTCTCAGTGCCTGTCACTGGCCTGCTCTCTGCCGGGGCGGGGGCTGGGAGGGTGAACACCGCAAAGGCTCCAAGGTGCTGGAGATCCCAGCAAGGGGATCGGTACCACAGACGATCCGGGCCCGGGCGAGCCAAGGAGGAGCAGCCAGACGGCCGGCGCTCTCAGCTGCAGCACAGACTGCCCTGGCGTAGCGGGTGCACCGAAAGCGACCAGGAGAAGGGGGACTCTGGTTCCCACTCTGCGCCTCCTCTTGAAGTGCCCAGTGGGGTAAGGGCTGCTCCTCTCTTGGAGGCGACAGCTGCCCGCTGAGTCGCCGCAGCTCCTCACTCGCGGGACACGGAGCCCGGTTCCTCTCGCCCGGCTCCTCGTGTGGTCCCTCGCCCCGGAGCAGCCCTACGGTAGAGCCCTGGGAATCCGCGGCCACGGGTGTCAGTGCCGAGATCCACCGCTCGTTGTTACGGATGCGGATACGAATGTTGTACCCACACGTGGCTCTAGCCATCGGCTGGGGTCACCTGCAGCAGAGGGTGTATGTGGTGGGGTGTGAGAGAGACACACGGACCCTCTGCTGCCTGGACTGGGGACTGATCCCAGGCTGGCCCTTTGTCCCCAGCAGCTAACACTGGGGTGCCCCTCGCGAGATGCCACTTTAGCTCAAGCAGTTGCTGCTGGTCCCTTTGGGGCCCACCCCCTCCCGATAGTGGAGTGCACAAATCTGCCTTCCCTGGATCTCCGGAGGGCTCAGAGATCGGGGCTGGCATAAGAACGGCCACACTGGGTCAGACCAAAGGTCCATCCAGCCCAGTACCCTGTCTGCCGACAGTGGCCAATGCCAGGTGCCCCAGAGGGAGGGAACCGAACAAGTAATGATCAAGCGATCTCTCTCCTGCCATCCATCTCCACCCTCTGACCAACAGAGGCTGGGGACACCATTCCTGACCCATTCTGGCTAATAGCCATTGATGGACATAACCTCCATAGCCAGCTGATTGAGGTGAATGGGGCCTGTCCTTTCTGGGTGCCTGTGTCCCCCCCCCAGCGAAACGGGGGCCCTATTGGATTCATGAGTGGATCAAATCAGAGAATATTTGCAAACGTTTGGCTAGGCCCTGGTTACACCCGGCTGCTGCAGTGCCCTGGGAGTCACCTCTAGGGTTGCTCCATCAGCAGTGGGGACCTTGTTTCTCCCGGGGCCAAGAAAGCTGGGCTTGGTGGTTTGTTTAATGCCTCCCCAGAGGAGGCAGGCGCTCGGGGAGAGGACTCTTCATTTTCGCCAGCCTTGTGCGGGGCTCTCCCGGCGAATGCTAGCTCAGCGTGACGCCGGGTCCCCGCCGTGCGGCTTTCACAGGGCGTCTGTGCAGCTGACCTCATTCCATAGAGCCAACCGGCTCGTGGGGTCAGAGGTGAGCGGGGATGATCGATCCCGGCTTTAAAAAGCCTTCGGCTCGTTTTGTCCAGTCCCTTCAGAAGTGCGAGGGGCTGGAAGGGGCCCTGCTTGTGCCGGGGAGGGAGAGCGACAGACGGGGCAGGGGAGAGGGGAAAGTATTGATCAGGAATTGGGGGGCTGGCGAGAAAGCTGCTCCGGCCTGTGCGGTGGAGAGCGTAAGCTCTTTACGGAGTGACACCAGTGTGTCATGGCCCATTCTCCCATCGATTAGCAGCCCCCGGCACATCTGCTGTCCCTCCTCGCTGCCGGACGAGCTGCTGCGAGCCCACCCCACCCCGCCACGGCTGACTTCTCGCTCTGGCCCTTCGTGGGGAGCGGTTCCTCACAAAGTCAGACCAGAGCATTTCCAAGCTCCCTGCCAAACTGACCTGCAGGAAATTCCTTCCCAGCCCCGGGCCACCCAGCGGCGTGTCCCGCAGCATGGGAGCAAGACCCAGCAGCCAGGTTTCGAGAAAGAGGATTCTGTGTCCCACTGCAAAGCATGGGGCACCCCCCTGGGATCCCATCTGCAGCAGTGGCCAATCTCTGGTGCTTCAGAGGAAGGTGAAAAAAGACCCCGAATACAGCTTGCTAAATGTGCCTCTGGGGGGAGGAGGGGGATGACATTCCTTCCTGACCCCTGCAGACGCCAGGCTGAAGCCTGAGAGTGATTATCGTCATTATTTTAATATCCCTGGTTCTGTCACAGATTCCTAGTGTGACCAGGGGCAAGTCACTCTAGCAGCCCCGTGCCTCAGTTTCCCTCAGTTTCCCTCAGGGTTAATACTTCCCTGCCTCCCAGGATGGGCTATGCAACTCAGCCCCAGGAGGGCCTGCAGGTGTTTGCATGTGTGATGCTGAGGGTACCACGCAGAACAGCACATAGGATGCTCTCACATGCCTATGGTCTCTTTTCAGCTGACCCTTAGTACCAGGGAGTGGGGGACATTCCCTGGGTGGCAGGTTACCCCATCACTGCCAGGTTATTGCACCTTCCTCTCCAGCAACTGGTGCTGGGTGCTGTGTTCAGGCGAAGATGCATTGGAATTGGAAAAGGGCAACAGAAAGAATGAGGGGGATGGGACGGCTTCCATATGGGGTGAGATTAAATAAGAGACTTTTCAGAGATGTCTAATGGGGATATGGTTGAGGTTTATAAAATCAGGACTGGTGTGGAGAAAATCAACAAGGAAGTGCAATTTACTCTGTCTCATAACACAAGAACTAGGGGTCACCAAATTAAATTAATAGGTAGCAGGCTTAAAACAAAAGGAAGTTTTTCTTCACGCGGCGCACAACCTGTGGAACTCCTTGTCACAGGATGTTGTGAAGACCAGGACTTTAACCGGGCTTAAAAAAGAGCTAGATAAATTCATGGAGGTTAGGTCCATCAATGGCTATTGGCCAGGAGGGGAAGGAATGGTTCCCATAGCCTCTGTTTGCCAAAGGCTGGGAATGGGCGACGGGAGATGGAGTTCTTGGTGGTTCCCTGTTCTGTTCACTCCCTCTGAGCACTGGCTGTTGTCAGAAGAAGGGTTGAGATTGGGAGGGAACCCTGCTCTCCCCCCGCCCCGTTTGAAACAGCAAATCTTTGCTAATCCCCCAGGGTGTCTGGTGGACAAAGGCCCCGCGGCCCCTAATCCCGCCTCTCACTAAAGACCAGGAGATTGTCAAGCAGGGGATCAGCTAAATGATGATTTAGCTCCAAGCTAATTTGCTTTGACAGCCAAAGAGTGGCTGGCAGAATGGACCAGAGCGGTCGCGGGAGAAAGCAGCTCCCTGGATGGCCACCATGGGCCAGCTGTGTGTGAGTGCGGGTGAGCAGGAACCAAGAGTGGCCCAAGGGGCTGTGGCCATTCCAGACACGTGGGCAGCTCCAAAGGGCACGGGGTGGGAGGGGGGCAGGGCTGTCAAGGTATTTGGCATCCCCCAGCCCCTGCCCCCAGGTGATTGGGGGTGCATTGGTATGTTATTGTAGGGTCACTCATGTAGGCTGGGGGCAGCTTTTCGTTTCTCTCTCTCCCCAGCACATCCGGGAGGGCTGTCTGCCCTCTGCACTCTGCGGCATGAGCTCCCTGCCCCACACCCTTGCCACAGCTGGATAAACTGAGGCACAGAGGCGTGTGGGGTCGGGAGGGGAAGTGATTTGCTCGAGGCCACCCTGGGGGCCAGTGGATGAGAACCCAGGAGTCCTTGGCTGCCCCATTCACTAGGCAACGCCACCTGCTGTCTGTTGAACGGCCGAACCAGGAAAAGGCTGGGGGAGGAGGGAGAGCATGGTGGGGTGGGGAGGGGGCAGCAGCCCAACCCCCTGCATTCTTCCACCCCTGCCCGCGTCTAATCCACAGCCTGAATGGGGAATAATGGGACCCCTGTGAGCTGAGCCCAGCTTAGACACCAGTGCAATTCCCTTTGGAGAGGAAGAAAACCAAATCCCTCATCTGGCCTGAGACTTCCCCAAGCCCCATTGGCTGCGGCTGCCCAGGCTGCTCTCTTTTAAATAGCGCAGGGCAGAGAAGTTGGGAGAAGTTTGGCTGAGGTTCCCACAGCCCCGGGGCCTTCTGGCGTGGGGAGAAGAGGAGGCCGACGTCCTTCCCAGGCAGGTCGGGAGAGGTGAGAGTGCCTGCGGTGGGCTGGATTTAGCTGGGATTTCGGGGGGTCCCTGGGGTGCTGCCGTCAGCAGAGCCCCCGGGAAGCAGGCAGCCCCAGGGAGATGCGACTAGAATGAGAGCTGCCAACCCCACTCCCAGGGGAGGTGCGTGTCTCACGGGCCTGGCTCCCCTCTGCCTGGGGGAGGGTGGAAAACGAAGCAACCCATGTGCCTAAAGACAAGTGAGCAGTATGGGGGAGGTGGGTGCTCCCGGAGGGGGTGTTGGATTGCGCTGGTGAGACACAAGCATGGGGTGAGGAGAGCCAGCACGAGCCTCCCTTCCCCCGCTCCACCCTTTGACCCTGTCCACCGACCCCAGCCATGCCAGCCCTGATCCCCCCCCCATACATAGAGTTCTGCTCGTACCCTCCCCCCGACCCGCATCCCCTGCTATTCCAGCCCTCCCCCCCCCCCACAGCTCTGCTGGTCCCCTTTTGTCCTGACCCACTGGGGCTCAGAGAGGCCGGGGACATGCCTCTCGTCGCTGGCCGCTGTGTGCAGTCACCACGGTGCAAGGCAGGCATGAAAGCTTCCAGAGCAGAACAGGTGCTTGGCCCTTGCACGGTGCTGGCCTGCATAACGCAGACTCTGGCCTTGGGGCACGGAGAGGCAAAGGGGATGGCAGCGTTTTCTCTACGCGGCTGTTAAACGGTAGCAGGAAGCCGGTGGGAAAATTCTGAATCGGGATGAAAAATCAAAACTTTCAGCAAAAGGGAAATTCCAAAAAAAAATAAAAAATGTTGATTTGGACCCAAGGGGCTGTTTCCTCTCGATAACGTGGAAACGCCGCCACGTCGTGCGTCGTATGGAAATGACAGGGAACGCGGCCTCTGCACAGCTAGTGTTGGGCCGTGTCCATGTTTTCATCTAACAGACACGTCTAAGTGCAATTCGCCCAGACCGCCATTGCCAGAACGGGGCTGAAACGATTCGTTTCCATGTTCCCTGGCAAAACCGTCCAATCTGAGGCGTTCCCCCCACCCGTTTAGACTTTGACATCCTTGCTTTTTCGGATGGAAAATGATTCCTCCCTGGGACAGATTTTCCACCTGCTCTAATTTGCCCAGGGGGGAATTCAGCCCACGGGAGGGTGGGGACTCGGGCTGCCGCTGCCTGGCCTCAAAGCTGCTACCCCTGTTTTCACTGTGCTGAAAGGCTGCGTCTAGACTGGCATGATTTTGCAGAAATACTTTTAACGGAAAAGTTTTTCCATTAAAAGTATTTCCGCAAAAGAGCATCTAGATTGGCATGGATGCTTTTGTGCAAAAAGTGCTTTTGCGCAAAAGCATCCGTGGCCAGTATAGACACGATTTTGCGCAAGAAAGCTCTGGTGGCCATTTTCGCCATCAGGGTTTTCTTACGCAAAAAATTCCTTCCCTGTCTACACTGGCCCTCTTGCGCAAGAACACTTACGCAAGAGGGCTTTTTCCCGAGCAGGAGCCTCAGAGTTCTTGTGCAAGAACGCTGACAATCTTACGTTAGATCGTCAGTGCTCTTGCGCAAATTCAAGCGGCCAGTGTAGACAGCTGGCAAGCTTTTGCACAAAAGCTTGCCAGTCTAGACGCAGCCCAAGAGCATCTCTCCAGCGCTGACTGTGGAGCTCAGCTGCCCAGGATCCATTGACCCTGCAGTGGCCCCCTGCGCTGCTGTGGCTCTGAGCCCAAGTCGCCCGATTTGGGCTCCTGTGAGGGACCTAAAAACAGGTCTCGGAGCCCAGGCTCCGGCCCCGGTGGCAGGTCTTACACCGTGTGGAGTTCCACAGCTGAGGAAGAAATCAGTGGAAACACAGAGAGCTGGAGCAGTTGCAAGTGTCCATTTTATTTCATAACACAGAACTAACTAGAACCAACCCGTTTGGCTGGGCTGAGCCCTAGTGACCGAAGTCAGTTACTATAACAAGATCTATTGCCACATCCCAGTACTCAACAGGGGGGTCCACCCAGCGGTGCAGCTGGCCCCGGCCTTAGTAAACCTGGGCCCTCAGGCACCGGACCTGGGTATCATAGACGTGCTACTGTAGGATGAATCGGGGTGGCTGCCCTATGGATGGGAGGGACTGGGGGATTATGGGGCCCTGGTGAGACAGTAGCAGGGGGCGCCCCCCCCTCACCATGTGGGTGGCGGAAGCTGGAGCAGCCCAGCAGCCTGCTTCACCCCACCATGCCCCCTCCCCCGGCCTGCTGCACCCCGCTTCCCACCACCGCAGAGAAGTGGGGCACAGCAGTGGGGGAGGGGACACAGTGGGTTGGAGCAGCTCCTGCCACCCCCTAACCCCCGTAACTAGGGTTGCCAGGTGTCCGATATTCACCCGGACAGTCTGGTATTTTTGCCTCCTGTCTGGTAAAAAAAATTCAGAGAATACCGGACACCTGCGGCCTCCTTGGGATGGCCCTGAGCATGTCCATATTGAGCTCCCCTGATGGGACTCGGCTGTGTCCACACTGCAAAGTGACAGGGCTTGAACCATGTCTCTGGGAGGCTTGGGCCCTGGCCCAGCCCACCACCAGCGCTCTGGGTCCTGGGCCCTGCCCAGCTTGGCTCAGCCTGAGTCGTGTGTGGACAGAAGCCAGCCTGGGGCTCAGACCTGGGTCACAGCCTGGCAGTGGGGGCAGTGCAGACGGGCCTGGGGAACTTCCCTGCCCGGAGGTGCCTGCTGACAGCCCTGGAAGCTATTGGGGAACTGGCCGGAGATCAGATGTGCCCCGAGCTGGAGGAGGGGTCACTAACACGTAACCTGGCCCCTGGCAGAGGCTTGCGCACGTTCCCTCACCCCCAGAGCACGTGGGGCACACGGGGAGGGGCAGACACGCGGGGGGTGGGGGCAGGGCATCGCTCGCAGCAGCCTTGTTCCACCCCTTCGCTCCCATTGGATCGGGACGGTTGGCCTCGGACAGGGGCAGGAATCCCCCCAGCAGGGGTCAGGGGGGCTGTGGGACCTGTCGCATGCCTCGGGTAGGGTTGCCCAAAAAAACACCGGATGCAGTATTTTTTGGTCGAGCAAAAAAAAAAAAAAGGAATAATAAAAGGGATAATAAGCAGCGATCGCAACCCCACCTCCTAGCGCTGATCGTGGCCCCGCCTGCCAGCCGCTCTCGCCGCCCACGCCAGGCTTCCATCCGGTGCGCAGCCAAAAAAAATCAGAGAATACCGGACATTGCACATGTCCAGTATTCTCTGATTCTTTTTACCAGACAGATAGCGCGAATACCAGACTGTCCAGTAGAATACCGGACACCTGCCAATCCTGGCCACGGCTCGGCAGGCGCAGGGGCACGGTGAGGGGTCCGTGTGTGTGGCCACGTGAGGGGGGGGTCTGTGGGAATGGTGGGTACAGACAACCAGCGTGGGGGGGGGAGGGGGAGAAAAAATGTGGGGATGAATGAGCTGTCACCTGCTGGGTGACCTGGGGTAAGTCATCTCCCCGCTCTGCCTCAGTTTCCCCTCCTGCTGGTTGTGCCAGCTCCCTGAGGGCAAGGTCTCCTGCTCCCTGGGCCGAGGCCTCTCCTTGCGACCAGAATACAAAGACCAAACAATAACTCAGGCCACATCTTTGCTGCCCAAATCTTTGTGTTAGGAAATCACTGGTGTGCTCTGTCCTCCTGCTCCCTGTGGGACACGGCCCCCCCCAGGCCATAACCCCAGGTCCCCCCCACCCCAGGCTGTAACCCCAGCTGCTCCCCCCCCACCCCAGGCCGTAACCTCAGCTGCTCCTCCCACCCCGAGCCTTAACCACACCTGCTCCCCCTCAGCCGAGGCTGTAACCCCAGCTGCTCCCCACCTCCCTAGGACCAGTTGAACTGCCCTCTTTACCGTGACTGTTTCTAAAGCTGCTTTTTGTTTTCCAGGGCGCTGCGGGGCCCCTCCATGTACTGCCTCAGTGGGGGGGCTCCCCCCCCTGGCTCCATGACCCCCCTCTCCCTGCTCTACAGCCTGCACCAGCAGCTGGCTGGGCCCTTCCAGCTGCCGCCCGCACTGGCCCTGCCTGCCGTGAGCACGGGGGATGGGCTGGCAGGTAGGTTGTGGGGCGAGGAGCCGGGAGGTGGGGGTTGGCTTGAGGGGCAGGGCCTGGCTCGGGGCTGTGTCAGTTTGCCGGGGCGGCGAGGAGAACTGCAGCAAAGGCTGTGAGCTCCTCACTCCCCACCGGGATCGGGGCCGGTGAGGCTGTGCCCCAAGGATGCTGGGCCAGGCCCCGAGGCCATGTTGCCGTCACTCTCCTCATAGGGCCTGTCCTGGAGGGGGTCACAGCTGTGCGCTGGACAGAGAGCTACCCTGGAGCTGGGGGGGGGCCTGCTCCCCAGTAGGAGTCAGAGGGCGGGTCTCTCACTGGGCATTGCTAGGCGGCCACCAAAGCGCCACAGGTTTTGCTCTGGGGGGGCCGGTCCGGCCGCTAGGCCACTGGCCGAAGACGTGCTGCTGGCCCCAGGGTCTAAGCCAGCCCAGCGGCCCGGACCCATGCAGTGTTGTTGTGGGCTGTGAGACAGCTGCCCTGCCCCACCCCAGAGGTGGCTGCCTAGCCGTGACGGGTGTGTGGTAACCGGCATGCTGTGGTGCTTTAGATGCCCTGGGACTGTGTGTCTGTGGCAAGGCAGCCACCCCCCCCCAGCTGTCTCCATGCAGCCGATTTCCGTTCTTTCATCCCCGTCCCGTTCCTGGCTCCCCAGAGCTCCTGCTGGAAGTGCGCTACGGGCTCCCTGAGAAGCAGCGCCGGAGCCGCACGACGTTCACTGGCCACCAACTGGAGGCGCTCGAGAGAGCCTTCGAGAAAACCCACTATCCCGACGCGCTGACCAGGGAGCGGCTGGCTGTGCTCGTCAACCTGCCCGAGGCCAGGGTCCAGGTAACCCAGTGAGCGCCCCGCTCCCTGCCCCAGGCTAGAGCTGGGCTGTGGGTGGGGGAGGGTCTTGCTCGTGGCTCCCAGGCCAGCTGGGTGGGAGGGGGTCTGGCGCTTGCTGGAACTTACCCTTCTGTGCCCAGGTGAGGTGAGAGCTCCCTGCTCTGCGCCAGGGTTCCCACCCATGTGCAGAATAAATTTTGTGATGTGCACTGAGGCATGGTTTGACAAGATAACATGGTCTTGGTAACTAATTGACTAGTCATTATCAGTGGTAAATAGGTCAATGGAGGGATGATAGGGGTTACTATAGAGAACTTTCTGGGTGTCTGGCTGGGGAGTCTTGCCCACATGCTCAGGGTTTAGCTGATCGCCATATTTGGGGTCGGGAAGGAATTTTCCTCCAGGGTAGATTGGCAGAGGCCCTGGAGGTTTTTCGCCTTCCTCTGTAGCATGGGGTACAGATCACAGCTGGAGGATTCTCTGCATCTTGGGGTCTTCAAACTATTTGAAGGCTTCAATATCTGAGAGATAGGGGTGAGGATTATTCTAGGAGTGGGTGGGTGAAATTCTGCGGCCTGCATTGTGCGGGGGGTCAGACTAGATGATCAAAATAGTCCCTTCTGACCTTAAAGTCTATGAGTCTATGTGTGGACGTGCACCACCAGCGGAAATACCTGCTGGCAGCTGTGGGCGCTCTGCTAATCAGCTGGGCGGCCTTTGAATCTGCCCAAGCGCTCAGCTTATGGGAGGCCCTGCGCTGCACCCTGGCCCGCATGCTTCCTGCACCCCCGGGTGCTGCTGCAGCCAGTGGTACCAGAGGCAGAGGTCAGCAGAGTGCATGTTTGAGCCGTGGGTGGGGGGAGAGCCAGGCAGTGGGGGCAATCCCAGCATTCCCTCTGCCTCCCCCGCCCCATGGGGCTGGCCTGTCTCCCCTATAGATTGTGTGGGGCAGGGACCCATGTGTCCGTTTTGCCTCTGGGCGGGTCGGTGCCACCCTCGAGGGGGCAGAGTGCCCCAGCAAGCCGGGGGGGGGGGGACGGACACATGCCTGGTGCTGGCCAGGCTGAGTCACTAATCGCCCCTTTGGCTCCTCCCCTGCCAGGTGTGGTTCAAAAACCGCCGAGCCAAGTTCCGCAAGGGCCAGCGCCAGCAGCCGGACCATGGGGAGGCCGTGAGCCCCGGGGGGGCAGATGGCGCCGCAGCAGCGAGCTCCCTGCTGGGGCCCTGGCTGTGGCCCGTGGCCGGCACAGCGGGGGCAGAGCATTGCCGGGACGCGGCAAAGAAGGCCCTGGGCGGCGGGGTGCTGCCTTCCCCACATGCCCCTTGGGACCCTCCGCCGGCACCCAGGATTTGGCCCCCGGGCGGGACGTGGCTGGGGGCAGCACTCAAGAGTGGAGGCCTCGCCGGGCAGAGGAGCGACCTGAGACGGAGTCACCTGCCAACGCTTGCGCTCCCTTTCCCGCCCTACTGGCCAGCTGGGTAGGGTCCCCGCGCAGGAGGGACGCCCAAACACACCAGCTGGCCTAGCTCCCACCCTGCCCCCCTGATCCCGGGCCCACCCGACCTGCCTGAAACCTGGGAGCCCCCCGTCGGCCTGGGCTGAGACCCAGCAGCATTGTGGCACTTGTGTGAACTCCGCCAGGGCTGGAGCCCGTCAGCTGTGGCTGGGCGTGGGGGGAGCTGGGCTCAGTGCCCTCTGGGCTGGCAGGGGATGGGGGTGGGAGGTTAGCAGAGACACTCCGTGTGCCACAATAAAATGGGTTTGCCAGCCCCACCCGCCTGACTCCCATGGTCCTTCCCTTCCCCTCGTTCGTCGGTACCCGGCATCCGGGCGCCAGGCCACACGGGCTCCCCATGGCTTAGGAGGGTGGGTCCCGGGCCCTGGGGGTCACTCAGGTCCTGCCGCTGGAGCATTTGTGGGCAGCCAGGTACCCTGTGCTGCTGTTGGCTGGGGGGGCGTCGCCTGAGCAAAGAGATGGGGGAGGCCAGAGACCCCAGCTGAGACGCCTCCCTGAAGATCCCGGAGTGGGAGGGGGGGATCTGGCCAGTGAGTTGTGGGGAGGGGAACCCAGGGCCTGTTTGGAGGGGTGGGAGGAGCAGGGAAGTTCACCCTCCCCCTGGGGGGGACCCCGATTCTCCTTTGCTCCCTGCCACGCAGCTGCCGTGGGCTGGCGGCTCCTGTGCCCGGCTGGCTGGTGCCTCTGACACACGGGGCAGCAGGCCCGGTTCTCTCCACCAGGGGGCAGGCGTACACAGCTCCCCCCCCCGCCCCCCCCCGCCCCCCCACACACACTGGAGTGAGGGTCAGGGAGGGCTCAGCGGGTGACCCAACGGGGGTGGGATGGAGGAAAACCAGGCAGGGCCCAGCCTGCAGTCCCAGGAGCGGAGCCTGGACAACGGTTACGGCCTCGTTACATCAACCAGTTGCCCAGGGAGATGGCCCAGGAGGATTTGGTCTTGGAGGCTCCTGGGAGCGCTGAGAGGCTGGGCCAGCAGGAGCGGTGGCTGGGCGGGGGGGGGGCAGCTTAGGCCAGCTGAAGTTGGGGGGTGGGGGCCTGCACGCCCCTGGGTAGACTGGGGAAGGGTGCCGAGGCCATGGCTTCATCTCGGAGCAGAGGCCGGATGTGCGGGTGGAACCAGCATCACGAGGCCCAGGAGGAGGTGAGGGGCCCCTGACCAGGGATCCCCCCCCATTTTCATGATCTGTGCAGCCCCTAGGACAGGGGGGGCTGAAGGGGGTGAAAGCTGCTCCCAGCTGGGGCCCCCCCACCCAGGGCCGTCTGAGCAGAGGCTGCGAGTTGGATCCCAGCACGGTGCCCCCAGTGCTGGGCAGGGAACGCTGCTGGGTCTGGGGGCAGCTTGGCCAGTGGTCTGGGGGCAGCTGGTTCCCCCTTGGACGGGCGTTGGGTCCCGCTGGCTCCTCTGTCTGAGGCCGGATGCCAGGCACTGCCCAGGGGCCCGGAGCATGGTCGCTCATCAGCCTCCGGGTGGGGCATCGGGCATGGTCGCTCCAGAGCAGCTGATGTGCTGGGAGGGGGGTGAGCCCCCAGCCTTCCCTCCCCTGGCCGGTCCCCACCCGCCAGACTGGGCTCCACGGGGTCTGCAGCAGGGACGTGACCCCCCGCCCCAAATGAACCAGCCATGCCAGGTTGGGTGGCTACAAGTGGCGGAGGGACATGAAGAGGGTTTTCCGGAGAGCTGGGGACACTGAGGGGCCTGTTCCACTCATGGCTCGGTGTGGGGGGGAGAGGGCATTGGGGCGTGCAGGGTAATCACAGTGGCTAATATGTCAGGAGCCACTGGACGAGACTGACAAAGGGTGGGAGGGGAAATTAAGGCACGGAGTGAGGAAGAGATGGGCCTCACATCACCCAGCAAAGCAGCAGGACCAGGAAAAGGAGCCAGGCCTCCTGCGTCATAGCCCCTCATGCTGCATCCACTAGGCGATGCTGCCTTCAGCCAGCACACTGGAGCAGACCAGCTTCATCCCTCGAGCAACCTGCTGTCACCATGGTTTGCATGTGCAAATGTCTGTTTGCACATCGGTGTGTGCATGTTATGGGCATGACACCGGCAGCGGGGGAGGTGCTGGCCCCCAGGTGTCAATGGGAAACAACTCAGTAGAGTCTGGAGTTCAGCCCATGAGTGGAAAATGTGGCCCCGGGCGTTACCTGGGCTGTTCTGTCTGATTTGAAAGCCCCCTCTGGCCCCAGGGCGGGTCTCTGGGGGAGCTAGGGACTGGGCAGATCGCGTCTGAGCGTCCAGCAGTGTGAACTTTCTTGGTAGCCCCAAAGCACTGTTTGCACCAGGGCACTGAAGTGCCGCCTGTGCAACACACGCCCCTGCACACACAGCCAGGCCTGGCCCCCGGCTGCGATTACACCTCCCCTCGGGCCCTCAGGCACCATTGTGCCATGGGCGTGGGCAGAAAGGCGCCCGTCAGAGGCCATGCGGTCCTGTCCCCAGAGTTCTCAGGCACCATGGACTGGGCTGCGTGCTGAGCAGAGCCAAGACCCGCTCAAGACCTCTCCAGTGGCTCTCGGACCTGATGGGAGGCAGCCAAGTGGTGTCCCCGCTTTCACCACTAGACCACGTTGCCCTCTCCCGCTGGGACTAGAGCCCGGGTGCCCTGGCAGTTGTTTGCTGCAGCCTAGACGAGGCTGACTGTGTGCTGTAAAAGCCCAGCTGGGATTTCTCCAGGCGGGGGCTGGTCACGGTGCGGGGGCCCTGCAGGGAGAGCGTCGGCCGGGCCCTGGGGTTCACTGGCTAGTTTGTGATGTGTCAGCAGGGGGCAACGGCGACCTCAGCATGAGGGAGCCCCAGTCTGGGCAGGCATATCCCACCTCTGGCAGGCTCTGGGGCAGCGTCTCAGCCCCATGGCCAAGTGCCCTCGCCCGTATGGCCCCTGGCAGCGAAGCCCCATGGCACCCACCTGGCACGCGGGGGAGGTGGGTGCGGACGGAGAGCCAGCTGGCTGCGTTGCTTCTCCAGCAGCGTCTTGGCGCCAAGCCCCGTTTCTCTGTCCCCCCCCCCAAGGGCTGTTTCTGGGCGATGCAGCGAGCGCTGGGGTGTGACAGGCAGAGACTGGCGCAGCCTCCCTGGCGTGCCGTGTGGTACCTGGAGGGCGCTGGGTGGCAGGACGCCTAGTTCTCTGCTTGACTCTGCCGTTGGGTTCATCCTGGGATCTTCCTGCCCGGGCGGGGCCACCTTCCCCCGGGGGAAGCAGGGGCAGGGAAACCTGGTGCTCCCGAGTGCTGACGAAAGGGCCCAGGCCCTGCAAGTGCTCAGCCATAGCTTGACTCCCTCTGGCCAGGCTCCTCCGCACGCCACCCACGTGCCAAGTAATCTTCACCTGGTGGGGTGAGTCAGCTGGGGTGGAATCTCCCAGGGCCAGTTTTGCCGCCAGGGGCCAGCCGCTCCAGCCTGGAGGAGGCTGGGATTTGGGGGGTCTACTGCCCCACAGGGGTCACGTCCGCCTGAGCAACCCGCCTTGGGCCAGGGGAGCGAGGGAACCAGGAGGGAGGAGGCAGCTGGAACGTGCCATGAGCAATGGCACAGGGACACGGCCGGAAGATGGAGCAGCTGGCTGGGTGCCGGGGGTGGGTGTCCTGGAAGGGATTTCGCCCAGCTGGCAGGGAACTTGCTAGGCAGGTTCCTAGTGATGCGCTTATGGGTGTCAGAAGCCTGGAAGGTGCTGCCTGGCTAACCCGGTCCCCGGGGAGGAGAGTGGGATGGATCAGGAGACGGGTGGAAGGGCTTCTCCACATTAGGCCAGGCAGGACTCCAGAGCCCTCCCTGCTGTGGACAGCGCCGGAGTGCGAACAGGCTTGAAGGACCCTCTATCTGCTTGCAGGCGTGGGAGGTGGTGAGGGCGGTAAGTAGAGGCAGAGCCTTGTGTGGCGTAGTGGGGGGGACCTTGCTGGTCGCTATGCTGGGCAGTGGGCTGTGGGTGACCTCCGCTGGCTGCTGTCTGTAGCATGGCCCAGCAGGGCAGGGGATGAGTCATTATGCAAGGGTCTATCAACCTGTCCGACCAGTTACTTCCCAGGGAGAGAAACAAAGGAAGGGGGCAAGGCCAGGCCTGGCAAGGGGGGCAGGGCTGGAAGAGAGGGGAAGTTTCTGTCTGGAATCATGGAGGAAGCAGCCTGAGCGAAGGGGGGCTGGGATTTAGGGGCCCAGTCTCCCCCATCCCAAGAGGAGCTGAGGCATCCTAGGCCTGGCCCTGTAACCAGATGACATCTGTGCTGTGCTGTATCCTGGAGAAGCAATAAACTCCCTCTATTCTACTGGCTGGTGGAGTCTGTTCGTGCCACTACGGGGGTGCAGGAGTCGGGGGACCCCGACACGTTGTCACACCTTGGGGGGGCGGTGACAGCCCCAAGCCCAGGAGGGAGAGGCAGAGGAAGCGGAGCTGGGCCTGGGGGTGGTTTTCAGCTCCAGACGTGTGGCCAGGCAGGCACCTGAGGGGGCTCAGACCCTGGAAGGGCCGGAGGAGAAAGAAGAATCGGTTTGGCTCAAGCCCCATCCCAAACCTGCAAAGCTGGAGTTGGCAGCGGCAGAGCACGGGCTGGGGGCGACGGGAATGGCTCAAGACCGGCACAGGTCCCGCGGGGCCCCGCGGTGGCGGGTCAGGCTCTCCCTTCAGGTCCAGTCCCCTCTGTTTGACGAGCCCCAGGGATTTGGATGTGGGTCAGTCATCCGGGCTGCAGGCTGACAAGGGCTGGCGCGTGAGCGAGAATGACTCCAGCTGGCCTGGTCGGGCCCGTACCGCGCACCCGCCATGTGCACGCACCTTTGGGGGCAGCCCCAGGCTGAAACCCTTGCTCCAGAGCCGGCGTAGGGAGTTCTAATCAGCGGCACAGCTGCCCCGGCAGCGCTCTGTAGCCCAGCTCCTAATCCAACCGCCCCACCCCCTGCACAGTCAGCAAAACTACCCTACCCCGGGAGACTGTCGCGGTGACAACAATCGTGTGGCCACTGAGAGGGGGGAGGCGGCTGAGGTGGCCCCCTCTAGCCTGGGCTGCTCATCGCTGGCCGAGCGACAAGAGATCTTGCAAGTTTCGACCCTCCCTTGCCGTTTAGTTCATGCTCATTGCCCCGGCTGGGCCTGCGCGGCGCGGCTGTGGTGGAGATGCCTCCTGCACGGACAGAAGGGGGTTTCCAGCCCCCTGGCCCCAATGGCTACATCGGCAGAAGCTTTTCTCTCTCCCCGAGGGGTTAGGTTGACCCAACTCCAGGGCTCCGGATGTGAAATCTGTCCCAGCCCCGAGCGACGTAGCTAGGTCAGTCCAGGTTTGAAGCACTGACGGGAGCAGGGGAAGCTCTTTAAAAGGGGGGGGGGGTTGGGAGCCCGGACTGTGGGCCTCTCCCCATGATGCCCCTACCCCCGCGCTGCTCTTTCTCCCCAAGGTCCTGCTCCTGCACCTCCTCTTCCCCCTGCCTCCTGCTCACTCCTCTCCATCCTCTTGCCCCTCGTGTGCTGCGGCTCCGTTATGGCCAAGGAAAAGTGGGGGGGCAATGGCTCCCAGGCTGCCCCTGTGCGGCGCCCCTCAGTGCAGACCATGTGGCTCCGTGGGGATGACTCACATCCGAGGCTGATAGAAACGTGTCCTGCTGTGGCCAGGGGTGGAAGTAACTTACCTTTAGTTACAGGAACTGTTGTATTGCCTGCTGGGGCGGGGGTGGAGAGTAGTGGGCTGGTGCGATATAAGAAATGCAAGAAATATAAAGGTGTGGTGGAGGACAGGGGTTGCAGGAGTCAGGGCCCTGGGTATGTGTGGGGGGTGAAGGAGTCAGGGTTGGGAGGCTCGGGGGGGGGGGCAGAGAGGTGCAGGAATTAGTGCTGGGGAAATGGGGGGGGTAAGGGCAGATGGTTGGGTGCAATGTTCTTGCAATTTGTAACCCATGTGCGGAATAAAGTTTGTTATATGCACCAAAGCACATGCAGATGTGCACCACTACCAGAAACACAGGCTGCTGGCTGTGGGTGTTCTGCTACTCTGCTGGGCAGCATCTGAAAATCTCCTGGGCGCCCCCCCCCCAAGCACTCAGCTTACAGGGAAGCCTGGTTGGGTGTGGGGGTACAAGAATCAGGCTGGGGTGTGCTGGGGCTCAGCGCAGAGCACTGGGGTGGGGGGGTCACTCACTCCTCTGCCCCCTCCCTGCACCAGCCAGGGGGGAGCTGGATGCTCTCCGGCAGTGACGGACGGGGAACAGCAAACCACAAACGGGGTCGGTAGCAATGGGGGGGGGAGGGGCTTCAGCCCCCTGCCCACCCTAAAGGACACTCAGGGTGCATGTGGCTGGGGCAGTCACTGACCAATGGGGAGCATGCTCCAGCCGCGCCTTCTCCTGCTGCAAAGCGCCCCAGCCGGCTCTTACCGGAGTGGTGCACCGGGGTTCATCCCCTCTCTTCCACTGCTGCTGATGCCAATCCCAGCTTCTCTGCAGCCAGCACGTGCTGCCAAGACTTGCACCCCCCAAACCCACCCCCTTTGCTGGGATTCCCCCCCCGGGGGAGCCGCTACGTGCGTGTTCCATTGCCCGGCCCACAAGATTTCTGATCCGCAGCCAGGGCTCCGCATGCAAACGTGGCAGGGAGCAGGGCGCTGCGCTTCCCTGCGCCGTTCTGCTCCGCCGGGCAGGCTGGGAAACGGCATAAATCAGCTCTGCAGAGGCAGCCTATGGAGGCCCTGGGCGAGGATGCGAAGGGTCAGCTCGCAATTCAGGCACCAACTTAGTTCAGGCAGCCAAAGGCGGCTGGAGGAGGGTAGAGAGCAGTGAGCGGGGGACCTGGGCAGGGGCAGGACGAGGGGGAGCCAGAACAGGGCCTAGAGCAGCGGCTCCCAACCTTTTCCAGATGGGGCCCCATTCTGACCGTTCAGGAAGATGTGGTGACCCAAAGCAATTCAAAAACGGGGGGAGGAGAGGGGGCAGAGCCACTTGGGGAGACACTTGGAGACCCTTTAGAAATGTAATGGCGACCCATATTTGGGTCGTGACCCATAGGTTGGGAAACCCTGGTCTAGAGGGACGGGGGGTGAAGAGAGGGTGGAGCCTCAGAGGAGTGGGGTGGAGCAAGGGCAAGAATAGGTAGAAGGTGGGCGGGGCCTTGGGGAAGGGCTGTAGTGGGGGCGGGGCCTCTGGGAGAGGGAGGGTGGAGCACCCCTGGGCAAAGCTAAAAGTCTGGGCCTATGTCTTCCTCCCCGGGCACCAAAAAACCATGAATCGGATCTACTCCCCCCGCCCCCGAAATTGCGAGGGCGCTTTAAAAAATCATGAGATTTGCAGACTGTGAGTAGGAATCATAGAATCATAGAACCCCAGGGCTGGAGAGACCTCAGGAGTCATCGAGTCACCGAGTCCAACCCCCTGCCCAAAGCAGGACCAACCCCAACTCAATCATCCCAGCCAGGGCTTTGTCAAGCTGGGACCTAAAAACCTCTAGGGATGGAGATTCCACCCCCTCCCCAGGGAACACATCCCAGGGCTTCCCCACCCTCCTGGGGAAATTGTTTTTCTTAGTATCCAGCCTAGACCTCCCCCTGCAACCTGAGACCGTTGCTCCTTGTTCTGCCATGTGCCACCACTGAGAACAGCCTCCCTCCATCCTCTCTGGAACCTCCCTTCAGGCAGTTGCAGGCTGCTTTCAAATCCCCCCTCACTCTTCTCTTCTGCAGACTAAATAAGCCCAAATCCCTCAGTCTCTCCTTGTAGGTCATGTGGCTCCAGCCCCCTCATCATTTTGGTTGCCCTCTGCTGGACCCTCTCCAATGCACCCACATCCTTCCTGTAGTGGGGGACCCAGAACTGGACGCAGTACTCCAGATGTGGCCTCCCCAGTGCTGAATAAAGGGGAAGTTAACTCCCCAGCTCTGCTCATACTTCCTGTGTGGCCGTAGCCTCTCACCCTGCCTCTGGGTCCCCTTCCCGCATTTGCCTGTGTTGGACGGAAGGTCTCTGGGGCCTCAGGTGAGCCTGGTCCCTCCACTGTCGCCCTTCGATGTCCCAGGCTGTCATGGAGTGAGAGCAGGCCCAGGGTGTCAGCTTTCTACTCGCGCAAAGCCGAGCCCCCTTCCCGGGTGGGGGGTGGAGGGGCTCTGGGCTGAGGCATTGGGTTGGGATGGGAAGGGTGGGATCAGGGCTGAGGGCTTTTGGAGGGGGCTCCAGGCTGGAGCCGAGGGGTGGGAACAGGACTGGGGCAGCAGGTTGGGGTGCAGGGAGGGTGCTCGGGGCTGCAAGATCTGGGCCGTGCTTATTTCAAGCAGCTCCTGGAATCATGGGCATGTTTCCCCCTCTGGCTCCTAAGCCCAGGTAGAGCCAGTGGCTCTGTGATCTGCCTCATCCGCAGGCACTGCCCTCGCAGCTCCCCGGGGCCTCGGTTCCCAGCCAATGGGAGCTGCAGGGGCGGGCGCTGGGGTGGGGGGCGGCGTGAGGAGCCGTGCGGGTGGCAGGCAGGGAGCTGTGTTCTAATATTTGTATGCCCTGACTGGTTTGCTTGATGGTAAGGGGCCCCTTTCTCCTGGGAGAAGAGCTGGCTGGCTGGCCTCTCACCAAGAGACTTCGTCCTATAAAAGATAAAGGCCTCCACCCCCTCCGATTTGCTCCCAGCCTGTTACCACAGGGTCTGAGGTCTGCGTAGCCCATCTGCTCCCTGCCCTGCCCTGCGGGAGGTGTTACCCCGCCCCCGGACAGCGGGCGGACTGGGAAGCCAGACCTGGCAGGTGACACGGGAGTCTGTGTGTCCTAGGCCGGTGTAACCATTGGACCATCTTTCCTAGTGGGTGGAGCTATGGTCCCTCCTGCCACCCCTCCTGCATGCCCCAGACTCTGTCCAGCAACAGGACTCTGCCCCCTGCTGGAGCCAGTCCGCCTGGGCACTGGCCCCAGCAGCCCCCTCCGACTTCCAGTCTGCCCCCGGGAAAACCCCTCTGATTGGCTGCCGTCCCCGCTGCCCAGCTCCCGAGGGAAAGACCAGCCAATTGGAGCTGCCGTGGGAGGCAAGGCAGGGCTCCGCCTTCCCCAGTGGGACCGACTGATGTTTTGGGGTTGGGGGAGGCTTCCTGACTCAGGGCAGGGCAGAGCAGGGGCAGTTCTGGCCTGATCTCACTCCCAGGCTGCAGGGCCCGAGGCAAGGCCTGAAAGTACTAGGGCTGCAGGGGGGCAGCCAGGGTAGGAAAAGGCAGCAGGTGACACGGGGAGCAGATGACATGCTCCAGCACCAAAGTGCTAATTCCCTGAGTGACCAGCAGGAGGCGCTGTGGCGGTGAGACCCCGCACCGCGTTACACTCCCATTGTGTTTCTTGCTGTTATTAGCACAACAATCACTTACTACAAAAATATCAGGATTTGTACAATATGTTGGGTCATTTTGGGCCTTTTGGGGTTGGCAGAAATGTGCAGATGCTAAGGCCAGGAGGGGCCCCGGTGATCATCTGGTAGGACAACCTGGGCAGCCCGGGCCAAAGGCTGTCCGTGGTGAATTCCTGCTTGCGCTGGAGCAGATCTGTTAGGAACACAGTGCCCATGTCATGCTCTGTCTGCCTGGAAGAAGCATGCCATAAAAATTCCTTACCGCCCCTACACTATCCTCCCTCTAGCCACTCCTGGGACCCTTCTCCCAACCCGCCTGCCTTCCCCACTGGCCTGCCAAGCACTGGACAATGGCTAGGGGACCTAGCAAACACAGATCACTGCTTATCACGTGGATCGCAGTTGCCTTGCTCTGACCCGGTGCCATTCTCTGGCCTGTCTGCCGTAGCCAATTGCTGTCTCTTGCCTACGCTCAGAGTGGAAGCTCTTTGGGAGCATCCTTCTGTGTTTGTACAGCGCCTAGCACCTGGGGCCTGGCCCCAGCTGCAATGCTTGATGCTGAGTGAATGGTAAGAGCCTGGGTGAGGCAGAGGGGCTGGATCAGGACAGCTGGGTGGCCTATGGCAGGAGAGGGGTGCCTGGCTGTGGGGCAGGGTTGGCTAGTGGTGCTGTACAGACGTGGCACTGAGTCACGCTGTGCACAGCGCCCCGAGGGGCTGGCGTGCTCATCCCCAGCTCCCGTGGTTGCTGGCATCAGGTGGCTGAATACAGCCGGGAAAAGTCTATTGTGTAAAGAAAAAACAACGCCCATGTCCCAGCGGAGCTGGTCTGGGTAGGGAGCGGAGGGGGGGGCGGTTCTTACTGTGTCTGTGGAGTGTTACTACAACCTCTCGCTCCTCCTGCTCCTGCCCTGGCAGGGAACGGAGACGGTTCGGTTTGAACTTCTGGGGCCTGGTGAACCGGGCAGGTTGTGGGAGCTGCCTCTGCGTGGGCAGCCATGCTGGGAGGAGCCCAGCACGCCCCGCCTGGCCTCCCTCCTGCACGCCGTGGCATTTTAAGGCGCTGGGGGCCAGCTGCTCCAGGTGGCTCCAGGACGCGGGAGGCAGCAGGGCTGTGATACGGAGCAGGCCCCACTGAGGCCCAGGAGCCGGGTAAGAGCGGCGGGCGGGAGGCGAGGGAGTTGGTCGTGGCTCGGTTGCGATTTGCCGCCCACCAGCAGCGTAACGAGGCTTTTGGGGAATGGGGCGGTGAGATGGGGGCTGGGTCACCTGCAGCGGGTACCAGTAAGACTCCAGAACGGAGGGGCTCAACCTTCTTTTGTTCCTGGAAAATCACGAAGGGTCTTGGCGGGCCATGTACGGATCTTCCCCAGTGATGTTTGTAGCATTGTCTGCCGGTCTGTCTCCGTCATCTCCATCATACCCTCCTGTCTGTCTGTCTAATCATCCCCTGCTCTCTTCTCTGTCTGTCTGTCCCTTCGCCACGGTACGGCTGCTCTCAGTCTGTCCACCCAGCGGCACAGTCTGTGACGAGGGGCCCCATGGTGGTACCGGCGCACCCGACTTGGCTTTCCTTCTGCACGTTCACAGGCAGGAGACTTTGAACAGCTCCTCTCCCGCCTTGCTTGGGAGAAGTTGGCACACGTGGCCTTTCCAGACCACTGCGCCCCTGGCAGGAGTCCGGTTTGTCTCGCGTGCCCCCACGTCCCACCTCACTGACAACCGGCCGGCTGGCAAAATCAGGCCTGGAAATCCAAGTGGCGCCGTGCTTCCTTGTTTGTTTTTACCGTCTCATTATTAAATCCGTTGCCAGGTAAATATTGTCCTTGTGTGTCAGCACAGGGAGCAGGAGAAGCAAGTCACGATCTGGATGAGGCGGTAGCTTGCACTGACGTTGCGGGTGCTTGTTATGTTGCCTGCAAAGCTGGCGAATCTCTTGCTGTGCTGCTGTCCCGGGGAGGAGTGCCATGTGCCTGGGCTGAGGGAGAGCCTAGGCACAGAAAGGTCTAACCCCCCAGAAACACCTGGCCCCCTGTGCTGTGGGCAGAGCTCTCACTGCTGGGCTCTGCTGCCCTTTTATCCTCCCTCAGTGCTGCCAAGTGCTAGGCCCAGAGCATCCTGCCCACAGGATGGTTCGGTGCAAGCCTGCGCTTTGGGGGGGTAGCTCAGTGGTTTGAGCATTGGCCTGCTAAACCCAGCGTTGTGAGTTCAATCCTTGAGGGGGGGGCCATTTAGGAATCTGGGGTGAATCTGTCAGGGATGGTACTTGGTCCTGCTGTAAGGGCAGTGGACTGGTCTCAATGACCTTTCCAGGTCCCTTCCAGCTCTGTGAGGTAGGTATATCCCCATATACTAACCCTCCTATGGCCTGGGCCGAGGCAGCAGCACTGGTCACTCCCCTGCTCACTGTGGCAGCAGGAGTCAGAGCAACCTGGCAGCACTCCCACCCTGGGGGCCCAGCAGGGTGGCTGGGGGGGGGCATTGGAGCAGGCTGCTGGGTCACTCCAGCTCCCACTGATGTTGGTGTGGGACCCCTGCTGCCCCCCCACCAATTCCCCTGCCTGACATTGCTTGGGGGAGGGGGCTTTGGGCAAGGGTTCAGAGCAGTGGGGCTGGGATGGAACAGAGGTGTGGTGGGGCCCACAGCATGGGGGTTGCCACCCTGGCCATGACCTTTGCCTTTTGGGCCAAAGCCATAAACCCTCAGGTGCTCTGTGTTCTTTGCAGACATGAAAGGCCCTTTGTCCCGCGGCTTGGCCCTTCCTCTCTGCACTGAGATGCAGGCTGCTGGCTCCCAGTTGTCTGCCTCGCTGGTATTCAGGGCGCTTTAGATCCTACAGCTGAGTCAGGTTCTGGAGCCTCAGGGCAGCTCCCAGGGAAGGGGCGGCATGTGGGGAGACAGGGCTGGAGGAACGCCCTGCCAGGCAGTACGGCTAGTGCCCTACACTGAGAGCCAGCTTCCAGTCCTAGCCCTGCGACAAGCCTGCCAGGTCACCCTGGGCACGTCACTTTGTGCCTCGGTTTCCCTCTCTGTAAGGCTGGGATTAAGATCTGGAGAACTTTGTAGCCCCCATTGCATGCGGAGGAAGGGCGGTCGGAGGAAGAACGCTCTTTCTTCCACTTCCTGCTGCGTGGACAGCGCCAAACGCTCAAGGTGCCTCAACTAAGCTCAGTGAGGAGCAGCGTGACTGTTCATTTCTCCTGCGTCGGAGAATCCCTGGGAGTCCCTGGGTCTCTGTGCCAGTTACCGGTGGGAGCAGCACAGAGAGCCTGCCGGCAAGCCACCGGCGCCGGGCGCCCACGCGTCCTTCCTCATGCACCGGCGTCACCTCCTCCCTTGAGCCCC
Organism: Pelochelys cantorii; assembly: GCA_032595735.1. Lineage (NCBI taxonomy): Eukaryota > Metazoa > Chordata > Testudines > Trionychidae > Pelochelys > Pelochelys cantorii. The sequence continues at coordinate 3,346,197 of CM064354.1, forward strand.
AGACTGGGCCCAAAGAGACCCCGGCCCCGATGCAGAGGGCTTGGCGGCAGCATGGGGAGAGCCTGCTGCCCCATGTCCCTGCCCTGGGGCTGCTGCCAGGCTTACGGGGGTCCCAACTATTTTGAGAGCCAAGCTCAGCTGTGGGTTGTCGAGGCAGTGTGCCGGGCGTGCTGGGAGGCACTGTCCCCCAGGCTGTGCTCACTCCCCAGCGCGGCACGCAGGAGGGGCCTGCATCCCTCACGGGACAGGGCTGGAGGGGGACCCCATGCATGAAATGCCCCCTCCTTGGCTGCCTGTCCCGGCTGGAGAGGGGCAGAGAATGGCTGGAGGTTGGCTGCCCAGGCCGTGCTGCCGAGACTAGGCCGAAGGGTAAAAAAGCATCTGTCCCGGGACCCGCGTTGTGTAGGCCCAGAGACACTGGGGAGCTGGGGAGCGGAGGCGGGAACAGTTGAAAGGTTCTGGTGGGAGCTGGAGGGTAATAAGTCCCTGGCGTTGCCTCTGGCTAGGTTAACTGGGCCGCACCATCCCTGCTCGGCTCCGGGGCAGGGCAGCTCCTTTCTCAGATCACGGGCAAATCTAGCCCCGTGTGTGTCTCTGTGTGGGGGGTACTTTCTAACATCACAGCAGCCCGGGCCGCGTTCACACCCCCAAGGAGCTGGTGCAGTGCCAACGGATGGAGTCAGGCCAGGGACCTGCCCTGCGACGCTCACAGTCTTACTTTCGCCAGGGCACAGTGAGTCGGGAAAGGGGGGTCCCAAGACAGGGCCAGGCCTCTGGAAGGCTTCATTTCAAATGTCTCCGTCGAAACGCCTTGGAGTCTCATTACTGTAGTGCTGGCACCTGTCTCAGTCACTGCTCCAACCCTAATGGCAGGGCAGCTCCGGGCCTGTTTCACAGAGGGGAAACTGAGGCACACAGCTGCTGAAGTGACTTTCCCCAAATCAACCAGGAACTGAACCCGGCTTTCCTAACTCACCAGCGTGTGCGCTGGCTGGCAGGCCAGCCCTTCTACTGTCAGTGACACGCGCAGCTTTGGGTGTGGGGTGCTGGACTACGCCCTCCTTTATCTCTGTTCACGCTCCTCGCTGTTACCTGGAGCTGGGGCTGGGCTGGGTGGGACCAGTGGCCGAGCACTGGGGCTAACAGCTGAGTGGGACCTGGGCATCTGGGACCGTAGACGGCAGGGGTGCCGGGCTGGCGGCTGGGAACCTGGGCAGCAGGGGCATGTGGCCGGGACGCCCCAAACCTGGGGGTGCAGCAGCAACCCCCACATCCCTACTTCCTGTGCCTATGCCTAACTTTGGGGCAGGAGCTGCCTTGTGCTAGGCTTTGTGTGTGTCTCTCTCCTGCTCAGACCCCAATTCCGGGCTGGTGCCTCTAGAGCTACCACAGGGCAATAAACAACAGCAATAATAATGCAACCTGCTGTTAGTACTGACTGGCAATGCGTGGGCAGCCCAGAAGGGAGGGAGCCGTAAGGCTGGATTAAAATGCTGAAATCTCTTGGCAGACCTGGGCGGGCAGGGTGGTTCATGCACAAGAGGTGGGTGAGAAAGACAAGGAGAGGACGTTGTGGGAGCTGGGCCCTGCGGCTGGTGGAACAGGATGTGCTTTGCGAGGCAATTAGGGGAAGCATTTTTCAAAAGCACCTAAGTGCTTTCCCAGAATCACTTTGGCAATCAAAGGAAAGGGAGTGCGGTGTAGCGGGTAGAGCATTAGCCTGGTGCTCCAGAGACTGGGGTTATAGTCTTGGTTCTGTCGTGACCTGGATGTGTCACGCCCTGGCGCCGTACCTCAATTTCCCCAGTTCTGTAGTATAGCGACAAGGAATCTGTGGGGAGGGGATGCCCTCTTCCCCTATGCTGGTGTGAAGCAAATTCTCTCTCTCGCCCCCTATGTAGAGGGACGTGATCCAGCTTGTGAGATGGGCCACCAGACTGGGTTTAGATGTGGGCTCTCTGCCATCAATTTCCTGCGTGAGCTGGGGCAAACCTGCAGTTTTCCTCCTGCCCGTCATGCCCGTGTTGCATGTAAGGCTCTGTGCATGTACAGCGCCTAGCACAGCAGTGCCTTGACCTTGTTGGGGGCCTCCATGCACTGCTCTAGGGACCTTGTCGTGTTCTGACCCTGTGCACCGCACGCCTGCAGCAGGGGGTTGCCCGACAAGACCGCCTTTCGTGCTGCTTTTGACACATTCCTTTCCTCCTTCTGCGGCGGCTTTGGCCTCACTCCGGGAGGTGTTTGGATTTGCTGCTCACTGTTTGATTTTTTCCAGTTGACAGGACTAGACTAGGGCATGTCCAATGTTTTCTGCCTGACGTTCTGCCAAGCTGAGTATTGGCCTGTTCTGACGTCTGTTTCCTTAGCTCTGGTTAGCAACTGGCTTTTGTGGGACTAGCAAGGTGGTAAATTTGCAAACCGCTTCTCTGGTCAAGTGGGAGGAGCCTACATCCCGCGCCTCTGTGCAAACACCAACTCTCCCTCATAGTGACTGCCTGGGACAAGCAGTAAGCTTAACAGAAGGACGCTTGTATTTCACTCAGAACTCTGTTTGCTGCCTTACACCAACAGCCCCCATTACCACACCCTTCTCTCTGCTAAGAACCTGGTCTTTGTTTGGAACACGATGCTTTATACCTGGGAGAATGCACCATCGCCGATCAGTGTTTATTTCTACACTAGATCCTAGAGATGGTAATTAGGTTTGCAGTCCCATTGTGCTAGGCCCTGTACAAAGCCATTGAGATAGAAGGTCCCTGCTCCAGAGAGCTGCTGTCCAACAGACCAAAGTTGTGGGGGTGAGTGTGTGGGGAGAAAGTGACATGCTCACAACCATTCAGCAGACCAGTGGTAGAGCTGGGAACAGAATACAGATCTCTGGAGTCACATGTCCTAACCACTGGGTGACACTGCCTCCCCAGCTTCGACTGTGACAGGTGGACATGGTGCTGAAAATCCTCACACTTTCTTTTCACTTTTTGGGGGTCCTCTTTTCAACTGTCTTGGGAACATCCCCTCTGGGATTTTGGAAGAGCCAAAGAAGAGGTGGTGGCCCAGAGAATCAGTCCTGGGTGGATTTTACCCTCAGTTGGGACTTTGGCATGATGAGGCTGTTGAGTGAGCTGGTGTGGTGCAGTGTAATCTCTTTGGGGCAGAGTCTGTCTCTCGCTGTGTATGTGCAGCACCTTGCACAATGGGAATCTAGCGCAGTCGAGGCCTCTGGGTGTTACTGTCCATAAGTGATGCACTGCAGGTCTGGGTGACAGCGTTCAGAACGACGGGGCCTCATTGCTGCGTCCCTGTGCTGCACTTTAAGGAGCTTATACGTTTCCCCCCTTTATTTCCTTCCTTCCCTGCCCAGGCTGTTGTAACAATGCTCCGTAGCTCACACACATACTCGCTCTGTAGAGAGGCAAGACTCACTGTCTAGCAAAGGGATTTAATTGCTCTCCCATCACCATAGGATCTGAGCACGTCCGAATGCGTGATGTTTGTAACCTCCCAATGCTCCTGTGAGGCAGGACCGTGCTGTTCTCCCCCCTGTACAGGTAAGGAACTGAGCCATGGGGAGATAAAGGAGCTGGCTGCAGGCCGTCCAGGAAGTGCGTGGGACAGCAAGGAACCAAACTGAGGTGGGCACCCAATCATGGGCCATTCTTCTAAATACTGCGGCTGACTCTCCTGGTGGCTCTGGGGCTCGGGGGTTGTACTCAGAGAGTAACCATGAAGGTACAGTGGTCAGAATCTGATGCAGTTATAAGAGAAGGCAAAACATTGCACCCAGTTCTGGGGCCCCCCATTATGGATGTGGACGCATTGGAGAGGGCAACAAAAATGATGAGGAAGCTGGGGAACATGATTTATGAGGAGAGGCTGAGGGATTTGGGCTTAGTTAATCTACAGAAGAGAAGAGTGAGGGGGGATTTAGTAGCAGCCTTCAACTCCCTGGAGGGGGGTTCCAAAGAGGCTGGAGAGAGGCTGTTCTCAGTGGTGGCAGATGGCAGAACAAGGAGCAATGGTCTTAAGTTGCAGTGGGGGAGGTCTAAGATGGATATTAGGAAAAACTATTTCCCTAGGAGGGTGGTGAAGCACTGGGATGGGTTACCTAGGGAGGGGGTGGAATCTCCATCCCTAGAAGTTTCTAGGTCCTGACTTGACAGGGTCCTGGCTCGGCTGATTGAGTTGGGGTTGGTCCTGCTCTGGGCAGGGGGCTGGACTCAATGCCTCCTGTGGTCTCTTCCAGCCCTGGGAGTCTATGATCTGGCTCTCATCATCACCAACACCTAGGTGAGGGCCTGGTATTTATTACAACTACACCTCAAATTGCACATGAGATTTGTCTCCAGTTGGATTTGTGGCATAGCTATCGCTGCCCTGCGATGAGTTTTTTGATAACAGAGTTGAAGCTTTTTGAAGGCAGATTTCCTGTGATCCACAGCAGCTGTGGGTGTCCACCAGTCTCAACGCCAAATCCTCTTTAGGCTCATTCCAGCCCTGCCCAGCCCTGTGTGTCCTTCACCAGGAGCCAGGTTCCAGGTGGCCCCTCATTGAGCTTTTTCAGCTCTATCCTCTGTGCTTCAGTGTCAGGTTCACGTCATATGACAGGGACAATATCAGAGATGATTCTGTGGCTTTTAAACCAAAATGACCAAGGGGGCCATGCCCAGAGAGCACAGCCCCATCCACAAGCAGGAGAAACAGACTATGTCCAGCTCAGTGTTTCTCAACCTTTTTTTATAAAGTACCCCTTTTAAAAAAAATACATTATAAGTACCCCCAGTACCTACAGATTTCAGACACACAAATTTTTTTCTATCATTGCAACACATTTGTTTAAACAATTTAATCGTAGCCGGGTGGGGGATGAAATTTTTGGGCCTAAAAGTACAAAAATAATAAAGTGCTGTAAAACTTAAACCCAAAATGCAGTTTTCTCCAAATTTCAGTTGGATGTATCCCCCCGCCCCAGACTTCTCTCGAGTACCCATGAGGGTATTCGTACCACTGGTTGAGAAACACTGGTCCAGCTCTCTGCTTCTTCCCACTCCTATAAGAAGAGGAGGATGGACCTTTCGGCGAGAACTGATGCAGGAGGCTGAGGGAGCAAGAAGTGGAGCAGCTAGGATGAGACGCTGGAGATTTAAAAGGCAAATAGTGCATTTTTGGATGGCCCGGGCTTTGGCACGGTTTCCTTGCTCAGTTATGACTATAGAGAGTCCTGTGAATCCATGGATCTGATCTGTGGCTGATGAGGCAGTAGCAGTGAGTCATGTTTGCAGATGCAGATACCGTTTTGTATCTGTGCAGGCTCTATCAATAAAAAACTTGCCATCCACAAGTATTTTTCGAAGTGCTGCTGTGAGGAGAAGAGAGAGGAGGCAACTCCCTGCTAAGAGCCTCACCAATTACAAACAGTGGGTATAATTGTGGAGGAAAGCAGAGTTGTTATAAGAAAATCTCTGTACTGCTATTGGTTGGAGGACACCAGCTAGAAACTGCAAGGCCCCATAAATTGTAAGAGAGACCATCTGTGTCCAGAAGAATGAACAACCTGAGTGGCCACGACAGACGAGGATTATGACCCATACTTTGCAGGCACAAAAGGCAAAGTGACTTAAGTTCATTTCCTAGAGTCTCAGCCTAGTGCCTTTACCCCAGAACCAATCTCCATTTTTACCCCTGCCTGCCACATGGCTTGAAAAATGTGTTGGGAAATGTTGTTGATGGGAAATGCAACAAATAAGCCATGACGTTTCCTGCAGAAAGATTTTCCTGCCTGTTTTGTGAGCAGGCAGCGCTGGGAGGGCTGCAGTCACCCGGGGGTTAATGCAGAGCGAGCCAGGAAGCTCTTTGCATCAGTCAGGAAGTAGCAGCTCCTTGGGGAAGGGTTGTGTAACCGGCTCCCCCAGGAAGGCGGCTCACGTTTCCCTCGGGGTGTCTGGCTGAGCACTGGGTGTGCCCTGCGCACTGAGGATTCCCGCAAACGCTCTGACTTCCTTTGCGAGGGCTGCTTTGCTGTAGCAGCCGCGGACGCAGTTTCAGCAACAACCCACCCAGCAGCTGCTAATCCGGCCCCTCGGGGTAGCTCAGTCCAGGTGTAGCTGACAGCACCCTGTGGGGCTCTTCTGGCCTAGTGCCAGGGTACCCCACCCACGAGGCAATACCCCTGCAGCTCACAGAGCGCAGGACCTTGGTTCATAAGCTCGCTCTGGCATCCTCCTCCCATAGCGACTGCTGCCTCCCTGGTTCCCAGAGGCTGCTGCCCTGCCTGGCTTTGGGCTATCCCGGCCCAGTAGCGAGGCCGCTTTCTACCCTGCATCACCCCAGCCGGCTCCCATACGGCTGCTTTCCCCCCCCCCCCCCCCCCGCCGCCCCGGCCCCGGCTCTCTCCCCAGTCTGCTCCCCTGGGCCTCAGGGAGTCCTTCCCTTTCCTGGGGACTGTGGGGCCCGCCACCATCTGGGTCCTTTCCCTCCCGCTCCTTTGGGCCAGGGGCACGGTGCCCCGCAACGAGCCGGAGGGTTCGTGACACTTGCTGGGCTGGGGCTACCATGGGGGCTAGCTGCACCAGTTTCGCCCTTACTACAAATGGCTGCAGCCCTCCCCATTGCTCTCAATGGAAGGCGAAGCTCACCGGCTGCCCACCATCAAGATGGCCACCATCAGCCCCCCTGAAGATGGCTGCATTTGCCTACTGTGTGAAGCCAGCCTGCCCTCAACGAAGATGGCCGCTCCTCCTTCGCCATGTGTGTCCCAGGCAGGAGACGGGGGACGGGGAGGATGGAAAGGGAATGTGTGTCTGTGGGGGGAAGTGGGGCGCAGGGGGAGGCGTAGGGGCAGAGGTGGTAGAGAAGGGAAGTGGGGTGGGGGCGGGAAGGGAGAGAGGGCAGGGGGGCGATGGGGCTTTCAGGGAGGGAGACAGGGCAAATGAATACAGGGAGGCCGGCCGGGGGTCAGGAAAGGGAGAGGCTATGAAGGGAAGGGGGTTTAGGGGGCAGGGAAGGGGACAGAAAGCTGAGAAATGGCAGGGAGAGAGGTTTGGGGGGAGAGGAGACTGAGACTGTGGAGGGGGAAGCGAGGTTATGGGGGCCACAGGAAGACGGTGACGGATGAGAGGAGGGGACAGTGAGGGAGGGTGCTGGAGACAGGAGCACGTTGAGGGCAGAGACTGCAGGAGATGTGGGGAGCGGGTCCGGAGACAGAGGGGACTGGAAGTGGGGGCAGAACTGAAAGGGTGCGGCTGGGAGGTTGGGGAGGAAGGAGATTGATAGGGCAGGGGGATGCCAGCAGCAAGGGGAGGGTACGTGGACTCTAGAGGAGAGGCCTGACTTGTTTGGTGCGTCTTTAAGGCTGGATTTTTCACCCTGAAATAATCACAAGGAAACTGGGACATGGACAGCTTCCCTCTAAGGCTACAAAAGTCACAAGGAGGGTTGCTCCCACAGTGATGTCTCAGTATTGCAGGATTGGGGCTTCCTTTGCCCCGCATTTGGTTCCGCATTGTTTTAGCTCATGTTCGTGCCTAAACGCAAGACCCTGCCTGTGTCCTGTGCCGTTTTCACTCTGTGACATCAGCATGCAAGGCTCTGTGTTTATCCATAGCAAGAACGATCCGTTTAACAGCCAGCCCTGCAAGCCCTAGGCTCTGAGGCCTTGTCTACCGTAGAAAAATTAGTGGATGCATCTGCCAACACGGGGGTTAGTTTCAGTCCTGGGAATAAATGAAAATCTTGGTTTTAATTTAAAAAAATGGTTTCCAGCCCTCCTAGTTGCAGAGAAAAGCCTTGGAAATGTGACCTGTAGGGTTGCCAGGTGTCCGGTTTTGAACCAGACAGTCCAGTATTTGAGCTTTCTGTTTGGGAAACAAATTGAGAAAATATAAATGAGAAAATATAGAAATGTCCGGTATTTTCTAGATAAGATGTAATGTAGATTGTGATGTAATGTCAAGTGTGTCCGGTATTTTTGTTGAAACCATCTTGCAACCCTAGTGACCTGAGGACAACACAAGGCTAAGAAATCCAAATCTCACCATTCTGCCATTGCTGTCAATGGGATTGCATGGGGCAGCTGATCAGAACTTCCCAAACATTCCTGTTAATGCCATGTAAGTTCTCACCGTTGCTTGCCTTGATGGCATTGACAGTTGCGGGCTTTACTGATGACAGCTGCAAGGCAACTGTGGATGAGCAGAGGTTCAGAAACAATCTGTAGCACAAAAGATGGGCTGAAGGAATAGTGGGATAGGAAGTGTCTTTTCTGGAATAAATAAAACCTGCCCTGCCAGATCACACCAGGCTTTGCACTCCTGCCCTCTCCCAAAGAACTATCAATCCAAGGTGAAATGTGGCGGGGAAGGGTGCAGGCAGTTACTGACGAGCATAAGGAGGTAGCAAGGACAGAGGTGGGGTTTAAAGAAGGACTGAAAGGAGGAGAGAAGCAGACACTGGGCAGATGAAGACAGGGAGACTGTGCCAGGCAGAGGGAGCAGCATGACGGGAAGCAAGAAGCAGAAATGGGAAAAGAAGTTGAATCAGGAAGGCCAGATGCTTGGGGAATAGGAGATATTCACGGATTCTTAGATTCCAAGGCCAGAAGGGACCATTGAGAGGATTCAGTCTGACCGCCTGTGTAACACAGGCTGGAGAACTTCCCAAAACAATTCCTAGAGCAGATCTTTTAGAAAAACACCCAGTCTTGATTTCAGAATTGTCAGTGATGGAGAAATCTCCACGACTCTCAGTAAGTTATTCCAGGGGTTAATTACTCTCACTCTTTAAAAAAAAGATGCCTTATTTCTAGTCTGATTTGTTAAGCCTGAATTTCCAGCTGTTGACAGAGCCCTGCGGGGATACAAAACTGGTATCTGCATCTGCAAAAATAATCTGTGGATATCTGCAAATTTGCAGGGTTCTAAATACAAGATGTGTATCCTCATCTTCAGCCACAAAAATGAGCCACAGATATCCACATCCGTATCTGCGGATATGGATGTAAAGCCAATATCCACAGATTTGCAGGTCTGTAGCCATTGGATCATATTCAACCTTTCTCTGACAGACTAAAGAGCCCATTATTAAATATTTGTTCCCCAAGTAGATGCTCGACTGTGATCAAATCCCCCTTAATCTTCTTGATGTGACGCTAAATAGATTGAGCTTGTTGAGTCTGTAAGGGAGGTTTTCTAATCCTTTAATCGTTTTCATGGCTCTTCTTTGTACCCTCTCCAACATGCTCCTTGGATTGTGGGCCTCAGAACTGAACATGGAATTTTAGCAGCGGTAGCACTCATGGCAGATACAGCAGTAAAAACACCTCTCTACTCCGGAGATTTCTGGATTATACATCCAAGGATCATATCAGCCCTTTTGGCCACAGTTTTGCATTGGGAGCTCATATTCAACTGATTATTCACCACAGCCCCCAGATCTTTTTCAGTCAAAGCCCCCCATCCTGTCATCATGGCCGAATTCTTTGTTCCTAGATGTACACATTACAATTAGCCACACATTAAAATACATGTTGTTGGTTTGTGCTCAGTTTACCAAGCAATCTACATTGCTCTGTATCTGTCACTGGTCCTTTTAATGATTTGTCACTTTCCCAGTTTTTGTGATATCTGCAAACGCTATCAGGGATGATTTTGTGTTTTATTCCAGGTCATTAATAAAAATGTTAAGTAGCATAGGATCAAAAACTGATCCCTGTTGGCCCTTGCTGCAAAAAAACCTATTCCATTATGATTCCCTATTTATAATTACATCTGGACTTCCAACACTCCAGTCATCTGAAGAAGCGGGCGGTGCCCACGAAAGCTCATGATACCATCTACATGTTTTGTTAGTCTTTAAAGTGCTACCAGACTATTTGTTGTTTTTTAAGTTTTTTCTGTGAGGGTATGTCTACACTACAGTGCTATTTCAAATTAACTTATTTCGAATTAGTTAATTTGAAATAAGCTAATTTGAAATAACGGATCTAGACCCAAAAACTAATTCAAAATAGCGTTTTTCTAATTCGAAATAGCATGTCCACATTGAGTGGACCCTGAATCGAAGGTAAGGCTGCCTGGAACCAGTGCCAAAAGGGCATCAGGGTTGGACTTAGTGTGTGGGGCTGCTGCCTCAGGCTAGCTGAGGTCTGTGCTTTAAGGGACCCGACCCCCCATCCCAGACAGACAGTTCTCAGGTTTCTCTGCTTGCTGGTCCACCTCGCTGAGGGACAGCAAAGCATTTGTGTCTCGGAGTGCTCTGCTTGCCCTCACTTGGGACACCACAGCACTCTGCAACATGGAACCAGACCTGTCCCTGGGCATGCCAGTGCGTCTTGTGGGGTCGTTGCCATCAGCCCGGCTGCACTGTCTGCAGGCTGCCATCCGGGAGGTCCATCGGGGGGCTGTCAAGATCCAGGAAGCCCTGCGGGAGAGTGTCCACCCCGAGGAGCCCTCAGAGCCACACCGGTCCTCCCCACCAGGAGCTCGTGCCCCATTCCTCCCTCTCGTCCTTCCACTTACCCTTCCCTAGCCTCCCCTTCCTGATGTCAAATAAAAGACACGTATTTTCAAAAATAGAAACTGGGTTTATTTAACACAGCTGGGGAGGGGGAATGAAACTCTGGGGAGATGGGGGAAAGGAGGCAGGAGAGGGCAGGAGAGAGGGTGCGAGAGGGGAGGGGGAAACCTGGGAGGAGGGAGCTGGAAGGGGGAAGCAAGGGGAAGAAGTGGGAGGGGAAGCTCAGGGCTCAGGGCTGGGGGTCTCGCCAGGCCAACCACCTCCCAGCACGGTGGGGGAGGGGGCCTCGGCGTCCCCAGGGGGATGGGGAGGAGGGTGTGGAGGTTGAGGTGGGGGGTGTGGACATTGAGGAGGAGGGTGTGGAGGTTGAGGAGGAAGAGGTGGGAGGGGGGGCAGGAGTGGGAGGAGGAACAGTAGTTGGGGGGTCAGCAGGCGCAGGACTGGCCTGGGGCACCATGCTCTGCAGCGGGGCCTGCAGGTTAGAGTTCAGCGCTTGGTCCTCAGCAAGCTGCTCCCGGCGGAGCTGCAGGTCCTCCAGCATCCAGGCCTGGATGGTGCGGTGCAGGGCTCGCAGGGCCCCCAGGTGCTGGTCCCAGTCCCTTGCCGTGTGCTGGTGGTCCTGCTCAGGCCGCGGGTGCGGGAGCTTGTCCCGGGCGGGGTGGTGCGCCCTGCACGAGCAGCTGGTGCAGCTGTAGAGAAAGAAGAGAAGTGGTCAGTTCTCCCTGGGGACACAGTGGATGATGCCTTGCCCCCCCGCGACATGAGGGCGACCGCGCCCTGCACCGTCAGAGCCGCTGTGCTTGTACAGAGGCCATGGTCAGGATGTCTGGCTCTCCCTGGGACTGGGAGCTGCCCCAAGACTGCACCCATGCTCCTGTGCCGTGTATAGTGTGGCCGGGCCAGGGGGGAGATGTCCCCTGCCTCTGTGTAGAGGGGGCGTGTGAAGGGAGAGTGTCCTGCTGGGTCCCGCCCCGGGGTCGGGAGCATGTCAGGTCTCTTCACACATGCATGTGCCTATTGGGCCACGGCCCCTGGGTGTCACCCAGCTGGAGCCACCTGCCCAAGGGTGGCATGGGACGTGCTCGCACGTGCACAAGTAGCTGCTTGATCCGTGGGAGGTATGGCCCACGCGCGCGGTCCCTGGTCTCCCTCCCCACCTCCCCCCCCGGTAGGGGACAGTGCTGGCACTTACCCGGTATGGTCTCCCTGGACGATTCTGCCGACTCCGGTGCCGGGACAGCTGGCGGTGGCCCCTCTGGTGTGCCCGGGTCAGGGCCCTCCAGTCCCGGCTCGCTGCTTCCCTGGCTGGCGTGGACCGCCCCGCCCCCCAGGAGTCGGTCGAGGGCGGGGAAGTAGGGGCAGGTGGCAGCCCCTGCTGCGGCGCCGCCCCTGGTGGTCCTGGCGTATGCCTGCCGCAACTCCTTAACTTTCAGGCGCACCTGCTCCTGGGTGCGCCTGTGTCCCTTTCTGGCCATGGTAGCCGCTATGCCGTTTCTCCGCCTAGTGCGGAGATCAAGGAAGTTAGGGGCCTCCCCCCAAACCTCAATGAGGTCCATGATCTCCGCACTAGTCCATGAGGGCGCATGCTGTCTACGGCCCCTGGCTGGCCCCTGGGTGCTGGGGGACTGGGCGGGGGAGAGCTGGCTGGCACTGGCTGCCTGGCTCATCCTGGGGCCACTGGGTCAGGGGCAGAGACTGCTGGCAGGCCTGGCTCGGGCAAGTGCCGTCTGGCCAGAGTCTACCCCTTTAAGGGCCCCGGGGCTGGGGGAGAGGAGAGGAGTTTTCCTGGTTTTGCCCAGAGTGGCCACCAGGGGGAACTGGGAAGGGCTGGAGGCCCCCTAATTCGAAATAAGTGTCTACACAGCACTTATTTCGAATTAGCTATTTCGAATTAGGTGTTATTCCTCGTAGAATGAGGTTTACCTAATTCAAAATAAGGGCTCCGCTATTTTGAATTTATTTCAAAATAGCGGTTTGTATGTGTAGACAGCTATTACAGTTAAGTCGAAATAACATCTGTTATTTCGAATTAACTCTGTAGTGTAGACATACCCTTACAGACTAACTCGGCTACCCCTTTGAAACTTTTGTACATTTGGACACTTATCAGTAAGCCAGATTTTAATCCATTTAATGTGAGCAGTGTTAATTTTATATCTTTCTAGTATTTTAATCAAAAGACGGTGCAATACTAGGTCAAATGCTTTACAGAAGTGTAAGTATGTTACATCAGCATTATAACAGGTTGAACCTTTCTAGTCCTGCACTCTCTGGTCTGGCAACATCTGTGATCTGGCATGATTTTAGTTGGTTGGATGTCCACTTATCATGAGTGTGGACAAGTTTCCTGCAGTTTCATAAAGTTTGTTTACAGCCAGCAATCCTGGTGCTCAGTGTTCTATACTGTTTTTTAAAGCTCTGATTTACCATTAAATGTCTTCTAAGAGCCCAGGACGCAGTGGAAGTGTTGGTAATACTGCTAGACAATATTGACCTCCTGTGGTTTGGCAAATTCCCTGGTTCATCATCGGTCAAGTCCCAAGGGTGCTGAACTAGAGAGGTTCAATGTGTATTTTTATCATCCAAATTTGTAATTCCATTAAAATATCAAGCTAGTTAACTAGGCTTCATTTCCCATAAACCCATGTTGACTGGCATTAATTATAGTACCTTCCTTTTATTCATCATTAATAAAGTCCCATATAGCCTCTCCATTATCTGGCTCCGGATCAATGTCAGACTGACAGTCCAGAAATTACCTGGGACACACCTTTAACCAATTTTAATTACTGACACAACATTAGCTTTCTTTCAGTCATGTGAAACTTCTCTGGGATTCCAAGACTTATTGAAAATCAACATTAACTGTCCTCAGTCAGCACTTTTAAAAATTGTTGGATGCAAATTATCCAGACCTGCTGATTTTAAGAAGTATGACTTTAATAGCTGATATATAACATCCTCCGGAGATACTAGTGAACTAGAAAGTGTTTTATCATGTTAAATATTTCCCATATGTATGGAACACATCTGCTTTATCTATATTATTTTGATACATTTCCATCTAATAATGGACTAATATCAGTGCTGGGATCTTTTTTTTGTTCCTAACCTACTTAAAAAACGGCTCCTTATTATCCTTAACTCTCTGGCCACTCCTTGTGTCCCTTTGCTTCCCTTAACAATTTTCTATAATTCCTAGCTTCTGATTTTTATTTATTACTATCAGCTTCCCATTTCTTTTACATATATAAAAGTCTTTATAGTTGCCTTCTACTTTCCTCTACACCATGTTGGTTTTTTTAACCAATACATCCTTCTTCTTCGATCGTGAGAAGTGAGACTTGAGTCTTGAGTGGAGCTGGATTATGCAAGTAGTGCTTGGGTTGTAATTTTTATTTGTAATTACCTGTCATTATTTTCTTGGAACCAAACTTGCCATTTATTTTTTTTTCTATAGAAATGTTTTGTGGATGGAGCTTTGGTCTTTCTTTGCCCCTCCCCCGCTTTTTGTTTTGTCTTTGACTCAGATTTCTTTTTCCCAGCAGCAAGAACTGCGGCGCACCACGTTTCGGGTGACAGTTAATCCCAATGCATATATGTACACACCACAAATACCCCACTTCCATTTCAGCTCTGTGCCTCAAATCCTGCCAGCTGCAGGTGCTTAATTAACTGTGTTTTTTTTTTTTAAATTTGGCAGCAGCTGGGAACATTGACAGTTCTGAGCTGCTGAGCAATCCAAGCAGAAATAATAACACACAAATATTTGAATACAATGGGGCTCAGAAATGCTAAATGCATCACGGAGACACCGTAGAGTAGAACTTTCTCTGAGCACAAAAGGCCTCTTCTGAAGGGGTGGCCATGCCCAGCACAGGAACAGCAAGACCCTCCTTCTGCATTCCAGCGGGAGTCAGTGAGACACAAGATCAGATCCTTTCTAGGGTGCGTTATTTTCTGGAAACACCCATATTAAACAGAAGTGCTAGTGTGGGCACTGCCACTGCACAGCCTTGGCAGGGCTGCATGCCTCCTGCTGCACCTTCAGCGGGAGCAAAGATTGGGAGGAGCCATGGGTCTCTCTCCGATCCTTTTCAGACATCCTGTGTGGGTGGACCACTAGGAGGACCGCTGGGGCCTGGGTGCAGAAGCTCAGATCTGACAGCTGTAAAGAAGAGGCAGGGCTGTACTGTGTACAACACGGATTCTTTACTGAGGCTGCTTTCTAGTGCCTGGCCTGTACTGTCCAGCACTGCATGGGAATCCCTTAAGTTTGGGTGTTAATTTACACCTTTGGGATTTGTAGGAAAGTCTCTACGTCTAAACATTGCATCCCTCTTGCGCAAAAGCCCTTGTAAATGAAGCGTGGATTAGCCTATTGCTGCGCTTCATTTGCATAATTAATTAGGGGCCGTTTTTGCGCAAGAGGCTTTTGCGCAAGAGCTGTTCTTCCTGAAAAAATGAGGAAGAACGGCTCTTGCGCAAGAGGGGGTTTTTGCGTAAAAAGGAGCTGTGTGGACTGTTCCTTTTTGCGCAAAAGCCTCTTGCACAAAAATGGCCCCTAATTAATTATGCAAATGAAGTGTGGCAATATGCTAATGCATGCTTCGTTTGCATAGGCTTTTGCGTAAGAGAGATGCAATGTAGACATAGCCTCTGTCTGTGGATGCTTATTTTGAAGTAAGAGTGTCCTGTTTTGATAACAAAAGGGGTGAATTAAAACAGATTCGCTTATTTTGGTGCAAGCTTGTACGGACCCCCGCCTGTGGTCATGCTACAACTCTAGCTGAGCAACAGAGAGTGGACTTCTCCCAAAGTTTGGTTGAGTTTGGCTCTAGGATTGTCAGATGTTGCTCTTCCGCAGGGGTGTTGTGAGTGTCTCTCTAACATGTTTTTTGCTCATGTTATGTTAGGGGCAAACTTAGCATCAAAGTAAATTGAACTGTGCTGTAATCAGAGTGAGGGGCAGAGGAGAAGAGTTGGGAGGGGGAGAGAGAGAGAGAGAGAGAAAGAGAGACTGCTGGAAAAGAAGAGAGAAAAAGAAGGAAAGAAGAGACGTGATCAAGTGGAAGGGACAAAAAATAATGACAGGGAAGACTTTTTGGTGGAATTATTAACTAATGAGATAATTAACCCTTCACACCTCTCTAGCTCCTTTCATCTAAGGATCACAGACAATAATTAAACTCCACCACATCCCTATGCAGAAGGTTTTTGGATTACTGGGCATCCAGGCAGTGTTCTAACTGACGGAAGTGTTTGCTCTCTGGGCATGACAGACACTTGGTTGGTATCGCAGGAGGGGACAGAGTTTCTCCTAGATGTTGATGGCCCCAAAGGATTTCTTGTAATCTCTTGAGAGGGAAAAGATCTAGGAATTAGGCTGATGCTGCTGTGTGAATTTAGTGCTGTTGACCTCCTCTTAAGTACAGGTTTGCTCACCTCATGGGCAGCTGGGGCTGGACTGAGGTGGGGCTAGAAGATAATTAGGCTGATGCTGCTGTGTGAATTTAGTGCTGTTGACCTCCTCTTAAGTACAGGTTTGCTCACCTCATCCCAGAGAAAACTGCATCAACATTGGGCCCGATCCTGGAGCTCTTCTTTAGGCACTACCCGCTCTTTGATTTCACTGGGACTCCTGTCCCTGCAAAGTCTGAATCGCTGTCGTGAACTCATGAGCTGCAAAGCTGCAATTAACCACAGGGATGTGACAGATTTTCCATCTCTTGATGCCACCTGGATCAGAAGAGGTGATCCAGAAGAGATGCTCTCATCAAACGTGAGATATTGGACTCAATGCCTTGGTAACTGGACGGAAGTCTAGGAGCTCACATTGACAGCACTTGGATCATTCAATGCTATGGAAAGTCAGCTTCTTCCAATACAGACTGCACGTGCACGAGAGGAACCCCAGTACTTTGGCTCTAAACATACAGGCTTCTACTTATGCTAGACTAGAGGTCCTGTAATTGATACTAGTTGCAGGCAGTGTTCCCTGTAAGCTGTGCGCTTTTGCGGCCTCTCAGGAGACATTCCAATGCCACCCAGCTGATTAGCAGGGTGCCCATGGCTAGATTTTTGTTTCTCCTGGTGGTGCACATTCACACATGCTTTGGTGCACATAACAAACATTATTCTGCACATAGATGGAAAAAAATCCGCCCATGGATAGAAAAGATTAGAGGGAACATTGCTCGCAGAACCCATTTGATTTCTACAGACCAGCTACTAGGGCACTAGATCACTCATTTACTCACACACAAAGCCAGAACAATGTTTAAGGACTAAAGAGTGCCTCATGCCGAGATGCAAAAATTAATGAACTCTGGACAAGTTTGGAAGTGAACTTTGAGTCAGTTCTGAATGCCGCCTCTAGGTGACAAGGCCGTGAAAATGACTCAAGGCCTCAACGAAAGAAATGAATGCTGTGGAACGAGATTTCGCCTTGCCACAAGTGGTTTCAAGCCAGCTGGACTGGCATCAGCTTACTCCAGCAGAGAATTTGGCCCTGTGACTGTTTTCTTCAGAACGGCAATTAATAGGAAATGTGACGGAAGAATGTGGCGTAACAAATGGGATTGATTGCTGGCCCTCGTTGAAATGAAAAGGTATCGCCTTTTAAACAGATGGAAAGAAAATACTTTTTTTATGAAACACATAATAAACCTGCCGTGGGAGACAAACGGAGGCAAGGAGTTAATTAAGAAGACTTGGATGTCTGCGTGGATAATGTGTATTTACATGTGCTGGGGTAATAAAGTCTAGCCACTCTGAGGCTTCAGGACAGAAACTGTCTGGGGTCAGGAGGAAATTACTTCACTGTGGGATGGTATTGCATTCTGGGGTATCAGCCCCTACGAGCTTACAGAACTAGGGCAGCACTGTGAAAGTGTGTTACCATCCCATGAAAGGAAAAGAGCTGTAGAAATATAAAACCAGGGTGGATAAAAATCAATGATTTTTTTAAAATAAAAAAATCAGAATTTTTAATTTAAATCAGTTTTTTTCCTAAAAAAATTGATTTAAATATAATTTTAATTAAGATACATAATAGCTCAAAGATATCTCATCATGGAATAGGGATTATAAATTCTAATTCTACAGTATGGGACAGTATAATCATGTAATGTTTAGGAAAAGTTTAGTAAATGAGTTCCAATAGTTCATGGATTAGGGATCCAATCTTATGGGGTTCCAGAGGCTTCTGTACAGATTATTTACATTAATCTTTCTATCTACCCAATGGGACTCAGTGCTCAGTTGAGACGATACCATCAGAGATGCTTAGTTTTGCAGTTCTCAAACTGTGGATTTGTGTCTCCAGAGATAACATGCTTGTTAAGAGCAAAAATGTTTTTAAATAAATAAATATATAGAGGTGAGAAATAGCAGACCTCAACCCTAGTATCCCTCTGTAAATGTGTGTACACAGAGTCAATCCCTTCTCTCTCTCTAAGGGTGCATCTACACTGCACCCTTACCTTGAAATAAGCTATGCAATTGCTATTGAAGCGCTATTCCGACAAGTCCCTTAACCCTCCTGGAACGAGGGTTACAGGGACACCAGAATAGAGAGCCCATGATTTCAAAATATATTTTGAAATAATGGGCGCGTTTAAAGACTCGGAATTGCTATTTTGGGAAACTTCCAGTATACCAAAATAGCCCCGCAGTGTAGACACAAAAAAAAAGCGCAAAGTTTCAAAAAGTTCAGTGAACAGAAGGTTGCTGGGAGGGGACGAGCTCTGAACAAGGAGAAGAAGTCTGGAGCTAAATGTGAGTGAGAAGGATGGGACAGGCAGTAGAAACTAAAAAGTGAAGCTGTTTGAGAAGCATATTCCAGAAGTCTTGAGGTCTTTCTGAGTGTAGCCTTCATTGGTTTGAGCTCTACCATACTATTCTGTCACTGGAATGCACTTTTATGTAGAGAACCATGATTGAATCCAGTCTTCCTGACTAGTGATTTCAGTCAAACCCACCGTTTGCTATGATCGTTATTTCTTATCGTAAAGCTGTTTGGTTCCTTTGCTTTCTAGATCCTGGCTCTGCCAGCAGCATGTCCAGTCAGGCGTCACTGGCGAGCTACTTGAATGGGAATAAGAAGCCGTTAGGTCAGTACAAGGTGGTCTCTCTGGGTTGCTTGGCATGGGCCCTGGAGCAGGGTGAGTGGCATGGGAAGGCTTCTGGTGTTTTTTGTCTCCTTGTACCAGGCTGGGCGCAATCTAGGTTAGTGAGGAGCAGTGTTCCCTGAAAGCTGGGTGCTTGTGCAGCCGCTGAGGAGAGAATCAAATGCCGCCTGGCTGATTGGCAGAGCGCCCACAGCCAGGTTTGTGTTCCTAGTGGTGGTGCACATCTGCCTCAGTGAACAGAAAAATTGTATTCTGCACATGGATGGAAAAAATCTGCACATAGATGGAAGATTAGCAGGAATATTGGTGAGGAGCAGAAGAAACACCAGGTCCGGGGTTGTCCATTCCAGCAAGAGACTCTCCTCTGCTCCAGTTGACCCAAAGCCACCCCCCTCCCCCATAGCCTCTTCCAGTGGGTCCCAAGATCCTGCTTTCCTGGGAAAGCCAATCATGGCCCTAGCAAGTGCAACCACCACCAGGTGGATTTGAACCTATGACCTCAGGAGCTTAGCATTGGAGCCTCTGCCCCCTGAGCTAAAAGCCAACTGACTCCCAGCCCATGCTGTAGAGGTCTCTTGGTCTTATCTGTTGCTGTGGTCTAGGTGCCACTTCATCGGACAGTGAACCACAGTAGGGCTATGTCTAGACTATGGGGAAGATTCGAAAGAGGATATGCAAATTCCGTGGAATAGTTTAGAGGTGGCTTTTTTCGGTGACCCCCCCCCCTTTGTTGGAAAGCCACTTTTCCACAAAAAATGGGGTTTACGCGGCTTTTCGACAAAGGGGGGGTTCGCCAAAAAAGCCACGTCTAAACTACTTTCACTTTTGAAAGCTCAGCTTTCGAAAGTGAGATCGGAAGAAGATATGCACATTCCGTGGGATCCTTTTCGAATCTTCCCCGTAGTCTAGACAAGCCCTAGGTGTGTGGGTTACACAAGCAGTACCCAAGTCTCCTTGGGGACCTCAGGGGCTGCCATCAGTCCTTGTCTTGCTTCATTTCCCCACGGGCGGGAGACGGTTGCCTAGAGATTGGCTAATGGAGTTGCTGAGGGCTCATTGCTTGGCTGCTTTTCCAGATTTCACCTGGGAGGTGAAGGCCAACGACCGAGCCTATCACAAGCAGTTCAAGAAGAAAGTTGCCTTCTGCCTGACCAGGGAGAAGTATGCGGTGAGTCACCTGGCCACAAGCCTGGGCTTCGTTTTTGGCTGCTTGCGTCTCACTGATTTCCCAGTGGGAGCCGCTTGGCCGTGGCCTGTGAGGAGGGCAGGGGCTGAGCAGGCAGGTCTCCAGAGAGGCTGACTGGAAGCATGGCTTCTGCAAGGGCCCAGTGCAACATGAGGAGGGTGGGACCGGCCTTGTGTTCACCAGGCACTGTCCAGAGCATATTGGGCCATTGTGACGCCTCCTAGAGGGAGTTGTGGCTTTGTGGGCTTGAGGGAGCCATGAGACTTGTGCGTGGAGTCCAGCAGGGACCTGCCAGTGCTCCCTGGTAAGGGCAGGCTCCCTTTGCTCCGCTGGGCGTTACACGTCCCCCTTTTTGTCTGAGCCCCTAGGGTTGCCGGGTGTCTGGTTTTCTACCGGACAGTCGGGTATTTGCACCCTCTGTCAGGTAGAAAAATTCAGAAAATACCGGACACGTGCAATGTGCAATGTCCGGTATTTCCTGAATTCCTGGCTGGGCGCCGGACGGAAGCCTGGCGGGGGAGCGACTGGGAGGCAGGGCCGCAATTGGTGCTGGGAGCCCTGTGGTCGTGCGCAAAAGCCAGGTGGGGCGGGGCGTGGGCCAGGACTCCCAGCCACTCCCCCCGCCCAGCTTTTGCACGTGACCAGAGGCTCCCAGCGCCGATCGCGGCCCCGCCTCCCAGCTGGGAGCCTCTGGTTGCGTGCAGAAGCCGGGCAGGGGGAGTGACTCCCAGCCCCTCCCCCACCCCCGCCCGGCTTCTGCTCGCAACTAAAGGGAGTGTCTGCCGGGGGCGCGGCCCGAAGGACTCCGGCTGTGGCCAGTGGCTGCACCCCCCCCCGCCAGGTCTGCTTCCTGCCCCCCTTCCTCCGGGCCCCCCTCTTCTCCCGTCCAGCCCCGTGGCCCCCGACCCCCCCAGCTCTGCTTCCCGCCCCCCCCCTTCCTCCCGGCCAGCTCCGCGGCCCCCGGACACCCACCCCCCTGCCAGCTCTGCTTCCTGCCCCCCTTCCTCCCATCCCCTCCTTCCTCCCGCCTAGCCCCGTGGCCCCCGACCCCCCCAGCTCTGTTTCCCGGCCCCGCCCCTTCCTCCCAGCCAGCCCTGCAGCCCCCAGACACCCCCCCGTCAGCTCTGCTTCCTGCCTCGCCCCCCTCCTGGCCAGCCCTGCCCCCCTCCCAGCCAGTTTGCCCCTCCCCCCCCGCCCACGATCAAGTGTGTCTGGTTTTTTGGCGGGGTCTACCTGGCAACCCCAGCCCCTGTGTGTCTGCTGCTTGGCCTGGCTCCTCAGCTCAGCAACATCTGCCTTTAGCTCTGGAGGTCCCTGGTTCAGCCTCTGGCGTCAGCCACAAGGCCAGCTGGACGGGCCCTCCCCGGAGGAAGGATGGGAGATGGGCTGATAGGCTCAAAGGTATTTAGGCTCTTGATTTCCATTGATTTCAAGGGGGTTTAGGCACTTAAATACCTTTGTTAACCTGGGTCATGAGGAGTGAGGGGTTGATTCTTAATTGCCCTGCCCCTGTGCTCCCTGGGTGCAAAGCAGGGGTGGAATGGTCCCCCTGTGACATGGTTGGGCTTGGCATTGGTGCAAAAGGTGAGGCAGGTTTGCAGAGCTGAGGTGGGGGTGAGGGCAAGGAACTCTGCATCTACCGTACACCCTAGTCCTTGGTGGAGACCCCTGACACCTCCTGGCCCAGCAGTCCCCCTGCAGGGCAAATCTGGCCTTTGGGGTTGGAAGAAGGGGATGCCTCATTGGGATGACCTTTGCCCTGTGAGATCCCAGTGGATGGCAGGAAACCCTCCTTTGCCCCAACCCTATTTCTGGCCCATCCCGAGAGAGCCCACAATGTCGATTTTTAAAATGCTCCTTCCAGGATAACGCCATCCGGACAGCCAAGTACAATGTCCTGACCTTCCTGCCGCTCAACCTCTACGAGCAGTTCCACCGCCTGGCCAACCTCTACTTCCTCTTCGTCATCCTCTTGCAGGTGAGCTCTTGCTGGAGGGGAGGGATGCTAGTCCAGCCAAGCCAGAGCCCCGAGACGGGCACAGGGTGACTGTGTAACAAAGGAGCTGTGACCACTTGGGCCAGGTCTATACTAGACCTGGAAGGTTGGCTTAGGGTACACAACTCTAGCTACAGAAACAACGTAGCTAGAGTTGACATACCTTAAATCGAGCTTGGCACTGTCTCCACAGTGAGAGAAAACTCTCTGGTCGATTTCTCTTACTCATCCCGAATTGAGGAGTACTGGTGCCCTCTGGGGTGCCCTCAGCATTCTACTGAGCAGGTCCTTACTAGACCTGCTAAATCAAACACCAGATGATCAATCTCTGACACCGGAAGTATAGATGTGGCCTTGCTTTCAATGAGCAAGAAATAATACTCTCCTGTTAAAGTCCTTCATTTGCATTACAGCAGGCTTTGCTTTGTTTGGTGAGGTACTTAATTACTGGGGTGCATGCAATGCAAATGCTTGCTCTTACGTTATAATGGACTGCTAACCCATTGGGCTTTGCACGCATCAGTTCAAATCCCATCCTCATTGCCTGATTATGGAGGTTGGACTGGATGACTCCTGAGGACTCTTCCAACTAGGCTTTTATGATAATAGGGTACAGCTAGGGGAAACCCATGCCTGCGACATCCCACCTGTTCTTCGTGGCATTTAAACACATCCTTATGCATTTAGCATTGACTTTGAACTCCACTAACCTGGAAATGACCTGGCCTGGCTCCCAGGTGTGAGTGTAGCAGTTCTCAGCTGATGCCTGGCCCTTGGTCAGACCTGGCATGTTACTCACGGTCCAGGTAGACAAGCCCTTTGCCTGATGTCCTGTGAGTGGATGAGGAAGATCTTTAAGCTAAATTGCAATGAGCTGAACTGAAAGCAAAATAAAAGCCTCTGGGCAGGAGCTCCAAAGGCGATGGGAGTCAAACTGGAGCCATGTCTGCCACATCCAGTGCGTTGATTTCCTTTTGCTAGCCTGCTCCCAGACGGCCCCAGGCAATGGGCTCCCATAGAAGGCCAGGTGGGGGAGTTACCTCAACTCTACCGTCCCTCAAGGAAGGGTCAGTGCCTCGGGTGGGGGTGACGGCTGTGTCTGGTACTCCCTCCCCAGTGATGTCGTGTTCCTCCCATTTCAGACCATTCCAGAAATCTCCACCTTGCCCTGGTTCACCCTCCTGTTGCCCCTCAGCTGCCTCCTCCTCATCAGAGGCCTGCGGGACCTGATTGATGACATTGTGAGTATGCATTGTGTCCAGGGCTGGAAATCCAGGAAGGGGGCCAGGGCTGGCATGGCTGGAGAGGCAATGCCTGGGCCTATCTATCACCATCCCTTTGGAGGAGAAGGAGTAACCAGCCCCTTCTCTTCTGGCCTCTCCATGATTAACCCACTCGCTTCTCCTGCTCTTCGGGGTCCCTGCCAATGGCTGTGCTCTTAGATCCACGGACGTACCGACGGGGCCTCTTCCTCCCAGCGCACGGTGCATGCCTCGTGTCACACTGTGTGGACCGGCGCATGACCACGAGAGCCTCTGTCTGGGCGGACTGTCAAAATCAGATGTTACCAACCCAGTGCCAAATGTGAACTCCTGGCTCACTGTCACAGTTTTACACAGAGTCACCGACGGTCCTGTTAGACGCTCCAGTCTATCTTCCGCCCAGGCAAACTGGACTTAGCGATAAATTGTCACTTTACGCCAAAAAATCATAAACCGTTCGGGCTGCTTCCAGTCCCAAGAGACCCGTCACTTACCCCAGATCAGTGGATCCCCTGGATCTCACACCAAAGACAGTACCTGGAGCCAATCCTGTAATCAACTGTCTAAAAGTTTATTAACAAGGCGAGAGAAATAAGAGAGTTATTTGCTGATTTGAGCAAGCAAACATATGCCCAGAAGAGTTGCAGTCTAAAGGGACAGAGTTGTAGTGACCGGTCACTTCAAAGTGTCTTTCAAGTGTGGACCCACAGGGAACCCCTGGGGATCTCTGGCTTGTTGGCGTCTTTGGCCCCGCCAGCGTTCAAACAGCAAAGAGATGGAAAATGGTCTTGGGCCTTTGTTTTATTTCCATCATCCAGCCTCCAAATCCATAGGACGAACTTCCTTGGACGCAGCGTTGCCAAGGGCTATTCATCAGTTCTCTGTATTGCGATGTTCCTCGATGGAGCATCTCCTTTTGATAGCTCTTCTGGCTGCCCGGGGAGGGGTGGAGATGAACACTCTTCCCTTCTGGGTTCGCTGGTTTAGAGCAAAACTTTTCAAAGTTGTTAAGCAAAACGTACGTGTTTCCTAGTAGCCCGGAATTCAGCCATTCCAGATCAGATTGAGGCCTGCAGCAATGTACAGACATTCGATAGGACTGTAACACTATTATGTAGCTCTAAGATGAACACTTAGGGTATGTCTAGACTACATGGCTCCGTCGACAGAGCCACGTAAACTAGTTTACCTGACATAGTCAATGAAGCAGGGATTTAATAATCCCCGCTTCATTAAAGTAAATATGGCCACCGCGCTGTGCCGACTATCAGCTGATCTGGCACAGTGCGGCAGTCTAGACGCGGATCGGTCGACAAGGGAAGCCTTTGTCGACCGCTTCCCTTGTCAACCGATCCGCGTCTAGACTGCTGCGCTGTGCCGGATCAGCTGATTGTTGGCACAGCGCGGCGGCCATTTTTATTTTAATGAAGCAGGGATTATTTAAATCCCCGCTTCATTGACTATGTTGGGTAAACTAGTTTACATGGCTCCATCCATGGAGCCATGTAGTCTAGACGTACCCTTATTGTGAGTCGCACTAAGTGAACTCGTCCGACCTCCTGCTGTGCAATTGGCAGGTCTTGGCTAATGCCTGCAGCCTGGCCAGGAGCTGTCATACCTTGCTGGGGGGCCGGAGCTCCCAGACAGGAATGTTCTCCCGCAGCCCTGGTGAATGGGGAAGCACCACATGGCCTGTCCGTGTCTTTTCTCCTTTTCCTGCAGGCCCGACACCGGAGTGACTGGGTGATCAACAGCACGCCCTGCGAAATCTTGGTGGGGAAAAGGTTAGGGGCCTCGAGAAAGCTCCGGCTAGAAGCTAGAGATGAAAACTCTCTCTCTGCCACCACGTTCTCCTCCCAACTGTGCTTGAAGACGCCGGGGGGCGGGGTGGTGGTTCTGGGCTTTAGGCTGAGCTCAGAGGGTTCCCCCGTTTAGCAGCTGTGCTCAGAGAAGTGGTTGCGTTGCAGCTCCCCCACACAGAGACACCTCCCCACAGCCTGGGGCGGGCCTCCTTTGCTCCATCCTTGGCATTAGCTCATCCCAGCCCTGCCAAGAAGTGGGATCTGAGATCTCCACGTGACCCTCCCTCTGGCCTAAGGGAGCGTTTCCTTTCCCGGCCGAGTTGGACGCCCAAAGGGGGCGCTGCAGAGTGACATCCTGCCTTGAAGTTGCCCCTGTCTGGAGGAGGAACGGTGCAGAAGGGACTGAAATGTCCCATCTGAGTCCTGGTCATTAATGGCCAAACGTCACTGCCCTCGATGGCTGCCTGCTAGGCACTGGGGGGCTCATGGCCCCCACATTGGCAGGCTCGCCGGGGTGCAAGGATTTGGACGGGCCAGAGACTGAGGTCCCCGGAGGTCAGGTCGAGGTGCTGGGGGAGGTGGTAGTGAAACTTCTCTGAGCTGCCCCAGCCTTGTGGAGGGAGGCCTCCAGGACCATCGGCTCTGCGCTAGTGACCTGGGCCAGCCCTCTGAGCTGCTCCTTCTTCTCTGGCAGCTTTCGCTGGCAGAAATGGCGGGACATCTGTGTTGGGGACATTGTCTGCCTGCGCAAGGACAGCGTCGTCCCGGTGAGCCTGCCCCGCCTGGCGGGCCGGGCCCCTCTCTCAGAGGCCCTGTGGGGGCATGGGAAGGAGGGGGCCTCGCCAGGAAACCTCTCTGAGGCCCTGTCTCTTTGGATTGCTTTGAAAGGCCGACCTGCTGCTGCTGTCCAGCTCGGAGCCCAGCAGCCTGTGCTACGTGGAGACGGCCGACATCGATGGGTAAGGAGAGGGACCAGAGACGCCTTGGCCAGCATCCTGAAGCCTCCGTGTTTGGGGGCCCGGTTGGGGGCACCTTGGGCCTGGGTTTCAGAGGTGGGGTGGGCACTGCCCCGAGGGATTCTGCAGAGGGGCACCCCAAATTCAAAACGGGGCGTGTTGCCTCTGCAAAGCGGGGGTTACAACTTCCATCAGCCCCCTCCCTGTGTACTCCCCCTTCTCCTGGCTAAGCAGGGGCCATGTTTCCTGCCCGGCCTCTTCCCTTTGTACATCTTTTCCCCTGGCGGGGTGAGGGAATGGGCCTGAACCAGGCTGGGCTCAGTGTGGGGAGCAGGCAAGGCTGGCCTACAACACTTTGGCACCTGAGGCGGGGAGCTCAAATGACGCCCCCATATGCACCAGCAGCAGACACAATTTTCTACACTCTGGGTCCTAGTGGCGCCCCCCCCCCCATCCTCCCCAGTCTGGCCCTTGAAGCGGCCGCCTCAGTTCGCCTCATGGTAAGGCCAGCCCTGGGAGCAGGAGCCACACGGCAGCAGGGGGCTGGAAAGAAGCCTCAGGGACCGTTTGCATGTGGAACCAGCCATGTCTGCCATACACAGGGCAGGCCGGTGTGGGACTTATGGGGGCGGGAAGAGCCAGAGCGGAGGGGCCCAAATGAGAGACGCTAACTGAGCCTGGCTGTTCTCTGGACTAGGCACTGGGCTGGAGAGGGATGCCCAAGCAGAAGGGCTGGCCACCAATGTTCCCTCTAATCATTTCCATTCATGTGCAGATTTTTTCCATCCACGTGTGGAATAAATTGTATGTGTGCCGCAGCATGTGAGTGTGCACCACCAATAGGAACACAAACCCAGCCGTGGTCACTCTGCTCCTCAGCCGGGCGGCATTGGAACCTCTGCTGAGTGGCCGCACAAGTGACCCGCTCACAGGGAACCCTGCCGACCGGCTCGGACTCATGGGGGAATTGCCTGGGGCCAGACAGGAACGGCTGTTGCTCAGTGTGACTGTAACTGTGTGACTGTACTGTCTGTGCCACCGGTATCTGCAGCCTTCCCCGGCCGGCCAGCCCACCCGCAAACCTGCCCCTCAGCCCTGTGCCCGAGCCCTTCCTGGGACACCCCCCGCCCCTGGTCTCACTGCTGCAGCATCCACAGCCTGGCCTCGGAGACGCATTGTCTCTCTGGACCTTGGTTCCCCATCTGTAAAATGGGAATAACGATCCTTGCTCCCCCCCCCCCCGGGCAGTCTGGTGCATTTAGAGGGTAAGTTCTTCAGGGCAGGGATTGTCTCACTACGTGGCTGAGCCGCGCACTGCACAGCGGGGCTGTGATCTCAGCTGGGGCTTTTAGATGCTACCGTAAGGCACATACAGCGCAGTAATTACTAGCACCTCCCTCGCCCGCTTCTCCAGCCCTAGCACAATAGGGCAGTGGTTCTCAGCCAGGGGCATGTGTACCCCTGGGGGTTCATAGAGGTCTGCCAGTGGGTACATCAATGCATATTTGCCTAGTGTTACATAAGGCCACGTAAAAGGCACCAGCTAAGTCAATACAAACTATACAACGACTTGTTAATACTGCTCTCTGTGTGCTACACTGAGATGTAAGTGCAATATTCATATTCCACTGGATTTATTTTATAATTATAAGGGAAACATGAGAAATCAAGCCATTTTTTTCAGTGATAGAGTGCTGTAATGCTGCTGTGTGTGTAGAGGGATAGATGGGTTAGTCTGTATCACCAAAACGAACGCGGAGTCCTGCGGCACCTTAACACATGTAATAAATGTGTTAATAAATGTAACACATGTAATACATTGAATAAGTGTGTCAGTCGTTAAGGTGCCCCAGGACTCCCCGTTGCTTTGGCTGCATTTTTATGTCTGATTTTGTAAGCAAGGCGTTTTCAAGCAAGGTGAAACTTGGGAAATGTGAGACAAATCCGCCTCCAGCCAGGGGCCTAGTAGTCTGGAAAGTTCAAGAGCCCCTGCAATAGGGGAGTGATCACTGCCTCCCCTGCTTTTCATAGAATCATAGAACTGGAAGGACTCCTGAGTGGTCATCAAGTCCAGTCCCCGGCCCTCATGGCAGGACCAAGTACCATCGAGATCAAGTGTCTGTCTAACCTGCTCTTAAAAATCTCTCATGTCCCCTCTCAGTCTTCTCTCTTCCAAATTAGTTTGGAAGAGAAACAAGCCCAGTTGTTTCAATCTTCCCTCATAGCTCGTGTTCTCTAGACCTTTAATCATTTTTGTTGCTCTTCTCTGGATCCTCTCCAATTTCTCCACATCCTTCCTGAATCGCGGTGCCCAGAACTGGACACAAGACTCCAGCTGAGGCCCAATCAGTGCAGAGCAGAGCAGAGCAGAGCAGAAGAATGACTTCTCGGGTCTCACTCACAACACTCCTCCTAACGCATCTCTGAATGGCGTTAACTTTTTTTTTTTTTGCATCCGTCTCATATTCTTGATGATTATTTAGCTCGTGGCCCACTCTGATCCCGAGATCATTTCCCTTGGGACTGTTTCAGCTCTGTTCTCCTTTGCAGGGAAACCAACCTGAAGTTCAGACAGGCCCTCCTGGCCACGCACCAGGAGCTGGTGAATGAGGCAAGCATGGCTGCCTTTGATGGTGAGTATCCCACAGGAGCCAGGACATGCTCCCCACCCCCGCTCCGAGCATGCAGCCCTGTGGGCAGGAAGAGCAAAGCTCGGCTGTGCCGGAGACAGAATCTTTTCTGCAGCTGGTCCGTGTCCAGGGGATGAGTCCCCAGGGGCCTAAGGGCTGCCACTGTCCTGCTCCAGACCGGCCCAGACCGGCCCACCTCGCCTGCTCCAATGCAGACCCCGCGCAGTGGGGATAGTTACCTAAGCACCCTGCCACCATGAAACACCCACAGCCTGGGCGTCTTCCCGAAGCAGAGAGCGAAAGCCCAAGAGGTGGCTGCTGTCACGCAGGGCGAAAGGCGCGGCTGGGGGGGGCGCAGATGCCACGGACAGTATAACCCCCCCGAGAGAATAGAACTGAAAAACTGCTGACCTGCTGCGGGAGGCCAGATTCACTCCTCTTGGTGCCAGGGGGTGGGAGCTGGTGGAGCCAAGCAGTGGTCCCATCGCTGCCTGGCCTTGAGGCTGCAAGGGCTATATTGGGCAGCCCCCCCCCGGCCAGCTCTGCACCCCGAGGGCTCCGCCTGGCTCCCTGCAGGCCCCTTCCCAGCAGAGGGGCTCTCAGAGGCTGCGGTGAAGGAACCAGCTAGATTCCAGACTAGAGAGACAGCAGGGGAGGTCATGGCGGCCTTGGTGGGCGTTCTGCCCCTTGGACTGCTCTGCCAGGCCCTAGCCCTCTGGTGAATTTACAGCAGCGTAACTGAGATCAGACTTGGACTCCAACCCGGTACATTGTGTATTGGGATAAAAACAGTCAACCCCTGCTTTGTGGGCGGCAGGCGAAAGCCCAGCTGGGGAAGGCAACCCCCCGCCCCGCCCCTTCCGCCTGAGGCCCCACCCCTGGGACCAAGCCCCGCCCATTTCCCCCTGGACATAGGTCTGTGTTTTCAGGGGTTGTCCTCAGCCACATCCCCAGATCTTTGCTCCTCATTCTTGCCCACAGTGCTGCCAAGACCATCAATGGCTTGTGAGGGTCAGGACTCCGCAGGTTCTGTTCCCAGATGCTCCACTCCCGGGTGGCCTCAGTGTGCCCTGTGAGACAATGCTGAGGACCCCAAAGCTGGGGCTCTGCGAATGAAGGGGTTAATGTCTGACCAGTGCTTTGATGCCTAAGGCCTGCCCGTGAGATCACTGGGGCTAGCTCATGCTCCCATGTCCCAGCCCCCCCTAACTGCCACCCCTTGGTCACAGGCCCTCCTGCAATTCCCTGACAAACCTGGGCCAGTCCCTTCTCTCCCCGGCCTGACTTTCTTCCAAAGACCCCGCTCTGGCAGGGGGTGGGTGGATGGGGGAGGCCGTTCCCCAGAAAGCCCAGGTGTGACACAGACCGTCCTTACCGTCTGGGTCCCAGGGAAAGTGACCTGCGAGGAGCCCAACAGCCGCATGCACAGCTTCATCGGCACGCTGGAGTGGAGGGGCCAGAAGTACTCGCTGGACAGTGAGAAGATCTTGCTGCGCGGCTGCCAGATACGCAACACCGAGGTCTGCTACGGTCTCGTCATCTATGCGGGTGAGTGCCAGCGGCTTGCGCAGCCCCCAGCACCACCCTGCCCAGCCTCCGGAGGGGGCAGGGACAAAAGGGCAGAGAGACATAATGGGCCAGCTGGGGTAAATCAGCCCTAGCACCATTGAAATGAGTTCAGCAGAGCTCCCTTGAAGGCAGCCGGCCAAAGGCACTGCCAGGGTATAAGCTGCTCACTAGATGGGCCCGAGAGGCCTAGTTCTCTCCCACAGGCATTTAGCGTAATTGGCTGGGGCAGCACAGTGCTAGTAGATGGGTCCCTGGCTTCCTGGGAAGCCCCAAGCATAGGCTGTTGCTGGAGGGCTGGACTTGCTGCAACCAGCATAGCCTCCCAGGGCTTGTCTCCACTTGCCAAGAGATCCACGCTCCAGAGATCCATCTCCCGGGGGCTGATTTAGCAGGTCTAGTAAGGACCCGCTAAATCGACCACAGATCATGCCCCCGTTGGCTTCGGCACTCCACCAGGTCACGAGGAGTAAGGGAAGTCGACGGGAGAGTTTCTCCCCTTGACCTCCCTCAGTGGGGATGCCAAAATTCAACCAGGAAATTTGACCTATTGTACATCGCCTTCAGGATGCTATTCTCGGAGCTGGAGATCGACTTTCCCCCTAGCGTAGACCTGGCCTCTGTTTTTAACCCCTCAGCCGAACTTCACTCCTTTTCCCACGGTGCCGGCACCCCGTTCACACACTAGACAGGTGCGTGGCTTCCACACATGCCGAGGAGCCGCCAGAGCATTGCAAAATAGTATCCAGACCGGTTGGACGTTCCTTCCCGGTGCTTCTCCAGTGGACTGGTGGTAGCTCTTGTAACCAGAGTAACGGCAGGTGCTGTTCTCATTCATGGGAGCCTCCTTGCTGGTCATACAAACACCTGCCCCGGGTTACTGACTGTTACAAAAACATCCTCCAGCTCCCTTGGATTTTGCTTTTCAGGGAGGGCCTTAGGAAACCCAATCCATGTGTCAGCGAGGGGGTAAGAGGTGATTTGATCCTGGGCTACAGGTACCTACAAAGGAAGATTTCTGATAGCAGAGGGCTGCTTTTGTCTAGCAGACAAAGGCATAACAAGGCTCTGTGGCTAGTGGCTGGGCGGGAATCAGTTCAGGCTAGAAATAACGCACGTTTTTACGTGAGAGTAATTAACCGTCGGGCCTGCTGACCCCGAGGTGCCCTGGAGTCTCCATCACGGAGTCTTTAAAACAAGAGTGGGCATCTTTCCAGAACTGTGCTGAAGCTCAGGCACAAGATATGGGCCTGAGACGGGAATTACCGGGGGGAATCTATGGCCTGTGTTAGGCAGGAGACAGACCCTTCCCTCTGGCCTGACTCTGTGAAGGTTCGTCAGCCTTTTGGAGAGCTCCTTAAATCCCGGCTGCAATGACAGAGGCCGAGGCGACACCTTCTCTTGTTAATGCTTCCAGGGCCATCCCTAAAGGGGCACAGGACCTGGGGCAACCCATCCTGCTAGGGCCCCAGGCCCCACCCCACACCTGCTCCACCCTTCCCCAAGCCCCGCCCCCTCTGCCCCACCCACCCCTGCTCCACCCCTTGTCCGAAGCCCACTCCCCCAAGCAATGTGGCCTGGGAGATTACGTGGGGGCTTGGCAGCTCCTCCATCCCCATGGTGAATGTGGGGTGGGCGGAGGGCTGACCCCTGCCGCCGCTCCGCCAGGCCACCAGCCCCAAATAATCCCCAAGGTCTTGTCCATAGGCAGCCACCATGGGCTCCCCCAAAGCTCAGAGCCTGGGGCAGCCATCCTGGACCATCCTATGGCTGGGCGGCTCTAAATGCTTCTGCCACTGTCCCCTGATGTCACACAACCATGGTGGGATCTGATGGCTCCATGGTGCCTGAGGTTCCCAGCTCTGCAGCTCTTGGTTGGGTCTCCCCCAGCCTGAGAGCGAGAACGGTTCTGGCCAGTGGCAGGTGATTACTGCTGGGTCCTCAGAAGCAAGTGATTCCTCTTGACTTAAACCAAAGCGCTGGGGATGGGCGTACTCGAAATGCCATCGGTACCCGGGGCCAGATTTTTGTTTACATTAAGGCCCCTTTGCGCAGGCTGAACCTCTCTAGCCCGCCACCCTCAGGACCTGACCGGTGCTAAACCAGAGAATTTGCCAGACCATGGGAGGCCAATATTGTCTAGCAGCATTACCAACCCTGCCTCTGCTTGCTGGACTCTGAGAAGACATGGAGGGGTAACTTAGAGCTAAACAACAGCTCAGAATGCTGAGAGCTAGGCCTGGTGGCTGTAAGACTTCATAGGACCACGAAAAACTTGGCCGCACCCATGAGAAGTGGACTTTGACTAACTAAAATCATGCCGGACCACGGAGGTTGCCGGACCACAGAGTGCCGGATTAGAGAGGTTCAGCCCCTACACACATGGCTGCTGGCAAGTTGCTTCCACAGCCCTTCAATCCAAAGCTTGGCCATCCGTGCACAAGTAACACTTCTAGAGTTCCCTGCCGCTGGTGATCCCTGATGACAGCACGAAGTGCTACACATATCTATGCCCAGCTTATAGATGGGGAAACCAAGGCACGAAGGTGACTTGGCTTGCTCAAGGTCACCCAGCAAGTCGGTGGCAGAGCTGGGAATAAAACTAGGAGGCCCTGCTGTGGGATGGTGGAAGGAGCTTCCCAGGAGTGAGTTCCTGTCCTAGCAGGGCACGTGTCAGACTTTCCCCTCCGTCTGGAGAGCAAAGTGGATGCGATGCAGCCAGCATGACCCTGCAGCAGCTGAACAATTGCCGGGGCCACGCATTTTATTTTCCTTTCTAAAATGTGTCTCACCCAGGGTTTGATTCCAAAATTATGAAAAACTGCGGGAAGATCACGATGAAGAAAACCAAGCTGGACCGCTTGATGGACAGGCTGGTGATCATAGTAAGTGCGTCTCTTCCGCAGCTGAGCTGTGACTGCCTGCCCAGGCGGCTCGCCTTGGGTCTGGTCCGGAGTGGAAGGCAGGTGGGGGGAGTGTTTATCTCGTGGGGGGAGTCAGTTCGCTGCCGGGTCAGCCGTTACCATATGAAAGCTGCTAGGCGGGATGAGCTGGGTGCTTCTCAGTCTGGCTTCTAGGGCTGGACGTCAGCCTCGCCCACTGCACCGCGGCAGAGAGACCGATGCCAGAGGCAGTTCCTTCCCTCCCCTCCAGCCTCCACCAGCGCTGCCGTCGGGGCGGCTGGGACGCTTGCATTGCCGAGCCTGTTCTGCGGAGGGAGGGTTTCGTTCTCAGCACCTGCCACGCTGGCCCTTTTCCCATGAGGGCCAGGCCTGCCCTAGTCCTGGTGTGCTCCGCCCACCCACTCAGCTAGCAAAGAGACCGACCCCTTCCCCGGCAGTGCACTCGACATTAAATGAGACCAGATCTTGAGGAAGTCTAAATCAGCTTTGCTCCCTTGACATTAAGGGGGTGGCAATCAGCAGTGTACGCCCACCGAGAGCGCGTTGTCACGTTCCATTGGCCCTTCGTTGAGAGCCAAAGAAAGGTCTTGGTCAGGGCTAGCGACAGACTTTGCCGGGCCCTGGTCAAAGTGGAGGGGCTCGGCTCTAGACCCTGGATGGGGTAGAGCCTCGGAAGGAAGGAAGGGGCTAGGCTCCCCGCCCAGCCCTCAGTGCCACCCGGACTGTGGGGCTCCGGCGGCGATTTAAAGGGCCCGGGGTGCTGGCTGCTGCCACAGTAGTAGCTGGGAGCCCCTGGCACTTTTAAATGGCTGGGGCCCGGAGCAACTGCTCCCTTTGCCCCCTCCTCCCTGTCGGCAGCCCTGATTCGGGCCTGTCTGTAGCGGCTACTAATACTTTCCCCACTGAGACGAGCCATGGCGGCCCCAACCTCGGTGCTGCTGCTGCTACGTTGGCAGCTACAGACGAGCCAGCAGTGACTTTCTGAGTGCCTCTCGGCAAGTGTTTGCAACGTTCCAACCAAACGACCCTTCAGGCCGATTTACCTCCACACTCGGCACAACAGCTCTTCCTGGAGGATGGCTGGCGAGAGACCCGCTCCCCTTGGGGCCTTGCCGCGTGTTTACCTCAGAGATAACACGGTCCCTGGCTAGTGACAGAGCCATCTGCGCTCTTCTGCACTGTAGTGCATCCGAAACAGGCTTCCCCACCCAGAGGGCAAGGAAGTGACTGGTCCCCAAGGTTTTGGGGGCACAGGGACAAAATCCAGGTCTTCAGAGTCATAGCCTGGGGCCCTAATGGCAGGACCAGGGGAGCTGACAGCCTGTGGGCCCCAGGGCAAAGAGTGGGGCAGGTATCTCTGCACCCCTGGAAGGGGGGGGCCTCGGCAGTCAGACTGCAGCACACCTCCCCTCCCCCAGCCCTCAGAGGCTCGCGGTGCACCCGGCGCGGTGATCTGACAGCAGTTCAAAGGGGCCCGGGGCTCTGCCTGCTGCAGTATCGGTGGCGGCAGCCGGGAGGTCCCGGCCCCCTTGAATCTCCGGGCCCTTTGCCTCTCCCCCCGTCAGCAGGCCAGCACATGACCATCCCCTCTCCCCTGCCTCCTGTTTGACGGACGTTCCTGTTTCAAGGCAGCGCTCGCCGTTCTGTTCCAGCCACGATGCGTCGTTGGCTCTGTGCTCCCCTCCGCTGAGTGGGTAGCTCTTATGTGGACCTTGGGAGGCTCTGGGTTGGTCACGTGGCACCAGCTCCTTCCCCAGGTGCACTGAGAGAAGGGGCCGGCATGTGAAAAGTGCTCCTCCCGGTGCTCTGCCAAACTGGCCCTGGTTGCACCTCCGCTGTGTGAGAATGGAGGGGCAGGCCTGGGCCTGAGCACTCACAACTGGGCGGGAGCTGCCCCGGAGATGCCTTTGTATTGTCCGTGTCTGTGCTGTGTGTAATTGGATATTGTTATTTTAATTGTATGATGGGGCACTGTGGAGCCCACTCGTGCATCGGTGTATCAGGCGCTGCACAGACCCAGACCAAAAGGACAGTCTCTTCCCCCAAGAGCCGCCCATCTACGGCCTCCCCCCATGACAAAGCTCGAGATTCATGCGGAAGATCTTGTCCACATGGGAACATTTTACCAGTTCCAGATCTGGTTATACCA
Source organism: Pelochelys cantorii (assembly GCA_032595735.1). Classification (NCBI taxonomy): domain Eukaryota; kingdom Metazoa; phylum Chordata; order Testudines; family Trionychidae; genus Pelochelys; species Pelochelys cantorii. The sequence continues at coordinate 3,381,288 of CM064354.1, forward strand.
GTATAACCCCCCCGCTGTGTGGACATGTCTCTCGGTATCAGAGTGGCTCTTATGGGTTTAGTTTAAACTCCTTCCCAAGTGACCTATGGTAGTGGGAAAACAGCCCTTTTATACCGGAATAAGTGTCCACACGGAGGTTGTCCCAGGAGTCATGGTTTCATTGATCTAGTCTGGTCCCTTCACACAGTTAATTTTCACCCAGAAATCCTGCACTCAGCCCAGAGACTTTAGTTAGTTAGTCTTCATGGTGGGAACTGGAGAGACCCGAGGCCATTAGCGTCCAAGTCCCTGCAATGGCATGGGATTGATTAGGTGACGGACACCCAGATGATCCCAAAAGCTGACCACACCGCAGGCTGCTTGCAGAGCAAGGCGAAGACCCTCCAAGCTCACCCCCAATCTGTCCTGGGGTGAAATTCCTTCCTGATATCCAGTCTGGCCATCGGTCTGAGCAGGACATGGGAGCTGGACGCATGTGCCTGGCCTCTAGGGGTAACGCTAGAGCTTTCCGTTCACACCCTTAGTTATATGCCTGTCTGCACTAATGTAACTACCCATCCCCTTCCCCCAGATCTTCGTGATGCTGGCCATTACGTCGTTCTGCCTCGCCGTGGGTGCCGGATTCTGGGCCGTGAAGTTCCACAAGGAGCACAGCTACCTCTCCACTTTGTATGAGAGCACCAGCCCCGCCGAGCAGGCCTTCTTCGCCTTCTGGGGCTTCATGATCCTGCTTAGCATTATCATCCCGATGGCCATGTACATCACGTAAGAGCCACTGGGCGGGCCCTGTGCTGCTTCAACAGGCCACTGTCTCTTAGCCTCCGGGCTCAGCCTGCTGTGGGGGCCAGGCTGCCTCTGGGTTCTCTTCCCGACTCTGTCGTGATTCGGAGCACGTCTCCCCTGATGGATTATCCATAGAAAGAAGGGGGGGGGCAGTGACATCGCCCTCACTCACAGACCCGCCGCCGATGCTCAGAGTCGTTAATGTCAGGACAGTGCTTTGGGAGCCGCTGATGCAAGGTGCCAGGGAAGCGCGCGGGAGGGCGATGTGGTCCAGAACGGTGGCCAGGCGGCGACGATTGAGTGACGATGAAGATAACGTCTGGTCGCTACCTGATGGGCGGTGATTCAGAGGACAGGGCTGGGAGCCTAAATACGGTTCAGACACAGCCCTGTGGACGTTCAGAGCACTTTCCATAACTTCATTACTGACTTCTCCCCTGCCCCAGTGAAGTCAGTGTCCTTACCCCCACTTTACAGAGTGGGGAAACTCAGTCCCACAGGAGGGAAGGGAGGTGCCAAGCCAGGCTGAGCACTCCTTTGCTGGTCAGCATGGGAACTGGATGTGACCCTGAGGGTGGGGAGGATGGCGTGTGATCACTGGCACGGGCTCGGGATGGGAGAGCAGTGGGGTACAGTGACTCTGCCTACCCCTCCAAATCTGATCTGAGCCGCCCCTGAGTCTGGAAGGGTTTAACATCCTCCTCTGCCCAGTGCTTTGCACACTCCCTCCCCGGGGAAGCAGGGACAAAGACCCCCTGGCTCCGTCTGGCCAGAGGCAGGAAGGACTGGCAGTGGCTTGAGATTCTCAGCCCATCTGGGAAGGCACCAGTGATCGGCTTTGTGAGAAGCAGCTTCCAAGCCTTACCTGAACCTTCACAGGTCTGCGGTCCGTCATGAAGGGCCAGACTTTCCCAGGTGCTCAGGGACACCATTCTGGCGCTCAGCACCTTCCCTTGGGGGCAGATTTTCAGGAGCGGAGCTCCCGACCTGCTCCCAACCCAGAATGCCGAGCTCTCGTGAAAACCCCAATCTAAGGGATCTGCGTTGTTTGGGATCCTAGTGGCTCAGAGCTGTAAGACACAGTGAAATTCCCCAAAGCCCCTTACTCTGTGGCTAAAATAACCCTGATGCCTGTTGTGTGTCTCCATCCCTGGGCTCTCCTAGGTTGGAATTCATCTACATGGTGAACAGCTGTTTTATTGACTGGGACGTGGAGATGTATTACCCTGCCAACGACACTCCGGCAAAAGCCAGGAGCACCAGCCTTAATGACCAGCTGGGCCAGATCGAATATGTCTTCTCGGACAAGACGGGCACCTTAACGCAGAACATTATGACCTTCAAGAAATGTTGCATCAATGGGATCATCTATGGTACCTCTGAGTGGAAACAGGTTTCTGTGGTTCTTGGGGGAAGTTGATCTTGAATAGTTGTGGGATGCAAGGCCCCTGGGTTCTCTTTCTTGCGCTGCTCCAGACCTGCTGCGCAAGTCATTTAATCCAGTTCATTAATATGCGCAAGGGGCTTTGAGGTCCTCAAGGCCCGGACGCTGGAGAAATCGCACATGCTGCCGTGGCAGATGTGGTGGGGCCGCTGGTTGGCCGGGACAGCAGCTTTTCTTGCTGACCAGGGTTGGCTGCGTGGTGCACCCTGCCCTTAGGGTGACCATATGATCCATGTCGGCCGGGACAGACCCTTTTTGAAGCCCTGTCTTGGCTGTCCCGACATTCTTGGCACAAGTGGGTGTTTGTCCCATTTGCTCTTGTCCATTAAAGGACCAATGGAGCAGCATGTGGGGGCGGGGAGGAGCCCCTAGCCCCTCATGTGAGGGGCGCAGGGCTTGGGCCAGCAGCGATGCCAACCCTGCCTGGGGAAGGAAGTCCAGGCCTCAGGCCAGCCCACCCAGAGGTGGGGACACTCGGGAGGACCCCACACCCTGTCTCCTTTTCCCTTTGGGGAATATGAGCACCCTAGTGGGGTCGACAGGGGCTGCCTTCTCGCTCTGTTGTTGGGCCCTGAACCATGGTGGAGGTGCTTGGGGGTGACCACAGTACGATGTATTGTTATATATTATTACAGATAATAAGTGCGCTTTATAATCCCCTGAAGAGAGCGGCTGGGGATTGTCTGCCAATACTCAGTCACTAGAGAGGACCCAAGCTCCAAAGCTCTGCCTAGGATCCACCTCACCCAGGGTATGTCTACACTACCACCCTAGTTCGAACTAGGGTCGCTAATGTAGGCATTCGAAGTTGCAAATGAAGCCCGGGATTTAAATATCCTGGGCTTCATTTGCATCTTCCCGGGTGCCGCCATTTTTAAAAGTCCCCTAGTCCGAACTCCGTGCCCGCGGCTACACGCGGCACGGAGTAGGTAGTTCGAATTAGGTTCTCTAATTCGAACTACTGTTACTCCTCGTGGAACGAGGAGAACCTAATTCGAACTACCTACTCCGTGCCGCATGTAGCCGCGGGCACGGAGTTCGGACTAGGGGACTTTTAAAAATGGCGGCGCCCGGGAAGATGCAAATGAAGCCCAGGATATTTAAATCCCGGGCTTCATTTGCAACTTCGAATGCCTACATTAGCCACCCTAGTTCGAACTAGGGTGGTAGTGTAGACATACCCCCAGAGAGACGGCCGTAGGGGTGTATTTCAGACCTGACTCCCTGTCAGAGCCATCCTGAAGGCAGCCATTTTGGAGCAACTGGCTGTTCTCCCTTCTGTCACAGCCGCCCTTGGCCGTCCCGGTGACACTAGGGACATGACGTATGACCTGGATGACTGAGGGCAGGCTGCTGGAAAGGTGGCAGGCGGTGTTCCCTGGAAGCTGGGTGCTGGGCGGCCACTCAGGAGAAATTCAAATGCCGCCCAGCTGTTTAGCAGAGCACCCACAGCGAGGGTTTGTGTTTCTACTGGTGGTGCACATTCGCACATGTGGTGCACTAAAAAAATGTCTTCCGCGAATGTCTGGAAAAGATGGGAGGGAACACTGGTAGCAGGCAAAGGTGTTTATTGAAAATGAGGTAGGCTGATTAGGAGCTGGGTGGAGCCGGAAATGTATTTTATTTCCCACAAACCTTCTTTGAGAGGAAATGAATTTTTTTTCTGCAAGTCCCATATTTTTCAGGGTTTTTTTTTTTTTTGAAAACTTAACAGTTTCTTGCTTTCAAGATTTTGACCAACCCCTCCTTCTTCCCCCCCTGCCCCCGCCCAATTCAACAGAAACAGAAATTTCCACAAGAAAATATCCATTTTGCCAAATCAGTGGCATGTAGTGCTGAGGGGAATTTAGCCCAGAAATGATTCCTCTTGATAAATTCCTTCCAGCCGTCTGCAGCTTTATGGTGACGCTCCAGAGTGCGTTACTGCAGTGGTTCTCAACCAGCGATACTTGTACCCAGTGGGAATGCAGAGCTCTTCCGGGGGGACATCATCTCCTCTTTTTACCTAGTTTCACAACAGGGGGCATAAAAAGCCGTAGCAAAGTCAGTACAAACGTCAATTTCCTACACTGACTTATTTGTGCTGCTCTGCATGCCATACCCTGAAATGTAAGCGCAATAATCCAGTTGATAAATAGATGGCAAAAGGGAGAAAGTAAGCGATTATTCAGGACTAGCTGTGACACGTCTGCATTTTTATGTCTGATTTTGTAAGCACGTCATTTTTACATGAGGTGAAACCTGGGGGTTTGCAAGACAAATCAGACCCCTAAAAGGGGGGCAGTAGTCTGGAATTTTGAGAGCCACTGAATTAATGTGACTTTCCCTGCTGCACCTCACTAGTTCTTGTCAAATGTGAGCTGCAGAGGAGGGAAAGAAAAGGGGTTGTTCTTTTATGATGGAGAAAGTCCCTAAAGTTTTAAAGTTATTTTGAGGCTTGTTTTTATCCATAGAAATATCAAGATTGTCAGGTCTTGTCTCCCCAGGTATTGCTGGATGACTAGCTGGAAGTGTCTGATGGTTTTCGGAGCTTTTTCAGCTCTTAATTGAGATCACTTGCAGGGCAGGGCACATGGAATCTTTTACCCGGAGAGCGTTTCCCCTGACTGCTTATAGGACTTTTGTGTTAAAGGGTCATTGACAACAACAGAGGAGGGGAAAACCCCAAGGAGCTTTAAGGAGAGAGACTAAAAATCACTTTCGTGTCACCAGTAACTGTAATTTCTCCGTGGTCTCTGTAATGTCACACTCCTTCCAGTTCTCTGGTCAGCCATAGAGTTTCCCAAGGGAAGTATGTCAGGTGAGGTCTGAATTTCTAATGCTAAAAATATAGAATCATAGAATCCCAGGGCTGGAAGAGACCTTAGGAGTCATTGAGTCCAGCCCCCTGCCCAAAGCAGGACCAACCCCAACTAAATCATCCCAGCCAGGGCTTTGTCAAGCCAGGACTTAAAAACCTCTAGGGATGGAGATTCCACCCCCTCCCTAGGGAACCCAGCCCAGTGCTCCACCACCCTCCTAGGGAAAGAGTTTTTTCTAATATTCAGCATAGACCTCCCCCACTGCAACTTGAGACCATTGCTCCTCGTTCTGCCACCTGCCACCACTGAGAACAGCCTCTCTCCATCCTCTTTGGACCTCCCTTCAGGAAGTTGAAGGCTGCTCTCAAATCCCCCCTCACTCTTCTCTTCTGCAGACTGAACAAGCCCAAATCCCTCAGTCTCTCCTCATAGGTCGTGTGCTCCAGCCCCCTCATCACTTTTGTTGCCTTCCACTGGACTCTCTCCAATGCATCCACATCCTTTGTGTAACGGGAGCCCCAGAATTGGACACAAACTCCAGATGTGGCCTCCCCAGTGCCAAATATGCAAAAAACAAAGATGAAAAACAATAAGAAGTTTCACCCAACCAAAAACATCCCTTATTTTGAGCCAATTGACCCCCCTCCCCCAGCCTGTCAGGGCTTCTGCATAAGGAAGCAGATAATACAATAAAAGCCACTGATTTTCATTTTGCAAAGTAACCATTGGAGCCTGCAGGAAGGGGGGCAGGGGCTTGGCAGTGGGGAGCCAGGGGAGACCAAGACGCCCTCAAGGCAGTGGTGCAGGTGGGAGAAACAGGAGGGCAGGTGACTGGTCCTGGAGAAAATTGTTCTCTGACTAATGGAAGGAAGATTTGCAAAAGTGACCAGTGGTTTTGGGGAGGCCAACGTGAGACACTTGATTTCCAGAGGATGGCGCCTCTTGTTTTCTGTTGGCCAGGTCCAGGTGTCGTCAGCTGGGCACCCAAAGTCACAGGTCGCTCCAGACCATCGCGCCGCTAAGAAGGGTTCACCGCCGGCTCTTTACTAACCGGTTTCTTTTTCATTTCAGCTGGATCTGCAGACAGCGAACGCAAACCTTCGGTGAGTAACTATCCCAGGCAAACTGAGGGCCAGCGCTTGCTCCCAGTTGAAGGCAATAGCCAAATGGCCACTGATGACAACAGCAGCGGGACTGGCCCCTTATTTTGTAGGAGGTCTTTCTCAATACCTTGGTAGCGGTTTATGCCACTCAGAATGGAGACACAAGGGGCATGTCTAGACTACATGGCTCCGTCGACGGAACCATGTAGATGAGTTTACTAGACATAGCAAAATGAAGCGTCAATTTAAATAATCGCCGCTTCATTTACATCAAAATGGCCGCCACGCTGTGCTGACGAGCAGCTGATCGGCACAGCGGGGCAGTCTAGACATGCTGCGGTTGACAAGGGAAGCCTTTGTCGACCGCTCCAGTCAACCTCGTTTCACGAGTCGTGGGGCCCTCCACTCTGTGCACGTCTGTGGCTCCATGTGTGCAGCAGTTATATGTGGCAGAGCGGAGACTCCCCCTGCATAGCAGCCAGCCCGGCAGCCAGCTCCTCCTACGCCCGGTGTTTAGCACAGTAACCACCTCAGCCGTTGTCGGCTTCTAGGGACCAGAAGGAAGCTGGGCCTGCCTCTCTCGGGCCAGCTCTGAGGATGCTCCTTGTTGGTCAGGACAGGAACTGTCTCCAAACCTTCCGGGCTTGTGATGGTTCCAGACGGGTTGGTATTCCTGGGGAGCAGCGCGCTAGGAAAGGGGTAGCAGATTTGGGGCCCAGTCCACCACTCCCCTATACCTACTACAGTCATTTACACCGGCGTTAAAGCCTCGGAAATTGTCCCAGCTCAGAATGGCAGCGTTTCGCAGCCATTCTGCCCAGGGCTGAATGATGGCACCAGGGGCCAATTTTCAATGGAAAATCTGTCCCATCGCTGTCAATATCTTCTCATACCAATGTCGTGGTGCCTGCCATCACACACTGCAGTAAGGCTCCGTTTATGAGTGGCTTCTAAAGGGTCAACAAGCGATTACTAGACGTCAAGGCATGTTGCGTGTAACAAGCGTGAGAGGTGCGTGTTGCAGATGGTTATAAGCCACAGTTATAAGGAGGGCTGTCAATTGACATGCGTTAACGCCTGCGATTAATGCAGTCCAGGATTAACGCAATACATTGTTTAATGCGTGAATCGGAGGTGTTAATGCTGCACTGTCCCTTTGAAGTGCCGTTGCGGTGCTTCAAAGAGGCAGCGCTGCATGGAGCCCAGGATCAGCTGGGGACTCCAGCTGATCTGGGGCTCCATGCAGCGCTGCCCTGTTGAAACTCCGCAGTGGTGTTTCAAAGGGGCGGCGCACACGATTAATCGCATGATTGATCGCGATTAGATTTTTTAATCCCTTGACAGCCCTAATAAGCAAACTAATGCTTGGCTGGGCTCTCGGAAGCTTGATTAGCCAGTTACCAAAGCCATCTCTTAATCATGTTTGAATATTAATCAGGTGGTTCCTTAATTTCTTGGATAGTGTGTAGCAGAGTCTCTCACTGTAGTCAGTACAGTATGTTGATCTTAATGGGTTGTTTACTTTCAGTCCTTTGGGTACGATGTCCATCTTTTTGCAAGTGCAAGTGCAAAAAGATGGACAGCGTACCCAAAGAACTGAAAGTGAACACCCCATTAAGATCAACATACTGTACTGACTACAGGAGTGGCCTGAGGCGGGCTGCGGCAGCTGGCGCCCCAGGCGGAATGCACAATCGGCGCCCCCGTCTGCAGGGCCGTCAATGGACTGACGTCATCATCGGGCACCCCGGGTGCCCTGTTGAAGGCGGCACCTAGGCGGTGGCTGAGTCCGCCTATAGTCATGGGCCGCCCCTGACTGACTACAGTGAGAGATTCTGCTACACACTATCCAAGAAATTAAGGAACCACCTGATTAGTATCTTATACTAACACAGCTACATCTCTATTACTATGTTTGAATATGTTATAAACAGCTCCTGGAGAGAGAGGCTGAGATCCTGGTCCGTTTGGCCCACTAGAGGGGAGATGGAGAGTAGGAGACAGGGCACTAGGGGAGACAGAACCAGTTTAGGGCCAGTCCGCACTTTGGCCGGGGACGGGGGGCAAAACTAGAGTACGTCCCTGTCGGAGACCACAGGCTGGGTGTGGCTGGCCTGTCCTACGGCTAGCGCTGCCCTCCGGTCTAGCATGGGTGTGTCTCCTTGGGCTGGGAATCCCACCCCCAGCTCCCCATGTAGATGGGCCTTAGATATTCCCTTCCAGGGAATGGTGCTCCTGGGGGGCTGAGCCGGGTTCGTCTGGCTGTTTGACTTTGCTCCCATTAATGTCCCGGCCCACCCCTCTTGCAGACGGCCGGTCTGAGCTGGAACCCGTACGCGGACAGCAAGGCGGAGTTTCACGACCCCTCGCTCCTGGAGGCTGTCCTGCGGAACGACGACCCAGTGACCAGGGAGTTCCTGCGTCTGCTGGCCCTCTGCCACACCGTCATGGTGGAGGAGAAGGAGAGTGAGTGGGGTGTGCGCCAGCCGGGGGGTTCTGAGGGGCTCTGCTCTGGCAGGGTCCTGTCCATCTGCTCGGAAACTCACCGTGCCCAGCAGCCACATCCGAAGCCGGAGGCCGGAGCATGTAACGATGAGACTGAGCGCAGCAGGGCCTCGCGGGGCCTTTTGCCCTGTGCAGAATGAGGGGCAGTTGGGGGAGGGGGTGAGCAGCTGGCACTAATGGGCATGAGTGGAAACTCTGGGACCCTTGCCAGGACAATGGGTGGGCTTTGCCCATGTTCCTCTGATCACCCATCCCCCCTCCGGCCCCACACACTGAGTAGAGGCCAGGCCCAGCGAAGGGCCCCGCTGGGATTTTCAGCCCAGAAGGAATCGGTTGGAGCCGGCGCTCCCTGTGCACTGATCCCACACACACGCAGTGCGGGGTGTGTCTCCCGTGGCCAGGAGGCCGGGCGGGGCGCCTCAGCTCGCAAAATGGGGCTTCCTCTGGATGGAGGCGCCTGTGGCTTGGAAAGAACCAGCCAGCCCCTTTTCTAGCAAAACTGAAGAAAACCCAACCCGGGAAGATTGTTCCCTTGCCCCCCAAGGCTGCCCTGCAGGGGACAACCGGAGCTTGGGGTGCAAGGCACGTTAACAGTAGGGGGTGGCGCTGGGTCATGTCATGGCTGGGCCACAGGTGGTACTGGGGCAGGTCACGTCAGTGCCGGGTGGTGGCGCTGGGGCAGGTCACATCTGGGCCGGATGGTGATGCTGGGGCAGGTCACATCTGGGCTGGGGTGGTGCTGGGCCAGGTCACATCATTGCCAGGTGGTGGCATTGGGGCAGGTCACGTCTGGGCCGGGCGGTGACGCTGGGGCAGGTGACGTCAGTGCTGGTCAGTGGCGCGGGGCAGGTCACATGAGGGCCGGGGTGGCACTGGGGCAGGTCACATCAGTGCCGGGCGGTGGCGCTGTTGCAGGTCACCTCTGGGCCAGGGTGGTGCTGGGGCAGGCCAGTTCCATATTAGGGGTGCAGACGTACCGGCCCAGTGCCGGCCGTGGGCAGGGCCGAGGGCCTGCAGGGCAGGGGCACTTCTCCGAGCAGCAGGGGAGGCACTTTGAGCGGGGGGCAGCACAGTGCCCGGCATGGGGCGAGCTGCGTGTCTGTGCGGGGGAGCCAGGGGACTGGCTCACTTAAAAGTGACGAGCCAGGGAATAAAGGGGCCGGGGAGGCCGCTCCCAGGAGGCCGTGGGAAGCACTGCAGCCCCGCACAGAGACCCTGCCTTGCCGAGCGTGGCAGCCGCCCAGCGCCAGGGGGATGAGCAGTTCGCATGGAGCTGCGGGCCCCTGTGGCCCGACGGCCAAGCCGGCATCTGACTGGGGGGGCGGGCGCAAGTGAGGGACGCGTGTCTTTCTCTCGTCCCGTTCCTTTCGAAGGCCAGCTGGTTTACCAGGCGGCTTCGCCGGACGAAGAGGCCTTGGTGACGGCAGCCAGGAACCTCGGCTACGTCTTCCTGTCCCGGACGCAGGACACCATCACGCTGAGCGAGCTGGGCACGGAGCGGACGTACAGCATGCTGGCCATGCTGGACTTCAACAGCGTCCGCAAGAGGATGTCGGTCCTGGGTGAGCTGGCCGGCCGGGGGCTGGTTACTTGCTTCTCACCACAGGTTGCTGCCACCCTCAGAGACCCCCGGGTGGGAACGGCGCTTTCCAGGGCGGCCTGGGCCGTGCAGTGGGGGAGGGGCACAAGGTGCCGGCCCACCAAGGACCAGACCTGAGCATCTCTCTTCACTGTGGTCTCCTCGGACGCCCTCATGCAAACCTGGCCCTTGAGGCCAGGGGGGAGGGGCATGAGCTGGCCTGGTGGGGGCGGGGGGGGGGAGAAAGGGGCTGCCCCATTGGAGGAGATTGGCAGGAATCAAGGGGGGGTCCCTGAGGCCTGATCCTCCCCCTGCCCCGCCGGGGTTTTTCGGGGACAATGTCGCTGCGTTGCCAATGGAGGAAAAGAGGACGGTGCCTTCTGCTTGCTGCCAAGTCTCCCGTGCCCTGCGCGTTGCCCTCCCCACCACGGCTCCCTTGGCAAGGGGGGGGGTGGGCAGAGACTTGGAGTAGTCCAGGGCTAAGCAGGCTCCTTTCCCGCAGTGAGAGACCCCGAGGGGAAGATCCGGCTGTACACGAAGGGGGCCGATGTGGTGATCCTGGAGAGGCTGTGTGAAGACGAGCCAGCCCGGGCTTTCACCCAGCTGGCGCTGGATGTGAGTGCCAGCGCAGCCCCGGGAGGGCTCTTTCTCTGGGGCATGCGGCATCCTCCCGCTGCCCATGCCCCGGGCGGGCCCCCCCCCCATCTCTGTGGAATTTGATCCAGCCTAATGTCTCGTCCCCTCCGTAGTGCAAGGGCCCCACAGCTGCCAGTGCAGTTCAGGCCTGGAAGCCTTTGCCGGTTTCCTCCTGCCTCCCCAGGGCTGGATCCTGGCCCTGCCGGTGCACTCACGTTGGGGAGTTCCTGGGGCGGTTACCCCGAAACTGGCAGCAGCGTCACTGGCTCTGCTGGCCGGCCGCTCGCGAGGGCTTTGGTGGTTTCCGGAGTCACGTGCCTGGCTGAGAGTCCCCTTCCTCGGGGCTGGGGAGGAAAGGCTGGAAATGAGGCCCGCCAGCAGCCGAAAGAGGAGCTGAGCTGCTGGGTTTTTTCTTCAACCCTCGTGGCTTTGGGGCCACTCTGACAATTTCCCAGGCCTGGCACGGGACGTTTGGCCGGGGGTCAGGAGACGCCCCCGGCTGCAGCTGCATGGCCGGCTGGAGGCGTCAGCCCTTCTGCTGGAGCGTGGCTGTGGAGCCAGCTGGGTGTGGCTCCAGCTGCCGGGGGACTCACCTGTGCACTGTATCCCCCCTGCAGAGCTTCGCAGAGGAGACCTTGCGCACCTTGTGCCTGGCGTGCAAGGAGGTGGCAGAGGAGGACTACGCCGAGTGGCACAAGAAGCACCATGAGGCCAGCGTCCTGCTGGAGAACCGCGCCCAAGAGCTGGACAAGGTGTATGAGGAGATAGAGCAGGATCTCCAGGTGAGAGGGGGCTTGCCAGGGCCCGGGAAGCCCTGGCGGGTGGTGGGAGGCAGGGTCTATGGCCAGTGAGCCTCCCTGGGTGTTGATGGGGCCAGCACAGAGCTTGGGCGCAAAGGCCTCCCCCGCTCGGGGCAGGGCCACGGGGGGCCAGTGTTCTGGCTGGTGGGTGTGGCGTGGGCTCCGCCCATGAGACTGGGCTGACAATCCACCAGCTCCTCTCCCCGGGGGCCCAGCTGATGGGGTGTCGGGCTGCAGAGCAGAGTCTGCCGAACGGCGATGGAGAGAACATCTGTGGCTGGGCAGGTAGACCACGACGCAGGCCCCACCCAGGTCCCCTTCGCCTCCTGCCCCAGCTGGCTCCAAACCCTCCAGCCTTCCTCTTTCCCCAGCTCCTGGGCGCCACGGCCATTGAGGATAAGCTGCAAGACGGGGTCCCGGAGACCATCCAGCTGCTCAAACAGGGGAACATTAAAGTGTGGGTGCTGACTGGAGATAAACAAGGTACGGCCCATGTGGCGCCTCAGAGCCAGACTAACCCCCTCTGTACTTGCGGGGGGCAGGATCCTCCCCTCTAAGGGCCCCCGGCTGAGGTTCTTCTACTCTGCTGGTCTCGCCCTGGGGCAATACCACCAGCATGTGCCATGGGCCTCTCTCCTTTTGCAGAGGGGGAAACTGAGGCAGGGGACACAACCTGCCCTAGCAAGGGCAGGACTGGAACCGAAGCTGCTGCTGCCCATGCTGGGGGAGCTCTGGCAGCTGCAAGGCTGGGGCCTCCCCTGCTGCCGGGCCCCCCATGTAGCAGCATCCTGGTGATTTGTGCGTTGCAGAGACGGCAGTGAACATCGGCTTCGCCTGCCACCTGCTCTCCGACGACATGCAGATCCTGGAGGAGAGGGAGATCTGGTGAGCGGGTTCCCGCCCCCCGCCCCCCTGCCTGCCTGAGCGGGCCCGAGAGGAAGCGCTCCATGGGGAGAGGAGCCAGCGGGGATGGGCAGCCTGCCACCCTCAGAGCCATGCCAGGGTGTCTGCAGCCTCGGCCTTGCTGGTGCAGCCCTAGGTCCCCCCCTTCCGCCCCCCTGCTCTGCCAGTGCCCCTCACTCCCGACACGCAGCCCCCTGCTCGCCCGGCCCTGGGTCCCCCCTTCCGCCCCCCTGCTCTGCCAGTGCCCCTCACTCCCGACACGCAGCCCCCTGCTCGCCCGGCCCTGGGTCCCCCCTTCCTCCCCCCTGCTCTGCCAGTGCCCCTCACTCCCGACCCGCAGCCCCCTGCTCGCCCGGCCCTGGGTCTCCCCTTCCGCCCCCCTGCTCTGCAGCCGTCACCTGCCTGCCCCTGGGGGATTACTGGTGCCTCAGGCGCCATCACGCTGGGGGGGATTTGAAGCAGCGACGCCTGGCCTGGTGCGGGAAGGCGCTGGCCCAGTTCGGGGAGCTGTGCGGGGCAGCACGAAGGCCTGCTGCAGCGCCGGGAGTGGGCTGGCCAGCCAAGTACCAGCCCATCTCCTGCAGCTCCTGGGTCCCTGGCTAGCTCAGGGGGCATCTGTCTGAGCCGGAAACTTCACCTGCAGCTCCGGTGCCGGCTGGAGGCTTGGCAGCCAATGCCCAGGGCTGCCCACCCTCTCCAGGATGTCCCCTGGCCGGCCTTGGCTTTGACCCCCCGTTCCATTGCGCCCTGGCCCCTTTCTCGCACAGTGAGATGCTGGAAGCCTATTGGGTGAGCAACAGCAACTTGGGCAGCAGCGGGGAGCCTCTGTGCCCGGTGCAGCAGCAGCCAGGCGGCCTGCGCCAAGGGAAGACGGCCTTGGTCGTCACCGGCGACTTCCTGGTAGGTGACGCTTCGCTGCTCCCTGCGCTTCCCGCGTGGTCCCCCGTGCCCTGCAGCGCAGCCCCCCTGGAGGCCCAACACGGCAGCTGAGTCATGGCGCCCGGCCTTGGCACCCGATCGCTGGGGCTGGACCGTGGCAGCCTGGGAGAGAGGGTCTGAAGGGACATGGACAGGAGAAGCTGGCGGTGGCTTTGTGCACTGGGCAGCCCATTGCGCCTTCGGTCTGAGGCTCTCGAAACGTTTGGTGAACGGGGAAAGAATTTGCCAAGTGCCTAAGGGGTTTAGAAGCAGAGATCCCTGTGGACGTCGGCAGGCCCCATGCTGCTAAATCCCTGGGGCGCTTTGGAAAATCTCGCCCTTTCGCTTTGTACGTGATGGGCAACTCCTACTTAAAGGGGGAAACCGAGGCAGGGAAGTGCCTCTCGCTCCTTAGCTGTAACCCCATACTCATCCCCCCTCCACCAGCCAAGGGGGGTTTGGCCCAGGCCCAAGGCTGGCATGGCTTGTGTCTCTGCTCTGTCCTCAGGAGCAAGTACTGGGCACGGGGGAGAACGTGAAGAGGAAGGAAGGTTTCTGGGCCCGGCTGGCCTGCTGCAAGGCCAGGATGCAGCCGGCGGCAGAGAGCTCAGTGGAGAAGACCTTTGTAGACCTGGCCACCAGCTGCCAGGCTGTGATCTGCTGCCGGGTCACGCCCAAGCAGAAAGCCCTCATCGTGCAGCTGGTGAAGAGGCACCGGAAAGCCATCACGCTGGCCATCGGGGACGGCGCCAACGACGTGAACATGATCAAGAGTGAGCTGGCGGGTCGGGGCTTAGGGAGCCCTGTGTGCTCAGGAGAAGCCCCTTCCATAAGTCATCCCTCCCCCTCCCCCCCCCGCAGCTGTCACCCTGAAGCCATCTGTGCCTGGCCACAGGCCACTGTCACTCCAGCCGGGGAGTGTCTGGCAGCAGTAGTAGGCTGTTTTCCTCTAGTGGCCCGGCCACTTTGCTGGTGTGTTCCAGCCACAGGATGAATCTCTAGGCTGCTCCACGTGGCACTGGCCTGCCCCTTTCGTGACCTGTTGGGCCTGAGCTCCCCCCCAGGGCTATGTCCCCCTGGGCCCACCGTGTGTGTAGTGTTTCCCCTTCAGCCCTGCATCTCTCTTTCTCCCCAGCTGCTGACATTGGGGTTGGCATCAGCGGGCAAGAGGGCAGGCAGGCAGTCCAGTGCAGCAACTATGCCCTGGCCCAGTTCTGCTACCTGCAGCGGCTGCTCTTTGTCCACGGCCGCTGGTCCTACCTGCGCATCTGCAAGTTCCTCCGCTACTTCTTCTACAAGACCTTCGCCGGCATGATGGTGCAGATCTGGTTTGCCTTCTACAGCGGCTTCACGGCCCAGGTCAGGCTGTATCCCTCCCTGTGGTGCTTAGGGCGGGTGGGCGCGGCATGCACCTCCTCTCCCTCCTACCCTTTGCCCCTGCAGCCAGCCCCCGGAGCAGGGAGGGATGCCACGCCACAGCTGAGGCTGGGGGCTGGACACGTATCCATTGTCTCTGTCCTGGTGAGGTGCCCCTTTCTGGGGCTTTGATGCCCCTGCACACGCTGGGGTGGGCTAGACAGAAGGCAGTTGGCTGAGCTTTCAGCAGAGGTACCAGGGGACAACAGCTCAGCAGGGGAAAATCCCATCAGCCCCTTGGGGAAGGGCTGGAACTACCCTGAATCCATTCCACGTGGGCTCAGAAACGTGGGCCAGTTTGTGCCCAGGCCTGGAGTTTGCTGCGGCGTCCTGCCATCCGCTGCAGAATTGCCCACCAGGAAGCTCAGCTTCTGCTGGAAAAGAATCAGGCGGAGGTTTGCAAGACCTGGTCTTTGGCTGCCCAAGCTGGGATACTGGAGAAGGTCCTGCTTTTCAGCATGGAATCCAGCCTGGGAACCCGCCCTCTGGACATCAGGCTCCTTCCAGGGCCCTCAGGTTGGGTGCCCAAAACCGCTCGTCTCTGTGTAAACCTTGAGCTAAATGTCTAGCTCTTCGGGTCATGCAGAAAACTCCGCTCGGGTTGATGCAGTGAGACCTGATGAGGGTCTGACAGTAGCTCCGAGAAATGTGGAGTTTTTTGTCCAGTCTGGGGTGCCACATTTCTGGGAAGATGTGGAGAAATTGGAGACGGTCCAGAGAATGATGAAAGGCCTAGGAAACATGGCCTCGGAGGGAAGGCTGAAAGAACCGGATTTGTTTAATTTGGAAAAGAAAAGACTGGGAGGGGGCTTGCTAGCAGCTTTCAAGTCTCCAAAGCAGGGGTGGGGAAACCTTTCTTGGGTGTGGGGAATTGACCCACAGAAAAATCGGTTGGGGGCCGCACAAAAGTGAGAACCAGAAGAAGCTCTCAGCCCTCATTGATGTGGTCCCTGGCTGAGACATTTCACTCCCTTCTCGCTCCAGCCCCAAGAGGTGGGGGAGCGGGACTGAGGTTCAGGGTTTCCCCCGGGCCAGATTAACTCTTCTGAGGGCCCAGGGCTAGTAGATTTTGGGGGACTCCCTAGGCTCTGGGGTTGGGCCATAAATGAGGGGTTTGGTGTGCAGGAGCAGGGTGGGAGGTCTGGGTAGAAGGTAGGGCGCAGGGACGGGCTGCGGGTATAGGGACTAGGTGGGAGAAGGAGTCCCTGAGGGTGATGGAGGGGCACTTACCTGCGCCGCTCCCTGGGGACACACGTGGCGCCGCGCCCCGCACTGCTCCCATTGGTGGCGATTCTGGCCAATCGGTGCAGCGTGTGACAAGCCTCCAGACGAGAGGTTCCCTGCGCTGCCATTTCCCCAGCTGGGGGGGGGGGGAGGTCACGGAGCCACTCCCTCCCTGCCAGGCAGAGTCCGCAGGCCGGACTCAGCCCCGGCCTGCCCCATGCGTCTTGTGAGGGTCAGGGCTCCCCCTGCAGTGGGGGGCTGGTGCTGGCGATCCAGCCATGCTTGGGGGCCGTGTGCCTGGAGTGCAGGGGGAGGCCGAGCCTTGCAGGCCGGATCCAGACAAGCTGCGGGCTGGATCTGTCTTGCAGGCCGTGGGTTCCCCACCCCATCCTAAATGGGTGTTACAAGGAGCAGGGAGAAAAATTCTTCTCCTTGGCCTCTGAGGACAGGCCAAGAAGCAATGGGCTCAAACTGCAGCAAGGGAGGTTTAGGTTGGCCATTAGGAAAAACTTCAGCTAGTGCAGAATCCCAGGCGCTTTGGGTTTGATCTGGAGTCCATTGGGATTTGATACCAGTGGGACTGGGATTCAGTGGGGTTTGGATCAAACTCTTTTAGATCCCTCTGCTTGCGGGGCCTGTGGAACTCGGCTTCGGTCCCTCTTGCTGTCTGGTCAGGACACCGATGCGCTGCTACCCCCTGGGTTTGTTCTCATTGTGTTCTCCCTTCTCCCCTGTTAGCCTCTGTATGAGCCCTGGTTCCTGGCCCTCTACAACGTGTTCTACACCGCCTACCCCGTGCTCTCCATGGGACTGACGGAACAGGTAGCGTTTGCCACGTGGCTGCCCCTCGTGGCATGCTGGCTGCGGGTGGGAAGCCTTGATTCGTCCCCCCCGTCCAGTGGATAAATCTGCTTGCCGCTGCGTAGCGCAGGCTGGGAGCTGCAGGCTCAGCCGTGGCACATCAGAGTCGCTGGGGCCGAGCTCTGCGGGGATGTGGCCTCTGTGTGTCCACAGTTAACTGTGTTCACTGACATGACATTCACACAGGCTGGCACCCCGCTCCACCTCTCCGGACCCAACAGCCTCTGCATGTGTCTCCAAGGGAGCCCGTGCTGCTCCCAGCCGCAGTGCACTCTGGGATCGGCCTTGTCGGTATCCCGGAGCCACCAGGGAAATCGTGGGTTCAATTCCCTTAATCTCCCCTTCCTGGGAATTTGGCTGTTGTTCCCCAGGGGGCACCTCGCAGACAGGTGCCGGGGCAATGCTCGCTGTCTCTTGTTTGAATAGCTGAGTGCAGTGCTTCTTGGGTTTTAAATGGACACACTTGTCACCGCCACGCCTGGACTAGGCCACGCTGAAGGGGAGCTGCAAAGCCCACGGCTGAGACTGGCTCAGTGCCCTCCGCTGCCATGCAAACCGAGACCGACATTTCTTTGGTTGATTTCTTTTTCCTAGGGGTTTTTCCAGCTTGCTTTTCTGTTCCCACAGCCCCGGGGTTCTGACACCAGGCCTACATGCATAAGGGGCCAACCCACGCTCTGCTCCATGGCCCCACCCCTGCTTGGCCTCTTCCCCCAAGGCCCTGCCCACCGCTGGCTCCTCTCCGCTCCTTTCCCCCATTTGTTTTTCTCTACCCCTCCCCCATGTGAACAGTGGTGGGGGGCTTCCGGGGAAGTGGCCCCGTGGAGAGGGGGACTCAGGGCAGAGCCCAGGCAGAGTGGGAGGATGCGGCCACGGTCCAGGCACAGAGGCCCACAAAAGATTAATCTGGCCCTGTGTTCTGATGTCAGGTTTTGCTTCCCCTGTTTTTCCTGAGATGCTCTATAGATGCATGGGAAGAGAGCAGGCCCAGTCAGGGCAAGAGCTGAAAACCTAAGCCCAGTTGATTAGGGAGGGGAATTGGTGCTCAGAAGGCAGGCTAGCCAAAAGCCGTCCTAAATCCACTCTCACTGACGTCAGTGGGAGTTTGAGAATCACACCCAGACTGCATTTGATTTATGCTGCATTTAATTCAAACACCCAGCGTGCTGTTGGGAGGAAAGTGCTCTATGATAAAGATTCAGCACCTCCTGCTCCTTCAGTTAGGGGCCAAGAAACGCCCCATCCCTGATTCTGGATCATCCTAGGAGACCTCCAGCAAAACCAGAAATTTCTTAAAGAAAAGACCAGGCAGAAACTTCCCTCCTTGTTCTGAAAAGTGCTTTTCAGGTCTGCTAAGAATCCATCTGAGAGCAGCAAAGCAGGGCACAAACCCTTCACTGGTCACTTAGGAGGAGGTCACAGCCAGCCTGGTTATGGACTCTCCAAGGAAGGGTTCGCCCCATGCAGCATCTCTGGCTCAGTTTTTTCCGTCTTCCTTTCCTCCAAGCTGCTCTGTGGGACTTCGAACCCCATCAGCACTGGGCTGGAAGGGACCTTGAGAGGTCATCTAGTCCCGCCCTCCAGGCTGAGGCAGGGCCCGGTCTACCTGCAGACCTGGCTGTGTCTCTCTTACGTGTCTTTGACCGGACTGTGCAAATTACTTCCATGCTTCTGAATCTCTCTCCACTCGTGAGGGGGGGCTGCACCCCATCTCCCCTGTCTCCCTCAGCGTGGTTCTTTTCCATCTGCGGAGGCCTGGGACCCAGACAGTGCACCCAGAGACTGCACATGCATCCCGAAATCTCATGTGGGTGGATGGTGCACCCCCCACCTCCTCCCTAATGTCTTCTCCCCCGCCACTTCCACCGTCATGTGGCTGGGCTCCTCCTCACCCCGGGCTCCTCAGCCAGGTGAACAGCGTGGTTGAGTGGGATGGCTTCAGTAAGGGGGGGGGAGGGCTTCTGCATGCGCCGAGACCCCCATCTCCTTTTCTTCCCACTGCTCGGCAGGACGTGAGCGCGAAGAGGAGCCTGCAGGTCCCCGAACTCTACAAAGTGGGCCAGAGAAACGAGCTCTTCAACTACCGGGTCTTCTGCCTGACCTTTCTCCATGGCACGGCCACCTCCCTGGGGAGCTTCTTCATCGCCCTGCTGGCCTTCGAAGACGAGGTCAGCAGCAAGGCCACCAACGACTACCAGGCCTTTGCCGTAACCGTGGCCACCTCGGCCTTCCTGTCTGTCATTCTGGAGGTGAGCCCCGAGCCCCCCGCCCCCCTCAGAGCAAGGAGATGGGGGGCACCCTGGAGGGCAGAGGTAGCAGGGCAGAAGTGGGCAAGCTGGGTCTGTCCACCCTCCTGAGGAGCAGCAGATGTAGGACCCCAGGCGACTGTTGAGTTTGTTGGCCTAAGAAGCACCCCAAGTTTCCAGGCCTAGCCGCAAGGGGACCAAACAGGTGCTGTTCCACCGGAGTCCAGGGGGCGCATGAGGCTGAAGCGGGCCTGGCCTGTGCTAGCCGTCTGCCGCTGGATGGGTGAGGGCAGGGCGAAAAGCGCAGCCGCACGAAGGGGGACCGGCTTGGCAGGAGCTCTCGCGGGTGGCTGGCGCGAGTCAGAGAAGGCGCTGGGGCGGGCGAGGAAGAGGAGGCTGCTTGGCAGCCGGGACCAGCGATGAGGCTCGGGGTTAGGCAGCTCCTTTGTAGAGCTGGCTGGAACCCGGAGCCAACACTTCGTTCCAGAGCAGTTCCCGGTCAGTGGAGCCTGTTGGTTCCCGGGCTCAGTCCCGGAGCTGGCTGCAGAGTCGAGGGGGCTGACAGGCTGCTGGTTCTGCTTCTTCCTGGACAGATCATCATGGATGTTAAGTTCTGGACTGTCCTGACCTTCCTGACCATCACAGGCAGCTTCCTCTTCTTCTGCTTCTTCTCCTTTTTCACCCAAAATTTCTTTGTCTTCAGAGCAGCCCCTTCCTACTTCCGCTTTCCAGGTGAGACCCCCCGGCCAGTATCCCGTGGGGGAAGGGCTCCCGTCTGGGGCCATTCACTCTCACCACCCCCACCCCATTTCTCCTGAGTCCTGACCCCTTTCCCCCTGGCTCAGCAGGGTCAGAAGCAGGGAGTCAGGGCTGGGCCACCCTCCCCCCCCCCTGCATCCTGGGGGTGTAGGGAGTGTTTAGAGACAGCGGTTCCCAACCGCCTGTCCGTGGACCAGCGCTGGGCCATGAACCCCTGCCAGGCTGCGGCATCCCACCAGGCCGCACCCCCAGCTGGACTTCCCTCTAAGGTGGAATGCTCGCACCAAGAATTTGAGGCCTGCCCACCTCCTCAGTAGTGGCTGCTCAGCTGTGGGGCCACAGTGGCAGCAAGGCAGCCACCACACAGCCCTGGCCCTACCTTCAGCCCTTCCCCAGGGCTGGAGCTGCAGGCCACGTGGCGGGCAGCCAGTGGCTGCTCCGGTGGCCCCGGCTGGGGCCAGAGCCAGAGCTGCGGGGAAGTAAGGTGAGGGAGGTATGTTGGCAGGCAGGGCGGAGCTGGGGCACTGGGGCATCCGGGTGGGGAGCTGGCACTAGGGAGTTCTGGGGGTGGGGCTAGTAGTGAGGGGGATATGGGGGCAGGGCTGGCACCTGGGGGCACTAGGGGTGGGGCTAATATTGGGGACTGGGGGCTGGCACTGGGGGAGGATTGGGGGGGTTGGGTACAGTGGGACTCTGGAAACAGGAGGCTGGCACTGGGGCGCCTGGTGGGAGGGGGCTCTAAGCCTTAAGGGTCAGGGGGCTGGTGGAGCTGACGCCAGCTGTTTGCATCAGCTCTGGGGAGCAGGGCTTGTGGCGGACTGTTAACTAGGGATGTTAAGTATCAGTTCATTGAATAGTCGATTACCCTCATGAATTCTGATTGGTGAGTCAGCTATTCTATAGGCCCCAGGAGTGGGGCTGGCAGCCAGTGTGCTTTGACCTCACTTCCGAGGAGCCCCCGGCCTGTATCAGAGGCAGCAGTGCAGGGTGCCAGCCGGGAGCTGGTCCAGACAGATTCAAAACCAGCTCCCCTCACGGACCAGCTGCCTGTCGCCCCTCGCTGCTGCCTGATACAGAGGCAGCAGCGCAGGGAGGCAGCAGCCCCTGTCCGGGGTGGGGGGCTGAGCTGCCGGACCCGGCACGAGCCGGAACTGAGCCAGGCTGCCTGCCCTAATACACTTCAAATGCAGGGCTGCAGTGGGGGCAGGTCCCAGACCCAGCATGAGCCAGGACTGAGCCGGGCTGCTGGCCAGCCCACTAAAACATTTATTAGCAAGGGGCGAGGGGGAATGCATGTAGTCTGTAGCATTAACCTATAGGCTTTTGCGTATCGGTTAATCGACTACACTATTACACCCCTAGTATTAACATCTCATTTGCATATTTGTTATTTGCATATTTGTTATTTGCATATTTGTTATTTGCATAATGAATATGCAAATATGCAAATGTAATGTTACCAGTCCATCAATAGTTTGTGAATGGGTTTGCCAGTCCGTCCCTCACCTGTACAGCTTGGGCCAGAGCCCTGATCCCCTTTCCTGCTGCCTCCCATGGGCCCCAGGGGGGCCTGATCCCCTTTCCTGCTGATGCCATTGGATGCTGCTGTTGCCGCAGGCTGAGGTTTCAGACACCGTCCCCTGGACCAGGCTTGGGGCGCACACAGAGCCATCCTGGTCTTTCCCGGGCCCCGGGAGACTCACCCTGGCCTGTGTCCTATTGGCAGATGCCTCCCGGGTTGCCCTGACGGACCCGTATGTCCTGTCCATCGTCCTGCTCTCCGTGGTGGTGAACACGCTCCCTGCCCTCACCGTCCGCCTGCTCCGCGCGATCACAAGCGCTGGGGCTGCTCAGGAGGTGAGTGGGCTCCAGGCGATGGGGTGGGAGACTCGCGGCTCGGAGGGCCCTTCCCTTGTTCTCCAGACCTGGGGCCGCTCTCCAAGGCTCCGTTGCCGGTCTCACCCGCTTGCCAGGCGCGGCTGTAGCCTGCATGTGGCTGAGTCCATGAAAGGGGTTGGCCAGGCGTGCTAAGGACAATCCTCACCTGCTGATGCGTTGGTGGCCAGGAAGACACGTGCTAACCCACCCGGCCTCATACGGCAAACTGCCCCGGGACCAGTGCATTGATCCAGGCTCCCCCGTGGCGTCATGTACGGGCCAGAACTGGAGCCCTGGCGCTGGAGGGGAGACTGATCTCGTCCCGGGGCATCTGCCGAAGGGCCCTGCGTTCTCTGTGTTGCCAGTGTGACGCCATCCCATGTGGCACCACGCGGGTGCCTCAGCAACCAGATCCTGTTGTTCCTTGGAGGGGGAATCTGGCGTTTGCTCCGTGCACGGGGGCAGGCCTGGGAGGGGAATTGCCAGCATCCCTCCTCGGCTGGGGCAGGCCTCCTGCCGGCCGAGCAGTGATGCTGGCTGACTTGGGGGCACCATAGGCTCCTGCGGGGAGGGGGGAACTGCCATCGCCTCCGGCTGTGCTGGCCTCTGGGAGGAGAGGGACTGATGCTGGTCCGCAGGGATTTGCCCCGGGACCCTGGCTGGCATTCCAGGCCCCGGTTGCTGGGCTCAGGAAGTGTCCATGTGGAGAGAGTCTGGGGTGAGCTGTGGAGCAGGGGCAGCCCGTGGGGAAAGAAAGGAAGCTGCCTGGGAGCGGCATAGGCCCAGGGTGGGAGCCAGCCCCCTCCCTGAAGCTCCCCATCAGAATAGTGCCCGTGTGCCAGCTGAACCAATGCCCGCGGCCGCTGTCTGAGCCAGGCTAGCAGGAGGCTGCTTCCTCCTGGCTCCGCTTGCGGCTAGGTGGGAGGGACCAGCCTGCACAGTGGGGACTAGCCCGGTCCGTGGGCCAGAGAGTTGAAGAAACTCCTCCCAGGCCAGACAAGGAGGCGGGGGCAGACCCCAGATCTCTCTGCCTGGTGTCTTCACGTCTCCCCGCCCAAGTCCTTTCTCTGTCCCCGCTGCGGGTGACTGTGCGCCCCCTTCTCTCCCCTGCAGAAGGTCCGTGCCAGGGACACGCGGGTGGCCGAGAAAACGGTGGAGCTGCAGGAGCACTTCCGCCGGGGCTCCTTGCTGCGGCGCTCCAGCTACGCCTTCTCCCACAAGGAGGGCTACGCCGACCTCATCACCAAGGGGGCCAGCCTGCGGGTGAAGGGCTCTAGGAACCGGCCCCAGCTGGAGGGCATCAGCAACCAGAGCTTGCAGCTGACCACGCGGGAGGACATCATTGCCACCATCCCATCCAGCCCAAGTATCTTCCTAAAGGAGGACAATTAACGGGATCAGCAGCGTCACACGACTTTGGGCCTTGGGAGACCTGCTGAGTCTGGAGCCTGCGGACCTGGAGTGCCAGCCAGGCACTGAACTCGCTGCACAGCTCCTTTAAGAGTAATGGGTTCCTATTTTCTGACTGTCAGAGAAGTACTCCTTTGCCAACCTCTGCCGAGTACCAGGGACACCCAGTGGCCACCAGTGTTATTTGCCGGCGTGAATGATCTGTGGCTATTCCCCTGCCACCCTTGCTGCTGTATCCAGGGTCTGCTCAACAGCTGCTGTGTCAGGGAGGAGCAGGGGAAGAAGGACCCGCAAGGACCATTCATGCTCTGAGCAGCTGCGACTTTCATACGCTGCGCTCAGACTCCTGGCTTGGCAGGAGGACCCAGAGGCTGGTGGCCTCTTTCTGCCCCAGAGACCCCTCTAGAACTCACTACAGCAGTTGTAACGAACGCGCGGGCGCTGCTGTGCACCGCTGCGCTCTCCTGGAGGGACCTGGAGTTGTGCCAGCTTTGGGTCATAGCCCCTCTACTGTTCCCAGGGAATCTTACTGACCGTAGGAGACCAAGGCCTGTGGCTTTGGAGGAGGAGGTTACGGATCTTGTGTTTGTGGCGGCTGAAACTATGCGAGCAGCCAGCGCCCACAGCCGAGCAAGCGGTGGGGGTGGCCCTGGCCTGTTCGGGTACATTCAGTGGGCTATATGAATAAAGGACTCCGGTGCAATGAGAGCACTGAGTCTGGCTTTTAATGCCACGTGGGGCCTCGTGATGAGCTCTCTGGGGAAAAGGCCACCGCTGTTCTGTGCTGGCTTGGGGGGAATGAAACACCCGGAGAAGCCCAGGTGGCGGTGCCCAGCACACCAGAGAGATACCCACGGAAAGCAGGAGGCCTGGTCTCCCTGTGTCCCAGGCCTGGCAAATCCAGAAAGAAATGGAGGCGGCAGGAGTGAAGCCAGCTACAGCTGCGTGTGGGTCTATGACCCCCCCTTTCCCCATACACTCCTTGGTAGTGGGATCGGTCCCGGGCTAGAGCCAGGACCCTTTAAAGAGGCTGTCGGGGTATTTTCTCTGGGTCCAAAGGCCCGGGGGCTGCTGTCTCACCCACAGAGACGGATTTCAGCATGTCCCTCTTCTGCGTCTGGCCCAAGGCCCTGATGCAGCACAAGCCCCATCTGAGACATCATGCAGAGTGGATCCTTTCCCAGGATCGGGGCCTGATCTGGCATCTCCCCTGCGGGTGCAGGAAGTGGATGCGACTCTGTCATGCTCTGCTGTAGCTGCGGCCGCTCTGCCGGATGGATGGAAGGGCAGAATCCCCCAAACTGGGCCACACATCAGCCTCTCTCATAAGACCAGGACAAAGCGGTGTCCCATGAAACTCTGAGGTAGCAGATTCAAAACCTGTCCACAACCTGCTACATAGCACGTGGCTAACCTCTGGAACTCCCCGCCACTGGCTCTGAGGCCAAGTGCCGAGCAGGCTAGGCGAGACCACTGATTAAGTAGACGAACCTTCGTGCTGCAAGGCACAAACCAGCCACTTCCCACAGGGGTTGGGTAGTCCATAACTGGGCACTAGGGCTGCGTTATGCTTTCCTCGGGGCCGTGATCTTGAATTGTTGGGAGAGCTGGTCTGATCCAGTTTAGGCCTGGCAGTCAATGGGCGCAGGCCCTGAGGTCCCTGTTAGCACCATTGGGAGTGGAGGGGGCGGCCATGCACTCATGGGGCTGGGCCCTTTGTCAATGTGTTGAGCAACCAGGCTGGATACATCTGCACTCACCCCCACCCCCAGTTGTATGCACGTTCCAGCAACATGGCTGCAATGGCTTAGTCTGACTGTGACAAGGGGCCCACACTGGGCAGGACAGGGTTAACTCCTCATTGTGGGCTGAGGAAGCCACGCCCCCGTGTCCCTACTGGGCATGCCCCAAGTGCAGTGCTAGTATAAAAGGGAGCAGCCCAGCTAGCTTGCCCTGACTGCCGGGGAGGGAGGGAGGATGTGTGTTCCAAGTGCTAGTCTACAAGCAGCTCGAGCCCCGTCATGGAAGCTGCAGGTGCTGAGACTCTGGCAGATGCCTGGATATTGGGATGCTCCAGGGGTTTGTGACCACCAGGGTTGAGGAACCTAGGGACCCTGAAGACACCCGGGGAGGAGCCATGGTGGGCAGTAGCCGGGGAGGGACTAGCCACAGTCCCATGTGTAGTGGGTGTGTTGCAGCTGGGTTCCTGCTGACTCAGAGGCAAACCCACTTGGTGTTGTCAGGGCCCTGGGCTGGGACCTGGGTGGGGAGGGCCTGGCTTCCCCTACCCTAGCAGCTGCCTGCCACCCTATTGACTCTAGCCACTGGGCCCTGCTGCCTTGTGCATCAGGGCCACCCTGTTGATTTTAGTCCTTGGGAAGTAGAGGACCGCTTGAAGGAGGGGGGCACTCACCCTGCACAGGATGGGGACCCCCACACTGACCCACCAGAAGGGGGAGGTTGGGGTGTGAGTAGGAGATTCCAAGGGACCGGGGGTCCCCTGCTCTCCATTCCCAACATGCAGCGATGCGGAGGTGGTACGGCCTGAAGGGCGCTGTGGTGCGATCCAGTGTGACCGCCCAGGGCCTTACAGTGCACCCTGTCCTGCCACTGGGGTTTGGCTACAGCAGCTTCCAGAGGGGCAGCAGACCAGATCTGGACCCCAAGAGCTGGTAACTCCCTTGGGAGCTGTTTCCTGGGCAGCAGTGCAGGGTGCTAAGGGTACGGGAGGGGAGGACACACCAGCTCGGAGGGGCACAGGGCCCTCCCCCTGTGACTCCGCTGTGTTCCCCTCCCACCTGCTTCTCTGTCCCCATCCCATGTTGCCTGGGCCCCACGCCTATGGCAGCCATAGGAGCTGCCTGCGCTCTGCTCCTTGCCCCGCTGGGGTTCTCGCCGGCCCTGTGCAGGGACACAGCAGCCCGTGGAGGGGGATGGGGCATGGAGCAGAAGGCAGGCAGCCCCCCCCCCCCAGCCGCCATAGGGACCCCCCAGCCTGCCCCTGTACACAGAGACGGGGCAGCCAGTGCAGGGGCTGGGGCTGGCCGGCGGGGAGTCTTCCCAGTACACAGTACTAGCTAAGAACAACTTGCCGGCCCAGCGCACCGGGCCCCTTACACCACAGCTCCGGGGTCGATCACATACCTGCTTCCAGCCTGGGGGGAGGCTCCAAGGGACTTGCTGGGTAAATAAGCGCTCGGCCAAGGGGTGCCATGGGGGTGTGAGCATCTTACACGCAGGTGGGGGGGGCTGAGCTTAGAGAGGAATGCTGGCCCAGTGGTTAGAGCACTAGCCCCAATCTTAAAGGGGCCAAGGTGCAATGCCCTGCTCTGTTACTGACTTCCTACTGAGGGGCAGTCACTTGGCCCCTCTGTGCCACCGATCCCCTTGGTGACCCACGGCCGGTAGCACAGGGGGCTGCGGGGATGAACACGCTGGGGGCTGGGGTCAGTGTGGGGGGCAGAGCCGGGGCTGTGGTGGTTTCACTGGCAGCCCCACTGACCGGAAGCTGTTTGGGGCAGGGCTTGTCTGTGTTCAGCGCCCAGTCCCAGCAAAGCAGTGTGGGAGAAAGGACTAAATGTAATAAAACCACCTGGCTCCCCCCTCTGCATCCAGGACCCCTCTCCAAATCCCCACACCGGCCCTTATGTGGGAGCGTCCCAAAGCCCAGTCTTCCATAAGCGCCGCCCCATAGAGGCGGCTGGCCAGGGCGCTAGGCGAGTACCAATTTGTTTGACATGGCAGTGAGAAGCGGGAGGGGAGGTGGCCGAAGCCACAGGTGAGTCAGGAGACCTGGGCAGCAGTGTCAGGTGTGGGGTGGGGGACGGGGGTGTCCCTGCCTTGGTGTGAACGGGCCCAGAGATGAAGCTGGCAGGAAGGCCTGGTGGGGGGGTGCGTGCTCCTCTAGCCCTTCTCAGGGTGGGGGGGGGTCTTGCTTTGCAGCCCCCTGCTGGTGGAGCAGCCTGGGAGCCCTCCCCCCCGGCTTTTCCCAAACCCAGCCCCCCGGGGCCAGTTCAGCCACATGGGTGCTTGTCCCTGACAAACCTGGGCACCCCCTTTGTGCACCTCCCACAGGGCTGTGTCCAGGGCATAGGGGCTCCCACTGCTGGTGCATGGTGTGCGTGTGTGCGTGCAGGGGGCATATGCAAGGTGCGTGTGCGTGTGTGCGTGCAGGGTGCATATGCAGGGTGCGTGTGTGCGTGCGCGTGCAGCCTGCGTGTGCAGGGTGTGAGATCCATAAAGGCATCAATGGTGAGTGCCCAGATCCGGGTTTGCCAGCGCCCCCTTGTGGCGAGGATCAGCCGTGCAGGGGGGCACAGGCCCTTGTGTCTGGGAGCTCAGGCTCTAATTGCTGATTACGGGTGGCTGTCCATATGGCCCCAGGGCCTGCCTAGCCTCACCGGCAGCCTGGCTCATGGCCTTGCCCGGCAGCATCAGCACCGCAGCCCTTGGAATTTCTTATTTCTTTTTGGTGGTTTGGCCCATCCCATCATGACTCAGGGCATGGGGAGGCTGGGCTTAGAGCGGGGGGCCTGCCCAGTGGTTAGAGCACCAGCCCTGCACTTAAGGGGCCAAGCTGTAATTCCCTGTTCTGCTACTGACTTGCAGCGTGACCATGTGCTGCCGCGAGGGGCAGCGTTCTCTAGCGCCAGCAAGTCCATTCTGGCCCCCCCAGTCTAGTGCCAGTCAAGGAATGGGTGGGAAGCTGTATTCTTTACCAGGCAATTGCAGGGGGCCCACCCCAATTAAATGGAAGGTTAATTTTGCCCAGGGGTAAAAGGAGTTGAAGGGGTGTGTGGGTGTGTGTGTGTGTGTCTGTGGGGAGTTAAACACATACACAACACCCTTGTCTTCATGGGCTATGAACAGCACCAGCCAAAGAGCCGCCCAGGCATACCCTTGGGCGATGCCTTGCCTGCCTCCATCTGGCTCCAGCGCAGGGGGGGCTGGCCTGGGAGTACAGCGTGGTGCCCTCCCTGCCCCATCCTACCCCATCAGGCAGCACCTGGTTGTGTGGAGCAGCTACGAGAGCGGGAGAGAGCGACACTGGCTTCATCTGCCAGGCAGTGGCTTTTGCTTCACTGCAAGCGGCTCAGGCGTTCCGCTCCAAACGAAGGGCTGGGCTCCGGCTGCCCCAGCTGAGGAGCACCGGGCTCTGTGTGACGGCGCTTCGGGAGCTGTGAAATGGGCGCGCCCGTGGTGAGAGTGACGCCAGGGTCTTGGGGCCGTGTGCATCGGAAACACGCAGGGTGGCAGTGGCTGAACGCACTCAAAGCTCCCCCTGCAGCTGGGACAAACCTCAGCTCCCCCCTTGGCTTGGCAGCACTGGAAACCAACCTTCCTGGCCGGACCGGACCCAAATACTGGCACGAAAGCTGGGATCCAGCCCTGAGCTTGCTGCTGCTCGCCAGAGGGCAGGGGCGGGGGGCACCCCGAAAATCGCTGAAGGCAATAAAATAAATGTGGTTCCTGATTCAAACAGCCCCAAGGGCCGAGTTCTTCCCGTGCCTGTTATGCACTTGCTGGGTCATTCTGAGACTGGGAGGCCTGGCCGGGACTTCGGGCGCCAGCCCATTTGGACCCTCGATAGCCCAGGGTCTGGTACTAAAACGGGATGCTAGAAAGCCTCCCAGGGCCTGTCTGTGTCCAGCAGACACAGCAAGATCCCATTTGGATTGGCCACGCTGCCGGAAGGGTCCCAGGCAAGGACTGAACCTGTAACCTCTCTAGCCAGCTCTGGTGGCTGCACTAAAAGACCCAGCCTATTGGATTATGCCCAGGAGCGAACAGAAATCTCTTTAGCGGTGCTAGCCACTAGAGGGAGCAAGGAGCCCGCTGGAGTTAGTGTTTTACACCCTCCTTACACCCCACTTGAGTCTCTCTTAGCTCGAGCAGCTGCATAGGGGCAAAGCAGGGGCATAGCCATGGGTGAGACTTAGCAACTGCCCCCCACCCCTCCCATCTCACCTCCAGTCCCTGTGCTTGCCCTGTTCCACCCGCCCACCCCATGCCTCAACCAGGGAGCAGGGGCAAGGGCTCACCCACTGTCCGCCTGGTGCTCCAGCTGGGAAGTGGGGGGGGGGGTGGGCCTCCTTATTGCCTGCTCACCCAAGTGTCCCATCCTGATACACCCCTGGGGCAAAGGTTACATTCAGCTCCTAATTTGGGGGGCACTGGGCTGCAATGGGGTTGCATGTGTCTTTGTGGCGGGGGCGGGGTGTAACTATCAAGGCAAATCTTGTGCTTAAACAAAGCAAAATGCTTCTGGGTTGGGGTTTAAATTGTCCGCCTTTGATAATGTTTACAGCCCTTTGGGAACCTAAAATCAGAAGGCCAGGGCGTATCGCAGGGTACAGTGAAGTCTCAGACAGGAACTTCCAGAGGGGGAAGAGGAGTTATTCAAACAAACAGAGCTTTGGAAGGGAGATCAACCCAGATTCTTCAGGGCATCAGCCGCCCTCTATTGCAGGGTCAGGCACTTTCTCTAGGGAGAAAGTTATCCCATTGCTGCCTCAGCAGGGAGTCTTCCCTGGAGCTGGTGGCTATGGGGAACAGGCCACCGGACTCAATGGAGTCTTGTGTCATAGAATCCCAGGGCTGGAAGAAACCTTAGGAGTCATCGAGTCCAGCCCCCTGCCCAAGGCAGGACCAACCCCAGCTCAATCATTCCAGCCAGGGCTTTGTCAAGCCGAGACTTAAACACCTCTAGGGATGGAGATTTCACCTCCTCCCTACGGAACCCAGCCCAGTGCTTCCCCACCCTCCTAGGGAAATAGTTTTTCCTAATATCCAACCTAGACCTCCCCCACTGTAACTTGAGACCATTGCTCCTTGTTCTGCCATCTGCCACCACTGTGAACAGCCTTTCTCCATCCTCTTCCGAACCTCCCTTCAGGAAGTTGAAGGCTGCTATCAAAATCCCCCCTCACTCTGCTCTTCTGCAGACTAAACAAGCCCAAATCCCCCAGCCTCTCCTTGTAGATCAAGTGCTCCAGTCCCCTCATCATTTTGTTCACCCTCCGCTGGACCCTCTCCAATGCGTCCACATCCTTTCTGTAGTGGGGGGCTGAGAACTGGCCACAATACTCCAGATGTGGCCTCACCAGAGCTGGATGAAGGGGAATAATCACTTCTCTGGATCTGCTGGCAATGCTCCTCCTAATGGAGCCCAATATGCCATTAGCCTTCTTGGCTACAAGGGCTCCCTGTTGACTCATATCCAGCTTCTCATCCACTGTAATCCCCAGGTCCTTTTCTGCTGAACTGCTACCTAGCTAGTCAGTCCCCAGCCTGTAACAATGCTTGGGATTCTTCCATCCCAAGTGCAGGACTCTGCACTTGTCCTTGTTGAACCTCATCAGATTTATTTTGGCCCAAGTGTCCCGCAGATCCCAAATGGAAGGGGTTGGATATAAAGCACCTCCGATGGGGTGAAGGAGGCTGGAAGAACTCCAGATGTGCCTTGTCAGAAGAGGCTTAAAGGATTCAGCTGGTTTGCAGGTGACAAAGGCAGGTGTGGTGCGGCTAACCAGAAGCGTGTGTGTGCATGAGCGTGTGTCTGTATTTTAACTGCCCCTGCTTTAAGCAGCCCCCTTTTTTGTGTCCTTACTTGTGCTTATTAAAGATACACCCCATCCGGGTGAGCCGTTTGACTGCCGAATGACCCCGACTCCTGAAAACTATTGCAGCTTCTTACCAGTTTGAATTTGTCTAGCTTGAGCTCCTGGCTGTTGGGAAGCCAAAAGATCAAGCCCATGAATGTTCGTTTTAAAGAGTTATACAAACCCGAGAAAATATTGTACCTGGCTTGCGAAATAAAATTCCCAGTCAGCAGCCCCATTTGGCATATGCAGCCCCAAACTCCCGGCGAGTGGGTTCTGGGTATGCACTGGAAATTTGGAGCATGGTTCAGACTTGCGAGATATTTAAGACCCAATTCCTCAAAGGTATTTAGAGGCTTAACTTCTATTTAAGTCAATGGGATTGAGGTGCCTAAGCTATGTAAGCACTGTGGAGGCACCTAAATACCTTTGAGACTCTGGCCGCCAATAAGACCTAAATTGCCCTCTTGTAGCCACCTGCACGAGAAAGTGACTAGAATCCAAAGTGAAATGGACTCCTCTGGTTTCACCAGCTAAGCAAAAAAGAATAATGTGGCTGGTTTTCACTGCACAGTAAGGCCATTCCCTTATCACCCCCTCAGGATGCTGCTGCATCACCCCCTCCCCCCCAACCCAAACACTGAGCAAAGGGGGATCTCGCTTAGCCCTACAGAGTTTAGGCTACACAGCTGTGTGGCTTTGACTCCAGCCAGCAGAGAGGGTAATAGTGACACTAACACTAGGGCAGGAAACCATCCAAGTCTATGGCATTGAGTGGGCTTCAGCAGCTGGGGATCCAGCCCATGGGTTTGAAGCCTCCCTTTTAAATCAGAGAGAAGAAAATGAAATCACACAAGACCCCGCAGCACCCTCCAAAGGCTGAGGAAAACCGTGCGATTGGCTAACATACATGCTCCAGGGTGAATGACTAGAAAATAATTTATTGAAGAAACAGAAAGCTGCGGAAACTTACAACACAGTCATGAACAGCAGAAGATGAACAAATAGAGATTTTTTTTCCCCTTTAAAATCTGCCAACAGGCTGGAGTTAAGAATACCCGGTAACCTCCCCCTGCATGACTCGTCAAAGGAGCCCGGCCCCACAACTCCGAATTACACAGCACAATTTGGATAAAGTGCCTAACACATACGATGCTTTTTATTTTTTTTAACCTTTGTAAATAGCTTAAACAAACAGAATTGCAAGACACAGAGGAGTACCCATTGCAGTTCGCTGCAAAATAGACCCGATCCCATGAGATTACCAGTGACACAGTAGCAAAATAAATCAATTCAATTAAACGAAAAAAGCCATTTAAAAATGAAAGAGACGCAATCCCCTCCCCCGCACCGCCTCCCTCCAAAGTTCATGTAGTCCCTGGGTGAGCATCACCTATTGCTATAGAAAAAAGACACGTGATTGTTTTTCGAAGTGTCTGAAATAGTCCATTTTGGGGATGATTTCTGGTCGATTTGGTCTTTTTTTATTTTTAAATTTTGGGGGGAAAAATCTGTTTTTAAAAATTTTATTGATTTAAAAAAAAGAAAAGCCCAAAGAAAGAAAGATGTAAGAGGAATTGGATTCCACATAGGGCCATGTGGCTCCAGAACTGACCCTGGCACCCAACCCTACTTGGGGTGACTGTGACCCCAGAGACAAGGGAAAATGAGTCCTCGATTCATAGGTTCCAAGACCAGAAGGCACAACTGTGATCGTTTGGTCTGTCCCGGACAGCACAGGCCAGACACCCTCACCCCGTCACCTCTGAGCCAAGCCCAAGTAAATGGATTGTTAGGCAGGTAGGACTTGATTTGCTTGCCACTCACTTCTACAGCTAGAATTTGCAAGGGGGTAAAAAAACCGACTGGGTTAATCAATGTAAACACTTGCGTGGCCAAACACTCTGGTCCAACTCGGGCCTATGCATTTATTGAAACAAACTAAATCAGTTTAAGGGGGTTCACAGAGCGGGTTGCATCGGTTTCCCTAAACCGATGTAAAATCACTGTTTGGCTTTGGAGGCCGATGAGACACAGATCATGAATATGTGTGTGGGCAGGGGCTGATCCAAAGCCCATTCATGGCAATGGGAACGTGTCTGACTTAAATCCGTTTTTGGATCAGGTCTTCCCTGAAACGAATGGAGTCACACAGGGTTTAAACCAGGGAGGGACCATGCCTGCCACCACGAAACATTTTGTGTTGCTTTCCTTACTCAGGCTGGCCTGGGGGCATCAGGAGCAGGCCTGTGGAAGCTTCTCCATCACTGGAAAGGACAGAGATGGAGCTCTTCTCCCACTAGACCCTGCACAGAGAATACACTCTGTCCTCCTCTCCTGTAGCCCTGTCCTTCGGCTCCGAGGGACAGAGGGTTGGCCAAAGTCAAACCACTGGATGCGTCTTGGCATTCAGGCCACGGGGATGGCGTAGCCTGGGGCGTTCTCCTTGGCCGCTCGGGTTTCTAAGCAGGCCTCAGCAAAAGCAGGACCAAGCTCTTTGGGTTGGCAAAAGGCACTGCCCTCCTACTGCACCTTCCATAGGAGACGCTCCGAGGCCCAGACCCTCGACATTATTCAGCCAGTGGATGTTAGGAACCTAAACTTGGTGGATCTGGGCCTTCTGAGTGAAGCCTCACCCCTGGGCCGTCCCCGCAGGGCAAAGGAAATGATGTTTTATAGGTGGGGAAACTGAGGCACGGCACGGCACGGCACTGCAGTGTGCCTGAGAGTCTCTGCCACAAAAGAGCTCAGGCTTGCCCTTCCCTGCCCCACGTGCGGTGGCCGGTCTCCCTGCTTTGGCAGGCTCTGAAGTGAACATTCCAGGGGCATGCCAGGTGTGTGCCAGCACGAGCTGGTACCAGTCCCGCCCTGCCGAGAGCAAACGGCTGCATGGGAGAGAATGTCGGCCCCTCACAACCACCCCCAGCTGACAGCCTGATCCCCAAAGATGCAACGTGTGTGCCAGGCCCAGAACCAACCAACCTGTGCTTAACTTTACTAGTCTCTTTACTCACATGCTTAAATTTAGGCTCCCACTCAAATACCCTACTGATGCAAGGCCCCCCGCTTTGCCGATGCGGAACGTCTTATCATAGGGAACTGGCCAGAGAACTAGCAAACTCATAGTCACAGAACAGTTGTTAGATGAGCACAACATCGGTGGAATTGAACTGGATGACTTAGAGGAAATTATCCATTCTAATATTTACAGACGGCACAGCGGGATTAGTGCTGGCCGCTCTTAAAAAAGAAAATGGCTTTTATTTTGTTTGAGGGTTTTCATTCTTTTAAATCAAACAATTTTTTTCTTTCCTTTTTTTTTTAAATTCACTTTAATTTTTTGGATTCCCTTCTTCCTTTCTCGCTTGTTTGTACCTTTCTCCCTCAGTGATATAGCTAGGAAAGAAATAAAAACAACAGCAACAAAACCCTAAGAAAATGGGATTTTGTTTCACCATTTTGAAATGAACAATTCTGAAACTAAAAAAATGGCCTTCTTTTCAAAATGTGTCATTGCACGTGTTTAAGGCTGTCAAAATGACATTTTCCCTCACATACAAGAACTTTTTGGCAAACTCTCATTTTTTCTATTAAAAACATCATCACTGGGAAAAAGGTGGCCCAAATCAAAGCAGACTAGCAACTAGCAACAGATACCTCGGGGCAGATTGGGCCAGAAAGGGACAAATTAGTAATTTTGGAAGCTGGGTGATCGCTAATTAAAAGCAAGCCCCCCCCCCCTCAATGCCAGCTGTGGAAATAGTGCTACAGTCAGCAGGTGCTGCATTAGAGCGCTGTATAGGGCAAAATCGTGTCCCCCTTCCAAGGGATGGCTTGAGGTGCAGTGGAGCCAGGATTTCACCCCTAGAATTCCACATTCCATCCCCCTTCCCACGGTATTACCGGTGATTGTTCTGGCACATTGCACCAGCTGTTTGCTCTCGGAGGGGCTGGAGGGGCAAGCTAAGACTTGGCTCTCCCCATAGAGAGCACGGTCCCCCTGTAGATCTCGAAGCACCATGCACAGTCTCTTTACTCCCATCTTACAATGCAGAGCTGGGGCGTGGAGCAAGGAAATGACTTGCCCAGAGGTCAGTGGGCAGAGCCACCAAGACCCAAAACCCAAATCTCCTGGCTCCCAACCCAGCACCAGGTTCAGAAATCTCTAGCGCCCCCTGCTGCATTGCACCCTCGGCGTGTAAACCTGGGTGCAATGCAGCAGGGGGTGCTAGGGGACAGACGCCCAGAGTTGGCTCAACAGGGGGCCACACGTTGGTCAGCACCAGAATTCCACCTCGAAGAAGGATGAAAACGCCGGTCACCGGCCTTTGCTCAGCCCCACAGGGGCCAGCGCTTGCGCCTGCTCCCCACAGCATGCAACTGCTCTTCAGGGACGGCCCTGGTTGAGCGAATTGGTGCGAGGACACCGCTAGGATTGTCGATCCCTGTACGGGAAAGTCTTTGGTATCGTGAACGGTGGTGCCTCCAGCAATTTTGGTGACTGTTGGGGCAGGCGGCAACGCTGAGGGGAGCCCTGGGCAGACGAGCCGGGCGTCGGTGCTCGGTTGGGGTGCCCATCTCTGGCTTCGCCTGGGCAAAGAGGCCTCTCCCGTTCCAAGCACAGACAGGAACAAGGGGGGAGCGGGGCGGAGACTGGACTTGCTGCTGTGCCCAGTGTCTGCCCAGCCGAGTCCAGCCCGTCGGCTCGGCCAGGAGCAGAATGAAGGTGCGGTTTCTGGGCCCGTCCGCCGAATCCCACCTTGCCCCCGCTGCTCCACTTTGTGGGAGCCATGTGCTCGGTGCCGTGCAAACCAGCAGAGTCCTCGCGTGTGTAGGAGATGCCCTGTAGTCCCTGTCAGCTCGGACCACAATGCCAAGGAGGCCCCGATTTAGGCAATGCCAGGGCTGCTCCCCTACTCCAGGAGGGATGGATGGGCCGTCACAGCCACGCTGGACACCCGATTCCTGCCCTTCTCCAGCCCAGCAGCTGGCAGCTCAGGCTCAGAGCCCTGTGGATGGAGCCATGGACTGAGGGGGTGAGAACATCTCGGGGAAAGCCCCTGTGTATGGAGAAGGTGCCAATGGCGGGGGGGGTGAGGAATCTGGGAATCTCGGGAGGATGTCAGGATGAAAGGAGCAAAGTAAAGGGAGGGCAGCAGGGAGGCGATGCTGAAAGTCCCATTTATTTGCAAGGTGAGAGCAGGGCTGCTGGGCAAAAAAATATTTGGGGTGCCCCCCACCCCTTCAAGAGCCCACAGCCTGGATGGGCCAGGCCAGGCCCTCATGCTGCAGTGCAAGCGCTATGGATGGTGCTAAGCAAAGCCCCAGGAAGGGGAAGTCTAGGAGACACTGATCCCGGATCCTCCAGCCAATAGGCACTGATCCTGGATCCTCCAGCTGGCTTCCATGCTGGTGGCGCTTTGCTTGGCATGCTGGTTGCTAAAGGAGAATTCAGCCCGTGTGGGCCCGTGTGCATGCCAGCCCCACAGGCCAGGCTGCCTTGGGGCTGGGCAGGGAGCTGTGCTCTGTGGGACTGCGGGTAGCAAATCACACTCCCACCAGAAGTGCTGCTAACGTGCAAAGGGGACACGCTGTCAAGCACCAGGGAGGCAGCTTCTGCCACTAGGCGGAGCAGTGGGAGGAATCCCCTTTTGCCCAGGCATCGGTTTGCCACTCATCCTTGGGTCAAGAGGCCCTGATCTTGTTTACACGGGTGTAAATCCAAAGCAGCCCCCACTGCATTGAACAGAGATTTCCCCTAGCAAGCAGGGCTGCTGGTAGGGAGACAAAAACTGGCATTGTCAAGCCCAGCGAGCAAAAAGGACCTGCCGTCGGCAGCCCCAGTCCTGTCCAACAGGTGCGACGGGCCAGGCTGGCCAGGCTAGAGGCTGTTGGCCCCCCTAGAAGAGGGGACAACAGCGTTTTGCCTAACTCCTAGGCAGTGTTTCCTGTAAACTGAGCGCTTTGGGCGGCCACCCAGGAGAGATTCAAATGCTGTCCAACGGATCAGCAGAGCACCCATTGCCGGCAGTGTGTTGTTTATTCTGGTGGTGCGCATTTGCCTCAGTGCACATGACAACATTTATTCTGCACATGGATGGACAAAATTAGAGGGAACATTGCCCCTGGGCCTTTGTATGGCACAGGAGGTTGGACCAAGACAGCAGAGCCAAGGAGAGTGTGGGTGGTGGAGATAGTGTCTCATGCTGCCTCTAGGAGGGCATTGTCTGCAAAGAAACTCTTCTGGGGAGATGCTGCCCATTGCCTGCCCCCCACTGAGTCCCAGCTGCAGGGATGGGGCTGGCATGGGGGTGAAAGGGGCCTGCAGCGGGTGGGGGATTTAAGGGATGGATTATGTGGCGCTTGAGAAGCAGAAGGTAGTTTATGCTCTTTCCCTCCCCAGCTGTGGCTGTTTCCTTGTCCTTTAATGCTCCCCGAATATCCCTGCCGTCCACCCCCCCGTCTTTGGACACGTGGGGCTGGGCAGGCAGCAGGGCCCATTTTGTGTCCCGTTCCACTGTCAGGCGCTGCCGGAGCTGATCCAGCAAAGCCCGTAGTCAGGTGCGACTCTGATGCCACCGCCCACCTGCTCAAAGTCAAGCAGGTGCGTCCGTCCTGCGCTCAGCCGGCTCGGGCACGCTTGAAGGGGTTGCAGAGAGATCTGTTTAGAACATTCCCCCCGAGGTGCAGGCCAGCCAAAGGGAGCAGCAGCCGCACAGGGGACACTGGTGAAATTGACTAGAAACAGAGCCCCGTTATGCACGGAATATTCTGTAGGATGCTGCCCCAGGCACGTGAATTTCACCCTGAGGGAAGGGCACCAAAATGAGCAATCAGCTGAAATGGTGACAATTGTAATTTGATGTAACGAACCAACCAACCGCTTAGCTTTCATGTTTATAATTCCTGGCGCGCTTGAGTGATGAAGAGACAGCTCTTTGAGAATTGTTCCACACAAGCCGCAGTATAAGAGGCCAGGTATAGGGCCCTCAATAGCCTACAGCTGGGTAGTGAGGGAGAAGGGGATAAAACAAAAGCTTAGCAGACCCTACTTCCCATCAGGCCCTTAGGCTAGTCTCCATGTCTTAGGTCCCCATTTGCCCTACCTCGCGGGGTAGTGTGAAGCTTGTGAGGTGCTGTGGTCAGTGGAGCCACAGAAGTACCGAACCAGGGTTCCCTGAAAGCTGAGCGTTTGGGTGGCCACCTAGGAGAAATTCAAATGCCACCCAGCTGATTAGCAGAGCGTCCAGCGGCGGCAACTTGTGTTTCTACTGGTGGTGCCCATCCGCACATGCCTCGGGGCACGTGAAAAAAATTATTCCGCACATGGATGGAAAAAATTAGAGGGAATACAGTCGGGAACAGGTCTAAATGGACTTAAACTGGCTCTGAGTCCATCCTCGAGCATGGGAGTGGAACCTGGCATTGCCTGTTCCCCATAGCTTCCAAGGGGATTTGCAGTCCATGGGATCTGAGTGAGCAAATCACTTAGGTGGCTTTGAAACCTCTCACCTCATTGTGTTCCTGGCCTGGCTAGAGCCTAGCACCGGAGCCCAAGTGGCTACAGCAAAGGGGATGCGGTTGCAGCGTGCTCATTGATTTGGGTCCAGCGGGGCTGTTTCCCTTGTCTCAGCTGGGTCTTGCTGATGGAGTTCCAGGCGTCACTGTGACTGATTGTCTCTCTCTCTCTCTCTCTTTCTCCGGCACAAAGACACTTGTGATTTGCTACTGAGCGAGCCAACAGAGCTGGTTAAAACAAACCAAGGTGACTCGAGATTACAAGGAAAAATCTTTGACAAGGAGGGATTTTTTTGGAATTTGTTTTAAGGAGTGGGGAGGTCAGACGGGATGGAAGCCATGATGGCCACTGATGGATGCGCTTAGGCCTTGTGCCCCACACACGCTTACCCTGTTGGCTGGGCACTAGGATCTGCCATGTGACTCAGTCCAAACCCCATCCTCAATCAGGATTCCCCTCCTCCCCCCCCCGCCTCCTCACTGCGGGGGAGGGGTGTCTTCTAAACTCCGGGCGTTGTGACAACATAATTCTATCAAAAGGAAAGGAAGCGAAGAAGAAAACCAAAGAAAGAATCATCTCCCATGAGTGCCTGACGTTGAAAAACATGATCCATGCAGAGAAGCCCTAGTCAAATGAAAGCTGGTGGACAAAATACACATTGTAACCCCCCCTCCCACCTTACCCTGAATAATTATTACATTACTTCAAGAAAGAGTATATTCTTCATGCATAAATCAAATTTTCATCTTGTCTTTTTTTTTGTCTTTTTTTCTCCTTAAATTACATTAGAACACAGAACACATATAATAAATACTCTCGTAAGACATGACTCAGAGAAAAGTAACACATCCCAACGCAAAGGTATCATCAGCATTATTTTTTTAAAAGGACTTGTTTAAATATGAAATCTG
This sequence comes from Pelochelys cantorii, assembly GCA_032595735.1. Lineage (NCBI taxonomy): Eukaryota > Metazoa > Chordata > Testudines > Trionychidae > Pelochelys > Pelochelys cantorii. The sequence continues at coordinate 3,420,585 of CM064354.1, forward strand.
TAAACTCCATGGGTCCTTTTTTTTAAATCTTTCTCTCTCTCTTTCTCTCTCTCTCGCTCTCTTTTTATCGTGAAACTAACCAGCTTTCATTTCCTTAACATTCAATATGTCTCCCATTGAACGCGTCAAAGAAATAAGAACATGCCGTCTTCTGCAAAATTATAATTTAACAGTATAAAGCTTCAAGTCACAAATTCCAAAAACTAGCTAAGTAATTTTTTTTATCACATAAACTATACATTAAATATTTTGAGGTATTTCAGAGAACATTGTCAAAGGCTTGTAAGGTCTGTGCTGGGCCTAAAAAAGGGCTTTCCCATGCATGGAAAAATGTCTTTGGTATCAAAAGCCATGTGGGTATTGGGCAGAGGGCTGCAGGGGGAAAGACCTGGGATGGGTAAGGCCAGGGGAAAGATCTGTAGGATGGAGGGGGATTGGGGAGGTAGTTGGCATGGGTGGTTGATCACCCAATGTGCCTATTTTGAAGGGTTCCTGTTGCTTTATCCTTGGGAAGGTCAAGGGGAAAATCAGCTTGGACTGTGTTTTTCAAAGCCGCCGTTAATGTCAACGGGAACTGACATCCAAAGCTGTTAGGCTGCTTTGAAACTATCATTGGGCTAAGAATGGAGGTTTGGAAACCCGGGCCCAGCTGAACCATACAGTGTTAGCAGAACCATGCTTAAAAACCACCTTCTACGGCCCTTCCTAGGTTTCGATGCCCATCTAGTTTGGCCCCAGGCAGCTGGGAACCGTTTCATCCTGGCGCCACATTTAACCCGCTGGTTCCAGAGGGTGCCGCCATTCAAAGGAGCATTTAAGCGTGGGGTTGACTTGACTTGAAGTCGGCGGGATGTGAGCACCTTCTGGCAGTGCTCTCCAGAATCGACGCATGTTTCCACACCCCCCCCCGCCCCGGGGGATGGGGCTTTGGGCATCAGAGACCTGTGTGCAACTGACCCGAGCCACGAAATGAGCAGGACCTGCCTTGTCGCAAGTGACCTGGGGTAGTTGAGCGTTTGTGCTGCTGATCTTTGATACCGCTGGGATGCGGTGGCGTGTGTGTGTGTGTGTGTGTGTGTGTGTGCGTGTGCGTGTGTGTGTGTGCGTGTGCGTGTGCGTGTGCGTGCGTGCGTGCGCGCGTGTGTGTGTGTGCGTGTGCGTGTGTGTAACACATTATTTCTCGCTGGTGAAGGCAGCATGAGGGGCAGGGAATGGGCCTCAGATGCCAGTGGGATGAATGGAAACGAGTCTCCAGTGGTATTTACACACTGCAAAATGTGGGTAATTGAATGAGGGGACCCCCCGACATTGGTTTTCCAGGGAATATTGGACTTGTACAAATGCCCAGTGTTCGCCCTGGCGGATGTACACTCCCGATTTCCATAGGACCAGAACCAAGCCACACAGGCCTTGATGCCCCATCTAGGCAATACTTCAAAGGAAGGCCAAGAGCCAGCTTCTGATCTCTGTGACCCTGGAGTGAGTGGAGAATTATTCCGCATTTATGCTGGTGTCATTGGTTGACTCCTAGATTTTTCGCCCAGGAGGGAGCGTTATTTCATCTGACTTCTTGCCTAGCACAGCAGGATCCGGGTCTGGCCTGATCATCTCCCTCAAAAGTATAAGATGCCCAAATGACTGAGGCCCCTTTGCAAATCTAGGCTGTGATATTTTTTTTTTTTTTGATCTGGAGGCTCTGCCACTTTAAGAGGCAGGCAGTAAGGCCAGGGTGGGGGACGTTACAGCTGTGGGTCCTTTACTGAGCTAAGAAATATTAGAGTAAAATGTTAGAGTGGTTCTCTGTCCCCAGAGGCGGATGAGAGTTTTGCGGGGCCCAGAGCGCAGGCAGCACAATTTCGCGCATGCGCCACGGCCACAGGCAACAGGTAGTAGCGCGTGCGCGGGGCCTATTGAAGCGCGGGGCCCGGAGCAGCCACCCCGCTCGCCCTGCCCTATATCCGCCGCTGTCTGTCCCTGCAGCTGTCTGTCTGTCTGTCTGGCCACAGCGAGGGGTTGCTGAAATGGGTCTTTGAACTCAAAGAGGCTCATGTATTTAGGCCTGGAGATCTCTGGTTCGAGACCCTCTGCTAACAACCGGCCCGTGGGCATGGTGTTACCCCAGACACGAGGGTGGGGTGGATGGCGAGGGGTGGAATGCCTTGCCCAGCCTCCACGCCACAGTAGCTCATTCTCAGACTCCCTTCTGCTCCTCCCAGCTTTAGTGCCAACTTGCTGCATTCCCGATCAGAAAAGTGGAGCTGTGGAGTGCAGGAGACCCTGGCTGGCACCGCCCCAGCCTGGTATGAATTGCATGGCTCCAGCTGACGGTCTACAAGAGGGGTTTGGAGAAAGCCAAAGGAACAAGGCAAAGTGTCCTGCTGGAAGAAGGGGCCCCGTAGAGCATCCTCTGGGGTGATCTGAAGGCTCCCAGTGAATGCACGGGATGGAGCTGAGCAGAGGATTTGTCTCCCTTCTTTCCTTCCTGCCTTGGTGTCTGGGAGCCTCGCCCTGCCACGTCTGAAGCTGCTACTCTCCAGGCTCAGACCATGCTACGAAAAGCAGGCAGAGCTCCACATCTGGCCCTATGATTGTACCATCTTGTCCTACACAGGGGGAGGAACAAGGGACTTTTTAACAGGGAAACATTTTCATCTCTTTGGTGTGGTCCCAAGAGCCGATTCAGGTTGCATCAAAACAAACCCAGCTCCCCTTTCCTGTAGGGCCTGTGTGGGGGGCGGTGGTCATGGCCTGGGATAAGTGGGGGGGGGGCTGACAGCGGAGGAGATAGGGGTGTGGGCAAGGGAGCTCTGGATCCTTTTAACAGAGTTGGGTATCAGGGTAGAGGGGGAGGTAAAGGGGGGAGGTTTCTGTCCATGAGGAGCTTGGAGCAGAAACATAACAGGGACAGGGGGCATTTTTCCGTCCCAACACCCAAAGGCTGCAAGAATCGCCAGAATCCATCTGCTTAGAGAGCTGAGGTAATCGTGAGTCTCTAGGACAAAAGCAAAGAAGCAAAAAGATGGCCACACACCTTTGGTACAAGAAAAAGGCACTCATCTACCATGCTACCATCCTGGTCTCTCTCGCTCGCTAGGGCTGGCAAAGGGCTGCAGGGAAGGGCTCAGACAAGGAGCAGGAGGCTGGGGTGGGGATGGAGGCCAAGGGGGAAAGGGGTTACTCATATACCTGTCGCAAAGGTAGCAGGGAAAGTGGCATTTCCAGCACAGACCAGACAAGGGGAACAAAATCTTTGGTATCAGACGTGATTTTCAAATCACAGAAATTGAAAACTCAAGTGAGGTAGCCTTGATTCTCGGGTTCTCACTAGAAATGTCTTTGCATCCTCGGGGCCTGCGTTGCTCTATTTTTTTTGTCACTTCCCAAACCAAGGCCCCTTCTTGGCTTCTCAGCCCTTGAATACTCCTAGCTGGGGTTCAGGAACCTGTCACCGCTTCACAACAAGACAAGAAGAAACAACACGAGGGGAGTCTCAGTGGCAGGAGGGAGGGAAGGACGTTGGCTTTTCCGTGACTGTTTTCTTTCAGCTGGGAGAACGTGATGCGGCACCTGCCATTTGCTTTCGGTCCCTCCCGCTCTCGTGTCGGCTCACGCGTGTGATTTGGTCATAACCATCTCGACCCAACCCTCCTCACAAGCCACGTTTGGTTTGTCCCAACCTCACCTTTCTCAATGATTGCTTTGGTGTGACTGTCATAAGGCGTCCCGATACCTCTGGGGATGATTCCAAAACCAATAGGTTATTTATTGATTGGTTGGTCTATTTCTTTCCTCTCTTTTTTTCTTTCTATCTTTTTTTCTCTCTCTCTCTATCTATATAGATCGCTGGGTATTTTCCCCTTCTTTCATTCTTTTCAACAAGGTGCCTTGCTGTTGCACAACAGACCAGTTTTCAAAGTAAAGTGAATAGAAGAAACCGTAGTGCTAGATCAAAGATGGTACTATTTTACCCGCATCAATTCAATATTGTCCCTTTTTAAAAAATTTCCCAGCATGGGGTGTGGCCTCCTCTTTTTTCCCCCGCCCCATTGTCACCTGCCACGCTGCCTCCTCTCCCCAAGGAGGCACCGGAGTTTTCTCAGGAGGCATACGGCAGGGTGGGGTAGTTGGTTGATAGCTGATCTCAATCATCTTGCTTTGGGATGACTTTGTATATGGCACGAGTCACCATTGAGAGCTCAGAGGAACCAATAATTTTGAAGCTAGTACCATCTCGCTAGGATTTTGCTTTTAAGGCAGGTTGTTAATTGGCACACAAAAAAATCTGTCGTCTTTCGCAAGTTGCCGGGTTTTTTTAGGTGAGGGGTTTTGTTTTGTTTTAATTCCTCTTTGGCTTATCGTTTTTTTTAAATTTCCCCCATATATAGACACACGCATGAAACACATATGTATGTGTGTATATCTATATATCTATTAAACGGATCCATATGTTTTGGTTTTCCATCGTGCACCAATGTCAGTTGCGTTGCGATTTTGGTTTTCCTTCTTTGGTAACAGAGATGGGGACGGGGCAGAGAGGCTGGGGCCGCGGGCGGGGGAGACAGTGCGTGTGTTGGGGAGGGGGAGGAGAGACACAAAGCAGTCAAAACAGTGCTTTGCTTGGGTTTGCTTATCAACCAAAACTGAAACTGAATTCAAGTGAAACTCCTTGCAGAGCCAGATTGGTCTCACCAATCCAGGCCCCAAGACAGACCAGCTCCTTCAGGCGTAGTCGTTCCTCTTGGGTCTTTTCCAACGATTGTTTTTATACCCGATTTATGTCGCTAAAATGTGCTTCTTGACCTGCTTGAACTCTAGGTGACACAGTGCAATTCAGCTGAGCAGCCACCTGTGCTGGCTCCCGGGTCACCCGGCTCGCGGAGCGAGGTGAACAGGGGAGGGGGAGCATTGTGACGGTAGCGTCTCTGCCTTTTCCCCTTGGGCGTGGAATTTCTTTGGAAGGAATCCTAGAAGAAAAGGGTCTCCTCTTGGGGTTGGGGTTGTTTGGACCTCTTTTGTGCACTCGGAGTCACGACTGGGGGCCGCGGTGGATGCTCTTCAGAAAATCAAATGACCTTCCCTGTGCAGGGTCTCTCGGCTGCGAGGTGGGGCGGATGGCGTGAACGGGAGGCTGCTCTCTTGCTCACAGCCTACAGGTCTCATCCGGACGTGTCCGGCCCCTGCAGGGAGCTACCGTTTGCGCTGGGTTAGCTCACGTGCAATAAGCGACCCTTGTTACTACCACCCCAGTGCTTTGCTCTCCAAATCGGGGTCTTGAAAGCACTTGACATGAGCATTCACCCGTAAGCCTCCTGTCCCCAAGGAAGAATTTGCAAAGCCGGGGCTGAGGTGGGGGGAAGGCGTGGCGACTCGCTCAAGGGTGTTACATCAAGTCAGTGGGAGAGCTGGGACTGGACCCAGGAGTCCGACTGCCCATTTGCCACCCTCTCATGGCTCGGTAACATGACCTCGCTCTTCCTGCGAGCAATAGCTCTTGAAAGGGAGCAGAGCGCCTACTCTCTCCCCAGCCTCGGCTGCGTCTCAGCGTATCCTCTCTTCAGGGGCCACGGCACCTCACCCCTGGTGTGGAAGGGCCAGATTTTAGCCCTGTGCAGGAGCTGAAAGCTGCAGAGAGGTGGCTGCTGGCGTTTGGGGAAGGGCCACAGAGCCGAACTCCCACTGAAGTCAATTGGTGAGATTAATGGAGGTCACACACCTCAGCGCTGCTTGCCTTCCATGGACGAGGCCTGGATGCCTCCAATCTCCCCCCTTTCTCCCTCACAGGCTGGACACGTAGCGAGTTGGGGGCTGAAACACCCCCTCCAATCTCACGTCTTACACAGGGAGGGCCAATAATGCGCAATGGGAAGTGGACCTGGTACATGTGGCAGAGCGTGAGGGGCGGGGGTGGGGCACAGTCTCCTCTGAAGCAAAAAGCAGGAGCCCCCATTGCCCCGATAGCCTGGGGATCACTCACTCTCTTGGGGTGGGGCGGGTTTCCTCAGAGCTCTGAAGTGCAGGAAGCTGCCCCATTCCGGATGGTTCCCCACTGAAGTGAGCTTCTTCGGGGGCTTGTATGTGGCAGTGAGACACGGGACGAGGCCAAGGTCTGGAGGGCAGGTCACAGCATCTCCGCATGCTGGGTCTGGTGGGCTGGTTTCCCTGCAGCGCCCAAGAGCACCCACCTGGACGGCCGGGGTTGGCGTGGCTTGTAGGGATCGGGGGGTTGGCTTTGTCATGAGGAGGGAGTGGTCGAGGGGCGGGGAGGGATGGCAGAGGGGCGTCATGCTTTGGAGAAAGTGCTTGTAGAAGATGAGGGAACCCCAGGGTTGGCGCCCGCATCCTCCTGCCACCGGTTCATGCACCGCCGGCGGGCATTCATGAAGAAGTTGCTGACGGTGTTGAGCTCCAGGCCCAGCTGCTGCGAGATGGTCATCTGCATCTCCTTGGAGGGGCGCTTGTTCTCCTTGAAGATCGCGATCAGGGTGCGGCGCTGCAGGTCCGTGAAGACCAGCCGCTGTTTCTTAGGCTGCAGGTTCCTGTCTTTCTGCTGCTCCTGTTCTTTGCGTTTGCAGGCTAGACGTTCAAAAGAAAGAACACGGCCATTAATTGGGTGTGGGCCCCTGGTGCCCAGCTCTCTTCTCTCGCAAGAGCAGCGGCAGCTTCTCTCTCACCACTTCTGCCCTCCCTCTCTGCCACTGCTCCATCTCTCTCCACCTCTCTCTTTCCACCATCTCTTGGGATGGAGCCACCTGCCTGAGACATGCCATGCAAATGAACACGGGGAAGCCCTTGGAGACTTGCAACTCATGGGCCACCCCCGTGTCTCCTTCCAGCAGCAGGGATAGAGTCAGAGGAAACTTGTGGCTTGATTTTGCCTCCCCAATTTGGGACCTCCTGAATGGGCCAAATACTGGGAAGTGTGCATCTCTCTCCTGCCTAGCTCACAGCACTACTGCAGAAGTTCCAGCTGGCCCCATCAGACACCTTGTGTTGGTCTCCATCAGCTTCTGCTGCTCTTTGTTGGCTTCAACTGGGCAATCAATGAGCCTGTAAACCACAGACCCATGGATCTGTCCCTGAACCCAGATCATAGAATCATAGAAACATAGAGCTGAAAGAGACCTCAGAAGGTCATCAAGTCCAGCCCCCTGCCCTAGCCAGGACCAATACCAATTAAATCAACCCAGCCAGGGCTTTGTCAAGCCGAGACTTAAACACCTTGAGGGATGGAGACTCCACTGCTTCCCTAGGTAACCCATCCCAGTGCTTCACCACTCTTCTAGTGAAATAGTTCTTCCTAATATCCAACCTGGCCCTCTCCCACCGCAACTTGAGACCATTGCTCCTTGTTCTGCCACCCGTCAGTACTGTGAACAGCCTTTTTCCATCCTCTCTGGAACCTCCCTTCAGGAAGTTGCAGGCTGCTCTCAAATCCCCCCTCACTCTTCTCTTCTGCAGACTAAACAGACCCAACTCCCTCAGCCTCTCCTCATAGGTCATATGCTCCAGCCCCCTCATCATTTTGGTCACCCTCCGCTGGACCCTCTCCAATGCGTCCACAACCTTTTTGTAGTGGGGGGCCCAGAACTGGACGCAATACTCCAGATGTGGCCTCACCAGAGCTGAATAAAGGGGAATAATGACATCTCTGGATCTGCTGGCAATGCTCCTCTTAATGCACCCTAATATGCCATTAGCCTTCTTGGCTACAAGGGCACCCTGTTGACTCATATCCAGCTTCTCATCCACTGTAATCCCCAGGTCCTTTTCTGCAGAACTACTGCAGATCCCAACTTGAAACAGCTGAAATTGTCTACGTGGACTTTCTGTGATGGCTGCTTGCGTTTCCTGGCCAGCACCAGTGGTTCTCAAATGAAACGAGGCAACGATCATTCAGCTCCCAAGGTGAAAGGGGCTTGCCCTCATTTCCTGTGAAACGGTGCATGCAAGGGGCCAGGAAGTCATCCCCAAATACCTTCACTACACTCTTCTGCTGCTGGATTCTGACCTAGCTTAAGCACTCATTGGTACGCTCCTGTCCAATGGAACCAGGCTCTGTAGTTATATCACCCCCACCTCGGCCTGAGCAATAGATAGTTGCTATCCCCTGTGGGTGCCACACGGCTGTTGGGTGCAGGGATCGAGCAGATTGCAAGCGCTTTCGGACAGGGGCTGCCTTTTAGCTTTTTGTGGTTGCATGTCAGAGAATCCTAGAATCCCAGGGCTGGAAGAGACCTCAGGAGGTCATCGAGTCCAGCCCCTTGCCCAAAGAAGGACCAACCCCAACTCAAGCATCCCAGCCAGACCCCTGGCAGGGTGGGCTCCTGGGCCGTGACTGAGACTCAATAATAAAATAAATAATAAATAAAGCTCCATTCAAGTTTCTGCACATGGGCTGAAGAAATGACTTAAATACGTGAATTTTCTTTGCCCAAATGCTCACATTTTGGTCTTTTAGGGAAAGCTTTTGCCATGCAGATCCAGGGAAGTGATTATTCCCCTTTATTCAGCACTGGGTAGGCCACATCTGGAGTATTGCGTCCAATTCTGGGACTCCCACTATAGAAAGGATGTGGACACATTGGAGTGAGTCTGGTGGATGGCAACCAAAATGATGAGGGGGCTGGAGCACATGACCTATGAGGAGAGGCTGAGGGATTTGGGCTTGTTTAGTCTGCAGAAGAGAAGAGTGAGGGGGGATTTGAGAGCAGCCTTCAACTACCTGAAGGGAGGTTCCAAAGAGGATGGAGAGAGGCTGTTCTCAGTGGTGGCAGGTGGCAGAAGGAGGAGCAATGGTCTCAAGTTGCTGTGGGGGAGGTCTAGGTTGGGTATTAGGAAAAACTATTTCTCTAGGAGGGTGGGGAAGCACTGGGATGGGTTCCCTAGAGAGGTGGTGGAATCTCGATCACTAGAGGTTTTTAATCATCCCTGGCTGGGATGATTGAGTTGTGGTTGGTCCTGCCTTGGGCAGGGGGCTGGACTTGATGACTCCTGAGGTCTCTTCTAGCCCTAGGATTCTATGCTTCTAAGAGATTTAGGAGCCTGAGGATGTGTCTATATGTCAAATGCAATGGCCCAGCCATGGTGCTTCCATGGGGACATTCATTACAGTGATAGGAGAAGCTCTTCCGGTGCTGGGGTTAACTCACCTCTCCAAGAGGCAGTAACTAGGTTGACAGAAGAATTTTGCCGTCACCCTAGTGCTGTCTACGCTAGGGGTTAGGTCGGCAAAACCACGTCTCTGGGGTGTGTGGATTTTTCACAGCCCTGCGAGACATAGCTAGGCTGATGTGTGTTTTCAGTGCAGACAGCCCCCCAGCTTGAACGCTGGAGGAAGGGAATTAAAATGCCTATTAAAAGAGAACTTTGCTGCTGAAATTCTGAGGGTAGTGGTGGTTTCTAAGCACATGCAAGAAGCCCCCCAGCCCAGCTGTTTGACTTGGGTTAGCCCTAGGGGATACACAGGGTCTGCTATTACCTTCTGACACCTGACTGCAACTCCTTTGTGAGTGTTTGCTCACTGGCTTAAACCTTGTAAATAACACTCCTTTCTTTTTCCTAGTTAATAAATTCTTAGTTAGTTGACTCTAGAATTGGCTACAAGCATTGTCTTTGGGGTGAGATCTAAGGTGCAAATTGACCTGGGAAAGTGACTGCCTTTGGGACTGGAAGTAACCTGACTTTTTTGTGATCTGTGGTGTAACGTGATCATCTATCACAGAGTCGAGCTTGCCTGGGTTTGCAGGGGACTGTTTGTGACTCCATCTTAAGGCTGTTACAGGGCTTGAGGAGTTAGGACCACATATGTCAATGAAAGCCAATGAGATTTAGGTGCCTGAGTCACATAGCTGCTTTTGAAAATGTTACTGTGCATATCAGGCATGCACGGTTAGGTCTCTTTGTCCTGTGATTTGTGCAGGTAGCTCATTGCGGGAGCAAAACAGATTAATTTGAAAGCCAGAAGGAACCACGATGGTCATCTTGTCTAGTCTCTTGCGTAGTGCTGGCTAGAGGATGTCACCTGGTCATTCATGCCTTGAGGTCAATAGCTTGTGACTGAGCTCGAGAATAATTTTTAAATGATATATCCACACTGTATTGAACGACTCCAGAAGGTGGAGAATCCATCACACCCCAGGGTAAGTTGCTCTGGTGGCTAATTACCTTTTCTGTTACAAAAATGGCTTTTTGTTTCCAGTTTACATGGAATTGCAGGTCACCACACAGCCTGTGCAAATCCTGGCTTTTAACATGAGGAATGGGAAGAGCGCATTTTAATTGCCCATCGGTCCCTCCTAATTACAGGGAAACCCTGTTTCTTATTCTGAATTGCTTTCTAAGTTTGTGTTTGTGTAAGAATCCTCTTTAAATTATAGTATCAAGCCACGTTCTGAGGTCCTCTGCTTCCAGCCAAAGTTGGGTAGGTCTTGAGCTGTGCGAAAAATTTGTCACCGATTATTTGTCCTACCAATTTAGCCTCTTTCCCTGCTGCCTGGAATAGACACAAACAGGTTGTCATTTCCTCAAATGTATTCATTAATCAATGGATTATAGGCTTTTTGTTTCTGTATGCATTCAGTGTCAGAGAGATGTGATTGGTCATATCTATCCCATGGCATAGATTCTGTCCCCTGATTGGCTGAGGGCAACAGATTTGTTTAGTTCTAGTTAGGACAGATGGTTTACAGGGACAACAGATTTGCCCAAGCAAATCTATTCAGTTCAAGCCATTTTCTCTCTGGTAATAATGCTAATGTTAATAAACACTCTTTGCAAATGGCCCTGAATCCAGATGCTCTTTCTTCAGTGGAAACGAACACCCTCCACAACAAAGATACTTTTAAGCGTCTGTGGTACCAGGTGGAGCCTGTGTCCCATCAGGTACCTGTGTCAAACAACCAGCAGATGAATGTTGTAGTGGAAAAACCTACCCTATGACCATCAGATGCTTGCAAAAAAAACAAACAAAAGAAACTTTTTATAGAAAATTTGACTTTTTTTCTAGACACCAATTTAAAAAAAAAACCCAATACAACAAAACAAAGTAAACAAACAAAACCCCCCCACAGATGTGCACAATCGGAACAGTGAGTGATGTGTTCACTACAATAAAATTCCCTCTTCCACCTTCATCCCCCAACCTCATCCGGTTCACTCCAAGCTACGCTTTCATCCAGGTCTCTGTTCACGCTCGACAGTATTACAAGCGTGGGTGAAGGTGTGCCGCAGGTCAAACTGGTGTGTACAAAGGACTTGGTACCATGCAAAGTGCAATAACTCCTGTTTCTTGCTCTGTGTGGTATTGGAGTGCCTTGGAATTGTTAACTTTGTGGAGAAAGCAAACACATAACAGGTGCGTCAAGGTGATTTATTGCCTCTTGCTACCTGTGATAGAATGACAAACCTGCCAACAATTACCACCGAGTGGTTTCCGGGCTAACAGTGCATCTTCCCTAATCTCAGAGGAGGAATTAACTTGCATGGCAAATGCTGACTTTCAGTTGGTGACCACTGTATAAATGCAGCATTGTCTCCCTCTGGTGCAGCTCCAATCTCTTGCTATGTCATAATTGTCAAATTTCCTGCTCTCCATTGTCTGGGCTATAGAGTTACAAATGTTAAAGTCAGAAACCTATTCCAGGCTGACCTCCTGTGTAAGTGTATCTGCAGCACCAATTTGCTCTTTGACCTTGATGTAGCAAAGGTGCAGTATCACCCATATCTTTTATCTGCATATACTTCCAGCCACTGTCTGTACATGGCAGGACCTGGAGTTTCCAAAGGGATTTTTCAGTGTCCAGCATGCAGCACCTTCGAAGGGCCTGGTTTACAGAGGACAATGGGTCAGTGCTCTCTGAAAATCTTGGACAGCCAAGGTGACCAGTAGGTTTTGAAAGTCTGTGCTGCCTGGTATAACTTTTGTCCCCTGCTGTGTGAGGAATGGCTGCAAACATCTCCAGCTCCTTGCTACATATGATTGCTCGGCAGTAGCTCAGTGGTTTGCATGGGAACTCCCATATGGGCTGTGTGAGATCGGTGTGCTCTCCCATAGCCAGATAGTAAGTCCTAGTAACCCTGGAGTCACTCCACTGAAGTTACTGGGATGGCCTGCAGAGGTGAATTTGTCCTATTACGTTTCCCATGGATTGATTAACCTCTAGACAAGCTGCATGGGATAAGCATAGTCAGTATCTGGTATTCAGTGGTTCAAGTTTTTAAACCCAGCATTTGTTATTAAACCTTCACTTATTGAGAGTAATTCTTAATAATCACGGCAACGTGCAATAATTAATTACTAATAGCACAGCTAGAACACAAAGACCTCAGATACAGGGTTCTGCTTGGTTGGCTAGAAAACGAGGCTGCTGTTGAAAATAAAATATAGCACCACCTGTCTTCTTCTTTTGGGGGTGGTCATGGAACCCCCATCTCTAGGACTACGCATCCCATGCCTTCTGGTAGATAGTGTTCCCTTCTGATTTCTTCCCTGCTCTGATCCAGCGGGTTAGGCAAAAGCCTAAAAGCAAATAGACTTGGGTTCTCATTCTGGCACTGATACTTTTCTGCCCATGTGACCTGGGTCTTGTAGCCATTTCCCATTGTAAGAACGGCCCTAGAGACATGGTCCATCTAGCCCTGTAGCCTCTCTTCTGACCGTGGCCAGTGCCTCATGCTTCAGAGGGAATAAACAGAACAGGGCAATTTACAGAGTGATCCATCCCCAGTTGGCAATCAGAAGTTTAGGGAAGCCCAGAGCAAGGGCTCTCATCCCTGACCATCTTGGCCAATAGCCATCCATGGACCTATCTAGCTCCAATGAACTGATTTAATTTCTGAACCCAGTTATACTTTTGGCCTTCACAACATCCCCTGGCAGAGAGTAATAAATATGTAGATAGACCAATCTCACAGAGCTAGAGGGGACTTTGAGAGGTCATTGAGTGCAGTCCTCTGCCTTCACAGCAGGACCAAGTAACATCCCTGACAGATTTGCCCCAGATCCCTAAATGGTCCCTCAAGGATTGAACTCACAACCCTAGGTTTCCTGTTGATAGGTTGACTGTGCCTTGCATGAAGAAATACTTGCCTGAGGTTTGTTTTAAACCTGTGGCCTTGTAATTTCATTGGGTAACCCCGGTTCTTGTGTTATGTGAATCGGTGAATAACACTCCCCTATTCACTTTCTCCACACCATTCATGATTTTGTAGACCTCTTGACATGGGTGGTGGGAGCTAGGGCTAGGAGAGGCAAGCCCCCAGCCCTGCCCCTGCCTATGGCCCCTGTAGGAGCCAGGCCCCCCAAGCATGGCTGGCCCCCACCCCTCCTGAGCACAGGTAACCCACCTCTCTCCATAAGCATGGGTAGCCCACAGTCTTCTCCAGCCTCCCCAGAGCATGGGCAGCCCATAGTCCCCACAGCCCCTGCCATGAACACAGGCAGCCTGTGGCCCAGCCTGGCCCCTCTGGAGCACAGACAGTCCTCAGCCTGTCCCCAGCCCTACACTGGAGGCCTGCGGCCCAGCCCCTCTGGAGATCAGGCAGCCCATGGCTCTTCCCCAGCGTGGGCTGCCAGTGGCCCGCCCCCCAGAGCACGGAGGGCAGGCAGGCAGGTGGACCCCAGCCCTAGGCTCCCAGCTCCGGAGCACAGGGAGAGCAGGCAGTGCAGCATTGAAGCCAGGCAGCTCCCACACTGAATGGGGCTGGGGGCAGAGTGTGGGGCGGGGCCAACCTGGCAGTTTGGGAAAGCATTGCCTTCCCCTGTCTCTTATACCCGCCGCCAGTGCCTTTCGCCTATCCCCCCCCCCAGCCACCTCTTTTCTAAACTGCACAGCAGTGGGCCTTGCAACCTTTCCTATGGAAAGTGTCCATCCGCCTAATCATTTCTGTTGCCCTTCTTCGTACTTTTCCCAACTCCGGTGTATCGCTTTGGGAAGGGATAGAATCCTGAACTGGGGACGGAAGAATCCCAAGCACTGCTTCTGGCTGGGGACCGCCTGGCTAAGCAGCAGTTCGGCAGATTTGAGCAAAGAGCTCCGGAGTCTTAATCCACTGCTTTAATCATGAGACCTTCCTTTGCTCAAAAGAAGCCAAATCCTACCTTCTGATGTGTCAACAAATATCCCTATTTGAGTCATAAGAACGGCCAGACTGGGTCAGACCAAAGCTCCATCCAGTGCAGTGTCCTGTCTTCCGACAGTGGCCAGTGCCACGTGCCCCAAAGGGAGTGAACAGAACAGGGAATCATCAAGTGATCCCTCTCCTGTCACCCATTTCCAGCCTCTCACAAAAAGGGGCCAGGGACACCATTCCTATCCATCCTGGCTAATAAGTATTGATGGACATAATCTCCATGAATGTATCTAGTTCTTTTTTGAACCCTGTTAAAGTCCTGGTCTTCACAATATCCTCTGGCAAGGAGTTCCACAGGTTGACTGTGAGTGGTGTCACCAAAACTGGCATTTAATTTTTAGCTCTAATATAGCACTCTCCACCCAGAAAGCTCAAAGTGCTTTACAAAGGAAGTTAGCAGCATTACCCCCATTTTACTGCTGGGGAAACTGAGGCATGGGGTAGCCTAGTTATTTACCTAAGGCCAACCAGTGACAAGTAGCAGGGCCATGGATAGAATCATACTCCCCTGCTTGCCTCTCCTGGGCCTGTTGGAGAAAACCACCCGGCCTTCTTTGGGATGTGGGCAGCTTATTGCACTGAAAGGGGAGGAGGAAGGCAGGAGAGACACTGCAGTGAAGCGGGTCTGTACAGAACCTCCCTGGTTCCTTATTTTATTTATTTATTTTCTGCTGATGCAGCTTAACCTGCCTCTTCCCAGTTCAATCTAATTACAGCTCCGTGCAAGAAAAAATCAATAGCGACTCTCGTCAGGTCTATTTACAGCAGCTATCTAAACCCCATGCTGATGGATCCTTTTCATATTTCTCGTCCCTCGCAGCTGCTTTCCCAAGCAGGCTTTGTCTGCCAGGAGCTGTCTGGGCGTCCTCTGTCTGGAAGGAGCTGAGTGAGCCACTGGCCGACCACTGCACCCCACCGTGAAAATGGGAATGGAAGAGCTGCGCCCCATCGGCACCGCCCGCATTGGAACAAAGCCTAGCTCTCTCACAAAGGCGGGGCTTGTCGGTCGGCCAATCAGTGTCTTCTGGTGCAGCAGCGCCCCCCAAAATGCTGCATTCTGGGAATGGTGGGGACAGGACAGAGATCATTGCGCAAGGAGTTTAAAGCTTGTTGACAGAGGGAGAAATTGACCCGTATAGCTACTGCAGAACAAGCTATTCCAGAGCAGCTTCCTGGATGGATGCCCTATTCCAGAATCATCCCCCCTTCATTCTGCAGTAATTTGCATGTACAATGTGGAGTGACTATTTTGGGGATAAAATCGCTTTTCTTCTGGAACACAATGTCCAGATGGGGAGCTGTTCTGAAGAGCTAGTGCTAAAGAGCTTGTTCTGCAGTAGCTGTTCAGGTCAATTTCCCTGGGTAGACAAACCCCAGAAGATGTTTGAAGAAGGGGGCTGAGAGCACAGGTGGAGTGGGGTGCAGAACTGCCTTGTCTGCTAGGATGGGTTTGGAGCTCTAATCTTCTCCCCAGCCTTACAAGTGGGGGTGCGGACCATCTAAGTCTGTAGAAAGAGGGTGATCTTGTCTGAGATGTCAGTGCTTTGGGTTCAATTTCTAACTACCACAGGGTCCTTAGAGCAAGCCACTTGCTCCCCTCATCTGTAAAACAGGGGTATTATTACTTCTCTGGTCTCTTTTGAACGTAAGCTCTTTGGCACAGGGAATGTATGGGACTACAGCAGCGATGGGCAACCCAGGCTAGTGAGTGGGCCGCAGGACTGTTGTGACCGAGGCGCTCTCCTGAGACAGGGCGGTTTTGCTAATTGCACCTGCATACCTAGAATTTCATAGAATCCTAGAACATGAAGGGAGCTCATCAAGTCCAGTCCCTTGCCCTGACAGCAGGGCCACGCACCATCTAGATCAGATGTGGGGAACTTTTTTTGGGTGGGGGGCTGCTGACCCACAGAAAAATCAGTTGGGGGCAGCACACAAGTGAGAAGTCCCTGACTGAGAAGGAGAAAAATGCTCCCCACATTCCCCTGGCACACCAGAGCCTAGGTGGGCCCACGCTAGTAGGTTTCATGTGCTCCAGCCCTACGGAGAGGCCGGAGCGCCAGTGCATGCTCCCTAATGCTGAGCCTCGGGGGCCCGATCCAGGGGATCTAGGGGCTGCATCCAGGCAAGCTGAGATCCCCCACCCTTGATCTAGCTCATCCCTCACAAATGTCTATCTAACCTGCTCTTAAAAATTTCCAGTGTTGGAGATTCTACAGCCTCCCTAGGCAATTTATTCTAGTGCTTAACCACCCTGACAGTTAAGAAGTTTTTCCTAGGGTACGTCTAGACTACCATGGCTCCGTCGATGGACCCATGTAAAATAGTTTATTCGGCATAGTCAATGAAGCGGGGATTTAAATAATCCCTACTTCATTAAAATAAAAATGGCCGCTGCTCTGTGCTAACGATCAGCTGATCCGGCACAGCGCGGCAGTCTAGATGCGGTGCGGTCGACAAGGGAAGCCTTTGTCGACTGCTCCAGTAAATCTCTAACACTAGAACTGGAAGGGAGCTCATCAAGTCCAGTCCCCTGCCCTGACAGCAGGACCAAGGTTTACCGAGGTTTACCAGAGCGGTCGATAAAGGCTTCCCTTGTTGACTGCGCCACATCTAGACTGCCGGATCAGCTGATCGTTGGCACAGTGCGGTGGTCATTTTTATTTTAATGAAGCAGGGATTATTTAAAGGAGAAAGGATTATTTAAATCCCCACTTCATTGACTATGCCGAGTAAACTATTTTACATGGCTCTGTCGACGGAGCCATGTAGTCTAGACATACCCCTAATGTCCAACCTAAACCGCCCCTGCTGCAGTTTAAGCCCATTGCTTCTTGTCCTATTATCAGAGGCCAAGGAGAATAATTTTTCTCCTTGTAACACCCTTTTAGGTACTTGAAAACTGCTTCTCAGGGTACATCTACACTTGGCCCCTAGTTCGAACTAGGGAGTCAAATGAAGGTGACCGAAGTTGCTAATGAAGCGTGGGATTTAAATATCCTGCGCTTGATTTCAAAATAAAGTGCTATTTCGAGACATCCTTTAACTCTCGTGGAATGAGGGTTACCAGGATGCCGAAATAGCATGCCTGTTATTTTGAAAAATATTTCAAAATAACGGATGGCTTGTGAAAACATGGGGTAGCT
The DNA here is from genome assembly GCA_032595735.1 of Pelochelys cantorii. NCBI lineage: Eukaryota > Metazoa > Chordata > Testudines > Trionychidae > Pelochelys > Pelochelys cantorii. The sequence continues at coordinate 3,437,861 of CM064354.1, forward strand.
ATTTTGGGATACTTCTGGTATCCTGAAATAACTTTGATGTGTAGACATACTCTTAATGTCCTCTGAAGCGTCTGGGACCAGCCACTGTCGGAAGAGAAGATACTGAGCTAGATGGACCCTTGATCTGACCCACTGTGGCCGTTCTGATGTCCACAGAAAAACTTAGCGGAAACTTGATTTTCTATTTTGCAGGCAATTCTGTAATGCTCCCGGTTCAACCATCTCAAGACACTTTTTATCCCCTAAATGAAATGTCACCGAAATGGACCCATTCCCATGAAACATGTGGCTTTTGATGACACAGCCTTTTCCATCAGTAGAAGTTTCACTGGAAAAATTCCAGCTGGTTCTAAAAAACTGTGCTTCTGGGTCTGGACCTTCCCAGGGCTCACTGCATGCTACTGCAATTCACAATAGGGACAAGCTGTTTGGATGTAGGATTGCTTGCTGCTGGCCTGGGAGGAGGAGAGAAAGGGTACCAGCACTTCCCTATACTCTGTTGATCTCGTGTAAATGTATCAGCCACGTGGTGCCTCTCACTGAATAGCTTGTAACAATGAGTTCATTTGACAAACCTGCAAACGTCTCGCCTAATGGAGCAAAATTCCCTGAATACGTTATTTACTGGGAATCAGTTACTCAACTGCAGTCGCCCATGGAAGCTGTGGGGAATGGGATCATTACTGTCACTGCTGCAGAGCACTATTCTAAGAGGGTATCTTTGTGCTGACACCTAAAACTCAGGTCCGGGCCCTTTGGGGTCATCAAAGTTCCCCTGCAAAGATGCAAGCAAACATGTCTACTTGTACACATGCACCTACAACACTGGTGCCCCATCCTGAGGGACGCATTTGCTTGCTAATGCAAGAATAACATAATTATAATAATTTTTAACATTGAGGTTTTAACCAGAGGGGTCTGGCCCCATTCCAGGCTGGGTAACCAATTATATTCTCCCAACCTGAAACTGAAGTTGCATACATTATTCTTCTTCACTTCCTGTCTTAGCCCTGGTCTACACGAGGGAGTTATTTCGAAATAACTCCCCTGATGTTGAAATAATAAGCAGAGCATCCACACTACCAAGCCCATTGTTTCAAAATAACAGGCTGGTTATTTTGAAATCTGTACTCTTGCTTTCCTTGGGGAATAACACTAATTTCGAAATAGCGGGAGTGTGGACAGGCCCCGCCCCTTCTGCCCTGGGCCCTGCCCCTTCTGCCCTCAGCCCGGCCCCTTCTGCACTTGGTTCCACTCCCTCACATCTTGTCCAGGGGCCCGTGGTGGCTGTCCGCCTCTCTGCACAATATAGTGGGGACGAGACCTCTTCCAGTGGCCACTGGGCACTGGGCAGCTCAGTCACCATCCCCGTTGGCCTTCTCTGATCAGCCTGGTGCTGAGCTTTGAATGTGGGAGTGGGGACGGAGAGCCTCCAAACTCATCTCATGGATGCCACCAAACATCCATTAGAGGAGAACAAGGTTTAGACCCTGCTGGGCTGAGCCTGGAATCAAACCAGTGACTGACTGAAACATCCAGGCCCCTGCTAAGTGCTATTGTGAGAGAAGCTGTCCCGGGGGGTGAAAGCTGTGTCCATGGGTGCTTATGGCTGTTAGCTCAGCCAGTGGGACTCTGGGGGAGGGAGCTGGACTCTGCAAACCTGCTGTAGCCATGGGACCCCACAGAGTCCCTGAGGGATTAACTGGAAGAGCTGACGGCTGCAGGAAGTGGGCTGTCCCCTGCATTATGGGTGACAATGCAGGACATGGAGCGAGCCCAGCTTGCCTCTCAGATTCAGTCTGCAGGGTCGCTGGGTAGGAAAACATCCTCTTACTTTGAGCTGGGGGCCTGTGAGACTGAGAGAGCCGTTCATGAGGCAGGAGGAGAACCGTGCAGCCCTATGATTGTGTATCTCTTACTCTTTCCGTGCCTCAGTTTCCCATCTGGACAGTAGGAATGATAGCATGGCCCTACCTCACGAGGAGGGGTGTGAGGCAAAATGCAGCAAAGACTGCAGAGTGTTCTGGTACTGGAGAAATGGGACTATGTAAGGACCGTAGATAGGATACTCCAGCGTGACACACACAAACGTATCTGCACAACAGTTTTCCATGGGATTTTTCTATTTGCCATATGGGAAGTATCACAACAGCCAGTGCACTAAATGCCCCCATGAAAATGAGGGGGCAACGTCACACCATGAGACTCGCATGATGCTCTCCAGTGAACTCATGCAGGAAAAAGACAAAAGTCGCCGGTCATCCATGGGCGACCACTTGTGACTGTTCTGTATCTCACCACAGCCCTCGGCCCGGTAGCTTCATAAAACTGTGCTAGGCACTAAAAATCATGGCCTGACACTGGATTTATGGCTCAGTACAACAATCTGTAAGGCCCCCTTGGTTTGTCCTCTGACTGCTCACTGGCTTCTTTACCTGGAATGGTTTCTCGCGAGGTGTGTTAATGACTGATGCTAAATAATCTGTTTCCTCTTGATCTTAGCTCTGACACCCTGAGTAAGTTTCCTAGCCCTGAAGTACTCTACATAAGCTTGTCTCTTTCACCAGCAGAAACTGGGCCAGGAAGAGATATTAGCTCACCCACCTGGTCTCTTTACTATGGCCAGGGGAGTCTGTCCACTCCAATGGGCTATGTCTAGACTGCAGGCTTCTTTCAGAAGAAACTTTCTGGATGAGATCTTCCTGAAAAACTTATTTCGAAAGAGAACATTCACACAGCAAAAGCGCAACAAAAAAGTGATGTGTTTTTTTCAAAATATAGCATACACATTGATTGGATGCTATCTCGCATTTAAGCTGTGATTACTGTGGACCGAGTGGCCACCAGGGCACCTGTGCTTTTTTCTGGAGGCCTCTTCTTTCAAAAAACCTTCCTTTTCCAAAAAAGCTTTTTTCCGAAAAAGACTTCTTCCTCGTAGAAAGAGATTAACTGCTGTTGGAAAAACCCCTCTGTTCTTTTGACTTTCTGTCAAAAGAATGCAATAGCAGTGTGGACGTAAGTATAGTTTTTCTGGAAAAACAGCCATTTTTCCAGAAAAACTCTGTGGTGTAGACATACCCCAATAGTTTCCCTCTTTCCACAGAGGATTTTGCAGAGAAAAGTATTTTTTCAGAAAACCAAGAGTGACCATAGCTTATTTTAATAGTAGCTCCCAGTGACACCGTTGACGATCAGAGTCCCATTGTGCCAGATGCTGAACAGACCCATGGTAAGAGACGGTCCCTTTCACAAAGAGTTTGTGGTCTGAATAGATAAGACAGAAAAAGCGTGGGAGGAGAAATACAGAGGAAGTGATGTGTCAAAAGTCAAAGAGTAGATCGAAGGCCAAGCAAGACCTGGGTCACATCTACCCAGGATGGTTTGACTCATGCTAATCTAGTCCCATGCCAGTGCAGAATCACAAATTACAGCCTGGCTGCTCTTGTTCTGGTCTTGTTATAAAAGTCTACGGCAGTGATGGGCAACCTGAGCTAGTGGGTGGGTGCATACGTGGCCTTCCTCCAGCTCAGTGGGCCGCAAGACTGTTGTAACCAGGGTGCTCTCTAGCATAGCTAGAATGTGCGGGGGGTGCCAACTGAATAGTAGCAGCTCTGTGATTGGCTGCAGGGGGAGCGCACAACTCCCACAGTCAACGTTGTGTGCAATCAGCACGCAGCTCACTGCACGTGCCCTGGCTTTACGTGCGGGACACTTTAGTAACACTGGAAGGAAGAAAACAACGCTGATGGAAATCAGCAGAATCTGACAACCCTGCGCCCGGCCCGCAGTAATCAAAATGTCTCCAGGGCCTCACCTAGATCCCTGATGTGAGGGATCGGATCACATGGCACGTGACCCTCGGATCACAGGATGCCCACCACTGGCCAATGGTGAGCAGCCTTCCTCCAGGAAGCCGGTGAATAAGCTCACCATCTTTGATTTGTGATAGAAATGTAGCCGTGTTAGTCTGGTGTAGCTAAAACAAAAAACAGGACTATGTAGCACTTTAAAGACTAACAAGATGGTTTATTAGGTGATGAGCTTTCGTGGGCCAGACCCACTTCCTCAGATCAAATAGTGGAAGAAAATTGTCACAACCATATATACCAAAGGATACAATTAAAAAAATGAACACATGTGAAAAGGACAAATCAAATTTCAGAACAGAAGGGGGATGGGGGGGGGGAGGTAAATGTCTGTGAGCTAATGATATTAGAGGTGATAACTGGAGAAGCTATCTTTGTAATGGGTGAGATAATTAGAGTCTTTATTCAAACCTAGGTGTAAAGTGTCGAATTTAAGCATGAATGACAGTTCAGAGGATTCTCTTTCAAGTGTAGTCTTAAAAGGCCTGCTTCAAAGCTCATCACCTAATAAACCATCTTGTTAGTCTTTAAAGTGCTACATAGTCCTGTTTTTTGTTTCAGCTACACCAGACTAACACGGCTACATTTCTATCACAAATCAAAGAAGGTGAGCTTATTCACCGGCTTCCTGGAGGAAGGCTGCTCACCATTGGCCAGTGGTGGGCATCCTGTGATCCGAGGGTCACGTGCCATGTGATCCGATCCCTCACATCAGGGATCTAGGTGAGGCCCTGGAGACATTTTGATTACTGCGGGCCGTGCGCAGGGTTGTCAGATTCTGCTGATTTCCATCAGAGTTGTTTTCTTCCTTCCAGTGTTACTAAAGTGTCCCGCACGTAAAGCCAGGGCACATGTAGTGAGCTGCGTGCTGATTGCACACAACGTTGACTGTGGGAGGCCTGCTTCAAAGGCCTTTTAAGACTACACTTGAAAGAGAATCCTCTGAACTGTCATTCATGCTTAAATTCGACACTTTACACCTAGGTTTGAATAAAGACTCTAATTATCTCACCCATTACAAAGATAGCTTCCCCAATTATCACCTCTAATATCATTAGCTCACAGACATTTACCTCCCCCCCCACCCCCCTTCTGTTCTGAAATTTGATTTGTCCTTTTCACATGTGTTCATTTTTTTAATTGTATCCTTTGGTATATATGGTTGTGACAATTTTCTTCCACTATTTGATCTGAGGAAGTGGGTCTGGCCCATGAAAGCGCATCACCTAATAAACCATCTTGTTAGTCTTTAAAGTGCTACATAGTCCTGTTTTTTGTTTCATCTTTGATTTGTCCTGCTCTGTTCAAAGGCACATATTTATCAATGGACCGCACAATGCCCCAGATAGGGCCATTATATTTGTATCAAATTAATTCAGTGGAACATTGGTTGTGCAGAATAAGGCAGCAGTGTGACCTAGTAGCTAGATCACTGATTGACACTCAGGAGACCTAGGCCGTTTTCTTTTCAACCCCATCCTATTGGGTGATCATGGCCAGGTCACATCACCAACCCATGCCTCAGTTTCCCCCTCATCATACTGACCTCTTTGTGACGTGCTTTAAGACCTACAGGTGAGAAGAGGGAGGGATATTATTAGTAATTGCTCTGAAAGGGGAACCGCCCTCCTTTGGCAATGCAGTGCAGTATGGAAACAGGAGAGGTGGGGCCTGGTTTTCTCCTCCCTAACAAATGTGGGAATCAGAAGCGATGCTGCTGAATTACAGCTGCGTGAGAGGAGACTTAGGAACTTCAAATGTGATTTTCCCCCCAAGGAAAAATAACTCTCCAAAATGGCCTCTATGGGGATGACGCACATGGAGGAAGAGAAGCCAGAACGGGGCTGTCTGCAGGGTTATCGCTGAGATACCCCCTCCCCAGAAGTAGAAACTGGCGGCTGTCATTACAATCTGCATGCCGGAGGGTGACTCACACACTGGAAGTGAGTCCACTGGCTAAGCGGGGGCCATTGTTACAGTCAACTTCTAGAGCAGAGAGTCCTCTCCGGCCCCGGCAGGGTTGCTCCTGGGTTAGTGTCATAGAGACGGGGCGGGGGAGCATTTTCCTTGCCTTAACCTTGACATCTCAAAGCAAAATCCCCACCAAATCATTTCTAAAGGGACATAATGGAGACAGTCAAGTGGCTGCTGTTCAGAAGCACCGATTATGCCTCCCCACATGAGCGCCGATAAGCATTTAACTAATACCTGATGGCTTTCTAGCCCTCCGCAGGCTGTCAGTCCGCGGTTTCTCTATTATACCCACAAAACCTCTGTTTTCTCCACCCTGGTACTCTCTCCCTCTCCATTCATCTGCAATACAACCTGTAATTTTCTGCCCACTTTACTTAAGTGCTGGTGATTTGCCGAAGTCACAAAAGACAGGCAGAGCTTTTCAGGGCCCCCATGCTGGTTGGAAGTGAGGTTAGAAAAACACGGGGCTCTCTTGTCTCTTCTCTGTCAAATCGGCGTGAACTAGCCCCGGGGGGAAAGTCTCCGGAGGTTCGGTTCGGATGAGTGTTTGGAAGCACTGGGAAGTTTATCCAAACATCTCTGTTGGGAAATCAGGCTGGGAGCCTTGTAAGATTTCTGGTATTATAGCCTGCTCAGAAATACAGCAGAACCCTGATTAACTGAATTCCCAGCTAGGTGACTGGCCTTTCCAAGTTGCTGGCCACTCTTGTATAAGCCAAGCACCATGTGTATCATGTCACCTAAGTGGTTTAGATGACCAGAATCCTTCCGGACTGTCTCAGAAGAATTGCCTTCCTGATGAGTATTTTGGTGGTTTGTTCCAACCAACATTGGCTCCTATTGCATTCTAGAAATGGGCCAGACCAAAAACCAAGATGGGATCACCTCCCCCAGACTTTGGATCTGAGATCCAAGCTTTGTGTCTGCTCTGCATTCCCACTCGCCTTCCTGGGGCCCAGGTCTGATCCCTGAGCTGTACGGAAAATGTGGGTCTTGCTCTCCTTTTCTACATAAAATTGTAGAGTCCAAGGTTGGTTTGAGTCTCTGGTGAAGAGAGAAGCTGCAAAGGAAAAAGGACATGTGCCCTTTTCCTCTTGATGATGTAGCAAGAAGTCCTGAACAGATTTGTTAGATGTGCTTTTTTACCTTTAAAATTTGGGTCCTCTCTCCCTGAAAGACTCTATAGAGCTAGTGACTTCAGAAGAGGCCGGGAACTGAAAGCAACTGAGGCTACATCTACACTACAGGGTTTTTGTGCAAAACCCCTCAGAGCATCCACCCCTCAAGCGCGTTTTTGTGCAAGAAATTTTACAGTAGAATGGCAGAACAGAGGGCTTTTTGCGGTGTAGGTATACCTCTTTCCGTGAGGAATAATTCCTTTTTGCACAAGAGCTCTTGTGCAAAAAGGTGCGTGTGGACGCTCAACAGGGGTTTCTTGCAGAAAAAGAGCCTAACAGAAAAAGCACATGTGCTCTGATGGCCATTCTGTGAATGGCAATCAGAACTTTCTTGTGCAAGAGTGTCCATCAGTGTGGGCCGCTCTCTTGCACAAAAGCGCATTGCTTTTGCAATGCACTTTTGTAGTGTGGACGCGCTTTTGTGCAAGAAGTTTTTGCGGAAGATCCCTTCCTCAAAAAGCTTCTTGTGCAAAAAGCCTGCAGTGTAGACGTAGCCTGAGAAAGGAAAGGGTTCCTAGTCAGATGGATGGAAAACTTTTTAATTTTATTTTGGTTTTTTGTTAAAACATATTTCAATGCAATAACTAATTAACATTTTAAAGAAAAAGAGTCTGTGTTGTCTCTACTTGAATGACGGTATGCACATTCACAATCCACATCCTCTGAGACCTCCAAGAAGTCCTCTAGCAAACCTCAGGAAGACCAGACTTCCCATCGCTAAGATTTCTAGTTAAAATCTAGGCACAAATAAATAAATCCCCAGGAATTTTCCCCTGGGTTTGAAAGAAAGAAAGAAAGAAAATGCTATTTGAAACTATTTCTTGTATCCCACTTATGTTGGTAAAACAATGCACAAGTTGTTGAAATTGGCCCATTTTTGCAAAGATGTTCAATTTAAACAAACCTGCATTTTTGTTTAAATAGAAATGGATTTCAGTCAAAAAAAATTGACCGGTCCATGAATCCGCAATAGCCATCACTAGTAATAAACTTCCCCCTGGAGAAGAACATAGACAGTCATCCTTCACATCTGTCTGGAGAGACCCAGTAATTACTCCATATCCGGCAGCAGATAGTACAGCTGGATAAACAGCTCTAGTGCATGCTAACTAGCTTTCTTCATAGTCAAAAGACAGCAGTGTATTGTAATGAATTACTGAAGCCTTGTCTACATTGGCACATTCTATCGAGAAAAACTGCCTTTGACCAAAAAACCCTCCACTCGTCCACATTACAACATGACAAATATCATGGCTGTTTTTTGTGACAGAAAACTTCCGCCTCTGCAAGGGACTTTTGTCTTTTCCCTTCCCTTTACTGTCGGCAAAGAGCCAACATGGACTCTGTTGTTTGTTTTGTCAAGAGAACAGGCTTCTGCCAGTATCCCACAGTGCCTGCCCTGATGGCTCTGCTCAGCGTTTTGTGATCTCTGCTGCCCTGCAGGCAGGCGCTCCTACCCTAACAAAGCTCCAGGAAGTATCTGACAGCAGAGTTAGCAGTTCCATTTGGGGAACAAAGACCAAATCACTGGAATGCTCCTGTTCTGAACTAGGAACATAGCAGCAGGCAGACGGCTGCTGTGGGGGGAGGTCTGGAGGGATGACCGTGCTGCTTTGACATTCCTCAGCATGGAGAGGTCACGGAGCTACTCGTGATACTGCTCCCAGCATCTGAGAATATTGTGGGAGAACTTGGAGAGAATCCCAAGAAGTACAGAGAACAGCTCTGCCTTCCCACAACACTGCACTGTGGGATGCTTACCCACACTGCTTTGCTATGTCGACAGGGTGCTAGCAAAGTGGCTATGAAATGTCGACAATGGGAGGCAGAAAAACCAGTTTGACCGGTTTTCAATTTTGGTGCCTTTTGCATGTCGACAGCATTTTCATCACCAAACCTTCCCAGTATTGACAAAGCCTTAGGCTCTGGACACAGACACAAATTGTGGGTATCTCAGTCACATGTGGTTTCCTTAAATCTGGCCGGGACTTAGCAATTATGCAATGGACAGTAAGTACACTGCAATCCCATATCTCACACACACACACACACACACACACATGTATTTGATGGGAATATTTTCAATATCTATTCACTATAACCGAGCGAAAATGCAAGATTGTCAGCTGTTTGGGACAGGAAATATTTTTTCTGTGTGTTTGCACAGCACCTAACTAACTGGATCCATGACTGGGGCTTCTCTGTGCAATCTTAATACTTAATTAATTCAAATAAACAACTAGCTTGCACTCTGCTTTTTGCCACATGATACATGGTTGGGGTGTGGACAGCTTTGGTTGCCGATGCATAGTTCACATAGCACTAAAAGCAGCATATTAAATTGTTTTGCTGTCATACAGTACCTGCCATGCAAGCCTGCTGAGCACATTAATTAAGGCCCAGGAGAAGCTAGTGTAAACATTATACCCATTTCATGGATGGGGAAATTTATGAGCTTCGCTCACACATTGTGTCAATAGCAGACATAGGAATAGAACAGTAGTGGGCAGCCTGCGGCTCATTGGGGTTTTATGTGTGGCCTGCCAGCCATTTTGCTTCCCGTTGCCCATATGCACGGTGGTTGGATTCTGCTGGTTGCCACCCACATAGTTTACTCCTACCGATGTTACTAAAGTGACATGCACATAAAGCACAGGCACGTGAAGTGAGGTGCACACGGATTGCACACAACATTGACTGCGAGAGCCATGTGCTCCCTCTGCAGCCAATCAAAACACTGCTCCAGTTCAGTCGGCACCCCCTGCAAATTCTAGAGATGCAGCATAGTTAGCAAAACTGCCCTACCCCGGGAGTTAGTTTTGGCTGCAACAGTCTTGTGACCACTGAGATGAAGGAGGGCCATGTATACAACCCACTCACTAGCCCAGGTTGCTCATTGCTGGAAGAGAACCCAAGTGTCACAACTCCCAGTAAAAAACATGAGGCTACACAGTCCTGCCAGGGCTAGCAGGAGAATCCGCGAGTCCTGGCTTCCATGTTTGCCAACACTTCTTCCATAGATAAGAAATGTTTATAGAAAATGTGTCTTTTTTCTTATAGCTGATGAAACTTTTTTTGTTGCTTTCAATGAAGAATCAAAAAGTCACAGGGAACTTTTGGGGGAGGGGGAAAACCAGTTCTTTTTAAACATTTCCATTTTAAACAATTGTCCAGACTCTGTTTTGAATCCAGGGCTGGAGGAGTCACTTGATGGGTGATACCAGGCGGTAATTCCTGTGATAGCCTGCCATTACTCAGATTCTCTCTGTGATTGATAGGAAGGCAGCATCGTCCTCTGGGTTTCAGAAACACAGGCCTGCCTCTATTCTGTTTGAAGACAATCTTTGCTTCTTATGTGCTTTGGGAATAAATGTTTTCAACCCGCACCCAGTGCACTAGGAGCCTAACTCCTGATGCTTTTCAATGAGGCTTGAACATCTACCTGATTGCAACCTGATGGCCTTCTAAGACAAGGTAACTGGCTCTGTGGACATGCCTAAGGCAGTGGATGTGATAGACCTTGACTTTAGCACAGTTTTTGATACGGTCTCCCACCGTATTCTTGCCAGCAAGTTAAGGAAGTCTGGATCAGATAAATGGACTGTAAGGTGGCTAGACTGTTAGGCTCAATGGGTAGTGATCAACAGCTCAATGTCAGGTTGGCAATCGGTTTCAAGCAGAGTGCCCCAGGAGTTGGTTCTGGGGCCAGTTTTGGTCAACATCTGTATTAATGACCTGGATGAGGGGATGGAGAGAGGTAGCTACGTTGGAAAGTAGGGATCGGGTCCAGAGCGACCTAGACAGATTGGAGGATTGGGCCAAAAGAAATCTGATGAGGTTCAACAAGAACAAGTGCAGAGTCCTGCACTTGGGATGAAAGAATCCCAAGCATTGTTACAGGCTGGAGACTGACTGGTTAAGCAGCAGTTTGGCAGAAAAGTACCTGGGGATTACAGCTGGATATGAATCAACCGTGTGGCCTTGTAGCCAAGAATTCTAATGGCATATTGGGCTGCATTAGGAGCAGTGGCGGCCCGACAATACAGGCGAACTAGTTGGTCGCCTAGGGCACCAAGATAAACGGCTGTTGAGGGATTTGAAGGCGGCGGCGCCGATCACGCGCCGATTGCGCGTTTCCCCTAGGGCGCCAGTTGCCGGCAGCTCATCTAGGACCACTCCTGATTAAGAGGAACATTTCCAGCAGAGCTAGAGAAGTGATTATTCCACTTTATTCAGCACTGGTGAGGCCACATCTGGAGTATAGTGTCCAGTCCTTGGCCCCCCACTACAGAAAGGATGTGATGCATTGGAGAGGGTCCAACAGAGGGCCGACCAAAATGATGAGGGGGCTGGAGCACATGACCTACAAGGAGAGGCTGGGGGATTTGGGCTTGTTTAGTCCTCAGAAGAGAGGAGCGAGGGGGGATTTGATAGCAGCCTTCAACTCCATGAAGGGGGGTTCCAAAGAGGATGGAGAAAGACTGTTCTCAGTGGTGGCAGATGGCAGAAGGAGGAGCAATGGTCTTAAGGTGCAGTGGGGGAGGTCTAGGTTGGATATTAGAAAAAACAATTTCCCTAGGAGGGTGGGGAAGCACTGGGCTGGGTTCCCTAGGGAGGGGGTGGAATCTCCGTTCTTAGAGGTTTCTAAGTCCAGGCTTGACAGGGCCCTGGCTAGGATGATTGAGTTGGGGTTGGTCCTGCTTTGGGCAGGGGGCTGGACTCGATGACTCCTGAGGTCTCCTCCAGCCCAAGGGTTCTATGATCTTAGCCATTTCTTCTTCCTACAGTACAGGCACTCCCTGAGTTACAAACATCCAATTTATGAACATCTGCACATATAATCAAAAGCTCACCTGTAGCCCAAGGGGAGCAGGCAAGAGGTGCAGATGGTGGTGAGCATGTGAGCAGGCGACTGCGGTGGGGAGGGATGCTGGGGGGACCTACTCCAGCATCCCCCCAGCTCTAACCACTGCGGTGGGGTGGTTAGAGCTGGGGGGATGCTGGAGTAGGTGCTGAGCCTGCATGGGGGTGGGGGTGTTGGTGCCCGGGGAATGCCCAGAAGTCCCCTTCAGAATCTCCACCTGCCTCCTCATTGTCCTCTAATTAAATTTGCTTTTCCTCAAGCACCGACATTCAAGGTTAAATGAAAAACTGTTTCTACTCTCTTTCATTGCTGATATACCGCATTTCAGCTACATTATGGCTTACATAGGCTGTTGTGGGCTAGCCTGGGAGCCCAACCACCACTTATAGCATTATGTCTATAGGAAAATGCATTCTGAGTTGCAAACAGCTGACTTACAAACAAACTTTTGGAACACAACCTGGTCGTAAATTGAGGACTTCCTGTATCTCTGCCCTAGAGAGAACGTGGGTTCACTTATTCGCTGTCTGGGGTGTTCGTATGACTCCTTAACTTTAGTATGTATGTGTCTCACTCGCCTGCCCTGGGAGGCAGAGCTATTGTCTCCATGTTATAGGTGAGGAACTCAGGCCAGGTCTACACCGAAAGGGAACAGAAATTCAAGATACACAACTCCAGCTATGTTAATTACGTAGCTGGAGTGGATGTACCTTGTTTCGAGTTTCCACACAGTCCCCACAGCAGAAGGCTGACGGAAGCAAATGGTCCCATCGGCTTCCCTTACTCCTCTCAGGAACAGGAGTATCAGATGCGGGTGGCAGCACCCTCTGAGTTCAATTTAGTGAATCTTAAATAGACTCGCTAAACCGAATTCCAGAAAATCGATTGTGGTAGCGTCAATCTTGCATTTAGTGAAGACATGGCCGTAGAAGCAGAAAGGCTAAATGACAGGGACAAGGCTACACGAGATGTTTTCGATAGAGCAAAGACTCAAACCCAGGCAAGCTTGAAATTTAAGGCTAGCACGCGAACTGCTGGGCCACTTTTACAGTGATACAGCCACTCTCTGCAGTATTACAGCTGGTCAAAAAGAAACAAAAACCCAGTACCCAGTAAAATTGTTTTGAAAAGGGTTTCAAAGAGGTTTTATGAATATTTTCAAAATCTTAAATATTGCCACTGGCTCTATAGCTGGAGCGAGCGAAAGAAAAACCCCCAGAAAAAATATTAAAAAAAAAACCATTTTAATAAAGTTAAAAAAATGATGACAACTGGAAAACACTGACAGTGATGTTTGAAAGTTGAAAAATTCTGACCAGCTTTACCTATGACTACTGGGCCTCCCAAATGTGGGTGATTTTGCATAACTCTACAAAATACCCACGGACTTCAACTTATCCACTCTCTTTTCTTCTCAGGTACTGCAGGTCACCAAATCCTTGGGATTTGGAAAGCAATCCCTCTGCAGAAATAGCTGAGGGAAATACCAGGTGGGGGTCTGGAAAAACTAGGAGAAGTCTGGGATTCTGTAACGTTTTTATGTTTAGAACAAATAAGTGCTCCCCGCCCTCAACGCACACATGAAGTAGAATGGAATGCTGCAGAACATTTCCAAAATTTAGAAACCACAAAATTCTAAAAGATGCCAAACTCTAGAACTCACAAAGATCTTAAAAAGTTCCAAACTCTAGAACCACTGCGTTTCTGAGAGTTTTAAAATGGGTCCAAATTCTAGACCCTTTCCATTCAAAAACTGTCCAGAACCTTATGCTGTACCTACAGGTATCCAACTCCAGATGCCCCGGTGTTCCCAAAACTACTAAACAATGGAGTTTGGCTTCCTTTATCTATAATATTAGCCCTGGCGAATGTTCTGCGCCTAATTCAAAACACACAGATACACAATGTTAATCTGACCGTAAAAAATAAATCTCTTCAAGGAGCAGGCAAGGTGTGACTAGTTCCTGGGCCATGCCAACATCAAGGCACCAAGAGGTGAAATGACTCAAATGTTCACTCTACAGGTGAATTGCTAATTCCAGTATAAACCTAAAGGCAAGTCCAGTGCCCTGTAACTGAACTGTCCCTTGCTTGAGATGCTAAGGGGAAAGGCAAGGCAGTTGGATTATTCAGTCACCCCTCACCCTGTCTCATGATACCAAAACCAGATCATTGTATATTTCAAGGTGCCTCAAATGTGAAGGGGTCAAATGCATTGACCTCACCAGTCCTCTGGATGGCAGCACTGCTCAGCTTTGCAGGGTCTGAGCCCTAGAAACACAGCTGTCATTTGTTCAGTGGAGCTCACTCTTAGGCACTTTGCATGCTAGGTTAGTACAAAGGAATTGCTTAACCCATCACTGGGAAGTGCCCCCATCAGGGTGGATCTAGGCAGCTGTTTAACCAGGTCTCTGTTTAACACAAGACCTGGCGTTAGGATAGGTGGAAGAATCTTCTGTCCAGTTAAAGCATGGGTTCCCAAACTGGGGGGGCGTGCCCCCTTGGGGGGCATGAAGAAATTCCAGGGAGTGTGTGAGGTGACCCAGCCCCCTGCCCCATCCAGTTTTGCTGCCCTGGTCAGTTCCTTTTTTTTTGCTCAACAAGGTTTTATTAGGGGGAGGCGTGAGGGTTTCTCAAAAATCAAAAAGGGGGCGTGATGCCAAAAAGTTTGGGAACCACTGAGTTAAAGAGATGGCTGATCCTCCATAGACAGACATTGGCCCTGGGCCTTGCGCCCCTCTCGGGACAGCTCTGAGTGCTGCAGGGGAATGTTTAATTTATGGAAAAAGAAAATGTTTGCAAATGAAATATCAAGACCTCTGTGATCTGCATGGAGAGTGAGCAAGCAGCACCCCCAAGATGAGAGGCATAGTCATCTGCTGGGGGGAAGGGGTGCTGGACTGGGACCAGAGCAGACTTACAGGAACATCTGTGGAACTGTATCCTGGTGGAATATGCAGTGCTGTCAAAAGCACAAGGGATCCGTTTCACTAGAATTTCATTTAGGAAGGAAATTGGGGGTGGAGAGAAAGTTCCTGTCCCATTTCAGCACCTGGGGGATGAACTGTTTCAGTCTTTCCTTTTTGAAATAATTTTTCATGGTCACATTTTAAAAAAATTGTTGTTGCTGTATCATAGTTATATCAGAACCCCAAATGTTACCTCTTCAAAGAGTCAATGCTGGGACAAAACCTTTTGACTGGACTGTAAATAGAAATGTCCCTTCATGGAGCCTTTTGAAATTTTGGATTTTTGTGCCAGTTCAGAATGAAGTCAAATAAAAAAAAATGCCACCACACACAAACTCCATCGGGACATGGTGCAAATTGGTGCGTTGTACAACTCTAACTAGGGCAAGTCCACTCCGCAGCACCCAATGGGGTGAAGACACTCTGGGTATATCTAGATTACAAGCCTCTTTCGAAAGAGAGTGTCTAGACTACAAGCAGATTTTTCGAAAAAGTGAGCCGCTTTTTTGAGAGTCTAGACGCTCTCTTTTGAAAAAGCAGTTTGCATTCAACAGCGCCTTTTTTGAAAGAGTACTTTCAAAAAAAGACATTATTCCTTGTAAAATGAGGTTTACCATGATCAAAAAAACTGCCACATTCTTTCGATTTACTTTCGAAAGAACGCGGCTGCAGTCTAGACGCAGGTGAAGTTTTTTCGAAAAAGGACTACTTTTTTCAAAAGAACCCTGTAGTCTAGACACGCCCTCTATGCTGGCAGGAGAGCACTCTCCCATCAGCATAATTACTCCACCTTCACAAGAAGAGGACCTCCCATACACATACCGCCTGGTGTGGACAGCACAAAACTCGGGGGCGGGCTTTTACGCACCCCTGAGTGACGCAAGTTAGATTGACCTAAGCAGTAATGCAGACCTGCCCTAGGACTTGGTAACTTGGGATTCCTGTTCCTAAATATGTTCCCCCCACCCCATGACCTCGGGCAAGTCCTTTCCCCGTGCTGTGCCTCAGTTTCCTGTCCCACACTGTTAGCTCTTTGGGCCAGTGACTGTCTCTCATTGTGCCTAGTGCAATGATGCCCTGATCTCAGGCAGGAGGCTATTGTAATCTTTAATTGACTAATGCTCGTTGTGGCCCTATGGCAGGAGCCATGGAAGCTACTCTGAGGTCCTCAATGTTTCCATTACTGACTGAGCTCTTCCTCTTTATCGTCTTCCCAGTCACTGCTAGTTAATGTCACAAGAGCAAATTGGTGCTAATAAAGTGCTGGAGGAAGCTGAAATTCCATTGGTGCTGGAAGGTGCCTGCCAGGGCCTGCGATCACTAATCCCGTGCTTGCTTCTGACAGGAAAATCAGCCCCCGTGTGAGCCCAGGTACGTCCTGGGAGTGGTTTGTTAGGGGCGGACAGGATCACTGAATGGGAAAGCTGGGGAATGGAGCTGGGCGGAGGGTGGACATTCGGTTTCATGAAGGATTCTGAGGTTTCAAAATTTGGTCTCAGTGCCCTTTGGACTAGATCCCAATATTTCTAAACTGTCTGTGAAAGAGAATCCTGGGGGGGGAGGTTTGTTTGGGATCGATCAAAATGTTTCAGGTTGACAGCACCGAAATGCTTTGTTTTGATTCTGACCTTCATTTAATTTTCCATTGTCTACTTTATATTTGGAGAGTCTGTCCGTCTTTCCATCTGTTTGTTCGAGAACTCCTCTAAAACCTGGGGGGGGGGGACAAAATACAGCCTGTGGGCTGGATCCAGCCCTCCAAGCTGCTGGGTCCGGCCCATGATCCAGCAGAAGCCTCAGCCCAGTTCCCTGCCTGCCCCCACGCCCACTGCTCCGAGCAGCCAGCTGCGGAGCCATGTGTGCTTCTGTGAATGCTGGAATCCTGGGTGAGTAGGGGGAGAGGCTTTGGAAGCTGCCCCCACCCCCAGCACAATCTCGCAACTCCCATTGGCCAGTTTCCAGCATAGGAAGTACCCCTCCCCCTTCGGGCTCACAGCATTCAGAGCAGCACATCTCTCCCCCAACCCGCAGCTGGCTGCAGAAACCTGCTGGGGTGCTGTCCAGAAGCTGCCCAGGTAAGTGTCTCCTGGCCAGAGCCTGCCTCTGGCACCTCAGCCCCTCCACCCCCAACCCTGTGACCCCCTCTTGGACCTCTATCCCTCCCAGACCCTGCATCTCCTCCTGAACACCTGCCCCTGGTCACATCCCCCTCCCAGACCCTGCACCCCCTCCTGCACCCCTCCTCCAGGTCAAAATCCTCTCCTACCAGACCATGTCCCCAACCCTCCACCCCAGGTCACAACCCAAATCCCTACACCCCCTCCTGCATCTCTGCTCCAGGTCACAACCCCCTCCCGGATCCTGCACCCACTTCTGTACTCCAGTCTTCTGCCCCAGGTCACCACCCCCTCCTTCACTCAACCTCCCTCCCAGATTCCACACCCCCTCCTGCACCCTAATCCCTTACCCCAAGCTTCTTTCTGCACCCAGCCCCCATCACAGACCCCACACTTCTCCATTAATATCATGGAAGAGTGCAGCCCTTGACCACTTACTAAATCCTCGGAGTGGCCTCCCATCAAAATTATTGTCTGCCCTTGTCCTAAATGGTAAGAGCTATGACCACTACATTCGGTATACAGCTTTGTCTTGTCATAACGTAAAACAAGGTCAGGGTTTGGTTGTACCAGGACAATGGGATGTGCCTGGAATGGGATTGTTTCTCATAGAATGGAAAGGGAGGGTTCTGCTATATAATGACCACACTGGGGAAGCAGGGGATATGGGATGGAAAACAGGGACTGTATAATGAGCACAAAGGGGCAGCAAGAGGCCAGAGATGGGGATCAGGACAGCTAGAACCCCATTGGAGCTGCAGGGGGCAGGGATGGAGAAAGGGACAGCGATCTACTATATATCTGAGTTGGTCTATTCATCCGACTGTCTGTCTGTTCAAGAACTTCTCCTAAATGGTAAGAGCTAGGACTACCAAATTTGGTAGGCAGCTTTCTCTTATCATAACTTAAAGCAAGGTCAGGGTTTGGTTGTGTCAGGAAAATGGGATGTGCCTGGAATGGTACTGATTCTCAGAAAACAGTACAAAAAAGAGACAGAATCACCAAGCAGGTGAAAGGGGCTTGCTGGAGGCATGCCCTCCCATCTGGGACTGTGCCTGTCCCAAGCCTCCCACCCCACAGGCATCCTTTAGATAGGGTGGGGATGTTGAAGCTCCCCCCCTCCAGTTTGTACGAGAACATTGGGGAATGCAAAACATGAATATATCAGAGACAGACTGCTTATTTGGTTGACAGATAAAAACGTTTCACAACAGCTAAAATTGAAGATTTACCCTTATCCACAGGTTACAACTAGCAAAGCAGTCAGAATAGACAAACAACACAACAAAAGGCAGAAACAACCTGAAGAACCTGAAACTAACTTAAAAGCTATAAACAGATGCTTGGGTGTTAAAAGTCATTATCAGAAAATGAGGCAGTGGAGAGTTCCACAGATAAGGTGTGGCTAGACTACATGGTTCCATTGACGGAGCCATGTAAAGTAGTTTACCCGACATAGTCAATGAAGCGGGGATTTAAATAATCCCCGCTTCATTAAAATAAAAATGGCCGCCGCACTGTGCCAATAACCAGTTTCACGAGGCATAAGGGAGCGGTCAACAAAGGCTTCCCTTGTCGACCACACCACGTCTAGACTGCCGCACTGTGCCAGATCAGCTGATTGGCGGCACAGCACAGCGGCCATTTTTATTTTAATGAAGCAAGGATTATGTAAATCCCTGTTTCATTGACTATGTCGGGTAAACTACTTTACATGGCTCCGTCGACGGAGCCATGTAGTCTGGACACACCCATAGGGCCAACATCTGTAGTTTGGTCTTCAGAAAGAGCAATCAACAGAACAAACTCTACAGAGGGCAGATGCAGAACAAGAAAAATGGAGCTCAGGCATTCCAAACTGATTGCCGCTAATCATTGTAATGAACAGACAGACCAGTAACTGAAGTTATGTGTTCAGGTCACGTAATTAGAAACCAAGGTGATTTGGCGAGATTTACCAGACTGATACGTACTAGGGTGAGAGTGTAAATATTGGAAACATAGAACATAAAGGGGGAGATGGAGTGGAATGTTACACTGTATTATATTACTCAGCAATTAGGTAGAACTGCATGTAAAATCTATCTATCTATCTATCTATCTACCTACCTACCTAATCTTTAGAAAGTTTGTGCATCTGTCTGTGAGTCCATCCATCCGTCTGTGAGTCCGTTTGTTCACAAACTCCTCTAAACAGTAAGAGCTAGAACCACCAAATTTGCTAGGCAGCTTCCTTTTACCCTAACTTAAATGCAGGTCAGGGTTTGGTTATGCCTGGAAAATGGGAAGTGCTGGGAATAGAACTGTTTTCCATAATGTGGAAAGGGAGAGGGCCGAGAGAAGAGGAACATGAAAGGGAGGGGCACAGAGATGGGAGGGATGTGATACTGAGAGTGGCCATTGAGGGCAGCTGCAGCTCCAAAAAAGCAGCCAGCAGGGTTGGGGCTTTGCCATCTTGCCTGACTCTAGACTGGGTAAGTAGCTCCCCTGCCCCAAACCAGGAGTCTGCCCCCCATGGAGAGCCTGCAGGGGCAGCCCCCAGAGTCTGCTTCTCTCAGACAGTCTGCAGAGGAGGTAGCTGGGGGCGGGAGGATTAGCCCTCGCAGACCCTGGTCCCCCCAGCAGCTTGCAGGCCATGGGGAGCCACTGGAGAGGGGAACAAACCCCAGAGCCTCACCCCCCCACCCAGTTCGACAGCCTGCAGGCCATGGGAGGTTCCTGCAGGCTGGGGGCAGTCCCTGGAGCCTTGCTCCCCCAGACAGTCTGCAGGCTGGGGGAGGAGGGATGGAACATTGCAAGCCAAGGTTACCCCAGGAACCTTGCCCCCACACCCAGACAACCTGCTGGCCATGGTGGGGGGAAATCTTAGAAATGGGCTGCCACCATCCTGGGTGCAGGTGGAAGTGTCATACTATTGAATTCCATTTCAAAGTGAAGCCCCCTACTCCCATTCTGCTGGGGAGTAGCAAATAGACCAGGAGAAGGCAGATAAAGGAGGAGTCCATGAAGCAAGCCTTCCTGCAAAGCCAGGAACTCTGTTAAGCCAGGAACCATGCCCATTATTGGACTAGATCCCAGCTGCCAAGATATGTGGCATAGCACAGTCATTCCCAAACTGGTTGCCTTCCTCCTCCTGCCAGTTCTGTGGGTCCAGTCAGTTGGCAGACCATTGATCTATAGACTGCACAAGGAATGTAACTAATATGCCATTTACAACCTCTTACAGCAGAACCTGATTTTGATCCCACTGATCCTGGTGTAATTCAATTGACACCAGTGCAGTGACCCCTGATTTTAGAACTGGTCAGAAAAATGTAGTTTCCACAAAAGAAGTTTTCTGTGGGAAAATGTTAATTTCACCACAAATTTAATGTATTGTTTCATTATGGGTCAGTTGAACAGGAAGCTGGGTCTGCCTGTGCTTCTGCTTTGACTTATGGGAGTTGTAGTTCAGAGGTCACATGTCCTTTAAGGGCTGGGCTCCCTTGCTAGACTACATCTTCCATGATGCACTCTGGAGGTGCCATGCAGGGAGTCATGGGAAGTGTAGTCCAAGCAAGGAGGCTGTTCCAATGGGACAATGGAGGCATGAGGTGCTTGAAATACAACTGCCATGAAGCCCAGCGGCAATTCAGATGGAAGCAGAGATGAGACCAGCCTCACATTTATGAAACATTCTGATATTTCTGAAAGGACATTTTCTGGGTAATTTTTCATTCTGCGAAAATGTTTTGATATTTCAGTTTTTGTCCCAAATGTTGACAAGCAGCGTGTCCCTCAGGACGGGAATTCTGATTCCAGATCATCAGCTCCATTGGATTTATACCCAGGAAGGCAAGACCAGGAGCTCCTCATGTACCCTGAGGCTTTCACAGGAGCCAGACCTGCTTACAGCTGGCATGAGTCTGCCCCGAGGGACTTATAATCAGGTTTCCATTCCACTGGGAGCCAAGACCTCAAAGGCTTAATCAGACCAGAGAAGCTCATAATGAAATTCCACTTTGTTATTTATATATGACAAATAGCAATGCCATCTTGTGGGGAAACCGCTGCCAGCACAGGAGAAATGGACCTCAGTCGGTCATCACAAGAAAATGTTGTAGTGATGTGTGCGTGGCAGGGGGGAGGGTTCTAATTGTATCCTTTTTTACCTTTTCCAAGGACAGTGTGACTTTGAAGCTATTTGGGATTTTGCTGACTACTCCTGCTCCCCCCATTGAAGATTCCCTTTGCAGATTTGCCTGGCCATAACCACATGTTCCTGGGCAGGTGGTATTTATCAATGGGATGACTAGGAGCGGGGAGAGAAGAAATAGCAACCTTCTCAGGAAGCTGTACAATTAAGAGAGCAGAAACTGCAGCGGGCCTAGAGGGGATGACATGGGAAGCAGAGTTGATCAGAAACTAGTAAAGGCCGGCATGGGTTAATCTCATGCCCAGGAGCAATGAAGGAAGCGAGGATGAAATTACGTGTGGGTGTGCATCTGCAGTGGGGGCAATGCAGCTGTGTGCACTTCTCCATCTTTAGGCTGTAACAAAGCTGCTATTCACTCCTGAACATGTAAAACTAATGAGGCAAAAATGGGTAGCAAACCAAATGCATTAATCTGAAATAACCATGACACTGATCTCAGTATTGTGCCCTCCGTCCTGAAGGATCTCAATACATTTCACTCGCTGTAGAACAGAGCCATCCTAAGCCTGCTTCAGTTCTGATTTTGGCCAAACTCTGATTCATTCCAATGTAATAAGACTGAGGGGTAATTCCAGGATTTGGACCTACACACAGAAGAATCATACCCCTCCCTTTCCAGAAAAGTGCAACCAAATCTGGGGCTGCTTAACCACTGCAGAGCCACACAAGAGTTTTGGAAGGACGTGAAGATGAATCCTGATTTCAAACTGACTTTAAGCACAAAGTGGTTTGTTGGTAAAACTTTTCCCACTCCGTTTGTGAATGTATTTAACCATGAGAACTTTGACGTGACTTATGGGGGTTCCCTGACCTGTGAACCTACTAACTTGGGACCAGTTTTTATAGCACTCCTGTAAACAGATGGGAGACCAGTTTCATGTAGCATTAGATGCTCTGCTCCCTCCCCTCATAGCATCCTGTTGCTATGATACTCCCAGCTCCAGTGAATCCCATTCAAATCCATCTCATTATTAGATAGTGAAGAGAACACTGGGCAAAATTACCATGATTGTGAACACCCCTATACAAAGAAAGGAAATGGAGCTTTCCAACTGACACCTCCTACATGACAGGAAGGCCATGGGACATTCCAACTGACACCCCTATCCAACAAAAAGGAATGGAGCATTCCAACTGATACCCCTACACAATTCAAAATCATGGACCATTCCAGCTAATACCCCTGTGCAACACAAGCGAATGGAAAATTACAGCTGACACCCCTACATGATGCAAAGTAATGGGAAGTTTCATGAACTGTCTTATACAGGAGGTCAGACTAGAACTAGATGATCATAATGGTCCCTTCTGGCCTTAGAATCTAGGAAATCCATGGAACCATCCAGCTAACACCTCTACACAACACACGGGGATGGACCATTGCAGCTGACACCCCCCCATGATGCAAGGAGATGGAGAATTCGTCAACACCCCTACATGATCCAAGAAGGTGGACCGTTCTATCTAACACCCTTCCATGATGCAAGCTGACAGCCCCACGCTACACAAGGGACTGGAGTATTCCAGCTGACATGGCCTACGCAATGCAATGGCATGGAACATTCCTGCTGACCCCCACCCCTACCACACACACAAAATGCATGGGAATGGACCATTCTAACCAACACCCCAACATGACACACAAGAATGGAACAGTCCATGTTCTGCTCCTTTCTGAGGTGCTTAGGGGATGAAGGGTGGATTTGGCCCCAGCCTTAGCCAATCAGCAGCCTCTATTCTCGTGCATGCAAATGTCCCATGCAAGACATCCCCTATTGCAACACAAGACGATAGAATTTTGGGCCAACGTAGTGGAATGGAGAGCACTGATTGGCTGGAAGCCCAGCCTGCATTCACAATGCAACATGAAAACAAACGCTAATGATGTTGGCAGCCCTGGGCCACTCTGGGTGCCAGGAATAATCAACTGGCCTTTGATGTGTGTCAGTAAAACAAATGTGGCTCATTTACACCCATAGCAGTAAAAGGATTAGCAACTGGCTATCTGGGCATCTGGCTGGGACACTGCTAACAAGATGAATGTGAATATTTACTCCTGGCATAAGGGAAACGATCTGCTCAAACACTTGGGCTTCCCAATAAATCTGCATATGGGATGGATATCAGCCTGGAAATACTCTAAGCCAAAGTGATTCATCTCCATGGGAAATCAATGCTTTTTTATTATTTACCAGCCGAGACCATCCCAAGGCCAAACAATGCAGGCAAGTCAGAGCAATTATGGTTGCTCAGCTTCGTCTGTATGGAAAGGAGGTAATTGAAATGAAGTCTGCTGACCCTCGCGATACTAAATTTGATTTGATATATAAATATATACATGTGAAATAATTACTGGTAATTAATGGAACATCATGAAAAATTAATGTCCCCTCCTCTGCGCAGCTTCTCTGTGGAATATGGTCTGGGATGATACTGTAGTGTGTAACCTGCTGCATGAATCAGCCTCTTTACCAGATGACTAGGAATAGCTAATGTAGTGCCAATTTTTATTTTAAAAAAAAGGCTAGAGAGGTGATCCTGGCAATTACAGACAGGTAAAACTAACTTCAATACAAGGCAAACTGGTTGAAACTAAAGACCAGAACTATGAGATACATACATGAACACAATATGTTGGGGAAGAGTCAGCATGCCTCAACGATCTATCACAATTCTTAGAGCAGTGTTTCTCAAAATGGTCTGCAAAACCACTTTGAGAAACGCTGTCTTAGAGGGATCCGTAACTGATTAAAAAGCAAGAAACAAAAGGTAGATAAATGGTCAGTTTTCATAGTGGAAAGAGGTAAATGGTAGGGTCCCCTAAAAATCTGTGCTGTTCACCATAGTCAAAAATTATCTGGAAAAGGCAGAGAATAGTGAGGTGGCAAAGTTATCCAACTTAGTTAAGTCCCATGCTGACTGCAAAGAGTTACAATAGCGGATGAAATTCAGTGTTGGTAAATTCAAAGTAATGTGTGTTGGAAAACATAATCTCGACTACATGTACAAAATGATGAGGTCTAAATTAGCTGTTACCACTTACCAAAGAGATTTTTCAGTCATTGTGGAGAGTTCTCTGAAAACATCAAGGGTATGTCTACACTGCAGTTTTTTTGGAGAAGTGGCCTTTTTTCCGAAAAAACTTCACTTACGTCCACACTGCAATCACGTTCTTCCGAAAGTAAATCAAAAGAACAGAGGGGTTTTTCCGACATTGGTAAACCTCTTTCTACGAGGAAGAAGCCTTTTTCCGAAAGAGCTCTTTTGAAAAAATGTGTGTCTGGATGGGGAAGAGGGAGTTCTTTTGAAAGAAGAGGGAAGAGGAAAAAGCCCAGGTGCCCTGGTGGCCATTCCGTCCCTAGCAATCACAGCTTAAATGTGAGAGAGCGTCCATTCAGTGTGGACGCTATCTTTTGAAAAAGCAGATTGCTTTTTCGATGCACTTTTGCTGTGTAGATGCTCTCTTTTGGAAGAAGTTTTTTCACAAGAGCTCTTCTGGAAAAGCTTCTTCCGAAAGAAGCCTGCAGTCTAGACATAGCCCAACCCATTGTGCTATAGCTATCTAAAAAGCTAGCAGACTGTTTGAAACTATTAGTGAAGAGATAGACAATCAGAGAGAAAATACATTACCACCATTTAAAACCATGGTATGGACACAGTTCTGATCACTCCAGCTCAAAAAAATATATATTAAAATTGAAAAAGGCATGGAGAAGGGCAACAAAACAATTAAGGTATGGAACTGCTTTCATATGAAGAAAGATTAAAGAGTCCAGGACCATTCAGCTTGGAAAAGAGACAGCTAAGGGAGCATGTGGTGGAGGTTTATACAATCAGGAATGGTGTGGATAAAGTGAAAAGTGAAGTGTTGTTTACACCTTCACATAACACAAGAACCAGAGGTCATCCAATGAAATCAATAGGCAACAGGTTTAAAGAAACAAAAGGAAGTATTTATTTACACAGCACAAACTCAACCTGTGGAACTCCTTGCTAGGGGATGTTGTGAAATTCAGAAGTAGAATTGAGTTCAGAAGAGAATTAGATAAGTTTGTGGAGGGTTGGTCTGTCTATGGCTATTAGCTAATATAGTCAGGGACACAAGCCATGCTCTGGGTATCCCTCAACCTCCAACTACCAGGGACTGGACAACTCACTAATAGCTATCTGGCACTGGCCACTGTTGGAAGACAGGACACTGGGCTACATGGACCTTTGGTCTGACCCAGTATAGCTCATTCTTGTGTTCTTTCATTTGTTTAAGCTAATCCCCTCTGAGAAGTAACAGAGGTTCCCAAAGGCCCTCTTGACCATTCACCTTCATGAAGTGAATGTACCAGTCCTGGACTAGTGACATCTACATACCAGGTTATTTTACATCTATGCAGTGCATGAGAGATGCCAACCGTGGCAGCTGGTAGGTTATGGTGGTATGGCCTTCACATCTGGTCACATAAATTGCTAAGCTCTTCCCCCATCAACTCTACATCAGCTCAGGGGCTGCCGTGGCCTTTGTATGTCCCATTTTCTGAAGGAAAACTGACTGGACCAAACTTTTGACTAGCTCTGTTTAGAAGCTGTGATGCCTGTCGAACATGTGGTCTGAGCGATGAAAGGCGCATGGGAGTGGGGGCTGACACTTGAGTGGAGGAAATTCGGGAAAGCCTGAGAGAGCAGGCATCCCAAACACACAAAAAGGGGTGGCTATAAAATAGGATGTGTTTGAACAACATTCCCATTTCTGTGGGCGGGGCCTGATGGAATACGGCCCACTGATTCAGCAAGGTTGTAGACTGCTACCTGAGGCACTGGACACAAGAGGAGGCTGGCGTGAGGTAGGTGGCACTTGAGGGAAATCAAAATGTAAAAAACCCTAACAAACTACAGTCCTGTGTCAGTCTGCTCTTGTATGATGTCTGTCTGTCTGGTCTAGTGAGACTGCAAGATTTTCAGTGCAGTGCCTTCTTGCTGTGTTTGAACAGCTTCTAGTACAATGTGCCCAGTGCCTCCTTGGAGCCTTTGGCTGATGCTACTGTTCATAATAATAGTAACTGTCATACCAGGTTATTTGTGGGAGCAGAACTGAAAAGCCAAATAAAGGATGGATTTTAGAGCCAATCAAAAAATGCCAGCATTTCCAGAAAATTTTGAAAACAAAAAACACATTTGGGTTCTGTTATTGTTGTTTTTCAATTAAAAAAACAAAATGGAAAAAAATGTTTTGGGAAAGCTGTTTTTGGTAAAAATGTTCTATATTCAATAACAAAATTAGGGGGTTTGGTTTCTGATTTTTCAACCAAAACCTGAAAAATGTTAAAATTAAAAAAAAATTCCTGTGGACATTTTTGGTTTTGACAAAAAGAAAGTTTTAGATCCACATTACTTTTTAATTAATTTTTGGACTCAGACTAATGGTTATGCATTTATCTCCACGAGTTCCTTAAAGCCGGAAAATGTGAACATTATCTGATAAAACTGTTGAAGAAATGAAAGCTGAATTCTCAAGAGAAAAATTATTCTCAGAGCAAGGTGTAGGACATTCATGCTAGCAAATCAAGAGAGTTAAGCTTGAAGCTTGGGACTTTTAATATACCATTTTGACATTATTAGTTCTGCTCCCAAGGTATTTCAAAGAGTAATTGCACAGATCTGTGAAGGATTTACAAGATGCTGAAGTTATAATGGATTAGAAGATTTACCCGGCATTGCTTGGGTCCTTAACTCAAATAAGTTTTATTTTTCTTCATTTAAATCTTTATTCTGGAGTGGGGCAAGGGAGGAGGGGTTCAGTATGCAGGCTTCCTGAGGAGAGAGGACAACCCCAGGTCTCTCTCTCACTGCAGCAGCTTGAGGCCAGGTGAAAGGCGTGGCCAGTGCAGCTGCAGCGGGCACAGCCGGGGGAGGGGTGCATGTCCCCCAACTGGGGAACAGACAGACCACAGACAAACTAACAGACACACAAACTTTCTGAAATATATAGTAGCTAACTGTCTCTTTCTCAACCCCTACCCATGCTGGCTCAATGGAGTTATAGCTGTCCCAGTCCCCATTTCTGGCCCCTTGCTGCCCCCATGTGGTCATTCTGCAGCATAACTTTCCCTCCAGCCAGACCCCTCCCTTTCCATTTTATGAGAAACAATCAAATTCCAGCCACATCCCATTGTCCTGGCACAACCAAACCCTGACCTTGCTTTAAGTTGTGATAGCTGCCTACCACATTTGGTGGTTCTAGCTCTTACTCTTTGGAGGAGTTCTTGAACAAATGGATTCAAAGGTGGACAGACAGATGGACATTTCTAAAATATATAGTAAGAAGATGTTACTTTAATTTGGGCTATGGACCTTAAAGAACACAATGGAAGACACAGACAATGTTTTACAGTGAGCAAGATACCTGACAGTGAACCTTAAAAACCCTTCAGTTGATTTAACAGTGGTTACTTCTATAATTATAACTTAACCACGGACAATGAAAGGTTGGTCCCACTGAAGTCAATGGCAAAACTTCTGTTGACTAACATGGAGTCAGGATTTCATGCTCACGGTTTGATTGCTGATTCAGATAAAATAAAAACAATACTTGAAATGCCCCCTTTACAATTCATAACTTCAAGGGGACCATTGTGTTAATTTAGTCTGACTTCTTGCATTACACAGGCTGGAGAACTGCCTCAAAATAATTCTGAGAGCAGAGCTCCCAAAACATCTCAGCTTGATTTTAAAATATCAAGACTAGAGAATCCACTATGGCCCTTGGTTGATTACCCTCCCTGCTAAAATTTATGCATTTTTTACCACCTGAATGTGTCTGGCTTTAACTTCCAGGCATTGGATCACGTTGTACCTTTCTCAACTAGACTGAAATTTTTCCTTGTGTAGATATAGATGACAGCCAAGTCACCACTTAACTTTCTCTTTGTTAAACTAAATAGAATAGAATACAATAGAATAGAATAGAACTGGAAGGAACCTAAAGAGGTCATCAAGTCCAGTCTCCTGCACTCATGGAAGGACCAAGCACCAACCATCCCTGACAGGCATCTGTCTAACCTGGTCTTGAAAATCAGAGATTCCACAACCTCCCTAGGCAATTTATTCCAGTGTTTAACCATCCTGACAGGAAGATTTTCCTAATGTCCAACCTAAATCTCCCTTGCCGCAATCTGAGCCCATTGCTTCTTGTTCTATCATCAGAGGTTAACGAGAATAATTTTTCTCCCTCCTCCTTGTAACAACCTTTTAGGTACTTGAAAGCTGTTACCATGTCCCCTCTCAATCTTCTCTTTTCCAGACTAAACAAACCCAAGTCTTTC
This sequence comes from Pelochelys cantorii, assembly GCA_032595735.1. Classification (NCBI taxonomy): domain Eukaryota; kingdom Metazoa; phylum Chordata; order Testudines; family Trionychidae; genus Pelochelys; species Pelochelys cantorii. The sequence continues at coordinate 3,466,337 of CM064354.1, forward strand.
AAGCATCCCTGATAGGTCCTGTTTTTCTAGAGTCTAGATTGAGCTCCTTGAGTCTATCATACTAAGATGACTTTCTAATCCTTTAATCGTTTTTGTGGCTCCTCTGTGAACCCTCTCCAAATGATCAGCATCCTTCTTGAATTGTGGACATCAACACTGGACACAGTATTCCACCAGCAGTTGCACCTGTGCCAAATATAGAGGCAAAATAACTTCTCTACTCCTATTCAAGACACCCCAGTTTATGCATCCAAGGATTGCTTTAGTGCTTTTGGCTGGCTCCTTGCAATGTGGTTTTTCAAAGATTTATGCTGATGATAAACTATTTGACAAAATTAACTCCAAATCCATCAATGGTCAATAAACCCATAAAGGGAACTGGAAACTGACATTGTCTGGCATTGAGAACTCAGACATTGGAACGGTTAGATACATTGATCGCCAGTCCACCTAAGTACATGCCCCATACAGGAAGGACAGACAGCTGCACTGGGCCCCATCCAGATCCAACCGAAAGTGCTGGTAATTAGGCTTGGTTGCTTGTCATATATGGGAGAGAGAAGTGCTCCATGTAGGAACTGATAGCAAGCCTCCTGAAAATCTCTTTGAACAGCAGGCTAGATTATGCTCTGGTTTCCATTCTCTGCAATTCCCTTGGGATGTAAGTAAGAACAGAAATGATCATGTCTTTATCTTTAGCATCAGATGGAATGTAATATCCAATGCCAAAACTGTAGATTGGAGTTGGACAAACTGGTTGCCAGGGTATGATTTTTATTTTTTTCCAAAAAGTTTTCATTTCTTTCAAAAAGTTTGGATTTTGAGGAAATGGGGAATTTCCTTTCTGTTAGGTTTGAATTGATTTTTGTTTTGTTTTGTTTCAGCTCAATTCAAATACAACATTTTGGGCTTGTTTTGATGTTTTCATACCCTCTCCCCATTTTTATTTCCATTGGGGCAAGGGGAATTGGAAAAACTTGGAAGCACGGAGGAGAGGGGAGGCACAGAAAACGTAAGTGCAACTGCAACTTTCAATGCGAACTGAAACAAACATTTTGTTTTGATTAATTTTGTTGAAACAGTCCATGACCGTGCTGGAATTCTTTTTGTGCATGGAATACTTGCCATTTTTCAACCACACTTGCTGGAGATATGAACTAGCTCAAAGATTTGCATTGCTGGTTTACATTAAAACAATGCTGCTTGGAAAATCTTAGGCATTATCTCCATGTGGAACATAAATTGGATAAACACGGAGAGCAAGAGCACAGTAAATCTATCTGTGAGCCTTATCTGCCCACCATTAACATCCTATCTGAGCACTTTGATCTTCACAACAGCCCTGGAAAGTAGGTGACAGATGTACAGAGAGATGAAGGCGATGTCCACACTGGATTGTAAACCTGGGTTTACAATTGCCGAACCTGGGTCTCACAGCCGTATTAATGCATCCGTAGCATGCTACACGGACCTTCTGAATCAGGTCTGTCGGGTTGATCTGCATCCACACTGAAAAATGACCAGGCGTAGATCCAAACCACGATCCAAGCAGGACTCAGGCCTTGACCTACCCTGAGAAGCAGGGCCATCCTGAGGAAGGCTCAGGGCAAGGCCGCCCCAGCCCCACTCCTAGCCCACTCCACCACTTTCCCAAGTCCCTGGGAGAGTGCAGAGAGGAGCAAAGCAGATTGCCGGGCCACTCTGTCTCCCATTGCCCATGTGGTGAGTAAGTGCGGGGGGTGGGGGGAGAGACAACCCCCGCTGCTGCCCTGCACCAGACCCCATAATCCCCCGGGTCCCTCCCATCCACAGGATGTTGGGGCAGCCGCCGCGGGACTCCCAGAAATGCAGGGTCTGGGGCAGCCACCCTGCTTCATCCTGTAGATGGGTCAGCTCTGCCGAGAAGCATCCCAGGCTGGTACCCAGTTTGAGAGCCTTTTAGCTGAATTTTGCTACTCAGGTCCAGCTACGGTGCCACCCATCCTGTATTTCAGGACTTGATTCTGTAGCCCACGCAGATGGGTGCCAGCTAGCGATGGGGGGGAAACTGGTTTCCAATCCTGGGGAAAATGTCAAGCTTTCAATAAAATGTCCCATTCTGCTGTGGGATGAAACCAAGACCTTGCAGCCTTTCTTAAGAAAAAAACCCCAAGGCATGGAAAGCCCAGCCTAGAAGAGCCAATAGCCAGGTGGCTTGGGCATTCACAGGATGTGAAAGACCCAGATTCAAGTCCTTGGTGTATGCTAAAAAGTTAGGTCGACTCAGCTACGTTGCTCAGCGGTGTGAGAAATCCCCTCTCCCGCCCAAGGATTGCAGCTAAGCCAAGCTAACCCACAATGTAGACAGCATTAAACAGACAGAAAAATGTCCGTCATTCTAGCTGCTGCCTCGCAGGAAGGTGCGTCGCCTACGCTGAGGTCATAGCCCCTCCTGCTGGCAGAGGCAGTGTCTATTTCAGGTGTAGACAAGCGTGGCAGTTCCTCAGGCCAGGGATGGCCTTTGTGGAGTGTTTGTACAGCACCAAGCACAACAGGGCCCTGATCGTGGCTGGGGCCTCTCACTGCTCCTGTTCTAACAAACAGCTCCACGGACCTCGTTCAAACACGGCCTTGTCCTGATCCCAGGGAAATGATCAATGGGCTGAGAGAGGCTCCTCCCCTCAGGGGTGAAAGTAATTGACATTTCTTACAGGTACTGTTGTATTGCAACCCCTCTGTCGGGGGCCTCAGGGCAGGGTGTATGTGTGATATGACAGTGCCTGTAAGAAATGTAAGTGTTGGCTGGAGTGCGGGGGGCGCAGGCAGGGAACTGGGTGTGTGGGGGGGGTGCGGGAGTCAGAGCAAGGTCTGCGGGAGTGGGGGGTGTAGGAGTCAGGGATGAGGTGAGTAGAGGCTCAGGGCAGAGGGCTGGGGTCAGTGCCAGAGTCAGGGAAGGGGGCTGGGAGTGTGGGGGGCTCAGGGCAGAGGGTTGAGGTGTGGGGGGGAGCAGGGGAGGCTGAAGCCCCCCTCCAGATTTGTACCTGGACTCTGCTTGCTCTTTCCCTTCCAGGGACAGGAATGCAGCAAACTGGGCACTTTTCCTTCACTCCCTGACAGTGACGGGAAGGGGAAAAGCAAAGCAGCGTCCCTGTCTGAATCAGCCACCCCTATCCTCCCGAAAGGGCACATTGGGGGAGGCTCTGGGCTGGGGCAGTCCGGGACTGGTGGGGGGTGCCCCCAGCCAGCCCCATTCACCTGCTGCTTTGCACAGCAGTCTGCAGGAAGCGCTGGGAGCAGCTGTGACTCCTTCTGCATCCGAGCCAGAGCCTTCCTGGCATACAGGGTTGCCAACAGGAGGGAGCAAGGGAGCAGTTGCCCTGGGGCCTGGTGATTTAAAAGAGCCCGGGGCTCCAGGCCACCATTACTATGCCAGAAGCAGCAGCTGAAGCCCCAGGCCCTTTAAATTGCCGTCGGAGTCCTGCATGGTGCAGTCCGGGCAGTGCTGAGGGCTGGCTGGGGGAGGTGCAGGGTGATCTGAGCAGCCCTGAGGACTGGCTGCCCTTAGCCCCCACCCTTCTGCCCAAGGCCCCGCCCCTTCCGCCCAGAGCCAAGTCCCCCACATTACCCTGGCTCCAGCAATATCTGTCACCAGCCTTGCTGGCAGAGCTTATTCCACTTCCTGAACTGTACTGGTGCAACGTACCCTTGTGACAATACGCCCAGGTGTGCCCTGGGAAAGTCTGGATGGCTTAACTATGCCTGTGTAGCTAAATCAGCAAAACTCTCCAGAGGGGACTTGCCACTGGTGTTGTCCGGGTATTACACAGCTGCCCACCTTGTTGGAGTTTATTTACACAGGCATAAAGCCAGAATAATTCCATGGATGACAATGGAAGCACCCCCCCCCCCCCGCCCTTTTTTTTCCCTTTCATTCTGCCTCTAATTTTTCTCCCCCTCTGTTTGGTTGAGTCTCTCTCTGTCTCACCTGCCAATGATAGATGCTTTATTGAATCAGAGTCGTAAAGGCAGCTTGGAAAGAAACTTCCAGCCTGGTGATACCTTTAAAAAATGACCCCCCTGCTCACTGTTCCTTCTGGTAAAGAAGCAATTAATCATGGGAAGTAGGTGATAGATTTGTAATCAGATCTCTAGCCTGCCTCCCCTCCCCGGGCAGGCATTCCGCAGGCCTGGCTATATTTTTTCCCACTCCTCTAGTCTCTGTGTGTATTGGGGGCAGGGAGACGCTGGGGCGGATCATTGATCCCTGAGCCTGTTGAGTTTGTTGCCCCCCCCTTCTCCTCCTCCGAGTGGCTTTAACTGTGTGTTGGATGGTGCTGCCACCCTGGTTTGATAGTTATGTGATCAGCTGGAAAGCTGGCAGGAAGGGAGGTAAAGAAAAGGGGCCGCTGAGGACAACGGAGCGGGATGGGGTGCAGGCGTGGGGGGGAGGGCCTGGAGGCAGGTTAAGGGGAGCGGTTCCATTATGATCACATATAAAGATCCGGCTGTTGGATGTGCTCTGGAGGCCCCCCTCTCCCCAGCACCCTAGAGGGTGGAGATTTTTTGCTTAGAACATTTTTACCTCCCCCAAAGAAAAGAAAAGAAAAGAAAAGAAAAGAAGGTTTCCAACTAAAAATGAATTTTTTTTTCATTCTAGTAGAAATTTTCAGGGTTTTTTTTTTTAACTAAAAAATGAAAGAAATGTTGGCTCTTGGTTTTCAATGTTTGAGGTTATTTTCCCTCTTTCTCTCCTTTTCTCCCCCATTTCTTTTTATCCTCATCCTGCTTTTTATACAGGAAAGGGGAACAAAGAAAGTAAAAGAGGAAGAGGAACAACCCCTCCCCAAACATCACATTTCCCCAGGGAAACTGAGGCAAGTGAATTGATTCCAAGGCCACACAGGCGGTTAGTAGCAGAGCCAGTGATGGAACCCAGGTACCCTGACTCTCAGACTCCTGCCTCACCACTCCAGGAACACCAGAGATCACGGGTACCTATTCCCTATTAGCTCTGCACCTCCCTATTCCTCTGCCCTGAGATGCTGGGAGAAGTCACACCAATAAGAATAATCACCCGACAGGGCGTAGCCCTCTTGCAGATGGAGCTCTAGCTGGGCCAGGCTCAAAGAGATTATAGAGGAAGCAAAGAAAGTGCTGTGTAAAAGGGCCCTCAAACAGAACCTGCTGGGGGAAAATGTGAGGCACCAGACTGGGAAATTGTTCCTCCAGACACCACTTTTCCAAGAGAAATGACACTGCTTGGAATGCAGAACACACAAGGAAAGATCAATCCCCTGACTCTATTGATTAGCAGCCGCTTCTAGTGTGAAAATGAGGAGAGGTGCAGGTCCTCCCTGCCGTTTCTAGATTCCTGACACTGGACACCTCAGGGGCCAGAACCAGCCATGGTGTCGCTGCATTGAAGGCACCTGTTACTCCAGGCAATATTTTGATCCATGGTATTTTTCTTTCTTTCTTTCTTTCTTTCTTTCGCTACATCTAGACTGCAAGCCTCTTTCGAAAGACGCTTTTTCGAAAGTATCTTTTGAAAAAGCCTCTTTCGAAAAAGAGCGTCTAGACAACAAGAAGATTTTTCAAAAAAGCGGCTTGCTTTTTCGAAAGACAGTCTAGACTCTCTCTTTCAAAAAAGCCCTGTTTTCATGCAGTAGTGCCTTTTATCGAAAGATGACTTTCAAAAAAACGCATTATTCCTCGTGGAATGAGGTTTACCCGCCGTCGACAAAACTGCCGCGTTCTTTCTAGAACGCAGCGGTAGTCTAGACACAGGTACAGTTTTTTTCGAAAAAAGGCCACTTTTTTTCGAAAAAACCCTGTAGTCTAGACACATCCTTTCTTTCTTTCTTTCTTTTCACTGAGAATTTTTAGAAAAAAAATCCGTATTCTGTGATGTTATAAATAGTCCCAGCCAAGCCATGTCTGCTGTCAGTGGAGCCGCCCATGTCCCCTTCTTTTAGAAACCTAACCCCAACTCCCCCCACATGCAGAATTGCTACTTATGCAGAAAGACACACTCAATACACGCATGTGCTCATGCACATGTACACATAGATGAGCCTGCAGCAATACAGATAAATACATACAGACAACATGAATGCACCCACCCTTCAGTAGACCAGAGCACTCGATTTGCCACTGACTGTGGGACCTGGGCCAGTCACTTCGCTCTGTGGCTCTGATTTCCAGCCTGTCCCTATTTCTGTCGGTGGGCTCATCATGGCAGGCTCTCTCTCACCATGTGTCTTTGCAGTGCGTACCACGTGGGCCCCCGGGTTTGAAGGGGTGACCCTAAGGCACTCAGTGCAGCTTGTGAGGTGGGGAAGTGACACCCCCACACCTTACAGTGGAAGAAACTGAGGCCCGGTGAGGGACCCTGGCAAAAACCCAGATCCCAGCCCACATCTAATGAGGTCTGGTCTGTGTCTGACACAAATCCAGAGAGGAGCTGCTGTCACCCTGTCTTTCCCCATACACGAGGCGGCCATTCGCTGGGCTCCAGGAATGCATGTGGAAGTTCTGGAGCCGCTGCTGGTCGTCCCATCGCTGCTGGACGATGCAGTCCCACCAGTCGGAACAGGCCTCCCTCCGCCAGAAGGGGCGTTCCATGGTGTGCAGGGAATTGAGGATCATGTGCTGCAGCAGGAGCACCAGGGCCTGGGGGAAGGGTCCTGGGGTTCGGGCTGGTGGTCGTCCTGAAGCCACACGGGGGCAGGCTGGATGAACTGCGCTAGGCGGGGTGTAGACAGCGCCAAATTTCCAAATAAGCTATTTCGAAATTGACTCAAAATAAACGATGCAATTTTTTCTCTGTACATGGGCTAAGTGCCAGTCCATGGGGACAGTACACCGCACCTAGCAGATGTGTGGGTTACACAATTTGCGTAGCTCAAATTGCATAGCTTATTTCGCGCTACGGGTGCGAAATAGATGCACCCTCAGAGACCAACTCACCTCCCCCCCCTTGCTCTAGGCTGGGTGGCAGCAAGAACTGACTCAGGCTACTGCTAGGCTCATACCACACATCTCTCCACAGAGCCCATGAGCAGTCCCAGGAAAGCCCTGAGAATTTAAAGTGATAGATCACAATTTTTGTCAATACATCACACAAGCCGTAGGCTAGAATTTAACCTCTGGGCCGTCCTTCCTCTCCAACACAATATGAGCTACAAAATAGCTTCCCTCAAACACCACTGGCATCTCCAGTCCACCCTTTCATCCTGGGGTGAAAAGAACAGATTTCATTGACAATGGTAGCTGCTGCCTGCATGGTTTAGTGGGGCTGACAAAGTCAACTGGGAAGTCTTCCTAGTCAACCCCGTATGCTGCCTGTTCACCGGGGGCCCAATACTACTGTATATATGGTAAAAAAAAAAAAAGTTAAGATAAGAACAGCCACACTGGGTCAGACCAAAGGTCCATCTAGTCCAGTATCCTGGCAGTGGCCAATGCCAGGTACCCCCAGAGGGAATCAACCGAACAGGGAATCATCACATGATCCCGCCCCTGTCGTCCATTCCCAGCCTCTAACAAACAGAGGCTAAGGACTCCATCCCTGCCCAGCCTGGCTAATATCCACTGAGGGACTGTGACGGGGCTGGCCAACCCCGCACTGAACATGGGGGCGGAGAGCCCACCTATTGGGTGGAATACGCCCCTCCCCTGCAGCCCTGCTGGGCATGCTCGCAGTGCAGCCCCGGTATAAAAGGCAGCCGGGCTGCTCAGTTGGGGCTGGCCACGGGAGGGGAAGGAGCTCCTCTCCAGGCACCGGAGCCACAGCCGCAGCAACTGGACCAAGAGGCGCTGGACCAGTTACCCCTGCCGCTGTTGTCGCCGGGCCGAGCCAGACCGCAATGCCAGCCGCGCTGTGCAGCCTTCCTAGAAGCCATCGCTGCCCCGGCCCCAGCTGTCTCCCACGCCACGCCTGCCGACGTCGCTGCGGTTGCCGAACCTGCACCTACAGGTGGGACCGCTGTCGGACCGGGCGAGGGGGTAGGAAGCAACCCAGGGCGGGAGCCAGAAAAGAGCCCAGCGGGCTCAGCAAGTTTCAGGGAGGACTCCCCGCTGAGCCAGTGGTGGGAACCACCCGCCACTGACAGGGCCCTGGGTTGGGGCCTGGTGGAGAGGGAGGGCGTGGGCCCCCCTACCCCTTCCTCCCAGATCCCGGACGATGAGGGGATCCATTTAAAGGACTAGGCCTCTGGGCCTGCATTGAAAGGGACCGGACCTTGGGGAGAAGAGGGCGGGGCTGGTGAGCCTGCCACAGGGACCAAACCTCCATGAATCTATTCAGCTCTGTTTTGAACCCTGTTATAGTCCTAGGCTGAGTCTAGACAGGCATGATTTTCCGCAAATGCTTTTAACAGAAAAGTTTTTCTGTTAAAAGAATTTGCGGAAAAGAGAGTCTAGATTGGCACGGACGCTTTTGCGCAAAAGCACTTTTTGCGGAAAAGCATCCGTGCCACTCTAGACGTGGTTTTGCACAAGAAAGTCCTGATCGCCATTTTCGCCATCGGGGCTTTTTTGCGCAAAATGGTTCTCAGCTGTCTACACTGGCCCTCTTGCGCAAAAGCATTTGCGCAAGAGGGCTTTTTCCCGAACGGGAGAGTCATTGTATTTGCGCAAGAACACTGACGATCATACATTAGATCGTCAGTGTTCTTGCGCAAATTCAAGCAGCCGGTCTAGACAGCTGGCAAGTTTTTCCGCAAAAGCGGCCGCTTTTGCGGAAAAACTTGCCAGTCTAGACACAGCCTTAGGGTATGTCTAGACTACATGGCTCCGTAGACGGAGCCATGTAGATGAGTTTACTAGACATAGCAAAATGAAGCGGTGATTTAAATAATCGCCGCTTCATTTACATCAAAATGGCCGCCGCGCTGTGCCGACGATCAGCTGATCGGCACAGCGGGGCAGTCTAGACGCGCCGCCGTTGACAAGGGAAGCCTTTGTCAACTGCTCCGGTAAACCTCGTTTATTTAATTCCACTGGAATTAAATAAATTCCTCTTGACGTCAGTGGTTTTTAAATACATACTCCAGTGCTTTGATCAAAAGTGTGTGTGGGGGGGGGTTACTCGCATGCTTTAAGCAAGTGGACAGGTGGAACCAAACCTGGGACCTCTGGAGCTTAGTACAGGAACCTCTACAGCTTGAACTAAAAGCCAGCTGGCGTCCAGCTAAGGCTGTCGAGCAAACTCATTCTTTCCATCTGTACATGGGCAAAGTGACACTCCATGGGGACAGTACACCACACCTAGCAGTGCTTAAAGGTAATGCTTTCAGAAGAGCCTAAGGGTACGTCTTCACCACATGCTACACCCAGGTTTGTGGGACCCGGCTTGTGGATTTGATAGTTCCGAGCCCATGGCTCAGGTATCCAGGCTGCTTGTGCAAGTGAAGACATACTGCACTGGGCAGACTTTCTGACTTGGGTCTGTAGCTTGGACTGTGTCCACATTGCAAAATGACAGGATTTGGCCCCAAGTAACAGCTGGACTTGGGGTTTGACCCATCCCCCTAGCAGGGTGCGAGGACCCACGTGCGGAGAGCTGACCCAAGTCAGACTGATTAGTGTGTGGACAGAAAGTCATAGACTCATAGAAATGTAGGACTGGAAGGGACCTCGAGAAGTCTTGTATCCACAGCCCCTGCCCTCAAGGCAGAGCTACATAGTAACTAGCCCATCTCTGGCAGGTGTATGTCTCACCTGCTTCTTAAAAACCTCCAATGACGAAGATACCACAACCTCCCTAGGCATTTTGTTCCAGTGCCTAACTTAACTGAGTCAGAGGCCAGCTGAGAGCACTGTGTAGGGATACTGTAGGAGCCTACGTCCCATTGTCAAAAGAGGCATGATCATGCAGAACCGCAAAGATATTTAGGCACCTAACTCCCTTAGGTTTCTAATTGCACACGTCTTTGTGGAAAATGGGACTTCTGAAAATGTTCCTCTAAGTGCTGTGTTGAATTTGGGCCTTAGCTGGCTGACGGTCCTGGCTTCAGAGGTAACTTGTAGGCGTGGGGTCTTGTATGTTCACCTTAAAATGGGGTGTGGCGGCGCGTCGGGGTCCCCCAGCTCCTGCACCCCTGTAATGGCACGGACAGACTCCACCAGCCAGTAGAATAGAGGAAGTTTATTGCTTCTCCAGGATACAGCACAGCATAGATGTCATCTGGTTACAGGAACCGGGCCTAGGATGCCTCAGCCCCCCTTGAGATAGGGGGGACTGGGCCCCTAAATTCCAGCCCCTTTCCCTAGGCGGTCTCCTCCATGATTCCAGACAGCAACTAACTCTTCCTTCCAGCCTTGCCCCCAGCCAGGTCTGGCCTCGCCCCCCTCCTTTCCATTGTTCTGCTCCATGGGAGATACCTGTCTGACGAGTTTCGAAGCCCCCTTGCATAATGACTCATCCCCTGCCCTGCTGGGCCGTGCAGACAGCAGCCAGTGGAGGTCACTGACAACCCACTGCCCAGCATAGCAATCAGCAAGGTACCGCCGCTCCGTCACATGGGGTCCCCCCCATTCCACACCCTGGGAAGCACTGACACAATGTTGGTCTGTCATGTCTTGCACACCCCCTCCCCCCACACTCACATACTTAGTCACAAGGCAGTTTGGGCCTCTTGGATGGCCATAAAGAAGAGATGATGCTCATGGGTTTTTTTTACCCACCCCTAATTATCTGACAACTATAGTTAGGCCACTTGGACCCCAGCACTGCTGCTGCTTGAGCTGACTGGCAAAGATGCAGCTCTATGAAGCTAGTAGTAATCTTAAATCTCAATACGGGCTGGAGTCACTTGAGGGAGACACAGAGGTGGAATGGCCATGTCAGACCCAGGCTCCATGAAACTCAGTGGCACCCCATCTGCTTCCAGGGGCTTTGAATAATTTACCCACCTCTATGATGCTCTTGGACCTGGCTATGAAAATCCCACTTCCCTCCACTCCATCTAGGCTGTCCACTTTCAACACAGGGACAGGAGAACCATAGACTCCTAGGTCTGGCAGAGACCTCAGGAGGCATTGAGTCCAGCCCCCTGCCCAAAGCAGGACCAGTCTCTTATTATGTGTTTGTACAGCACCTGGCGCATGGAGACCTGGGCCCAGCAGGCACTGTTAGAAGTAAGTAATAATAAAGTAATAAATAAAGACAATCAAGGAATAAACAAGCAATAAATAAAGAATATCAAGGATTTCCAGGCCTTTGCAGGCTTTTATACACTGACTTTTGTGCGTGATGCAGCCTGATGCCACATGGAGATGCTATAAATGAACGAATTGAGCAGCATAGCTAGGTCTATATGCATCTCACACACACACACACACAAGGGCAGGCACCTGTGTGTAGTGTACGTGCTGTCAACATGCATGCATGGGAGATCAGCACCATCCACGCCCAGGCTTCCCGGAGTCCCACTGTCGCTCTCTTTGCTCTCTGATTGGCGCATCCTGTTGAGGCTTTGATGGTGACGCGTTGATACCCTGCCAGACCCCGATCCCATCACCCATCCGCAGTGCTGAATGCATTTGGAGTCAGCCGGTCCATTAGCCACCACGTCTTTGTGGGGAGGGTCTGCTGTGCACAAAGTGAATTCACCAGGGCCAGGAACTCTGAGCCTAATCCAAGGTGTGATGAACCCAATTGACTTCCAGTAATCATCCTGTTTGTCAGTGGTTTTATCAACACATTTTACAAAGGAGGTAAGAATCATGACCCCCATTTTAGAGATGGGGAAACTGAGGCACAGGGCAGGGATGTGACGGGCCCAGAGTTACCCAGCCGGCCAGTAGCAAAGCTGGGAACAGAACGCAGCTCTCCAGAGATTTATCCACTAGGCCACACTGTTCTATGGGCTCCGCCTCCAGCCCTTAATGTAGTTCTTTGGTGTAGGCGGGGGGAGGAGAAGAACTGAGGAGAGAGATGAAGATTAGGGATGCCTTGCCCTTTAAATTTTTCTCTTAGGATAAAGGGAGATGCCCCTTCCTGCCAGGGCCAAAATAGCCATTCCCAGCTGGAAGAACTGCAGTGAGAGAGGTTAGTTAGGGGTTTCTACATGGAAAGTGGATATTAGGTACCTCCCCAGAGACAGATGTACTAGATACTGCTGCAATGAGGTTTGGTAGGGAGATGCTGCTGATTGTGAGATCTCCCTCTTTTTTCCCATCTGCTGATCAGTTTATAAATGGTACTTGCATCTCATATACAGGGTGACCAGGTTCCATTCCATCTTTGTGAGATGGTTTGGTGGCTCAGGTACTGGGCTGCAAGCTAAAAGTTCTAGCTTCAGTTCTTGGCTCTGCCAAAGACTCTCTCTGTCACCAATTAAATCACTTAATTGTGCCATGCCTCAGTTTCCCCAAATGGGGATAATACTTCCCTACTTCCTGAGGATAAATTCATTTATGCTGGTGAGGTGTTTGGATGCTACAGGGAATTTGGCTCTGGCTGGGAATTTTTGACAAAGCTTTTTTTGGCTAAAAAAAATGCTCATTTGTCGAAACCAAAATGCCACGAAGAATGGGTCAATTCTGACAAATTTCTCAACTTGAAACCATTTTGAAATTTTAAAAAAAGCAGAAATTGTTAAAATGTCCCATTTTGACAAATTTGAAACAAAACAATTTGCAGTTTTCTGGTTCGAAGCAACTTTGTTGTTCTAAAGGTAAGCTAATCACAGTACCATACTTTTAAATAAAATTATTTTATAATGGTCAAAATAAACAAAGAGGTATCACAATTATTGACCCGAACCAGACATTGTTCTGTTTTTTTCAAATTTTCAAAATGTCTCATTTCTGTCGCAATTAGAGTCAAGAAGAACATCCAAAGTCTCGAAAATGCTCTCAGGATGGAAAACCCTGTTATGTCGTCGGAGAGTGGCCCTCGGCAGCAATATTGTATTTGTTCCTTTGGCCAATTGCTGTGTAGACGCTCGGATCGTTCTTTCAGAATAATGACCATTATTCTGAAATAACTTTGCTGTGTAGACACACCCTTGTTTATTTAAACTGTAAACTCTTTAGGGCTTTGTATAGGCAACCCCTGGCACAATGGAGCTGGGGGCTTGGCTAAGGCCTCTGCAAACACAACTGTCACATAAATAGCAGACCTAAATTGAAAAAATTCACCCTGATTTACTTTTGATGAAGCGTCAATTCATTTTTTTCTTCAGCTCTTTGAAACGCAGAAATAATCCCCCGGCTCTAGTGACTAATCAACTCTCTATCCTTTAACAGTGAGAGTAATTAACCATCGGAACAATTTACCAAGGGTCATAGTAGATTCTCATTTTTCAAACCAAAATTGGCTGGTTTTCTAAAAGATCCGCTCTAGGGATTATCTGGGGGGCGTTCTCTGTCCTGTGTAATACAGGGGGGCTGAGTAGGTGATCACAATGGGCCCTTTCTGGCCTTGGAATCCAGGAATAGATGGCAATCTCTGGATTTTTTCTTGTGATTACCAGCAGACTCACTGGATCATATTTTTCTGGCTCACGTCTTTCCCCCTAGTTTGAGATGGGGAGTAACAGGAACCACCCCCAACCGCTGGTGCGCTCCCTGATCCTAGGGGAAGACATCGGCTGACATGGTTAATTGCCCCTCAACGGCCACAAGCACTTGGGCCTGGTGATTTATGTGGGTTTGCAAGTCTGAGTTAGTTTTGTGAGCCCAATGCAAGAGAAGCCTGGTCATGGGCTGAGTCCCCACTGCGCTAGACACGCAGCACAGCCCCACACAGCTTACAATCCGAGTACAAAAGCCGCCGGCTGAGATCAGGGCCCTCTTGTGGTCAGTGCTGCTCAGGCAGTGGGAGTCCCTGCCCTGCTGAGTTTACAGTCCACTCTGAACAGACAACACAGAGAAGGGGGGAGAGCGCCGGGATAATTGTCCACGGTTGCAATTGATTTGGGGTAGCCAGTGGGAGACGCCCGCTGGGGACCTGATTTTCAGAAATTGCCGAGCACCCTCCCTCTTCAGCCACTTGAAACCCTTGGCCGTTCCCTCCATTTATCGGACGGGAAATTGTAACACAGAGCGGGGTAAGTGGCGTGGCAGAGCTCACGCCACCAGCCTGGCCTGAGCCCAGCTCTGCTCTACCCCAGCCAGCGTGTTAACTACATGACCATCCTTTCACTCATGCTCGTGGTTTTTACACCATCATCCTGACTCTCCCTCTGTAGCTTCATTGGGACGAGGTCCATTTTCATCAGTACCGCGGCCAGCTAAGCTGGGTTTGCCTCACTGGAGCTGGGTAGTACCCCCCTTCAGCAGTCTCAGTTTTAAGAATCAGGATGCACAAGAAGCTACCAGCTGGCCACCAGGCAGGAAAGCCTTGTGATCAATGTTCCCTCTAATCTTTTCCATCTATGTGCAGAATAAAGTTTTATGTGTGCACCAAGGCAGGTGTGAATGTGCACCACCAGTAGAAACCTAGCTGCAGGTGCTCTGCTAACCAGCTGGGTGGCATTGGGATCTCTCCTGATCAGCTGCACAAGCACACAGCTGACAGGGAACCCTGCTTGTGATTAGCACTGCATGGGGACTAAGCAAACCTGGACTCTGCTCTCGGCTGTACCGCATCACACGCTTTTAAGATCAAAGAGCTCCCTCTTCTCAGAAACACCCAGACATAAGCACTATAGCCTATCAGAGAACCTACCACCGCTCTGCACTTAGGATCATGGGTACTTCTCCCCAATTTGTCCACCCTCATGGATGTGTAGTGCCCCAGACTGGACAGTCCTGTAGGCAGGACTATGGGGCGGCATTGGGCAACAGCAAAACAACATCTCTTGCCATGTTCTTTGGATGTCCTCAAGACTCCTTCTCTGTTGCAGTACATAGTGAATTCCTTCTGTTAGTGCATTCCGCCTCGCAACGCACATCTGTAGGGTCTAGGAATTAGGTAATATCCCTTTAAATAATATAGGAACCCTGACTTCTATTGCACAATCCTCCCGAAACCTATCAGAGCCACCATGTCTATTCGTAGCTATGAGTCAGTGGAGTTTCTTCCTATTTGTAATGTTTCTTTTAAATGGTCCCAGTATATTTAAAGGGTCACGGCCCAATTCCTATACACAACAACATCTCATTTGACAGTCTTTTTCTTTTAAAGACCCAAAATGTGTTAAAAATCCGTCATCCATTGTGAAGGCCACTCTCTGGCTGGGTGTAAGCCCTTAGGGAGATGATCAGGTCACTTGAGGTACTAACAAGGTTTCCAATCTCCATTTCATCAGCAAATTCTGCCACACGGCTGGGACAGCCCTGCCTGCAGTCACCAGCAAATGCGCAGAGCATCAGTGGCCGCTGAAACACCCCTCCTAGTGATCCCTTCTCTCTGCATCCCATTGCCATGGACAGGTAAATGTCATTGGTTTTGTTTTGGCTTTCACCCACTCAGCCAGTCTGCTAACAAACACACAGACCTGAGTCCTAGCTCACCAGCCTCAGAACCAACAGCGGTAGTCAACATGGGCCAACTCTGGACCACTGGAGGCTTTCAAATAGACCCTTTTTCTTATCTATCTATCTATTCCCATCCACCCATCCATCTATCTATCTATTCCCATCCACCCATCCATCCATCTACCCCATCCATCTATCTATCTATCCCCATCCATCCATCCACCCCATCCATCTATCTATCTATCTATAGAATCATAGAGCTGGAAGAGACCTCAGGAGGTCAAGTCCAGACCCCTGCCCAAGGCAGGACCACTCCCAACTAAATCAACCGCACCAGGGCTTTGATAAGCCGAGACTTAAAAACTGCTCGGGATGGAGATTCCACCACCTCCCTAGGGAACCCATTCCAGTGCTTCACCCCCCTCCTAGTGAAATAGTTTTTCCTAATATCCAACCTAGACCTCCCCCACTGCAACTTGAGACCATTGCTCCTCGTTCTGCCACCCGTCAGTACTGTGAACAGCCTCTCTCTATCCTCTTCGGAACCTCCCTTCAGGAAGTTCAGGCTGCTCTCAAATCCCCCCTCACTCTTCTCTTCTGAAGACTAAACAAACCCAAACCCTTCAGCCTCTCCTCATAGGTCATGTGCTCCAGCCCCCTAATCATTTTGGCCGCCCTCTGCTGGACCCTCTCCAATGCGTCCACATCCTTTCTATAGTGGGGGGCCCAGAACTGGACACTATACTCCAGATGTGGCCTCACCAGAGCCGAATAAAGGGGAATAATCATTTTTCTGGATCTGCTGGCAATGCTCCTCTTAATGCATCCCAATATTCCATTAGCCTTCTTGGCTACAAGGGCACACTGTTGACTCATATCCAGCTTCTCATCCACTGTAATCCCCAGGTCCTTTTCTGCAGAACTGCTACTTAGCCATTCGGTCCCCAGCCTGTAACAATGCTTGGGATTCTTCCGTCCCAAGTGCAGGATTCTATACTTGTCCTTGATGAACCTTATCAAAATTTTTTGGCCCAATCCTCTAATCTGTCCAGGTCACTCTGGACCCGATCCCTGCCCTCCAGCGTATCTACCTCTCCTCCTAGCTTAGTGTCATCTGCAAACTTGCTGAGGGTGCAATCCATCCCCTCATCCAGGTCATTAATAAAGATGTTAAACAAAACCGGTCCAAGAACAGATCCTTGGGGCACTCCGCTGGAAACCGACTGCCATCCTGACATCGAGCCATTGATCACTACCTGTTGGGCCCGACAGTTTAGCCAGCTTTCTATCCATCTTACAGTCCATTTATCCAATCCATATTCCCTTAACTTGCTGGCAAGAATATTGTGGGAGACCATATCAAAAGCTTTGCTAAAATCAAGGTATATCACATCTACTGACTTTCCCATGTCCACAGAGCCAGTTACCTCATCATAGAAGCTAATCAGATTGGTCAGGCACGACTTGCCCTTCGTGAATCCATGTTGACTATTCCTGATCACTTTCCCCTCTTCCAAGTGCTTCAAAATAGATTCCTTGAGGATCCCCTGCATGATTTTTCCAGGGACTGAGGTAAGGCTGACTGGTCTGTAGTTCCCACCTGTGAGCATGGGCCAGACACCACCCTGCTAAGAGCTGGACATACCCAGGACAAGAAGAGGGGCCTTGTCCCCATGCAACTCACAGCGTGTCCAGCTGGGCCTTTCCCCCAACCCCAGGGCACGGCCCTCAGAGAAAACTGCTCAGTGCAGCAGACAGGCCCTTCTCCAGTCCAGGCCATTCTGTCGGCTCATATGCCGCACTCATCACACATCCTAACTCACCTAGTCCCTGTCACACGTCTCTTCTCTCCTCCTCTCCCAGGGCGACAAGGGTTTGCGGGGAAGTGTTTTGGTTTGGATTTTATATTTGTACTAGAACGTTTACCCAGGGTTGCTCGGGTCCTTAACTCAATTAAGTTTGTGCACTTACCCCTGCCTCCTGTTAATGACGAAGGGGAACAGCTAGCAATGTCCCCATATGAATCTGAAGGGGGTCTTCAGTCCCCCCTCCTTAAAAGGCGCCTGGGGGTACGAAGCTTTGGGCTGGGGCAGTCCCAGATTGGGGGGCGGGGCACCCCCAGGCAGCCTCTTTCATCTACCTGGTGATTCTGCCTCTTTTCTACATAATTTTATGAGACGCAATCCCATTCCAAGCACATCCCATTTTCCTGGCACCACCAAACCCTTATGTTGCTTTGAGTTATGGTAAGAGGAAGCTGCCTACCAAATTTGGTGTTCCTAGCTCTTACCATTTAGGAGGAGTTCTTGAACCAATAGACAAACAAACAGACAGACACACTCTAAAATCTATCTATCTATCTATCTATATTTTAGAGTGTGTCTGTCTGCTTGGTGTCTGTCAGCAAGTCCATGTTCAAGAACTCCTAAACGGTAAGAACTAGCACCACCAAATTTGGTAGGCAGCCTCCTCTTCACCTAACTTAAAGCAAGGTGAGGGTTTGGTTGTGCCAGAAGAACCGGACGCCCCAGGAAAAGGACTGTTTTCCATAATATGCCAACGGAGGGGCTGCTGTTCGGAGGGATGCAATATGAGAGTGGCCACTGGGGGCAGCGGGCCTGTGGGGGAGAGCGCTCCTGCAGCCTGTCCATGGGGGAAGCTGCATGATTAAGGGTGTGGCCAGCAGGGCCGGGGCTCCTGCATGTTGCCTGCCAACACACCGAATAAGTAGCCCTGCAGCCCCAAACCTATTCCCCGCTCTCCCAGCCCTTGGCCACAGCACTAGAGGTGGAAGAGAGAAAAAATGCCCCTGGTGGCTGCAGGACTTGGGGGGCTGCGTGGGAGATAAAAGGGCCCCTGGAGGCTGGAGAGGTGGATGGGAGAGACAAAGCCTGTGCTGGTATGGACCTGCTGCCCTGAGCCCCTTCTCACCCCCCAACCCTCACTCTTGCACCCTAGTTCCTGGGGGGATTCATTGCACAGTCTTAGGCCTTGCCCAAGAGGGCTGTATCTCCTTGTTCTTTAAGGTCGTCTCAAGTCCTCATCTCCCTCCCAACTCCCTGCTTTATTGGAGGTTTCCCAACTGACAAGGACCCAGACTGTGTCTTGCAGTTGCATCCAAGGCACTGCACCACCATCTCCATTCTCCTGAGCCCTGGCCTTGTAGCATCTCAGCGGCAAGGCCAGGCCACAGCAAAAAGGGTAACGACCTGCCAGCCACCCCCAGGCCAGGCGCTAAGAGCTGGTCTTGACAGCTGTCCTTCCCCCGGCAGAAAAGGGATGCCATCCCACAACCTTTATCCCTGCGTTAGCCCCAGGCTGTGTTGGGAGCCACGTTTCCGGATGAACCGGGATAATGCCAGGTAAATCCCCATGCAAATAACAAAAACACCTCCATCTCTTTGGAAGGCCGCTGCGTTCCAGACTGAGAACCTCAGATGTTCCTGCCTGGCTGGTAGAACTTAACATAGTGATACCATATTGAATTTGTTTTCAAGAGGAAAATCCAATATTCTGTCTGCGATTCCAGCCTCTGTCGCTTTTGATTCTAAGGTTATCCTGGGGAAATGCTCCTTGCCCTGCACGTCTACCTCCCTTTCCATGAAAACCTGGGTGGGAGGGATGGTTCTTTTGAAGCTTCATAATTTTTCATGCAAGGAAGCAATTTCTTTGTTGATTCTTGCTTAAAGCTGTGCTCGCAGATATCCCCAGACCCCACAAAGTCTGCCTTGCAACTCCTCCGCAGCAGTACTTAAGCACCAGCAATGGGATTTTAATAGATGTATTTTCAAATTAGTTCTGGAGCTTTCAAGACTTATCAGTTAAATGAGCTTTTTCAAATTGATTCAAAGGTCACTCGGAGAGTTTTCTCTTCTCTGTTATCTCTCCCTTAAGGTTTCAGTGGCAATTGGTGAAAATAAAATAAAATAAAATAAAATAAAATCAATGCCACAACCACATACAGAGAAACAACGAGTAAAAATCTGCACCTGAAAACAACACAGTAGAAACAAAACAAAACAAACAAGATCACTGCATCCACTCATGCAAAGTGAATTCTGATCTACTTTTCGGGCACATTTTATGAATGTGTTTCCTTTGTAAGACACTGTTCAAGCTGTAAATGAAAGGGCTGCTTCAAATAAGTGTGAGCAAGGAGATGAGGTTTTGGATGGAATATCTGGGTTTTCAGATTAATAACAAAAAAGGGGGAAACAATTATTCTCAATAAACAATGCATTTTAAAAATAGCCTTAAATTGCAACCAAACACAACAGTGTGAGGGGAGGAAAAAGCTTAAAATCGGATTATTTTTGCAGGGATGGAGGTAATTTCCTTATAGGGAAAAAAAAGATTTAATATTTAACTCACAGTAGCTTTTATTAGACTCCTTCTAGCCACTGCGATTATTAGCAAACAGAAAATACTTTGGCACTGAAACACCGGGAGAGTTTGAAACTAACAAGATAATGTTCGGAAAAAATATGGGGCCAAATTCGCTTCTAAGGATCTAACTTGTGTCCCTGTGGAGAAATGTAAAACAAATCTGAAATTAACCAAACCGGGGGGTGGGGGAAGGTAACTAAAGAGGTTTCTCTTTTAATTCTTTAAAATGGATCGTGAATGATGTTTCCACATTTCTACGTGGCTGATATTTGTATTTTCACATGAATGGACGGGAAGGAAAAGGAGAAGATTTCAGTATTTTATATTCTACCGAGAGCAGAATTGAAGCGAAATATATTCATGCACGTTTGGGAGTCTTTAAACAAACCAACGACGAATATTACTTGTTATTATTTTCTTGAATGAATCAACCTTCAAATCTGTAATAAGGGAGAAGGCTTAAAGAAAAGTAATTATTTTTTCAGCTCGGCGACGCTCCGTTTTTTAATCAATTGGCTTAAAATCAAGAGGTTTATTGAGGCGTTTTGTTTGGGTACATTTCACGAGCGATGAAACGGGCGAAATGTTTCCCATGGGGGGGGGGGGGCACAGGTTACAGCTGAACGCTTTCGTCTCTTCCTGGCGAGGGGGTTTATTTCAATTTCACTGTTTCGTCTCTTTCCTTCCGTTTCTCTGGTTTAGTCGTATAAACATTTCCCGCCGCACAATCGTTTTCCTCCCGCGCAGCCAAATTACACCCCTGGAACGCCCGGGCCAAAGCCCGCCCGCAATTCAGGACTCGGTTTGGGGGTTATTCGGGGGGCCTAAAATATTGGCCTCGCCGCTGCTGAGTCGTCTAACGAAGAAAAAAAATCGAACTAGGCCAGGTCTTAAAATGCCAGTTTTGTTGAACGCATTTCGATCGCAAATTCGTCAGCTGGGTAAACTGATGCCAAGAGGCATAAATCACAGAATTCGAATAGGGTTGTAGGGTGCACTGGTGGGTTGTGGATGTAGCGTGACCCCGGGAAATATTGATTAAAACAAGGAGGTGTCCTGTGGCCCCTTAAAGACTAACAAAAATCTAGTTGCGCATCCGTTTTGGTGGGAAGCAGCCCTCTAGTTTACGCCCAAATGTTCTGGTCTTCCTTGTTCTGCTGAAGCAGGCTAACACGGTTACCCCTCTGAACTCTGTTCATTATATTAATTTAAATGATAGGCTACAATGCCATCACACACGTGCATGCATCACATTGTACATGTATGTACTAAGCAGGGTCTGTGTTATTAGCATGTAATCATACGACACGGATCTATAAAATAATACAAGTCTGGGGTTACAGACGTGTGAAGATACAAAACGAGTGTATGGGTGTGAGGTGTGATATGGGATTATCGCTATCAAATACGTTGCAATCACTGATTCACTTTGAGATGGCGTGCCTTTTAAATACGCGCGCATACACCTCCTCGCATTAAAACGCATCACTTAGCGATATACGATACGGGGCGTTTTAAAGCGCTTTGCAAAGCGAAGGCAACCGGTTGCGGGGTGCTAGGCACGGCGCGGGGAGCTCTGAGCCAAAGCCCCATTGCAAGGGGACTTGCTGGGCCTCGGGCGGTGAAATTCCAAACCCACAAGGGACTCGATGGGTGAGCCTAAAGCGGCGAACAGGAGATGGTGTCTGGGGGGCGGTTTACGGCAATCAACTGTTTCGGGAGTAGCTGCGTTTACACGGTTATCGGAGTCGTTGCGTATTAATGGCTCGGCCTGTGCGTGGTTTGGTTTGTGAGGGAGAGCACACCACCCGCAGGCTTGGCTGGGTGTTTTTCTGCCCCAGGCTCAGACTTTTTAGCAGGTCTCCCCAGTGGGAAAGTGCAGGCCAAGCCCTGGGCTCGCCAACTGGGCGAGGACCCCGGATTTCCCCCGCCGCTTTCCCAGCTGTTGGAGCCTGTGAGATACAGCGCAGATATTGACACCCTTTAGGAAATATTGATCGGAGGCCATCGTTAATTAAAAGCGAAATTCAAAATATGTATCGGCCGGAGCGCATTAGCTCGTTCCCTGCAAAACGCGCACACACCCGCCCGCACACACACACACACACACAAACACACACACGCCCGCGCGCGAGCACACACACATACACACACCCGCCCGCACACACGCGCACACATGTGCAAACGTGCCCACCACTCCTTACACTCAGTTGTGCCTAGGGCGGACTCGCTCAGGGATTGTCTATTATCCAGCCATCACACACCTTCCAACTGGGGACACATTTAAGAGAAGTTAATCGAAGTGTTTCGGGTGGGAAGTCAGCTTGGGTGGAGAGTCTGGCTGGGTTTTGCTGGAGGCCCCTCAAAAGGCACCTGTTAACTGGACAAAATTTCTACGAGTAGAGCCTTTTTTTCCCGGTTGTGCGAGTTATTTTTGCTGTGCGCGCGCGCGTGCGTGTGTGTGTGTGTGTGTGTGTGTGTGTGTGTGTGTGTGTTGCTTTATTGTATTGAAACTCGCCCTCCACCCCCCACCATGTAGCTGCAGCAAACTCAGAAGTGAATGGAGCAGTATGAAAAGGGGGGTGTTATGTCGTATTATATATAATTCGTGAGCTCGCTCGATTAAAGATGCTGAGGGGAGAGGGGGGGATGAACTGCGGCAGGAAGTAAACACATATTCGTATTGAAAGTCCGTGAATATTTTACTGGAATCCTTTCTCTTTCTTTCTTTCTTTCTTTCTTACGTTTTCTATGTTCTTTTTGTGAAATATGCTATGTAAAGTACTTCCTTTAATAAAAGCAGGCATCTCTCCCTAGACAGATTAAATGCTTTTCCTAGCTATGTATATTTAATAGAAACGCGCACGAATGTACACTGTACTGAAGAAATATATACACATAAACAAAGTCAATGCAGTTCCCAAAGGTGTAAAACACACATATAGAGACAGAATATATACACACCCACGTACACATACACACACACAGAGATGTGTATACACTAATTGCGCTATTTAATTAATAGTTCGAAATATATTTAATATATACGAGACCAGATGTTACATACTTTGTATAGTTTAAGGGGGTAGCCGTGTTAGTCTGTATCAGCAAAAGCAAGGAATCCACTAACACCGCTACATAGCTATTACTAAGGAATCCAGTGGTACCTTAAAGAGTAACAGATTTATTGGGCATAAGCCTTCGTGGGCTGCAGCTAATAGTATTTAAGGAACACGGGGCGCCTCATAGTTTACATGCACACATAATATTCAATATTTACACAATATGTAGTTTTCTCATATTCCTGCACATCTAATGCAACCCACGTGCATACCGAAAATGAAGCATGGCTGCATGTAAATATGAGATCTAAGTATTTTATAAACACACACACATCTCCGGTATCTATTTCCATCATACACACAAAAAACAATCTCTAGGCTCTCTAACGTTTCGCGAATGCGATTTTTCCAATACATCGAACTGAACGTTTTTCAAGTATTATTCAATATCACAAACTTCCAACCCACCTGAGCACAAAGAAAGCGCGAAAAGAACGAGGACCCTAATACAAAGTCTATAATGTCTCTTTTCGGCGCCGGCTTTTTAACAAAAAGAATCCTATTGACTTGCTCATAAATCTGATCCCGCGGATCAAAGGGTGTATAAAGCCTTTTTTGATTTCTTGCATGCGAGTGCATCTCATAGGAGCAGGAGGGAAAACACGCCGACTGATTTATTAGCGGAGGGCTAATTCGCGTTCAGGACAAATAAATAAGGTGACGGTGGAGTGATTGGGAAGCTCAACAGAAACAACCATGTTATTGACTTGTTTTGCCCCTCGCAAAAATAATCGCAGGTGAATTTTCTGTCCCGGCTCCATTAATAAATCTGTAGCCCGAATGGAGTTGGACACTTTTCTGATGGACCACCCATGGGTGCTAGAACGTGGATACGGGGGGGGGGAGGAGGGGGCTGGAAGCTGGAACCTGTATGTAATATACAGGGTCTCCAGTTTGGTCCCCTGGCTCTCAGCACCCCCATTATTCACAAGGTTCCAGCAACCCCGAAACCACCTATCGCATAGGGGCAAAGGGACGCCAGGATAGGACGGATCCCTGCCCTTAACAACCAAACCTGCTCACAGAAAAACCGACCAAGCACACACAAAAGAAACTGGGAAATGCCCGGGAATGTGTTTGAAGGGGGAACGTAATGTAGCGAGGTATTGTATGTCAAAACTGTCCTTCCAGATCCAAATGCAGAAATAGTAATAGACGTGTGGCTACCCTAGACAGGAAGGTATATTTCTACACACACACACACATATCTGTGCATGCAGACATATCTGTATGTGTATTTCCTTTGTGTGTGTGTGTGAGAGAGAGAGAGAGTACATAAGTACTGTTTCTACAATTTGACAAGGAAGCACACATGTAAAATACAATGCACAAAACTAATACATTTCCATTCTTTCTCTCCATATACGGAGGGAAAGCAGCACTGCTAGAAAGATATTGACTTGAACATGTATTTTATTTATGTATTTTTTAAAATTGTTCTTCTTCATAAAATTGTAGACCCAAGCTCTCTCTCTCTCTCTCTCTCTTACACACACACACACAATTTCCCCCCTTTCAGTTAAGGATTTACTTTTCCTAGTTAAACATCATTTTCTTTCATCCGCTCCCAGATGGGTCTGGGTCGAACGGATGTTTGTCAATACCTGTTCCTGCTGCATTGTTCCCACCACTGAGTCCTGCCAGATTTTCAGTTTCCTTTACTAGTTGTTTCACTGTGCGTGACTTACAAACCAGCCCAACCCTAGCCAGCCTCTGGATCTTCGCTAGGGCGCAGCGCTGGGAAAACATCCCGGACCTGGAGAGAAAAACCAGCTGCGGCATTTAAACTGATGCTACTTTGGTTTTCTGGGCCATAGAGGGAGGCGAGAGATCTGAGACTTGTTTGATAAACAATTCTTCACAGATGCCTCGATCATCCAGTGTTTAGAAAAGAACAGCACCACCACCTCACTTATCTACAGCTGTATGTAATTATACTTTTCCATGTAACTACCAGCCCCCCTCGATTCATACTAGTTAGGTAGCTACACTGAAATAGACACATCAATGGAAGTCTCTCTTTCTGGCTGTGTTACTGACCTCTGTTAGCCCTCCCCACTCCTCCCCCCACAGGGATACCGCACTCCGTAATGAGTCGACTGGAGGGGTCTATAAATTGTCCTCGCCTGTCTGCTGAGGCATTGCACGTCCCTGGTTAGCTATGTGATGACCTTTCGGGGGGGGGCGGTGGTCTGGGGACTTGGGGCGCCTGGATCCCAGTTGAGGCAGTGGGGAAGTGGTGGGGGCCGAGGAGGGGAGAGGAGAAAGGAGAAGAGGCCTTACCAAGCCCAGCCCTGATCGAGACGGATTCAGACACCAACCCCCAGCGCACCGCGCCGGGACAGGGCCACATCACCTGCTCCCGCGCGGGGCATAGAGCCCGTGGCTTGAAGTGGCTCCAGTATTCACGGGGTTCAGTGGCACTCGGCACCCCCGCTATAAAACTGTTCCAGCCCGCCTGGCGCTGGGGGACAGCTCCCCCCCTCCCCTCCCGGCTTTCACACCTCGGCTTTAGTGCGCTTGGAGCTATGGAGCGGTGCTGGGGGAGACGCTGTGACCAGGGACTGTTACATAAGCGCTTCTGCGGGCGCACAAAGCCGAGGAGAGAGATGAAGGCAAATTCGATTTTGAGCTTGCAACAGGGTCCAGATAAAACCATCGCGGCTTTGAGCTAGTTAACTACATAGCAAGTAAGTGACTGGTGGATAAAAGTGACAGATAGTTGTGTCTGGGGATAGATAGATAGATGGCGGGGATGGGGATAGATAGATATAGGGTTAGATGAACAGATTTCTATGGGGGTAGATATATTTGAACGGAGATAGTAAATTAATGGATGGGGATGGATAGCTAGCTAGAAAGACAGACAGGTGGGCAGATATGTGTGGGGCTAGATAGATAGATAGATATTGTTTGGGGACAGATGGACAGATGTGTACGGGGCTAGATAGATGCTGCCTGGAAACACCTCCCCGGCCATCAGCCCTCTCTCCCCTACTGCTCGCGGCTACTCACAGCCTGCGCCGCTGCTCACCCGCTCCTGGCCTGGGGACAGAGGCGGGGGAGACCTATGGTCAGAGAGGTGCAGACGCCTCTTTGCTCTCTCAGGTTGTTTGGGACCGG
Organism: Pelochelys cantorii; assembly: GCA_032595735.1. Classification (NCBI taxonomy): domain Eukaryota; kingdom Metazoa; phylum Chordata; order Testudines; family Trionychidae; genus Pelochelys; species Pelochelys cantorii. Next base: position 3,492,379 of record CM064354.1, read on the forward strand.
GGGAAGCTCCAGCCTTCCTGCTGAGCCGCCTGCGCGGAGGGGTGGGTGGGACTGGGGAATGCAGCGGTAGCAGAGCCCGGCAGGGCAGAAGCGAAGCAGGTCGGGGCTTACCTAGGAGGGACCACTACAAGCCCGGGGTACGTAGCCGCCACGTGTGGGCGCGGCCAGCTAGCCACGTGGAGGTGACCCTCTGTAAGCGTAAGCGGGTGCCCGGGCTGTTACAGGCGCCAGGGCCTCCCCAGTCTGGGGCAGAGCTGCGTCCCACAGGGTGGCGATCACAACACGCAGTGCCAGGGGATTCAGGGAGACTGAAGGAGGGGGCACCAGGGAGCGTCTCAACTGGTGCTGGCTCTTACAGGACGGGGCAGAACACCCATCATGCCAATCTCGGCTCTCTCCATCCCAACCTCTGAGCAGCTTCAGAACAAATTCATCCACCTGCCAGGGGTAGGGTGGGAGGGGGTCTTCCTTAATCCCACCCACTGCAGCATGGCCCCCTCTCCAAGGAGTCTGCTGCAAGGTGCACCTGGGCGCTATTCACTCCTGCTACGTCTAACACTTCAGGCTTTTTGCGCAAGAACAGCTATTCTTGCACAAAAACTTGCAGAGCGCCTACACTGCACTGCACGCGTGTTCTTGCACAAGTAAATTTATAGGAAAGCGTCGGAAAACAGGGCTTCTTGCACAAGAATTATTCCTCTCCCCATGAGGAATAAGCCCTCTTGCACAAGAGCTCTTGTGCAAGAAGGCAGTGTGGACGGGCAAAAGGGGCTTCTTGTGCAAGAAACCCATATGGCTAAAATGGCCATCAGAGCTTTCTTGCGCAAGAGAGCATCCACACTGCCATAGGCCTCTTGCACAAAAGCACATCTCTTGTGCGAAAGCACATGGCAGTGTGGACGCTCTGTTGCCCAAGATGGCCATTTTAACCATAGGGGCTTCTTGCGCAAGAAATTCATGTTGCCTGTCTACACTGGCCTCTTCTGGAAGAGCTTTTGCGCAAGAGGGCTTACTCCTGAGTGGGGAGAGGAATAACTCTTCCGGAAGAAGCCCTGTTTTACAACGCTATACTGTAAATTTACTTCTGGAAGAACGCTCCTGCAGTGTAGACAGCCAGCAAGTTTTTGCGGATGAATGGCTGTTCTTCGGGAAGAAGCTGCCAGTGTAGATGTAGGGGATATCGATCTCTCACAACCCTTGCGACCCCCGAAGGGGATCTTTATACAACAGCGGGGGAGAGTCCCCATTCGCTGCTCACTTTTAGCTAGTCATGGAAGCCTAGGATGTTGGACATCAGTGTCATTCCAGTGGATAGAAAAAATGGGCCAGGGTCCTTTTTAGAGGGGACTTCGATATTTACTGCCAGACCCGCGGGTGGTGTAAACTGAAGTCTGTTGACTTCAGTGGCGTTATTTCAGTTCACGCTCGGCCCCGGTCTATACCAGGACGTTATTTCGAAGTAACCCTAGGACTTTATTTCGGAGCAACCCTAACCCTAATCTATTTTTCTCGGCTGCCCAGCGCCTGCAGTCCAGTGGATGGCTCCAGTCGCAGAGGAGCACAAGAAGTGATCTCAGTACAAAGTCATCTCTGGTCTAAATGTATTTTTCTATCCGTGTGCAACGCATAGGAACTTTCCTGGGAGTGCGGCAGCAGCGAACGAGGCGTGGAGGGCCGAGGGGGGTTGTTAATTCCATAATGGCGGCGTCATAAGGGGCCGGGGTGGGAGTGACTGATGATCACATGGGTAAACCAGCTGCGGATTTTACTGGGTTCAGTGTAACCTGGTTTTCGGCTTGTTTTCAACACCAGAAAGGGGGCCCAGCGCATGGCCTGGGTGCTCAAAATCTAAATACAGACATAGGCACCTGTCCTGTCGCATGGCCCTGTGTAAAGGTTGACTTGGAAAATTCACTTCAGGTTTCCCCCCCAAAATGCATTTCCAAATTGGCCCTCATAAAACCATCCCACAGTTGCCATGCTGCACAACGCACACGCGGAAGCGCACACTCAAACGCACACACAACCGCACACGTTCTCTCGGTGTGTAACATTTTCAACGTGGTTTCTTCTCTGTGGCTGTGTTTTAGGATGACCTGCTGGAATGCTCCCCTTGAGCTGAAACCCAGGGTAAGCTGTCTCTGACAGTATGGACACGGGTTGCTTGCAGTGTTGTGGTAGCCGGGTTGGCCACAGGAGGATATGAGAGAAAAGGGGGGTGAGGTCAGTATTTTACCCGACCAACTTCTGCTGGTGAAAGAGATTCGCTTTTCTTCTGATCCTGAAGCTTGCTTCTTGCAACAAGGGAAATAGTTCCAATAAAACGATATTACCTCAACCTACCCTGCCTCTCTTTTACACACACACACCCCCCATTTCTCTCTGTGTCTACTTGTGTATTAGGCTCTGCGTCTTGGGGTGTGTCTTGCAAGCGAACCTGCTTTTGGAGGAGAATGTGTACTTGTGTCTCTGCGTCCGGGAGCCCGTGTGTGTGTGTGTGTGTGTGCAGGTGTGTTTCTTCCTGTGTGCCTGAGGTAGTTGAGTGTCGGGGTGGCTGTGTGGGGCCCCCGGGCCCAGAGGACGGTCCCATTCCCACCTTACCCTCACCCCTCTCTTCGTAAGCAGAGTCTGAACCGGATCAAGGCAAGGGGGAGGCAGAAGACAGAAGTTTGCAGGGGTACATGCAGCACACACACACACACGCTTCCGCAAGGGAGATGAAGCTGGCAAGCCGCAGCCCACAGCCACACAAACCCGCCCGCTAGCGCTTGGAACCGAGGACTGTGTCAGACCCCAGCTTAATGGCGCGTCTGCACCCTGGCCCGGCGCAGGGCTGGAGAGAAGCTGGAGTGGAAAGAGGAGCCAGGCAGCAATTGCCGGTTTATAGGGGCCCCGCTTGTTTATCGAGCTTCTGTTTACCGCCTCTCGCTCGTGGACTCCTGAACCCGGCCCGGGCTCCCCGCGGGAAGGGCCAGGGGCGCGGCGAGCCTCCCAGACCGCCGAAGGGCTGGTCCCCAGGAGGCCGCATGCACGCACGTGGTGCTAGATGGAGACACCCATCGCGGCGCCCTTCTGCTGCTGGGGCGCTAAAGGGGAAGGGCCCAAACCCAGCCAGGCCCTTGGCGCCAGACTCCCAGAGCCCATCTCTAGCTCGCCCGTCTTCCCCCTTCGCTCAGTATTGAGATGAGATAAATTATCTCCCATCGGGATGTACGTTTCCAGATCTACCTAGCCCCATGCTGTCCTCTACATTTACCTCCTCACACCCCCTTTACCTCCTTACACCTCCCGGTGTCACCAATTCATGCGCCTCCTTGTTCACCACTTCACACCCCTCTGTGTCCCCACCAACACACAGCACAGTACTTATCCCTCTACACTCCCCAGCCCCGTAAGTCTCCCCGGTTTGCTGTGGTCCGTGGGGTCTCTCTTCAGCTACAAGTGGCAGGAGACAGCAGCTTATTGGTTCACTGCTGGCTTTCCTCCCTGCCCTGCTCCCATTCCGGCTCTCACCGCACAGCCTGTGGGGCAGAAAGCCAGGCAGGAACCGCCCCCCCAGCTGTGTGTGTGTGTGGGGGGGGAGGCTGCCACGTGGCACAGAGGAAATAGAGACTCCAAAGTGCTTTGATCGAGTCAGTTTTACAAAGACACAATCAGCTGGCGAGATTTCTTTCCGGTTCCTCGTTTTCCCGGTTCCCAGCCCAACACCCCCTTACGCACAACCCCTCCGGGGTGCTGCATTCTCAGCCTGAGATTTTAGGGGCTGGTTCCAAGGAAGTATTTTCAATCTCTCGTTTCTCTGTCACGTCAATTTCTCGCCCAGCACCAAGCCCCGGGCGCTCCCCGGACAGGTGGCCCGGCCCGGCCCGGCCTGGCGCGGCCCGGCCCGGCCCGGAAGGCTCCTTCCTCTCGGCTTCCACCTCGAGTCTGAGACAGTTCGAGCCCCCGTTTGCCATTTTCCCGGGCCCAGCCCCACGCCAGGCCAGTTGCTTTGTACTTTGGCTCCGCGATTGATTTTCTCTGCATCGCGGCTCCCGGTTCTCAGCCGCGTATGACTCGATGTCACAAGCCCCTCCTGCCCCCTCCCCCCACTCAAAATACAGTTGTGCTCTGGAGCGGCAATTTAAACAATATTTGAAGCCGGTTCAAAAAAAATCAATCGATTGGGGGTGACTGTGATGGATTAGGGATAGTAATTCGAATGTATCGATTTGAGCGGTTGAAGGAGTCCACCCCCTACCCCAGACCAATTCCACTTGCCATGTAATTACGCTTTTGAAAGGCAATCAGTGTAATGTATGCCAAGTGTATGCAGACGATATGCAGATCAGCTGCGGCGAAAAGCAAAGCCAGGAATAACGCAAGTCACTGCAGCTGAGCACAAGAAAAACAACCACACAACCAACCGAACACAAGCACTCCCAGGAAAAGAGAGGGAAATAGGCACAAAAGTTTCAGTGGGGTATGTAGACACTCCACACAATCCCCCGTGGTTCCTGCTCCTCTTTGGGCACATAACAGATACACATATTTGCAGTCACACTAAAGGACTCCGTGTATGTGTGTGACCAGCTGGTCCCAATGTGAACCCAACAGCACGCCCCATACCTGCTCAAGTGTCTGTCTAATCTGTCTAGCTATGTTGTTTCGAAATAACCTTAATTCGATGTATTCATATACAAATCTTCCATACAAAAACCAAAAGCAGTGACTTTTTTATTCCTTCTTGTCTCCAACCCTGCGATTATTCCAAAATAGCTCTGGGTAAAAGCGTCCTTTGAAATGACACCCTCGCCCTCTAAGTGCACAACGCCTCTACGCTGCCATTTTCAGCTCCTCCGGCTCCTGGGGAGTTTCTAAAAATATAGCTCGATGGTATTTTCTCACCTTCTTAAGGACGAGTTAATAAGCCATCTCAAAATTCCTTGCACAACCTCGAATCCATCGGCAAAGTGTTACCAAATCTAGCCAATTTCTCTCCTCAATGATTTGACAAATGTCAGTTGCAATAGTGTCCTTTAACTCCGTGTTTGGGAAGCTATTTTCATATTTGATTTTCCAGAAACACCCAAAAATTACTATCTGTTTTATTTTCTTTGTTTAAAGACGATGGCATGTTCCTGTTAACTTGGAAACGAAACAAAACCTTCCAGAAAAAAAAAAGCTCACCTTTCATAGAACTGAGGTGTATATTTACAACGCAGTGTATTTAATACGATGCATTATTTTTATTTTAATTCACCTTCTTTTAATCATGTTATTTTAGGTATATAACATAGCTGATATTTAATTGTTCGATATATTGTGTATCATGTAATACAGACGTATTGGTTTAACAGAACTGTATTTTATATATCTAATATAACCGATATTTTAAAATACTATGCAACATATTGCATGTTATGCACCACAATGTGATTTTAACATAACTATATTTTAATATATGCAACAAAGCAAGTACTTAATTGTATAGCCAACAGATTTTGATTAAATCACTGAAAATCACCCATGGCACGTTACCTCCCAATTCATAAAAAATAAGGTTTATAGAGAAATCCTAAGTCTCCTTTGTACTGGATGAGAAAACTAAAAAAATCCAAATTTGATTTAATAATTATAATAACGACTGAACATGTTCCAAGAACATGGTGAGTTCATTTAGTGCGTGGTTTTGTTAAGCCTTTTAGGTAAAATACACATCCAGAGAGATCCATATAGAATTTCCCTTGAATCTTCAAGCTTTGGAGGTGGGTTTTTTTTTTTAAATTTTGGTGAGTCAGAAATAAAATACCAACTGCTCAATTAGATTGAACAACGGGGGTACTTAAAAAGCCAATTGTGGCAGTGTTTAAATCTTTATTTACCAGAACCTTGTAAAGGCAGGAACAATTTGCATTCTATTAACTGCTTTTCAATAGGGCATCGACTGGAACTAAAGGATGCCACTATCTTGCCCTAATTAAAGAGCAACTGAATTACACTAAATACATATGAATACTACTATCCACCCATAAATAACCCCTGACATCTCGCTATGTGTGAGCAGCGCTTTATCAGATTCGTGTTCAGATCTGCTTGGAGCTCCTTGACACTAGATGGCCCACAGGGCATGTGGAATTCTTTAAAAATGGCCCAGTCCGCCCTCTTGGAGCCCACCAGACACAAACTGTCCTCAGGAACAGCCCTACCAATGGTCCACGCAGCCCACGCCTGTCTCTGGCAGTGATCAAGGCCAGGTGCTACAGTGGGAATTAACAGACCCAGGCAATCTCCAGTGATTTATCCCCTCCCGGCCAATCCCAGTTTCTGGCGGTTCTGAAATCCAAACCAGAGTTCGTCTTGATCATTCAGCCTAGGGAACAGTCTTCGCAGCAAGGCAGGGGGGTAACAGGACGTGGGAATATCATATGGTCAGAAGCAATGCTGGGTACACAGAAGAGAAGGGAGCGGGGGGAGGCGGGCAGGTATCAATAGTAGCTTATTTCAGCCTGGAGAGTCCTCGGGTGGACCAGCCCGAGCCGGCGTGGCAACAGGAGAAGAGAAAGCGAAAGTGGGTGATATGCAGGCAGGTTTGCATTGGCAGGGCTCTGTGCAAGCTTTGTACAGGGGCTGTGAGTCTGCAGGTCTTGCATAGGAATAGATTAACGGGGTCACTGTGTCTCCATGTGTAGAAAATCGATTTCCCCTTCTAGTCTATGTGCACAACAGGCGCATTGCATCTTTGTTTACGTTGCATTATAAATGAGCGCCCTGTAGAAAAGCCCCGGTTCGCCTTCCTCCACAGCCACGCAGGCAGAACAGACAGGACCTGTCTCTGGAGGGCTGGACCTGTCCATCGAGGCATCTACGTGTGTGCAGAACAGAGAGGAACGTGGATCCACACACACGGGGCCTTCCTACGGCATCATTTGTAATCACACACAGACGCCGAGGGCTGTGATACCGAGCGTTTCAACATGCGCGCACACACACACTGGAGAGTGTACACACGATATATACAACGATGCACGTCTAGTTGTATGCATCACGTGTCTAGCCAACCATATTTATAACCATGCAATTCACACCAGGTTGTAGACTGGACACATTCATTCCGCACAAGCGGGGGAGGGGAGGCGGGAAGAGGTAGAAATTCTATCAAGGAATTTTACCCCCAATTTTAACACAGAGAAGCAGAGCGCAGGAGAGCCACTAAAGAGCCCTGGAGCCAAGAGACAATGTGGGGGTGGGTTTATTTTTCTGCCACCGTCCGTTCCTTTAAAATAAAGTCAGGGCTGCATCTGAGCAGGGATGCTTCGGGCCAGGCAGCAACATTTCCCTGCTAGCAAAGACCCCTGGGCTTGCAAAAGCAAATCAGGCCCACGTCAAACGCCTCCAAATGCAAACGATTGCCCGGGCTCTAGAGAATTGATTGGCGGTGCCATTTGTAAAATGAAGGAGCGATCACATCGATCCATTGGGAAGGAGCGGGGGGAGGGGAACAGCTGAGTTTTGATTCATTCAGCAGCTAGAAGAAACAGGCCTTGGGGGCTGGCGTGGACAGACCGTTCAGACCTCGCTGGGGTCACTGATTTACCTCTCGGCATTTAGGGGGGCGAGTTAAGACCTCCCAAAGAACCAAAGCAAACACACAAGCACACCACCCCCCAACCAACAACAAACAAACCTGAGAAGATCAGGTAGGTAGTTGATAGAGAGAAAGACAGAGGGTGTGAGGAGAGCTAGCTAGCTAGATAGATAGATAGATAGATAGATCTAAAATTGAAACAAGTAACCTATAGCAATTGCATCCCTGATTCTTTAGACTGTCAGGAGCATGCTGATCGGAGGAGATTTCGATGGGGGAGCTATCACATTGGTTTGAGGGGAGGTTTAGGTTAAATATGATCTCCTTTTCTGTGCGATCGGTTAAAGACTTGAAACACCCACAGAGAGAGGGAAATAATAATGCAGCCATCCGGCACAGAGCTAAAGGAGAGCACGCCGTGTGTGTGTGTCTGTGTGTGTGTGTGTGAGAGAGAGAGAGCGAGAGCACTGCTTGGAGCGCTAGCGAGGTGTGTCGCACCAATGCTGCCCGTGCAAAGGGGGTCTTTGCTGAGGGCTGCTGGTGCAGACCCACCCCGGTCCTCTGGGGTTTGCTGCAATCAGCAGTACCCCCGCACGGCCCCGTGCCGCTGCCCCCCTCCCCCCCCGGGCGTCCCCCTACCTGCGAGCCTCAGCGCCGACATCCTCTGGAACTCGGGCTCCTGCAGCCACTTCCACATCCTGCGGAAGGTCTCCCGGCCGGACTTGAGCTTGCTCCAGGGCTTGGGGTTCCGCAGCAGGTCGGAAAGGGTCCCCTGAGAGCGGCACAAGATCCGCTGGGCGAAGATGGCCTGCGGGATGCTGTAGCGCTTCAGCTCCGCCGTGATGCGCTGGGCCACCTCCTTGGTGTTGATTTCCTCCACCTGCCCGGAGCTGCCGGCCTGCGAGCCCGAGGTGGACGCCTGCCTCTCCCGCTCGCCCAGCAGCGAGGCGCCGGGCTGGCCGTGGGGGTGCCCGTGCGGGTGCATGCCGTTGAGCGGGGCCATCATGCCGGCGCCCGGCGCGCCCAGCCCGCGGGCCAGGTGCTCCTCGCTCCGGGAGAGCATGGCGGCGTGGGAGTCGAAGCCGTTGGGGGAGAGCATTTTCTCGCCGGCCAGGTGCCCCCCGGGGCCGTAGGGGGCCAGCGGCTGCTGCGCGTTGTGCAAGGTGCCCAGCCCGTTGGGCAGCGGGGAGAGCGGCTGCCCCATGGCCGGCATGTCCTTGGGGTAGTGGCCGTAGAGGTTGCCCATGGAGGAGAGGCCGCGCTCGTCCCGCATGAGGGTGAAGCTGCCGCTGACGTTGGCCGGCAGGCGCTGGTGCGGGTGGTGCGGGTGGTGGTGCGGGTGCGGGTGGTGGAACTTGTCCGAGACGGTGGAGATGGGGGGCAGGTGCTGGAGCGGGGTCAGCGTGGTGTAGGTGCTGCTCAGACTCATGCCCGAGGGAGACTCGCAGGCCATGCTCATGGCCGGGTGCAGGGGCGCCGCCAGGCTGTGCTCCGCCCGGTACTCCCCGGCGCCTTCCAGGATCGAGGCCATGCTGGAGACCATGGCCGGCCGGCCGTGGGAGACCAGGTTCCGGTGGGCGGCCGGCCGGCCGTGGGCCGGGCTCATCAGCTCCCCGGCCTGCGCGTGGGACACGCCGTGCAAGCCGCCCAGGCTCTCCATTGTAAGTTCCATGCCGGCTCGGCCCCCGCCCCCCGCCCGCCCGGCTTAATTCAGGGCCATCGATCTGCCCCCCTCGCAGTCACGCCGGCATGGCCGGGCCTCTCTGGCGCGCCCCCCTCCCGTCCCCACCCCCTCGCCATGCAACGCCCGGCCGCGGTGGGTGCGCGCGGCTCCGCCGGGCTCTCCGCGGGCTGCGGCCGGCCGGGCTCTCCGCGCTCTGTGGCTGGCGCTGGGAAGGCGGCGGGTTGCATTGAATCGCAGACCTCCAGCCAGCCTCAATCTCACAGCCAGCAGGGCCTGACGTCAGCAGCTCCCGGCTCGCCGCACGCCCCCCCCCCCCTCAGCCCCCCTCCCCGCTCAGCTGGTCAAACTATAACTTGGCGCGGGCAACGCGCAACTGGGAAATAAATGAACTTCTGCCTTGCGGGGCTGCACCCAGCGCCCCGGCCCGCCCCGGCCCAGAGCGCAACCGGCTTCCCCGGCCCGGGGCGCAGCCAAGCCGGGGGAGGTCTGAGCGCCCAGCGGCGTGTCCCAGGGGAGAACGGATCGGGTTTGAAACACACACACAACATGGCCAGAAAACACCTTTGGCTCGCTCTCTGCTCCCTCACACACACGCGCGATTAATGGGTGGATGATTCATGCCTGAAAAGGGGGGATTGGGAGGAGGTGTAATTCTGAAAGGAAGTGCATAGGAGAAAAAAAGTTGATAATTGTGGACACAGTGTGAGTCAGCTTCTCTGTCTGTCTGTCTGTGTATAGCTCGTATCTACTACACAGTATATGATCTATCCAGCTTTTACGTTCGTTAATTTCTCGATCGATCGATGCACATGCCGGCCGGCTATTGCACAGATGTGTGTGTGTGGCTACACACACACGCAACTTCACAAGGTGCACTCACATTCACAATCCGTTTCCCGGCGTGTGTTTCGGGGGAGCTGTGTTGCGCCGTTCAGGGCTTCCGGGAATGCCTCACCTAGGGTGTTTTGCAGACACCCCACCTTAGGGCTCGTGCTATAGGGAGCGCAGGCTCGCGGGCCATCCCGGCTCCGTCCCCACCACCGATCTGACCCCTAAGGCATCGATCGCTCCAGATGCGGAGGGGCGGGAGGAAGCGCTCCTGGCTCTCAGCGTGCTTGGCTCACGGCTTCCTGCGGAGGGGGGGAGCGGGCCAGCTCCGGCTCTTTGGCACGCGGGGAACATCGGATCCCACTTCGGGCTGGGCTGGGCTGGGCTGGGCGGCCGAGGAGCGCCCCTCTGCTTCGCTCCGGGCCGTTCACGCGCCCAGGGCGCTGGCTCTGGGGACCTGGGCACCGCAGTGGGATGTGGCTGGCATAGCCCTGGTGACCTGAAAGTGCCCGGCGGCTCAGGGCCAGCCATTGCACAGGGGTGGGTGTGTGCGTCTGTGTGTGGGTGAGAGAGAGAGCGTTTGCAACGCACACACATGTATAGACAAACATATGAACATGTATGATACACACGCCGTCAGGCGACCTGCAGACAACAGTAACTTTACTCGAGTTTTCTTTTCCACTTGCGCAAGTCTGTGTACCAGAGAGTTCCTTGCGTGATCCGCTCAATAGGATCCTCGGTGTTATCGGGTTTCTGGCCTTGTACGAAAGAAAGATAGATAGAGCGTGTGTGGGGCGGGGGGAGGGGAGAAGAAAGAAAGAAAGAAAGGAGATATATATAAAATAAACAAATATAAATGGGAAGGAAGGAAGGAAAGAAGGGAGGGAGGCTTTCCGGGTCCAACCCGTGTTTTGATCATCTTTAAAACTTGCTTGCAAAACACAACACGCACTCTTACTTGAGACCCGCACCAAGAGCACAGTAGCTGGTAAAATGACAAATACAATATTTCCGCGGCAGGAATGGATTGCTCTCTGGCAATGAAAGACAGGAAGGAACCAACAGACTGTACAGACCTTTGCAATAACACACACACACACACACACCCTCACCCTTTAAGGAACTCCTGTGCTTTAAATTCAGATCAGACACATACATTAGAGAGAATCTTAGAGAGCGAGACAGGAGGTGAGTGTGAGACAGTAAAACGCAGACATGAGCTGTAGACAGACGGGCAGACAACAAAATATCATCCCGCGCCTTTCCAGGGAAAAAGCAATATTGAAATCGGAGAGCATTCTTGGCTAAAAAGAGAGCGAGAGCAGACCAAAAAGGACACAGAATGTAGCTTCCATGGAGCCTCTAGCTAATATTTAAATTGATATTGAAACAGTTCCAATATTTTCAGTCTGTTCTGAGTCCTTTCAGGTCAATATATGCTGGTTTCCAAAGCTTTATTGGACTATGTAAAAAATCTATAGCTTACCATTTTTAAAGCATTACTAACTATTCTGGAGCTTTGGATTTAATAAGCGCCATCAATAAAGGACACGTCTATTCCTTTGGAAATCATCCTCCAAGCCTCTAAATCTATTACAGTAGCCTGCATGAGACCAAATCATTGTAATGAGTTGGGAGGGGGGGGAGGGGAATAGAAGTCTCCATTTAGCTGCTATTGACTCAGATGCATTGCACCAACTAACCCTCCCAAACCAACACCACAAATGCAATTTATGGCGGGGAAAAGTCATTTTGACGGGCTGGATTTTATTTTAATCATTGCCAGTTTTTCTCCTTTGCTCCACTTCTTTTCCTCGGCATCCCTGGTCAATTTCTTTCTGGCAGACTAGCGCCCGAGAAGTGCACAGAAGGGCAGCAGGCAAGCCCAGACCAGGGGTTATGCTCTGTGGATTGTATATTTTATGGGCTTTTGAATCCCTCCAACCTTTGCATCGAAAGCAACCCTGGGTCTGACTGGACGCCCCCGGGGATCTTCTAGCGTTCACCTGGGTATATATTCCTGCAGCAACATGATGACCATGTCGCAGCAATGCCGCTATAATACCCTGACACAAAGCCCCCTAATGCACATTTCCTGCGTGCACCTGCTGCGTTTCTCCTCCTTCCCTTTCAACGTCGGGAGTCCACAGATCTCACCAAAAATCCGAGCTGCAGAGCCTGAAATCAGGGACCAGCTGACGCGAGGCAGTCTCTTGCTGATCAGAAACGGCAAAGGGAGTCTTGCTATCATAATAATAATTAATAATTAATAAATAAAGGGAAACTCTGCCTCAGTGCAACTACAGGGCCAAGCTGCATGGATATGCAGATGACTTGTTATGAAAAAATATTCAGAACGGTGTCAATGCATTCAGTCTCTCCTTTTCCCCGATTAGGAAATAGCTCCTACCTAAAATGTGCCATCTGGACAGACTTTTGCTCTCACCATAGAATCATAGAAACATAGAGCTGGAAGAGACCTCAGAGGGTCATCAAGTCCAGCCCCCTGCCCTACGCAGGACCAATCCCAACTAAATCAACCCAGCCAGGGCTTTGTCAAGCCCAGACTCTAGGAATGGAGACTCCACTACTTCCCTAGGTAACCCATTCCAGTGCTTCACCACTCTCCTAGTGAAATAGTTTTTCCTAATATCCAACCTGGACCTCTCCCACCACAACTTGAGACCATTGCTCCTTGTTCTGCCATCTGTCACTACTGAGAACAGCCTTTCTCCATCCTCTTTGGAACCTCCCTTCAGGAAGTTGAAGGCTGCTCTCAAATCCCCCCTCACTCTTCTCTTCTGCAGACTAAACAAACCCAAATCCCTCAGCCTCTCCTCATAGGTCATATGCTCCAGCCCCCTCATCATTTTGGTTGCCCTCCGCTGGACCCTCTCCAATGTGCCCATAGAAGGGATGAGCTGTAGTCCAGCTCTTTCTTTTCTTTATCTTTGATAGCAATATAAAATTAATCCCACCACCATCCATTCTGGTAGGCCACTTCAGCTCCAAACATCAGCACCCATCGGGGAAGGGGGGAGGGGGAGACGGCTTTCCAAATCTGGTTGAGAAGGAAGAAACCTGAGATGGATCCTACCATCAAGTTCTACTCCATCCTCATCTGGGCAGAAGATGTCCTTAAAGAGCAAAGAAATAACTGGTTCCACCTATGCCACCACCTCAAACCCATTTCTGTAGTGGTAACATACATAGGAATGGCCATAGGGGGTCTCACTAATGGTCCATATAGTCCTGCCTAGATCCTGTCTTCTGACAGTGGCCAAAGCTTCAAAGGAGTGAACAGAACAGGGAATCACCAAGTGATCCAGCCCCTGTTACTCATTCCCATCTTCTAGCAAACAGAGTAGGAACACTTCAGAACAGACAATGAGGAATCCTGTCTACACAGCGGTGCTATTTTGGGATAACATCCATTATCTTAACAGCATGCCAGTAATTTCAAAATAATTTCAAAAAAACAGGCATCTTATTCTGGCTTCCTGTAATCTTTGTTGCACGAGGAACAAGGAAGTGCAGAATAGTGCTTTATTTTTAAATTTGGCACTGTGTAGACAGTGCCAAATTTCAAAATAGGCTATCTCGAAATAATCTACGCAATTTGTGTAGCTCAAATTGCATAGATTATTTCAAGCCTATGTGCAACTGTGTAGAGGCATACCCTTAAAGACTACACAACAGGGCTAAATACGAAATAAACTATGCAACTTGAGCTATGTCAATTGCATAGCTTAAGCCAAACTAGCTTACTTTGGCTTTTGGTGCTGTCTACACAGCAGGAAGTTGGAAAAAGAGCACTCTTCTTTTGACTTCCCTTACTCCTCCTAAAATGAGGGTTGCAGGAGTTGGAGTAACAAGTCCTCCAGCTTGACATTATTTTGACATTCTGTCAAAATAACTGCTTGTGTGCAGACATGGACTATGTTATTTTGGAATAACATTAGTTATTCACCCTTAGGGTGCATCTACAGAGTGGTGCTATTTCAGGCTACTTCCTGTATCCCGAAATAGCATTTTCTGTGTCTTGACAGTGCACCCATTATTTTGAAATAGCTTTCAGAAAAACAGGCATGCATTTCTGACATCCCTGTAAATCTCATTCTGCGAGGATTAAGGGATGTTTCAGAATAGTGCTCTATTTCAAAATCTGGTGCTGTGTAGACAGTGCCATATTTCAAAATACGCTATTTTGAAATTAACTTGAAATAAGTTTATTTCTAGCTAAGGGTGCAGTGTAGACACACCCTAACAGATGTATTTGGGCATAAGCTTTTGTGGGCAAAGCCCCACTTTGTCAGATGCATCTGTCTTTAAAGTGCCCCAGGGTTCCTTGTTGTTTCTGTGGATACAGACTGCCCCTCTGATACTCCCAAGCAGGGTTTTGCATCCCTTTCCCTGATTCTAGGTTTCCCTCCAGCATCTGAAATGCCCCTGGGGACAGGCATCTAGGAAAGGTGGTTGTCCTACAACCCACCCACCTCCAAATCCCCACCTGCTCCACTGGTATGAGCTGACGGGGTGCAGAACCCCACCGTGCCCTAGAACCAGCTGTGGGCAAGGGAGGGGTGTGTGGAATTGCTTTTCCTCCACCACCTCTTGCATCCTATGCAAGGGCCAAAGGAATCTGTGGTGGCCCAGAAGGGCATCATGAAACAAGGATTCAAGGATTTGGACAGCCTCAACTCCTGCCACAGAGTGGGAGTGTTGGAGCCTTGGAAGCCATCCCGGGGCCATGCCCTCTGTAGCAGGAGGGGTGTGAGCAGCAAGGCATTTTGAAAAGTCTCCAAGAGCTAGCAAGGAAGGCTGCAGGCGGGGAAGCACAGGCCACCTTGACCCCACCTTTCTCCAGCATAAAAGAGTTGTGCAAGTAGGCCCCATCTAGCACAGCAGTGGTTCCCAGTGCCCTGGCCCAGGGAGTCACAAGCAGGTTGGGTGTCTGTGCTCACACCTCCCGTGTTATAACTCTAGGACAGGGGTTCTAAGCCATTTTTGCAGGAACCTCCTTTGAAAATATTCCAGGATGTGATGACTCCCGCCCCCCAGGAAGTGAGGACCCCCCCCCAATACCAAGCCACCCTTACTACTGAGCTGCTGCTGGTGGCAGAGCTGCCTTCTGAGCTGGGCACCCGGCCAGCTGCCACCACTCCCATAAATCCCCCTGCAATAGTCCCGAGACTCCCTTTAGGGTCAGGACCCCCACCTGAGAAAGGCTGCTCTAGGAAAAGTTCCAGTCATCTCTCCAAAGTGTGGGGGGAGGAGCAGAAAATGCACTACAGCTGCCCACCACTGGGGGCAAAATGCCAGTGCAGGGGCCTGAGTGGGAAAGTCCAGGGCCCTTTAATGGCCATGAAACCCGGAACACGCTGCTAAGCCGAGTATCCAGCTTGCGCCACGCCACGCTGCTCAAAATCCACCAGCGCTAGCTGCTGGAGACCGAGAATAGATCACTCCGCCCCGGATCTTTATTCAAGCTCTCACGTGGTCTCAGTCTCATTTAACCTTGAAGGGAAATCATAAGCCGAAAGCCCCCTTCCCACCGGGAGCTCTGGGTGTTTCTCCACCATGTCGGAGCAAAAAGAAAACGAACGGAAGTGAGCTATCACAGCGGTGCGAGACTTGATGAGGGACTACTTTATAATGAATGTGGATCACAAAAGGCGCGCTGAGCGCATAGCTCAGGGCTGAGATGGGTCTGGACCGGATTCTGATCGGTTACACTGGTCTAAATCCGGATTGACACCAGTGTCCCTAAAATCAGAATAGCTCTCTGTCTCTCTCGGTGTTTTTCTCTCTATCTCTTTTCTTGCGGAGCGGAGCCAATCAGAACAAAATGCTGTGAGGTCAAACCAGCACCGCCTTTTCTTAATGCAGACACAGGGCGCACGGGGCTGTTGTTTTTATGTCTCCTCCTCTAGTCAATAAAGCATCGTTTAAAAAAGAAGAGGACAGACAGAAACACCGGCAAAGCCCGTTTTAGTTTGGAGAATCTAGGGTTAATTGGAGCCCATGCAGAGTGCAAAATTGTGACGCTTGTGCCCGAGATAATAATAAATAATTATAATTCCGAACAACTCAGCATTGCAGCCCAAGGCCAAGTACCTCTCCTCCCTTTCACGCCCTCTGTGAACAGCATTTTTATTCAGTGCGCACTTCATTTGGAAATATCAGTCCCTAGACTCAGCCTCGTTCCAACTCATCATTTCTATTTCTTCTTTTTCAGCTGCTTCTTCCGGTTTCTTAACTTGGGCAGGAGGAGGCTGTGGAGGCCAGGACTTTAACAGGTTCCAAAAGAGCGAGATAAATACATGGAGGTTGGGTCCATTAGCCGGGATGGGCAGGGAAGGTGTCCCTAACCTCTGACAGAGGTTGGGAATGGGCGATGGGGGATCGATCACTTGATGATTCCCTGTGCCGTTCATTCCCGCCGGGGCATCTGGCATTAACCACTGTCCGAAGACAAGACACTGGGCTAGATGGACCTTTGTTCTGACCCACTTTGGACGTTCTTATATGTCTGGTCAGTTTTCATGTGTTTATAGTCAGTTTCTCTTGTATATATCTATTCAGTCTGGTATTTACTTCGTTATTAACCCTCTGCAGACAGGCCTAGGGGAATCCTTGTTAGGAAGGAGTAGGAGCTGGATACAGAACGGTCCTGTAGGAAGTGAAGCATCTCCCATATTTTGGAAGGCTCAGCTGCAGAGGGGGGTGCTGTTGTATTAAAGGGAGTACCAGCACCCGCGCCCCGGGAAATGTCACTTGTATCCCGTGGATCCGGTCTGAAATGGTGTTTGCATAAAGGAAAATACACGAAGGATTTGTAGCATAAAAGGAATACACAATCCCCCACTGCGACCACGGTTTGATCTCCAAATGGATTTCAGGCAGAAAGATTTGCGAAACCCGCCAGCAGACAGGAAGGGTGGAGGGTAGATCGGGGAAGCTGGGGGTGTCCTCAGTCCCAAAGACAAGGAAGGTTGGAATATGGGACACACACAACCCATGGATTGATTCTGATTAGTGTGTGTGTGTGTGTGTGTGTGTGTGTGTAAGGATTGGAATATGGGACACACAATCCATAGATTGAGTCTGACCAATGTGTGTGTGTGTGTGTGTGTCTCTCTGTGTAAGAGTGGGCCGCCAAAGGGACGGGAGTTGTTACAAGTTATTTATTATGTGAATTTTTTTCACAGCTCCCCCCCCCCCCCAATTTGTCATTCTGGGTTATTTTAAGCTATTTTTCGCGAAGGAAAAAACCTCTCCCAAGCAGCGTAATTACGCCCCTTAGCCAGGGAGATGGCACACTTTGATTGGAAGCCTAATGAATTCATAGCAAGCATGCAAAAGAGCCAGCACTCTGACAGAGAGGAGTGAGAAAGGATTGGGCGGGGAGGGAAAAGGAAAGAGGAAATCGAAATAAATACAAGGCAAATTGCGCTCAAAACCCGAGAGTGACTCGGGGAGGGGGAGTGGGTTACCCTGTGCAAAACCAAACAGAACAGCGCTTCGAAAATATTGCACGGAGTCTAACATAGCAGCCCGAACAAATCTATGCAGCAAGCTTGCAGCCTGACTCCTCCCACTTTTCCACGGACTTCAGTGGGACTTTGGTTTGAGTAAGGTCTGGCTCTGAACCTTGACAGCTTCTGGTGATCATTTCAATGACGCTTAATGCGCTTTATCAAAATCCAGCTCCCCCGACAGACTCTGCGACACCCCCATAATTCCCCCCCCCCCTCCGCTGTTCCATCTCTCCTGTGTTGCATTTCTGGGGAAGGAATGCACGTGGTTGCAGAAGCTTGTGTGTGTGTTTGATGCGGCTGCACTTGTGTGGCTAGGTCCGGGCGTGCACGCAGGAGAAATGTCTGGTGATATCGCCTGGAGATTGCTGCCAACACACGCTTGTAAATTCCTGGGATCTTCGGAAGCCAGAAATCTTCTCTGCACGATACCCCTTTCGCCTCTTCATTTGGCCCAGGGACTGACTGAATCCCCCAGCCCTCCCCGAGCTGAGGTTCACTGGAGGACTTTTAGCAATTAGTCAAATATAATTGAGCAAGGCTGGCGTGCCTTTTCCTCTCTGCAAGACACCCCGTTGCTCCTGCCCAATCAATACAATATCATTAGGCAAAAGGCTGGCAAATGTGCGGAGGCAGAGGAGAGGAACTTTAGGAATAAGCAGGATTTCTGCAACCACGTGCAGTCCTTTCCCTGAAATGCAACACAGCAGAGGTGGAACGCGGGGAGGTATGGGGGTGTCACAGAGTCTGTCGGGGGTGTGTATGTTGTGTGTGTGTTTCGGTAACAAGGGCGGGGGGCTCGGAGTCATTCAGATGATCATCAGACGCTGTCAAGGGCGCTAGAAAATCTGGGGTAGCCCGTGAGCTGCCTGGATTTTGGAGACGGCCCTGCCTAAGGGCTTCCTTTAAAACCTGCATTGCAGCCCTCGAACCCGGGCAGGCGACCTCCCGGCCCGCTCAGCCCCACCGGAGTCAGGCTAGTTCGAGTTCCCTGCCGCAAACAGCCTTCAATGGAGACCCGGTCCAGCCAGCAACGCCCACGCGGCCCTGTTTC
Organism: Pelochelys cantorii; assembly: GCA_032595735.1. Taxonomy (NCBI): domain Eukaryota; kingdom Metazoa; phylum Chordata; order Testudines; family Trionychidae; genus Pelochelys; species Pelochelys cantorii. The sequence continues at coordinate 3,511,053 of CM064354.1, forward strand.
CTGGGCCAGCCCACATGTCCGGGAGTCAGAGCATTGTAGAAGTGTGTCATAAACCAATTAACGCGCAGAACAAAACCCCACAATAATGCCATGTGGACACTTCACAACGAACGGGGAAAGAGAAAGCTACAGTACTGTGGGGTGAGGAGCTTTTTAAAGGCTAGATAGATAGGCAGGCAAACAGGCAGATAGATACAGAGGGTGTACGGGGCGAGATAGATAGATAGATGGATGGAGGGTGTGTGTGGGGATAGATAGATAGAGGGGGTATGTGTGGAGGAATAGATAGACACATCGATCGTGTGAATGGAGCTAGACGGAGTGTATGGGGATGGGGCTAGGCGGAGTGTATGGGGGCAGCTGGAGCGGTTACTCGGGGACAGCCAGAGAGACGGTCCAAAGCATCTGACACAATATTTCCTGTTTCCCCCCCATCGAGTTCAAATGTTCCCCCCGAAACTCTCTAGCCTGGCCCTGCACGCCCAGCAGCCCGGGACCTCTCATGGCCACTCGGAGCCTTTCAACAATTAGTTGAGCTGCAGTTGTGGAAGGCGGGTTTGATTCCATCTCCTCTAGCTCCATTCGACAGCTGCATCCTATTGATCCCCTTCCCTCTCTCTGTCTCCCCCGCGCCCTCTCTCCCTTCAATCCTCTTCTCGCTGCTCCTCCGAAGCCACGCCGTCAGTTTCACAACCCCAGGGCTAGCAGGCGCGACGGGCCGGGGGTTGCAGGGTGCCGGGTGCTAAAAACCTGCAGAGGAGAGAGAGGTTGGAGAAAAGGGAGAGTGGGACAGAGCGCGGGTAAGCAGGGAGTCTAGGGACAGAGGGTGCGATACATGGATCAGGATCTCCTGGACCGGCATCGGGGTAGGGAACCTGTATGAGTTTCCAGCTTGCCCCCTCGCCCCCGAAAGAATAAGAAGGAAACTGCCCTACCTAGAAGGGCCGAGTAAAGGGGATCGCTGACCAAATGGCAGCGCACTGTATTTTAGGGGCGCCGGGACCGAGCATTATTCCCATCAGCCCTGTGTTTAGACTGGGTTTAAACTTCCTCCCTGACTTGGAAGCTTTCAGGCGCGAAGATTTACTAGGACTGCGAATCTGAAAGTCAGCTAATAAAGCGTCCGTGTAACGGGGGCTCCCGAGGGCTTAGCTAACTTTGTGTTCTATGTAATGATGTTCACCTGTACCCAGCCCACACCGAGATAATTCTATAGCACACGTGTAGCGCACATATCTGTCTATGCATGCATCACACACCAGAGAGATTGTGCATGGCTGCAAAGGCTGAGACATGCCTTTTGAAAGGCTGTTGGGTATTGAGTTGCTTAGTTATATTCCCAAGCATATTATGTTTGCTTCATAGCTTTTCCTTCCTATCTATCTGTCTGTCTGTCTGTCTGTGTCAGTGGGCGTTGAAATATAGTTTAATTTTTATTAAAAAAAAATGGGAATGACGCACATCAATGCAATTACTCCCGGTTGGAATTCTCACTCCCTGATAACTCAGGTGCTGTTCAGAGCTGTTACTTTGTTTCGTCTGCATTTTTACAGGCTTCCTCCCAGTTCGAAAGAGCTACAAAGCAGAAGTTGTGTGTCTCGAAATGCAGCTCGAGGACTCATTGAGCAGCTTTGTGAGAGATCTGTCAAACACAGCCATCTGACCTCACCCGCAGAAATATCAAACCCCTTCTGCCACGCACAGAGGGTCGGAAGAACGAGGGAATATTCCCTTTGATTGCATATCTCCCACAGAAAATCAAGTTCCTTAAAGTTTCTTAAAATAACTACAAAATCGCCTGGCCCGTGAATTATTTAGTGCCTATTGAAAAGATCTCTTTGCAGATCCTTTCATTTCGGTTCCAAAATACGTTATACCCCAGGCTTCTGCCTACAGATGTCTCGATTTTACAACAATTAACTGTAAGGCAAACACCGTGGCAATTTCTGCTAATCGATTTTCCATACAATGGGCCCCAGATGATGTTTTAAAATGTGAGAAACTAGAATGTGTTGGTTTAAATAAGACTTTGACAATCAATAGCTTAATAAAAGGAAAACTTTGATAGTGGTTCTCGGAGGGAATTCAAACGCTTTCCCCTCCGAAACAAAACAAAACAAAAAATCTAAGCGGAGAAAGTTACTTCAGAACTTAGTTCCTTTCATCTGGAATCTTTGGGATTCTGCTTAGGAACTCAAACTTAGTAAACAAAATACTTCTTTCCTTATAAATGGTATAGACACATATCTGACTGAACGTGTGGACATCCTCACACACACAAATGTGCACATCTGTCTATTTATTAATGGACACAGACAAACAAAAGCAGATAGATAAATAGATGAAGGTATAGAGGAAACAGATATGCATATGTGTAAATATCTTTGTATATCTTGTATCTCTATCTGACTGAGTATTAATTATCTACTCGGCGTTTTGATTTGCCCCACGATTTTTTCGAAAAAAAGGAAGTTAGAGAACGACCCAGAGAGACACAGCCCGCGTCACACCTGTCCTGCCTTCTCCGTGTAACTACGTTCTCACCCACAAAACCCACGAGGAGTTGGGTGTATCTTAGGACGCCACGGAGACCCCCCTGAGAATTTTCACGCACAACGCTCCTCGGCGCACAAACTTTCCATTTAGCTTTTTGCAACTTGGGTTTTTGTTCTTTTCACCATTTCCCGTCCTAGCTTCTTTCCTTCCCCCCTCTCAGCTGCCAGAGGTAAAGAAACTGCGTTGCGATTCTGCACCACTGTTATTATTTAACTGTTCAGCACACAGGGGTGGAAATATGTTTCTCTCGGCGGAATTGCCTGATGAAGGGGGATTTTAAAAAATGACTACGTCCAGGAGTTAAGCTGACTTTCTACCTTGTTCTATTTTCGGAGTTCACATAGCCCAATTCGTTCTTAGTTTCAAATCTAATATATAGAGAAAAAATTAGATTGTATAGGGACAGAATTGTTTGCATACGCTCCCGGTTCGAATCCAAACGGGATTTTCAAGTCAATTAAAATCAATCTATTTATTTTATTTTTTTTTAAATCCCAAATAGGATTAAAGTCTCTGAAAAGTCATTGTGACATGGCTCGATTAAAACACTGTTTACGGAAAAATAAAGGACTTACAGGAACAAACATTTTGCATCACGCGTTGTATTTTATAAATGGATCCGTCCGATTTCATATCTGGGTACATCTCCAGTGCTGAGCTTCAAAAAACATTAATATTTAGAAGTTAAAGTCACGGGGAGTTTCCTCATTTCGCACCAGCCGCCTCGCAACTTTCTATTATAGCGACATTGTAATAAGAGAGGATGGAATAAGTACACAACTATGAGGATAAAGTCTTTAAAAATCTGATAAATCAGATGTCTAAACACTGCCCTGGAAAGAAAGAAAGAAAGAAAGAAAGAAAGAAAGAAAACATTAACACAGAAGAAAATAATGTATTAGAATTTTAGGAAAATTATATATTTTCGATATGATCACATTATTTTTTTCTTGAAAAAATAATGTACAAATATATGATTTATTCCCTTAGTTTTCTAGATACTATTTTTATCTTTATCTTATATACACACAAAGAGAAATAACTTTTTAAAAAAGAATATCTAATCTAAATTCCATTTCACATCCTTCTGAACTGCAAACCTTGCTTAAATTTCGAGGGGTGAAGTCCAGCTCAGATGTTGACAACTCAGTAACTTCTCCGACTTGGAAATCCAGCAAAATCAACTTTTGTGTGGTGTAATATTGTAAATACCAGAGTCGCGGTCTCATCCCATTCCACCAGTTGAAAAATGTATATCTATATATGTGCCCAATAGGACGGAGGGGAAAAAAATCAATGGCCGACTTTGAGAGCCTCTTTAATTTGCAATTTATTTTGAAAAGTTAAATGGGGCCCAACCCCTGAACTTTAAACTCTTCCGTGAGCAAACCACATCTTTCAAAGATCGCAGGCTTTTGTTTCTGAACGCAGGAAAAGATTTGCCTAGGGTCACTGGAAAATATATTTTAATCATAAAAAGGGGAAAACGTGTTCTTTTTAAAGGTCTCCCAACGGCCTCTAGCCTGTCTTATTTTTCCTTCTTCTGTCCTCCCCCCCCCCCCTTTTTTTTAGTTTTACTAGTCTCACAGTCAAAGCATATTCCACTTTCGAACAGAAGTGTAAAGATTTTATATGGAAAATTGAAGAATTACATTTAAAACGGCTTCTAGGAACTGTTTATCCAACTAACGCTTTTCAACTCAGAAGGGAGGGTTTCGTTCGTCAGAAACCTGGATTATATAGTCTGTATCTCACAGTTAAAAGTAGGAATTAATCTGGCTGGTATGGAAGATATTGAGAGGAATTTATATTATATTATATTATATTATATTATATTATATTATATTATATTATTTCCTGTAACAATATGAATGGTTTATTTTAAAAAAATTGCAAAGATTTATTCCTTACCCTCGCCCTTCTGTTATTCGGTTTGACCTTCCAACATGTGTAAGATCTGGGAATACTGTAATAAATTGTGAGTGTGTGTTTTAGGTCTCCGAGTCTTGCTACTACAGTTTGTATAGTTTGGAAAGTGTGTGTGTGAGAAATCTGAAAAAACAAGTTTGTCCAGCGGCGCGCAAAACACAATGGGAAGCAAATATTTCGTCCCCTTTCTGCTGTGATCACCAGCTGATATTGACAAAGCGAGGCCTTGTCCCTGGGATATTAAAGTTCCAGATGCTCCAAGAATGGCCCCAGCGCATTGCAAAGTGTTTAGTAACGAACCCCCCAACCCCGGTTCGCAAAGCGGCTGGCGGGGCTCGGTGGTAGATTTATGGGCAGCCGCTCGGCGTGTTTACCTAGGTATCACACATCTGTGAATATGTGAAAGCCTATCGATTGGCCATTGCTCCAAATCCCTGCTCAGCCACATCGAGGAGCTCCGCGGGCAGTTGTCTCGCGTTCGGGTTTTTTCACCTATCGGGTCGCAAACGAGCCAGGCCGCCGGGTCGCTCATTTTTTAAAGGCGAGGTTATAAAGTCTATTTTCCAGGTGATTTCCGCTTGCGCTAGTACAGAGCTAACGGCTCCCGGGGGGGAGGGGGATAGGTTTTGTGTGCACAAAAGCAAAAGAAGCGATTCTACATTCACCTTACAACCGAGGCTAACTTTCGTTTTACCTGTTAGCCACCCTCCTCTCCCCGGAGCTACAGCCCAGGATCTCTCTGGGGTCGCCAAACGCAGGGCCCGATCCTATGACCATTGATTTGTTGGAACGGGGGGGGGGGGTGATTGATCGAACTCCCAATAGCTGCACATTGACCGTGTCCCTGTGGCTAAGGGAGCGCTGGGGGATGGGCGGGTGTTTCACGCTTTGGATCAATTCCGGGCCCGATCCTGCAGCCGCAGGGGGTTGGCAGTGTGACCACGGATTTCAGTGTGTTCCCTGGGAGTTACTGAATTTCGTCATGCCAGGACATGTAGCTCAATCTCTGTGCATGACCAGAGCAGTGGCGTTAGCCAAAACTGCAGTGTAAACAGCTCTAATATTAACAAAGCCAAGGGGCCAGTGAGTAGCACCCAGAACACTGCTATCAGAAATTATATATAAAGAGTGAATGAGTGTGTGTACACACACACACACACACACACACACTATTGCCCCCCCACAATTAAGGTATTCGATTGCCCAAGAGAAAATAATACCTAGTATAATCTAATATATAACAATAATTTAATTACACACGCACACACATAAGTTTATTGTTCTCTTGGGCACGCAGGCCATATCCACAGACACCCCTGCACCTAAGCGGCTCCACTTCTCTGTCTGCGTTTGAACACCCAGATCTTGCTATTGTGCGATTTCCTTCTGACAGTTCAGACCAGGCGCTTTTTTAGCCTGTGAGCCCAGGGGTCTTTGCCTACCGGCACCGGTGAGGCCGGGTGAAAGGCGGGGGGAGGGGGGGCCTCGGAGGGAAGCTGCATTTCGAGAGGGAGGTGGCCCTGGGGACATGCAGCCTGGGCAGCCGAGGGAGCTCCTGGAAAGACACGTTTCCACTGAGGCAAGAGCAACCCCAGGCCCCATTCCGCAGGCCTCGGCTGCGCTTGGAACCGTGGAGAGAAGGGGGGAGGGGGAGATCGCCGGGGAAAGACGCTGCAGGGATCCCCCAAACCGCGCTCCGGCCGTTGCATGCGAAGTGGGGGCCAAGCCCATCCCGCCCCGGGACCCCCACACCTGGAGTTTAGTGACACTGCACCGCCCGCCCCTGTGCGGGCAGAGCCTGCTTCCGCAGGGTCAGGCCCCTGCCCGAGGGTGACTTGGGTGGGAGGCCGGGCAGAGCCAAGGGAACCCGCGTGGCACCTGTTCACACCGCCTCCCCCGCCCCCGCAGCACAGCGCCAGGCGGGGCAGGGGCGGGTGGGTCCCAGCCCGGGCTTGTCGTGTGTCCTCGGCGGGGCTCTTCCTGTTACCCCCCAGCGAGGCTTTTCCTGAACTACTAACGCCTCCCCACTCAACTGCTCCTCTGTGTTTGCACGTGAGCTCTCTCACACACCCCGCCCTAGCTAGTTAGCTATTAGAGTCAGTGTGGTACTGTGGTTAAAACACACACACACACACACACACACACACACAGGATACGCCCAAACGACGCACTAATTAGAACAAAGCACCGTGGGAGCATCAGGGATACGTTGAAACGTTGCAGAACAAAGTAGAACGCGACACCCGGGGCCGGAAGAAGCGGGTCTGCTTCTCATTTCGCCCGACCCAGAAAACAACCCCCGAGGCTCCTCTCTGCCCCTCTGCCGTCGCCTCTGGCCTGCAACTCTCTGCGTCTTTATCGGGGTTCTCTCAGCTCTGGCTGTGGGGGAAACAGAAGAGCAATTCCCCGCGACTCCCCCTCCACGGGCCTGTCCTGCTCCCAATGCCAGGGGCGGAGCCGGAGCGGGCCTTGCTTGGCGCCCTTGTTCCGCGTGATGGCAGACAGCGGGGAGAAGAGCCGCGAGAGCCTGGCTGGGGCTTCTCTGCAGCGCCGAGGGTTCGCCCCTTGCTGCTCCCTTTTTGGAGACAATGAAACAAGTGACAGAACAAATCGCTCGGGTCGGTTTTGTTCCAGCTTCGCAAACTCCGGAGGCGACCCGGGAGCTAACACGTGACATTAAGAGCCACTTTCGCCTTTAATGCTGCGGGCGAAGGAATCGACAGGATTAAACCCGGTCCCCCAGCGGCCCTTGGGTTGGCTTGCGGGCACGTTGTGCATCTACTGGCCCTGCAGGACCCCGGGTGGGAGGAAGGAGAAAACAAATAAGTCCGGCACCTCCTGCAGCCTTCTCCACGCCTCCCCTCCCCCGACTCCCCTTCCACAAACTCCTAGGTCTGGAGGGCTTTGAGAGGCGGTGCAGAGTGAGACACAAAGGGCCTTTCACCAGGGGATCTGAACTCACCCGGCCCCTCTGCTGTGGAAATGGTAACGGGGGCTTCTTGCCACTGGGATAGGACATTGCCCCAGAGGGGCACTGAGAGCCCCAAACTAAAACCCCACGTAAAACCCACCCACCTCGCCTTGTGGGCTAACCCCGCCCCGCATCTCCCTGTGAGCTAAAACCACCTGCCTCTCCCACATGCACTAACCCTTGCAGAACAAAGTAGAACAGACACCCGGGGCTGGAGGAAGTGGGTCTGTTTCCCATTTGGTCTGTTTCCTGTTTCTATGGGCCCACCCACCTCTCCCTATGGGCTAACCCTCCCCCCCCTTCATCTCCCACATGGGCTAAAACCCACCTGCCTGTCCCTGTGAGCTAAAATCCACCTGTCTCTCCCTGTGAGCGAAAATCCAGCTGCCTCTCCCACATGGACTAATCCCACCCCCGCCTCTCCCTGTGAGCTAAAAACCCCCTGCCTCTCCCTGTGAGCTAACCCCTCCTCCCCCGCCTCTCCCTGTGGGCTACAACGCACCTGCCTCTCCCTCATGGGCTAACCGCCCCCCGCTAACTGGCTCTGAGTGAAGCTGGAGAGTAGACTCCACTCTCCCTTGCCAGTGGTCTCAGTGCCTCTGGGATGCTGCTGCTGCACCCCCCAGCCCTGTGCTCAGGAAAGGGGTCAGACCTTTGACTGGAAGTGCCCCCTGCAGAATCCTCATCTCAGCCTGTAGATTTACCGTGTGCAGCCATAGCCAGGCCCATGTAAGCTCTAGCCTGGCCCAGATGTCTGGGCCTACACAGGGTCAAGCCAGGACACTTTGCTCCTTGGGGGCTAAATGCAACCCCTGCCCCTTTTCTGTCCTCCTTCCGCCATGCAAACAAGGGACTGTAGCCTGAGCCCATGGCACCTATCGCTTTCTGCCTAAGCTCTCAGGTAAAGGTTACTTTAGCAGCCAGGCTGAAAAATCAATGGGTGATGCAGCAGGAGAGTCAGAAAGACAACATCCATCTATCACTTAGGGCTTCGATGGGATTAGAATAGTCTTGTCAACAAACGATTGTTTAAACAGAATATCTCAGCTGTTTATGGCACCCTTAATCCATACATCCAGTCGCCACTGTAACACGCTCCAGCCACCAGATTTCTCTATAGAAACCTGTGCGGTGAGGTCCCAATGCTATGAAACATGGAAGTGTGACCTTAAGTCCTATTCACTTAAAGTTAAGCGTGCGCTTAGCTGAACGGGGAGCGCTTTTCCTGCTGTTCCCAGACAAGGTTGTATGTTTCTGGCCTGCATTTGTGGCTCTTGTATCTCAGCCTGCCCCCTGCCCTCCTGCGGAGAAACTCCTTCCAGCAGTGCTTTTCAAACCACGGGTCGCGCCCCAGTTCTGGGCGGTGGAATGGCAGGCGCTGGGTCTCGTTGCTGCAGGGGGATCAGGTGAGCAAGGGAGGAGGGAGCGGGGCTAAGGTAGCTCCTGCCTGTCCTGCACTGCAGACTGCGCTGTGCCCCAGAAGCAGCCGGCAGCAGGCCTGGCTCCTAGGCAGAGGGGAGGAGTACACAGGGCTCCATGCACTGCCTGAGCACTAGCTCCCCACTCCCATTGGCTGGGAACCTGCTGCTGGCTGCTTCTGGGGGCAGCCTAGTCTGCAGCGCCAGGGCAAGCAGGAAGCTGCCTTAGCACCTCTACTGCACTGCTGACCAGGAGCTGCTTGAGGTCAGGCCCCTCCTGCCCCAGCCCTGCCCCAAAGCTTTTATCCTCAGCCCCATCCCGGAGCCCACACTCCAGTCACATTATGTTGGGACACAGCATCCACACTTTTCTTCAACTGGGTCATGAGACAAAAAGTTGGAAAGCCCCTGGCCTAGGGGAATGGCCTGGACCATTCTAGGTTTTCCTCCCTTGGTTCCATGCGAGTGAGTCCACAAAGATCTTCACAAAGTGAAGTAGTGCAGCGTGACAGAGCAAAGAGCCGCGGGAAAGAGAGAGAGAGGCAGAAATGGGAAGGCAAAGAAGAAGCTGCAGAACAAAGACATAAATCTGTGGCCGTTTGGAGGAACAGCCACACAGATCCACCAAAAGCCGAATACAGGAGTGGGGTTTGGGTAGCACAGGGAATGTGGCTTAGCCCTTAGCTGCAAAGGTAGGGGCATGGCTGGCCCCCAGCAAGGTTCTGAAAGGGCAGAATGAAAGGAACCAGAGAACACTGTGGAGGTGCAAGGAATGCCCACGAGTATGCATGTCCTGAGGCTTTGGGGTGTCAGGGCCTGAGCCAGTGCTCAGGCAGGGCTCAACTTAACACTTTCATCTGGCCCTTGGACTGCATCTGGCCACTTTCTACTCATATCCTGCTGCCCTTGCCATCAAATTTCCAGGCCATGGTTCAGGCAGTAGGATCCTATTTCAATGGCTCCTGGCTCCTGGTTGTGGTGTTACCCCGGCAGAGGCCTGAGCCACGAGCCTTTTAAATAGCCACAGCAACCCCAAGCAGCAGCCAGGCAACGTGGTCGCAGCAGAGCCAGGAGCCCTTTGCAGTGTTTTTAATTCAAAGCCTCCAGCCCCAGACAACTCTGGGAAGAGGCTGGTCCCAAGCCCCGCCCCTTCTGCCCCAGACCCTGCCCCTTCTGGAGGCAGGAATGCCAGTCCGTGACCACCTACCAAAATTCATTAAGTGGCCCCTGCGAAAATTATTGCCCGCCCCTGCACTAGAGGGATGTAGGTCTGTCTCACTCAGTGGGACCACAAGGACTGACACCCGCAGAGGATCTGTCCCCAGAAGCCTGTCCCACTAGTGTCCCATTCCCACTGGTAACACAGCTTCCTCCCTGATGCTTAGTAACATAGCAGGGTTGGGGCATAAGTGGCACTTGTCTGCATGCAGATGGCAGGATTGGGCACAGTGAGACAGAGCTCTCCCGAGGAGGCGCTGGGGCCTAGAGGAGGGCGCCCAGGGCTTCAGGTCCACCTAAGGTCTATTCCTACCTCTGCCGCTGGCCCACTCAGTGGCCTTGGGCAAGTCCCTTCCTCGCTCAGAATCTTGGGATAATGGTTTTAACCCCCTTGGTAAGGCACGGGGAGATCTACAGGGAAATGCTGTGAGCGCTGCGTGTTATCCTACTTGGTGAGGCACCATGCGGCTCCTTCCCCTCTGCCCCCTTTCTAAGAGACTCTGGGGACGTCTGTATGCCATGAGACATCCATGGCTGGTTCGTGCCAGCTGACTAGGGCTAAGGGGCAGTTTCACTGTGGTGTAATCATAAAAGCTTGGGCAGCAACCTAAGCCCTGGGATCCTCCCATCTCTCAGGGTATGTCTACACTACAGAGTTTCCGAAAGAAGCCGCAGTCTAGACATAGCCTCAGAGTCCCAGAGGCCAGCGCCGTCCCATGCCTAGATATCTACGCAGCAATTAAACAACCCTTTAGCAGCTTAGCCGAAGCCCCGAGAGCCTGAGTCAGCTGGTATGGCTCAGCTGCAAGGGCCTCATTGCACTGCAGACATACCCAATGAAGTTTCCTAAATCACAGGTAAACACCAGATCTTCCATTTCACACTCTCATTGAAGTCCACTGAACACACCCACTTCCTGCCACAAAGAACCTGCCATCTAAAATCGACAAGGGGCAAGAGGGGAAACTGAGGCAGAAGCCACTAGCCAAAGGGCAGTGGTAGCGCTACAAACAGAATCCACATCTCCCAATTCCCAGTTATATGCCTTCCCCATGCTGACTTTTGGCATGTATTCGATCTGCAGGATATTTTCATGAACTTAAAAAAACCCAAAACACTCCCTGGAAACAAGTGCTGGTTTTTCAGGGTTCATGTGCTGTGTGGTGTTGTCAACACAAACACAGCTGCTTTTTCTTGTGCACGTGCATGGTGTCATGCACATTTGTGGCAACCGTAACCAAAGTGAAATTGACCATAAATGAAGAGAAACTGACCCATGGGAATGCATGTGTTAAGTGGAATGAAATAATGCAGATGATAATGAAGGAAAGGGAAAGTTTTTAAAAATTCTTTCCATTTTAGAAGGACACAAACAACTTGAAATTTAATCCATATCTTAATTTAAAGTGCCCCTGAGTTTCCTCTGCCAAGTGTTGTGGTTTTAGGGTTTATGCTATGAAGGATTCATAAACAACAAGGTTAAAAAAACCCTCCCACACACTGAAAAAAAATGGAATCCCCCTCTTTTTTGGTATCTTTCTACTAAAATCATCTCAGGGTTAGTTGTAATAAGAGGAGGTGATTTTTCCTAGAAAGGTCTGATTTGTAAAAGTGATGCTGTCTGTGATGGAAAGGAGGAGTGCTGGGCAGCACTCAATGACTAAAACGTTAAACTCAGGGTACATCTAGACTGTGCTATCCTGGAAAAACTGCTGCATCCAAGGAATGCATTTGCTCTTCTGCTTTTTTTGAGGGGAAAACTGAATGCGCTCTTTTGGAAGCCCTATATTCCTCATCAGGAAGAAGGGCTCTTCTGAAAGAGGTTTTTTTTTCTGAAATTTGGTCCAGTGTAGACGGGCCAAATTTTGGAAAAGCCTCTTCTGAAAAAAAATCAGAAAAAGGTACACAGAATGTGGAAAGCATTTTGTGTACCTTTTTCCAAAAAAAAAAAAAGAGGTGTAGTGTTGACCTAGCCTCAGATAGGTAAGGGTGTTGGCAGGAAGCCAGATGAACCAAAGAGGTACAGTGCTGAAATTTAGATTGTAAATACACACCTTGCCCACTCTTTTTGTGTGTGAGTTCTAAGCTAAGATGGAGCAAGATGCAGAATCAGAATCACCATGCCTACATGGAATATTGGACATGGGAGTGAACTGGGCTTTGAAGTATGGATCAGCAGGGATCATGGGTAGAGAAGGGAATGTATGTTTAGTCGCGATCAGGATATTTGTCTTTGTCTTGGCTGTTTGGTTAAGCTTCTCTGTGTAAAATCCATGTGCTCTTCCCTCCCCACATTCACTATCTAAGCTGTACCCAGAGATACGATGTTCTCTGTGTTTTAATTTGTTTTTCTCGGTTGCTCTGTAACACCTAGCAAGCAAGTATGCTTTATAAAGGATATCTTCATGGTTTTTTGGTAATAAAATCATCTTTTTTAAGGCAACAATTTGATTCTTGTGTCCTGGAAGGTACTAGGTCTGTGTGTGCACCTGCCTAGCCTGGGAGGTCAGCTATCAAAGACACAGTTTGTTTTCTGTGTTTTCTTTTGTTTCTTTCTTCAAGCTCTCTTGTGGTAGAAGAGCTGGGGGTATCCCCGGGGAAGGAGCCACGTGTTCCTTCCTGGTTTTTCACAGGGTTCTTTCAAATCACTGGGTGATGTCAGCCTCCCTTCCAGGGCCAATGCATCTGTAACTCTGGGGAGATTTTTTGTAAGCGGAGCCTATAGAGGCAAGGTAGTTAAGGTCTTTTGCAGGCCCCCACCCTCTTCACTGCTACAGGCTGGGGACCGACTGGCTAGGTAGCAGTTCTGCAGAAAAGGACCTGGGGATTCCAGTGGATGAGAAGCTGGATATGAGTCAACAGTGTGCCCTTGTAGCCAAGAAGGCTAATGGCATATTAGGGTGCATTAGGAGGAGCATTGCCAGCAGATCCAGAGACGTGATTATTCCCCTTTATTCGGCTCTGGTGAGGCCACATCTGGAGTATTCTGTCCAGTTCTGGGCCCCCCACTATAGAAAGGATGTGGACGCATTGGAGAGGGTCCAGCAGAGGGCAACCAAAATGATTAGGGGGCTGGAGCACATGACCTATGAGGAGAGGCTGAGGGATTTGGGTTTGTTTAGTCTGCAGAAGAGAAGAGTGAGGGGGGATTTGAAAGCAGCCTTCAATTTCCTGAAGGGAGGTTCCAAAGAGGCTGGAGAAAGGTTGTTCACAGTGGTGACAGATGGCAAAACAAGGAGCAACGGTCTCAAGTTACAGTGGGAGAGGTCTAGGTTGGATATTAGGAAAAACTATTTCCCTAGGAGCATGGTGAAGCACTGGGCTGGGTTCCCTAGGGAGGGGGTGGAATCTCCATCCCTAGAGGTTTTTAAGTCTCCACTTGACAAAGCCCTGGCTGGGATGATTTAGTTGGGATTGGTCCTGCCTTGGGCAGGGGGCTGGACTTGATGACCTCCTGAGGCTTCTTCCAGCTCTACGATTCTATGATTCACTCAGAGTGTCAGAGTGGGGAACAGCCCTGACACTGCCCCTTTCATAATATGAGGCACTGTTAATAGTTCAGATAAGAGATTTCTTTTACAAGAAGGTATTTTATTTGCACTGAGAGAGGACAGTGCTGCTGTGATGGAGTCACCATGGCCCCGCTGAATACAGTGACAAACTTTCCATTGATTTCACCAAGAGATGGAGAAGGACCTAAGTTAGGGACTGTACGTCCGTCCCTTGCCTCCCTAGTAATTGTCAAGACCTTTATGCCTGTTTGGAAGCCTGGAACTACATGGGGGGCTGATCCCTGTGCTAGAGAGGAGCAGGAGCCCCTCTGAAAGCAATAAGGCTCCACATGAGTGCTAGGGTCCTTCTGCCCACACAGAGCTCCTGGTAGGATTGGGGTCTAAACACTCGGTGCTGGACTTAAGTGGTGCATAAGCCTTTTGTTGGCTCTTTTCACAGACTTGGTGGGAGGCAGCATCGCCTTGTGCAGGGCTACTAAATTTTGGAAGCTCCAGGGGCCACAATGATACACCCAGCACATGCCGAGGGCTGCACCTTAAGTGTGGTTACATATACGTGCAAATATATATGCAAATATATGCAAATAGCGTCTTTCACACTGACAGGAATGAATACAAAAATTAAGGCAGGACTACACAACATGCAGGCCCCATTTAAGTCAGTTCTGCTGATATTAATAAAATGCAATAGTTATGCCATTTCCACCCACATGACAGCACTTTTAATGAGCAATGACAGTCCAGGAATTTAACTACTATTAGTTAAATAGTATATCAACAGAAGACCATTATACTGATTACTTTTTTGTTCTGGCTTCCACCCGCGGGCCATGTGTTGAGCCTCACATAAACCCAAACTGCACCTCGGGCCGCAAATAAATGGGTCGCGGGCTGAGTAACCTTGGTCTAGCGGGTAGTGCAATGAAATAGGCCTGAGCCAAGGTCAGATGCCAGCTCACCTCTTTATAGGATGTTGAATGCACAAGGATTTGACCTGGGAACCTCACGAGCCAAAAACCGGAATGGACATTTGTGGCGGCCCGTCGGGGTCCCCCGACTCCTGCACCCCCGTAATGGCACAGACAGACTCCACCAGCCAGTAGAATAGAGGGAGTTTATTGCTTCTCCAGGATACAGCACAGCACAGATGTCATCTGGTTACAGGAACCGGGCCTAGGATGCTTCAGCCCCCCTTGAGATGGGGGAGACTGGGCTCCTAAATTCCAGCCCCTTTCCCTAGGCTGTCTCCTCCATGATCCCAGACAGAAACTGCCCCTCTCTTCTAGCCCTGTCCCCCTTGCCAGGCCTGGCCTCGCCCCCTTCCTTTGTTCCTCTCCCTGGGAAGTAACTGGTCGGACCAGTTGAGAGACCGTTGCATAATGACTCATCCCCTGTCCTGCTGGGCCGTGCTTTGTACAAACAGCCGTCAGCGGGGGTCACTCACAGCCCACCGCCCAGCATAGCAACCAGCAAGGTACCCGCACTACGTCACAACATTGCTTGAGCTAAAGAGCAAACCTACCACAGCCTACCTTGGAGTAGTTCAAAATCTCTGTGGCTTAGCAAACAAGGGGGCCTTGTCACCCACCCACCAGTGGGTTCTATTTCTACTTTTCCCTCACCCCTTTTTCTCTGCCTGGTCTATTTCAGCGGTAAAATCTTTAGAGCAGGCACTTTCCTGTACAGCACCTATCACATGGGCGCACTGATCTTGAGTGGGGCTTGTAGGTTGCACTGTTATATTAATAACAACAACGGCAGCCCCCCAGGGCATAAGGGAGTGCATGTTTTTTTACATGCAGAAAAATAACTAAGACAAATTTGAAAAAGTAGCTTTAGCATGTTTGGGTGTTTTGCTTCCCTGAGCAATCACTACAGGCACACTCTAGGAATGCTGGAAGAAATAACATTGACACGTCTCAGCCCAGAAGCTGCCAAATTTGGGATCTATAACAATTTCCCTTTCCTGCCTGAATAAATAAAATCATCCAGCATGTATGTTGTGAGGGGCTAAGCAAGTGTACATGCCCCTGAAATCGTCCCACAGCACTAACTGGTAACCGCCTATTGCGATAAACAAAGGAGAAAATAAAAGCTCTGCTGTTTGACTGAAAATATATTTGCTTAATGTACAAGATATGAGACTCAAAAGAGGGAGGCTTATTAAAATGCAGTGGTTAGGAGAACAATGGCAAAAGAAAGCAAGCATCAGACCTCTTAGCAATATTTCTCCTGAAATATATATAATGCATTTTCTTTTCTGAAAAATTAATAACCTGGCTTTGTCAATAGACTTTTTTTTCCCCTCTCTCTCCCTCTCTCCTGCCCACAGTGGCTGTCCAGTGGAAATCAAGCAGAGAGTGAAAAAAATGGCTAATCCTTGGCAGTTCAAGACTTGAGTTTTTTAGTGGCTGCTGAAGGTTCAGCTTCCAGACGCCAGGTCTCTACGAGATTCATAAAGGTGAAACTGGGAAATCCTTGCTTGAGGCCCCAGCTCAGCAGTGTAGCCTTATTCAGTGAAGCAGCGTAAGCACATGCTTAACTATGCGCTTATGTCCCACTGATGCCAATGGCCTTAATTCTCCATGGTGCTGTAGGGAATAATTCCCTAAAGTAGTTTACCCTACAGTGCCATGGCTCTGCAGTGTAAAGGAGGCTTGAAATGGTGTTCACTGTAAGCTGAGCAATTGAGTGGTCACCCAGCAGAAATTCAAATGCTGCCCAGCTGATTAGCAGAGCACCCACCACTGGCAGTTTGTGTTGGTGGTGCACATCCACACATGCTTTGGTGCATGTAACAAAATTTATTCTGCACACAAAAGGGGCAAAATTATTGGGAACATTGGCATGTGCCTACATCAGAGACGTGTAAGCAAGGCCTTTGGGAGATTGAAAATTCAGGTCAATGAGACTTGAACACATGTTTAAAGTTAAATATGTGCTTAAGTACATGAGGCCTAAATTCAAGAAAGTACTTAAGCACGTGGTTAAATTTGAGCATGCTCTTGACCCCTCAGTGGAACAACTCACATGCTTACAGATAAGCACCTCCCTAAGTGCACCACTGCACTGAGGCCGTGCTGCTTGGGGATGCCCTTCAGCATAGGCTGAAAAATGTGTTGCTGAACCAGGCCTGTGTGAACAGGCTTTGTTCCCTTTTCCCAGATGACTGGTCTCTCCTGTTACCCTCAGTCATCCTGTTGTTTTATCAGCAAATATCAGCTCTAAGCAGCAAGCAATCCTCCCTGTCTACGTTCAAATCCACAGCGGGGTGACTGCGTCAGGACCCTTTCTCCATGGTAACCCCGCTGCTCAACTCCGGGCCTAAACTCCCAGTGTCTTCAGTAAGGCCTGGATTTCACTCCTAGTTTAGATGCCATGTTTAACCCGGCCGTGTTCAGAGGTCAGCCCTGCTTTGTGCCCACACGTCCTTCTACATCAGGGGTTTGCACGATGGGCGTAAAATCCCGTTTCATTGGATCACCTGTTAAACATATTATTTAACAAGTTAACAGATTAACCTGTCCATGGTGGGCCCCCTCTGGGGCTGGAGCAGCCCCTTGCCTGCAGCAGCTGGGGAAAAGCTCCAGCCCCCAGCAGTTAAACATTTATGTCCCCACTTTGTATTTCTGTCAAGGTCAGTGTCACAAGGGCAGTGAGTACACCCTGCAGGTATAGAATCATAGAATCCTAAAACACTAGAACTGGAAGGGAACTCGAGAGGTCATCAAGTCCAGTTCCCTGCCTTCACAGCAGGACCAAGCAACGTCTAGATCATCCTTGACAGGTGTCTGTCCAACCTGCTCTTAAATATCTCCAGAGATGGAGATTCCACAACCTCCCTAGGTAATTTGTTCCAGTGTTTCACCCCCCTGACAGGTAGGAAGTTTTTCCAAATGTCCAACCTAAACCTCCTTTGCTGCAGTTTAAGCCCATTGCTTCTTGTCCTATTCTCAGAGGCCAAAGAGAACAATTTTTCTCCCTCCTTCCTGTGACATCCTTTTAGATATTTGAAAACAGCTATCATGTCCCCTCTCAGTCTTCTCTTTTCTAAACTAAACAAGCCCAGTTCTTTCAGTCTTCCCTCACACGTCATGTTTTCTAGACATTTAATCATTTTTGTTGCTCTTCGCTGGATCTTTTCCAATTTCTCCACATCTTTCCTGAAAGGTGATGCCCAGAACTGGACACAGTACTCCATCTGAGGCCTAATTAGTGCAGAGTAGAGCAGAAGAATGACTTCTCGTGTCTTGCTCACAACACTCCTGTTCATGCATCCCAGAAACATGTTTGCTTTTTTTGCAACAGTGTCCCACTGTTGACTCATATTCAGCTTGTGGTCCACTATGCCCCCTAGATCCCTTTCAGCAGCACTCCTTCCTATACAGTCGCTTCCCATTCTGTATCTGTGAAATGGATTGTTCCTTCCTAAGTGGAGCACTTTGCATTTATCCTTATTAAACTTAATCCTATTTACCTCAGACCTTTTTTCCAGTTTCAGGGGTGGCCCGTCCATATAGGCGAACTAGGCGGTTGCCTAGGGTGCCACGTTAAATGGGGCGCCAAATGGTGGCGCAATATCGTTGAGGGGTTTGGAGGTGGGGGGCGCCGATTGCACGGTTCGCCTAGGGTGCCAGTTGCTGGCAGCTAGACTAGGGCCACCACTGTCCAGTTTGTCCAGATCATTTTGAATTATGACCCTATCCTCCAAAGCACTTGCAACCCCTCCCAGATTGGTATAATCTGCAAACTTAAAAGGTAGGGAGGGCGAAAAGAACTCTCAGGAATCTGATTGATTCAGGAGAGTTTCATGGATTGATGAGCCAAGATTTCCCAAAAGGACTAGTGGTTTTGGGTGCCCTACTCAGCCTTAGGCTCCTTAATGGGGCCTGGTGGTCAGAGGGTAGGAGCTCCTCACACAGCAACTGTTCCAAACCCCTAATCAGTTTTGGGGTCCTTTTCTGAACGTTTTCCAATGGTAAGACATCTTTTTGGATATGAGGCGAGCACTTGGCATTGGCCACGGCTGGAAGACAAGATCCTTGGCTAAATGGAACTTAGGTCTGACTCCCGTGTGGCTGCTCTTACGTTCTCCTGTTGATTCCAGGCTGGACTTAAAAGATTGGTCCGGAATCACACACCAGCTTGGAGCTAGGAAAAGAAATCTGTTGGGTCTTTGACCCCATCTTGAACCAACACATCATGACCCCTCTCTCATGTTCCCACCTAAAGGAGGCCCCAAACATTTGATTTTCCTGTGTTCATGAAGAAAGGCCTTGACTGTACTCGCATTGTTGGCTTTGCTCCTGATTCCAGGTGGGAGCAGAGTCAGGCATAAGGCCTTAATGCATTTGTCTGTGCATAGCCTTTTCAAAACATGGCATATGGAGCTAGTGGCATACCGAATCCTTTTGACATAAAACCCAGGAACCTCCATACTTGAGTCTTGCTTTATCACGGGGAACCCCCTGAATGGTACATGTCATGGAGTCATTTTAGTGCCCTTAGCTCTTTAAACTTTCTGCCTGACCAGCTGTACATGTCACCGGGGAAAGACACTGGATGCCCTAACGGCTTGTACAACAGGAGAACACAATTGTTACAAGGTAATTGTTCTGCGGAATAGAAGGTGACTAGATGGGAAGTTTGAATGGTCATCCTCAGCGAAGACACTGAAACCCATACAGCATGGGATGGGACCGTCTCTCTGGGTGAACTTCACCCCTGGCAGACTACGCTGCATTTAAACCCGATGGGATGTAGTGCCCCGTAAGGCACAGGTGAGGCCCCTGCATGAAGGGGGATTTGGCCCTGTTTCAAGATATTTGCCACATAGTTTTTCCAATTTGTTCCCAAATGCCGTACAGTTGAGCTGGGTTTCTTAGTGATGATCGGTCAGAGAAATCATGTGCTTTCGGTCCCTGTTCCTGATTGGGTGAGACTATATGAATACACCCACCCGTAAGTGTTTTCCTAACAGACTTTGCAATTCTCCCCGGACAGCACGACGCTGCGTGCTCCTGAGATGTGACCACACAAGGGGGCCTGGGGCGGGGCAGAGGAACCATTCATTGAAAAACTGGGCATACATAGTCCTGGCAAAGGTTTGCATGGCTCACCCAATTCCAACAGGAGCTGGTTCAGCCCTCCCCAGGCTCAGCAGAAATCTTGCCACTGATCTCAAGAGGAGCTGGCTGGGGCTAAGGCGTGAACCCAGGCTTACACTGAACCCAAGTCAACAAGACTCGGATTTGAAAAATGGTGGCCGGCTTCCTGGGTGGCAAAAGAGTGAGGAAAAGCTCCAGTGATTATCCCGGATACCATGGGACTCCGACCTTTCCCGAGATGAGACCTTGATTCATGATGTCATTTAAAAGCCCTGCTCTTCCGATTGTGCAGCACCTTCCCAAATGATTGAGTTGGGATTGGTCCTGCTTTGGGCAGGGGGCTGGACTTGAGGACCTCCTGAGGTCTCTTCCAGCCCTGGGATTCTCTGTTTCTCTGATTCTATGCATACCGTGAGCGGGGATCTCAGCTCATGGGGCAAGGGCAGAACCCAGAAGCTTCCAATACAGAGGTAAAAGTGCTACCTAGCATGACTTGTTAACACCTATGAATGAATGTGACCTCAACTACCTGAAGGGGGGTTCCAAAGAGGATGGAGAGAGGCTGTTCTCAGTGATGGCAGATGGCAGAACGGGGAGCAATGGTCTCAAGTTACAGTGGGGGAGGTCTAGGTTGGATATTAGGGAAACTATTTCCCTAGGAGGGTGGGGAAGCACTGGGATGGGTTCCCTAGGGAGGGGGTGGAATCTCCTTTCCTAGAGGTTTTTGAAGTGCTGGCTTGACCAAGCCTGGGCTGGGATGGTTTAGTTGGGGGTGGTCCTGCTTTGGGCAGGGGGTTGGACTCGATGGGTATGTCTAGACTACATGCCTCTGTTGCCAGAGGCATGTAAATTAGACTACCCAACATAGTCAATGAAGCCAGGATTTAAATATCCCCGGCTTCATTAAAATAAAAATGGCCGCCACGCTGTGCCGGTTCAGCTGATCTTCGGCACAGTGCGGAGTCAAGACACGGATCGGTCGACAAGGGAAGCCTTTGTCGACCGCTCCCTTATGCCTCATGAAACGAGGTTTACAGGAGCAGTCGACAAAGGCTTCCCTTGTCGTCTTGACTCGTGCGCTGTGCCGACGATCAGCTGAGCCAGCACAGCGCAGCGGCCATTTTTATTTTAATGAAGATGGGGATATTTAAATCCCAGCTTCACTGACTATGTTGGGTAGTCTAATTTACATGCCTCTGGCGACAGAGGCATGTAGTCTAGACATACCCAATGCCTCTTGAGGTTTCTCCCAACCCTGGGATTCCATGATTCTTATGGCACAAGAGACCAGAACTAAAACCTGACTCCAGTCGAGAACGAGGCATCAGAACATTACATGACAATAACTGGCCTTTAGGCCTCTATGATTAAAGCTCTTCCTTTGGGAAGTTTTCCTGGAGACAAATTCAACGCAGGGGCATGCTGGCTGGATGGTGGGTTGACAATAGCATAGGGTGCATCTGCACCGCACCCTAAACTTGAAATAAGATTTGTGAATTGCGTAAATTATTGCGAATCTATTTCAAAATAGCTTATTCTGAAATGTGGTGCATCTACACAGCACCAAATTTCGAAATAACGTGCTAGTTCAAGCCATCCCTTAACCCTCATGCAACGAGGTTTACCGGGATGGCGAAATAGCGCGCCCATTATTTTGAAAAATATTTTGAAATAACAGGTGACTTGTGTAGATGCAGGGTAGCTATTTTGGGATACCAAAATAGCCATGCAGTGTAGACGTACCCATAGTGAGTTGTGGGAGAAGAAAGGAGTCACTGGAACCTCTCTAAGCATTGGTGAATTTCATATCCACATCAGCTCTGGACAACCTATAGCTAAGAATGATCATATTGGAAACACTTCATAGATTCCAGTGCTAGGAGGGACAATTATGATCCACGACTCCAGTGGTTTTCAACCTTTGGACCCCTACAGTTTTCAGATGGAGCTGTGGTGTCCTGTGGAACTCTTAGACTTAGTCCGCCCGTCCTGAGGGGACCAGAAGCCACAATTTGAAAACACTGATCTAATAGGAACTGTGTAACACAGACCATATTACTTCCCCACAGCAATTCCTTATGAGCTAAAGCATATAGCAACAAAAATCCAGTCGAGAACTTCCAGTGACGGAGGACCCACCAAGATCAGTGGGTAACTACCTTCCCTGTTAAAAATGCACATTTTGTTTCCAGTCTGAATTTGTCTAGCCTCAGTTTTCTGACACTGGATTGTGTTCTGCCTTCCTCTGCTAGGCTGTTCCTCGTTTAGGGACTTAAAATATGACTTGGCTCTGAAAGCTCTTGGTAACTCTTGGCTTGACCTAAAATGTTCTAATGGCTCTGATAGTTGCCAATGGAGCTTAGGAAAAATTCTGGCTTCAGTCTAAGCCAACAAAAAGAATCAGAACATCTTCGACAGCCTTGCTTTCTACTGCCAGGTGAGAAAGACCTGGATCAAGTCACTTCAGCCGGCATCCAAAAAAATCCCAAGAATGTGGAGTCTATAGGGCAAAGGTCAGAACCAAGTGGTCTTATGATGGCTCTTTCAGTGAATGCAGTTGGCCTAGTGGTTAAGGCGCTAGAGTAGGAGTTAGGAGCTTTTGATTCAATTTTTAGTTCTGCCATGAAGTGAGTTTGGCAAGTCATTTAATTCTTCTGTGCCTCAGTTTGCCTTCTACACAATGGGGATAACAGTCCTTCCATTGTCCATTTATATTCCAAGTGGTTTCAGGTAAGGGTGTCTTTTACAGTGGGCAGCATTGAGCCTGATGGGCCCTGATTGCATATGGGTCATCTAAGTGCTACTGTAATAGCAAATGATTGGAGGTCTTGCGAATTAAGGAACAAGAATAAGAATCCCTGGGTCTTACTTAGCATTTTTCATTAGTCAGTCTCAAAGCACTTTTAAAAAGAGAGTGATATCATTAACCCCATTTTTCAGGTTGAGAAACAGGTTTAGAGAGGTGAAGTGATGCGCCCTAGGTCACATGGGAGGCCAGTGGCAGAGTCAGGAATAGAATCTACATCTTCTGAATTACAGGCCAGTGCACTATCTATTTAAGTGCATAAAAAGGCAAACTGAAGCAAAATAAGGGGCAATCAGAAAAGGGATTTTTTGTTGTGTGTGTGTGCGTGTGTGTGTGGCAGGAGCCAGAGTGAGCTTTGTGAAATGCTCTACCTTGTAGGAAAATGCCCCTAGCACAGGGCTGGGCATGATGTAGCCTGGGAGGCTGGGTCCGGCCCACCTAACACTTTGATCCAGGCTGCGGACTGCGGACTGCACCTGGCCTCTTTCCTGCTGCCTGTGCCACCAAATTTCCAGGTGGTGGCTCAGGCAGCAGGATCCTATTTCAGTGGCTCATGGCTCCCGGTCACCGCGCTACCCCAGCAGGGGCTGGAGCTGTGAGCCTTTTAAATTGCTGCTATTTAAAGGGCTTGCAACTCCCAGCCCCACTGCTACCACATTGCCTGGGAGCCACCTGGGGTTGCTGCGGCTCTTTAAAGGGCTCCTGGTCATGGTGCTGCTCCAGCAGGGGCCAGCCCCAACAATCCTGGGTGGCTGCCAGGCAACGCGGTAAAGGCTGGGCCGGGATCTGCCAGCCCTTTGCTGTATTTTACTTCAAAGCTTCAGGCCCCAGACAACTTGGAAAGAGGCTAGTCCGCAGTCCTGCCCCTTCTGCCCAAAGCTCCACCCCTTCTGGGGGTGGAGCCGGCCCATGACCATGTACCAACGTTCATTAAGCGTCCCCCTGGCGAAAATTATTGTCCACCTCTGCCCTAGCACACGGCAACAGGGCACGGCCACCAGAGCTGTCCATGGTCCTGATGATAACGGGGCTAGAGGAGTGAGGCAATCACAAGGCAAGGAAGTCAACCGCTTCCTTACATCATTCCCCAAGGAGCTCAGGGACCAAGCCACATGGCTGCTCCTTGCTGTCCCAATGGAGGCTGGTTCCCCACCCTGAGACAGCATCAAAGGGATCCCCCGTGCTTGGCACAGCTTAGTGGAAGGGTTCGATACCTGAGGCTTGGGATCAAACGAAGGCTTGGATGGCGATACGGAGCAGAGGAATATTTTACCAAGATCTCAGCAGCTGACAGGGCCGGCAGAGAGCCTGTCAAATATTGAGCAGACCTGTCAATGTTGCGAGCTCTAAGTGAAAACAAAAAATCAGTTAATGGCCTTCCAGAGACATGCGCTTGGCACGGTAAGTTCCCACGGAACCTGGTGGAGACAGCACTCACGAGGAGCTGATAGAGTGCTTAGCGAAACGATCATTCAATGGCCATTAACATAGAACAGGCCCGAACACCCCTGGACTGATGGGGAAAGATTGGTATGGGCCTGTCTCTGGGAAGATCCATATTCAGCAAAGCACCGGCGCATGTTCACTTTATGCATGTGCTTCCGTCTCCGTCATGGGGGACTGGACTGGACTCCCGCCTCCTGCCTGTCCTCTTGCTCGGCAGCCCTTCTCTTATGCCAGGAGCTGCAGGTTCCTTCAGTCTCTGCACTGGTTTCCCCTTCTGGGGTATAGACTCTCTTGACCCTCTGCCCAGGCAATGCCACTCTTCAGTGGCTGGCAGGGGAATCTGTCCGCCCCGCAACTGCTCTGGCTTCCAGCTCAGACACATTCTAATCAGCCGCCCAGGACTGCAGCATCTTAAACGCCCCTGGCCTTTCCCAGCACCCACTCCTCTAAGCTTCCTCCTTTTCCCCGCTGATGCCCAGAGGGAGGCTACAGGCTCTCTTGCAGCAGACTCTTGGTGCTGCCAGCTTCTTGGCTTTATAGCTAGCTCCCCTCCACCATCATGTGGGTTCCTCAGACTCCCGAATACCCACCAGCTGTGGGGAGCTAATTTGCCCCTTAACTCCTTCCAAGAGGGTGTGGGGTGTGAACACCCCATCACAGTGCCCTGGCAGGCCATGAGGTCAGTTGCAAGCCTGAAAGGCAGGGGTGGGTCGGAGACACGTTTTCCCATCTGCAGCGGGTTGCATTCGTTTCTTGCTGGCAAACTGTGGCGAAGCAGCTGCCTCCCATGTGGTGCCCCTGCTGATGGTCACTTTGGTAGCCTCCCCCCTCGTAATTCACAGGAGGCTTCCTTTGTGGCTCAGCCCTCTGGCTAGGGCCCTATATAGGCTGTTCTGGGGCATCAAGGGATCACTGAACAAGCTGTCCAAAGGGAGCCTGCCACAGCCCTCACCACTTCTCAGTGGCTGGGAGGGGAAGCACCCCAGCCCCGGAACCCTGTGACCATCAGCCAAGGTGCACATGGTCCCCTCCTGTTGTCTCCCTGGGTTTCTTCTCACCCTGCCTTCTCGGGCTTTCTGTCCCTCCAGCTCCACTCGGCTTGACTCTTCTTTCAGGGTTAAGATCTCAGGGCTTGTTCTTCCCCTTAAGTTTCCTCCTTCTCATTCTGTTCTCTCAGAGGGTACGTCTACACTGCTCAGCTATTTCGGGACACCAAAGGCCACCCCACATCTACACAAGCCGCCCGTTATTTCAAAATATTTTTAGAAATAATGGGCGTGCTATTTTGCCATCCCAGTAAACCTTGTTGCCCGAGGGTTAAGGGATGGCTTGAAATAGTGCGTTATTTCAAAATTTGGCACTGTGTAGATGCGCCAAATTTCAAAATAAGCTATTTCAAAATAGATTCGAAATAAGATACCCAATTTGTGTAGCACAGATTGTGTATCTTATTTCAAGTTTAGGATGCTGTGTAGATACACCCTCAGTGAGGGCATGTTTATACAGCAAGTTGTTATTTCAAAATAACAGTGTACAGTAAAGATAACACAGTAAAGAAACAATAACACCGTAAGGAAAGCATCTACACAGTAAGCCGTTATTTCGAAATAATGTCAAGCTGGAGGACTTCTTACTCTGACTCCTGTAACCCTCATTTTTCGTGGAATAAGGGAAGCGTTCTTCCTTCAACTTCCTGATGTGTAGACAACACCAAAAGCCGAAATAAGCTATTTCAGCTTCAGCTATGCAATTGACGTAGCTGAAGATGCGTAGCTTAATTTGACTTTTGCCCTGCTGTGTAGACTTGCCCCAAGTGACTAGATTTTCTCCCTGCAGCCACTTGCAACTACAAACTTCCTCCCTTTACAATCCTTTCCCAACTTTCCCCCCTAACTGTGCTTCATCAGCAGTCAGTATTTCTACATCCCATCAGGGTGGGGCATAAACACGGTTTCACACCATCTCACAAGGGTTTGTGAGATTTCAAAATTTGTTCCCATCCTGAATCAAGACAAAAAGGTCAAAATCTCACAAATGTGTGTGATATGACAAGCCGTCTGATCAGGTAAATGGAAATGTTTTGCTTGGATCATTTTGAAATAGTTTATTTTGCTTTCAGTCTTTGCGGATTTTTAGAGGGTTTAGCATAAATTAACTATAGTTTCTGGGGAAAAAAGTGATTTCAAAATAGAAAATGAAGCTTCTTTTTGAAAGTATCCGCACCACAGATGGGAAATCTATTTCCTTCCCACCCCTACCTCTCAGTCCTATAGGTGACCTCCTTGCCTCCATGGGACAGTGATGAGGTGTTGACATTGTGGCAGTTTCTGAACTTGTTTTGTGGGGGGGGTTTCCCCAAAATATGTTGAATCGGAAGATCAGCCCAAACCAATGCTTTCCCACAGTGCCAGTTGGCACAAATCAGCATTTCCCACGATAGAGACCCACCAACTTCCCCCTCCTCCCCAAACGAACAAAAAGAAAATGTCACTGGAAAATTCCTAAGCAGCTCTAAAGAATGAGGTTAGATTTTAATTGCTATAATGAATTGAGACCTAAGGTTATGAAGTCAAATGCTCATAAGCCAGCCAATGCCAGAAGTAAGATATCATTCTTTGCTGCCTGGTGACTTTCCCATTCCTTTTAATATCTTCAGGGACACTTAGTTTGCATCCAACCTTGAACTACACAACCTTTCACCATTTTTTAAAAAAAGATACATTGATTTTAATTCATTCACTTCTCTGGAGCAATTGCATCCTGAAAAGCATTTCGATTCCCAATCCAGAGTCTGATGCTGGTTTCATGGGCTCTGCTGAGTTACTCCTGCTCTACACCAGTGTGAGGGAATCCAAGCCAGGTCCCCGAGTAAGCTTTGCGCACAGGAGGGTGCAAAGCTGAAAGGCAGGAGAAAGGCCATGGACTGTGTGGAGGGAATGACAGTGGCTGCGGAAGCCGTGATGTCTCCAGGACTCTAGGGAGTGAGTGGGCAGTGAACGCTGTCACACCCAGAGGAAGGGTGTAGCTAAGGATACAGTTTCGTCACAGTTGTAGATTCCATGACTTTAACTGACCTCTTCAGCGTCAGTTCCCGCCGCAGTGATGGGGCTTCAGCTGTCAGCTGTCCACCCTCCCTCCCCATGTGATGGGGCCTGAATTGTCAAGTCCCCCCCCCAATAGGTTGTGGGCTTCTGTGAATTTTTTGTCTGTTGTTCGTGACCTGTCCATGACTTTTACTAAAAATAACCGTGACAAAATCTTAACCTTACGTAGAGCCTGTGCCCAGGCTAGGCAAATACTGGCCCACAGGCCGGATCTGGTTTGCCAGGGTTCACTCCTGGCGGGCCCCCACCTCTATATGTACCTGCACAGCCACAGATACCAGCAATCACAGCTCCTATCAGCCGTGGTTCGCTGTTCCTGGCCAATGGGAGCTGCAGGAAGTGATGTCCCGGTCCGCACCACTTTCTGCCACTCTCATTGGCTGGGAACAGTGATCCGCAGCCAATGGGAGCTGCAGTTGCTGGTACCTGCAGCCGTGCAGGGAAATATAGTGATGGGGGCCTGTCAGGGGCTAACCCTGGTGAACAGTCACTGTGTTATTGCTCAGCCCTGGCCAATGTGCTTCCATTGTCAGTGCACTGTGGTGGGGACGAGATTCTGATTAGTCCGGGGGATGTTTGTCACAATTTACTTGCAGTTTCAGGTCGACCAAAAGCACTTGCAAATCCATATAGAATTCAGTGAAAAGTCCAGATCAAAAATCTCCCCAGAAAGCCAAAGTTTTGAAAAAGTCTCAGTATTTTGACTTTTCATTTCAAAACAGCATCTAATTAATTCATTGAGATTTAACTTTTTTGGGGGGGGAGGGAGGCTAAAAACACCCCCCAGTGAAATGAAATATTTCATTTGACCCAAAATAACACCCCCCCCCATTTCCTGCCTTGGCAACCAAACAAAAAAAATCAGTCAATCCTTTGCTCAACTCTGCCTCTGATCTCACTGCTTGGACTTGTCCAGGCATTTAGGGCCAGGTTCTGTTCTCATTACGTTGGTGTAGCTCTCCACTTCAACCACTCTGGATTTGCACTAATGTGATACAGAGGGGAATCTGGCTTGTCGCACCTGCAAGATGAGACTCTAGGGAATCGAGAATCTAAAACGTCGCAGGAGATCCTAAGGTTCCTCTTATAGTCAACAGCAAACACGACAGACTTCACACTTGCTCAGATTTGCCCCTTTGTCTTTCTTTCCTAGATTTGTTACCTCTCCTCTGTGCTCAGTCCATACAGTTAGGATCCATGGGAGGACCTGATCTCAATGCACTCTCCCAGCGCTCCGTGCAAGAGGGTGGGTTTGGAAGATCATTAGATCACACTTAAAACTGACGCCTCTTGACATCATGAGTGCAAAGTGGAAAATCTTTATGGGGGCGACGAGTCAACCCTCAAATTGACCCTTGTCCTTTGACCCTGGCCATGGAAGTTTGGTCAGCCAATACAATAAAATACTTGGACACATAATGGCAAAGACACGTGAAAAGACATCGCTGAAATATTGCTGCTTCCTTGCCACAAAGGGAGAAGATTCTGTGGGGCAGATCTTAGAGCATTCCAGTTAGGAGAATGACAACCATTGCCTCTTTTTTCAGCCCTGTTCTGCTAGGAGTGGCTGCTGTGTTAATCTGGAGCAACAGAAACTAGAGTATGGGCTACATGTTCTAACCCGAAAGACAGAAATTAAATTATTTTCTTTTCCCAGAAGAAACCCCTGCACACTAGAATGGAACATGTAGGGTCTGAACACACAATGGAAGTAGGTGATTGTCTGTGTGTGGGGGGGGGGGCATGGAACAGGAGGTGCAGAGGGGGAAATGATCAATACCACAAAAGCTAATGCCTGTACCTTTCCATTTTGTCACCATAGTTTTTCTGGCCACCAGCTCTGAAGATGGCCATTGATTTGTTTTTACACCAATAAGAACTGTCTCACCAAATCCTGCTGGTCTTAATCACACAAGTCCTTGGCCTCCTTAGGACTCCCCTAGACAGGAGCAGGAGTGATCCCTGCCTTTTCAAATCAGTGAAGGCGTGGCAAGGTCTGGGTGGTGGATAGCAAATCCCAGATTTGGATTCAAGCTCCATGAACCATGTGGTAGGTAAACAACACGGTGTAAACTCAGAATAACAACCCCCAACAACAATAGCGTAAACCCAAAGTGACTTCATGCATTTGATTCATCTTGTTTTTATTGTGCATTGTTCCCACAGGGGCAGAGCTGGGCACGGTGATCTATATACAGAGGTACGACAGCCCTCCCGGCCGAGAGAGCTTCATGTCTTGGACAGAAATCCACAGAATTGGACGCAGGCTCAAGAGCGCTAGGCTCAGCTGATCGTCTCAGTGTATGACAGGGACTCTAGACAGATACTGACACATGGGGGAGGACAAGGAAATAACGAGACAATATTGGTTAGCATGGGACGCGTGGGTTCAGCGCATCAGTGGTTTAGCAGCTGTCAAGGTTTGTTTGTTGGCATCAAGGAAAAAGTTCTAAGGCCGTTTCAGAAGGAGGACAATGAGTTACATCTGGCAGATGGCTGCGTGGAACTTCTCCATCGCCTGGTTCCACCTTGTCACGGGCGGGCATTCACCCCCACATCACCTCCCACTGGTCACTTGGGGAATCAGTGCTCCTGCCTCAGAGCGCCCTCTGCCTCTGGTGCAGGTCTTTCGGTCCAGCCCAATGCCCCTGCACTCTGGGGTCCTCCCCACTCAGGGAACCCCCAATTCCCCTGTACCCACCTTGCCTCAGCGACCCACGGCCAATTGTCACCCAGCCCCTGCCTCAAGGGCAAACTGCAGCCTGACATGGCCACTCAGCATTGGCAAGGGGATATGGGCCTGCTGCCTTCTCCTGCCCTGGCCACCTCCCTGCAGCCCTAGTCCCCTCAGGCCTTGCTTCAGGTCCTGGAATAAAATCGGGGGCTAGGTCATTTTTTTTCTCTCTCTCCCCTCTTTGCTCCTTTCAGATTCTCTACACAGGAGAATAATTACCAGGCCTGAGTTGTGGGGAAATGGATAACTGAATGAGGGAGGAAGAAGGGATGAGAATTAGATGTAAGAGGAAGGAGGATTACTAAAAAATTAGGGAAGAGGATTACTTGGCAGGAGAAAAACGGAGACAAATAGGGCCAAGAATATATGCTGCATCTAAAAGGACCTCAGTCCTTGATCTACAGTGTGGCCTGACATGGACCCACAGCTAAATTCACCCCTGTTCAGTGATTCTGCGTGTGGAGCATGATTCCTTTTTGGCGAGCTTGAACCTGGTAGGATGCCTTGTGCTAACAAAGAGGTTAATTTCCTCTGTACTGTAATGGAAGTGCCTGTGTTATTGCTTTCCATAGCATGTATAGCACTGAACACTTCATTAGAACACGTGCTGACATGCAGAGCAGGCTGTTAGATCCTATCTATGGCTTACTGTGGGCCTAGTGCATGCACTAGACAATGATAACAGTGATCCCTGGATCTTTTATAACACTGGTAAAGCAACTGCTCTCAAAGTAATTTACAAAGCAGCATTCCTGCACAGAGAGGTGAAAGTGATTTGCCCAAGGTCACCCAGCACATCAGTGGCAGAGCCAGGACTACACACCAGGTCTCCTGAGTCCCAGTCCAGTGGGCAAGCCACTGATGATCATTTCTTTATATTGCGGTCGCCCCTATGGGCCCCAGTCACAGATGAGGACCCCAGTGCACTAGGTACTGTACAAACACAGAGCAAAAAGAGAGCCCCCTGTCCCAAAGAACTTATCACCAATGTATGCTGTAAACATCAAGGTCTAACTGCGTGTGCCATAGCCCTGGAAGCAGCTGTGCTCAAGCGGAATGTGTGCAGGGCTTGGAGTCGGGCTACTCAGGCTTGGTTTTGCCACTGATTTGCTGTCTGACTTTGGCTAAGTTAATTTGTCCGGACATTTTCCAACTGAGACGTGTGTACATTCATTTCTGGGGGAAGGGGGATGCTAAAAAAAAGTGCCCTGATTTACTGTGGCCCTGAGCACAGGTGGCTTTCGTTGGCTGCAGCAGGAGCTATGGGCCATGCGCGCTGGTGAAGATCTTAATTTAGACACCTTATTACGACTGTAGGCACTTCACATCAAGTACCCAGCTGTCGGCTCCCTGCTGTGAAAATTCATGTCTAAGACTCTCCTGTCTTTTGTTACTCTGCCTGTAAAACAGCGATAATGGCCCCTGCCCACCTTGGTGCTGCACTTGCAGTTCTCGATACTAAAGCACCCAGGCAAAGTTGCAATAGGCACATGTGTGACTCCTCCGCAGTTTGCCTGGGCGGAAGTCAAAAGTGCTCAAGTCCATGGAGCTCCCCAGGTAACAAGCCAGTTGAGGCTTGTTTCGGAACTTCTTCCCACTTGGGCTAAGAGAAACTAAACTTCCTGGGCTCTGGATGAGCTGAATGTTTGCTTCATTCAAAAAAGCTAGCTTTTTATTCCCTCTATGGCAGGAAGAGAACACTGGGCAACCAAGAGTAACCCCCGTACACTCATTGACTCTATATGGACGTGTGTGGATATGGCCTTCTAGGCTCCTCTTCATGCTCCTGAAGTTACTAAGGAAGAGAGAGGGGAAGAACACATTTGCCTGTTCCGCACATCAAAAGCCAAATTCAGTTCAGGTTTATAAGGGAGGCACCCAAATTACACCAGCCCTGAACTTGATCCTGAACTTCTGCTTCCAATACATTACAGGCATGTTAGCCATAAGAGGGTGGTCAGGGAAGGCGTGTGGGGGGGGGAGACCCTTACTGAGGCTACGTCTAGATGGAAAGCCTCTTTTGAAAAAGAGCATCTAGACTACAACCAGTACTTTTGAAAAAGCAAGCCACTTTTTCGAAAGAGAGCACCCAGGCAGTCCGATTTACTTTCAAAAAAGCACAGTTTGCATTACATAGTGCCTTTTTTCAAAAGAGCACTTTCGAAAAAAGGCGTTCTTCCTCGTAAAACAAGGTTTTCCACGGTCGAAAAAACTGCCATGTTCTTTTGATTTATTTTCGAAAGAATGCAGCAGCAGTCTATACTCAGGGGAAGTTTTTTCAAAAAAAGGCCACTTTTTTTGAAAAAAAAACAAAAACCCTGTAGTCTAGACACACCCTGAATGGGGGAGGTGCCCCAGCGACAGGATGATGTGCAACAGGTGATGGAGGGTATGTCTACACAGCAGAGTTTTTCTGGAAAAACTACACTTACATCCACACTGCTATTGCATTCTTTCAACAGAAAGTCAAAAGAACAGAGGGGGTTTTCCGACGGTGGTAAATCTCATTCTACAAGAAAGAAGCCTTTTTCCGAAAAAGCTTTTTCGGAAAAAGGCATGTGTGGACACGCAAGAGAGTGTTTTTTTGAAAGAAGAGGCCTCTAGGAAAAAGCACAGGTGCCCTGGTGGCCACTCCGTCCACAGTAATCACAACTGAAATGCAAGATAGCGTCTAATCAATGTGGACACTATCTTTTGAAAAAGCAGATTGCTTTTTCGATGCGCTTTTGTTGTGTAGACACTCTCTTTCAAAAGACATTTTTCCAGAAGATCTCTTTCAGAAAAGCATCTTCCAAAAGAAGCCTGCAGTCTAGAGTAGCCAGAGAGAGAAAAGGTGTCTGGGGGGACAGGGAGGTATGTAAAGTGATATTATGGAAGTGGAGTGTAGCACACAGGCACCTCTTGAGGTCACTACAGCTGGAGTGGGTGTTCTGGACACACAACATTGCAGCTGTATAATGTCACAACCTATTTTTGGAGCAATCACAAGTGTTTTGGGATAGATTTTCGGGGGGGCATTCATTCTTTCTCCTTGTTCACTCCTTCTTTCGGCCCCTCCAAGCTCAGCTCTGTTTTTGAGCATGGAAAATCCATTGGCCTCCTTCCCCTGCCCCTCCATTGTGTGAAACCTCATAGTTCCTGCACCAGGGGTGGACTGGCAATCAAAATAGGCCTGGGAAATGGGTTGAGAACCGCCCACTTTTTCACATCAAAGAATTTTTTTAAAATTTACTCTTTGACCCCCCATTAGCCACACCCCTGACCCCTGTTAACCACGCCCCTGACCTCCATTAGCCACACCCCCAACTCCCATTAGCCAGGCCTCTGGAGGTAACACTCTTGGAGCAAGATGGACACATGACCAGAAGTAAAAGGTGTCGTGTGACCCCTCTAAGGACTTTTCCCACCATCCTCCTACCAATAGGGATTAGTTTGGCTTCCACCAAACCCCCCTCATGCAACTATCCTGCATTTGCATTAACCCAATGTGTGTGACATTAACTCGGGGGCAGAGACCTGCACCAACTGTTCAATGTTTTAAGCGGTTTTGAGAGACGTCTCAAATGCCCATGCCAAGCCAGACAACCAGGAACACAGCACCTTGGAACAAGAAAGGAAATCTGCCTGCTGCGAAGCTTGTTTTGCAAAGGAGAGGGTGATCTGACTGAAAGGGAGACCATTGCACAGAGAATTTGCACAATTAACTCCTGCCCTGGGTCTTAGCTGATAGGCTTTGAAATAGGGGTTCAGATTCCAAGAACCACTTTTAGGATCAAATATTGAAGACTGAAAGCAAGACACTTATGTAGATGGGCCCTAAAAGAATGGTTGGCTTAGGATCATTGTAGCTGGGGTGATATGTTTTAGCAAAAGAAAGAAAGAAAGAAACTTGCAAACTAAAATCAGTCTTGTTTGGCCACTACTAAATCAATTTAAAATCAGGCTTATGTTGGTTTGCTTAAGTCGATTCCTTCCCAAACTATGTTAAGATGACATAAAACTAGGTTTAAAGCAATTCAAGAGCATTCACATGAGTTTAGCACCCCAGTTAACCAAATCAGTTTAAAAGTATGCCTTTAGCTAAACCAGTGCAACTTGTGTGAAGAGAAAGAAAGAAAGTGCTCTGCCTTAAAACAGAATCAAGCTATCACTGCCTACTAAAGTATATGTTCCGGAAACCAAACCCCCTGCAGAAGAGGCAGCAATGGTACAAAGTGATAAGGAATGGGTCAATATAGTTTTCTAAAAGATTTTTTTTTAAAGAAAGGTTAAATGTGAGTTGCTATTGATTTTTCTTCTCTCCCCCCCCCCTCATTTCCCCCACAAGCCTGGAGCCATCCTGGAGGACAGATTGCAGCCCAAACTGACCAACTGACCACTGAGGGACATGGAGACCTGGCCGCTGCTACTGACCAATGACTGCCCAAAGGAGCCCCCGTTGCCTAGCAACCCGACTGGGGAGAGAGAGCAAAAAGAGATGGATTTTCAGATTGCAGCAGCCAAGCCGATCAATTCTGCAACATGGGCTACAGTGGCCAAGCGGAATTGCTCTTGCTCCCAGCAGCTATTGATCTAGCCCTGCTATAGGCATTGAATGAGCTCTAATAAGCCCTGAGTAAACAGGAACAAGGGCTTAAGTGATAGTCCAGCAGTCAAACATCAACTCCCTTTGTCTTCTTCTTCCTCTTTTTTTTAATTGCTGAAGGGTTTGCAAGAAAAGGACAATAAAGTTTATTGATAGAAAAATAAAGAGTCGAAATATCACTTCATACATGGTTAGAGCCGACCTATTAGGACAGGGAAAAGCAGGAGAGCCTGCAAATTGCCCAGCCCACGTGATGGGCTTGGAGAGCACACTGCTGAGATGAGCCACAGTATGGGGGAGGTTTGGGAGGCTTGGCAGGAACTTCCCCTCTTCACTTTCATCCCAGCCACCCGCTGACGGGTCTCCAAATGCAGCGTGCTTGTCCAAGGTTGGCAGCCTCCCAACCCAGACAGGCAAGAGTCCTTGGTGCCCAGACGGCCTTTGGAGCAGGCAAGTGGAGGAGGAAATGTTTGGAGGCAGCGCCCAGATCGGCAGGGACCGTCGAAGGAAGTCAAGGGAGTGAGGCCTCCAACTGCAATGGGATTGGATTTGAGGCCTGCGCCCCTGTAGACATCTTTGAAAATCCAGCCACTGTCAGTGCAGCACAAAAAAGCTTCTTCCACACAGCCCTGTCTGCTCCAAAGGCTTCCGCCCTCGCCGACGAGGAAAAGGCCTAAACAGGAGACTTGGGCCTGTCCCTCGGTGGTGAACCCAACAGGAGGCCCCTGGTACAACCACAAGCTCAGAATAGCTCCCCTCTCCCCACATCTCCAGTGCCTTTAACCACCAGTGAATTCACAATAAGGCTGGTCACAGAAATGTTTGCCACACTCTCCTGACTCGTGTCTCCTCTGCTCTCCGAGACGTAGATGTAGGACAAAGCCCCAGGACAACAGGCATGAATCCCTCTGAGCATATCTGCTGCCAACAAACCACGACAACAAAGAGCAGGGATGGAAGGACACAGAGATTTGCCATGTGGGGCAACATGGAGGATGTTCTGTCCATTGCCCAGGCAAGAACAGCTCAGCTCCAGAGAGGTTGAGCAGCCTCAACTCCTGTTGATTTAAATGAGCGATGGAGCTCGAAGGTCCTCAGTGATTCTTTTGGGGGCAGTGGGCTCGGCAGCCCAATTTTTGAGCCTCCAGCACCAGTCATTGGGGCCAAAATCATGGAAAGAGCTCAGCTCCCATTGAGGCTTCTACCCACAGGCTCAATTTTGTCCCACTGCTCAACCATCAGTGTGCAGCGTGGTCTTGAAAACTGGCCTCATTGTCCCACCGGCTTTTGCACAGAGCTCCCTGCTGTAATAAACACAAAAAACAATGGTCCAGGATGGCCCAGGACTGGATAATAAAATTAGGGATGCTAAGAAGCATCTAATTCGTGAATCGTGTAGTCGACAAAAATTTTGTCGACTACACGATTAATCGATAAGGGTTAGCAGTGAAAGCACTCAGTTCCCGCTCACGCCAGGTCCCAGTGTCAACCCTCGCTGTGGTGCTGCATTATTAGGGGGCCGGGGAGCCTGCAGGCTGGTTCCCCACCCCCTATTAGTGCAGAGCCACAGCAGGGTTGATGCCAGGACCCAGCACAAGCCTGGGACTGAGCCAACCTGTCAGCCAGCCCGCTAAAAAATGTACTTGCAGAGCAGTGGGGAAGGGAGGGGGGGAGTTGCGTGAGGCTGATAGGGTTAACCGAAAAGCATCTGCCTATTGTTATATCGACTACACTATTGCATCCCTAAATATAATAATAATAAAACAACAACAACAAACAACAAAGAAGAAGAAGAAGAAGTAATGCCTAGTACTGGTTGAATGTTTTTAGATGGAAGAGTTTTCCATCATCGAAATAAAAATGTTCCCTGGAAACATGTAGTTTTTAGTGGCTTCAGAAGGGTAGCCACATTAGTCTGTTTCTGCAAAACCCACAAGGAGTCCGGCGGCACTTGAAAGACTAAGACATTTATTAAGGCATCTGCTTTCGTGAGCTACAGCTCACTTCAGCCTCTGAGGAAGTGAGTTGTATCTCAACGAAAGCTTGCACCCGAATACACTTGTTACTTTTCAATGAAATTTTCCAAGGGATAAAATTCTCACAAATGATTCTGACTTTCTTGGTTTATTCCGAGTCAAGAGATTTTGTCTGGATAAGGAGGAAATGCTTTGTTTTGACTTTCGCATTTAATTGCACATCAATGTTTATAATATTTATGTAATATGATATCACACCATCTGTATATATTATATTTAATACTATACTTTACATATAATATGTTATATCATATTTTAGCCTTATCAAAAGGAAACATCTCACCTGATCTCTACAGCATGTGTCCAGGGTTCTGACTCAAAATTGTTCAGGACGTCCCTCCTGAAAGAAGTTTGGCCTTTTCATTCTGAGTGGGAAGGGAAACAAACTTCCAACTGTCAGATTTCCCCTGGGACAGAAACTCTGTTTTTCCAACCAGCTCGGGAACCCCCTGGCTCCTTGCTCAGGGACCTGCTCTGACAGCCTCACTCGTGTAGCAGCTTAGTCAACCAGAGTCCCACTGGAGCCAGGGGTAAGGGGCTACCGGATGGGAGTGGGGATAGAAGAATCTGACCTTGTCTGTACATCTGTGGAAACAGGCCAGAGGGAGAGGAGAGGCTACTAAGTGGGAGAGAGAGAAACTGAGGCTACACCCTACAAAGGGAACAGCAGGGATGTGGGTCTTTAGTCCGGGGTGGATTCCCCTTTAATCCTGTGGGGTTGCACATGGGAGTAAGTGTCCTGTTCGCACATCTCTTTGCAGGATCAGAGACCTTGGATTGCGGCCCATTCCCTGCAAGGAGAGCTTTGCTGAGCAAGGCACTCAGGCTCAAGCATGAGAGCAACGACTTCCCGTCCATAAAGCCCACACCCGCTGGGCGGGAAGGACTTGAGAGCTGCTTCCTGGCATCCCCAGCAGGAGCTGATAAACTACCTATACCCCCGGACTATTGACAAGGAGGCCCCTCCATCACGCCAAGCCCCTGGTGGACTCAGGGTTTTCCTAGCGGGGAAGGGGCGGGAACTAGGCCAGGCCCCTTCCATCGACAGGAGAGGCTCTGGCATTCGGAGAGTGGCGGGGTCACCAGCCCCGCCTCCTTCAACCCCAAGACCGGGGCCTTTAACTGCAGAAGACCAGGGCCTTTAACTGCCAGCCCTGTGGTCTAGTCCTTTGCACACAGGCCCCGTGGCCTAGTCCTTCAATGGGATCCCCTCGTCATCTGGGATCTGGGAGGAAGGGGGAGGGGGGCCCGGGCCCTCCCTCTCCACCGGGCCCCAACACAGGGCCCTGTCAGTGGCAGGTGGTTCCCACCATTGGCTCAGCAGGGAGTTCTCCCCGAAACTCGCTGAGCCCACTGGGACCTTGCCTGGTCCGCGCCCTGGGTTGCTTCCTATCCCCTCACCCTGTCCGTCAGCGGTCCCACCTGTGGATGCGGATTCGGCAACAGCAACAACCTTAGCAGGCGTGACTTGGGAGTCTGCAGTGGCTGGGGCAGCGATGGCTTCTTGGGGGGGCTGCACAGCGCAGCTGGCGTTGTGGTCTGGCTCGACCCGGCGACAACAGCGGCAGGGGTAACTGCTCCGGCGCCTCTGGTTCCAGCTGCAATGGCTGTGGCTCTGGTGTCTGGAGAGGAGCTCCTTCCCCTCCCGTGGCCAGCCCCAACTGAGCAGCCCTGCAGCCTTTTATACCTGGGCTGCCCTGTGAGCATGCCCAGCAGGGCTGCGGGGGAGGGGCGTTTTCTACCCAATAGGCGGGCTCTCCGCCCCCAGGTTCAGTGCGGGGCTGGCCAGCCCCATGACAGAGAGCCATGTTCACCATGGCTCATGGGCCCCTCCCTTCCCCACACTGACCCCAGGCAGGGGATCGGATGAACTTCAGCTCTCGAATTTCCTTCCACCCTTCTTCCTAGCCCTCTTCGCACCCTCCCCCACCCAGTGAGATTCCAGCGGGGTCCCTGCCTCAGCTGCCACTGGCTCCCTTCGCTCCCCGTCCCACACAACAGCGGACAGGCCGGACGCACAGAACAGGGACCACGAGGAGCACCACAGACGCCTCAGCTCCGCATCACCATGCCCGCGGAGAGCCTGGTGCAGCCTAGAACATTCCCTGCGACAGGGCGTCGACTTTAGGCTGCTCCCAGGGTCCTCGGGCCCAGGGGTTTTCAAACGACGGGTCGCGGCCTAGGACTGGGGGGGTGGAATGGCGGGCGCTGGGTCTCATTGGCGCAGGGGGATCGGGTGAGCAGTGGGGGAGGGGCTAAGGCAGCTCCCTGCCTGTCCTGGCACTGCAGGCTGCGCTGTGCCCCAGAAGCGGCCGGCACCAGGCCCGGCTCCTAGGTGTATGTGGGGGAGAGCGCACAGGGCTCCGTGCACTGCCCCTGCCCCGAGCACTAGCTCCGCATTCCCATTGGCTGGGAACCTGCTGCTGGCTGCTTCTGGGGGCAGCATGGGGGGCCAGGGGAAGTAAGAAGCTGCCTTAGGATCCCCCCCGCCCCCCCTCCGCTTCACTGCTGCCTGGGAGCTGCTCAAAGTAAGCTCTGCTTGCCCTAGCCAAAGCCGGAGCCCCCTCTTGCATCCCAAATCTCCCCTCCTCAGCCCCACCCCACAGCCCACACTCAAATCACATTCTGTTGGGTCGCGGCATCAACAACTTTCTTCAACTGGCTCATGAGACAAAAAGTTTGGAAACTACCGTTCTAGCCAACTGTGTCCCCCATGCGCTGTAGCTGAGCCTCCGGGAGGGTGTTGGGCCCTGCTGGGAATGCTCTGGCCTCGGATATGCTGGGGGCATAACCCCTCATTATTTTGAGAGTGGGAGGCAGCAGCCAAAAGCAGGGCCCTTGCTGGGGGCTCGGGCAGCTTGTGTTTTATTCCCAGCTTTGCTGCGGACCTGTTGGGTGTCCTGGAACAGGTCACTTCCTTGTTTTGCTTCTCCTCCCACGCTTTGTCTCTCCAGCTTGTGTGCTCTGTAGGGCAGGGCCTGCCCGCATCTGTGCAGCACCCCGTACCATGGGGCCCTGAGCTGAGCTGGGCCCGCAAGACACTCCCGGGCTACAAATATTACTAAAAACCGGGGCCAGACCAGGGTTACGTCAGCGGCCCAGTTTGTGCTTGCAACAAGGTGATCTCATTTGGGTTTATTGCCAGTCACTGCAGGAGATCAGATCTTCTGCCTGGGTCCTCAGAGGGTTAATTAAACAGAACCCTTCCAATAAGGGCTGCATTGCTCCCCTTGCCTGAAGAGCCAAAGATCCAGACAGTTCTTTGGCTCGACGGTACAATGGGTGCAGCTCCATGGAGGTCCCTGGAGCAAGGTCGATCCATTTCCAGCGGAGCATGTGGCTGCCTTAAGCTAGTTTGCAAACATTCCAAATTCCATAACTCTTTGTGCACCCCGGGCTGTCCCATGATCTCAAGGACAAGGGTTTGTTGGTAACGAGCACACCTCCCGAGGGTTCCTTTCTGCCCACCGAGCTGGGGTTGAGTCTGATCTTAGATGCTCAGGGGCGAAAGGGGAGAAAACTCCATAGTCAATGGGCCTGATTTTTTCCCCACTCAGTGGCTTTCTCTGCAAAGCGCTGTGCACCTTAGCCCCCACATAAGCTCAGCGGAAGCTGGTGGCACTCAGCACCTTGCCGGATGAACTCTTGGACGGGTGTCAATCAGCCATCACTGCATATAAAGAAGGCAGGATTTGGCATGGTCATGGCT
This sequence comes from Pelochelys cantorii, assembly GCA_032595735.1. NCBI lineage: Eukaryota > Metazoa > Chordata > Testudines > Trionychidae > Pelochelys > Pelochelys cantorii. The sequence continues at coordinate 3,551,184 of CM064354.1, forward strand.
GCTGGAGGCCCAGCAGATATGGATTCATTTGCCAGTTCTGCCTCTGACTCCTTGTGTGACCTCCAGTAAGTCTTTCCATTTCTCTGAGTCTCAGTTTCCCATCTGTAAAGTGGGGATAATAATCCTTGCTCACTCCACTGTCTTGTCTGTTTAACTGGAAGCCCCTTGGGGCATAGGTACAGCCCCTAGCTCGGGGGGCTTATGAGGGTGGGTGGAATCCTATCCTTGCAACCTATGCAGGCAGATTCCAGGACTGTCTGTGTGTCACGCTGTAATGGAAAACATCTGTGGGGTCAGTGGACAGAGACAGAGACACAGATATAAACACATGCCCACATAGAGCTTGGCTGATCAAAAAGTGGGAAGGGGGAGAAACGGGCAGATATTGGTCCATCCCTAACAATATCGGCCAGTCTCCCAAGAAGCGAACACACATAATCTCTTTTTCTGAGGGTTTCTGCATTTCAAAGTAATATCAGAAGAGCTGGGAGCTTAATCTTCATTACCCAAGAGGCTGTGGGAATCAGGCAAAAGGGAAAAAAAAATCGAATCAATACAGCAGTATGAATTTACTCCCAATGGGGCCCCGGGCACCAATATTTTTTGTCTTCTCTCTGTTAAAGCAATAGCGTCATTTTGATTCAAAGGGGCATCAATTGCGTAATCAGAGGCAGGCATTGGGGAAGTCCTCAAGCAGCTTGCATGGACCACACACCCGGTGACGGGTCAGGGCTGTCGTTGGATTTTTTTTTCTTTTTCCTGTGGGTCTGCAGAACATTCCCTCCCCTTTTTTCTCGGCCCCCTTCTTTTCTTTCCAACCTGTAGCCGGGAAGCATGTGATGCCTTTTGGTAAAGAGTTATACTGGAACAGTGGGTGTAATTACAGCTGGGACAAAAATGACGCCATGTTGAACAATATTACCAAGGAGGCTGGAAGGAAAGCTATGCAGCAGGAGAAGCAACAGACTTGTTTTATTTTTAACCATTTCTTTGCACCTAACAACTGCATTATGGTGACATTTATGCTGAAATCCTGCAAAACAGCATCTGGGAACATGTGCTTGAATTCTGAACAGCTGTCCAGATGGGCTGGTTGGTCTAAATGGATTTTTAGAATCATAGACATTTAGGGTTGGAAGAGACCTCAGGAGGTCATCTAGTCCAACCCCCTCCTCGAAGCAGAACCAGCCTCAACCAGGAGATCTTGAATGATTTAAAAATCAAAAAGGAGTCCATAAAAAGTGGAGTCTAAGTCAAATTACAAAGGATGAATATAAACAAATAACACAAGTAGGTGGGGGCAAAATTAGAAAGACAAAGGCACAAAATGAGCTCAGTCTAGCTCAAGACAAGGGTAACAAGAAAACATTCTACAAATATATTAGAAGCAAGTGGAAGACCAAGGACAGGGTAAGCCCATTGCTCAGTGAAGAGAGGAAAAACAGTAACAGACAATGTGGCAATGGCAGAAGTGCTTAACTTCTTTGTTTCAATTTTCACCAAGAATGTTGGCTGTGATTGGATGCCTAGCATAATGAATGCCGGAGAAAAGAAGATAGGTCCAGAAGTTTAAGTAGGAAAAGAACAAGTTAAAGATTACTTAACCAAGTTAGATGACTTCAAATCACCAGGGCCTGATGAAATGCATCTTAGGGTACGTCTACACTGCAACACTATTTCAAAATAACTAGCACTATTCTGAAATAACATAGTCCGTGTCTACACAGCAGGCAGTTATTTCAAAATAGTGTCTGGCTGATCAAAAAGTGGGAAGGGGGATATAAGGGGAATGTGGTAGATGTGGTATAACTAGACATTGGTAAAAATTTGATATAGTCTCGTATGTCCTTCTTATAAATAAATACAACCTAGATGGGGTTACTATAAAGTGGGTGCATAACTGGTTGCATAACCATTCTCAGAGAGTAGTTATCAATGGTTCACAGTCTTGCTGGAGGGGCATAATAAGTGGGGTTCTGAAAGGATCAGTTCTGGGACCAGTTCTATCTTCATCAATGATTTAGATAAAGGCATAGACAGTACACTAATAAAGTTTGTGGATGATATCAAGATGAGAGGGGTCACAAGTCTATTGGACGATAGAGTTATAATTCAAAATGATCTGGACAAACTGGAGAAATAGTCCGAGGTAAATAGGATGAAATTCAATTAAGACAAAAGCAAAGTATTTCACTTAGGAAGGAACAATCTGTTTCACACATATAAAATGGGAAGTGACTATCTAGAAAGGAGTCCTGCAGGAAAGGATCTAGAGGTCACAGTGGACCGTAAGCTAAAAACAATGTGACTCTGTTACAAAAAAAGCAAACATGATTCTGGGCTGCATTAACAGGAGTGTTGTGAGCGAGACATGAGAAGTCATTCTTCTGCTCTACTCTGCACTGATTAGGTCTCAGATGGAGTGTTGTGTCCAGTTCTGGGCACCACATTTCAGGAAAGATGTGGAGAAATTTGAGAAGGTTCAGAGAAGAACAACAAAATGAGTAAAAGTTGAAAACATGACCTATGAGAGAAGATGGAAAGAACTGGGCTTGTTTAGTCTGGAAAAGAGAAGACTGAGAGAGGACATGACAGCAGCTTTCAAGTACTTAAAATGTTACAAGGAGGAGGGAGAAAAATTGTTCTTCCTGGCCTCTGAGGGATAGAACAAGGAGCAATGGGCTTAAATTGTAGCATGGGAGGTTTAGCTTGGACATTAGGAAAAGCGTCTTAACTTGTCAGGGTGGCTAAGCACTGGAATAAATTTCCTGGGGAGGTTGTGAAATCTCCATCATTGGAGATTTTAAGAGCAGTCTCGTGGGGTGATACATTCGCCCCCCTGGGAGAGCTGCCATGTCCCTAGGCTTCTTGGGACCATGACCAACCCTGCGTGTCCTGCAACGCAACAGAGGTTATGCACCCGCACCCCTCTTACCAGGGCAGTGCAGCCTAGCAGCTGGAGTCTCTTGTCAATGATCCTCTCGCTAGGGCAGTGCAGCCTAGCAGCCGAAGTCTCTAATAAATGGGTGCAGGCCCCCCAGCTCGGGGATTGAGGAAGTAGTAGGGGGACCTGGGCCCTCCCTACTCCACCAGGTCCTGCCCTGGGCTACTTCCTACCAGTCTCCACTGGCCTCTTTCCAGGGTCCTTCCTCCATATCCCCTGCTGCAGCCTTGGTGTCTCACTGGCTGGTTTCCTGGGCCAGTCCTTCTGGCGGTTCACCTGCAGGAGCTCAGGCAGCACCTCCTTCCTCCTCAGCAGCCAGCCCAGACTGGGCCTCTCTCCAGGCTTTTATAACTGGGCTCAGGAGTGGCCCAAGGCAGCTGGAGCCCCAGGCAGAACGCGCGATCGGCGCCCCCGCCTGCACGGCCATCAATGGGCCGACGTCATCATCTGGGGCCCTGGGCGCCCCATGACGTCATCATCGGGCACCGTTGAATGCGGCGCCCTAGGCGACAGCCAAGTCGGCCTATAGCCATGGGCCGCCCCTGCCTGGGCTGCAGTCTGAGCATGCCTGGTAGGGCTGCGGGGGTGGGGCTTCCTCAGCCATGTGAGCCTGGTTACGCCCAGCTTTCCCAGCGCGGGGCTGGTACACCCCGTCACAAGCAGGTTCGATAAATATCTGTCAGGGATGATCTGGATGGTGCTTGCTCCTGCTGTGGGTGCAGGGGACTGATCTTGATGACTTCTCAAGGTCTCGTCTAGCACTACTATTCTGTGATGCTTTGATAAATTGTCCCAGCCAGGGCGTTGTCAGGCCTGACCTTAAAAACCTCTAAGGATGCAGATGCCACCACCTCCCTGGAGATGCTGCTGTGATGTAGTGCTGGTACCTTGCTGGTTGCTATGCTGGGCAGTGGGTTGTCAGTGACCCCCACTGGCTGCTGTCTGCAGCACGGCCCAGCAGGGCAGGGGATGAGTCACTATGCAAGGGGGCTTCGAAACTCGTCAGACAGGTATCTCCCATGGAGCAGAACAATGGGAAGAAGGGGAGTGGAGCCCTGGCTGGGGGCAGGGCTGGAAGTGAGTTAGTTAGTTTCTGTCTGGGATCATGGAGGAGACAGCCTGGGGAAAGGGGCTGGAATTTAGGGGCCCAATCTCCCCCATCTCAAGGGGGGCTGAGGCATCCTAGGCCCGGTTCCTGTAACCAGATGACATCTGTGCTGTGCTGTATCCTGGAGAAGCAATAAACTCCCTCTATTCTACTGGCTGGTGGAGTCTGTCCGTGCCATTACGGGGGTGCAGGAGACGGGAAAACCCCAACACGCCATCACAACTGCACATTACAGGGTTTTACCACCCTCCTAGTGACATAGCTTTTTCTAATATCCAGCCTAGACCCCCTCTTCCTCCGCAGCACTGCAACTTGATTCCACTGCTCTTTGTTCTATCCTCTGCCACCACTGAGAATAGCCTGGCTCCATTCTTTTTGGTAATTGAAGGCTACTATCAAAATCCCCCCTCACTCTTCTCTTCTGCAAACTAAACAAGCCCAAATCCCTCAGCCTCTCCTCGTAGGTCATGTGCTCCAGCCCCCTCATCATGTTTGTTGCCCTCTGTTGCACTTTCTCCAATGTGTCCACATCTTTTCTGTAGTGGAGGCCTGAAAACTGGACACAAGACTCCAGATGTGGTCTCACTAGTGCCGAATAGAGGAGAATAATCACTTATCTAGATCTTCTGGCAATGCTCCTCTAATGCACCCCATCATCTAGATCATTAATGAAGATCTGGAACAAAACTGGCCCCAGGACCAACTCCTGGAGCACTCCACTTGATACCAGCTGCCAATCAGACATCAAGCCATTGATCATTACCCACTGAGCTCAACAATCTAGCTAGCTTTCTATCCACCTTATAGTCCATTCAGCCAAGCCATATTTTTTTAACTTGCTGGCAAGAATACTGTGGGCAACCGTATCAAAAGCTTTGCTAAAGTCAAGATATATCACATCTACCACTTTCCCCATATCCACAGAACCAGTCACCTGGTCATAGAAGGCAATCAGGCTGGTCAGGCATGACTTACCCTTGGTGAATCCATGTTGACTGTTCCTGATCACTTTCCTTTCTTCCAAGAGCTTCAAAATGAATTCCTTGAGGATCCCCTCCATGATTTTTCTGGCAACTGAGGTGAGGCTGACTGGTCTGTAGTTTCCTGCATTGTCCTTCTTCCCTTTTTTAAAGATGGACACTACATTTGCCTTTTTCCAGTCATCCGGGACCTCCGCCGATCTCCACAAGTTTTCAAAGACAATGGCCAATGGCTCTGCAATCACATCAGCCAACTAGGTGGTCCTAGCTCTTACTGTTTAGGAGGAGTTCTTCATCAAAGTGACAAACTCTAAAGTAGACAGTAGATGTTGTCATGGGCATATCAGCTAGCTGGCTAGATATGTGTATGGAGAGAGAGAAAGACGGTGTATATGGAGATAGATTTGTAAAGTGTCATTGTACTGTAAGTGGAGTATGAACTAGGAATGGTGAGTAGTGACTAGTTGATGTGAACAGCTGGCCAACAACTTGCAACTCCTCACTCACACCAACTTTAAAGGTGAAATGCTTCTTGAGCTAGGAGTAAGAAAAAATGAGCTGATTGGTTAAGCAAATTGTCAATCAGGAAGTGAGTCAGAGACGGGACTTTCTTTCTTTGCAAAGAGTTCTGGGTAAGGAAGCCCTTTATAAACTGCCTGCTCCCTCCCATCCAGAGAGACAGAGTTGCAGGATTGGTGAGGCAAGGTCAGCTGGATCTGTAAGTCACAGGTAGAACTTGGATGGATAAATGGCTTGATGTTATGGAATGGGACCTATTGTTGAGGTTTTAAAAAAATACTTTTTGGTGCCATCTTTGGATAACCCTCTCTGTTCTGGGTCCTGCTGATTAGTCTGGCCAGCCTTGCCCCACATTTTGTATTGGCTGCCTGAGGAAATTTACTGGCCTAAGTATGCTGCTATAATATACCTCTCTGCTTGAACCAGTATAGATTCTCCAATGGACACTTCTAATGGAATAAGGTGCATACACAGGGAGGTATACTGGTGTAGCGATAGAGATATAATTATTGTGGTTTAATTAAGCTGTTAAACTTCCTCTAAGTAACTGCAAATCAATTCACTTGAGGGGAGTAACTCCTGGCTTACAGAGCTGGGACCGAGGGGAGATCCATGGTCGGAAGGTGAAACCTACTCACACTGAACAACTGAGGAGGAAACAAATGAGTAAAAATAAGTCTCTTTCAGGGCATGTTGGGTGGGATCCACAAAAGTTCTTAGCTGCCTAAACTCTGATGTAGGCACCGAAGTCTCAGTTTTGCCTCCCTTGAGAGCCACAAAATTCCTGCCAAACCCTGTAGGTGCCTATGTTCCTTATGCGCCCTTGTTTCTGCCTCTGGGAATATGCACGGCTGTCCTTCCCGCAGCATCTGGTAACTCCCATCATGAGTCACAAACCAAGGGACTTTGCCTAACTCGTGTGCAGGGCCTGATCTGGTAGGTGTGCTCATAGGCTGCCTACCACAACAGGTTGCATTCTGAATGCAGGAGGCGGTGGTGCGGGTGCAGCCTTCCATACAACTCTCAGCCCAGGGGCTAGAGCCCTCAGTAGCAGAGGAGGGCAGCCCGGTCCAAGTCTCCCTTCTCTGTAGGAGATAGAGCAGCCGTGCATGAATTCCCGACATACCGGTGCTTCTGGGAACAGTGTAGACTTGCACCAACAGCCTCACCTTACGAGACCGGCTATATGCTCTTGAATCGGCTCACACCAAAAAATGATAAAAGACCAAAACACCCTGTGACTGGAGGGCCAACCCATTTGGCAAAGCAATCACTCTACAGCAGACCTCTCAGTCCTTATCCTCAGAGGACACTTGCACAACAGCCAGGAAGTTTAACTACAAAGCTTTGCTAGATACTAGAGGCACTGGGTTTATGGCTTATGAAACTACTATCCACTTAATCTCCCCCATCTTTTCTCCCCTCTCCCAGGGATGCCATTTCAGATTTTGGGGTGTGTGTGTGTGTGTGTGTGTGTGTGTGTTACCTGTGCATACCGTGATGGTGGGGAGAGTGAAAACATGGCAGAGAGGGGGAGGGCAGACCGAGGACAAAGGCTTCAGCAGTGTTACTGAGCATGCTCAGTACAAGCCAAGCACCAAATGGGGAGGGGAGAAACCAACCCCATCTGCCCTCTCCCCCCCCATGCATCATCTTTATCCAGGGGCTACCAAGGCACTGGAAAACTCTACGTTTTGGCAGACAGCTTAGCAATTGGCCAACAGGAGCACTGCATCTAATTCCTATATAAAAGAAAGGAAATTAAATAAATGTTAGCTCTACTCAGCTCTAACACTAACATACTCTGATGTCTTGTGGCAAGTCACACCAGTCATCTGAAGAAGTGGGATGTGCCCATGAAAGCTCATGATACCATCTACATGTTTTGTTAGTCTATAAAGTGCTACCAGACCATTTGTTGTTTTTTAAGGGACACTGGTTAGCCTTAAAATTTTAATGTATATTCTTACTTTGTTACTAACTCTGTGGAGAAAGAGAGATCCCGTCAGGACTCCTGGGTGCTATCTCAGTTCTAGAAGGGGAGTGGGGTCTAGTGAGTTACAGCAACAGGGTAGATACATTTCAGCTCTATATAAGAACATGAAAATGGCCATACTGGGTGACACCAATGGTCCATCTAGCCCAGTATCCTGTCTTCCAACAGTGGTATCCTGAAATAGCTATTCTGCATCTTAAGAGCAAATACATTATATCGAAATATAACAGGCTTCCTATTCCAATGTCCCTGTAAACCTCATTGCACAATGTTTCAGAATAGGCCTTATTTAGAATTTACCTCAAAATAAGCTATGCAACTTACGTAACACAAATTGTGTATCTTATTTCGAGGTAAGGGTGCACCCTGGTAGGGTTCAAAAAAGAACTAGGTAAATTGATGGAGGTTAGGTCCATCAATACTTATTAGCCAGGATGGGCAGGGATGGTGTCCCTAGCCTCTGTCTGGAAATGGGTGACGGGGGGGGATCACTTGATGTTCTGTTCACCCCCTCTGGGGCATCTGGCATTGGCCACTGTTGGCAGACAGGATATTGGGCTAGATGGACCTGACCCAGTCTGGCCATTCTTATGTACTTATAGATCCCTCTGTTCTTCTGTTTTCAAACCAGCGTGTCCCAGATACCATGGTGATGGGTAGGTAGAGAGATATCAGGAAAAGCATTGCCTATTGCCCTCGAGAGAAATAGTGCTTAAAACATTTAAAAATTGGAAAATTTTGATGAAAGCCCCCAGTGTATGGATCTGCACCAGCTCCCCACAGACAGAGCCGGGCCAGACTCTCTGTGCCATTACAGCCGCATCAGTGCAAGGCCAGGGTGGGAGATGAAAGTAGCACAAAGCCACCCACCTGCCTCTGGGTTTCTGGGGCCAATCAGCATGAGCTAGTCTCTTGGTGCACGCCCAGGGCCTCTCTAGCGACTGGTGCTGCAGCCAGCAATTGCTGGGTCACCTTCTGAGCTGCATGGGAGACGCCCAGAGAGGTGTTTGGGACACTTGGGACTGCAGGAGCAGTGGGGACCATGCAGGATGGAGCCGCATGGGGGGATCTGTGTGGAGGCCAGGAGGGGAGATTCAGGGCGAGAACAGGTGGCGTTGGCAGAGTGGCACGTGGGAAGAATCTAGGATGGACTAGCAGAGAAAGGGGGAGCAAGGCAGGAGTGAGGTGCTGTCTTACAGCTGTGTGCAGATAGCTTCTAGAAGGCCTAGGCCTTCCTGGCAGAGTGATCAGCCCTCCCCATGATGCACCCAATCGTTGGGACTTTAAAACGAAATGTAAACCAAGGAATAATGGTAACAAAAAAGGCTTAATTAATTGCAGTGAATTGCATCACAATAGTGATTTCCCAGTAACGTGGCTAAGTGCCCCATTATTCTGATTTCACTCAGTATTCATGGATAGTAAATAAATCACTGGATTAGTTGCCGGCTGCAGAGAGAGAGGGTGAAGATAGCAGGGTAGCCGGCAGCTCTCCAGGTCATCTGTCAATAACCTCAGTGATTCCGAGTGGGATGGCAAACAAAATATGACAATAAAACACATTCCTTCTCTTTATTTATTTATATTTCACAGCCTTTGGAAAATTTCCCCCGGAGATTCCCTGGGACGCGGTTCCCGCTTGCACCACCTCATCAATGCTCCACTCTGTTTATCAATATGCTATTAATACTGGCTTATTTGAAATCATTTGTTTTCTGACTATTCCGATTCCTTGGCTGCCCCCAGGAAATGATTCCAAATGGAGACTCCGGCTGAGCAGAATGCAGATGGCTCGAAGGGGGGCGGGGAAGCCGTGCAAAATAGAAGACACAGATCAGATGGAAGATTCAGATCCAGACTGTAACTTTGCCAGTGTTGGAGGTTCTGCAGATCGGGGGACCTGACCCTGCAAAGACTTATTTCTCCTCTTAACCTGACGGATGCGCATGAGAGATGACGGTGGCCAGCGCACTAGACAGCGGTAGTGTCCATTCGCTGGTGACCTTCGCAAAATCTCTCACTTTCACATCTGCAAAATAGGATCAAGCGGGTTTCATTTTTCCCATCCTTTATTCATCTGTATCACAAACAATCTGTGTAAAGTGGCAGCCCTAATGGGGAGGCAGTGTTGAGTAGCGGTGCGGACACTGGGCTCGTAGGCTGAGGTCTTGTGTTCTGCTCCCAGCTCTTTCACTGGCCTGGTGCAAGATATTTCTGCTCTCTGTGCCACTTTTCCGTCTTCTTTATTTAGATGGCAAGCACACGGGGGCCGGGGGAATCTCTATCTATTAGAGTTGGGCAGGAAATTTGAGGCTCAGCATCAGACAATGCTGCTGCTTTGCCAGCAGAACTGTTTGCCACTAAGGGTGGGGTTTGATGGATTTTTCAACTCTGATTTTTTTTTTCATTTTGTTTTCATTTCAGATTCATGTTGATACTTTTGAAACCAAAATATCCAGTTTTCTTGCTCAACCCCACTTTTTGCTTAGACATCTAAGCTAATTAGAGTTAAAAAAAAAAAGGTCTGCATCGAAACAAAATGTTTTGAAATTCTCAGAACAAAACATCCAGAATGACCCAAGCAGAAAACTTTTTCAGCTTTTTGGTGTATCAAAACTTTCAAGAGTTCTGGCTTTTCGCTCCCATTCGGGATGGCTTGCTGGTATCCCGATATTGTTTGCCAGATGGGAGAAGCACTTCCCACCTCGAGTTCCTCACTATGTACAGCACCTAGCACAACGGGGTCAGGGCCTCTAGAAGCTCATCAGGGAGACAATCTGTAATTCAGCTTCACCACCATAGGCGCCTCCTGCTGGACTCTTTGGGAAGTAGCTTTTCAGCTCTGGAGCACCCCCTTCTGGCTGGTGTCTCACCCTCTATTACCTATTTTTCCTCCACCTCTGTGTTAGAACCCACGTCCCTCCCAGACCGTGGCATCTTTCCCTCTGGGTACTGCCCTGCTGCAGGGCTCCCATACTCTGGGGTCCTCCCCATCTGGGAACCCCCAACCCGCTGTTGTCGGGTCAGGATTTACTGCCGTGGTGTCCTAACAGGTCTCTGGCTCTGTCGATGATGAAAACCAGAAAGCTGCTTGCATGTGTGCTCAATGATGTGGACCCAATGACCACCACAGACCCCAAGAGAGCCCCCCCAAAGACCACAAATCAGATAAGGATCGAAGGTGCCCGGCTAGGTTAACTGTTAAGCAAAGTACAGTCATAGTTGTCAGTAGACTCTACCGAACCACTACGCACATGTACCCATAACGATGGACGCAGCTCAATCGATGGGAAACCCCCACTGCCCCCTGGCTGGACAAAGGCTGTCCCATAAGACATCACTTTATAGACAGGCACAAACAAGTTACACATCACTCCTGACGGGTCAGGTTGCCACCCTCTGACCTGATAGCACCCATTACCTGTACCTCATGGTTTGATTAGATCATCTCCATCCATCATGCTGTCATTTTAGACCCTTTCCTGAACTTGGGTCTGTATCTGTGAGGAATATGGGTACTGAGGTCTTTTTAGTGAGCTGGTAGTACCATGTGCTTTCCACTTATGAGCAATACCAATTACTGTTCTACATCCAGATCTATTACCAATTAGGCTATGTCTACACTCGTGGCTTCTTGCGCAAGCATGGCCGTTCTTGCACAAGAATCCTCAGAGCATCCACACTGCCCGCCCGTTCTTGCACAAGGAAATCTACAGTAGGGCGTGGTAAGAGAGGGCTTCTTGCGCAAGAGCTATGCTCTTTTTTAACAGGTGTAAGCCCTCTTGTGCAGGAGCTCTTACGCAAGGCGGCAGTGTGGACACTGGGCAGGGATTTCTTGTGAAAGAAAGCCCTATGGCTAAAATGGCCATCAGAGCTTTCTTGCACAAGAGAGAGTCCACACTGCCATGGGCGCTCTTGCGCAAAAGCACAGCTCGCACATGGCAGTGTGGACGTTTTCTTGCTCACGACTGCTTGCACAAGAACCCTTGCGCAAGATGTTCTTGTGCAAGAAGCCATGAGTGTAGACATAGCCTTAGGCTGTGTCTACACTGGCGCGATCTTGTGCAAAAGTGGCTGCTCTTGCTCAAAAACTTGCCGCCTGTCTATACTGGCCGCGTGTTCTTGCGCAAGGAAACTGACATTCTAATGTATGAAATCAGTGCTTCTTGCACCAGAACTCTGACACTCCCGCTCAGGAATAAGTCCTTTTGCGCAACTGTTCTTGCGCAAGAGGCCAGTGTAGACAGGCAACATGAATTTCTTGCGCAAGAAAGCCCTATGGTTAAAATAGCCATCAGAGCTTTCTTGCTCAAGAGAGCGTCTACACTGGCAAGGATGCTCTTGCGCAAAAGCACATCTCTTGTGCAAAAGCACATGCCAGTGTAGACGCTCTCTTGCACAACTACTTTAACACAAGAACTCTTGCTCTAAAGAGTTTTTGCGCAAGATCACACCAGTGTAGATGTAGCCTTGGGCTACATCTACACTGGCAGCTTCTTGCACAAGAACTCTTTTGCGGAAGAGTTCTTGTGCAAAAACTCTTCCAGAAGAGAGCGTCTACACTGGCATGTGCTTTTGCATAAGAGATGTGCTTGTGCTCAAGAGCATTCATGCCAGCGTAGACACTCTCTTGTGCAAGAAAGCTCTGATGGCCATTTTAACCATAGGGCTTTCTTGTGCAAGAAATTCATGTTGCCTGTCTACACTGGCCTCTTGCGCAAGAACAGTTGCGCAAAAGGGCTTATTCCTGAGCGGGAGCGTCATAGTTCTTGCGCAAGAAGCCCTGATTTTATACATTAGAACGTCAGTTTACTTGCGCAAGAACACACGGCCAGTGTAGACAGGCAGCAAGTTTTTGCGCAAAAGCGGCCGCTTTGGTGCAAGATCGCGCCAGTGTAGATCTGGCTGTGTCTAGACTGGCGCAATCTTGCGCCAGAGCTATGCAAATGAGGCTCAGCGTGGAATATCGCCAAGCCTCATTTGCATAACTAATGAGCCGCCATTTTTGCGGAAGAGGCTCTTGCGCAAGACGGAGCTGTCTACACTGCCCCTTCTTGCGCAAGAAAAACCCTCTTGCGCAAAGCCGTTATGCCTGACACAGCAGCCTGGGCTGGGTTTTACCCTTAAAGGGCCAAGGCAGGGCAGATGACCCGTCACACAATCATTCAGACACTTTGTGCATCTACATATGTCACCTCTGATCAGGGCCGGATTAAGACCTCTCGAGACCCTAAGCACTGAAAAGATTATGGTGCCCCCCCCCATATGTAATTCAAAATAAAAACAATACTATCCCGTAAAATCTCTTTTTTTTTTGGTGCCCCTGCTTTGCTGGTGCCCTAAGCATGTGCTTAGTCTGCCTGTTGGGTAACCCAGCCCTGCCTTTGATGCCCAAGCGCACAGACAGAGCTAGCCCTCGTGCTGTCCTTCGCAGGCCCACTCCAGTGTGACCTTGCGGCTCTTGGAAGTGGATGTGTTTGCACAGTGCCAACGAGCTCCTGGCCTGTTCCATTTGTTCATCAGACTAACCTGTTTGCTGCTCCGCATACCGAGTGCAGGTGGCCCTTGGGCACGTTCTTCACAGGATCTAAACATGCAAAAAGCCCATGAGCTCACCCGGTCCATCCCCCTGCCGGGGCAGAGCCTGCTCCAGCCGAACGTTCCCGCATTGATTCCAATAGAAAGTCAATTCAAATCACCAGCACAGGAGCAGGGGGTGTGTGAGTTCATCAGCTCAGCAGCGTTGTCTAGGCTGGGACTGTCTGACTCCTGTCACCTCCGGTTTCCTCTCGTCCGCAGAGCAGCAGGGCTCCATGAACCGGCCTGACCTTGTGTTCCCCTAAATCCCCCCGGCAGTTTCCCCCTCCTATACGGCTGCCGTGTGCGTCTGAGCAGCGGCTTCATCTCAGGGGCAGGAAGAACAACTCCTCTCCTTCGGGAGGGCAGGCCGGGCTCCATTAGAAATGAAGCACATCACGGTGCAGGCACCTGCTGCTCCTGGTGAGAGACAGGAGGCCAGAGACCAACGGGGCTGGAGCTGGATTGGCAGCTCGAACTTCTGCATAAGGGCTGCAGTCCAAGCGCCTGGACTCGGCGAGCGAATGTGCTCGGCTAGCTACGTTGCCGCATGAATAACCATGAGCCCTGGGGTCTCTTCCCAGCTCTGTCCCTAACACTGGGGCACTGGGCAATTCGTTCTGTCCCCCTGTTTCCACGCAGTTTGCTGGACAGCTGTGTGGAGCAAAATAACTGTGCAGTGTAGATGTAGCCAAAGTGAGCAGGCAGGCATGGAACTGGGTCCATTTCCAGGTGCAAGTAATTGTGCTTGCATTCCTTGGGCAAGGGCAATATCAAAAGTCAAGGGGCAGGCCAGATGAGGGATACAGTGTTCTGAAGGGGTGCTCAGAGCCAGCTCAAATGAATTTGGGAGGTGGGGGGAAGAGGGGAGTCTAGCGTGGGTGGACCACTGGACTGGGCTCAGGAGTTCCGTGCCATATTCCCAGCTTCCTTGGCTTGCTGTGTGACCTTGAGCAAGTCACGGCCCTGTTCCATGCCTCAGTTTCCGCACCTGCAAAATGGGGACATTGGTATCGCCCTTCTGTGTGCGCAGCTTTGAAATCTAGAGATGAAAATCTCTGTATAAGAATGAGGTGTAAAGACACGTATTAGACTCCCTTTTGCTTTCCAGTTTCATGTATTAGACTCCCTTTTGCTTTCCAGAAGCCCGGCCTTCAGTAGGGAATTAATGAGAGTTGAAGCTGGATGGTAAATTGGGGGCAGGGCTGGAGAAGCTGCTTTGGATTGAAATCTGCCTCTTCCCTTCCAAGACAGTCCTGTTCTCCTGAGGCCCCCAAGCCCAAACAGCAGCAACGCCGGTCACTGTGGCGTGAGTCTTCAAATTCCTATGTAGGGACTGCAGCTGCAAGGGGCTAGTGAATCAATTAACCAATCATAATCGAGATTACAGGGTGTAATCATAATTAATTTTCAGACCTGATTGATCATGTCACGGTTTTCTCGTGTTCATGTGTGCGGGGTTGATAAAACTGACTGTTTAATGGAGCTTTTACAGCTTCTCCACTCCCAGCACATCCCTGGGGTTTTCCTCCGGCCGGGAGGACAGCCCAGCAGCCCCATGAAAAATCAAAGCAAGCAGCTGGTGGAGGGGGGAGGGTTAGCGTCCACAGGAACCTCAGCTGGCAGCACTGGCTTCAGTTCTTACTAGCCAGGCTCATGAAGTAGGCTAATGCCAGCTTCTACAAGGGGAATCCATATTCCAGAGTCGCAGAGCAGCAGAAATCCCTAGTGCAAGGACGGTATGTGGGTGGGTGGGTGTGTAACGGATGTTAGATGTGCCTGCATCGTTTTATCTCTATGGCATCCACTCATGCTGCCTGTTCTCCACTGTGCAGTGAGCCAGCTGGTAGGCCCGTGCACCATTGCCACCTGCTGGAAGGAATGAGACCAGCGCTGCTGTGAGCCATAGGCCCTCTACTGCTAACAGGGAATGAAGGTTTTCTTTCCGTGCAGGTGTAACCCACACACCAAGTGTGGTTCACTGTCCCACATACTGGCACTTAGACCGCTTACAGCGAGAAAGAAGAACACAGGAGTTCTACAGCCTAAGCTGAGAGGCAGCTGGCTTTATAGTTCAAGCTGTAGCAGCTCCTACACTAAATTCCAGAGGGTCCCAGGTTCAAATCTGCCCAGTGATGGTTACACAGTGACAGGATATGTGGGGTGCAGTGGGTCTGTTTTGTCGGCATCTCTGTAAACCTCGTTTTATGAAGAAGAAGGGATGTTCCGAAAGAGGTTTTTTTCCAAAATTTGGCCTCATGTAGACGGGCCAAATTTCAGAAAAGCCTCTTCTGAAAGAAAAGCGGAAAAAGATACGCAAATTGCAGTTTGCAAATTGCGTATCTTTTTCCGACTTTTCTTTGCAGTCAAGACATAGCCCGTGGTATTCCCAGTGCAGCACAGCAACCAGCAGGAAGAGACTGTGAGGTTACAACGCTCTTCTCTCAACCGGACACCCCACGGACTTGTGGGTATTTGGTCGGCTTGACTTCCTAGCAAAACTAGCAGGGGAGAGGAAGTGTAGAGAAGGGACACTCTTGCTCTTTTAAGCAGGGGTCTCAAACTCACTGAGCAGGTTCACAATCTGGCCCGCATGGGAGTCTCTGTGGCCTGGGGGTGTGTCTCTACTCTTCCTCCAAGCCCAGCCCTTGCTCCCCTTCTTCCCGCCTCTTCCCACCCCTTCTCCACCCTCTCCCCACATTGAACCCCTTTCCTCCAGCCCCCTCTCCTGAACGACGCGGCCTGGGAGAGGGTGGTGGAGCAGAGCCGGCTGCTATGATGCTCCACTTCCCTGAGCCTCCTGCTGCTGCGGCAAGTGCAGTGGGGCCTGACCCCTGCTGCTGGCTCCACCTTGCAAGGACCCCATAGGCTAACCTGAGTATGGGGCACCATCCCGTCCATAGGGTGGTGGGGGCATCCGCTGTGGAGCCCCCGCAAATCACATGGTCTGGAGTGGCCACCCTGAGCCATCCTATGGACATGATGACTCCGCACACACCGTCTGGATGGGGGCAGTGGGGACCCCTGGGAGTATGTGTGGGGGGTAGAACATGTGGAGCCTCATGCTCCTCCCTGTGAGCCCCGCGAGAGGGGGGTGCCCACTGGCCCACTGTGGGGATTTGAGGACTGGCACTGACCCCAAGATCAATGACGTTTGAGACCTCCAGATGGTATGCTAGAGGCTGTCATGCTTAGGCCCTGGTTTAAATGTGGCAGGCTCAGCATCACCATCAGTTGGCTCCTTGGTGACCTCTGCGAGGGGTGGCCCCCAGCTCCTAGGAGAGCGGGTTCCAGCCGCATCCATCTGGGTGACATTTTTCAAGCAAAACTTTCGGGGTGGGGGGGAAGACGTGGATTCAGCTCGATTGCTGACTTCTTTTGATCGAAACAATGTTCCAGCAGCCGCAACCCATTTTGTTGGGTTTTGGCTCCAAATGACTTTTTTGGTTTCTAAATCCCCCCCTCCCCATTTTATTTTTTAAAAAATGAAAATGAAAAAAAAAAAACCCAAACCCTCCAAACAGCTCTCCCCCGCCCCTCCCCCGCATGCCCCTGGTTTGTTGGAACTGCCAATAAACCAAAATACCTGGTGGGGGGAAGAGACTTCACACACTCCCCCATCCCGCGGGCCAGATCCATTGACTTGGTGGGCCAGATCCAGGCCACAGACACTGTCTTGCCCACCCCTGGTCCAGATGGTGCTAGGTCCTGCCGTGAAGGCAGGGGACTGGACTTGATGACCTCTCGAGGTCCCTTCCCGTCCCATGATTCTATGATAGGGTACGTCTACACTAGCTCATTAGTTTGAGCTAGGTAGGGTAATGAGGGCAACCGGAGTTGCAAATGAAGCCTGGGATATTTAAATCCCGGGCTTCATTTGCAACTCCGGTTGCCCTCATTACCCTACCTAGCTTGAACTAATGAGCTAGTGTAGACGTACCCACAGAGATTTTGTGCTCATCCATTTCTCCACAACAGTAATCCTCTCCTGCCCGCTGGGGGGTGGACTCCCGAAGTGTTGGCTCCTCTGAGCAGGGAAGTCCTGGCCTGGAGCTTCTGGCATGTAACATCAGGCCATGGCAGTGTGAGACCCACACCTAGGCAACCCCGGGCTGCTGTGCAAGAAGTAAGAGACCATTACGCACCGGACCATGCAGGAGTGGCATTCCATAGGCTGGAGGGTTCCGTCCAAGCCAGGCAAGCTTCGGTCCAGTAGAAATCACCGCGGCTGAGAGACGCTGGCTGGGAGCCCTTTGAATGTCATGAACATAAAGTAACTAGACTTGGATCAATCCATCAATGCACAGCTGTGGCTAAATAGTGCTGTTCCCACCTCGCGCCAATTAAACCATCATTTCTGATAGATCCCTTTGTGTCTCTGGCTCTCTGCCTGTCTCAGAGGACGGGGTGTGGGTGCTGGTCGCCCTCCTCTGCAGTCTGCCCGTTCAAACTGGCAGTGACCACAGAGAGAGGGAGGCTACCGGCTCCTCTCTGAAGCCACCCAGACCATTAGAACAAATTTCCCCCCTTTCGGGCAGCTTCAGCAGGATGGGCCTGAGAGCCTGATCAAGGTTCTGACCTGCAGGTGGGAGCTAGGGAACAGCGGGGGGAGGGAATACCCAACCATCGCTCCCCCTTGCCTCAGTAGGGCCACGACCCCAAAACATCATCCAAGGTTGTGGAAGAAGGTTCCCCGAGTTAGTCTCTTGCTCCATCCTGCAGCATCAGGCAAGTCGGTTCTGGGGCAGAGTTCAGAGCTGTGAGAAATGCACCCAGCTCCCCCTGCATCAGTTACATGCTCAGGCCACGTTCCCACGCTGGGCTGAAAACCAGTGCCTTTGGCTGTCTCCCAGTGGGGCACTGGGACTCTGTTCTTGAGAACTCACTGCAGATAAGAACCAAAGAGCTACACGAAACAGCAACTGGGGCCGGGAGACAGCACAGCAGCTAAACACGCTGGGGGGGCGGGGATGGGGAGAGTATTTCTGAGCCTACAAGGAAGGTGCCGTTCAAGTTGTGGGCTGGCCTGGGGGTCGGCTTTTCTTTGATCTGAACTGAAAATGGCCCTGAAAGAAAGAAAATCCCTTTGGATGGGTTGGGTCTGACTACGGACCTGTCCTGGCTTTTGTGCAAACACCAAGAGCTCAGGGGAAGTTCTGGTCTGGTCACACACACACCAGTGTTCCCTGTAAGCTGAGCACTTGGGCGTCCAACCAGGAGACAGTCCAATGCTGCCCAGCTGATTAGCAGAGCGCCCACAGCCTCCAACAGCCAGCAGCATGTGTTTCTATGGGTGGTGCACATTTGCACATGCCTTTGTGCACATAACATTTATTCTGCACCTTGGATTAAAAAAACTAGAGGGAACATTGACACACACTCCCACACACATTCTGTCTAGATCCGGAGGTCTGGTTCAGTCTCCCAGGGGGATCACAGCCTGATGTTGGCTCTTGGAAGCATTTCCCTGAGTCCTGGTTCAAGGAGATGCTTGTGCAGCATGAAATTCAGTTGCTGCGTAAACCCTTCACCTCTCCAGATGAACAAAAGCTCTGTGTGTGTGTGTGTGTGTGTGCCTATGTGTGCATGCATCTGCATGTGTGTGCACGCGTGCATGTGTTTGTGTGTGTGTGCATACACACATGTGCATATATGTACATGCATGTGTGTTTGTGTGCATGCAAACACATGTGTGTGTGTGTGTGCACGCACGCGTGCATATGCATTGACAGAGGGGGGTTGGCTACAGAATGGACATAGCAAAATTTGGCCTGACAAGGGCTGAGTGGGAGGGGGCAGCAGGAGGGTTGCGTGGGGACCAGAGCAGCCAGCGGGTGTGGGAGCTGCCAGGACAGAAGGGCCTGGCAGGAACCCACACAACAGAAGCTCAGTATTGATTTCCCATCGATCCGACACAACCACATTCTGCAGCGGCCGCTGTCCTACATTTCAATCCCACACCTTCGCCTCTGACTCTAATGGGTTTCCTCACAGCCGAAAGCTTTATTTAACCAGAAGGGGCGGGATCTGGAATACAGCGTCCAGAAACCAAGGAAGCATATTTCATAGGAGCTGCTCACATCCCTTTTGTTTTTCCATGTCTTATATTTAAATAAGAGCTACGCAAGCAAAATATAGTATTTCACAAATATGCACACACGTGCACACACACTCATACTCAGGTGCATGAATACATGCATTCACACATCTGTATACATATGGTCTCACAACCACATATACAGATGTGTATATGCATATATCTGTGTACACACAGATCTATATGCTTGGCTTTTATATAGCCCTTTTCATCCCTTGATCTCTCTCTCTCACACACGCACACAAATACACCCCACTCTCAATAGACGAGGCGTTCTTCAGACATAACAAAGAGGCTAAACTCTGCTTTTGTGTAAAACTCAGCCTAGCCTTAGCTCTGGAGCTGTAATTGACACCTCACTCTGTGCGTGTAGGTGTGTAAAATACATACACATGCTCACGCATCCTTATCGACATATGCATCACACACACACACACACACACACACACACACTCTCTGAACGACTAATATATGAGATCCATGTCTAGAAGGAGATGTATCCATCTTACCTAGGTATTTCTCATGCAACCTTCACAGCATTGTCTATAGTAAACACAGCTTGAAGATTCCCAATCAGCTGTTCATTATGTGTGTCCCCCCACACCCCATTTTTAAGAATTTTCAGAGCTTGGTCGGCTGCCTACCGGAAGCAAGACACAACAATTATTTTCTGCATTAAGAGCTGGGCTCCACAACCCCATACAAGGCACTCAGGAGCTGGAAGTCAGGGGGCAAGAGCGTAATAAATCAGTGTTCAAGAACCTGGAGATAATGGGTGCTAACCTCAGACAAATATTAGGGGGGAGTGCAGGGTGGCAAATCAAATACAGGGAGTCAAAAATAGAGGAAAATATAGCTGGCCAAATCCAATGTTCATTATTCTGGCTCCACCCAAGACCAGCTCCCCAGTGTGGGAGGCTGCACAAATACATTGTGAGGGACAGTCCCTGCCCCAAAGAGCATCCAGTCTAAACAGAGAAGGCAGACAGGGCGGCGGGAGGAGCAGAAGAGAAGCAACTTGCCCAGTGTCAGACAGCCGCTCCTTGGGAGAGCTGGGAATAGAATTCAGGCCCTGGCTAGTGTTTTGTCTGCACTGCCTTTGTTTAGATACCCACAGCGTAGTGACAGGTGTTCTTAGGTGCTCTTCAAAAAGTCCAGCCGTTCGCCTCATGCCCTCCATTTTGCGCTCCTCGAGCGTCTGCAAGGGAATGTCCCTTAAACTTCCTGGTGCTTCCTGGTTCCACCAAATATGAGCGTCGCTGTGCTTCTCCATGCACAGCGCACAAGAGGGTGTTGGCTGAGCCTACCTGGGGCTTTCATTTGAAGAGGAAAGAAAGTGACAGGAAAGGACAGGGGACAGAGAGAGGGCCCAGGGTGTGAGTGCATCTCCACTAGGCCCTGCTCTCCCAACATGGCTTTGTGGCCGCAGCCCCATCCACCACACGGCCCCGGCCATGGGAGCAGCCACACCACCCCCGTTCTAGGCCCAGGAAGGCGAGTGCTACTGCGCAGTGCTGCAAAGGAGGGGGGCGGGCTCCGAATGTTTTGTGTGCGACTGCGCCCCTTAGCGGGAACGCTGCCCAGGAGTGGCTGGTTTCCAGCATGAGGAAGGCACCAGCCTTTTTTTCTGTACACCCGCTCTCTCTCTCGGGGGCGCAGGCCTTGCCCCCACTGCTGTTGTCTCGTCTCAATCTCCTGCTATGATGGGAGCAGATCAAGGCCAACCCTGAGCCAACTTCTGAAAGTCTCCTCGGGACTCCCCTCACCCCATCCCCTCCTCCCTTCCCTGAGCTAGGCCAAAGCCCCTTTCCTGCAGCCTGTTCGCCGCGTCATCCAGCCAATGGACCTGCTCTCTCCCGGGGGTGGAGTATGGACCCTGCGTTCACGCTTTGATCTATACCAAGACGGCAAAGAAATATATTTTCTTCAATTATTAATCAGCGAGGTGTGAGAGGGAGACATGGTCTGGAAATAAACTCCCTGACCTTTGGGTTGGGTTTTAATTCCCTCCCTCCTCTTTGCTGAGACCAGCTCCATTCAGCTCTCTGCCCTGGGGAAAGGTCAAACAACTTCTACTCCAGCATGGAGACAGACGGGGCCGCTCCACCGATACTGTCAAGGGAGGGAGTTTTCAGGACCCTGTCCAGTGTCTGTACCTTTAAATGCAGAGGAAAAGACACAGGGACTGATGAAGGAAGGGGGCTTTCAACATATCTCTTCTCCTCAGCCTCTCGCAATTCCTTTCTCCCCGTCTGAGCCTCCTGGTGACCAGTGGCTGAGATAAGACCTGATTGAAGCCAGCCTATGACTCCCTCCCTTCACCCATAGATTAACATACCCACATACCCATTAGAGCAGTGGTTCCCAAACTTTTCGGCATCACGCCCCCCTTTTTGATTTTTGAAAACCCCCTACCCCCCCCCAAAAATAGCAACAAAACTTGTTTAGCAAAAAAAAAAAAAAAAAGGAACGGACCGGGGCAGCAAAACTTGATGGGGGGGAGGAGGGCTAAGTCACCTCGCGCCCACTGCAATTTCTTCACACACACCCAGGGGGGCACGCCCCCCACTTTGGGAACCCATGCATTAGAGTATGTCTACACTGCATACTTATTTCAAAATAGCACGTCTACACTGCAGGGAAGCCTCAAAATTAATCCGAGGCAGGCTTCCCTAATGTAGACGTGCTATCTCAGTTTAGAGCCCCAGGAGGCACTGGGGAGGATAACTTAGATTGGCCCTGGTGAGGGACTATTTTGAAATAGCAGCAGTGGAGCTTCTACACACGCCTTATTTCGAAATAGCTGTTTTGGAATAGGCATTATTCCTCATAAAATCAGGTTTACAGGTTTCGGAATAAGCTGTCTGTTATTTTGAAATAACGGAATGGCTGTGTAGACGCTCACATTGTTTTGAAATAACGCTAGTTATCTCGAAATAACGGTGCAGTATAGATGCACCCTAAGTGTGCACACCCCAAATCAGAAGATTTCTGCCTTGCAACTGCGCTTATGCTGATCACGTCAATTTTGTCATCTAGTCTATTCACCATGGCATCCTGTCTCCCTACTCTGCTCATTCCACCACCTGCGCCTTTGCCTCTCTGGCAGAGGGACTTCACCCACTGATCTCACCCCAGCTTCCTGGGTGCCAGGGCCCAGGTGGGTGGATCCATGGGTCCCGTCTCCTGTCCTAGCAAGGGCCGATACTTTTGCAGCTCCATTCAGCACTAGATTCAAAGTGGCCCGTTCTGGAGAGCCAGCTGGGATACCTAGGAGCCAGGCTTCACCGCAATTCCTTCCTAATCCAGCCTCGGCACTCTCTGCTGAGCTGCGTGTACCTCTGCTCATTGTCAGCCTGACTTACCAGTTACTCCAAAACCGTCCAGGCTCAGGAGAACTGGGATAGTCAGCCACCAATTGCTGAGGTTTAAAAAAGCCTCCCTCTCATTTGTTATATCCGCGTGCGGAATGACTTTTGTCACGTGCACCAATATGGAGGTGATGACTCACACAACAAAAGTCATTCCGCACATGGACAGTGGGGTGAGGCCAAGGGACTGGGATAAGGGAGAAGGTTCAGGGTTGAGGCAGGCTCCGGCTGAAGGTAAGGGGAGGAGCTGGCGATGTGGGGTACTAATGAGGGCTTGCAGATAGGGCAGACAGTTGGGTTGTTGGGCGAGGGCTCTGGTTGGGGATAAAGGCCCTGGAGGGGGGCTGAAGGTGAAGGGTTTAGGGTACAAGACTCCCCACAGCTCTCTCTCACCACAGCACCGTGGGGCCCGGTGAGAGGTGCTTCTCTGCAGCGGGCATGGCTGAGGGAGGGGTGCCTGTTCCCAGAGGGGGCAGGTCCGGGCTAGGTTGGTTGGGGGCCAGGGAAAGGGCTCCTCTCCCCTGGCAGTGGGAATTTGGGGGCTTGGTGAGAGATAGTTGTCCCCACTGCAGCCTTGAGCCCTGCACGGGGTTTAACAGGCAGTGCCTGGGGCTGAATAGAGGTGATCCTCTCAATTACAGTCCAGTAATTGGTTGACTTCAGTACCAGGCAAATTGGTTGAAACTACAGTAAAGAACAGTGTTACCAGCCCCACGGATGAACACAATATGTTAGAATTCTTTTAGGAGATCAAGAAGCTTATGGAAAAGTATGATCCGATGGAGATAGTGCATTTGGGCTTTTAGAAAGCCTTTGAAAAGGTCCCTCACCAAAGCCTCCTGAGAAAAATAAGGAGTCATTGGATAAGAGGGTAGGACCTCTCACAGATACTGGTTACAAAACAAGCAACAAAGGGTCAGTTTTCACAATTTAAAAAAGTAAATAACGGGATTGTCCCAAGGATTTTCCGTATTAGGACCAGTGCAGTTAAACTGATTCATAAATAATCTGGCAAAAGGGGTAAACAGTGAGGTGGCAAATGTTGCAGACGATGCAAAACCATTCAAGGAAGTTAAGTCCAAAGCAGACTGGGAACAGTTACAAACAGATCTCACAAAACTGGTCAACTAAATGGCAGATGAAATGCAATGCAAAGTAACAAACACTGAAAAACACCAGCCCACCATCCCTGCAAAAGTGGTGGGTTCTACATTGGCTGTTATCACTCCGGAGAGATCTTGGCATCGTAGTGGACAAGAGTTCTCTGAAAATACCCGCGTAATGTGCCGCATCAATGAGAAAAGCTGACAGGAGGTTAGGAACCGTTAGGAAAGGAATAGCGAATAAGACAGAAAATATCATCGTGCTAATATATAAACCGATGGTACATCCAGACCTTGAACACCGCATGCCGACCAGGTTACCCCATCTCAGAAAAGAGAATTGGAAAAGGTACAGAGAAGAGCAACAATGTTTAAAGGGGAGGGAACCGCTTGTATACGAGGTGAGGTGTAAAAGGCCGGGACTATTCAATTTAGAAAAGAGACAATTGACTGTGGACAGGCTAGAGGTCTATGAAATCATGAATGGCATGGAGGAAGTGAATACAATCAATTACCTCTTCATATAACACATCAGCGAGGGGTCACTCAATGACTTGAATAGGCAACAGGTTTAAAAATACACATAAGGAAGCACTTCTTCCCCTTGCCAGGGGGTGTTGTGAAGGCCAAAGCGTAAGTGGGTTCATGACAGATCTGGATCAGTTCCTGGAGGACAGGTCCAGCAATGGCTGTGGGCCAAGATGGTCAGGGAGGAGACCCCATGCGCTGGGTGGCGCTAAACCTCTGACTGCTGGATCCTAGGACTGGATGACAGGGGATGGATCACTCAATACACTGCCCCGCTCTGTCCAGTCCCTCTGGGGCACCCGGCACTGGCCCCGGCCGGAAGACAGGCCACTGGGCTGGATGGACCATTGGTCTCACCCAGTCTGGCCGTTCTGATGTTCATGCCACAACTCGCAGAGTGAGCGGGGCCCGCGTCAGAGACATGTTGTGAGCGCAGGGGAGGATCGACAGCTCTGGAGACAGTTTCTGTTTGTCCACAGAGCAATCCCAGCACAGGCAACGGCCACCCAATGATGTGCCTCCAGCCTGGACCTAGGAGGAGAGGGGGAGATCAGCCTCCATGCCCTTGGCCTCTCTGATGAGGAAACATCCTGCTCTTATGAAATAATAATCCCTAGCACTTCTACAGCCCTTTGCATGCACAGAGCTCTGAGCCCATGTCTATGCTTCAGACACTGTAGCTACGCTGCTGTAGATACAATGCAGCCGTGGGAGTGGCTGTCCCCTGACTGTAGTTAATCCGCCCCCCTGAGAGGCGGTAGCTGGATTGATGGAAGAATTCTCTCGACCTACCACTACCTACACCAGGCTCAGGTAAGCATAGCTATCTCTGTTGGGCCATGCCGGGGATTCACCCTGAGAGATGCAGCTATGCCAAGGTACATTTTCTGTGTAAGCCAGCCCAAAGCAATTCACACAGAAGAGCAGAATTATTATCCTCATTTTTACAAATGCAGAAACTGAGGCACGGAGCGGCCACATGACATACCCAGGTTGCCCAGTAGGTCATTGGCAGACTCAGAATTGAGGCCCATCTTGCCCAAGACATCCTGGAAATCATGAGCTCATGACTCTGCCACTGACTTGTTTGGCATCCTTGGGCAAGTCCCTGCACCTCCCTTTGTCCCGATTTCTGTAAAAAGGGGACACTGAAATGGATCCATCTTCATGATGAGCTTTGAGCTCCAGGGAAGAGCAGCATGGGCTGTTCCAGCTCCGGATTCCTAGTAGGAACATGCCAGATCTGCCTTACCCGAAGTACTGGGGAGAGAAAAAGTTTACCTCAGAAAGTTTGGCATTCTCTGCTCCCCACCCCCTCTTCTCTCCTTCTCCCTCGGCCTCTCCCTCCCTTCCCGAAAGCAGCACTGCGGCAGCACATCCTGGCAAACCGATCAAGGCAAGAGGGCTGATCAATAGGCGTATTGAGCACTCTTCAAGCTACGGTGATTTCTGCGGATTCAGTGCAAACCACAAGCCTGAGCCCCACACCATCCTCCCCCCTCCCTACACACAGGACCAGTCAACCTAGTGACGTGCCCCTCACCCAGACCTGCCTCGAAACCATGCCCCCACTCCCACTCACAACAGCCCCTCGTCACCTGGAGGGGGGCAGCCGTGGGGCCCACAGCCTGTGCAGGAGGCTGGATTGATTGCCCATTTGGGGTATGTCTGCACCTCCCACAGCCCTGAGTCTTAGAGCCAATCGACTTGGGCTGGCGGGGCTCGCGCGACGGGCTAGAAGAAGCAGTGTGGACATTCCGGCGTGGGCTGGAACCCAGGCTCCGAAACCCGGTGCCAGAGCTCGGGCACCAGCCAGCCGTGCATGCCAGCACTGTGGGGTTTAGCCTCAGCGTGTGAGCGATGGGCGGCTCGGCCTGCGGCCCTGGGCTCTGAGACTTGCTGCCGTTGGGGTTTTTGGCTTGCGCGGTGGAGACCTACCCCAAGAGGCCCTGCAGAGCTGAGTCACTGCTCAGGCTCCTGGCATGGGATGGGGGGTTTTAGGCACCCAGCTGCACGTTCTCGTCTCACCGTTGTTTCACAATGTGATTGGTCCTTCCTGGGAAGCAGAACAACGCCAAAGGAAACTTCAGAGCCATTAGAAACAATCTCGGGCCAGAATTATTCTCCAGAGCCCCTGAGAGTTACAAAGGCCGTGTCTTAGGAACGGGGGGCGGGGGTGGGGGCTTAAACGGCACCTGTCAGAGAACATTTGCACCAGCAACATACCAGTTGTCAAGGGAACTCACATGAAGCACATTCAAGAAGATTTCCTAAGCGGAAAGGGAAGTGGGAGAAGGCAGCCGAGGGGCTTTCCTTGGAGTGACAATAGCTCCACCAATGGGTGGGGAGAAGAAAGCCATAGCTGTCCATTCCAGGGAGCAAATAGTCCATCAGAGCCAGCTTTGGTAGCTGCAGGGCTGGATTACCCAATAGGCAGACTAAGCATGTGTTTAGGGCACCAGCAAAGCAGGGGCACCAAAAAAAAAAAGAGATTTTACGGTATAGTATTGTTTTTATTTTGAATTACATATGGGGGGGGGCCATAATCTTTTCAGAGTTTAGGGCCTCTAAAGATCTTAATCCAGCCCTGGGTAGCTGAAATAATGACAAAAAATTACTCACAAGGATACTATATACATCACAACACTCCACTGTTTCAAATATTTATCTATCTATCTATCACCCATAGGCATCTGTATATCTCCCTATCCCCCACTCATCTATTTATCCACCTCTACTGTCTGATTTTCTTCTCAGATAGGCCCCAATTTAGCAAAACATTTCAGCATGTGCTTGAAGTCAATGGATTTGAGCACACGCTTGAAATGCTTTGCTGACTTAGGGACACACGTCAGAGATGGGGTGGGTGGGAGAAGGTATGGAAACAGAAAGATGGAACAAGACACATATCAAGAGCCAGGGTGGTCAAAAACATTCAGCTGAAATGGTTTTTGATGGAAAACTGGGCTTTTGACTAAACATATTTTTCCCATTTTTTCCTCATAGAAAAAGTCAAAATTTTCCTTTTAAAAATGCACACTGGAAAATAGCTTTTAGCCCAAAATGTTCATTTAAAAATATTTCAATTTTCAGACAAAAAGTTGATCTTTTCCTTCTCTTCCTCCCTCCCCTCCCCACAATACTGCTTTTTCCAACTAGTTCTAATCAAAAGTCAATGGCAGGAAAGTTTGCTGTTGTAGGTACAGGTTAAACCTCTCTAGTCCGGCACCCTTGGGACCTGATCAGTGCCAAGCCAGAGAATTTGCCAGACCACGGGAGGTCAGTATTGTCTAGCAGCATGACCAACACTTCCACTGCTCATGGGGCTCTATATTTAGGGGTAAATTAGAGCTAACTAACAGCATAGGACTGATGTAAACAAACTTTATGGGACCACAGGAAACTTGGTTACACCCCTGATAAGTGGACATCCGGCTAAGTAAAATCATGCTGGACCACGGATGTTGCCGGACCAGAGAGTGTCAGACTAGAGAGGTTCAGCTTGTGGGTATGTCTACATTGCATTCCTCCTTCGAGAGAGGAATGGAAATGCAGACAAACGAAATTGCAAATGAAGCACGGATTTGAATTTCCCGCGCTTCATTTTCATAATAGCGTCCGGCTGCTTTTCTGAAATACCGTATTTCGAGAAAAAAATGGGGTTATTTCGAAAAGAAACCCTTCCTTCGAAATAACCCTTACTCCATAAAAAATGAGGTTTAAGGGTTATTTTGAAGGAAGGGTTTCTTTTCGAAATAACCCTGTGTGGACCGCGTTTTTTTCTCGAAATATGGTATTTCGGAAAAGCGGCCAGACGCCATTATGCAAATGAAGCACGGGAAATTCCAATCCATGCTTCATTTGCAATTTTGTTTGTCTGCATTTGCATTTCTCTCTTGAAGGAGGAATGCAATGTAGACATACCCTGTATTACAAAGCTGACAGCCAAGCAAGCATGAAGAACAGCAGAAAGCTAATAAGATTATTAAAACTATAAGATATACATTAAATATAACTGGGAAAAAAATTTGTTTTAATAATATAAAAGTCTACTTTTAGTAAGTGTTTTCTATTGATAGTGCTCCTTCAGCGTTTAATAGTCAAATAACATGTTGATTGTGTAAATGCCAATTATTTGCACAGGAGCTTTTAAGGATTTTTTTTTTAATTTCCCAAGAAAAATTCTTCATTGTCTGACAAAAAAAAAATGAAAACCAAAAAAACCTTGATTTTCAATAATATTTTCAGCTAATTTTTTTAAAACCTACTTCCCCAACAAACTGAAAATAAGATTGTATAAAAAAGAAAAATTGAAACATTTAACTAAAATAAGTTTTCCTCTCCAAAAAGTTCAGTTTTCTGTTCCCAGGGTTTTTGGTTTTTTTAAATCATTTTGTCCAAACTGAAAATGGCCATGGGACATACTGGGTACGTCTAGGCTACATGGCTCCGTTGACGGAGCCATGTAAAATAGTTTACTCAGCGTAGTCAAAGAAGCGGGGATTATTTAAATATAAAATAAAATAAAATATTTAAAATAAAAATGGCCGCCGTACTGTGCTGACGATCAGCTGATCCGGCACAGTGCAGCAGTCTAGACGCGGCACGGTCGACAAGGGAGGCCTTTGTCGACCGCTCCGGTATGCCTCGTGAAATGAGGTTTACCGGAGCGGTTGACAAAGGCTTCCCTTGTCGACCGCACCCCGTCTAGACTGCCGCACTGTGCCGGATCAGCTGATCGTCGGCACAGCGCGGCGGCCATTTTTATTTTAATGAAGCGGGGATTATTTAAATCCCCGCTTCTTGGACTATGCTGAGTAAACTATTTTACATGGCTCCATCAATGGAGCCATGTAGTCTAGATGTACCCTCTGATCTAAAAGCAATATTTGGCCAAAATAATGTTTTTTTCAGAAACATTCCAATCCCTCCAATTTTTACAGCTGGGAATTTTCCAAGGTGCTCCACATTGCTCTCCGTAGTTCAATGTTTTAAACATCCCACTTGCTCATATTCAAAGCAGCACACTCGTTTCTCTTCCCATTTTCCTTCTGGGCAGGGAAGCACAGTGAGATGAAGTGATGCGGCCCAAAGCCACACAGCCACTCTGCAGAAGACCCCAGAAGTCTTGACTTCCACTTTTTGGCACCAGTCACTGCAAATCAGAATTTCCCCCATTGCTGAAAATTGCACAGCACGTTTTGCGTTTCCCTTGTCCTGGTGGGGCAATATTAATAGAGGGTAAATCCATCAGTGGCTATTAGACAGGGTAGCAGGCATGGTACCAGAAGCTGGGAATGGGTGACAGGGGATGGGGTCACTTGATGATTCCCTGTTCATTCCCCCTGGGGCCCCTGGCATTGGCCAATATGGGCAGATAGGACACTGGGCTGGCTGGATGGACCTTTGGTCTGACCCAGACTGGCCGTTCTTATGGTCTTATAGCCAATAGTCTTTTGGGTCCTAATTCAAGGCTATTGGGTAGCTGGGCTGAATGCACAACAAAGGTAAATTGAAATGCCTTTCACTGGTGGTCCCATGTAGGGTATGAACAGCTCCCCTAGGGCAGGAGGCCCAGACTCCCACAGCTGCCCATCACCCGCTCCAGCCACCAGCTCACTGAGGATACGTCTACACAGCAGGGCAAAAGGCTGTGCCTTCCCAAACTGCCAGTTTGGGAAGGCACAGCCTTGCCCCACCTAAGCCACCGGACACCCATGTCCATCGCTATTAGTTCCAGTAGATCCGATTCAACAGCATCCCAGGTAGTGCCAATGCCTGGTTACTAGCAGCATTTTGCCGACAACCGATCCCGTCCCACGACTTTAAAGTTCATGGGATTTGGAGACTGGCAACTGCATGGTGCTGAGTGGCCACATCTTGGCAAAAAGGCCCCAGCTGCAGGCCAGGCTGTGAGGCTGTAGCCAGAGAAGGAAGCACTCGGAGGTGCGGAGCCTCCCTGGACTGCAGCCCTGCAAACCTGCCTTCTGCATATTGGCTATTGATGAGTTTCTAGTAAGCACCAGGAATTGTATCTTCATTCAAGGGCTTCGGCTGGTGGGGCATTAACAGCGCTCTCTTTCTTGTGTCTCTGGGGCAGGGCAAGTGCAGATCTGTTGTTTTCAGACCCTTTAATGCCAGTGTAACGGCTGGCTAACCTCCTGGCCCTCAGCAGATGCCAGGCCTACCCAGCCCGACCTGTGCAGCCATAGGTAAGTGGATTGCATTGGGATGGCAGCGTAACCAGGAAGGTTGGGTGTGGAAGAGTTAAAGAGCAGAAAGAAAAGCCACTGGTAAGATTCCAGCCAGCCGATACCCAACACAGCTTTTACCTCACCCACTTTCTTGATGAAAATCCCAGTGACTCCAGGGGCCGGGAAGGAACACTCCCAAACCCCTAGCGAGAAGGATCCCTCTTCCCCGGTTGTTGCTGGACCAAAATGAATCAGGAAGTGCAGGAGTTTCCCACACTGCTTTCCCAGCCCCAAAGGGTTTCAGGTGAGTGTCTCTAACCACTAGGCATCCATCAGCAGGCTATAACAACGTGGAGCAATCAGCATGCACAAACGGGGCGAGAATATTCTGAGCTCACTATTTTCCCATTGGCCTTCTGCTCTTCCTCCTGATGGGCCCGCTGTGAGCTCAGGTGAAACACTGCTACTGGGGGAGAACCCACATGAATTCAAAATGATCAGGACAAACTGGAGAAACGGTCTGAGGTAAACAGGATGAAGTTTGATAAGGGCAAATGCAAAGTGCTCCACTGAGGAAGGAACAATCCGTTTCACACACACTGAATGGGAAGTGACAGTCTAGGAAGGAGTACTGCAGAAAGGGATCTAGGGGTCAGCGTGGATCACAAGCTAAATATGAGACAACAGTGGGACACTGTTGCAAAAAAAGCAGACATGATCCTGGGATGCATGAATGGGAGTGTTGTGAGCAAGCCATGAGAAGTCATTCTTCCGGTCTACTCTGCACTGATTAGGCCTCAGCTGGAGTATTGTGTCCAGTTCTGGGCACCACATTTCAAGACAGATGTGGAGAAATTGGAGAAGGTCCAGAGAAGAGCAACAAAAATGATTAAAGGTCTAGAGAACAGGAGCTATGAGGCAAGGCTGAAGGGATTGGGCTTGTTTAGTTTAGAAAAGACTGAGAGCCAACATGATAGCATTTTTCAGGTATCTAAAAGGGTGTTACAGGGAGGAAGGGGGAAAATTGTTCTCCTTGGCCTCTGATTACAGGACAAGAAGCAATGGGCTTAAGCTGCAGCAAGGGAGGTTTAGGTTGGACATTAGGAAAAACTTCCTACCTGTCAGGGTGGTTAAACATTGGAATAAATTGCTTACGGAAGTTGCAGAATCTCCATCACTGGAGATATTCAAGAGCAGCTTGAACAGACACTTGTCAGGGATGATCTAGACGGTGCTTGGTCCTGCCGTGAGGGCAGGGGACTGGACGTGATGGCCTCTCGAGGTCCCTTCCAGTTCTAGTGTTCTAGGATTCTGTGATTAAAGAGCAGGGCCATGTATTTGCTTCTATAAACTTTTTGGCTGTGTCTAGACTGGCCAGTTTTTGCGCAAAAGTGGCCGCTTTTGCGCAAAAACTAGCCAGCTGTCTACACTGGCCGCTTGAATTTGCGCAAGAGCACTGACGTTCTAATGTAAGAAATCAATGCTTCTTGCTCAAATACTTTGATGCTCCCGTTTGGGCAAAAGTCCTTTTGCGCAAAAGGGCCAGTGTAGACAGCTCAGTTTTGTTTTGCGCAAAAAAGCCCCGATGGCTAAAACGGCGATCGGGGCTTTCTTGCGCAAAAGCGCATCTAGATTGGCCACGGACGCTTTTGCACAAAAAGTGTCCGTGCCAATCTAGACGCTCTCTTGCGCAAATACTTTTAACAGAAAACTTTTCTGTTAATAGCATTTGCGCAAATTCATGCCAGTCTAGATGCAGCCTTTGAGTGGGGCTCCTGCTGCCCCCTCTTCAGCCATCCGATAGCTTTCTTGGGGCAAGGCCCTGTTCTCCCCATGCAGCTCTCAGCACTTTAGCGGATTAATCATGTTTTGTTAATGAGATATTTGAATTTCCCCTGCTCCCTCCCTGCTGCCAGTGTCACGGCAAGCTCCGGGGTCCGCCAGGTGTCTTTCAGCTGCCCCCTTGCAAAAGTGGCAGAGCTGCGAGTGGATGGTCAGGCCAGACACGGCCTGATACCATACACCCCTGGGTAGCTGCATTTACCTCAATCCTACCACCCCTTCTCCCCTAATTCTGACCATGCCTGCTGGAAACATTTCCCGTTTCTGGGGCAGGTCGCTGGATAGGGACATAAGCCCAAGGGCATTCATGCTAGTGGCTGAGGGAACATTTATAGGAGAGGAGAGAGTAGAAGCCATGGTCAGTGCGGGAGATATTTTGGAGGGGAGGGGTATTCAGTATTTTCGGAAGGGCTTAGATAGCTTCCCCCCAGCACAGTAATCTTACAAACACAGCTGCTGGGAACCAGAGATGTTGGTGGATGCACGGGGCCATTTCTAGTGTGGTGGGTCGGGGCACATGGCTGGCATGGTTCAAAATGGAGCGTTCTGTCTCTACCGTGCGGCATTTGAGTTAGAGGCTGGAAGGGGCTGTATCTATCTAGTCAGGAAGGAAGGCGTTCACTTCGCACGTGGAAAGAATGCGTTCCGGACCTTGTTCTAATAAACCCTCAGGAGGACAGAGCCGGTATGGATTTCAGAGAGGAAGAGCATTGGGGAGGGTGACGCATCCCACCTAATGGCATTTAATTTCACTTAGCAGCAGTGAGATTGCACTGGCTCCGATACGCCCATCCGTCACACTCCTCGTTAGAGAAAATCTATTTTAAAAATCTGTAATTTTTATTTTCAAGTCTAATAAAGCTCGGTGGTAATTTCCCCTTTAAATAACCATTGGACACTTAAATACATTAGAGAGAGAGAGAGAGAGATGTGTGTACATGTATGTTACACAGGATGCCTTGATTAGTCCTTGTTAATAATTTCACCCCTCGCCGAACAGTAGCAAATGTCAGAACTAGGCAGGTCCGCTGTTAGAGGTGGCATCAGTGCCTTGGTGTTTGGGTATTTTCATAGTGCACTTGTTTGTTTGCACTACACACAGCAGTCCTGAAACAGAGGTGGTCACAAACAGCACACAGGCAACTTCTTCTTCCTGAAATCTCACTAACAGCAGCAGCACCGTGTTTCTTCAAAGACCGTGTGTACAGTGCTCACACACTAAGACAAAGAGCTTGTAAAACTTCCTGTAATGCCACCATCATTACTTGATACTGCAGCCAGAAAAACAACTGGCACTTTTTATCTTTAAATATCTAAGGCTGTCTACACAGCTGCATTATTTCTGAATAACCAACGTTATTCCGAAATAACAAAGAGCGCATCTACACTGCAAGCCGTTATTTCAAAATAACGGCGAGCTGAAGGACTTCTTACTCCGATTCCTGTAACCCTCATTTCACAAGGAGTAAGGGAAGTCATAGGAAGAGTACTCTTCCTTCGACCTCCTGCTGTGTAGACAGCGTCAAAAGCCGAATTAAGCTATTTCGACTTCATCCATGCAATTGATGTAGCTGACATTGTGTAGCTTATTTTGACTTTTGCCCTGCTGTGCATACATGCCCAAAGAGCTCTACGAAGGAGGAAAGTGGCATAATCCCTAGATGGGAGGTAACTCAGTCAGACTGGGGAGCTGTAACTCAATTGAAGACTCTTATGTCCTTTCCCTTCTCCATTTATCCTCGTCTCCCTTTCCTTCCCCCTCTCCTCTGTCCTTCCCCTTCTCCTTCCAGGAAGGGCGGTAGGCGCTCCCCTCTGTAATCCACACCCAGCAGGCAGGGCCGGACGGAGGCACGGGCGAGCCAGGCAGCTGCCCAGGGCGCCAACCGATGAGGGGCGCCTGATGGCAGCTGTAAGGGGCGCGCAGCATCCCTTACAGCTGCCATCAGGTGCTGCGCACCCGGCTCCCGCAGCGCCGGCCCCGCGGCGCCGGCCAGCAGCGCCCTTCCCCCCACGGCCGCGGGGCCCTGCACGGCCCGGCACGCACGCCAGCAACACTAGCCGGGCCAGGCTGGGCAGCGCATGCGCCGTGCACCCTGGGGGCGGGCCCCGGGCTGTGCGCCAGTGGCTGTGGCCGGCGCGCGCATGCGCCGTGCGCCCCAGGGGTGGGCCCGCGCTCCCTGGGGGGGCGGGCCTGCACCCCATGGGCAGGCCCACGCATGTGTCATGCGCCCAGGGGCGGTGTTGCACGCCCGTGCCCAGGGCGCCAAAAGGGCTCAGGCCGGCCCTGCCAGCAGGGAGGATTCAGAAACCAGGCGTGTGCAGACATGACAGTCACTGAGCACCTCCTATCTGGGGGGCGGGGGGGGTTGAGCCTCTCGCTCTCGTTCTCTGCTTATGGTGCCCCTGTTGGTTGCCACCCTCATCAAGAGGCCTTCAGCGGCTCTGCCCTCCAGCCGACTCACACAGGGTCCATACGCGAATGAACAAGCCCCTTCTGGAGTAAAAAGGCTCATCAGAGCCTGTCCCGGTGTTGTTGTTAAACTTTGTGGGCTCAGTCCTCAGCCCCTTCTGGGCTAGCTGGACGTCTGTGTCTGCCCTACAGAGCTGTCTCCTGTAGGACCATGGGCGAATAAGAGCAGGTATTGGCATGGGACGTCAGAACCGCCACAGTTGGACTCATGCCTTGTGACGGGGTACGCCAGGCCCTGTGAGGCCCCCTGCTGGGGGCCCTGTGGTCCTGCCATCACTTGGACCTCTAAACTAGTCTTATCCCCTTCTCAGAGCATAGGCTGCTTGGGACTCGGGCCTGCCCACTACTCTGGGTCCCAAGCCAGGGACCAACAAGCTGCCCTCTCAGTGGCTCCTGGCAGTAGGAGGGGGTCTGGTCCTATATGAACCAGACAAGGCTCTTTCCAGAAAGGGAGAGAAGGATGTGGCAACACCCTAGAAGGCTGGAAGCCTGGGAGAGTCCCTGGGGGTGGGGAGACAGCTCCAGAACAGAGGAGAGAAAAATCCTCTGCAGGGGGAAAGGAGCTGAGTCTGGGGAGAGCTGGTCACAGGCTAGACTTGTCATAGAGATAAGATAGGGGCACAGGTCCAAAGGCTTCTGGGTGCAGATGACGATCAGCTAAAGTTCTGACATACCCATTTATAACTATTACAATGTTGTCGCAGTGCATCTGCCTGGCACTGGCCCTTTAAGGGTTAAAACCCAGCCCTGGGAGAGGACTGGAGAGGTGGAGACAGCAGCTGACACAGAGACAGCCAGTTAGAACCATCGAATCCTTGAACACTAGAATTGGAAGGGACCTCGAGAGGGCATCAGGTCCAGTCCCCTGCCCTCATGGCAGGACCAAGCAACGTCTAGGTCAACCCTGAAGCTACGTCTATACTGCGGCAGTTTGTCGGAAATGCAACTGGAGCGCTCATTTGCAAATCTTGAGCTCTCATTTGCATCGTCTTTTCCAATCCTTTTTGCGGAAGAGGTTTTTGCACTAAAAAGCCCTGTGTAGATGGGGCCATTTGTCGGAAAACCCCCATTTTGCACAAGATCCTGTAAACCTTATTTTTTGAGGAATAAGTGATCTTGCGCAAAATGGGATTTTTCTGACAAATGGCCCCATCTACACAGGGCTTTTTAGCGCAAAAACCAGGGCTGGCCCTTACCATGAGGCAAACTGAAGCAGCCGCCCCAGGTGCCAGACTGTGGGGGGGTGTCACTAGGACCCAGAGTGTAGAAAATTATGTCTGCTGCTGGTGCAGCGAGAGGGCATGGGGGCATCATTTGAGCTCCCCGCCTCGGGTGCCAAAATGTTGTGGGCCGGCCCTGGCAAAAACCTCTTCCACAAAAAGGATCGGAAGAGAATATGCAAATGAGAGTGCAAGATTTGCAAAAGAGCACTCCATTTGCATTTCCTCTTCCGACAAACTGCCACAATGTAGACGTAGCCTGATAAATGTCTATCTAACCGGCTATTAAATATCTCCAGTGATGGAGATTCCACAACCTCTGTAAGCAAGGGTATGTCAACACTAGCCACCCTAGTTCGAACTAGGGTGACTAATGTAGTCATTCGAACTTGCAAATGAAGCCCGGGATTAAAATATCCCGGGCTTTATTTGCATGTTCCCGGGCGCCGCCATTTTTAAATGCCCAGTAGTTCGAACTCCCTGCCCGTGGCTACACGCAGCACGGGCTAGGTAGTTTGAATTAAAGCTCCTAATTCGAACTACCATTACTCCTCATTGCAGGAGGTTTAACCACTCTGACAGGTAGGAAGTTTTTCCTAATGTCCCACCTCAACCTCCCTTGCTGCAGTTTAAGCCCCATTGCTTCTTGTCCTATCCTCAGAGGCTAAGGAGAACAATTTTTCTCCTTCCTCCTTGTGACACCCTTTTAGATTCCTGAAAACAGCTATCATGTCCTCTCTCAGTCTTCTCTTTTCCAAACTAAACAAGCCAAATTCTTTCAGCCTTCCCTCATAGCTCATGTTTTCTAGACATTTAATCAATTTTGTTGTTCTTCTCTGGACCTTCTCCAATTTCTCTACATCTTTCTTGAAATGTGGTGCCCAGAACTGGGCACAATACTCCAGCTGAGGTTTAATCAGCGCAGAGCGGAAGAATGACTTTTTGTGTCTTGCTCACAATACTTCTGTTCATGCATCCCAGGATCATGTTTGCCTTTTTTGCAGCAGTGTCACACTG
The DNA here is from genome assembly GCA_032595735.1 of Pelochelys cantorii. Taxonomy (NCBI): domain Eukaryota; kingdom Metazoa; phylum Chordata; order Testudines; family Trionychidae; genus Pelochelys; species Pelochelys cantorii. Next base: position 3,588,150 of record CM064354.1, read on the forward strand.
TTGATTCATATTCAGCTTGTGGTCCACTATGACCCCTTAATTCCTTTCTGCAGTACTCCTCCCTAGATAGTCGTTCCCATTCTGTATGGCTATGTCTAGACTACATGGCTCCGTCAACGGAGCCATGTAAAATGGTTTATTCGGCATAGGCAAAGAAGCGAGGATTTAAATAATCCCCGCTTCATTAAAATAAAAATGGCCGCCGCGCTGTGCCGACGATCAGCTGATCCGGCACAGCGCGGCAGTTTAGATGTGCCATGGTCGACAAGGGAAGCCTTTGTCGACTGCTCGGGTATGCCTTGTGAAACGAGGTTTACCGGAGCAGTCGACAAAGGCTTCCCTTGTCGACCGCGCCGCGTCTAGACTGCCCCGCTGTGCTGGACCAGCTGATCGTCGGCACAGCGCAGTGGCCATTTTTATTTTAATGAAGCGGGGATTATTGCCTATGCCGAATAAACCATTTTACATGGCTCCGTTGACGTTATGCCGTTCCAGCATGACTGTGAACCATTAATAACGACTCTCTGAGAATGGTTATTCAGTCAGTTATGCACCCACCTTATGGTAGCCCCATCTAGGATGTATTTCCCTAGTTTATCGAGTAAAAGGTCATGTGAGACCGTATCAAATGCCTTACTAAAGTCTAGGTCTACCGTGTCCACCACTTCTCTCTTATCCACAAGGCTTGAAAGCTCTCAGATTGGTTTGACATGACTTGTTCTTTACAAGTCCATGCTGGCTGTTACCTATCACCTTATTATCTTCCAGATGTTAGGGCCCAGCTGTATAAATAAGGGCTCCTGGAGGGAGAAGAACAGACTCACTCTTGCTCCAGCTGTGGAGCCGCAGGGACCTGGCTTCCAGGGAAGCTGGAGGCTTCCTGCCTTACAACAGGGCTGGGAAAGGCAGGCATGACTGGGGAAGCTCTGGCCAGTCAAGTTGCAAGGCCTGAGGGTACTAAGGGACACAGCCAGGGTAGCAGAAGGCAACAGGTCCACACCCCCTTACCAATGATGAATGGCCAAGCCAGACTGCAGTTTACCTCATAGAATCATAGAATCATAGAGCTGGAAGAGACCTCAGTAGGTAATCGAGTCCAGCCCCCTGCTCAAGGCAGGACCAATCCCAACTAAATCATCCCAGCCAGGGCTTTGTCAAGCCGAGACTTAAAAACCTCTGGGGTTGGAGATTCCACCACCTCCCTAGGTAACCCATTCCAAAGTTTCACCACCCTCTTAGTGAAATAGTTTTTCCTAATATCCAACCTAGACCTCCCCCACTGCAACTTGAGACCATTGCTTCTTGTTCTGACATCTGTCACTACTGTGAACAGCCTCTCTCTATCCTCTTTGGAACCTCCCTTCAGGAAGTTGAAGGCTGCTCTCAAATCCCCCCTCACTCTTCTCTTCTGCAGACTGAACAAACCCAAATCCCTCAGTCTCTCCTCATAGGTCATGCGCTCCAGCCCCCTCATCATTTTGGTTGCCCTCCGCTGGACCCTCTCCAATGTGTCCACATCCTTTCTATAGTGGGAGGCCCAGATGTGGACACAATACTCCAGATGTGGCCTCACCAGAGCCGAATAAAAGGGAATAATCGCTTCTCTGGATCTGCTGGCAATGCTCCTCCTAATGCACCCTAATATGCCATTAGCCTTCTTGGCTACAAGTGCACACTGTTGACTCATATCCAGCTTCTCATCCGCTCTAATCCCCAGGTCCTTTTCTGCTGAACTGCTACTTAGCCATTCAGTCCCCAGCCTGTAACAATGCTTGGGATTCTTCCATCCCAAGTGCAGGACTCTGCATTTGTCCTTGTTGAACCTCATCAGATTTCTTTTGGCCCAATCCTCTAATCTGTCCAGGTCATGCTGGACCCGATCCCTGCCCTCCAGTGTATCTACCTCTCCCCCTAGCTTAGTGTCATCTGTGAGCTTGCTGAGGAAGCAATCCATCCAGTCATCCAGGCCTCTGGGGGAAGGGGCTAGATGAGGACTGGCACGCAGCTGATCAGTGGCAACTAACAGCTGTCTGCTAATTCTGAGGGAGACTTGGGGGAGGACGGAGAGCCATGAGCAGGGCAGGTGCCTCAAGGAGGAGGTGGAGAAGGGGTTGCTAGCCTGGGGACACACATGTCCAGAGAAGCTAGATAAACATAAAATGCTCTTGCTGGAAGGTTGCAACGTGACCCTATTTCACTTCTTAGAATTCAGAATCACTCACAAGAACCCCAAACCAGGGCGAGATGAAGCAGGCTGCTCCCTAAGACAGGGACACACAACTCGCGTCATTTAGTCTAGGCAGGCTGGCTGAAAACCGACTTCTGCGAGGCCCATATTTGCAAGCATGATGAGGAAAAAAACCCTGAAATGTAAAGTCACGGCTGATGATTTTAGCACATTTTCACCACACCACAAAAACCAGCGAACCCCGCCCCTTCCCAGCCGCCTGGCACTAACTAAGCTGTGCACAATACACCTATCATAGCCATCTGTGTGGACCCACAATCTTCAGAGGACTTGCAGGTTGGGGGCGGGGGGGAGGGGAATAAGTAGAGAATGATGGGTGGAGAGTGAAAGGGGCCATTTAATAAGGAAAAAACGCACATGCAACACCACAGAAAGAGAGGGGAAGAATGGAAAATTCCCCTTCATAATTAATAAATGAAGAATATTGTTGTTAATCGATGTAGCAGTGAAGAGAATATTGATCGCAGCTGCATGCTATTTTTTGTGCAGCTTAGATTTTTACACCTCATTTAGAGCCAGGCCTCTCTGGGGAACTCTTAAAACCAAAAGATATTTGCAAGAGTCCAAAGAAAAGAGAAGAAAAATGGAGGGGGGGATGTGTTGAGATTAATTATTACCGAAGCCGAAGAATTATGTGTGTGTCTCACTGCGGCTGAGCACAGCCCTGATTTAAATATTTGATTAATACTGGATTATAGCAGCTGACATTTAGTAAACAAGCCTGGAACCATTAGGAGCATTTTTAATAATAATCCCAGGAAATTATGTTTCTGAAGCAGATGCTTAACCCTTTTTACACTGGCGACACTCTGATACTCAGGTGTGCACATGTGCACACGAAAACACAATATGATGTTATAGCTATATGTACATCAGTTAGAGTGTGTGTGTGAGCACGGAATTCCCCATTTTATAGATGGGCAACTGGGGCACAGAGGAATTGACTTCACCAAGGTCACACAGGAAGGCAAAGCGCTGAACCCCCCTAGAGCACATGCTGCACCCTGCCCACGAGCCCCCAATGGGAAAGACATAACAAGGGAATGGGTCAGAGGGGCGGGGGGAGGAGGGCGGGAAGAAGGGGGTGACAGAAATGCGGGGTGCTTTTGCCCAAATTAACTGAGTGCCTCATTTCCACCCAGGCAATGGCTGGGATCAAGCGGTTCCTAGAAGATATTTGATATTCCCACATTTGGGGGAGGAAGACACAGTTCCTGGGGCAGTGGGGGGAGACAGCACCAAGGTTCTTGTGGGAGTGGGGAGCATTTGGGAGGCGGAGGCCAGTAGCACTGACCTGAGCCACCAACTTCAGAGCCAGTGTTCCCCCAGGGACGGCTCTTCCCCACGTCCTTTGCCATCATCACCTCCGTTCAAACACGTTGTCCCAGGCCCTATGCACTGAACCCCCAATCGCTGGGAAACAGCAGGCCTGACTTCCTGGACCCCCCCCGCCTGGTGCAGCAACTCATGCAGGGACCCCAGGAGGTGCGGAAACCACGACGGACCATCAGAGCGAGGCCGCTGAAAGAGTGCTGCATCCCCGGCGCTCTCTCCCTCCTCCACACTTCAGCACAGCCCACGCATCCATCTCCTGCTTCTTCCTTGATAGGCCCGGGTGCTGCAGATCCATGCAGATCAATGCAAAATTAATTAGAGTAATCAACTCAGCTGTACCATGGAGATCATACACGCAGGGTTTTAGGTGACTAATTGGTGGAAGCTGACAGCCAGCGTCCCCAGTGTCTTAGAGGTATTAACACTTTTTTCTCTGTAGATTAATTACCTTTTCCCACCTTCCACTCGATCCGTCCTTTCGCTCAGCGTCGTTTTGGGGGGACGTGGAAAGGAGATAGCTGAGGCCTGTGCACAACTCACAGGTGGGAGGAGGGCGGGAGGCCAGTGTTTGCTATTTCGGTGGCATCTGTCCCAAAAAAGGTGCTGATTATAGGGAGGGCAGGTGCCAGCTGTCCCTCTGGCCTGAAAAATCCCTATGGCTGGATTCCCATTTACGTGAGGGACCCTCTGAACCACGCCGGCAGCACAAAGGGACCGGAAAATGGGCATCAGCGGTGACCATTCCAAGACCCCTTTGTGCTGCCAAAGGGGCTTAAAGGGGTCTTAGCGTGAATGAGAACAAAGGTTTAAGAGCAGCGAAGGGTAATCTAGGCTAGCGAGTGGGCCGTGTGAGAGGCTCTCTTTTATCTCAGCGGGCCACTAGATTGTCGTAACCAAGACGTTGTCCCGGGATAAGGGAGTTTTGCTAACTGCACCTGCGTAGGTAGCATTTGTGGGCAGGGCTGATTGAACTGTGGCCTGTGTGTCCCTTTACTAACACCAGTAGGAAAAAAACTACATGGACGGAAACCATAAGAACATACAAATGGCCAGCCTAGGTCAGAGCAAAGCTCCAACTAACCCAGTGTCCTGTCTACCGACAGTGGCCAATACCAGATGCTCCAGAGGGAGGGAACACAACAGGGAATCCTTATGTGATACCTCTCCTATCACCCATTCCCAGACAAACAGAGGCCAAGGATACCATTCCTACCCATACTGGCTAATAGCCATTGATGGACCTAACCTCTTTTTGGAACCTTGTTAAAATCCTAGTCTTCACCACATCCTCTGGCAAGGAGTTCCACAGTTTGACTGTGTGCTGAGGGAAGAAAAACTGTCTTTTGTTTGTTTTAAACCTGATGCCTATTAATTTCATTTGGTGACCCCTAGTTCTTATATTATGGGAACAAGTAAATAAGTTTTATTCACTTGTTCCATACAAGTCATGATGTTATAGACCTCTATCATATCCCCCCTTAGGCTAGGTCTACCCTATTGCCTTTTTTTTGGAAAAAGCTACTCAAATTGCAGCCCCCCGCAGTGTCCTCTTTTCTCAGATGAAAAGTTGAAGTCTTTTTAATCTCTCATCACATGGGACCCATTCCAAACCCCAATCATTTCTGTTACCTTTCTCTGAACCTTTTCCAATGCTAATATATCTTTTTTGAGATGAGGTGACCACATCGGTATTCAGGATGTGGGCTTACCCTGGTTTTATATAGAAGCAATAAGATATTTTCTGTCTTATTCTCTATCCCTTTTTTAATGACTCCTAACATTTTATTTGCTCTTTTGACTGCCGCTGCACAATGAGTGGATGTTTTCAGAGAACTATCCACAATGACTCCAAGATCTCTCTCAAGTAGTTGTAGCTAAATTAGTCATATTGTATGCATCGTTGGGATTATTTTATCCAATGTGCATTAAGTTATTTATTTATTTAAAATATTTTTACCCTGCCTCTCTATTTAAAATATTTGAGGCGGCTTACAATTTTTTTTAAAAATTTACATTTACATTTACATTACTTTACATTTAACATTGAATTTCATTTGCTATCTTGTTGCCCAATCACTTAGTTTGGTGAGATCTTTTTGAAGCCCTTTTTGGTCTTAACTATCCTGAGCAGTTTGGTATCGCCTGTGGAATCTGACCACTCTGCGTGTGGCCAACAGTAAACAAAATGTCTCACGGGCCACATCTAGAACCCTGATTGGCCACAGGCAGCCCACCGCTGCCCGAGAAGCGTGTCGTGTCCCTCACATGTAAAGAGCTCCACGAATGTAACATGGAGGGGCAGGGTCTGCTCCCGTGATGCAGGATGACACCTTAGAACAATGTGTGGAGTAAAAAGGAAGCTTGAGTAAGGGTGGTCAGACCTAGGCACAGGGCTAAAGGACAGATCCTGATACACAGCCACCGAACCTTACTGGGAAGGAGGTGGACAGCCCTTGGTGGGGAAAGAATAGATTAGGAACTATTTAGAAAAGCTAAACGTACACAAATCCATGGGCCCCGATTTAATGCATCTGAGGGCACTGAGGGAGTTGGCAAATGTCATCGTGGAGCCTTTGGCCATTATCTTTGAAAACTCATGGAGATCGGGAGAGATCCCGGATGATTGGAAAAAGGCAAATGTAGTGCCCATCTTTAAAAAAGGGAAGGACAATCCAGGGAACTACAGACCAGTCAGCCTCACCTCAGTCCCAGGAAAAATCATGGAGGGGATCCTCACGGAATCCATTTTGAAGCACTTGGAAGAGGGGAAAGTGATCAGGAATAGTCAACATGGATTCATGAAGGGCAAATCGTGCCTGACCAGTCTGATTAGCTTCTGTGATGAGGTAACTGGCTCTATGGACATGGGAAAGTCAGTGGATGTGATATATCTTGACTTTAGCAAAGCTTTTGATACGGTCTCCCACAATATTCTTGCCAACAAGTTAAGGGAATATGGACTGGATAAATGGACTATAAGATGGATAGAAAGCTCGCTAGACTGTCGGGCCCAACGGGTAGTGACCAACGGCTCGATGTCAGGTTGGTGGTCGGTTTCTAGCGGAGTGCCCCAAGGATCAGTTCTAGGACCAGTTTTGTTCAACATCTTTATTAATGACCTGGACGAGGGGATGGATTGCACCCTCAGCAGGTTTGCAGATGACACTAAGCTAGGGGGAGAGGTAGATATGCTGGAGGGCAGGGATAGAGTCCAGAGTGACCTGGACAGATTAAAGGATTGGGCCAAAAGAAATCTGATGAGGTTCAACAAGGACAAGTGTAGAGTCCAGCACTTGGGACGGAAGAATCCCAAGCATTGTTACAGGCTGGGGACCGACTGGCTAAGTAGCAGGTCAGCAGAAAAGGACCTGGGGATTAGAGCGGATGAGAAGCTGGATATGAGTCAACAGTGTGCACTTGTAGCCAAGAAGGCTAATGGCATATTAGGGTGCATTAGGAGGAACATTGCCAGCAGATCCAGAGAAGTGATTATTCCCCTTTATTCAGCTCTGGTGAGGCCACATCTGGAATATTGTGCCCTGTTCTGGGCCCCCCACTATAGAAAGGACATGGACACATTGGAGAGAGTCCAGCGGAGGGCATGACCTATGAGGAGAGACTGAGGGATTTGGGTTTGTTTAGTCTGTTCTCAGTGGTGGCAGATGGCAGAACAAGGAGCAATGGTCTCAAGTTGCAATGGGGGAGGTCTAGGTTGGATATCAGGAAACATTTTTTCACTAGGAGGGTGGTGAAATACTGGGATGAGTTACCTAGGGAGGTGGTGGAATCTCCAACCCCAGAGGTTTTTAAGTCTCGGCTTGACAAAGCCCTGGCTGGGTTGATTTAGTTGGGATTGGTCCTGCCCTGGGCAGGGGGCTGGACTTGATGACTGTGACGTAGTGGGGGTACCTTGCTGGTTGCTATGCTGGGCAGCAGGTTGTCAGTGACCTCCACTGGCTGCTGTCTGCAGCAGGGCCCAACAGGGCAGGGGATGAGTCATTATGCAAGGGGGCTTCAAAACTTTCTGTCTGGGATCATGGAGGAGACAGCCTAGGGCCCAGAGGTGCTGGAATTTAGGGGCCCAGCATCCCCCATCTCAAGGGGGGCTGAGGCATCCTAGGCCCGGTTCCTGTAACCAGATGACATCTATGCTGTGCTGTATCCTGGAGAAGCAATAAACTCCCTCTATTCTACTGGCTGGTGGAGTCTGTCCGTGCCATTACGGGGGTGCAGGAGTCGGGGGACCCCGACGTGCCGCCACAATGACCTCCTGAGGTCTCTTCCAGCTCTATGATTCTATGGCGTTATGCACCTGGAGGGAAAGGCAAGATTTGCCCCACCCTCCGCCGCTGTTGCATGGCGGGGCACCGAACCTGCCGCACAGGTGAGTCTAACCCTGGGAGGGGGGGGGAGCTTGTTCCACGTCTTCTCCTGCCCCGTCCAGTTTGGGGCCGGGCTCCCACACGCACTAACTCACCAGCGGAGATGGAGGAGAGTCAGGCTGGGGGCGGGAGGAGGCTCCAGCCAGCGGCAGGCAGAGGAGGAGCAGGCGAGCTGAGGGATGAAAGGAGGAGCGGAGGGGGACTAAATTGGCACCCCCCCTAGCATGGCACCTGGGGCAACTGCCCTTCCCCCCACCCTCCCTCTCTATGCCAGTGCACTGAACAGCATCTTCTGCTGCAAGTGGCCCCATGGGCTTACTGGAGGCATCTTGTAGATTAGGGAGCTGCTCCCTGAGTGAAGGAATCATAGAATCCTAGACCTGGAAGGGACCTCGAGAGGGCATCAGGTCCCATCCCCTGCCCTCACGGCAGGAGCAAGCACCATCTGGACCATCCTTGACAGGTGTCTGCCCAACCTGCTCTTAAATATCTCCAGTGATAGAGATTCCACAACCTCCTTAGGCACTTTAGGGTTGAGACTTATGAATGAGGCTCCCCCTCACAACCGGTGACTTTGGGCTCAGCCCTGAGCTAGGGGATGGTGCAGAAACTGCTCCACTCCAGGCATAGCCCACAGAGGGACTATCCCTCGGAGAATATGTCTACACTGCAACCTATTGCAGAATGGGTGATGGATATACCTGCAGCAGCTTTACCCATGTTAGCATGGCTAAAACCTGCAGTGTAGACACATAAGAACATAAGAATGGCCAGGCTGGGTCAGAGCAAAGGTCCATCTAGCCCAGTATCCTGTCTGTCAACAGTGGCCAATGCCAGATGCTCCAGAGGGAGGGAACAGAAACAGGAAATCATCAACTGATCCCTCTCCTGTCACCCATTTCCAGATAAACGGAGGCTAGGGACACCATTCCTACCTATCCTGGCTAATAGCCATTGATGGACCTAACCTCCATGAATCAATCTAGTTCTTTTCGGAACCCTGTTAAAGTCCTAGTTTTTACCACATCCTCTGGCAAGGAGTTCCACAGGTTGACTGTGCACTATGTGAAGAAAAACTTCCTTTCATTGATTTTAAACTTGCTACCTATTCATTTCATTTAGTGACCCCTAGTTCTTATGTTATGGGAGCAGGTAAATAACTTTTCCTTATTCGCTTTTTCCACACCAGTCATGATGTTATTAGATCTCTATCATATGCCTCCTTAGTCTCCTCTTTTCTAAGATGAAAAGTCCAAGTCTTTTTAATTTCTCTTCCTATGGGACCCATTCCAAGTCCCTAATAATTTTTGTTGCCCTTTTCTGAACCTTTTCCAATGCCAATGTATCTTTTTTGAAATGAGGCGACCACATCTGTACACACTATTCAAGATGTGGGCGTACCATCGTTTTATATGGAGGCAATAAGATATTCTCTGTGGGTATGTCTACACTACAAAGTTAATTCAAAATAACAGCTGTTATTTCAAATGAACTTTAATAGTGTCTACACATACAAGCCGCTATTTCAAAATAAATTAGAAATAGTGGAGCCCTTATTTCGAATTTGGTAAACCTCATTCTATGAGGAATGACACCAAATTCGAAATAGCTAATTCGAAATAAGTGCTGTGTAGACACTTATTTCGAATTAGGGGGCCTCCAGCCCTTCCCAGTTTCCCCTAGTGGCCACTCTGGGCCAAGCCAGGAAAACTCTTCTCCTTTCCCCCAGCCCCGGGGCCCTTAAAGGGGCAGAGTCTGGCCACTGGGCACGTGCAAGCACCAGGCCTGCCAGCAGCCGCAGACTCTCAGCCAGTGGCCACACAATGGCAGCCAGTGGCAGCCAGCTCTCCCCTGCCCAGTCCCCCAGCACCCAGGGGCCAGCCAGGGGCCGTAGACGGCACACGCCCTCATGGACTAGTGTGGAGATCATGGACCTCATTGAGGTTTGGGGGGAGGCTCCCAACGTCCATGATCTCTGCACTAGGCAGAGGAACGCGGCCATCTACAGCCGCATAGCGGCCACCGTGGCCAGGCGCACCCAGGAGCAGGTGCGCCTGAAGGTGAAGGAGCTGCGGCAGGCGTACGCCAGGGCCACCAGGGGCAGCGCCGCAGCAGGGGCTGATACCTGCCCCTACTTCCTTGCCCTCGACCGAATCCTGGCGGGCAGGGCCGTCTGCGCCATCCCGGGGGGCAGCGAGCCGGGAGCTGAGGGCCCTGACCCAGGTGCAGCAGAGAGGCCACCACCAGCTGTCCCAGCACCAGAGTCGGCAGGGTCATCCGGGGAGGCCATACCAGGTAAGTGCCAGCACTGGGGGCAGGCAGGGAGGGAGACCAGGGACCGCGCACATGGGCCATGCCTCCCACGGATCACGCAGACACCTGTGCACATGCCATGCCACCTTGGGAAGGTGGCTCCAGCTGCGTGACACCCAGGGGCCGTGGCCCAATAGGCACATGCATGTGTGAAGAGACCTGACACGCTCCTGACCCCGGGGCGGGACCCAGCAGGACGCCCTCCCTTCACACGCCCCCTCTACACAGAGGCAGGGGACATCTCCTCCCCCCGCCCCGGCTGCACTATACATGGCACAGGGGCATGGGTGCAGTCTTGGGGCAGCTCCCAGTCCCGGGGAGAGCCAGACATCCTGACCATGGCCTCTGTGCAAGCACAGCGGCTCTGACGGTGCAGGGCGCAGTTGCCCTCACGTCGCGGGGGGGCGAGGCATCATCCATTGTGTCCGCAGGGAGAACTGACCACTTCTCTTCTTTCTCTCCAGCTGCACCAGCTGCTCGTGCAGGGCGCACCACCCCGCCCGGGACAAGCTCCCGCACCCGCGGCCTGAGCAGGACCACCAGCACACGGCAGGGGTACCGGGACCAGCACCTGGGGGCCCTGCGAGCCCAGCACCGCACCATCCAGGCCTGGATGCTGGAGGACCTGCAGCTCCGCCGGGAGCAGCTTGCTCAGGACCGTGCCATGTGCTCAAACCTGCAGGCCCCACTGCAGAGCATGCTGCCCCGTGCCAGTCCTGCACCTGCTGCCCCCCCAGCTACTTTTCCTCTTCCCACTCCTGCCCCCCCCCACTGCTTCCTCCTCAACCTCCACACCCTCCTCCTCAATCTCTACACCCCCCACCTCAACCTCCACACCCTCCTCCCCATCCCCCCGGGGATGCCGAGGCCCCCGCACCTGCTGTGCTGGGAGACATGTGGCCTGACAAGACCCCCCACTCCTGAGCCCTGAGCTTCCCCTCCCCCTTCTTCCCCTTGCTTCCCCCTTCCAGCTCCCTCCTCCCAGGTTTCCCCCTCCCCTCTCCCACCCTCTCTCCTCCCTTCTCCTGCCTCCTTTTCCCCGTCTCCCCAGAGTTTCATTCCCCCTCCCCAGTTGTGTTAAATAAAGACAGTTTCTATTTTTGAAAATACGCGTATTTTATTTGACATCAGGAAGGGGGGGGCTAGGGAAGGGTAAGTGGAAGGACGAGAGGGAGGAATGGGGCATGAGCCCCCAGTGGGGCAGACCGGGGAGACTGTTAGCACTCCTCAGGGTGGAAGCTCTCCCGCAGGGCCCCCTGGATCCTGACAGCCCCTCGATGGTCCTCCCTGATGGCAGCCTGCAGACAGTGCAGCCAAGCTGCTGGCAACGTGTCCACGAGACGCAGCAGAGTCCCCGGGGGCAGGTCTGGTTCCATGTTGCAGAGTGCCGTGGTGTCCCAAGTGAGGGCAAGCAGAGCACTCCGAGACACAAATGTTTTGCTGTCCCTCAGGGAGGTGGACCAGCAAGCAGAGAAACCTGAGAACTGTCTGTCTGGGATGGGGCGTCAGGTCCCTTAAAGCACAGACCTCGGCTAGCCTGAGGCAGCAGCCCCACACACTAAGTCCGACCCTGATGCCCTTTTGGCACTGGTTCCGGCCAGCCTTACCTTCGATTCAGGGTCCACTCAATGTGGACGCGCTATTTCGAATTAGAAAAACGCTATTTTGATTTAGTTTTTGTGTCTAGATGCGTTATTTCGAATTAGCTTATTTCGAATTAACTAATTTGAAATAAGTTAATTTGAAATAGTGCTGTAGTGTAGACATACCCTGTCTTATTCTCTATCCCCTTTTTAATGATTCCTAACATTCTGTTTGCTTTTTTCACTGCCACTGCACGAGTGGATGTTTTCAGAGAACTATCCACAATGTCTCCAAGATCTCTCTCTTGAGTGGTTATAGCTAAATTAGTCCCCTTCATTTTGTATGTGTTGTTGAGATGATGTTTTCCAATGTGCATAACTTTACATTTATCAACATTAAAATTAATTTGCCATTTTGTTGCCCAATCACCCTCAGTGAAGTCTTAGCAATGTGAGTACAGATCTCAGGTCCCCAGCGTGCTTCTCCAGCCCACACCCCCACAGCTACACTGCTGTTTTTAGCCATGCTAGCCATGGCTATAGAATCATAGAATCATAGAGCTGGAAGAGACCTCAGGAGGTCATCAAGTCCAGCCCCCTGCCCAAGGCAGGACCAATCCCAACTAAATCAACCCAGCCAGGGCTTTGTCAAGCCGAGACTTAAAAACCTCTCAGGATAGAGATTCCACCCCCTCCCTAGGAAACCCATCCCACTGCTTCACCACCCTCCTAGGGAAATAGTTTTTCCTAATATCCAACCTGGACCTCCCCCACTGCAACTTGAGACCATTGCTCCTTGTTCTGCCACCCGTCACTACTGAGAACAGCCTTCCTCCATCCTCTTTGGAACCTCCCTTCAGGAAGTTGAAGGCTGCTATCAAATCCCCCCTCACTCTTCTCTTCTGCAGACTAAACAAACCCAAATCCCTCAGCCTCTCCTTATAGGACATGTGCTCCAGCCCCCGAATCATTTTGGTCGCCCTCCGCTGGACACTCTCCAATGTGTCGACATCCTTCCTATAGTGGGGGGGCCCAGAACTGGACACAATACTCCAGATGTGGCCTCACCAGAGCCGAATAAAGGGGAATAATCACATCTCTGGATCTGCTGCAATGCTCCTCCTAACGCACCTTATGCCTTCCTATGGGTGCAATCAACCTTGGATTACTTGTAGATTTCCCCAGTTCCCTCCCTATTTGCCTGATCCAGTAGGGTGGAGTAATTTGCAGCTGGTTGAAACCACAGTCCATTCACCATGTCTGCACAGCTGTGCTAGATGGCTGGGGGGCAGGAGGGGAGGAGCGAAGGCAGAGCTAAGGTGCTACCTCCTCTGGGAGGAAGTAATCAGAGCCCCTGGGGGGTGTAATTGTGTGCCATTTAGCCACACATATGTACAAATGAAAACATGCAGGGTGGGGTTTCATTATTGCCAAAACCTTCAAAAATCATGAGCCCATTTCTCCCCTTCCTCACCCCCCTCACTCAAAAAAAAAACTTCTGAGAGGTGTTGGGGTGTGTAAAAATTAATAGGTCTTAAATGGCTCTACATAAAGCTGGCTCTTTTACCCCAGCTGCTCCTGGGTCACCTGTTTCTTCTCTAACAAGAGGGATTTAAAATCCTGAGATTTTTTAACACATAATGTAGTCAGGGCTTTTGTTGGGCTTTTGGATTTTGGCCCTGTAGAGTTCCCCTTTTCCAGCAGCCAGGGCTAGAAACGTACTGTAAATTTTAAATGAAAGCTGAGATTCTCCTAGAATCACTGATCTCCAGGAGCAGAGACTTCAAAGAGACATGAAATATCACGAGGCTCTTCAAAACATTCTGAGAGAGGGCCCCTCAGGGATTTTCCGCAGCCTAACTCTGGTCCCGATGAATCATAGAATCATAATCCTAGAACACTAGAACTGGAAGGGACCTTGAGAGGTCATCAAGTCCAGTCCCCAGCCCTCATGGCAGGACCCAGTACTATCTAGATCATCCCTGACAGGTGTCTATCTAACCTGCTCTTAAATATCTCCAAAGATGGAGATTCCACAACCTCCCTAGGCAACTTATTCCAGTGTTTTACCACCCTGACAGGTAGGAAGTTTTTCCTAATGTCCAACCTAAACTTCCCTTGCTGCAGTTTAAGCCCATTGCTTCTTGTCCTATCCTCAGAAGCTAAGGAGAACAATTTTTCTCCCTCCTCCTTGTGACACCCTTTTAAATACCTGAAAGCTGCTATCATGTCCCTTCTCAATCTTCTCTTTTCCAAACTAAACAAGCCCAGTTCTTTCAGTCTTCCCTCATAGGTCATGTTCTCTAGACCTTTAATCATTCTTGTTGCTCTTCTCTGGACCCTCTCCAATTTCTCCACATCTTTCTTGAAAAACGTGGTGCCCAGAACTGGACACAATACTCCAACTAAAGCCTAATCAGCGCAGAGTAGAGCGGAAGAATGACTTCTTGTGTCAATGTAAATAGCGAGGTCTTCCCAGGATCTGTCCTGGCACCAGTGCTGTTCAACATATTTATAACCAATCTGGAAAAGAGGGTGCACAGTGAGGTGGCAAAGTTTGCAGAGCCAAGCTAGTTAAGTCCAAAGTTGTCTGTGAAAAGTTACAAAGGGCACTCATGAAACTGGGTGACTGAGCAACAAAATGGCAGGTGCATTCCAATGTTGATAAGTGCAAACTAGTGCACATTGGAAAACATCATCCTCACTATACGTACACAACGATGGGGACTACATGAGCTGTTACCACTCGAGAGAGAGAGAAGTGTTTGTGGATAATTCTCTGAAAACATCCCCACAATGTGCAGCGACAGTCAAAAAAAGTTAACACAATGTTAGGGACCATCAAGAAAGGGATAAATAGGCAGAAAATATCATTATGCTACTCTATAAATCCATGGCACACCCACCACCTTGACCAGCGCATACAGTTCTGTCTGTCCCATCTCAAAAAAAGAGGGATTAGAATTGCAAAAAATGACAGAGAAGGGCAGCAAAAATGCTGAGAAGTATGGAGCAGCTGCCATACAAGGAGAGATTAAGGCCTGGCACCGTTCAGCCCAGAAAAGAAACACCTGACGGGCAATATGATAGAGGCATAGGTGGCAGGTATCAGAGGCAGAGCTCTTCTCTGTGCTGATTAGGCCTCAGTTGGCGTCTTGTGTCCAGTTCTGGGCACCACATTTCAAAAAAGGTGTGGAGAAATCGGAGAAGGTCCAGAGACAAGCAACCAGAGACGAGACCTAGAAAACACGAACTATGAGGGAAGACTGAAAAAATTGGGCTTGTTTAGTTTGGAAAAGAGAAGATTGAGAGGGGACATGAAAGCAGTTTTCAATAATCTAAAAGGGTGTTACAAGAAGGAGGGAGAAAAATTGTTCTCCTTGGCCTCTGATGATGGGACAGGAAGCAATGGGCTTAAATTGCAGCAAGGAAGGTTTAGGTTGGACATTAGGAAAAACTTCCTACCTGTCAAGGTGATAAAACACTGGAATAAATTGCCTAGGGGGGTTGTGGAATCTAGATTTCTGGAGATATACACTCGCATTGAGGGACACTTAGGTTTTGTGGAGTCCGAAATTATGCTTGGCCTACACACTGGTCTGATGTTAAGCCGGACAATTCTAGCTGTGTAAGGTTTGTCCCTGTCCATGTGGTGTTTATCTGGTATGAACATGGACACATGACAGATGCCATTTTGAAAAGTATGCAGCCCAGCCCTGCTGGAGATGGCATCGGCCATGCGGTGTGATCTCATGCACACCATGTGTGCAAGATCACACCAGCAGAGCAGGAGGCTTGAAATGAGGGGCAGGCTCCCCTGATGTCCTGTATTCTGGGGAGTGCCTCAGTATTTCCCCTGCCTTACCCTGCAAATTTAGTGCAGCAGAAGGTTTGCAACCTAGTGACCCTTGCACTGATAATTGGACAGAATTTTGTGGCCACCAGGCCACAAAATACTATGGCTACAAACAGAAGGACAAATTTTGCCGTGTTATGCTATGGCAAATCTGGAGTGACTTTGCTATCACATAATTGGTGAAAAATAAATCTGATTTGAGTTGGCCAAAACATTTTGGCTGTTCCAAAATGATTAGTATATTGCTTTCCGCTTTGAGTCAACAAAATGTTTGGGTTCTTTTGAAACAAATCAAAAACATTTTTTTTTCTTTGAGTCAATAAAAGAAATGGATAAAATTGTTTTTTTGTTGAGCTAGACTCGGATTTTTTGTTGTGTTTTGTTTTTCAGTTTCAGACCCCAAGCCAGAAAGAATTCCACAGTCCTCTCGGTTCTATGCAGAAGACACCCCCTTTCCTTTTCTAATTCATGTGGCACTGGATTTTCAAAAGGACTCTGGGCTGGATTTTCAAGGACTCAGCACCTACAAACAGGGCAGTTTTTCAAAAGAACACAATTCCTATTTAGGCATCTCACTAAAGGCTGATTTGCAAAAATCTTAGGCACCCAGAGGATTCCACTGGGACCTTTATGGTCAGAAAAATATCATTACTTATTAATAAGCCTAAATGACCAATCCCCCCCTTTACAGAATGCTTCACCTGGAATGACGGCTCTTCACCCTCCATGAAACTTAATACAACCTAATTGATTGAGATGCGGCAATAAATATTTTATGAGACTTTGAAAATTACTTTCAGAACATTTTCTCTGGCCCACTCTAGAACTGGACCTTCCATTTCTCACCCTCCCCACAATCTGTCTCCCTCTTTAGTGTTTCTCCATCATCTTCTGTCTGCACATCTTGCTAATGCTGGCTGGAAATTTGCAGGCCACAGAACTCACCTCCACCCTCTTGTGACAGACCCGCCTCTGGCTGAGTTACTGACGTCCTCCGATCATGATTTAAAGACTTCTGGTTACAGAGGACCCACCATAGTTTAAACTAAGGGTGTTAAATTGCGGTTAATTGACTAGTCGAGTAGTCAATGAAATTTCCATCGACTACTCGACTAGTCAATAGGCACTTCCGCATTCTTCCTGTTGGGGCTATTGTATGTTTCAAAGGAGGAATGCGGAACTCCGCGTGCAGCCCAGGACCAGTAGGAAGTCCCACTGACTCTGGGCTGCTCACAGGTGTACCTGCTTTGAAATGTACAAGAGTCGTCCGGGTCAGCGGCTCCATGTTGCGCTGCTGATTTGAAACGCCACACGGAGCCCGGGGTCAGAACCAAGGATCAGCTGACTCCAGGTTCAGCACAGCATTTCTCCAGAACCCGGGGTCAGTTCTGGGGCCGATTTTGTTCCACATCTTTATTAATGATCTGGATGAGGGGATGGATTGCACCATCAGCAAGTTTGCAGATGACACTAAGCTAGGGGGAGAGGTAGATACATTGGAGGGTAGGGATAGGGTCCAGAGTGACCTAGAAAAATTGGAGGATTGGGCCAAAAGAAATCTGATGAGGTTCAACAAGGACAAATGCAGAGTCCTGCACTTGGGATGGAAGAATCCCAAGCACTGTTTCAGGCTGGGGACCAACTGTCTAAGCAGCAGTTCAGCAGAAAAGGACCTGGGGATTGCAGTGGATGAGAAGCTGGGTATGAGTCAACAGTGTGCCCTGGTAGCCAAGAAGGCTCACAGCATATTGGGTGTTGTGACAGGGTGTCAGCCCCATACTGGCCCTTTAAGGGAAAAACCCAGCCCTGGGGGGTGTATAAATAAAGGATCTGGGAGGGAGGTGAGCAAGACACCAGCCAGAAGGGGGCACTCCAGAGCTGAAAAGCTACTTCCCAGTGTGTCCAGCAGGAGGCATCCATGGTGGTGAGTCCCGCCCTGTTACAGGTGCATTAGGAGGAGCGTTGCCAGCAGATCTAGAGAAGTGATTATTCCCCTTAATTTGGCACTGGTGAGGCCACATCTGGACTATTGCATCTAATTCTGTCCCCCTCCCCCATTACCAAAAGGATGTGGATGCATTGGAGAGAGTCCAGTGGAGGGCAACAAAAATGATGAGGGGGCTGGAGCATATGACTTATGAGGGGAAACTGAGGGATTTGGGCTTATTTAGTCTTCAGAAGAGAATAGTCAGGGGGGATTTGATAGCAGCCTTCAAATACCTGAAGGGGATTGCAAGGGTATGTCTACATTGCATTCCTCCTTCGAGAGAGGAATGCAAATACAGACAAACAATATTGCAAATGAAGCACAGATTTGAATTTCCCATGCTTCATTTGCATAATGGCGGCCAGCCGCTTTTCAAAAACAGCGTATTTCAAGAAAAAAATGGGGTTATTTCAAAAAGAACCCCTTCCTTCGAAATAACCCTTAAACCTCATTTTTTAAGGAGCAAATGAAGTGCGGGAAATTCAAATCCACGCTTCATTTGCAATTTCATTTGTCTGCATTTGCATTCCTCTCTCGAAGGAGGAATGCAATGTAGACATACCCAAAGAGGGTGGGGAGAGGCTGTTCTCAGTGGTGACATGACAACAAGGAGCAATGGTCTCAAGTTACAGTGGGGGAGGTCTAAGCTGGATACTAGAAAAAACTATTTCCCTAGGAGGGTGGGGAAGCCCTGGGATGGGTTCCCTAGGGAGGTGGTGGCATCTCCATCCCTAGAGGTTTTTAAGTCTTGGCTTGACAAAGCTCTGGCTGGGATGATTGAGTTGGGGTTGGTCCTGCTTTGGGCAGGGGGCTGGACTCGATGACACCTGAGGTCTCTTTCAGCTCTAGGATTCTATGACCTGGAGATTGAAAACTCAGACTACAGAATTTCTTGTATTTGTAATTTTTTTTAATAGTCACATTTTACAGGGCTTTGTTTTATATTATATTAGAAGGTTTAACTGGTGCTGTTGGGTCCTTAACTCAATTGATTTTGGGGGCTTTTTTTTTAATTAGACAAAGATGTCCATGCTTCATTTCAACCATTGCTTGGGTGGGGCTCGGGATGAGGGATTCAGTGTGCAGGCTGACCCAGGGCCAGTAAGAAGCGCTTCTCCATTGCTGCTGCTGCTCCAGCAGGCACAGCCAGGGGAGGGGTGCATGTCCCCCAGCTGGGGCAGGTTCAGGTTCATTTGCCCCCGGCATTCTCCAGCCAGAGTGAGGAATGCAGCAAACTGGGCACTTTCTCCTGGTTCCCTGATGAAGGTGAACAGCCAGCAATGTCCCGTATGAATGGTGGGGCAGGAGGCAAGCTTCAGCCTCCCCTGCCCTCTCTAAAGGGCACCTTAAATAATACATCATGGGTTTAAATATTACTGGTAAGATGAGGCCCCAAGGAAGGCTAATCCAGTAGTTAAAGTGCTAACCTGGTTGGAGAGGTTAGCATACAATTCCCTCCTCTGCCACAGCCTTTTTGTCTGACCTTAGGCAAGTCACTTGGTCTTTCTGACACAAGTCCTTGAAGGTATTTAGGTGTCTAACACCCACTGAAAGTTAGGCACTTAAATGTTGAGGATCTAGAATCTAGATCGCTCTGTGTCGGAGTCTCCCATGTGTGAAATGAGGATGATAATTCCTCAGGGGGTGCTTTGAATTAAAAAGATTAAGGTGCCCAAATATTACAAGACAGATCTACGTTGAATGGGTATGTAGGGCAATGGAAAAATCAGACCCCGAGAGCACAAGGAGTGGAAGAGGGGTGCTCTGTGTATCGTGAACCGACAGCCAGACTTGTGGACAGAGAGAGAGATGGAGGAGGAGGGGGACTATTCATACTCAGCATCCAAAGTCTAAAACCAGCACTTCACTGTGCTCTGGTCCCTAAAAGCTTCAGAGAAGAAGAAAGGAAAATACATTGACACCCCCCCAAAAAACCCACCTTACGTGCTTCCTTATTTTAACAGAGCTTTGGAGAGACAAAGGAGCAGAGTGTGTACTAAGAGATAAAACAACCTCAAAGTGAACCCCACAACAGCCTGAGACAGGACCACTCCCAGCGTGGGTCATTGGGATCCTATAAACCTTAAAATAGCCCTTCATGTGCTTCCTTTTAGACGGGCACTCAAGCCATATCCCTCTACGTTCTCCTGAAGTGCAATGAACATGCAATATGTGGATTAGGGCAGGTTGAATTATTCATTGGGAATAATTCTTGCTGCCCTTTTCTTGCGTTCATGAATCAATCCCAATTTATGCTACACAATATTTTTTATTTGGGACCATTTGCCAGCTAGTTGAATGTAAGTTTTTCAGCCTATGGATGAATCCTTTGCAAGCTACTCACTTCGACCACTGGCTGCTTGCTGTTCGTAATGTGGGATTGGTTACCTAAGTCACAATGGCATTGGTTTCTGCTTGCTGATTGGATAATGGAAACAAAGAACAGCCATGCACCAAACATCCATGTGAATGAAATGGTGTTCACATGCTTGTGAACAAGAGGCACTGACAAGTCTGAGCCAGGTAGGGTGTTGGAATTTGAATTAATAGCTGCAAATATTTGGTGCAGTAGTCCATGATCGTACAAGCACCTACAAGAACACATACACATGTCAGAGGCATAGAGAGTATACGGCAGAGTAACAAAATGGTCCAATATTAGAGCTGGGCACAGTTTTCTGAACAATTTTTTTTAGTGAAAAAATACAGATCTGACAATACTAAGAGACTGCGTGAATCTCGCCAATGTTTCAGCAACTGATTTCACTGAATTGTTTCATTCAGAGAAATAAAACTAAAAAAGAAATTAAGAAACAATCTAAAAGTTTTGTTCTGACACTTTCAAAATGAAACGTTTCCATTTTTTTATTTGAAACTATTGTTCATTTCCTTCCCTGTAACTCTAATGATTTGATTTTATTGTTTTTTAATTATTTAAAACATCAGCAACAATTTGTTTTCACCCAAAACAAATTTTGCAACCTTTTGATTTGTCAAAAAAATTGGAAAAATTCATTTTTGATTCAACTGCGAAAGACTTTTTCCCTGGATTTACCAACAAACTGAAAAGTTCATTATTTCTACCAGGAGTTAATATTGTGACCGGGGATGCTTGGGGCAGCTCTTACTGGAAATGCGAAGGTCAGGGCAAGCAGCAGAAGGGAGAGTGGGTACTCCAAGACTGGTGGATCTTCCCAACCAATCACAAACTGCGCTTCTCATCTTTCACACTGGCTATCAAGAGGAAGAAAAAAGTCACACTGCCCCCTCTAAAAGTGCGACATAGTTTTTCCTTTTGTTTTAGCAAGATCAGACTAACACGGCTACCTCTCTATTACTATGCCCCCTCTATTGCATTCCAGTTCCCTGGGCCAGTGTTTCTCAGCCCCTGGGGGGTATGTCAACAAAACCGAAATTTGGAGAAATTTTTTTTTTAAGTTTTACAGCGCTTTATTATTTTTGTACTTTTTACACCCAAAAATTTCATCGCCCGCCTGGCTATGATTAAGTTGTTTAAACAAATGTGTTGCAATGGTAGAAAACAATTGTGTGTATCTGAAAACTATAGGTACTGGGGGCACTTTTAATTTTTTGTAAGGGGTACTTTACAAAAAAAAAGGTTGAGAAACACTGCTCTAGGCTAACTGCAGTAAGAAATTATTTTAAAACTCTGCTCACGTGTACAAAATGTTCTTCCAACCCCAAAGGACCAGCCACGTCAGCAGGTCGCTAAAGGTTTGGATATTACCAAAAATATCAGCCAATCCTGTCGTGTCTAAAACGAAAGGTTTATTATAAAGAAAAAAGAAAGAACAAGAAGAGGGATATGAAATGCTCAATCCCATACATACAACAGGGTCTGGTGAGTTTGCTGACCTGAAAGTCCCTGTGGAACACATCCACAGGTTGGATGGGTCATGCGGTCCTTATGCTGGAAGTAAGGAAGCAGGGTTGAAAACAAAATGGAGAAGCTGCAGCTGCCTTTAAGTTTTATATTCCTTTTGCCTTTTGGCTTCTACTTCCTTTGTCCCAAACTCAAGCTGCCCAGCACATGGCCTTGAAAGCCTTAAGAGTTCTGTCTATGGATGTGCCCCTGCATGCCTTGCTGAGACCCCTGCCTTCTCGCAGTGGGTCAGTGGAATAGTGTGGCATGGATGGGCCAGCAAGTAGGATAGGCCAAACCGTTTGTGTGTAGGGGCAACCCTAGGATGGTGTAGGCCCCTTCCATTCCAGGCCCTGCTTCGCTTGTTCCTGCCCAGCCCCCATTCCAACTCTTCTCCCAAGCTTTCACCCCGTTCCGCCCCCACTCCACCTCTGCTCCCAAGCTACGCAGCCTGGGGGACTAGCAGTGGCTTGTCACTGGCATTACAGAGGAATCATGCACTCACAGACTCTCTCTCACCCACACACTGAGCTCACTTTCTTGGAGACTTAACTTTGGTTCTTTTTTGTTTTCTCCTTTTTCCCTGCACCAAAAGCATGCCATTCAAGAGGACCATAGATGGCAGCTCTCTGAGGGTGGAGAAACACAGCAGCAGGGCTAAAGTATTGTCTGGGTGGCTTTCACAGTAAATATGCTTTGCGGCTTGTGAGAGGGACCTCTTAGCAGTGAGGGAAAATACATTAACTTAAAGAGTGATGGACCATGAAGCAGATGGGGCTTTTTAAGTAGTTTCTAGTCAATCACAGAGAGCAGACCAAAAATCCTGGATTCGTGCTCTCCGGAGCCAGGTGGAAGAGGGGGGTGGTGAGGATATGGATTAGAAATGTGAATGTGACCAGAGTTTAGTGGCTTTATTTTCAGTATTTGTATCCAGCCTGTTCCAGGAGAGATTCTGAACTGAGATCTGGCTCCAGAGTTCTCTGTAACAAAAGGCTGGCAGGACTTTGACACCGTCTCCCAGCACTCGAGGCCCAGGGTGGGAAGTGGGTTTTCCATTTTGTGGAAAATCTTACAATTTTGAAAAAAAAAATATCCCTTGAAAAATGGAACAAAAATCAAAACAAAAAAATGAAATTTAGTTCAAAACAAAATGTTTAAATAATTTTTCTTTCAGACCAATAGAAACTGTTTGCATAAAATTGCAACATTTCATTTCAGTTTGGACTCTTTGAAACCTTTACATATTTTAATATAAAAATTGTTTGTTTTGAAAAGTGGTTTCAGGGGGAAGCAATTGAAAAGTTCGCTAAAACTGCCAAAAAAGAGCATGGTCAAAATGCTGAGATTCTTTTTTTTTTTTTTCATAATGAAATGTCAAAACTGACACATTTTTCTTAAAAAACAATGAATAGTCTAGCAGCACCTTAAAGACTAACAAAACATATAGATGGTATCATAAGATTTTGTGGGTTCAACCCCTCTTCTTCAGATGACTGGAGTATTAGAAGTCCAGATCCAAGAATAAATAAGATTCTTGGATCTGAACTTCTAATACTCCAGTCATCTGAAGAAGTGGGTTGTACCCACAAAAGCTCATGATACCATCTACACATTTTGTTAGTCTTTAAGGTGCTGCTAGATTATTTGTTGGTTTTTAAGTTTTTCCAGTTACAGACTAACTAGGCTCCCCCTCTAAAGCTTCTGAATATTTTTCTCAGCCTTCTGTCTGTGACGGAAACAGTGCTTTTCATCCAAAAAAAGGGTTGATTAAAAAGCTTTCCACCAGCTGCCCTCGGAAGTTCAGAGGCTTCTTGGCCCCCACACTGGAGGGGCGGGGCCAAGGATTGAGATGTGGAGTCTTCATCCTCCAACACCCTCCGCCTCGGGCTGTCGTTTACACCAGTGCCAAGTGAGTTTGACGGTGTTTTATGCCAGCTGTGCCCTCACTGGTGATACCTGGTTGGCACCATGGAAAAACACGGGTGCAGAGCCTGATGCTGTTTTGACAGCTAAGCTGTCGCCTCCTTGGGACTGAGAAATCTGTTAAGTGCCCTGTGTGGATATTTTCCCCCCCTCCATTGTTTATTATTGAAAGTTACAAGAAGCTAAAGACCTCCACAATTATCTGGGAGCCACTTAAGTGCAATTGAGCACCTGTCACTAACTGAATAGGCCGCATCATCCTAATGACAGGAGTGGAGAAAAGAGGCAGTTCAGCAGCGATTAGGAAGCCTGCGATTTACTGCTTCACAGTGCCCTGCACAGAGATCTGACAAAGCACTAAAAAAATAAATACAGAGAGAGACGAGCGAGGGAAAGAAAGGCTCTCTGTGGCTGTCTGTCCCAGCTAGGATTCGCCTCTGGGAAATTAACAGATTCCTTTTAGGGAAGGCAGAACTTCAAAAGGTTTGGGGGAGGGGTCAGATATTTATTCATCAAAGTCTAGTGGTAAACCCCAAATTTTCTGTCAGTTCTGACATAGCGCTGACATAGTGCCAAAGCACTGAGGCTTATTCCCAAATTTTCAATGTTTATTCCCCAAAATTCTAATTTTCATCCCCAAAGTTTGGAGGCTTATCCCCAAAGCTCCAGTTTTCACCCCAAATTGCAGTACTCATCCCAATCTTCTCTGGTCTATGCAAGCCTGTTGACTCCGTGAAGCTGCGGGCTACAATTCCATCGAGAACAACCTGTCTCCTGCCTTTTCCCATCGTTCTTGCTTGCCGCGAAAAGTGCGAGAACAGCTTCGTGCGGGATATTTTGTGGCTTCTAGCAGCATCAAGGGCAGATGCGAGAATGAAGAGCCACTGGGAGAAGGAAGAGAAAGGAGAGAGGGGACGTTAACTAGACATTTTCAAAATTCAGACACGTTTCGTAAAAGTTGAGGTATGAATTTTTGAGGGTGGGAAGGTTTTTGCCCTCCTGTGCCATATTAGCAATTTACTGGAGGGTTTAAGTGTCCACATTGAATCCTTGAATCACTCCCAGGACAACTCAGGATCAAGCAACCTCTGCTCCAGTGGATGTTACAAGGCCCCCAGAACCAGAAGATATGGATGTGTTACTGCCAGAGAGCACCCCACATCTGTGTTGGGATGGCTGCCTTCTTGGCCAACAAACGAGGGAGAGACCTTCCCAGAGGGAAAAACTTGAGTTACTGCTTAGTAGTTGACATGCATCCTCTGTGGAACAGGCACGAGGAAGGGGGGAGGGGTCTGACACTAGTGGGTAACATATGCAACCCCTTTTCAAGGCCTAAAACTGGAGCCACTGGAACAGGAAACCAGAGTTTCTGCTCTGTGGGACATTCTGACATTTCAGGGAAAAAAGTGGTTCTGGTTTGGAAAGAAAAGCCAAAATTGCAACATTTCCCAGGAAATGAAACATCTGAAAATGTTTTATTCAGGAGCAATGAAACATTTTGTTTTCATGGTGCCATTTTGATTCATTTCACGCAGGCTTTTATAGTATATTAAAATAGTCACTGTAATATGTATTCTATATGCACCCCGTTCAATATAGACATATATTATATTAATAGATACAAATCTAAATGAAGTGTAGGAACATAGATCATACGACTGGAAAGGACCTGCTGTATCATGGAGTCCAGGCCCCAGCTATCGCAGGTGCCCATCATATAATCCCATGCATAGTTTAACAAGCTCTGTTTTAAAACCTGTATGGTTTGCCTCCCCGCTGCTCCTGTCTGGAGGCTGCTCCAAGGCCCCCCTTCTCTGGTGCTTCCCCTTACACAAGAAATGAGTTCATCAAAATGAAACATTTCAGCATTTTCTAAGTGAAACTTTTTGGCTTTTTCCCCATCTAAAATGTTTGTGAAAATCAACATGTTCCCCCCACTCCTTTGGGGTTTGACCAAATGGCACTTTTCTCAGCAATTTTTTGACCCGCTCTGCCAAAAATCTGTGCTTGCAGCCAGAGACAACCGCCATTTTGTCTTCAGGCCTGCCGCTGGAAACGCACACATACACACTGCACTGTTATCCCTGGGGGACTTGACTTTTGCTCTTTCTTGGTGCTATTTTCCTTAATCTCAAATGCCCGTCATTGAAGATGTGAAGTACCAGATTTTCAACAGTGCTCGGCACCCAACCTGCACCCAATGAGAAGAGCTCTTCTAGAAATCTAGCCAGTCAGAGCTGTCCTGTCAATAGGATGAATCGGGGTGGCTGCCCCAGGCTATGTGCTTTTGAGGCACCCCCATGGCAGCTATCCCAAGCATCCTATGGGCAGGAGGAACCTGGGGGATTAAGGGGCCTGGCATGGAACAACATGGGAATGCCCGCCCCCTCACCACATGGACGACCGGAGCCAGAGAGGCCTGGCAGCCTGCCCTGCCCTGCCCTCTCCCAGCCCGTGGGGAAGGAAGTGACCCTGCTGCCATCACGCCAAGCCCCCCATAATTACCTGGGCTGCGTTGCTCAGGAGAGGGTGAAAGGGGGCAGGGCAGGGCTTGGGGTGAGGGGCTGGAGCCTGCAGTGGAGGGGTTGCCTCAGGCCGCACGCCTAGGGCTCGGGGAGGGGGGGGCTGGGCCAGGCCCCTTGCCCCCCTCGGAACAGCCCTGTGACCGGTGGTTGCCCTTTCACAAAGACCCTGAATTTCAGCGCATATCCTAATAGGCTCCCACCTGGGGTGTGGCCAGCAAACTGGAGCCAGCACCCGAACATCTGCCACGTCCACACCAGGACTTGCCTGAAAGGTGTTGCTCCTGTCAGCCCAGTGACCCGTGCCAGGATGCCAGGAACTGGCTCAGCGGGGCGTGTGGCCAGCACAGCACAGGAACAGAGGGGCCCACAGCACAATCTCTCCCCACGTCCGGTGCCAGCTGTTCAGCTAACAGCAGGGACAAGGGACCTGGGGCTGATAAAATGAGATGGGAGTATCAGCTGCCCATCTCCCCTCCCCTGCCGCACCCCCTCAACCTGCCGGAGCTGGCTAATCGCAAAGGGATGGAGATGCCTTTGTGGAGTTTCTCCTGCAGCAGGAGGTGCCGGAGCAGAACTCCTCCAAGCCGAGCCTCTCGAGATCCCCTGCTAGTCCTGGGCGAGTCTCCTTCACGTACAAGCCCCATTGACATCCGCCAAACCTAGCCAGTGCAGGGAGGTCAAATCCCACCTCACGGCATCCTGGGGCCGGCAGCCTTCACCCCAACCCCGGCTGCAGCTCCCTGCCACCCTCTGGGTCTCGACCTGAGGGAGGAGATTTCGGGCTTGGCAGGATCTCCTAGGCAGTGGCAGGAACGTGCTGAACAAGCCACGCCCGCTCCTGGCAGCAGCCCCTTTGCGTGCTGCTACCTCCCTGCCCTAGGGGACGATGCTTAAGCCTTGCATGGGGGCAGCACCTAGAGGCGAGGCAGGGCCCTGGTGTGTTGGGCACTGTCAGCGCACGTGATAGGAGACAGCCGTGGGGGCCCGACCGTGCCTCAGGGCCCTCGGCATTACAATAGCACACAGAAAGGTCCCTGCCTCAAGGTCTTTAACAACCGCACACAGCCTGGGAAGTGACTTGCCAGCCACTCAGTGCAGAGTCGGCTCCTTCCCCAGCGTCTACCCACTAGACCACACGCCAGAGGCCGGTGTCTGGGCCTGCTCTGGGGCAAACGTAAGCCACTGGGTGAGTGAGGCCAGGGGGTGTCAGGGTCTTTCCTTCCAGAGGGCGACTCACTGCGTGTGAGGTGAGCTGCCAGCAGCCATATCTCAGCTGCTGTGGCCCTTCGGCTGAGGTAGCGCGAACGGGCTGCCAGGTGCCTGGGTGTGAGACTCGCACCAGCCCCCTCCTGCCCAGCCCGGGGGGCATCGGGGAAGAGGGGGCTAGAGCAGGGGAGAAAGAGGGGCCAATGTGGAAAGACACGTCAATAGCAACACAACATGAAAATAATTTGCATCCGTTCTGCTGAGTGGCGGCGAGGCCTAATTGTTATTGACTCCTCGCTGTAATTATGAAGGGTCACACGGAGCTCTGCTGGCAGGCGGGGTTGCTTTGGGGAAATGGAGGAGGGCAGCTAGGCCAGGTTGGGCTTTGCTGGCGGGGCTCGAGACATACAGTCATGTTGGTCCCGTGTGCTGCGGGGGCAGGGGGGCACTGGAGTAATGGAGGCTGAAGGAGCTGGCTGGCTGTGTGTTTCCATGGCAGTACACACCTCTCCGTAGTCTCAGACATCAGTCACCACTCCTCCCCTTCACACATATACCCCCTCTGCCTTGGCAGGCCCAGACTTAGCCCCCACTCCTGCTGGTGAATGGACGATAGGGAGGATTAGCCACTGGCCTTATGGGGTCTGTAGCCCGGGGCCCTGGCCATCTGGGGGCCCCCAGAGCCCTGGGCAGGCAGGGGAAGCCCCCAGTGCCCTGACCTGCATGGCCATACAGTAGGGTGTTGGCCTCCACCAGGCTTGACACAGTTAACCCCAGCCCCAAAGCTGTCTTGGAAACTTGGTCACCTGTGCTGCTGGTTTGTGATGAAAACTGAGTGCAGGGGCATGTCTGCTGCTTCCAGGTGTTATGAGGGAAGTGTCCTTTCAGCCCAGGTAGGGGGCTTGGCGTAGTGGTTACAAAAGTGGCTTGGGCGCCTGGTAGGAGATGCCTCTAAGGAGGCTGAGCTGAGCTCAGTGACCGCAGTTGAAAAATTGGGCCTGACTCTTTCTGTACCTCAGTTTGCCCATCTGTGAAATGGGGTGTGTGTCTGATAACACCGCATGTTACCATGGGAAAGGTTGTGAAGCTTAATTCTAGAGGTGTGCCCAGGCTAAAGACACCTCCTCCTTCCACTCCACCAGGAACCTTGAGCTCTTTGAAATCCGGATCTGAATTTTGCCCCTTGCCTGACATCAGACCTAGCCGGAGATGTGCCCACAGGCCCTCCCCAGGAGCTGGGGCAATCAGGGTCTGACTCCAGCTTCAGCCACGTGAGTTCATTGCAGCCCTCCCATCTGTACAGCGATGGGGGCTGCCAGCAGGGAGGTGCGAAAGGAGCCCCCTAATCTGTAGTAATTAGGAAGTTGGGATGTATTTACCCCACAAGCAGTGGAAGAGGCTGTTCCTGGGCCATTTCTAACTCAAGCAGGGAACACCTGAAGTCCCACAAGAGGCCTTCCTCTCCCCGGCAACATGGCCCTAATTTTTCAGAGCCAGATGATTTGGGGGGTGAGTCTCTGAAATGAACCTTTGGAACTTGTCTTATCAAGAGAGAGGGGATTTGGGGCTAGGCCATGAGCATTCAGCACCCTGGGCCCTATTCCCCCACCCCCGCTGAGAGCAACTTCTAGTCTACGGGGGCCCCAAATGGAATGCAGGGTGCCCCTCCTGCTCCCCATAACCCCAGCTCCCACTTCACAGGCTCAGATTTCCAAAGCCTTCTATGGGATTAAGGTGCCCAGTTCCAATAACCAGCCAACAGGTTGGTCTCCAAGGACTGGCACCCCTGGCCTGCTGGCTGGGCAACTAGAAGGATCGGCGAGCAGAAGAGGAAGTCACCTAGCGGGGTCACTTCAGTGAGTGGTGTGGGCAAGATGGCGAGAGGGAGGGAAAGGCGGAATGGCAGAGAGCAAGAAAGAAGAGTGAGAGGTGGGGAAAGGGAACAGAGAAGAGGCGAACGGCGAGCAAGGGAGACCGACGTGGAGGAAGACGAGGGTTACAGGCAGGAGAAGAGGCGGGAGGTGAAATGAGAGGCGGAGGCAGAAGGATGGAGGAGGCATTGGCAAGATGGCCACAGAAAAGGTGCCGGGTAAGCTGCAGACACAGGGATCAGTGATTTATTTGGTGCAGTGCTGGGCAATTTTCTCCCCTCCTTCCTCCTGCCTTTGTTTCCGCCGGCAGCGCAGGCCCCAAGCAGCACGGGAGCCCGATCAATAGGTACACAGTGTTTGCATGGATCATACATGCAACCAGCACGTTCCTGAATCAATGCCGCGGGCTCGCAGATGGGGAAAAAACCGGCTCCACATCGCCACTGGATGTTCAGTTTCCATAGCAATGGGGCTGCTCCTCCCCACCCCCACCACTGCTTCCTCCCACACCCAGTGCTGGCCCAGCCCAAACGGAAGGATGCGCCAGGGGGACAGATGTGCTTTACGGCTCAGTTCCACGGAGGGTGGCCTCTGCAGCTCCCAGCTGGCTCAGGGACCGGGGCTTGAGCTGGGCCCTTTGTCCCTGCTAGAGATGTAGCACATCCCACTTGGCGATCCTCTCCTACTGCAACGCTGGGCTAGGTGCCAGAATGTAGCTGGTACCCGCCATCACCTTTGCTTTCCCGTGGGAGCACGTCACGTCTGGCTAGAGGCAGGGAGCGAGGATGTCCCCTCTGCATCCCCGTCCCGATGTAGTCGGGTACCCAGCGGGACACAAGGCCAAGTCCATTAGGGTGAGGCACTTTCCTTTGGGGCTGAGAATTCCCATCAGGAATGGAGGGAAACTCCCAGCCTGGCTGAAACCCACTGAGGTTTGGCCTCTGTTCACCTCACCGGCCCCTGCCTGGTCAGGCTAGGAACCTCTCTTGCTTTTGTTGTGGTTGGTGACTGAGAAAGCCAAGCCAGATCAGGGAGGTGAGAATTCTCCAGAGCTTCCAGCCGGGCCCCCATCAGCCCCAGGGTGGCCATGAATGGCTCATCATCCAGGAGCAGGTGTTGGGAGACAGCTTCAAGCACCGATGCTGTCCGTGAGCAAGGGTGGATGATGGATATTCTCCAGCAGGGGTGAAAGGAGCTTACATTTCTTACAGGTACTGTCCTATCACAGCCCAGGTCCCTCCCAGCTCTTCAAATGGCTCCTTGCTGGCTTTTGCCACAACTCAGCCAGCTCTTGCTGGCGCTGCGCACCCACTTATTGTCAGCTCTGCTCTCCAGTGCTTTCTTACTGTGGGCATGGGATGAGCAATTACTCATTAGAACCAAGGAGCCGCCTGCATGGGATCTAGCAGAGGCATGGCAATCTAACACTGCTAGGGGTCCATCACGGGGCCTGGGTGAGGCCACTGGGAGCACATATTAAGGGAGTGGATTAAAACAGGAGGGAAGTGTGGCCACCCCATCCAGCAGCAAAACTCATTGATGGGCAAAGATTGTTGCCTGGGCGCAAGAGAGCTGACTGGCACATGGCCCGGCCACGGTAGAGGCATTCCTTGCTGGATGGGGGATATGCAGGGAATAAAGGAGGGGACTTGGTCTAGTGGTTGTAAAGAACAGGGAGTTTGTAGACGTGGGTCTCTGCATGAGCGGCTCTGGGCAAATCACCAAGCTTCTGTTTTCTTCATTGGTAAAATGGAGACAATCCTCCAGTGGATTTGAAAGCGCCAATGCCCAGATCTAAGCCCCTCTGAACTAACAAACGAGTCAGAGAACCCTTCCTTGGTAGTGGTGGTCCCAAAGCAGATCTGCCTCTCACACGTTTCTCCCTTTGGAATGGTCTCCATCTGAAATCTTGCCTCCAAACTTCTCAAAACTTCAGAGAGTGAGCATGCTCTGGATCCAGATGTGATGGTCAGGGGCTGGTTCAAACGAGAATCCTTTT
The DNA here is from genome assembly GCA_032595735.1 of Pelochelys cantorii. Classification (NCBI taxonomy): domain Eukaryota; kingdom Metazoa; phylum Chordata; order Testudines; family Trionychidae; genus Pelochelys; species Pelochelys cantorii. Next base: position 3,619,261 of record CM064354.1, read on the forward strand.
CTATCTACCTTCCAGCTTCCCACCGGGGTCGGGAGGATTAATTAGATAATGTGTCTGCAAGTGCTTTGACAATGAAGCCAGAATGCTTCACCGGCCCAAATGTTACCCAGCAAGGAAGGAAGGTTGGAGTGTTATGTTAGGTACCAAACACCCCCTAATTCCACGGATGGAAAGTTCCACTGTGCAACAGGCCTCTAATATTCGTCTCAGAAGGAGCTGCCCATTCTGTAAGCTTGCAAGCTCTGGAGGGTGTCATGACATGAGCTACCTGTTGCCATTCTCCATTCCCTCCTTGCCCGGCAGGGTTCTGCATGATTTTGTGTTTCACCTCTGGCATGCTTTGAACAGAGTGAGGCAGGAGGCTCTGACTGATGAATGCAGCCCGCGTTGAGAGAATGAGAGAGAAGGAGAGAGAGAGAGAGAGAGAGACTACTGCAAATGTCCTTTTCAGAAGGTGTACAACCTTGGGAAGGCGTTTGCTGCCGGAGACTCATGATCCTTTCAGAGTTCGGAATAGCACTCAGGTTCTCCAAACTTCAGCTGAACCTCCAGGGTGGGAACGAAGGTGAAGCACATGGCCTGGCCACAATGAAGGCATGAGATTTTGGAGCTTCCAGCCTCCAGCACTGGCAGGAGAACTGCCTTTCTCACCATAGTTTGGACATTCCCTTTGCCCTTCCAGCTGGAAACAGGATGAGAGCAACATGTGGGAACCAAATTCAAGTGGGCGAAGTCATCCTAAAAACAGGTTTTGAATTTGGGGTGAGGCTATAGGCTTATTTCTGGCTAGTGCTGGGGAAGGGTGCTAACCTGGCAGCCAGAGAGAAAGTGGGGCCTTTCATTTCTCCCTGTTCCAACTTTTCTTCCTGCCACCCCACCACCATGCCCCTGCCCTGGAAAGAACCCTGGGGAAAGGGGTCTCCGTGACCCATCTCCTTCCTGCTGATGCTGCCAGCTGAGATACTAATTAGTGCCAACAGTAGCAGTGGGGTTGGTGGTATCTCATTTCATGGGACTCTCAAAATCAGCAGCAGAGGGTCGTGTTGGGGAATCACCGCTGACCCCAGCGAGAATCGAACTGGGATGGATACTGTGTGAAAAATCCCTCTGCTCACCTCTCCGCAGCAAGGAGGAATGAGACCTACTCTTGGGTCAGTCTGCGCTAGAAGAGCTTTGCCAGAGTAGCTAGACCCTTAGGCTTAGTCTACACTGTAGGGTTTTTGCGCAAGAAGCCTTTTTCCAGAAGAGTTCTTGCTCAAAAACTTCTTGTGCAAAAGCGTGTCCAGACCTCAAAGTGCATCACAAAAGTGATGTGCTTTTGGTCAAGAGAGCATCCACACTGCATGGACACTCTTGTGTAAGAAATCTCTGATGGCCATTCACAGAATGGCCATCAGAGCACCTGTGCTTTTTCCGATAGGGGTTTCTTGCGCAAAAACCCCTCCGGAGCGTCCACACCTGCCTTTTTGCGGCAGAGCTGTAGCACAAAAAGGAGTTATTCCTCATGGGGAGAGGAATAACTCTACTGGCAAAAGCCCTCTGTTCTGTCGATTTTCTTGTGCAAAAACGCGCTTGAGGTGTGGACACTCCACCGGTTTTTGTGCAAAAAACGGCTGGTTTTGCGCAAAAACCTAGTAGTGTAGACATAGCCTTCGTGGCAAACCTTCCTCATGCAGCTTCCCCACTCGTCCACCAAGAAGTGCTTTTGCTACCATTGCTTATACCAGTTTGGTGAGCAAACTGTGCCAAACCCGTAACAAACACCGTGGCTGCGTCTAGACTGGCATGATTTTCCGCAAATGCTTTTAACGGAAAAGTTTTCCGTTAAAAGCATTTGCGGAAAAGAGCATCTAGATTGGCACAGACGCTTTTCCGCAAAAGCACTTTTTGTGGAAAAGCGTCCCTGGCCAATCTAGACACGCTTTTGCGCAAGAAAGCCCCGATCGCCATTTTAGCCATCGGGGCTTTTTTGCACAAAACAATTCTGGGTTGTCTACACTGGCCCTCTTGCGCAAAAGCATTTGAGCAAGACGGCTTTTGCCCAAACGGGAGCATCATAGTATTAGCGCAAGAACACTGACGATCATACATTAGATCGTCAGTGTTCTTCCGCAAATTCAAGCAGCCAGTGTAGACAGCTGGCAAGTTTTTCTGGAAAAGCGGCTGATTTTCTGGAAAAACTGGCCAGTCTAGACACAGCCCGTTTGTTTAAACTTTGGCTTTAGCTAAACAGAATCCAAAATGTTCTGGAATTTGCCATGACGAGAAATGTCTGTGTTGGGTTTGTGCCAGAGAGGAATTCAAACCAAGGGCTCTCACAGCCCAGGGCTCCCTACCCACTGGAAAGGTGAAAGGTATGGAGGGAGATGTACGGGGGGCAGCAGCACCAACCCACACCTTTCTCCTCCTCTTCTGGCCTTTTTGTGAAGGACAAAGCTATTTGTGTCACACTGAGCAGTCGTTTGGTTCGGATGAAACTGCATCATTCGTCACATTATTTAACTGACTCCTTTGCCCATCTCTACATTTCTGTGGGGTTTGCCTGCATCTCCACTGGGACTTTAGCCAGGGTAGAAATGTCACCTCCAAAAATTGCCCTCTTGCTGCCATGGCTACGTGAGCCAACATGTGCAGCCGGATGGGCCTGGTGGCCACATCGGCTGGTTTCTGGGCAGCTGCTGTGCCCACCTCTAGACCGGTGGGTTCACACCCCATTGATGTCCTGCCCATGGAGGCTCTGATTGGCAGAGCATCCTGCCTCCCCGAACTGGCCCAGGTGCATGGTTTGAGGCTGAGGGAGAATGCCTGGGGATGGTCTGTGCAGTGAGGCAGACCCTTGGCTTGCCACGGCAGACAGACCCCGCCGCACACTTCTGCTACCTCACCTGGTTCCTGGTCCCAGCTCTGCTCCTGACACATCACTCTGCCCCTCTTCAGCACCACCCGGCTTCCCTCGGCTCCCACCCAATGTGGCCCAAAAGCCTCGACTCTGACGCTCTAGCATGCACTGCTGCTCCTGGCCTCGCCCCTCTAGGCTGAACACAGACCACAGTGCCCCCACCTGGACCTGCTCCCTGCTGCTGGGCCCTGACTCCAAGGGCCAGGTGTGGACTAGCACATGCCTTAGGACCTGATTCTCCATTGTGCCTCATTTACTTTGGGTGTGCCTGCTCTGGTCAGCTGGCATCCCCCCACCCACTTGGCACTGGGGCGGATGGTGACACAAGATGGGGGGAAATGAAGACCCCCCCTTAGTTTTCAGTCTGATCCCCGAGAAGAGAAATGCTCAGTTTGATCCCTGAGAAGGGAAAAGTTGGCCTGTGGTCGCCGCTGGCCCCTAGGAGAGCGGGCACAGCAAAGCCCTTCTTCCGTGTGTGGCTTGGCCCCGGCAGTATTTAAAACAGGGTCTTTTTAATCAGCAAGGAAGTAAATGAAAAAAGTTGGCTGTGCAGGAATTAGGCCTTTTGGCTGATAGTTGGGGAAGCATTTGTCTCCATTGTCTGTAAATTAGGCTTCCACAGGAGAGTAATCAGACAGCTAATACAGCCACAAATGAAATCACCCATCATTAACTATTCAAAATGAGAGGTCTGTAAAGGCTCGGCCCAATAAATCCTCATCCACAGCCAGGGCAGGCCAGGAGCTGTGAAGAGCAGCGGTGGAGAAGGGAGGAAGTTTGTTTGGGTCTGGAAAGAGACCCTGGGCTGGGTCCTTCAGGGAACCTTAGCAGCAGCCAAAGCTTGAGATGTGGGGCTGGTCCACACTAGAAAATGGGATCGACCCCTCTGCATCAGCCAGGGTGTGAAAAATCCACAGTCTATGCAGCGTAGTTAAGCCAACCTAAGTCTTTGCTGAGACAGCACCACCGAGCCCTGCCTCCAACCTGAGCCTGAACTTCTACACCACAGTTAAACAGCCCCTTAACCAATGGCCTGTGAGCCCAAGTCCGCCGACCTGGGCCAGCTGCAAGTTTTTATTGCAATGTAGACGTACCCATCGTGTCCACAGTGACGTGCTGGGGGTTGGGTTTGGCTGCTTCTCCAGACTAGGACTGGACCAATCTGCCTCTTTGCTGGGAAACTGCTTCTTTCGGCTTTGTTCTTATTAATTGACAGAGAGCGGGGGCCCCGTGTGCCAGGTGCTGTGTGAACACAGGCTGCCTCTACGCAAGGAGCTGGGTACCTCTAGCCAAGCTGAGAATCACACCCGCAGCTCCAAGTGCAGACAGAGCCTCCAAGTGAGAGACAGCCTCTTCCCCGAAGAGCTTACAGGGTAACCAGCCACAGGGCTGGAGAGGAAACAAAAGCACATCAGGACAATGACAGAGCCAGGTATAAAGCCCCAATCAGTCCCACACCCAGTAGAGGGGTGCCAAGTGCTACCAGCTCCCAACGGGAGCATTTTTCACCCATTGTGCACTGGCTGAGGAGAATCAGTCCTGCCCAGGGCCAAGAGACTGTCTGTTGCCCGCCCTCTGCAGTGTGGTGCTTTCACCTAGCGCAGGGCCACAATGATACTCACAGCACATGCAGAGGCCCGCAGCTTAAGTGTGGTTGCATATACATGCAAATATATATGCAAATGTATGCAAATAGCTTCTTTCACAGTGACAGGCATGAATACCAAAATCAAGGCAAGACTACACAACACACAGGCACCATTTAAGTCAGTTCTGCTGGTATTAATAAGATGCAATATTCACCCGATTTCCATCCATATGAGAGCACTTTTAATGAGCAATGAGAGTCCAGGAATGGAACTACTAAAACGCATCTCAACAGAAGACCATTCTATTGACTCCTTTTTTGTTTCAGCTCCCGGCCGCGTGTTGAGCCCCGTGTAAACCCAAACTGCACCACGGGCCGCAAACAAATGGGCCATGGGCTGCATGTGGCCCGTGGGCCACGTATTGAGTAGCCCTGATCTAGCGATTTCCATGCTCAAGGCACATGCAAATTTCTCCTCCCAGCACCTCCAAGAGAGACATGAGTATGGAAATTAATAGCAATCAGGTCAGTGGTCCTTGTGGTGTTTCATTTGCCTTTGGGGTCGCACAATGTCCGCATGCTAGGGTGGCACATGGCTCAGCTCCATCACATCCCTCTTTTTATTCTTTTCCAGTTTCATAAGATGCGGGGGGGAGGGGGAGAAGCAGACAAACTCAGGCCTTTCCCCCCAACTTCCTGGAGAAGCCTTCTTATTGGGAAGTGTAGACGCAGGAGGGCTGGGCGTCAGGCGATCTGGAGTCTATTCCCCACTCTGCTACTGACCTTGACTTCGTCCCTTCCAGCTGCCTCTGTTCCCCTTCCCACCTTTTAGTCTGTCTTGTCTATCTAGAGTGGAAGCTTTTTGAGGTAGGGACTGTCTCACGCAGAACCTAGCAAAGAGATCTCAGAGGAGGCTCCTAGATGCTACCGTAATGAGGACTGAGAAGGGGAAGGTTACCCATGTGCTAGGCTCAGACATCATTTAATTCTGCAGGACATGGGGCGTGGGCTGGCTCCGAATTTCACCCCTAACGAATAATACCATGACGATGACTTTACCAGTGGAGAAGGGAAGAGACGGAGAGGCACCGGAGGGACTGGGAGAAACTGCATGGAGGAGACGAGAATTCTTTGTTGCCCCGGAGCTTGTTAAATCCATACATTGAAGAGAAGAATAAATAAAAAATCAAATCTCGACTTCTGAAAAGCGTTTCTGTGGGGAGCTGCTTCCCTGAATCTTCCAGGCCCCGCCGCTGTCAATAAATCAATAGCTGATGCAGGCCGGCTGCAATCGGTTGCAGGAGAGCAGGCGCGTGATGGATGGACGGCGGAGAAGAGAATCCAAGCGATAGGGCAGAGGTGAGGCTCACCTTGAGCTTTATTGTTTGCCACCGAAAGACAGTGTAGCCCAGCAGCATTAACCGACCCTCTGCCGATGGAAGGAATAGCACTAGTGCTTCAGTCCACCCCAGCACCATTGACCGGGGACCATGAGGCACCCTCCCAATGCTTGGTCACTAGGGACTAGTCTACACTGCAGAGACACCTCCATGCAAGGCGGTCCTAACATTGACCTAGCTGTTTACACTGAAATGTTGCTCCCACTGACATATCTGCCCTGCTACACTGACTGTGTAACTCCCCTTCCTGGAGTGGCGTGAGGTCAAGGTCTACTTTGGCGGGGTGACATAGTGTCGACATTGCATTGCTCACGTTGCCTGTTAAGTCATCCCACAGTGCCCCACACTGACAAGACGATGGGCATAAGCACTCCTGGGGATGACGCGCACCACCAACACAGGGAGCCAAGCATAGACATGCTTGAGTGATGCAATTACTGCGGGGGCTGTAGGTCAACGTAAGTTAGGTCTGCTTAGTGTAGACATGGATGTTTGTTTGCCCTACTGCAAGGTAGATAGGGGCAATCTTCCTCATTCTTCTGGTAAACTGAGGCACAGAGGGGCTAAATGGTCCCATAAGGTAGCAAGTGAGCTGGGAATAAAACCCAGAGATCCAGGCTCTTGGTCTCCTTGCTCTAACTTCTAGACCATACTGTCCTCCCAAAGCCAGGCACAGAATCTGATTGTCTTACACAGCTCCTGGTAACTGCAGTGCAGGTGGAGATGGGTTTGAGGGTAACTAGGATTTTTTAACCATTAGAGAGGATGGTTTCCCAACCCAATGAGTATCCCTTTGTGATACAAAAGGGAATGATTAGAACAGGGGACTGGGAGCCTGGACTTGGGTTTAGGACCATGCAAACCTAATGGAAGTTTTTGTTTGTTTGTTTGATCAGTCCAACCAGCTGAGGCATTTTGGGCATATGCTGCGGTCAGTCAAATCACTCAGCTGTAGATTGGAACCAAGTGTGGCAAGATTCAGCCCCAGAGAAGAGTTTTCCAGAAAACTGCCCAGGAACGCAAAGCAGGAAGAAAAGGGGGAAACTGACTTAGAGCCTGGTTTTCCAGAGGGATTGGCATCTCAAGAAAAGCCCCGAGCTAGCGTGACACCTAACATCAAAATTTTCGGGCTAAAGTTTTCCCTACTACAGACACTAACTGTAATTCCAATAGCATGTCTTTCTCTCTTCTTTAATGCAAAATCATTGCCAGAGAGACACAATCTGATTGCAGAACACTTTGGCACCACCACCATTGAGATGTACCACACTATAAATAACAGCTGAGCTCCCCCTACAGGCTCTGGGGAAAGTTGTCTGTGCACCAGCTGCTAATCCCAGACCTGAATGTCGGCGGGCGCGCAGGAAAAGGATTGAACAAAAGGCAGGCCCCTGGGTTTCTGCAGCACTAGAAATCGAGCAATAGATCAGTTGTGGGGAAGGAGCTTTTTGCTTCTCTTGCCAACAAAAGGGCAAAAATTGATGGACAATTTTGAGTGACCTTGAGGTCCTGTCTAACCTCACACCCTCTTCGGGGCATGACTGTCCATGCAACGTGTGGACCTCGAGGGTCTCATCTTTCCCTCTCTGATGCCCTCTCATGGCTGGTGACAGAGCCGTCTTGGGTGCATTCCCAGGCGATCCTGCAGAAGCGGGGCTTTAGGACAGGAAGTGGAAGGGGCATCTCCCTAAAATGGAGGGGAGTTAAGAGAGTTCGATTCCCATCTCCCTGCAGCAAAGGAGGAAGATGAAGGGAGACACTGTGATGATCCCATATATCCTGTTGGAGGGACTGGTGGGGGCAGCCATGAGACTGCAGAGCCTGGTCATTTGCATGGGGAATGCAAGCCAGGAGAGACCGAAAGTCCGGTCCAAAGGGGGATGCACAGAGTTCAACAAGGCAAAGTGGAAACTCATGGCAAAGTCTTGGGGCCAGTGGGTCACATGTGGCCCCTCAGGGTTCTGTGTGGGGCCTGCAAGACACATTGTTTACTGTTGCCGATGGCAGGTTTGCCAGATTCCGCTGGTTTCTGTCGGCAGTTTTTTCCCTACCGGTGTTACTAAAGTAGAGCCAGGGCACGTGCAGTGAGGTGCATGCTGATTGCACACAACACTGACTGTGGGAGCTGTGCACTCGCTCTGCAGCCAATCACAGCGTTGCTATGGTTCAATTAATCCCTCCCCCCTCCCCCACGCAAATTCTAGGCACGCCAGCGCAGTGAGCAAAACTGCCTATCCCGGGAGAGCGCCTTGGTTACAACAATCTGACGACCTGCTGAGATGAAGGAGGGACACTCCTGCAGCCCACTCACCAGCCTCAGTTGCCCGGCACTGCCCTAGGCCATACAGCTGGCGCATGGGACCCACACTCCAGCCCCTGTCTGAGTACAGTTGGGACCATGCACTTCTCCTCTACCCCAGCTGGCTGCACAGCACGGGGATATCACTGCATCCAACGCAGTGCCCTCATACCTCTGCTCTGGAAGGATGGTGTGAGCCCTCTAAAGCAGCAAGCCATGCCCCTACCCCTCCTTGGAGCCAAATCAGATCCAGCAGGCTCAGGAGTCTTCTGGGCTAGAATCCTGCACGAATTGGCCACAAGTGGAACGATGGGAGATGATTCTGCTACAAGGGTGATGGGTTTTGTCCTAGGACATGCGTGGAGCTGCACAAATTTGTGTCTGGTGAATTGCAGGCCCGGTTCAGAACTCTTCCAAGGCATGAGCCAATTGTTTGACTGTTTGTGGGTTTCATCAGTCCAACCAGCTGATGAAATTCAACGATGAATCTTGGTGCATATGCTAAGATCAGTCACATCACTCAGCTGTAGATTGAAACCGAGCAGGAAGAAAAGGGAAAAGCAGAATTAAGAGGCTGGTTCTTGTTTCCGCCCATTATAGGGTATGGGACCAAGCTGCACCATAGAGATCCTACATTCAAACTGCCCCAGAGGCAAGGGGGACTGGGAGCTGCTCTTTCCAGCTCTGCCAGTGTGCCTTAGTCCCTCACTAGTAGCTGAAGCACGTAAGAGTCTGCTACCACCTTGAAGCTGAAGACACGGGGTCTCATGCAAAGCTGATTAAAATCAATAGAAAGACTCCCTCTTGGATCATGCCCTTGCTCCTTTGACTCAATGAACGCAGCCACACAGAGAGTAAAGGAAGTTACCTGCACTCTTTTGAACCTTCTAGAACCAGCTAGACCTTTGGTGTTGCCATTCATATTTATGTATCGACTTGCTGTACGTCCCCCAGGGCAAAGTGATTCCACGCTCCCCCTCTCGTCCAACTCAGAACTTGGATGAGAACTGGTTGAAACTTTTTTGATGGAACATTTTTCCACTGACAAATGCGTTTTTGTCAGAATCAAACCTTTCCAGAGGCACATGTCAATTCCAACTCAATTTCATTTAGGGAAAAAAAAATCAAAACTAAGCATTTCAATAATATCGGAATGGTCTGGTCTGACATTCTGGGGACAGAGGTTATTTGATTTGATTTCTCATTTCAAAACACACTTCCATGTTGAAATGTATCTTTTCAGCTATTTCTAAAGGGAATGATTTGAGTGAGCCGAAACAAATTTTCAAAACCTGAGTTTCAGGAGAAATTTTGAAATTCAGCATCTCATTCCGATATGGAATGAAAATATGTTTCTCAATGTTGGCATTTGCTGCAGAATGGAAATTCCAATTTTCAACCCATTCTAGCCACGATACTTCCCCTAGTTTCCCTGGATGAGCTCCCATCCTCTGCTTATCCCTTAAGGTTCCTTAGGCCTTGTCTCCACTCACCAGGAGATCCATGCTGCGGAGATCGATCTCCCAGGAGTTGATTGAGTGTGTCTAGTAAGGACCTGCTCAATTGACTGCTGATCCCACTCCCATCCATCAGGTCGTGAGGAGTAAGGGAAGTTGACAGGAGGGTTTCACCCGTCAACACCCCGCAGTGGGGTTACTGTGGAAATTCAAACTTAGGTACATTGACTTCAGCTACGCTGTTCACGTACTGGAGTTGAGTACCTTAGTTCGGCTTGACCCCCTAGTGTAGACCTGGCCTTATTAAGCATCCAGGTGCAAAGAATGAGGAAGGACAGCCCCAGCCATGTGTTGAGAAGAAACTTTCACAGGACAATGGAGATGCTTCCCCATTCTTGTTCCCTTTTTCTGTTTAAACCCCAGACTCTGGCTTTCCCTTGACCTACGTGCCGCACACCTGCAGATCCCACAGTGCTCTCCCCCTTGCAATTTCTTTGCCTGATTAACTGCAAGAAGTCCCATCTTCTCTGCCATTGTATAGACACATATGTAAGCCGGGGAGGGGGGTGGAACCCAATATAGTGTTTTTCCCCCAGCCACTTCTTGAAAAGTAACTTCCCCAAATTAAAAGTCTCTTCCAAGCCCGAGTAGCCCCAGGGAGAGATGGAGGGAAAGGATTTTGCCCACTGCTGTGGTAACAGCACTCATCAATCATCCTGCTGCGGGAAGCAAAGCTGCTGATTTGTGTCTTTGTTTGCTCATTTGGTTCCTAGATGATTAGTTAAATCCCAGCTAAACACATGCATTGAGTCAGCGCCTGCTTTGGTGGGCACAGCAGTGTGCTGTATCCCAGGGCAGGGTGGTGAGCTGCAATGTAGGAGGGGTATTTGGGAACAGGTAAAGTTAGGGGTTAGCAGTATCTTTGTCTGAACTTACTCCCTTCTCTTTGGGCGGTGGGAGCCGTGTAGACCGTAGGGGTTTGTTTGGATGGGTTTTCACTCTGTTCGTGCAGAGATCCCACACACAGACACAAAGTGTTCCAATGAATATGAGATTCTACAGTGTCCGTAAAGAAAGTGGCAAAACACACAAGAAAAACGCACTAGTCAGAGTTAAATTCTTGGGGCTGCCACCAACTTCCTGAGAGATCTTGGGTAAGTTAAAGCCAGAGTTTCAAGGGCTAAGCACCCACAACTTGGAACACCTCCACATGGCCAGATTTTCCAAAGGGCTCAGCTCCCCCAGTGTCAGCAATCACCAGTTTTTCCAGAAAACTCTTTTGAAAATCTGCCCCATCCTTAGAGCTGGTTGAAAGTTGGGATTTCCCCGTTCCAGGGGACAGGCTGACATTTCAAACATGTCTCTTCATTGTGCACTGGAGCAAAAATAAAACCCTTTGAAAATTTCCTGCCACGTGACCAGCAAAAGGTCTGGCTTGGCATTTTTGGAGTAAACTTTCAAAACAAACTTCCATTTCGGATTTTGAAATGCAGCGTCTCGTTCTAGTTTGGATTGATGAAATGGCATTTTCCAGTGGAAACACTTTCTGTCCAGCTCTACCCACTATTCCTCAGCACCATGCTTCCCCAGGCAGGAAATGGGGAGCATGACCCTTCTTTTCTCCCAGAATCTGCCTCTATAGACTGTAACCTCTTTTGGGCAGGAACTACTTCTCTCTCTCTTTGCACATCATCAGCACCATGGGGCCTGGATCTCAGCACAGGCCTCTAGGTGCTACTTTCATGCAAATCATGACAAATAGGGCATCGCTGGTGTGGGGCCTATAGGAACGGATCTCTAATTAAGAGGCTGGCTACCATCCTGTTGACCAGGAAGTTCTGTAGAACCATCTCTGTTGGCTGAATAAAGCAGATCTATTGAATGTCTGTGAAGTGTGGACACCAAACTGTATGGCCATTGACTTCCCACAGAACCTGAGCACCTCAGTCACTCGGCTGCTTGAGAGACCTCCGTCCGTGCACCACCTGCTAGACCGCAGCTCTACGTGGCAGCCCTGGGGCCGTTCACATCACAAACCCACACCGCACCACAAGCTGGGCATGAACCTGCCCAGCGCCTTGCACTTGTCCCTATCCCACAAGCTCGGCAGACGGGGGCTTCCATTAGGGAGGGGCCTCGCAGCTTTAGGGTGCTGGCAGGGTGAGAGTCCCCATTTACTAGCCCTGGTTCTGACCCCGCACACACAGCTGCTCAGTACAGGACCCAAGGGGTAATGTGCCTCCCCTGCTAGGTGTTTGTTTGGACCCTGATGAAGGTTAGAGCAGCTTAAGGGGCCTGCCCTGTTTTATGCCTGGCCCTATATACACCCAGCTCGCTCTCTGTCTGTGTCCTTACACACCCACCTATCTATCTATCTATCTATCTGTCTATCCCCATACACTCTATCTATCTATCTATCTATCCCCATACACCGCATCTATCTATCTATCTATCTATCTATCTCCATGCATATCTACCCACCTTTCTAGCCCCACACATTTATCTACCTTCACCTCTACTATCCCCATGCACATCTGTCCACCTGTCTGTCTTTCTAGCTAGCTATCCATCAGGGCTTTGTTTCTGTTCTCTGGGTCTGTATCCTGATGCAGGGAAGCCTGGGACCAGAGCTGGGTTTGTGCTCGGCTCTGAGCACAGCCAGGCCCCTGCACTTCCTGACACCTCCTAAGCCTGGAGCAAATTGTTTTCTCTTTCCTGAACATTTTGAAAACCATTTGTTTCCAGTTTGACCCGACATGATTGTTGCCCCAGGTTTCCCACCCTGCTCGGGCCCTGGAAGTCAGTGTTTTGCCCGGCTGTGATGGTGAAGCCGAGGCAATCAGTAGGAACAGTTCAAGCAGCCCAGGAGGTATTCAGGTTGCTAATAATTATCACCCGGGTGGCAGCACCCAGGAGCTGCTGCCCTGGCCTAGGGCCTGGAGGGCTGGGCGCTGCACAAACACAGAAGAAAAAGAGCCCCGGCCCCCTTCTCGTAGCTCTGCCCAAATGATTCCCCATGTCAGGAGACAGAAATGGCCCTTTCAGACCCAGGCTTGGTTCTGCCCTTTGGCGACACCTGGATCCAGATGTCAGATGCCCTTCCAGCTCAGAGGAGGAACCGAATCTGGAGTGGGTCCAGGCCCCTCTCAGGCCATGACATTAAAGAAGGCCCTCTGGGTTCTCCTGCCTTTTTGCAAAGCTAGACCCCAGACAAAGGCCCCAACATGGACCTGACAAGCCTCATCATCTCGGCAGAGGACACGTCAAATTGTGGGTGCAGCCTCCTTCCCCCTTGATTGGCGCCGAGTACCTCCCCGCTCCCTACCCCCTTGCTCCCCCCATCCTCCTTGGGCTTTGTCAAAGCACATTTCCCAATTAGAGGATAAAAATATTCCATTCCTGACTCCATGCGCTATTGATTTTGCCTGTAGCTGTGTCTCTGAGCGTGGGGGGAGGTATGGGGGGGGGGAGGGAAGAGAGGTAAAGGGCTGTAGGCAGTGAGTTAGGCTCCTTCCCACCTCCACCCCTTTATTATTATTGTTATTATTCATCCCTGTGAAAAGCACCTAGCAGAACTGGTTAGCCCAGCTGACCACCAATAGAGAACAGGCGATCGATACTTAATTGACACAGGCTGGGCAGCGGTAAGCAGGGATTGGAGATGGGGGAGGCGGGGTGGGAGGGGGGATTTGGAAAGGAGGGAGGGGAAGAAGAAGGAAGGAACAAAAGGCAGGGAAAGGGAGGAGAGGAAAAAAGAGGGTGAGAGGAGTTATGAAAAATAAAGCAAAGGGGACTGAGGCGGTGGGAGGGAAAGAAAGAAAGAAGTTATGATTATATGTCTCACGGCATCACCAAAGGTCCCTGCCCAGTCCCATGCCTCGGCGTCGTACACACACACTGGGGGCGGCAGTGAAGGTATGATTGTAGCAGGTATTTCCTTGCCCCCGCCCCCAGCCCCTACTGCTTAGCATGATGTTTCCTGGGGCTGTTTTGGCATCTCGGGTGCCTGGCCTCACAGGCAGGTGGTACCAGCTATGGCAGACACACCCCAGTCACCTGCTCTGCCCCCGCCACGCCCCCCCATAGACCTGCCCCAAAGAGAGGAGCCATGCTGCTGGCAGCCATGTCCGAGCCCAATGCTCTGTCATTGAGGGTAAGACGGGCAGGGGATGAAAGAGGCTAATGCTCGAGTGAAATGCTCCCCCCACCCTACGACCCAAGGAAAACAGCTCAGGCCTTCTGGGCCCTCTTCTCCTCTCCCGTACGCCCAGCTGACCTCAGTGGCATTACCGCTGACTGACAGCCATGTGAGCCAATGGAGAGTCAGGTAGTGAGATTGCTCCGTGTCCTCCCGCGTGCTGCAGTGGTTCAGCCTGGGTGCTCCGGGCATGCTCACGTCTCTCCCAGGCAACCACCTTGCTCGTCTCGTGGGTGCACGTTCGCCCCACCTTCCACATGGCTCGCCAGTCCCCTTGGCCACAGGATCCACCGCCACAGGAAGGGACCCTGCCCTGCGGCTTGGGAAGGAAAGGAGAGCTGCTCCTAGAGCGCCTGTAGGGATCGCTGAGTGGCCAGCTCCGAGACTAATAAGATCTCTGGTGTCCATAGGTCTGTCTTGTCCCAAAGTGCGTTAGCCAGCCCTGCTGTCCTGACACTAGCTTACAAGTGAAGAGACACTGGGCCTCAAGTCCCTGCTCACTACAGTCACTGTGTGACCTTGTCCAGTCAAGTAGCCTCTCTGGGCCTCAGTTTCTCCATCTGTACAATGGGGTAATAGCCCTGCTCTACTGCACAGTGATGTAGGGAGGGTGAATACATTTACGGTCAAGGTAAGCTGCATGCTCCTTGCTAGGCAGAGACCATGGACTGGAATAGTGACCATGAATGGAAACAGTCAGGCTTTCCCCATGGTCCAGATGGCAGACTCACTCTGACAGGAGTTGAACTGTGGTTCTTCAGCACCAAAGAGCAAATTACAACCCCTTGACCTATGGGAGTAATACTGGCAGCAGTAGCAGGTTGTTATCCTATATGTGACCAAACTACTGCAGGGAACATAGCTCCATGCTGTACTTGTGTATTACATTAGCAGCCCCAGAACAGCACCAGCCTTTGTCTCCTTGCACAGCAATGAGCACACGGAGGGTGGGGGCACTCAAATAAATATTAGAGGTTCACCTTGTCAAGTGATGGTCCTTCCAGTCCTGCTGTTGCCAGGCTCATAGACAGGCAGAGTGGCAGAGTGTTTGCATGGGGTAAGGCAGAGGGCTGGGAGAAGAGGCCGTATTGCACAAGAGGAGTCTAGTCTGACAACGGTGGAGTCTAGGACCAGGAGAAGGCGGCTATAGAGGTGTATGGACTGGCTATGGGTGCTGGAAGCTCAGGCCCTTCTCCAAACCCTCACTCGCTCTTTCATCTGTAAGGTTTGGCCACCAGGTCGTGAGAAGCCGTGTTGGAGCTGGCAAGCCCAGGCTCTACCCAGCAGGTGGAAGAGCAGAAGCAGCAAATGACAAGGGAAGAGCAAAAGTCCTTCTGAGTGAAAGCTGGAGGACTGAAGAAGTATTTTAGCTGTGCCAGGATAGGAATGGAGGAGCCCAAATCCCATTGGAACTGAGTTCCTAACTCCCTTAGGCTCCCACAGCCAGAACACCGCTGAAGTACGCGGGATTTTCGACCATTCCACAGCACACGAGATGGACAAATGAGAAGGAATGCATTGACATGAGGGCTCTGCCAGGCCAGAGCTGGGAGAGGGTGGTTTGAAAGCCAGCAGAAGGGAAGTCCTGAGCCTCTCCCGGGCTGGTTGTGCAGGAGACAGCTGGCCTGGCAGCCAGGACACCTGTTGCTCTTCAAAGGACGGGGAGGGAAACAGGAAACCGTTGTGTGGGGACCAGTTACTGGGCTCAGTGTTGCTCCAGTCCATGGCTCTGCCTGGTACCAGCCTGTGCAACATGGGTACGATCTACCTGCCTTACAAGCTTGCGAGATTCAGCAGCCGGCCCTGCCAGCCCTCCCAGCTGGCTTCAAGGGGCGTTTCCACGCATGGAAAGCCTGCAAAGCCAGCCCCCTGGGAAGGGGCACACCCCAGTGGCCTACCTCCTCCCTGGCTCCTACGGCCCTGAGCGGCGCAGCTCCCATGGGCAAAGCCAGCTGGGTTTGGGCAAAGCATCTCGAGGCCTTTGGCTGCTTCCCAAGGCTGGGCCATGCGAAAAGGCAGATTCAGTCACACGCGGCCACCCAAACACTGCTCCAGATGGCCACCGCATTCCCCTCCAAGCCCCTCAGGCAGAGGCGTTTTGGCAGCCAGGCATGAGTTCCCCCGTGAGCCACGGGCCGGAGAGGATGGAACTCAGCCGGGCCTTTTCCACATGCGCTGCTGAAGGCCTACGGACAGGAAAGGCTGCTATATTTCGCTTCCCTCTGCTCAGGCCTAAGAAGGCCACCGTGGGGGAGCAAAGACCAGCGTCCAAGCCCCACCACGGCCGCGTTCTGACCTGGTTCGGGGCAGGGAATCTCAGTGCGGGCCCTGCCCTATCACTCTTGATCTACAACACGTCAGCCTTAAAAGGATCTTCTCCGTCTCCTTAAACAATATATTACCGCTGTCCATTATTCCCATTAATGCATAAAAAATCATTAGGCATTTCTATGGAGACCCATTGCCATAGACACAGGCTTCCAAATGCACTCCCAGCACTAAGCGGCCAAAGTAAACTGCAGGAGATTTCTGCGGTAATGCCCTCTCCTTTCTCACCCCCCTCCCCACAAGCCACCCCTCCCCGATCTCCCCTTTCTCTCTTCCCTCGATCAATTTTATGATGCCTGCCTGGGGTTCGTTAATGTTTCCGGAATGTCTCTCTGCTCTGTTTAAAAATTCTTAATTAAGCAAGGTTTTTTTGTTTACACTTGAGCTAATTACACTTTTAAACCCAACAATAAAACATCAGCGCTGGGCCATTAGGGCCCAATGAGGCCGGGCAATTCACGGGGAGATAGGAGGGCAGGAGATGCAGCCACTCTGCCTAGCTTCGCTCAAGAGGATGCCCGCTTCTTAGCCTGGCTCCGGCTGGCGAGAGGGACAGTGGTACCAGCGGCCAGATGTCCTCTTAATCTCTTCTTCATTTCCTCCCAGATGCTCCCTTTCCCAGATAAGGGCCCAGGGAGTGGGTGGAAGGATTGATCCTTCCTCTGCAAAAGCCCATCTTGATTCATCACACATGAGTTCTCCACAGCTAAATCCCAGGTATGAGTGGAGGGACCAGTCCGCCTGGCACCATGGGATTAAATCATTCCAGGAAATCAAGGCTTGGAGAGCAGGACCATTATGGCTGGAGAATTGTCTCTCCAAAAGGAAGGGCCGGAAGACCCCCTGCTTGGGACATTTCAGACCGGGCTGGATGGAGCATGAGGGAATGGTCCCTCCCTGGCTGAAGAGTGGGGGGATGGATGCAATGACAGTCAATAGAACTTTTCTACTGCCAGTGTCAAAGAGATGCACCATGACCTGGTGGCAAGGTTCCTGACTGGGAGTCAGGAGGCCTCGGCCTGTCCACTACCTGTGGTAAGTCACTTTTCTTCACAGTCTTTGTGGACCAAGTTCTTTGGAGTTGAGACGGTCTCTGGGTATGAGGCAGTGCAACTGGCCTCTTGAGCTGGCCATCTAGGTGCGACTGTTCATGCCACTTCCCCTTTTCCCAAGTGTCTCCTTGAATCTCCTCCAGGATAATAATGGGGCACAGGAAAGGAGGTGTTGGCCACTGTGCAGTCAGACGTTGCAGGGCAAAACCCTGGGGCCTACTCCTGAAAACCTCTTCGAGAACCGTGGGGGAAGAGCAGGCCTCAGCCGCTCATCCACGATGGCTTCTCTGTGGTTGGCAGAGCCGTTGACCTTCAGATGAATAACCACCGAGATGGCATCTCATGTCTTCCTTCTCCAGCGGGGTGTTTGTGGGAGTTTGTTCCTAATTCGCTGCCTCCCAGGACTGTAGGCTGTAAACTTGCCTTCCCAGGGCTGGCACCTCACTAATAGCCCTGGGGAAGAAGGGCACATACTCTTACTGGTTCATCTGATGGGTCTGAGGGAAGTTAGCCCCTCGTGAATTGACAGCCCTGGAATCTCTGTTGATGCAGCCTGGGCAGGAGCAAAGAATATTTCTTCCATCTCAACCTGCCTTGACTCTGCCCTGGAGGACCACCGCAATGGGGGAGAGGGAAATGTAGCCTCCACTGGCCTTCCCCTTCCTGGGCTTCTCTGCTGAAGCCACCAACCCCATGAGGTGGGAGGAGAGATCTGTGCTTTCTATGGTGGTTGGTTTTGTGACCTTCACCATGTGGGGCTGGCTTGAGGCCCACCAAACTCATTACACCCCCAGCTTCCATGTGATGACATTGACTGTAACCACCTCGCCTGCTAGAGGCTGGAGGACCAAAGCGTGGCATTCTGTGGGGCAGCTCCTGACATTTTCCTATAGCGCCTGCACTTGAGCTCCTGCATTTGGCCCCATGGAAGTCCCCCAGACTGGACCAAAATGAGTGTTCTCGAGGTCAAAGGCTCTGGGTCAGTCGCGTCATCTGGTCTCCTCTCCAACTCCTCACTTTTAAGGGGCCATCAACCTGTTGCTTTGATTTTGGAATCTTCATGGTTTTCAGGGCTCAGCTGGGATAGAATGAGGGAGAATTAGAAGAGCTGCCATAACTGGGTCAGACCAATGGTCCATCTAGCCCAGTAGCCAGTCTCCAACAGGGTCAGAACCAGACCTTCAGGGGGAATGTCAAGTACAGGGCAGTTGGAATGGTCCACCCCATCTTTCCCTCTCGGTTTCTACCAGTGAGAGGTACAAGGACACCCAGAACATGGGGTTGCCTCCCTGACCATCTTGGCTAATAGCTGTTGCACTTACCCACTTCCTTTTTAACCCAGTTATACTTTTGGTCTTCCTGACATCCTTTGGCAAGGAGTTCCACAGGTTCACTGAGCATTAATCATATTGTGGGAAAGGGTGAATAACATTTCTCTACTCACTTTTCCCACATCCTTTATGATTTTATAGACCTCTATCATGTACCCCCTGCACCATGTCTTTTCCAAGCTGAAGAGCCCTAATCATGTTAACTTTTCCTCGTATAAAAGCCATTCCATGATCATCTTTGTTGCCCTTCTCTGAACCTTTTCCAGTCCCATTATATCTGGTTTGAGACTTGGTGGCCAGAACTGAACATAGTATTCAAGGGGTGGGCAGGCATGGGTTTACATTGTGGCATCATGATCATTTCTCTCTTATTTTCTGTCCCTTTCCTAACAGAGCTGAACATTCTGTTCACTTTTTTGACCACTGCTGCACCTTGAGCTGAAGTTTTCAGAGAACTACACAGGGTGACTCCAAGATCTCTTTCTTGAGTGGTAACAGCTAATGTAGACCCCATCATTATTCATGTGTATTTGGTATTATTTTTCTCCAATGTGCATTACATTGCCAATGCTGAATTTCATCTGCCCTTGTGTTGCTCTGTCACCCAGTTCTGCCAAATCCCTTTGTAACTCTTTGCACTCAGCTTTGGACTTAACTCTCTTGAGTAATTTTGTAGCATCCGCAAACTCCATCATTGTTCACTCCCTTTTCCGGGTCAGTAACTAATATGTTGAACAGCACAAGTCTCAGTCAGATGCTTGGGGGACCCTGTTGTTTAGCCTCTTTCCATTTTGAAAACTGACCATTTATTTCTACCCTTTGTTTTCTAACTTTTAACCAGTTACAGATCCACGTGACCCTCCCTTTTATCCCAGTAATGATTTAGTTCCTTTAAAAGCCTTTGAGGAGGGACCTTGTCAAAGGCTTTCTGAAAATGCAAGTACACCATATCCACTGGATCCCCCTTGCCCACATGCTTGTTGATACCTTCAAAAATGTCTAACTGATTGGAGAGGCAGGATTGCCCTATACAATAGCTACGTTGCTTCTTCCCAAACAGACCATGTTTATTTGTTTCTATGCGCCTGATAATTCTGTTCTTCCCTTCCTTTGTCCCTCATTCACTCTCTGCTGTCTGCCAGCTGCATCTCCTGTTAATCTCTCGGTCCACCCCTTCGTCTTTGCAGCCTTTCTCCTGATTCAGCCAAAGACGTGTGTGTCAGAGCTGGGCACGGGCTGGAAGCAGCTTATTTGCTTTGTGCTCAGGTCCCCTGCCTGCCTGAGGCGGACTTTGCTGTGGGAGTTGTGTGTGTGCAAAACCGGATTCCCTGGGCTGCCCAGGCACCACTCCAAACACAGCAGGTGTGTTCGAAAGCCCTGGAGAGACAGATCCGGATCAGAAATGGTTGGATGTTATTTCTCAAAGCTACTTGTCAACAGAAAAAATGTTTTCTCCTCTAAAACACCAAGGGTTAGTTTTGTCTAAATATCTGGGGGTTTGTCAAGAACCCAAAAGGCCTGCAAACCTGAGAATGTTTCAGTTTGGGGCCAAATTTTTCATAGTTTGATGAAACATTCTGAAGAAAAATGCATTCTGGCCTTTGGCTCCCCTCTCCCCATCGCTGTGCCGGGCTGTCAGGTCTCAAGCCCAGGGCAGTTTCCACTAACAGGCAGATGGGGAACCTGGCCAGGTGGAGATAATTGTTTATAGACCTGTAAATCCCTCTGCGCCAAGCAGGCTATCCATGCTCAAGTAGCTCTGAAAGCGCTGTACAAAGGTGGGCAAGTACCATTCTCCTTACAGATGGGAAACTGAGGCACAGAGCAGGGAAGTGAGTCACCTAAAGTCACACAGAAGGTCAGAAACAGAAACTCGCAATGCTGGCTTCCAGCCCCCTTACTCGTGTTCTAACCCCTAGACCGTGCTGTCTGTTCCGCATGAGAACCAAACTTCTGACACCAACCAGTGTGATTTTTGGCCTGTTTCTTTGTTTCACACTAGGATTTTTTGGAGGGACTAACAGGGCAGCCACTCCTGAGTAAGGACTGCAAGGACAGGGTTGTAGGTGGGAGGGGGGAAGAGAAAGGAGTTTGCCACTTTGTACCTCAGTTTTCACATCTGTAAAATGGAGCTAATAGCATTTGCGTACCTTGCAGGTAGTTCCCCCAGCTCAGAGGCTACATCAGTGCACATTGGTCCCTCAAGCACAATCAGCAAGAGGGGCTAAGCATAACATGCTCCTTTCTGGCTCGCTCTTAGGTCAGTCTCTGAGCTCAGAGATACAGGTCCCCATCCAAAGGATGCTGCTCATTCCAGGGGAGTCACTCCCAATTTTCACCCCTGACTCGGAGATCAGGATATGCCCACCCTGGATATAAGACACTGACACTACAGCGAGTCGTACTAGCTCCCCCTCTATAGGGCAGGCAGGTAACTTTGGCCAGGCAGTCACATAGTCCTGGGCAAGCATGGACTGTGCGTTACAGTAACACACACACACACACACACACACACACCAGCTGCACAACACTCCCCAGCTAAACACAGTTGCTTCTGCTGGGACTCAGGTGCAGGGCAGGGGGGCAGTGTATGTCCCTGCTTAGGGAAGGGAACAGATTCCCTTCAAAAAGGCCAATGTCCTCCCAACCAGAACAGAGAAACCTGTAGCCACAGCAGATCAGCTGGGCTGGACTTTTCCTCAGCCAGAGGCTCCAGGGAGTGTGAACCATTCTGTTCCCAGTAAGGACGGGGCAGATCCAGCCTCACTCCCACTCGGTGGCCATGTTCCCAGGAATGAGGACACTCCTAGGGCTATGACTCAAGCTAGCCGCCAGGGAGAAAGGGCTTGTGCGTGGAATCGCTGGGCCAGTGGTGGGATTGCAGGATTCTCCTGGCCATGGCCCCATGCTGCTGCCTCATCCCCTGGGTGGTGCCAGATTTACACACAAGCCAAATAAGCTTTATTTTAGGGCCTCAGATGATGAGGGGCCTTTAAATATGAAAAATGTCTAGTTTTTAGGTGCATCCTTGCCTATGCACTGGTATATATGCCACATGGGTGGTGGGTTGTCTATACTGGCCAGACTCCCGAGAGGGGCTGGACCCGCACTATGTGTCAGCCTGGCTCTTGGACAGCCAGGGAAGGCTGGGGCCACACAGTGCTGCAGCCCTGGGATTGGTTGTTAAAGGGGTGTGGTCTCAGGGGAAGGGTGTGGCTTCAGATGGAAAGGGCGGGGCTTCAGCCGCCGCCCATGGTATGCCAATATAAAACTTTATTATTTCTATTTAATTGTCCTTTCTGTTAGAATAATACACTCGTTTTAGTAATGCTCTGGGGCTTCTTAAACTTGACATAGCTTAGGGCCACAGCATGTCTTCATCCAGCCCTGCCCCTGGGGGACTGGGAGCATAAACTCTGTCAAATTAAGCGTAAAAATATAATGAGAAAAGCCAAAAAGGAGTTTGTAGAACAGCTAGCCAAAAACTCAAAAAGTAATAGCAGAATGCTTTTTAAGTACATCAGAAGCAGGAAGCCAGCTAAACAACCAGTGGGGCCCCTGGACAATTGAGATGCTAAAGGAGCACTCAAAGACGATAAAGTAATTGCGGAGAAACTAAATGAATTCTTTGATTCGGTCTTCACAGCTGAGGAGATTGGGGAGATTCCCAAACCTGAGCCATTCTTTTTAGGTGACAAATCTGAGGAATTGTCCCAGATTGAGGTGTCACTAGAGGAGGTTTTGGAACAAATTGTTAAACTTAACAGTAATAAGTCACCGGGACCAGATGGCATTCACCCAAGAGCTCTAAAAGAACTCAAATGTGAAATTGCAGAACTACTAACTGTGGTTTGAAACGGATCCTTTAAATCAGCTTCTGTACCGAATGACTGGAAGATAGCTAATGTGACACCAATCTTTAAAAAGGGCTCTAGAGGTGACCCTGGCAATTACAGACCTGTAAGTGTAACATCAGTACCAGGCAAATTAGTTGAAACTATAGTAAAGAATAAAATTATCAGACACATGGATGAACATAATTTGTTGGGGGAAAGTCAGCATGGTTTCTGTAAAGGGAAATCATGCCTTACTAATCTACTAGAGTTCTTTGAGGGGTTCAACAAACATGTGGATAAGGGGGATCCAGTGGATATAGTGTATGTAGATTCCCAGAAAGCCTTTGACAAGGCCCCTCATCAAAGGCTCTTAAGTAAAGTAAGTTGTCTTGAGATAAGAGGGAAAGTCCTCTCACTGATAACTGGTTAAAAGGCAAAAAACAAAGGCTAGGAATAAATGCTAAGTTTTCAGAGTGGAGAGAGATAACTAGTAGAGTTCCTGAAGGGTCCGTACTAAGACGAGCCCTATTCAACCTATTTATAAATGATCTGGAGACAGGAGCAAACAGTGAGGTGGCAAAATTTGCAGATGATACTAAACTGCTCAAAATAGTTAAGTCCAAAGCAGACTGTGAAGAGCTTCAAAAAGATCTTACAAAACTAGGTGAGTGGGCAACAAAAAGGCAAATGAAATTTAATGTTGATAAATGTAAATTGGAAAACATAACCCCAACTATACATACTATATGATGGGGACTAATTTGGCTACAACTGCTCAAGAGAGAGAGATCTTGGAGTCACTGTGGATAGTTCTCTGAAAATATCCACTCAGTGTGCAGCGGCAGCCAAAAAACCCAAATAGAATGTTGGGAATCATTTAAAAAAGGGACAGAGAATAAGACAGAGAATATTTTATTGCCTCTATATAGCACCATGGTACGCCCATATCTTGAATACACATTCTGAGATGTGGTCACTTCATCTGAAAAAAAGATATATTGGCATTGGAAAAGGTTCAGAAAAGGCAACAAAAATGATTAGGGGTTTGAAACAGGTCCCATATGAAGAGAGATTAAAAAGACTTGGACTTTTCATCTTAGAAAAGAGGAGACTAAGGGGGGATATGATAGAGGTCTATAAAATCATGACTGGCATGGAAAAAGTGAATAAGGAAAAGCTATTTACTTGTTCCCATAACTTAAGAACTAGGGGTCATGAAATGAAATTAATAGGCAGCAGGTTTAAAACAAACAAAAGAAAGTTTTTCTTCACTCAGTGCACAGTCGACCTGTGGAACTCCTTGCCAGAGGATGTGGCGAAGACTAGGACTTTAACAGGGTTCCAAAAAGAACTAAATAGATTCATGGAGGTTAGGTCCATCAATGGCTATTAGCCAGGATGTATAGGACCGGTGTCCCTAGCCTCTGTTTGTCTATAAATGGGTGACAGGAGAGGGATCATGTGAAGATTACCTGTTGTGATCTCTCCCTCTGGGGCATCTGGCACTGGCCACTGTCAGCAGACAGGACACTGGGCTGGATGGACCTTAGGTCTGACCCAGTGTGGCCGTGCTTATGTTCTTACAACTGGTCGTGCCAGCCTACTCCAGTCTGAGCGTACAGCACTCCCCAGTGGAACATGTCTCAGGCAGAGGCCTCATTCGGTGCCTGCGGGATTCCCACATCCGCTCCTTGTGCCCCACGGGGCCGCTAGCCAGCTTTGTGCTCATGGAATTCACTCAGGTCGGCCTGACTGATGCTCCAGCTCCTTCCGAGTCAGGCCTGTGCCTGGCTGCCCACAAGGATCCAGTGGTGAGGATGATATTTGCATCCAGGCTGGGATCACAGAGGAATCACACTTGCCCACCGCCCACCCCGGGCCACTTAGTGACACGGGGGCTCACTGGGCTTAGAGGTTGTGGGAGTTGCTGGTGTGGGAGGGGCTGAAGGAGGTTCCACCCTCTTTCCCAGTGCTGGTTTGCCAGAGATGCTGCTGCAGGGCCATTCCACGTCTCCCTCCTCCTGGCGTCCGCCCCAGCCCCCTCGCATCTTAGCCATCACAGCACGGAGCCCTGCAAAGGCAGGAACACGAGGGACAGGAATGAAGGGAAATGTGCGGCCAGGCCTTCTTGAGCTGGTGAAGGGAGGGTCGGAGCGGGGGGACTAGAGCATGTTTTTCTAGCAAGGCCCCTCCTGGGCTGATTGACTCGAATCGTATTGATCCTGCTGTTACCGGGACATTTTATTTGCTGCCCAGGGGATGGTGAGAAAGGCTCTGGGAGGGGGGAAAAAATATCACGAGGAGGAGGAAATCCAAAGGTCGGCATTTTCCTTCCCCCGCTGCTCTTTGAAAAGGCACAAGAAAATATCCCCCTGACCTGCACCGAGATCTGTGCTCAGCAACCAGGGTGAGCCGCAGCTGGTGAAGTGTGTGTGTGTGTGTGTTGGGGCCAGCAGACACATATACCACCCCGCCCCTGCTGCCACTCGAGAGCTACTTCCCTGCAGCTGTGTTGATTTGCACCAGCTGGGCTGGGGATCTGTCCCCACAAGCCGGGTTTATCCCCCCACCTCCCTGAGAGCTGCATGGTTCTTTCTTTCTGTCTGTCATTTTTGGAAAGGATTCTTTAGGACGGACTCGTAGGGGTGCAGGCCCCTAGTGGTTAGAGCAGGTGTCCTAGAGTCAGAACTCCTGGGTCCTGGTTCCAACACTGCTCCATCTCACACTGTGATGTTGAAGAAGTCCCTTCCCTCTTCTGTGACTTGGTTTCCCCATCAGTAAAAGGGGAGAATGATAATGCCTGCATGGGCTCTGCTTGTGCCATTTTGACCTGCCCCACAACTTTCCCCTGTCATGTCTGAAGCAGGCTACCTGTGGTTGTGTGCTAGATACAGCTCCCTTAGGGACATGAATGAGAACCATCAAACTCATTCCACCTGTGACCTAGCACAGGACTTGAGCCATTAGCACAGCAGGTGCTGCTATCCAATCCACTGTCTTCAACCCCTTGTGCAACTCCAGTCCTGGGCCTGCATGGAGCAGACTCTACCAATGGGACAAACGCCTGCCCTTCTATCCAGATGGGGCCACCCCACTCCTTGCACCTGTGGTCTCTTCCTGCTGCCACTCCAGGGCTGGAGTGAAAGGCTCAGTCTTAGAGGAGGGGGACGAGCAGTTTTTTTGTTTGCCGGCAATTCTGGAAAAAAAGTTTTGGGTCCAACCGCGAACAAAAGGTTTCAAATTTTTCAGTTACTCAAAACTCAATTGATTTGGATGAAATGGATTTTTAGGGTCATGTTAGGGTCATTTTTAAATGTGTTTGCTTTTTTAAAAAACATAAAATGGAAAGGCAAAAGAAAGGTTTTGAACGGACAACTCGAAACGGTTTGTTTTTAAAATGTTGCGGGGGGCCATGTTGTGTCTGGTACAGAGTTTGTGTTTGCCTGTCTGCCCTGCGGACTGAAACATTGCAGCAAAACTGACACAAAGGCACAAACCGTTTCAGTGTCTCCAAATGTGCACTTTCAGCAGAAAAGAAAAATCAGCTGCAAAATGTCATGCCGCTCTGCTAGTGCCCACGCCACCCTCCTCATCTGAGGCACCGATGTTGGGAATATCCCGCAGCAGCAGCCCTTAGGAATGGGGGAATGAAAGGTTGCCTTTTTTTTAATTCCTGCCCAGCTGCCCTCATCGAAGTCAAGCTATGCCCTGAATCTGGACAGTGAGAGGAGAAATCAGCACCCAAGAGATCTAATTCCCCCTAATGGACCTCTCCAGGCACACAAACCCACCACATTTGCAGGAGAAAGCAAATGGGGAAGTGTTATTTACCCCTTTCCCATAATATAAGAATGAATACAATACAATTAAATTAACAGGTAGCAGGTTTAAGGCAAACCACAGGCAAGTATTTCTTCACGTAACACTCAGTTAACCTGTGGAACTCCTTGCTAGGGGATATTGTGAAGGCCAATATTTTGAAGGCCATAATGGGGTTCAAAAAAGAATGAGCTCAGTTCATGACGGATAAGTCCATCAGTAGCTATTAGCCAATATGATCAGATATGACACCCCATGGGTTGGGTGTCCATAAACCTCCAACTGCCAGAAGCTGGGAATGGATAGCAGAGATGGATCACCCAGGAATTGCCCTGTTCTGTTCATCCCCTCTGGCACTGGCTCCTATTGGAAGACTGAATACTGAATGAGATGGACCATGTGGCCTTGCTTACGGTCTTCCCAAGCCTCTCCCTGGGCTAAATCCAGGCATTAATGAAATATGGGAAAGATCCTCAGGGCATCAGGTACTGCAGAACTCTGGTCAGCTCCTGCTTGTGGCTGCAAGAGAGGACGGGGGGGGGGGGGGGAAGGGGGTGTAGTAAATGATGCAGCCCTCTCCTTGGCATAAGTTAATCAATGATGTGTAGTCTCCTGGGCACCAGGGCCGGATCACAGCTAGCAGCCAGCCCTGGGGGGGAGGGGGGGGTGGCGCTGCAGTAAGGTCACAGCACAGCCTTCACAGAGCAAAGCAGGGACCCGTGGGCAGGAGTGGAAAGTGCTCTCCATGGGCTGGGTCTGCTGGCTGTTGTCAGGGTCCCCCCAACTCCTGGGGAGACACAGGCCCAGCCCACGGCCTGGTCAGCCACTCTGAGACCGGGCAAACTCGCCCCAGCTCCAGCTTTTAGCTGCCTCACGGGCCCCAGGCTCACACAGAGCTGCAAAACACACCGCCCTGGCTGGCCAAGCCAGACTCTTACTGAACAGACAGCAAAGCGGGAGAATAAGGGAGGGACTGAAAAGAAACCAGTAGAAGGGGGAGGATGTGGGAAGCAGCCTCCCCTTCCAGGCGCTGCTCAGGGTGGCGATGTCACCTCGGTCCCTCTGTGGCCTATCTGCTCAAGGTGGCAAAGACCACCTTGGGTCCCGGGGACACACGTGTGGGCAGAGGTGCAGGCCGTGAGGTGAGGCCCACAAGGAGCGGCTCAGAGGAGCTGTCTGGGTGGCAGAGGCTAAGTCCCGGCGGGCTGAAAGAGTGAGAGGCAGGGAGGGGTGCTTAAGGCAGAAACAGCAGCTGAGCTTTGCAAGAGCAACGAAGCCCTTCGGTGCCTCTTCACAGCCCACAAGGGCTTTCACAGGTCAGGCCGTCAGCTCGTGGTGCTGCCAGGTAGCAAAAGCAGCCTGCCTCTTCCTCTGCTTTCTGCAACCAGCTCCGGCAGGGATCAGAATGCCGCACCAGTGCCCATGTCCTTCCCCGGGGCACACCCCATTCAGCGCTGGCATCGCCATTGCACCTGTGGGAAACTGAGCCACAGAGCGGCTAAGTGACTTGTCCAAGGTCCCGCAGGAAGCATGTGGCAGAGCACAGGACTGACCCACAGCTCCTCCCTCCCATGCAAGTACCCTAAACCCTGCACCACCCTTACTAGCAGCCGTCTCCCTTTTACTTTTCTCGTACCTGATCACTTTGCTTTCCGCCTTTCCCTTTCTCCTGTTTCCACCTGCCCAGCATGTCTGCCCGAGCCCCACTCGCATCCGGCATCCTTTAATTTTTCCTCCTCTACATCAATCTCCCCTCCCCACCCTTGTCTGTTTCCTTTCCTCTTTCCCTTTCCATGTCCTACCCTATATCGCCTGCCTCAGGAGCCCCTCCCACCCCTGCACCCTGAAGCCTCGGCCTGACAGCCTGGCTAATGCGATATGACTGGCGTGAAGAAATCGTGCTGCCTTCGGAAGTGGGACACCCCGAGTCCTGGAGAGGATGCGCCGGCAGGTTCATTTCATTCCAGTGCCCAATGGTGCCCCGGCAGGCACAGAAGCTGCATCAGCTGGTGGCAGGGAGGGAGACCTGCCATCTCTCCCCACCCCAGTTGGTCACCCCCGTGCCACCTGCAGTCCCCACACTGAACCCTGCTCCCCAAATCTGCCCCAGCTGATTCTCCCCCTGCCCCTTCACCTGCCTGAGTCTGTCTCCCTTCCCCTCCCCCAGAGGCCCTGGGAATTCATTGTGAGGGTCAAGGGACAGCAGGAGCTGTGAGGAGTCTGCAGACAAGAAGAGACTAGTGAGGGGGGATTTGAGAGCAGCCTTCAGCTACCTGGGGGGGGGTCCAAAGAGGATGGAGAGAGGCTGTTCTCAGTGGTGGCAGGTGGCAGAACGAGGAGCAATGATCTCAGCTTGAAGTGGGGGAGGACTAGGTTGGATATTAGGAAAAACGATTTCACTAGGAGGGTGGGGAAGCCCTGGGATGGGTTCCCGGGGGGTGGGGGGGAATCTCCACCCCTCAAGGTTTTTAAGTCCCGGCTTGACAAAGCCCTGGCTGGGATGATTGAGTTGGGGTTGGTCCTGCCTTGGGCAGAGGGCTGGACTCAATGCCTCCTGAGGTCTCTGCCCGCCCTAGGATTCTAGGATCCTATGGAGAAGGGGGATGACTGGGTTCTGGACCCAACCCCTGTCCCCCCCCTCCCCCCCCGATCCACCACAAATGGGTGGACTCTCTGTAACCTGGAGCTTTTCAATCAAGGCCAGAGGACGCCGGTAACTCGCCAGCAATTCTGGGCCCATCGCCGGCATGATTGAGGGAGGGCCCGGGACCTGCCACTTGCAAGAGGTCAGACAACAGGATCATGATGGTCCTTTCTGGCCTTGCCAGCTCGGGGATCTTGGGGTCAGTATGCCGGGGGTTTCCTCTGCCCTCTTTCTCCCCCTGTCCACTCGCCCACCCCGTCCCCCATCCTCCAAGGGGCCAGGCAGGGCTGTTGTGTTCACCTGCTCTTTATACAATAACGAAAATAACAGGAAGAAATCACAGAAGGCAGGTTGCATCCCCAGTAACCACACTGGGAGGGGACACACACACACACACACACACACACACAGAGGTTGCATCCCCAATAACCACACTGGGAGGGGACACACACACACACACACACACAGAGGTTGCATCCCCAATAACCACTCTGGGAGGGGACACACGCACACACACACACACACACAGAGGTTGCATCCCCAATAACCACACTGGGAGGGGACACACATACACACACACACAGAGGTTGCATCCCCAGTAACCACACTGGGAGGGGACACACACACACACACAGAGGTTGCATCCCCAATAACCACACTGGGAGGGGACACACACGCACACACACACACACACACACACACACAGAGAGAGAGGTTGCATCCCCAATAACCACACTGGGAGGACGGACACACACACACTCACACGGGTTGTGTCCCCAGTAACCATGCTGGGAGGACACATACACACTCGCACACACACACACTCACACTCACACTCAGTGTCTAGCTCCCCCCAGGCTGCTGCCCTGGCTGGGTCCCAGCAGCTTCCCACCACCCAGCATGGCGGGAGGGCTCCCCCCGTTTACAGGGACACTCCCCTCTTCCAAGACTCCTTGGGGGCTTCCAGGCACGTCCCTGCAAGCGGAGCAGCGGATACAGCAACCTCCTCTGGGCCCCGGCTGGGACTCACTCAGCTGCGTCTCCCCAGGCTCCGTGACCTCTGCCACGCTGCAGGCTGGCAGGGGCCAAACTTTTTGTCTCCTGACCCAGTGGAAGAAAGTTGTTGATGCCGCGACCCAACAGAATGTGACTGCAGTGCGGGCTCCGGGGTGGGGCTGAGGGTGGAGCTTTGGGGTGCAGGAGGCGGCTCCAGCTTTGGGGGGGGTCAGGGCTGGGGCAGGAGGGCACCTCAAGTGGCTCCTGGGCAGTGGTGCAGCGGGGGGGGCTAAGGCAGCTTCCTGCCTCTCTTGGCACCGCAGACCAGGCTGCCTCCCGAAGCAGCCAACAGCAGGTTCCCAGTCAACAGGAGTGCGGAGCCACGGCTCGGGCGGGGCAGTGCGCAGAGCCCTGTGTGCTTCCCCCCCCCCCCCCCCGCCACCTAGGAGCCAGGCCTGCTGCCAGCCACTTCTAGGGCACAGCTCGGTCTGCGGTGCCAGGACAGGCAGGGAGCTGCCTTAGTGCCCCCGCCCCCCGGCACCCTGTTCCCCTGATCCCCCCGCAGCAACGAGACCCAGCGCCCGCCATTTCCAGCCCAGTGCTGGGTCGTGACCCGTTGTTCGAAAACCGTTTGTGTAGGAAAAAGCCCCCTGCAGGTGCGTTCAAAAGCAGCAATCCAGCCCTTGCCTAGACATATTTATTTAACCCTTCCCTACTGCCCCCCCGCCCCACACACACACCCTGCTATTCTTGCCCTGGTCTCCCTCCCAACACACAGCCCTGCTGATACCCCAGCCACCTCGGCCAGTCCAGGCCAGGCACCCAATACACAATGACGGCTACGCCAGGCGAATGTTTCGCTGCTGTCCGGCGGTGATGGGAAAGCCTCCGAAAGGTGAGAGGAGAGACACCCCCTGTCATCCTTTACACCAGTGTGTGTCAGGCATCACCACCCTGTTCCAGTCGTGTTTCACACCCACTTTGCACGAGTGGAAATGACTTGCACTGGCGGCAGGGCCAGGGGGCTCAAGCCAAGTGGCTGCAAAACGTGGATGAAATGTTCCTCTTGCCCAAAAGCGTTTGCCCCCCGCCCCCCCAACACGTCCAGCACTGGAGGAAAACAGCCTGGACAGTCACAAAGAGGAAAACGGGGGCCTCTGTGACTCCCCCACACTGGGTGAATGGAGCCTGCCCGCTTCTCGTGGAAGGAAAAAAACATTGGCAGGTTCCTGCTGTCCTGGGATAAGCCAATCCTGGCGGGACGCCCACCCTGTGCTGGGAAATGCCCCCATCCCGCTACTGGAAGCCTGACCGGCCTCCCAGTGCGCCAGCAGGGCACACTCTGCTTGGTGGGGGCACTTAAAAAGGAGAAGTTGGCCACAAATTAGGACAGGGGCGGGGGGAATTTGCCCAAGAACAGAGGCTGCGAGAGAGCCCAGAAGCCAGACCAGCCTGGACCAAGGCAGTAACAAGCCTCCCTCCACACCGCACCCGGAAATGGGCTCTGATGTCTGCTCTCCACAGGCCCCATAGCTGGACCTGAGAAGCACCACCAGAGACATTGGCCTGTAGGGAGCAGTGGGGGATCAGGAGAAGTCTCGGGGGGAGGATGGCAGCTGAGCCCACCCCACAGCCAGCCTGGGCGTTATGGGCCAGCTGTGCCATGTAGTCTCCGGCCCGTGGGCACTGAAGGACTACGCTTGTCGCCCATTGAATGCACGTGGCCTTCGTTTTCCACCATGTCACATCCCAGACACGGGCCCTTCTGCCTCCCCGCAGTGAGGTGGCTGCCACAGCTGCCCAGCCTGGCTGGGCGGGAGGCACCGGCCAGGGGAAAGACTCGTTCTTCTGAGGCAAAGCTCAGCGCTGGGGGCTGGCTTGGGGGAGGGGGAAGGGTCTTTCGATTCTTCTCAGAAATGTCTTTCCACATCAAGGCCTCAGGCGCGTGGAGCTACCGGAAATGCTCCTCAGGGGGACGGGCCTAGGGAAGCGGCAAGGCGGGAGGGAAAGGACCCGGAGGGTCTGAAGCCTGGCTTCCCGTCAGCAGCCAGGCAAGGGGAGCAGGGAAAGGCGAGCAGACCCATTACAGGGCCCGCTGGGGCCCAGGCAGGCGAGGAGCTGACAACCGGGGGAAGGGGACGGAGCCAATGGAAGGGAAGGGATGGCTCCCCCTCCCTCTACAGTGTCAATGCTGGGGACTGAAGGGCCAGGGCTAGACTGCTGTGGATCTCTGGGGCTGGCATCACTTGCTGACTCATGCAGCTGGGGGCAGGGGGTTAACTAGGGCTTCTGTGGTCATCCCAGCTGGCTCAGATCTGTGACTTGGGCACCTCTGTATCCTGGTACCTGTGCCAGGCTGTTCAGATCTGTGGAACGGCACATCCCAGGGCCTCAGCATCCTCTTGGCCATGGTGCCAATTGGCTTGATTGGCAGGGAGCCCAGATTAATTGCACCAATGTCGTTAGGATAAGAAATCCCCCCAAACCTCCCCCAGGATGGGATCTGACGGCTCAGGCTAAGCATTGGTACATTGTCACTGTACCAGACAGCCCAGATCTGCAGACCAGATGCCAGAATCTTGCGTTGGGTTGCTCAGACCTGCGGGGTGAGCCCTGACCCCTGAGGGGCAACATGCCTCCCATGCTTGTGACAGCAAGGCTTGGGGCTTGGGGTGGGCTCTCTGTCTGGAGGATCCGACTCTGCTGGCTTCCTCTGCACCCCTGGCTTGCATTAGGCCATCTCAGTGGTATTCCCTCCCGTGGCCTTTCATCTCCAGCCACAACTAAGGACGGACTAATGGGAGAACTCCATAGCCCACCATTCTGAGTTCCAAAGGTGTCTGGATCAAGGAGGAAGATGGATATTTCATTGAGGGGCAATAGGCCAGAGTCTGATCTCAGTCAGTGTAACGGGATGCTAAACTGTATCATATGGTGCAAACACCCAGTGGCACTATGCAGAAAATACCTTCCTCTGCCATCAAAGGCCCTTATGATGAACACGTGTGGCATGGGTATAAACAAGTTCCGCAGCTAGTCCACGTCTGATACACAAACATGACGTGGTGTCAGCAGTGGGATGGACAAAGGGGATGGAGAACTCCAGCGACTGTAAAGAACAGGAAGTTAGATCCCAGATCATAGGTGCCCAAGACCGACAGCGGAGAGATCAACAGAAGCCATTGGCATCTGCAGGGTGTTCCTCAGAAGGAACAGTCAAGAGCCCAAAAGTGACCGGCCGCAGAGGCAGAACAAGGAGAAGACGACTCAAGGATGGTCAGTCATTGCAGCTAAGGGCCATCCGGGTGACCGAGCTGGGTCATGTAATTAGAAAACCAGAATGAGTCAGAGACACCAACCGCGCTGATAAATAGGGAATGTCACCCATGGCCGGAGAGGGTAACTGTCCGGATTGCAGGACGGAAAGGGGGAGATGGGGTGGACTGCTACCCTGTATTAAAGTGCTCAGCCACTAGGTGGCGCAGCATATACAATCTCAGCCATAGCCGTTCTTACCATGACCACATCTGGAGTGTATCAGCCAGCCCAATCGCCCGCCCATAGCTGGAACAGGCGCATGGCAGTAAATCCAGAGTCATCCACCAAAGGCTTTGTGTTTACACCAGGGAGGGGGGTCAGCCTGGCCCAAGAAGGCCCTTCCCCCACTGATGCACCCAGGTCACTCCCTGGAATGAACATACGTGGCTTCCGTGCAGTACTGGCCTGGCCACGCCGTGTCTTCTCTCCCTCCATGAGACTATCGCTCAGGGGCCATTCCCCACCTGCTGACGTATGTATGGGTGGGAGGGGCGATCCTGTGTGTGATCAAGCCCCAAGCTCTTCCCAGCTGGTCCAAACCCAGGCTGGCCCATGGTGCAGCTGGTGGATGCTCTGTGTCCAGCTACAAGGACCCGGAGCCCAGCCGGGCATTGCGGCAGCTGGCAGCTCAGAACCCAGTGCCCAGGGAGAGGAGGGGCTTCAAGCCACCTTCACCCTCCCGTTTCCAGGCTGCTCTGGGGCCTGAAACAGGCCCTATGGCCCCTCCACAACTTACACTCTGGGCATGCCTGGAGTGCTGTCCATGGGCCAGCGCCTGCAGCCAAGCCTGCGCAGGGCTACGCATGCCTGCAACAGGGGGCTGCTGCCCCCGCCAGCTCGGAGGAAGTCCAGCCCCTGTTCCCAGCTGCAGCAGGGCGTGGGAAGAGGCCCCCTCCCCTTAGCCTTTCGGCAGGTCCTGTTCTATGGGGCTAACAGGGAGCAGACGAGGTGGGGGTGGGATTCCCAGCCTGTTGCAGCTGAGCCGGTATCCGGCACAAGGCTCTGCAGAGGCAGCCGACCCCGCTCCTCATCCCACCAGGGGAATCAGTCCCTTTCCGTCACCGGATGCGGTGTAACGAGCCTGCAGGCTCCGGGCCTCTGTCTCCCCCCCCCTCGCCTACCCGGAGCCCAGTGCCAAACGGCCTTCGATGATTTATCTGAAATAGAATCTCTGCCTCCGACTTCATAAATAACACATGCGGCGGTGCCGGCACCTGGGGCCGGACTAGAAGAGACTTCAGCCGCTCGGGGCCTGGGGCAGGAGGCATGAGGAGGTGGGAGCATCCGTGCCCAAGTCTGAGGTGGCAGGCGAGGTTGTATGCCCCTCCACAAACACTGGTAAGCGGGCACACTAGCATGTGAGCAGGTGTGCGAAGTTGAGCCCATCCGTGCAAGGGCACGAGCAGGTGTTCCGGGGCATGAGCTCATGGGTGCATAGGGACGTGTGTGCACACAAGTGTTGCGTTTGGACTTGTGTATGCATCTCAGCGTCTGGACGGAACGGGGTGATTATGTGGGTGACCATGTCCATGGGGGAAGAGGGGACACATGTAAGCAAGCCCTGAGTGAAATGCATGTGTGTGAGCAGATGAAGGTTTGTGCATGTAAGTGCAGGAGCTGTGTGTGGAAAAGCCCGAGCGCTTGTTGGGTGGGTGAGTGTGTACGTAGGTTTGGTGTGTGCGTGTATTGTAGGGAGCTGAGCTACAACCCACACGTTGGTAGTCCATGTGCCCATCTTATCCAGTCTCACCTCTGCCAATACCTGGCTCGTTAGAAAGGAAACCAATCTCCACAATAAGCCAGTCTGTGTCAGGGGGAAATTTCTTCTTAATTTTCTTCCATGAAGCCTGAGCACTGATCACTTACCTGGCCTCACATGGCACGAGCAATCAAAACATCAGCCAGCCCTTTCCAAACCCAATCACAGTTGCTGGGAGATATCCTGCAGCAGGCAGTTCCAAGGGTCAGTTGGGTGCTGCATAGAGAAGTATCTCCTAAGCTAGATGACCCTGGCAGTCCCTTCTAACCCTACCATTCCCTGATTCTAGAGCATTTTGAAATGGCCCCATGCTCTTGGATCATGTGACAGACGGCAAAGGAGGAATGGAGGAATGAGTGACCAGGGGCGTGGCTGCATGGAGGTAATGGACCTGGGGGCGTGACAGTGAGCATGGTGCAGCTGTCTCCATTGTGTCTGTTGGCATGTAAGGGGATATGTTGGGCTACAGGTGTGTCCATGGGTTTGTGTGTCTTTGGCGGGGCTGGGTGGGGGAAAACAGGCTTGCAGATGCTGGGGGTGTGTCTAAGGCTGGGGGGTGTAGGCCTGTGGGTATTTGACCAGGGGAAGGAGGTGGCTAGAGGTGTCTGGGGGGCCCTGCTTGTGTTGGGGTGTGTCCAACAGAACTCACATTTGTAATGCAATCTACAAACTTTGAGCTGACTCCCCACCCGCCCAGCCAGCTCATTGTGCAGCTAGACCTGCCTACCTGCATGGAATGCCCCCAGAGCCCCCCAGGAGCAGCCTCCAGTCTAGTGCAGCCCTTTCCTCCCCCCTCTCAGCTAGTCCTGGTTGGCAGGGTGGGGGAGGCTGCCTGCAGAGAGGCGTGGGGTAATGCACAGGATTTCAAACGATTCTGTCTCCCATGGCCAATAGCGTGGCCCAGGGCTTTGATTTCCTGGGATTGTGGGCTCCCAGCGCCGGCCGTAACATCACCATTAAATATTTATGAAAGGACAGTTCCTGTAGCTACCAAGAATGGAGCCCAGTCGCCGTAAGAGAGACATTTATGCCTTAATTCCAGGAGCGGAGCCCTTCCCTGGCTCCCCTGTTACCGCTGGCTCGGAGCACCTGGGGCTTTCGTGTCGGCCCTTCCCAGACAGTTGGCTGCATTGTGTGCTCAGGCACCTGCTGGCAGCCGCTGCTGGGCGCAGTGCGTCTCTGGGCACAACCTCAGGGATTCGCTAGGCCTGGTCTGTGTGACTCGCTGCACCGCCCAGATACGGGAACCCAGGACCTGCCGCACTGGATCAGACCCCAAGTGCCCGTCTCTGACTGTGACCCCGCCAGCTGCGTCCGAGGAAGGGGCAGAGAGCGGGGAACCTGC
This sequence comes from Pelochelys cantorii, assembly GCA_032595735.1. NCBI lineage: Eukaryota > Metazoa > Chordata > Testudines > Trionychidae > Pelochelys > Pelochelys cantorii. Next base: position 3,655,530 of record CM064354.1, read on the forward strand.
CCCCAGAGACGTTTCCTCCGGACCCCCAGTTTTAGAGCTTCCCTCATGCCCTGAAGCAGGGGGGTTCATCTCCCGTCTGAGAGACGGTTGCTTGGGTCGGAGCCGGGTTATGACCCCCCTGAGTGCTGAGCCATGGGAGAGGCCAAAGGCATTTCTAGGCAGCCCTGTGGGAGCGGAAGCAGGGTTCGGCAGGAGTGGGGCACGGAGTCCCAACGTGGCTGAGGCACGGCCAGCGTGGACCCTCCCAACAGGCCCCCGTCTGCTCCCATTCACACGCGTTTCCATTGAGCTCTGTGTCCATTGTCTGCACCTACCCTGTGTGTGCTGCTACACCACGCTCACCCCCCAGGGCTGATGTTTGTGCACACACACACACACACACAAACACACACACACACACAGACATACTGTACATACAATCCATACACACACAAATGCCCCACGGAGTACTGTACATGCACAATCCATACACACACAAAGACCCCACGGAATACTGTACATGCACAATCCGTACACACACACGTACACATCACAAACCTACTGTACATGCACAATCCATACCCGCACACATAATGAACATGCTGTATGCGCACAAGCCACACATGCACATGGCATGTAAATACTCTACACCCAAACTATACATACACACACTCACACACTCACAAGCACACATGTGCATACACACACAATCCCTGTACGCACATGGAACGTACTTACTGTTTACACATACACAGGTGCACACACACATTGTGCACGCACAATCCATACGCGAATATGGGATGTGCATACTCTATGCACACATGCCATTACCCAGGCACATTTCATCCCTGTGACCTCAGCACCGGCCATGCAGCCTCCTTCCCTTCCCCATCCCCGTCCCCCTCCCACCACCCCATTGCTTGGCAGCCTTCAAACCTCTGCCAGTCACAGCACCCCCTGGTGCGAGCGGGGGGCAGTCATCCTTCGCCGGACTGAACTTTACCATTCAGCACCTCGCTCCGAGAAGCTGCTTCCCATAAACTGCCCCCCCAGGCCTCCCCCTCCCAGAGCCTGGTGCCTGTTGTGTCTGGTACCTGCCTCGGTACCCAGTGTATCCGCTTAATTTTCATTTTGATGGGCTGGCCGTGGCTGGACTGCAGCCTCCGCCTCCCGCTCTGGCCTTGCTTCAATTTTATGGGCTTTTTCGTGCTATAAATATGTTTTTGAGAGCCCCATTTATCAGCTGCTGCAGCTATTGAATCAGCGGCTCCAATGCGGCCGTGACAGGCTGAAATTGACTTGTATGATATTAGAATTGCTATTGATTCCTTCGGCACCTTGCAACGTGACGAGCTTCATGACCTGCAGCCAGGACTCGGCTTGCCTTTTTCCCCTTCTCGTTCCCTGTTCCGCCCTCGTCAGAACCAGGACTGGACCCCGGCTAGTTCTGATCTGGGCTGACCCTCGGGTGGTTCAGATAGGGCGGCTGGATCGACGGGGCCTGGTTTCTAAGCTGCTAAAAACCAGATCAGTCCTGAGCCTGTCGGATGCTGGTTTGGATCAGAACTGGAAGGTTGTCCAGTGAAATTGTGACAATGGGCAATTGAAGCAGGTCTTCACTCTGACACACACACACCCCCGAATGGGGTGGACTCCCACACGCAGAAACACTCATGGATCAGAACTTGTCAGCACCTGCCTGGCGAGCTCTGGAGACCTCTCCTTGGCCCAGTCTGCTGAGCAAGGTTGAATGCTACAGTTGCAAAGTCTTAGGATATGTCTAGACTACGGGGTTTTCTGGGATACCAGAGGTATCCCGGAAAACCTCCGCCGCATCCAGGGAATGCGTCTGCTCTTCCGCTTTTTTTTGCAGAAGAGCAGACGCGCTCTTTCAGAAACCCTGTCTTCCTCCTCCCATGAGGATGAAGGGCTCTTCCGAAAGAGGGTTTTTTCCCCAAAATTTGGCCCAGTGTAGATGGGCCAAATTTTGGAAAAGCCTCTTCCGAAAAAAACTATCGGAAAAAGGTACGCAAATTGCGGAGCGCAATTTGTGTACCTTTTTCTGATAAAGCCCCATAGTGTAGACATAGCCTCAGAGGGATTTCTGTGTTAGTGTGTAATTTTAAAAACAACGAGGAGCCCTGTGGCACCTTTGGGCACGTCTACACAGCAGGGCAAAAGTCGAATTAAGCCACGCAACTTCAGCTACGTCAATTGTGTAGCTGAAGTTGAAAGAGTTTAATTCGGCTTTTGGTGCTGTCTACACAGCAGGAAGTCAAAGGAAGAATACTCTCCCTTCAACTTCCCTTACTCTTTGTGAAATGAGGGTTACAGGAGTCAGAGTAAGAAGTCCTCCAGCTCGACATTATTTCGAAATAATGGCTTGCTGTGTAGATATGCACTATGTTATTTTGAAATAATGTCCATTATTCTGAAATAATGCTGCTGTGTAGACATAGCCTTAGGGTGCATCTACACTGCACCCTTACCTCGAAATAAGTTACACAATTTGCTCTATGCAAATTGCGTAGCTTATTTTTAGGTAATTTAAAATAGCTTATTTTGAAATTTGATGCTGTCTACACAGCGCTAAGTTTCAAAATAAAGTGCTATTCCGAAACGTCCCTTAATCCTCGTGGAACAAGGTTTATAGGGACGTCAGAATAGTGAGCCCGTTATATTTCGAAATAACAGGCTTGTTTCAAAGACACGGAATAGCTATTTTGGGATATCGGAAGTATCCTGAAATAGCGCCACAGTGTAGACATACCCTATTAGAGACGAAAAAGACATATGTTGTATCATGAGCTTTTGTGGGCAAAACCCACTTCCTCAGATGAGCTGGAGTGGGATAACAGGAACCCAGCACTTATAACCGAAAAAGAGCATGGGGTGGTGCCAGGACAGACCCCCCCCAGAGGAGTAGATTGGGGGAGTTGCCTCCCTGTTGAGGGTCGGGGGGTGCACTCAGCAGCCGTTCCTTGTCTGTGGAATCCAGGCCAGGACACCAGGATACCCCATGCGGTGACATTGCACAGCACAGGCTGGGAGCTCCAGAGCCAGAGAGAGCCCCAGGGTGCGTCTGTGGCCAGCAGCCTCCCCACAGAACCCCCTTTAGAGCCACTGTCCCCGGCCCAGACCAGCTTCATCTCTGCCACAAGAAAAGGAGTGTCTCTCCAGCCCTGGCCCTGAGCCCTGCCCAGGCGTGGGAGAGAGAAGCGTTTGCAGGAGAAATCCGTCCCCCGGCCCTGCCCGCAGGAGGAAAGCGGGGTACAGGTCACCGGGGGAAACACCAATAGCTGCATTGCAGTCAGACGCAGGGGGACTAAACAGACACCATGTCAACATCTCCTTGTGAAACCTCCGGGTGGATTCGGGGTGCGGGGTGAGGTTGCTGGACCATAGAGCGTTTTATAGCAACACCCCCCTCCCCCAGCCAGCGCACTGTGAATAGTCGCCAGCTGGAGACAGGGTGAGTGGTTGTTCTTGTATTTCAAAATCAATCTCACTAAGGCCAGATTTACAGCCAGGGCCGGAGCTGCTGCCAGCCCCTTTGCTGCTGTCTCCCCTGGCGAACAGGCCCGTGGGCCACATCCAGGGCGAATGCTCGGGGTAGGCACCCGTGGCACCCAAGGGTTCATCTAAATCACCCCCTTGCAAGGCAGCCGAGCCACCGAGGGTCATATGGCAAAACATCAATGGCTTGACAATAACAATCCACTATTCTCCCGGTTCTGTCCGAGAGGACTCGTTCATTAACGAAGCTGCAGCACATCCCAGTGGGTCCCAAACTGTTATCAATGAAGGGTGGGGGCTCTGTCCCCTCTGGTCTACCAGGGGATGTTTTCCAGTTCAGCATTTTGCTCGTTGGGGATGGAGACAGGGCAGAGACACCTTCCCTGGCATTAGGAGCCTGTACCCCAAAAGGCCTTGCTCTTCAAGCCCAGCCAGAAGTGGAAAGTTGCTGGTTAAGCATTTGCTAGTCAAGATTTACAGAGCTTTAAATACTGGAAGCTCTTTGGGGCAGGGAATAACTTCTGTGTTTGTGCAGTGCCTGGCACAATGTGGGCATCACACAGCAGCGAGATACATAATACATGGGAACAATAAAGGGTACAAGCATTGCAGGAAAGCTTCGTGGTGGAGCATTTTTTTCATTGGAAAGAGCAGATTCTTGGAAATGGCAACTTTTTGCCGACGGAGACATGTTTGGCCAAATTGGATCGCAGGAATCCCTCTCCGGCCCTGTGAACCCTCGCTTCTCTGTACAAAGTGGGCCAGCTCCCCCAGGAGAGCTCGGCTGTATAACGGGGTGCACAGGGCACTCCCTGGGGGTGCATTTCAAGTGGCCCGTCCTACCTTGCAGGTGACTCCTGGGCTTGGGGGGACTGAGTTTGTTCTTTGGCAAACGTTTCAAAAGCGGCTTCCTTCCCACACAGACACACAAAAAATCCCAACACCTCCCCATCATCCATGGGATGGAATTCTTGCCCTGCCTTGGAGCTCTGCTTTAACAAAGACACTACGCTCGTCCGCAAACGTAGCTGTCCGTACAAGTTCACCAGCCGCCCATCCCCTTACCCGGCTATTGGACATGTTTGCAGCATGTGTATCACCACAGTACCTGGGGGCCGGAAGTGCCACAGACAGGTGACACTGGTCAAATAGTTTAACAGAGCTATTGAGGGTTATTAAGTTCCCTGAGTGATAAGGAAAATTCAGCACTAATTGGTCACACATATATTCTTTGACCCGCTACTGAACTGGGCAAATGGAGAACTAACCAACTCACAAATTCATACAGTAAATTATGCAGGACTGGTCCAGCCTGTTCTGCTTATGAACTTCAGCCAACTGCTCATTATTAGAGACCAGGGAAGGACCTCTGTGGGGAGAGGAAACACCAAATTCTCCTACCATGAAGGGTTCTTGGTGCTGACCACTGTCAGAGACCGGATACTGAGCTAGATGGACCTTGGATCTAGCCAGTGTGGCCATTCCTATGTGACTGATCTTTTTCAGGTAGGGGGAGTCAAATCTGGGCTCTTTCTACAGCTGTTGTCCTGTCACACTACCTGTCATCTGTGGAGGCAAATGGCTGTGTGGAAAGGCAGTGTGGTCTAGTGGATAGAGTGCTCTAGTAGGACAGTGGAGACCTGGGGCCTGCCACTGACCTGCTGGATGGCTGGGGGTGAATTATTGTCTCGCCTGCTCTTTGTCTATTTAGACTTATTTTTGTCTCTTACAAGGAGCTCGTGCCCAGAATGGGAACACTGAAAGCAGACACTGAAAAGACAATCTCTCCCATCTTTGGATCTGTTCCAGAACCGAGGCCATAAGGGAAAGTCCAGGTTCCGAGATATGAGTAGGAAGACAACAGCCTGAATTTGGCAGAATGGCCCTAGAATACCTGTGCTCAGTGTTTTGGGATCTCTGCTGCCCTGCAGGAATGAGCCCCTCCCCTTTCAAAGCTCCGGGAAGTAGCTGACACCAGAGTGAGCTGCTTCGTTTGGGGAACAAACAAAGAGCAAATCACTGGAATGATCCTGTTCTTCCCTGCTAGGAACACAGCAGCAGGCAGACGGCTGCTGCAGGGGGACGGATGGAGAGGCTGCTGTGCTGCTTTGACATTCCTCAGCACGGAGAGCTCCCAGAGCTACGCAGGAATCCCAAGAAGTGCAGGGATCAGCTCTGCCTTCCCGCAACACTGCACTGTGGGATATTTACCCACAATGCTTTGCTTTCTCTATCATCAGGATTCTAGCAACGTGGCCATGAAATGTCAACAATGGGCGGCAGAAAAAATGGTTTGACTGGTTTTCACGTTTGGCGACTTTTGCATGTCGACAGCACTTTTGTCGCCAGCCCTTCCCAGTGTGGGGACAGCCTCAGAGGCAGGGTTCCCTGTAAGCCGGGTGCTTGTGCAGCTGCTCAGGAGAGATTCCAATGCTACCTAGCTAATTAGCAGAGCACCCACAGCCAGGTTTGTGTTTCTCCTGGTGGTGCACATCCATGCACGCATCTGTGCACATACAAATATTTATTCCACACATCGATGGAAAAGATTAGAGGGAGCATTGGAGACCAGACCTCACTGTGCTTGGTGCTGTACAGACACTGACCAAAAAGCTGCTTCCTGCCCCAGAAAGCTCCCAAGCTGTGTAAATTTCAGTCCCCCTCCAATGTTCCAGCGATTACGTTCTGTTCTGGAGAAGAAGATGGAAAATAGGAGCAGAGAGGGGGCGAGGGGAGGGGAGTCCAGTGGGGAAAACAAAGTAATGGGGCAGAGAGAAGGAGAAAGGAAAGTTTGAATAAAAAGATAGAGCAGCTGCTGGGCCAAACAAGCTTGGAGGGATGGTCTTCCACTGCTGATGGGACCAAGGTTGGCCAAGGTAGAGTTCCTAACTCTGCCACAAGTTCTCTGTTTGATTCTCAGCTGGTCACAGAGGGGATGTCTACGCTACTGGATAAGACTGAATTAAGCTATGCAACTTCAGCTACGTTAATTGCACAGGTAAAGTCGAAAGACCTTAACTCGGCTTTTGGTGCTGTCCACACTGCAGGAAGCCAAAGGGAGAACACTCTCCCTTTCACTTCCCTTTCTCCTCATGGAAGCAGGGCTACCGGCATCAACCAGAGCACCCTTTCAGTTTGAATGAGTGTGTCTTCGCTAGATCTGCTCATTCAAACCCTGGAAGATTGGCAGCAGCAGCTTTGATCTTCTTGGTAGTGGAGACGTGCCCTGAGAGAGTGGTTTTCAAAAGAGCGTGATTCATTGGGTGCTGAGTTCTTCTAAAAATCCAACCCCAGTTGGGTTGCTGAAAATCTAGACTTTGATCCTTGCCTCAGTTTCCCCTTCTGTGAAACAGAGGGTGAACAATGCACCCCTACTTCACTGGGGTGCAATGAGCGATAAATCCATCAATGCCTTGTGGGGTTCTCAGGCTGATGTTCACGGAGGCCAAAGTCCCTAAGAACCAGGCATGTCCTGGGCTATGCATGAGAACATTCCATTTTTCAATCGCATCAATTTTGTGAGCTCAAAAACTAATCTGCAAAGCCCCTTCCTGGAACTTGGATTGTCTTTCATTTTCCACCCCTTGCAAACTGCCTGGGGTGCGCCGAAAGCTGCAGTAAAGTGGCGGGCGAGAGCTTTACGTTTTCAGCGGGGTTCCTGGTTCTGCGTGCAGGGCAGAGTCTCCGTGCGGAAGCATCCAATCAGGATCCGTTCCGGGGACAGTTGCGCTAGAGTCAGCCCAGCTGGATTGGGCTGCTCTGTGCTAGGGAGCAGTCTACTTTGTCTCTCTGGCTTCGTCTACACTGCAGCTTTTGCCGCAAGAGCCTATGCAAATGAAGCATGGATTAGCATATCGCCACGCTTCATTTGCATAGGCTGCAGTGTAGCCGTAGCCTCTCTGTTTGGAGGTTCTTGTCTGCTACCATGCGCAAGGCTAGGAAAGCAGTGGGTTACGCTGCATCCTGAGGGTTTAGCTAACTTCTCCCTGTGACTGCCAGGAGCCATACCTCACTCCATCTGGTGGCAGCGTGTTCCTGCTCCCCACATCTCCATCAGAGAGTCCAGGGGCCACCTGAGACTGAGCCAAGATGAGTAGGAGCTCGCCGCAGAGGGGCTTTTAGACCAGAGGCATATGTTGGGGGAGGGCTGTGGAGGAGGCAAACATAGAGGTCCCTGGGCCTGTCACCCGTAACCAAACCATAACAAGGGAAACCAGAAGTGGGCGGGACACTCTACCGGAGGTTCCTTTCAGGGCAAATTTACTGGTACACAAAGGTTTTGGTCTTGCAGAAGAATCAAAATAGAAAGAAAGTGCTAGGAGGGGAAGGAAGCAGAGCCCAGGAGAAAGGGGCAGGGAAGAACTTCAGCATCTGTGCTGCTGCCAGTACTGTTTTCCCCACGAATAGGGTGGGAGGAGGCAGCCTCAGTAAGAACTGGAGTGCTTCTCAGAGAGCTAATGTGACGGGCACCAGGAACAGGCTTGGGAGCATGGTATTGTCACCCAAATCTTGGATTTCAAACCACAGAGGAGAAAGATCAGCTATTCCAGGATGAGATGAGAAAACTGCTGCTCCCCTCCCATGGATGGAAGGAAGGAAGGAAGGAAGGCATTGCCGTTTTTGTTTGTTTGCTTGCTTGTTTGGTTTTTGAGCTTGTCTAAATAATTCATTTTCCAGTGGAAAAATGGCTTTTCCATTGAAACAATCATTTTTCACTCTGGTTGAAATGTTTCATTTTGGGATTTCTTCCCCCTCCCCCCTCTTTCTCTCCAATATCCCTTGTTCTGTGGAAATAAAGGAGACCGGAAAGGGGGGGGAAAGGGAGAAACAAACTAAAGAACCAAAACCTGACCATTTTTCAGTTTTCATTGAATCAAAATGAACTGGGACATGGGGCCATGAAACATTGAGACCCAAAGTAAAACACACTGTTTTGTGCGGAATGCTTCATGGGCAATAGTTCTTTTGATCAACTCAGCCGTCTGCCTCTCTCTCTCTCTGAAGGTTTGTAGACTGCCTGTAACCGCAACACTGCTCATTCCTACTGTCAGTAATTAGCTGTACTGTTGTGGTGTACAGAGCCCCAGTTACAGACCTGCTCTGGGCACTGTACAAACCCCAGGCAAAGAGACAGTCCCTGCACTGGGGACCTTAGGAGACACTTAACCCTGGTCAGTTTCGCTCCCATGGACAGGGCTGATGCATTGGACCAACCTGTAGTTGATCAGGAATTTCCCCTCCAGGTAGCTAGGCTATGCTTCCTTCCTGCCAGCCCCGGGACCAAGATGCTGGTTTTCTCCTATCTCACCTGCCTCTTCTGCTCCAGGGTCCGTCAGCAACACCGTGACCAGAGCCCATGAAAAGCCAATGTCTTGCACCCTGCCTGCAGTCTGTGGCTGCGGGGGTCGCAGGGGCTGAGGGTACAGCCACACACACGGGTGTAATGTCCACCCCAGGGGCACACAGCTGCACTAGTTGTGATCGAGCTAGTGCGCTGACCGTAGCAGGGTCACCTGGCAGCAGGACATGCTGGCTGCTCCAGGGAAGCGGCTACAAAACCAGACAGGACACTTGCCCATCATGCTACACTGCGGTTTTTAGCCAGCTAACTCAGAACTACACAGGTACGGCTCCCGCCCTGAGCACTGGGCCCAGTGCACACACTCCACCTCCTGTATAAACACAGAACCCTGGGGCTGGCGGGTCCAACTCCCTGTCCCAAGCAGGACCAACCCCAACTCCATCATCCCAGCCAGGGCTACGTCAGATCCTCGACGACCCAGCACGGGGCAGGGGCCGCACGACAGCAAAAAGGAAGCAGCCCTGTCTTTGTCTGCTTCCAGGAGCGACGTTATGGATGAACAAAAGAGAGACCTGGATCTCAAAACAGTGTATTTGGAGCTGGGACTGGTTATCGATCCAGGGGAAACATCCGCGTCCTCAGCGCTGACCTGGGATTAATTTATGTTTGTCTGAAGAACACTAATTAAGTCTATTTGAGAGAAAGCTAACTTTCATGCTGCGATCTAGTCGCAATCAAGCAGCTGCCAAAGAGAGGCCGAAGCAGTTGTTTGAAGGGCCTGATCCTGCTTTACCTATGTAAAGGCAATGGATCTAAGTCGTCAGCAGGTGGGATTGAACCTGGGAACCTTAGGAACTTTGAAGGAGAAAGTAGTTAGGGACATTGAGGTTAATGGCAATTGGGACAAATTACAACATGGTTTTACAAAAGGTAGATTGCGCCAAACCAACCTGATCTCCTTCTTTGAGAAAGTAACAGATTTTTTAGATAAAGGAAATGCAGTGGATCTAATCTACCTCAATTTCAGTAAGGTATTTGATACAGTACCACATGGGGAATTATTGGTTAAATTGGAAAAGATGGGGATCAATATGAAAATTGAGAGGTGGATAAGGAACTGATTAAAGGGGAGACTACAGCGAGTCATACTGAAAGGTGAATTGTCAGGCTGGAGAGAGGTTACTAGTGGAGTTCCTCAGGGATCAGTTCTGGGACCACTATTATTTAATCTTTTTATTACTGACCTTGGCACTAAAAGTGGGAGTGTGCTAATAAAGTTTGCGGATGACACAAAGTTGGGAGGTATTGCCAATTCAGAAAAAGATCAGGGTATCATACAGGAAGATCTGGATGATCTTGTAAATTGGAGTAATAGTAATAGGATGAAATTTAATAGTGAGAAGTGTAAGGCTATGCATTTAGGGAATAATAACAAGAATTTTAGTTATAAGCTGGGGACACATCAGTTGGAAGTAACGGAAGAGGAGAAGCACCTCGGAGTCCTGGTTGATCACAGGATGACTATGAGCCGCCATTGTGACATGGCTGTGAAAAAGGCTAATATGGTCTTGGGATGCATTAGGCGAGGTATTTCCGGTAGGGATAAGGAGGTGTTAGTGCCGTTATACAAGGCACTGGTGAGACCTCATTTGGAATACTGTGTGCAGTTCTGGTCTCCCATGTTTAAGAAGGATGAATTCAAACTGGAACAGGTACAAAGAAGGGCCACGAGGATGATCTGAGGAATGGAAAACCTGTCTTATGAAGGGACGCTCAAGGAACTTGGCTTGTTTACCTTAACCAAAAGAAGGCTGAGGGGAGACACGATTGCTCTCTTTAGATATATTAGAGGGCTAAATGCCAAGGAGGGAGAAGAATTATTTAAGCTCAATACCAATGTGGAAGTTTAGACTCGAAATTAGGTGAAGGTTTCTAACCATCAGAGGAGTGAAGTTCTGGAACAGCCTTCCAAGGGAAGTAGTGGGGGCAAAAGACCTATCTGGCTTCAAGATAAAGCTAGATGGGTTTATGAAGGGGATGGTTTGATGAGGTAACATGATCTTGGCAATTAATTGACCTTTCACTATCAGTGGTATATAGGCCAATGGTGGGAGGATAGGAGTTGCTATAGAGAACTTTTTTCTGGGTGTCTGGCTTGTGAGCCTTGCCCACATGCTCAGGGTTCAGCTGATCGCCATATTTGGGGTCAGGAAGGAATTTTCCTCCAGGGCAGATTGGCAGAGGCCCTGGAGATTTTTCACCTTCCTCTGTAGCATGGGGCACAGGTCACTAGCGGGAGGATTCTCTGCATCTTGGGGTCTTTGAACCATGGTTTCAAGGACTTTAATATCTGAGATATAGGTGAGAGGATTATTCTAGCAGTGGGTGGGTGAGATTCTGTGGCCTGCATTGTGCAGGGGGTCAGACTAGATGATCAAAATGGTCCCTTCTTACCTTAAAGTCTATGGCTGCATCTAGACTGGAAAGTTTTTGCACAAAAGCGCCTGCTTTTGCGCAAAAACTTGCCAGCTGTCTACACTGGCCACTTGAATTTGTGCAAGAACACTGACAATCTAATGTATGATCGTCAGTGTTCTTGTGCAAATACAATGACTCTCCCGTTTGGGAAAAAGCCCTCTTGCACAAATGCTTTTGCGCAAGAGGGCCAGTGGAGACAACTGAGAACCGTTTTGCGCAAAAAAGCCCCGATGGAGAAAATGGCGATCGGGGCTTTTTTGCGCAAAACCGCATCTAGATTGGCCATGGATGCTTTTGCGCAAAAGCACTTTTGTGCAAAAGCATCCATGCCAATCTAGACGCTCTTTTCCGCAAATGCTTTTAACGGAAAAACTTTTCCGTTAAAAGCATTTGCGGAAAATCATGCCATTCTAGACGCAGCCTATGAGTCTATAACTAAAGCAATGAGCCGCTATCCCATGAGCTAAAAGCCACAGGGCTCTTAGCCAGAGTCACCTTTACCCACACTCAGAATACATAGCTGCAAACAGCACCTGAAAATTTGGGGCATTCCTGGGTCTTAATGTCCACCCTCTGCTGCTTCCTAGCCCTGTTCTACTTCCTCTTAAGGGGGTCCAGTTAATTTACAAGTGACAAAGCTTGCCAGTGCTATTAGCAGCACACTCACCCTGTGAACGAGCCATTCAAGTGGTAACAAAGCCATTTCACCTGCCAATCCCAAGTACATCCTGCAAGTTTCTGAATTTACTGTGTTCAGCGACAGGGCCTGAGTTTAAAATCTGCTTTAAAACTATTTCATTTGTGTGCAGCGGATGATTGTAAAATCACATCTCTAAAAAACTCCTCTCCCCTCCGTCCCCCGCCGGCTGCTATCAGGCACAGAGGTGCCAGTGTCATAGTCCTGAGTAGGGCCCTGTACATCCTACGGATGGCCCTGCTCTTACCTAAGGCTGTAGAGAAGTCTTCACTCTTGCTTCTCAGTGCCTCTGGGTCACACCTGCAGACCTTCGTTTTATGCTTATTAGTTGCTGCCCGAAGGGACTAAAATGGGGAATGAGAGTGCGCGCGTGTGTGTGTGTTTGTATATGTGTGTCTGTGTATTTGTGTGTATGTATGTGTGTGTTTGTTTGCATATACGTGTCTGTGTGTGTGTATGTTTGCATGTGTGTGTCTGTGTCTGTGTATTTGTGTGTGTGTCTGTGTGTTCGTTTGTATATGTGTCTGTGTGTGTATGTGTGTGTTTGTGTGTGTGTGTGGTTTCTGTGTGTGTGTGTGTGTATGCGCGTGCAACATCAGCCTCTAGTGGGGGGCGCACAGAGGGGAAGGTTACTCACTTGTGCAGTAACTGAGGTTCCTCGAGATGGTTGTCCCGGTGGACACCCCGCGTCAGGTGTGTGTGTACCCCTGCGCCTCTAGTCTGAGATCTGTGGTGGCCATGCCCCATAGGACAGTCGGCACACGCCGTGCAGAGCCGCAATCTCGTATGCGCAGCCAGCCATCACCTCGTTTCCTTCCCTGCCCCAGAGGACCAGACGAGCACTCCAGAGCAGCGGGGAGGAGGCTGGGTGGTGGAGCACCCCAGGGACGCCCACCTTGAAGAACCTCAGTCACGGCACAACTGAGTAACCCCCCTTCTCCTTCGCATGCTCCACTTGAAGGGGCCACGGAACAGCGTCCCTGTCCCCGCGGGGTTTGTGCGTAAGCTGTGGATAACCCCGCTTGTCCGAAGCAGGCCTCAGGGGCGGAGTCTCCACGGCACAGTGCTGCATGATGGTGGGGGCACACGCCCAAGGAGCTACCTCGCGAACGTCGACACGGGCCTATTTCTCAGGAAAGCAGTCGACGTGGCCACGGTCCCGTGCGCGGGGATGTCGCGGGTTGCTGGAGACCGGCATGGTAACTGAGTCGGAGCGATATGGAGTCTGGATGCCTCAGAAGACCAGAGGGCCTGGCTGGTGTTCGGGGTGAGCGAGGTGCTAGTGATGGCATGGTGTGCGGGAAGGGGCAAACGTTGCTGGGATGTGTCCAGCTAGACAGAGATGTTTTGATTCTAATTGGTATGGACAGCGGCTTGCTGACGGGGGGGAGAATGTGGCCTGTGTACCGTCCTGAGCCACGTCTGGAGGGGCCTCATGTGAAGATGGGCATGTTGGACCACAAAGGGGGCTGCTGCCAGTTGCCCTAGCAACTGTCAGCACGGTCCGGCAGTGGTTTGTGGGCTGTTCTGTGCTGTTGAGATGAGGTTTGAGCGTGTGAGGAATAGCTGTTGGGGAAGGGAAGCTGTCACTCAGGTACAGCTGAGGGAAGCAGCCGATACATTCGAGCTGCTGGGTTGGAATCAGCGTGTACTTTTGGAGCTTGAGATGCAGACCTAGGGTGTGTCTACACTGCAGGGCTTAACTCGAAATAAGCTACGCAAACTGAGCTACATCAATTGCATATCTTATTTCGAAATAGGGAGCGTCCCCACAGCACTTCTTTCGAAATAGAGCCCTCTTCCTCCAACTTCCCTTCCTCCTCGTACAATGAGGGTTACCGGAATCAGAGTAAGAAGGCCTCCAGCTTGGCAGTATTTCGACATTATGTCAAAATAACTGCCTGCTGTGCAGACGCGGACTAAGTGATTTCGGAACAGCGCTGTTTATTTCGAAATAGTGTTGCAGTGTAGATGCACCCAAGACTGGTAAAGAGGTTCATGGTAGAAGAGACAGCTTCTGTGGCCTGTTGCTTTTAGGAGGCAGTCGTCTAAGTAGGGGAATGTGATGATTCCCAGCTTAGGAATCATAGAATCGCAGGGTTGGCAGAGACCTCAGGAGGTCAGCGAGTCCAGCCCCCTGCCCAAAGCAGGATCAACCCCAACTAACTCATCCCAGCCAGGGCTTTGTTAAAAACCTCTAGGGATGGAGATTCCACCACCTCCCCAGATAACCGGCGATAGGCGGCGCTGAGCCGGCAGGTGTGTGGGCCGGCTAAATCACGTGGCTAAACCGACGCGGAAGGAGGCGTTCCGGGCGTCGAGTTACCGGCTGGTGAAATGCGGCGGCGCCGGAAAGCTCTGTGCCAGCATAGGCGGCAGGGAAACGCTGGGCGCCTGGGTGGGCACCCCCGGTGCCGATGGCTTGCTAGGTGACAGCATTGAGATGCTTGGTGCCGAGGTGGTCTGCAGCTTTGCCCAGCCGATGGAGCCAACTTGCTTTCACTGTGCGTGCCTGCCTGGAGCTCGCCTGTAACGGGTCTTTTGCTCCTCAGGTCATCCGGTGCCGGACAGACCCGGCGCCTCTCGGTCCAGTGCTTTGGGTGATGCCAGTACCGGGACTGAATCACTCTGGGAGGAGAAGTGAGAGCGTTTCCTGGAGACTACGGCCCAAGCAGGGTCTCTTGGCTGAACCTTGAGGGTGCTCCCTTGTCTGACGCTGCTGCTGGAGAGGGCGGCGTCGGTGGATGTTCCCAGTCTGAAGCCGGGCAGAGAGACTTCTCCAGAGCAGCTTGAGTTGTAATTCTGGCTACGTCTAGACTGCAGGCTTCTTTCAGAAGAAGCTTTTCTGGAAGCGATCTTCTAGAAAAAAACTTCTTTTTGAAAAATACCATCCATGTTGATTGGACGCTATCTCGCATTTCAGTTGTGATTAGTGTGGACCAGGGCACCTGTGCTTTTTCCTGGAGGCCTCTTCTTTCGAAAAAAACCCTCCTTCTTCCACATCCACACACGCCTTTTTCCGAAAAAGCTTTTTCGGAAAAGGCTTCTTCCTCGTAGAATGAGTTACCGCCGTAGGTAACTCTGTTCTTTTGACTTTCTGTCGAAAGAACACAATAGCAGTGTAGATGTAAGTATTGTTTTTCCAGCAAAACTGCCATTTTTCCGCAATAACTCTGCAGTGTAGACATACCCTCTCTGGCCTCCCTGGTTCTGGCCGTAAGCTTTTCACAATGGGGGCACTTTTGCGGTAAATGTGCCTCCCCCAAACAACGGATGCTCTGGGAGTGTCCCTCAGAGACCAGGATGAAAAGTCTGCAGGTCAGACAATGGTTAAAGCCTGGAGAACCAGGCATGGCCAAGAGGCCAGGACAAGGTGCAAAAGCAGGGAACCATTATTTTTAAAGATACTAATGAGAAGAAAGTTGTCTGAAAGGGAAGCTAATCCTAGGAGGGCCAGTATAACGGATAAGAAAAGCTGCTCTGAGGTGCTCCAAAGCCAAAGGCGGAGGAGAAGGAACTGAGGAGACGGTTGGGTGCCCATGTGAGACAGCGGCTCCGAACAGCACGTGCCAACTGTTCTTTGGGGCACTGCTACCACAAATCTCCAACTGTAGGTGCAGGGGCACGCAGACACACCTGCTCCTCGAGGAAGAAAGGATCCTTCCTAATGCTGCTAACAGGCTCGCAGGGACCCTTCCAACTCCATTGGCTGAGCCTGTTTGGGAGCTGAAGGTTGTGGCTTTTCTCTGAAGCCCCCCATGGGTTAGAGGAGCTAGCCCAGGTATCTTGGCCGCCTTAGGTCGCACGCAGAGAGTGGTAGTCGGTAAGGGCTGCTTGACACACAAGCATGGGCTGCAGTCACAAAATCAGCTTGAATTCCCACTTGTGGTGCAGCTCCGTGGGTGGCCCCTTACCGCACAAGAACAATGCTCTCGCGTGAGTTAGCGTCAGTAAAACAGCCACGAAAGCCAACCCAGTCCAGGGCACCCTGGGTCTGAAGAAGGGTGCCCACTCACAGCCTGGCAGTGGTGTAACTCAGGGCGCCATCAAGCTGGTTCAGTTACTTCGGTGCAAGTGTGTGCGTCGATTAGCCCTAAGGAAGCCAAGTCTCAGTTAATCTGGGACCCCATTCTGAAGCCTTTACAAGAGCTGGCCCAGGCGCGAGGAATGTCACCGACATCCTGGGGCCTGGCCACTGAGCATGAGCGAGGGCTCTCAGTGCTGTACAGATCAAATCTAGCACCTTCCACTCCACCCCGGACCAGCCTAGCCTTCCGGCCCCCAGGCTTCCTACCCCCTGCAGCCAAGCAGACAGCCGCCCTCCCCACCAACCGGCCTTCCCGGACAGGCCTCGCTAGCGCCCGGCCTGGACAGGCGTGTCAGGTCCAGCTCTGGAAGGAAAGGCCCCGTCAGCGCAAGGGGGACATGTAGCTCTAAGTGACAGGGAATGAAGTCGGGGGGGGGGGGGTGTTCACATACACAGCCTCCTTGCCTGGGAGCCTGAGTGCAAATGACTTGCCCAGAAACAGAACCCGGGGTCCCGGCGTCTCAGCACATGCACCCACGGGCCGGAGGGGGGCAGTTCTTTACGCCAAGGGATGTTTGCAGACGGCGATGCTTGGACCAGCTTCTGCGTGACCCTGGGGAGCCCTCCCCCATTAGTGCAAAGTCCTGGGCTATTGGTAGTGATCTCGCCCCGAGGAGGGCTTTGCTCCTCTCCCAGCGGCTATGGGGTACACTCCCCTAGGGGAGCAGGGAGGAACATGGGGGGGCATGGTGGGCCTAGGCCAGCCTCCACAGGGGGCAGGAAGGGAGCACCAGCCAGCCCTGCCCCCCCCCCAGCTCTGCTCCCACCCCAGCCTTGGTCCCTGGCAGCAGCTCCATTCCTCGCCCCAGCCCCATTATACCTGGCCACATCTCCCCCTCCCCCCTTTCCAGGAATCTCAGGCCCACTTCCAGCTGGGAGGACAGATGCGGGTAAGTGGGGCATAATCCTCAAAAGTTTGGGGACCTCTGTTCCCCCCCTCCCTCGTTACCCTGGCAGCTTGAAATCTTTAACATAAACTCACCAGGCCTCTGTGCAGCATGGCAGTGCCATTGTCCCCACACATGGGCCAAGTGACTTGACCTAGGGCACACAGGAAAGCGGTGGCACAGCAAGGAACTGACTGTAAGTCTCAGAGTAGGTCCTTAGGCACTGGACCACTTCATCCCCCCAGGGCCTGCTCTTGCACCTTAGAACTTAGCCACCGACAGCAACGGAACCAGATCCCGCCCCGGAGGGAGCTGGCAGCGTCAGGTTAGCTCACGACATGCCACTAAATAATAGCCTCCTGCCTCCACCAAATGCTGGGTTTGTTTAAGCTCGCAAGGACTGGCCATCGCTGCAGCTTTTCCCGTGCGGGCAACGGGCCCTCGCTTATCCCTAGCCTGCTGGTGGAGCATGCCTGGCATTACTGTGCAAATACGTCCATCCTGCTCCCTCTGAAGGCTGCTGCTGCTCTACATTTGAGCAATAATTGATGTAAGTAATGAGCATATGAGTTTATAAACAGTTCCCCAGAGCTAATAAAGGCTGAGGCCAGAGCCCACGGCATTTACTCAATGCAATACCCGGAGCTGTTTAGAAGTTACTTACTGCTCCCATCAATTATCCTCATTATTCCACTCCACAAATATTTTATTTATAATTCAAGTGAGCCGGGGCTTGTCGGTTGCATTGGGTAAAAGGTTGAGACCTGCTGGCTTGCTTTGTTGCTGTTTCTGTGGCGGCTGCCAGTCAAGGATCCAGATGGACGTGTCTGGGGAGGGTGGGAGAGAAGCAAGGCTGGACCTGAGATTGAGCAGTGACCATGTTCTTCCAAGGCCTAATGCTGACTCAGAGGAAGGATGCTTCAGAGGGCTCAGGCCTAGCTTCTGAGGCCTGAAATCACTTCCCTCAACTCGACTCCCTGGGGTGACCTTCCTTAAGTGACCGAGGTGCCCGCTGCCTCAGTTTCCCTGCAGCACTGTGGAGGAGGAGCACAGTAAGGATGGCGAAGAGCTGTTGTGATGGGCACCGGCTTAGTACCTTAGTTAGGCCACATTTTGCTCCCCCCAAAAGCATCGGAGAGGGACAGGAATGTGACTCCCGAGGGAAACATGTATTTGTGATTTTCTCCGTGAGCACAGCCCAGGTGCACACGCATGAACGGTGCTGGCAAGAGAACGGCTGGAATCGCGGCTGTGTGGAAGCAGCTGCTGAGGGAGGCGAGTGAATTCCTCCAGCATGCTTCCCAGACAGGCCACTGATGGGGCAGGAGAAAAAGGGGGCAGTTGTCCCAGGGCCCAGTGATTTAAAAAGGCCCAGGGCTCCTAGACACTGCCACTGTAGTTACCACAGGAGTGGTGGCGGCTGGACCCCTGGGTCTTCTAAATGGCCATCGGAGCCCCGCGCGGCATGCTCTGGGCGGCTCTGGGCTGGCTGGGGCTGCAGCGGGGCACACTCCAGGCAGTGCTGAGTGCTCACTGGCCCAGCCCCGCCCCTCCCACCCAAAGCCCCGCCCCTTCCAGGAGCGCAGCGCTACCTGCCTTCACCTTGCACAGGGGCCCGGCAAGTCGGTCAGCTCCCTGTTCCCAGGGCGCTGCTAATTGCCACGGCTCTCTCCCACATCCCAGGCTGGTTTAGCACGCACAGGACACCCCCCGAGTCAGACCTTGCAATGGGGCGGAGGCTGCGACGCCAAGCGGTGTCCGTATGCGATGGGGTGAGCAACTCCACGGGGCTCCCTCAGGGTAGACTGTCGCAACCAGGCCAGGCAGCCCAAGCCAGGGGTGTGTTCTATAATTAGATTTCACCAAGCCAGTGCCAGGTGTGAACTCACTCCCACGGAGTCACAGACCATCCCCTTGGACGCTTCACCCTCTCTTGCCACCCAGGCAAGCCAGACCCACTGATACCGGGTCACGTAGGCCAAAAATCACGCCATGCTCTGGCTGCCTCCAGTCCCAAAAAAACAGTCACTTACCCCAGATCAACTGGTACCCTAGATCTCACCCCAAAGACAGCGCCGGTGACCAATTATCTAAAGGATTACTAACGAAGAGGAGGAAATGAGCGCTATTTCCAAGTTAACGCAAGCGGACACAAGCCCACAAATCAGTTGCAATCTGAATCCTAGGGGTGACCGACTGGTAGTGAGTCTTTCAAAGTGGACCAGGCACACTGACATGGGGAGTGGGGAATGGGGCAGTAGCCCCTGGGCCCTTTTAGTCACCACCAGCTCACACTCCAGGCAGCTCTCGGCCCCGCCCCTCCCAAGAGCAGGAAGTTGCCTCCCCCCACCTTGCCCAGGGGCCCTGCAAATCTGTCGGTCTCCCTGGGGAGGACCCAGGGTAACCCCTAGGGATCTCTGGCTTCGCTGTGGTGTCTCTGCCCCTTTGAGAGTTCAAACAGAAAAGATGAAAAATCTTCATGTCCCTGCTTTTGATTTCCCTGCTCCAACATTCCTACCTATGAGATGGGGCCTTCCACACATATCTCTCCATGGGTGCCTGGGGCAATTAACAAAGCTTTTGTCCTTGAATGGCCCCCTTCAGTGTGGATAATCCTTCTGCAGAGGCTGCGGGGTGGGGGGGGGGGGGGGGGGCGCGGACAATTCCTATGCCTCAGTTCAGAAGTTCAGAGCAAGGATTTTCAAAGTTATAAAGCAAAACGGGCAGATTTCCGTATGGGCTGGAACACAGCCGTTACCGGTGAGCTTAAAGCCTGCAGCAACTTTCAGGCATTTCACAGAGTCTAAGCACTAAATCCAGTCTTACCAGACTAATGCCCAGCTTGAACAAAGCTCCCATACAGGTGAGCTGGTTTGGTATGAATTTCCACTTACAGCCAGGAGGAGGGGATGGCTCCACCTTCCTGGAAGGGGCGGGGCCTTGGGAAGGGGGGTGGGGGGGGTGGGGGTGGGGGTGGGGCTGGGGGCAGACAGCCCTCAGCACCCCCTGCAGTGCACTGCACTGGTCTCCCCACCCCCTTCGCCCCCCTCGGTTAGGATACATCTACACAGCAGCATTATTTCATAGAATCATAGACTCCTAGAACTGGAAGGGACCTCAAGAGGTCATCAAGTCCACTCCCCTACCCACACGGCAGGACCAAACACCATCTAAATCATCCCTGACAGGTGTCTCTCTAACCTGCTCTTTAATATCTCCAGAGATGGGATTCCACAACCTCGCTAGGTAATTCATTCCAGTGTTTAACCACCCTGATGGGCAGGAAGTTTGTCTGACATTAGTCCGAAATAACAAAGAGCGTGTCTACACGGCAAGCCGTTATTTCAAAATAATGGCGAGCTGGAGAACTTCTTACTCCAACTCCTATAGCCCTCATTTCATGAGGGAGGGTGTTTTTCCTTCAACCTCCAGCTGTGTAGACAGCACCAAAAGCTGAAATAAGCTATTTCGACTTCATCCACACAATCGACGTAGCTCAAGGTGCGTGGCTTAATTCGACTTTTGTCCTGCTGCTTAGACACGCCCTTACAGCCTAGCACAGCTACCCCCCTGGGACTTTGGGTGTGTCTAGACTACATGGCTCCGTCAACGGAGCCATGTAAAGTAGTTTACCCGACATAGTCAAAGAAGCGGGGATTTAAATAATCCCCACTTCATTAAAATAAAAATGGCCACCGTGCTGTGCCGACAATCAGCTGATCCGGCACAGTGTGGCAGTCTAGATGCGGATCGGTCGACAAGGGAAACCTTTGTCGATCGCTCTGATAAACCTCGTTTCACGAGGCATAACGGAGCGGTCGACAAAGGCTTCCCTTGTCGACCGATCCACGTCTAGACTGCTGCACTGTGCCGGATCAGCCGATTGTAGGCACAGCATGTCAACCATTTTTATTTTAATGAAGTGGGGATTATTTAAATCCCCGCTTCTTTGACTATGTCGGGTAAACTACTTTACATGGCTCTGTCGACGGAGCCATGTAGTCTAGACACACCCTTTGTTACATGTCTAATCTGTTTTACTAGGTGCCATGGCCTGGGAGGGGGAACCAGGCAGAGGGTCAATAACTCTTTAGCTCCAAGGACCCAGAGAACTATTAAGTGGGCCCTCTCTGTTCTCAAGTGGGCAAATATTTTGTAAATGCACAGAAAGAGCTGCGTGGCGAGCTCTGAAGGGAAGAGGAAGACAAGCCCGGCCTGGTAGCAGGTGTTTGCACACCGCCAGAGAGGAAGAGAAGCCGGAGTGCCGTGGTGCGCAGCCCCGGCGAGAGCTGGCTGAGCTGCAGCCAAAGCCAGCAGGGAGCCCTTGAAAGAGCTGGCAGGGACCCGGGTTGTGATAGGACAGCACCTGTAAGACATGCTCAGTTACTTTCATGGCTGTACACCACCCAACCCCCTGGGGCCTGCGTTCTGCGGGGGGTGTCTAGATGCTACAGGCGCCCAGATATGAGCAGCCCTGTTGGTTGCACATATTCTGTGCAGACGTGTCATGCTGAGCACATAGGGCCATGGCTTGGCACCACTCCGTCGTCTTTCAGTGAGTGACTCATTCCCATCCACAGGACACGGCCAGGGGCGGATCTGGTTCCTGCAGGTGAATTATGAAGGATTCACCCCATCGTATGAGCCTGCTTCTCATCAAGCCCATAAAACAGAACCAGACTCTGCCCTCCATGTCCCTGCCGGGTGAATCCAGGATCCCCCCCTGGGCTGTGGATGGGGTCTCCCAGGTTTAACTCACACCAGGAGATTTGTGGGCATGTTAAATGCAGTGTGATGAAATGGCGACGTTCTGGGAGGGGAGATGCCGTCCAGGGAACCGCCCAACCGCAGCCTCCTCACCAGAGAGCTGAGCAAGATCCATCGAGTCAACAAAAAATCTCCCAGCAGCTCCATCTCGTCTTCCCCCTTAAAGCAAACATCTTCATTACAGCTCGGAGTTGTTTAAATAAATGAATTAATATTGACAAACCATCAACAAGGCTAATAAATGATTAGTTAAAGGCATACATACATCACATTACGGTTAGCACTAGCTGGGGCTTAATTACTTGTGGAGAGGATCCCATTAGAGCAGGTGCCAGATTGCCTTCTCCCGCCGCAGCTCTTAGCCACCACTGCCCCCAACCTGGAGGGCCTCCACGGCCTGGCTCCCTGCCCCTTTGCGGATTTCTCGTACATGTGAAAACTGCGTCGGCCCAGCCAATCGGACCCCTCTGCGAGCCGGTTCGAACAGCTTGCGCATGGCTGAGTGCAGCTGGCAAACATGCCTGCAGCGCCTCCTGGTGGAACGTCCCAGTCATCCCTCCAAAGCACTTTCGAATCCCCCTGCCGCCAGCAGGGGACACCAGCCAAAGAGGCCAGGGGTCTGGGCGGCAGGGACCTGGGGTCCTTTCACCGTTCATGTCTAACTGGGCAGTTATCAAAAGTTGCTCCCAACTGGTGGCCACTGCTTCTCAGCCCAGTGTAGAGGCCAGTGTTTGCAGACATCCCCAAAAGGCTGGTCCAGGCTAGAAAATGAGAACACCCCAGCTGTGTCACCCAAAGGTGTAAAAAATCCACACACCCCGAGCAATGGAGTTAAGCTGATCTGTGTAGAGCGCTAGGCCGATGGAAGAATTCTTCTGTCAACCTAGCTACTGCCTCTTGGGAAGGAGGATTTGCTGCCCCAATGGGAGAACCCCTCCAGCAGTGTCTATTCGGAAATGCTCCAGCTGTGTGCTGGAGCTCCAGCTGTGTGCTGTTGTGTTTCAAATATAGAGAGCTTATTAATCATCTCCGTTCAAATCTGAGAAGGCCATCCAGCCTGCTAAGGGACTTCTCAGCTTGGAAAAGAGATGGCGATGGGGGGATATGTTAGAGGTGTGGGAAAAAAATAATAAAGAAGATCTAGTTATTCCTTCTCGTAACACAAAAACTAGGGGTTACCAAATGAAATTAATAAGTAGCAGGATTAAAACAATCTAAAGGAAGCATTTCTTCAGACGATGCACTGTCAACCTGTAGAACTCCTTGCCAGAGGATGTTGTGAAGGTCAATACCATCGCAGGGTTCAAAAAAAGAGCTAGATAAATTCATGGAGGACAAGTCCATCAATGGCTATTAACCAGGATGGACGGGAATGGTGTCCCTAGACTCTGTTTGTCAGAGGCTGGGAACAGGGGACAGGGTTGGATCACTTGATGATTTGCTATTCTGTGCATTCCTTCTGGGGCACCTGGCATTGGCCACTGTCGGAAGACAGGAAACTGGGCTAGATGGACCTTTGGTCTGACCCAGTGTGGCCGTTCTTATGTTCTTGGTCTCCCAATGCTCAGGCCTTGCAGCACTTGTACGGTCCAGAGCTGGGATTCCTTTCTCATACAAACCTCACGCTGGTAGCATAGCCTCTGTCACGTGCTAAATCTTGTGCCTTGCCTCATCTCTTACGCAGTCTCCAGCTTCGTCTTTTTTATAAGCAGGGTGTTTCGTTACCTTCAGCTCAGTGCTGGGGTCCCCTATTCAGAGTCTTTTCTTGGGGCCCTTTTGTCTTTGGCTGTGTGTATCCTGCCACAACTCAGCTATAACCTGAGCCACTGTAGCACGTCAGGTTTCACGTACACTGCAGGGGGTTTTGCGCAAGAAGCCTTTTGAGGAAGAGTTCTTCCAGACCGCAAAGTGCATCGCAAAAGTGATGTGCTCTTGTGCAAGAGAGCGTCCACACTGCATGGACACTCTTGCACAAGAAAGAATGGCCATGAGAGCACCTGTGCTTTTTTCAATAGGGGGTTCTTGTGCAAGAAACCCCTGTGGAGTGTCCACATTTGCCTTTTTGTGCAAGAACTCTTGTGCAAAAAGGAGTTATTCCTCGTGGGGAGAGGAATAACGGTACCACCAAAAGCCTTCTCTTCTGTAGATTTACTTGCGCAAAAGCACGCTTGAGGTGTGGACGCTCCGCCGGTTTTTGTGCAAAAACCTTGTAGTGTAGACGTAGCCTCAGTGTAAACACTGAGGGGTCCCCCCACGCTGTCTTTAATCCACTTCCCCAAGAGACAGTAGCTAGGTTGATGGAAGAATTCTGCCTCTGACCTCACACTGTCTATACCGGGGGTCCGGTAGGCTTAACTACTTCACTGAAGAGGATGGATTCCCCCTCTCCCCCCGTGCAATGCAACCTGCTCACACTAACTCTGTAGTGCAGACTTGACAGGCATTTGGACCAGACTGTATTCACTGGGCTGGGTCGGAAGATGTTGATGGTCCTCACTCTTGATTGGTTCGCTGAGACCTCAGGTGATGTGCTTCATCTCCAACAGTAACTCTTAAAACACGTCCTGTATTTCCCAAACCTCACAATCCCCACGGCCACCAGCTAGTTCTTAGCTTGCAGCAACCTCCACACACTGCCCCCCACTATGGTGAAGTATCGAGATGCTAGTTGGGAGAAAGTGTACTAGGGCTGCCTGAGCATGCTGATGTCACCCCCTGTCAGGGCTGTTCCCCACTCCAGCACTCAAGAGTGCAGAAGATGGGGGCCCACAAAGAGCTCAAAAGAAAAAAAACCTTTGCCTCTACAAGCACTGGGGACCAAAAACTTCCCCTTAGTATCACCATACACAGATGTTGAGGAACCACTGCCACCATCAAGTGCTTTTTGATCCCTAAAATCTAGGGGTGAAGACTTGAAATCACCCCCAGGGGTACCACCAAGCTCTTTTGCCCCAAAAGAGCTTGAAAAAAGAAAAGAGAAAAACAAGCTGCAGTCTCTGGTAGCTGACCCCTCAGTCAGAGGCATGCAGATACACACAGACAGACAGACCTCCTAGGACACAAGAATCAAATCATGACCTTAAAAAAAAGTGATTTTTATTTCAAAACAAAAGATAAACTTGATAAAGCATCTTGATTGCTAGATGTTACAGAGGAACTAAGGAAAACAAATTAAAACACAGAGAAAAATCTTGGCACAATGCTTAGATGGTAGTAAATGGGGAGGGGAGGCATAGAATCACACAGAGCAGTTCAAACCAAACCACAAAAATAAAGAAAAATTACCCTGCATGCGACTGGATTCACTTTTCCCTTTACTTACTTCGAATTTTCTCTTTATTCAGTCCACTCCCATGCCCTAGATTCCCTGGAGGCATGGTAGTCTTGCCTGGGTTTAAATCATTCTGTGTCTCTCAACTCCTGGTTTATCTCTCCCACACAAAGAAAACAGGCAAGGAATCTATATCCAATTCAAATTTCAACCCTCTATCTTGATTGGTTCTCTCGGCCCCCCTGGCCAAAACCTTTGTTAGCTACCTGAGTTAACCTCTTAGTCACTGGGTGCTGGTCAGAACTCCTCCTGTTCATTACACACCCAGGTCGAGAATATTCAATATTTTGACATGACTTCTCACCGTGAATCAGGCTATGGGTCCATGACAGGAGAAGGTGGATGAGATGCTGTGTTCTACAACATGGAAGAGGTCATGCAAATGGTTCCTTCTGGCCTGACAGTCTGTGAAGATAAAGAGTCAAAATCTTGACAATTTTTGTGAACAAAAATCCAATTTGGTTATTTATTGGGGCCATTCCAAGTGTTTCCTTTCAATTTCCACCTTTATTACCAATTATAGAAGCAAAATACAAAATGCCTTTTTGGCCTGAGTGTAAGTTTACCAGAGTTTTAAACTGAAAAGTCCTTTCGACTCACAAACCCAAACTTTCTGGCTTGACCATCTCAGAACTCTCTTAACTAAGCCATTTTTGAGTTGGGCGCAGATTTATGAGTCAGTCGGCATTTTCCAATTGAAAAAAAAATCCCACTAAAAACTGACCAACTAGCTGTACGCCTGAGGACCAAGCTGAACCCCTTACTGCTAGGTCAACTTTCTTCTTGACAGCTCTCCTGCCATAAAGGTGTGGGGAGAAAGAATGAAAAGACCATCCCTGTCTTACAATCCCATCAAAAGAGTCCTCCTCCAGAAAGAAGCAATTTAAGGTCATGATACACACACACACTACTGCCCATCACAATGAGTTCCACATAAAGGGAGTCATCTGTGCATCCAGCCCTCCTCTGATCAATCAGAGACAGTGCTTTGGATGTGTCTGTGCAGACTGAGAAATCCAGGGTTCCTCAGGAGCAAAGATGCTAAGAACCTGGAGATGGGGCTAGATGCTGATGAAGGGCATTATTACAGGGTGCTCCATGACTGGACATATGTAAATAGTGTGCCAGAAGATGGTGCCGAAGAATATGGAGCATGAGTCCTGGGTTTTGTAGAGCTGGGCAAAAAACTGTCAAAACATTTTGTATTGATCATTCCAAAATGAGAGGTTCCACCTTTGTATTTCAAAATAACCTTTCGGTTCAGAATTTGATGACTGAAAAATCCCCTGGGTGCAAAAGAAAGGGGTAAAAGAGCAGATGAGATTGATCCCGTTCAAAGTTTTAACAACCCAAAGGCGTGGTTTGGGTCAAACGGAAGAGGGGCTGTAACAGGCTGAACGTGGAGTCAGAGATACTCCCCGGGGGCACTGCAGTCTGTCCTGCCACGCAGGTGAGCCTGCCCTTATGACAGCTGGGCTCTTACTTCAGGAATCCCCAGAATATTCAGGTTACTCTCAGCCCCAGAGGGTCAGTCACTTGCCCCAGGTCAGCGCTGTAGACCTCACACCAGAGACAACCCTGACAGCCAATACTCTAATAAAACTATCTGCAGTTTTACTATACAGGGAAAGGAACTAAAGACAAATGCAAAGTACTCCACTTAGAAAGGGACAATCAATTGCACACGTACAAAATGGGCAGTGGCTGTCTAGGAAGGAGTGTTCGGAAAGGGCTCTAGGGGTCATAGTGGACTAGAAGCTAAATATGCATCACATCCTTCTGGGATGTATTAGCAGGAGTGTTGCAAGCAAAATGCAAGAAGTCATTCTTCTGCTCTACTCTGTACTGACTAGGCCTCAGCTGGAGTACAGGTTGGACCTCCTTGATCTGGCACCCTCAGGACCTGAGCTGTTCTGAACCAGGGAGTTGCTGGATCAGGGAGGTCAGTGCTCCCCTGCTGGCTGCCTGCTCCCGGGGTCCTCTCCCTGGGGCTCCCTGCCCTGCCTTAGTCCCTGCAATGCTGGCCAGGCAGGGAGTCCTCACGCTGTGGCCTGCAGTCTGCCTCAGTGTCCCCCAAGGGCTCCCAGCCAGGACTGCCTGGACACTGCAGCCCCACTGCCTCTGGGTGTTCCCTGGGGTTCCCCGGAAGGGGCTGCCCACCTACCCCGCCCCTCTGCTGGGGCCGGGCCCACTGCAGCTGGCAATTCCCTGGGGTTCCCCAGCGGGGCCACCCGCCTCCGCCAGCCCCACTTCGGCTGGGGCATTCTTGGCCAGCGCTGCCCAGTCACCCCAGCCCAATTGCCACCAGGGATTTCCCGTGGTTCCAGCAGGGGCTGCCTGGCTGCCGCTGGGTCTTCTGCTGCCAGAGGTTCCCTGGCTGGGCCTCTCACCACCAGCAGCCCCTCTGCAGCTGGGGGTTGCTTGGCTGGGTCCAGGACTCCCCAGCCATCTGGCCCAGCTGATGCCAGGGATTCCCCTGCCAGAGCGGGGGCTCCCCAGCTGCTGCTGGTCCAGTCTGAGCTCCCCAGCGCCCTATTGTCTCCCACTGCCTCCTCCAGTGCTCTTTGGTCAAGCAACATCTGTGGCTCTGCTGGACCACGGTGGTTGCCGGACTAGAGAGTCCTGAATTTGAAAGGTTCAACCTATGTTGTGTCCATTTCTGGGCGCCGCATTACAGGGAAGATGTGGACCAACTGGAGAAAGTTGGAGAAGAGCAATAAAAATGATTAAAGGCCTAGAAAACATGACCTAGGAGGGAAGTTTGAAAGAACTGGGCTTGTTTAGTCCGGAAAAGAGAAGTTGGGGGGACATGATAACAGCTTAACAGTTTTCAAGTATGTAAAATGTTGTTACAAGGAGGAGGGAGAAAAATTAACCAAGAAGCAATGGGCTTAAATTGCAGCAAGGGATATTTAGGATGGACATTAGGAAAAACTTGTGTCTAGACTACAGGGATTTTTCAAAAAAAGTGGCCTTTTTTCGAAAAATCTTTATCTGCATCTAGACTGCAGCCGCGTTCTTTCAAAAGTAAATTGAAAGAACGCAGCAGTTTTTTCGGCCGTGGAAAACCTCGTTTTACGAGGAATAACGCCTTTATTCGAAAGTGCTCTTTCGAAAAAAGGGACTATGTAATGCAAACTGTGCTTTTTTTGAAAGAGAGCATCCAGACTGCCTGGGTGCTCTCTTTCGAAAAAGCGGCTTGATTTTTCAAAAGTTCTGGTTGTAGTCTAGACACTCTTTTTTGAAAGAGGCTTTTTCAAAAGATCCTCTTTCGAAAGAGGCTTGCAGTCTAGACTGGGTGATTAAACACTGGAATAAATTGCCTAGGGGTGTTGTGGAATTTCCATTTTGGAGATTTTTAAGAGGACAGATGTCCTGCCATGAGCGCAGGGGACTAGACTTGATGACTTTTCAAGGTTCCTTCCAGTCCTAGTATTCTATGATTCTGTGCCTAGGAAACCTTGTTCCTCAGAGTCCAAGCACCATAGAGATACAGTTCCTAGATATTAAGGGTTTTACTCACTTCCCTACGTATGCTCTGAGCTGCAAAATCAGCTGATGGGAGGATTTCACTTGCAAGACTCATCTTCGTGGGCAGGAGAGAGTGAACACTAAGTATTTTGTCCTCTTTAATGTTCTGCTTAGTCCATCTGGTGTCAATGGGCCTTCCGGGTCCAACAGGACATAGCATCTTTTGATGGAGACCAACATTTCTTGCTAGTTAACGTCTCTCCCCTGTCCGGAGTTTTACACAGTTACAAGTATCAGAAGGGTAGCCATGTTAGTCTGAATCTGCAAGAACAATGAGAAGTCCTGTGGCACCTTATAGACTAACAGATTTATTGGAGCATAAGCTTTCATGGGCAAAGACCCACTCCGTCAGATACATGCATCTGACAAAGTGGGTCTTTGCCCACGAAAGCTTATGCTCCAATAAATCTGTTAGTCTATAAGGTGCCACAGGACTTCTCATTGTTTTCACACAGTTACAGAGGCTCACAATGTAGACACTGAACTGTTGCCTTTACAATGTGGGGTGCAGATATGATACGTGAGATTAACCCCGGCAACCACTCACCAGCCCTCCGTAAAGCGTAAACACACTCCCACCATCCTAACACCTTCTCTCATACTAACACGGGATGCAGTGACTGAGTCCAGATCTCTATTTGTTGGTCTTTAGTGGTGACCTGCCCTGGCACCAGGTCTGCCAACAGCATAGAGGCGTCTTGCACCAACAACAACTTACCCACGTGAGTAACTTTACTCACCAGAGTCGTCCCACTTATGCTTCTCCAGTTCATCAAGTTAGTCCCATGAGCAGTGTGTCTGCAGGTCTGGGTACTCCCCAGTCAGCAACATGAGCGAGAGGGCCCTTTGGTACGCCATGCGATCTGAGCCTGCTGACACATCTGACCATGCATAATGCAGATGGTCTCACCCCATCAGCTCTGTGGGCAACTTAGTAGGGAGGCAGGAGATGCAGGTTCTGTTCCTGGTTTTGCCACTGACCAGCTGTGTGACTTCACTTCCCCTCTGTTTCCTCTCTGGCTCCTTGCCTGTTTGGATTGTAAGGTCATTAGGGCAGAAACTGTCTCCTGCTATGTGTGTGTGTGAACAGCACCCAGCACAATAAAGCCCTGAGCTCAGTGCAGTATGGATGGGTGCTCCTCTAATGCCAATTATAAATAGGAATGGTTACCCAAGGGCAGTCAGGGGTTGGGCCCTTGGTTTCCCTGGCTGTAAACTACCAAGATCCATGTGGACAGTGATAAAAGACACTGACAAATAAAATAGGCCATAAATAATAATAACAATATCATAAAAATTTCAAATATATTGAAAACCGGCCCCCACTCTAAATATTGGATCGCTCTATTATTTACACAGCTGCTGATTTTCTGTAAATATTTAATGCGGAATAGATTTCTTTAAAGCACAAATCTGAACAAATTCCACATTTAAAAATCCATTGCACAGCACAACATAACTTAGGGCCTGATCCTCACTCACACAAGTCATTCTGCCGGCATCAGCTGGGGCCTAAGCCATAGCCCACTGGGACTCATCTACACAGCATCTGGGAGGGAGCCACCCAGCCCAGGTCCTGAAACTTACGCTAGCAGGACTTGCACTACCAGTGGCTGTGGATTGGGCTGGACGGCGCTTGGGGTCTCAAGGCTGGGTGAAGGAGGGTGGGGGAGGTGGGAGCGGGTAAGAAGGATTAAGAATCTGACCCTCAACATCAAAGCAATCGCTACACCTCTGCATTCAGTAGCACAAACCCCGCTAGCATGAGCCTGTGGACCTGGGCTGGGTGGCTCATTCCCAGAGGCATTGTAGACCAACCCTTAAAGTTAATGGGAAGATTCCCATTGACTTCACTGGGCTTTGGCTCAGGCACTCAGATGCTACGGCAGTGGGAAGCAGAGACAGATCATGAGTAAAGTAATACCATTCAGGACCCCGGTGGCCATGCAGAACCCCATTTGTATCAGGGATTCTCCCAGATGGAACAACTTGTAGGACCAGGGCCAATAGCTCCACTGATGCCATCTTCACATCAAAATGCAGTTAGCACCTCTTGTCTCATGCAGTATCTGTCACACTTTATTATGCACTGCCCTGTGGACATGCCCAGAAAGAAAATCCACTGGTACATAAAAACCACATTCGATTACATGTAGAATTCTAACGCCCAATAGGGTAATTGATCCATGCGCTATATATGACCAGGCATGCCGCTAGTGGTTGGAAAATACATTCCACCCACAAACATGCACACGCCTTTGTCACAGCAGACAACACTGTTCTGTGGCGTAATGTCTGTAAAAACGCTTGACTGTGTATCAGCAGCGTCTAGGCTGAGACAACCACTGCCTATCATGCTGACCAGTGTTGTCTCACTGTTTCTTAAGTCTCAGCAGGGCTGCCATGTTAGTCTGTAACTTTAAAAACAACGAGTAGTCCTGGGGCACCTTAGGGCACATCTACACTGGGGAGTTATTTCAAAATAACAAGGCGAACGTCCACGCTACCAAGCCTGTTACTTTGAAATAATGACTCCTGCTTGTGAAGAGGAATACACTATGGCTACGTCTACACAGCTTCCTTCTTCTGCAAAAGCCTATGCAAATGAAGCACAGATTAGCATATTGCCATGCTTCGTTTGCATAATTAATTAGGAACCGTTTTTGCGCAAAAAGGCGCCGTCTACACAGCACCTTTTTATGCAAAACCCCACTCTTGTGCAAGAGGCGTTCTTCCTGAAAAAATGAGGAAGAATGGCTCTTGTGCAAGAGGGGGGTTTTGCGCAAAAAGGCGCTGGTAGACGGCACCTTTTTGCGCAAAAACCTTTTACGCAAAAACAGCTCCTAATTAATTATGCAAAGGAAGTGCGACAATATGCTAATCCATGCTTCATTTGCATAGGCTTTTGTGAAAGAAGAAAGCTGTGTAGACATAGCCTAAGTGTATGTCTACACAGCAGCATTATTTTGGATAAACTAACGTTGTTCCGAAATAACAAAGAGTACAGCTACACAGCAAGCCGTTATTTCGAAATAATGTCAAGCTGGAGGACTTCTTACTCCTCTAACCCTCATTTTAGAAGGAGTAAGGGAAGTCGAAGGAAAAGTGTTGTTCCTTCAACTTCCTGTTGTGTAGACATCTCCAAAAGCCGAATTAAGCTATTTCGACGTAGCTGAAGTTGTGTATCTTAATTTGACTTTTGCCCTGCAGTGTAGATGTGCCCATATTTCAAAATAGTTATTTCGTGAGTTATTATTTTGAAATAACCTGGTAGTGTAGATGTAGCCTTAGAGACAAAAAATATAGAATCATGAGCTTTCATGGGTAAAAGCCACTTCATCAGATGAGTTGGAGTGGAAATAACAGGAAACCAAGATATATATATGAGCAAAAGCATTTACCTGTCAATTGTAAGACCCATGCTAATTAGGTGGGCTGGCTGTGTCCCATTCATAGCTTTTTATGCGAAAAAGAAGATGTTAAAGACAGGAGAAATTGGCTTTGTAATGCACCAACCAGTTAATGTCAAGCCCAGGGTAACAGCGTCAAATTTATAGATGAATTCCAGTTCTGCAGTCTCTCTCTTTAACTGGTTAGCTATATGCCTTTGTAGAAGAGTGACTACTTTTAAATCCATGATTGAGTGACCAGACAGGTTAAAATGTTCCCCTACACCAATTCTAAAGCCTCTCCATTTGCCTGAAGACATCAGCTATCTCTTGTCTAAGACTTAGGCTATGTCTAGACTGCAGGCTTCTTTCAGAAGAAGCTTTTCCGGAAGAGATCTTCTGAAAAAACTTCTTCCGAAAGAGAGTGTCTATATAGAAAAAGCGCATCGATAAAGCGATCTGCTTTTTCAAACAATAGCGTCCACACTCAATGGACACTATCTCACATTTAAATGTAACTGGTTTAGACATGTGGTATGTAAACAAACCCTTAGTGAGAGTTTTTAGTTCTTCTTGCTTCCCTTGCTTGGAGAGAAGGGTGAGTTAGTACTTGCTGCCCTGGCGACATTGACCAGAATAACAAATGCAGAATAAGCTATTCCATAAGAGCATTCCCAGAATAGCTGCCCTAGGAAACGCACTTTGGCTTTAGCTAGATCATAGAATCCTAGAATCCCAGAATCCCAGGGCAGGAAGAAATCTCAGAAGTCATTGAGTCCAACCCCCTACCCAAAGCAGGACCAAGCCCAACTCAATCATCCCAGCCAGGGCTTTGTCAAGCCAGGACTTAAAAACCTCTAGGGATGGAGATTTTCCCCCCTCCCCCTCACCTCCAGGGAATACCAGTGCTTCCCCAACCTCCTAGGGAATTAGTTTTTCCTAATATCCAATGTTGACCTCCTTTGCTGCAACTTGAGACCATTGCTCCTCATTCTGTCATCTGTCACTACTGAGAACAGCTTCTCTCCAGCCTCTTTGGAACCCCCTTCAGGTAGTTGAAGGCTGCTCTCAAATCCCCCCTCACTCTTCTCTTCGGCAGACTAAATAAGCCCAGATCCCTCAGCCTCTTCTCATAGGTCATGTACTCCAGTCCCTGAATCATTTTTGTTGGACTCTCTCCAATGCATCCACATCCTTTCTGTAATGGGGTGCGGGACAGAATTGGACACAATACTTGCAATCCTTGAACTTTTTCTTAAGTGTAGATTTTACCTACCTCTGGCTCCACCAGCTACACTGGGGCAGATGGAGCCAACCCTAAGACAAAGGCTGAAGTGAACAGCAAGGTAGCTAAACTCTGTGTCTTTTCAGGATGTAGACAAAGCCATAGGGGAGAAACATGTTGCTGGGGGAGGGTCTGACTAAGCTGGTCTCTTAGTTACGCTGGCACTGGCTATTAGACAATATCCGAAGTGAGTCCTTCTTCCAAAGCCCTCTGCATCCGGCCAGAGGTGGAGGGGGGCAGGAGACAAACAGCCCGACAGGGGAAAAGGAAGATTAAAGGGAGCGAGTGCCCTGCTCATGGCCATATGCATCTCGCTTTCGAGAGGTTTGTTAGAGCTAAAGAGGCCCTTTTATCCCTTTCCAAGGTGTTGTAATGTATCCCCTGCCGCCTTTCATCTCGGCCTGGCTGATTGGTACTCAGAGCCCTAATGAGCCTGACGGGAAAAGTGGCTCGGGCTGGGGGAGGGGGAGTTCAAGAAAGACCCCACTCCAACGGTTTCAAAACACTTTCTGTGATGCAGCTAATGAGAGGATCAAGGAAGACGGAGAGAGGAGCATTCAGGAGGGGACGGAGAAGAGAGGGGAAGGAAAAGGGGGGGAGAGAAAAAGGAGGAAGGAGTGGATGAGAAGCAAGGTCAGGGCAGGGAGTCGATTTGATGAGCTCCAAATGACAGCTGCTAGTCTACGGGCTGCCTCTTTCTGACTTCCATCCCTCTCTTCACCCCAGGAACCCTACTTCGGAAGATGCATCGACGGTGCCAATGTAATGGCAACAGGCGGAACCAAACCTGGGACCTCAGTGCGTGAGCTGCTACTGCTTGAGCTAAAAGCCAGCTGGCTCCGAGCTAAGGCTGTAGAACAAACTCCTTCTCCCGCTCTGTGAGTGGCTCTGCATGGGACAACGTGCCACCC
This sequence comes from Pelochelys cantorii, assembly GCA_032595735.1. Classification (NCBI taxonomy): domain Eukaryota; kingdom Metazoa; phylum Chordata; order Testudines; family Trionychidae; genus Pelochelys; species Pelochelys cantorii. Next base: position 3,689,690 of record CM064354.1, read on the forward strand.
CCAGCAGGTGTGTGAGTTACACCAACACAGGGCAGGTGTTCCAGGGGCGCTCGCCCAGGTGTGTGCAGACCTGGGCATGTCCCCCTTGCCTGCAGCTTGCACGGGCATCCTCTTGCCTTTCCCAGGCCGGCCAGCATTATTTACAGCGCAGCAGACGCCCCTGAGAGGGGAAAGAGCCAATCAGCCTTTCAGCCAGGGGCTGCTCTGGCCTCACCCAGATGAGCTAGAAAAACGCTCCCCACTCGTCAAAGCCCAGCACAGCTGTTACTGGCCTGGGATGCGCAGGTCCAGGGTCAGACTAAATGATCCCCTGGTTTGGCCTTAATCTACAGAACTGAGTCTAGGAACCTAGGGAGGGAAGGCCTGGCTTATCTGGCCTGGGCTGCCCTCAGAGCTTGTACTGGTATAGCTATGCCAGCGAGTAACATTTAGTGATGGTCCGAACAGGGTCACCCCCAGCACGGCTGTGGACTTACTGGTATGAAGGTGCCTTAGACCCGTATGGCGCATTCACCTTCCCCATGGGGTGCAGCTGTACTGGCCCTTTAATCTGGCACAGCTGTGTCCATGCTAGCAGAAGCCATAGAGCCGTGGTGGCGACCACACTGGCCATAGAACCATAGAGCCACAGGTGGCGCTTTGGCCGGTTGAGCGTGGCGAGTTGGCTCATAAAATTATTTATATTTTCAGAATAACGGGGCTAGTTCACTAGAACGGCTACTGCTTCAGAACCAGTGGGACATCACGGTCACCGAGCTTTTACCACACCAGTACAGTTAAAGGGGTGCAACTTTGCTGTTCGGGCAAGTCAGTAGGGGCACCGCCGGAGTTGCTTGCTGTCAGTGGGATTTGTGCTCCTCAGTCATTTAGATCTGTTCAAAAATCACATGCCTCCTCCCCAAGGGAGCGGGGGGCGGGGCGTTTTTAATGATCCACTTTGTGTTCTGTGTGTGACTGCATCTGCTACGGAGGGGTTCCGGTCCAGGGCTACAGGAACAATAATAATAATACATGAGGACCCCAGCAACAGACATTTCAGAAGGGTACGGAGGTAGGTACCCAGGCTGATGCAGAAGAGCCGTGTGAAGAGACAACCAAACAAGCTTAACGTGGCCAGAGTCAAGCCAGGGCCTGTGTCTGTACAGCAAACACACACGCACCAGTGCGGGAGGCAGACAGGCGGAAGGAGTGGGCGGGCTCCTGGCATGCCTGGCTCTGACAAGTGGACTCCCTGTATTTAAAAAAAAAAACATATGAATTGAGGCAGGGGGATGGGGTCACGGGAAAAAAAAAGTGCCTCTCTCGCTCAATGCATGAAGGCGTCACCCCAGAGCTGAAAGGGTCAGTGTGGAGAGAGATCGCCAGCTTCCCAGCTGCATTAGCTGCTAATGTGCGTCCCCGGCAGCACCCGTCTCTGCAGATGAGCTGTTCGGCTCTCCATTGGGGAAGCTGCACAGAAGGGTTGGGGCCACAAGTGGGACAGGGCGGGGGAGCGAGGTTTAGAGAGAAGACCTTCCCCCGTGTGGCTCTCTTCCACCAGGGCATCTAATGGGGCCTCATTCCCCTCTCAGTGACGCTGGTGTCAATCTGGGGGGCTCTGTCGGCATTGGGGAGAGGGGGAGCAGGCCCTGAACCCCCGATTTAGCCCTTGCTGACTCTAGTGAGCTGGGCTTGAATCTGCGGGGACTGGGCCCGTCCCAGGATGGTTCCTTTTCTGGACTAGATGCTCCGAGCGGGTTCCTAGCCCCTGCAAGAGGCAGGGAGGAGAGAAGCACTGAGCGGGCTGGTTCTTGGGAAGATCAGACCTTTAGGGCAATCAATAGGCATGGTCCTGACCCGGGGTGCGGACCCTCCTCTGGCCTCATCCTCCTCTTCCTCCCCGCTTCCGCAGCACCAGCCGCCCCAATCTATATTCCTCTCAGATCTCAGGAAAAGAGCACTTACAGGGCACTCCTGATGGCTATCAGCGCCACCCCCCCCCCCTTATCTGCCTCCTCCTTGCTTTTCCTCCCACCGCTGATCCATTCCCGCGTACACCCCCAAGGTCAGCTCAATGGCAGCAGAAGCGCCTATTCAGCTGCATGCCAGAAACAGGCCGTTTGATCCGCCATCGAAGGGAGAAGGGGCACCAGAGAGGCCGTGGCCACCAGGCTGTGGGGAACCCTGCCGCTCTTCCAGGCCTGTACCCGAGACAGGGCTGGGGGCAGAGTTCCCACAAAGCGGTGGGCTTGCACAGCCGCACACCAAAAATTCTTCCCCGCCCACCTCCTCTGGAGAGCAGCCGCAGCAGTGGTCGGACAGCAGGCAGCTGCTCCGGCAGGCCGGGCTGGCTGAGACAGCGTGGTGAGGGAGCCACTGGAGCGGAGGGCCGGGACATGCCAAGGCCACGTGGCAGGGGCTCCAGTGGCCGGGGCTGCCACATGGCAGGAGGAGGGGCCTGTTCTGGTGGCTGGGGCTGGGAATTGGACATGCCGCATGGGTAGGGGAGTGGGGTCTACTCTGGCAGCTGGCAAAGTGCGTGTTAAAAAATTAGGTGCCATGGAGGCACACATCCAAACCAGCGCCCACGACCCCGGCATTGGTGCACAAGCCAAAACTCGCTCCACTCATGGCTGGAGATCTGGCTGGGGGCCCTCTGATTGTCAAAGCAGGCCTCCACTATTTGGGAGTACCATGATGCACCCACGGTGTGTTCCATGCGTGTTCCTGGCCACTGGGATGGGACCATTGGTCCAGCCTCCATCAGCGGGTAGCTGATTTGGGCCATCCCATAAAGCACGAGGGGCATGATTCTGCCCAGCCCCTCCAGGAGGCCTGTGGCAGAGCCAGGAGTGTGATCCCAGGTCTTCCTCATGAGAGACAAGTGCCCCAACCTCTGAACAGGCCTTCCCCACATTGCAGGCAAGGCCTTTCCGAACCTCCTAGGCCCTGAGGCTTTGCAGGCCAGCAGCAGAGTCCCAGTGCCCTCCAGTGCCTGGGGCCAGGCCCCCTAGCGAGCGAGCCCCCTGCATGAGGAGACCTTTCCAGGCTGACCGGGTCCTTACCCTGACAGGGTCAGGCCAGCCACTCAGGCGTCACAAGGGGACAACACACAGGGTTCAAGTCGGCCACCTCCCATACCTGCGGGAGTGTCCTGGGGCCTTCTGCCTGCCTCAGAATTGGGCCACCCACAGGCCCCAGGGCACTCTCCTGAGCCCATGAACTGTTCATTGCTGAACGTAAGGACCCCCACCATGTCCAGAACCAACTCGCCGAGAAGGCCAAGCCAGACTCTCCAGCAGCACCTGGAGACCCTGCACCCCACGGTGTCCTGAGGGTTTCCAAGCCAGGCAAAGGGGCAGTGACTTGCTGAAGCTCACACAACTGTGGAGAGAGAGACCCATGAGGCCAGATGCCCTGTGAACACATGGGCTCACGCCCTCCCTCCGCTCCCACTGGGGCATCTGGTGAGTGAGGTGACTGAGGGACCCTCTGTCCAGCGTCCCCTTGTCTCTCTGCTGCTGTCGTGCCGTGGGCCAGGCCCCCGTTAGGTCGTGTGGGCACCACAGTCTTAGTCTTGAGTGAGTTTGTTGCTTTAAAGGGAGGCTTGGAAAGGTTGCCTGGGTGCTGCCTGAGGCACCGCTGAATCCATTAGCAATGTGACTATTGCCTCTGAGCACACACGCTGGCCTGTGGCTTTGCTGGTGGGTGCTCGCCCCACGCCACCCCCTCACCTGCTGGAGGCCCTCAAAAGAGTCATCTGCCTCTGGGTGCTGAGCCCCCTCCCTGTTTTCTTCAGGCGGTGCTTGAGTCCCAGAGCAGGCGCAGAGTCAGTGCCCATACCTAGAGCTGCCAGATGGTTTAACAAAAAATACCGAACATTCCCCCTCCCAAAAAAAAAAAACCACTGGGAAAGATTCTGTTGAGAAAAAAAAGGGGCACTGCATCTTTAAATGGCCCCCCACTCCTCACTCCCCCACCCCCGTCAGATGCAGTAGGGGAAAATTGTCCCCGCCAGGCTTCTGTCCGATACTTTCTGGTTTTTTTTACCGGACGGGGGACCCAAATAACGGACAGTCCGGGCGAAAACCAGACACCTGGCAACCCTACCCATACCTCTGAATTAGCATCCCAGTATGGAGCAAGGGAGGCTGCACCACTGTGCTGCCTTTAGGGCGCCTCATAAACCCAAGGGCCTGACTAGCTGCAGTGATTCATGTTCCAGTTTGCACTTTGCATAAGAACTGGGCATCCTCGCAAGATTCCCACCTGGCTCCTTATCACCCGCCTATCAAAGTTCCCTCGGCAGTTTCAGCTAGATCTGATTTCCCCTCTTCATTCCCTACCCTCAGTGTTGCAGTGTTGCTGTTAACAAGCCCACTGTGCTCCTCCCCCCCCAGAAGTGAGTGCATTTTGGTGGCCAATGTAGTGAGTCAAGCCCTGGGTTGGCTGGCTGTGCCACGCCAGCCTTTTGTCTTTTCTTCTTTCCATATAATTCTAACCCTGTCCCCATCTGGTGGGCTCATGCTCCCCAACCATGCCGCTCGCTTTTGAACACACTCACTCACCTGTTTCTATTTCAGGTTGAGAAATGGGCCTCTTGCCTATACTGCTCTTAAGAAATGCGACCTCATCAGGCTTCATGTCTCTTAGTTCTAAGCCATTTGTTTTCTCTAGTGCCAGGCTCAGTCTGGAGCTGACAAATTCTCTAAACAAGACACACACTAAACCCCCCAAATTTCAGCTTTTCCAGAAATCCCTGACATAGGGTGTTGATCAGTGATTCCTGTAAGCAGAGTGTTTGGGCAGCCATGCAGGAGAGATTCAGGTGCCACCCAGCTGATTAGCAGAAATCCACAGCTGGCAACCAGTTTCTACTGGTGGTGCACTTCTGCACATGCCTTGGTGCACATAACAAAATTTATCCCGCACATGGATGGAAAAATTAGAGGCAACGTTGATGACAGAGGAGCTTTTCTATCTTTCCCATCACAGTGGCACTTATTCAGCCCTCATGTCAGATGGACAAATGACGCACAGAGTCCTCTAAAAAACGAGCTACCAGGCTGCTCCCACACCCCTCTCTCTGGAGCACTTCACTTTGCCGAGCAGCTCCCAGACTTGCCACGAGTCAAGAGCTTTGTAACCAGGCACCAACTCCACTCGGCGCTACACCTGCATGTGCCAGCGATGGGTTTGGCTCAGGTCTTCAGATGTTTGCCTCACATGGAGCCTCACTCACATCCTCGCTTCCAAACATTGCGAGTGAGGGAGGAGTGCTAGAGTTTATGCCATGAGAACTAACTCTTGTGGCACCGCCAGGGGTAGCATTCCCGCCATCTCACAGATGGGGAAACTGAGGCAGGGGCCTTGAGTGGCTTGCACAAAGGCACAGAAGAAACCTGTGTTAGCGCTGGGGTTAGAACTCAAGAGCATCATGCTGCCAGTCCTGGGTGCAGATTGTTCCACCCCTCCACTCTGTGCACGTGTAGGTAGGAGGGGGAGCCACACCCTTCCGGTGCTAATCATGCTTTGTGAATGGGCCACCAGACTCATTACACTGATGCCCTAAAACCAGGATTCAAATCTGCACTCCCATAACCTCATTAATTTCTCCCTGCTCCTTCTTCTCGAAGGCTGAAGATTTTAATTAGGGAGTAATCCCTGAACCTTATCTCCCATGCCAAAAAAATTCAGATCCAAAGGGCAAACCAGCGTTGTCCTTCCCCTTGTGAACGAACTCGGATATAAGGCTACATCTAGACTTCAGGCTTCTTTCGGAAGAAGCTTTTTTCGGAAGAGATCTTCCGAAAAAACTTCTTCCGAAAGAGAGTGTCCACACTGCCAAAGTGCACCGAAAAAGCGATCTGCTTTTTCGAAAGAGAGCGTCCACACTGAATGGACGCTCTCTCGCATGTAAGCTGTGATTGCTGTGGGCGGAATGGCCACCAGAGCACCTGTGCTTTTTCCTCTTTCCTCTTCTTCCGAAAGAACTCTCTCTTTTGCGAAAAGGCTTCTTCCTCGTAGAATGAGGATTACCAATGCCGGAAAAACCCCTCTGTTCTTTCGATTTCCTTGCAGAAGAATGCAATTGCAATGTGGACATTCCTCAAGTTTTGTCAGAAAAACGGCCATTTTCATGACAAAACTTTGTAGTGTAGGCATGCCCTAAGGGAAAGAAGGCTCATCAGAGCCTGCTTTGAGGGCTGATTTCTAGCTAGGTGTGTGTGGGAACAATACATTTCCTCCCTAGCTCTGAGCTGGGTTCATAGGGGCCTGTCATAAGCTGGATACATCAGTGCCAGACAAACAGAGTGGAGAAAAGGTGCACATTTGTAACAGAGAGTAATTAAGCGCTAGAACAATTTACCAGGGGTGTGGTGGAGAATCCATCACTGGCCATTTTAAAATGGAGATTAATTTTTCCCCAAAAAAGCTCTGCTCTAGGGATTACAGTGAGGCACGTCTCTGGCCTGTGCTATGCAGGAGGTCAGGCCAGATGATCACAAATGGTCCCTTTGGGCCTTGGAATCCAGGAATGTGACTAGGGTTGCCAGGTGTCCGGTATTGACCCGGACAGTCCGGTATTTTCGCCTCCTGTCCAGTAAAACAATTCAGAAAATACTGGACACCTAAAATGTCTGGTATTTTCTGATTTTTTTCCCCTGCCAGGAGGCGAAAATACCAGACACCTGGCAACCCTACACACACTCAGAAACCAGGCCCAGCCCCAGCCCCCAGATCCTGCCCCTGGACCTCCCTCCGCCCCCACTTATCTGGTTCCTCAGGGAAGCTGCCTTCTGGCGCCAATCAAGAAAACAAGATGGCCACCGGCAAAAAGCCTAAGGACTTTTCTTAAAAGGGGCCATGCTGTTTTAATGCTGTTTTATTTTATTATTTTTCCCCAGTGGTTTTTTTGGGGGGGGTTCGGTATTTTTGGTTAAACCATCTGGCAACCCTAAATGTGACCCTCGCAGGTGACCCCAGAGATTGAAGGTGAGCTCCCAGCATGCAGCACACCAAGCATTACTGCAGGGTTCCTCTGAACCCACCCCTTTTCTCCACCATATTGCTCTTGACATTCAACACCCCCTGTGGCTTGGCATCCACACTGGCATCCCCACTAGGGTTGCCGGATAGTTTCAGAAAAAATACCGAACCAAAAAAAAAAAAAAAAAAAAAAGAAGGACCCCCGAGAGTTGTTAAGAAACGTGTGGTGAGACTTTTTGGCCGCTACTGGTGGCCACCCGCCATCTTCCCTCCCTGCGCAGGGTCGGACAGCTCCCCCACGGAACCCGGTAAGCACTAAGGTTGCCAGGCTGCCTCCGTATTGAGCCGGACAGCCTGGGATTTTCGCCTCCTGGCCGGGAAAAAATCAGAAAGTACCAGACATTTTAGGTGTCTGGTATTTTCTGAATTTTTTTACCAGATAGGAGGCAAAAATACCGAACTGTCCAGTTCAATACCGGACACCTGGCAACCCTAGTCCCCACTTTGTCCCCAGTCCCTGCTACTACACCTCCCTTCACTCTACAGCCCTGCTCCAGCAACTCAAGGGGTTAAGAAAAGGCCCGAGGTGTCGCTGATTTCCAAGGCCACATTGAGAGTTATCTAACCTCTTTAGCTGGCCACTCTCCAGCCGGTGAGGGGTCTCAGGCCAGGCCCAGCTGCCACATCTCAACAATCATGTGGCAGTAGCAGCCCACGCCTGACCTCTGTTGCGCCCAGAGCTGCCGGCACAGGAGGGACAGACAAGAGGAGGGAGAAGCGGCTTGGCCTGCGTCACCTAGCAGCGGAGCTGGGATTAGAATTTGTGCCCCCAGATTTTTTCTCTCAAGCTGTCCCCCAGGGCCGTCCATAGGATGTAAGGGGCTCTGCGCAGGACTGTTAAATGGTGGCCCTGTGCCTGATGGCACCTGGGAGGGGCGATTTTTTAGACAAATAATTTTACAATCCTCAGCAACACATGAATGAAATTGTTTTAAACTTGGGTCCTGTCGACTAACCCAGTACATTCAGAAATGGCTTCATTCCCTCTTGAATGGCTCTTTCTCAGGGTCAGGGGCTGCTGATAGCTCCGGCAGGCATGGTCACTTTTAAGTTAACATCCTCTAGGAGGAAGCAGAGCCACGGAACAGGGCTTGGAAGAGGCAGGATGGGTGGACATTAAGACCCAGTGGTGCCCTGAATTTTCAAGAGCCCTACGCAGCTGTGATTCTGGCTATGGGGTAAGAACGGCTGCTGTCCTCACCAGACCACATTGCCTCTGGAACACCCATGCACCTGGCAGGAACTGGCTATTCAGTCAGGGTACCTCTACCCAGTGGCGCTATTTCGGGATAACGTCCATTATCCCAAAATAGCGTTGTGCACGTCTTAACAGCACACCCGTTATTTCGAAATAATGGTCCCCTTATTCCGGCTTCCTGTAAACCTCGCTGCACAAGGAATAAGGAAGATGACGGAATAGCGCTCTGTTTCAAAATAAGCCATGCAGTTTGTGTAGCTCCAATTGCCAGCTTATTTCGAGCGACGCATGACTGTCTAGACATACCCTCAAGGAGTCCACTCTGCTCCGCCCCCTACATGGGGGGCTCTCCAGGGTCGGATTGAGGTAGCCTGCCCCTCTGTAAGACTCACAGGAAGGCTTCAGTCTCCCGGGCTGCCAGGCCAGCAAAGCTCCCGGGATGCCAGGGGAAACAGCCCGCCTCCAGGAAAACGTGGGACCCCGAACTCATATCCCAGCTGGCCGCCTGCTCTGCTGCTCCCCTGCCCAGAAGCCTGGCCACAGTTGTGCCCCGTTAGCTGTTCTCACCCCTTGTCCCATGAGGGGCATGGAGCTGCCTCCGTGACGAAGGAGGAGAGCTTTATTGATTTCCTCCTCTTGTTTGACAAAGGGAACCGGGGAGCGGAGGTGGAGTATTATTAGCAGCTTCTCCCTTTCAGGGCCAGTCAGACAGAGCCTTTAAATAGATCGGAAGGAGTCCAAGCGCCTTGAGTTAATTGATTGGCCGAGTGGATAGGAGATCGTTCCCAGCTGCATATTGGAGATGCGCCGGAGAGCTGAGAGCCTCTATCTCCTTCCATCCATCACTTGTCCTTTGTCCCTTTGATTTCTTCATCACCTCCTCTCCTTCCATCTCAGACTGTCTCTCTTGTGTTTCTTCTGCCACTGGGGCCAGTTCCACCCCCCGCCTCCCTGCCCCAAGCCCCACACTTGGCTGCAGAGGGAACAGTGCACATCTGACAGCAGCCCCCGCAGGTTTACATCTAGGGTCTGTCATGGCCTCTTTACACATGTCCCTTAGCCCCAAGGGTTTCCCCAGCTATCCGGAAACCATCCCAGTGTACAGGGCACCTCCGAGGGCATCTTTAGTGTGGTGGATTGATGCTGCCACCCCCAGGCCCTGTCAGAGGGGCAGAGCCAAGGGAAGGGGGAGTGGCCAGAGAATTTGTACCCTCCCGCTATTCCCACCTGCCAGAATGGTTCCTGGTAATAAAGCAGCTCCTTGACACCAGGTATTGAACCAGCCCCAGAGACAAGGAGCTGCAAAGGTGACAGCCCCCAAACACCACTAGGATGGGCCCAAGAATCAGGGTCTCTGTCGTAGAAATTGGCTGGAGACTGACTTCAAGATCCAGAAAACTCCTGCTGGGGGGGAGAATCCAAATCTGGATCTAAACTTCCCAATTGGGCTTTTCCTCTCTAATGGGCTGCACCAAAAGCCCAACTCGACATGCCCAGGCTTGGAAGAGTTTGCATCTTGGTCTGAAAGGTGCATCTTGGGCCCTTCTCCTCAGGCACAGCATCCTAGTGACTCGTCTTCAGGGCTCTTTGTCCCAAGCAATCATCCAAGACACACCAGCAGAATCGGCGGGTACCCGGGCCTTTTCTGAAACATGTTTTGATCCTTTGAAATAAGGATCAAAACATGGTCATGCAGTCTAACGCTCACAGCAAAAGGAAAGGAAACAAGGAAGCCAGCCCCAGCTCCTTCATTTGGATCTCAAACCCTTTCAGAGCTGTTCTGCTGAAAACCTCGTGGCAACTGACGCGTCCCCAGAAAGCATTGGGGCTTTGAAAAAATAGCCCTTCCCACCTGGCAGCTGTGCCGCCAGCAATTTCTCAGCCGCCTCTCCAGGGTCCAGCACAGAATCTCGCCCCGTTTTCCTAAGGTCAGTGGCTGATGCGGCATGATGATCAATCCCCGTTCCTTTGAGGCTTGGAGCCAAGAGCTGAGTTTTGACCTCTCCTGTCAGTGTCAGTGATAGTCAAGCGCTCTCGGCACCTCACAACTTTGGGGCTTTGTTAGGGCCCTGTCCAGCACCGGCAACTCAGGAGCAAACGGCAGGCCTGCTCTGTGTCTCGGGGTGATGCTGCCCCGATGGAGCGGCTATGTCGCTCACCCAAGATCTAATTCATTACTGGTGCTGTCAAAAATTACACAGAAGATGCATGTCATAGGATTAGGCCCTGTATTAATTACCCAAGGCCTCTGTTTATATTGGGATGTTATTGTGTGCTACATTGAAATTTGTTTGAATTGTTAAAAGAGGAAGAATTCTCTAGTGTCTGTGGTCTGCAGACCCGTGAGGATCCACGTATGGGTCTGCAAAAGATTGTTGTTACCATAGAACTGTGGTTTGCACCTTGCAGACAGCTATGTCTATAAGAACAGACAGACTGGGTCAGACCAAAGGTCCATCCAGCCCAGTGTCCTGTCTGCTGACAGTGGTCAATGCCAGATGCCTCAGAGGGAGGGAACACAACAGGTAATCCTCACATGATCCCTCTCCTGTCATCCATTTCCAGACAAACAGAGGCTAGGGACACCGGTCTTATCCATCCTGGCTAATAGCCATTGATGGACCTAACCTCCGTGAATCTATCTAGCTCTTTTTTGAACCCTGTTAAAGTCCTGGTCTTCACCACATCCTCTGGCAAGGAGTTCCACAGTTTGATTGTGCATTGAGGGTATGTCTAGACTTCATGCCTCTGCCGACAGAGGCATGTAAATTAGACATACCGACATAGTCAATGAAGCGGGGATTTAAATATCCCCTGCTTCATTAGAATAAAAATGGCCGCTGCATTGTGCCGACTCAGCTGTTTGTCGGCTCAAAGCGGCAGTCAAGACGCGGATCGGTCGACAAGGAAAGCCTTTGTCGACCGATCCCTTATGCCTTGTGAAACGAGGTTACAGGATTGATTGACAAAGGCTTTCCTTGCTGACCGATCCCCATTTTGACTGCCGCTTTGAGCTGACAAACAGCTGAGCCGGCACAACACGGCGGCCATTTTTATTCTAACGAAGCGGGGGATATTTAAATCCCTGCTTCATTGACTATGTCGGTATGTCTAATTTACATGCCTCTGTCTGCAGAGGCATGCAGTCTAGACATATCCTGAGTGAAGAAAACCTTCCTTTTGTTTGTTTTAAACCTGCTGCCTATTAATTTCATTTGGTGAAATTTTGCTCGAAATAAGCTGGCAATTGGAGCTACACAAACTGCATAGCTTATATTATGGGAACAAGTAAATAAGTTTTATTCACTTTTTCCATACCAGTTATGATTTTATAGATCTCTACCATATCCTCTGTTAAGATACGTCTACACTTGCTCCCTAGCTCAAGATAGCGATGCAAATGTAGCCGACCAAAATTGCTAATGAAGCAAGGAGTAATGTTAGTACGAACCAAGGGGTTTGATTCGAACTAACGCAGCCCGGAGCACACTTCCTGGTTCAAATCAGCTGGCGATCAGAATAGGGCGCGGGTGAGATTGTGCTAATGAAGCACGGGATATTTAAATCCCCACTTCATTAGCAATTTTGGTCAGCTACATTTGCATCCCTATCTCGAGATAGGGAGCAAGTGTAGACGTACCCTTAGTCTTCTTTTTTCTAAGCTGAAAAGTCCGTGTCTTTTTAATCTCTCTTTATATGGGACCCATTCCAAACACCTAATCATTTTTGTTGCCATTTTCTGAACCTTGTCTATAATTTTTTAAGGGGTCTGCACCTGCATTTGAACATTTTCGGGGGTCCACAAATGAAAAAAGGTTGAGAACCACATGCCAAGTGGGCAGCAACAGGCAGGGCACTTGAAGCTAGATTATGGGTCAACCTAGTGAACTGCAAGCATCATAGGTTCTATTACCCTCCCCACTTTTTGCTTGTGAGTCATGGGGCTGCTCAGTTTCCTCATCTCCAGCTACATCGCACTGCGCTCATGTATCAGAAATGGCATGTCCCGGCCCTCCTTACACAGGAAGGTTTTTCAGTATAACCTAAGGGGTGAATCGACACAGATACCTCTAAATAGGGTTGCCAGGTGTCCGGTATTTGTGCGCTCTGTCCGGTAAAAAAATCAGAAAATACTGGACATGTGCAATGTCCGGTATTTTCTGATTTTTCTGGCTGCGCATCGGACGGAAGGCTGGTGTGGGCAGGGAGAGTGGCTGGGAATCCCATCTGGGAGGTGGGGCCACGATTGCCGCCGGGAGCCCTCAGTCGGTTGAGTATGAGGAGGAGGAGAAGCTTCCTCCTCGCTCCCGCGTTGCCGGAAGCCTGCGCGGGACAGGCAGCAAGTGCCCAGGTCAGTCCCGCTCCCCGCTGGCCAGTTTGCTCACCCCCCACTTCCCGGATGGCTGGTTCTCCCCCACTTCCCTCCTGATCTTCCCCGGCCAGCCCCCCTGCACCGCCCCCAGCTGTGCTTCCCACTGGCCCGTTCCTCTTCCTGATCTCTCCCGGCCAGCACCGCTGCACCTCTCCCCGCCCCCCCCCTTCCTCTCAGCCAGCGCCGCTGCACCTCTCCCCGCCCCCACCAGCTCTGCTTCCTGCCCGCCCTTCCTCCCGGCCAGCACTGCTGCACCCCCCCCCAGCTGTGCTTCCCACTCCCCCTTCCTCCCGGCCAGCGCCGCTGCACCTCTCCCCACCCCCACCAACTCTGCTTCCCGCCCCCCCCTTCCTCCCGGCCAGTGCCACTGCACACACACCCCCTGCCAGCTTTGCTTCCTGCCCCCCCTTCCTCCCGGCCACCCTCGCAGCCCCCAATCGCCCCCAGCTGTGCTTCCCGCCCCCCCTTACTCCCAGCCAGCCCCACCCCCTCCTGGCCTGTCCCCTCTCCCCCGATATCCTGTGGCCAGCCCCGTTCTGCCCCCCCCTGCTTCCTGTTGGCCCCCCCCATTTCCCCTGGCCAGCCCTGTTGCCCCCCCCCCGTTAGCTGTTTCCAGGCCCCCCCTTCCCGGCCAGCACTGCTCCCTTCCTGGCCGGTCCTCCCCCTCCCCCCCCGAAGCATTCTTTTTTTTTTTGCTCAACAACCTTGGTTCCCCCCCCTTTTTTTTTTCCTTCAACAAAATTTTTTCCCCATGGTTTTTTTTTGCGGGGGGGGGGGTCGGTATTTTTGTTTCAGCCATCTGGCAACCCTACCTGTAAAACCCGCTGGGCAGCCCCTTGTGTTCCGGGAAGAGCGGCCTTTTTTTCCACTGCACTGTCTGTCTTGTTGGAAGGGGTTTAAGCGCAACTGAAAAAAGTCGCTTTGACCCCAGAACAAATGTGTCCACACAGGGAGCTACACAATGGGGGTGAATGGACCTGGGTGATTCCCTTTTGCGGTGGATGTAAATCCAAGTGCATTCCAGGTCAGAAACAGAACTCAAATTTGCAAACTCCTCCAGGGACTGGACGGGCACAGTGTGCCCTAGAAGTGGGGGGGGGAGTTCAGGACTCCTGGGTTCTCTTCTTGGTACTGGGAGGAACTGGTATTTGGTGGTTATCCCTACAATGCCCAGCTCTGTGGCAGCCCTCATGGCCAGCCCACAATCATGAGCTCAGAAAGCCCCATTCCCCCCAGAAATCACAGAGGCCAACTTTCTTTGTCCTTGGGACAGTTGAGTTTTCCCACACTGCACCTCAAACCAATGCCTAGAGTGGCCACATTTTGGGAGGATGCTAGGAAGTCTGGGATACTGGTGGCTGGCTCAGACCCATGTAATGCAGCGTAGCCCCAAGATGAAATCCCGGGATCAACGACTCCTAACCTGAGGTTACAAATCTGTACAGATGCTCAAGTCCTAGAAATAACAAACCTGGGATTTGCTAACTCAAATCCAACTATCTCTGGGCTTACACGGCATGTGCACCTCTGCAGGACATGGCTGTGCACATGCTTGAGTGTTGAGTGTGTCTCTTCTTGCACACAGGTATGTGTATGAAGCTTTCTCTGCATGTAGCTCTGTGAGGTGTGTGTGTGTGCGTGTGTGTGTGTGCACATGCGCACTCTGGGTGTACTCATTGCTTTCCAGCCAGGCCATGAATCGCAGAGGAACGCCCTCCGGCCTGCATTTTGTCCCCTCTGCTTCCAGGAGTACAGAGAGAAAATGGACACAAATTAGGAGAGCAAAAGTTAGCCCGACTTCTCTGAGACTCTTAAAAGCCCCATCTCGGCTCTGAGACTGAATCCAAGGGTCAGTCCATCTTCTCTCTGAATCTGTTTGCCCCTTCTCAGGGAAGGTCATGGCAGCCCAGAATGAGAAGATGGAGAGGGGGGAAAGCAAGCATGAGCCATACCCAACTACATGAAGTGATAGGCCCTGTAGTGTCACCAGGTGAGGTGCTGTGCCCTGCGCACACAGAAGGTTGAACACAATATCACAACCATCCCTTCCAGCCAGGAACAAGCAGGGGGTTGGACTCAGAAACCTCCTGAGGTCTCTTCCAACCCTAGCTAGGCTACGTCTACACTGGAAGCTTTTTGCGGAAGAACAGCCGTTCTTCTGCAAAAACTTGCCGGCTGTCTACACTGCACAAGCGTTCTTCCAGAAGTAAATTTACAGTATAGCATTGTAAAACAGGGCTTCTTCCAGAAGAGTTATTCCTCTTCCCATAAGGAATAAGCCCTAGAATCATAGAAATCATAGAACCATAGAGCTGGAGAGGGCAGCGTAGACAGGCAACATGAATTTCTTGTGCAAGAAGCCCCTATGGTTAAAATGGCCATCAGAGCTTTCTTGCGGAAGAGAGTGCCTAGACCACCATGGATGCTCTTGCACAAAAGCACATCTCTTGCGCAAAAACACATGGCAGTGTAGACGGTCTCTTGTGGAAGAGTTTTTGCACAAGAACTCTTCCGCAAAAGAGTTCTTGCACAAGAAGCTGCCACTGTAGACGTAGCCTAGGAGTCTATGAAAGGCCTGAGGCTGTATGGTTCTAAAGTGACCACTACCTGCCGGAGTCCCCTTGATGTTCCTTGGGCCTGGTTTCCAGGTTGCTAGGAGCACAAACAATGCCACAGGGCTTCAGCTGCCACTACAGGGGCTCTGTGCCCTTACAGATCAGAGCCACAAGTCGGGTGTCCACCAGCCACGTCACCCAGAATCAGGGGCCTCTCTGCAAAATGCAGGTCTGAGGTTTTTAGCAAAAGCCCAGAGATACTCGAGGTAGCTTTCCTCTTGCCCGGCTCAGCTGAGAAATACCAAGCAACACATACCTGTCTGGGGGGAAGGATGGACTTATATTGGTAAAGGGCTGGGAGAACCTCAGAGAAAGATTGTATTTTTAATTGTGCTTAATTATCATTATTGGAGTGGTAGTAATACTAAAATAGACAAGCTTCTTAGGATTGTGAACTTCCTTTTTGCATAAACCCATAGTCCTGGCATGTGTGTACACATGTATGTGTGTGCGTGTGCATACATGTGCGGGCTTGTGCATCTGCATGTGGCCATGTCTGTGCAAGCTTGTGAGTTTCTGTGCACACGTGGGTCAGCAGGTGACTGTCTCAGCATGGATTTGGGTGTGAGTGAGGCTGGGTTGTCTTGTTTCCATGCCATTTTGTTTCTTGCCCTTGTCCGCCGCTGGAGTGGCTAAGAGCTCTTTGAAGCCCAGGATAGACTCTCGTCTCTGTCCTTTGAATCCAGATGATTATTTTGTAACATTTTAATACGGGAGGGTGAGAGATCAATCGTGTGTGCAAGCGGCTGGATTTCAAAGAGACCCACCCAGCGCCCCCTAGGTCAATAACCCAGTGAGAATCAGGCATAAAAGCAGGAGACAAACACACATGCAGAAAGTGAGGCATGGCTCCAGTGTGTTTACTATTTTGCACGCTGGGGAAATGGGGGGGGGGGCTGGATATGGAGCAAGGGATGAGCCATAGTTCTGGCTGTGGGCATGGCTCACAGCACCTGTCTGCAGGCTCTTTAAAGCCCAGCTGTAGGCACAGTGTAGCGGTGCCCTACGCCGGGGACGCTCAGCCCTTGGAAGAGGCTGCTGTCCAGGGATTCACCCCATGGAGGCAGGCGCAGGAATGTCTGCTGGGCTCGGGTCTCTTCTCTTGCACTCTGAGGTCGGAAAACAGATCTGATCACCCCAAGGCTCACCAGGACCCCGCTCCCATAACCCTCCGACAGCCACGAGAGGGAAGAGAGGCATGTCTGCCAGCAGATAGCCAGAGTCCCGCGTGACTCCAGGCACTGAGCAGACTCCTTCTTCCAGCGCGTGGCACCTGGATGCGACACCAGCTGAGAACGCATCAGTCCCTGGGCAGCCCTGTTCCCTCCCACTCATGTGGGGGTTTGCCAGCCCCAAGGGAAGGGAGGACAAACGGGTGGGCAAAAGGGCTGCAAAGTATTCGGGAATCCCCCGTCACACTATGCGGGGCCCACAAAAGAAGGGACAACAGCAGCCAAGGTTAGATGAGTAAGGGTATGTCTACACTAGCTCGTTAGTTTGAGCTAGGTAGGCAAATGAGGGCAACCGGAGTTGCAAATGAAGCCCGAGATTTAAATATCCCAGGCTTCATTTGCATGTTCCCGGGCGCTGCCATTTTTAAATCCCCCTTAGTCCGAACTCCGTGCCCGCGGCTACACGCGGCAGTTAAACGTTAATTTGAACTAACTCCTTAGTTCGAATTAACTGTTACTCCTCATTCCACCAGTCAACTGGGAAGTTGGGCTCCCCCAGCACGGTCCCAGCCCTCCCAGGTGGCCAGGAAGCATAGGCAGTTTGAGAAGGCAATGCCACTCATGCTGAACTGCTGAGTAACTTGAGTCTGTCACTTGCCTGCTCTGGGCCTCTTTCCCTTTCTACCCGTTAATCTATTGAGACTGTAAGTTCCTTGGGGCAGAGACTGGCCCTGGCTCTCACCATGGGATTCTGAAGCACTTCACACAATGGCACCCTTCTTGGCAACTGTAAAAAACAATGGTATAATAGCACGCCCCCTCCCCCGAATTCCAGCAGACCTATAATCACCCTACACCAGCTGGCCCTTGGTTTTTCATCTCGCCTGGACAAACAGCTCTAGTGGAATGGTGTTCCGCTGACTCCAATCTCTGCTGCTGAGCATTAGCAAATGCAGAAATAGCACTCGGCGCTTGTCGCTTCCCGTCTTCAGAGCACAGGGCACACGGAGCCTTAGAACTGGTCGCAAACTTTCCATCCACATCTGCTGGGTATCTGGGGGGAGAAAATGGCTTTTACAGCACAGTGGAAGTATGCCCAGGAAATGTCCCTTTTTCTCAAATTTGGGGGAGGTTGATAAAAAAAAAAAACAAGCTTGAGGGGAGGATTCAGTGACTGAAATTAAAGCAACAAACGCTCATTTTTCAGTTGCCAAAAGCTGGGGGGAGGGAGAGATAATTAGTTTTCAGTTTTTCAATGACCCCACCCCCCAAAAAAAAATATTGAGGAAAATGTTCAAGGAAAATGGAGAAAAAATCCATTTAATCAAATATTTTCTCTAGGGACAGAAAGAAAATCCCCAACCATCTCTGCTTCTGAGAGAGAATCCTTCCTTGAGGGCTCATCTCAGAAGCTCTTGACACCCTTACCCACAAATGATTGGGAGTCTTGTTTTACCCAATGCTCACCTGTAGGCAGACTATGATATACCAGAGCCCGCAGAACTAGCCAATTTCCAGTTGGTACATGTGGCCCCGCTGATGGGAACCCATGTCAGGTGCTTTTGTCTTGATTACCCCAAATCCTGGTGATGCTGTTTGGGATCTAGCTATGTCTGAACTTTAATATCACTGATACTCTTAATAACCAATGTCTCCGTTCAGTTGCCCTGGCTATGGGATGTCAGATGAACGATCTTCATTCACTCCAAACTAGGCAGCCAGTGACCTGGAGATAAATCCATCCCAACCATCTATCCAGGGAAGTCCTTGGTTCTGATTCTGCATAACGTGACACCAGCTTCCTTGGCTTCAGTGATGTTTTGCCCATTTATAGCATTAGAAAATTTGGGCCACATTAAATCTTGCTACCAATCCCCAGAGTCATCCAGCCTCAGGTCAAAATGGGCCCAAATGACCTAGATCGGAGCAGGTCCAACCTCTGGAGAAGTCTCAGACCCTGTTATCACCAATTCCCAATAGCTGGTGTGTTTTGTAAAGCGCCATCCCCTGGAAACATGAATATGGTCATTCATTGGCTATGGGAGAGGTTAGCACTGGAATAAGCTTCTAAGAGACACTGTAAAATCCCCACCATTCGATGGACAAGCATCTTCCAGGGAAAGTTTGGGTTTACTTGGTCCTGCCTCAGCCCACGGGGCTGGACTAGATGACCTTGCAGGGTTCTATGAACACATCACTTCAAGTTTCATGGGGGCGGAGAAAGTAAGTTTCAGCCTCAGAAAAAAGCTTGTGAGCTTGACTCAAGTATGAGCCAAAGGCTCAGACCATGGAAGGCGAAGAAGAAGAGCACAGGATTTCTTCCTCATTTTTAAAATCTCGTGATTTTTAAGCCAATCTCAGGAATTAGAGCTGACCATGATTCAGAAAGGGACGGCGCATTTACATGGCTATCAACACAGGGCGCCGACTTTTGATTTTGCTTGGTAGCCCCTCTCTGCCCCTTCCCCACATGGGAGCAGTGGGTGGGCCTCCAGAGGGAGGGGGAGGCCAAGGAAGGGCAGGGCCCCCAAAAGATTAATCCTGCCCCATGGGGGCTGAGGACGCCCTATTTTTCCTGTGGCTGCTTGAGCCTGAAGCACCTGTGAAATCGGCTCATGAGGCTAACAGGGATATGCAGAGTCATCATTGTAAGTGATGACAAATTTGGGAAGGGGAGCTGAACCTCATGCTTCAGGTAGTAAGCCAGTTTCTAACTATTAAGGCTCAGGATGAGCCCTCTGTGTAGGCAGATTCTCCTACATTTGCCCTGGCAAGATTCTGACACCTTCCTCCAAAGCGTCTGATGCCGGCCACTGCCAGAGACAGGACCCCCGGCAAGCTGGACTTTGGGTCTGATCCAGCCAGATGGTGCCAACCTGCAGCTTGCCACCATCCAAGATGGCGCTGGATTGGAGAGGCCTCATTTATTCAACGCTGTGTCACTTCTGCCCAGCTCGGCCAATGCATCTCACACGCACACGCCTGCACGGGCTCCGAGAACACTCACTGAGCAATCGATATATTTTTATGTTACAATAAAAAAAATAAAAAGAAGACGCACATTTAGCAGTGGCCCAATTGCTGATAATTGCCTCCAAGTGCAACATCTCAATACTTTGCGGCTGCCAGACTGAAAAGCCTTTGTTTCCTGGCACAATCGCCTGCCAAGAGCAATCGCACCAGACACAAAAAACAGCCCATCGGAAAAAGCTGGGGTTTCTCCCTAATTTCCTAGCCACTTATCGGTGCTGTTCCATGCGTTGATTAAGATCTTCCTCTCTCTCAGCAAGCAACTTCCCCCCTTCTCATCTCCCCCACTCCTCGGCCTCTCCATCTGCGCTGGCAGCATTTTGCACTTCGCCAGGGTATTGATTCCTCTTCTCGTTCAAAGAGGAATGAGCTCAGGCACCGAGTGGTAGGAGCACCCCATTGTTGTCAAGGTGCACGCCCTTCCCTGGCAGCCTTTGATGTAGAAAGAAAGAAAGAAAGAAAGAAGCTACCCTCAAGGGAGAGGGAATTTCAAATGTCAGACCCCAGCTCCTCTTCTGCTCTCTCCCCCCATGGACCCTTGGCTTCTGCAGCTTGTGTCTCTGCAAGCTGCAGAAGACAAGTTTTTCCGTTAAAAGTTTTTCCGTTAAAAGCATTTGCGGAAAAGAGCATCTAGATTGGCACGGATGCTTTTGCACAAAAGCATCCGTGGCCAATCTAGACACGGTTTTGCGCAAAAAAGCCCCGATCGCCATTTTCTCCATCGGGGCTTTTTTGCGCAAAACGGTTCTCAGTTGTCTACACTGGCCCTCTTGCACAAAAGCATTTGCGCAAGAGGGCTTTTTCCTGAGCAGGAGAGTCATTGTATTTGCGCAAGAACACTGACGATCATACATTAGATCGTCAGTGTTCTTGCGCAAATTCAAGCGGCCAGTGTAGACAGCTGGCAAGTTTTTGCGCAAAAGCAGGCGCTTTTGTGCAAAAACTTGCCAGTCTAGACGCAGCCCAAGGGTATATCTAGACTACATGCCTCTGTCGCCAGAGGCATGTAGATTAGGCTACCCGGCATAGGAAAATGAAGTGGCGATTTAAATAATCGCCGCTTCATTTAAATTAAAGCGGCTGCTGCGCTGTGCCGATCAGCTGCTTGTCGGCACAGAGTGGTAGTCTGGACACTTCACGATCGACATCAAAGCCCTTCGTTGACCGCCCCGTTATTCCTCGTGGGATGAGGTTTACTGGGGCGGTCGACAAAGGGCTTTGATGTCGACTGCAGAGCGTCCAGACTACCGCGCTGAGCCAACAAACAGCTGATCGGCACAGTGCAGCAGCCATTTTAATTTAAATGAAGCGGCGATTATTTAAATCGCCGCTTATTATTGAAATCACCGCTTCATTTTCCTATGCAGGGTAGCCTAATCTACATGCCTCTGGCGACAGAGGCATGTAGTCTAGACATACCCTGAGAGCTGAACCTCCATCTCCTCACAGGGCACCAGAAAACAGGGATTTAAGAAACCCTGCAAATGTGGCAAGAACCAGCCATGCCCGCCTCTGCCTGGTGGTTCTTTGGGCAGAGTAAGAGGAAAGACCATGGGAGGGGAGGAAGAAAGGCTATGTCTAGACTGCATCCGTCTTTCAAAAGAACCTTTTTTCAGAAGAGATCTTCCGAAAAAACTTCTTCCGAAAGAGAGCGTCCACACACAAAAGCTCATTGAAAAAGCGATCTGCTTTTTTGAAAGATAGCGTCCACACTGAATGGATGCTGTCTTGCATATAAGCTGTGATTACTATGGACTGAGTGGCCACTGAGTGTACTTTTTCCTCTTTCCTCTTCTTTCGAAAGAACTCCCTCTTCCCTGTCCACACACGCCTTTTTCCGAAAGAGCTCTTTCGGAAAAAAGCTTCTTCCTTGTAGAAAGAGGTTTACCAATCTCGGAAAAACCCCTCTGTTCTTTCGATTTACTTTCGGAAGAACACGATTGCAGTGTGGACGTAACTCAAGTTTTGTTGGAAAAACAGCCATTTTTCCAACAAGACTCTGTAGTGTAGACATACCCAAAGAGACATGCAGTGTGGCACGGGGAATCCCTGTTGTACCAGCCTTGAACAGCTGGTACTGCGCTGGCAACTGATAGGCGCACAGGCCAACAGACCAAGGGCAGCAGGCTCTCTCTGTCTCTCCCACACACACCTGGATCCCGCAGCAGGCCCTGTTCGATTCTTATTACCCTTGAATGCCCAACTGAGAGCAGTGGGCAAGTCAGCAAATGCCAGACACACGGTGAGAGAACAGTCCCTGCTCTGGAGAGCTTCTAATCTCAGTTGGTGAAGGGCAAACAGACAGTGAATGACTTGTCTGTCCCCACGCAGCCAGGGCCAGAGCCCTGGTCTCTGGGGTCCCACAGCCTTATCCACTAGACCACGTAGCCTAGTCCCCCACCCACGGGCTGCGCAGGCTAAGCTAGCCCCGAGTAATGTGCCTGGAATAGAAGCAGATGTTTCCAAGGCATGTGCCCCAAAGGAGATACGAGGGGGTTGGACTTGATGACTTCCTGAGGTCTCTTCCAACCCTATGGTTCTAGGATTCCCTGAGCCTAGTGCTGACTGGAAAGGCAGGTGTGGAGCTACTGGTATGAGGGGGACCCCCGTTGGCTGAGGCGCCAAGAACTGCACCAGACACCTCCATCCGTCAGCCTAGGAGCTGCTGCAGCTTGAGCAAAGCTCCTCGCCGGGGCTGTGAAACACACACACAGATTTAGTGGGTTACGTTGGGCCCGGCATGGCCCTTCTTTGGGCTGAGCCCTCCTCCCCCTTCAGTGCCTGTCCCCCACCCATCGCCTTTCCCTTCACTGTCTCCCCTTTACTTGATTTCAAAGCCGCTCCGTGTCTAAGCCCAACTGCTCCAGCCCATTGTCTGCTTGCGCTCGGGGCGCACGCACAGGCACGGCCCACTGCTCTCCAGAGCTGCCCAGGCGGCTGGCTGCATTCAGCCGAAAAGAGGGAAGGAAGCAGGGCCCAGTCTAAGGAAAATAATAGTCCGGACTCATCTCCATGCCCAGTGGTGCAGAGAGCAGGATGGGGCCTTGTGGTGTGTTCACCTCAACCTTCGTTCTTCAAAAGGCTCCTCTGACAGAAAATGGGCATGGGGCCAACACACCTCCCAGCCCAATCCTCAGGGCCAGCTGTGACGTAGTGGGGGTACCTTGCTGGTTGCTATGCTGGGCAGTGGGTTGTCAGTGACCTCCACTGGCTGCTGTCTGCAGCACGGCCCAGCAGGGCAGGGGATGAGTCATTATGCAAGGGGGCTTCGAAACTCGTCAGACAGGTATCTCCCGTGGAGCGGAACGATGGGAAGGAGGGGGGGCGAGGCCAGACCTGGCTGGGGGCAGGGCTGGAAGTGAGTGAGTTAGTTTCTGTCTGGGATCATGGAGGATACGGCCTAGGGAAAGGGGCTGGAATTTAGGAGCCCAGTCTCCCCCATCTCAAGGGGGGCTGAGGCATCCTAGGCCCGGTTCCTGTAACCAGATGACATCTGTGCTGTGCTGTATCCTGGAGAAGCAATAAACTCCCTCTATTCTACTGGCTGGTGGAGTCTGTCTGTGCCATTACGGGGGTGCAGGAGTCGGGGGACCCCGACGTGCCGCCACACCGGCCCACAACATTTTGGCACTTGAAGCAGGGAGCTCAAATGATGCCCCCATAGCCCCTTTTCTCCTGCCTGCCTGTTATGTCTCTTGTGCCCTCCACTATCTCTGTGCATCTAGAGCTGAGAGAATACATCTGCACCAGCAGCAGACAAAATTTTCAACACTCTGGGTCCTTGTGGCGCTCCCCCCCTCCCGCCCAGTCTGGCACCTGAGGCGGCCGCCTCAGTTTGCCTCATGGTAAGGCCAGGCCCTGCCAATCCTTCCCCACCAATCTGCCTTCTCACAGCCCAGGGCTTGTGCTGAGGCGGCTTTATGCAGCTAAACCTGAGTCAGAGGAAATTGAGACAGATTCCCTTCCCCGCCCCCAGCCCTCTCCCCAGTGCCCCTGGTGAAGGGATTGGGAATGTGTCCCCAAGGCGTGGGGAGTCACCGGGCCCTGCACCCCCAGCCGCAGCCAGATGTGACTGTCAGCCAGCAGGTGGAATAGTTTATTGGTTCACAGGGACACAGCACAGAACAGACTTGTTAGCACAGGAACTAGAAGCAGCCAGCACAACCCATCTTGGGTGGCACGCAGGGACCCAGAGCCTCCCTGTATCCTAAGCCAGTGGAGACTCACACACACACTCAGCAATTGGACTCAGCCCTGCAGGCAGCCCTGCTTTCTCCTTCTCTGTCCAACTTCCCCAGGCAAAAGGTGTCACCTAGTTGCACCCCCCTCCCAGGCTCATGTTATAGAAAGCCTGGGCCATTGTGTATGTGCTGGGGCCGGGCAGCCTTCCTCAGTGAGAATAACATCCAAAATTCCCATTCCCATCTGCATATTGGTGCAGTGCCCAGGGAAACTGAGGCACACACAGGATTACCACAGGACAGTAGAAATCACATGCAACATAGCAGAACAAATACAATCCCCACTTCGTCATGGTATGTAAGCTACTTCCCTGATGGCAAAGGCTTCCTGAAGTGTGTGTGTATGTGTGTGTGTGTGTGAGAGAGAGAGAGCATGCATGACCATATATCTGCATCCATGAGTGTGCATGTGTGTATGTATGTAACATGGCATGTGCCTGTGCACACATGTGTTCCTGTGTATGCAGCAAGCGTGCACATGCCTTGTTGCGTGCAGGCATGTGTGTATATGGACATATGCAGGCAAGTGTGTGCACACAGGAGTGGGGTGTGTGTGTGTGTGTGTGTTCATGCCAGAGTGTTTGTGTGTGCGTGATGCCTGTCTGTGTTTCTAATAGGCCTGCCTGTAAACACCACTGTAAAAATTGATCTCCCTCCATTTTCCCTACCCTGTAATATGGTGATAAGAGATCACTGGAAGAAATTAATGCCTGCAAAGGAAGATGGAAATCTTTCTTCACGCAGCACAGAGCTCCCTGCCAATGGGGGTCGCAGAGACTAATCATCACCACTCGCTATTGTTACTTTGCGCCTGTCTAGGTCCTTTCTCCCAGCCGTCTCAGGCTGCTTAGAGTCACTAATGAAGGCAGCCCCACATCCCTTCTGCCTCTGAAGCAACAAGTGCAGAAGGAGACAGCCTTAGCCTTCCAGTCAGCCTTGTGAAACTAACCAACCCAGGCACAAGCCCGACTTGCCTGCTCTTTGCCCTGACGATAAAAAAACCTAATCATGTTTTACTCAGACATCCCCAAACCAGAGAGAGACGCAGTCCAAGGCACATAGAGGAGCGCAGGGTTATGGGAGACGCAGTCCAAGGCACATAGAGGAGCGCAGGGAGCGCAGGGTTATTGCACGTGTTACAGTGTCACGGAGCCACTCTATGTACAAACAGTGCATGCCCCAGAGACGGCCTGGAGTAAGCAGACTTGAGGAGGGGAAGGAAAAGAGGCAAAGTGACTTTGCCAAGGTCTCACTTCAGGTCAGTGGCAGGGTTGGGAGTAGGCGCCACATGCACATGGGGCAACCTCGCAGCATGCTAGGGAGCTTGCCAAAAGCTGCCCAAAAGTTCTGTGCCGCCAGCCCCTTCCCCTGCTCCTTCCAGCCTGTCGTCTGATCCCTCTCTGCCCACGACTCTCCCGGGCACGCCTGGTGGGCGCCACGGCAAAGGTACCACTTAACTGACACGCCACAAACCCTCCCTGACCCGAAAGCTCTGCGGGGAGCCGCTTTACAAGAACTGTGCTGGCTTCCCAGACGAGCCTCCCAGTCCACAGCACATTTCCAGCCATACATAATCTAATATACGTTACCATAGCACCAATCAATAACGCAGCAGGCCAGCTCCAAAATTATGCTCTTAAAGGGACAGTGCACCTCTTTCCTTCCCCCATTTCAGTCCATCCCCCATGGTTCCTGGTGCTGGCTGGGTCCCAAGGAAGCAACTGTTATTCCAAGCTCAAAAGCTCAGAGCAGCGCTTGGGAGCACGGGAGGACCAGACGTCTCGATGCCCGACCAGCACGGCTTTCCCACACTACAGCTCTGGGGACCTCTCTAGAGACCAGGTGGTTGCAAAGCTCCCAGTCGCAGGAGAGAGAGTGGCCTCGCTCGGCCTGGCCTGGGTCAGTTCTGGTCCTGCTGACACCACTTTGCCTACCGTGGCTGGATCCATTGTCAGTCAAGAGCCTTGCCACCTTTGCAGGGAGCAACGAATTGCAATTTATTCCGATGAAAGCTCAGGATGTTAAATATCGGTTAACTGAATAGTCGATTAACCTCATGAATTCTTATCGGTTACTCGACTATTCTATAGTCCCCGGAGGCGGGGCTGGCAGCCAGTCCACTCCGGCCTCACTCCGGGGGAGCCCCCTGCCACTCTGTGCGCTGCCTCTGTATCAGAGGCAGCAGCACAGGGTGCCAGGCAGGAGCTGGTCCTCCGGGGAGCCAGTTTAAAAACCAGCTCCCCTTGCAGACAGGCTGCTTGTCGCCACGTGCTGCTGCCTCTGATACAGAGGCAGCATTGCGGGGTGGCAGCAGCCCCTGTCCGGGAGGGGGGTGAGCTGAGCTCCCAGACGTGGCACGAGCCAAAATTGAGCCAGGCTGCCTCCCTGGCTCCCAATACACTTTAAATGCAGAGCTGCAGCGGGGGTAGATCCCATACCCAGCGCAAGCCAGGACTGAACCCGGCTGCTGGCCCGCCTGCTAAACAATTCGCTGCAGGGGAGGAGGAGAAGGAATGTGTGTAGTCTATAGTATTAACCTCTAAGCTTTGACTTATCAGTGAATTGGTTAATCAACTACACTCTTGCATCCCTAACGAAAGCACCTGGCAATCCTTGCTCAATGCATCATTGCTGACACACAACCCATGATGGCTCCTGCTCCTCTGCTACTTCCCAACTGAATAACTGTCCCCACCCTCCACAGCTCTCCATAAATCACATAGTAACAAGAATGGCCTAGGTCTTCCCTGGCACTTCCCATCAGAAAATCGCCACGCACTTTATAAAGGAGGCCGGCATCCTTACTCCCATTTTGCAGAGGGGAAACTGAGGCACAGAGCAACGGACTTGCCCAGGCAGACTGGTGGCTGAGCTGGAAATAAAACCTGTTCCCAGTCCAGTGCTCCATCCACTAGACCAGCAGTTTTCAAACTTTTTTCCTCACAATCCAGTTGAAGAAAATTGTTGACGCTCACCACCCAGCATCATGACATCTCCGACTTGTGCAGGCTCTGGGTGGGGCTGGGGATGAGGGGTTGGGGTGTGAGAGGGGGCTCTAGGTTTGGGGGGGCTTGGGACTGGGATGGGGGTTGGGGCATGGGCTTAGCTCGGTGGCGCCTAGTCAGCATCACAGTGTCTCTGTGCGCTGCTCTCGCCCACAGGCACCGCCCTCCAGCTCCCATTGGCTGGTTCCTGGCCAATGAGAGTGCAGAAGCAGTGCTTAGGGTAGAGACGGTGCATGGTGCTCTGGCCCCGCTCTGACTAGGAGCCAGACCTGCAGCTGGTTCCTACCAGGGTGCAGTGTGATCATCAGTGCCAGGACAGGCAAGAAGCTGCCTTAGCACCACGGCTGGTCACCTGGCCACCCTACAGCAAAGCCACCCAGTGCCTGACATTCCACCACCCAGTGCTGGGCCACGACCCACACTTTGAACCTCTGCACTAGACCAATCTGCCTCTTCCCGTTTAGCTTCCCATGCCGTTCTCCATGCTCTGCCAGCAACACCCCCCACCCATCTGCCCATCAGTCGGTCCCTTTCAAGCCTGCCCCCGAGGTCTGTCCTGAGGCCTCTCTCCACTGCCAAGTTCTGCTGCTGTCTTCAGTGCTCAGCATGATTTGGAGAGAAAATCCCCTTGGTTGTTCCCACTCCCTGTCTGCTGTCTGTCGGTCCAGACTGCAGTCGCCAGGAGCTAGGGTCCAAATGTCTGGAAAGAGCCCAGTGCATCATGGGTGCAGCAGCAAATATATAACCAATGCTAATCATAACCCCTGTCCTTGCAGATTTCAGCCTCTGGGCAGAACTCTCTCCAGCTCACAGTGCCCATGAGCCCGTTGACTCCCACTGGGCCGGAACTAGTTTTCTTGTTCCCCAGGCACATTTCCAAGAGTTCGAAATGTTTTCCTCTCTCGAATCAGGATGAAAAGCCGGGTTCCCACGGGAAATGCGTTCCATTGGTCTCCCTGCTGACCCAATCAAGGCACGTCATTTGGAAACTTTTTTTTCACCCGGACCTTTTTTAAAGTCGGATGATCGGTCGGCCCTGACCCTGTTCCGCAAAGAATTTCAGTTTCGATAAATCAGCGCTTTTTGACACCCCCCCAAAAAACAATTTGTCAGAAAAACCTCCCAGCTGGCTCTGCCCACACGCCTACCTGCTAACGCTTCTGGAAAGGAATCAGTCCAGAGCGGTGAGACCATCAGCCTCAGGCTTGGGACACTCCTGGGGTAGCAGTAATCCAGGGTCATTTCATACTGCTCTTCTGTGACCTTTGCCCCTTCACCCTCCCTATCCTCCCGGGCGGCTCAGCTCCCATTGCTCCCTACCTGTGAACGCCAACAAGCGTCAGATCCCATTCTTCCCCTCCACAGCCCCACAAATATGCAACCACCATAAGGATACAGAAGCCGGGGCATCTCTGCCCTCTTCCTGCCACCCCAAACCCCCACCCTGTCCCCAGCTTCCATGCAGCAGCAGCTTGCGCGGCCTGGAGCCAGCCCCCAGAGGGCGGCCGGGTCCCTACAGCCTTGTCAGCCGGCCCCTACGTCTTCCATTAATTCACTTCACACTCTGCGCATTGATTCTGCTCAGCTCTCTCTCCCCTCCCCCCGGCGCGGCTCTGCCGATGGGCAGCCGGGGCTGCCTGCTGCATGATCCATACAAACTCACTTACTCAGGGAAATCAATGGGCCAGAAAGCGCGCACACAGCACAGCACGGAGCCTGTCTGGGGATCGACCGCGCAGCAAGGAGACCCAGAGAACAGCACATGCAGTGCTGCCAGGGCTGGGCGCCCCATGGGGCGGGGGATGGGGCACAGGGTCCACATGCCTTTCCCACGGGGCCTGATTTGCAGCTCACCCAATTCCTGCCTGGTCCTAACGTGTGCTGGATGCATTTCAGCAAGTGCCCTCAGCTTTGCTGGGCAGCTGCCTTCAAAACTGTTCAGGCCCCACCCCACCTGTCTGAGATTGGACCATAAATCAGGAGTGTTTCCACTGAGGTGAAGCTGTGTGAGATCAGAATCAGGCCCAGAAACCACCTGGGAAGGAATGGGACATGGGTAAAAGCTCCAAAGCAGGCCAGCTTCATCCTACTTACAAACTAAGTTTGGAAGGCGCTTGTTGAGAGAAGCTAGCCAGAGTGATAAAGGTTTGCATGGGGCTGGATCTATGTGTTTGGGGGGGTAGCAAAGTCTAGTGTCTAGGGAGGGGACAGCTGCAAGCCAGAATAGCTGGATTCTATCCCTAGATCTGGGCAGGAGTTTGTCTTGGAGGGGCCTGGGAACCAGGGCTCCTGGATTTTTCCGCCCCTGCCTCGCTGTGTGACCTTGAGCTGGCTCGCCCACCGTAAAATGGAATAATCCCTCTGTCCCACAGGATAGCTGAGGTGGAAAGTGCAACCCCGCTCAGGACAGATTGCCTGGTGGGGCTTCTGAGTCACCGTGTCATGGTGACACCCGATCAAAGTTGGTTGTTTTTTAAAACAACAAGATATTGCTCCCCCGTCTCAGCCAATCTGCAGGGCCTTGCAGGTTGTTGTTAGGAGGCGAGATTGATGATGGAGTCAAGTATTTCTGTAACGAAGTCCTGTCTATTCACAGTGTGTGGAGAACATTCTTCTTCCCAAACACAGCAGGAAATGCATAGCTTGAGACGGAGTCATTGCTCGCAGTTCCAAGCCTCCTTCCAGCCTGGACTCTGCCCAAAACCTTTCTCTTGGTTGTCACTCAGGGTCATGCCATAGGCGTGTCTCTGGTGCTACTGCTTGTTTGTTCTTCTTTCCTGCTGGATTTTTTTATTTCTGCCCCACAAAGACACAGACCTAACTGCAACCAAACCAAAACCCAGCCCTTGTGTTTGGAGTCAGTCTAGTCTTTGGATGGTGGCTTCCATTGTTTCACTACCACTAAATGAAGGGGCACTTGATTTCTTCCTCTTCTAGCCTGAATGGCAGGCAGCCGGAATACCCATTTGTTTCTACCAAATTTCACCCAGTCCCCCGCATGAAAACAATATATTTTTCTAGCTGTGAGTGCCAGAGAGTCCTCCTGGACTGAGAGTTATGCTGGGCTTTTCCCAGCATCATCCACTGCAATAAAACTTCCAACGTTTCTGCTCTTGATGGCACATGCACAGTCCCACTGGCTGCAGCAGGCTCTCACCTCTGTGCAGGCCCGCTGGGGTCACACAGGTGTCGTGGAAGCAGGA
Organism: Pelochelys cantorii; assembly: GCA_032595735.1. NCBI lineage: Eukaryota > Metazoa > Chordata > Testudines > Trionychidae > Pelochelys > Pelochelys cantorii. The sequence continues at coordinate 3,719,555 of CM064354.1, forward strand.
TTGGACCAGCCAGGCAGAGCTGATGGCTCTGGTGCTGACTCGAGAGCAGGAGACTACAGACACCTCTGCTTCTGACACACGCAGGGAGCAGAGCGGCTGAGAAAGAAGGGGCCAATTTGCACAATCGCTGGCGTTAACCCAGCTGAAAGCCACTCTGTCCGGGTTAGTCCAGCCGTTCTGCTGTCGCTGCTCACGGAGGGGGCGCATGGTGCAGGACAATCCCAAGAGACACTGAGCAAGAGCACCTGGGTTCCGGAAAGGAGAGTTGCCCCATCTCTGCCCCCTTGCCGCTCTACCACCGGATGCCCACCACTGATCTATAGTAATCCCTGTGGGATGGGAGGGGGCAATAACTTGGCTGAGAGGGCAGCTAAAGAAATGCACCAAAGTGCACCCTATTAGCAGCAGGGGCCGGGGGGTGGTCCAGTTACATAATCGCATGCATCCTGCCCCGATCAGCCCTACTGGTAAATGCTGGAAACTCCCCCATCTCTGGGCAACCTGGCCTGTTCTGCAGGAGGCTCGGAGAGCTGCGGGCGGGGACTGTTCCCAGCAGTCCCCCCTTCTGAGGTCAGTGCGGTTCAAGGCTGGAGACGCAGCGTCTCTTCTTCCCAGACTTCAACCTCAAGCCTCAGCGGGAGGGGATGTGAGGGGAGACAGCCAGGAGGAGGGGAGGGGAGGAGAAGCTGGGTTTTGCTTCATCATTTGCTGGAGGACACAGCTTAGTGCCACAAGCATCAGACACGGCAAGTCCCCCTGCAATCACCTAATCATCTGTCTGGAGCAAACACACCAAGTCCCTCTGGATTCGCTTGGCTTATGTGACCATAGAAGACAAGGCCCATCTGCTTGGGGTGACCCAAAGAGAGGCTATAAGAGAAGGAGTCCCTGGCCAGAATCTCCATTCCTTCCCCTGAGGCTCCATGCATGTGACTGATGGCCTCCAGCTCAGAGATAGCTGCATTTTGTATTCCTCAGCCCTTCTCTTCCCTGTTGTTCCATGAATATGACAGTGGCTCTGCCCCAGCAGTGGCTGCATTTCAGTGCTGCTGCTGGAACCTGGTTTGTGAAGTGCTTTCAGGTCCAAGATGTTGCATAAGTTGTCACTTACCAGTGGCTTGACACCAGCTACACCAGATGAGTGATGCTACCTTTGCATCAGGGTAAAATGCCCCAGACCGGAGCGCTCTGCAACCCAGCAGGGTCAGACTAGTCCATGCCAATGCAGCTACCCTCCAAACAGAAGTTCAGGAGTATGGATAAGAGAAGTAAACTCCTTGGAAAGAAACCAGGGACCCTGAGAAGGAAAGTGCTGTGTCTAGATCCAGGCCTGGTCTATACTACTGGACTCTGAACAAAGAGCTTGGAAAGCCAATATGATGAAGCCTAGAGAAAGATAGAGCAGACAGGAAAAAGTCCAGGAGTCCCACCAGAGAGGGAAATGCATCAGGACATAACGGGGCTTCACAGGCAGCAAACCCCAAAACTGCAGACCCAGGCTGACCTACAGATCCAAAAATCCCAGATTCTCTGCCCTTTGCAGACCCTGAAGAACTCCATAGTAGCAGTTCCCTACATACCACATGGCATTATGGGCTGCATCATTACCCCTATCACTCCATGCCAGAGGACAGAGGAGAAAAATCACATCTTCACATCTCTGTGAGAACTACAACTGGTGTCTCAGAGAGGTAGCCCTGTTAGTCTTAACTTTAAAAAAACGACTGGTCTTGTAGCACCTTAGAGACTAACAAAAATATATATCTAGTATCATGAGCTTTCGTGGGTAAAACCCACTTTTTCAGATGATGTATGTACAGCCGTAAGGGAGATGTTTGTGCACTGAAATGGACAGAAATGTCTACACTCTCCAATTCTAAAGTTCCAACCTGCTGACTTATGTTAAAAGTTTCCCTTACATTGCCTGTGTGAGTTTTATGCATTTTTTGCACTGTTTTCTCCACTCAATAAAGTTCTAGTTCAGAATAAGTACTGGAGAATGCAGAATGGCAATCAAAGTGTCCTCGTAAATGCACACCAAACACCAGTATCATCCATAGGTTCAAGAGAACATATTTACCAAAGTACATCCAAGCACTACACAGTTGTTAGCAGCACCCAACGCTCCAGACTCAGAGAACAATGCAGCACAGAACAGTCTTGGGGCTGCCTGTTAAAGTGCTTTATCAAAGCCTCCTTCCACCAAACAGCTCCACGCTGCCTTCTTGCAATAGCCCTTCTGTCTGGCAGTTCAAAGTCCGCAGACAGCTGCTTCACCTGCACCCTGACTGCCACCAGGCTTCACAGCTATTGCACAGGACAAAAGAGGCAGTAATAGCCATAGCAGTACTTCTCGCACTGAGATCCAAGCGCATGAGTAAAGACCGCCAGCATCCCTTCAGCTGACCAAAAGCACATTCCACCATTGTTCCGTACTTGCTGAGCCAGTAGTCGAATCCTTTCTTGGGTCTATCAGGATGGCTAGCATACAGCTTCATGAGCCAGGGAAGGAAAGGATAGTCTGTGAGAGGTAATGAGACCCTCAGCTCCTGTCTTCTTGTGCAAATGGCTCTAACACCTTCAGTTTGCAAACACCAAGGTATAGATCAGGGCTACTCAACATGTGGCCCACGGCCCGTTTGTTTGTGGCCCGCAGTGCAAGTTTGGATTTACGCGGGGCTCAAATCCAAATTGTTTTGGTGGGAGCCAAAACAAAAAGGTAGTCAGTATAATGGTCTTCTGTTGATATGCGGTTTAGTAGTTATTGCTCACTAAAAGTGCTGTGATATGGGTGGAAATCGGGTAAATGTTGCATTTTATTAATATCAGTAGAACGGACTTATATGGGGCCTGTGTGTTGTGTAGTCTTGCCTTAATCTTTGTATTCATGCCTGTCAGTGTGACAGAAGCTGTTTGCATATATTTGCATGTATATGCAACCACACTTAAGTTGCGGCCCTCAGCATGTGCTGTATCATTGTGGCCCCCTGGGGCTTCCAAAGTTGAGTAGCCCTGGTGTAGATTATTAGTGTTGTCTCAACCACTGTCCCTTTACAGTCCCATGCAGCAACTCTGTTCACTGGGTGCCATACACTCATCACTTCCTTTGGCCAGAGATCTCCCTTCCCCCAGCGATGTTTGTCCCACTCTCCTTCCTTCCCGTGTACCTTGCTAGCCTCCCATTTGAAAGGCTGGCTTGCTCCTTAGCTAGGATGGACTCCCAGCTTCCTTCACTCAGGCCCTTCTCTAGGAAACTAAATGAACTCACAGTGACCAGCATGCTGGCTCTCTCAGCACTCTGACACTGTCCGCCAGGGTCATTTTGATATTGCCCACAATAATCCACCAGTCCCTGTTTGCAGCTTTCTGAACAGTCCTGTGCTCTTAAAAACATTACCCCTTCCCTGAGCAGTCTGCACTGATATTAGTGACACACTCCTGGTGACCTAGTCATGTAAGTGCAGAGGTGTAACCATCACTGGGGATGTTCCCCAAGGCAAGGTTGGGGCATGACATGTAAGGCCCCTTGGGGGGGGGGGGTCTAGAACCCAGGCCTGCAGAGCTATCAGGTAGCTGGCATTGCCTTGCTTACCACTGCCTATCAGCAGATGCACATATCCCACCTGAAGGGGTCTGACAGGTATCACATCAGCCTCCTGGTTTCTGATTGGTGCCCTGCCCTATATAAACTCAAGGGGCATTCCAGGAAGCATCTACATAACAGTGTGGATCCCCTGTATCACCTTTCCTGCTCCTTAGACCTCGGAGGGAACTTAATTTTTAACTTTACCACCCAACTCAAACTCTAATCCTTGGTACTGACCTTTCGCTGGAACCTAACTACACACTTCTCTGCTACTCAGCTTTGCTCTGGCTGTGACTCTGTGTTCCCAGCTGCCCTTGTTGGAAGCCTGGCAGTGCCATCTTTTGCCCCTGACATCCCCATGGCTGTAAATCCATCCGTTATGTCTTGCACGTTTCTAAGAGTCGCTGTCCCATGCAGCAGGAGATGATTAATGGCCCTACACGCTTACATGGCAGCGGCTCCCACTGTGGGTTTTCCAACTCCAGAATGATTTCTCGCTGCCCGGCAGCAAGCCGGCACTGCAAACTTCTACCTCAACTGCTTTCCAAATCCAAAAGTTCTGAGCCTCTGCTCACCATCCCACGCTGACATTATGATGTGATCGCCCGGAAATGGCACTCCACCGCCTGCAGCTGCTCCATGAATGCTCCGGAATTGGTTTTCACATGTTCCTTAGCAAACGGTCCTCAAAGAAATCCATATGCTCCCCATCATTGCAGTATTTCTTGTGAGTCTACAAATACAGGAAAATAGGTCTCTGCAGGCTCTGTGCTTCCGGCAGAGATGGTGGAAATGGAAAAATGGCGTGCTGGTTTGTGGGATTTTTTTAACATGCAAAAATTGTGGGATGTGGATGGCATTATGGGATGGAGAAAGTTGATTGCTGGAATCTTGATCCGTGGCTCTCAGAGACCTTTGTGCAAGTCATTTCTATCACAACACATGTGAAAATTTCCCAGAAGGCATTGGGCTGGGTAGCGCCATGTGGGACAGTGAAAGACACAAGCACTCCTCACACACAACACCAACACAAGCAGCTCACTGTGCATGTGCCCAAGCACGACACAAACTTGGACAGCTGTCCACGGACATGACTTGCATTGCCTGAAGTTGGTAGTGTAGGCTTGGCCACAGACTTCAATGCCACCAGCTACAACACACTGATAAGCAATGGGGCATTTATTCCCTGTAATCCCAGTGCTGTGGGGCAGCAACACACACCATTCACAGACAGACTCTCCAAGCCACCTGGTTCTGCAGCACTGGGCTGGATGTTGCAGGGGAAGGAACATTTGAGTATGATTCCTCTTCTGTCCTGTGCACACCTGCTGAAGACAAGCTTGCGGGTGGCATTTCAGGGCAGTTGATCCCGGCTTGAACCTTCAGGGCCAGAGGCAGCACTAAATGACCGATGAATAACAAAGCTTGAATCTCTTTGCAGCTGCAGGGTGGAGATTTGGGCACGTCTCACGTGGGAAAAGAAGTCTGCTGTAGCCCACGCACCCAGTCTCACCAGCCAATAATTCTCCAGCCCTCCTGGGTTGACAGAGATGGGGGTGGGTCTTTGACATTTGGGTCATGAAAGAGTCTAGCCCCAAAGGTGCAACTGGGGAAGGGTGAGAAAGGAACCCCAGCTCCCGGAAGAGAGGCAGGGGAAGTGTAAAAAGGAGATTTTCCCAAAAAAATGTTCATTAATTTCCCCACAACCCCATTAGCAGCTCATCTCCACCCCTCTCCCCAGTTCCTTATCACCATGCGACACTTTGATGCCAGTTTGTGGGATTTTTTTGAGTGCAAATATTATGGGATATGGATGGCATTATGGGACGGACCAAGTTGAATGCTGGTATCTCTTGGGGGAGGGGGAAATTAAGGCATGAATCTGTGCTCCCCTCCTCCTTCATCTTAGTCCTCTCCTCCCCACCTCTCAACCATGGGAATGGATTGAATGAGGCCTCCAGCCACTCCCGTCTCCACTGCCATCCCGCAGCTGTCTGGTGACTCTCGGTGGCCAGATGTGGTATCACCAGGGAAGGAGCTGGATGGGGGGATTTACTGGAACAATCAGCCCTCTCCATCACCAGCACACACCTGCTGGGTGTAGCAGTTCACCAGGATGGGGACATACCCTGGCACCTGCGGGGCAGAACCAGGCCAGGGACCGGCATGAGATGTGGGCAGAGAAGCAGCTGAGTGAATCCATCTTGCTGCCCGGGGTCCCCCAGGCTGGTGACAGCTGCCCAGGGCGGGGAGCGAAACAGCTCCAGGGTGGGCTCCCCCCTCCTAAGAATGATACGTCGCTGGTTTCCTCTTCTCTGCTATTTACGTCTCTTCTGCTCTCTCCGGCCTTTGCTTTCCTTTGGCCCTGGTCTCTGGTTCTTTCTTCCTCTCCAGTTCCCACCTCAGACCTCACGTCTGGCGCTGGCCAGCCTGGAGAGGGCCCTCCGCATAGCAATGAGATTGATTGACCCCTGTGACCCCAGCCGGGGAAAGGGCTTCTGCCAGGTCTCAGAGGTCACTAAGATGCTGACCATCAGTGGTTGCCACGGCGATGCCGCCATTCCCCTGAGGGGGCCTGTCCAGGAGTGTGGAGGGGCTGGTCAGCATGTCAGGCCAGTGTATTAGTGGGGCCCCCAGGAGTGGGCTAAATTCCGGGCCCCAGCCCAGAATCCAAATGGGTCACATCATTGCAGATGAAATTCATCCCCTGCTCCCACCCCCCATGGGACTAGCCTCCACCAGGAGAGGGCAAGAGAGGCTGGGGGGAGACCAGAGCCAGCAGGACCGAGAGAAAGGCAGGGAGAGAGGAAGCAGAGAAAGGAGAGAGACACAGAGAATTCGAATCTGCACAAAGCCGGCCCTTGTAAACGTGTGTAGAGTGAATGACAGCCCTGTGAAGCCACCAGCTCCAGCTGCCGTTAGCCACCAGCCCCTACACAAAGGGACACCAGTCGCTGGCTGTGCGGGCACTGTGGGAAGGGCACCATGCTGGGCCATTGGAGACCTGGCGTCTGTGAGTGAGCGGGGGGTGGCAAGTCATTGACCTTTGATCTTTTCTAGCCCCTTTGCAAACTTTCATTCATTCCCACCCACCCCCATCCCGCCCCAGGATGAGGGTCGCGGTGCTGTCCCTATTGTATTGATGGAAAAACTGAGGCACAGAGCAATGAAATGTCTCCCCCACTTCTGACCCAAAGCAATACAATCCTGTGTTAACCACCAGGCCGTGTTACCATTTTCCATGTGTGGCGGGAAGCCGCAAGCTTTCTGTGAGAACTCCTTCTGTAAACATTTCATAAGTTCCAAGAAAGCAAATAAGGCCCAGGTAAAGTCTCCAGCAAAAACTGTGAGCGGGGAGGTGAATGTCAGCTTTCCTCAGCACAAACCAGCCTCACAAACCAGCCTCACGCAGAGAGGGAGCAGACTGCTAGAGGTGCAAGGGCTGTTCCATAGCCACACAGGCAGCCAGGGACTCCCATGATGCATTGGGGCTGAGTCTGATGGCTGGTCTACCAGCCCTGGTCTACACTAGGGCTTTATTTCAAAATAACCCCCCTTAGGTTGAATTAAGAAGCGGCACGTCTACACTACCAAGCCTGTTATTTCGAAATAACAGGCCGCTGATTTTTAAATCTGTATTCCTGCTTTCCTCAGGAAACAATGCTAATTTCAAAATAGTTATTTTGAAATAACGGTAGTGTGGACGCTCCGGTGCAGCTATTTCAAAATAACAACTCCCCAGAGTCATTCAAACTACTTACTCCTCAGAGCATCCTGGGGCTGTAAGTCAAGGTAGTGCATCCACATTAACAGAGCCTGCCTCCGACTAATTCCGAGGCTTTCCCTGTAGCAAGGACATGCTCTTTCGATTTTGTTATTTCGGGAGTTTTTAAATCTATTTTAGTTATTTCAAAATCGTTTCCTAGTGTAGACATGCCCCCTGAGAGGTGGAGAGCCACGTTTTCAGCACCCAGCCTCTATTGTGACACCTGGTTCAGACAGCCTAACGTTCTTTGGAGAGTCGTCCTTATAAAGCTGCTGCTGCCTGCTGAGGGAATCGCACCTCTGGTGGGCGTAAAAAGGCCTCCCACAATGGCCCCATGAAGCCAGATTTCAGTCACTGCCGGCTGGGCCCTTCCACTGGGCAGGAGTCCCACGTACTGGGTTGGTACAAATCAAACTCACTCTCCCTGTCCCTGTCCAAGGTGTCTCACACACCAGAGCTTTGCTGGTGCCCGTCAGTCGCAGCCCTCAGACTCCTACAGTTCCAGTCTTGCCCCCTTCCCCACATACCCATTTCTTCCAATGCCCCTCAATCGTGACACCAGGGCTCCCCGGGGCTCATACCCACAACTCTGCTGATGCCTCTTGGTCTCAATCCTTAGCTGCCTTATTTTCCTGCCCTAGCCTCCCCTAGTTCTGGGCTCCCACAGGCAGCCCCTTGAATCTGAACTGCTGCACCCCCTGCTATTCAAATCCTGCACCTCTCTCCCATGTGGCCCCTCCTGCCAAACAATGGGACCAACTCCCAACGGACCCAGCCGAGACCCCTGCCCTTGTGTCATTGGTGCACAGTGCCACATCTGAGCCAAGCAGACCAGCTCCTGGGCCCCAAGCCTGCCGAGATGGAGCGAAAGTCCACGCTGCTATTTGGAAGCGCCCCTCCTTTCCCACCAAGAGAAGAAGGGTGCAAGTGAGTCTTTCCCCCTGTTCATTAGTGGGTCAGTGCAGCAGGATTCACCCTCACTACGGCCTGGATTGATCCCTGTCTCCTGGTGCTAACAAGCCCCATCACCACATTTCCGCCTGGCTCTGGCCTCCTCCTCTCGCTCCGGCCTCCTCCTCTCGCCGGGACTCTTTTCTTTCTTAAACGCTCTGCAAACATCTGGTGCCCTAGTTCCCCCCCTTTGACCTTTCCGCCTGACCTCCCGCCACAGCCTTCCCATTTGAGCCTCCCCCGGGTAGGAAAGAAGATGTTTGGAGTGAGATCATTAGGATCCACCTATTCACTAGCGCCTGGCTGCCACGAGCCACTCGCTGCTGCGGGCAGAGCTGAGGTCAGCAGGGGAAGGGGACGCATTCAGCACCAGGGGGCCTGCACCCAGCCTCTCCCTCTGACTATGGGGCAGCTCCCAGCTACTCCAGTCCCAGCCTCACCCAGCAGGGGGTGCTGGAGTGACCACTGGGCATCTCCCAGCTAGTCCACTTACCTCATCCCTGCTACACAGCAGGATGGGGAGTAGGAACCCCACACAGGCTGACCCTGGCTTCACCAGCCCTGGATCACCAGGAGGGGCGTTAGGCTGATCAAAGCCGGCTGGGGAGAAGCCGGGTCTTCATAAAGCAAGGCGCAGAGTGCTATGTGAAAAAGATCAGGGAGGGAGCAGATGTTTCATCTTGTGGGGATAAGGGCTGAGAGCCAGGTCTAGAGCGGTCTGGGGAGCCATGCTCTGACAGGAAAGCGGGAACAAACTTTGTGGGCGTGAGCTGGAGCCCGGAGAAGGAGGGTGGGGAGCCCAGGGTGGAAGCCCTGGAAGCTGAGGGAGGAACCACCCCTTGGGTCAGGTGAATCGGGGTGACTGCTCTGGGCCTCATGCTTTGGGGTGCGCAGTGCTTGAGGGGGCCCATAGGCCAGCGTGATAGGTTGGCACAGTCAGTCCTGGAAGATGGATCCATCACTTCTGCAGGGTCGGCCATCGTGTTGGCAGTTGGCAGAGACAGCACCCAGCTCAGCCACTGTGGCCCATGGCAGGTGCCTGGCCCTGGCATGGGCCCTCAGGAGGGGGAAGGGAAGTGAGGGTTATGGCCACAGACGGCTCCATCGGCAGCTGCCCACACGTCCCGTTCCACAGACGTGTCACGAGGCGGCTTCCCGGAGCGCTCCTGCAGCTCTGCCTGTCCGCACCCGGCTGCTGCACGAGGGGCAGGGCTCCGGGCAGGGGCCGCGCTGTGCATGGAGGGGCTGCACAGGGAGTAGGGGGAGGGAGAGCTGGGGCTCTGGGTCAGGTGACAGCCTGGGTGGAAATGGTCCCCACTGGAGCCCGTTAGCCTGAGGCGGGGGGCAGCCGGGGTCTCTGGAGCCTCCACAGGACAGGAGAACATGGCTGGCCTTTGGGATAAAGAGCTGCAGGCCGAGCCATGTGCTCCAGAGCCCGTGACTTCGCGTTCCCAAGCCTAAAACTCCTCAGAAGCAAAGTGGCTCCCGCGACTGGGCCTGCATCACAGCGACAGTCTGGGCTAGTGCAGCAGGCCCCATGGCCCCTGGGCCGGCTCGGACCCGGGCACCACCAGAGTCCGGAGCCCGTGGACAGGGCAGCAGCCATGAGCCATCCAGATCCCAGGACGGGGGGCAGGGGAGAGATCGGCCTGTGCCCTACAGGGAGCATCCAGGTTCCTGCACCAGCAGAGCTAGCCAGGAACTGGGGCAGAGCTAAGGGGTCATGCAAGCCTGGTCATACCAGCTGGGGGGGGGGTGATCATTCCTGCCCCATGCAGGCTGGGAAAGATATCTGGGGCGGGGCTGGGAGGGATAGAGGTGGATGGGGCAGAGGGGGAGCAAGCTGGAAGGGGGGGGGAGCCCTCCAGTCCAAGGGAGCAGGTGCAGGCCTATTTCTGGGGGCCCACTGCCCCCTAGTGGGTGAGCTGTGCATTGGTACGTTCCCTGCCCAGCTTCTGCTCTCTGACCCCTTTGCTCCTGGTGAGCCCCCCCCCTCGCCTCAAGCTCCTGCCCCTCAACTGCCTGCCCATGGCTGGTGCCCAAGCAGCAACCCCAGGCCGGGGGGGCATGCGGGAGAGCAATCCTGGGCACAGGCAATCCCATCCAGGCCAGGGTGGGTGTTGGGGTCAGCGGCCTGGTTGGAGCTGCCTGGCTGAAGGCCTAGCCTCCGGACAGGGCCCAGCTCTCTGCTGGCAGCAGTCTGCATCACACCAAGCAGCCCCTCCCCAGCCCATGGAGACTGAGAGCCACTGGGCTCCGGTTCCCAGCTTCTGCTCCCAGCGCTGCCCCTGAGCTCTAGTTCCTGGTGTCTGCTCACAGCACTGACCAGGCGCATCTGACCTCCTGCCAAACTGTCTCCTGCGCCAACCACTAGGCATGACTGCCCGCATGCCAGTCTCCGACACCCCCAAGAGTTTGGCCCAATGCCCTGCCTATGGCTCAGCTCTCACCACCCGAGACCAGTGTGATGGGCCCTTTGTGGGACTCTGGTCCAGCTAAAGGGGTCCCTGCTTCCACCCCACACACCAGCCAGTTCCCGCTGTGGGCTCTGGGTGCCTTTGGGCCAGGTGGACCCAGGGTTTGAGCAAAGGAGTCCCAGGCAGAATCCAGTAGCAGGCCCAGGGAGCTAGCAGCAGCATAAGCCTCCGGCTCCCAGCCTGTCACAAACCAGGAATAATGCCATCTCCCTGCTAGCTGCACCACTCTCTGTTCCCTTCCAGCCGCAGCTGCGTCAGGCCCCGCTCGGCAAGTGAGCACCCACAAGGGATGACAGGAAAACTGATGAAACCAACTTGGTCCCAACAAAATGCCCCTGATCAAGCCCCAGAGCTGAGTTAAGATTGTGTTAAGAAAAGCAAGTCGGGAAACCAGCGAGCCAAAATGGGTGTGCTGGAAATGAGGCCTAAGTTGTGGATAAATTAACAATGGGCTGGGCTGTTCCATCCCCCTCCCTTGTGGGGCCCTCAAAGAATGAGACTTTAGGGCGAAAAACCGACTGGGAGAAAGGGGATCGACCTTCCCCATTCTGGCTGCTATTCCCTCCATTGCCTGGGACCCTAGACCTTCCTTGGCCTGAGATGTGTCCTAACTGGGCCAGGCCAGAGGGAGGCATCCAGACCATACCTCCAGTAACTTGGGCTGAACCTCAAACACCACCTGAAATGTGCAGCTTTCCTCCACCCCCTCCAACACACTCTGGGTGTGCCCTCTTCCTTCCCCGCCTTATTTCTCCTCTTTCTTTTCTCTCCCTTTGCCTTCTGGTTAATCAAAGTCTGGCTTAGCCGGCCAACGTGGCATCTTTTGCAACCCTGCTGTGACCAGAAAGAGGTAAATAAAAGTAATGCCCTAAATCAGCAATGGGCAACCTAGGTTAGTGAGTAGACTGCATGAGTGGCCTTCCTTTGTCTCAGTGGGCCACACGATTGTCATAACAAGATGGTCTTCTGGGATAGGGGAGTTTTGCTAACTTTAGTAATGCCCCCTTCCTTCTGTGCTGGCTTCAGACCTGCATGGCTGGGGAACAGCGGCTGCTGGCCAGGAACCCAGCTCTGAAGGCAGCGTCACCCCCAGCAGCCACTCTGAAGAAAGCTTGGTATGGTATCACCAGCCTTATTTCTGCACTATTGCTGGTGGCAGTGCTGCCTTCAGAGCTGGGGGGCATGGTATGGGGGGAGGGTGTTCTTCACTGGTGGGGTGGGATCGTCACTGTCAAAAATATTTTCCAAGCAAAAGCTCTCAGAGAACCCCTGTTGGAAAAGCTCTCTCCAGCTCCAGGCAACCTGGGATGGCATTAAAACAAACCCCTTAAACTGTACTGTTCAAAGGCGTCCCCTGTTTTCCCTTTTCTGTATTCTTAGCAAAAGGTTGGCGGGATGGGAGGGGGCATTTGTCCCCAACGAGCAGGCGAACCTCAGTAGAGCCGTTTAATGGCGCACCATTTCAGGGTCACGTTAACATCTTGCAGTGAGGAGGTGAAGGAGCTGCTGGGTGGGGAGTCACTGGTGCTGATGCGTTGGGGTGGGGCAGTTCCCCCAGAGCACTCAGCCTTCCCCATGGGAGCTCTACTCGACAGACATGTGCAGAGGGGAGGGAGTTCTTCCGCAAACCCCATCCCTAGAGAGCAGGCCAAGAACTGTCCCTCAACCAAGGGGGCAGGAGGATCTTTCAGCAGTTATCCTTGGCCTGCACTTGTTAGCAACATAAGAACTGCCCCCGGATCAGATGCAGGGTGAGTACCCTGGTGGTAGCGGCTAGTACCAGCTGTGCTAGATGCAGCATAATGTAGAGCGGGGTTGCTGTGTGCTGTTGAGCAGCTGCTGCGTTCCACCCCAGCGATGGCTGCTTTTCAGTCATGGGATCTGTGATTCCTAGATACGCTTCATATCTAGGAGTCCTCAGGTTGCGATCTGACTAGCTGTAACCCTTTGACCCCTGTTACTTCTTTAATAAGAAATATTGGCAGGGAATACAAATTCTGCTCAAGCCGGGTGTAAGGAGCTGTGACAGGGTGTCTTCACCCAGGCCTGGGAGAGGGCTGGAGCGGTGGAGCCAGCAGCTGTGGCAGATATTAGCCAATTAGGGCCCAGCTGAGGCTCTAAATAAATAAAGGCTCCTGAAGGGGAGGAGAGACATGGACTCACTCTTGTTCCATCTGTAGAGCAGGAGGGATCTGGCTGCTAGGGAAACTAGAGGCTTCCTGACACAGGGAAGGGGGTTCTGCAGGGGTTTGTTTTGGGACTGGTTCTGTTCAGTATTTTCATAATTGATTTGGCTATTGGCATAGAGAGTGCACTTATTAAGTTTGGGCACAGATGATACCAAGCTGGGAGGGGTTGCAAGTGCTTTGGAGGATAGGGTCATAATTCAAAATGATCTGGAGAAATGGTCGGAGGTAAATAAGATGAAGTTTAATAAGGACAAATACAAAGTGCTCCAATTAGGAAGGAACAATCAGTTTCACACATACAGAATGGGAAGTGACTGTCTAGGAAGGAGTACCACAGTAAGAGATCTAGGGGGCATAGTGGACCACAAGCTAATTATGGGTGTGTCTAGACTACATCCCTTTTTCGGTAAAAAACTGGGCTTTTTTGGAAAAAAAACAGCAGTTTAGACGGGGATCTTTTGAAAATAAAACCCTTTTTCGAAAGATCCTGTATGCCTCAAAAAATGAGGTTTACAGGATCTTTCAAAAAAGGGTTTTATTTTTGAAAGATCCCTGTCTAAACTGCTGTTTTTGGGGGAGGGTCGAAAAAGCCCTGTTTCGGGAAAAAAAGCGGCAGCCGCCATTATGCAAATGAAGTGTGGGAAATTCAAATTCCAGCTTCATTTGCAATATCGATGTGCCTAATTTACATCCCTTTACTGAAAAAGGGATGTAGTCTAGAGATACCCTATGAGTCAATAGTGTGACACCACTGCAAAAAAAGCAAATGTGATTCTGGGCTGCATTAACAGGAGTGTTGTGAGCAAGACACGAGAAGCCATTTTTCCGCTCTACTCTGTGCTGATTACGTCTCAGTTGGAGTATTGTGTCTAGTTCTGGGCACCACATTTCAAGAAAGATAGAGAGAAATTGGAGAAGGGCCAGAGAAGAGCCACAAAAACGATTAAAGGTCTAGAAAACATGAGCTATGAGGGAAAACTTGTTTCTTTTAGAAAAGGGCTTGTTCAGTTTAGAAAAGACTGAGAGGGGACATGAATGATAGCAGTTTTCAAGTATCTAAAAGGGTGTTACAAGGAGGAGGGCCTCTGATAATAGAACAAGAAGCAATGGGCTTAAATTGCAGCAAGGGAGGTTTAGATTGGACATTAGAAAAAACTTCCTGTCAGTGTTGTTAAACACTGGAACAAATTGCCAAGGGAGGTTGCGGAATCTCCATCACTGGAGATATTTAAGAGCAGGTTGGGTAGACACCTGTCAGGGATGATCTAGGCAGTGCTTGGTCCTGCCGTGATGACCTCTCAAGGTCCCTTCCAGTTCTAGTATTTTATGATTCTATGAAAGGCAGGCAGAGCTGGGGAAGCTCTGGCCAGGCAAGCTCCCAGGCTGCAGAGCCTGAGGCAAGGTCTGAGGCAGGAGGGCAGCTGGGACAGGTAAAAGGCAGCAGGTCCACTGAGGAGTTGCCATTTCAGACAGCAGTTTGGCCCTGTGGCAGCGGCTAGATGAAGACTGGCAGTGGGTTACTGAGGCAAGATCGGTATATGAGTTTGGGGATTCCCAGAGGGGGAAGACCCCAGAGTGTGGGGCTCTGCGGCAGGGAAGTACATAGAGGGGAGGATGCCATGGTCTGAGCGGGACATGGTGGAGGAAAAATAGGTAACAATGGGCGTGACACCAGGCAGAAGGGAGCAGTCCAGAGCTGAAAAGCTACTTCCCAGAGTGTCTAGTGCTCATAGCGGTGAGTTGTGCCGTGTTACAGGAGCACACTGGCCCTCAGCAAAGTGATCAGATGTGGTCAGTCCAGCCAGCAGCACCCCTGCACTAGTGATCAGAGACTGTGCAATGGGGCCTCCAGGAGGAGGGGTTCATGAGGTTACTGAGGGCAGAAGAGGAGCAAGGGTGAGAAAAATTGGCAATGGAGGGGACAACCTTCACCATCCTGGCTGCTAACCCTAGACCTTCATCCTCTTGAGATCTGTCCTAGCTGGGCCAGGCCAGAGGGAGGCACCCAGATTCCTTCACAAGGAGAAGGAGCCCTGGGTGAGAGGCTTGCTGGCATCCCTGTCCAGCAGCCAAGAGCTGCCCCAGTGCCATCCTTTCCTTTCCCCTGGGGGAGCATCCCCCGGTGCTAGCAGGCAGTCATGCTACAGAGAGACGTTCCCAGTACCCCAGCCTGGCCAACGGGCCCATCGCCCCAAGATCCCAGCACTGGGGGACATAATGGAATCAGAGTGGACGGGACTGGGAGGCAGGGGAGGACTGGTTCTGTGACCACATGGGCAGCTGTGGGGGATTCCCAGCTGGAGGAGACGTGCCCACGCTGCCTGGCTGGAGCGGATGGGCTAGACATGGAAGGTAGCTCCAGGCGCACCCGGAGCTGGAGGGACTTGCCATCTGAGGACGTGTCCAGCTGAGACCAGCCAGCCAGTCCTGCCGCTCGCACTGCCGTGGCTACGCTGCATGGTGAGTGTGCTAACTCAATGAGAGCCAGGATGTTTCATCAAGCCATGTAGACCGACCTTGCGAGTCCCAGAGCCGCCAGCCCGTACGGGGAGGCACAGCCACTGACCCATACAGCCAGCTCTACACGGCAATGAAAGACCCATCAGCTGACTCGTGGTCACACTTGGGCTGGGGATGGAACCAGGATGCTGGGACCCACCCCCCTTGCCAGGTCCCAGAGCTCAGACTCCAGTCCAGGCAGTTTTACAGCCCTGGCAGCTGCCCCGGGTGTTTAATCGCCCTGTGGAGGTAGCCAGAGCAACTTGCCTTGGAGGGGGGGTGGGGGGGGCGAGTTGGCAGGATGCCATTCCCAAGCAGAGCCACCAGGTGGTGCAACAGGCCCGGTTGCAGCTGATGACGCCTGGATTCAGGGCCGACCCATCTCTTCTTGCCCCCCACCCCACCCCCGATGTTCCCTGGGCCAAGCGACCAAGCCAGACCCCCAGCTCTCTTCAAACCCTTTCCCATCATCTGGAAAGGGACCTTCCCCACTGGGGTCTCCACCCAGCTCCCAAGCCACAAAACCCAGCAGCGTGGCTGGCATGGCCCGCTCAGCTGAGAGGCCCCGGTTGGACGACTGCCCCCTCTCAGGCTGGGCATCAGGGTGGGGAGCAGCCAGCAGGAAGCTCGACCGTCATGGGACCCTAGAAATGTCAGGCTGGAAGGGCCGCGAGAGGCCCCTGTGCTGAGACAGGACCGAGGAACTCGACACCCTCCCCGACAGGTGTCTGTCCAGCCTCTTCTGAAACACCTCCAGTGACGGGAACACCGCAGCCTCCCTGGGATGCCTGTTCGGGAGCTTCATGAGCCTCAGCGTTAGAGAGTTTCTCCTAATTTCTAACCTAACATCGCCCTTGCTGCAGAGTAAGCCCCTCACGTCTTGCCCTGCCTTCTGCGGGCACCAGGAAGAAGCCGACAAACCAATTGGAGAGAGTCCAGCAGAAGGCAGTGGAAATGATGAGGGGGCTGAGGAACATGAATTAGGAGAGGCTGAGGGAACTGGGTTTATTTAATCTACAGAAGAGAAGAGGGAGGGGGATTTGAGAGCAGCCTTCAACTACCTGAGAGGGGTTCCAAAGAGGGTGGAGGGAGGCTGTTCTCAGTGGTGGCAGATGGCAGAACGAGGAGCAACGGTCTCAAGTTGCAGTGGGGGAGGTCTAGGTTGGATATTAGGGAAACTATTTCCCTAGGAGGGTGGTGAAGCACTGG
Organism: Pelochelys cantorii; assembly: GCA_032595735.1. Classification (NCBI taxonomy): domain Eukaryota; kingdom Metazoa; phylum Chordata; order Testudines; family Trionychidae; genus Pelochelys; species Pelochelys cantorii. Next base: position 3,736,232 of record CM064354.1, read on the forward strand.
GATGGGTTCCCTGGGGGTTTCAAAGACCAGCCCTGACAAAACCCTGGCTGGGATGATTGACTGGGGCTGGTCCTGCTTTGGGCAGGGGGTTGGACTCTATGACTCCTGAGGTCTCCTCCCACCCTAATCTCCTATGATTCTATGAATAAATCACTTTCCCCGTAACATATTTGAAGGGTGGTATCAGGTTCCCCCCTCAGTCGTCATCTCTTCAGACTAATCATGCCCAGCTTTTTACCCCTTCCTCACAGGCCAGGCTTTTTAAATCTCTGATCACTTCTGTTGCCCTTCTCCAGACTCACCCCAGCTTGGGCACAGCTTTTCTAAAGTGTGACCCCACAACTGGATCTAGCACTCCGGTCCCCAGGCTGCCCAAACAGCATTGCCCACCCCACCTCGTTCATGCACTGGATAGCGAGAGCGAGGGGCCATTTGGCTTCCGTGGCTGACCCCTAAGGGTCACGGGGTCAGTTGGTTGAAGGGGGCAGCATTGAATTAGCCAGGCTGCGGGAGTGAGCATACAGCCAAGAGCTGGAGAAAGAATCACCTCTGAAATGTGCACATCAGCACAGAAGGCCAGGCTGCCCAGAGCTCAGAGCTGGATTCTAATGTGCTCAGAGTCAGCACCCTGGGGCCTGATTTGCAACAGAGTTCAGCCTCCAAGGGGGCCCCCTGAGGGAACAAGCTTTTTGGAGAACCTGGTCCCTAGAGACAAATGTCCCCTCCTTTAGATCTCTGCACCCCCACCGGAGCCAATGGGCCTGATCCTTTTTCCCCCAAGGAAGGGGAGTTAAATCAGGAGCCAGGGCATTGATCTCCATAGAACTGCGGCGGTGTAAATGCAGCAGAAGTGAGCCAAGGGTGCAGCCTTGCCTGAAAGCTGGGGGGAACATGCCGCTGGGACAGGCGATCTGATTCGTGTCCTGCCTTCAACCCAGCACTGGGACAGCACCTTCTCTGTAGTTAACCCTTTATCTGGTATTGTTCCAGTCCATGCTGCCCTGGTCCTGGCCAGGAGCGAGGCAGAATTAAACTGTTTGAAGGATACTGGCTCTGTCCAGAGTTCCTCTCAGGGGGAAGAGGGGCTGGAAAGCCAGGACAAGTTACAAGGAAGAATCCAGACTTTGAGGAGCTTATTTGAACTGAAGCCTGGAGCCTGATTCTGCTGCATTTCCCCCCAGTGTAAGTCAGGAGTAACTGCGGTGAAGTGTCGGGAGTTGCCACTGATCTCCAGGGCTAGTGAGTTGGGTTGAGCCAGGAGAATAGCGCCAGCTAATTGAGTCCTTGGGAATGCTGGAGCAAAGGCGTCTAGGCCAGGCCCCCTCCTGCTAGTGGCCCAGGGCGGGAATCACTTGCCGGGCCTCCCTGCATCTCCACAGCCTTGCCCCAGGGGCAGTCCCAGGGCAGAGTGGGTGTAAGTGCTCTAGCTACTCCAGCAGCATGTCATGCCCCACCATTCACTCCCCGTGCACCCAGGCACATGCCTGCCCGTGGGACCAGGTGATGGAGAATCAACCCCACCCATGTAGCGGGAGATCAGCGTGTGTCCCCCCTCCCCCCACAAAGAGGTGTGGAGTGCAGGTACCCTGGGAACTGCCTGCTGCATCTTGACTCCTGCGCTGTTGCTGCCCAGCAGCTTGCCCTTCCCTCTCGCCCAGCCAGCAGTGATGTCAGCACGCGGTGCCTGGCTCAGTCGCTGCTCTTGTTGACACTGGGGCTGCTGTCCTGGGGCTGCGGAGGGTGAGCTGGGGTTTGTGATTTGCAAGCCCTCAGTTCCATTTCCCACGCCGGGACCGGGCGCTCTCAGAGCTGCAGTCGGCTCTCAGCGGGGCTGGCAGAAATCCAGACTCACGCCCCTGGCGTTGACTCCAGACTCATGCCGGGGTCCCTGAGAGCAGGATGGGCTCTCTTGGGCTTCCCAAAGTGGGCGCAGCCCAGAAGGGACGCCCCAGCACTGCTGCTCTGGCACATTCCTGGAACAGCGGTGGAATCCAGGGAGCACAAGCGACGGGTTGCTCTGAGATCCAGTGTCAGCGCTGGGCAGAAGGCAGCTGGCGTGGTGGTCCCCCAGAGACAGGGGTTACATTCCGCCTGCTGCTGCCTGTCTCGGACGCCAGCCGGGTGGAAGTTGATTCAGCACCGCTGGAGGCACGGAGCGGGAGCATCGCGCAGGCGTCTCTCTCGGACGCTGCAAGGGGCGTGCCGCTGGCTGCGCCACACCCTGGCACCCATGCAGGGGGAGTGCCGGCCCCAAAGCCTTACACAGGGGAGGGGCCTGGGAGAAGTTTCCATGTCACCAGCCTCGCCCCTGGATGTGGCTGCGATGCCCTGATGACCGCAAGGGAGCTGCGCCCGCTGGTGCAGCTAACAACCTGTGATCACCAACCCTGTGGGCGTCCCCTGCACCCAAACAGCCTGCCACCCAAAACAAGCTCTCCAGGGTCTGTTTTCAAGGGCAGCGAGGGCTAGTGGTTCTAGCATGGGGCTGGGGACGAGGCACTGCTGAGTTCTGACAGGCTACGTCTACACTGCTGGTTTTGCCAGCAGTGAGTATGCAGATGAGGCACAGATTAGCATATTGCCATGCCTCATTTGCATAATTTATGTGAGCCATTTTTGCGGGTGGGGGGAGTAGTGTGGACCCTAGTAGTAGCAAAAACCCTGTTTTCCGCAAGATCCTTATGACCCTCCCGGAGGCAAAACCGGCAGTGTAGACAAAGCCACACTGATTCCATGGCTGGCCTCAGGCGAGGGACTCCCCTGCACCTCCCTCGGCCTTGATTTCCCCATTTATATGCCCTGCAGGTGGGCACAGTGATCCTGGGGCTGTGCCTTTCGGGACGGAGCATCTGGGCCAGGCGCTGTGACGCTCTCGCGCTGCCCGGCCAGTTGACCTGGGCAGAATAAACCAGATCTCGAGCGAGTGCCTTGAGAGGCCATCAATGGGCAGGCGGGGGCTCCCAGACAGAGCCAGCCCGTGTGCAGCCATTACCCTGGTGCAGCATGGGTGCAGGGGCTGGTCGGGAGCTTCAGCTGTCCAGCAGAAGGAAGAGCAGCAGCGGGGCTGCTCTGTCTCTGGCCCACAGCATCATGTCCTTACTGCAGCTCCACTTGTCCATGCCTGGCCTGGGGGGAGGCCAGGCACAGGAGAGAGCAGAGGCTACCCCAGGGCCATCTCCGCTGGCCACCAGTGTCTGTCCGCAGGCCCCCTTGCTGGGCCCTGGGGCTCAGCCCCTGGCTGATTGTTCAGGGTGGGAGTCCCAGCACACCAGCCCCTGTGCTCTGCCCCTGGGGGAAGCTCTAACCAGCCCGGGTCCCCACCTTTCCTCCAGTCACATGCGATGGCTTTCGCCACAACACACCTCCCCGCCAACGCCACTCCCCTGTGCCCTGCCAGCTCAGCACATGGGTGGGGCGCCCTGGGCAGCCCTGGCTGGCTCCGGGCCTCCTTGAGAGCACCGGGTGGGCATCCCCCACTCACAATGTGGCTGGGATGTCGGCCCCAAAGCGTTACGTGGGGTAGGGAGCCGGGGAGACACGACACCCCAGTGACTCCGATGGCCAAGGATCCACTGGCAGAACCAAGGCTGTGAACACCCAGGACACCCGCTCCTTTCTCTGCAGAGCCGGACTAGCCACGCCGGGGCCTCATGATACCCACTGACCTGCTGCTTATGGGGGAGAAGAGAGGTCCATCCCATTGGGCATGGATCCATGGCGGGTTTGTACAGAGCTAGGGATTAATGCCAAGGCCGTACTCACAGGTTCAAAGCCCTTCATTAGTTACCCACCCCTGCCCCATGTCACACAAGGGATCCAGGATTCTGTCTGGGGGCTCGGTGGGGCTCCGAATGGGGCAGGGCAGCACCACACACTGGCACTGCCAAGGGGGAGAGCGAGAAGGAGAAAATGGCAGGCAAAGCGGCAGCGCTAGCAGGGCTCCTACGCCTTTAATATAATGCAGCAAAATTAGCAGCTCTGCAGTCATTAATATGCAAAAATGCAAATCAGGAGGTAATTAAGCTGCAGCCCTCCGGAGGATATTTCCATCATAATGAATTCTATTGTCAGGGAAAGAGCAGCCAGGCGGATTTATGTTGCTTCCATGAATATAAAGTATGAACATCAAAGGCTTGTCCTTCCTGCCTGTTCTAACCATGCTGCCTGGGCAGGGGCACAAGGCAATGCCACCCCAATTCCTCCAGACCCCCAGCCCGGGCTGCCCCCCAATAAGACAAAGTGAGAGCCAGACACCTGCCGCAGGGGAGAAAATATTCTCTCTGCCCCCTCTTCCTCCCCGCCCTGCCCCGCCCCGCCCGCGGCCCCGCATCCCCACCAGCAAACCCGGACAAACACAGACGCTGCCGTTCTCCGAGCCGAACCTCTCAGAACGAAGCCAAGATGGAGGCATGGGATTGCCAGGTGGGGGGAAGGGGCGTAAGTCCGGGTGTGTCTGTGCCGGAGGAGGGAAGCTCCGGAGGGGGCAGCCTCCCCACAGAGCAGTGCGGGGCAAATAACCTGGCTTGTCTGAAGCTGGGGCTTGAGACACTTCTGACCAGGGTTCTCCTGTGCTCACTGGGCCCAGCGCTGGAGCCCTGAGCATCCCTGCCAGCTCTGCCCTCGAAGTGTTTCAGGGTGTGTGTGTGGGGGGGGCATTCTTGGGGTGTGCCCGTGTCAAGAGCACGTGGCGTGCGTGTACCCGGGTTTCGGGGGGGCGGGCTAGGTCTGAGGGGGGAAGCAGGCCCCGCCTCCCTCATTCCCAGCCGGACGCACGCCCCAAGCTCTGTGTGTCTGACTCTGCAGATCCAGGCTGGAGGGGTGTCAGCAGCTCAGCCAGCGGCTCTGGGTCTAGGGGCAGTGGGCGGGTGAGTTCCGGGGCCTGTGACGGGCTGGCGGTCCAACCGGAGGATCATAAAGGGCCCTGCTGGCCTTGACGTCTATGAGTCTACGTCTGCTGAGTCGCACTGAGCACCCATGAGCCGGGGGGGAGACAGGGTCCTGCTCTCCACAGCTGGATTCGCCATGCTCGGTGAGCCCCACGTGGACGGTCCCAGGCCCCCCCGCCTGCCCCTCCGCCCGCGCACACACAACACTCCAGTCGCTTCCCCGCATGCATGTGGGAGCCAACCCTGGCTCACTGTATGGTGCCCTCCCAGGCCTGCTTCAGCCATGGCCCAGCCCTGTGAGCCATGCCGAGGGCTAGTCTGCTGCGGGGGCGGGGGGGGAGGGGGTTCCAGGACAGTGCTGAGGGCAGCTCATGGGCTCCAGCCCCGTTCCCAGGGTTTCCCAGCCGTGGCAGTGGGGAGGCAGGTCGGGAATCGTGGCTCGCTCGCAGGCCGGATGGGAGGGTGGAAGACCCCTCGGCCTCCTTTAGCTCACAGCCTCCCAGAGGCCAAGATGCTTGTTTTGCCCCTCCCTCCACAGGACTCCAGTCCCGTGGCTTTGCCACCCGTGGCTGTCTCTGACCAGCTCACCCCCCAGTAGGGTTGCCAGATGGTTTCAACAAAAATACTGGATGCACTTGACATGACATCACGATCGACATTCCATCTGATCTAGGAAAGACCGGACAGTTCTATTTTCTCAATTTGTTTCCCGAACAGAAAGCTCCAGTACTGGACTGTCCAGTTCAGAACCGGACACCTGGCAACCCTACCCCCCATGTGCGAGTGACGCTGAGGGGCCAGTTTACCACAGGGGCCCAGTGCCCAAAAGGCTCCTGGTTATTGCTCCGGCCCATTGGCAACATCCCAGCAGAGCTGAGTAACACACTGGGTTTCTGTCACAGAGCCCCCAAATGGCCCTCTGGGGAGATCACCTGTGGCGGCGCATCGGGGTCCCCCAACTCCTGCCCCCCTGTAATGGCACGGACAGACTCCACCAGCCAGTAGAATAGAGGGAGTTTATTGCTTCTCCAGGATACAGCACAGCACAGATGTCATCTGGTTACAGGAACTGGGCCTAGGATGCCTCAACCCCCCTTGAGATGGGGGAGACTGGGCCCCTAAATTCCAGCCCCTTTCCCTAGGCCATCTCCTCCATGATCCCAGACAGAAACTGCCCCTCTCTTCTAGCCCTGTCCCCCTTGCCAGGCCTGGCCTCGCCCCCTTCCTTTGTTTCTCTCCCTGGGAAGTAACTGGTCGGACCAGTTGAGAGACCCTTGCATAATGACTCATCCCCTGTCCTGCTGGGCCGTGCTTTGTACAAACAGCCGTCAGCGGGGGGTCACTCACAGCCCACCGCCCAGCATAGCAACCACACTACGTCACAGCACCCGATTGTCTCCTCCCCTCGTGCCATCATCTTCGCATCCCACCAGGGCGGGGGAGCCATCAGCACGCCTGGGATGCCCCTCCCACTGCTAGCCCCGGCTCCGCACACAGGGTAACAGTCTACTGCTGCAGCCGGCTAAGGGGCGGACTCTTGGCGCGCCAGTGGTTCAGTGTCTACTTCGGTGCTGGGTTCAAGCCCTAACAAGAAGGCCGTCATGCCCACAGGCACGTTCTATGGCGCCGAGGCCCCGGTTTCCAAAGGGGCAGGCCACCCGCGCCACAGAAGGCAAATGCTGAACCGGCTGCCGCCGCAGGTCTGCTAGCTCAGACTGAGCATCCCCATGCAGCTGGATAGAGATGGATGAAGGTTTCGGGGGGCCCTGCCCCCTCCCCACTCCTTTCCCCTTCTGCCTGTGGCCCCGCCAATGGCCTCATGGGCCTCCTTTATCCCCCCCCCAGCACTGCAGCCCTGCAACCTGCTCCTTCCTCCCCCCACAGCCCCAAGCTCCCCCTGCCCCGAGTGCCCCAGGGCTGCAGCAGGGAGTGAGGTTGCCCCACGCCTGGGGCCACTGCCCGAGTCCAGGCCCCAGGGCTCCCCCACCACCCAGCACTTCTGCCCGTTTTCCAGGGCACGGTCCCCATTGGCCCAGGAGCTAATCCACCACTGACACTGGAGGTTACGTTCCCATTGACTGGATCCGAGCGTGTGGCCTATCAGGGGGCATTGCTCTCTCTCTCCCTGAGGGGTTCCGGGCCCCCTCAAGCGGCAGCTCCCTGCCCTGCCAGGCTCCCCCCGCTCCCTCCCCCAGCCCCGCAGGAGTCGGATCTGCCTTGCGTGCCCCCAGGTTTCCCCTCACTGGAGAAGGGCTTGCTCACAGACTCAGACACAAAACCAGAACAGTGTCACCGCGCCCTGCCACGGCCCCGCGGCTGCCTCTCTCCTTTTCGCCACTCGGCGACAAGATCAAGCAATTGAAATATGCACCTTGTGCTTCCGTGTCAGTGCCTAGTGCGTGGAGCCCAGCAGACAAGCCACAGTCCCTGTGCTGCTGGACGTGGTGCTGACCTCGCCGGCGCGGGTTGGGTGGCCTGATGTAAAATCAGGCAAATGACCAGATGAGTCGATGTTTGCTGAGGAGTCCAGAAGTGACAGCAGGTGGGGGCCCCCGTGTGCGGCTCTGGCAAGATCTGGCTGAGCTGTAGCAAAAGCCAGCAGGGAGCTATTTGAAAGAGCTGGCGGGGGCCCGGGTTGCAATAGGACCAGACCTGTAAGAAATTGTACGTTTCTTTCACCGCTTCCTAGGACTAAAATCTCCACGTATCCCCAGGACTATGGGGTGCCCTAGGCCAAGGGGTTTCAAACTTTTTTTTCTCAAGACCCAGTTGAAAATTGTTGCTGCTGCGACCCAGTGTAATTTGACTGGGGTGGGGACTCCGGGGTGGGGCTGAGGATGACAGCCTGGGGCATAGGAGGGGGCTCTGACTTTGGGGGCAGCTCTGGACTGGGGCAGGAGGGACTTACCTTGAGCAGTTCCCGGGCAGCGGGGGGGCTAAGGCAGCTTCCTGCCTCTCCTGGCACCACAGACCAGGCTGTGCCCCAGAAGCAGCCAGCAGCAGGTTCCCAGCCCTTGGGAGTGTGGAGCTAGTGCTTGGGGCAGGGACAGTGCACGGAGCCCCGTGTGCCGGGCCTGCTGCCTGTCACTTCTGGGGCACAACACAGCCTGCAGTGCCAGGGCAGGCAGGAACCCTGCCTTAGCACCCCTCTGGTCACCCTGCAGCAGTAAGACCCAAGGCCTGACATTCCACCACCCAGAACTGGGCCACGACCCCTAGTTTGCAAACCACTGACCGTGTGCTGTGTATGGGCTCCGGCTGTCCCCAGCACCAGCCCCGGCCACCTGCCCCGGCTCAGCACTGGTCCAGCCACGCTCCCAACCCCATGCCCCAGCCGCCTCCTTGGCTCAACACCCAGCCCTCTCTCACCAAGCGGCAGCGAGCCGCCCTTGCAGGCTGGAGGATAAAGGCCACGTTTGGACAGCAGCGCTATTCGGGATACCGGAAGTACTCCAAAAGAGCTATTCGTGTCTTTAAATGCACCCGTTATTTCCAAGTAGATTTCGAAATAACAGGCGCGCTGTTCCGGCGTCCCTGTAACCTTCGTTCCACGTTCCGCTGTGGCAATGGCGCTTTATTTCAAAATGTGGCCCTGCGTAGACTGTGCCCAATTTCGAAAGAAGCTATTTTGCAATTAAATCGAAATAAGATACACAATTTGCGTTGCTCAAATTGCGTATCTAATTTTGACCTATAGGTGCACTGTAGGTGCACCCTCAGAGATCACATCTACACAGCAGGGCCAGAGCCGAAATAAGCTATGCAGCTTGAGCTACGTCAATTGCATAGCTTAAGTCGAAATAGCTTATTTCGGCTTTTGGGGCTGTCCACACTGCAGGAAGTCCGAGGTAGAGCGCTCTTCCTCCGACTGCCCTTTCTCCTCATACAATGAGAGTTACAGGAGTCGGAGTAAGAACTCCTCCAGCTCGCCATTATTTCGACATTAAGTAGTGTAGATGCGGTCTATGTTATTCTAGATTAACACTGCTGTGTAGACGGACCCAGACGGAGCAGCCGGTAGCTGGAGAGAAGGCACTTTCCTCTTAAAAGTGCCGCTCCCCTCCAGCTGGCTGCCCACCGCCTGCTGCTCCTCCGGAGTCCTCAAGCCCTCACCTCCCTTCCAGCCACACTCCTGGTTGCCAACGCTACCAGACCAGACATCACTGGAGTAAATGGCGTCTGGTCCAGCGAAGCTGGCCACCCCGTGCCCCCTGGGGGGTACCACTGCGGGGCTGCGCCGGTGGAGAACCACTGCCCTAGAGCGTGGCGGTGCGAGGGGTCTGCAGCCACGTGTATTGCGTCCATGAGTGCTGAAAATAGCCCTGGTTTTTCTGCCCTCAGGGCGTGGGCCCCCTGGCCTCAGACCTTCAGCGTCATCAGCGGAGACGCGAGCTCCAGCAGCTGGCTTCCCAGCTTCTCGTTTCATTCAGGGAAGCCCGGCTGCAGCAGAAAACAAACCGAAACCCACCCAAAATGAAATGGTTGGCCCGGTGCCACCCTGCAGCTGCCGTCTCCTGTTGGAGCCTGGCATTTTTCAAATGTCAGGCGGAGCAGTGTGGGGCTGCAAAACACCCCGGCTCTGGGGGCCATGGAGAATCGCCGGTGGGGGGCAGTGGCGGGGCGGGCAGGGGTGCGGCGGGGGGAGGGGATGCCGCCAGTCCTGCAGCTGTCATTGTCACAACTGAGGCGAAGGTGGCAGGGCTGGAGGGGGAGGGCTGGTTTTGAGCTGGCTCTGTCTCAGCGTCTCTGTGGTCGAGGCAATAGGAGAAAAAAAAAAGAAGCAGGAAAGAAGGGCCCAGAGGAGCAGCAGCTGCTGTGAGCCGGGAGCTTTTCTTTAAAGCCGCAAAGCTCGCGCTCACTCTGCAGACCCCCACCCCGGCCAAGGGGAACGCCCAGGTGTGGCCGGGGTGGAGTGGGGATCTGGGGCTAGTCCCCCCCTTTCTGCTTCAAGTGTGGCCCAAAAGGCTTGTGGCCACAAGTCAACGGGCTGCTCAAAGCCACCGTCACCCCTGTGCACGAGAGAAGCCTGCGTGGGAAACCGTCCCAGCTGGGCGGGCGGAGAGATGGGACCCAGTGTCCATGTGGCTCTGCACTCCCTGGGCCCGGGGCACCATAGACAAGCCCCATGGGGATGGAGCAGGCAGCCCGGGGCATCAGGGCCAGGGAAGATGAGTCACATGGTGCCCAGCGCTGCCAGCCATGGGTCTCACTGCGCTTTGCCACAGCAAGCCCCATGACGCAGGCAGGGGAAGACACTTGCTGCCCAGCTGGGCCAGGAGCCGGGTCTGCCAGTTCCCAGCCTGCTGCCCTCACCCTGGCTGACGCCCCAGGAGGAGCCAGACGGGTGGGAAAGTTGCGCTCGGCCAGACCCCCATCCGTCGGCTCCCTTGGCAGGCGCTGGCTGAGGCTAACACCAACCATTCCCAGGCCTCAAGGCCCTGAGTCACAGAGGGCACAGTGGTCTGCGACCCTCGCTGGCAGCATCGGGCGCTCGGGCGCCCATCTCTCCCCATGGGGAGGAGCACAGAGCTGTGGGTGGCCCAGCAGCCTGCACTGGCCAGAGGAGCAGCCCAGAGATCCATGGTGCTGGCACAGCGGTTCCCCTGCCATGTCTGAGGGCCTCAAGCAAGAAGATGCAACAGCCATAGGGGGGCACCTATCACCAGAGCTCTTATCCAGCCCCCATGACTGAAGTATCCAAACACCTCTCTGGCTTGAATGTATTTAGCTTCCCCCCCCCCCGTGGGCCTTTCCACCCCTGTTTTACAGATGGGGAACTGAGGCACAGTCAGGCTAAATGACATGCCCAAGGTCACACGGGAGGTCTGTGGCAAAGCAAAGAACTGAGCCTAGGTCTCAGCTAGTGCCCTAACCACTGGGCAACACTTCCTGCCTGCAAATGGTATCTGGTAGGCCAGAGAACTACGCTGCCATGGAAGTGAATGTTCCTGTCCCTCTCTGGCCTGGGGATCTGAATCGTGCTAAAAAAACCAAGGTTGGTATTTGAGTATAAGGGACTCTGGGAGCTGTAATGGACTCTCGTCTGCTTATGAGGACCAGACATTGAGGGGAAAGGGAGAGACACCAGCTCACAATCTGCAACTGTGGGTTGCATGTATGTGTTTTTCTGTGCACTATGCTGCCTGGACATTAGGAAGCCTGGGTGTGTTGGGGCGGGGTGGTCATGTGTAACTTTGCTCATGTGTGTGCAAATGTATTTGTGGCTGTGGATGGCCTGAGCTTTGGGGTTGACGCACGTGTGTGTGGGGGGGGGGGGTGGGGGGGGGTGGGCGAGCGCAGGGTTCCCAATGGCATGGTGTGGTTTTGGGTCCAGGGCTCTGTGCACTGTTGGTTGTGTGTGTGTGCCACACAAACCCAGCACCCTTGCCATCACTGCGTTCGCAGCCGTGTGCGCACATTGAGTGGGCGCACTCAGTGCCCCGTGCCAGGGCCCAGCTGCAGACCGTGGAACGTGGCATCACCAAGGATCCACCCCAGGGTCCACCCCCTCCAGCCCCCCCCCCACTCCTCTGCAATCAGTGAGGGGGAGCCAGCAGCACCTTGAACGTTATTTCATGTGTCCCATCATTCCTGAGCCAAGTCCCAGAGGGGGCTCAGGGGAGTTGAGGCTGGTGGGTCGCAAGCGAATCACAGAATCCTGCCCACGCTGCTGCCTGTGGTCTGATCTGCTTTCCATTGGGAGGCCATAGCCCTCCTGCCCTGTCTCTGAACAGGGCAACATTCCTGCTCCCCCATCACCCAGGCAGAGATGCTCCTAGGGCAAGTGATCCCATACTGGGCCGCTCACCCAGCACTTTGCCCCCTGCTCCGACCAGCTGGCATGCGGATCGCCTTCCACCGCCCCCACTGCTGGGGCTGAGTGGCTGCAGGGATAGGGCAGGAGCCAGACAGGACCCAGCTCTCAGCTGGCTGGGTGCTCGCTGGCCACGTGGCACTGCCAAAGGAAATACATCAGGTCGGGGGGCTTTGAACAAGCCTTTGCCCTCTCCCACCCCTCTTTAGACCCAGGGCTGCTAGGGCCCCAGTAAGTCAAGACTTTTGTTATTTCTCACTGAATTTGCCACTTCCCCAAATGCTGGTTATTGGGCAGCACGATACACCTCCTAGTCCATACTTGTATAGCAGGGGTCTCCAACCTTTTAAAGTATGAGATCACTTTTTGAATTTAAGTGCAATCCAGGATCCACCTCAAACCCTCACTCCATCTTTCCTCCTTTCCCCATCCTTCCTTCCTTCCTCGGGCAGGGACAGAGGGTTGGGGCACAGGCTTTGGTCTTGGGCAAAGGGATTTAGAGTGTGAGAAGGGCTCTGAGCTGAGCCTGGGGCAGAAGGGGGTTCAGGCTCTGTAAGGGAGTTTGGGTCTGGGGGGCTCAGAGCTAGGGCAGGGGCTTGGGGTGCAAGAAGGGGTACATGGCTGGGACAGGGATTCAGGATGCAGGCTCCAGCTGGACACTGCTTACCACAGGTGGCTCCTGGGTGGTGGTGCAGTGGGGCTAAGGCAGGTTCCCCCCTGCCCTGGCCCTGCACCACTCTCAAAAGAAGCCAGCAAACTCCCTCCACCCCAAGCCTTGTTGTGCCCCCCCTCCCCACACACTCTCTTTGGAGATAGGATACAGGGTGGGAGAGGGGAACCGCTCCAAGGCAAATGGCAGGAGGTGCGCAGCAGTGGGGGGAGGGGCAGCTGAAGTGCTGCGCTTGCTAGCCTCTTGGCCAAACCAGTCAAGATCACCTGTCAGAAGCTCCAAGATCTACCAGTAGATCCTGATCTACTGGTTGGTAACCACTGCTCTATCGGCTCCAAAAGATTCCAGGGTGGAGGAGCACCCGAGGGAGGGTTAAAGTAAAGATGCAGCCACTCTCCGTCCTGCTCCACGCTTACTGGGTGATTTTCACACTGGCTGTGTGCCTCAGTTTCCCTGTCTCTCAAAGCTGTTGCAAGCATTAACATTTGCGCGACACTCACCTACAGCAGTGACAAGTGCCACACAGATGCCTACCAGTAATTAAGGGCTCTCAAATCCCAATCCTGGCCCTGACAGAGGCAACAGGCAAATCCCTGACCTAGTTTGGGCCTCAGTTTCCCCATCTTAGAAGGAGAGACAAGTCTAGCTGCACAGAGCAGTGTGGAGGGTTAAAGAGCGAGCCAACCACAGTGCTTTTCTCTGCAGGGTGTCTTGCTGAAATGCAGCAGGTTAAAATCAAAACAGGTACTCCATATGGGGAAATGGAGGCACGGAGGACCGGCTTGCCCAGGAACACACTGGGAGTCAACAGCAGAGCTGAAGGTAGGGCCCAGATCTTCTGGCTGTAAACACAAGACCCCTCTAAGCTCAGGGTGCATGAGGGCTGTGACATCCAGGGAGGGGCAGTCGCCTAAGAATGGCCAGATCAATGGTCCATCTAGCTCAGCACCCAATCTCTGGTAGCGGTCAGTGCCTGATGCTTCAGAGGCAATGAACAACACGGGGGCAATTATTGGCTGATCCATTCTCTGTCATCCAGTCTCAGCTTCCAGCAGTCAGAGGCCAAGGAACACTCAGCACATAGAGCTGCATCCCTGGCTGTTTAGCTACTAGCCATTGATGAACCATCCCTCCATAGACTGAGCTAATTCTTTCTTTAACCTATTTATGTTTTTCCCCTTCACAGCATCCCCTGGCAAGGAGTTCCGCAGGTTGACTGCACAGTGTGTGAAGAATACACCATTCAGAAGAGTACATCCCAGTGCATTTGGAGTCACACCAGCGGGGGAAGGTCAGGGTCAAGCAAGTGGGAACAGGTCCATGGAGGGGGTCACGCTAGTGGAGGTGGGGCCATGCCATTCCCACAAGTACCACAATGTCCAAAATCAGTGCCCCCCTCTTTCTCCTCCTCCTGCCTCCTAGGGCTTCTCTGAAGCCAGCTCCCAGACCGACAGAGGGGCTTCCATTTCTGAACGGGTCATGCACAAGGAGCGTCCAGGTCCAGGCAGAGGGGGCACGCCTCTTGCTTACGGACATGTGCACACATAGGCCACAGGGCTAAGGCCTGCCCTTCAGGGGTGCACAAGACTTGTCCAGGCAATGCTGGGACCTCTGGGGGCTGTGAGGCCAGAGGCTCGGGGGATGTCTACACTGTGAAGAGAAACCCGCAGCCCCAAGTCTCTGAGGGTATGTCTACACTGCCACCCTATGGCTAATGTAGTCATTCGACCTTGCAAATGAAGCCCGGGATTAAATATCCCAGGCTTTATTTGCATGTTCCCGGGCGCCGCCATTTTTAAATGCCTGGTAGTTCAAACTCCCTGCCCGCGGCTACACGCGGCACGGGCTAGGTAGTTCGAACTAAAGCCCCTGATTCGGACTACCCTTACTCCTCATTGCAAGTTCAAATTACTACATTAGCCACCCTAGTTTGAACTAGGGTGGCTAGTGTAGACATACCCTGAGACTGTGAGGCTTGCTGCCTCAGATCTTTCTTTCGAGTGGGGCCGTAGCCTCAGTCTGCAGCCTTCCCCTGAGCCAAACGAATAGGCCAGTGCAAGGTTCTGAACCGTGGCTGGGAGGCAGGGCATGTGGGGGGCTGGTGGAGCAAGGAAACACCTGATCCCCCAGAGCACAGGGGTCTCCTGTAGCCAGAATGGCTAGTCTCCAGCACCCGGCAGCACCTGCGCCAAAGCCCTCGGCAGCCCGTTCGTCTTCCAGAGGACAAGTACCGCACAGCCCAGCGAGGGTGCCTGGAGGGAGCCAGCCAGGCCGCGCCGGGCCGGGAGGGGAGGCCCACGAGGCAGGCAGGCGTATGGCTGTGAAGCGGCAGCAGCGGGCGGTTGGGAGAGGAGTGCCCCTGTTTACATACAGTGACTTGCAGATCCTCCCCCCTCCCTCCTGACAGCTCCTCTCTGAGGTTTGAGGTGACATCCTGCCTGCTGCAGTGCGCTTGTAAAACCAGGCCTGGGCCTCCGGGCGCAGGTAAGGGAAACCGCAGAGGCAGCAGCAGCTGAGGCACCGGGTCTGGGGGGGTGCACAGCCGCGGGCAGAACCGCGCCTTCTACCCCAGGCTGCTGGAGAAAACACATCAGCTGGGGGCCTGCAGAAAACCAGGAGCCCATGGCTCTCCCTGCTCCTCCGTGGGACAGGGAGAAAGTGCTGGGCTGTGGTCATGGTGTGCAGCCAGGAGCTAGGACTCTGGGGTTCTGCTCCTGGTTCTGCCGCTGGGCAAGTCACATCCGTTCCCCTGTGCCTCAGTTTCCTATCTGTCCCCCTCCTGGGGAGGGGGAGCATCACTCGTGTTCTAGACCTACAGGATCCCCAAGCTGCCCCTCTCGGTAACACGTCAGCGCTCCTGGTTATAAACTGCAGCTCCTACCACCCACTGTACCTCTTCCCCCGCCCCTAACAGGGCCAGTCTGGGCTCAGCTAAGCAACCATGCCTACCAGGGCTTTTGGCACAGACACAGCCATCTTGTTCACCCCCCTCCAGTGGGCATTGCTCTGCGCAGAAGGAAAGCCCCCAGCTCCAGAAAGAGATTTTATGGTGCCTCCAGATACTGCAGCCTTTAAAGCAGGTGTGAGGAAAGGCCACGCCTAGGAGATGCCGTGGCGGCTAGCCGATAAGCGCGTTGCTGCTCCTTGTGTTTTCCTCCTTCTTGGCTCTTGCACAGAATCATCGCCCCTTTCTCACCTCACTGGTCACGGTAATACATTTTTAAAAAGATGAGACAACTGGCTGTGTAGTCTTTCCTCTACTCCTTCCCAGGAACCCCGCTGTCTGCAAGCAACCTCTGAAAGAAACTGAGATATCCGTGTTAACCCATAATGCCTGCAGGCGCCGAATGTTGAGACCTCATTCCGTCTGTCTGGAAGTACCACCCCCTGGAGGCGGTACTTCCTGGATTCTGGCACAGGCATAGCGGGTGTATCTCCAGGACTGCAGAATCATGTGCTGTTACTTAGCACCCCAGCAGGGGAAGCCAAAATGTTCAGCACATGGTGAGAGCCGAGCATGTCTCAGGATGTAGAGGTGAGCTGAGTTTTCAAGTGGCTACCAAGCAACACTGAGGTCAGCATGAGCTGGGGCTCTGTGTGAAGCTGGTGAAAACTCTTCCTCCGGTTTACATGCACATGCAAGTGTTTGCTTCTTTCATTTCAGGCAATGTTGTCCCCCTCAAATCTCTTGAATTTGATAAATTGGCTCCACCCCTTCCCTCCAGCTCCCCCAGGAAAAACAAGCAGATTTCAAGCATGCGAAATATCAGAGTTCGAATTTCAAAGCCGCCTTTTGCTCATTTACACTGACAAATGGGGCCCTTTTCCCAGGGAAAAGTTAATGGAATGCGGCAATTTTTTTTTTTCAGCAAATGACACTTTTCGAGTTGTAACAGATCCCGCGGGGTGGAGGGGGAAGATGCCATTTCATCTTGTTTCCCCGTGAGGTGTGACTATTTTGCACAGCTCTAGCGACAGCTAACGGGAGATCTTCCCCACTGCCCAGATTATCTGCTGCTTTTCTTTGTAAACGCCCGCGCAGTAAGCTCAGGAGTCTGGCCTCTCCCACAGGTGAGGTCAGGCCCACTGATGGGGGGCAACGGGGGCAGTGGTCCAGGGGCCAGCAATTCAAAGGAGCCTGGGGCTCCTGGCCGCTGCTATGGCAGCAGCAACGGAGGCCGAAGCCCTGGGCCCTTTAAATGGCCGCCGGAGTGCCGCCTGCTCCGTGCGGCTCTGAGGGCTGGGGGAGGCGCCAAGCACCAGGTGCCACAGAGAGCAGGGGGGGCGGTGTGTTGCACTCCAGGCAGTGCAGAAGATTGGCTGCCCCCAGCCCCGCCCCTTCCACCCAAGGCTCCGCCCCTTCCAGGAGCGTGGAGCCGCCTCACTCCCCCTTGCTCAGGGGCCCACGCAGGCGGTCGGCTCCCCTGGCTGGGGTCAATGCTCTGGCCCCTCTTCTAGGCTGTCTGTGGTTTGTTCTGTGGTCAGCACTCTACCCTCTCTTCTTTCTTCTCCATCGTCTAGTTTTCTTAGGTCATCTCTACGGTTTGTTCATGAGCTCAGCACTGTAGCCCCTCGTCTAGCTTCTCTATGGGTTTTTTAATTCATGTGGTCAGCACTCTAGTGTTTCTTAGACTATTTCTATGGCTTACCAATGTGGGTAGCGCTCGAGGCTAATTTATAGGATCTCTGGTGAAGTATGTGGTCAGGTTTCTGACCTGTCTGATATGTTCCCTCTGACTTATTCATATGGTGAGCATGCTAGCCCTCACAGAGGGCCTCTCTAACCTCCAGGCCCAAGCAGAGTCTTCTGTCTCCTCTCCTCTCGTTCTGAGAAAGCACCAGCGGCTCCAGAACACGGCACCTATGCCCTTAGCGACAGGGGACGTCATGGACACAGCTCTCCCAGGCTTTGCGGTCTGCACCGGTTCCCCCATTCAAGACAGAGTTCGGTCCAAGTTTTGGTTCTGATATTCAAAGCCTGCTCTGGGATTGGCCTGAGCTACCTTCGAGGCTTCCCCTCCTTCCACCACTGTGACCTCTCATGCTAGCCCAGGGACACTGTCCACGGCTAGGGGGGCCAGGTGAGTGCAGGAGGAAAACCTTGCTTGGGAGCTGAAGCTAGATTGTGGAACTCTGCCCCACAAGATAGAAGAGACCATGGGCCTCCCTGTGTTTTCATACTCAGCTTGACAGTTTAGTTTTTCCTCAATAAATTCTTCAGCGTACATGCAACACACACACGCTCTCAGTTCACATGGAAAACCGCACACGAACACACACACACACACACACACACAGCCAACACCTCTGTGAACGAACCAAGCTTTTTCACCTATTAGCCTGCAAGGAAGATAAAGAGGTCTGTTGTCACCAGCTCTGAACATTGCAAACCCATAGGTTCAGCCCCTCCCCACAGCTCAAAACTCAGGAGATTTAAAAAAAAAAATCGACTATTAGGCCCCTCGTGTTTGCTTTGTGCTTTACGGCACATTCAGAGCACATTTTCATGCTTTCCTCTGCAATCCCCAAAGCCGGAAGCTCACTTGTATCCAAATGAAAGCTGAGGTATCATGTCAACCCCGGACTCCAGGAGCTGGGGCTTTCAGACAAAACACCAGACACGGTGAGAATACAGGCGACTCCTGACTTACAACCGCCCGACTTACAACCCCCCGCATTTACAACCATTTTTTTCATGCAAGATAGCTCCTAAAAAAACCCAATTTATGTCCGCAGCTCGCATTTCTGACGGTGTACTACACAGACTCCACGCATCATCCCAAAACAGGAAACGTACAAAGTCAGTCAGACTCACCAGTCTGCAGCTGCTGCATGAACTGCACGCATCTCCACCACATCGGTCTTCACTTTTTTGTTATTTTTGTGCGTTATTTGAACTATTTAGTTTAGTTTTCCTCCATTTCTGTGTCAGTTTTGGTATTTTTAGGGTTCCAGGAACGGAACCACCATTTATAACATTGTACCTATGGGAAATAAGGGTTCGATGTACGACGGCTTGACTTACGGGTGGTTCTCCAGGAACCAATTAGGTCGTAAGTGCGGGGGTCGCCTGTAATAATAAAATTGCAAGGCCTGGGAAGACGGAAAAGGTCAGACCGTTCAGCGATGGGGGGGGGAGTAGACAGAAATAACGGACACAAGGCGGAATTAGGGCTCCAAAGGAAACCCCAGCATGCTCTCCACAGAGGCCTGCTCAGCAAAAATAATCCCCTGGCAAACCCTGACACCCTAATGGGGAGGTTAGAGAGGGCGAGCCCTGTGCACGGCTAGCTCCGTCTGTGGACAACGGACCCAAGGGGGTGGGGGATGGGGCGGGAGAGTCACCTGGAGCTAGTTTCAAACTGAAGAGCCTCGACAGATGGGTCTGCCCTAGATTTAACAACCGGCTGCCGTTAATCTGGCTTCCTGCACCACCACCACCCAACTCCCCCCCCCCCACACACACACGCTCACAAATCACTTGTAACTCTCTGCAGCGGCCTAGCTTCTCCGAGCGGCGGGGGGTGGCAGCTTTGCTTCACCAGCCATGCGCGTGCCATTGGGGGCGTGGAAAGGGGGCTGGCTCGTAGCCCAGGGCACAAGGTGTTTTAATTAGACTTTGCAGCTCTTTGTCTGGTCCACAAAGCGCCCTTTGTTAGAGGACGGCGTCCTCCTCCAGTGGCCATTCTGGGTGGCCGCAGAAATCCCGGGCCAGTTTTCCCTGCCCTCGGCGGTGAACCCAGAGTCATTCCCCATGGGCTCACATCCAGTGTGAATGCTCCTCCTCCTCTCCCCGAGGTAGATGGACCCCTCTCTCTGCCCAGTGCCCAGGTGGAATTCTTTAGCAAATCCCTGTGCACACTGTAGATAGCCACTGACAAATCTCAGAAATCTGTTTTTCTGACCATTCCACCTGAATCCTGGTAAACTGCCTGGCGTCAGCCCGGCCCCCTCCTTCCAGACTACAGGAAGTTGCATTTCTGAAGCTATGTCTACACTACTGGGCTTTATCAGAAAAAGGTACGCAAATTGCATTATGCAATTTGCGTACCTTTTTCTGATAGGTTTTTCGGAAGAGGCTTTTCCAAAATTCGGCCCATCTATATTGGGCCAAATTTTGGGAAAAAAACCCTCTTTCAGAAGAGCCCTTCATCCTCGTGGGAGGAGGAAGACAAGGCTTCCGAAACAGCGCATCTGCTCTTCCTCAAAAAAAAAAGCGGAAGAGCAAGCGCATTCCCTGGACGTGGTGGAGTTTTTCCGGGATACCTCTGGTATCCTGGAAAACCTCCGTAGTCTAGACATAGCCTCAGCCCCCCAGAACACAATCTGAGAATGAAAGACCCAGCTCCACTACTTTCTCTGTGCGTGTGGGTAGACATAGATGCCAATGAGAGGCAGTGTTATCTAATGGTTAGAGTATACAACTGGGAACTAGGATCCCCTGGCCCCGTAAACACCAAGGAATGGAGCCATGGCTGGGCCAAGCTGCATGTTATCTGGTTTATCCTTGCAGCTGTTTAAAACCTCCCCACCAGGCACCAATAGAAAATTTCTTAAACTCCATCTTCACTGCCAAAAGAGGTGGGATTTCTAGAGCAAAATAACGAATGCACAGTGAAAACATAACCTCAGCTTTGGGTTCTCAGACAAATTTTTGCTGCAATTTCACAGGGCTGCAGTTTTCACCGTTAGTAACCAGGCCTGGAAGATCAGCTTCTGTCCAAACTGGTTTTTTGGTGGAAAACTGAGTTTTCAACAAAACCCAAATGTTCACCCAAATTTGTCAGTGGTTTTTTCCCCCCCCATCAGAAACCCAAAAATGTTCAGCCAATAGCTTTTTTAGTTTTCAGATGCTGAGACAGTTTGGGTTTGGAGGGAGGGCTGATCAAAAAATTGCTGCTGAAAATTTTGACAAAACCAAAAGTTTTCAGAGAAGAAAAACAAAAGCGCTTTCCAACGAGCTCTAGAATTAACTCCGGCCCAATCACCCGTGACCAGAAGCAGGGATTAATCTCTTCCCATCGTTCCCGACCATCACACACTTTATTACCTGGTGCTAGAAGGAAACAGCATTTTTGGCAAAAATGGAGCAAATGAAGCCCCTCCGTTGGCCTGGACAAGTGCTGGAGGGAGAGTGTGGCATTGCAGGTAGAGAGGCAATCTGAGGAAATGTCTACACTGCTCACCTAGCCATCCTGGAGTGAGTTTTAATCTAGCAAGCTCCGATCCTGGAGCAATGACGCCGTGGCAGCGGGAGCTACAGCCTACAACCCTTAGCCACGCTGCCATGCACACTGGGTGTGTGAGCAGTTACACCTCATGATTGCTGCACAGACATACTCTTAGGTCTCTGGCATGTCCCAGGACAGCAGGAAGAGAAATGCAAACTGCCCCGAGTCATTCAGCGCAGTCTCAAAAACACGTAAAGCCCGGCTAGGAGAGGCGTACTCGAAAGAAACCCGCTTGTCGGGTTGCAAACCTAGTTAATGAAGCCAAGCCCTGTGCATCTGAGCCACTACCAGATGGACTCATCAGAGGCCAAATTATTTGTGGCACAAGCGCGAGCTGGGTCAAAGCTGAGGTATTTTAACCAATGGACTTGCCTGTGCGAAGAGCAGCGGGTGTGTGCAGGGCGGGTGAGAATGGCGCTGCTCACACAAAGGAAAGGAACTGAAATGCTCAATGACAATAAGTCTCAGAGCGGTCACCATCTTAGTCTGTCACTGTGAAAACAAGAAGTGTCGTGTGGCACCATAGAGGCTAACAAAAAACATACAGGATCATGAGCTTTCCTGGGTAAAGCCCACTTCACTTACCTGATGAAGTGGGTTTTACCCACGGAAGCTCATGATCCTTTTTGTTGTTGTTGTTGTTAGTTTCTACATGAAAATAGTTTATTTGCAATGAAGGTAGCGGCAATCACCATGCAGCACACGCAGCTTTGCAATCCAATCAACCACCGTTGGTTGGCAAAAGCTGTGTCCCTCTCTTGGCCAAATGTCGTCCTGAACACAGAAATGCGGGGCACAAAACTCAGCTGGGGATGAACAGAGACCTGGGTTAGGCCCAGCAGGTGTTTGCTCGGTACATTACTCGGGCCCAGCCACCCCTGCATGTTCTGTTCTGGGTCTCCTCTGAGTTTGATCAATGCGCCTTGGCTTAGCTGCTGTCCCTGGCACTGCCTCGGAAGAAGAGATGGGGCTGAAGGGGTAAAACACAGACTGGCTAAGGCAATCACAAGCTAGGCCAGATGGGCAATGCTACTTACTCCTGGCTAGCCCTTCGGCCTTTCACTGGAGCATCTCACAGCCTAATGGGTAAAGTCGCACAGCCTACCCTGGGAGGCAGGTCTTATTCTCCTTCTTGTACAGCTGGGGAAACTGAGGCACACGCAGGTGACATGAGCTGCGAAAGAATACCAGAAAGAGACCGGAAAATACACCCCAAGAGGGCTGATTCACACTCCCCTGCTCTGACAGCTTGGCCGCATGGCTTCCTGATGGAGAAACTGAGGCAAGGAGTCTCGGCTCCCCATCCCCTGCATCGACCAATGGACTATCTTGCCCCACCTGAGCCAGCAGCAGAACTCAGGAATCCTAGTCCCCAGCCCCCATGCTTTGACTACTAGACAACCCAGCCTCCTCCACTGTTATGACTTTGAAAATGACACCTTTTGCTCCTAGCTCCTTGGTGCCGTGTTCTGCTGCGCAGCCCCCGTGAGCTCGCAGGCCGGTGAGGTGCCGCTCGCCCACAGCCAAAAGGAAAATACGTGGGCAGGGGAGGGAAGCAGAGTTCCCCCCGCCAGCCCTTCGAGCGGCTTCTTCTGCTTCTCCTTCCCTTTCAGGCAGGGTGACGTGAATTCTTGGGGTTGCCAGTGTCTAATTATAGCTGCGGCACCGTGCGGTTGGCTCCCCCACCCACGCTCCACACGCTGCCGGAGAGAGAAGCGAAAGAGAAGCCAGGCCTCCGGGCTGGGCAGGAGCAGGAGGAGGCATCAGGGTTGCCACCTGCACCAGGTCGAGAACTTTCTCATTCTGTGCCAGACTCTGAGCCCCAGAGAAGGACTTTCCACTTGGGGTTAACCACAGTTTGCCTCCCTTCCCCCCCCCCGCCGGGGCTGCCACCTCCTTTGACTCGCACGCTCAGCTCAGCTGTTCGCTCTTTCCACGCACACCAGGCCTCGTCCCGGCACGGCTTTCAGGCCTGGCTGGGCCAGATGCGTCCGGGAGGAGCTGGGCTCATGCGGAGCCAGACACCTGGGGCAGACAGAGGAGAGCTCTGAAGAGGCTGAAGGAGACGGGCTTGAAAGAGCCTTGCTCAGGGAGCCTGGGCAGGGGGTAGAACTGATCCCTCAGCAAAGGTGGCTCTTTGGGACAACGTGTTGACAGGGTTGCCCTGGGGACTAAGAAGGCAAAGAGAATGACAGTCCTTCAGGTCACAGGCCCTGGGTGTCGCCGGGTCCTTTGTTTAGGGGCCGAAAGGGGAGCAGAGCTCTCTGGACAATCTGGCCCCAATTCAGGTGGAAAGTTCCTGGAAAGTTGATCTTGGAGTCCCAGGTCCTCGAAGGTCAATGCTGAAGTCCCGAAATCAAGGGACGACAAAATGCCCTTTGGGGGCTTTACCACCCCAGTGTGTAAAATGGGGGTAAGAATCTCTCTTCTGTCTTTTGCCAGAGGAATCAGAGGAAGGAACCGTCTGCCCTAGTCTCTCCCCGGAGTACAGCCCCCGGGCCCTCCCCAGTTCATAGAACATCCCATCCTGGCGTCTGCTGCTGCGCAGATCCCTGTTCCTCTGGCAAAGAAAGGAGAGAGACCCTGGCAGTTTGCACCCAGCACATTGCGTATCTTATTTCGATTTTATTTCGAAATCGCTTATTTTGATATTTGGCGCATCTACACGGCACCAAACTTTGAAATAAAGGGCTACTTCCAGCTATCCCTTATTCCTCGTGCAACAAGGTTTGCCGGGATGGCGAAATAGCATGCCTATTATTTCAAAAAATATTTCGAAATACCGGGCGGCTTGTGTAGACGCAGAGTAGCTCTTTGGGGATACCTCCGCCATCCTGAAATAGCCGTACAGTGTAGACATACCCTTAGAAGCCCAAAGAAGCTAGGGGTGGTCAGCGCCTCCTGACGTGGGAATAAGGGGTCCAGAAGCACTGAGCTTGCCAGGCAAACGTCACAGCCGCTGGGGCGGGGCGGAGCTGCGCAGTGGGAGGGGGACGCAGTAGACGCAGAGCGTGTGGATTTGGTTCAGACCTTGGCTGCAAAGCGGCCTTAGGTTGGTGCACCAAGAGCAGGAGACGGGGTCAGAGCCATTAGAAATGCTGTGGGGAATGTTTATGCTGAGTTCCCCGCCGCTGAGCGCTGTCAGGCCCTGGGACTGGCCCCCAAACGTGGTGATGGAAAAACCGGGGCGGTTTAAGACTGGACGTTGCACTGGTACAGGGGGGTTCTCGACCTTTTACCTTCTGAGCCTCCTGCTGCCCCCACATGCTGTACAAGCGCCACTGCTGGGCCATGACAGCTGGGTTTCTGCCTCTAAAAACCAGGGCCAGCGTTAAGGGCCAGCAAGCTGGGCGGTTGCCCGGGGCCCCGTGTCTCGGATGCGAAGCGAAGTTGCTTAGGGCTCGGCTGCAGCCTCTGAGATGGGGCTCGGGGCCCAGGGCTGCAGTCCTGAGTGGCGGGGTGTTGGCTCCCTGCGTCAGGCCCTTGCAACTCTAAGACCAGCCATGCATGGTGGGCCCTCTGAAACCTGCCTGAGGGCCCCCCCAGAGGGTCCCAGGCCCCTGGCTGAGAACCGCTGCTCTTGTGGGTTTGCCAGAGGGACCTGTTCTACACTGGGCAGAGAGGCAAGTGGAACCAGAATGTGAGACTCGTTGTCTCCCATTTCTCACTTTTGTTCTTGTGCTTAGTGGGGAGGAAACGAGCCCGGAGGGGCCAGTCACTGCACTCCATAGTGGTTTCTATTACTCCTAGAATGATGCTGAAATTTGACTCTCTGTAATGAAACCCGCTAAGGGAAGAAATCGGGGTAAGGAAGGGAAATCCCCACGCATGCCCCACAGAGATGGGGCAGCCTCTTCTGCTTCCCCTGGGGTAAATACAAAGCATGCCAGAGGCCACTGGGACTCTAGCCCCATGGCAGGGCAGCTTGGCCCTGGCCACACTCAACTGTGCCGGGAAGGAGAGGGGTAGACTGTCAACATGGCAGCCCTCGAGGGACTCAGATAGGCCAGAGGCTGGGATAGCCCTGGAAGAATGACCCAGAGCTGCCCTGTGGAAAGGAATGGGACCTAAATGTTCTGGGGGCCCCTCCTTGCCTTCCCCACCCCCCCAGAAACAAACCCAGCAGCAAGCAAAGGTTCTGTGAGCTTGTGCCATGCTCTACTCACGAGGGCCTGAGGGAATGGGCTAGGAAGCAGCTAAGCCACCGAGCCTGTGGCTGAGAGGAGATGATGCTGTCCTCTTGCCCAAGCAGAGGACAGGGAAACTGGATTCCTGAGTTCTAGTCCCTAAACTGATACACTATGTGAGCTTGGGCAAGTCACTTTGCTGCTCTGTGCCTTGGCTTCCCTGCCTGCAGAATGGGTCCACGGTGAAACACTCTGACAGTCTTTGGTGATCCCTGCCACTAGGACATGAACAACCCCAAGCTCTTCTATAGTGTTCTTCATCCATAGAGCTTGCCTTGTTATCCCCACCTTACAGAGGGGGAAACTGAGGCCCAGGCTGGGGAAGTGACCTGCCTATGCTCACCCAGCAACACAGCTAGAAATAGAAGCCAACCCTCTTAACTCCTGACCTAGCACACTAGCCATTTGTGACATAGTGGGGGTGCTGTCTGTTCCGTAACCCGGTGTTCCCCTGCGTTGTGATGTGTGATTCCCACTGACTCACCCACATGTTGTGATGTAGTGTCAGTTCCATGCTGGTTGCTGGGCTGTGGGCTGTGGATGACCCCTACTGGCCTCTGTCTGTGAGCACTGCCCAGCAGGTGGGCGCCTAGATCACGGGGACAAAGACCCGACCGGTTGAGGGCAGCGAGGGAACTAAGGAAGTGAGTGTGCGGGTGAAGGGGCGGTCTTGGGCTGGAACCATGAAGGAAACAGACTAAGGAGGGGCTGGAATCTAGGGGCCCAGGGACCCCATCTCAAGGGGGCTGAGGCATCCTGGCCCAGACTCCTGTAGACACATCACGTCTGTGCTGCGCTGTATCCTGGAGAAGCAAAAAACCCTCTCTATTCTACTGGCTGGTGGAATCTGTTCTTGCTGCTACGGGGCTGCAGTATCAGAGGAACCCCAACTCACTGCCACACCATTACCCCCCAATGCCACCCCATCCTATATCTACTGCTTTCTCCTTGGCCACAAGGCTTCTGTCACGGTCAAAGGCGACATAAGTTGGTTTTGACAAATCCATGTTGACTTGCTTATCGCCTCATTGCCGCCTAGGTGCTTACACACTGATTGCTTGATTATTTGGCCCATTATCTTTCTGGGTGCCAAAGTTAAGCTGACTGGTCTGTAATTCTCTGTTTGTTCTTATTCCCCTTTTTATACATAGGTACAAGTTGCACCTCTCTAGTCCGGCACCCTCAGGACCTGACCAGGCCAAACCAGAGAATTTGCCGGACCACAGGAGGTCAGTATTGTCTAACAGCATCACCAATACTGCCCCTGCTTACCGGGCTCTCGGAAGATATTTAGGGGCAAATTAGAGCTAATTAACAGCACGGAACCCTGAGAGCCAGGACTGGTGGCTATAAACAAACTTTATGGGACTGCAGGAAACTTGGCCACTCCCGTGAAAAGTGGAACATCCGGAGAACTCCCATCCTGCCGGACTACGGGTGTTCCTGGACCAGAGAGTTCTGGACTAGAGAGATTCAACCTGTTCTACATTTGCTCTGTTCTATCATTCCATGATCTCTTTCACCCAAGCTGCCTTCCACCTTCAAACTCTCAACTTGTTCCTTCTTATTTTTCAGACTCAAATCCAGAACGGCTTCTCCCCTCATGGCTTTCGCCACCTTCTGTAATAAAAGCTACAGCCCCAGAAGTATATTTGCTAGAACTTTTTAATCAGCCACACACCCCAGGAGAGCCTCCGGAGGAATTTAGACAGTTCAGTCTTTATTCCTTTACTCAAGGTTGATAACGCAGAAGAATGTGAACGTTGAGCTATCCGCTCGATAAGCCGCACCCCATACTTGTTGTTGACAGTGGTTGGCTCGCAGATATGTCACCATCTTGTGACAAGAATTAGCAGAAGTCAGTTTGGTTTCCTCCCAGAAGCAGATGCAAAGGAGGCCTCCTTGCCCCAAGGAGGAATAATGGGGGGGTCTTATATGCCCTTTGTCGATTGCGAGAAGGCGTTTGATACAATCCGACATGACGAGAGTGGACAGATTGTTGAGAGATGTAAAGTTGACTCTCAAGAGTTATAATTAATAAAAGCCTGCACTGAGAGGAGAAAGCGGGAATCCACACAACCTGTGAACTGCATTTTGCCGCATCAGGAAAGGTGTCTGTTGCGGTCGCTGTCTATTTCCGCCCCTATTTAACAGGCATGTAAAAGGAGCCAGGAGGGAAGGGTTAGTGGACGCATACAAGTCAATGGCGAATCTCTCACCAACGTAAGCAACCCCACTGACCTCGTCTGCATCGCTTCCTCAAAGAACTTCCCAGCTCGCTTGTTGCCGGGCCCAATATCAGCAAGAAATACGGAGTGACGAGCACGAGAAGGACGCTACCGGATAAGCACAGCGACGCACGAGGCAGGCTCCACCGATCATCTAAGTCTGACCGAGGGGTCTGCTCAGCGTATTAGTGCCTCGCAGGCCAGCTCTTGGCAAGGAAATCTCAGCAAGCGGGAGCCCGAATCAGCTGAGTTAGGATGGCTTGAAGCACAGCCTAGGTTGGCACATTCTGGTCTCAAGGATGGGGTGTTTCCAGGAATCAGCCATCTGTGCCACTGAGTTTGGGAGGAGGCCAGTCGGCTAGTCGCTCTGGGGAAATGTTCAGGAGAAGCCATGAGAGCTAAGGAAGCTAGGGGTGGGGCACAGAGATGCGAAGACCTGGGGAATGGAGAATAAGAAGAGATGGGGGGACCGCTTTCCTGTCTTTTGATGGGGGTGGAAAGCAAAAATTTCCTTCAGGATCCAGCCAGTGTTCCCTGTAAACTGAGCACTTGGGTGGCCACCCAAGAGAGATTCAAATGCTGCCCAATTGATTAGCAGAGCACCCACAGCCAGCAGCATGTGTTTCTACTGGTGGGGCGCATTTGCACATGCTTTGGTGCACATAACAAAATTTATTCTGCACACAGATCGAAAACTATAGCGGGAACACTGCCAGGAGCTTCCTGCCACTTCTGCAGCTGGGGACGGTGTGGCTCACGCATCTTTGCAACTGCATCTTGAACTCTGTGATGGCAGACACACACACACACACTTCCTGCCTGCCCCCTCCATGATATCTACCAGCCTAGTTTGCAAGAAAGCACATGGGGCCACCAGCAGGTGTTTGCCTATCAAGTTCTCCAGCCCTGGGGCTATGTGGTAATTCTCAGCCACTAGGTGGCAGAGCTCAGGTGCAGAGTGCTTCCCGGGCTGCCTGCCACGTGCCATAGGATGTGCCCCAGGGCTGTGACTCACCTTGACCTCCCTTTCCACCAGGAAGGCTCCCAACCTGTCACTCCCAGGGCAGAGGAGAACAGCCTCCCTCCGGGGAGCCAACCCAAGAGCCTCAGCGCTGAGCCCCGCCAGGTTCGGATCCCACTTCCTGCCGGGGCGCATGGAGTCACTCCGGCTTGACCCCACTCGGAGATGGGAATCGGGCCCGATGGCCGGACGCTCCTGTTGCCGCTGGGCGGTAGGATGGTGACACGGCGGGCGTCCCGTCAGGGAAGTCCATGGCCCACGCAGCAGGTGTCACGGACCCAGCAGAGCGATAGCCACCGAGCGTACCCAGTTTGCAGCTGAGCCCTTGAAACCCAAGGTCCCACATGCTGGCCTGGCCAGTAATTAGCCCAGGGGAGAGGTGTTTGCCTAGGACTTTGTGGTTGCAGTCCTGTCTCAACCACCTGCTTGGGGTGGGCCTCTGCTCCACGGTTCCACGGTGGGGGTGTAACCCACATACCCGCTGGGTGTGGGGCACTGTCCATGGAGTGACACTGGCAGAGAGAGAGAATGAGTGTGCTCCAGCTGGCTGGGTTTTCACTCATGCAGCAGAGGCTCACACACTCCACTCCACAGGTCCCCATGTCCCAGGGGGAGTCCAGGCGTTCCAGAGAACAAACGTCTTTCCTGTGGAGCAAGACAAAGCCCTGCACTCAATGCCACAGAGGAGCTTTTCTCGGGACCCACGTAGACAAATGAAGTTGTGTTGCACCAACCAGGGACAAGCCAACAGGAGAGTGACTTGATAGAAGAAAACTAGGTACAGGTAACTGAGATTGGAAGGTCTCTGGGGCAGGGGCCACCTCTGTGTTAGAGTGTGGGGCCCTGCTCCGTGGGGGGAGTGGTAAATTATGAAGAGGACGAATCACTGGAGAATTTTAATACCACTCCGTGTAAACGTTTACATCCACAAGCAAGGACTGCAAGCCATCTTGAGAGGAGAGGGGAAGCAGCAACTCAGAAAGAGATTTGGGGCCGTGGCCATGGTGGACAACTGTGTCATCTTAACAATCTATTTTCTGCATAACAAAGAGGCTACGGGGAGACTTGATCACAATCCATAAATATCCCTCCTCCCCCAGGGAACTAATATTTAATAAGGGGCTCTTCAGGCGAGCAGAGAAAAGTCTAACATGTTCCCGTGGCTGGAAGTTGAAGCTAGGCAAACTCAGAGTGAAAACAGGGTGTCTATCTCACAATGAGAGTCACGAACCATTTTACCAGAGGACCTGGTAGATTCTCTGTCCCTGGCAGATATTTAGCTAAGAGATCGGCTCTAGGAATGGTTTGGGTGCAGTTCTCTGGCCCGTGTTACACCCTGGGTCACCCTTGTCAGGTAAGCTGCTGGCAGGATGCAAGACACTTTGTTTAGCTGAGTGTCTTCAGGAGCAGCTGTTCGCAGCTCCTGGTGGATGGGAATGGTGAACCGGGGCCACTGAAGTCAGTGGGTTTCGCTGATGCACATGAGAGCAGAGTGTGACCCTAACAATAATAACAACGCCTCACACTTCTACAGCTCTGCCCCACTCTGGTGGGGCAGTATCTCGATCCCCATTGCATAGCTGGGGAAACCGAGGCACAAAACATGAACATAAGCTACCCCGAAGTCGGGTCCTGCCCCCTTCTCAGTGCTCTGCCCGCTCAGTGAGCGTTTCAGAGCTAAAGGGAAGATGACTCTGGCTCAGCAAGGGAACACGGTTCTCCATGCGTGAGCCATGTTGTTTCCAGCATTCCTGGACACACTCTGTCACGCCACAGCTCAGAATTTGCAGACTGTCGGTTTCCTCTCCCTATGGAAAATGGGGACTGTCCCCCAAAGGTGCTGTCCGAATGGGAAGCTAGAATCGTAACACTGGCCAGCCTCTCACTCCATTCCTGAGTGTCTCTGCCTCGCGTCCTGGCTGCGACTGCTCTTTCTCTACCTCTGCCCCTCCTGTTCTCCTCTTCTCCCCACTGCTCTCCCATCCCCCCATCCCCTCTCTCTACCTCTGAGTATCTCTTCCTAGCCCTCAGAGCACAAAGTGCACAGCCCTGGAACATTTTGCATTGGGCCTTCTGCCAAAACTGACTTGCTTCAACCTTTTCCCACCCACGACGTGTCTGAGACAGTGGGCGTGTTGGCTGCAGCATCTTCCCGATCGGGAAGGCGGCGTTCACGTGGCCCCCGAGCGCGACACCCGGGGTGGGAGTGACACGACAGCTCTGTGCCGCCCGAGACCCCTCGTTCTGCGCGGGGGCGTCCGATGAAAGGAGCACGCCCCAAGGCTGGGCCCGGGGACCTGTTTTCTTTCCATGAACAGGAGATTCCCCCCACCTCCCACACACCAGAAAAGTACAAAGGGCTTCCTGTTGGTAGGCGGCTTCTATACTGAGCCAGTCATGGCGGGCGAGGGGAACTCCACCTGTAGGCGGGGGGGCGCTTCCTCCAGACTCTTTGTTTTTGTGTTTTCTGAAGAGACTTTTCCGAAGCCCAGAGGCTCCAGTGGGTTTCTGTGTAACCAGGCCTCTCTTGCGGCCTGCTTTCGGGTGGGACAGCCGGTCGCCGCAGCTCCGAGGCCTCAACAAATCATGAAACCAGCTTAAAAATGATGATATTGGCCTAACAACCATGAGATCGAGGGTGAGGAGGACACTATTGGGCTCATTGTATTTGTCTTCTAGTTTCTGACCCGTGAGGGTCATCATCAAGTCACGTGTTTCTCGGGGTTTCTCCACAACCATCTGTGATGGGGGACAGACCCTTCCTGGTGCGGAAAGGGTTAACATGGCCCCATCGGGCTGCCCCAGGAGGGGGCAGAGCCAGGCCCAGGTAAAGACGCGGCCCTGCTAGGGAAGGAGCTGGCGGGTGGCTTTATAGAAAGGAGATGCCGGATGGAGGGGGGGTACAGGGACAAGCTTTAGAGAGACGGGCAGGATCAAAGAGGCAGCCCCAGGGAGCAGCTGGCTGGGAGGATCGTCCCCTGCATCTAGAGCTCTGCCCAGAGGCCTGGAGGAGAGGGCAGAACATTTGTACTCTTAGTGTAGGGTTTGCTGGGGGATTCCTGGGGATTTTCTGCCCCTGGGGCTGTGGGGAGAAGGCCTGCAGAAAGGCGAATGGGACAAGTCCAGGGACGCAGCAGCAAGGACCCTGAGGGAGGAGACTTCGGCTACTGGTTATAGACTCCCCGGCCTGGAAGGTGGAGGGTGGCAGGTGGCCCCTGAGAAGTGAAAACGTGAAGGGAAGGATGTAGGGACCCCGGGACCCAATTGGGGCTGGCGACCTTTTGGAAAGTCATTGGACCTGCTGTTATCCCAGAAGGGATGGGACCATGCAAAGCATGGAGTTGTACAAAGAGGCAGACCACCGCTGAACCACATGGACCATCAGTAGGGGGTGCTAGAGGCCATCCTTCCATGAGGCCACCTTTCTACCCCCATAAGAACTAGAAACTTAATTTACTTTAAAAAAAGCTGAGTGCCCCACCTAATCCCAGGACTCCAGGAGCTGGAGGCTTTAAGGAAAACACCAACTAATGCAAGAATTGTGATGAAATCACAAGAGCTGGGAATGCTCCACTTCCTGTCTTTAAACTTTAGGGCAATGTTCCTGTGCACTGTTAAACAGCCGTCAGATTCCACCCCAGAGGTGGGTGCATTTCAGTGAAGGTCTGTTACCTGTTTTGGGTGGGATTGCAAGGCTTTAATTAGATCTGGTAAAGCATTCCGAGATCCTTGAGTGGAGTTGCAAAGTGTCACTGGTATTTGTTCCGTTTCCTTTCCTAGTGCTGCGTAGTGTCAGTGCAGTGCTGTGACTGGCTAGGAACGTCAGCCTTTGGAGAAGCCACTTAACTGTTCGGTTTGCAAATCTTATCCTGTACCACCTGATTGTCTTTCCTCTTCCCCTCTGGACGGACAGGTTCTCCGGCAATATTTTAGGGAAAATGGAACTTGGAGCAAGGGTTTGGACTAGATACCTTCTGAGGTCTCCTCCACCCCTAATCTTCAATAATTCTATGAAAGTCTGCACCAACACATTAGATCACCACACAGCTCTTTACTGAGCTGTTCATTCTCCAGTGTCTAGACTGTTCACTGTGCATTCCATTTAAAGGGGAGGATGCTTCCATATTTTCCCAACCCATCTCTTCTGCCTGGACTATCTCCTAGTGTCTCCCTGCAGAAATCAAGCAGCAACCTCCCCGGGGAACTGAGTTGTACAGTGGGGATGTGTCTGGGACACTAAGTTTGAACCTAGCTTGGATGAGAACTTCAGTGCTGTAAAACGAGGAACAAAGTCCCAATTCTAAAGCTGCCCGGGCCTTTTCTGCAGACACCAGGACGGGGGGCAGTTTAGGATCCAGGATCCTCGATCTCTGGTCAATAAAGGAAGGAAGGAAGGAAACCGGGCCACAGAGAGGAAAGGGAGCTACTCCTTGCTACTAAGGACAGCTGTCCATTTCAATGCCGTTTTTCCAAATTTCCGAATAAGCAAATGGGGCAATATTTTTGCAGAACTGTTTTGCATAGTTTTCAATCAAATGCTTTGCATGTCTCAACATTTTCACCAAGCCGCAAAAAACCAAAATGCCTCCCAGGGCTGCTGAAGAAATTTTCAACTGATGCTGAAAGTTTCCATTGAAATTTCGATGGGGAAAAAGATCAACCTAAGCAACGTTTTCATGAGAATGTGGATCTGGTGTCCCCCTTGCTTTAATAGACCCTTCGCTCAGCCATTGCTGTGGGGAAGGAGGAGAGGGGTGAAGGGTGCACAAGCATCAGGCTACAATCAAACCAGGCAACATGTGGGTTTAGCCTCTTTCAGGACACAGCCTTGGTAGAGCTGTTTGTAGAATCAGCTGGGGAGGTCTGCTCTCTTTGGAGGGCTTGGAAGCTTGCTTCTTTCAGTACCTCTCACTTCCCCTGGTGCCAGCTGGGTTCGGGGGGAACGCCCTTCCATTCTGACCTCTCCTGACTTGTATTAACTCCTCATTACTGGTGTGAGGTAAGGGGAACTGTGTTTCCTTCCCCTGCCCAGTTCTCAGGGCCTGGGCAGACAGCAGTCGAGAGGTTTGGCAGTGGCACAGATCGGGGGCGGGTGGGGCAGTCTTCCCACTTTCGCTCCGTTCTACCAGGCCCCGAGCAGGCTCTGCCATAACTAACAGCCTTTCCACTGACCTCTGCTCCTGCCTGAGCGCAAAGGGTTAGAGCTCTGCCCAGCTGCCCCATCACTGCTCCCTGAAGGGCCCAGGCCCCACGGCCTCTCTGGTGAGGCTGCCAGCTAGGAGTTAGCTATGGCCCCCCTTCTGTGGGGGACACCTCTGGCCCTGCACTCGGACTGAGACCCGCCAACGACTATGCACAATATGGGTGGCAGAGCAAATCCACCCACCCGTAATCTCTCAGCAGCTCGTAGGCCTGCGGGCTCCCTTTTGGAGGCACCGACAGCGACCCTGGGCCCCACTCCGGCCTGGCCTGAACCGCCACTCAAACGAAAATACTCCAGAAGCCACGTACCCAGGCAGGATCCCGACACAGGGCAGCGCGCATGCCAGGGCATATCGCAGCGTCCTGCTGCCTTCTCCGCCGGCAGGGCCAGAGCCAGCACCCCCAGAGCCAGCGCGCGGCACAGCCTGGAGACCAGGCGGGGGCGGAGGACCAGGGTGATGTGTGGTGACCTTGTGGAGCTGGGAGACCCAGGTTATGTGAATGGCTCAGCCTGGACAGAGTGTGGCCTAGGGCAGGGGGCAGGGATTTTGGGGTCTAGCCCCTGTTCTGTCATGGACCAGCTGGGTGGCCATGGGCAAGTCGTGCTCCTGCTGGAGGCCTCGGCTGTGGGATTGGGGCCACGCTCCTGGGGTGTTTTGTGGAGCACATTGGGACAATCGCCTGGCGTGTGAGCCCCCCTCCCATCTGACCCCTGCTGGGCAGATGCGGTAACAACCCTTCCTCCCCCTCGGGTCAGGGTGCCCTGCGGAGGCTCTTCGGGGCAAGGCCTGTCGCACGTTGTGCAGCGTCTGGCACCTCAGAGCCTGACTGCAGCTGGGGTCTCAAGCTGCTGCTTCTCTCTGAGACCCTCCCTCTAACTGAACCTGTTTGTCAGCCTGAGCACGGAGACCAAGAATCCAGGCTGGGGACCCTGGGGGGTAGGGCCATGGGTCTCCAGGGTGGGCCTGGCCTGTGGATAAATGGGCTAAAGACACCCCCCTTTGCTTGGGCACCGCAGCCACATCCCAGCTCCAGCTCACGCCAGCGTCATCCCCTCCCCGTGGGACGTGCCGTGGGGGAGGCCGTGAGGGCACCAGGCCAGGGCCTGCCACGTGGGGCAGTCACTCAAAGTTGCGCTGGGCGCATCGGCCCAGGCAGCACATCATGTCAGCCCCGAGATGCCAGACTCCCTGGGGAGGGGCCTTGCCCCCGTTGTGCCCTCTGCGGTGGGGCAGGCTGCAGGAAAGGGGCACAGGGGCATGGCTGGGCCATGGTGCAAATCTCCCTTTGGACACAAGTGAACTGAAATTGCTCCTTTTCCACAGAGGCCTTGCAGAGGTTTGTCCCTGGCTCTCCAGCCCAGCGACCCTTCCTCCACTGACCCCAGAATGGCCCAGCCAGGGCAGCTGTGGGTGTTCGTCTGCCCTGAGGGGAAGCAGGAGGGGATAGAAAGGGGCTGCGGGTCAGGAGTGAGGGGCAGCGGCAGCGCTGGGGGGTAGGACTGGAACAGGGGGGCTATGGGTCAGGAGTGAGGGGCAGCGGCAGCGCTGGAGGGTAGGACTGGAACGGGGGGGCTATGGGTCAGGAGTGAGGGGCAGCGGCAGTGCTGGGGGGGTAGGACTGGAACGGGGGGGCTATGGGTCAGGAGTGAGGGGCAGCGGCAGTGCTGGAGGGTAGGACTGGAACGGGGGGGGCTGTGGGTCAGGAGTGAGCGGCAGTGGCAGCGCTGGAGGGTAGGACTGGAACGGGGGGGGCTGCGGGTCAGGAGTGAGGGGCAGCGGCAGCGCTGGGGGGTAGGACTGGAACGGGGGGGCTATGGGTCAGGAGTGAGGGGCAGTGGCAGCGCTGGAGGGTAGGACTGGAACGGGGGGGGCTGCGGGTCAGGAGTGAGGGGCAGCGGCAGCGCTGGGGGGTAGGACTGGAACGGGGGGGCTATGGGTCAGGAGTGAGGGGCAGCGGCAGTGCTGGAGGGTAGGACTGGAACGGGGGGGCTGTGGGTCAGGAGTGAGGGGCAGCGGCAGCGCTGGGGGTAGGACTGGAACGGGGGGGCTGCGGGTCAGGAGTGAGGGGCAGCGGCAGCGCTGAGGGTAGGACTGGAACGGGGGGGCTGCGGGTCAGGAGTGAGGGGCAGCGGCAGCGCTGGGGGTAGGACTGGAACGGGGGGGCTATGGGTCAGGAGTGAGGGGCAGCGGCAGCGCTGGAGGGTAGGACTGGAACGGGGGGGCTGCGGGTCAGGAGTGAGGGGCAGCGGCAGCGCTGGGGGGTAGGACTGGAACGGGGGGGGCTGCGGGTCAGGAGTGAGGGGTATCAGCCGCTCTTAGGGGACAGGATGGGAACAGTGGGGGGCTGCATGTCAGAACTGAAGGCCACCAGCAGCGCTTGAGGGTAGGACTAGAAGAGCAGGAGGCTGCGGGTCGAGAGTGAGGGGCATCAGCAGAGCTGGGGGGCAGTACTAGAACGGGGGGGGGCTCTGCCTCGACCCCAGGTCTAGTCAAAACCCCTGGCAGTCCCTGGGACTCTGGGGAAATGGCGGGGGGGGGCCTATCCTGGGCCAGCCTCCTTGTGCTGCTTCACTTCCCCTGACCCCTGCTTTGTTAGGCCTTTGTGCTCCTTACACACACACACACGCACACAGCATCGCGCCTCATGCTGGTCGAGGTACACACATACACACACACACACACACACACACACACACACACACAGCATAGCGCCTCCTGCTGGTTGGGACACACACACACACACACACACACACACACGCAGCATAGCACCGCCTGCTGGTCGAGGTACACACACACACACACACACACACACACACACAGCATAGCGCCGCCTGCTGGTCGAGGTACACACACACACACACACACACACACACACACACACACACACAGCATGGCGCCTCCTGCTGGTTGAGGGACACACACACACAGCATAGCGCCTCCTGCTGGTTGGGACACACACACACACACACACACACACACACACACACAGCATAGCGCCGCCTGCTGGTCGAGGTACACACACACACACATACACACACACACACACACACACACAGCATAGCGCCTCCTGATGGTTGAGGTATACACACACACACACACACACACACACACACACACGCAGCATAGCGTCTCCTGCTGGTCGAGGTGCTCCCATCCCAAGGGCTGAGTCCACATTGCCGTGTGGGGGCAGTAGGGAGCGTCCCACCTCCACTCCTTGTGCCCCAAAGGGTGGCACATCAGGCTGGCCCAGAGTGGCCCTTCACTTCCTTCCTGGGCGGGGAGCCTGGCCCAGGCTCTACCATGGCTCTGGGCACAGAGCCCGTACAGCAGTGAATGGGCGTGATGCTCTGAGCCCTTGGATCTGACTGGTCACCCCAGAAGGCAGCAGATCAGAAGCCTCATGGGATGAGGTGCGGGCCTGAGACCCCCTTTGCCTCTGCCAATCAGCAGAGCAAAAGCTTCCAAAGAGCCAGAGGAAGAGATGGCAGAAGAGATTGCCCCCACCCCCCCGCCCCCGAAGCAGCAAGGCAGAAGAAGAAAGAGAGGAGAGTCCCTGACCCACAGGCCCAAAGAGGAAGAGAAAAGATGTTCTGAGGTCCCCATAGAAACAAGGGGGGGGAGCTCTCTGACCCCCCGCCCCAGGCAGCCTTAGCTAAGCCAGGAGACTCCTGCTCTCTGCCAGTGGGGTGGTAACTTCCTTCCCCAGCTGGATCATTCGCACTGACTTTGTCAGGCAGCAAATGCGCTGGTTGGCAGTGCTGGGAGCCCAGGCAAACTGTGAAGGACTTTGGTCTATCCGTGTGATTACAGGCAGCCTCCTGGGAGATATTTACTCTCATCATTCAGTTGATAGAACTATAATAGCGCCGAGCCACGGCGGAGCTTTCCGAGGGTTGTCAGAGCTTGTCGCTAATAATAAACGACACCCAGAGGATGGCTTCAAACAGCCGCCGAGTTAAATTAATGATCCTTGATGGAGAACGCTTAGCAGTGCTACATCCCCTTCCCGCATGGACGCGCCTGTCGCAGACACCACCAGCTCTACGCGCCCCGGACAAGGCAAAAATGAGCACCCCAAATCAAAGTCACCCTCCTCCCATTTCCTCCTGCCTCTTGAGCTCACAGCAGGCTGGTCCTCAGAGAAGTCGATCTGTGTACAGCCAGAACAACGGCCCAAAGGTCAATGAAGGTGGCAGAGGATTTGCATTGCATTGGAGCAGCAAGTGACTCCACCTGAGATCAAGACCCCGTTTGGCCCTCTCCCAAGGAACGTACAGTCTAGGCAGAGTGGGAGGGGAAACTGAGGCACTGAACTGGGAAATTAAGTTGCTCTAGGGTCATCAGTGGCAGAGCTGGGAATAGACCCCAGGTTTCCTCAGTGCCCTGTCCCCCTCCACGAGTCCATACTGCCTGGCTCTGCAACTGTAAGACAGCAATGGACAGCCAAGTCTAGTGAGCAGGCTGTATGAGCGGCCCTCCTTCATCTCAGTGGCCACGAGATTGTCACAGCCAAGACGGTCTCCTGGGATAGGGCAGTTTTGCTAACTGTGCTAGCGTGCCTAGTATTTGAGGAGTGTGCCGAATGAGCTGTAGCCATGCTGGGATGGGTCCTAGGGGCCATGTTTAGCCCAGTGGCTTGTGCCCTCTGCTGGGATATGCAATAGCCAGGTTCGGTTTCCTGCTCTGTAGCAATGGGTAAAAGGATTTAAACCTGGAGTCCTACACTTAGGATGGAAGAATCCCATGCACTGCAGCGGTGTGCCCTTGTAACCAAGAAAGCAAATGGCATATTGGGGCGCATTAGGAGGAGTATTACCAGCAGTTCTAGGAAAGTGATTATTCCCCCTTATTTGGCACTGGTGAGGCCACATCTGAAGTATTGCATCCAATTCTGGGGCCCCCGTTACAGAAAGGATGTGGACACATTGGAGAGAGTCCAGCAGAGGGCAACCAAAATGATTAGGGGGCTGGGCTATAATTTACAAGGAGAGATTGAGGGATTTGGGCTTGTTTAGTCTGCAGAAGAGAAGAGGGAGGGGGGATTTGATAGAAGCCTTCAACTACCTGAGGGGTGGTTCCAAAGAGGATGGAGAGAGGCTGTTCTCAGTGGTGGCAGATGGCAGAACAAGGAGCAATGGTCTCAAGGTGTGGGGAAAGTTTAAGTTGGATATTCAGAAAAACTATTTCCCTCGGAGGGTGGTGGAGCACTGGGATGGGTTGCCTAGGGAGGGGGTGGAATCTCCATCCCTAGAGGTCTTTATGTCCCGGCTTGACAAAGCCCTGGCTGGGCTGATTGATTTGGGGTTGGTCCTACTGTGAGCAGGATGCCTCCTGAGGTCTCTTCCAACCCTAATCTGTGATTCTCTGGTCTCTCGGGAAGGTGCTGAGCTCTGGATATTCTCTGCCCCAGTGGCTGTGGAAGCAGGTGATCCACAGTGGAGCCGTCACTGGCCAGAGAGAGACAAGGAAAGTGACTTCGTGCTCCAGTGGTTTGGACACCCACATGGGAGAGCCAGGGGCCTGTGTCCCTGCTCCACTGATTCTAATGATTTGCCCCCAGTGGAACCGCTCTGCAGGAGAGGCCAGGGGCCCCGGCAGTGCGGCTGAGGGAAAACGTGGGCAAATGGGGTTTGCTCACTTCTCGTGTAAGGAATAAGCCTCTCCTGACATAAGCAAACCCTGGCTGTCCCGTCTCAGGTGCAGAGAGTGCCCGAAATCCATTGTAATGGGACTGCTGGGATCTGGCCCTGCTGGCATCCTTGACTAACCCCTGCTCAAAATAAGGCCTCTCTGCACATCCTTAGCACCTACCATGCTCTTGGAAGAGAAAAGTTAGTTCACCCTCTTCCTTCATTACCGGGGGGAGGGCGGGGGGCAGTAATGCCCAGAGAGGGGGGAGACCCCTATTCAAATCAGTTGGGGGGGCACTTGAAGCTGGGGTCTCCCTCATCTCGGGTGAGACAGGGAGCCTAGACCAGAGCAGGGACCCACAGCACAAGTATTTGCCTGGCACTGTGCCACTGTAACTACTGGGCCAGTTTTCC
Source organism: Pelochelys cantorii (assembly GCA_032595735.1). Classification (NCBI taxonomy): domain Eukaryota; kingdom Metazoa; phylum Chordata; order Testudines; family Trionychidae; genus Pelochelys; species Pelochelys cantorii. The sequence continues at coordinate 3,775,517 of CM064354.1, forward strand.
CTTCTCCACAGAGCCCGGTGTTTTCGCTTCCATGGCCCTCTGTGAGAGGCACACGAGACAACATGGCTGCTGGGAGCAGAGCTGGACATTTTAATACCAGGGCAGGAGCTCTTTGAAAAAACAAGGTTGTGGGGGGTTTCCTCTATTTTTGTTGCCATATTTAAAACTAAATAAACCACTCTTTCCTGCAGAGAGCACTTGTTTTAAATTTCCTGGCTAGCGTGATGTAACAGCTGTGTGTGAAGCAACCCCATGTGGAATGCATCATTCGGGAAACCAAAACCAAAGATGGCTTTCTGGCCAACTCCTCCGCATGTCTCCCCTGCCCTCCCCAAGCCCAGCCTTGTGCTCCCTGCAGCCCCCATCCCGCAACATGTCCCAGGGCTTATTCCTCCCCCCTGCTTCCACTGGTGTACACACTCTCATAGCCATGGAAAACACTGCCCCGTGCCAGACAGAGCCCTCTCTAGCAATGGTTCTCCAAGGGTGGTCCATGCATCACGAGTGGTCCACGACTGTCTTGCAGTTGGGCCGTGGGATCAGGGCTGGGCCCCGCCCCACGTAGCAGGAAGCCTGAGCTGGCGCTCCAGCCCCACCCCCACCCCCTGCAAAGTTGGCTTCCAGATGCGGGGGAAGGGGAGAGTCCCAAGCTCTCAAGGGGAAGAAATGGCTCCATGCACGCCCCTCCCCACCACTGGGGAAATGGCAGCACAGGAAACTGATCACCTGGAGGTTTTCCCAGCTGCTGCCATTGGCTGGAATCCTAGCCAGACCCCCCATCTCCAGCCCACTCCTGCACCCTACCTCTCAGCCAGACCCCCACCCTCAGTCCGCTCCTGCACCCTACCTCTCAGCCAGACCCCCCATCTCCAGCCCACTCCTGCACCCTACCTCTCAGCCAGACCCCCACCCTCAGCCCGCTCCTGCACCCTACCTCTCAGCCAGACCCCCATCTCCAGCCCACTCCTGCACCCTACCTCTCAGCCAGACCCCCACCCTCAGTCTGCTCCTGCACCCTACCTCTCAGCCAGACCCCCCATCTCCAGCCCACTCCTGCACCCTACCTCTCAGCCAGAACCCCACCCTCAGCCCGCTCCTGCACCCTACCTCTCAGCCAGACCCCCCATCTCCAGCCCACTCCTGCACCCTACCTCTCAGCCAGAACCCCACCCTCAGCCCGCTCCTGCACCCTACCTCTCAGCCAGACCCCCCATCTCCAGCCCACTCCTGCACCCTACCTCTCAGCCAGACCCCCACCCTCAGCCCGCTCCTGCACCCTACCTCTCAGCCAAACCCCCCATCTCCAGCCCACTCCTGCACCCTACCTCTCAGCCAGACCCCCCATCTCCAGCCCACTCCTGCACCCTACCTCTCAGCCAGACCCCCCATCTCCAGCCCACTCCTGCACCCTACCTCTCAGCCAGACCCCCCATCTCCAGCCCACTCCTGCACCCTACCTCTCAGCCAGACCCCCACCCTCAGCCCGCTCCTGCACCCTACCTCTCAGCCAGACCCCCCATCTCCAGCCCACTCCTGCACCCTACCTCTCAGCCAGACCCCCTATCTCCAGCCCACTCCTGCACCCTACCTCTCAGCCAGACCCCCACCCTCAGTCCGCTCCTGCACCCTACCTCTCAGCCAGACCCCCCATCTCCAGCCCACTCCTGCACCCTACCTCTCAGCCAGACCCCCCATCTCCAGCCCACTCCTGCACCCTACCTCTCAGCCAGACCCCCACCCTCAGCCCGCTCCTGCACCCTACCTGTCAGCCAGACCCCCCATCTCCAGCCCACTCCTGCACCCTACCTCTCAGCCAGACCCCCACCCTCAGTCCGCTCCTGCACCCTACCTCTCAGCCAGACCCCCACCCTCAGTCCGCTCCTGCACCCTACCTCTCAGCCAGACCCCCACCCTCAGCCCGCTCCTGCACCCTACCTCTTGGCCAGACCCCACCCAGACCCCATCCTGCACCCATTTTGTCATCATGGGTGGGGATCCGCAGAAAGATTTGCATTGAGTAGGGTGGGCTGTGGGCCAAAAAGTTTGCGAACTACTGCTCTGTATGAACATGTGGTTCTAGAAAACATGACCTATGAGGGAAGACTGAAAAAATTGGGTTTGTTTAGTCTAGAAGAGAGAAGATTGAGAGAGGACTTGATAACAGCTTTCAAGTACATAAAAAATTGTTACAAGGAGGAGGAAAAGGAATTGTTCTTCTGAACATCTGAGGACAGGACAAGAAGCAATGGGCTTAAATTGCAGCAATAGAGGTTTAGGTTGGACATTAGGAAAAAATTTCCTGTCAGGGCGGTTAAACACTGGAATAAGTTGCCTAGGAAGGTTGTGGCATCTCCAGCACTGGAGATATTTAAGAGCAGGTTGGAGCTGTCAGGGAAGGTCCAGGTGGTGTTTGGTCCTTCCATGAGTGCATGGGCTGGACTAGACGACCTCTTGAGGCCCCCGCCAGACCTATGAGTCTATGGTGCTATCTATGATTCGATGCGTGTCTTTCTTTTGATCAGTCACCCAGGGAGAGGGGCCATATCTCCCTCTCTCCACTGTTCTCTACAGCAACACCTGACCCGGGGGGCGGCAGGGGGCAGAGGCGAGACTGTGTGGGAGTGCACCTTCGCGCTTCCTTTCCTGGTTGGCGGAACTCGTTGTTCTGTAAGTACACAAGCTCTCCCCGGCCACCTTAGCTGCGCCTTGGCTGAGGTGCTTGGCAGGGCCTTCTCACAGTGCTGAGGAGGGAATGGCGTCATGCTGCAAGACCCTCCCTTTGGCATGGCTGTCCAACGCCCTGCTTTATGCTGGTTCCTTGCACACGGTGGATGCCTCAATGAGACTAGGGGTATCAGATGGTTTAAAAAAAAATACCAGACACACTTGATCTCAGATTGTGGGGGGGGACCAGTTAGGAGGGGAGCGGGGCTAGCCAGGAGGGGTCAGGGGGAGTGGGGCTGGCTGGAGGAGATCGGCGGCGGGGGGGAGACCAGCCGGCAGGAAGCAAGGCTGGCTGGGAGGAGGCTGGGGGGAGCAGGCGCAGGGAACCGGCTGGCAGGGAGCGGGGCTGGCCCAGGCGCACGCAGATCCCAGGGTGCGTCCTGTCCTGCGCACAGTCCCGGCGGGGCGCATGGGCAAGTCTCGCCCCAGGGATTCCATCCCACCCCGCCCCTCTCCTCTCTACTGCGTAGCTGCGTACTGCCTGGCTGGTAGACACGCTCACACAGCATGAGCACATCTACCAGCCAGGCAGTACGCAACTAGGTACTGATACTCATGGTAATAATAAAAACTTAATTAGAAAATACCAGACATTTCTATGTCCGGTATTTTCTCAATTTGTTTCCCGGACAGACAGCTCAAATACTGGACTGTCTGGTTCAAAACCGGACACCTGGCGACCCTAAATGAGACAATCCGTTGGGTCCATTGGTTCGTCTCAGAGGGAAGCCCCAGACGTGAGGCCTTTCCCCAGAGCTGCAGGGCATTCTGGGACTTTCCAGGCCCCGTGCAAATCCCACCGAAATTCAGCGGGATGTGGGAGCACCGGCCTCTTGGAGGATCTTTATCAAGCCCTGATCTTGCTGGCCAGGTCGGGCCTATCACTTCTTGGGCTGCGGGGAAGGGGGGTCGTCTCAATCCAAGCACTGTCACATTTCCCCGAGAAGGAAACACCAGACAAACAAATAGCTGGTAGCGAGGCCGAGTGGAGCAGCCTCCTTCTGTACCAGAGACCTCCCTCTATGCCCGGGTGGGCAGAGCCAGGCCGGGGCCCGCTCTAGCGCCAGCAGGTGAGAGGCGGGATGGGACGTATAAGAGGCAAGGCCTCTAGCCAGGGAAGGAGACAGACACCACTTGCCTGCTGCAGCCCTCCGGCCCTGTGACCAAACTGGGCCATGCCCTGCCGCCAGAGACTGCATCTGGAAAGGAGCCACTTAGCTTGCCGGTGGCCTAATCCCCCGAGGAGACGGGGGACAAATGGAAACCCTTTCCCTGGACTGTAGGAGGAAGTAGCCCAGGGAAACCAGGCATTCGTCCAGTTTTGCTGCTGGTGCTCGGATCAGAGTGTTGCGGTGGGATCCCCACTGCTCTACCATGGTCAGGGCCCTGGGCTGAGAGCTAGTGAAGGGGGATGGGATGGGTACCCCCTTAGTCCTGTGGCCACCCCACCCCTGAGGTAGCCACCAAGAGGCCTCTGTCTGTCTGCCATTGGCCTGAGTCCGGTCAGGCAAAAGACTGCTCAGAGCTCTGCTCTGCCAGAGCCCTGAAGACCAGAGGTTCTCCGCCTGGGGTCCCTATGCCCCGGGGGTACACAGAGGTCTTCCCGAGGGCACATCAACTAATCTAGACCTAGTCTTACAACGGGCCACATAAAATGCACCAGCAATGTCAGTAGCACACCGGCCGTGACTCTATGTGCTGTGTGAGCCGTTCTCTTGCTGCAGGCAAGCTCTTTGCACCAGACCCCCCGGCAGTGCACCTCACATTCCTGCTGGGTGGCCTGCATTGTCCCCACTCGTGGCACCGAGTCCACTTACAAGCCGAGTAATGAGGCTGCTCTATCGCCAGCTGGCTTTCAGCGCCTGTGAGAGAGGCTTTTGCACCAAGAGCCAGCGGGCCCCAGGTTCGAGTCCGCCTGCCGGCACTACATTAGACTTGCTCTGGGCAGAAAGGGCTGAAGACAAAGCCTGCGGTTGCAGATGAAATGAAATGAGGTCTGCCGACAAATCAGACTGCTGGAAGGGGAGAAACGCTGCTAGAGACGGCTTATCGCTCGCCCTGCTGAGCCCCAGAGCTCTGGACCGTTTGCCGCCCACCCTGCTTGAGAGCCAGGGCTTCCTAGACTGCAGCCCTCAATTCACTAACTTGCCCATGTGACTAAACCAGGGGTGGGGAACCTCAGGCCTAAGGGCCAGATGTGGCCCCTGGCTTGCCCGGATCTGGCCCCTGAGGCTCAGCATTGGGAAGCCCGCACCGGTGTGCCAGCCACGCACCCACACAAAATCTACTAACCTGGCCCCCCCAGGCTCTGGTGTGCAAGGGCAATGTGGGGTGTGTCTTGCCCCTTCTCAGTCAGGGGCTTCTCACTTTGCTTCTCACTTGTGTGTGGCCCCCAACTGATTTTCCGTGGGTCAGCGGCCCCCGACCCAAAAACGGTTCCCCAGCCCTGGACTAGACCAACACCATCGTGCCCCAGAGAGGCAAAGGGGTTGCCATCTGAGCTGGGGCCAGTGCACTGCCCAGCTCTGTACAAGCTCTGGGTGAATCCAGCCCCACATGGAAGTGAAGTTGAGGGGCAAGGTGGGCTTCTCCTCATTCCCAGTTCTTCTCCCTGCTCAGACCCATATGCGGCTCTGCAGCAAGTCTGGCAGGTGCCGAATTCATGCAGATGTCTTAGCAGAAGAAGGGCAGACAGCACCAGAGGGACTTCCCCGTATCCCCTACTCATGGACCTCATGCTTTCCCTTTAGGGACAAGAGAAAAGCTTCCTCTCTCTAGGCCATTCAACACTGCCCCTCCCCACCACACACCCACCATATTGCACCCAATGAACCCCGCGACCCTTTCTTCTCCCCCTTCTGTTGTGTCATGGCTCCTTGGAAGAATTCCATGCCCAGTAGCCATTTTCTTCTGCCATGGGTTGGGGACAGTGAGGGGAAATCAGACCTTCTGGGCCTGATGCTTTATCCCCCCTCTCGCAATCCTGAGCGAACCTGCCCCTGACATCTCGACTGGGGGGGGGGGAACAGAAAGAAAGAACGAACAAGAGAGAAGAAAAGAGGAGTAGGGGAAGGAGAAAACAGGAGGCTGCCATAGGAAATAAAAAGTCAGCACTGAGGTATTTCAGCAGCATGGGCTTGGAATGTCTGACTCACAGGCTGTTATTAAATGCAAATATGAGCTCTCTAACTTCTTCCTTGAAGCTGCCGGGATGGGAGAGAGAAACCCTGGCTAATCCACCCACAATCCCTATCCCCCCTCCCCGTCCCTAAACTGCCTGCCACAGCTCTCCTTCAAACGCCACATGCCGTCTCATCTCATACCCCCCATCCTGTGACGGGCCAGCTATTTCCTCTGCGGTCTGACCGGGCAAAGCCCCAACTCCCGAGTGCCTTTGGGCAACTGATGACACAAGCCACCTAGGCCCTGAGCCACAAAGGTATTTAGGCCCCTAACTTTCCTAGATCTCAATGCCAGTTAGGAACTCAAATACTTGTGAGGATTTGCACCTTAATTCCGCCCCTCCTCCATTCCCCTCTCTGTGGAATAGGAACAATAATACTCCATTTCTTCTCCCTCAATCCATTCCTATTTTTACCTCCTTGGCACAGAGACTGTCTCTTACTAGGTATTTACCCAGCACCTACCACAATCTAATACAATCTTTGCTAGGCCCTCTAGGTATTTCCATAATCCTTTCCCACCCATTTTGCAATACAGTTAGGCTACGTCTACACTGCGGAGCTATTTTGGGATACCGGAAGTATCCTGAAGTAGCTATTCCACGTCTTTTGAGCAAGCCCATCATTTCGAAATATAACGGGCTCACTATTCCGACATCCCTGTAAACCTCATTCCTCAAGGAGTAAGGGACGTTTCGGAATAGTGCTCTATTTCGAAATGAACTCTAAAAGAGCTACGCAATTTGCATTGCTCAAATTGCGTAGCTTATTTCAAATGCCGGGTGCAGTATAGATGCACCCTAAGTGATAGCCGCACAAGGGGCGGGGAGAACTGGATACAGAAAGTCAATTTGATAACATATTTCTTAGGCATATTTTGGGGGGGATATATTCTGGCCACCATTAAAATATCAACATGTGACTATGGTTCCCATGCAGTGGTAGCCCTAGTACTCCAGTTATTCTGCATATAGGGGAGGACTGGGGTATCTTGGACAGCACAGTGTGGTAGCTTTTCACATATATTAGAACTATTGCTGCACTTTGCAATGAGACAAGGCAGGTGACATAATATCAAACCCCAAGTTTGAATAAGTAAGCGGTGCACCCACAGTACCAAGCCCGTTATCCCGGAATAAGGGGCCACGGCGTTCACACTCTCTAGTCCTGCTTTCCGTGAGGACTAGCGCTAATTCCTGAACTTGTAAGTTCAAAATAATATTATTGTGGACACTTCGCTGCTGCTAATTTGAACTGATTTGCACCAACTTCTGGTAGTGAAAGAGACAAGTTTTCAAGCTATGCCGCGCTCTTCTTCTTTACCATGTTAGCCTAAACCACTGGAGGGAGACCGCTGGTAGCCACAGTGTCTGTAACCCTTAGTGTTGTACTTTGCTTTGTTAAAGCACCGCCATGTGGTGCATTCATTAGAATGGGTATAAAAATTACAAAAAAAAAAATTGCAGGAAAATTTGGGAAAAATCACATTTTCCCTCTTTCCAAAATGGAAATGCTTTGGGGTTGGAGTTTTCAGAATTTTCATCTGAAAATTTCACCAAGGTTTTCTTTGCCTGCTAAGTGCCGTCCTTCTGCAGGAAAGAAAGCTGTGATGGATGTTTTTCTGCTCTCCCCTCCCCCAGCAGGGATAGTGCCTAATGCTGCAGCCTTCCCCAGCATTGCTTAGAAGTGAGCCATGACCATTCATAGATTTTAAGGCCAGAAGGAGCTGTTGTGATCAGCTAGCCTGACCTGTATAGCCGACTGGAAGAATTGCACCCTTGCTCTGCTGCCTTAAGCCCATACCTTCCGACTGAGCCGTAGCACAATGCCCTGTTTTGATTCAAAAACTTGAAGTGACAGAGTCCATTCTGTCCCTAAGCCAGTGGTTCCAAAAGTTAATGGCCCGACCCTGGTCTACACTAGCACTTTAAACCAAAATACCCCCACTCCAAGTTTGTATTAGTAAGCGGTACATCCACAGTACCAAGCCCATTATCCCGGAATAAGGGGCCGCGGCTTTCGAACTCTGTAGTCCTGCTTTCCATGAGGACTAGAGCTAATTCCCGAACGTGTAAGTTTGAAATAACATTAGGGCGGACGCTCCGGTGCTGCTAATTCGAACTAATTGGCCTCCGGGAGGCTTCCCGCAGCTCCCCAGAGAGCTTCCTGAGGCTCTGAGTCCGAGGTAGCGCGTCCACATGGACGGAGCCTGCCTCGGACCACATTCGAAGTGTCCCTAGGGTTGCCAGGTGTCCGGTATTTGAGCTTTCTGTCCGGGAAACAAATTGAGAAAATACTGGACATGTAAATGTCCGGTACTTTCTATTTAAGTAAGTTTTATTATTATCATGAGTATCAGTACGTAGTTGCGTACTGCCTGGCTCACGCTGCATGAGCGTGTCTACCAGCCAGGCAGTGCGCAACTATGCAGTAGAGAGGAGGGGGGCAGGGCTGGGGCGGGATGGAATCCCCGGGGCCGGACTCGCCTGTGCGCCCTGCCGGGACCATGCGCGGGATGGGCACCACCCTGGGATCTGCATGTGCCCGGGCCAGCCCCACTCCCTGCCGGCCGGTTCCCCTCCCATCTCCCCCAGCCAGCCCCACTCCCCCTGACCCCCTCCCGGCCAGCCCCCCCCCCCCATCCCGTTCTAAGATCACATGTGTCCAGTATTTTTTTGAAACCCATCTGGTAGCCCTGTAGTGAGGACACGCAAGTTTGGATTTGTTAAATCGAGAGCTCTTAAGTCAAATTTAGTCATTTCAAAACAATGGCCCCTGAAATATGCACATTACTCCCAGTCTGAACTTCCATCGCTTCCGCTTGTTCTGCCTTTTCGGTTGCAATAAAGAGCACTCCTGCTAACGGAACTCTCTTTTCTGGGGAGCCACTTACAGACTGGGATCAAGTCACCTTTCAACCTTTCTGATACACTCCACAGGCCAGCCTTTGAATCACTCTCGGGGCCCTTTTCTGCTCCCTCTCTCATTTCCCAACCTCCCTGTGGCACTGTTTTGTCAGCGCTTTGTTCTCCTTCCAGTTGAAAACTCTGTTAGTGTAAGTGGGTCACCAGCGTGCAGCTCTGGGACTATCTACAGGTGAGCACCAGTGAATGCGGCACACGATTCCCCCCGCCCTTTGCTATGATGCATCAGTCCAGACCCGGACGGGCTCATCTCTCAGGCTCTGTGGGTGGATCGCAAGGGACACACTCAGCATGTGTGGTTGAAGGAAAGGAGGGGTGTGAACTAGCAGTGGGCCTGAGAGCCACCCCGAGCCTGTTTCACCATCATTAGATGCTGACTTTGATTGTATTGCTGAGCTTGGTTAGCAACCGGCCTCTAAAGTTTGCTCCCCCGCCACCACCACCATGGAGGCCTGCATCTGCTCCAGCATAGTAGCAAATGGAACCAGGCAGGCTGCCTTCCCTTGGACTTTAGGACTGCAGTAGACAGCAGGGATTGTCTTGGCTTCCACTTCCCCTCTCTGCCTCGCTCTACACAGCCATATTACAAGCAGAAAGAGACCGAGGGCTTAATGAATGAGCATATGCAGCCTGCTTTGAGCCCCTTGCGTGAAAGGCAATAAAAATGGACTGGTCTGTTCCCTTGCATGCTCATGTACCCCCGTGCAGAGCGGCTGCCGGTCACTGCCCCTGCCTTGCCCTCCACCACCCTGCCCTGCCCGTGCAGTTGTACCATTATCCGTGCACGCACAAGTGGAACACAAGGAAAAAGGGAGGGGCTTGTCTATTCATCCAATTAGCAGGACTGCCCGGGTGGTTGCTCACTAAAGGAGTGCACTTGTTATGGTGATTGCATGGCTTGTGCAGCTGGGGTCTATACTGAACAGGCTCCCTCCCTCAGCTTGTGAGCACACCCGTACCCAACACACCTGCCCCCCCACCCGTGCTCGGCCTGAGTCCATCATCCCAGATTCCCCATCAGGGAGCGTTTGCTGGTGATATCACAAACCACAAGAGCAGAGCATGAGTCAGCAGGGAATAAAAGGCAAGGAATGTGCAGCCCCCACCCGGCAGGGGTGGTTACAGCCTGGTCTAGAAGTGACTTAGGGACTCTTTTCAAAATGGAATGATTGAGAAATATCTAGAAGGAAAGGGAAGGTTGCAGGAGCCAGAGGGCAGGTTAGCTCACCTGCAGGCATTTTAACTGTACTTCCCAGCACTTCCTGCCACGGCTGCACATGCCACTAGCAACGTTCTCCAAAAAGAACCAGGGAAGCTGATTTTGGAGGCGGCTGGATATTTTTCGATTAAATGTTTTCGAGTGGAAAATGCTGCTTTATTGAAGCTGAAACTTTCTGGGGGTGGGGGGCAAGTGCTAGTTTGGTCAGGTTTCTCATTTTGAAAAAAAATTGCAGGGAACCGTTTCAAAGGTATTGAGCTGTCCCATTTCCCCCATTTCGAAATGAAAAGGACCGATTTTTTTCCAGTTAAAATTACTTCTTGTGTTGAGATTTAAGCAAATGATCATTTAAACAAATAAAGAATTACAAATCAAAAGGAAACATTTCCCAAATGAGCGCAATGAAATGTTTCTATCAACTTGAATGTTCTTTTCAGATTGTCAGGTTACAAAACTCTCAAGACATAGACTTTCCATTCTGATTTAGGACAAGAAGAGTTGTTGAAGTAGGACAGGGAAACCATTTCCCAGCCAGCTCTGTCCAATTTCCTTTACCTTCAGAGGTCTTTTCCCTCACATCCCAGGCACAGAGCTGGCAAGGTCCCTGGAGCTCCTCCAGAGACAGAATCCTAGGGCTAGAACTGACCTCAGGAGTCATCAAGTCCAATTCCCTGCCCAAAGCAGACCAATCCCAACTCAATCATCCAAGCCAGAGCTGTGTCAAGCTGGGACTTAGAAATCTCTAGGGCTGGAGATTCCACCCCCTCCCTAGGGAACCCATCCCAGGGCTTCCCCACCCTCCTAGGGAAATAGTTTGCCCTAATATCCAGCCTAGACCTCCCCCACTGGAACTTGAGACCATTGCTCCTCATTCTGCCACCACTGAGAACAGCCTCTCTCCATCCTCTTTGGAACCCACTTCAGGAAGTTGAAGGCTGCTATCAAATCCCCCCTCACTCTTCTCTTCTGCAGACTAAATAGACTCAACTCCCTCAGCCTCCCCTCGTAAGTCACATGCTCCAGCCCCCTCATCATTTTTGTTGCCCTCCGCTGGACCTTCTCGAATGCATCCACATACTTTCTGTCGTGGGGGGGGGCGCCAAGAACTGGACACAATACTCCAGATGTGGCCTCCCCAGTGCTGAATAATCACATCTCTGGATCTGCTGTCAATGCTCCTCCTCATGCACCCTAATATGCCATTAGCCCTCTTGGCTACAAGGGCACCCTGTTAACTCAGATCCAGCTTCTGATCCACTGTAATCCCCAGGTCCTTTTCTGCAGAACTGCTACCTAGCCAGTCAGTCCCCAGCCTGTAACAATGCTTGGGATTCTTCTGTCCCAAGCACAGGACTCTGCACTTCTCCCTTTTGAACCTCATCAGATTTCTTTTGGCCCAATCCTCCAATATGTCCAGGTCACTCTAGACCCTATCCCTGCCCTCCAATGTATCTACCTCTCCCCCTAGCTTAGTGTCATCTGCAGACTTGCTGAGGGTGCAATCCATCCCCTCATCCAGGTTGTTAATAAAGATGTTAAACAAAACCAGCCCCAGAACCAACCCCTGGGGCACTCCGCTTGATACCGACCACAAACCAGACATCGAGTCGTTGATCGCTACCCATTGAGCCCGACTATCTAGCCAGCTTTCCATCCACCTTACAGTCCATTTATCCAATCCATACCTACTTTAACTTGTTGGCAAGAATACTGTGGGAGACCTTATAAAAAGCTTTGCTAAAGTCAAGGAATATCATGTCCACTGCCTTACCCACATCCACAAAGCCAGTTACCTTGTCATAGAAGGCAATCAGGTTGGTTATCCAATCTCTCCCTCTTTGATAATAATAAATGGAATGCTCATATTCCATATTGGGAACATCCACCTCCCTGGGAGCTAGCTCAGTAGCATTATGTCCACCTTACAGGTGGGGAAACTGAGGCATGGGGCAGCCCCCCCCCCGCCCCCACCCTTCCCTTTCCCACTGGCCCTGCTTCCTGCAATGGTTCCTCAGCGATGGAGGTGCTGAGGCTCAAGGTCAGCAATTTGTTTGGTTCTTCTGAGCTGGCTTGGCATGCTGTGCCTCCCGTGACAGCTGCAGGGATATGCCCTGCCCGTGGCTGCAGGCTCCACCCGGACAGCTGGCACACTATGCATCTGCCTCTTGGCCAGGGAGCAGGGCTGGGACCCACCCATGGGCAGCCGTGAAAGCACATCATGGATCGACTGCCACCTCCTGGGATTTGAGGCTACCAATAGAAGGGCCATTTGACAAACTGGGTTCCTCCTCACAGATCACCCTGGTTTAGAAACGGTCTGCAGCAATTTAGAGCCAGAGGGCCAAAGCCAAGAGCACCCGAGGCAGAAATTCCAGGCCAAAATATATTTTTGCATTTTTCCTTGGTGGCTATGCAGGAGGGAAGAAAGCAAGCGGCCTTCTCCAAAGCAGCCACGATAACCCAGCTGGTGTCAGGGGGAGTAAACCCCAGGGGAGAATATCTTTCTTGACCTGAGCTGCCTTCTCTTGTTGTATTGCCAACCCCAAGTGCTCAGAACATATGGGTCAGGGAAAGTCAGGAGACTGGCTTGAAAATCATGAGATTCGGGGAAAATCTAAGATATCAGGCTCTTGTGATTCACTTGCTGGTGCTGGAGCGTTTAAGGGTCAGCATTCCAACCTTTTCTCCACTAGAAATGTCCTTTGTTCTTTCCCGTAACAAGTGCTGGGATTCTCAGCTAATCGCATGACTCCAGCAGCTGGGTCTTCATGAGAAACACCAGCCCTCACAAGGCATGTGATGGAATTGTGACCATAGCTGGACCAGTTACTGTGGTTGCAATGTGCCAGGCTAGGAGCAATGGAAAGAAATTAACAAAAAGGAAAAACAGGCCGAGGTCTGGGTTACAGACAGTATCAATCTGCTGGGACGTGTCTAGACTACAGGTTTTTTTTTTTTAAAATGGCCTTTTTCCGAAGAAACCTCCCCTGTGTCTAGACTGCTACCGCGTTCTTTCAAAAGTAAATCGAAAGAACGTTTCGACCGCGGAAAACCTTATTTTAACGAGGAATAACGCCTTTTTTTGAAAGTGCTGGTCGTAGTCTAGATGCTCTTTTTCAAAAGAGCCTCTTTCGAAAGAGGCTTGCAGTCTAGACGTAGCCCTAGTGAGGGACCTGGGATTTTCTCTGGTATGGTCATACCAGGCTAGCCCCTGGTATGGTTGCAGTTATATAGTTGGTACAGCCTATTCCGACTGTAACTATACAGCTATAACTCACGTTTATACCATGTGACTGCATCCATACCGGTGGGAGGATTGTGCGGCTCTAACTAGACCGCTGTAAGGAAAGCGGGCCCAATCCTACATGCAGACAAGGAACAGTATTAGGCTGAGGTTGCCACGGGTGAACTCGCCTGGGCCTAGGAGAAGTGGCTGATGTGCCATTGCATGGCACAGCTGAATGTTACACTCCTGGGGACTGTTTCCGGGAGCCTGTTGGGAATTCCACCAGGCTGGAGGGAAGGTTTGGGAGTGCTTTCCCTTCTCTCCCCTCTCTGACCCAGCTAAACCATCCGCATCATTGGACACAACCCATCCTGGGGCCTCCTCTGATTTAAGATGGAGGGTTGTGCCTTCAGAAGGTGCCAGAGAGCCCCCCCACCACATCTCCCCGTGGCAGGCGTGGCCAGAACCATTGCTGCACCCCAGTGGATTTACTCAGATTTTGGTTTCCTACAAACTCCCCGTGGAGGGGCTCTCCCACCCCCAGCTCTGGGTCACGCCTCTTCACAGGCACTGAAAGAACTGAAACAATAAACCCAGACCCAAGCAGCAGCCCTGGGTCCCTCCCCCAAACACCAGTGACCCAGCCAGCCTGCCATCCACCACTAGGCCACGCTCCCATGTCCAAACACAGACCAAAGAGACAGGCCTGACAGGAAGGGCCAGGGCTCTTGAGTGAGATGCAAAGCTGCTGGGAGGAGGAACACCCACAGTGTGACGGGGTGTTGTCCAGGGCTTGTGAATAGTTGTGGCTGTAGGGAACAATGCTGAGCCAATCAGAGAATGGACCAATAACAGCAGCTCTTTGCATTTACAGATCACGTTCCATCTGCAGCTCTCTGGGAGCTTTACAAAGGCAGGTAAGCACTATTCCTCAGTGCACAAATGGGAAACTGAGGCACGGTGCCTTGTCCAAGGTCAGACCTACAGACAAATCTCTGGGCCCTAGACACAATCCATTAGACCGTGGTCCACGCTGCCTCCCGCTTACAACCCCAGTTATTCAGCGGGTCTCTTCCATCTCTAACTTCCCCGATTCTGCAAACATGATGGTTGCTATTTGCATTACACTGCTCCCTAGCTGGGATCGGGTGCGGTGCTGTGCAGCCAGGAGGCAGACCCTGCCCCATGGGACACATCCTCACTGGACAACGGAAGGAATATGAGCCCCGTTTGACAGATGGGAAACAAGTGGAGCGGGCCCAGATTTAATGCATCCAAGGGTACTGAGGGAATTGGCAAATGTCATTGAGGAGCCTTTGGCCATTATCTTTGAAAACTCGTGGAGATCGGGAGAGATCCCGGAGATTGGAAAAAGGCAAATGTAGTGCCCATCTTTAAAAAAGGGAAGGACAATCCAAGGAACTACAGACCAGGCAGCCTCACCTCAGTCCCTGGAAAAATTATGGAGGGGATCCTCAAAGAATCCATTTTGAAGCACTTGGAAGAGGGGAAAGTGATCAGGAATAGTCAACATGGATTCACAAAGGGCAAGTCATGCCTGACCAATCTGATTAGCTTCTATGATGAGGTAACTGGCTCTGTGAATATGGGAAAGTCAGTGGATGTGATATATCTTGACTTTAGCAAAGCTTTTGATACAGTCTCCCACAATATTCTTGCCAGAAAGTTAAGGGAATATGGATTGGATAATGGACTGTAAGATGGATAGAAAGCTGGCTAGACTGTTGGGCCCAACGGGTAGTGATCAATGGCTCGATGTCAGGCTGGCGGTCAGTTTCCAGCGGAGTGCCCCAAGGATCTGTTCTAGGACCGGTTTTGTTCAACATCTTTATTAATGACCTGGATAAGGGGATGGATTGCACCCTCAGCAAGTTCACAGATGACACTAAGTTAGGGGGAGAGGTAGATATGCTGGAGGGCAGGGATAGGGTCCGAGTGACCTGGACAGATTAAAGGATTGGGCCACAAGAAATCTGATGAGGTTCAACAAGGACAAGTGTAGAGTCCTGCACTTGGGACAGAAGAATCCCAAGCATTGTTACAGGCTGGGGACTGACTGGCTAGGTAGCAGTTCAGCAGAAAAGGACCTGGGGATTACAGTGGATGAGAAGCTGGATCTGAGTTAACAGGGTGCCCTTGTAGCCAAGAAGGCTAATGGCATATTAGGGTATATTAGGAGGAGCATTGCCAGCAGATCCAGAGAAGTGGATTATTCCCCTTTATTCAGCTCTGGTGAGGCCACATCTGGAGTATTGTGTCCAGTTCTGGGTCCCCCACTATAGAAAGGATGTGGACACATTGGAGAGGGTCCAGTGGAGGGCAACCAAAATGATAAGGGGGCTGGAGCTCATGACCTATGAGGAGAGACTGAGGGATTTGGGTTTGCTTAGTCTGCAGAAGAGAAGAGTGAGGGGGGATTTGATAGGAGCCTGCAACTTCCTGAAGGGAGGTTCCAAAGAGGACGGAGAAAGGCTGTTCACAGTAGTAATGGATGGCAGAACAAGGAGCAATGGTCTCAAGTTCCAGTGGGGAAGGTCTAGGCTGGATATTAGGGCAAACTATTTCCCTAGGAGAGTGGGGAAGCAC
Organism: Pelochelys cantorii; assembly: GCA_032595735.1. Taxonomy (NCBI): domain Eukaryota; kingdom Metazoa; phylum Chordata; order Testudines; family Trionychidae; genus Pelochelys; species Pelochelys cantorii. The sequence goes on from CM064354.1 coordinate 3,791,399, forward strand.
TGGAACAGGTTCCCTAGGGAAGTGGTGGAATCTCCATCCCTAGAGGTTTTTAAGTCTCGGCTTGACAAAGCCCTGGCTGGGATGATTGAGTTGGGATTGGTCCTGCTTTAGGCAGGGGGCTGGACTTGATGACCTCCTGAGGTCTCTTCCAGCTCTATGATTTTATGAGACTAAGGCCTGGCCCTACAAGGGCACACGGTCACAGGGCAATCCATGGGTGGTGGGTATAAGGGGCAGGGGAAGGCAATTCCTTCCCAAACTGCCAGCCTGGCCCTGCCCACGCTCCACTCCCAGCTTTCTCCTTCATCAAGGCTCCCCCAAGTCTCCTGGGGCCGCCTGGCTTCAACCTGGCCAAGGCTGGCTCCATGCACTGGGGCCGGAGGCGGGAGAAGAGTGCCTTCCTGCCTTCTCATTCTCCAGGGTGACCAGGCCATGGCCCACAAGTGCTCCAGGAAGGGCTACAGCACACAGGCCGGCTGTGCTCAGGGAAGGGCTACAGGCCACGGGCCAGCTGTGCTCTGGGAAGGTCTACAGGCCATGGGCCGGCTGTGCTCCGAGAAGGGCTACAGGCCACGGGCCGGCTGTGCTCCGAGAAGGGCTACAGGCCACGGGCCAGCTGTGCTCAGGGAGGACTGCTCTTACAGCAAGGGTGGGGGAGCTAGGCTCCCATGGTCTCAGGCAGAAGGGGTGGGGCTGGGGGCTTGCTTCCCCCAGACCTAGATTCACCCACCGTCCATGGGGCTACTGAGGGTCACAACGCCTGACTTTCAGGCACCTAAAAAATCATTGCACCCCACAAAGGCCCCGTTCAGCTCGGAGGTCTCCTTGGGAATGCATGGGGGGAATGCTGGGAGCCCTGTACACCAGCGCGCTAGGCAGGGAGCCACGTACGCTAGCAATGGGCCACGCTGACGGGTGTGAGCTAAGCCCTGCCCTCCTCATGGAGAGAGGCACCTGCATCTATGCAGCAGGGAGGGGCCTATCTCTGCCTGTGATCCATGAATGGGCACCCCTCTCCTGGAGTCACCCGGGCCACGTCCGGTGAGAAGGTGCCAGGTGCCTGGCTCACACCATGCAGAACAGAGAAGGAGCCTCTCCCCTTCCCCCCCCCCACTCACCTCCATTTTGGAGGCCGTGGTCTGTGGCCCATGGTTAGAGCCCTTACCTGGGTTCAATCCTGCCTCTGCCTGAGGGGGCTTAGGTCTTGACCTGGGAATTTGCCACCCGTCAGCTGAACGCTCTGAGCCCAAGCTGTGGGGCAGTCTGATGAGGAGCAGAGCAACTGGACCCTGGGTCTCTCACAGGGGTGCCCGAGCCACCCAAGAGGTGCAGCTTGGACAGGAGACACTGAGGCAGCCCGGCATCAGACTGCGTCCTCGCTCTGAGCCCTCTGGAGAGAAGGGAGCCCCCTGTTCAAAGCCTTTCTTCACCCCCCCAGCAGAAGGGGAAGCTGGAACGGAGCCTGCTCCAGTAGGCATGTGGGTGGCTGCCTCTCTTTCCCCTGGCTCATGGCCCACGCTGGGCCTCGGGCAGGAAACGGTACCCAGAAGGCCACAGCGAGGCACCAGCACAAGTGGCCAGAGGCAGGAACTTAGGTGCCAAGGCAGCATCTATCCTGAAAAGCAGAGTGCCAGGTGACTCGAGGCACCTACAGAGTAGGGATGTGAAAATGTAACGATGAGCCTGGGCTCATTCGTTACCTTCACAGTTACAGGCAGGCTCCCAGTACTCCTAGGGAGCCGGCTTAAAAGCCAGTTCCCGGCATGCCCCAGCTTCCAGGGAGCAACCTGCCCCTCTGCACTGCTGCCTCTATATCATGAGGGAAGGGGGGGCAGGCAGGAGCCACTGCCGGCTTAAAAGCTGGTTCCCCATGGGCACCGGCCCCCCTGGACACCACCTGCAGCCCCGCATGTAACCGCAGACATTTTCAGCAGTTACATGGTTACTCTGTTACACACATTTTAACACCCCTACTACAGCGTATAGTCCAGCGTGAGTTTTGTGGAGCCCGGCAGTACCTGACATAAGGACTTGGCAGCTACATGTGAGGTGCAGGCACCAAACTGCTTCTGTGAATCTGGGCCTAAGTGACTTGCCCAACATGCCTATGAGAGAGCCAAGAACGGACACCTCATGTGGTGATGGTGGCCTCAGTCAAGTACAATTGCCGTGCTCCCTCGGTGTCTGCAGACTTTCATCACGTGGACTCCACGAAGTGGGAAGCAGAGAGGACAGAGTATTTTTCCAGCCATGGAGGGGAACGCGAAAGCCATTGCAATTGTTTTGACAGGACATTTTTCTATTCCTGCCAAAACCTCTGTTCAAAGGGACCCCTCAGAGGAGGTGGCTAACACTGTCAGAAACATTTGCAGAGACCGGCTGTGATCGCGGGGTGGGTATTTTCATTCTTCCTCTTCATTTCCCGTGACCAGCAAACGGAACTAACAAAAGTGCAACGATACAGCAGCCCCTCCCGAGGGGAATTCTGCAGAATCCATCTCATGCCGGAGCAGCAAAAGGCGTCCGAGAGAGTCTTGGCTGGCACGGTGGGTTGCAGACCTCAGGGAGGCTTATTTTACATTGTGAGGGAGCTAAACGCTGCTGGGACCTTTTGTTTTCTGGGGGTGTTCGGCTGTCTTTGCTTAATGTTACTCTATTCCTCGGCCTTCCCTTTGGCCTGCTGGCAGCGCTGAGGCTTTTGCTATTTTATTGCTTTTTGATTCTTCTGTGCAGAGCTGCAAACACGGAAGTGCCTTAGGTTGGCGGTTTTCAACTTTCTTTCACGTACTCCTAAACATTTTCCAATGGAGGTGAGAACCCCTTTGGAAATCTTACACATAGTCTGCAGCCTCCCAGGGGTCCACGGGCCACAGGTTGAAAACAACCGAGGAGTCTGTATTCTGGCTGCACTGGAATTTGTTTGATTCGTGCAGGGATATTAACAAGCATTCATGATGCCCCCCTTGCATACTGGAAACACACTGCCTATCTCTGCATCCTCCCCCCATCCCATGCCTGCCTTAGCTCCCACTAGCTAGTTTCTGCTCCACAGGGGCCATGAGTTGAAGAGCTGAGGGCTGCTGGATCAAGGTACGTTGGCAGAGGTCGGGGGAAGGCCAGGACTGGAATCGCAGGTGGGGCTGAGATGCATCAGCAGAGCTGTAAGGGAGCCAGAACTTGCTCAGAGAAGCTAGCGCCTTCCCCAACTTTGTCTGCCCTTTCTGACTGCAGTGAGAATCCCTGTCCCTTATTCACCACCCTAGGGGGGCTGCTGCCTTCCACCCTAGGGGGGCTGCTGCCTTCCACCCTAGCGGGGCTGCTGCCTTACATCCACATCAGGAGATCAGGGATAAGACGAAGCATACTGTCAAGAGAGGGAGTGTAGTCCAGTGGGCAGAGCACCAATACTGCAGCTTCGGGTTCTGCTCCCGAGTCTCCTACTGACCCTCCGTAGGTCTCGGCACAGCTGTCTCCCTTTCCACTCCGTCCGTTCCAGCGCTGTGCCCCTTAGGGAGACACTTGCCTTGGGGGCCATCAGCACAACGGGGCCCTCCTCTCAGGTCAGGCCGTTTGGCACCATGGTAACAGTGGAAGCAGATTTGCTGCCCACGTGGAGAGTTCCTCCGTGGCTGGGTTGTGGTCCCTGCCCCCATGAGCTTGAGGTTCTCAATGGACACTCGCCACAAACATGTTCCAAGGTGCCCCACTTGTATCTTCAGAGGTGCTGATCCCCCTGCTAGGCCCAAGGGCTTGCTCTGGGGCTGGCGTGCTCAGGACGTCAGAAAATCTAGGCCCAACACAGCTCAACCTGGGCACCTCAGGATAGAGGCTCTTTCTGAAGACGCGGGCCCCAGCACACCCAGGAAAGCTGAGTGTGACACAAGGCAGACTGGCTAGCAGTGAACAAGCAGTCAAGGGGAAATCAAATCAAAGCCACAGAAATAACACGTGTTTGTAGTGATAGGGGCAGTGGCCACATGTGTGCATGTACAAAGGCTGGGCTGGACAGTGGTGTGAATAACTGGTTGTCTGTGTGCATTTGTATCCCCAAGAGGGCCAGTAGACCCCCACTTTTGGGCATGTGCTTGTCTCTAGGGTGTTGTGTGTGCATTGAAATGTATGCGTATTTGCATCTGTGTTTGGAGGGACACTGTGTGCCAGTGTGCTTGCATAAAGAGATAAATGCAGTTGCGTATATTTCTACGGGGCACCTACTTGTATGTGTTTGCGCAAGGGGTGCATTTGTTTGTGGATTAGCAGCCAGTGTGCTTGTTTAAGTACTTGGGCATGTTTCTGTGTGTGTTTGTCTGGGTCTGGGCCCTGGTTTGCAGATATATGCATCTGTGCAGTTGGATCTGGCTGTGTGAGCTTATATATCTGGATATATTTGATTGTGTTTTGTACATGTGTGAGGCCTGCTTCTGTAGTTGCAATCCAAATACAACCTTGGGCATTTTCACACATGCTAACACTGATTTGGATTGCTGTGTTTGTGCATTTGTATTTGAACCTTTGAGCGTGTGTGTGCATGTACACAAACCATGTTGTTGTGCATGGGTAGTTTAAATGTGTTTGTGTGTGCCCAGTTGTGCATGTACACTTGTTTGCCCATGTTAATGTTCTGGTGTGTGTGCATATGTTTATCTATACGTATGTTTTGTGATGTGTGTGTGTGTGTGTTGTTTGTACTGTCTGCATGGCAGGTCTTTATAGCCCAGATCTCAATGGCATGTAGGCACCTACTTCCACAGATTTCAATTTAGGCATCTAAATACCTTTGAGGATCTCAGCCTTTGTGTGTGTTTCTGGGCACCTGTCACCTGGGCCTGGCCTTGTGTCCGCCTGTCCTGCCGTAGCTGCTGCACAGCGACCGTCAGCATGCAGAGGAGCTCGCCAAGGAACGCTCAGCAACCCACCCGTGGGCCCTCAGCCACTGCCCCAAGGAGCTTACGGAGTTAATTCAGAGTTGTTCTGGTGTAACGGAGAGCGGAATGAACTTGAATGTAAAATGACGCCATGTTTGCCCCCTTGTATGGGGTGCAGCTGTGGGGGACCGCTCACTCTCCTCAGGTGTTTGCAGCTGTTTAGCAGGAATTGCCTGATTGCATCGGGCCAACTGTCTGTCTGGTCCAGTGTCCCATGAAGTGATCAGCAGCAGGGCCGCCCAAAGGCATGAAAAAATGTTCAATGGAATAACTCTGCCGCCGGGGAAATGTCTTCACGTACATCCTGTGCAGCTAGTGACTGGCTTAAGCCCTGAAGCGTCCATTATGCAACTAGTTTGAGTCTCCGGACCAGTGTTGCCAGTTCTCCCTATTTTATCCCAAGCCTTCTGACAGTTGGTGTCTGATGTGAGTCCAGGCTTCTGGAGTGATGGGAGAATCTCAACTTCCCTTTTTTTAAAAGGAAGTTTCTGGCTCCTGTGGTTACAGAGAAAGACGTGAAAATGTGACCCTCCTAAAGGTTAAAAATCCAAAAGGCAGATTAAAAAGATCCCAGTGAGGATTGTTTGTGAAACCTTCTTACTTTTAAACCAATCTGGTGATTTTTAAATGCAGAGTGTTATCCTATTAGACATCACCATGTCCATAGAAATGTCTAACCTTTTTTGACTCTGACTAAACTCTCAGCTTATGCTGTGGCAGTGAGTTCCACATGCTAACTGTGAGATACGGTGGGGAAAGACATTTCCTTATATTTGCTTCCAATATGTTGCTTTTCACATTCATTGGCTGACCGCCTAGGTCTCTCGTCAATAGAAAAGGGCAAATAGGGATCCCTGATCTGCCTTCTCTGTACAATTCATTATTCTGTAGACCTCTGCCATGCTCATCTCCTATTATTACTATTTTTATTATCATTGCCTCTGGGCGCTTCAGTCAAGAACCAGATGCTCACTTTGCTAGGTGCTGTACAAACACAGAGCAAATCTCTAAACTGAACAGTCCCAGGGCTGGATTCTTGCCTGCTCTATGCCCCTATCAGCACATGAGAACCATGAAGGGGATGGAGCAGGAAATTCCCCTACTGGAGAGGTGGTGTAGAGTTGGCACACACAGCCCAGAGCAGCCCTCCATCACAGCTCCTGGCACAGTGGCATAACCGGGATGGAACTGGCTCATGGTCAGGAGAGGGAATGGCCCATGTACTCTACATCAGCGACGGGCAACCGAGGCTAGCGAGTGGGCCATATGAGCGCCCCCCCTTCATCTCAGTGGCCACAGGATTTGTCGTAAACAGGACAGTCTCCTGGGATAGGGCAGTTTTGCTGACTGCGCTGGCGTGCCTAGAATTTGAGGGGGGGAGGGGTTTCCGATTGAACCGTAGCAACGCTTGGATTGGATGCCCGGAGAGTGTGCCCTGGCTTTACAGTCGTGGCATTTTAGTAGGAAAAAAACCGACATTGATGAAAACCAGCAGAATCTGGCCACTCTGCCCGTGGACAACGGTGAATATGTCTCGTGGGCCAGACATAGAACCCGGGATGGGCCACATGCAGCCCTTGGCCTGCAAGTTGCCCATCACTGCACTACATTCTTAAATCTGGCGGGGTAAGGCTCGGGGGAGGAGGGGGCTGGTCTAATTTATGGCAGAAGCCAAAATGTCTACAATCTGGGAGGTGATTCTCCCATATAGACACTCCCGGGGCTCTGCTGTCTGTCCTGTTCCCCCAAAGCAGCACAAAATCTGGCCCCTGCGGCAGTGGAACCTTCCCCTGCTACACCCATCTGGGATTGGAGGAAACTGGCCATGCAGAATTAAAAAGGGTTTGAGAGCCACCCCTTGTGGCCTCCCTCAACACCTCCCTCATGAGCACCAGCTGAGCCGGTAGGGAACCAGCCAGCAGCCCTGATTTCAGCCTCTGCCCGACCAAACTTCCTCCCTGCACCTGCTTTGACACTTGACATGATTTGAAATTGAACAGAAGTGGCTGTGGCATTGGCAGGAATGAGATTGAGGCTTAGCTTCCTGTTCCAAACAGGGAGGAGCTAAAGTTAGTAAGAAAACACCCAGGCAATCCTTTTCCCTTTCTCAGGCCTTGTCTGCACAGGAACCATGTGCAGTCAGTTTTGAAACCGGAGCAAACCCCTGTGTTGTGTGGACACCCTTATTTCAGATTCAGGGCATCTTATTTTAGCGGTGCTTAAATTGATTCCCAGACAATTGAAACAAAATCATACTGAGCCTTTACTGATCTAAGTGCATCCACACAAGGATTTAACTAAATCAACCTAAATTGACATTAGGTTAAAGAAATACAACTTTCTTGGGCGTGGGGGGAACCCAAGCCCTAAGACAAACTATTTTTAACACAGATGTAAGACTATCCACCTAACAAGGAAGTGCTCAACCTCACAGGGTAGCTCAGAGCTGGAAAAACAGCTCTGCCTCTACCGTCACACAGCAGTCAGTCGTTTTACAACCCCGAGAAAATGGGTAGGCGTCACATTGTTGGATGTGAGGGGAACTCCTCTCTGGTGTACTGTTTTAACTCCCACCCACCATTTCTTTCTAGCATGTGGTTTAGCAGAGTACCCATTGTCATGGTATCTAAGCACTGAGGTGTAATTACCATCACTCTGACAGTGAAATTATGGCCACAACAACAACAAAAGAAAACTAAAATATGTTTTGCAGCAGTTAGTGAAATTTTGACTCTTCCAGCCCATCACTTCCCAAAGATTCTCCCCGTAAGATTGAAAGGCAGGAGTGGGAAGAGGTATGATACATTCATTAGGAGCTGTTATTTATAGTATAGTAACACCTGGAGGGGGGTCATTGAGAGCAGGGACCTATTGTGCTAGGAGCTGTTTTTACACCTTTGAGACAACACCTGCTCCAAAGAGCACACGCTCTAGATTAGGGATATAATAGTATAGTCGATTAACTGATAAGCAAAAGCATATAGGTTAATGCTATAGATGACATGCATTTCCCTTGCCAGTAAATTTTTTAGCAGGCTGTCCAGCAGCCCAGCTCAGTCCTGGCTTGCACAGGGTCCTGGACCTACTCCCGTTGCGGCTCTGGATTTAAAGTGTATTAGGAGCCAGGCAGGCAGGCAGCCCCGCTCAGTTCCGGGTCCGGGAGCTCAGACCCCTCCCCCTGGAGACTATAGAATAGTCGACTAACCAATAAGAAATCGTGAGGTTAATAGACTATTCAGTTAACCAATATTTAACATCCCTACTCTAGATAGGCGAAGGACCGATCATTAGCCTTGTTTTCCAGATGAGACACAGAGAGATGAAAACAACATGTGCAAGATTCACATGAAGTTTGCAGCACTGTGAGGACTGGAACACAGCCCTCCTGTATCCCAACCCAATGCCTTAACCCCCAGGCCATAGCATTTCACTGTATAATTTGCAAAAGCATCTTACACTTCAGAGGCCTAGGGCTCCTCATGCCCATCTGGCATTAGGAAGGGCTACTCCACCATGACAGAACAGGGTAACAGGTGCCAATCCTGCAAGATGAGTGTTGTTACAGGGATAGTTTTAAAGCCACAGGATGATGATGTTTCTAATATCCTGCATATGTTTCAGCAGGGCTACACATGCACAAGAAATGTTCAAAGCACCTCTGGTTAAATCATATTGTAAAAAAGGGTGTGTCATGGCCTCACTGCACATGTGCCCAGAGGCAGGACCCCCCATGAACATTCACCCTGGTGACTACTCCCAAAGATCAAATTAGGTGTTCCCCGTATCCCAGCCCGGAACTAGCACAATGCACAGTAACTGAGGATACATCTCACTAAGTATAAAAAGCCTGGGCCCTACTGATCCCTGCAGCAGCCCTACTGGGGTCAGTGGAGTTACCGCCGAGATAAATTTGGCCAGTTGTGCCTATTAACCCCAGAGCTGCAGTCCTAACTTAGGGAAAACTTCCATGGATTTGGCCCATTGTGTTTCCCTTTTGCAGAGCCAAGGGGGCTATCAGAAGTAGGAGTGTGCCCGTGTGTATGTTGGGGGGCGGGCTCCCCCCTCTTCCTCTGACACATCTGTTGGGAATCCTGGCCCACCTTAGCTTTTGCGGGGCACTAGGGAAAAGTGCAAGGCGTGCTTTAGCAGGGCACTAGTGAAAAGTGCAAGAGATCTTCTGCTGCTCCTTCCCCCCTCCCCTGCACCCCAGAGCCATGGTCCCCGGCAGGTAAACAAGGCTTGGGAAAGGGATGCGGCAGCTTTCACCAAATGTTCCCTGCCGCGCCCCTCCCCCTCGCTCTTTTCCCTGAAGTGATCCCACACTTTTTCTTTCTCTCTCTCTCCACCCTGGGTCTATGAATCAGCCCCAGCCAGCCAGGCGGATTGATTTTCTGGTTGCCACCCCGGGCCTCCCGAGGAAAGGAGCCGTTGAGGCGGGACAGGAAAGTGCTGAGGGCAGGCGAAGGGAAACAGCGCCCAGCCGGCGCGAGGTGCAGCGGCGCCAGGTAAACCACGGGGAGGAAGAGGAGAAAGCTGCCCCAAAGGACACGCGAAGCGAAGCCGGATGCGGGGCCCCGCTCCCGCATTGGTGCAGACGGGACTGGCAGGTCCCTGGCCGCCCCTGGAGCTTTGCGGTTGCTATCTCCGCACAGTGCTTACCCTGCGCCTGGTCTGTTTACACGTCTGGTTTGCCCGGGCTCGAGCAATTGTGTGTGCACCTCACCCCTGTTTCCAAGGATAGGGGTGCGATCTGCACCGGTTCAAACCATCGCTTGCAGCAGGTCCCCTTGGGTACGTGGGAGGTTTGCGCAGGGGCGGATGACCCAGCACCTCGCCGCTGATTCCCACAGTCAAGGGGGGACCCAAATCAGTCACAGGCTCCCCTCCCCCACCCACTTAGCAAAACAAGCGCTAATGTATATTCAAGGGAGCCTTTTTCAACAAGTCTGTTTAAATGGATGCAGTTTCCTTCCCCGTCAGAGTAAACATAATCTTTTAAGTTTGAGGATAATGGCTAGCAGCAAAACAGGAGCAAACGCTGGGTGCAAAAGCCGGGAATCAAAGTGAAAATTAAAACATCTGTCACAGCACCACTCAAGCAGAACAAGGTACCTTACAGGATAATGGGGAAAACAGGCTGGAAATGGAAAGCCACCTCTTTCACGAGTGAGAATAGTGATAGCTATGGTGCTAGATGTGAAAATAGTTCATGCTGGATGGGCTCCCAGCAATGAGGGCCGGTGTCTGGTTGAATCTTCTATGCCCAGAACCCATTCCAGGGCCCAGGAATCCATCTCCAGTTCTTCTCCTCCATCTGACACTAGTGTAGACTTTGTAAGATTAGATAAACCCACTTGCCCTGCCCTCAACAGCCCTATGTAAGTTTCAGACTTAGTTTTTGTGCCCACCCACATTATTGATATTTAACTTAGGTACAGCATGCTATAGCCATGCCTGCACTTCTTAGGGCAATGTGATCTTTAAAATCATTCATGGAATTCCCAACTTCTGGAGCATCAGGGAGTGACACAAACTCACAGTAAGAGAGAAACTGCAAAAAGAAATATGGGTAACACAGAAAAATGGCTGGCACATTACCCATTTTACTGAAGGCAGGAAATCAAACCTGTGCAGCTTTGTGTATGGACACTCACTTTTGATTTAAACCTGGAGTGCATCAATTCAAACCACAGTAAGATCATCAAACCGTCAAAGTGCACTAGTTTAACATCAGACCTTGAGTTATGGTGCAACTTCTGTGTTTAGAGAAGCCCTAACACACACTCCTACATCTAGATTTGACAGGTGGAACTCATCCAGTTCCATCAGCCACACCACCACCCTGTAACTCCTAACTCCTAAGAGAAAGGGCTACTGTAGCTACTGACTGTGTCGAGACCAGTAAACTAAAGATAAAGCACAAGATAAAGAACATACCTCAAACCTAATTATTTTATTAAAACACCAATCTAGGAACAAACTGGGTCAGAGTGCAACTGCCTTCCAGAACACATTCATTCACCGCACGTGGCACTCTTAACAGGACTGCATTTTTGTATCAACATATTTGATACAAAGAGCATCCCCCAAGGGCTTTTAAATGTTAAAGCATCCTTACAAAGTTAAAAATGAAATTAAAGGAGAGGGAAAGAGTGAACTCAAAAGGTGCAGAGCTAAAAATAGGAGGTGGTAATATATGAAAATATTGTTAGTTATACTGCATATAGACACCTCAGTCATAGGCAAGAACTCATTGTACAGGGTGATGGACACACAGAACCACCCAGACCCTCTGTTGCAATCTGAGTATCTCAATCTTACATCACACAGATGGGCAGGGGGCTCGACTCAATGACCTCCTGAGGTCTCTTCCAGCCCTAGGATTCTATAGATGGCCCAAACATACTCAAGAGCCCTCAATGTTTAGGAATCAGAGTTTATGGGAGGGGATAGTAGACTCAGCCCAAGAAAAATGGGCTAGCCCCAAAGCTCAGGTGTGGTTCTGAACATCCCCAAAGTTTGATCCAGGGATTTCTCTCATTGTTACCATGTTACTCCCTCCATCTGTCTGTGTACATCTCTACAGCCCTGCACAGATACACAATTTATACCTGCATCCGCAAAAAATGAGCCACAGCTACCCACATCCCTGGATATAAAGCAGATATCCGCAAATTTGCAGGGTTCTAGATTAAAAAAACTGTATCTGTATCAGTATCTGCACTGTGGATATCCACATTCATATGTGCAGCTGCAGATAGCTCTGCAAATCTGTGGGTCTTACCCATCTGTTGCCACTTATCTTGGCCTGCCAGCCTCTTGGAGCCCAGAGCACCTAGCCAAAGGAGCTCTGGCTCTGAGTTAGGTGCTGCATGGATACAAAAAAACATTCAGTTTGCATCCTTTGCAGCGGAATGAACCAGACTTACTTCCCCAGAGCTCTGGGTCCGGGGGGGGGGGTTCAGGGTTCTGCCGCTCCCACCTCTAGGGCTAAGCTGCAAAACTAAATATAAGCCCCCCCACCCAGTGCACGTAGGCTTGGTCAGGCTGCCCATGCCGGGTGCTTCAGGAGAAGGTGCAAGAGACCCTGCAATTGCAATACCGCCCATTTAACTGAACAAAGCAACTAGTTTAGCTTCCCCCTATGGGGCCCCCCAGCGGAGCCACCCATGACTCCGCCCGACCCCGGTGCTGGGGGGGCCCCTGGCACAGCGGGGAGGGTGCGGGCGGGAGATGCAAAGCAAAGCCCAGCAGCTGCCTCCGGCTTTACAGTCCAGCCTCCTTGCTCTGTGGGCGAAGGGCTCGCAGGGGGTGGAGACTGGCTCTGGTTGGCCGAGCCACCTGCCACTCGCGGCCGCTCGGCCCTCCCGTTGGACGATGCCCTGCGGCCTTATCATTCCATCTCCCGGTGCTCCCATTTCGTCATGCTGCTGCTGGTGCCGCCTCCCCCTGCCTCGGCTTTACTCTGCGCCCACGTCCCCCTCCGCCAGGAAACATAGTCCCCCTCCGCTTCTCCTAGCCCCACCCACTCACGCACTGCTCCTCCTAGTCCCCTCCCCTTTGGCTCCTCCCCTCCCAGCTCCTCTCTCCCTCGCAGGCCCGGGAGGGCGCTCATCACCCCGGTATCTGGGCACCTCACGCCTCAAGGCCTGTTTCCTCCCTGCCCCACTGGAGGGGCAGGATGCTGCCTCCGACGGCCACTGAGCTGCAGCCAGGCTAAGGCACAGGCCCAAGGCCACGATGGAGTGTAGCAGAGCCAGCCACTGCCCTGCTGTCCTGGATCCCAGGCCAGTGCCTTTACCATCCTTCCCCCAACACCCCTGTCCCTTTCCACATGCTTCTCCCAGCCGCTAGCACCCCTCCCTCTATCCCTCTGAGCAGCACCCCTCCATCCATCCCTCTTCTCTCTTCCCCCTCCAGCCATCCCTTCCTCCCCGCTGCACCTCTCCCTCTATCCCTCTGAGCAGCACCCCTCCATCCATCCCTCTTCTCTCTTCCCCCTCCAGCCATCCCTTCCTCCCCGCTGCACCTCTCCCTCTATCCCTCTCAGCAGCACCCCTCCATCCATCCCCCTTCTCTCTTCCCCTTCCAGCCATCCCTTCCTCCCCGCTGCACCCCTCCCTCTATCCCTCTCAGCAGCACCCCTCCATCCATCCCCCTTCTCTCTTCCCCCTCCAGCCATCTCTTCCTCCCTGCTGCACCCCTCCCTACATCCCTCTCATCCCTGCCCTAGCACCCCTCATCCATCCCCTCCTCCTCTCGTCTGCTCCAGCCATCCCTTCCCCCCACCATACCCGTCCTTCCGTCCCTCTCACCCCTGCCCTAGCATCCCTCTGCCCATCCCTTTCCCTGACTCCTCTCACCTCCTCCCTGTCAGCCCCCCATTCCCCAAATCCTGCTGTCCAAACCAGCCATCTTCTCCCTTCACCTGTTGCTTCTCTCAGCCCCCCCTCCCAGCTTTTGCTCCTTCCAACTTCCCTAAGGCCCCAAACCCCAGAATCTTTCCCCCTGTCCCCCAAAGGATCCCCCCCCACTCTGCTTCCTCAAACTCCCCCCTCAACTTTACCGGCCACCACCGCCCCAACTAGTGAACAGCTGCAGAACTCCCACCCAGTCAGGCCATTTCTGAGGGGGGCATAATTTGACACCCCCCTAAAGTGTGTCTGGGGGCAAATGGAAAGAGACAAACACAAGAGAGGAGACTGGAGAAGAGGGAGGAAAGGAAGAAAAGGCAGGAGAGAGAAAGGGGATGGGGGAGAAGAGGAGAGGAAGGGGGAACCACAGGAGGGAGAACGGGAAATGGACAGGAGGGGGAAATAGAAAAGAGAGAAAAGAAATGGGGAAGAGGCAGGGGCAGGAGGAGAAATGGAAGCAAAAAGGGAAGGGCCAAGGGAGGAATGGAAGAACAAGGGTAAAGGAGCAGGGGGGAGAGACGGGGCACTGGAGGAAAAGGGGGAAGTGGGAGAGAGGCAGGCAGAGGGCAGGGGTGAGGGAAGAATGGAATGAGGGGGGAAGGGGGAAGTAGAGGAAGGGCAGGGAGGAATGGAAGAAAGGAGTAAAGGGGCAGGAGGAATAGAGGGGCGGGGGAATGGAGGCAGGAGAGGGGCAAAGGAGGAAGAGGTGGGAGAAAGGGCAGAAGGAGAAACGGGGGATCACGGCGGGGCTCCGGGGAAAGCCCCGGGGCGGCCGCGCCGGGGAGGGGCCCGAGGGCCCCGCGGGCAGAGCCGCCCCACTCCGCTCGCCGCCCGGCCCGGCCCCGCCCCGCCCGCGCCGCGCAGCTGGCCCGCGGCGGAGGGATACGGAGGGGGGAGGCGCCGCTCCCACCCGCAGCAGCCCCGATGTGCAGGCGGGGGGGCTCCCATGTCTCCGGCCGCCCCAGAGCCAGCAGCCGCCCGCGCCGCGGGGGGACGATGAGGAGGCAGCGGCCGCAGCAGCAGCGCTAGAGAGCCGCGCGGCCCATGCGGAGCGAGCGCGCCGCCCGCCCGCCACAGCCTGCCCCGCAGCCGGGCGCTAGAGAACAATAGAGCCCGCGGCGGCTCCGGCGGGACGGGAGCGGGCGCCGCGGGCCCAGGCAGCCGGCGGGGGAGCCGCAGCCGCAGCCGCTTTGTCCGGGATCCCTGGCTGCGGCGGCAGCAGCGCCCGGGGGGGGGTTCATGCGCTTCCCCTCCCCCCCCTTGGAGGCTTTTCTTCCCGAGCAGGTAAAACCTGGGGGAGGAAGAAGAGGTGTGGGGGGCGGCCTTGGCCCCCATCCCGCAACTGCTGCCAACTTCAGCCTGGGGGGAGTGGGGGTTTCGGGGGGGGGCCCGCAGTGTGGAGCCCCCGAAATGTAACGAGCCCCCCTTCTCTTAGAGGGGGGCCCTGCGTGCAGCTTGCCTGTCGGAGTGGATTTAGAGGGGTTTGTTGGGGGGGGGGCTTTGCCTATGTGTGGACCTACAACTCCCCCCCCCCCCCTCCCGGCCCTTGCTGCAGGGAGTTTATTGTCCCTGCTCCGCACACGCGCCGGGACTCGTGCAAACTTCAGCTTAGGTTGGGGGCTCAGAAGGGGCTGCGGTTCGGGTACCCCCTCAACTCTGTGGCCGCGGAGCTTTAAGCATGCCCCCCCCCAAAAAAAAAAACACTTGTGAACTTGATCTCGGATCCTTCGAGGGAGCGTCACAGGAAAAGCTGGGGGGGGGTCATTCCACCTCCCTCTTTTTTTTCTTCCTTCTCTCTCTCCACCCCGCTTCCAGGTCACTCTTGCAGGGAGGCAATTGCTGCCCTTCCCCCCGCACCAGAGCCCTGGCAGAGGCTCCTTCACCCTTTTCTGGCGCGGGGGGGGGGAGGGCGGCAGGAGGAACAAAGCCCAGTGGGTCCTGTCGAGGTGGCGCTTAGAATTTTTGAGGGGGACCCCTCCTCCAGGCTGATAGCCCCTCTCCTAGGGCTGCACCCTAGATGGGTTCTTTAGGGCGCGGGGGTAGCGTGTGGGTGTGGAACTGACTTGTGTGTGGGGGGGTCCTCTCAAATCCTATCCCCACAACCACCCTCTGAAGGCCGCGGCTTCTGCACGGGCTTGTTGTTTTCCTCCTTGCTCTGGAGTTGTTGTAAACTTCAGCCTAGCCTCTCTGGGCGAGTAGAAGGGCCTGGCAGAATTGGGGATTGAGGGGGTGGTTCTTTGGGGGAAGGGGCTGCTTTTCCGGTGGCAATAATTCCCCCCTTCACCTCCCCTGAAATTGGACCGCTGCAAACTTCATCTTGGCTCTAGCAAAGGGGAAAAGTTTGGGAGGAATCTGTGTGAGTGTGTGTGAGCTCACTAGGATCTTGTGCATTTCTCATGTTCAGTTGGGGCTGGGGGGGGAGAAGGGGGGGTATTGTGAAAACGAGGGTCTGAAAGAGCAGCTGGCTTGAAGAAGGTTCATTGTTCCCCTCTCCTAGCCAAGTTTAAAGGGCTTGAAGTGAGAACATGATCTCCCCCCTCCCGCCCCCAAACCACGCTGGGAAAGCTGGGGGTGGGGGCGGCGTAGAGCGAGTCTCAGGATGAAAAATTTTGTCCATCTCCACAGGCCGGTCTGAAACTTGCGGGGTCCTG
Source organism: Pelochelys cantorii (assembly GCA_032595735.1). Lineage (NCBI taxonomy): Eukaryota > Metazoa > Chordata > Testudines > Trionychidae > Pelochelys > Pelochelys cantorii. The sequence continues at coordinate 3,807,389 of CM064354.1, forward strand.
GCTGCAGCTGCAGCAGGGTGTTGTTTATCCTGCCGTTCGAGTGTGTGTGTGTGTGTGTGTGTGTGTGTGTAGTTTGCAAACTTTGCTTGGACGTGCACCAGGGAAGGGAGCTCTGTATTGTGTGCCAGCTTCCACCGGCGCCCTCTGCGTAGGCTGGACTGTTGTCAGCTCTCGTGTGTGTGTGTGTGTGTGTGTGTGTTTTTCTCTGCACGTTGCCGTTGGAGGTGGCTGGAGGCTAGGCCGTGGCTGGAGTTTTGGGAAAGGGCTCTGGAGGAGGAAAACGAAGGGAGGGGGTGGGGGAGGAGAGGAGAGGAGCGGAGCGAGAGCTGGTGGTGAGGCGCCTTTGTCCAAAGGCAAGAAGGTGGGAGAAACTCTGATGTCTCAGGTTGAAGTGCATGGGGGGGGGGCGATGAGGGGGTAATAGGGGAACATCTGCTGTGTGTTAACTGGGGGAAAGGGCTTCTCCGCTGGCATGCAGCGGAAAAACTGCTGTGAATGATTTCAGATTGAAAAATAACACTCTCCAGCAGCTCCATTTGCTTCAAAGGCAACTCCCCCCCCCCCCCCCCCCGCAGTTTACACTGACTGCTGCGTGGGGGGAGGGAAACACACAAATCCTGTTCACTTGTTAGCCCCTCTTCTCCCCCCCCTTTCCCCCCCCCGCTTCAACCCTGAAAAGGCCATTAAACCGTTTTGCATGATGCTCATCTTTGTTGTCGTTCGTGCACATTCAAGTTTTGTTAGTCCTTTTTTTATAGCAAAAACAAGGCCCCCAGCCCTCTCTCTGTCACATGGTCAAGTGCTCCTTTGATAGGACACTACATGTTTTTAAATGCAACGAGGTTTTCAAATATAGATTTCATTTCTTTTGGGGGGCATATTGTATAAGTTGCCTCTGTGATCTTAATAAAACTCTGTTGTTTGAAGCCGCCTTCGAGCATTGCTGTTTTCTGGGGCTTTTTTGGGTTGGTCGAACAGGATCCCTTCAGACCCAGGCCCTCCCCCCTTCTGCCTTGTTTGTGACTTGCTAAGCTGGGGGCTCCTGGCCTGAGGGGGGCTGTTCTTTCAGGACCCCCTGGGCAGAGAGAAAGGGAGACATCACGTTTTCAAAGTTGCTTTAACAATATTTGCCGGCTGCACTGATGACACAAAGAGAGGTTTAAAAAACAAAAATCCCCTGGCTGTTTTTTTAAATATAGTGGCAAAGCTCTTTTATGTACTGGATCGATTTCAGCATATTTATTTTTTAAACCTCCTTGAAAAGTAATGGATGAGCCAATGTGTTTCCTAGGAATGCTTTGGAATTCAGAGCTTTGAGTGTGTATAAAAATATTAAGCTTATTATTATTTAAATTATTGGCCAGCAGTGTATGATAGCTGTAAATAAGTTTTAAAGATGAAGAAGAGTGAATTCTTTATCCCATACCCTGCCTCCATTTCTTTTGTTGAATAAATATTTTTCTTCTGTGATGGGTTTGAGCTCTTTGGGGGAAAAAACCCTGTAAAATTGGGCAGAACAATATTTACCTGCATTGCAAGATTTTTGAGAGTTTTATCTTTGGAAAGCCATTTGAAGGTGAAAATAATTTTTATTTGACTTTATTTTTCCCATCCTTTGTGGGAGGGTTACTGCTTGTTTGGTAGGCAATTCTGTTACCTAAGGGCTAGATTTTTCAGAGTTGCCAAGCTCCCATAGCTGCCTCCAATCAAAATAAAACGGAGTGGGGGAGGGCATGAAATCAGGCCCTTTTTAAACTTTAAAGAGAAACAGACAAAAACAAGTGGGAGGCTCCTACAAATGGAGGGGGTAAGAAGTCCCAGCCTACCAACAGCCTGAATGATAACTTGTCTGAACCCTTTGATAAATGAGTTGAGGTTTTGTTTTTTTCATTTGCTGCATGCCAGGAGCAACAGAATTGGTCTGAATTAGTGGACTTGGCAGCAAAAAACAAACATACAAGTGTGTCTGGTCAATAGAAGGCTTGTTCCTGCCGCTGGATGCCATGTGAGGACTTTCACTGCATTCTGAGGCACAGAAGTTTGAAGCTGGGGATTTGCAAGCAATGTTTCTTTCCTCTTTTTAAAATATTCATCAGTAGGGTGGGCAGTTTGCGCTAGTCATTAAAACATCTCTTCCCCTCCCCCATGGTTTTCTTTAGGACTGCCACTGTTGAGTCTGTGGGAGTATGAATCAGCAGCAGCAGCAGAGAATGGCTGCAGTTGGGACAGACAAAGAACTCAGTGACCTGCTGGACTTCAGTATGGTAAGCAAGCTCTTTTGGGGGGGGGCTTTAAAGGGACAGTAGCTTCATTTATTTTCAGTGCTCTTGAGATCTGGAAGAATTGGGGGGGGGGGAGGAGGGGATGTAAGCCTGTACAGTGAGGTAAATGGGAAATGAGTTTCAGAGATGGTATGTGCATGTGTGCTAGTTTTTGTCCCCCTCCCTCCCCCACCAAGTTAAGCAACAGAGGACTCTGAGCAGCACTAGTAAAGACTTTCCTTGCCGTGAGCGCGTGGTGATCTTTGGGTGGGAAAGTTTCGTGGAAGCCAAAAGCATGAGTCTGTTCTACGTCAGCACTCACAGCAAAATGGGCAGGATAGTGACTTCTGAAGATGGGAATATGTAACTAATGCAAGGATGTAACTTGATTTAACAGCTCATCAAACTGTGTTTCCTCTTCCCAGATCCAAATTGTTGAATTCATGTCCTTGCAGATTATTTTATCTTAGTTTGCAGTTTTACACAGCAGTACTATATCTATATCTATATATATGTTCACAGGGACTATGTACTCCTGTACCCTATCGCCTTGCCCCCTCCAAAACCCTTAAGCCTCCAGAATAAGATTTGGAGCACTCATGACAAATTAACACTGGCTAGCAAGTTACCCAGAGAATGTCTGTGTTTTTCTGGGCTCATTTTTAGTAGTAGCAAGCAAAGGCTGCGACCCTGTAAACATACAAATATACTTAGCCTCACACGCACGAGTAGTTCCATTGAAGTCGCTGGTACTACTGTGGCGTGTCAAGGCAAGCGTGCGAGTGTTTGCAGGATCAGGGCCTGTATGTGATGTTTGTAGTTGGCGAGTGACTCGTGGAAAGAGTTACACTGTTTTGAACACAAACTCCAGCTTGGTTCCTCTGTCGTGTGCTGCTCCCTAATGATTCGTGGCGTGTGTGTCTTGCTTTGTAGATAAGCAAACCTAACATAGAAACTGGAAAAACACAGCTACACACCAGAGGAAAAACCATTAAATAGCAATGAAGACATTAGTCTTCTGGGCTGCTCTGGATGTACCTAGTTATTGTCAGTGACAGCTTTGTGATAACTTTTTCCCCTTGGGGTACAAAATAAGGGATCATGGTCACAATTCCTTGTCCCTTATTTCCTTTATAATTTATACTGTGTCGCTTTTGGATCCCTGCATAAAGATTTAACGTAAACAAGACAGCTTCTCAGAGTACAGCTAGCTAGCAGCATTCAATAAGAACCTCCAAATTGCACAGGCCATCATATGTATCGACCTGTGTTCTCATGACCTGTCGCCCTCTACTTGCCCTGCATGAGAATTCCCATGGTGGAAGGACAGGAAGAACTCCCTGCCACTTGCCGCTGATGGGAGGTTGAACCAATTAAAAAGTAACAGGAACATATTCTGTGGCTGCCAGGGGAACCGCGTCGATGCTGTCCCTCAAAAATACAAATGTGTGCAGCGTTCATTGGGGAAGGATGGGCAACTTGCTTTCTCCTTCACTTTAGAGGTCTCCGAACCCTGTGTCAGGTGCTCTGGAATTCACTGCTTGCTTGTATGTGTGAGTGATCCAGCTTCTGAGCTGCAATATCCATGATCAAGTTCGGAGTTAGATTGCTTCTTTCTTTCTCCCCTTCCAAAAAGGATTCCCAATGACTATTTGCGACTTACTTTCAAATTTGCTATTAACCAGTGGTGGGCAACCTGTGGCCTCCGGGGTGCCACCTGTGGTTCACGGACCTCCTAGCTGCCCCCTACGCCTCTTGCACACCAGGGCACAGGAGCCCTGCACTTCCTGCTCCTCCCCCCCCCCCCAGCACTTTGGGAGCCATGAATTGCCTGGTTCACACTCCATCCCTGCTCCTCCCTCTCCCTCCCAGAGCTGGAACGCCTGGAATCAGCTGTTTGCATCCTTCCAGCTCTGGGAGGGAGAGGGAGAATTCATATGCTCCAAAAGTGCTGGGAGGGAGGGAGAGGAGCAGGCAAGTGTGGAGCTTTGGTGCCCTGTACCTGAGAGGCAAAGGTGGTAGATGGGGGAGGCACAGGGCTGCAGGTTGAACATCCACATGCCCATTCCTAGTTGCCCATCCCTGCTATAAACTGTCCTTATTTGCAACTCTTGCAGTTGTTCATGGCCATTATAATAACACGTTTCCCTTTTTATATTACAAAACTCTCCCTGGGCCTAGGAAGTTTGATCTGGAGGAAAGATTCAATACATTGGGTAAAATTCCTGTTTTCTTACATTAGTGTAAATGTACAGTGACCTCAGAAGTTACACCAGAGTCAGTCCAGTGTCAGACTGGAATTTGGAGCATTGTGTCCACATCACGCTTGTGCAGTTAGCTGCAGGTTGGCAGACTTTTGATGTCAGTGGGGCTTCAGGTGAACACTAGGATCCACTGCTTGTGGGAAGGGGGCCTGAGAGAGTTTCCTTCAGAGCTCTGTTTTTGGGGCTGGGTTATCACCATTGCAAGTCAAGCCTGATCCTGCGTTGTCGTGTCAGTGGGAATCCTTTAATGTGTTTTGAAACTGGGCCTGTTGTGTCCATCCGCACTCAGATGTAGAGGTACTTTTTTGCCTAAAGGGGTCTCTAGGAATAACAAATATCCCACTGAGAATGAGAATTTAAAAACCTACACTATCATAAGACTCATTAGCTAGCAGATACTACATGCTTGTTAAGCATAGTATAGAACAGGAGTGGGGAATCTGGGGCCCGATGCAGCCCCTAGCTTGCCCAGATCCAGTCCCGGAGGCTCTCACCCAGTATTAGGGGGCCTGTACTGGCACTCTAGCCCCCCTGCTGTGCTCCCCTAGGCTCTGGTGTGCACAGGGAAATATGGGGAGTGTCTTGCTCCTTAATCAGGGGCCACATCAGTGAGGGTTTCGAGGGTGTGGGGTTGGATGTTTTTTGGCTTCTCGCTTTTGTGTGTGGCCCCCAACCTGACTTTTCTGTGGGTCAGTGGCCCCCGACCTCAAAAGGTTCCCCGGCCCTTGTATAGAAGTTACATAGTGAAATCTTTGGAGCATGGGATGTAACTTCTTGTCTTGTGGTCTGGATCACATAGTTTTCTCCCCCTCCCCTCATCTCTGAGTAAGTGAGAATGAAAAGTTATCCTAGTGGTCTGTGTCAGACTAGGTTAAAGGAGTGAAGACTATTGAGTCAAGGGTTTTGTGGTTTAGCAGCATCTGTTTAGACCAGTGTTTTCTATCTGTTTTTCTAGGGAAAATACATTACCCACCTGTTGTGGTTTTTGGACCAGCTCTGAGCTGGGTGAATTTTATGTCCTGACTGCTAGCAGTTGTGTATATAAGGGCAGCCTAATCCTTATTGGGAGGGGGTGTGTGTGTGGAAATATTGAAAATGTCTCTTCTATCTTGGGGAGAATGATCTAGACCTCAAAAAAAGAGAGAGAATTCAGTATTAATTGAACTGCAAAAGCATTGGTCCAAAGCTTTCTAGCAAAGTAACTTGCCAATAAATGGTGACGAGCAGAGTGGTGTAATGTGTGTTTCAGTGGTCTGAAGTTAAACTTCAGGTTGAGCAGGAGTGCCTGTGGACTGAGAACTGCTTTGGGGTGTGCAGAGCAGAGTTCTCAAGTGCCTCTGAACAAAGTACCAAGAGCCTGTATGCTTGCTTTTACCACGGTCTCCTGGCAGTGGTCCAGAAAGGTATTGCAAATCTGGAAGAAAGCAGCCCAAAAAACTGTACAGTTGGCTCAAAGTATGAGTTGCATTTAATTTTCCTTATTGCACTCTAATTTGAAGGATAGTTCTTCAACTTCTGGCTTGGCATTTCTGAGGCTCCCAATAGTTGCCCTCTCCAGAAGGGGCTACAGCCATTGCGAGGTTGCACTCACAGCCATGATCTTTGAACTTGCTTGAGGCTTGTCACTTCAGCTTGCTAGGGATGTAATAGTGTAGTCGATTAACCGATAAGCAAAAGCTTATAGGGTAATGCTATAGACTACATGCATTCCTCTCTCTTCCCTGCCCCTTGCCAGTACATTTTTTAGCAGGCTGTCCAAGAGCGCAGCTCAGTCCCGGCTTGCACTAGGTCCGGGACCTACCCCTGCTACAGCTCTGCATTTAAAGCGTATTAGGAGCTGGGCAGGCAAGCAGCCTGACTCAGTTCCAGCTTGCACTGGGTCTGGGAGATCAGACCTCCCTGCTAGACAGGGGCTGCTGCCACCCCACGCTGCTGCCTCTGTATCAGAGGCAGCAGCGCAAGATGGCGGGGAGCCAGTTTTTAAACTAGCTCCCCTTGAGGACCAGCTCCCACCTGGCACCCAGCACTGTTGCCTCTAATACAGAGGCAGCAGCGTGGGGTGGCAAGGGGCTCCCTGGGAGTGGGGCCGGAGCACACTGGCTGCCGGCCCCACCCTCGGGGACTAGAGACTAGTCGACTAACCGATAAGAATTAATGAGGTTAATCAATGATTGAATTAACCGATATTTAAAAGCCACTGCCGAACTGCTTTTGTCTGAGTGCATTCTGGGAAAATGTGGACAGCTCTCCCATGATGCCTTGGTAGGGAAATAGTCCTTAGAGGGAGTGCACAGAGAGTGAGAGCAGCAGCACCAAAACCTGTGGTGCAGCACAGCCTGGGATGTCAGAGTGTGATGAGAGCTGGGAGGAAGAAGCAGCAGCCAAACAATGACACCGGCATGGTTAGGGGTCCTGTCTGTGCTGCACAGGTGTGCCAAACCAGATACACGGAGGCGCCCGAGTGCCAGTCTAAGCCTCGGGCAGGGGCGAAGTGCTGTTTAGCTGCCGCTGTTGTTAACAAAGTATGAACCCTATGGTGTGCAGATACAAAGTACGATATGTCGTCAGTTGCAGTATAGACGGGGCCTTTATAGCAGAAAGTGCTCTGTATTACATGCTGAACCACATGGATCCAAAAAAACCAACAAATGGTCTGGTAGCACTTTTTAGACTAACAAAATATGTAGATGGTATCATGAGCTGTGCCCACGAAAGCTCATGATACCACCTACATGTTTTGTTAGTCTATAAAGTGCTACCAGACCATTTGTTGGTTTTTTTTTTTTTCTGTACAGACAACTCGGCTACCCCCTGAAGCACATGGATCCAGCCACCCTGTGGGGAGTAAAACTTTGTGGAAGGCAGAGTTGTGTCCAACCTTCCCAAAGCTAAGTAACAAGTATCTGGCTTGTTTTGCATGGACATTTTTTTTTTTCCCTGGGGCTCTTTAAAACTTTCCTTCAGCTACTTCCTAGAGTTAAAATGTCTCACTGTAGCAAAGGCAGAGAGCCAGCATTTTTGTGATAAAACTGATTTTTGTTCAGAATATAACTAGTAAGGTTCACGTTACACTTTAGTAGGCATACAAGGCTTTAATTGGGAGGGTTCTGCTTAAGAGAACACTTATGCCTTTGCTAATGTTGAGTGGAATTCTCTTTTTATTCATTCCTAATAAAATATCCAACCATTAAGTTATTTTCTGTGTGCTCCAAAATAGCTCTCAGGTTTAACTTTTTTTAATTTGAGACTTAATTTCTGAACTAAAGGCCTGCTATGTCACAATTAATTGCTTAATAGAAGTAAATAGAATATTTTTAATAGACTTGGTATGCATGAGTGGCAACTACATAAAAATGGCTGCTTTGTTATAATCTGAGCAGGTGAAAAATTGACTTAAAATAAATTAGTCTGGGAAAAGTGTTCTTAAAAATAATTGATTTTTTTTTCAAACTCTATTTACAGCCATTGGACTTAATTCACTGAAATCTGTCCACTAATAAACACATAGATATGTGACTAGACAAATACATTTTCACTTATCAGTCAAGCTTCTCTCTCAGAACGCTGCTGGTATCTTAGATGTAACCATCCATTAAAATATATCGCTGTATTTTCCTCTCCAGTGTGTTTAGTTTTGTTTTTTATTGTGTCCAAGAATGACACTGTGATATCTGAAGGGCTAACAGTTAAGTAGTTGTCATCTCTCAAGGAGGTTGAAGGCATCAGTGCAACAATTTATAAACTGTTTACAGAAATTTAAGGCAGAGGATTTTACATAGTACCATTAAACTTATGTTATTCAAAGCCAACAAATCAAGTAATGAACCAATTACAAAATTGCAAAACCTTGATACTTAGGCCTTCTATTTGGTACTGGTTTTCTAACTATTTTGTTTTTTAAAGTAACATTTAAAAACAAAAAGGAAATTGACAGTGGGTGAGTGAACTTAGATGTGGCTGTGGCATGATGAAAACTAACAAATGGGGAGGACACTTTTAATCTGATTTACGCTATGTCCTTAAATGAAGCATAGCAGTGTGACTTAAACCCACACCGCTGTAGAAAAACAGAAGTTGACAGCATAAGCATTATATTTCCTGCATTTTATCTATAATATCTGGGCTTAAATCTATATTGAAGTAACGTAAGTGTGTGGTTCCTTATTTATCAAATTTTGTGATGCTTTAAAGTCTCAGCTTGCTTTGATGAAAGATAGTTCTTTAATTCCTATAATCATGAGAGAGCTGCAAAGAATTACTGCAGATTCCCACTGACAGTATGTTTCAAAACTGCGTAAGGAAGATGAAGGCAAGAGGTGGGAAGGCAACCCTCATTCATGTGTGTTCAGTGTGTGGGTGTGCTGGGGATTACCAAAAATAGTGGTGGTGGGGGGGAGACCCCTTTTGCAGAAGTAGAAGAGAAACTGTGTATTGCACAATGGAACAAAGCTATACATTCTCTCCATTGGTGTTTTCAGTCTAACCTTGTGGGTGGTTGTTGTTGCATCAGCAGTTATTAAGCAGAAATGCTTATGAAAAATAAGCAAACTCTGAGACTTAGGAAGCCAGCATGCACCAATTGATGCTCAGTAGCAATACATTCAAGGATTCCCCCAAACAAAAACTCCCCACCCTCTTGGAAGTGAAGATTAATGACAGTTTCAGTGGCCGGCAGCCTCGTGGCCACATTTAGCCCATTGGTGTTCTGTTTGTGGCCCCCAAGATGTTTTGTTTAATGTTTCCCACATGCAGGGTTGCCAGAGTTGATTGGTTTCTGTCCATGTAGCTTTTTCCTAGTCGTACTACTAAAGTGATATGCACTTATGAAGGGAAGTACGTGCAGATTGCACCTAACATTCTCAGGGCCGCGTGCTCCATCTATCAAATCCAAGCGCTGCTACGCTTCGGTCAGCATTCCCGGCAAATTCTAGGTACGCCAGCACAGTGAGCAAAACTTCCCTATCCCGGGAGATCATCTTGGTTACGATAGTCTTGCAACCTGCTGACATGGAGGGTCACTCATGTGGCCCACTGGCTTGCCTAGGTTGCCCATTGCTGAATTAAAGTAACACTTCTCCGGTTTAGTACCCCTTATTTTAAAAATCTGTCTCTAAGCTGACAAGGTGGGTGAGGTAACATTTTCTAGGTCAAATAAAAGAGATTACCTCACCCGCTTGGTGTGTCTAATATCCTCCTAGCACCAGCATGGGTACAGCAGCACTACCTATATAAACTAACATTGCTGTTATCCTAAGGAATTTCTTTACTAGCACTGAAAATCTAAGTCTCTTGTGAGTCTTCTGTTTACTGTTGTTTTTAAGTGTACATGCCCTGGCTCTCTCATGTACATATTTATTTTCACAAGTAGGTACAGGTGTTAGGTAGGGATATAAGTGAGTAGTTGACTACCTGGTAAGCCTCGACTTAGCCTGCTCAGTCCTGGCTCGCGCCAGGTCCTGGACCACTGCACCTCTGCATTTTAAATGTAGTAAGAGTCAGGCTGCCTGTGCGCCCAGCACCTACTATATTTAAATAGCAGAACCACAGTGGGGCCCCTTATCGACTAATTGTGTAGTCGATACAAATTGTATCGACTACACGATGAGACAGTTACCTGCTTCTTAACATCCTTAGTGCTTGGCACCCTAATTCCATGGCTTTTCAGTGGGAGTTTGTTGGCTGATTGCTCTTTCTGCCTTTGGAAAATCTCCTCTGTGTATTTCTATATGTCTGATTGGTAACTAAAGCTGAGCAGACAAGTGTGTAAATGAACGCTCCTGGTCACAAGAAAACATTAAATGTCAGGACATGAAATGCTACATTTCTCTATTAAAGGACAATTACATTGTTTAATCTTCAAAGTATTAAAGCTTTGAGTTATTCAAATATAACAAAGCTAAAAATATTGTAATTTGATCTGCAAGTATCTGCATTCAGTATTATACTAAGCATTTTCCCACTAGCTGTTTTACTGGTTAAAGCTCCATGTTTGTAGGGAAAAAAAAAAATTCTCTTCTGCTGTACTCAGGTGCATGTACTTTTTAAAAAAATTTTTGAAACCTACCCAGTTGACTTCAAAAATATGTTTCTGCTTTAGCTGACTAGGTATGCAGTATTCTCAAGGGAACTCTTTGGCAGAGGGCAGTTAGCGATAAGTTGTAGCAGTAACTGTGGTAAACAGGTAGTTAAAGTGACCGATAGTGTGAAAGCACATTAAGCTTTGTTAGCATGTGTTACATAATGTTGGAATCAGCCAAACTTCACCAACCTACAAATTCTTGCAGAATGTGCTCTTCTTGGCGCAGTGTCTCTGGATGGAGAGAGCAAGTGGATGGATATTTGATGATCGCATTTTTGCCACTAAGTGGTTCTTACCCATGAAAGCTGATGCCCAAATAAATCTGTTAGCCTTTAAGGTGCCACAGAACTGCTCATGGTTTCACCAGTTGGAGTGACTGCAGTACAGGCTGAACCTCTAGTCCAGCGCTCTCTGATCCAGTAACGTGTCCACTTATCGTGGGTGTGGCCAGATATCCTGTGGTCTCATAAAGTATGTTTACATACCACTTTACATACCAGTTGTTCTGTTATTTAGCTCTGATTTACTCCTGTGTGTCTTCTAAAGCCTAGTAATCAGTGGAAGTGTTGGTAAAGTTGCTAGACGATAATGACCTCCCATAGTTCAGGAAATTCTTTGGTTCGTTACTGGTCAGGTCTCTAGGGTGCTGGACTAGAGCTGTCAACCTATAGCTGTTAACTTCTTTCTAGGACATAGGATAGCACCAAATAACGGGGGTGGAGGAGGAAATAAGCCAGTTTTCATAGGTGTGCTTAATTTGAGGGAGGCAGAGGGTAAACCTCTCTTTAGATGGAGAATTTGACACTGCACTCCTTATGCTAATTTATTAATAAGGGGACACCTTATACTTTGTGGCCTTGTGCTCCTCCTAAATTTTTTGCCTCCTTTAATAATGTGGGAAGGAAAGAATGAGCCATAAGCACAAGGGTGGGAAGAGGGAACCTTCCTTTAGTTCAGTTGAAAAATATCCCAGAAACTGCTTTTTCATGAAAAAGGAATTGGAAGGTCTGTGTTCAGAGTTGGGTTACTCTCCTCTCTGCTATATAGATCAGCTGAGAGAGTAATTGGAAAGCTTTCTGCACTTTTAATTCTTTCTTGTCCCTCCTTTACCACAACAAAGCTAACATATTGAAATCTCACCTTTCTCCCTCTCTCTCCTCCTCTTGTTTTTCTAGATGTTCCCCCTGCCAGTGGCTAATGGAAAAAACAGACCCACGACGCTAGCAAGCACGCAGTTTGGCGGATCAGGTATTATTTTCTTCTTAATGCCTCTTTTCAGAGTTAAAAACAAATACAAAGCCCTGAAGCAAAGGGAGTTGTCAGTTTCGTGGCGGCTCTTTAATGTATTTTCATGGTTCTATTGTACCGCTGCTTCTCTGAGTACGAACGCTAATTCCGTAATCCCTTGTCTGTGCGCGTCCAGGAATCTTTTGCCGTTGTGTAACGGAGGTGAAGCTTCATGAATAGCTAAAAGATTAATTCTCTTAGTTGGGACTTTCCAAGAGGCTGAAGGGAGTTTGAATTTCAGTGGGATTTAATTGCCTTCAGCCCCTTTGCTGATCCCAGACCCCTTTGCTGTATTTAAGTAAATGGTACCTACAAAGATGATTCTTTTTTCCCAAGTTCCCACTCTATGCCACCTGGCCTGTCCAACTCCAGTGATGGCCTGCCTAAACTCTGAATGTGGGAGGGTGGGGAAGAGTTTTCAAAAAACATCCAGGGGATTTAGGAGCACAGTTTGGTTTTGAAGAGGCTGGGGATATGTGTTCCTACAAACTTTAATCCTGCATAGAGCCTAACTTTAGACGCCATGGGAGTCCATTCCCTCGTCTAAAATGGCACTAACTGGGAGAGGATTAAAATAAAATAGCCCTAGGGCTATCCCTGGCATACTCCGGGGTGTGTGGCTGTAACACGTTCTCTGTGCTCAGAGGTGTTGCATTCATTAGACTATTGCACAGGAGGGGTTTCTGTGCAATAAAGTATCTGGAATACAAGAGATCTTGCTGCCTTTTTCTCCCATATCCCTTCTCTTTATGCTGTTGCCTTCGGACATGGTTAAAATCTCAGCTGTTCCAATACTGATTAGCTGAAGCCACCCAAGTTGTATTGGAATGTCCCACTCCTATAAACCTGGCTGTGCTATTGCTCTTAAGACAGGGGTGGCCAACCTGTGGCTCTTGAGCCTCGTGCGGCTCTTTGCTCACAGAAATGCGGCTTTCAGGATGGCGGCTCGTTCGGAGCCATGTGCCCGCTTTGTGCACCCGCTCCAGTTCCTGGAGGGAGAAGTGCGTGGCTGTGGCGGTGGTAGCTCCAGTGAGACCCAGGCATTGGGTTAGAATGGGAGGGGCCTGGGTTTCTTGGGGAGGGCATTGGGTTGGGGGGGGGGAGCTGGGGGAGCCTGGGTCTGGGGGAGGGGGAGGGCGTTGGGTTGTGGGGGCTGGGGGTGCCTGGCTCTGGGGGAGGGGTGTGTGGCTCTTTGCACCACTATCCACAGCTCTTTGCCCTTCGTGTCTAACTGGTTGGCCACCCCTGTCTTAAGAAAACTCCAAAAGCTGCACTAGGATGGTGAAGCTCTGGCACATAAGCTGTGATTAAATGGGGTGGCTTGGGAAGTATCGGTAAGGTGTATCATTAAGGCTGCTGGAAATGGCTCAGCATAAAAATACTGCAATCAGATGTATGGCTTTTTCTGCCTCTTGAGCTTCCTCCTACTAGGATGCCAGGATGAGGGTAGGCCTGGAGTTTCAGGAGCTCCTGGATCCAGGTAGTGAGAGGTTTTGTACAGCAGAGTTGGTGATGTGGTATGTGGGAACTCAGCACTTTGGAAACTTTCAGTCTGCATGAAGAAACGCTGCATAATGTTGTCACGGCTCTTCTGCCCCTCAACTTCAACGGTACTTGGGGCTCCCAGAGCTCAACAACCTGTTCTTTCCATACTGAGACTTGAAAAATAAATTTAAGGTTTTTAAAATATCGTTACAAAGCACAGGTTTTAATTTTATTCAGGAAGGCAAATACACAGTATGATGTGAGGTTATTGTTTCCCATGGTTGGTGCTTCAGAGCTGTTTAGTTTATCTCAACAATGAAACCTTTAGGGGAGGATGTATTGGAGAAGGAAATAGAGAAATATAGGAAGACAGTAAAGGAGAGGTGTCATTTAACACCGGTGGAAGTTGGTCTCTGAAGAGAACATTCCATCTTACACATCTCGAAATTTGCTGCTAAAATACTCCACAAAAGACACCCGAAGATAGTGAGAGAGCAAGCTAGCATTCGGTCATTTCCTGGTTGGCTCTTGGCTTGCCTACTTGATGTGCAGAGGTGGGCAGTTCATGACACAGAGGGAGTGCTAACCTTTTGGTGGCTGGCGTCTCTCACTCTGGTGCCCGGTGTTGGCTTCAAACGCAATCTTGTGCTCTCACTGCATCTCTCCTCCTCCCCCCTCCCCCCCCCAAAATCCTCCCAGTAAGTGAAAGGTAAAATTGGTACCATCCTTTCTCTGAGCTACTGTTTGATGGGCTTTCTGAATGGTTCATAAAAATCACTACGGGGTGGTGACATACAAATGAGTTAAAGGCAATTGTACAACTGCCACAGTCCTGTTCTCTGGGCTTAGTGGGAACTTTCAGTCCTGCTCGTGGGCATCTTGGTTCTGACATGCAGCCTAGTGCACCATTAAAGGAGAGTTTTCATGCAGCGAACGGACTGGAGTCTCTCTTTTTAAAGGGTGGGGGGGGGGGCGTGTGTGTGTGTGTGTGTTTTCAAGAGTTAAACGAGCAACTTCTCCCTCTGCTTGGATGTTTGTGTTTCTTCATGCTGACTTTAAATATACATCTGAAGTGTGACAATGACCAGTCATTCCATCCAGGGTCTTGTCTACACACATATGCCTTGTACTAGTTAAACAGGTTTCATTTGAACTAGCGCAAAGTATCTGTGCAGAGAAAACCCTGGTTGGTGTGGTTGGTCATTGTTACACCTGGCTCCCATTGATTTAGCTTGACTTAGTAACTTACATTGATCTAAGCCAATTGTGAACTATTTAGCGCAGCGGTTTTCAAACTTTTTTTCTCGTGACTCAGTTGAAGAAATTTATTGATGCTGTGACCCAATGCAATTTGACTAGCGTGTGAGCTCTGGGGTGGGGCTGAGGAGGAAGCTTTGGGCTGTAGGAAGAAACTCCAGCTTTGGGAAGGGGTCAGGGCTGGGGCAGCAGGGGCTTATCATGTGCAGCTCCTGGTCAGCAGTGCAGGGGTGGGTGGGCACTAACGCAGCTTCCTGCTAGGGGTATAAAAGAGTCACTTAGTCAGCTACCCGCATTCCCCCCCCTTGCTGCCTCTATATCAAAGGCAGCAAGTGGGGGGAGGGGGAAGCAGGAGCCGGTGCTGGGGGGAGCTGTCTTAAAAGCCAGTTCCCCCCAGCATTGTCTCTGCTGTGCAGCTCACTCCCCCACCCCATGCAGCAATGTGGGGGAGTCAGGGGGACCTGGAAGGGGAGCTGGGACAACCCCCTCCCCTCCCCGCAGACGGGGCTGCTGGATCCAGCATGAGCCGGGACTGAGCAAGCCTGGCACAGTCCCAACTAGCACCGGGTCCAGGAGCTACCACCACTGCAGCTCTGCAGTTTAAACGTGGTAGGAGCTGGGCTGCCTTGCCACCTGGCTCTGAATGCTTAAACTGCAGAGCCGCAGCAGGGGTAGTGCCTTCCCTTGTCGACTACACAATTACCCAGTTACCCGCCTCTTAACAGCCATACTTCCTGCCACTGCAGACCAGGCTGTGCCCCAGAAACTGCCCGCAGCAGGTTCCCAGCCAATGGGAGTGCAGAGCTAGTGCTCGGGGCAGGGGCAGCACACAGAGCCCTGTGCGCTCCCCCCTCCCCCATCTCCACCTAGGTGCCAGGCGTGCTGCCGGCTACTTCTAGGGCACAGCTCGGTCTGCGGTGCCAGGACAGGCAGGGAGCTGCCTTAGCACCCCCCCCCCCCGCTCACCCGATTTTCCCCCCACTCCAGCCCAGTGGTGGGTTGTGACCGTTGTTTGGAAACTGCTGGTTTAGTGCGTGCACCCAGGGGTTTGCATCCAGAAAACCTGGTGCGACAGTTGGGTATTTAAAAAAAGGCCTGAGTCCTGGTTTTCCTTGATGATCTTTACCAATTGAAGACCTAAGATGTGTGTCAAGGGGACAGGGATCCTTCATGCGATACTTTAAATAGTTGATGGATAATGGCACATTATAGCTGCTAACACACTTGCTACCATCTCCCACTAGAATGGAGGCTCTCATTGCTGGACTGCAGTGTTTTAATTGGGTGAGTTATTAGACTGTTTGCTCCTTGGTAGAAATCAGAATTAAAAAGAGCAAAGAAACAATGTTTGGGGGGTTATCTGGGAAAAATGGCTGCCGCTTGGTAAAATAGGGTCATCTTCCCAAACATGAGGCTGGTGAATAGGCATCTATATTAACTTAACCAGTATTACAAGGGAATTGTTATGACCAACCAAGTTAGTAGTTTTCAAATCCTAATTAAAAATACACTTCCTCTCCCTGAGCTGTTGTCCCATGTCCTGTGGGACTAAAGCTCCTTGAGGCAAATGTGACCACCTTCTATGTACGTACAGTGCTAAGTAAATCCAAGGTGCTAATGTAGACTACTGAATATAAAAGTGGGCTAGTTTATATTTAAACACCCTTCCTCTCCCCCCCCTGCATTGTCCCTTAAGTCACTCAGGG
This sequence comes from Pelochelys cantorii, assembly GCA_032595735.1. Taxonomy (NCBI): domain Eukaryota; kingdom Metazoa; phylum Chordata; order Testudines; family Trionychidae; genus Pelochelys; species Pelochelys cantorii. The sequence goes on from CM064354.1 coordinate 3,823,728, forward strand.
AGAAATTCATTTACATTTCAAATGGTAACCTTAAGTTTGCTCTGTCAGTCTGGCTTCCCTCCCCTGATTAGATGGACTAAAATGGTTGCCTTGAGGATGAAATGTGTTCCTGGTTACACAGACCTTGGAAGCTGCCTCTGCAGGATTTTTGGCAAGTACAGGTCTTCTCAGGAAAGGTACATTTTCACAGTTTTGTGTTGCAAGTAAAGTTTTCCAGAGTCAACCGGTAGATGTAATTTAAAAATTTTAAAAACTAGAGTCTAAAGCTAGACCCCTTGGAGTATTACTGAAGGTGCTTAGGAGCACAAATCCCAGTGTCTTTACATGCTCCTGTGCTCCTAACTCCCTTGATGTTATAAACTCTCCCACATGAGAGCTCTTGTGTTCTGTTATTCCCTCAGCATATTCACTATATACCTGTTGGCTTGAGTTTAGACTTTCTAGGACAAGTTGTTGGATATTTGCTATGGCAAAAAGTTAAGATTTTTTTCCCAAAATTAAACTGCCTGTTATTTGACTAATGTTGCTCAGGTCCTTAACTCAATTAATGTTTGTTTTTCAGGAGAAAAAATGAAAACGTACTATGGATGTTACGTAGCGCGTAAATGGCTAATCATGTACTTGATACAGTTTATATCGAGTATGCAATTAGTCGATAAGGGGCTGCTGCGGCTCTGCAGTTTAAATGTAGTAGAAGCTGGGTGTGCAGGCAGCCTGCCTGGCTCCTGCTACATTTAAACTGCAGAAACGCAGTGGGGGTAGGTCTGGGACCCGGTACAAGCCAGAACTGGACCACTGCAGCTCTGCCTTTTAAATATAGTAAGAGTGGGGTGGCTCCCCCCAGCACCAGCTCCTGTTCCCCCCAGCAAGGGGAGGGGGAGAAATGCAAGTAGTCAACTCGACGACTCTCTTACTTCCCTAAAACGTCCATGCTTCATTTCAATCCTTGCTCTGGGGTGAGGCGGGGGAGGAGGGGTTCAGGATGCAGGCCGCCCCAGCCCCCTCACTGCAGCAGCTTGGGCCAGGTGAGAGGTGCCTCTCCATGGCTGCTGCAGCTCCAGCAGGCACAACCAGGGGAGGGTGCATGCCGCCCGGCTGGGGCAGGTCCAGGTTTGTCTGCCCCCTGTGCTCCCCAGCCAGAGTGAGGAATGCAGCAAACTGGGTTCTTTGGGGTTAGCCTTAGGGGAAAATGGCGCCCTGGGCGAACTTGTGGTTTGGTGCTCCTGATCCTTGTGGGCATTGCACTTCCCGTTTTCCACGGCATCCAGGAGCTCCCCGACCCCTGCACCCTGATCTTGTGCTCTCTTCACCAGTAGCCCCTGCGTTGTGCCTCCTTTGCCCCCAACCTCTGCACAGCGCCCACTTCATCCCAACCCTGGTGCTTTCCTCCCACCTGTGCCCTCAACCCCAGCCCTGTGCTTCCAGCATGCCCTGCCCCCTGCCCAGCACCCTCCACCCGCTTTGCCATGAATTACCCAGGCCCAGTTGCCCCTCACTCTGGCCACGGTGCCCTGGGCATGGTCCCAGTTGGCCCAGCCCTACGACTAGCCCAGGTGCACTTCCCCAGGTGAAGGGGAGCAGCCAGCAACGTCCCTGTACAATCTGGGGGAGAGGACGCTGCAGTCCCTCACCCCCGCTCCCTGCAGGGTTGTAAAATCAGTGTCTTTCCAGCCTTACTTCTGGAGTTGCTGTTGTGGCTAGAGAAGAGCACAAGCCACCAGTCGCCCAGTACATTAACTGCTGCTGCCTTTTCTATAGGCTCATGGTGTTTTAACTGGCTCCTTGCTTTGTCAAGTGCTATGGGATTGCATAGAACGCAAGGAGAGGTCTGTGGGGGGAAAACAAAGCCCCTGTGATGGAGTTCTTTTGGGGAGGCCGACTTGCCATCACAGCCTGGTACGTTCCTAAGAAATTGATAGCAGTGCTTTGTATTTCCACCACATTTAAAGAGGAATATCTTGGATACATACAAGCCCGCAGAGCTTCAGTTTTATGTCTGGTTACTGGTAGCCCAGCCTGACTCCTGCTGATGAATTATTCTGCTTGCAAAAAAAGTAAAAAACTTTGCTACAAAATGGCTTTGTTGTCTTGAGTAGTGAAATTTGCAATTACATTTTTTTCCCCCTTCTTGCTACAATGTTAAGAGAACATTGTAGCCTGAGGACAGCAAAATGGAGTAGCGGGGGAGAAATCCCCTTTTGTCACATGTTGTGGTTCTGCTCCTCCCTTACCTCCTCCCTTCTCTACTTCCAAAGTTTGTTCTGCACCTATCTGCTAGCAAGACTGTGCACTGAGGTTTGTTGAAGAGGGATTTGCTTTGATCAGGGCTAGTCTGTATTACATATTTGAGGCTGGCTAGCTAGGGAGTTTCTCAAAGAGTTACAAGCTGGTGCATGTAACAAATTTTAAGTTATAGTGTACTGAACAAAGTCAAATGCATTCTCCCTGGAGGGAGGGGAGTCTGCATCCCATTTGAAAGCTTGCTTTAAACAACAGTCGGCCTTTTATATCTGTGGCAACAATACTGAAAGTCATAAATTCTATGCAAGATGAGGTTGTCTGTGTAATTGGCGCTCTGGGTGAGCTGTCTGAAGATTTGATTACTTCATATGGGCATGCAACCATTTATTAGGCCACATCCCAAAGTTGGAGTAGAGGGTTCTGTGTGAATGAGTACGGGGTCTCAAGAAAAAGAGCTCCTCTGCCTTTGGAAGGAGATCTGTGGGTAGGAAAAATGACATTATTTACTTTTTAACATGCTGAGCAGCCAACTTGCACATCTTAAGTAAAAGAAGCTAAAAATTACAGTGAGGAAAACTTGAAGAGCTAAATGCAGTGTCTTCTGTTGAAATCCGAAGAAGGATTGAATTTCAGACTCCTAATTTCCAGCACTATGCCCTATAGTGAAGAAAACAGAAGCTTTTAATAGTTTGGTTATATCACATTTTCCTACTAAATTCATTTAGTTCCCATGTTTGGATTATGCAGCAATGGGTGTTACGGATTCTTTTGTTTTTTGCTATTCTGATATAGCGTGAAAGGTGCAAAAATATGACTTGACATTTCTGTACTTAAATTATGCGTCAGTTCTCATTCAGCAGCATTGCAAAGCACTCATTTAAAAAAAAAACCCATCTGTCCAGGTACAAAATCAGCTTGTCCATATTTTACTTTGTTCATAATTTATTATGAAAAAACTCTTTACTCTGTTCACATCAAGTTCGCTCCCCCCTTTAAAAAACAATGTAGAATTTTGCAAGGCAGTTGCTAAACATGTATTGTGTCATTAGCTTGAAAAATACAGAATCCTTCTAGAACTCAAGCTCAGTCCTAAAATGTATTTGCATTATTAGTGTAGACCAGTGTTTCCCAATTTTATTTGGCCACAGAACCCTTTTCAGCTTAAAAGCATTTCAAGGAACCCCTAGGGTTGCCAGGGTAAAATTTGTCAAGCCCCCCCCAAAAAATTGCAAAATTGACTGCCTCTTTAAGAGGGGGCGGGGGAGTGCCGCGTTCTCACAGTACCCTTACTTTTCCAGCGTTCTGTGGAGCACCAATTGGAAAACACTGGTGTAGACCAACTGATGTGTATTTGGAAAGATAAGAAACCTAACACAGTGTTCATAAGTGCCTATATGGCTTAGGCACCAAAGTCCATTTTCAAAAGTGAGGCAGGGTAAGTGGCTGTGTCCCACTGTCTATTTTCCAAGCACCTAAGTCACTTTTGAAGGTGAGACATAAGGCTGCTTAGACCATGTCTACACTAGAGACCTGACAGTGGCACAGCTGTACAAATGCAGCTGTGCTGCTGTAAGCTCTGCTGTGTAGCCACTCTGTGCAGGCGACATAATTAAGCCATTTCCAATGTGTGCTGGTATCTCTGTCTGCAGGAGAGAATCTCCCCTCAAAGTAGCACTGTCCACACTGATGCTTGCTGGTGGGAGATGCTCTCCATGCTCCTGCGTGACATAAGTGCTAGCATAGACCTAGCTTTAGTCGCTTAGTTTAGCTTCCTTATTTGTGTCTGTCTCGGAAATAACACTTTGGGAGGAAGCTTCTGTACCCTTCTTTCCTTGGTACTGATTCCTGAAACCCATGGAGCAGGATACAGAAAGTGGGATTTAAAAAATGGAGGGGTCCTGGGGGGGAGCATTTTTGGAGCTGGGGAGAAGGTGGAAGAAGGGAATTCTAGCTGGCAGGAAGTAGCAAGCTGTGTAGAACAAAGAGTAGTAACTTCACACTTATCTCCCTTAATCTAAAGTAACACCTCAGTTCAGTCCTCAGTCTCTGATCCCCTCATTATGTCCTTGAATACGCATTCCTGCTCCTAGCAACTTGCCTCACCTTTGGGGTTGTCAAGACTTTCCCTTTTTTCTTTCCTCCCCAGTATTCATCCTTCAAAGTTTGTATAACAGATGGAGGGGGTGGAGAAGGGGAGATCCTCAGGCAGACACAACAGAATTCTAATCTAGGAAGGAGAGTCGTGTTTCTGGAAGGAGTGTAGCGAAGGCGACTGTGTTATCACGCAGAACAGAGATGCTCCAAGAACAAATACAAATATTTCTCTGGCAACTGGAGAGCGAACAGTATTCTAGTAGTATACTTAGGGTTGAGAAAACAGCCATGCTGGGTCAGTCCAGTGTCTAGCTTCAAGTGTCCTGTCTCTTGGCAGCGCCCAGTGCCTGGTGCCCCAGAGGGAGTGAACAGAATGGGGCAATTATGGAGTGATCCACCCCCTCATATCTAGTCATCTGACAGCCGATGATGGACCTTTCCTCCATAAACTGATCCCCATGGACAGAGGCTGCTGCGGATGAGAGCAGTCCCTGTCCACAGTGGGCCCCCTGTGGGGCTGGAGCGACCCCTTGCCTGCGGCAGGTGGGGAGCTGCTCCAGCCCCCATCAGTTACCAGTTAGCCGGAGCCGCTAAGCATTACGTGTTTAGGATTACCATCCACATCCCTATTCCTAACTTTGTTAGTTTTTTTGGCTGCCGTTGCACATTAAGCAGATGTTTTCAGGGAGCAAGGCACAATGATTCCAAGATCGTTCGTGAATGGTAACAGCTAACGTAGGCCCCCATCATTTTGTATGTATAGTTGAGATGGTTTTCCAATGTGCATTACTTTGCACTTATCAATGTTATTTTGTTGCCTCATCACCCAGTTTTGCGAGCTCTGTTTGTAACATTTTGCAGTCTGCTCTGAACTTACCTGCCTGGAATAGTTTTGTATATTCTGCAAACGCTGCCATGCCACTGTTCACCCCTTTTCCAGATCATTTATGAATACTGTATGTTGAACAGCACTGATCCTAGTATGGATCCCGCGGGAATCCCATTGTTTATCTCTTTCCATTGTGAAACGGACAGTTTTATTCCTACCCTTTGTTTCCAATCTTTTAATCAGTTACTGGTTTTTGAGGACCTTCCCTCTTGTCCCAGGGCTACTTACTTCACTTTAGAGCCATTAGGGAGGGATCTTGTCGAAGGCTTTCAGAGAAGTCCAGGTTAATCAACTTGATCGCTGTGTTCCCATGTTTGTTGACCACCTCTAATATTTTCCATCCGGGTGTAGAATTAGACTACGCTTTTACGTGCTCTCAGGCATGTCTGAATGTGCACCACCAATAGAGAGACAACCTAGCTGTGGGTGCTCTGCTAATTAGCTGTGCGGCACTGGAATCTCTCATGTGGCTGCACAACTGACAGGGAATGTTGTTGACCACCCTCTCCTTCAAAAAAACAGCAGTAGATTATTGGGGTGTGACTTCCTTTTCAAAAGTCCTTTTGAATCTTTCATCCAATTTGCCTGGTACTGAAGTTAGGGTTACTGGCCTGTAATGGCCAGCATGGCTTCTGGAGGCTTTTTTTAAAAAAGGGTGTCATGTTAGCTATCCTCTAGTCATCGGGTACAGAAGCTGATTTCAATGATAGGCTGCCTATCACAGCTAATTGTTCTGCAGTTTCCTTTTTCTGAGTTGCTTCAGAACTCTTGGGTGAATACCATCTGGTCCCGGAGACTTATTGCTGTTTAATTTATCCCATCTTTGTGTGCCTTTAACGTCCTGGAGGGAAAAAATTCATCTTTTGGGCTGAAATTTATTTTGCTGGTGGTTCTATCTAGAGGGGAGTGGGTGGGGAGGAAATGGAGGGAGGAGGGCTATGGGATGGCATGTTCAGAATTTTTCAGATGATCAAAATTTTAAAGTGAGGAAAAGCACGATTTCCCCCTGCTCTGTTATTGCCGAAGCTTTATGACGCTCACTTCGCCAACAGCTTCTTTTTAGAAACTTCAGATTTGACTCACGCGTTTCTACGCACACAAGTTGTGCCTCTTTAATTGTATTGATATAATTAAAGCAATACAACCCCTCTGGATAAGAAGGGGTAAGCAACTTTTACCACTATAACTGCATCTATGCTGGGGGCTGAACCAATATAACTGTTGAGGGGAATGCAAGGGGGGAAACTGTACCCACAACTGACAGTCATACTGATACAAACGTTGTGCGGTGACCAGGAGTTAGTGGTCAGTCAGGGCAAATGCATGCTGGTCTGTTTCAAGAAACCTTTTCAAAAGGATGGGGAAGACGCCCCACACAGCCTCAGAATGCTCTTTATCGAAAGTGAGGAAAGACACAAGCAATGGAATGGTGCCTAGTGAGTTTTTTGTTTGCATTGTCACGTTTTCAAGGTTTTCTTTATGACTGTGAAGTCTAGAGACTTTGTTATGCGAGATGGAGAACAAGAAGGCGAAGATGCTGGACTGAAATGTGCAGCATCGTGTAACCCAATTCAAACTCTGCTCATGTGGGATTATGTTATAAGTAGTGAAAGTGTTGCAGGATTGGGTCCTAAATTGGTAAAGCTGTTGCCTAGCTAGCCTGGACCCTGGCTGGTCACCCGTGCTCCTGAGTCCCGTACAATGGCTGTCTGAATGTACCATCTTTAGATCACCTGATCATATCAAATTCTGCATTACTGTATAGGCAAAACTTTGCAATTGGCTCACTGTCACAACTGAGAGCTTTCCAGGCTGACTGGGCTCCTTCCAAAGGGAAGATGGCTTTGGAAGGGACCCAGCAGGTCTGGCAAGCATTTCTCCTGGACCTTGGTACTGCTAATTTCAAATTCTGCATGCTCTGTTGGGGGTCTGGCTCCAGAAAGCACGCTGTGGATACCAAAATCACACCTACAGTTGTATCTGAGGTTTTTTTTTTAAATAGTCTGCAAAACTAAATTTAATTAAGCTAATACTAGATGGATAGTTAACATGTGCCAAAGTCAGGAAATTCATAATGATGGCAAGTTGTAAGAAGCTAGGTCCCTGCTGCAATGAGCCTACAGCCTAATTTGCAAATTACTTTATTTCATATATGTGAAAAGGGATGTATATAACTATGACTTTGAGAACCGAATTTTGAATGTGGGCTTATGTAAATCTGCATCGGGAATGTCATGATGTCTGTTTCTCCTTCTGTGTTAGTTTGTGTGTAAAATGCAGCAACACTGCTGAGCCTCAAATCTGCACTGAGTGGATTTTTGGAGCTTACGGTTTACTGAATCTCAGGCCAGTGGGGCTGTGATAGGGGACGTCATGCCCTCTCTGGGCTAACGGGAAAACCTCTAATCACCACACCATTTCCCCGATATACAGTAGTTTCCTTCAGACCAAATTGGGTGTTTTTTAATTGGCTGCTGCTGCTTTTCCTCACCCTGGAACACTCGTTTAAACAACTCTGCACTGATTTTTTGTGACACTAATACCTGCACTTTTACTGCAAGAATACGTGGATTTCATCCTTCCAGGTTCTTGCTGAAGCTCAAAAGTCCAAAATCCGTAACTGACCTCCCCATTATTAGTTCGGACCAGAGGTACTATTGCAGGAGACCCCCCACAGTGTGTTTAAAAACTAGTATAAGTCTATAGAATCTACAGCTGTCTCAGCTGTGCCACACTCAGGAGAGATTCAAGTGCTGCCGAGCTGATTAGCAAAGTACCCACAGCTGGCAGCCTGTGTTTCTACCAGTGGTGCGCATCTGCATGGGCCTTGGTGCACAACAAAATTTATTCCACATGTGCACAGGGAAAAATAGAGGGAACATTGGCTGTGGTACAGAAAAGGTTCAGAGCCACTGTAGGATGTTTTCTTCTGGAAGGAGGAAGGCTGGCTCAGTTTCTGATACTGCTCTGTCGGTTCTCATACCATTCATCACCATAGTATCAGAGTGCATTGAGCAATGACTAACATCTGTGTAACTTTCTCTTCAGATGCTCCCCAGGATGTGAACCAGCTCCATAGGTTAGAACCGGCTCTTTGGTCACCAGGCCAGCTGGGTGTGTGCAGTTCTGGGAGGCTAATGGAAGAAGAGGCAGCCTGCCTTGGGATGTGCTTTTGCTAGACCAATCCCTTTCCAGTGTAGAAAGCTGCTTGAAGCCACACAAGCCAGGGCCCATCTGCTGCTTTTCACCTGCTTTTCCACCGCTCGTGACAGGCAAAGCAGGAGGCTTATTTCCCTGGAGCAATGAAACTTTGCAAAAGTGGGTGCTGTTCGTTAATGCAGCCGCTACTGGTGTTCAGTAAAAGGGAGCAAAGATTTGGACCCTGACCTGTTTGCACGCCGGGAGTCTTGTGAGACACGGTGAAGCAAGCAGTAGGTAGCTCCAGCATGTGTGGAGGGGGGATGAGGGTGAATGGCAGGGACCTGGCCATTGTCTTTCCCATTGAGAGAGAGTTCCATAATGCTTTGGCGGCCTTGATTAGCACATTAGCTTCCACACGTTGACTTCTGGATGCCACGGGGGTGGGGGAGGGTACTGTACTCCTCAGTGTTGACTTAAAATTTAATTAATTTTGTTGCCAAATGAGGCATGAAATGCAGTGTGAAATATATAGCAGCGCTGAATGTTTAATTGTAGGGGGATCTGAGAATGTAGCAAGTGCAGAGAGCAAGAGATCACCTGTGGCAAGCAGGGTGCCAGTGAGCGTCTGTTGGTGGACAGTGGTGCAATCGCGAAATAGCTCTGGGTGAAGTTCAGTCCAGTTGGCGATGGTATCCCCCTGCTCTTCATGGGGTATTGAGTTGCACACAAGGAGAGCAGGGGTTTGTCTGCACTAAGAAGCTATTTTAAGGTTTATTTTATGTATTGTAATGTCTGGGGGCCTGAGTCATGGGCTGGGCCCTGTTGTGCTAGGTGCTGTACAGAATTAAAAGCACAATAGCTATTCTGCACTAGCGCCCCACCTATTATTCCGCACTACAAGTGCCTTCATGTGGTTCGGTTTCACCCACTTCCAAAGTGGATTTGCATGCCCTTCTAGGCTGCAGTAGCTATTTCCCTGTTTCGATGAGCCCTCAGGCTCCCGGGCAGTGCCGATGTCTTGATGTGGCAAAGGGTGGGAGTGGAAAAGGTTCTGCTTGTCAATGGTGCCCACATTCGGTGAGAAGCTAAAGGGGTGGCAGGTTTATGGTAAAGCTGCCATCACAATTCACCAGGATAGTATTTGAGCTAACTCTCATTTCAGTGGGTTTTAAGTTCCAAGACTAAACAGTTTCCCATCTTATTCTACAGCAAGCTGGGCAGGCTTGGAGCATGCAGGGTTGTGTTCTTATTTCTACGTCTTTAACAGGTAGGTACTGGCTTGCAGTCTAATGAAGGACACACAGACGCACACATAAAAACATGCACTGATTTTAAAGGGTTTTTAAGCCAGTTTCAGCTGGTGCAACTTCCTGTGTGGACACTTTAGTTTCAGAGTGATTGATTTCAATTCTCCTAAAGTGAATTGGGAATCAGTTTTTTTTTTTTTAAACTAAACTCATGAACCTAAGTAAGTGGGTCCACACAAGGGGTTGTACAGGTCTACTAATTTGGTTTAAAAACATATATTTAGTTCAACCAGTACAGCTTTGTGTGTGTATAGTTTCCTTATATTGGCTTGGTTTGAGTTTGTGGGAACAGGTTTAAGCTAAATTCATTGTGAATGTCCGGGCACAGCCATTAGGTTAAACTTTCACTGGAAGTTGTAAACTGGTGCATCTTCTGTAGGCAGGCAAGGCAGGAAGTATTCTGTAGCCAATTCTGAACATGTGGCTGGCCTTTCCCCTGTGCTCATGGAAGGTGGATGCAGCAGACTCTTCTCTGTGTATGAGGATCAGCATATCATCGAGAGTAGAGAATGGGGACAAATTGGTTTTTGTTTTTTTGTTTTTTATGGAGACCTTAGGAAGGTGGTAGAATTGTGAGACCCCCCTCCCCACCCCCCCATTGCTGCTTTTTGGTAGACAAAAAAGGCCTAAAATGTGTTGTCCTATTTACATTAGAAATTCTAACCATGCCTGCCCTGAAAGACTTCATGGTGCCAGAGATCTAGTGAAGTAACATCCCAGATGCTTAGCTCTCTATGGAATGACACTTTTAGGCTATCCAGAACTTTGTGGAGGTTTTTTGAAAACACTTATTTGGCTTCAGGCACTTTGGAGGAAAGATGTCTTTGTTGAAAATTCAATGCCTCTTTTTGTTTAAGGAGGGAAAACTCAGGGTGAGATCTAGCAAAATCAGGGAAGGTCAGATGGCACATTCCTGAAGGTCTAATAAGCATATAATATAGTATTTTGAAGGTAAAGTAAGCAGAGAGAGGAAAAACATAAAAACCACCTCCTTTTGGGTTGCCTTTATGTCCCGGAGACATTGGGGATGGAGAAAGATGAGGGTGTAAACTAGGGATGTCAACATGTAGTCAACTATACAGGCTTATGAGTTAATCTTGTTGACTGCAAGCATTCCCCTCCCCCCCCCCGCCCCCACTTTGCTACCTCTGTGTCAGAGGCAGCAAGGAAGGGGGGTGGGAGCCAGTGCCTGGGAGGAGGAGCTAGCTTAAAAGCTGGCTCCTCACAAGCACCTGATCTGCCCCACCCCCCCCCCCCGCCGCTCCTGCACTGCTGCTTCTGATAGGCAGCAGCGCAGAGGGTGAGGCGGGAGCAAATACATATTGGCTCCATGGACCTGCCTTGCCCCTCCCCTTGCTGCCTCCTTAAAAGCTGGTTCCCCCAAGCACAAGCTCCGCGGTGCTGCCTGCCCCACATCCGTGTTGTTGCTTCTATAAGAGGCAGCAACAAGGGGAGGGGGCGGAGGAGGCTGCCAGAAAGCAGCCCCCGTCTGCAGGGGGTCCGAGCTTCCCCTGGACAGAGGCTGCTCTTCTGCCCCATGTCATAGCGAGCAACACAGGTTGGCAGGGGGCTCCTTGGGAGTGGAGCTGGGAGCGCACTGGCTGCTGGCCCTGCCCCCAGGGACTATCAGATAGTCGTGGAACCAACAATATTTTGTGCACTTACACGACTGTTCGTTTACGTGACATCTAACATCCTAGTGTAAACCTACCTTTTTATATGGTTATCTTTAAGTCAGCTTGTAGCTTATACGCAGACATGAGAATGGAGGGTTGATAAATAATACAGCATAACCTCAGAGTTATGAACACTAGTTACAAAGTGACGGTTCAACCACACACCTCATTTGGAACCGGAAGTGTACAGTCAAGCAGCAGCAGAGATCAGCCCCTCCCCCCTCCCAACAAATACACTACTGTGTGAAATATAAACTACTAAAAAAAGGGGAGGGGAGTTTTTACCAAAAAAATTGACAAGGAACGGAAAATTCTTGTACTTGTTGCTTTTAGCCATTTTCATTTAAATGAAACATTTTTGGTCTGCAGACTAAAGTTTAAAGATGTAATTTCATTGTTCAGTTGTGAATTTTTTAAAGGAAAAACCATAATGTTTTGTTCAGAGTTATGAGCATTTCAGAGTTATAAACAACTTCCATTCCTGAGGGGTTCATAACTGACATTCTACCTGTGTAAGCCTTTTTAGTAGAATTTTTTTTCTGTAATCTACTCAGGATACTTATTTATTTAAAAAAAAATAACCCAAACTCATTTCAATCTACTTGGGAGAAAATCTAATTGCAAAGTTTGGCCTGGGAGTCATGAAAAATGTTGAAATCTGAGATTCTTTTCATTCTGCAGGTTTCAAAATGGAATGACTCAAAACACTTCTGGATAGATGTTTGACTTTTAAGTTTTACTGAATGTTTTCAGTCCCTTGTCTTTAGCCTTTTAACTTATTTCCTGTACGACTCTGCAAGTTTTCGAAACTTGCAGTTGGGAAAAAGAAAAGAAACTAGGGATGGGGAAGGAGCAGGAACTGGATAGAATGGAACTTTTTTTTTTTTTAATATAAATCCAGCATTTTTGTAGCATTTTTGAGCTGTTAGAAAAAACCTATTTGAAGACTCATTTTCTTTGGGAGGCATGAACTTGCCTCAAATCCCTCTGCTGCTTCCTTGATCTTGTCTGATGGACAGCAGATGGCTTCCTGCAAACTGTGAACCTTCTACTCTAAAATGTGCTTGTCCAACAAATGGTGCGCACCCCCCACCCCCCCACCCTCCATGCTCGTTCCATGTGTACGCAGGCATGCCTACTCTCCTATTCTAGAGTAAGTTTGTGTTACTTCTTTGGGCTTGGCATGTCAGCCTGAGCATGAGCCAAGTCCTCTCTGGGTCATGGACCATGAGTTGCAATTGCTAGGCCCAGTTCTACCAAGAAGCAAACTCCGGTTTGTCTGAGGGCAGAGTCTGTGTTATCTCTGCCTGTGCACAGTTAGCAAGACTACCCTGGGATCTGGAAACGGAGCTGTGAGTTCGCAGGAGTGTCCGACTCTGGGAAAGGTGCTGAGCAGTAAAACACTTGACCTAATGAGGCTGTTGTGAGTTACTCTCCTCAACAGAGCCCACTCCTTTGAGGTTTTTCTAGCAAGTGTTTGTGGCTGGGCTGATGTTACACATTTTCAGAATCGTGGTATTTAATACACACTTCCCTGATTTCTTTTTTTTTTTCCCCTGTGGATGGAGAGGTAGAATTCCTGCTTTGGCCTTAACCCTTAAGGGCCCAGGCTTTTCTGGTTGGAGAAGCCCTCTTTCCATGGTGGGTGAAGATCCTGCATCTCGTGTGGGTGACATGTCAAAAATGGTGGAAGAAAGGGACCGAGCATCCTAGAAAGAGAGAGAGAGAGAGAGTGTGCCCTAGGTGCATTAGGCTGCCTAAGGCAAAACCGCTCTGCGAGGCGACCTGTCAGCAGAATGGCAGCTTCACTGCCTAAGAGAGCAAAAGCTCTGGAAGGAGGAACTGGAGTTTTGCCAATTGCCTCTTCACCTGCTACATTGTGATGACATGGCCTATTGCCCTGTAATGTGGCTGTTCCTTTCCCATCATTCAATACGTGGGAGGTGGCGTTGGGGAGCATTGACTTGCCTGGACGGACGAACAGACCGCAGAAAAACGCAGTCACTGGAATCACAGAAAACTGGAAGGGCTCTCGAGAGGCCGCACAAGTCCAGCCCCCTTAGCTATCTAGGGTGGTAAGGATGTAACCGCTTCCTTGCGTAGTGAGAGCATTGAGTTGCCAATCTCTCTACCTCTGTTCTGTTTTTTTAAGTGTGTGTGGGGGGGGGGTCCTCTCTTCCAAAAGCTTGTTAACGGCCTATTAACATTGTTACACAAAACAGCAGTATACCATTTAATTAGGAAAAATCAGTACTAACATCTACCATATGTTGCTCTTCTCCTGATATTTGCATTTGAAAGTCCGACTGAATTTCAATGTGGAACTGGATTTTATCCAAATGAATGGCCTCCAAGTCTGGAGTTTGGTGAGGGAAATAAATGTACATTCCTATCAAATTTGGTATCTTGGTTTCTTACATGTATTTAGCATCTTGGCTTTATTTTTTTAAATGTATTTAGCAAGAGCGCTATGTTCCTGCAGCTCAGTTACTTGCATCTTTCTCTCCACCCTAATCTAACTGTGGCCATCCCTTCATTTTCTGAAATGCAGAGAGGAAACTCCACAGGTCTGAAGAGAAGACAAAAATGTAAATTTCTCTGTGGGCCATTTTTGGGTGGCAACTTTCTCCTTTACAGCAAACTACTGTCCCAGCTACTAGGAGTCCTAAGACCTTAAATTTCCAGCATTTTCTTAATTTTTTTTGGTTACTCTTTTCTTCACACCATTGCTGAAGCAACAGCTGGAGCAGTAGTACAGGTGGTCACTGAGCACCTTGTATTCTAGGCCAGTGGTTTTCAAACTTTTCTTGTGACCCAGTTGAAGAAAATTGTTGATGCTGTGACCGAACACAATTTGACTGGAGTGGGAGCTTCTGAAGTGGGGCTAAGGATGAGAGCCGGGGGGGGGGGGGGCAGCTCTGGCTTTGGCAGGGGAGTCAGGACTGGGGCAGAAGGGGCTTACCATGAGCCACTCCTGGGCAGCGGTGTGGGGGGAAGGGGGTGTAAGGCAGCTTCCTGCCTCTCCTGGCACTGCAGATCATGCTGTGCCCCAGAAGCAGCCAGCGGCAGGTTCTCAGCCAACAGAAGTGCCGTGCTAGTGCTCGGGTCAGGGGCTGTGCGCAGAGCCCTGTGTGCTCTCCCCCCTCTCCATCTAGGAGTCAGGCCTGCTGCTGGCTGCTTCTGGGGTGCAGCACAGTCTGCCTTATAGCGCCTCCACTGGTCAGCTGATCCCCTGCAGTGTCCGACATTCCACTGCCCAGTACTGGGTTGTGACCTCTTGTTTGAAACCCCTTGTTCTAGACCTGTCCTGGGACCGAGGCCGGACAGTCTCTGTGCTAGTGCCAGCTCTGCTAGCGCTCCCACTGCGGGAGCCTAGACACCAATGAAGAGTAAATACGTTGGCAATGCTAGATTCTCTGGTCCTTATTGCACAGTCCAAAGGGCCTAAGAGGAAGGCTGGTCCAGTAGTTAATATACTAGCCTAAAATTTGGGAGAAACTAGCTCACTGTTCTGCTCTGACACAGACTTCTTGTATAATCTTGGGCAAGTCACCGTAGCACCCAGGCCTCTGTTTCCCATCTGCAGAAGAGGTATAGCAGCATTTAAAATTGCAGTGCTTGCGTACTACGATGAGGGCCATATGAGTCCCTAAAGTAGTTAGTTGCAGCATTGACTTCTGGGGTTTTAAATTCCTTGCTCTGGGTGGGTGGGTGGGGGTGTGTGTGTGTGTGGCTTTTGTTTTTTTAACCCTTGTGACTGCCATCTTCAGCTGGAGAGTGGATTCGTCTACAAGGGCATTTAAACCAAGTAGACTAGGTTCCTGTTTTATGTTTTGAGGTAGCAAAAGGACACACAAGGTTGTTGCTGATCTTTACGTTACTTACTTGGCAAATAGGGATTTAAACAAAAAGAGTGCGTTTCCCATCCTGATTCATTTCATGCCCTTTGCCTCTGGGAATCTGACTTCAGAAAAATATTGTGGGAGTCCTGGGGTATTTTTTATGTTCTTGGGAGTGGAGTTGGTTGTCTCATTACTTGTTTTCCCCTCTCTTGGCCACTCACAGATTAGCTCAGTCTTTAAGACAGCTTTTTGTATCCTAATGCAGCCAAACTAAAATGATTGCATTGCCAGATGCAAATAATGGAATTACAACTCAGGAAGCACAAGTTGAAAAGTATTTTTAAAAATGCAAAGGATAGTTGAGAAGACCTCTCTCCCACAATTTGCACACAAGTGTCTTGGTACCGCTGCTACTCAGTGTTGTTCCCGGGTCATCTAGTTCTTGGTATAGTTGAAGAAGGATGGCTCTGGGCAGTGTCCTGGGAATTGGGCAACCCAGAGTCAGGGACCTGCTCTGCTATTTTGCTGTGTGACCTTGAGCAAGGCACGTAGGGTACATCTGCACAGGGGTAAAAGACTGGTGCTTGGCCTGGGTCGTCTGCCTCAGCTTGGTGGGGTTCAGGCCACTGGGCTAAAAATGGCTGCATAGATGTTCCAGCCTGAGATGGAGCCCACGTGTTGGGACCGTGCAAGGAATGTACCTTAATGTCTCTGTGCACATGTGCAATGGGCATTTTCTGACCTCTCAGAGGCTAAATACAATAAAGGTAGTGAGCAAGGTGCTCCACTGGTGCAGTAAGAGGGGGCTGAGTAAGTAGATAAACAACACTTGGGACTCTGGTTTGGATGCTTGCATGTCTATCAGGTGTCCGTCCAGCACTGTCCCCATGTGCATTGGCTCTCCTACACTAGACATTTCTTTTCAGAGTTCAGTGGACCAAGATGGAAAACAGATTACAGTGGTGCTGCCAAATTCTATTGCAACGGTAATTTCCTTTCTAAAAGGAGAAGGATGTTGTGGAGTTAGTGGCTTCCCATTATTTTCACCATCAGAGCACTTTCTGTAGTGGTCCCAGAGTGTCTGTCAGTGTGGTCGGTTTGGTTTGAAAAGGCTTTGCTTTGGTGTTCTAAATACCATCCCTTTCCAGTGGCCCCCTGCAGCTTTTGCGTTTGAGTAGCACCGTTATCCGCACAGACGTACCGTCCGGGCTGCCAGAAGGGACCAGTGGTGCTAACTTGTGGTGTTCAGAGTGGCCGTAAGCCCCCACCATTTCCGCCTCCGTCGCTCAGTGACCTAACCAGCCATTTAATAACAAGACCTGGCGGAACAGTAGCATGGCCCTTTGTGTGTAATTTGTCCTTGTTTGGGTGTGCTGTAAGGAGGTAGTGAGTCACTTTCCATTGAGCCAGTACTTGCCCTGCTCTTCTCTTGTTTTGTGTTGTGTATCCAGCAGAATTATTTATAGCTTAGCCAGCATCCCCAGGTCTATTGTTCCAGTAAAAAGCGGGAATGACTAGATGACTTCCTGAGATTTTTTTTCACCACCCCCTCTGTTTTTCAATCTCTGCTTTTCCTTCCAAGTATTATTTGCCAGTTGGATGCGATTCCCCCCTTCCCCCTCTTGACTGTGCATTTGGGCTGTTGACAATCCCACTGCCGGTGTTGCTTTAACTCTTGAAAATCCTCCCAGCTCAGGCTAAGGTGGGGAAGAATTCAAAGGATGTGTTACAAACACACAGACCTGACTAGAGTGCTAAGCTGTAATGCATGGATCCTACCTGTCTCCTGGTCTCCAGCTGTGCTGTTAATTGGCGGGGCTGGCTCCCATGCGCTGGTAAAACAAAGCATTGGGAGTTATTTTGTGCTTTAAATGGAGGTAGGAAGTTACCTTGGTGCGCAGTGCTGCAACCAAAGCTACATGGCATTCGAGTCCTCCCTCTTCCGTATTTTGAGGGATTAATTAGGATGTATGTAGTGCATAGATCTAACAGGCCTGCTGTGCTGCAGTGGAATGTGTCTTTCAAGTCCTGTTTCAGCCAGGGTGGGATCTGGCCCTGGATGGGATGAACCTAAGTTAAAGCAGCTGCCCAGGCCTCGTTTGATTGTCCTGTTTTCCCTTTCTAGCCGCACCGCTCTTTGACATGCGCTGTGATTGGCTGCAGAGGGAGTGCGCAGTTTTGACAGTGCACCTCACTTCACGTGCCCTTGCTTTAGGCATGTGTCGCTTTAGTAACGCTGGTAGGAAAAACTACGGAGACGGAAACCAGAGGCACTGGCAACCCTGCGGGGGCCACACATAGGACCCTGATGGGCCGTAGATTGCCCACCACTACCACAGATGGTCAGTCAAGCAGACCTACTTTTTTCTGTCTCCCCTTTCTGTTGGCCCTTTCCCAGCTCTCCCCATGCAGCTTTGATCCAAGGTAATTTTATATAGCAAGACACACAGGTTCATTCCAAGACACTTCCCTCTGGAAATAAGTGGAAACAGAATCCCCAGGCATAAGAGGTACCAGTGTGGGGATGGGCACTTGTTTTGTAAACTGCACTTTCGTCTGATCCATTTGGAAAGTGCCTGTTGGGTAAACACAGAATCAGAACAACGCCCGTGCTCCTGTCTGTGTGCATGAAACTCTGATGTTAAAATGGCTTACGTTTCCATCTCTCCCTCCCCCCAATATATTTTTAAATTGAAGAGTGAAACTGTAACACGAAAATTATTTGAATTCCTTGTTCGGTCAATGGCTCTTTTGCATACCTCGAGGTATGCCTTTTCCCTGAGTCTTTCTCTGCTGGTGTAAAAATCAGCCTCTGGTATTAGGGTAACTGGAACATATAGGTCTGTGTGCGAGTAAAATTACACTGTCATTTTCGTGTGAAACAGCTGAAGAGGAAGAGAGAACACCTCAGCCTGCAGCAGTTTTCTCAGTTTCTGTTACTTTGGAACTCTGCTCTTAGTTATTTTTAAGTTATTGTTTCAAGCCTCAACAACTGCAGGACAGCTTTTCCTTTTACCTTCCTCAAGTATCTTCCTAACTTAGAGTGGTCTGGAACTGCCCATCAGGGATAAGAGCAGCTCTGAACTCGTAGGTAGCTTAATGATCCTGCATTCGCTCCACCTCCAATCTCAAAGCTCAGAAATGTGGCTTTTCCTCAATTTACAGATTTCCACATGGAAATCTGAAGTTTATCCAGACAGAATTCTGGAACTTTGAAAATGTTGCTGTGTTCGTGCATAGGATAAAGCCAGGTGTGAGTGGAAAAGTGGGAATAGTTATTTGCACACTTGTAATACTCCATTTTTGATTTTCCAAAGGTCTCCCTAAGAGACCTGGGGCTATCGCAAAGCTCCTAGACAAACCCGAACTGGGGTGTGCTGGGAGGCAGGTAGCCAGGCAGCTGGAGAGCTTGTGGTAATGCAGCCCCCTGGTTCTTGGCACATTTCTGCTCTTTCTAGAAGAAATGTAGTATTTTCCAGAACTCATTTTTATTATTATTGTGGCACCTCAGGGTTCCAGTTCTATGGTGCATTGAGGGGCCCATGCTTTAAAGCAGGGGTGGGAAACCTTTTTTGGGTTAGGGGCCGCTGACTCACAGAAAAATCAGTCGGGGGCCACACACAAGTGAGAAGCAAAAGGGGAAAAAAAGTCCTCACTGGCATGGCCCCAGCTGAGACTGGGAAAGACACTCCCCACATTCCCCTTGCATATCAGTGCCTAGTGGAGCCCAGCCTAGTAGATTTTGTGTGTTCCTGCCCTGAGGAGAGGTAGCAGAGGGCTGGAGCACCAGACGGGCTACCTAATGCTGGGAGGGGACCCTGAGTCTTGAGGGCCAGATCCATGCAAGCTGGGGGAGGAGGCGGCGGTGCATCCAGGGCGCCCCCCCAACCTTCGGTTCCCCGCCCCTGCTTTAAAGAGTTGGCAGCCTATGACTGGGAGAGGAATTGGAGAAAGAGAAAGTAGTGACTTCCCAAAGCTAGGAGGTCTGGTAGAGGTAGGAATAGAGCCAGGGTCTCCAGAGTCTCTAAGCGACGTCTACACTACAGGATACGGTCAAATTAAGAAACGCAACTTCAGCTATGTTAATTGCGTAGCTGAAGTTGAAGGACCTTAACTCGACTTTTGGTGCTGTCCACGCTGCAGGAAGCCAAAGGGAGAACACTCCTCATGGAAGCAGGGCTACCAGCATTGACTGGAGTGCCCCTCTCCGTGTCTTCACTAGACCCGCTAATTCGAACACTGGAAGATTGTCAGCGTAGCGTAGACATACCCATGCCAATTAACCACACTGCTTCCTGGCAAGGTAGGTTTTTATTCACTCTGTGTGGTTCTCTTAGCCTGATGAGTTCTGGCCTTTGCAGAAAAACCCACGGGTACAGAAGGACGTTAGGGTAATTCCCTCAGCTTTGTGGCAGGACCAGCTCATCCGTTACCAGCTCTTTTCCTGTTCCAGGAGCTCTGATATGCGTCCCCATTCCAGATGTGTAGGGTGTGTTAGGCTTCATGTCCTAACTGGTTTCTGCTCTGTTCCATGTGACTTCATAAAGGTTGGTGTAAAATGCTGCAAGATTGTATCGTGCCTCTTCCCTGCGGCTCCGCCCCCCCCCCCCAGCCCAACATTTCCCTGGAGCAGGAGGAAAAGCGCAGTCTGTATGGTATTGAATTCCCTCTTCCTGCCACTCCTCAAGTTTATAAAACAAAAGAACAAAGACACCAAAAAAAACCCCAAACCACCCTAGCGCAGTGGTGGGCAACCTGCGGCCCCAGGCCTGCATGCGGCCCATTGTGGTTCTATCTGGGGCCTGTGAGACATTTTGTTTGCCATTGCCCGTGCACAGAGATGCCAGATTTCTCAGGTTTTCATCTGCATAGTTTTTCTCCTACCAGTTTTTACCAAAGTGACAAACACACAAAGCAAGGGTTGGTGAGGTGTGTGCTGATTGCACACCACGTTGTGAGCTGTGTGCACCCAATCAAAGCGCTGCTGCAGTTCATTCAGCCACCCCCCCCACCTCCACCCCCCCCGCCACACACACACACACACACAGTCTAGGTACACCTGTGCTGTTAGCAAAACTACCATATCCTGGGAGACCGTCTTGGTTACAACAGTCTTGCGACCCACTGAGATGGAGGGCCACTCATGCAGCCCACCCTCTAGCACACGTTGCCCTTCACGTCCAACTCTGAGGGGGACCTACACTTAGTACCCTTGCGTGTGTGTTACATCTACCCAGTAAGTGGCAGCCCTCAGCAGACTTGGAGCTAGGGCTCTGAAGCCGCTGGAGGAGGGAGGGGGCAGTTGTGGCGGCTTCAGAGCTGGAGTTCCTGCCTGAGCCGTCGCATCTACACAGCAGTTTGGACCTGGCTCTCAGACTCGCTGCCTCAGGCTGTGTAGACATCCCCCTTCTCTCCTAGGGTTTGGCACCCTTGGTTCCCCCCGGCAGTGACAAATGGCCCAGAAGCATCTAAAGTGAGCACTTTCTGGGGCTAGCAGGAGGGGCAGGGATGTGGCTGGGGCAGATGAATCACTCTGCAGCAAAGCCACTTACTGAATGGACACAGCATGCAATGCCACCTCTTTTGGGGGCAGGTTTTTCTGCCAGATGTGTCAGCAGTGCTGATTTTTGTGATAGTGTTTGAAGAGATGTTGTTCTTTTAGCTGGTTGAAACTCTGCTCTTGTCCAGTTTGGAGGAGGGATTGATTAAACAATTGTCAGTGTGATAACCGTTCCCCTTGCTCTGTGGCAAGTCTGGTTTTGTATTTGGGTGAAGGGTTTTAGCACCGTTTTAAGGACACGTGTTCCTATTCAGGGAACAAATTGTATCGTCTGCAAGAACAGCTCATCTTTTCCTCCTGCTTTCCCCCTCTCCCCCACTAGAATAAAGATCCCCTTTGAGGAAACTGTCTTTGGTACAGAACTAAGTGAAAAGAAAACTGTCTAGTAGGAAGCTGGTTATTAAATAAATGGCTTTAGGCCTCCTTCAGTGTACTGGTCACCCTGGCTCCTCCTCCCAGTTAGCCAGTGGTTGCCGCTGATAATTGCTGGAGGAGTTTGTGGGTAACTTAACTGCTCATAGATTTATCTGTTCCTTAGAGTTTGTCTTTGAAAGAAAGTGGCACTAGTTCCATTTAAATTGTTTTAAAGCTGAATTAAACTGGTGCAAAGCTCCATGCAGACAGTCTGAGGGGTTTATTTTAAGAGTGGACTGTATCAGTTGAGTTTTCACTGGGTAAGAAACCACTTCAGCTAAATTGGTGAGAGGTACTTTCAAACTAGAATAAGGCTTCCTGTGCAGCATTTAGCGCTGGTTTAACTACATTGGTTTAAAATGCCACAGTGTGTAGTTCTGCCTTGGGCAGGGGGCTGGACTTGATGACCTCCTGAGGTCTCTTCCAGCTCTATGATTCTGTGTTAAAAATCGTGTAATGGGGTAACCGTGTAACCACTGCAAATCTCCGCAGTTACACACATTGTGGGCCCTGCAGTATAAAGCTGCAGCGCCCACATTAAAGTCTCCCGGAGAGCGGGGCTGCCAATCCCAACCAGCCTGGCTCCTGCCGCAGCAAAGCCACCTCCCCAGGAGCAGAGTGGGAGCCCTCCCCACCCCCGCTCCCAAGAAGGCGACTTTGTTTAACTGACAAGCACCCGCTTATCATTAATCGTTTACACTCAGACATCCCTGTTACTTAGTATAAACTGATGCAAATGTATGTCTAGACAAGGCCTTACGCTGGGTGCACTTCAGAAAAGGGAGCATCCTTTCTTGGATGTCAGGAAAGCACGGTGTGGCTTAATGGGTACTGTGAGAGACTATCTTGTGAACAGATTGGCTATCCTGCATGAGGGTATGGGGAATTAGCAACTTTCTGCAAGCACTGACTCGCCTGCTAGCCAGCAAACCAAATCTAAAGGCCGGGGGTCACGATGAAAGATCAGAGATGGCCGCCCAAAAGGTCCTGGTGTTTGCAGCATCTCTGCTATTCTAATAGATTTCCCAACCAGCAGCAAAATGAAAATGTTGGAGGTTCTTTCCCAGCTACCTGCTGTACGTGGTTCTGAGCAGAGCTAGGTAATAGGGGGTTAAATACCCAGTGTTTTGTCTTGCTGCATCAGTGGTGGCTGAAGGATTCCCGAGAGGAATACAGAACATGCCACCTTTGGCATTTCTGGTTTCTACAGACCTTTCTCGTTATCTGGGTGACGATAACGAGATATTGCGTTATCTGGGTAACACGCCAACCCACATGGATGGCGATTCCATAGGTGCGGGAGGGCAATGGGTGGGAAGAGAGAGAGTGGGTGGGAAAGGGGTGCAGTAGGGGCAGGGCTTCGGAACAGAGCAGTGGAGAAGCACCCACTAGGAAAAATAAGGCAAAGTTATAAGGTGCAGGTAAGAACAAAATAAACTTGTGCTGAATGTTGGAAAACTTTGTAATGCTAAAGCACATTAGACAGCGATATTGGCTTTCTATAGAAAGAAGTGTCTTCACCTGTCTAGACAAAGTAGTAGAAAATACAATCTATGTAGGGAAGAGAGATGGACTAGATAATCGAACAGGTCTTTTTTTGTGTCTAACTCACTTCAGTGAACTGTGCTGAGAGTTGTGCAAATTTCATTTGAAGGACTTACACCAGTTAGCGTTTTTGGGTGTTTACGCCTGGTTAGCCTGCAAAATAGCCTCCTTCCGTTTCACGTGCAGGGCTGTGCTGCTTGCCCAAAGAGCGATCATGGGTCTGTGTGCGTTCCCATTACTGTTGTAATATTTCACTGAATGTGGCTTTCTCTCTTGTACGTGCTGTTGTGGGTTAGTTTTGCTGAGGGGAATCCTCAGCAGGACAATAAAGTCCCCTTTTTATGAACTCTTACACACAGAGACGCTGTCCTAAGGAACTGACCCATCAATTTTTGGAAGGCAATTTTAAACTCAAGAATCTCTCACTGTTGGGACTTAACTGTTAAGATACTAAAAGCTGCATGTAGGAAGCCATATATGCAGGACACAACAATGTTGATTGGCACTTGAAAACTCAGGAACTAAACTAGGTATTCTTGAGTGCCATTTACCTGCATTTTATTATAGCTACCACTGACACACGGATACAGAGTACTCCTGTAACGTTCACTGCGTGGGGAGGACTTTGAGAAGACTAACGTGGGGAGGTGGGGGCGGGAAGGCTGCATGCTACCTGCTGAGAGAGCACTGAACACACCGACTTTTATTGTTTAAGCAGAGGCAGGGAACCTTTTGTTTGGTTGCAGGCTGCACGTCCACAGAAAAATCAACCTCACTGGCATGCCCCCTGACTGAGGAACAGAAAGATACTCCCCACATTTCCCTCAGAGCCTTGGGGGGCCTGGGCTTGCAGTTTTTGTGGGCTCCCTTAGGCTCTGGGGTGGGACCAAAAATGAAGGGTTCGGCATACGGGAGGGGCTGCAGGGAACCGGCTCTGGGGTGTGGGAGGGAGGGTGCAGGAGTGAGTTTAGGGGGGTGGGTCAGGGAGGGTGGAGGTGAGGGCTTGGGCAGGAGGCAATGTAGGAGCAGGCTGGGCATGGGGGTCTGGGCAGGAGGGGGCTCAGAAGCAGGCTAGGGGTGAGAGGACTGGGTTGGGAGTTAGGGTCCAGGAGCAGGCTGAGGATGGTGGGTGTGGGTGCAGGATCAGGGAGAGCCCACAGAGCTGGAAAGCCAGCGTCAGATCCCTGATGCTGGGGGAGGGGTGTGGTTCCCCCACCTCTAGTTTCTAGAGATGTTCAGGCCCTGCCTTGGCTTTTAAATGGTGCTGTATAAACCTATGTAAATGTCCTCTCCTCCTTACTTGCCTTTATTCCCCAGTCTGACTGTTCTCTATGGGTTCCCTGCCCCAAAGCATTCCATGTTAAGGCTTTTTCAGGGAGACTGCAGGCAGTCTGGTTTCTTGCCCTAACCCTGGGGCAGGAGTGTACAGTTCTGCCAGCACGTAATGTGAAATCTGCCAACCTCTCTGAATATAGAGGGATAAAACCAGCCAGCTCGTGCCTCGCTCTTCACATCCAGAGATCTCAAAGCACTTTAGAAGGGGAACAATGCCATTTTCCTTGTTCACAGATGGGGCAATTAAGGGAGCAAGAGGGCAAATGACTCATCCAGAGTCACCCAGTGAGACACCTTCAGAGCCCGGGCTCCTGATTCCAGCCCGGTAGGCCATACTAAGAGGAAAGGTGCCTGTTTAAAAGAGTGGTCACCGAGACATCCCCAGCAGCGGAAGTTGAAGGCTGAGCTAGGCGTTTGGTGAGTTGGAAGCATGGTGCTCCCTCCCTGCCACCCGTGGGCACTGGCCCAGGTCCCACTCCGTGCCCCTAAATGTTCTAGGGCAGTGGCTGCCAACCTTTTTAAGCACAACATCTCTGTTTGAATTTGTCAATCCAGGATCTATGTCAAACCCCACTGGCTTTGCCCCACCCACCCCTTCTCTGAGTCCCTGCCCTGCTCGCTCTGTGGAAATGGGGTACATGAGGAGGGGGACACCCAGACATCACTGCCCCACCCTGCACAGCAAGCAGGAGGCTCCCAGGGGGCATTTCCGGTGCCACTTTTTCCTCTGCCCCTGCATGCTGCTGTCTCTATAGGAGGCAGCAGGACATGGGAGGCTGCTCTGGCAGTACCCTGTATTTGTGCCCAGCTATGGCCACCACGAACAGAGGCTGCTCTAGCAGCAGCATGGACAGGGGCTGCTGGACTCCTCTGGCAAGGAATTCCATAGGTTGACCACGTGCTGCGTGAAGAAAAACTTCCTTTTGTTTGTTTTAAACCTGCCACCCATTAATTTCATTTGATGACCCCTTAGTTCTTATGTTATGGGAAAAAGTAAATAACTTTTTCTTATTGGCTTTCTCCACACCAGTCATTTTATAGATCTCTATCATATTCCCCCCTTAGTCTCCTCTTTTCTAAGCTGAAAAGTCCAAGTCTTTTTAATCTCTCTTCTTACGGGACCCGTTCCAAACCCCTAGTAATTTTTGTTGCCCTTTTCTGAACCTTTTCCAATGCCAATAGATCTTTTTTGAGATGAGGCGACCACATCTGCACACAGTATTCAAGATGTGGGAGTACAATGGTGTTATATATAGAGGCAATAATATATTCTCTATCCCTTTTTTAATTATTCCTAACATTCCATTTGCTTTTTTGACTGCCACTGCACATTGGATATTTTCAGAGAACTATCCACAATGACTCCAAGAGCTAAATCAGTCCCCATCATATTGTATGTATAGTTGGGATTATTTTTTCCAAAGTGCATTACTTTACGTTTATCAACATTAAATTTCAGTTGCCATTTTATTGCCCAGTCACTTAATTTGGTGAGATCTTTTTGAAGCTCTTCAGAGTTTGCTTTGGTCTTAACTATCTTGAGCAGTTTGGTATCATCTGCGAATTTTGCCACCTCACTGTTTACCCCTTTCTCCAGATCATTTATAAATAAGTTGAATAGGATTGGTCCCAGTACGGACTCTTCAGGGACACCAGTAGTTACTTCTCTCCATTCTGAAAACTGACCATTTATTCCTACCCTTTGTTTCCTGTCTTTTTAACCAGTTATCAATCCATGAAAGGACCTTCCCTCTTATCTCAAGACAACTTACTTCACTTAGGAGCCATTGGTGAGGGACCTTGTCAAAAGCTTTCTGGAAATCTAAGTACACTATATCCACTGGATTCCCCCTTGTCCACATGTTTGTTTGACCCCTTCAAAGAAAGCTAGCAGATTAATAAGGCATGTTTTCCCTTTACAGAAACCATGTTGACTTCCCCCAACAAATTATGTTCATCTGTGTGTCTGACCATTTTATTCTTTACTGTAGTTTCAACTGATTTGCCCACTACTGACGTTACACTTACTGGTCTGTAGTTGCCAGGATCACCTCTAGAGCCCTTTTTAAAGATTGGCGTCACATTAGCTGTTTTCCAGTCATTAGGTACAGAAGCCGATTTAAAGGATCGGTTACAAACCACAGTTCATAGTTCTGCAATTTCACATTTGAGTTTTTAGAACTCTTGGGTGAATGCCATCTGATCCCAGTAACTTGTTACTGTTGAGTTTATCAATTTGTTCCAAAACCACCTCTAATGACACCTCAATCTGGGACAATTCCTCAGATTTGTTACCTGAAAAGAATGGCTCAGGTTTGGGAATTTTCGTAATCTCCTCAGCCATGAAGACCGAAGCAAAGAATTTATTTAGTGTCTCCGCAATTATCTTATCGTCTTCAAGTGCTTCATTAGCATCTCGATCTTCCAGGTGCCCCACTGGTTGTTTAGCAGGCTTCCTGCTTCTGATGTACTTAAACATTTTGCTGTTGCTTTTTGGGTTTTTTGGCTAGCTGTTCTTCAAACTCCTTTTTTGTTTTTCTTAATATATTTGTATACTCAATTTGACAGAGTTTACGCTCTTTTCTGTTTTCCTCACTAGGATTTAACTTTTTAAATTTTATGCCTTTTTATCTCACTGCTTTTTTCGTGGTTAAGCCACGGTGGCACTTTTTTGGTTCTCTTACTGTGTTTAAGTTGGGCCTCTATTACGGTGTCTTTGAAAAGTCTCCATGCAGCTTGCAGCGATTTTACTTTTGATATTGTACCTTTTAATGTGTTTAACTAACCTCTTCACTTTTTGTGTAGTTCCCCTTTTTGAAATTAAATAACACAGTGTTGAGCTGCTGAGGTGCTTTTCCCCACCACAGGGATGTTAAATGTTATTACATTATGGTCATTATTTCCAAGAGGTCCAGTTATATTTACCTCTTGGACCAAATCCTGTGCTCTACTTAGGACTAAATCAAGAATTGCATCTCCTCTCGTGGGTTCCAGAACCAGCTGCTGCAAGAGGCAGTCATTTAAGGTGTCAAGAAACTTTATCTCTGCATCCCATCTTGAGGTGACGTGTACTCAGTCAGTATGGGGATAGTTGAAATCCTCCACTGTTGTTGAGGTTTTTTATTTTTATAGCCTCTCTAATCGCCCTTAGCATTTCATAGTCACTATCCCTATCCTGGTCAGGTAGTCAGTAATATAATCCCATGGCATAAAGTACCATGACAACAGGTAAAATTGCACACAGTTAGGAGTGGTTACTCAACAGCCACATCACTTGTTGATTTATTCATCCTCTTGAGTTCTCTAGGTTAGAGTTCTTGGGTTTGTCTAGACTGCAGGCTTCTTTCTAAAGAAGCTTTTTCAGAAGAGGTCTTCCGAAAAAACTTTTCGAAAGAGAGCATCCACATTGCAAAAGCGCATCGAAAAAGTGATGTGCTTTTTCAAAAGATAGCGTCCAGACTGCCTAGATGCTATCTTGCATGTAAGCAGTGATTGCTATAGACAGAATGGCCACCAGGGCACCTGTGCTTTTTCTTCTTCCCTCTTTTTTTCAAAAAAACCCTCCCTCTTCCACATTCACACATGCCTTTTTCCAAAAGAGTTCTTTTGGAAAAGGCGTTCTTCCTCGTAGTAAGAGGTTTACCAATGTCAGAAAAACCCCTGCGTTCTTTTGATTTTCTTTCGAAAGAACACGATTGCAGTGTGGACGCAGGTGGAAGTTGTGTTTTTTTTTAAACGGCTGTTTTTCAAAAAAAACAAAACAAAACAACCGTGTAGTCTAGACGTACCCCTTGGATTGAGAGAGTTATTCTCTCCGCCTTCATTAAAAGAATGCTGAGAGATGGTTTTCTTCTTTCCCTGGCTAGTTGATGCTATTAAAGCCACACTGAATGCGTCTGTGGACTGTAGCGCACAAGAGAATAGAAAATGTGTGTCTTCGAAGAAAGTGTCCGCAGATCTGGCTTACTGCCGTGCAGATTGTTCTCTAAAAAATTGAGAGCTTATATCGCTTTTGAGTCAGTTAAGAAACTTTGAAGTTTCAGTTCAGCTTTGTAGTACGTAACTGCTACATCTGTCTGGCACTGAATGATTCTAGAAGTAAATTCCATAATTCGTTGGCCAGGTATCCTTTGCTGTTTGAAGATACTGAAAAATGCATTGGTCCTCCCTCCTCAGAGGCCCTCCTATGTCATCTTCTGCCTCCAAATCGGCATATATTCTGAAGACCCTACTGTTACAAATCTGTAGATCTGTGCACCTTGTTACTTGGAGAAATGTTTTGGGTAAGCCTGGATAAAAATGTTTCTATTCTAATGTGTTCTCATAGCTTTGAAGAGAAAGGAAGTTGAATTTGGAATGGGGAATAGATTGTTTTGCAAATATGTGAATTCTTCACAAAAGAAAGGAAAGAGGAAAAGAGCATATTGAAGTATTTATTTAAAAAAAATATCCCATGTGGCTCTGGAATGATGCTGCTTAGTAGCAAGTGGATAGAACTGTTCCTTTTTAATGAAATTTAAATAATCGATGGAATATTCAATTACAGAAATATTTGGCAAAGCTCTAAATAGGTCACATCTGTCCTTTACAAGCTGTTTTTAAGGCAAAAATCTTTCACCGGGCTGCATTATGTTGACCATACATGCTGTAATAATTGGCGCTGTGGGGAAAAAAATGTGCTAAAGAGCGCACACACTCCTAAAGTCCAACTGGTCTGCTTACATTCATGTGTTCACGTAAGGTTCTCTATTTCCCTTGGATAATTGTGGCTGGCTTACAACATTGGGAAGAGAATGAGCTAGTGGGACTTTTCTGTCCTTCATGCACAGTGCTGTGAGCAGAAGTTTGATACGCACTAAAGGGTCAAAATAGGCATGGCTTCTAAAGCAGCTTACACATTATTTTCAGTGGAAGAGCCACAATGTAGAATCCCAGGAGCTAGGAACAAATAAGTCTCGAAATCAGGTTTGTCACCACCTGCTATTCCCCAAAAAGGAGAGGGGGAGAAAAATCTTTGTTGTGGCAACCATAGTTTTAAAAATATTTGCAAACCGAACCAGAATAAAGAGCTTTCATCAGTTTGCAGGGACAGGTGGTGGTGAAGAACACTTTGTTTAAGAGTTTTTTTTTTCATTGTGTCGAACAATTCTTCTTAGACGCTTCCTGGGGAATGAATCACCATCTTGCTTAATGTACCGGCTATCCTGCCAGCCACAGGGCTGCATCCTGCACGCCTTGCGCTCCTGTTCATTGAGTGGGAGACGAGACTACTCTGCACCATACAGCATTGGACCCTTTATGCTTTGTTACAAAAGAATGCTCTTGTGTTTGACTCCACTCCTCTCCCTCCCCCACTCTCCAAACACACTCTTGACAAAGACATGAGCTGTTTTGTCCTCTTGCTCCAAGGAAGTTTATAAGGCAAGTTTATAAGTTTATAATTAAGAAAAATTAGAGGCCATGATGCATTGGACCTCTATCGTCCTCCGAAAGAAAGGCAATACGTATTTACCAGTTAAAGTGCCAAAGACATTGTGATGCAAATGTGTGTGTTATGTAGGCAGCTGCCAGATTTCCATATGGCCTCATCTTTACTAACTTGTCTAATTCTTTACTGTCGCTAACCCTTTCATCCACTGACTTAAAAGTGCAGCAGAGGATGTGAGGTGGCGGTCTTTACATGTGTAAGTTAGACTGTTCCTGTGATTTGAACGGGTGCCAACTGTTTTAGTTTCAGTGGATACGCTGGATGAAATAACCGTCAATTTACTTCACATTGCTTGAAAAGGCATCCATCCAAAGTGATGCCATATTAGCTGCTGCTGTTGATGGGTTAGGGGGAAGCAGGCATTTGTCACCTGGTCTGATTTTCTGATTAAAGGTGAGAACTCACCTGCAAGGGAATGTTATGGTTGTATCTTTGCAAGGTAAAAACCTTTCTAATGTGGTGATTTCAGAAATACTCAGGAAGATACAAACTGGAGCAGAAGAGAGTGTGTGTGAGCGCACACATGCGTGTGTGTGTACGAGGGATGTTAAAGACTTGCCGGCTATCCAATAACCATTTGCTTATCGGATAGTCTTTTGACTAGTCGATATTCTCCCCTTCCCCCCCGCTGCCTCCTAGCAGCATGTAGCTGTAGTATGGAGCCTGGGGTCAGCAGGGGGACTGAGAGCCCCCTGTTGACCCTGGGCTCCATGGCATTGAAATGCACAAGAGCCCCCGCTGGGGACTCTTGTGCCAGAGTCAGTGGGACTTCCCGCTGGCCCCGGGCTGTACGCGGAGTTCCGCATTCCTCCTTTGAAATGTACAAGAGCCCCTCCATTTCGAATGCGGAAGTGTCTATCGACTAGTCGATGGAAATTCCGTCGACTAGTCAGTTAATCGCATTTTAACACCCTTAGTGTGTACTTGCCTTTGATTTTATTATATGATTGTCCATGGAAAATTAATGGTCCATTTATATGCAATTCTGTGTACAGAATTCTGAGGCATATGCAGTGTACTCCAGTGGCTTTTAAAGTATAGCTTGTGCTTGGTCGCTTTACTGTGGTATGACCAGGTGACTAGTGGAGGTTGCTAAGGCAGGTTTCCTGCCTGTCCTGGCACCACGGGCTGCGTGGCTCCATAGAAGTGACTAGTAACTGGTCCAGCTCCGAGGCAGGGGTCACAGGGCTCCACTCAGTGCCCTCCCCCTGAGCACTGGCTCCGCACGCCTGTTGATTGGTTTCCAGGAAACAGGAGCTGGGGAGGATGGCGACTGCATGTGAGAACAGCACGCAGAGCCGCTTGTGCCCTCCGCCCGGTACTCAGACTGCTTCTGGCTGCTTCCAGGGCACAACATGGTCTGAGGTGCCGGGACAGGTGGGAAGCCAGCCTTAGAATCTCTGCTGCTGGAGGTAAGTCTGTGCCCAATCCCCTGCCCTGAGCCCCCTCCTGCGCTCCAAACTCCTTGTTCCTGGCCCTTTCCCGGAGCCCCCACATTAGTTCAAAGATATAATTATGTTGGGTCGTGGGCATCGATGATTTTCTTTCAACTGGGTCTTGAGGAAAGTTTGAAAATCGCTGCACTACTCCATTCCTTACTAGCATTTAAAGCATTTCTATACATGCTCAGTAAAAATATTCTTTCCTAGGACAAAATGTGAGTTTGTGTCCAGTGCCTGTTTTATCTTTCAGGAATGTGCAACTTTGTAGTAAAATGAATGAGATGGAAACAAATAGTAAAGTAACAGGGTCTGAAATGTACGCCACCCCTTCCCCCAAAGAGAGAACCTCTAAAAGTGTGAGTCTGTATCTGAGTCTATAGTTCTCCATAGCAAAATGTAAATATTAAATGTATTTGACACTTAAAAGGTGTTTGCAGAGCTGCCTATTTATAAAGGTGCTTGCTAGACTATCATTACCCAAATACACTGAGGGTGTTGGTGGGAGCGTGTGCTGTACAGGCACACTCCTCTTGCATTGGTTTCAAGATGGCAGCTGCTTAGAGCTGAGGCCGTAAGGTAGAATAAGCTGCAGCATTCAGGACCTGGAACTCAGCAAAAGGATTAGAAGTAGAGGGGGCTCCTGGTTTGAAAACATTGTATGCAATAAAATGTGTGTCTGATCGGGAATAGGATGTCTCCCTGGCACAGACTGGGATGCAGCTTTCTTTGGCTTTTGGGGAGAAAATAAGAATACCACATGCACCTTTCATAAATGACGCTCAGCTATCACAATGATGGGTAGGGGATAAGTGTCTGAATAAACCGGCCTTGTTTTCTCCAGAGTAGCTTCTCTAATGCTTTTGTACCATTTATCAGGTTTCCAGACGGGTGAAGGGGCACATATCCTAAAACTTACATTGCGAGGCATCCGCGTTCTTTTTAAAAAGAACATTTGATCTGTGGAGGTTCGTTCTCCGAAAGCCATTTTGTTCCCCGAGTCTGGGCATATAAACTGGGGGGCAGAGAAGAGGGCTTTGACCGCTGTTCCCAATGAAAGTACAATGTCTGACAGGAGCAAGGCTACTTAAGTGTGAGAAGACCTCACTCTACTATAGCTGTTTAGTCATGAGAGTCAGCCCAACATTCTTGGATACCTTTTTTAAAACAAATCATTAATTTGCTGTTGAAAGTGCTTGAATGGCAGCCAAGAGATATCGTAAACCAGGGATGATTTCCTATCTGGCTATATTGAGTTTCACTTGACATTCCCATCACTAATTCCAGCTTGGAGATTTCACGTTGGAATTGTGTGAAAGGTGATAGCTTTGCCATTATGCTGTCATGCGCCAGGACGTCAGCCGCTGTAGAGTGCAGTCACCACACCCGTACTTCCCTCACATAATGTCCAGTCACTACAGAGGTGCAAACATTTTTGGGTGGTGGGTGGTATCTCTTGGCATTCAGATCTCTTCTTTCACATACTTGATCATATGGTGTTTCAAGAATGCCATTGAGCAGAAACACTGGTGAGAGACATTTTCAAGCTACACAGAGCACTCGTGCATTTCAAAAGCTTGTCTTGACAACAGGAGTGGGTCCAATAAAAAATATTCTCACCCATCTCAACAAGTATCAGTGGGGTAGCCGTGTTAGTCTGAATCTGCATAAACAACAAGAAGTCCTGTGGCACCTTATAGACTAACAGATTTATTGGAGCATAAGCTTTTGTGGGCAAAGGCTCACTTCATCAGATCCATCTGACGAAATGGGTCTTTGCCCACAAAAGCTTATGCTCCAGTAAATCTGTTAGTTTATCAGTGTTTCTCAACCTTTTTTTTATAAAGTATCCCTTTTAAAAAAAAAATTAAAAGTACCCCCAGTACTACAGTTTTCAGACACACAAAATTGTTTTCTACCATTGCAACACATGTGTTTAAACAACTTAATCGTAGCCAGGCGGGCGATCAAATTTTTGGGGGAAAAAGTACAAAAATAATAAAACGCTGTAAAACTTAAAACAAAAATTCAGTTTTCTCCAAATTTCAGTTGTGTTGACGTGCCCTCCAGACTTCTCTCCAGTACCCCTAAAGGTTCTCGTACCACTGATTGAGAAACACTGGTCTATAAGGTGCCTCGGGACTTCTCGTTGTTCACCCATCTTGTGTCTAAGATTCTGGGTCTGACATGGCTACAACAGCACTGCATTGAGCCGAACACAGGCCGAGATTTCAAGAGCAGCTTGACGCTTTTAGAAACACCAGACCCCTTCAAATGGTCTCTCATGGGCAACCCCAAATCAGTAGTTACTATTGAAAAAACCTTGGTCATGTTGATTCATCTGCCTTGTCTGTGTGGATAGTAAGTTGGGAGCTGCAGTGTGTGGTTCAAATCATGCTCAGGTTCTGAGTTTCCATACAGTGGTCCCCAGGAAAGTTGTATTAAAATGTTAACTGGATTGATGTGGTCTGGTTACCGTAGAAATGTTTAAGTATACTTTGTGTGGCATATTCAACCATCCTGTTGGATTGTTTGTTTTTGAAGTACAATAGGTGAAATTAATATAGAAATTATACCATGTAGTGCAAAAGTACTTGGAACTTGAAATAGTAAGAAGCGTAATGTATGCTGCCCCATACACTTTAAAAAGATTGCTTGAGAAGGTCATAATGTAGACTGGGCCCGATTAAAATTTAAGTCTGCCTCCTTCCCCAGAGTGCTCAGGCATATGAAACGTTCACATCCCCGAGCCATAATAGTTAAGCTGAGTTAAGCCCCAGTGTAGACATGTTAGGTCCACCAAAGAATTCCTCTATCAATCCAGCTGCTGCTGCCTCTCGCAGGGATGGATTAATTACACTGGAAAACTCCCGTCTGAAGCAAGTGCTTACATGGCAGTGCTGTCTGTAGCTGTGGTGAAATCAAAGAAAACCCTTTCTCTTTATTAGGACAGAGCCAAGAGGCTTAGGTCTAACACTTCATCTTTTTTATGATGCTGGTTATCTCCTTGGATTTTTCAGTCTTGGTTTGCAGTGCTAAAATTTATGCAGAAAGGGTTCTTTTTGGGAGGAGGAGTGTGTACCAGAGGGCCCTGATCAGGACCACTGGAGACTCCCACAACACAAATTTTTCTGTAGGACTTTCCCAGTATCTTGCACGATTTATTACTATGGTCAAGGCTGTTGCTCACTCTGTTTATATCAGTTCTGTCATTGGATTCATTAGGCCACTGCAGTTGGTGGAGTTTAAGGAAAGACCAGTCATTTCCCAAATAAAAAAGGAAAGAAAATGTTCAACCTTGTATTAACCTTTCTAATCCAGCAACATCTGTGGTCCGGCATGATTTTAGTTAGCTAGCTGTCCACTTATCACGGCCAACATTCTGGCGGTCCCATAAAGTTTGTTTATAGCCACCATTCTTGGCTCTCAGCGTTCTGGACTGTTGTTTAGCTCTAATTTGCCCCTAAATGTCTTCTCAGAGCCCAGCAAGCAGTAGTAGCGTTGGTCGTGCTGCTAGACAATATTGATTTCCCATAGTCCGGCAAATTCTCTGATTCGGCACCCGAGGGTGCCAGACTAGAGAGGTTCAACCTGTACCATACTGAGGTACACAAATGGAGAGAATAAAACCATGTGAGGGTTCTTAAAAAGGGTTTGGTCTTGTGTGTTCATTCACTGCCAGAAGGCAGCCTAGTATCAATGGAATATTTGTGATCCCATTGAGGAAGGCCCTGTTTGGAGTAAGGATGTAAGCAGGTAGTTGACTATCTGATAAGCATAAGCTTTTTGGATAGTCAAGTAGTGACTCAGCTAGTTGCTCCTCCCTCCCCCCCCCCCCCACTTGCTGCCTCTATCAGAAGCAGCAAGGAGGGGGAGCAGGAGCCAGTGCTGGGGGGAGCCAGCTTAAAAGCCAGTTCCCCCCCCAGCACCATCTCCACGGGGGGGCAGGGGAGGCAGAGGTATAGCGGGGGACCAGGTGAGAGACTGGCAGCTCTTAATACATTTAAAAGGCAGAGCTCCTGACTCCCAAGCTAACCCTGCTGCAGCTCTGCAATTCCCCCTTTATCGACTAATCAATGGAAATTCCGACTAGTTGATTCAACTTCATTCCTCTGCTGGTCCCTCCAAACTAGGGATGTTTAGCTGATTAATCTGATCGGTCTCTTCAGCCTGTAACTCAGGGCTACTCAACATGTGGCCCACGGGCTGCATGCAGCCAGTTTGTTTGCGGCCCACGGTGCAGTTTGGGTTTATGTGGGGCTCAACACGCAGCCCACGGGTGGGGTCCTTTGAACATGGCCTCCACTGGGAACATGCTTCACAACGGAGATTCAATATAATGGTCTTCTGTTGATATGCATTTCCAGGACTGTCATTGCTCATTAAAAGTGCTGTCATATGGGTGGAAATCGGGTAACTATTGCATTTTATTAATAGCAGCAGAACTGACTTAAATGGGGCCTGCGTGTTGTGTAGTCTTGCCTTAATCTTTGTATTCATGCCTGTCAGTGCAAAAAAAGCTATTTGCATATATATTTGCATGTATATGCAACCACACTTAATTTGCAGCCCTCAGCATGTGCTGTGAGTGTCATTGTTGCCCCCAGGGCTTCCAAGGTTGAGTAACCCTGTAACTAGCATGGTGCTACTCAAAGGTCCTTGTTTCTTCACTATGAAAATGTCCCTCTCCCATGTCCCAGGCATGGAGATGCCATGAAGTAATATCTCAACTGCAAAAGAAAGAAGTGTTGCCCTATGTGGAACACCTGTTGGGAAAGGAGTACTGTGGTGCTTGGGGTGCTGTTGCTGCCCTATGTAGTATAGGAAGGAACTCGTATGAAAAGCTGCTGCTGGCAGAGTCTAGCTGCTGCCATACACCTTCAACTGGCCCATGATTTTTTGAATGCAAGAAATGTTGACCAGTAAGGTGCACATTAACCACTGTAAAAATCAGGGGTGCTGTAGCTGTGTCGGTCCCTGAAGAACAGCTCCGTGGAGTGCAAAAGCTTGTCTCTTTCACCAATAGCCCAATAAAAGATAATTCCACATCCACCTTTTATAAAAATTCAGGGCAGCCAGTCAAATTTGTGCTGCTTCTGCAGGGCCCCATCACGGGCTTTTTTTCCTTCCGTGCTTTGCAGTTTCCTTAAGTGTTTGGTTAAACGTCTGCACCACGCCACCAGCTGCGGGGTGGAGGGAGGGTGTCAGTGTGGGGCAGCATTTAATGAAGAGGCTTGGGAGTCAAGAGTTCCATGGTTGATAACTGCACAAGCCGTGAGGGAGGCCTTTGGGCCTTGCCTTGCCAGTCTCTGGCTCTGTTAAGCGGATGACGTGAGTATCTCATAGGGGGATTGTGGCTCAGATAATAGTTGCTAAAATGTCCCTCTAGTTGTAAGTTTTACTAAAAGCGCTAACAAAGGGCAAAGCAAATACTAATTGCCATGTTTGCCCCCACATTTACTGTCTTTCTGAATTAAAAACTGTGAGAGTTTTGCTCCTCTTCCTGCTTTTTTACCCATTGAACTTTTCTTGCCCCCCTTCATGCCCCAGACCCATTTCACCAGGACTGGGGGATT
The DNA here is from genome assembly GCA_032595735.1 of Pelochelys cantorii. Classification (NCBI taxonomy): domain Eukaryota; kingdom Metazoa; phylum Chordata; order Testudines; family Trionychidae; genus Pelochelys; species Pelochelys cantorii. The sequence goes on from CM064354.1 coordinate 3,860,275, forward strand.
TCTTGATCCTATTTGTCACTCTTCATCACCAGTCCTTCCCTGTAAGTCAGTTCCAGGCACTGATTGGCCTTTTGAAGTAGCTGATTTGTGGGCAGGTTGAACCTTGTGTTACCCTAGATTCAATCTTTATTGTTTTCATGCTGCTGCTTTTGTGCTCTGGTTTGGTCATTGTTGTGACTTTGTTTTTACAGCTGTTGTGAGTGTTTTGAGCTTAAAGCTTATTTTCTTCTCTCTGGTTGTCGTCACAGGTTTGTTTTTTCCCTTCGGTGGCATCTTGCTGACTGTATTATCGAGCTCTGCAGTAGGATCCTTTCTGCTGTTGTGATGTCTTAGCACAGAAACATTATCCTAACAGTCTCTGAGGTGTGTGGTGAGAGTAAATCTTGGGGATAGCGACCGTCTCTTGGTGGTGCCTGTATTAGCATCATGTTTCCTATTTAAGTTGGTTTCTCATCTGGACTACTCAGGGTGAGCCAGTGCCCAAGGTCCTAACTAACCTGAGCTTTGGGAGGCAAGCCGTTCCTTCTCTGCCACAGACTTCCTGTGTGACCATGGGCTTGTCCCACAGTTTCTCTGTGCTGCTTTTCCCCATCTGTAAAATGAGGATAATATTGCTTCCCTAGCTCGCATAGATGTTAGGAGTCACTCATAAATCCATTAAAAGACATGGACTCAGCTGGTCAATATTCTTTCATTTTTTGATAGGTTTTTGTTTTGCAATCCGAAATCTACCTGGGGGAAGGAAGGGAGGACACTTAAACAGCAGCTTTTCAAGAGAGAATTTTCGGCACAAAATAAACTGACATTTCTGATCAGATCTACTAAATGGCCAGATGGTTTGTAGATGTCTTCACCTCCCATAGAGAGAGATGGAACTTGTGTGCATTGAACACTTATGAAAAACCAGACCATTAGGTAGAAATATGTGGTAGAGTAGCAGCTCTGATGGCCTTCATGAAAAGCAGAGGCTCCAAACTTTGTAACACAAGGCCTGCTCCAGACTTGTATATAATCAGTTTGTTCATTGTAGGCAACCTGGATAGAACATTGGCCTGAGGATTGAGACTTGGATTCTCTTCCTAGCCATGTGCTTCAGCTTTCCCATTTAAAACAACCTGTTGTGGGGAAGTGATGCTTTACCCACGGTTATGAAGTGCTTGGAGCTCTCCCGATGAAAGCACAGCAAGCACCAAGTATTAGTAAATACCCAGAGAACTTGCTTGTACACTTTCCCTCTTGCTAGATGGAGTAATAGAAATATTGTGTTGGTTGAGTTCAGGAGCAGGGAGATCCAGCTGCTGATCAGCATTGTCTTCGCTTGACAGACTGTTCAAGGTGAGGATTAATTAATGGTTATTCAGCCATTTGCTTGAGCTTGACCATCATTATAGGGGACTGATCTAGAGGGAAGCAGGAAAAACTACCTCCTGACTGGCATTTTTCCAAGCTGGTTCCTAAAATAATGGGGCTTGGTGTGTCTCATCCCCTGGATCTGCACAGATGCATCTGACTTGAAATTCACAAAGTTAATTTTTGGTGCTGCTCTGTCCACCAGCCTGTGACCAGGCTCTCGTCTGCTGGAACGTTAGTGATATTTTATTTATGATGGTGCTGGTAGTGCCTGTTGGACCCAGTTGAGAGCAAGGCCTGATTGCGCGGGGCGTCTTTGGTGTTCACACTGGAGATGCCACTGGCCGTGGTACAATTCAGCGTAACCTGCAGCCAGCTCCTCTGCCGCTCAGAGCAGTGGAGTGCCCTGCCTTGAGGCTGGGTTCCGCTTGCAGGACTATCTGCTGCTCTGAGTGGAATCAACATCCCTTCGCATTTGATGCATCCTAGTAAAGGCTGTTGCAGGGCCCGAGGTGTGGCGATGGGGTGCGGCGATGGGGTGCGCTGTAGCTGAGGAAAAGTTCCTTAGTTATCCTTTTGCTGGGCTTCCTTCCCCCTGAACATGCCCATTCGGGAAACCTGTTTCCCTTCCCCTCGCTTTCTAGGTTGAGGCGAGTGCTAGCTGGCGGGGGACATGGACTAGTCCACGCTCTTCTAGGGCAGTGGTTTTCAGCCACGGGGGTGAGAGGAAACAGGGGCACCTCTCTTCCTCCCTGATTCAAGGCAGCCACCATGTGGCTTCAGCGCCAACCCACTGCATTTCTTTTGTCTAATGCCCTGTGTGAATAGCATTGGCGTTGCAGGCCTGGGGCTTGGGGAGCTGATGTACTCCCAGGAGTGTCATGCTGTGCACAGTCTGCTTGTGGGGTTGGCAGAATTATGTTCTCCCCTCCCCTTACAGCTAGATAAAAACCCACTAAAATAGTTAATGTAGCTGGTTAGCCACTGGCTGCAGGCAGAGGGCTGCAGGGCTCCTCTGGCCAGGCCTGCTGCACATGCGTGGGGGGGCCCAGCTGGGCCAGTTCACTGGTTACCAGGCAAGCAGGCTGATAAGCCTACTACTTACCAGCGAACCTCTTCTACCCCGACTTAAAGCTGTGTTTCCTATGACAATAATTGATGGGAAACCTGCCACTCACCAACCCATCATTGTGTCCTCTCCCAGTTGTCCTGTTGTGTTACCCACTCTTCTGGTCTGTCCTGTGCTTTAGTAGCCATTGGCCTACGAATTCAGACCAGGCACCATTTCTTATTCAGAACATGAGCTGCCAGTGCAGGCTTTGTTTGGAAATGTAGTGTGCAAAGAGATTCTGCCTAGGCAAAGTACGTTGTGTTTGCATTGGAACTTGTTTATTTTTTTAACCTCTTCTGCAGACTTAGTACCTCTTTTCTGTCCATACTAAGGATGTTAACTATCAGTTGACTAATCAGGTAGTCGATGGAATTTGGACGACTGTTCAGTCCCGACTCGTGTCACCCCCAGGAGCTAACCCTGCGGTGGGTTACCCTGTGGTAGCTCCCAGGGGCGGCGCGAGCTGGGACGGAACAGTCCCAGCTTGCACCGCCCCTGGGATGCTGCAGCTCTGCACTTTAAATGTAGCAAGAGCCCACTGGGTTCTTACTACATTTAAAGTGGAGAGCTGCAGTGGGGTTAGCTCCCCTGGGACCCTGTGGCTCTACTTCCCCTGCCCTCCTTTTAAGCTGGCTCCCCCAGCACCAGTTCCTGCTCTTACCCCTCTCCCTCCTTGCTGCCTCTGATACAGAGGCAGCAAGTGGGGGAACAAGTAGTCACTCTACTAGTCATTCACATCCTAGTCCATACTCTTCCCCTGGTTCAAACCTAGCACTGAAAGGATTTTCCCTCTGTTCTTCATTTTCCGCCCCATTCCCCCCACCGCTTCCTAAAATTCTGCTCTGAGCATAGACTATAACCATACAAAAACTGCTGAACTAGAACACAAGGCAGGAGATGCCAGAGCAGATGCAAAGCGGCGAAATTAATGATCACTGAAGTGGTGGCATCAGCTTTTCTTTAAGTCAAAAAATGATCCGTGTGTGCGCATTGGGGGAGGGGGAGGCAGCAGCAGGCAGCGCCCTGGGGGCGAGTGCATGGAGGTTGAGTGTGTGCGTATTTTGCTATTTGGAGAATCTTGTCTAGTGTCTTATCCTCACAAATTCTCAACAGAAATAAATGGGAGAGATTTGCCTGATTACCCCCACCCCGGGAATGGGTCACATGGGCAGTGGGTAAAGTCCCTTTGCAGCATCCTTGTTCAAGTGACCTGGTCTAGAAGAGGATACCCCATGGTCTTTGGCTCCCTTATTTCTGTAGTGCTCTTAACACCTCGCATCCCCGTGACCATGCTGCCCTCAAAATGTGACTTCCACAGCTAAGCTTCCTGCTTTCCTGAATGGACCCAGGCGTCTGATTTCCACCCACTGCTTCCTGGGGGCAGTGGAGGGGAGATGAATGGAGGCAGGGTTTGAGTCATTCAGCAGTGCTGTGGGTTTCTGCTTCCATCTGAGGCTCTCGATGTGCTTTGTACACATGAATGAAGTGAGCCTCACAGCGCTGCATGAGTGACCTTGGGGGATAAGTCCAGATTCAGAGAACAGACCCCAGATCCCCTGACTTCGTGGCCTTGTGCAGCTCACTCAGAACAAAGCCTGCTAATCCGTTCCCGGCACATCAGATCATAGGAAGCTGCAGTTTTCACACATTATCTTTCTCCTTCCCTCTTCATTGCGCAGCTACAGCCGAAGCCATGAGTTACTGGTTTTGTGTTCTCTGGTCGATAGTGAAAACATTCTTATGTGTTAAGCAGGAAGTTTACATTTTCTCTGCTTGTGGGTGGGTCTCTTGCCTACCGGTTATTTCCAGGGGGACCCACAGTTTCCTCCCATCAGTTGTCCCTGGGTCTTCCTACCTGGTAACTGCTCACTTAGAGGCAGCGGGTCCATGAAATAGAAGCTCATGCTAAAGAGAGGTGAGGATTCTAGTCTAGCTCTTGGAAGGCTTGATAAATAAGAGGAATGTGGGGAGTAACTTTCCTCCACTCATGCACCGTTAATATCCTTGAGCTCCATTCCAGGTGTCCAGCATGTCATTTTTCTTAAATTGTTTTTGTCGTGAGCCGGGAAAAGGAAGTGAACCAATTGTGTAGGCCCATCCACAATTGGCGTCCTGTAAATGGAATTTCATACTCGTTAGTGACTGCATTCCGTTCAAATCTGTTGTTTCCTATTTTGGGGTAGATAGGGCTAGCTGCAAACTTTGCTTTATTTATTCATCAAGAACTCTGATGAAATGCCCTGCCTCGTTTGAAAAGAGAGAGGAGAATTTCCGTGTATCAAGGTGACTCTTGCTTGAAGGTGTCTTGTTCTTTAAGATGCATCTGTGGCTTTCTAACAACAAGAGCGCTGCGTGTGTCTGCGCGCATGCGTACAGCGGCAGGGCAGCGAATGCTTGTCAGGAAAATCAACTTTGCTATTTTGACTGGGGCTAAAGCTAATTACTAGTCGACTAATTTTATTGATTTCAAATCCCTGTTAGTGGAGATTTTGCTGTAAGGCTGATCGCCAGAGTGATTAGGACACAAAGCTGCTTAATTTGGAAGTGTTTATCAAGCAGCCTTCTGTCACTTCTGTTTCAAATCAAATTACTGTGGCACCCACTTCTTTATCTGTGATTCAGACTGCTTGCTCCATGACCCATCTCCAATGGAAGTAGACAGCATGTGCTGGGAAGGGGCAACCCTTTTAGCTCATGGTGGGGGAGAAAAGGTGGGCTATATTCACAGGCATGAAACTACTAGGCTGCTGACGCTGTAGTTTTTACTCCCAGCTGCAGAAATGGAAGCTCATGGGCTTTTGTAGAGACAGCCTCTGAAAGTCATGTGTGTCTACGGGCGGGCCTTTCCTGTCTCTCTCGGGTGCTTTGCTTGCTTCTGAATCGCTGGAGAATTGCATTTACCCAGGACCTTTTTAAGGCTCACACGGAGCAAGCACCTCATGTCTTTTGCAAGAGACTTACCCCACTAAACAGGTCTTTGAATGAAGAGGAGAGCACTTTTTGTGATAGTTGTACAAGCGAGCACTTCTCCCTGTAGCCATGATAGTGGAATGCCACCCCTTCCTCTCCCTGCATGTATGTGCTTCCAGAGGGACCTGATAAGTCCATTCTGTCACCAGTTCCAAAAGGCATGCTGCACCATGTGTTCCAGCAATTGGTCCGCCCAGTTCTGCCTTTTTCCTCCTCCCCTCCACCCCCTCCCAACTCTTTGAACTTTGTGTCTTCACGTTTTTCATATTTCAGAGGCCAGTGCTTGCTGGTAGCTAGGCCAGACCTGCTTGGCAACGCACTTCCCTTCTGATGGCCTCTAGCACAAGGATGTTTGAAGGAAACTCTGTTTTGTGTCACAATTTGTGACTGCACCACAGCAACCCAGGGGAAAGAGCACAACCCTTCTTGGCTCCGATCTCCACAAGGGGTTTCCATTGTTTGCACCTGTCGTGGAGCTGACTGCCCACCCATCGATTGTTGTCCATAGGGGTTGTGGTCCATTGCAACAAAAATCCTCTGAAGAGTTTTGGGCATTCCCCAATGACAGTTAGTGCTAGACTGTCCATCGGGCAGAGACCTTTCTGTGCTCTTGAGATAGTATCCTTGCACCGGAGTCACACGAGTGAGAGACTTGATTGTAACCTCCAGGGCAAAATTTTTGGCTCCGCAAAGGGCATTTTCTATCCATCTGGAGTATCGAGTGCTTCAAGGCACAAACTGGCTTCCAGATAAACTCTTGTGTCTTGTAAGCATCCTTCCCTGAAGCAAGAATAGGAGTCTTTGCCGGGCATTTTCTGCCTCTGGGAATCCAGGGCACTTGGGGCTCTGAGCTGTGCGTGGAAATTAGCACGTGTCATCTGGAACATAAGGGGGAGAGAGAGAGAGAACATTCATTCTCTTAACAAATTTACCCACTCATTTAAGAATTATTTGTTTTAAGTGGCTTCAATCCTCACCATAATCTTTCTGCACTGGGAATTATTCCAGGCACTGGGGGCCAGATTTTTAAAGGTATTTATGGGGCCTTGTGGGATTTCTGAAAGTGTCTAGATACCTGAATGCATCTAAAAACCTAGTCCTAAATGTGCTAAAACTGTTTGTTTGTACCATGTTTATTCAAAAACATGGTACATTCTCTTATTTTACCTCAATATTGCCAGATCAGAAAGTCTGCAGCATACGTCTGTGGTGGGGTGCTTCTAGGGTGCGAAACTTTTTTTGGAGTTATGAAGGGGGGAAGTGATTGGAATAGTTTATCACCAATTTTGGGGGGGGGGGAGTGAGATCTTGTGGATTTAAATAGAATGCTGATCCGTGTCATTTTGCTGTTTCCGAAGCAATGAAGAAAGGAGAAGAAAATAAGGGGTGGGTGGGAGCGTATGAGTCTGAAGATAACTTTGTCTCTGAATTTACCCGTCTTCTCACTTGCAAATAAACTCTTCCCCTGAACCAAGTCCTTTGGAATGTCTTTCATTTATGGGACCTGGGCTACTTTTATTGTGGGCAGACACTGGAAAGATCTGATCATATCTTTTATCAGATGGAGCTTTTTTACTGAGGCTAAACTTGGATAAATTATTTTTATCCATGCTGAGAGCTTATAACTGTAATTGTATATCAGCTCTTTTTAGCTCCACCATAAAAATTCTGTAAAAAAAAAAAAAAAAAAAAATTACTGTCTGACAGCTACATCTTATTCTATTAGTACGTTTTAATTAGAACACGAGCAAGAAATGCATTATGAATATTCATGATCAGGGTTATTAAAAAGCATAATTAATCTGTGGGTTTCTTTTATTTTAATAACTGTATTAATGGAGGGGAGGCAGTCCTCAGTCTTGTAATTTCTGAACTGGAAAGTGTCTTCTTGGCTAGTTTAAATATTTTTTGTGTTAAAAGTTGGCTTAGAACAGCTGCATGCCAACATGTGTGCCTATGCATCTGTATTACTTACACGCACACATGAAAAGAAAGTTGTCGAAGTTGTGAATTCAAGCACTCCCAGTAAAACCTTAATGCCCCCCATGGGCAAATGTCTTAAAGTAGTCTTTAATGGTATGACAGTATTTTTTTCACAGAATCCCTGCTTCACTCCACACACACAATGAAAAGTGTTCTTTTAGTGAGCAGCTATTAATATCTTGGGTTTTTTCCCTCATTGTTCAGTCTGTGGCCCCAGGCCTTGAATACTGCATGCTATCCAAACACTGCTCAGAAGACAGACCTATTAATTTCTTCCTAGGCTTTTCTCTGGTGCTTATCACTATGGTATCTGGTGCTTCACAAATACGAACTTTTATTTTTACCACACTCGGGTGAGGGTGAGGTGAGCGGGGAGGGGTCTTATCTGCATGGCACATGAGGGGAGCTGAGGGACAAAGATTAAGGCCAAAAGTATTCGGTAATTTTGGGTGCAAACGTGAGACACCTCGGACCTGGATTTTCAGAGGCTGTAGCAAGACACAGTGCTGCATGTCCAAAGCGCAGCTCCCTTTGTCCTCAGTGGCAGCTGAAAGTCCTGGACCGTGGGGTTTCGAGTCAGGCAGTGAGGAAACGAGGAACGCTATTGGTAACCACACTGAAAAGTTTGGTTTAAGTGCCATGGCCAATGTCACATAGGAATGTTGCGGCAGGGATAGGCTCAAATTTCATAGGGCTGCAGCATTCAGCGGCCTTTACCAGGAGGTGGTCCCTTACCTCCATGAAATCCCCTGCTGTGTTCACTACATACATGGTGATGCTGGTATTTCCCGGAGTGAGAGTGGGGCTGGCCTGAGGGTCACTCCGTCCCTTTCCCCCTCCGTTGGAGGCCTGACCTGAGGGGCCCCTGCTGCAGCACTGCCGGCCCCACTGAATGTTCCTCCACTGGATCAGTTGGCAAGAGGAAACCAGATAAATGGCCAGGCCTTAAAAAGGGTCCGTCCCAGTCAAAACAGGATGTATGGTTATCCTACTACCCACCTTCCTCAGGTATAGAGAACAGCCTCCTTCCCATCACACCTCTTCAACCCTAGGCCAAGTCCCTCTTGTGCAGTGAGTGAGGCCAGGGTCCAGTGGGAAAAGGGCTTGATTGTGTTAATTAAAAGCCGCTCTCGAATGCCCATTCAAACGGGAGCTGAGCTAGTGTTGCCCAGGCAGCCTACCACTGGCCTTTCTGAGCATTTGCGTGCTGGACTCTGCAAGCTGAATAACGTTTTTTAAATGCCGTGTTCTGGAGGGTGGTTTCTATATTATGGTGTTGATCGTAGGGATGGAAATGACTAGTTGACAGGCTAGTCGACTGCTTGTTTCCCCCCGCTTACTGCAAGAGTGGGGGGGGGGGGTGTGCTTCAAAAGAGCAGCGCCACATGCAGCCCGGGGTCCCCAGCCGGCCCTGGGCTCGATGCGGCGCTGCCCCTTTGAAATGCCACGGGGCCAGCGGCGGACTGCTTGAGTTGCATCGACTATTTGATTAGCCAAATAATCAACATTTTACATCCATAGTTGATCATGTGGTATCATATTGACACCTGCACAAGTCACCAGCAGGGTGGGAACCTTTAAATCCATTGGACAGACCTTTGCCACTTGAGCTAAGGGAGTAACTGATGGCAGTAGTAGGTTGTTATCTATTTATCTGGACCAGCACTAGAAGGAGGTGAGACCCACTGTACTAGTGAATGTCACTGCTGTTTGCTGAAGGCAGAGATCTGGGAATCTGGATTTCATTTTCGGCCTTAGATGGGCATGTGCTCTAGTGGGCACAGACTCCTCTGCTCTGTCTCCTTGAACCTGTCCCAGTATGGTCTCTTCCTTACCCTGGCTCCTTATGTCTCCTTGCCCGGCCAGCCCCAGCCTGGCCCCAAGCTTATTGTTCTGGCTCCCTGGCTACCCAGACAACTCCCCGTCCTAAGCCAACCACTCCGTCCCTTTCTCCCCAGTTTCTACCCTCTGCCCCCCCTTCCAGGCCCTTCAGTGTTATCAGTCTCGTCCTTTCTCTGCCTTTTATCTCCTCATCTGCATGCGAATCAGACAGCTGCCAGCAGAGGGGTCCCCGGGGAACTCTAGAGAGAGGCTCCCTGCTTTGAGTTCTGGTGCCTCCCCTGGCCCAGAGCAGCGGTTATGGGGAAGGATCAGCTTTGCCCCATGGCTGTGGGCTGGAGCATGTTCATTATTTGCTCTGTGGGTATGGTGCATGTGGTCTCTGGTCACCACCAAGAGCCATAGAAGCTGGCACATGCTCAGTGAGGATATCATCTTCTGAGGCTTTAGCTTGGGTGGGGAACCGAAGGCCTGGGGCCTTGTCTGGATCCAGACCCCGAGTCTTGGGAATCCCCCTAGCAATGGAGAGCCCGTGCTGGTGCTCCAGCCCCACTTGCCATCCCCCCACAGGGCTGGAACACATGAAATCCACTAGTCTGGGCCCCTCTTGGCTCTGGTGTGCAAGGGGAATGTGTGGAGTGTCTTTCTCCTCAGACAGGGACTACCCCAGTGAGGGTTTTTTTCTTCTCACATATGTGCAGCTCCTGGCTCTTTTTTTTTTTTTTCTTGCTTCAGCGGGGGAGCTGAGTTAGTCTGGTACTGGAAAAACTTAAAAAACAAGGAATATTCTAGCAGCACCTTAAAGACTAACAAAACATGTAGGTCAGCGGTTCCCAACCTTTTCCAGATGGGGACCCATTTTGACAGTCCAGTAAGACTTGGTGACCCAAGGCAATTCAAAAACGAGGGGAGGACGGAGGGCAGAGCCACCTGGGGAGACACTTGGCAGTGACCCTTTTGAAATGTAAAGGAGACCCATAGGTTGGGAAACCCTGATGTAGGTGGTACCATGAGCTTTCGTGGGTACCACCCACTTCTTCAAATGAATGGAGTATTAAAAGTCCAGTTCCAAAATAAATAGGGGATGGGCGGGGGGAGAAGGAAGGGGGAAAAAATAGTGAATTAGAGTGTTCCTGTTACATGAAGCTGATAGAGAAGGTGCAAATTGTTCTTAAGTACCCATTGTTTGGTTGGTTAAGTCATTAGGATGTGGAAGGTCTTGTGCTAGCCAGGTAATGTCTTTATTCATATGTTGGTGATGGGTCCCAAACTTGTAAATCAAGTTAAGTTCCAAGGCTTCCCTGTGTATTTGGCTCCTGGAATTGGCCTGAAACAACAGGTGACTTTGAGATCCATCTAAGGGGTGCCAGGGCAAGTTAAGGTGTTCTCCAACAGTGGGTCAGTGGCCCCTGGCCCAAAAAAGGTTCCCCTCCCCTGTTTTAGCTGCTAAAGACACAGTCCATGTTACCACTTATGTTGTAATTTGTATTGCTTAGGGGTATGAAAAAAGCCCACCTGTGAGTGAGAGAATTGCTGAGAGATCTCTCTCCTGTTGAGCTTTCATGGGTACAACCCACTTCTACCGCTGTTCGTGTAGCCGCTCTAAGGTCTCTAGTGTAGACATAACCTTAGTCTCCATATAGCGCGTGCATGAACTGAGATTTTTTTAGAAGTTTATAACTTGCCCAGATGTGACAGACTTTCCTGGGAATGGCAAAAGACAAGCAGGCCACGCCCTTACGAATTTCACGTTGCTGCCCTGAAGGGGGGGGGGCGGGATTTGATCTGTTCAAAGAAAATTGCCACCTGAGTTTGGGCAAAAGTTATTTTTTTCCCAGAGCTGTTCTCCAATCGCTGAACCATTGGTCTGAAATTTCTTCACTGTGATCATACTCGGATTGAGGCACGTCTGATTTCAGCCTGAAGTTGGCCAGGTTGTAAGCGGCTAAAGAGAGGGTCTTACAATGGGGAGTGTGGTGCAGCCCGAATCATGAGCAGCACGGCCAGCCCTGCCTGGAAGAGGCGCCCGTTCACTTGCCTGGATGTGAGCCCTCGCGGTATTCAGGCCGTTCTGGTTGTGTGCTTTGTCTGGAATCCAGAATAACAATTCCAGGGCTGGGCAGCTCTGCTCGCTGGCAGAATTAAAAGGCAATAATCTCAAGTCCATTAGCTTCTCAGCAGCCACCCGCCTGCGTGCGTGGTGATGGCTGGAAGAGGAACCCTTTAGTTTCCTCAGAACTGTTGGCTGTACGGAAATGTGAAGGTTGCTGTCTAGCCCAGTCATTAATCCACTTCGGAGCATGGAGGACTCCGAGGTGGCTGAGGAAAAGAAGGGGGAAGGGCAAGTTCCAGGAAGGTCGGGGGCGGGGGGAGACCCTCCTGCCATCTTGGGATAACAGCCCCGGCCTGGGAGGGGGGTTGTCTGAAAGCTTTTAAAGGCCTTGCCTGCAATTGACCTGCTAAATGCCATTTGGATTTCTTTCTCCTCCTCCTGCCCGCCCCAGGGGGCCTGTCACTCGCCACAAGCACAAACAGAATGTGGCTCTACCAGCGTTCATATCCCCGTTTGAATTGCCCCTTGCCAGGAGCAGTGCTGGCTGCCCCCTTGGGGCACTGCCGGGGCAGCCTGCCAGCCGCAGATTCAAGCCGGAGGCCAGAGGTTCCAGGGTGGACTGCATCAGAGACGAGGCTGCGGGAGCTCGTACAGCACCCAGGGCAGCTGTGCCCTACCCGGGGGCTCTCAGTGCCACCCTAATGCAGGGGCTCCCCAGAGAATGCGAGGCAGGGACAAGGGCTGCGAGGGCCGTTTTCCGAGCAGGTCCAACGCCACGATACAGGGCTGAATGGGTTCTCATTGGACCGCCCCACGTTATCCTGCACTGTCCCTTGCGTATTTCCACCATGCTCTGGCCCTTCCATGAGCTGCACCCAAAGCTTGCATTGCGGGCCCAGAGGGTTTAAATCCCAGATGGCTTCTCCTGCCCTGGCTGCTTGCTGCCCTGTGATGCACTTTTGACCTTTAAAGTCACCTGTGTTACCTGGGACCTTCCCCCCAGCCTCCAAGAAGCGAGCTCTGACCATTCCTCCTGCACTCGGTTTGGAGGGAGCTTCCCAGGGCATTTAAGCCCTTCTCCCACAGCCCCGCCCCTCCCCTCCCACCTAGCTCCCAGAAGGGCTTGTGAAAACTCCCATCAGCACCTGCTCTTCAGGAAACTGGTAGCTAGGTTGCCAGAGAGCAGCGCATCCAGCAGTCGACTAGTCGCTTCTCCCCTGCTTTCCTCTATCAGAAAGAGGCGAGGCAGTGGGGTGGGGGAGAGAGGCAGGGGTACTTCAAAGCGGCAACACCAGTGGAGCCCGGGATCAGCTGGGGACTCGACTCCCCCGTTGACCCTGGGCTCCACGTGGCTTTTCAAAGCGGCAGCACCACATGGAGCTCAGGGTCATCGCGGGAGTCCCCAGCTGATCCCGGGCTCCACCTGGCGCTTTCTCCTTTAAAGTGTACTAGGGCTGTTGCTACACTTCAAAGGCAGAGGCGCCCTATCGACTATTTTGCATCAACTATTCGATTAGTCAATTACTCGCAATGTAACATCCCTAGCGGGGACCTGGCTATACTGTTTACACGGCTCTGCTACTCACAGTTCCGTTCCTGAGGGACAGGTTCAGTGCCGCCTCTGATAAAGGAGAGCGTGAGCCGGCCTGAAGTCGTGCCAATGACACGACCCAAAGCTTAATCTGAACTGTCTGCAGAAGTGGCTACGCATTGTTTCTTGACCCAGAGCGGCTTCTGTAGCTGCATGGCGGTCCAGTACAATGTTTCTCAAACTTTTTTTATAAAGTACCCCTTTAAAAAAACAATTTATAAGTACCCCCAATACCTACAGTTTTCAGACACACACAATTTGTTCCTACCATTGCAACACATTTGTTTAAACAACTTACTTGTAGCTGGGCGGGCGATGAAATTTTTGGGTGTAAAAAAGTACAAAAATAATAAAGCGCTGTAAAGCATAAAACAAAAATTCAGTTTTCTCTAAGTTTCAGTTGTGTTGATGTACCCCCCCAGACTACTCTCAAGTACCCCCGAGGGTATTTGTACCACTGGTTGAGAAACGCTTGTCTAGAAAATAATACGGAAGTAGGAAATCGGGAGGACAAAGGAGATTTGGGCTTTACATGAGCTAATGCTTAGTTCCACCGCCCCAGTGTCATAAAGCTTATGCAGCGTGGCCAATAGATATATAGGCCATGGGCTCTATACCCAGCTCAAACACTGATCTGCAGGAAGACATGGGGCATGTCCATTCCCCTCTTTGGGCCTCTCTTTTCCCTTCCCACCCTCTGTCTCTTTGACTGGCAAGTTCAGGTTAAAACCCAGAATGCAAATGACGCTTTATTCACTTATGTCACGTCTTCCCCTCCCTCTTCTTGCCATAAAAGGATGCTCCGTACTGGGGGTGAGGTGGGTAAAATGACAGGTGAGGGTGGTGTGTTGAGGTCTCCTCCTCCCAGTGGGAGGGAAGAATCCACTCAAGATGCTCTGAAGTCAAGCTGTTTGTTTGTGGCCTCACCCAGGCTGTCCAAATGCTTTGGAAATACTCCTGAAACCAACATGAATAGAATGAGCATTTCTGTCTCCTGATTTTTATTGGTGTTTGCAGGGTATGCAGATGAATTGCTTTAGAAAAACACATTAGCAAAGCAAAAGTTTATTCTAGGAAGTAGGAGGTGGGAGAATTGGCAGTAATTCTCCCTAGTATCCAAGGTATTATTAGAGGCTTATCCCTGCTCTGCACAGTAATCACATTGGAAATTTTTGATTAGAAAACAAAATCTAAATGAGAATTATGAATATTCATTAGGTGTAGAGATTAATATGCATAATTATGCAAATTAGACAGCAATTAAACACCAATTCTCTGGGGAAATGATTAACACAAAGGCACAGAAATAGAAGGATGTAATTTGAAAGAAGTTTCTGGTTAAATGAACAGTAAGGGGAGCGGAGGAGACAAATATGGCGTGTTTGCCATAATAATCAGCTTTGCTCAAATGAAATTGGTGCAAGGACCAAGAGTGTTTCAGCACCCCATGGCCACCCCCATGCCGGCACATTCCCCCTCCCCCCATCGCTCTGCAGTGTAACATACAGACGCTAGGGCCGAAGGGTATGTCAGACCTTATTTTATACAGACAAACAATGCAAGGCTTTCGATTTGTTTTAAACGCTGGCTTGTAACTCATGCTCCAAGAGCTGAGAGTGACAGACTGTGGTAAGAATCTCACCCCAAGTCCTGCTGGAGTTTCACACGGCACAAGACTTGCCCAGTGCCAGCTTGATGAGATGTCGTGGACTCATGGTCCTATGCGGGATTCTGTCTGATGCGCCGAGGATTTGCTGCACTCACAGCAAAGCACGCTCAAGGCATATGCCAGAGAGAGGGTGGTGTGAGGATAGGCCAGGCCTAGACCTCCCCCTGTAATGCAAACCATTTCCACCCTTCAGCCCTTCAGTTTTATATCAGCTATGGGGTAGGAAGCTGCTGTTTTGTGAAGCATGGGATGACTGTATGTTGCCACCTTTCTTGACTAGCTGGGGTGTATACTGCAACTCAGAGCTGGGAATACAAACAATCTGGAGTTGGCTTTTTGCCTCTTGGAGGCGATGGGGGAGTGTTCTGAAACGGCTTTAGATGAATGTGAATTTTTAGTGTCGATACCTGTTTAAATGCTGACCTTTGTTCAAAGTGCAAAGTTTGAAACAGTGAAAATGGAGTTGAGTGAGTCTGATCCTCTAAAAAGCTGATGATTTAGGGAAAACACATTGACATCTGAGTGCAGTGGCTGTTGGTGAGGAGTGCAATTGTTTTGAAGTGTGTACTTGTGTCAGGAATGCATCTTTTATATATAAAAACATATTGAGAGAGAACACCACAGTTGCTAAACACTTCTGTGAACAATTTTAGATAGTATTTTAAATGTGTACGCTGGTAGATTTTCAAAGAAAATTATGGGAGTTGAGAAGCACAAGTGTTTTGAGTCAATGTGATTAGTGCTCCTAAATCTCTTAGGTGAAAAATCCCCCACCCCATGCCAACTCCCATTTGAAATTCAGTGTGATTTGGGCACCTCCATGAGTTAACTGCTTTGAAAATCTCAGCCCTGCAGTTGCAAAGACTATGAATTGACCCAGTACCATATGGAATACGTATTGCCTTGTTAAAGATGAATGCAAACCTTTGGACAAAGGTAGAAGTATTGTGTATCTCTGTCTAACTGACTCTCAAAGCCCTGGAGTTAGCTGCCTGTCTTAAAACTAAATGGGGACCCCACCCATTCCAAGATATCAGCCTTTCTAAACTAACCAGTGGTCTTTCAGCCAAGTGAACCAGCATAAGCCTCTACCTTGTTGTGAGGTTTTGTGGGTTTACAGACATGTCACTTTCAGCAACGTTCTTGAAGTGTGAGCCTTAAATCATGCCTAGCATTGCCCATAGTTGGCGTTAACCTGCTGGAGCAGTAGATCTGCATGGCCAGTAAAGCCTACTGAAGAGCCTTGCCTCTACAGGAAAGGAAGGGGGTGTGTGTGTGTGTGTGTGTGTGTGTGTGTGTGTGATTCTATCTATCTATATATATAAGGTGTGGATTTAAGCCACTATGGTTACACTGGGAATAGGAATGCCCTCAGTGGGGTTATATCAGTAGAACTTGGATTCAAACTACTTTGTCACTTGGCAGAGGTTATAGCGAAACTGAAAGTCTCTTGTGAGCACAAGCAAGAGGCAAAATGCCTATGGCATAACTGGTAAAACTTCCCTATGTGGAGACATGATAGTTTATTACCTACAGAGTTGCCAATCAGTCATGTTAGCTGTTCATCTTTTGGAGAGGGTCTCAGAGGGGAAGGGGTGGGACTTTGCCTGGCAAATGTTCTGAGCAAGTTTTTTTTGTGTTCAGGTGCAGCTCATGGGCCAGGGATGCAGCTTTATGGGGTGAAAGTAAAGTTTGCATTTTCATTCCTGTTTAGGGAGCGGGAGGTGGTGTCTAGGACAGGGCACACCAACCCCTCCCGTTATGGTCTCCTTTAGGCTGGGCAAATCAAGGTGACCTGTGCTGAAGTCAGTAGTGTTATTTCTAGACCTGCCAGGTGTAAATGGGAGCAGAATGTAGCCCAGTGAGTGAACAGTTTTGAGTGCAGTTGTTCAGTTGCCGTGTACCGTTCTTGCGTTGACATAAATTGGATCACCTGAGAGTAAGGGGGCACCTGCCTTTCAAACTGACAAACTTGGTCCTCTGAAATGTTGAACTTCAGGAAGTGCAGATTTACAAGCGACCTTTTGAGTTAAAAAAGCTCTTCCCCTTTCCCACCACCATCCCCGGGTCTGGAACATCACATGTATACAAACGACGTAGGGCTCGTTTTGAAGCTCGCTAAATAAGCTTTCATCTCTGCTGAAATGGGGAGGTTCCGGGAGACGGTTGGGCACAGCGAGTGGAAATGGTTTATAAATGAAAATATTATTCTGTTTGTAGAGGGAAGAGTTAATTTTGAGAGGACACCTTTGAGGGTTCGCTGATAAAGCAAAAGTAACATTTGTTCTTCCTGTTTTTTTGGTAGGTTTGGATGAAAGACCAGGATCAGGTTCCTGGGGTGCGGGAGATCAAAACAGCTCCACATTTGACCAAGGAAGGGTAAGGATGAAGCATAAACAGAGACCTTAAACGAAAATAAACAGTCTTTATGATGGCTTCTCAGTGTGTCTGTGCCTAGTCGGTTTTCTTCTGCAAACATTTTTCTTGTCATTTTTGTGATAGCACCTCTGTTAACCCCCTCTGCAGTGGTGCTTGGTGAAAGTTGCTCTCTATTATGGGGTGTTGCTATCGATGTAAGGCCCTGCCTGCCTGGGCAAATGTGGCAGCTTTCTTGCAAACCTTCTCCTTGCTTGAAGGCTTGGCTTGGCGGACAACTGTGCACTTCCTCCCGCATGGCTGGACTTGCATGCCTCCAACTTAAAATGCAGTAGTTCCTGGTGGATGGGTGTCAGCGTGGCTGCACGTCGAGCATTTTTAGCCAGGCATGTAGCCTGCATTCCAACGATTGTACCTGGCGAGTGTCGGGCACTCCAGCTTGCTCTCCCGTGTCTCCTACCCTCCTCATGTGATGGAGGAGAGAGGCTGCAATCGGAATATAGGAATGCAGCACCTAAAACAGCAGCTAGACTTGGCAGCTGATTGTGCCAGGAGTCTGCCCTGACTCCCCCAACCCTCAGAACCTCGGGGCAGCCTGGCTCTGGAACCAGGCTCTCCAGTCGGGCTGGGAATGGGAGCTGCTTCTCTAACCGCTACCAGATGGATTTGAGCCTGGGATCTCTGGAGCTTAGTGCAGGAGCTGCTACAGCTTGAGCTACAAAGCTGGCTGGCTCCCAGCTTAGGCTGTAGAGCTCCCTTGTTCTTATCTCTTGCTGTACGTGGTCTGTGCCACTGCATGGGACAGTGAACCCCACTAGGTGTGTGGGTGACACTCCCACCTCATTAAGGCACTGCTGCCAGAACACCTTGACCATCCATATCCCCCTCTCATCTTGATCAGTCCCCCCAAGGGGTGAGCGCTCCTCCCAGAGGTTGCGGAGGTGCCTTTGTAAGAGAGCGATTTAGAGGGTTCCAGCTCTGCAGGTTGGCATGGCGTGTGGGGAGGGAATGGAAAGCAACGGGAGGGAGGCAGGAGGAGGAGAATTGGACGTGTTTGCAGGGAAGGAATTGAGGCTGTGACAGCGTGTAAGTGAGGCCTGAGGAGGGGAAGAGAGAAAAGACATTAACTTAATTGAAATGGTGTTTTTTTGACAGATGCACATGTTTTAATGGCTTTATGTGATTCGTTTTCACAATGGCACCGTTCCCTTCCCTTAGGTCAGCGACAGAACAGGCACCACGTCGTTTCTCATTTTTATAGACCCTCCCCCTCCCTCACCCCTTATGGCTTTGGGGAGGGGTGAACGGGATGGCCCGTTCAAACCGGAGGCATTGCTCACCCGGTGGCTGCCGAGCACCGGGTTCCTTCAGGACGGGTGCCATTCGGGTGTGAGCTGCCAGGGTGGAGGAGCGTTTGTCTCACTGCAGGGAGCTGCTTTTGTGGCTCTTCTCCAGCCGAGCTCGCTGCCCTGGGAGCGTTCCGGGCGCCTTCCAGCAGCAACGTCCTGCTGCCCCCGGGTGCTGAGGAGAAGGGAGCTGGAGAAGCCAACGCATTGCTGTCCTCCTCCTTCCTCCGTGGCTGTGAGACTGAGTCCTCTTGTGATCTGGCATTTGGATCCCCATGTCACTCCCAAGTGCTGATGCCTCCACACAATGGACAGAGGAAGGGGACTTAGTTGAAATCCAGAGCCAAACATTGTCATGTGGGTCCTTCGTTATATTTAACCCAAGTTGCGTAAAAGAATCAGATCTGGATTGTCTTAAGCAGGCTTCCAGGTGGCACGACTGATATAACCTGGGTACTGGGTGTTTTTGATGGAGACATGCAAGCTGGAGGAATGCCCACTGGCCAAGTATTTCCCCAGGAGTTCTCTCCTCTTCATTCACAAGAGCAGCCAGACTGGGTCAGACCAAAGGTCCATCCAGCCCAGTGTCCTGTCTGCCCACAGTGGCTAATGCCCGGTGCCCCAAAGGGAGTGAACGGAACGGTACACATCAATCAAATCATCCTTCCCCTGTTGCCCATCCCCAGCTCTGGCAAACAGCTGTTGTTGGACCTAGCCTCGCTGAATTTATCTTTCTCTTTTCTGAACCCTGTGAAAGTCACTCACCCACTTCAAATAAAATAAGATGTGATCTCGCATGTACGACTCTTCCTGTTCTGTGTTACTTTAGCAGGGCTATGGCGAAGGTGCCCATTATGGAGAACACCGGGACCTGTCATCTCACAGCGGCCTATCTTCACCCCCATTCCTGGGATCTGGACTCGTAGGTAAGTAGTGTCTGCAGTGCTGCTGGGCAGGGCGGCTGGTCCTATGTAATGCAGGGGACTTGAAAAACCCAACAATGGGGTTAACCAAGATGGTTTGCACAGACCATAATAATCCACCCAAATGTCTGCAAAAGTTGCTGTTGTCCAGGCTGTGGCTGTAGAGCTGTTCAGGAGCTCGGCCAATATTTTATGGATGCACAAGGGTCTTTGTGTCGTACGGCAGTGGTATCAATCTATCACAGTCGCATGTAGAGTCCACCACCGAGATAACAGCCGTGTTGTGCCGGTGCTGTACAGACACACAGAGGGAGGCCAAGAAGAGAAAGCAGATGGGATTTGCCCAAGGTCAAAGAGCCAGAAACAGAGCCCCATTTTTCAGAGTCCTGGTCCCTTCAACCAAGTGGGTGGGTTGTGGGAGTGAGAATATGCAGGCATGGGGTCTGATAGGTGAGGAGGTAAGTGCACACCTGGAGTGGTACAGCTGTTAGACAATGAGATAAGACTTCCTGAGAGAGCTGGTAGCTGTTTTCTGTCCTCCTGCCACTCAGACATTTTTCCTAATCCGTATCATGACTCAGAAGATCTTCCTTTCACATCCATTTCCACTGTGTGCTTGCAGTAACCAGCCTGAGGTCTTGTGCTTTGCATGAGGGCTGTTGTGCGGCCTCGTAGTGCTTGTGTGTGGAGGAGGTTGGTTTTGTTCCCAGTCTCTCTTGAGACCCTGTCCAGAGTGCAGGATGCTCCAACAGCCTGGAAGAAAGGAAGCACCATGTATATTGCTGAACACGGGCTCCGGCGTCTTCCAAGGGGCATTGATATCTGACCTGGATGTTCTCCTCCTGCTGGGATACCACAGTATCAAGACCCTTCCCCCACTCCTGCGTGTTGCTGTATGCATTGCTGGAAGGGATGCTTATTTTGCTGTAAGGAGCTTTTTTCCACGGAGGTCCTGTCTGGCAGGTGTGATGTGTGTTCCTGTGCGCTGCAGCCATTGGGTTGCCAAACAGTGGAGAAGATGGGAGACTAGCCGGTCTGCCCTATGTAGCAGTTGCTCTGCAGTCCTCTGACCTGGCCCCTTCTGCCTTCTTATGGCGGGTGAGGTCCCCTCTCTCTGTCTCCTGATCTGTCTTCAGAGTAGCCAGGAGACTCACTGAATTCTGCTGGGGACTTGCAGAGAGAGAGTGTCCAGTTCTCCCCTCGTGGTCCTCTGACTGTCTGGGTCAGATGGGAGTCAGGGGACCACACTTCTTTCAGCTCCTTGCTCCTGCTGCCAAGCCAGCCCATGCGCACTGCCCTCCTTCCCCAGAGACGGTGACTTGTGCACAACTGGGTAAGAAGGATGCGTGACAATTTTTCCCCTTGCCTCTTCAGTCTCAGGGGATTAAGAGCAGAAAATATCCATCCTGAAGGGCTTAGAGAGCTTCTAATTACATTAGGCAAGGAATCCAGGTTAATGGTCCCCTCCTTTCGCTTAGCAGCGGTGGTTAAAGCCCTCTCATGAACATGACCAGGGTGTCTGCAGAGGCGAGTCTGGGAGTGGGAGAAGAAGGCTGATACCGACAGTGGCCTTTAGTGAAGGGGGCGGGAGGGGATGATTATTAAAGAAAATCTCTGCTAAAGTCGGTAGTTCCTCCTTCTCTAGAGCGAGGTAGAAAGAGGAAGAGATGGACCTAATAGATCTAGGAAGCAAGTGTTGGCCAGTTTCCTCCTTGCACATGGTGTGTGATGGAAGAGGGAAGCTGTCAGATCCAGACCACCAGAGACTGGCTCTCCACATAGCCTGGACACAGATGGTTATTTCCCACCGTGGTTAAAAGGGGAACTTTTGAGTTAAGTCTCCGGGGTCCCATCCAGAGGAGGAAATGAGGAGTGCCCAGGGTGCCCAGAGTGTTTCCAGTTGGATCAGGCTCCTGGCTTTCTGTCCTGGAGGATATAATAAAAGCAGAGGTGGTTTCTTACGGAAAATAAGAGAGTCCACGTGACATTTTTCAGGTTTGGGGGAAGAAAACTACCTTTATGTCCAAGAGACCAACTTGGCTGCAAGGATTGCCATTGGCTAAAGGCAACTTAATTATTAAGATTTCTCATGCAGCAGGTGAATAGGAGCTGCCTTGAGGAAGAATGAGAAGCTTTCAGCCACAGATGTTTGCAGCTCTGAGATGTTTTGCTCAAAACCAGGTTTACTGTTAACGACCGAACTCCAGGCTTTTTGCAAGAACATCAGATATTCCTGTGGCTCCACTGCACACCTGGTCAGCCTCCTACATTCATGTTGTTGTGCCCTCTGCCGCCTCGGCTGATGGCGTCTCCGTTGGCTGTCGCTAGCACTAAAAGCGTGTGTTCCCTCGGAATGTCTGTCTGTCTCTGTGTGTCTGACCCTCAGAAACCTACAGGCTCCTTAGACCCAGTGAGAGGTCGTTGATGGAAACCACAGAACTCTTTGAGGACTGTGGCTTGATAGAAGTCTCCCAATACAATCAAAAGATCTAATCTTCCAGGAGCATCGGATGCTAGAGACTGGGGGCAGAGGCTGTATCACCAGAGGGAAGAATTGATGGGGAGGGGGAAGAAATGGATTTAGAAAGGGAGGAGAAAAATCTGAAACTACAAAATTATGTTCATTCCCGAAGTGGAATATTTTTTAAAAAATCATGAATTGTTTTTTAAAAAAATTTAAAAATTGGGTTTTTTGCCACTACATGTGATAAGATGGAGGGTGGCTGACCTAGGTCACATTTTTTCACTTTTAACATATTAATTCCTGTCCCAAAAAAGTTCTAAAAAGTTGGTGGCAAAAATTAAAGTAGGGAAGGAAAGATGAGAAAAATGTCTCATGTGTGAATGGGGGAGGAGGGGGAGAGGCCTGAATATCATTTATTCTATTGCATTCAGCAGCAGGAAGGTTTTTTTTAAAAAAACAGAATTGAAATCTAAATTTTCCATATTCTGGCTTCAGTGCAAACTTGAAAGCTTTTTAAAAAGTAAATAAAAACACAATCCCAGCAAACTAAAAAGACCAGCTCAAAGTTTTTTGAAAAAGTTTCCAGTTTGGAAAAACGGTATTTGGTTGGTTGGTTTGTTTTTTGTGAATGTGATGGGGGCAGAGGAGAGAGAGTTAGAATGAAAAATGCACCAGCCCTACTAACAACACGGATGGGCAAAAGATGAAAGGCTGTCTGTAGGATGATGCAAGCAATGCGTGAAGAGAAGGATGTGAGATCACCCTTCCAATTGGCCATCTTCCAAGCCTTGCAGAGCCCTCTGGCACTCCTGGAGGAAATAAAAAGATGGCAAGAGACTCTTTTCAACGGGAGCTAATTCTGGGCTAGAAATTCCAGGCCTGAGTGGGATGGGTAGAGGGGTCTAGGCTGAGGAGGATGCACAAAAGAAGATCTTCCAAATTCTGGTTTCTGACATCCCTCAGAATTTGTGGAGTTTGGGCAACTAGCAGCTGTTAGTTTGCCTGGCATACGGTATAGGGCAGCCCTGTGCCATGGACAAATGGATCCAAGAAGTGGTTACTTGTACAGTTTTTCTCTGGGTGAATGCAGCTTCGCAGGTTCCAAACATGTCCACTCAAGCACCTGAAAGAGGGGCCAACCATTCTGCATGTGTCAGTTGGAGATGGAATGCTGTCAAGCCAGTGCTGCTTTAAGAAATAAAAAGATTTGAAGTTTTCCATCACCTGCACCAAAGGCAAATGGAGATACAAGAGGCCCCTTGATCCTGAACGTGTTCGGCAGGCTAATCACCCTGTAGGAATTCAGGACTGGGGAATCCCATCAGCTTGAGCATCAGGAAAGGTCACATTTGGGCTGTAGAGCCAGGGGGTCCAGAAAATTTCTTTGATTCATGCACCTGCCTTGGCAGAATTGTCCATGGTGGCATCTGCATGCAAATGGGTGCAGCCGTGAATTCCTCCTTTAGAATGGTGGCAGGTTTGCCCATTCCACAGACCTGGAGGGCAGTCTGTCTTGAGCTGCTTCCTGGGGGGAAACCATCGGATGTGGCTCCAGTGTCCTGGGAGGCAGTCACTGCTGTCCCATGAGCTCACGTCTAAACTTACAGGAGAGCGGTTGAACCCTAATGAGGGAAGTCGTGGTGTTGGAGGAACACTAGACACCAGCTGCAGAAAAGGGTGTGTTTTGCCATCAGGTAATGGGTTTTGTGAGGCTTTGTTCTGCGGCTCCAGCGATACCTATGGCAGTGGCATGCAGCTCTATGGGGTTATGCATCTCAATTGTCCCCAGGCCCCTCGGGGACTCTTCGAGTGAGTGCTGCTGACAAGCTGTTCTTCATGAGTGGGGATGTGAGGAGAGCGGCTCAGACACTGCAGAAGGGAATGGCCACTTGAGTGGAGGAAGGAGGGTGCTATCTGGCAGCATATCAGGGCATGTCAATCCAGGGTTCTCGCCGTTGTGTTCCAATACCACGGGCTGGCATGGAAAGTGACCCGGGAGGGTTTGCCTGCATGTTATGGACGCTGTTAATGGGAAGTGATTGCTCACAGAAATCATGCAGCACACGCGTTTGGACGAACACATGGCTTTTGAAATCCTTGTTGGAAGGCCGTGAGGTGACAGCACACGGCTGCTTTTTCAGGGGAGAGGTTGTACGAATCGTAGTTGGTGCTGGAAGCATCGGCTTCGTGTCAGCGGAGGGAACTTCGCCTGCTGCAGCCAGGGCGAATGACAGGAATGTACTGGTGGGACAGGACAGGATGCTACGTGGGACTGTCGGGGGGCCCGTGCTGAACAAACCCACATTTCTTACCATTGCTTCGTGTTCCCTGAGCCGTCTGCATGACCAGGCTTATGCAGGCAGTCGCCATGCCCAGACAGCTCCGCTTCAAACAACCGCTGAGCTCCTTGGCGAATCGGTGTGCTCGCAGGTTTGGCCAGGCCTGAGACAGCGCTGGCTCTGTCAGTGGAGCCCTGACAGCCTGGCTGTTGAGAGACAGCATGATAGAGGGTGTCTGGCTATTGCTAGGCTCCAGAAAGCTTCTACCACATGCTCTTGAGTAGTGCGAGATGTTGTAAAACAGGAGAGATTGAATATCCGCAAGGCTAGAGATACGGGGCTTCTTACTAGTGGGTCTGGAATGTTCTAAGCACGTGAGGCACAGATAACAGCATCTTTAGGTGCCTGTTGCCTGATCATCCAGAAGTCGGCCGGGTCCCAAGAGTTGCTGTGTTAGTGAAGTGTCCACAATGCCAGAAAATACCTTGCCTAGAACACAAAGCCGGTGTTAGCATTGTCCTCCGCACCAGCATGAATGGCGGCAGTGTTGGGTACCTTTCTGGCCCACTGGCACTGGCCTTGGGGCTTCCTCATTCAGAACTTTGCACCTTCTTTGCCTGCTGCAAAGGTGGAGGAGCGTCTCTAGCATTTACCCCCCGTTTTACCAATCACCATTGCCAACTTGGCCACCACGATTGATGCAGTTTCTGCCATTGAGGGACAATGTAACCTAATGGATAGGAAGAGGGAATTGTCTAGTCCCAGTTCTGCCATGAGACCCCCCGCCTCATAAACACGCACACTGTATCCTCTCCCACCGATTGTCTGTTTAGCTGCATGGGGCAGGGACTGTGTCTTGCGATGGGGATGTGCAGCGTCTTGCTCAATGGGACCCTGCCCTTGGCTGGCACCTCTAGCTGCTGCTGGAACAGGTCCAGTTGATTCTCCCGAAAGGGAAAGAGATGGGGGGGAGCCCATTTTGTAAGCTGGGAGTGAGTGGAGGAGTAAAGATTTATGCTAAATTTGTGAGCGTCACAGGGACCAGCACTGAGCATTGCCTTCCAAGACGTAATAACAGCTCAGCGGAGTTTCCGTGGGGACCAGGTCAGCAGCTGGTTTGAACTAGAGTATGCAGGTGGATTCCCTATATCTTTGAGTCAAGATTTGAGGGCTTCTGTAACTCGGCCAGAGGCGAAGGGTCTGTTACAGGAGTGTGGTGGGGGAGGGGGTTCAGTCGCCCACGATATGCAGAAGGTCAGACTAGATGATCCCCCTCTGACCTTTAAAGGCTGAGTCTAAAGTCTTTAATCCTATTGGGCTAATGGGAAGACTTTTCTGCGTGCTGCTAGAAGCTGGTCTAGATGGGCTAAGGGACATTGGACTGGGAATGCGGAGTCTGGGATTCTGTTCCCAGCTGTCACTGCCCTGCTGCGTGATCTCGTCCCGGTATGTGTGACCCTCCCCTCGCATGCTGGACCTGTCTTGTCTACTTAGCTAGTAAGCTCTCTGGGGCAGGGACTCACTGTGTGTCCCGATAGGACCAAGGCCAGCAGGGCCGTGCTTAGTGAGGCCTTTAGATGTTACAGCACGTATTACTCCGAAGTGGGATCTGCGCACCATCAGACAGGTGCAGCATTTCAGATTTAATATTCCTGGTGTGTCTGGCTTTCTAGAGGGCTTCTTGAGCATCCAAGGGCGTGTATGGGCGAGCACTCTCCCTTTACTGAAAGGGGCAGTGGACACCTTAAACTGGCCGGACAAAAATCCGCTTGCCTCTTCCCTGCTTTGAGTTTTCAGCCTCCTGTCTCCTATGGTGTCTGCCTTGAAGAAACAGCAGCATGTATGACCAGGCCTGAATTTCTAAGATGCATGGAAAGGGGTAGGGGAAGAAATCCAGGAGGAGACCCCCTTTTGGGCAAGCTTCTGTCCATCAGAAAGAAGCAATCACATGGCACAAGACCAAAATTGGGAGCTTTGCTGATCAGCTCTGTAAAAGACGACAGCCAGTCCTCCCTCTTTGCCGTTTACCAATCCTGATGGGGTAGTGACAGCGTGACTCCTGTATTAGTAGGGTCCGTCTTGTTCTTGAGCCTGCTAATCCCAAACCAGAGGGGGGGAGAGGTGTGCTTTTTTTTTTTTTTTTTTTTTTAAAGCAATCTTTGAAATCAGTTGCTCTGTTCACCATTCGCCCTCAGTGAAGGGAGGGGGAAATTGTTTAAACAGCAGGGAAACTGATAAGCCATAACAGATTTCTTTCTAGTAATTATTTCTAGTAATTAGCTTCTTTTCAGAGAAGTGTTTCTAATCGGGTGTGCATTGTGAGCTATTGTGAATTGCGTTCTTCCTGGACAATGGTTTTAATCTGCCCATGGACATGGGGGTGTGACGACTCCCATTTTTTTAAATCACTCCCTGTGCTTTACCTCCCCTCCCCCCAGGAAATAATTCTAATAGAATTACCGGAGTTGGAACAGATATATTTTTTTAATTCCTTCAAACTTGCTTTGTCAGCGCTCCGTGTTGTGGGTTGCTGTGTGCATTTTGCTGGGAAAGGCGGGAGTGCAGATGGGGCTGCAGGGCGTGAACGAGGCTCTGCCTCTTGCTTCTGGGGGCTGGGTGATTTGAGGGCGTTCACGTGTGAACTCCCAGGGGCCTGGAAGGACTGCAGGATGTTCCCTGGCTGTAAGCACCTGCCTTTCGCTAGGGAGGCTCATCTGCAAATGCAGAGAAAACGCAAATAGTCTTTTCTCGCCTTGTTCCGATGCACTTGAGTTGTGCTTGCTCAGAAACTCTGAAATGGCACCTTGGTTTAAACTGGCAGGCGAGCTTGCATTGTTGAATGCAAGATGCTGTGCATGTCCGGGGAAGCAGCAGTTGTGTGTGGTGGGGAGGATGGGGGCGGCTGATAGTTGCTGCTCAGTATAGCTCAGCATCATGCTTAGTGACATGCCAGGAAAGGTGTGTTAGGGTTTCCTGATGTCAGGGTAAGTGACCCTTTGGGATGAAGTTTCCTGATGCCAGAGTGAATTCAAATGCTGCTCTTTTTCTGAGAGAGAATCTGCTCAACTGTGCTTGCAAGCAGAGGACGGCAATCTGTCTGTCTGTCTGGTGTGTGGCTGTGGAAAGCCAGAGTTACCTCAGCGCCGGCCCTCACCGTGACGGGTTTTCATTTCAGGCAAGGCGTGTGTGTTGGGGAAGGGTGTGGCGAGTGGAGGAAGGAAATCGGTCGGGAAATTGCTTATTGTAAGCTGGTGACAGTCATGTCATGCAGACCCCAGCAGCGCTGTGTGTGCACAAGGCCTGCAGAAATGTGGAAGGGGCGTGTAGGGAGCTGGAGGAGAAATAAGGGCAGGGGAAACCTGCGACTTCAGCAGAAAAAGTTTTGTCCAGCATGAGAGGTGCCGGTTAGTCAAATGTTGCTGTGTGGCCGTGTGGAAGGGGGCTCCAGGCTGAGGCAGAGTAGGGTCTGAGCTAGGGAAGCAGGCTCCAGGGTGCAACCAGAAATGAGGGGTTCAGGCTACAGTAGGGGGCTCTGGGCTGGGGGTGTGGAAAGGGGCTCAGGGTGCCAGGTCTGACTGGTGCTCAACTGAGGTCGCTCCTGAGGAGCAGCAGCCCTAGGCAGGTCTGCACGCTGCCTCTTCTCCCAGGCGTCATCCCTGCAGCTCCCATAGGCCACACTTCCTGGCCCACGTTTGCCATGTCCGCCCAAACTCAATTTTGCCTCTAAAATTTGCAGAAATGTGTGCAATATCCAAAATAAAGTACTGATAGAATCATAGTACTAGAATCCTAGGACTGCAAGGAACCTTGAGAGATCATCTAGTCCAGTCCCCTGCCCTCGTGGCAGGACCAAGCACAATCTAGACCCGTGGTGTCCAGCACACTAGCCACATGTTTGGCTGGTTGAGTGTGGCTAGTTGGCTTGAATAATGTGGCTAGTTCGCTATAACAGTAGCCACTAAAGTTCAGAACTGGTTGGACACTACGGATCTAGACTATCCCCGATGGGTTTGTCTAACCTGCGTTTAAAAATCTTCAGTGATGGAGAGTCCACATCCTCCCCAGTTAGGAAGTTTTTCCTAATGTCCAATCTAAACCTCCCTTGCTGCAATTTGAGCCCATTAATTCTTTGTCTTCTCTGGCGTTAAGGAGAATAATTTTTCTCCCTCCTCATTGTAACACCCTTTTAGGTACTTGAAAGGTGCTATCATGTCCCCTCTCTGTCTGCTCCTTCCCAGACTGAACAAACCCAAATGTTTCAGTCTTCCCTCAAAGGCATTTTGTTGCTCTTTTCTGGACCTTCTCTATTTTGTCCACATCTTTCCTGAAACTGCAGTTGAGGCTTATTAATCAGTTCAGCATAGAGTGGAAGAATTACTTCTTCTATCTTGCTTACAACACTCCTGTTAATACATCCCAACATTATTGCAACAGTGTTACGCTGTTGATTCATCTTTAGCTTGTGGTCCGCTATGCCCCCTAGATCCCTTTCTGCGGTACTCCTTCCTAGATAGTCACTTCCCATTCTGTATGTGTGAAACTGATTGTTCCTCCCTAAGTAGAGTACTGTGCATCTGTCCTTGTTGAATTTCATCCTGTTTGCCTCAAACCATTTGTCCAGATCATACTGAATTATAACCCTATCCTCCAAAGCGCTTGCAACCCTTCCCATCTTGGTATCATCCACAAACTTTAAGTTCACTCTCTCTGCCATTATCTTTTGGTGAAGATATTGAACAGAATCGGTCCCAAAACTGATCCCTACAGAATCCCACGTGTTACGCCCTTCCAGCATGACTGTGAACCATTGATAGCTACTCTCTGTGGGCAGTTATCCAACTAGTTATATCCCCACCTTAAAGTAGCCCTATCTAGGTTTTTTCCTTAGTTGATTAATGAGAAGGTCGTGCAAGACTATCAAATGCTTTTTCTAGTTATACCACATCTACCACTTCCCCCTTATCTAGGGGTGTTAGACGTTGATTAATTGAATAGTCAAGTAACCGCATGAATTCTTATCTGTTACTCGACTAGTCTATAGTCCTTGGGGGCGGGCCAGTAGCCAGTGCGCTCCGGCCCCACTCCCAAGGAGCCTCCTCCCTCCCCCATAAATTAGATTTAGTGCATTAATTGATACCAGCATTAGACTCTACAATCCCATGTGCTTTGGGAGTGGTGTTGTGGGTTGTTTTTTTTTTTTCTATCTCACTGAAAAAGGGGGGGGGAGGATTAAATACCAGAATTACTTTCAAACAGTGGGAGTCACTTCAGTCCACAAAAGCCAGGAAAGTCTGTGTTGAAGCTAACCCGTTGTTTTTTAGAGCACTTTTGTCCTGCAGAATCCCTCACTGTTGATGTAGAATAGGTTGCTAGTGCCCAGACATACTTTGTGCTCATTAGCTGAGGTGACTGCTGGACAGGAGCAAGTGATTCCTAGTCCAAGAGTTAAGTGAAATTCAGCCCTGGTGTACAAATGTGCGTGCATGTTCTAAAGCTTTGGAGAATGTCAGGCAGAAATGTAACATTGTTTGAAAAAAGACATTGCAATTTTAATTGGGTGTGCAGTAATTTCATTTTTGTTTTGCATTACGCGCATTAGCACACTTGATATTAATGTTGTTTGTTGCCTTAAGGCCATCCATAATGCCACCTGATAATTGCGAAGGATACTTTAAAAGTCACATAACCAGCAAAGCATTATATTGTAAATAGTGATATATATTTGCTGTGGGGAAGCTGGTCAATTGCTCACCAGATAAAGCGTTTTGGAATTACCCTGGTTTCCCTCTGATTTAGGGCTAAGCATGATCTGCCTGACGCAACCTGTTGAGTTATTTCTGTGAAGTTTCAGGGTCTGTAGCAAATATAGCTCTTAAGCTCTTTTAAAAATTAGGTCATTTAAGAGATCTGCCCCATGACATTTTGACCCTTGTTTACTTAACATTTAAGCCTGTGGAACAAAATAGTAACATGGGCTGTAGTTTTTTACCACCCTATACTGTAAGTGAGGTGCATTGAATACACCTGTGGCTTGGAAGAAGTGCTAAGATGCTGCCACAGTGCACGGGCAAGGTGGGCCCGCAAAGGAGAATGCAGCGCCCAAGTTAAATGCTGTCTCAGCTAGAAGTGGCAGGATGAGTCTTTCTCTGGGTAGGAGGTGCTGTTCTGAGCCCGCCAGACCTTTGCTGCTGGTGGGTGGTTTCTAGTTTCATGCAGTCCGTCTGAGGTGGGAGCAAACCCTTCATGCCTGTGGGGTTCTAGAGAGAAGGAGACTGTCGTATGAGCCGCCACCTGGCCTTTCAAAACCAAGTACCGTCCTCCTGGGCCCTCACCAATTGCCTGTTTCAAGACGCATCCAGACACGGTTGTGTGTCTCCTTCATAAGAGTAGGGATGTAAAATCCCACTTACATCGGTTTAACTCGTTAACATTTTACGCCCATGGGCCCGGCCAGGCTGGAGCAGCCCCCTGCTTGCAGCGCAGGTGGGGGGGAGGCTGCTCTGGCTGGGCACCAGTTAGCTGGTTACCCGTTTACTTCCCTGCACAAGAGGAGGAAGTCAGTGTTCCACGGAAAACTTCAGCTCTTTGTTGAAAAAGCAAATGCACAAAAATGGCAAGTTGTTCTTTGAGTAGATGTAGAAGAGCATACTCACGTCCATGAGTGTGCGCCAGAGCCGGAAACATTGGTCTAGCAGTACTCGGAGAGGGGCGGCGCTCGCACCTCATGGCCCCTCCCCTGGTTCTGTGAGGTGGTACCAACCCAGCCCCCCTCAGTCCCTTTATGCCCCCTGTGGCCAGTGCTCTGTGTGCTTGGAACCTCGCAATTTAGTCTTAGTGCCGAGTGGGAGTTACAGTTCAGATGCCTCATGCTCCCATTTTCTAAGGGCCACACGCTCTGGCCAGACTACCTCCTCTAGGATGCAGTATGGCCATAAAACTGCCATGATGCACCTGCCCCCCTCAAGAAGAGGAAATACGGGGGTAACTGGGGGAAGCAATACACTGACGGGGGGGCATGCAGGGGGCTACAGCAGCATTTCAGAATGGAAACATTTCTGCCTTCCATTTTTCACTAAAAACACATGGCCCATTTCCCAGCCAGCTGTATTTTAAATTGCTCACTTGGTGGTGGAGGAAGGTGGCTTCAACCTTCTTCTCCCAGGGCATATTTCCTTGGCAAACAGTAGCTAGAAAGAGAGGCTTTTCCTTTCAGACAGGCTCCTTAAGTGTTAGGAAAGGACCTGGATTTCCTCCCAAGCCATGGAAGTTGTGAACACCTGAATTCCCAAGAGTGAAAGGAGGCAGGGTATAAATGGGAGGTCAAAATTCTCAGCTAAATAGTTGCCACTTAAAGACCATCCCAATTTCAGGAGGTTTTAATGTCCAAAGAGATGTGTGTTGTGTGTGAGAATCTGAGTTCAGCATTACATCCTTCTTTGCACATGGAGATAATTTTTGCTGTTGTATGGAAAAATGCATGCCGATTCTGTTGGGCAGCCATGCTTAGCTTTTGGTTTATTCTGTTTCTGGTTCCACCAAATAAGGATGGCTTTTTTTAGTTTGTCTGGAGGGGTTTTTTGCTCTGTTCTGAAACCGTCAGTTTCCATGGCCACAAGCAGTCCCCTGCATCATTGCCATTTTTTTAAAAAAAGGACCCTGCTGTTCTTGAAGGTAAAAGATTTTCTTGTTTGCGCAGCAAACGATTATCTGCTTCAGTTGACATCCTGATGAAGGGCAAGAGAAGCCAAAATTTAAAGATGGGCTTTGTGCCCAAAGGCGCTGTGAGCTAAAGTGTGTGCAGCTTTGTAAGGTGTGCTCAACCTCTTCTGTAAATGTATACAAAATGCTGTTTGTTTTCCTTCACCTTTAGGGAAGAGCGGTGAAAGAGCTTCCTACTCGACATTCGGCAGAGACACGGGGATGCCAGGACTAAATCAGGTAACAGTCTTAATACAGCAATAAAAATGTTTTAATATTTTTAAGAAGCTGAATGAAAGGTCAAGAGTAAGGAAGAAGAGTGTATAAGGTCTTGTTTATACACGTGAATTGCACCACATCAGTTTTTAAATCAGTTTAGTTAAATTGATACAAAATCCTATGCAGACTCTTATTTTAGGGTTATAGACTCTTATTTCAGTGTAGCTTGAACCTGCATCTAACAGACTTAAGTTAAATTGATATAAAGCCTGCTTTATGTTACTTTAAGTGCCCACACAGCTTTTATGCTGATTTAACTAAATTGATTTAAAGTAATGCCGTTAGTTAAATTGTGGGAACACTGTGTAGAAAAGCCATGAAGCTGCCGAAGGGTTTAGGCACCCAGTCCCCATTAAAGTTAATGTGGGTTTTAGTATGCAGATCTCTTAGGACTCTTGGGAACTCTCAACCTAAATTCAGTGTGCCCCTCGCTGTTTTCCCATTGCATTCCTATCTTCCTTTCACCCGGGGTTGGCTCAGGAAGTCCCATGGTGAATCTCCATGGTATTTTAAATGCCTAAAAAAAAGGCAATGTAATTCACTAACTTTCAAGAAATGGCTTTCCCAAAGGAAGTTGCAACTTGCTCTTAGAATGTTTTGTTAGTCTTTAAGGCGCTACTAGACTATTGGTTGTTTTTTAAGCGTTTCTTAGCACGATGGGAGGAAAGGCCTGCTTTAGAGTAGGGTTGTTAAAATGCACGTAAATAAGCAACTGTGACTGCTGAAAATGTCAGCGGTTACAGGTGGGGTGACAGTCAGCTCCCCGGGAGCCAGTGGGCGTGATGAGCCAGCTTTTAAGCCAATTCCCCGCATGTATCCGCTCCCACCTGCCACCATGCGTTGCTGCCTCTGATACAGCAGCAGCGCGAGGCAACAGGCGGCTCCCTGGGAGCCAGCTTCCTGCACGTACCGGGAGCCTGCGTGTACCTGAACGCCCAGGCTCTCACTCAACCATTTACACGGTTCCACTTTCACATCCCTACCTTAGATCGCTACGCTGCATGCCGGGTTTTTCCCTAGAGAGGGAGAGAATGAATCCCAAATGACAAATGGGAATCGCATTGCTCAGTGGGTGTCTGAGGTGCTCAAAATGTGTCTGTTACATCTGGGAATGCACCTGCCAGCCTATGTCGACAGGCAAGTGCTGGCTCTGTTGGAGCTGGCGTGCTAAAGATAGCAGTGTGGACATATTGGCATGGGCTAGACACCTGAGTCCAGACCCAGGAGTCAGGTGGGCCAATACGCAGATGGCTAGCCCATGCCACAACATTCATGCTGTTGTTTTTAGCCATTTCTGTCTAACCAGCTTAGATATGGGCCCCGATCCTGAAGTCCGTGGGGCTGTGCTTGGCTCACATGCGGCTCTTACAGAGCCATAGCAGCTACTAGTTTGGGGGTGACTTGTTGATGCCCTTATGTGTAGGGCTGTGCCATCGGAGGAGACCATCTAGCTGGAACTGAGTTAGGAAATAGGCAAGTTATCCAGCCTCTTGCCACCAGTCCCCCAAGTTAACTCTTCTGGGAAGAAGCGGGTACCCCAGCTCAGGCCTGTTTTACTAAGGCCGACCCTTGTGAACAGTGCGTCATGGTGCTAGTGCTTTTGTAGTGTAAACAGTCCGGCCGCTGCATTCACTTGAGCGGCTGTTGGCTAGGCAACTTTTTATAAAAACGTGTTTTAATTTTGCACAAATTTGTCATAATTTCCTCTTCTCTGAAGTGAGGATGTTTCCTTTGCTGAAACAGCTGTGCTGTTTGGCTGTGCCAGAGTGGATTTAATTTACCACTGAAGCTGCTAAAATAAAAATGGGACAGATGCCAGGCCTTGCTTTTTAATGTTATGATTTTGTGGAGGTTTTATTTGGGGGAGGTGGGGGGAGGAGGAGGGAGAAAGGGGGATATAGATTAACAAAAAAACGAGGGGGGAGAGGTGGTGTTGCAATCTAGAAGAGGCCTCTCTAGCATGGAAGTGTTGAGGGGGAGGGTGGGTTCAGATCAGATAGCAGTCGGCAGGAGACCGTTTGCTGGAACTCTCCCGCCTGCCTTTGGCGGAGCGGTCTGATAGAGGGTAGGCACCAAAATTATGTTGTAGTCGAACATCAAGGAGCCAAGCAGTTGGTATCTGTAGTGCTCACTCTGTTTAACTCTGGGAACAGTTGTTACTGTGGTTTGGGCTGAGTTTCTAACCTGCCTGGCTAGTAGTGCCTCTTCTAAAGCTTTTGAGAATTGGAGCACAGCAGATGTATTGTGTACGCTCAGTCATTGGAGGGATTGGACAGGGAGCTTCAGAGAAGAGCACATTCCTTACTAAACCACCCAACTCTGCATGCTCCAGATAGGGGGAGGGGGTCTCCAACCCACTCTGTCGTTTAACCCTTAACTGCCCGCCAGCAGTACAGGCATGGGGGTGTGGGAATTCCTAATTCCCTCAGCAGCTCCCTGGAAAGCAAGGCAGTGAGCATTTTGCCAAAACACTTGAACTACCTGTTTAAGGAGCAAAATGGGAACGACTAGCCGTACTATCCCTTTGTGATCTCTTCTGGGATGCTCAGGTTTTCACTTCTCTTGGCTCCATGATGTGCAGACTTTTCACACAAAGGTAATATGACCAGTGGAACAGATTGCAAGAATTTTTTTACCAGCTGTGAATACATGATCTTCCCCCAACCCCCGTTTGGAAGAGACTGATTTCAGAGCTGTCTTTTTTCACTAGTCAGCTATAAACATTTTTACCAGTTTCCGAAAAGCTTAAAATCCTCCTTTATTGCAATTTATCAGCCTCAGAAGATGCACAGGGAGTAAGATTTTATTATTTCTAGGCCCTTTTCCACTCCCCTAAATTTCCAGATAAATATAGTAAACCTTTCTCTTAAGCTAAATAAAACAACCCACTAAATACATTCCCTACTGGACTCTGCACATGGGCTTCCCCCTTTTGAACATGTGAAGGCGCTTTGGTTTGTGAAACTCGTACTGTGTTGCATTGAACGCTGGGTTTGCGCTGTTCTGCACAGCTTCCAAGGTCAGTTTGTCTAAACAGCAGAGGAGTTTTCTCTCTTTTTTTTCCTTGTTTAAAAAAAAAAAAAGAGGGGGTTGAGTTTCCTTACTAATGGTCAAAAGAGGAGGAGAGACTGAGAATTATTTTAAGATGCACACAACCCAACAGACTGTTCTGCTGCAGCATTGGGTAGGCTGGAATTTTGGTTAATCATTGCTTCAGACTGCACGGATGCTGCTTGTGAACGCTCCCCGAAACACGATCCATGCAGCGTGGCACAGCGGATGAGACGCTGGGAGACCAAGGTTCTGTTTGTGACTCTGCCATTGGCCTGCAGGGTGACCTTTGGCAAGTCCCTTTCTCTCTTTGCATTTCTGTTTCCCATGTATCAAACGGGGGGATTGGTATTTAACTCCTTTGCTGATCTGGAGGTGCTAGACACAAATATTGTGTGGCAATAATCAGCCTGTGCCAATAGAGCCCCTGTTAGGGAAGGCATAAATGTCTCCTGGTAACCTCCGTTTTACAATCTGCCACCCCTCAAGCAGCTTGTGAAGTGGATTGGGGGGGATTGGGAACCCGCTTGCAGCCATTGGCCTTTTGTCAGGTGGGAGGCAAGGAACAGGTTGAAACAGTATAGGTATTTGTGGTGCAGATTAGACACAGCAAACACTTTCTGTTTCCAACAAACCAACCCAAACTGCTGTTTTAAAGGGACATAGTTCTCCTGTCTTATCCCACGGGCCTTAGTGAGCACTGATGTCCGCTCTGGCAAACTCAGCAAATCTGGCCTTAAAGTCGTCTTTAAGGCCAGAAGGGACCATTCTGATCATCTGCTCGGAGCACCTGCATACCACAGGCCAGGGAGTGTCACCCGATCACTCCTGCCACCAGCCCATAGCTTGTGGTTGAGCTAGAGCAGGTGGTCAGCCAGTCAGTGTTGCTGTAAAGACTTCGCATGATGGGGAATCCACCAGGTCAGTTGTTAAAATCCACATGCACTTTCTAACAGCATGTCATTTCTAGCCAGAATTGCCATCGCTTCAGCTCCTGGCCATGTCTTCAGAAGAAATGGCTTGAAATGCCTCAGAGGAGCCTGATTTCCAGAGTGCTGGGTGCTCAGTGGTAGCTGAAAATCAGGCCCCTTCAATGCGTGTGCCCCATTAGGCACCTAGAATCAGAGGCCTGGGGCTGGAAGAGACCTGAGGAGTCATCAAGTCCAATCCCCCTGCCCAAAGCAGGACCAACCCCACCTCAGTCATCCCAATCAGGGGTTTTGTCAAGCTGGGACTTAGAACCCTCCAGGGATGGAGATTCCACCCCCTCCCTAGGGAACCCATCCCAGCGCTTCCCCAGCCTCTCACTCACAGGTGACTTCTGAAAATTCTGGCTGCAGGTTGGTTGTAAATTGAGGTGGAGGGAGCGGGGTGAGGAAAAACTTTGGTTCGAATAGAATTTCCAAAGTAAAATTGGTCATTGGCTCACCTGAAGTGCTAAAAGGCCTTTAACCAGAGCTTTGCTCTGCAGAGTAGTTAAATGAGTCAGTAGCACCAAGTGGGCCCATCTGAGATTGGAGCCCCATTGTGATGGAAGCTGTATATACGTGTTGTGGGAAGGCAGTCCCTGCCCCAAAGAGTACAGTCTGAACACACAAGGGAGATGAAAGGAAGGGTTGTTATCCTCTGTCTGTAGAGGGAACTGAGGCATAGGGAATCCATGGTGGACCAGGATATTAAGCCCAAGTCCGGAGTGCTGTGTCCATAAGACCCCCTCCCCCCCCCTTTCCTCTCTTTAATCGGCTAATCGGTTAAACCTGTTTAACAGGTTAACCGATTGAACGGGATTCGACATCCCTAGCATAGATTTAGCATTGCGCATCTTTGGTAAATGGACTAGAGTTCCTTTTTCCTATGGGCTGTTTTTTTCCTCTTTTATGGCTCTTTGGTTTGATTTTAGTTGGAGGTGCTCAAGGCAGCTTCTGTTCTCGCTGAATGACTGTGATGGTTTTACAGCATAATTACATGGAAGGGTTTGTGTGTCTCCTTGTTTGCAGACTGGTTTCCTGCCCAGTGAAATGGGAATTGCAAGTCCTACTACGCTTTCCCCCACAGGGGTGAAGGGAGGGTCTCAGTATTATTCTTACCCAAACAACCCTCGTAGGAGAGGTGCTGACAGCAACATCGGTAAGTCACCATGCACGTCCCTCTGGAGCAGCAGTGCCGACTCTGGGATAATGAGACTAAAGATGTCTTCTCTCTTGATTTGCACTGTATGTTGGTCCAGTTGGCCGCGTTGGCCACAGAAATGCTCTACTGGCTTGATGCCATTCATGACACAGAAATGAGATCTGTGTTCTTGGAGCTCAGCACGCCAATGCCACGGGGTTACACAGATGTGGATCTGGCAAACATTGAAAAAGTCATTGCCAGACTGGGCCATGGAGCATCTTAGAGATGTGGGATTCCCTCCACTCTGCTGGCAAATACCTGGCAAAATTGCCAAGAGAGACTAGTGGTTTGGGTTGCCCATCCTGAGACAGATTTCCAGTGGAAATCAGGACCTTGTAAGGCAGGGGTGGGGAACCTATGGCCCATGGGCTGGATTCCGCCCACAACGTGCTTCAGTCAAGCCCACTAAGCTCAGGGCTCCCCTCCTCCCCGCAGTGGTGGGGACCCGAGCCTCAGAGGCCGGATGTGACTGTGGGCTCTGCCTGGCATGGGGAGGAAGCTATAGGCACTCTCCCCTGTTGCTCCCATTGGCTGGGAATTGCTGTCCAGGGGAGTGGCAGGGTTCAGTGCCTGCAGGGAGCACTTTCCTGCAGAGTGCAGAGCTACATGGAGCCACTTGTGAGCTCCACCCAGACCCTGCACCCCCAGTCCACTCCTGCACCATACCTCTGGCCCAGACCCCACATCCCTGCTTCTCAGTTGGGGGCCACATCTGTGAGGATTTTTTGTTTTCTGCTTCTCACTTGTGTGTGGCCCCCAAGTGATTTTTCTGTGGGTCATTGGCCCCGGACCCAAAAAAGGTTCCGCACCTCTGCCCTACAGTGTGTCCAGTTGGGCTCTTAATATCATTAGTAACGCCTGCTCTTGGCCATCATCCCATGAAAGCCCCCCCCCCCCCCACCTTTACAGCTGTAGCCTCCGCTCAAGTGGCCCTTATACAAAAGCTGACCCAGGGAGCATTGGCTGCCAGGAGTTGTACAGCAACATCATGAGTAATAGAAGCTACAGTAAGCAACACAGAGTCCTGATTGTCAGGTAGTCATCTGCGTTGTGCCTTTTGCCTCTAAGGTCTTGTCTAACTCCTTGGGGAGCTGTTCCTGAGTAACTCCACCTGTGGGCTCTTACTCTGGAAGAAAAATGTCTGGGACAAAGTGCTCTTACTCTGGAGTAAACGTATCCACACGTGGAGATACTCGGGAACAGTTATTCTGCTTTAATGAGGATTAAGATGGGGTGTAACTTTGACTTTCAAGTGTAGACAAGCTCTCATGCTCCAGAGCTGATGTTATCTGGTCAGGTCACACCGTTCTCCCCATCTGAAATTGTTTTATTGCTGCTATTTTAGTCTTTCCACTGCAAATGGAGCCAGATGCAATGTGATCCTGCATGCAGTTTTCTAGTTATTTTTAGAAAGGGGAATGCAGGTAAAGGTATTTGCATGGACAGTCACAGCTTAATTAATTACAGAACACTTTGTCACTGCTTCAGGTTTTCACATCCACAGTTTAAATGGGTTGAGCATTTCTCTGTTGAGTTTGAATGGGCAGAGTCTCTTGGCTTACACTCAGCACAGCCAATGTGTTGCATTTAGTATCTAAAACTCTCATATCAGACTAGGGGTTAGTCTTAATTCTTAAGGCAAAAACCCATAAACCCTTTGTCTGAGCTGCCCCGTGAGCTGGCTGCATCTAGGGTTTTCCCCCTAGAGTATATTATTTATTCCCCTGAGTTGCATCTGTGGCCCACCTCTTCTGTGTGCCGGGGTGAGTCAGGCCAGTAACTCTCCATCTCTGGGGGAGCCTGAGAGCCTGGCACCCTGTCACAGTGCACTTTGCTAAGCACATTGTTTAAGGAGCAACATGGCTGCGTTCGCTTGCGTTCAGGCTGTGAAGTGAGCCAGACCTTGCATTGTTTGATTCCTTTCCCTTCTTCCCCCCCAAACCTCCCTTAATGAACCAATTGGCACCCTTTCCAAATCCATAGATTCTGCATGGCCCTTTATCCTGGGATAAGTGAACCTCTGCTGTCACAGCAGCAGCTGGAGAGGGGCAATTTAAATGTTCTCGGGTCAATTGATCCCAGGAGAACTCTGTTGTAAAGAGAACACGCAGAAAACAGGAGCAGTCCGACCTGCAGCATTGCCACATGCTATGCCCCCCAGTCAGTTTCCTTTCATACAGCATTACCAAGGAGTTGTAATCAACGTGGTGCTCATAATGCTGTCGTCTGTCATTGGTGGCTTTGCCACATGCCACACTTTGTGACCAGCCTCTAAGCTCCGGTGGGTCTTCGTGCCCAGTAGCGTCAGCAGCCAGCCCTTTCAAAAATGGTGTCATACCCTCTGTTCTTACCTCTTTTATTTTTTCCATCCCAGACGGGCAGCCTAAAAAGGTTCGGAAGGTGCCTCCAGGACTGCCCTCGTCGGTAAGCAGTGCTGCAAATATCCTATCCCCTTGCGTTTAATGTCGGATCTAGGCCCCTCCCTCCTTACATCTTCAGCTTGGGTCTCTCCAGTTGAGTTGAGCCTCCCATCTAACAATGTTGGTGGACTGGTTGCCTCTAGATCTCAGTCTACTCTGTTCCCCACTGCAGTGGTGACCATTTGTCCCTACAGATTCAGGCTCCATTGGCACAAGTATCCAAGTGCTCGGGGGAGGGGTGTTTTTGTGGGGCGGGGTGAGATTTACTGGCTGTAGTTCAGTGAGAGAGAGAAATGGGAGAACATTGGTAAGACCAAGTTCTGTGCGGATGCATGGGACCAAACCCCCCCTGGTAACCTGAGAGAAGTGATGGTAACACTTCATGTGTAGCACAGCTCTGGGTAGCGCCACCTGGGTTGCAGAGCAGGGAGGAGAAGGCCCACGTCTGCTCTGACACCCTAGCTTGTCCTGCCAGAGCTGCCTGCCCCCCTGCACCACCTGTGTAGTAAAAGGACAGCGTGTCGGTTAGAGCCCTGGATTTCTTGGCTCTTGCCTATTTGACGTTATGTCGCGGGTGCCCCTATGAAAGGTGATATTCCACACGCTCGGGTTTCATTCCAAAAGGGAAACCAAACCAGTTGTAACATGGGCAGGCAGCTGGGGCTGGTCCAGGTGTGCAGGAATGCTCGTGGTGTTTTATAAGAAAGCTGAGCAGCCTGTAGGAATATGTTCGCCATACTTCTGTGGCAGTTATGGGGGAATAAACTGGGAGTAATGGAATCTGCAGGAGCGTTAATTGGAGTGGAGTGGAGGGGTGTCTCTCAGATGGGAGCAGAGCAGTATTGTGTAGGCCAGACGCGCCCAAGAGCAAAGCTGCTCTCCAGGCGCTGGCTTTCCCTCGCCCGCCTGCGTGTGGCAGGGTTGCAAACGCCAGACGAAAGCAGAGGTGGGGGAGATGCTTCTCTGAGTGCATGCCGTGGGCCCTCGGTTCTGCTCAGGGGGCACGGGCCCAAAGCCTCCAACGCCACGGGCGGCGCTGTTCCTGCAGTGTGAAGCACTGCCTGTACCTCGGCTGACGAGTCCGTATTTCTGAAGCCAAACGTGCTCTGCAGTGAAAGTCCAGCGGGACACACGTTGGTTTGGAATAGGGGTAGGTTTGGGACTTGACCCCCACTTGAGGGATGGCCTTGCCCGGCAAGGGGCTGCTGCTTGCTGGCTGTGCCCTGGCGTAGCTGCATTAAGCATCCCCCCTCGCACATTTTAAATTGCCCTGTTGAAACAGAATGTGAATTCATGCTGCCCTTTCGGGGCCAGGTGGCACTTGGAGCCCCTGGGTCAGTGAGCTCCCAGAGCGGTTGTTGGCCGTAGCACACAAGGAAAGCAATGCTCCTTAGCAGATGGCCACTTAACTCTGCCAGTTAGTTAGTGGCCTCCATCTTCAAGGGAGGGACTAGTGAGTGTGAAGGCCAGGGGGTCTCTAGTTCGAAGGGGCCTGAGTTCCGGAGGACGAGTGCTGAACGCTTCCTGAACCCTTTCCCGTGTCTCCAGCATGGCACCCCCAATTCCTAGTCTCTGTGGCGAGCTCGGGCCGTTAGTGGAGCTCCCGGCCCACAGCGATTGCAGTCTCTTGGCATGGGGTCAGTCTGCTGGGCCAGAGGGTTCCTGCCTGGTACTAGAGAGCCAGATCGGATGGCAACCCTCTCTTCTGCCTTGAGCCAATGATGATACGTTCTGTGGCAACCTGCATGTAGCCTCCTTCCCAGCCCTGCAAGGGGAGAGTGGGATGGAATGCGCTAGGAATAACAGAACCCTTCTGTTCTGCATCCCCGGAGGAAAGACGGGGGCTTATGTAATGCTCAGCAGAGTGCAGCAGCCCCTGAATTGCCATGGCAAGGCAGCAGTGGAACGTAAAAGGCCAGAAGTCGTGTGTGTGTGTGTGTGTGTGTGTGTGTGTGTGTGTGTGTGTCTGCGCGCGCGCGCGCGCGCACGCGTGCATGCACATCCCTCTCAGGGCAGGCTGCAAAAGCAGATCCAGCATCCTTTTCTTACAGAGAATTCTTTCCCTGCTCTGGACTGAGGGTGTAACTGCCATCTTTTCCCTGGCCCTGCCCATCTTCCCTCCCCCTCTGCTTCTCCAGGGGAAAGAGAAATGCACCTATTCATAGAGTTAAGTATGTGGCCAGGGAGGCTTTGCCCTCCCAATGGGCAGCTGATCAAAGAAGCTTTCTAGGCTGAGTGTATCTGCAAACATGCAGCCAAAGAGCTTGCTCCATGCTCTCACTGGACCCTGTGCAAAGTAAATAGGTTAACACACATCTTATTAAAATAGCGCACTTTAATCTCAATTCCGTAACTGGTTTGGAAATTTGGACTGGCCGGAGGCTGAAATAGCTGAGGGCTGCTGAAGCAGAGGACGTGCTGCCAAAGGCAGCAAGAGATGCAAACAGCATGCGTCAGAGGGAGCTAGAAGAAAGCATGGAGGGCAAGGGAGATGATGTGGGCAGTGGGGGCAGGCTGGCCTCTGTTCAGACCCACAGGCCTGCTCTCGGCCCCTTAGGTGTGTCTCCTGGCTGTGCTGTGGTATGTTCGCTCGTGATCTCCTTGAGCCCCCAGGGTGCTGCAGCTCTTGTTCTCTGCAGGCCCCACCCTAGGGCCAGGCGAGCAAGGTGAATGCCTTGGGCCCTGCGCTGCTGAGTATTCACCATCCGCCGGGCCCGGGGCCCCGCTCCCAACGTTCTGCCTTGGGCCCCGCAAACCCTTTGGCTGGGCCTGGTTCTCTGAGCCGTTGGGTGTCCACCCCCCACTCGCCTGCCTTTCCTTTGGGCCAGACGAGCCGCGTTCTTTCCTGGGCTGCTCTAAGTAGCGCGGGGGAGAGGGGGAGTGACCGCGTCTGGCGGATGGACGGCAATACAAGGAATGGGGCCCAAGGCAGACAGTCTAATTACCCGGCATGCAGTGATGCCCCTCGAACCAGGCCAAGAGCGTGCTGCCGTTGAAGTCACCGGGAACTTTCCTGTTGGCTTCAGCCAGAGCAGGCGCGGCGCCTGACTGAACCGTGCAGAGCGCGATGCTGCCGCCGGCTGCTTGGAAGGCTCCTGTTCTACCAAACGCCCTCTGGTAAAAGTACAGCCGAATCCTCTTGCTTGTTGCCAGACACGCCACTCTGCGTC
This sequence comes from Pelochelys cantorii, assembly GCA_032595735.1. Classification (NCBI taxonomy): domain Eukaryota; kingdom Metazoa; phylum Chordata; order Testudines; family Trionychidae; genus Pelochelys; species Pelochelys cantorii. The sequence continues at coordinate 3,903,019 of CM064354.1, forward strand.
CAGCCCCGCCCTTCACCTCTCCGCCACCACCCTAGCCTTGCTGCTTGGGTGCACCCAACTCCATGGGGCCTAAGTTTGCTACTTGCTTGGCTTTAGCGATGGAGACATTACTAAGGGAACAGGTGCTCCCGATGGCTCCTTCCTGCCGTTGGACCCAGGCGTCAGTGGCATCACCGCTGCTGCCTTTCCGAAGAAAGAGTAAAACGTCTAATCTGGGTCAGGAAAAGCATCTGCCCGCACCCCCGTGAACCAGAACGATTCCAGAGCAGAGACACGTGTGTTAATGCAGCATTTGCTGCCTCCTGAGAGAGGCAAGCCCTTTGCTCTGTGTCCCAAGTCACATTCTGCTCCATCCTCATGCCCTTGTCGCGTAGAGGGCTCGGACCGCACACTGCATGCAGCACAAAGCAGTAGCTCTGTCTGGCTTTGTCTGAGCGCAGTGGAAATTGGCTTCAGTGCTCCTAGGTTGTTTGAAGATTCTGTTGCAGTCAAAAGTCCGGTGGCTGGCAGTTATTTCAGCGTATACATTTACAGTCTGGTCACTGCTCTGTTTAATATTAGTCTGCAAGGGCTGCTTGAAGTCCCTCACTGGTTTATGCATTTAAACAAGAATAACAGGTTGGGGGGGGGGGCGCAAACACCCTGAGAATCCCAGTGCTGGTGAATTGAATGCGGTTTCTTGGCAAGCTGTCTCCTTTTACTCTCCGTGCTAGCAATTTTAAACACAGGAAATGATCTCACCTGTAGGTCCCCGAGGTCTGACTCTCTAGCTGACAGAGGCAAAGGCTGGGGGAGGAGAGACCTGGCTATGATTTACTGTTTCCTGTGGGGCTGCTCGCAGAATGTGGAGTCTGTCAGTTCCTCCCAAGCACAGAGGATTTTGGAGGCTCATCGGCTGCTTTACATATTTGGAAGGCAGACTTCCAGGGCTCCTCTCTCTGCGCATGGTGACTGTCAAGGATGCGGGCTGGGGGGCAGGGGCAGCTGATGGGTTGGGTGACATGAGCAGCCGATTGCCTGTTCTCTGAACAGCAGCAGCCTTAACTGAGGGGCCGTCTCTATTTCCAGCTGCCCTCCCCCACTTCTCCCGTCTCCCTTCACCCCAAGTACCATAATCTGACATGTCTTTAGAAGAAGCCATTTGAATGCCTCCTTAGTGCTGAAACGAAAGATTTCCAGGGCTTTTCTTTTTCTTTCCTAGAAACATCCTCTTAAAACGAGTGGCTTGAATTGTATGCGTCTGTTGTCGCTGGGCTTATAAAAAACACATACACTGGGTGTGTGTCCATCCATACTCCTCACGCGCACACACACTGGATCTGCTTCGCACACCCGGGGAGTGCTGATATGTAGCGCTGTCTGCATGAGTGAATTGGAGTGGGGTGTGGAGGACCTCGAAGTGTTAATGAGTAATCGGACTGAAATTTGACTCCCTTGAAATAGAGCTGGGGGGGTGCATGTGTCAGTATGGGAAGAGGCGGGGGGGTGTTCCAGCTGGGTGCAAACTTGGGCACCTTCGGAATCCTGCGCTGGCGTCCTGCCGGCATGAAGATATTTCTTAGGGTTTTTTATTCTTGCTCAGGATTTATTAAATATGTTAAGCTGCCTTTCCCCACCCCCACCCCTTCTTCCTCTCCACCAGTGCCGCACAGCTGCCTGGAGACTGGCCAGGTGCCAGGGGCTGGCAGATGGTGCAGGGCTATTAGATGTGCTTCACTCGATTCCCTGTCCCAGCTCCCGCTATTTAATCAAATTATAGGAAAAGTCAATTTACTGGATTCTTATTCTTTGTAGCCTGTTCCATTCCCTTCACTTCCCACCTCCCTGCCACAAACTCACGCTACCCAGACATGCACACGCAATTTTTTTTCACGCATTCCACTTCAAGGTTTGTCTCTGTTGAAAAGGGGAGATTCTTGGATACACACAAAGGCAAAGGGCTTTGAGTATTTGAGGGCGTGGGGGCAGTTGTCAGCATCTGTCAGTTCTCTCCCTTCCCTCTGGTTTTTTTATGAGTTTAGGATCTAAATTTGTGCCATCGGGTCAGTAAAGATGCCGTCTGAACTTGGCGATCTGTTAAACAGAAGGTCGTGCTTCTTGCCCAGAGAGGGCTGCACTTTGGTGACGGTGCTTCTGGACACCCACGACGGAGCAGCAGTAGAGCCGGGGCAGGGCCCACTCGGGGAGTGAGGGACTTTTACAGCTCCCTCTAATGCCGAGTGGCCAGCTTCAGGGGAGCCCGAAGAGTTGTGGAACGTGTTGCAGCGATGGGACGGGGGTTGTCTGTCTGCCGTGTGGAGTGGGTGGCGGGGGGGGGCGGTTCTTTTTGTTTGTTTCTAAAGGCACGCTGGTGCGTAGTATTGGAAGACACCAGACTTCGGAGCATGGTCAGGGGGCTTGTTCCCTAATCAGAGAACGTGAGAGGGGGAATATGAGAGAGAGAGAACAAGGGATTTTAAAGCCTCTTTGGAAGACACGATTCTAAGATTTAAAAAAGCTGCAGTGTGACCATTGTCCAGAGCGGAGCCTTCATTGCTCTTACAGGCATGTGGCGAACACACTGCGCATCAGTTGTTGCTGTTTGTCTCGGCTGGGGGCGTTCTTGTTTAGACCGCCTTTCTGGGTTGGCTAGTCTGAGAAGCAGGAACTGACAGTGCAAGGGGGTGCATTTACTTTAACAATAGTAATCACAGATGCTTTCCAGAGCACATTTTTGTTGTCTCCCTGTTAAACCCATTTTCTCAGTGTTTGGGGCAGTTTTAAAACCAGAGACTTTCTTCCCCTGCTCCTCACTGATGCTTTGTACTTGCCCCAATAAAAATGTCAGAAGTTGCAGATTGGGGGCGGGGGGGGGGGGGGAGTAAATAGGCCCTTGCCACATCCCTGCTGGCTTCCATCACAAACAGAAGTGCTTTTCCAGTCACCTGATGACCTGAGAATGCCCGGCAAAGTTACTGCAACCCCCGGTCCCTGCTTTCGTGTATATTTTAAAAGAAAATAGTTTCACAATGAATCAATAGTGATGAAAATAGGCCCTGGGAAGGGCTTTTGCATCAGTTTAAATGGCATTTCGGTTGATTTGCATATCCAGTATATATGTGTGTGTGTGTGTGTGTGTGTGTTTAAAAAAAAAACAAAACCTCATTTGAACGCTGCATGCAGAGTTTTCAGCAGGCTTTCTAGCATCCCCTTGGTCAAAAATCCCTTCTTTGGAACCTGGCCTTCTCTCCTCCGAGCACTATGGAGCACGCTACGAGCACAGAAACAGGCCTCTGTGCACGTCCCTCGTTTTGAAGGCACGTCCACCTGCCTTCGTCCCTTAGTTGCGCAGCCTAAACAGGATGGGGGTTTGTTCTGCCTCTTTTATTGGAAACCCTTCGCTCCCAGACGTAAAGGTTCGTGGAGCTGTGCAAGGAATCCCACAGCATTCCCGGTCCATGCAGGCATCCTTGTGCTGGTGTGTGTTCGCCTTCCTTGTGGGGTCTTGGTCACGCAAGGGGCCTGTCCAGGAAGTGGGCTCCTATTCCCAACAGCCTGGCCCATGTGGAGATGATGCTGGTTTTCAGGAGGCAGTGTGGTCGGTGCGCTGGTCTGACCAGCTAAAACATCTCACTGCTAAAACAAGCCAGTGCTGAGCTGCGGGTTTTCCTTCTGACCCAACCCAGCCCTGTGCCTGGGCTGAGCAGCTGGTAGTAGCGGGGGGAGACGGTGTTAATGGAGAGCATTTGAATGGCATTTGGAGGGGACATCTGACAGGGCTGCTGTGGGGTGAAGAGGCCTGCTGATGAACACCTTGTCTGCCTCAGTGTCCCAGTCTGTAAAATGGGGATAATGAATCCTTGCCTCCTTGATATGAAGGCTTTTGCAGCTGTGTGCATGAAAAGTAGTACAGAAGAGTTTCATGTTATGGGAATAGGCTACAGCAAGCCTCTTCGGTAAGGAAAGGCAAATACTGGAGCGAATGTGCCCAGAATACTGGTCTCCCCATATCCCATTTCCCTCTGGGTCACGCTGGGGGCTGGGCTTTAACATCCAGAAATAATCTTTGCGGTTACCCAGAAAAACCCATAATGGCCAAAAAGGGAACTCCAGAGGAAAGCTGGAACTTCTCGTGCTGGCCTTGTTCTGTTGCACCCGGGGCTGGAGAGATCAAAGACGTAGGGCACGTTTCTGCTTTCACTCCCTCTTCCCTCCCCTCCCCCACCCCCGGGGTGAGTGTTGGCAGCTGCGTGCCAGTTGGATTTATTCGGTGAAAGATGGATTGTCCGGGTGGGAAGAGCGGGTTAGGGGATCTCCCACCCACATGTGGGACGTGATGAGGGATGCGGGAGGCCGAGTGTGGCGGTGGGAGAGGCACCGGGGGAAGGGGACAGAGTTAAGGCTGGTGCCTGTCTTAGGCGGGAGGGTTTCCTGGATAACTCAGTGTGTCAGCGTGTCCCTCTTCAGCTTTACCTTTGGCTGAACTTCTTTCCTTTTTACTCTGTGCTCTGGGAGCTGGCTGCATTATCGGCTGCAGTAAATAGGTTAAAGGCTGGCTGGCTGGGGAAGGCAGCCTGCTTGGGCAGGGTGAGAATTTCCAAGGCCCTAAAGTGATTCGAATGGGCAAGCCCCTCTCCTTTCCTCATCCCCTTCTGGCCCTTTGCAGGTGTATCCATCCAACTCAGGTGATGACTACAGCAGGGATCCAGCTGGGTACGCCTCCTCCAAACCTCCCAGCACTGTGTATCCTGGAGCCTTCTACATGCCAGGTCAGTAATTGGTGCTCGTGACCCCGGTGTCCTGCAGCTGCCCCCTCTCCTGTGACATCCAGAGCAGTGGCGGAGGGGATTTCCTAGCAACTGTGATGCACGGAGACAGATGTGGGGGGCGTTGGGACAAGTGTGCACCAAGTTCACTTGTAAACACATAAGCCCAATAGTGCTGTCATCACTGGCGTTATTTTGGACCCCAGGCTTATGGCTGGTGGCAGTTTCCTGACCCAGCCTTGTCTTGCAGCACCCCTGGGCCGTGGGGTGGTCCCACAGCCTGGGAGCTTTGCAGGGCAGAGGCCCTTTCTCTTCTGTGTGTGTACGACATGCACTGCAACCTGCCTGGCCCATGAATGCGGTTCCTAAATGCTGCTGCGCTACAAATAATAAACTGCACACCACCTAAGTCTGCGCAGGGTGTGCGCCACCTTGTGGGACTCGTGCACTGCGGTTTGAGATCCCCGGTGCTGACATGGTTGCTTGCCTTGCAGATGGACTTCATAACTCACCAGATCTGTGGAGTTCGTCCGGCACCATGAGCCAGTCAAGCTATGGAGCCATGCTGGGCGGGTCCTCTGCCCCTCTCCCGCAGTCCGGTGGCTTCAGTAGTTTACATCAGCACGAGCGGATGGTAACGCATCTCTGGTGATGCTTTGGCATTGGGGGGAATGTGAATGTTCAGGTGGCACCTTGTAGCTGTTGAGGATGCCAGACTCCAGGTCTACTCTCAGCTTTGCCACTGGTTCCCTGTGACCTTGGTCATGTCACTTCCCTGCTCTGAGTCTCTATTTTCCTGGCTGTTAAATAGGAATAATATTTCCCTCCTGCCCCAGAGCAGTATGGCAAGACTTCTGTAGTCTGGCCAAGGGTTTTTTGGTGCCCTGTTGCTGTGTAATCCTCTTTCAGCTGTCGTTGGCAAGGACTGGCCTTGCTTTGGGTTGAGTGAGATCCCTTGGGTCTGTCCCGTTGTGGGCACGCCGATGGCTCGTTCTGTGGCAGCGCTCTGTGAAGTAGCAAGACGCTGTAATGCAGCCATTCTGAAAATACTTGTCGTCCGCCTTGCAGCTATTTCTGAAAGGCCCATCACCGCAGCATCCAGGCCCTGCGGAGTATTAGTTAATTTAGTTTGTCAGCAACTGGGAAGTATTATCCTTGCACTCTCGCTGGGGGCACCTGGGCATAGAAATAGGAAGTTGTCGTCCTTCCCACTCCCCCCCCCCCCCAGCTAAGCCAGAACCTCTCGGGTTTATCCTGCGGTAGGTGTGTTCACTCGTTTGTCCAAATGGAACCTGCCCCACGCTAGCTCAGTGATCAGAGTCGGTCTGCGGATGTGGGGGGAGATGTGAGCCTGTTCAGTGCAGGAGGAGGCAGACTACTTTGCACAGAGATCAAACTTCCCATCTGGCTTAAAATCTCTGACTCTCTAAAGTTCAGTGTCTACATGGCCTCATTGCCAGACTCTCTGCCACTCACACTTATCAGGGATTTATCTTCTCAAACCCCCGTGTGATGAGGGGAGACTCGGTGACTTCCCCAAGGCCCCAGATTTCTTGACTCCCACCCCTGCTGCCTTTGCTACTAGCCCATCCTGGGTGCTGCAGGAGCGACTAGAAATGGGAGCTTGCACTCCCATGTGGTGGCTGCCGCTTTCTGCCAGAGTAGGGGGATACAGTCCTTCCCGCTGGGGGCATGTCCGTACGGCTATGAGCAGGCTGCCTATTCTGAAACGAATCCAGCGGCTTCTTGGTCTTGGTAAGCACTGAACAGGGAGATGGTGCTGGAGACAAGTAGGTTGTCTTGTCATCGTCCCGTGTCCCCCCCAGTTAGGGGATCTTTTCTTCCAGCTCCAGGGCAGTCTTGGCTATAAAGGGTTTCCTGGACATGGGCGCTAATAACGGCTTAGGGAAAAATAAAATGTCTTGATCATCCCCCTTTTCCTGTCCCTCTCCACCACCAGCCTCCCATTCCCCCAGTTGCGTAGTGAGGGGAGGGAGAGCTCAGGAAAACTTGTCCACATTTTTTGCTGATGGGGGGAGGGGGAGTGTGTTTCCTCCTTCCACACACGCACATTTTGAAAAATGTTAACTCAGCTAACTCACGCTGCAGCTGGGGACTTTCCCCACCATCAGCATTCGCTGCAGCGAGGTGGCGACGTTCCCGCCTCCAGCCGCGGGAGGCAGTACGGTCGGGTCAGAGGTTGGGTCCGTCAGAGGGCATAGGTGATGCACCTTCACTAGCCTCTGTTGCACCCAAGCCCGGGGGTTCCCTAAATCCTCATGAGCTGTGGGCTGTCTCACGACTCTTCCCCTTTTCTCTTTTCTAGAACTACCAGATGCATTCAGGAGAAGTGAACGGCGGACTTCCCTCTGTATCTGGCTTTTCCTCTGCCTCCACCCCCTATGGCGTGCCCAGTCATACACCACCGATCAGCGGCACGGACAGCATGATGGGTACGTACGCAGGTTGGCAAGTCTGGGCAGAGGCTACTGAAATGTTCCACCCTCCTGCTGCTTGTAGGTTACTCCAGGAAAGGTGAACATTGTAAATGTGTCATGCACAGGGAGGTGTGAGCTTAAAGCCATGTCTGGGATGCGCTCTGTCAGCCTGGCACCAGGTCTTATCCCTCGCCTGTTGCAGGTAGGCCTGGAGTTACTCTACAGGGCAGGAGGTGCAGTGCGGGTTACTGCTGCTGGATAATCAGGCATGATCTGGCAGAGAAGGGGTGGGAGCTGTGTGATTTTTGCATGAGTAAGCCTCCTCCCCCCCTCGCTTCTGTGCCCAGTGTTTTTTGTTGCTTCCCATCCATGCCTGTGTTTTCACGCCCAGCTCGTGGGTCTGTGCAGAGACACGAGCCCTGAGTGAGCGGCAGAAAGGAGTTAAACCTGAGGTGGGTGGGGAAGGTGCAGGGGGAGATGCTGTTCAGCACAATCAGGAATGGAGATGTTTGTGCTGCGTTCAAATGCCGCTCTAAACCCCGGACTGCTTTAATCTCTAACCCTGCTGAACCTGTTACAAAACCTGCGACTGAAATAACTGCCTGGTCGCTGGGAAATGAGAATCCTGACCTTGATGGTGTTTTTGCAGAGAAATCCTCGTTTGGGGAGAGGGAGGAACCGGGCCTAGGACTGCGGGGCTAGACTGTGCTCAGCTCAAGCGGGGTTTGCTGCGTGGAAGACGTTCAATGGCCAAGTGCCTTTGGCCTGGCATCTCGGGCAAACATCCCTGCAGCTGCAGTGCATGTTACCTGTTCCCTGCTGTTCCAAGCCAGACTCTCAGGGCAATGGCATCTAAGGGAGATGTGGCAATAAAGGTGCCTTTTTAAAACCCTAAGGGCACGTCTATACAGCAGGGCTAAAGCCGAAATAAGCTACGCAACTTGAGTGATGTCAGTTGTGTAGCTGAAGTCGGAATCGCTTCTTTTGGCTTTTGGCGCTGTCCACGCAGCAGGAAGTCCGAGGTAGAGCGCCCTTCCTCCGACTGCCCTTCCTCCTCCTACGAGGAGGGTTACAGGAGTCGGAGGAAGAAGTCCTCCAGCTCGCCAGTATTTCGACATTAAGCTGCTGTGCAGATATGGCCTAGAGAGAGAAATGTTAGCCTTCCCCCTCTCAAGCAAGACTGTGTGAACAGGCATGGAACTTACCAGCGTTGGTTTTTCTGTGTAAGTGCTCCTGTGTTTTTGCAAAGGCGATCTTCTCTGATTTGAGTGTCGCTGGCGTGTGCCCCTGCACAAACCACAGGAGTAAGGGCTGTGTTCTCTCTCCTTGCAGGCAACAGAGGAACCACAGCTGGGAGCTCAGGAGATGCGCTTGGGAAAGCATTAGCTTCAGTAAGAGGTTTTTCCCTGGATTCTTCCTCTCAATATCTCTCCAAGTCAGTGAACATTGGAGAGGGATCATTGACTTGCCTGTTGGGTTAACGTGGGGAGCCCTGACTTGGTGGAAGTGCCGTGTCCAGCCAGCTGGTTGCTTTTAGAGCTGAGGCCTCACCTAGAGCTACGTGCCACAGATCCACCCCGCTCTGTCCACCAGCCCTCCGTGTCTCACCCCGCGCAGAAGCCAGTTCGTGCAGCGCCTGCCTCCGCTATCGCGCCTTAGTGTCTCTGCTCCCAGAGGTCAAACACCAAGGAACCTTCCTCGCATTTAAGAACCCGGTGCCGGCAAAGGGAGGCGTTTGCTAGGGGGAAGGCGCAGCGGGGGGCAGCGAGGGAGGAATGCAGCAATAGCGTAGGTACCAGTGTGCGCTCTGGCCAGGGGCAGCATGTGGGTTGGGAATGTTTGCATAGTCGCAGGGCTGGGGGAACTGACAAGGGTAAAGAGACGTGGAAGTCATTGGGGTAGTGCTAAAGGCACCTGGGGCTGATGGTAGCGCAGGGTTGCAGCTCTGCTGGGCTGGGGCGCCAGGTTTCAAACCTGTATTTTGCTAACTGTGCTTTGTTTCTCTCTCGCTTCAGATTTATTCCCCAGATCACTCTAGCAATAACTTCTCTTCAAACCCCTCCACCCCCGTGGGCTCCCCTCAGGGGCTTGCAGGTATGTGTGCGATGCCACTGAGCTACTGAGAGCTGGCAAGGGGAATTAGAAATCGGATCAAACCAGTTTTATTTTAAAAAGGGGGGAAACACCTGAACTTATTTTAACTTTAAAAAAAAAAAAACTCCTATGAATTGTTTTGTTTGGGTGTGAGAGACCTCTTGTTTTTCTAGTCTCTGGCCAGGGTTTTCTAAAATGGCTAATGGTTTGGGATATCTGGAATGAGCTGAGTGTCTCTCTCCCCCCCCCCCCCCCCCTTTCCCCACTTCGCCCCCTCCTCTGCCCTCTCCCCAAGGCTGAAATCTTGCCCCTTTAAGGGCTGTCTGCAGGGGCACCAGAAATCTGTAGTCACTGCTGAACAGCTAAAGAAGTGACCTGGCAGGAAATACTGTAGCCCAGCCCGTGAGTCCTACCCATGTGCTCATGATGCTGCATCATGCTGAAGTGAAGCTTTGGTGCTGCCTGGGGGAAAAGATCCCCACACCCGAGCTGTTCTTTTAAGGAGACAGATCTGAGGAACTGGCCCAGATCGGGGTGTCATTAGAGGCGGTAAAACAAAAGGAAAAACTATGCAGCACTTTAAAGACTAACAAGAGGGTTTAATAGGTGATGAGCTTTCGTGGGCCAGACCCACTTCCTGGCCCACGAAAGCTCATCATCTATTAAACCATCTTGTTAGTCTTTAAAGTGCTGCATAGTTTTTCCTTTTGTTTTAGCAAGAGCAGACAACACGGCTACCCCTCTATTACTATGAGAGGAGGTGTTGGAACAAATCAATCACACAGCTCCCAGTCAGCCTGTGGAACTCGTCGCAAGGGGATGTTGTGAAGGCCTAGGACATAACAGGGTCCAAAAAGATGGGAGGGATTGCTTGCTTGATTGCTCTGTTCACTCCCTCTGGGGCACCTGGCATTGGCCACTGTCAGCAGACAGGCCACGGGGCTAGATGGACCTTTGGTCTGACCCAGCGTGGCCGTTGTTCCTCTTTCCTCTGCTGAAAGCCCCTTTGCAAGTGTCCCTTGTCGATGTGCCTTTGACTTTTCCCTCTTTTTTGTGAACTAAGCATGTGCCCGTGGGAGGGGCTTAGTGGCTGTTCAAACTGGTTTCAAAGGGTGTTTTATATTGTGGTTTACCAAAAAAAAAAAAAAAAAAAGCCCATCATGGCAGCCTGCTCCAGCTGCCTTCTGGAGAGGACTGAAGCTCCCACTTCCTGCAACGGGGAGCCCAGCCTGGGGCATTCCCAGTTCTGTTGCCAGAAATACCTCCAGGCGTAAAGGTGCAATGGGCAATCTCCGTGCTGCTGGCTCTCGGACAGGGGAAGGCAGCTCGGGACTGCGCTCGTTTTCCTGTGGCGTGGCAGGCACAGCTGGTCTGGCATCAGACCTCTCTGGGGGGCATCGAATTGTTAGATCCCTCCACCCACCAGTTCTTGAGAACACTGGGGGTCATGCAGGGTGCTGGGGTGTGTGTGTTGGATTTTGTAACTCCAGAAGCATGCACTGGCACAGGCTGCCTGCGCATGGGTGCTGTTCTTACAGCATTAACGTTGGGTATGAAAACACTGAAGCTCAAAGGATTTTCCCTGGAGGCTGATAGTTTCCTTACAGAAGCAAAAACCCTGGCTTTCTGAGAGAGGGGATTGCACTAGGGCTAAAGCACTGATACGAAGGCGCCTCAGGACACCTCATTGGTTTTTAAAGTTACAGACTAACGCAGCGACTCCTGAGACTACAGAATGCAGAGCTGGTTGGGGAGGGGGAGTTTTCTGTCTTTCCCAGGTTTGATGCTTTACTGGCCATTCATAAATGGCTTAACTCCGCACAGCCATGAGCTTCCTATGGAGCTGAGGCTGGCCTCGTCCCCCTGGTGTTCCCTCTTCGGTACCGCAGACACATGGCCACTCACAGAGCTTGGGGCTGCGGGTGGTCTTCTAGCCCCATCTAGTGTTGCATTTGAAACAGATCTTGTGTGTGGTTTGTTCCAGGCACTTCCCAATGGCCCCGAGCGGGCGGGCAGGGCGCCTTGTCCCCAAGCTACGAAGGGACTCTCCACACGTTAGTGAGTATCACATCGAGCCGGTTCGGGTTCCCTCCCTGCTCCCTTTCCTCTGGCTGGCTGGAAATGTGGCAGGGGAGCGCCCAGGGGAGCCCGTCCCTGTGGCACCTGCTGCTCTTCTGAGCCGCACTGCACCCCCGGGTCACCCATCAGAGGTAGGCGGAGGGTGGACGGTGCGCTGAAGTGTGTGTGCCGCCAGCATTAAGCCTGAACTCCAGGCACGGCCAAGCCCCGCTGCCCAGCCTCGCGTCCTGTTTGACGCCCATCAGAGGCAGGTGCAAGGAAACACATTGTGAGCTTTTACGTAATCGCCTAGCCCCGGTGGGAAGCTTTCTCCCAGTAGCAAGCCGAGGGGTGGGAGGCCAGACCTCTCATGGCGGTGGCGCCTCCTGCTGGTGAGTCCTGGAATTAGCTCAGTCCACCGAGCGCTGCCTTCTGGTCTGTGTCCTTCCGGTCATTGTGCCGCTCTCTGAACCCGCATCACTCCCCGGCTCGCAGCCACCTCGTCAGGACGCTGCCCTCCGGCGGTGCCCACCCCTCCTCTGTTCTTGCCCCTGCCAGGGGTGTCGGCAGTCCTCCGTCCTTCCCCTGCCACTGTGGCCAGCTGCAGCCCCACAGTCTAGCCCCTTGCCTTGGGGGCAAGCCACAGCCTGTACAAGCCACGCTTCTGCAGGGGACCCAGGCCTGCCTCCTATTCTGAGTCCCCCCTCAGGGACTTTCTGGCAGCAGCCAGGTCCTGCCCTCCTTGTCCCTTATGACCCATTCCCTGGACCACTTCCTTGTGACCCTTGCACCGTCTCAGCCTAGTCTCAAGGCTGCAGGCTGGCACCTTCCTCACTCTCTGCTCCCCGACCCTGCCCAAGTGTGCTCCTGGGGAAGAGTCCTTCCCCTCACTGGTCAGGGCCAACTGCCCTCTGCTCTGCTGAGCAGCCCCTTATATCGGGGCTGCTCCAGCAAGTGGAACTGGTTCCCTGTGAGCCTCTCTTGCGTGGGCTCCCTCTGGCCTGCTTTACGCCCTCCCTCGCCCAAGTGGGGCAGCCTCCCCACTACAACATCACTTACAGGTTTTGTTCGTTCTAATACACCACTAGGCGTTGCTTGTATCCAGGCTCTTGCAGCCAGTGCGTCTGTGGCTGCACGGACACTGTGGTGGAATGCCAGATAGGCAACGTTTTTAAATGCTAATCGAGTCTTTAATTTTCCCCACCCCTTTGCCCTGCCCAGCAAAACAAAATGGAAGACAGGTTGGATGAAGCCATCCATGTGCTGAGGAACCATGCGGTGGGCCAGACAGCCGCCATGCCGGCCAACCACGGAGACATGCACGGCCTGCTGGGATCGGCCCCTGGTCACAGCGCCTCCGTGGGGGGGCTCAGCCAGGCCTTCCCCACTTCGGTTATGCCTCTCGGGAACAGGCATTCAAGTCTGGTGAGTTGGGACGCTGGCAGGGATGGTTGCAATAGCGCCTGGATTCCAAGGCCTCGTACTGGGGGGGGGAGGGGGTGGACAGCCCCGTAGCCAGAGAGTTTACATTCCAGGGTACACAGACTTGAGGGGGGGGGGGCAGGGGCAGATAGCTCAGTGGTTTGAGCATTGGCCTGCTAAACCCAGGATTGAGTTCAGCCCTTGAGGGGGGGTCACTTAAGGATCTGGGGCAAATCTGTCAGGGATGGTACTTGGTCCTGCCATGAGGGCAGGGGACTGGACTTGATGACCTTTCAAGGTCCCTTCCAGTTCTGAGATAGGTATAGGTATAGGTATAGGTGGAACTTCTCTAGTCCAGCAACATCCATGGTCCGGCATGGTTTTAATTAGCCACATGTCCACGTAAGCGTGATCCCATAAAGTTTGTTTACAGCCACCGGTCTTGGCTCTCAGTGTTCTGTGTTATTGTTCAGCTCTAATTTATCCCCCCATGTCTGCTAGGAGCCCAGCCAGCAGTGGAAGTGTTGGTGATGCTGCTAGACAATACTGTCCTCCTGTACGCCAGCAAATTCTCTGGTTCGGCGCTGGTCAGGTTCCAAAGATGCTGGGCTAGAGAGGTTCAGCTTGTGCTAATTTAATGACCCCATGAACATGTGTGAAGACTCTCCATTTGTTTTAATTCAGTTTAGCTTTAATCCTGTTGCCAATGAACTAAGCCAAACTGAAGCAAGCCACAGGCTTAAGCTAGACTAGGAATGTTTACGCAGGGTTTGCACTGCAGCTCCTCATGTAGACAAGCCCAGAATGTAGGACGCCAACCAGGGCTGGAGCCAACCGGGAGCCAGGCGAGCCCAGGCTGTCCAGGAAATGATGCTAGTTAGCATGAAACCTGGAGGTCACGTTGTTCCCTGCTGAGGTAGGGGTGAAAGCTTGAACACGGGGCTTTCCAATAAAGCAGCCCCTCTTAGAATAGGCCTTCCAAGCAGAGGAGGGGAGACAACAGACCCTGGAACTAAGGGTGTTTCAGTAGACTTGAGAGTGTTTATAACAGGGTTTACTTCAGGAGTGGGGAACCTAAGGCCCAGGGGCTGCATCCGGCCCCCAGGTGGTCTGGATCTGGCCCCCCAAGGCTCAGGGCGTCCTCCCCCCTCCCCCCCCCAGCATTGGGGAGCCCGCATTGGTGCTCCAGTTCCCCTCCCCCACTGGAGGGCTGGCGCACACAAAACGTACTGGGCTGGGCTCCCCTAGGCTCTGGTGTGTGAGGGGGGTGTGGGGAGTGTCTTTCTCCTCAGTCGGGGGCCACGTTAGTGGGGGGGGGGGAGCGTTCGGGCTTTTTTTTTTTCTCACTTGTATGCGGCCCATGGTCCAAAAAAAGGTCCCCACCCCTGGTTTATTGCTGAGTGACTCCTGGGCCTTACTCCCCTGTGAGTCCTTCGAGGCCGGCACCACCTGCTCTTGTTGTTCACTGAATAATGGCCTACTTGAGAAGACCATGGCCTGGTGCCTGCCTCCCTCAGGAATGGCTGCAGGATGTTCTCGGCCTGGGCATGGCAGGAGGGTCAGGCGTGATCCGTGCGCATGAGGGGGCTCTGTTCCCTTGAAGGGAGAAGGCTCGGGAGCTTCCCCCGGGGGTGTGAGCATAGGGAGGAGCGTTTGCTGCGGTGGGGGGGGTGTTTCAAGCTTCCTGGGTGCTCATTTACAAACAACGAGCCTGGATCGACCTGTTTACAAATAACGTGCATGAGGGGTGAGGCCTCCGCTATGGCAGCCCTGGGATTCTAAACTCCTGTGAGCAGGGACTGGGTTTCTTACAGTCCTGGGGGCTGAGGTAAGGGGCTCTCGGCTCTGTTGAGATACCGCTAGCCCGAAGCCCCACGTCCAGACTTTCAGAGGGCCTGCGGAGCAGGAGGCCATTGTGTTTCCTGAGGCGCTCTCCGGTGAAGGCTCCTTCTCTGGGGAGATGGTGGGGTAGCCCCTTCGAGACTCTCCGACGTGTGGGAAGGAAGAGATTTGCCGAGGCAAGTCTGATCGGTGCAGCCTGGCTTGCCAAGCTGAGTCTCGCCCAGCGTCCAGGTCTGCCTTTGGAAGCCCTTGCTGGTGAGGACACAGCCTGTGGTTCAGCCTAGTCTGAATTATCTGCAGCACAAGCAGGGCGTGCTGCTTCCCACTCACCCTGTTCAGCCCCACAGAGGAGCTGGGACAGAAGCAACTTGAAGCTACTCGAATCTATCAGCTTCCCCCGGGCTGGTGGGGAGAGGGAGGGCGTTCGGCTCAGGCTGGATGTCACTGGGGAGCGGAGAAAAGGAGCACGTAGGCTGGGTGGGTGCAGACCCTGGCGCGGAGAGACTCTTTGAACAGCGCCTGGAGTCTCCTGGCCCTCGTGTTTGCCCTGAAAGACGGCTCTGCTCCATCTGCTGCAGGTGGGAGGAAGTCACCCCGAAGACGGGCTGTCCAGCAACGCCAGCATGCTCCACAACCACGTGACGCTCCCGTCACAGCCCAGCTCGCTCCCGGACCTCGGCAGGCAGCAAGAGACGTACAGTGGTAAGGTGGTGCCTCCCCCTCCGCCTTGCCCACCTCTCTGCTGGCTGGTCACCCTGGCCCAGCTCGGTGACAAGGTTAAGCCCTGTGTGCCAGAGATGTTCCCCAGCACGCATGCAGGTTGCAGCGGGGAGCACATGTCGCGTGAGCGGCTCCCATCCAGTGACTGACCAGGACACGTTTGTCAAAGGCCTTCAACTCCTGGTGCCTGCGGTCGGTTGCACGTGGTCCTTGCAGCCGTGCTTGGCTTATGGTTGCCGTTGGGCTGCGAAGCTGGCGGGTGCTGGGGCAAGCTGGAACAAGCTGCTGGAGGCGCTGCCATGTGTGTTTTAGGGGATGGGGATGGGATGAGCAAGGGACACGATGCTCCCCTGTGCCCGTGCTTGTACTCCCACCAGCTCTCCTCACGATGGTGCAGATGGAAATAGCAGTGTGGGGCGTGGTGGCCGAGGGCTGGCCAATTTCGTACCCATTGGTTTCAGTGTCTCTGTACATGCTGCTGCGGTTGCACTGGCTCATGCTAGACTGTGTAGATGGGAATCGGACCCCCAGCTTCCAGTGTAGACGTAGCCAGGGACATTGGGGATAGAGCCTGCCTGGGCAAACCCGCCCGTGCACCGTCCATGGTGGGTGCAGAGCCAGTCTGTCTATTGGTGCCGGCTGTGGGTCTGGACTGACATTAACTGCATGGCCCAGCTGCTTCCAGCCAGCCATGTGGTTGGAGGTGTCGAAACACGCGGCCTCAGACGGCCCAAACTTTGAGAGTGAGGTAAGTTCCAGCTGGGAAGTCCCCGCTCTCCTGCCTTCCCAGCTGGTGAGTTGAGCTCTGTGCAGTGTTTGGGCTGTGGGCCTCTGGGGTGAGACCGAGGGGGCCCTGCCTGCTCAGCGTGGGTTTAGTGGTCCAGTAGCGTTTTATCCGGGGGCTGGCCCAAACCCCAGTCTCCTCTCCCCGCGACAGATCGCCTGCCCTTCTCCCCAGAGGCGGCTGGTTTGCAGGGACATGACGGGTCCTGTGGGATGAGAGATGCTGTGCAGATCTAGGATTATCTGGCCTATTGACAAGTGACTGGCAATTGAGGTGTCAGGAGCCTGTCACCTTAGCTGCTGCCGGCACTGCAAGCAGGTTCCATTCTGTCCTATCCCAGCTCAGTCGGTCTCTCTCCAACGGCCGCGTGCTGCTTTGATTCCACTGCAGGCTTGACGGGGGGGCTGGGCAGAGCCAGCGTCTCCTCAGGAACCAGTGAAATCAAGCGGGAAGAGAAGGAGGATGAGGAGAACACGTCGGTGGCCGATAACTCGGAGGAAGAGAAGAAGGAAATGAAGCCGTCGCGGAACAGAACAAGGTGCTCTTTGAACAGGTCTCTCCCTTCATTTATTCTGTTACGGGTGGGGGGCAGAAGGGAAGGCGGGGGGAGGGGTGTCCTGTTGGCCTTCCTCCCACTAAGGACGTGATTGCTAGCTGGATCCAGGGATGCTGCCCCTTGGCTCTGCCAAGACCCCCGCTCTGCCCCAAGCTACTCGCCCTTGGGGTTTGAGGCCACTTCTTAGGGTTTAAATGGGATTTGTGACACTTTGGGAGGGGACTGGAAACAGGCCTAGTGAGCAAGAAACAGGCCAAGCGCCGGAGATCAAAGCAGACTGCAGCTTAGCTGCCTGGGTGGTCTTGGGCGTTAGTCGTGGCCTTGCTTACCTAGATCTGGGCTGTGCTGCGAACGGCTGACTGCATAAGGTAGTGGCTGACGCTAGGGAGGTTGGGTGGGTCCTCCAGTGGCCTAATGGATAAGGCTTCAGCCTCACAAACCTGGGGTTGGGGGGTTCAAGTGCCACCCGCCCAGGGAGCAGGTGGGCAGCCACCCCCATTTCACCGGAGCGGCACCCGCCAAAGGCAGGGAGGATAAGGCAGCGGCTGAAGGTAGGGAGGTGGCTCCCCCAGTGACCCAATAGACAAGGCGTCAGCCTCTGACCACGGACAGTCTTCTTGCCAGCTTGTCCGCAGGAGGTGGCGGAACGGGGGTGGGCAATAATTTTCACGAAGGGGCCACTTAATGAATTTTAGTATGTTGCATTGGGCCAGCGTGGGGGGGAGGGTGGAAGTGGCGGGGTTGGAGACTAGCCTCTCCCCACAGTGGTCTGGAGCTGGAGACTTTGAATTAAAAACACAGCAAAGGACTCACAGCTCCTGGCTCTGCTGCTACCGCGTTGCCTGGCAGCTGCCCGGGGTTGCTGCGGCTATTTAAAGGGCTCGAGGCGCCGACTTCTGACGGGGGCAGCACAATGACCGGGAGCCATTTAAATAGGAGCCTGCTGCCTGAGCCACTGCCTGGAAATTCAGTGGCACTGGCAGCAGGCTATAAATAGCCCGGATCAAAGTGTTAGGCAGGCCACATCTTGCCCAGCCCGGTAGTGGAACCTGAGTGGTCTCTTCACTACATGCACCTGGACTGTATGGACTCTCTGTCCCAGCCAGCTATGTGGGGATAACCCGACTAGATCAGACCAGGGGCCCATCTAACCCGGTATCTGACACTGGCTAGTTCCAACTGCTTTCAAAGCAGTGGGGTGATAACTTGCCTAGAGGGGAAAGTCCCTCCCCTCCTCTTCGTTAGTGGCTGCTTTATGCCCCAAAGCCTTCCCCCAAAGTTCATCCTTTCCACAAACTGTATGTGGAACCAACGCTTGCTCTGCCTGCTGACGTTCCCCGGGTAAATATCCCGTCCTGTTCCTGGCCAGGCTTGGGTCTGGTGACAAGGCGTTCCGGGCTAATTGCACTGCTCTGGGCTGTTCCTTTGAACCATTCCTGCTGGTTCGTTCTGAGCGGCGTCCGTCCCGTGGAAGCGTGTCCAAGGGGGAATGGGAGCACAGGGGTTCTGCACCCAGGCTGCAAAGGTTCTCGTGCTGGGGGAGGGGGGGAGGGCGGCGAAGCACCCACCCATCATGGCGAGGCGATACTCACTTGTTCGCATAGTCCCTTCGGCGCGGAGATAATCGGGATGCTGCAATTGTGTGTTTGCTTTTGTGAGTTGTCCAGTGCTGAGCGTGCCCACGAGGAATGTCCCTGTCTCATTCTTATTTTAAACCATTAGTCAAGATGAGGATGAGGAGGACGATCTTCTTCCCCCAGAGCAAAAAGCCGAGAGGGAGAAAGAGAGAAGGGTCGCCAATAATGCCCGTGAGCGTCTACGGGTCCGTGACATCAACGAGGCCTTTAAAGAGCTCGGACGCATGTGCCAACTCCACCTTAACAGCGAAAAACCGCAGACCAAACTGCTAATCCTACACCAGGCCGTATCAGTCATACTGAACCTGGAGCAACAAGTTAGAGGTCAGTGAGGCTCCCAGAGTGGTGATATTTGACGTATCTGATCGGCACGGGGCTGTCTGTCTGTCTCCCCTGTGCAGTGGGGCCTGGCGCTGGCCTCCTTCCCCCAGCGCTGCCTTGGGGTCTCAAGGCCTGTAAAGTGTCTCTCCTTTTTTTTTTTATTTATTTTTTATCTTTTGCATCCCTGCTCTGCTCTCTGGTTTTGTTTTTGAAGCCGCTGCATGTGCTGCATGTGTGTTCAAATGCACCGCGAGAGCTTCCCTGGGGGGGCCTGTGTGCGCCTCTCAGCACTGTCCTAACCTCTCTAGAGCGCTGCCCTCGCATACGGCAGAGCGTACCCACCCCGGGCCATAGCGAAAGGCGTGTCTGAGAGAGAACAGGCGGTGGCAGCGTCTGCCAGGGCAGCCCTGCCCTGCCCTGCCCTGCGCATCCTTTGCTGCTGTCACAGCAGCTGTAGGAGAAGACAGCATGCTGTCTGCCCTGCTTGGGGGGCTTGCTAGGTACTTGGGGGAGCTGGAGGAACTACAGGCAGCATTAGGAGCAACTGGGCCAGAGGGGGGAGGCAGGAGGCACTCCAGCAGGAAGCACTGTGAGCAGAGGCAGAACTGGCGGGTGGGTGACGAGCACAGAGGAGGGGGGCACCTCCACATTTGGGCGTCCTGTGCCTCAGAGCCTGCTGTCTGGGAGCAGCTCAGTTCTAGCTACACACTGAGGACCCCCCTAGACACCACCTGTGTTCCCTGTAAGCTGGGCGCTTGGGCGCCTGCTTAGGAGAGATTCCAGGGCCACCCAGCTAGTGAATAGAGCACATGTTGATTTTTTTTGTTTGTTTGTTTGTTTCTGCTGGTGGTGCACATTGGCACAGGCCTTGGCGCACATAAAAATGTTTATTCTGCACATAGATGGGAAAAATTCAAGGGAATGTTGGACATTCTGCAGTTCAGATCTTGCACTTAGCAGCACCTCTCTTGAACAGACTCTCGTGGAGAGACAGTGGTTTGGGTCTGAAGCCCTTCTCCTTCCAGGGCAGCATGGCTTTACCAGCCAGTGCCCATTGTTGGCACTTGCCCCCAGGGTGCTGGGTCTCTGCGGGTGCGTTCAGTCCTGCCGGAGAGGAAGCTGTCGGGTTTATTTCCTGCTCTGAGCAGCAAGGGGGTTTGCTGCTTTTTCTGTAACACTGTGCAGTGCATGCTCCCTATTAACTCCCCCGGCCCCTCCAGCCATCCTTGCAAAAGCCTCTGTGGCCCGTTAACCCCTTTCCTTCCCGCAGAGCCTGTGGTCCTATGAATCCATGGTTTGTGCCTGGCTCCTTGCCCCCTGCTGGCCTCTGCTGTTGCACTGTGACATGGGAGTTCTTTTGTGCCTCTCTGCAGTTTGTAGCATTTTGCCTTTTGTAACGTATATTTTTCCTGTCTCCCTTTCCCCCCTTCCTTTTGTTATTTTTTGTTCCGTTCTTTCCGCTCTCCTACAGACAGTCCCCAGCCGTGACCTCTCGGTGGTCCCACTCTCTACCTTGTACTTGCTGCTTGCTGATGGGGAGGGCGGGCGAGAGAGAGTTGGCACCGTGTTCACTTTGGTCTCCTCACGCTTGTCCCTTTTTAAAGCCTTGCTCAGAGGTGGAAGCCCCCAGCCGCCTGCCAGCGCTCAGAGCCAGGGCGAGAACACCTCTGTTCTCTGGGCCGTGTCTCAGGAGAGAGATGTCTCTTTCCCCCCCCAGGCCCTGCCATGCGCATCCCAGAGCGTTCCGTGCTGAGGAACGCCCCCGGGGCAGATGGCGCCGAGCCCCCTTCGAGATGGAGCCTCTGACCAGAGTCAGTCCGCTTTGACGCAGACGTGGAAAACCTCAGTAGCTTGGAGGCTGTGATGAGAGCTGGGCCATGAAATGGCCGGGCAATGCAGATCCACGTAGTGCAGTCCATGGCGGGGCTAGGTACTGAGCAGTGTTCCCTCTAAGCTACAGGGCAGCCCGGCTTCACAAGTGATTAATCAGCCCCTCCCTCCCCCGCTTCACAAGTGATTAATCAGCCCCGCCCAGGCAGTCAGCTCTGCACAGGGAGCCCTGAGCCTCTGACTGGGCAGGGCTGATTAATCACGTGTGAAGCTGGGCGGCCCCTGTGGCTTAGAGGGAACCCTGGTACCCAGTGCTCCATGCCCCTCTGGGGACAGACCGCAGCTTGGTCCTGCCCATGGGAGAGTGCCCAGCAGCACTTCCTCTCGCCGGCAGAGGGCAGGAGATGGCAGACCGACGCAGTTCCAGCAGCCGTCGCTGGCCGAGGAGGTGGGCAGTGGTGACAGGCAGGGCAGCATCACAGCCAACTAGGATTTCTGCTGAGGTTGGAGCCATTACGGGGTGTCTGGGGTCAGGGAGATGAAGGAGAAGCTGGCTGGGAAGCCAGGTGTTCTGCTCTCCGAGGCGCTGGCACTCTCCCCGCAGAGGATTTCCCGGCACACTGATCCTGAAAGCCTGGTTCCCAGGGCAGGAGGGCCTGAAGGAGCCAGGTTAGTCAGGAACAGGACCAAGCACAAATCACTTCTGTTCGGTCACCGGTGCACCAGGCGCTGGTCAGCCAGCCTGTGTCCCTGCTACTGCTCTCGTGGCTGACGGTCTAATCCCATCCGGTTCTTCTGGGGCTGAAGCAGCCTGACACCAGCTGGAGGCCGTGACGCAGGACCCTTCAGGCAGTTTTTCTTACCTGTGCGAATTTTGCTCTGGGGGAGAAGGTCGTCCCTGCACCGAGGTGGGAGGCGGAGGGGAAGGGTGCTGCAGATTGAGCCAAGCTCTTCAGGTGCTGCCAGCAGGTCTGTGCATTGCAGGCCACCCCCAGGACAAGCCCTCTTGGTTTCTTGCTCTAGACGCAGCCAGAATAGCAGAACCACTGAGGTGCCACGTACAGCACAGCTGCCTGGCCAGGGAAAAGGCTGTCGAGAGGCCATGATTTTAAAGTTCTCGGTCACTCTCATCACCAACCCTAATTTGGGCCAAGTCGGCCATCCGCATGAGCCCTGCACTGGGGCATCGGGGCCTTCTGTTCCCACCTCCCATTGAATTCCAGGGGGATTTGGGTGCCCAGCTCTGTGAGGCTGGCTTCTGTTTGGGGCCTGGATTGGCAGGTTCCCCAGCCTTGTAAGTCTGCCCCCACGGCCCTTTTTTCTGGAACCTCTCAAGTCTCGTTGACTCGCACCCTTAGCATGCTAGGGGCTGCGTTTCCCGGCCCTGACGCGTAGCCGCTAGCTGGATTAGAGTGACGTTCTGAAAGGCCAACTCTACCACCCTCGTGGCGTTGATGCAGCCATGAGGTAAATGCTGCCTCATTCCTGGCCCCAGCCTGGCAAGCTGCCCTCCTGGCGGTTTTGGGGTTGCAGGCTAAAACTCCTGCGCAAACAGACTTCAATTCTCAACGTTCCAAGCTGTCTGCCTGATTCAGGGCTCGGAGCACAGGGCTGGAAGCCAGATGTTCTGGGTTTGGTTCCTGCCTGTACCACTGACCAGTTGTGGGACCGTGGCAAGGTGCTTCTTTCTCTGGGCTTCTATCTCTCGACCTGTCCAGTGGGCGTCAAACTGGCCGACCTATCAGGGCTGTGATAGCTGGTTGAAAAGTTTTCCACCAAGACTGTTTTGGATGGACGATTGAGCTTTCAGCTAAACTAAACTTTCCCTGTCGGTGCCTGCCACCCGCTGATAACTGAAAACCAGAAGGTTGCTTTTAGCTGAAAACCACCTGGTTTTCGACTGAGACTTTTTGTGAAAAGTTACCATTTTTCCCTGGGAGAACCGCCCCCTTTTCTGACTGGCTCTGATGAGGTGCACAGGGCAGGTGTGCTAATCTGAAAGCATGAAGGCGATGGAAAGGATCGCTCTTCCCAGCCCCCCTTTCCCCTCCCCCCCCATGTGTCGGTCCTCTTCTCCCCACCCCCCCAGGCATGCTGTCCCTGGGCAGAGAGGGTGACCTAGTGCTGGCAGCACCTTAGCTTGGCTCTCTGAGATACAGAACCCGAAAATCGGGCGAGTTCCTGTCTCCGCTCTCAATTGGCTTCTGCAGTGTGAGGTGGGTTGAACTTTTTGCAGTGGACGCTAGTGGCACTATCAGCACAGCAACTGACCCAGCCCCTTGTCGGCTACACCCTCCCTGACTAATCCCTGTGGTGCTGTGAACCCAGCAGTACAGACGAGGCCCTGTCACTGGAGGACAAAGATCTGAGGGACCGGGAGAGGAGAATGGCCAATAACGCCAGGGAAAGGGTGCGTGTACGGGACATTAACGAGGCCTTTAAAGAGCTGGGACGCATGTGTCAGATGCACTTAAAAACGGACAAAGCACAGACCAAACTGATCATCCTTCAGCAAGCGGTGCAGGTCATTCTGGGCTTGGAGCAGCAAGTACGAGGTATGGTAACGGGACAGGTGCATTTTGGGACCTTTCTCTTCCCACCTGTTTGTGTGTGCCTGGCTCGGGAGATGTGTTGATATCTGAAGCTTTGGTTGCAAGGTTGAATGTTTGCAATGCCAGTGGCGAGCTGCAGTTGAAAGCACTTGGGCGGAGATTTCCCAAGGCCTCATCTATGGGGTTTGAACATGTAATATATGGAAATTGGTCATCCAAAGTCCACCTGGTGACTTAGGAAAACTCCATCTTAAAGGTCTTCAGCCCACCGACTCTGATGGCCGTTTTTAAAGCAATACGTGTTCAATTGGCCCAGTATTCCTGCATGGGAAAGAAGCTTTGCCCTGGCAGGGGGTCCAGTGAGGTAACGGCAGTGATTACATGGAGCAGAAGGGTTACACTGGGGTTACTTCCTTGGGCGTTCCAATGCTTCTGTCTGGGACGCCGGGCTTTTTTTTTTCGGATGCTGTTGCTCTCTAATGCAATTGCACGAATTGAGTGTTTCTCCCCATCCCCTCCCCTTGCTCTGTTTGGCATAGAGCGCAATCTGAACCCTAAAGCTGCCTGCTTGAAGCGCCGGGAAGAGGAGAAAGTGTCCGGAGTAGTAGGAGATCCCCAGATGACACTTTCAGCTTCGCACCCTGGTCTAGGAGATGGTCACAACCCCGTTGGACATATGTGAAGGTATTGCCCGCTGCCCGCCGGGTTCCAGCATGCTCAGCTGTGTCAGTGTCTCTTGGAAATTGGCGCATATCATGACATATTTTACAGCTTGGCTTTAATCACTCAATGAAATTCCCAGCAGCCAGTGGAGCAAACGAAAATGCCTGATTCTAGCCCATCAGAGTGAGCCCTCTAACTCTGTCCATTAGGAGAGTGATGGGATAGGATTCCCGTTTGAAAATACTGCACTGCAAGTTAGAAAGCTTCCTTAGCTTGTCTTTATAAATGAAGCAGACGTGGAGACATTTAATTCCATCAGTTCCTGACTAGGTTATTTTCTACCCCCACCCTTCCCTTACACCCCTAGGGACAATGTAATATCCAGTTGCTTTCTGTCTGTGCACAGAGCGCATCCACATACAAACCGGGTCAGAAAACTGAAGCCTGGTTAAAGCCACGTGCACTCTAAGGCCTTGCTCTGCAAGGACTATCATAGTTGCTATGAGGAACAAGATAGGGTATTAATAGGCCTACAGTAGGATGGCCACGGACGCTTTACTCCCGTCCCTTCAAACCCTTCCTCCCCTGCCTGCTTGCAGAAGTTTGTGGAGCGTTTGTCATGCTCTGTGTTCACCTTCCAGTTTTCCTTAGTCCCCACAGGCCAGGGGAATTTCCATTTAAAATCTGTTTGCTGCAACAGGGGATTGAAAAATAAAACTGTTTCCAGCCCTCAGTGCCAGCTCCAAGCTTCATGCCACAAGCTGCCACTGCTGTGTTGTAAAGCCATGTAGCACCCAGTCCCCTCCCTGCTGTTGGCCAGTCCCAGTTAGCCAGCCCACTCTTGGTGTCGCTCCTGCTATGCCAGGATGCAGAGAGAAATGTCGGTGGAACAGGGCCACTCGTGTGTTTGCTTGTTCAATCACATGCTGTTTGCAGTGCAGTTGTAGCTGTGTCAGGCCCAGGCTATTACAGAAGTTGGTTCAATACCTCTCCCCCTTTGTGTCTCTGATATGCTACTGGCACATGTTTTAATTGCACAGGGTATAATTCTCCCACTGAGATGAGGCCCGTTTGTATGAACTTGACACTTCATGTGTAAGGAACCTAGTATTATTCTCACTTGGGTTTCCTCTTTTTCCCTTTTTTCTTTTTGTTTCTCTTTGTTTGTAGATCTTTTTGTTCCCCTGGATACAGAGATGGGTAGGAAGCAAACCTTCGGTGTGACCTGCAGCCGTCTTGAACCATAAACTTTAGTACTGCTAATACTGACACACGAGAGAGGAGCCTGGCATGCTTTAAGGGGCGTTAAAAAGAAACAAACACTTGGTCAAAAACAAAACAAAAAAATTGCCTTAAGTATAACGTATGGAACCGTCAATACATATCACTCAGTTAACAGGGGGAGCATCGTGTTCTCTTGGCTTGTTCTCAAGCAGCCAGCAGCAAAATTGTGCCTAAGCTTAATATTTCTTTTTTTTTTTAAAAAGAACATTAGTTATGAGATTTTTTAGGTAGAACAAAATAGCAATGCCTTTTGGTTTTTTTAGCTTCTTTTGCATATGTTTTGTAAGCAACAAAAAAAAATTTTTGTATAAAAAAAGTCTTGTACCCCACGCTTTTCTGCTGCTGTTTCTATAGTTGATGTTGCATCTTTAGGATCAACCAGAATATTAAAATTGTATTAAAAGACTGGATATAAAAAAAGAGAAATTCTCCAGTTCGGCTCTGAAAGCCACTAAATGCGAATGTAGCTGTGGTGGGATATTGTTCCTAGCATGGCTTGTACCTTCCATAGTAAAAACCCACCTGCTGAATTCGTCATCTCTGCTTTGGCCACTTCTCAGCTGGGGAGAGGAAGTCCAACGACAAAACAAGTTCCGGCAGCTTACTTCAGTGGTTCTTTGGCTTCTCCCAGCCTCGGTCACAGGGGAGCCGCCTTGGGCGGGGGTGGGAGGGTTGCAAGTTGCTTTTCATTCCCAGGGATCCCTGGAGATGGGGGCTCCTTCGCGGGAGGTGAGGATGAGAAGTGAAGTGGCAAAGATCACAACTGTCTTCTGGAGCCTCACTGCCAAAGCAGAGCACGCGGCCAGATTTGGCAGCTCCTTCCACCATGGAAAGAGAATGGACCTGGAGGAAAAGGAGAAGCCGGGATATTGTGGGAGTTCCAAGGTAAGCAAAGAAGCGACCCACTGTGGACAGGAGCTGAGAGGAGCAACACTGTGTTGCCATGACCCTGAGCAAGTCACCCGCCACCAGAGCCACTTCCACGGCAGGAGGGGAGAGAGACGTGCCGAACAAAGAGTGGCAAAGAACAAAGATGGAGAGAGGGCCGACAACCGGCAGAACAAAGACACCAAGGAAACAAGGCAAAGAACAAAGAACTGAGTGTGGCCCAAAAAAAGGGCAGCCCGGCTGGGGAGCAGCTCAGTGTGGTATTGGCCATGGCCAGCAAATTAATCTCAGCCTAGGTTCTGGGTGGAGAACAAAGCGAGCTGGAGCATTGGCATGTGCAAATCCCTCCCAGCAGCCTCGGGGAAGCAGTGCCTGGCAGCAGGAAGCAGGGATCCTCCAGCCCATCGAGACAGTGTGTCTCTGTAGGGGCAGCTCCTGTCACTTTGTATTTGGAACTGGCAACTCGAAAGTGCCGCAGGCAGCTGCAGCAGTTCTTTCCACCCTCTCCCTTCCCCGTTTAACCTGGGTCAAAACCAGCTGCTGGCTTCTCTTCAAAGCGCCCTCAGAAGCAACTTTCTCAGCAGTTAGCTCTTCTGTCTGCACGTTTGCCGCAGGCCCCAGCTGGACAAAACCACTTTCCTGGGGGTGTGGATTTAGCCTTTGGAGGCGAAGGAAGGAGCTGTTTTTCCAGACCGATCAGAGAGGAAAGTGCCCAGGTATCCCCCCTCCTAGCAAGACCATCATGACATCCCGTGATGCTGCCCGGCATGAAGAAATAGTCCCCACCTCCCTTGAAAGGAGCTGCAGCATCTTCATCTTCCTTTGGGGACCTGCTGGCTTTCGAGAGTCCCTTGGGAGGGCAGGATGTTTGCTCAGCAGTGCCAGGGCCCCTCAGTGCAGACATGAAGCCCCTGGCAGCTGAGGCTGCCGCCTTTGCATTCTGGGAGGATGAGCGAAGTGAGGAGTTTCACGTGCGCCAGAGCTGCAGACCCTGACTCCGGGGAGCAGAGCTGACTCAGAGAGGATGGAGCTGAGCTGGGCTGGAACGAGAGCAGCTCCAGATGCTTCCGATTTGTATCTCCTCCTCCCCCGCCAAAGAAAAGTGTGGGAAATTGTCCCTGTGGTTTTCCCTCCAAAAGCAGGTCTGAAATGTTTCATGACCAACCCCACTCAGCTGTGCCAACTTGGCCCCTGTGGGCTCTGCCAGGCTAATGCCTGGAGGGGGCAGGAGGTGTTGAACCTGCTTAGCAATGCAGTTTGGCCCCTGCCCAGAGGCAGTCCCCTCGAGCAGCGTGTCTCTGGGTGGGACTGTCCACCTCCGTGGCTGGGCGGATGAGGCGACAGGCTGCTGAGGTAGCAGGGTGGCGTGGCTTGTTCCATCCCTACACAGCTAATTGTTCAGCTTCCTGTGAGGCGAGGGATGAGGTGTCGGGATGGGGGCTAGCAAAGCGGGAGTGGGGCTGTTTCACTGGGTCCTTCCCCTTCCTCCTTCGCGGCTCTGGTTTGGTGCACCTGGGGCTTTGGGGAAAACATTTTTGCAACGCTCTGGTCTGTCGAGGTGTCCCTCGGTGTGGCGGAGGGGGCGGGTTTGGATATCTTGGCACATCTTCATCACTGCTGGCATTGACTTAAGCTTCTGGCTTTCCTCTGTGCTGACATCCAGCGAGGGTCACTGCCTCATGCCCACCCTCGCCCTCAAGGGTCTAGGAAGTCTCCAGAGCTTGGTCTCGTTCTGTGCCGCTGCCCCAGTTTGAATTCTGGTCAGTCAAATTCGGCAGCCAGCCAGGATGGTTTCTCCCTGCCCTCCCCTGGATGCATTGGGCAGCCAGAGCATCAGACCCCATCCCCCCTCCCAGAGGCCCCAGGGACTCTGCAGAGAGTGGAGCAGTCCGATGGCACGGCTGGGATGTGCCAGCCCCATTCTCTGCGGGCTCAAGGCTCACTCTGTGCTATTCTAACCCTGTTCGTGTGGCCCTGCTGTGTTGGGACATGGCTGTTGCTTGGTTGTGTGGCAGGGGTTAAAACTGAATACAGACCGGGGAGGGTCAGCCTGTTTCTGCCCATAAATACTGGGATTAAAGTGCTCCTCCTTGTCCTGGGGCTTCTTGCCCGCACCAGGAGAGAGATTCGAAGGGGGAGTGAGGGTGAATCTTGATTAACCCCCATTGTAATGTGTTTTGGGGCGGGGGGGGTGCGATACGGCAGCCTGCAGTGTTCGACCCTGCTCTTTGTATCGCGTAAGAGGCTTCGACCCACCAAGTATTTCTGTGCTGCCCATCTTGCAACCTCTGCCCCTTGTTGAATCGTTCCAGCGTTGCTGAGGGAATTGGGCCCTGTCTCCATTGAGATGGGGCTCTTCAGGCTGCCGCCATCTTCTCGCTTCCTCAACAGCAGCGCTGCTCCCCTCCTCCTGAAGGCCAGGGTGGTGTGGGAGTAGCGTCCTCTCCCGAGCCACGTCTGGGGCACTGGCCACTTCTGCTCAGCATCAGTCCTAGTTTAGAAAATGGAAAGTGGGCAGGCCTCGCCTGGTGCTGTCTCTAGTGAACGGCTCTGCCGCGGCCTGCTCCTTCCCCAGGGCTGGCCAGCACACAGCCCTGTCGGGCCCTGTGAGCTGACCTGCACCTTGTTGTCCAAGGCAGGGAATCTTGCTGCACTAGGGAAAAGAAATGGCTGGCAGTTTGGTGGGGCCAGGCTGGTCTCCCTTTCTCAACAGGCAACTTTCCCCTCCACGCCCTCCCTGAGATTCTTCTTTTGGCGAGAATCCGTCTGTTTTGAGATGAGCGGGTGAAAAAAGTTGGGTGTTTTTTTCCAAACAGAAACCCACAATTTGAAAATTTTTAGTTTCTGATTTTAAAAAATGGTGTGTTCAGTCTAAATATCCCAGAAAATTTCAACCCAAATGAAAAATGGCTGTGAGAATTTACGGTTTGGTCAAAAGAAAGTTGAGGAACTCTTCCCCCTCCCCCCTTTTATGTAATACTCTGTGCATTCAGCCAAAGGGGGGGGAGGTTTCAGACATGACCCTCTCAGAGCCCTGTGAATTGTTCAGCACAACTTGCTTTTGCCAGATGTCAGAGGAGGCTTAGATGCTTCTTCCATTCCTGTTCATGGGTGAGGAGTGGCTAAATCCCCCAGGCTACTTCACAAATTGGAACCTCTGTATCTAGAAGGACTTTGGAGAGTGTAGCACTGGGGGACGATCTGGCAGCTGGTCTTTGTGGAGCCTATAGGCTTTAAAATCAGAAACTTTGTCCACTACTTCCAGATTTTTGTAAAGGATCCTACTTGGCTCCACCCTGTCCCATGGAGAGCGATTTGTGAGCCCCACGTTAACTGGAGAAATCAGTGTCCAGGCAGCAGCACTGGATGTCTCTGGGTAGCAGGGAGGTTGCAGAGTGGGGGCACATGGCCAGGACATGCACACGGGGCTTGCTGCTTACCTGGTGTTTCCCCTGCCTGGTCGTAGCTCCACGTCTGTGCGAAGAAGACCCAAGTATTGGTGCTGGGTTGTCCTCAGAAGGTGTCTGGTTTTAGACTTTCCTCTACAGCGTTTGCACCGGATCATTCTTGCTGGGTGAGCGCAGGAGCACGGCAGCTGGACCGTTGTCCGTGCACCGCGCAGGCTGGGAAAAGTTACTTCAGTCCCTGGCACCTTGAGCTTTAGCCATCAGAGCCAAGCTCTGTCACATGGCCGAAGGAAGCTTGGTGTCTAAGAACGACCTCCACCCGGCTAGCAGGGCACCGCAGCACCCAGTGTGAGGGAACGCGAACCAGATACTCTGCTCATTCCGTTAGTGTGAGATTGCTTTACTAGGTGACTACGTCCCGGGTGCAAAATGCCTCCTGGATGCTGAATTTGGCCATCAGTCTCGCTGCCTGAGAGCGGCTGTTGCTAGGCAACACTATCCAAACAACTGTCCCATTTTAATCCAGGTTAGGCTGGTTTTGTGAGTGTCTCTGAGCACAGTGCGGGGAGGAGCAGGAGGGAAGCTTGGTAAGAGGCATCCAAGCCCACATCCACTCACTGCATCACCTTGCTTGTTCTGGGATGCTCTGAGGGGGGAGTCAGCACTGGGCATTGAACCTGGGACCTCAAAGTGGCCAGCCCTCCTCTGTCAGCCACAGCTGTAGCAAGCTCCAGTTGGGGACAGAGCACGCGGGGGTGGGGTGAATTGTGCAGGCTGTTGTAGGCACAAGCCACTGGCTGCTTTCGGAGAGGCTTGGTGTGCCAGGCTCCCGTGCCTGCGAACGATGCAGGGTAAAGCAACTCCTGGCGCGCTCAGGAGTCAAACTCCTGCCTCGGCACGGGAGCCCCACGCACCTCCACAGCTCAGCATTTCTTTTCAGAACTGACAAGAGGGAATCTGGTTCTCCCCAGAATGAGCTCAGTGGTGCCTGCGACCCTGCCCACAGCTCTCCTGCCCCTCCCCTGGCTCCGGTGTTAGCTTTGGTTTCTGCTGCAGAGCTTGGGGCAGAAGAACCGAAGTGAATCTGGAGCCTCAGTGCTGTTGAAAGCCCTCCCTGGAGAGGCTGTTGCGTGGGACAAGTGTGCGGGGTTCGGGCTCAGCTGGTCCCAGCTGCTGGTGGCAAACACAACCAGGTACCAGCGTGCAGCTTGTAGCCGCTTGCGGCTGCTTCTAAATACGAGTCACGCCCAGAGTCCTGCCTCTCCTCAGGGCTCCTGGGCTGCAGCCAATGGGAACTTTGCCAGTGACGGTCAGTGGGCAGCCTGTCCAGGCCCCTTCGCCGGGAACTCTGGGCACTCTGCCCCCGAAGGGAATTGAGAACTGGCCCCTGGAGCAGAAAGCGAGGGGAGGGGCATCTGTGGTGAACTGCAGCTTGGATGAGCAGTGTGGCTCTGGGAGCCAGTGCAGCTTGGGGCAAACCCAACCTGACTGTCCCCTCCTCCATCCCAAGACATTGCTGGCTTAGACCCAGAATCACCAGGCCTCGCAGAAGGCCCATGCCCCTCTGGAGTCATGTGCAGCCCTCTCTCCTGGGCTCCCTCCTGCAGTCGGACATTGAGGCCTGTTCTCTGCATACTCACCCACAGGACCTGGGTCCCAGCCCCACGGGGAGTCAGCGTCTAGGTAGGCTTGGCTCTGCCTGCAGACAGGGAGAAGTGGTGACCTCGTGAGGTTCCTCCCAGCCCGGCGTTTCTGAGATTGTGTTGTGTGGTGCGGTCATCTGTTCCAAACCCAGCTCTGCCTCGCGGGGGAGCAGTGCTCCCGAGCTAGGGCTGAGCTGGCTCTACCCAGAGTCCACCCAGAGCCGTTCTTGGCCCATGTGGGTGGCTTTTTCAGCACTAAAGCCTAGCGGTAAAAGCTGAACTGGAGGAGGTGCTGAGGGCTGCTTCAGTCTTCCAGCTGGTGACCAGACCCAGTAGCAATGTCCTCTCAGCTGCTGCTCTGAGCCTGCCCAGGCATCCTGCAGCAGAGACCTTCCTGAGTCTGCAGGGAACCCATATGAGTCCAGCCCTAGCTGAGGGGGGAGCTGGGCTAAGCTGGGGTTGGCTGGATTCTCCATTGATGTCCCATCCCTCCTGTTCACTTCAGGGCTGCCCTCAGCATCCACCCCCTCTCCCTTCAGTCCATCCATCTTCAGGGTCCAAGCCCCAGAAGCTCATCCCCGACCAGGCTCTAGTAACCCGGGAAAGGCGAGGTCAGGGCAGCTCTAATGCCTCGCGTGGTGGGGCCAAGCCCCCGAGGCCTGGGATAGAGAACACTGCAGTGACTAAACAGCTGGTAAGAGCAGCCATTTCAACCCCCTCCCCCCCCCCCCCCAGTCCTCTAGACAAGGCAGCAGGGAAGCCTGCAGAAAACAAACTGCTCTCGCTCTGGTGTAGGCTGGAGCGTGGGGTTGGTGGGGAAGGGATGCAGCGGAGGGAGCCCTGGTTGGGCTCTGTTGTAAAGCACTAGCTGCCTGCACAAGTCCAAAGGAATCCAGGCCATTCATCTCTGCTTGAGCATGGTAGCAATGGAAGGGGGAGGGAGAGGCGCATCTCACTGCTGGGTGACGCTGGCTCCAATGGCTACATCTCGCTGGGGGCAGGTGGCATTGGCTCCATTGCTTGGGCTGCCCCCATCTGTCCCTTTCCTGCTTGCTGACAGCTCTGCTCTAGAGTGGGGTGTGGAGGCCCTCAGGCATGGGGTGGATCTTTGCTCCTTGGTCTCCAGGGAAAGGTGCCCTCGCCAGCCACGTTTCCTTTGCCCATGTGGTGCCTGCGGAGCTGGATGTGGTGCTGGGGCTGACTCCTTTGGCGCAGGCAGGGGGATACTGCTGGGGATCTGTCATGTTCCTGTGCTTCTAGCACCTCTTGCCCCTCAGCTCATGATGCCCATTCTGTCCCAGTTGCCCTGCTTAGGGATCTAATATTCCTGCCCCCTATGCAATTGGAATCGGCCATGGGACAGCCATGGGCAGCGGGAAAGTGACTTCTAGAGTCATTGCAACTGGGGCAGGGTGCTCGAGTGCCTGTCAGCATGATGCTGCTTCCTCTTCTGGCGGCGTCATTAGCAGCACCTCTCCACGCCCTGTCCCCTGCATCAGCTGAGCGCCCCCTTCCCCCGTGGGGCCCGCTTTTCAGGAGGGACACTGGAGGTGTCCCCTGGGGAGCTCTGAACTGTGCTGAGATGAAAGGGAACCAAGCGTCTCCCTCCCATTTAGTGCCAGAGCTTCAAATAATGACCCTTTGGAACCTACCAGCTCAAGCAAATCTTGTGTCTTTGGGGGTGGGGAGGGCACAAAAGTGGTAAATAATTTACCTGTCTTCATCTTAGCGATTCTCTTGGTGGGGAAGAGGGAGAAGAGAAAGGGGCACCTGGTGAAGTTGGCTAAGGACAATACTTCTATCAACCAACCCACTTTTATTTCATTGCCTATGGGAAAATTACCCATTTTCCAGAGAAGACTCAAATTAGTTTAGAAAATGAAGTGCTACTTGATTCCCCTTTATAAATATATATATTTTTAGTACTGGGGGGTGGGGCAGAGCAATTGTAGGGGAAAGTGGGGAAAAGCTGTTTATTTTTAACCCCTTAGATGTTTTTTTTTTCTCCTGTCTTTAAGAAGAAAATTGGTCCTGGCTTTTGATATTTATGCTGCCTACCTGTAAATCCAGATGTACTTAAGTGGCTGAAAATCCTTGTTCTTAAGTCAGATACACATTATAGTTTTGAATTATAATTATATATATATATATATATATATATATAGTATATATATATATGTCTAACCCAGAAAAAAAGTATTTGGGGGTTGGGAAATGCATTGTTCTTTGAAATGAATCACAATTGGGGGATAAAATTGTGTTTCTGAGTGCCTCGAGATATGAATTGTTTTCATTTTTTTAAAATAATTTTATACGAGTGTCAAAACAGCTGGCTGGATTATTTGGAATTTTTAAATAATCCTAACTTTTTTAAAGTAGATTTTGAGAACTGTCCTGTATATAACAGTAATGTAGCAATAAATGTGACATTTTATAACAATATTACTGGTTTCCCATATCTGTCTTTCAGATGTTGTATACCTATGAATGAAAAGTTGTAATAAAGGTTTTACCTTGTACTAAAAAACAAAGGCTTTGATTGGCCACTGTCCCCCTTTATTTTGCTGTTGCTTGTTTTTGTGGTTTGGCCATTAGGCCGAGTGTTTAATTTCAAACTTCTGGATCCACATTTAAAGCAGCTAGTGTGTGGCCGGTACTTCCATGCGCTCCTCCCTCTCCTGCCATGTGCAGCTGTTCTGCATTTCTCTCTCTCTGGGTTTTCATCCATAGTATCTGGGCCCCTTCCATAGAGCATGGTCCCTCGCAGACTGTATGGAGTCTTTAGCGCTTCTCCCTTTCTGAGCTCTGAACTCTGCTCGGGGAGGGCTTGTGGGGTTTCTACTGTCTGTCGGCTAGAAGGGCAGTCAGTGTTGTCTCCTTACGGCTTTATGGAGGGCACCATGGATTCTAGGCCCAAAGTGAACTGGGCTCTATGCAAGATAGGGGCCTCCATTGTGGTGTTGCTGCAAATGAGCCTCAGAAATGCCCAGCCCTGACTCCAAAGTGATGTTCATCACACAAACCCACAGCATGTCTGGCAGCACTTTTGTTTCTTGCATGAATAATTTTTGAGGTTCCGTGGCCCTGTCCGGCAATGGGGCATTGACAGCCAGGGAGCTTAGCTTGGATCTCCAT
Source organism: Pelochelys cantorii (assembly GCA_032595735.1). NCBI lineage: Eukaryota > Metazoa > Chordata > Testudines > Trionychidae > Pelochelys > Pelochelys cantorii. Next base: position 3,937,038 of record CM064354.1, read on the forward strand.
CCACCAGGCTTTGGAGCAGCACCCACCACAGGGATCTTCCCTTCCCTGCCTGCCTTTGCATTTCCCTGCCTTGATTGTTCAGGTCCAGTTCTCTTAGATAGTTTCATCAAAGATTGAGATCATGGAAGCCATAGAGCCTATGTCTCGTCCGTGGGCGATGCCAAGCTGGGAGGGGTTGCGAGTGCTTTGGAGGCAAAGGTTAAAATTGAAAATGATCTGGACAAATGGTTTGCAGGTGACAGGATGAAATTCAATAAATGAAATCCAAACTGCCATAGACTCTCCTTGCTCTAATAAGCATATAGCAAAAGAGATTTATTACTGACCATGAGCACAGGATGGGGTGAGTGACTGTGAAATACTCCGGGAGATTAAAAAAACAATAGTGGGGAATTTTGACTCTCCCCATACTGACTAGGTACACGTCACCTCAGGACGGGATGCAGAGAGAAAGTTTCTTGACATTTTAGATGACTGCCTCTTGGAGCAGCTGGTCCTGGAACCCACAGGAGGGGAGGCAATTCTTGATTTAGTCCCAAGTGAAGCGTGTGATCTGGTCCAAGAGGTGATTATAGCTGGCCCATCGCATGGTAACAGTGACCATAATATAATTGAATGTAATATCCCTGGCGGGGGAAACAACACTAGCATTTCACTTCAGAAAGGGGGACTACACAAAAATGAGGAAAGTTCCCCTTTTAATTTGTTTCAGCGCCGAAAGTGAAATCCCTGCAAGCTGCATGAAAACTTTTTTAAGATGCCACAATTAGAGGCTCCACTTCATTGTACACCCCAAATTAAAGAGCCGAGTAAGAAAACAAAAAAGTGGCTAAACAGCCAAGTGTAAAAGAAGCAGTGAGGGGCAAAAGGCCCTTGTTTAAAAGTGGAAGTTAAAACCTAGGGAGGGAAATAGAAAGGAGCAAATGAAGTGCAGAAATATACTGTAGTTGGTAAGTCCAACAAAGAATGTGAAGGACAGCTAGCCAAAGGCCCAAAATGTAAGGGCAAGAGAGAGTTAAGTACGCCAGAAGCAGGAACTCTGCTAAACCACCAGTGGATGATCGAGATGCTAACACAGCACTCAAGGCTGAGGCCATTGCGGAGAAACCAAGGCGACGTCTGCACTACGCAGCTTTTCGCAACATGGCTGTGCCGCGACAGCCATGCTGCTGGAAGGGGCGCCGTGACCCTCTGGGGCGCTGTGGATAAGGGGGACAGTGCGTCCTTCACTCTACCCATCCCAACTCAGGGCCATGGGGATTGGTCCCCGTGTGAAGGGTTGCCAGGATAGGTAGGATGTTTGTTCCTTCCCCTGAGGCTATCTCCCAAGTTGGATTCATCATTTCCATGTGGCTGTTCCATTCCGCACGGAGAGGCCATTCAGTGCAGTAGAGCAGGGGCAGGGAACCTCAGGCCCGGAGTCCGGATGCAGCCCCTAGCTTGCCTAGATCTGGCCTCTAGATCTGGGGAGGCTCAGGGCTCCCCTCCCAGCATGGGGAGCCAGCACTGTCACTCCAGCTCCTGCCCCATCTCCCTACCATGGGGCTGGAGCACATAAATCTACTAGGCTGGCCCCTCAGGCTCCGGTGTGCAGGGGGAATGTGGGGAGTGTCTCTGTCCTCAGTCAGGGGCCACATCAGCGAGGGTTTGTTTTGTTTTGCTTCTCACTTGTGTGCAGCCCCCGACTGATTTTTCTCTTGGTCAGTTGCCCTCGACCCAAACAAGGATCCTCACCTGCAATAGAGTTTTACTTTCCATTTTCTCAATCATGTGATTTCTCAGCACTTGGCTGCAGCGGTAACCTTGGAATTTTGCTCCTTGCCCCCAACCCTTCCGAGCCGTGTTCAGCTCAGGTGGCAGTAGCAGCTGCTTCGCCGCAGAGAAAGGACCCAGAACGACTAAAAGCTGCGGAAAGGTAAAGCCGAGAGAGTGCTCGGTGGAGTAGGGACTTCGTTTCAGCCCGTTAGTCCCGGGGCAAATGCTGCAGCTGTCCTGCAAGTGCGCCCTTGAGGGACGTGGTGGGGGAAGTTCTACAGCTAGAACCTCCCTGTGGGAGAATGCTGGAATGAGCCAGCTCTAGACACGGGGGCCATGGGAAACGGTGCAGGGCTTCAGGGTTTCTTTCTTTCCCCCTTTATTGTGGTTAATCGATGTACAGGAGCTATCAGAGCTGCCCCTTAAAGCCCCAGGGCAGGGTGCTCGGTGAAGCTGCCTGGCAGGTTCTGTGGGCAGCGTGTGCCCTTCCTGCAGGGTGGCAGAGACCCTGCCTGCAGGAAGCTCTGTAGAGCCAGGGCAGAATTCAAGGAATAGGGTTCTCAGGCAGCAAAGCCTGATCCTTGCAGGGTAATGCGCACATCATGTCAGTCCTACAGGGCCAATGGGGGACAGTTCTCTCAGCCCATGTTATCTTTCCCCTGCCTGGGTCATCAGCGGGATGTAACCCCAGGCAGCTTCACCGAGCACCCTGCCCTGGGGTTTTAAGGGGCAGCTCTGATAGCTCCTGTACAGGATCTCTGGGTCCATAGCACAGGCCCCTCTCTCACTTGTGCGATAGGGAAAACTGGCAGAAGAATCCAGCTGTTACCCTGCATGTGGATCACCCTATAGGGCCAGGGGAGGGGAAATGCAAGTGCAGATCACCCCCCCCCCCCCAAATCTGATGGGACTGCTGGGGTCTGTTCCTGGCTGGGGAGTGAAGTGGTGTGGTGGTGACAGGGAACCTAGCCAAGCACATAAGCTGCCACGCTCATTTCGAAAGGCAGGGTAGTGCAGGAGATGAGCGTTGGGACCGTCCTGTTAGCGACCTCCTGCTTGGCCTCTGCAAGACTTGGTATCAGGCGGGCAGGCAGGTGTGGCCACATTGCCTAATGCAGGAGTGCCCCATGCCAGGCAGGACCTGGGGCAGGTACAGCTGCGAAGCTAGCAGTCGAGTCAGAATCGGGTTTGGGTCTGTAGGTTCAGACCCTTGAACGCTGTACTCGGGTCAGGGGGGTTTCAGTGGCACTGAGCAGGCAAGTAAGTGCTAAAGTACGTACCGCACTGACGTACAGCCAGCCCTGCCCTCCTTCACTCTCTCTCTCTCCCCCCCCCCGGCATCACCCCATCGATGCTAGCCCACGGGATTCAGGGGATCACTGAGGGAAAGGTGCCAGGATCTGCCGCTCACTCATTGCTCAGACATGACTCTGGCCATCAGTTGTGAGAGCTCTGCCCAGCTCTTGGCCCCTTAATGTTACTTTTCATAGATTTCTAAGGCCTGGAGGGACTGTTAGGCCCCCTAGTCTCACCTACTGCGCAGCCCAGGCCAACGAACCTCACCTAGGGTATGTCTACACTAGCTCGTTAATTCGAGCTAGGTAGGCAAATCAGGCAACCGGAGTTGCAAATGAAGCCCGGGATTTAAATATCCCGGGCTTTATTTGCATGTTCCCGTCCAGCCGCCATTTTTAAATCCCCCTTAGTTCGAATGAACTGCCCGCGGCTACACACGGCAGTTTAAAGTTAATCCAAACTAAATCCTTAGTTCAGATTAAATGTTACACCTCGTGGACAGGAACATGCAAATAAAGCCCGGGATATTTAAATCCTGGGCTTCATTTGCAACTCCGGTTGCCTGATTTGCCTACCTAGCTCGAATTAACAAGCTAGTGTAGACATACCCCTAGTGATAATTGGATCCTTCCAGGGTTCACAGCCCATGGAACTAGAGAATCGCTTCTGGAAAGACTCCAGGCTTGATTTGTAGCACTGGGTTCTAGCTAACAAGCCAGTCCGGCTTGCTCCTCAGAACCAGTAGGAAGCCAGGCCATTTCCCAGCCAAGCTCGGATGGAATCGGGATCCCTGGTCAATGCGGCCCCTCCCCCCCAGTTACTGTGCAATGAGAATGGACTTTAAACCAAATACATATCTGGGGACAGCCATTTCTAGGTCTAGAGATCTAGGTTGGATATTGGGAAAAACTATTTCCCTAGGAGGATGGTGAAGCACTGGGATGGGTTACCTAGGGAGGTGGTAGAATCTCCATCCCTAGAGGGTTTTTAAGTCCCAGCTTGACCAAGCCCTGGCTGGGATGATTGAGTTGGGGTTGGTCCTGCTCTGGGCAGGGGGCTGGACTCAGTGACTCCTCGGGTCTCTTCCAGCCCTGGGGTTCTATGATTCTATTTCCTCCGTGTGAGATCAGCCACAGGCTTGTAGGTTTTAAGGCCAAGAAAGACCATTAGCTCATCTGGTCTGATACCTTTATAGATCCCTATGACATCCCACCCAGTTACCCCTCTGAGCCCAACAACTTTCCTGACTAAAGCAGGGCTCTTCAATCTTTTTAAGCACAAGATCACTTTTTGAATTTAAGTGCAATGTAAGATCTACCTCAAACCCAAATACCCTGGCCCCGCCTCCTTTGTGCCCCTTCTCTGAGGCCCTGCCCCTGCTCACTCTCCCATCCTCCCTCCCTTTCACCAGGCAGGGGCAGAAGGGTGGGACACAGGCTCTTGTCTTGGGCTAAGGGATTTGAAATGTGTGAGGGGCTCTGAGCTGAGCCTGGGGCAGGGAGCTGGGGTGCAGGATGGGATTCGGGGTGCAGGCTTTGGGAGGGAGTTTGGGTTCAGGGGGCTCTGGGCTGGGGCAGAGGCTTGAGGTGCAGGAGGGGGTTCATGAATGGGGCAGGGACCTGGCTCCAGCTGGACACTGCTTACCTCAGGTGGCTCCTGGGGGTGGTGCAGTGCAGCTAAGGCAGGCTCACCCCTGCCCCCGTGGCCCTGCCCCACCCCCAAAAGCAGCCAGCAAATTCTCTCCATCCCAAGCCCTGTTGTGCTCCCCCTCCATTTGGTGGGAGAGGGGCCACCCTGACATCAGCGCCCCCACCTCTCCCTCCCCTTCTCTGTACCACAAGCAGGAGGCCGCGGGGGTGGGGCAGCTCCAAGGCAAAGGGCAGGAGGTGCGCAGCAGTGGGGGGAGGGGCAGATGAAGTGCCCGCACTTGCTAGCCTCTTGGCCAAACCAGTCAGGGTCCCCTGTCAGAGGCTCCAAGATCTACCCCTCGATCCTGATCTCCTGGTTAGTGACCACTGAACTAAAGCATCTGCCAGAAAAGCAGCTCGTGTGGATTTGAAAGCCTCAGAGACAGCGAACCCATTGCTTCCCTTGGTAGCGTGTTCCCATGGTTAGTCAGGAGAAACTTTTATTTTCAATTCAGAAAACTTCTTGACTTCATCAAACTCCAGGTACCCCTGCCCCAGGGTGTGGGGCACCGGGACTGACACGCTTCTGATTTTCTTTTGTGCTCCAGTTTAGCATCTAAAATGTCAAGCTGCATCCTTCAAGTTGCCAACAAGAGTCCAGGACCGGTCACCATTGCTGTTGGCACCGATACGGCGTTACGCTGGCTGGGTAACTCTCTGACTGTGCCCACCCCCGAGGTATTGCAATCCTTCTTCACTAAGGGTGAGCTGAGAGTTTTACCTGGGGAGAAGTCAGTTGTAAACGAAGTTAGTATCTGGAAAAGCTTCACCTACGCCGTTGGGTGCACAGGAGCCGAATGCTATTCCATTAAGGTGATGAGAGAGGAGGATGAGTGGGTGGCTGTGTCTCCAACCCCTCTGCATTGCACCTGGATCGTGGAGGAGAACAAAATCTACCGGGAAGATGACCCGTCGATATGCCAAGTCTTCGGGTAAGTTAAGCTTTCTCCTTCACATTATATATCATTGTAACCAGTGTTCCCGCTAATTTTTATGACCATGTGCGGAATGAATTTTGTTCTGTGCACCCATATGGAGGTAATATGTGACACACTATAGGGATGCACATAACAAACTTCATTCTGCAAAAGGACAGTGTCTGACCAAGGAGTTCGGAGTATGTAGGGGGCTCAGGCCTGGGGCAGAGGGTTGGGATGTGGGGAAGTAAGGGCTCTGGCTGGGGGTTCAAGGTGTGGGGTGGTGCTGGGGATGAGGGGTTCAGTATGCAGACTGCCCCAGGGAGGACTACCTCCAGTCCTCCCTCATCGCTGCAGCTCGGGCTAGGTGAGAGGTGCCGCTCTACAGCTGTGGCAGCACCAGCAGGGCAGGGGGAGGGCCGCTTCTCCCCCAGCCGTGGCAGGTCCGCGCTGGGGCCTGCAGGGAGAGGTGTCTTTCCCTGCTGCAGCCCTGGGCCCCTATTCAGGGCTTAATAGGCAGCTGCATGGCCATGCAACTTGAAGGGAATTTAGATAAACCAGGATCCCCAACTTCAAATCTTTAAACCATTCGTCATGCCCCAGGCAATTGGCTTAACAATCATGAATTTAAAAAAAAGATACTGAGCTCTTTTTCTTTGCCATTTGGTTTCCTATGTCTAGTAAACTCATCTACATGGCTCCGTCGACGGAGCCATGTAGTCTAGACATACCCTTTCTTTAAAAGCACAAAATGAAAGGGAAGATGTTTGTGTAATCACATGACTCCCAGAGCTGGAGTTTTCAGACAAACAACAAAAAATAGCATGAGATTTGCCACCAGGTTGTAAGCATTAGCAATGCTGGTAACTGGACTGTCTGTCCATAGTGATCATGAATGGAGTTTTAAAGGGAATTCTCTACAAAACCCTACATTAAGGTTACAAGTCAGGGGCTCAAAAGTCAGGAAGTGCCATAATTAACATTGCCTGTTCACTCTTAATTTGGCCACCTTGTGCATATGCACAATGATAGAGGTCATCCCCATCATCACACAGGACGCTTGAGCCAGAGCTAGGGACGAAACCCAGCTCCTTGGGTTCTAGCCTTAACACACTTCCCTTCCTGTGCAGCTTCTGCTTCATTCACTGTCCTGTGCGCTGAAGGAAGCGCTAGAGCTGTGGCTACACAGGGATCTCGTAATGAAGAGTGAAGTCCCTCGAGTGGAGCCCTTTCTATAGCTATTTTCCTTTGCTTTTTACAAAATTCCATCCTATGAAACCACTCCAAGGCCACTAGACCTTTTGATGATTAGATCAGCTTCACTGTGACTTCTGGTTTTGGAAATCTTGGTCCATTTCTTTTTACTTGCTCTAGACATATAAAGGACTTCAAAGGAGATTTTTTTTCAGAGGCAGCTGGTGTGGTACCCAATTCCCATTGACTTTATTGGCAGTTAGGAGCCCAGCTACTAGTGGTGCCCTTGAAAATCTCCCACATTCATTGACTGTCTTATTTGTTCTCCTATCAGAAGGGAAGGCACAATCTTCACTCAGTTCTTCACAATTACATGTAAGTCTTGGCCAGACCCCCCAACCCAGGGGTTTTCAAACTATAGATCACGACCCAGTACTGAGTCGTGGAATGTCAGGCCCTGGGTCTCCTTGCTGCAGGGGGATCAGGTGACCAGTGGGGGTGCCAAGTAGGGATGTTAGACTAGTTGACTAACCCGCTGACCCTGGGCTCCATGGCTTTGAAATGCACAAGACCCCCCTCTGGGGACTCCTGTGCATTTCAAAGCAGGCACCGATGTGCAGCCCAGAGTCAGCGGAGTTCCTGCTGGCCCCGGGCTGTACGCAGAGTTCCGCATTCCTCCTTTGAAAGCGGGGAGGCTCTTGTACATTTCAAAGGAGGAACGTGGAAGTGCCTGTCAACTAGTCAATTACCTGCATTTTAACTACCTGCCTGTCCTGGTACCGCAGACTGTGCTGCGCCCCAGAAGCGGCTGGCAGCAAGCCTGGCTCCTAGATTGGGGGGGGGGGCACACAGGGTGCCATGCACTGAAGTGCAGCATGGTCTGTGGTGCCAGGAGAGGCAGGAAGCTGCCTTAGCACCCCCAATGCACTGCTGACCAGGAGCTGTTCAGGGTGAGTCCCTCCTGCCCCAGCCCTGCCTCGGCCCCCGCCAAATCCAAAGCTTCCTCTTAATGTGAGCCAAAGCTCTCATCCTCAGCCCCACCCTGGAGCCCAGACACTGGTCAAATTATGTTGGGTCACGGTATCAATGATTTTCTTCAACTAGGTCATGAGAAAAAAAGTTGGAAACCCCCTGCACTAATCCATCCACAACCAAAAAGGCTGCTTTGGTTCTGCAAATCTTGATCCATTAAACTTCGTTTTGACACAACCCACCCTAAACCCAGGATCCTGTTAGAACCTTGCTTTATTTAAACTACCAGAGGTGGGGGTGTTCAATAAAAGTCTCCACTTTTTTGTCTCATCCTTATAATGGGCAAACCAAGGGACAGGATGGAAGGGTTGAATTCTGATGCTACACTCAAGCATCATAGTGGTTCAGGTCTAGGTCTGTTTCTGATCAGAGTTGCTCACTGCGAGGCCAGGAGAAGACGATGTGTTCATATACAAGGCCCCAGTTTTGGCCCGTTGCTATTTTGTCTATATTTGGTGCTTTTTCTGGAGAGTTGTAAGGTGTGCGAGGGAGGGCGGTTAGCGTGTGCATGAAAACTTGGTTAATTAATCTGAACTCTTCTCTGTATTCTTCCTGCTGGTGGGACTGACACTAATTGTTCCCTTTCTGCTCCAGCTTCGTGTCTGATAAATCCAGCTACAACATAAAAGTTACCAACAAAACCAAGGAAGCTGTCACTGTTGTGGTTCATGAAGGTCTACTACCCCAAGTGCTGACTGCTGGTCCACTTGGAGTTCTAAGCCATGTGAGAGACAGCTACTTCAACACAGGGCTTCTAGTTGATCCAGGAAAAACAAAAACTATTCATAAAGTGAACCCCAAGAATTTATCCTCCTATACATCCCTTTCGAAGGTAGCGGGCATGGCAAAAATGCCAACCTACTGTATAAAGGTGGAAAGGGATAAACAGATTGCTCAGTGTAACACGCCTATGCATTGCACCTGGATTGTGGGGAGCCATGGAATGTGGCAAGAAAATAAACCTGAAGAAGTTTGCCCGTTTCAGTAATGTGCTTTTCTCCTTCCTGATATTTTTATAAGCAAGCAGCAGGAGGAGACCCTACGCCTTATAAATCTGGGGGGCTTAGCTGGTATTTGCTGTAAGAGCTAAAACAACATCTGTGCGCCTAGTGATTAAATATGTCATGTGCCTGGTGACACATACTTTATCTGACACATTTTCACTTTTGTTGAATAAATCACCTGCAAATAATTTTTCTTGCTATTTAGACAGTTCCACTAAGGCAAATAATAGCAGAATCAGACGTCAGCAGAATGTATTCAATGCTTTTTGTGACTATAAAATAAACTAGTTATGAACACAGTTTCTTCCACTTCTTTCTTTCAAAGAAGCATCTCAACTGTTGGCTCCAAACCACTGATTCTCTCTCTCTCTTACATGCCCCGATCCCAAGAGCAGTGCTTATAGGATCTGCCCATAGGGTGCAGCCATTCCTCCCTGAGGGAAGGGGAGGGGGCATTGTGCCTAGGGGAGGAAGAACAATGCCGGGAGCTAGCACAGAGTGCTGCTGCTGCCCCGAGGAGAGGGTGGGTGTGTGCTCCCACTCAGGGCTGGCCAGCTCTGCTGGTTGGTGTTGAGGGGGGGAGGGGGAACAGGGCTTGGCCCCACCTTCTCCTTCCCTCTGTGGAACTGACTGAGCCACGTGGCATGTCAGGCTTTGGTTCCCTCTTCAGTACAGAGCATACCTCTTGAGGAGGCACTCGGATGCAGGCCATCATGGGGGGCAGGGACCAGCTCTTTCTTCTCCATTTGTGCAGCACCGGACACACTGGAGTCTGGTCCAAGGCTGTGACTCCTAGGTACTATCACAGGAAATGAAATAAGGGGAGGTAGGTATAGAAGACAGTGACGGAGGCACAGACCTTGATTGAGTTCCTAGCTCTGCCACAGACTTTCCTATGTGCCCCTGGTCAAGTCACTTGTTCTAATTTGGGCCTTAATTTCCCATTGCCCGGTGAAAAAGATGTTTCCCCTCCTCTTGATGGGGCTACCTCCTCTGCAGTTCGTGATATTAAGGTGAGCATGTAGGTATTCAGATGCTGGCTTGAAAAGCTTTTCTCTCTTCCCAGCTCTGCGAGTCTCGGACTGTCTGGAGCAGGGCTCTGGAATTGTTTCAAATTCTTTTTTTGGTTTTGTTTAAACAAAGTAACATTAAGCATTGGATTGTTTCCTTTTGCACCCCTCCTCTCCCTCCACCCCCAAAGTACAACCTCTAATCCTAGCCTGGTGCTCTCCAGCACCAACCCTAGAGCCACTGATTACATGAGGCTGTATTTACTGAGCTAGGACACTCATTCCACAGTTCTCCTGGGTTTCAGCTGTGGTGAGACACAACTGCATTTAACATACCTGTATTAACAAAACTCACATTGGCAACTTGCTGGCCCTAGGGGCCAGGATTGGCCTGGTGGGTGAGGGAGAAATGATGGAGCAGATGGATCAGGCTTTTGACACAGTCCCACTTGACATTCTCAGAAGCAAGACAGGGAAAAGTGATCCAAAGGAAATTGCTATTCTGTGAGTGCTGTGATTAATGGTTCACTGCCAAACTGGGGGATGTATCTGCTAGAGCAGAAGAGGGGCTGAGAGCAGTCCCCAGCTGTATCCCCATCCCCCAGGCTCCCTGCTTGGCTGAGAACAAGTAGAGGGCCTGTGCTTTCACACAGGCTCCTCACAGCTGTCCACAGGGCTTTTCCTAACTGGGCTTCAGTTGTGGGGGGAGTCCCTCCAGCCTTGCCTCAGCTCAGCCCACAGTGTAGAGCCCTGGATATCTGCAGATAATTTTTACGGATCAGAAATCAGATCTAGATACACATTTATATATCCACAGAGGGCTCTCACAACGACCCCAGTTTGGGGAGGAGGGTTTAGTTAACAGGTGTGGACATTCAACTAATCAAAGCCAGTTATGCTGAACATGATTCTGATGGGCCCAGCAACGTGGAGAGCTTTTGAGCCAAAGCCCAAATAGTGGATTTTAGCCTGACTCCCTGTTGGGGAGGCAATCAGAGTTGCCCACTCTGGCAAATATATTGGGTGGATGATTTGGCCTCTACAGAATTTCTCCCCTCCACATCAGTCCAGTAATTGTTTGCTCTGAACCTACAAGTCAACCTTGCCCCTGGCCCTAGCAAAATTCCCACATCAGTTCAGACTCTCCTCTGTTGCTCCTGGGGTTCCTCATCCCCTACTCTTCCAGGCCTAAGAGGCTGCAATGGCATCCCCTCTTTCAGGTTGAGGAGTGGGATGCAGCTCTTGTGTCTTTTCACTCCCTTCTGTCCCTTCCCAGGCCAGGTGTTGGTGTGTGTTGGGGGCAGGGAGGGCAGAGGGGATTGAAAAGTGGAACTCATTGCTCACAGGAGGGAGGGGGACCATATTAGCTCTCCTCCCTCCTTCCTGAGAAAAGGGTGAGGGCTTGGGGTGGGAGCAGGCAGCCAGTTCAAGAGCTCAAATTCGCTAGCAGACTGGCACTTCTTGCATTTTTGGGAGCGTAGGCTACAGCCAAGCCCAGGGCTAGTGAAAAGGCCTTGAGAGTTGGAAATGCTGAATGCCAGTGGGGCATGAACTGGGGACAGAAGCCATGACCTGAGTGTGAGCCTTAGGGGCAAGAGATAATGGACAGCAATGTGGGCCCAGCTTGGTTACTGTGCTGCCAGCTTGCACTCGACCTGTTGTTCGTCTCAAAGCCCAGCCCCTGAGATCATGGGACTCTGGGGGCCTCTCCCTTTCCTTTTCTTTTTCAGTAAGTTTCTGGCCCTTGTGGTGGGGCGAAAAGTTGGGAACCGTGACCCCCGCTGGTGCCGACAGCCAGAAGGGGATTTGATTGGCCCGGATTTCGGATTGTAAAAGTCTGGTGATTTTTAAGCCAACCTCGTGGTTTTGGGGGGTGGGGATCCCGATGTATGAACGGGGGAGCGGTAGGCGGGCTACCGTGGGGGGCGATCCGGGGCACGTGGTCATTAGCGGGGGAGGGAGGCAGGAGCCTCCTGAATTGATGACTGGGGAGGAAGATGTGAAGGGGAGTCGGAGGGACGTGGCCGTTGGTTGGTTAACGGGGGTTGGGGGATAAATGGGACCTCGAGGGTGACGGGGATTCGCTATCGTAATTAATCATTTAGGTTAGGTGGCTAATTCGTATTTCTGATCAGGCGGCGCCAGGGCAGCCCTGCCCTCACCCAGCGGGCGGGCGCGTGGGTCCTTTACCGCTCTACGGCGCAGCAGCAAGGGTAGGCGGGGCGGGTCCTGCCTGGGGCCGCGTCGCAGGCGCATGCGTAGAAAGGGTGACTTTCAGGCCGGCGGGCGAGCCACTGCGCTGGGGGCAGGATGCTGAACAAGCTCATGGGGCCCCGCTATGCCCAGCTGCTCCGCACCTGGTGAGCGCCCGGGGCCCCGCCCCAGGAGTCCCGCCGCCCCTCCCCTGGGGCGAGCCCGGACCCCCTTACCCCGGGACCCTCTTTCCCAGGGCCCCTCCCTTGGGACGAGCCCGCCCCCCTTCCCCTGGGGCGAGCCCGGACCCCCTTACCCCGGGACCCTCTTTCCCAGGGCCCCTCCCTTGGGACGAGCCCGCCCCCCTTCCCCTGGGGCGAGCCCGGACCCCCTTACCCCGGGACCCTCTTTCCCAGGGGCCCCTCCCTTGGGACGAGCCCGCCCCCCTTCCCCTGGGGCAAGCCCGGACCCCCTTACCCCGTGACCCTCTTTCCCAGGGCTCCTCCCTTGGGGCGAGCCCGGACCCCCTTACCCCGGGACCCTCTTTCCCAGGGGCCCCTCCCTTGGGACGAGCCTGTGGGGCCTGGTACTTCCTTTGGGCCCTTGCTCCCTGCCTTGATGAGTCAGTAGCCCCACTCCTGCTGCGCGATGGGGGGGCCTTTTGCCCCTCTGGGGTCTTTCCCCTCCCAGGTGCCTTTCCATCCTCGGGGCGGGGGGCGGGGCTCTTTCCTGTCTCACTGCTGCCTGGCTGTGAGGTGAGGGTGGACTGTGAAGTCCAGTTCGCTTTGGGCCATTAGCTGCTCTGCGCCTTTAGCTGGTATGGCGGTGACCCACCTGCTCTTGCCACCTTCTCCACGGATTGCTTTTAGCTATCGCTTTTCCGAGGAGAAAGTGAATGTTAATTGTGGGAGGGAGAAGAGACAAGGAGATATTGAGCAGTGACCTTGAGATAAAAGATCTAAATTTCTATGTACCTAGCATGCAGTGTTGTTCACAGACCACAGAAAAAGCTGTCAGCTTGTAACTGAAGTAGTGTAATTACTCTAAAACTGCCACCTTGGTGTATGTTGGCAAAGATTTATTGGCAGATTGTGTAGTCTGCTAACTTTAAACTACTTGATGAATCAGATGCTGTTTCTTAATTTAGCTTCTAGGATGTGGCCAGTGCTTCTCATTTGACTTGAGGAAAAAATTGCAGGCAATTTTGCTATTGTCAGTATTCTGTTGCAAAGTAACTATATACTTCCTTTAGTTCAGCTAATATAAGTCTTGGCCCCAGTTCTAAATACTCTACCTAGCTAATAATGAGTGAACTAAACTGTGTTTTAAATAGGCTAAAACATAGTTTCCTAACTCTAGCTTTCTCTCTCCCTCAAAATAATTTGTTTGACTTGTGTTAGGCCTCAGGAAGTTCTATATTCTGCAGGCAGTTTAAACTAGATGATCACAGTAGTATCCTCTGGCCTTATAATCTATGAATGTCTAACCACAATTAAAATTTGGCCCAGGCTGTTTCCTGGCTTAACCATCTCTAGCGAGATGCAGTGATTTAGAGATTCCTGTACAGTGTTTACAACCCAACCTTGCAGTGATGTGCTAGAGCATGAGAACCTGAAGCTGACTACAAATAAACATGACAAGGTGGATAAGTTAATATCTTTTATTGGACCAAGTTGATCGCCATGAGAGGAGTAGGTAAAAAGTGCTGGGAGCCTGTTTACACTGGTGCTGTAACTTGATGCACGGGGGGGGGGGGGGTTCACACCTCTGAGTGAGAAAATTACAGCACCATAACTTGCCAGTGTAGACCTGCCCTATGATTCCGTAAGTAAACAGCAGATGCTTATTGCTAATGTAGCTGATGAGAAACAGCCCTCTTCTACATATATAAATGTTTGTATCTGTGTTCTACAGGAGCCCCACATTGACTACATGGGGCACCGTAGGTGCTGTGGGATTGGTATGGGCCACAGATTGGAGACTGATCCTTGAATATGTTCCCTACATTAACGGCAAGTTTAAGAAAGATGAGTAAACTGCTGCTCTTCCCTCTAATGGTAAGTCTTGTTTTGTATTTATCAGGAGTGACTTGTGTACATTTTGTGGTTACATGCTGTTTGATTTCACTGCGAACATAGACTCCAGCAATTTGAAACTGTAATATTCTGTCCAATAGCTAGTCCTCAAAGAGAACTGTTGTGCTTTATCATGTAATTGTCTTCCATGTACTGCGAGTAAGAGATGGCATCCTGACACTCTAGATAAAAAATTGTCCAATCCAGATACATTATTAGTGTATCTCAGTGGAAACTAGCTAGCTATATTATTCTTCAGAGTGAGCCAGTGTAGTGTAGTGAATGTTTCTCAGTGTAAGTGTTCCCAGCTGTAAAAACAGAGATGATATATGTCACAAGGGTGTTGGCAGGATTACTTGATGCTTTATAGCAGAGCTACTCAACTTTGGAAGCTCTGGGGGCCACAATGATACTCATAGCACATGTTGAAGGCCGCAACTTAAGTGTGGTTGCATATACATGCAAATATATATGCAAATAGATTCTTTCACACTGACAGGCATGAATACAAAGATTAAGATGAGACTACACAACATGCAGGCTCCATTTAAGTCAGTTCTGATGATATTAATAAAATGCAATATTTACCCGATTTCCACTCATATGACAGCACTTTTAATGAGCAATGACAGTCCAGGAATTTAACTACTAAAATGCATATCAGCAGAAGACCATTATATTGAATACTTTTTTTGTTTTGGCTCCCACCTGTGGGCTGTGTTGAGCCCTGCGTAAACAAAAACTGCATCGCAAGCCGCAAACAGATGGGCCACATGCAGCCTGTGGGCCATGTGTTGAGTAGCCCTGCTTTATAGTGTCAAAGGGTGTTAAAGTTCTGCAGAAGAGCTCACAGTAATTACAATTATAACATGCATGTTCTGAGCTGATCTGCATTTAACTTCCTTACCTTATTCATCTCTTTCAGCTAGGGATGTAAGCGAGTAGTCAACTAACCCATTCTTTTTAGGTGACAAATCTGAGGAATTGTCCCAGATTGAGGTGTCATTAGAGGAGGCTTTGGAACAATTGGATAAACTTAACAGTAACAAGTCACCGGGACCAGATAGCATTCATCCCAGAGTTCTGAAAACTCAAATTTGAAATTGCAGAACTATTAACTGTGGTCTATAAGCTATCTTTTAAATCGGCTTCTGATCAACAAACATGTGGACAAGGGGGATCCGGTAGATATAGTGTACTTAGATTTCCAGAAAGCCTTTTACAAAGTCCCTCACAAAAGGCTCTTGAGTAAAGTAAGGTCATGGGCTAAGTGGAAAGGTCCTCTCATGGATTGATAAATGGTTAAAAGGCAGGAAACAAAGGGTAGCAATAAATGGTAAGTTTTCAGAATGGAGAGTGGTAACTAGTGTCCCCCAAGCGTCTGTACTGGGACCAAACCTATTCAACCCCTTTCTCCAGATCATTTATAAACAGCAAGGTGGCAAAATCTGCAGATGATACCAAACTGTTTGAGATAGTTTGAGATCTTTTTGAAGCTCTTCACAGTTTGCTTTGATCTTAACTAACTGATTGGGCAACAAAATGGCAAATGAAATTTAATGTTGATAAATGTAAAATAATGCACATTGGAAAACATAATCCCAACTATACATACAATATCATGGACGCTAATTTAGCTACAGCTACTCAAGAGAGCTCTTGGAGTCATTGTGGATAGTTCTCTGAAAACATCCACTCATTGTGCAGTGGCAGTCAAAAAAAGCAAACCATGTTAGGAACCATTTAAAAAAAGGATAGAGTATAAGACCAAGAACATATTATTGCCTCTATATAACACCATGGTATACCCATATCTTGAATACTGTGTATAGATGAGGTCGCCTCATCTCAAAAAAAAATATACTGGCATTGGAAAAGGTTCAGAAAAGGGCAACAAAAATGATGAGGGTGTTTGGAATGGGTACCATATGAAGAGAGATTAAAAGGACTGGGACTTCTAATCTTAGAAAAGAGGAGACTAGAGGGCAATAAAATCATGACTGGTGTGGAAAAAGTGAATAAGGAAAAGTTATTTACTTGTTCTCATAAGAAGTAAGGGTAACCAAATGAAATTGATAGGTAGCAGGTTTAAAACAAAAGGAAGTTTTTCTTCACATAGCGCGTGGTCGGCCTGTGGACCTCCTTGCCAGAGGGGGTTGTGAATGCCAGGACTTGAACAGGGTTCAAGAAAGAACTAGATAAATTCATGGAGGTTAGCTCTATCAATGGCTATTAGCAGGGCTCGACAAACCACTGATTCTACTTGTCCATGGCAAGTAGATTTCAGCCAGTCGCTCCATGCGCCCCATTCACCGGCACTGCGTGCATGCGTAGTGTCGGTCTGGCATATCCCTGTGGGGGATGAGAGAGTCAGGGTTGGAGGGGCTCTGGGTGGGGGGGTTGGAGGGGAATAGAGGCGAAGATTCCTACCAGGGCTGCTTGCTCTTCCCCTACCTGTCCCTGTCGGGGAGTGAGAGCAAAATTTGCAGGGGCAGATGAGCTGTGCTGCTCAGAATGAGGAATGCCGCCAACTGTGCTCTTCCCCTCGCTTCCTGACAAGGGGAAGAGCTAGCAATGTCCCCTTCCCACCCCTACCTCCTGTCCTCCCTAAAGGGGTCCTGTGAGGTGGGAGGCTGGGGCAGTCCTGGAGGAAGGTGGGGTGCGCTCCTAGCCATCCCCTTTTACCTGGCTGGGATTCTGTCTCTCTTCTGTTTGATTTTATGAGAAGCAATCCCATTCCAGGCACATCCCATTTTCCTGGCACAACCAAACCCTGACCTTGCTTTAAGTTATCATAAGAGGAAGCTGTACACCAAATTTGGTGGTCCTGGCTCTTACCATTTAGGAGCATTCTTAGACAGTCTCTCTAATATCTTAGACTGTCGATTGTGTGGGGATTTTTGAATCTGAAAACACAGAACTCATTAGAAACTAGAAAAAAATGCTGTTTTCTTTTAATAAAGACTAAAATTTTCCTTTAAAGTATTTGTAAAGGAGATTTGGTTCATTTTTCTGCATTCCGCTGTGTCACATCACTTAAAGTGCAAGTTCCATTAGTAGCTTCATGAGGGGAACACAGTTCAGAATGGGGGCTAGAGCAGTGGTTCCCAGCCTGTGGGGTCTGTGGTTTGCTCTGGGGGGCGGTGGTCTGCACGGAGCTTCTCGCAGCCGGCATGTCCTTCAATCCACAAGCTCGGGAAGCAGCACAGGCTGAGGGACTTGCTGGCTGCTGGCACAGAGACTCTCAGCTCAGCTGAGAGGCTTCATGCCAACAGGCAGCATGTCCTTCAGCCCGTGCTGCTTCTCCAGTGGGCTGAGGGACGCTGCATGGGCTGAGGGATGTGCACGCTGCAGGCACAGCTATATTGTTTGCAGGGGAGGGGAGGGGGTCCGTATCCTTGAAAAGATTGGGAGCCACTGGACTAATGTGTTAATGTGGGATTGATTTTACTTATGAAAGTTGATAAATTGCTCTAGGAAACTTACTGCGCAGTCACTTGCCGTGCTAATTGTTGAGCCTGTTAATGGAAAGGCTCTAAAGTTGTGCTACAGAACCTAAATTTATGTAATAAGCCTTTACTCCACTTGAAGGAAGGGGCAATAAATGCATGCAAGTGGATGAATGTGAACTATGATTTCAGAAACATGTCAGTTAATGGCATTGACGTGGGTCATATTCAACTTGTATCCTACACATTGCATTTAGAAGCAGAAGTTTGATCTACAGTTGTAATATCAGGGAGAAATTAATTGTGAATCTGAAAGTGGAAGGCAACTGGGTAAAAGTGATCATGCAATTACAGGTTTCATGATCCTAACAAAAAGAAGGAGCAAGAGCCACAGAATAAGGACCACGAGCTTCAAAAAATTCAAACTTTAACAAACTTGGAGAACTGGTAGGTAAGATCCTATGGGAAGCAAATCTAAAAAAGAAGAGTTCACGAATGCTGGCAGTCTCTCAAGGACACAATATTAGTGCACAACTCTAACCCATTCCTATTCAAAGGAAGGATGAGAAGACTATATCAGGAGTGCCTTAATGACCTAAACATCTAAAAGAAATCCTACAAACATCAGAAACACAAATTGCAAAGGAGCAATGCGAAAGAATAGCATGTAAGGACAAAATGAGTGAAACCTAGCAAGGGACATAAAAGGTGATAAGAAAAGGTTGTTTCAATACATTAGGTGCAAGAGAGTGATGAAGGAAAGTGTGAGTGCTTTGCTTATTAACTGTTTGGTTCTTTTTAATCGTAGGAAGCATTTATGGGCTGGATTGGGTGTATTGGATCCATTCTTCCTCCCGGAGACCCTAGTCTGATGTGAATTTGAAATGCTCATTGTGGACTTCAGAAGAGGCCGTGATGTTACTTAATCTCTACTGAACAGTTATGAACAGTCACATTTGATTTAACATGCTGGCTGCACAAATAAGTGAATATGCTTCTGGGTTACTTTCACAGAAGGTCTCGTTCTGATGAGCTGAATTCATAAGACAGATGTACAAAATAAATCCTAAACTGAATAACTTGTGGTAAGTTGACCTTTCCTTGTGGAAGCTATTCTGAAGAAAGGTATCTCCTTTGGGCTGCATATTACCAGCCTTTGGCAGCTCACTTGGGTTATGTGATGGAGGTTAAACTTAAATTCATAACTCACAAATGCAATATGAGAAATGGCTCTCGTCCTCCAACCATTAGTGCCATTAACATGGATCCAAAGTATTCAAATGTTCAATTTCTGTAGAGTCCTCTAATGGTTTACTCCCAACAGCTGGTGTTGTAAAGTAGCATGATAATTCCACTGAAAGGGTAGGTAACTGAAACTTCAGTATTCCAATGGCCAGGGCTCGACAAACTGCTGATTCTACTCGCCTGTGGCAAGTAGATTTCAGCCGGTCGCTCCGTGCGCCCCATTCACCGGTGCTGCGCACATGCACAGCACCGGTCTGGCGCATGTGCGGTGTGGGGCTGGCGAGTAGCTCTTGCCGCGGTTTGTCAAGCCCTGCCAATGGCTATTTCAATACAACTGAATTAACTTTAGTGTACCTTACCTTATGAAAAATAAACATGTGATGGAACAATCTAATACCAGCACACTTTTTAGATGGAAATTCCTCAAGCAGTTGAGGAGGGGGAAGGAGTTGGGATCTGTGATGGCGCAGTCCTTTGTGCCCTCAACTCAAATAGCAGAAGCGTCAAACATAACATGTCGTCAGTCAGGCAGGGTCGTCCCGATGGGTTCCTGACAGGTCTTCTATTCCATCAGTAGTGATAAACTTTTGCCTGCATGCGTGTGCTCCCCTGTCTAATCTGTTAGCTATGCGCAATTAGTCAACATGACAGTGTCCAGGAGAACCCCCAGAGACCACAAATCAGATAAGGATTGAAAGCATCCTGCTAGGTTTATTGCCAAGCAAAGTACAATAATAGCGAACAGACTCACTGGTGTACCACTATACACGTGTACATTGTGACAACAGACTAACACCCAATCAATACTCTGGATTTAGTGTTGCCCCCATGATCAGCTGACAACCACTCTTTGGGGTTCACTTTTATACACTGGTACAGACAAGTTACATGTTGCTCCTGATGTACAAGGTTGCCACCCCCTATTAGCTACTTACCACCCCTTACCTCATAGAAAGGGAGGTTTCCATTACTACCCATCATGCTGTCTACTCAGACCTGGTCCTGAGCCTGGGCTGGTATGTATGTTATCTGTGAGCGTGTGTTGGTACCAAGATGTTTCTTAATGAGGTGTTCTGTTATGACCCCTCTAGAATGTGCTTACAGTCTGTGCATAGTACATCTTAGGTATGAGTGTTCTTGCCAGTTTTTGTGAGCAGGGCCTGCCCCTTGCTGGCAACCTAATCTGCTTTATATTAGCAAAGTTTTGACCATTGCTGTCTAGGTGTCCAGCCTCATACCTGCCCTGTGATATGTGGGCTTATGTTTCAGGCCCTTATCTTTTACTTCAGCATGAATGTCCTCTTAACTACTAAAGACTAAAAATATGTTCTCTTCCATTACAGTTTACGAAGGCCTGTCCTTTCATATACACACACAGAGCAGCACTATTTTTGTTTCAATGTTTTAATCTTTAATTCTACCCTTCAGAATCTTTCATGTAACGAATGACTTAAATGGAAACCATTTTGAAGCTACGTTGGTATTTGAATGTTGGAGTGTTTAGTTCAGTGCTGAAGGCTTTAAATTGCAAGTAAAACTGAGGCCTGACTTTAGGTCCTGGTCACTCTTTGCAACCTGAACAATTAATTTAAATGGATTCTTGAGAGAGGGGAAAAACTAAAATTAAATGTCATACATCCAGTAATATGTTACGGATGAAAACTCAAATATGCTGGATCTGACTTCCTGAAGCAATGGTAACATAGTGATAGTATAGTGTAGGTTAACATTCTTGTATGATCCTTAAAAGGTCTCTAGCCACAGTAACCTCCATGGAAAGTTAACCAATGCACCTGAAAACTGCCACATCTTGTCAGGGTAGAATTTTTCATGCTAGTAAGCTTCATATAAGATGTCTTAGAATCTGCTGATTTCTACAAGAGAACCACTCCAGTTCTATAAGTGTCTTAGTACTTGGCCTTAAAGGTCAAAAGTGATTTGATTTACAGACTCTGTACATGTTGGACTGATCATCCTGATCCAGGAGTTTCATGAAGACGCATAGGGAGTGATGAGCTAAAATGGGTGGGAGAACAATACATCTGATGGGGGCGGGGAACAACAGATTTTGTGAGCTCTAGACTAAGGCCACGAGGGAGCTACTGTGGCTTAGGCTCCTTGGAACTACCATTGATTCCTTACATTGCTGTTGGCAACAGTAGCTTTAAGTGCCCCCACCCCTTTTGACTCCAGAAAACTCTTCAAAGGTGGTCTGCATTTCATTCTGTGCATGCTCTTCTCTTGTCAAAACTCTGCTTTTCCCAATACCATTTTTAGGTGAAATCAAGCAGGTGAACTCTTCTATTCCATTACACCTGGCTTTACCTATTCAGTTACATATCTAAGGTGAGTATGCTTATAAACATTACTGCTGACATTTGACAGATCATTTCCTAGTTGAGCTCTAGGAAATGACTTAATTTTAGTCCAGTTCCTGATGGAAGGGTAGGGATCCATCTTTCAGAATTGTCAACAGCTAACATTAACTCAAACTCCTATTGCAGTTCTAGGAGGGTGTGTACAGGTCCTGTGTGGCACCTGCTCTTTACAAAGGAATGAGAATTTCTGAAGACCTGTCTGCGAATGTGTCGCCTCTTAAAAGATGTTCGTTTCTATATAGAAACTGATATGATGTGGATGGGATGAGGTCAGTGAGGGTTACAGAAAGACTGTATTTTCAAGTACCAACTTGCCACTGTATTTAGGCACTCTAAGAAGCAGGTAGCATGTGGATTTATCTTTGGCTGTGTAGAAGCACAAGTGGCTGAATCGCTCCAATGATGGCTGCATATCTGATTGACATCGAGTTGTCTAATTATTTACATCGGGGTGGTCAACACATTACAGACAAAGAGCCAAAATAGTGGTGGATACAGTGCAAAGAGCCAAGGGAAAGGAATTGTTGAGCAAAAAAAATAAACACCGCTGCCCCTTTAACAGCAGCGTGTGGCCCAAGCAGGCTTCCACTGGCCACAGCGTCAGATCTCTCTGCCCCAAGTGGCGCCCTGACTAGACAAGGGAAAAAGGTCAGAGCAGGGGAATGCAAAACAGCCACAGGTGCAGGAGCTGCAATTTTTCCTTTGAAGAGCCACATGCAGCTCACAAGCCACGGGTTGGCCTCCCCGACTTACACTGTTACTAATCTAGTTGCAGGAGAAAGCTTGTCAGCATTTTTAGGCATTTGGTGCAAGAAATTTAATAAAATGCTTCCAGTCATTACTGGCCATGTGTCCTAGTCAATTTGGAAAGAATGACTATCTCGTGCCATTTTAAAAAATCACTCTACAGAATCACAAGTCAAATATAATCTTATTACAATCAAAGTAGTGGGGAACCATGGTCTGATAGGAAAATAAAAATCCTAACATTTGTGAGCTTGAAATACTCCACTAGGGGGCATATTCAATGTTAGACTGATGCCAGCTGGATTAAAACCAAAAAGCTAATGTGATTTAAAACTCTACTAAAAACTATGAAGGTGGGAGGGGGAAAGATGCAACTCAAAAAAACCCCCAAAAAACTGCATATCTTAAATAGATTTTAATAAGATCCTGGAATGCATGCACAGAAATTTCCTCTTCAGCAAGTGCTGGTCCATGCCCATTCTACTCTTGGAGTGTGTGCACTCAAGACTGGATGTTACTGGTTTAGCAGCATCCACTCACCTGTGCCCTAGATACTCTTCCCCTGCCCACCAGCTCCATGGCATAAAGGACAAAATGAGCCCAAATTCCTTTTAGTTCCTTTTTGTTGGCCTGTAGCTGTAACTCCCAGCCCTATCCATTATTGCACACTGTCCAATTCATCTTGGAGGGGATCTTCAAGGAATCCATTCTGAAGCACTTGGAAGAGAGGAAAGTAATCAGGAACGTCAAAATGGATTCACCAAGGGCAATGCATGCCTGACCAATCTGATTGCCTTCTACAACAAGGTAACTGGCTCTGTAGACATGGGGAAGGCAGTGGATGTGATGTACGTTGATTTAGCAATGCTTTTGATATGGTCTCCCACAGTATTCTTGCCAGCAAGTTAAAGTAGTATGGATTGGATATATGGACTGTAAATGGATAGAAGGCTGGCTTGATAGTAGGGCTCAACAGGTAGTGATCAGTGGCTCAATGTCTGATTCGCAGTCGGTATCAAGCAGAGTGCTGCTAGGGTCAGTACTAGTGTCGGTTTTGTTCTTCATCTTTGTTAATGACCTGGATGAGGGGATGAATTACACCCTCAAAGTTTGCAGATGACACTGATCAGCAGCAGTTCAGCAGAAAAGGACCTGGGGATTACCGTGGATAAGAAAAAACTTAAACAACAAATAAACTAGTAGCACCTTAAATACTAAAAAAAGTGTAGATGGTATCATGAGCTTTCGTGTGCACAGCCTACTTCGTCAGATGACATTAGTATTAAAAGTCCAGATCCAAGAATAAATAAGGGAAGGGGTGGGGGGGGGGGGAGGAAGAAAAGAGAAAGACAAGCTTCAGATGGGTAGCCAAGTTAATCTGTAACAGGAAAAACTTAAAGCTCATGATACTATCTACATGCTTTGTTAGTCTTTAAGGTACTACTAGTCTTTGTTGCGTTTTTTAAGTTTTTTCTGTTATAGAATAACTTGGCTACCCCGCTGAAGCTCATGGATAAAAAGTTGGATGAGAGTCAACAGAGTGTCCTTGTAGCCAAGAAGGCTAATGGCATATTGGGGTGCATTAGGAAAAGCATTGCCAGCAGATTTAGATAAGTGATTATTCCTCTTTATTCTGCACTGGTGAGGCCACATTTGAGGTAGTGTGTCCAATTCTGGGCCCCCTGTTACAGAAAGGATGTGGACACATCAGAGTCCAGCACAGGGCAACAAAAATGATGAGGGGACTGGAGCAAATGACTTGAGGAGAGGCTAAGGGATTTGGACTTGTTTAGTCTGCAGAAGAGTGAGGGGGGGATTTGATAGCAGCCTTTAACTACCTGAAAAGGGGGTGGGAGGTTCCAAAGAGGATGGAGAGAGGCTGTTCTCAAGGGTTACAGATGGCAGAATGAGGAACAATGGTCTCAAGTTACGGTGGGGGAGGTCTAGGTTGGATATTAGGAAAAACTATTTCCCTAGGAGGGGGGTGAAGCACTGGGATGGGTTACCTAGGGAGATGGTAGAATCTCCATCTGTAGAGGTTTTTGAGGTTCCTAAACTGATAACAGCCCTGACTGGGATGATTGCGTTGGGGTTGGTCCTGCTTTGGGTAGGGAGTAGGACTCGATGACTCCTGAGGGTCTCTTCCAACCCTAGGATTCTGTCTTAGACGAAGCAGCAGTTAGCTTATTTCCTTTTGCCCATTGGTGGTAACTAGCAGGGGGCACAAGTCATTATGACTTATTCTGGGCTGTGTCAGAGAATGGCCATAGGTCAGAGCTGATCCTTGCCTGTAACTCAGTGCAGATATCTAAGGCAGCATCTGCTAAGTCTAAAAACTAAACTGCCTTGGGCATCAGCCCCATGGCACCTACCCCAGCACCAAACTCCCCAGTACTCAGTGCCTATTCATCAGCCACATACTTGGCAGCGACAGTACCGATCACTGCTTCCTCTTCATCCTAGACATTCGTCCAACCTCTTCGGCACCAAAGTAACACTGGGGGGGCTGAAAGATATGTTGGTGGGGGTTGGTACAGGACTTGCTATTACTAGAGAGGCTCAAGTAGGTCTTTACAAACTCCTACTGTAGTGCCTCTGTCTGGCTAAGGACGTGATCCCTTTACTGACCTTTCTAGTCACAGGTGGCATGATCCTTACAGGTCTGCCCCTCCTTGAAGGAAAGATTTACCTCCTCCATCTCCATATTTCTTCTCGTCCCCTGAACGTAGTAGGGAATTATCTCCTACCTGTCCGTCACCCCCTAGGTAGCTCAGTGGGAGTCCAGTGTCCTCTGTGCTGAATATTGGACATCTGATAAATGTAAACTTGTTGACCGTTATTAAAATGGCTAGAAGCGTGGGGGAGATTCAGGTCCTTGTGTCTGGTTCCTCATATCCACTGTTTCTTAAAGCTTTCTCCATTAAGAGTAATCATGTGGCCCTCATCCCACTTTCCTGCCCAACGTGGTTTCAAAGTTCCACATAAATCAGTCTATTCGGTTTTCTTTCCTAAAGCTCTCTGCTCCTGCTGAAGTGAAACGTCATTAACTAATGGTGCGTCTACACAGCACTCTTCCTCCGACTTCCTTTACTCGTACAATGAGGGTTACAGTAGTCGGAGTAAGAAGTCCTCCAGCTTGACAATATTTTTACATTATTTCAAAATAGTCCACATCTACACAGCAGGCAAGTTATTTCAAAATAACTTGTTGGTGTGTAGACATACCCTAATTGTTGTGAGAATGTTGTCTTTTTATTGGGATGGAAGAAACCCATTCAGGGACACACCTAGACTATGCAATGTATTTTCAGACAGTCAAAGAGCAACTTATATACACTCAGAGGTTAATTACATGGGAATTGAACTGCATAAGAATTTGCTACAAGTTAGCCAGGAAAGAGCACCTGGCCATAGTAGAATTAGTTCTACTAGAGCAGTGGTTTTCAACCCTTTTCCTGTGTGGACGCTTACAAAATTTTGAATTGAAGTGGAGACCCCTTTGGATGACAGGTTGAAAATCACTGCACTAGACTGGTTGCATTCATCGAATTTCAACAGACAATCCTGCAGTCATTCTTCAAGTAGCATTCTTCATTTCCACCTTCAAGCAAACAGACAACTGGTTGTCTATCAACAAATGTGAAATGTGTGGACAGCCACGTGGAGAAGAAAGAAGAGTGAGTTACCCTACGGTAATCGTGGTTCTCCACAGTACCTCAGATTCCACCACCCACCCTCATTCCCCACTAATTCAGTGTTATTCCTATGGAATTCTATATTGAGGAAGGAACCAAGAGGCAGTTGGCCCACTCTATCCTTTATGCCCTTGAAAGGGGAACAAGGACATCTGTGATGCAGGCATAGACTCGGCAGCCCAATGGACACTGCTAGCCAAAAAGAATCTGCTCTTGAACACGTGAGGTGTATAAACACCAACAGTGGAATCTTAGAAACATAGAATATTATTGTTGGAAGATACCTCAGGAGGTCATCTAGTCTGACCCCCTGCTCAGAGCAGGACCAACCCCAACTAAATCATTCCAGCTAGGGCTTTGTCAAGCCTGGCCTTAAAATCCTCTAAGTATGGAGATTCCACCATCTCCCTAGGTAACCCATTCAATGCTTCACCACCCTCCTAGGGAAATATTTTTTCCTAATATCCAAGCTAAACCTTCCCCACTGCAACTTGAGACCATTGCTCCTTGTTCTGTCCTCTGCCACCACTGAGAATAACCTGGCTTCATCTTCTTTGGAACCCCCTTTAGGTAGTTGAAAGCTCTCAAATCCATCCTTACTCTTCTGAACTAGACCTAGTATTTCAGATGTAGCCGCACCAGTGCCAAATAGAGGGGAATAATCGCTTCCCTTGATCTGCTGGCAATGTAGCCTGATGTGCCATTAACCTTCTTGGAACAAGAGCACACTGTTGACTCATATACAGCTTCTTGTCTGCTGTATTAGACAAGATTTTTCTGCAGAACCATTATTTAGCTAGTCAGTCCCTAGCCTGTAACAGTGCTTGGGACTCTTCCATCCTAAGTGCGGGACTCTTCCATCCTAAGTGCAGAACTCTGCACTTGTTGAATCTAATCAGATTTGTTTTGCCCCAATCCTCCAATTTGTCTACTCTGGACCTTGCCCCTATCCTCCGTTGTATCTACCTCCCCCCCCCCCCCCAGTTTAGTGTCATCCACTTGCTGAAGGTGCAACCCATCCCCTCATCCAGATCATTAATGAAGATGTTGAAAAAATCCAGCCCCAGGACCAATCCTGAGGCACTCTGCTAGACATTGAGCCATTGATTGCTACCTGTTGAGCCCAATAATCTAGACAGCTTTCTATCTAGCTCCCAGCCATGTTGCTCTGGGAAGTGGAACAGGCTGTGGCCAAATTGTTCTATGTCTTGCCACCACAGTGAAATGGAGTGACCCAGCTGGCAGAGCGGAACAGGCTGGGACTGGGTCACTCTGCTTCATGGCTCCCATAATCACTGGTGAGTGTGGAAGTGGGCCCAACCGCTGCTGCTGGTAACCCAGATCCCTGGTAATCCCACAGGCTACCTTGGGCCTTGCACAACCCTCCACAAAGCAGGGCTTGGGGCCGTGGTCCCAAACCATCCAATGGCAAAGCTGACTGGTCAGTAGTTCCCCAGATTCTCCTTTTTTTTTCTTTTTTTTTTTTAAAAGCACTATATCTGCCTTTTCCCAATCATCCAGGACTGTCCCCAATTGCCATGAGTTCTGCATGATTAACATCTTGAAGAACTGCAGTTATGCTAGAGTAAGTAACCATTTCTTATTGCTCATAGTTGCTGTGAGAATGGGTAACTTTTTGTTGAAATGTATTTGAATAAAAATGGTTTTTCAACTAAAACATTTTTGCATACAATATTTATTTTGGTCAAAATTTTCTGATTTTTTTGTCAATTTTTTGTAAAGTTTTCAAGTTTTTTATTTTTAAACTTCCTGTAAAAAGAACTAGCATTTTTTATCAATTCTAGTTACTACACATTTCTTCCAATCCACCCATGTGAGCTCTCTAGAAATAATTGTAGAGTAAGACATTTCATAAGTACCTACCAGAAGAAATCAATGTTATATACAAAACTATATTTTAGAGAGCACCCCTCTGGCGAGTGAATGCTTATAGAAAAAACAGAGCTCTGTTGCATTAATTAGAGGCAGAGTGCTAAGGTTCATAGATCTTAAAGATGATAATCTCTCCCACTAAGAAGAAACAGATACATATATTAGTCAACTATCCCCTAGAACATAAAGAAACTTATCAGCTTCTACTCTAGTTTTTAACTCCTATTACATAGGCTAGATAACCTGAGCTCAACATGTCTGGGCCTCTGGATTTTTCCTGCCCTTTGGACTTGAACATAATATATGCTGCTCATATCCTTCCTTGATCTCCTACTGCTTGCCATATAAGGTAATTGGAAACCAGTAAGAGAGCTATATCTTATATTACTTCTAAAATAAGTAAAACTACCAGGCCTCTCCAGACCAGCTGTTCTACAGCGATAGGCAGTAATGAATGTTTAAATAGGACTGTGGTCAGAAGAATTTGAATGACAGTTGAGGATATTCCTACATACATATCACCATAGGGCTGAGAAGGCCTGGGGCCACAGGCAGGGTATCTCTGCAGCCCAATAGATGTGTCTATTCAAACAGTTCTGAGCTTGCACCCCCAACATGTGCAGATGCTGATTGTGAGGATCCATTTAGGCAAGTATTGATACCACTTTTGGAGCTAGCAAGTGGAGCTGATCAAGCAAAAGGGGGATTCATGGTCTCACATGCAACCTACAAACATCACCACAGAGCTGCAACACCCTCCCCCCCCCCCCCCCCCCCCCCCCCAGCCAAAGCTGTTCTTAGAAAATAGCCTCTAAACACTAGCCCTGTGCAAACCACACCAGGCCTATTCCTCCTCCATTTCCTTTGGTTCTGTACTGCAGGGGTGGCTAAAGTAGAGGCTAAATGGGCCTACAATGCGCCTCTTTGCTCCAAGGCAGCAAGTTTCTCAATGAGAAATGTCATCAAGCAGAGGGGACAGATCCTTGGGTAAAACATACCACCTCCCACCTTGTTTCCAGGCAGTGGGTGACAGGACCCCTAGGTACGATATGCCCCCTCAGCTCTGGGCAGAGGCAAGGGATCCCGAGATGAGGTATCTGTGTAGACGTGATGGCTCTTGGGCAAGATGCCCATCTGCCTCTGGGTAGAGGTGCCAGGTCCAGGTGGACCCTCTGGGTTCTTGGCAAGATGCCTGTGTCGGGGCAGAGGCATCAGGCCCCCGGTGAGAAGCCCACCCGCTACCGGGAAGAGGTGACGGGTTCGTGGATGAGGTGGCCCGACTGTCCCTGAAGGAAGGTGGCGGGTCCCTGGGCCAGATGCCCACTTGTCACTGGACAGGATGGCCATTGGCGAGGGTGGTGGGTCCTGGGGCGAGGTGCCCACATGCTGCTGGGCAGAGGGGACGGGCCCCAGGCCAGAGGCCCACCCATCACCGAGTGGGGCTTGGGGCCACCCACCCTGTGCTGCCCACCTCTGGGCGAAGTCCTGTGGGGGCCGCCCAGCCTGTGGCTGTGGGGCCGGGCCTGCAAGGAGCGGCGCGGGGCCGGGCCTGCAGGGGGCGCCCGCGCGCGGGGAGGAAGGGTCCCGGGCCGGGCGGGTAGAGGTCGGGTCGCCCTCACTCCGGCCAGTGGCGGGCGGAGGGAAGATGCCCAGGGCGGCGCTGCCGGGACACAGAGGCGGCCAGCGGCGGCCGGCTCTGGGGGGGTAAGGGGCGCGGGGGTCCCGGGGAGGGGGACGGGGGCTTTTGCGGGAGCGGGGGTCCCAGGGTGGGAGGTCACTGGGGAAAAGGGGCTGATGGGGCAGGGGTCGGCGGGGAAATGGGGGGGGGGCGTTGGGGGTCCCACCCAGGGCATTGGGGTGGTATGTGGGGGCGGGGCTGATGTGCGGGGTCACTGTGGCCCGGGGGGAGGTCGGGGTTTTGGGAAAAGCGCCGGACACCCCCGGCGCTCCCCCGCCCCCACCCCTGAGGCGGGAACTATATATCGCTGCTGAGCAGCGCGTGCTGCACGCGGTCTCTCGGGGCGGAGGGATACAGGGTGGTCGGGCCTCCCCCTCCCCAGGTTGGCGCCGCGGAGGCGGAGCAACGGCCGCCGCGCGCCGAGCTGTGGGGAGGGGGAGTAACGGCTGCCGCGCGCTGCTCAGGCAGGGGGTAGTAGCCCCAGCGGTTCTCGGGGGGAGGGAAGGCGAGTGGAACAGCTGAGGCGAGACAAGAGCAGTGAGGGTTGCGGCGCCACAGGCGGGGGCGCGAAAAGAGAGAGGAACAGCCGCGTTTAGGTGTGTGTCGGGGGGGGGAGTCAGGGCCAAGGCGCCACTTAGAAGGGGGTGTGAACAGAGAGTAGAACAGCCGGGTATCGGTAGGTAGGGGGAGGAGGTAAGCAAAGAACAACAGCCTGTGGTGGAGGGGCAGGCGCTGCGGCGGGCGAGTGTCTGGAACAGCCGCCAGAGCCGTCACCTCTCGCAGGCGGGGGCGGGGCTGACCAGGAGCCGGCGCCATCGCGGCGGGGGGCAAGAGTGAGGAGCCGGCGCAGGGAAGAGCCGGCGCTGCCCGCGGCGGGAGGAGTGCGCGGCGGCCGGGAAGAGCCGGTGGAAGTAGCCTGGGAGCCAGCGGCGGCTGCTGCTCAGTGATCGCGGCGGAGCCAGGAGGGAGCGGTCGCAGGCCGAGCCCCGGCCGAGATGGAGCGGAAGAGGTGGGAGTGCTCAGCCCTCCCGCAGGGATGGAAAAGGGAAGAAGTGACCAGAAAGTCGGGGCTCTCAGCCGGCAAGAGTGATGTCTATTACTATAGGTGAATGTGCCACGGGGGGCCATGGGGGGCCGGGCCGCCCGCCCTGCCGCAGCCATGCGTTGCTGGAGCTGAATGCGCTTTGGGGCCCGCGGGAAGGTACAGTAGGCGCTCGGGGGGCCCCTGCCCGGTCAGGTGTCTGCTGGTGTCGGTGCTGCTGTGGGGCCCGAGGGCGCAGCGAGCTTGGCCCGCCCACCGCTCTTACTCTAGGGGAATGTGCCGTGGAAGGGCTGGGGGGACGCGTCTGCCCTACCTAGCGAGATCTGTTCCGAGTCAGCGCTCTGGGGGGCTGAACAGCCACCCTGCCACGTTATAGATCGCAGGTGGCACATTCTTCTGTAGTAGTGACAGCGGTGTGGTTGGGTGAGCAGCCCCCCAAAACCCTTCTTCTGCACCGCTGTCTGTTGCACTGGAGTCCACGGCCCCCTCGGGTAATAGCTTGCTATAAATCATCTGCTGTTAGAGCCCATTGAGTTGGAAGAGTAGAGGGAAGAGAGGCTGACCTAAACAGTAATGCCTGTCACTGTGGGTAACTCTGTCGTGGGGGCGGATGGTGCATGAAAAATATGGGATCTTAAGCGTTTTCAGTTGCTCTATCAGTATCGCTTTATGTGACTATGCTGTGGGGTGGTTGTAGGGTGGGCCATTGTGTCCAGGGAGATGTCACAATGATGTCTATTTCTGTAGGCAAGCCTGTTGGATCTGTGAGCATTGAGGGAGAGGGATAGTGGAAGTCAACCATTTGCTCTACCTCTGTGCTGTCTTACTAAAGATGAATGTGCTATAGGATCCTGGGGGGAGGCCTTAACCTGCTATGTTAGCATGAAATCTATTACAATCAGTAACTATGCTGTAGGGGGAAGCATGAGGTATGTGCCCACACTGCCAGAATCATGTATATTAATGTAGTTGTATGTGTCACATGTCTGTGGGTGGAACATAATGCCCAGAGGCAATTCACAAGGGGCAGTAACACTGCACCCAGGACCTGCCAAACCTGCCACTATGATGTCTGATAGTTTAGGCAGAATAGCTGTTGGGGGGGCAGGGGACATGTTGTGCAAAGCTGAAGGAGTGCAGCATGAGTTCACCTAGTGCACTGAGCTAGCAGACAGGAACTTTGGCACTGACGAGTAAGGAGATGTACACCATCAACTTCTGCTAAATCAGAGGTTTCAGTTTTAAAATCTAACGATTCTGGCTATGAAGAGATCTTTCAAAGTGTTAATCAGGAAAATGACATTTGCATTGAGTATACAGATTGAAAATATCAGCCCTTTTGTTGTTGCTCATAGGCTCTGCAAGAGAAAGAAAAGACTTTTTCCAGCAATTTGAGTTTGCTGCTCAAAACGTGAGAGAGATACGTACTTTTTTTCGGAGCTCGAGGGCTGGTCCTTGAAAATTAAGGCCATATACTGTTTGTCTACATTGAATTTTCCAGATATGTCAATTTGCGAAAGAAAGAAGGTGTAATATGGCTTTCATACAATAACTAAATTTTTAGTTAGTTCTGTTGCATTCTGCATTACTAAGTCCAGGGCTATACTTCAAATTTAGGTCATCCTAGCTGTGTGTTTTAGAGTTGTGGAAAAAAATCACTCTGCTGACTAGGGATGTGAAAGGTTAACATCACCTTAAGAGGTGATGCTTACCAGTTTTGGTTAACTGGTGGGGTCTGGAGGTGCTCCCTGCCCAATATGGGCAGGGGGCTGCTCCAGCGCTACACCACCAGCCACAGGCAGTGACTGCTCCAGCTGGCCTGAAGCAGCCTCTGCCCAGAGCAGGCCTGAGCAGTCCCTGCCTGCAATGGGGGGGGGGGGAATTCCATCCCAGCAGCAGGCTGGAGCAGCTCCCCTGCCTCCCCCCCCGCCTTCAAATGGTAACTGGTTAAACAATTTAAATGGGATTCTACATCCCTACTGCTGACCTAGCTCCTTGTGTAGATTTAGCTACTCAGGGAGCTGGATTAACTACAGTGATGGGGAAAAAACCTTTCCATCATTGTAGAAAGTGTCTGCATTATGGCAGTACAGATGCAGTGTGGTGGTGCCTATAGTGAGAGAGAGCGCCATGGGGCTTGTCTTCACTTCAAATGTGACAGCACTGCAGCTGCGATGTTTTCTCTGTGGAAGGTGTTCTCCAGTCACATAACTAGCTCAACAGAAGAATTCTTCCTTTGACCTTGTGCTACATCCACCGGGGTCTTAGTCAGCTTAACTATGTTGCTCAGAGATGTGGATTTTTCACAACTTTGAGCAACATAAGAATGGCCATGCTGGCCCTGTACTTCAAAGGGAAGTCTTCAAAAACAGACGGCTA
This sequence comes from Pelochelys cantorii, assembly GCA_032595735.1. Classification (NCBI taxonomy): domain Eukaryota; kingdom Metazoa; phylum Chordata; order Testudines; family Trionychidae; genus Pelochelys; species Pelochelys cantorii. The sequence goes on from CM064354.1 coordinate 3,969,708, forward strand.
TACTTCAAATTTAGGTCATTGAGCCATCCACTCTCAACTTCTGGCAAACAAGGGCTAGAGACATTAAGAGCATGAGGTTTCATCTCTGTCCATCCTGGCTAAAAATAATTGATAGACCTATTGTCCAGGAATTTTTCTAGTTATTTTCTGAACCTTGCTATAGTTTCGGCCTTCTCAGCATCCCCTTACAAAGAGTTTCACTGCATGTTGTGTGAAGAAGTACTTCCTTTTGTCTGGTTTAAACCTGCTGCCTTATTTATTGCTTTGGTTGACTACTAGTTCTTGCTTTATGTGAAGTAACGCTTCCACATTTACCTCTATTATATTCCCTCATAGTCATCTCTTTTCCAGTCTCAGAAGTCTGAAGCTTTTTAATCTCTTCTCGTATGGAAGCTTTTCCATAATCCTAAGAATTTTGTTGCCATCTCTGTACCTTTTCCAATTCCAATATAACTTTTTTGAGAGAGGGTAACCAAATCTGCATGGAGTGTTCAAGATGTGGGCATACTATGGATTTATAGAAAGGCATGATATTTTCTGTCTTAATATCTAATACCCTTTTACTAATGATTTTTAACATTCTATTAACTTTTTTGACTACTGCTGCAAATTGAGTAACTGGGCTGCTTTCATTTTTTAATATAGATCAGCCTATAGAATGAAAAAAATGCTCATGTCACTTTTAACACCTCTGCTTTTTCTGCTATTTGTTTATCTGATCATTTGTGTGTCCAGTTACATATTGTATAGGCACAGTAATTGTTCATGGAAGTTAGATGTTCAGTTGTGCACCAAAATGACTGGAAAGCAAGCTCCTTGTGCCATTTCGACACTTAAGAATTAACTCTCACCACAGTTGAATGGTGGTGACAGTACTTTTCTGAAGTGTTTTTCAGTAAAAGAGGACTGTACAGTAGTTCTGTGTTTGGAAGCGTAAGTTGGAAATTAACTCTTTACCTAAAGCTTCCTTTCTGTAGAAGGTGAATGTGTTTGTGCTGGCTACAGGGGTCAGACAAATGCATTCCACTGTCCAAGATCAGCCTGGGATTGAGTCACATTCACAGGCTGGTTGGAAATTAGGCTTTCCCCTAAGCATGGTTCATGGATGGAATCCCAGCGGTTGCTCATCAGGGTGTGGCTTGTGGTAGAACAGTGACTTCAGAACTAAATTAACAGAGAGCAGCTGTGTCTACTTTTGTAAGAGCACCTTTAAGAGTTTTGTCTAGAAAGGCATTCCCCAAGCAATTCTGTATGTCTTAACTCTGTAACATTCATTTCTTAGTGGGTTTCTTGCTCCCACAGTGTGCCAACCAGTATTCCTGTGAACAAACATAAAAAAACAACCCAATCTGTGGGGATATACTTGATAATATTCTTCTGAGAAATTCCTCTCTAGGCAAAACCTCTGGTAAACCTGAGCTCCCAGAGTGAAGTTCACATGCCACAGGTGAACCATGCTGTTCAGTTATTCCGCCTTAAATAAAGGGGCAAATTGTCCCATATTTTCTGTTTCTCCTCTTCCATTAGTACTGGTGGATCTGTGCTCCACAGCCATCTACCCACCAGCAGTGAGTGGTGAGGTTTCCAATGGCAGCTGGTGGTTGGGCAAAGCTGAAGCATGGAGTGCTGGCCACTCCCCATTCTGGTCTGTGAGTGCAGTCCCTACTGTGTGCTGGCTCTTAGCCAGCAAGCCCCCCTCATCCTTGCCCTATTTCCAGCCAGAACTGGCTGCTTGCTGCTGTGGCTGTTGAGTGCAGACAAGCGGTGGCTGGTTGCCTATCGCCTTTGCTGCCCACCCATTGACCCTTTATATGGTCCACCTCTCACTGCCTTCTCCCTGCTGTGCCCATTCACCCTCTTAGCCCTGCTGCTCCTGCATATCCCCCTCAATGGGCACATGCCACTCTCAGCACTATGCAAAGAACCAGCCTCTAGTTGGATTATTTGGATAATTTTTGCTGTGGGAGTCACTTCATGAACTTTGTTTGGTTCATGGTTGCGGGCCGGTTCTGGCCCCCCAGTAGGGGCTGGGCCTTAGATGGAAGGGGGAGGAGACCACACACCCCGTGTGGGGGAGGAGACTTTGCATGCTCCCTTGTCCCAGGCCATTCGGGATCTGCGGGAGGGGGAGCGTGCAAAGTCATTCCAGGCACCGTACATCCTTGGTAGGGGGAGGGAGCTGCCAGCCACTTTAAACAATGAATGACTTTGCACGCTCCCCTGCCTCCAGGTCTCGATTAGCCTGGGGGCGGCAGGGTGGCCTGGGGGCTGGATCAAACAGCTTGGCGGGACGGATCCAGCGCGCTCCTGCTCAAGACCCTAAGGTCCAGGATGCTGGGAGGAGCCAAACCCTGTATGTGCCAAAATCCTGCACAATGCTGGCACAGGGAAGCATTTCTGCCCCTCAACTAAGCTCTGGAGTGGTCCAGAGGAAACTATTTCCAGCCTGTTCATACCCCAACCCAGCAGGCTCTGCAGTAGCCCTTGTGCGAGGCCCCCCCCCCCCGGTCGTTGTGGGGCGTTGTTACTTCTTTTACTGCTTGCAAAGTGTGTGATGTTTGGGTTTTGACTGATCTGTGCATTTCGTAATTTTCATTTCTCTCTTACGCTTACATTTAATTCTTTGAGTAGTGAGTTCTAAAATGTCCAGCCTGTCATGTCTGGAGTAATTATCCCTGTGGGAATTGCTGCCCCTAGAAGTGGATGGCATGTCCCTGTAGCCCCTGAGAAAGTCAGAGCAGGGGGTCTCCACACACTGTCCTTGCTTGCAGACACCACTCCTGCAGCTCCTATTGATCAATAACAGGGAACCCTGGCCAGTAGAAGCTGTGGGCTCGGTGCCTGTAGATGAGGATTAGCACATGGTGTCATGGTGCCATTGCTGTACATGCCAGCTGCTTTCAGGAGTGGTGCAGGGCCAGGGCAGGAGTGAGCCTGCCTTAACCCCATTGCTCCACCAGCCAGAAGCCGTCTCAGTTAATAGTGCCCAGCCAGAGCCTGCTTCCTGAACCCATCCCAGCCCTGAACCTCCTCCTATACCCAACCTCCTGCCCCAGACGTGAGCCCCCTACACCCAAACTCATTCCTAGGCTTACACCCTGAAGCCCCTCCTGGACCCCAGTCCCCAACCCTGGGCTAAGCCCGGAGCCCTTCCCACACTCTGAATTCTTTGGCCAAAGACCAGAGCCCCAACTCCCTACCCCAGCGTGGTGAAAGTTAGTGAGATTCGATGAGGATGGAGTGAGCAGGGTGAGGCCTCAGAGAAGGGGTGAAGCAGGGGCATGGCCTCAAAGAAGGGGCGGGAAGGAAGTGGGGCAAGGGTATTTGGGTCTGAGGTAGATCTTACATTGCACTTACTTTGAAAAAGTGATCTCATGGTTAAAAAGGTTGGAGACCGCTGCACTAGGATGTAGTGACAGGTATCATCCTTACCAGCTCACTACTGTCAATACCCAAGCCCCTCATGGATTTAAGGACACTTTAGCCCAGGGGTGGCCAACCAGTTAGACACGAAGAGCCAAAAGAGCTGTGGATAGTGGTGCAAAGAGCCACACATCCGTCCCCCAGAGCCAGACACCCCCCAACGCAATGCCCTCCCCCAGATCCCCTCAGCTCCCCCTACTCTAATCCAATGCCCTCCCCCAGAGCCAGGCACCCCCAGGTCCCTCCCATTCTAACCCAGTGCCTGGGTCTCACTGGAGCTGCCACTGCCACAGCCACACACTTCTCCCTGCAGGAACTGGGGCGTGCACACAAAGCGGGCATGCGGCTCCAAACGAGTCGTAACCCTGAGAGCTGCATTTCTGTGAGCAAAGGGCTGCATGTGGCTCAAGAGCCACAGGTTGGCCACCACTGCTTTAGCCTATGAACATTTCCCTTCTGCTTAGTATATTGGTGCCTACTACATGTCAAGCTCCTACAGTCACATTATCTTATGTTAAGAAACTAATGCGCATCAGTCTTGCCAGTAGCTCCATACAGTGGGTGCTCCCTGCTCCTCAGCAGTCAGAGTGACCAATTACCCTCTGCGTGTTGGTTGGTGACCACGGGGGGGGGGGAGTTAACTACTGAACTGAGCTACTAATGATGTGCAGAGTGGTGTACAGTTAGTAGAGGGAGCATTAGTAGAGTCCTCCAAATCTGCGGCTATCTGCGAATAGGGGTCACCTGGCACTCACTGCAACTTGTGAATTGTCTTATAAATATGCCTTTGGCAGTGGGGTGTGTTGGGAGGGAAAGATACGGGGGAGTATTGAGCAGCCTTTTTAGCTAGCAAGGGTAATGCTTACTACTAGGGATGAATGTGCCAGGGAGATGGCACAAGAGCATACGCCTGTTATAGTGAGCTGAGAGCTCAGAACATAGACATACAGCTGCTGCAAGAGATAATGACTTAAACTGTAAATACTAAAGAACTTGAATGCACAGTCTGAGGCTGACAAGTTGTAATACAACAAGTGCAAAGGGAGGAAAGAAACATTTTATGTATTGTAACAAATGCAGTGCAGAAATTCTTTTCTGCCTTTCTGATGGCAAGGGACGGTGTGGCTAGCTGGTCGTCAGGTTCCTGTCTCTGATTTCCTCAGAAACCAGGCAAGATCTGTTCTCTCTTTGTCCATTACATTTCAATCAAGTTCTGCGAATCTCTGGTTAGTACTATGTGTGCTTAATGGGAAAGGAAAAGGGGAGGAAGCTTGATTAATAGGGGAGGTGGAAGGGAATGGGAATGAACTTGAGCTTGCAGTCAGTTCTCAAGAATGTAATGAGAATGCAACAAAGGGTGAGCTGCACATATAGAGCAGACACCTGGCAGTTGCTGACCAATGAATAGGCTGTGATGCATTCATTGTAATCTGCACCCAGAAAGTTTGTGAATAGCAAATGAGATTTTTTCTGGAAAAATACTGCTCTTTTTGTTAGTGCTGAGACAAGCCATGGAAGTAGATAATGTGATATACCTTTTGATGGACAAGCATAAAAATTATTTGTCTCTTTGGAGTTCCTTTCTTTTTAATAGTTGGCAAAGGGCAGAGAAGCCCCACCTACAAATTAATATTCACATTATTATAGCAGATTATTTGCTGAAGCTGTAAGTTTTCAGGAAGAGAGTTTTCAAAGCCTCTAAAATTGTATATCAAAATTATGTATAATTGTCCCTTTGGGATGCTTGAAATTCATTTGGTTTCAAAAACATTAATGCTTAGAGAATTTTGACATTTTTTTGGTAAACTGCAAAGGGAGAGGGGAAACTATGCCTTTTTTGGCTGTTTTGTATTGATGCTTCCTAAGACATGTGAGAGTTTTGTTCTATAGATTCCATAAACACAGAATTACTACTCCTGCATTTCATGCCTCCAGAGCAAATCAAGTAGAAAACCTATTGCTTGGTGGTTTTTTTGACCCTCTGAGGTACCTGTAGGCTGTCTCAAGGGCTCTGTGTTCTACTGAGCATGCTCTAGCTACAAGATTCTCTGAGGCCCCAAAACACTCCTCCAATTCCTCTGATAGTGATTAGTTAATGAGCTTCTCATTGGCTTCTGACTGTTACAGAGCTGGCGCTGATCTTTCACTACTCTTCAAGCAAGACTCTAGGTACAGTATCATTTTTTGTTTGTTTTCAAAGCATGTAGTCAGAATAAAATAGATTTTTTTTCCCCCAGCACTTAGATGCCTTTTTCTTAGCACTTTGGTCCAAGCCTGGTGTTTTCACCCTTGTGGATTTGGCAGAGATGCATCTTCAGAACTGTTTTAGGATGCTTTTGTAAGCTACTTTCTCTTGTGAGTAGAGATTGTTTCACTCTTCAGGTTTCTACCTAGAATGAGTTGGAGCTGGTTCTAGGGATTGGGACTGCACATTGTTCAATACATCTGGTGCAGACTTGATTCTTTGGAGTCCCAGCTAGTCCAAATACTACATGCACTTAGTCACCTCTCTGGCTATCTTTGGTATTTTTGTTCCTCTCATGTCTCAGATCTCGCTAGTAGTTGCTTCTGATGGATTACACCAAAATGAGGCTCTCATCTTTCATGAAATGGCAGGTTCCAGCACAGGCTGCTGCTAGTTAGTGCCCCCAGCTAAAAGTGTAGAATAGACTTTTGAGCTCTATTAAAGTCTAGTTTCAAACAGTACAAGGTCTCTAGTGCTAGGATCTGTTATGGATCACCCCTTTTGAAGATGAGAAGATTACTCTTTCAGACCTACTCAACCTTTATTCTCATGCATGTTGGGATAAAAAAAAATATCTGAAGGTGCTTCCAGAGAGGTCAGTGTACCTACAAGCAAGGCCACTGGATCTGAGTCTTTTGGTTCAAACTGGTCATTCAGTAATGCTTGTGATGTCTTTGGCTTGTGAACACTTCTCCCTATTGCTGTGACCATTGAAAAAAAGCAGGGAGTTATGTTGAATCTTCCATCTTTATTTTGAAGGTTGTTAGGCAGGAAAAAAGGCAAGCTTATTTTCAATCCCTATCAGTTAGACTCTAAAGGTCATAAGAGACATGCATAGGGAGAGGAATTTAGGGTGGCTGAAATTAGATTTTATGAGGATATTTCACTTAAATTTTTGCCTGTGCCTTATATCAGAAGGGATGTTTGGTATTTTGATATGGTCTCTACTGTTCTCTCGCTTTGCATCTCACAACTGAGAGCTTTTGGATCCATGGGGGAATGACTCTGCTTTCCCTCTCAGAGATTCTTCACAGGCTGAGAGTTTTCTGTTTTTGACTTCACTGATGATGACAAAGACTCTGTTCCAAGAGTCTTTGGGATCAGCCTTGTTGCATCTGGATTTGGACAAAGGACTTACTGTATTCTCATCTTCATGAGTCTTTTGGGAGACTTTTCTAGACTGGCCATATTTGGCTTTCCCACTCATGTTGGCCCTAGCTCTCCAGAGTTTTCAGAGTAAATCTGTTTATCCCATCTGGTTCTCTGTAGCTCTGTGGGATCTCTTTCACTCATTGCCTTTTCTGGAGTCTCTGGGCTTTGACTAGTTGGTCTGTTGCTGCTTCTCCCAATCGTCGTGTGACTGAGGTTCTTTGTTTAAGTTTATTTCTTCAGATCGTCTCCTTGAAAAGGTGCAAGGGAGCTAATTTTTCCACCAAGAAGAGATTTTTCTGCTTTGGTTGCCCTGAAAGAAGATCCTGGAGAGGATGATACTAATATAGAAGTTGTCTTTCCAATGGGACGATGATTCTGCTTAGAGATCACTTCATTCCTGCATTACTAGATGCCTGTATCATTTATCCTGATAAATATAGATTTTCACGAGGGGCTTCGCCATTTGTTAGAAACCTCAGAGATCCCAAATTCTGTTCATTAAGATCTCAAATTATCAGAAAAAAGTAAGCCTTATTGGTAGCTTAACAGTTGAGAAAAAAGTAATAATGTTCAAGTGGTTTTAAAAAAACCCTTAAGATTTGTAATTTAGACCACCTTCTGTTTCTCCTAGGGTTAGAAAAACAGTTAGCTTGCTTTGTGTCTCAAGTGGATATATGAATCTTTGCAGCCTCCTTTACTGGACTCTTCGTTTCTGTAGCATCCAACAGGTCTAAATCAGGCAGATCATCTAACTCCTCTTCTAAATAAAAGGATTCTTAATTTTTCATGAAATGAAGCTGTTAGAAATTGTCATCTGAAATTTTAGCATGTAAAGCAGGGGTGGGGAACCTTTTTTGGGTCTGGAGCCACTGACTCCCAGAAAAATCACTCGGGCCACACACAAATGAGAAGCAAAACAAAAAAACCTCAGGACTCCAGGGTTCCCCTAGCATTTCATCTCAGGGGGTGGAGGGGAGGGAACCAAGGCTCAGGGTTTACCCCTTAGGCTTGAATTAACTGGTGGCCGAGGGCTAATAGATTTTGTAAGGTCTGGTGCGTGGGAGGGGGCTGCTGGGGAGCAGGGTTGGGCTGCAGGGTCTGGGCAGGAGGGAGGGTGTAGGAGCAGGGTGGGAGTGTCTTGGTGGGAGCAGGGGTACAGAAGGGGATGGGGGATTGAAGTACCTACCTGGCACAGCTCCTGGGGAGGCAGAGATGGCTCTGCTCTCTGCTTCCCTTCCACTTGTACATATGGCCCCCTGCCTCTTCGATTGGCCGCGATTCCCAGCCAGTCAAAGTGATGGGGGTGAAACCTGCAAGCCAGTACAGAGCCATTCCCCTAGCCAAGGGAAGAGGGAACACTAGAACTGGAAGGAACCTTGAGAGGTCATCAAGTCCAGTCCCCTGCCCTCATGGCAGAACCAAGGACCACCTAGACCTGTGGTCACCAACCTGTCAATTGTGATCGACTGGTCGATCGGGAGGGCTCGACCAGTCGATCACGAGGTGTTCGGGGGCCCTCCCCCAATTCCCTCCGCCCCCAAGAAGCCCCACTACCTACCTCCGAAAATGGAGATCATGCTGGCTTCCCGCGGGGTGGAGGGAAGTCGGGCAGCTGCGTGCCACTTCCGGGGTTTCCGGAAGTGCGTTGCCTGCTCCCCTCCTCCAGGTCTATGGCGCGCTGGGAGGAGGTAGGTGTCCCGGAGGAAGGCGCGTACTGGGGCTTCAGGGAGGGAGGCGCACACCAGGGCTCCCCTCCTCTGCGGGGGAGGAGGTAGGAGTCCCGAGGGCAAGCACGTGCCGGGGACGGGGGGAGGAGTCCCGGGGGGAAGCGCGCACTATGGCTTCCGTCCTGGGGTGGGGAGGCATGCACTGGGGCTCCCCTCCTCTGCGGGGGAGACGGTAGGAGTCCGGAGGGGAAGCGCACGCCGGGGAGGAGTCCCGGGGGGAAGCGTGCACTAGGGTTTTCCTCCTGCAGGGGGGAAGGGAGGCGTGCACCGGGGCTCCCCTCCTCTGCGGGGCAGGAGGTAGGAGTTCCGGGGGGAAGCACGTGCCGGGGAGGGGGGAGGAGTCCCAGGGGGAAATGCGTGCCGGGGCTTTCCTCCTTTGCGGGGGAGGAATCCGGAGAGGAGGCTCTTGCCAGAGCTTCCCTCCTCGAGAGGTGGGGAGGCCAGTGCTGAGGATTCCCTGCCCCAGCCAACACCCGGCACTCTGCTCCCACTGGCACTCTGCTCCCACTGGCACCGTGTCCCCTGCCGGCACCCTGTCCTCTGCCCCAGGCACTTGCTCTGGAACCCACTGGCCCTCTGTCCCTTGCCCCAGCACCCATTGGCACCCTGCCCCAGCACCCTGTCCCCTGCCCTGGCACCCAGTCTCCTGCCCCAGCACCTACAAGCACCCTGTCCCCTGCCCCAGCACCAGCACCCACTGGCACCCTGTCCCAGTACCCCCTGGCACCCTTCCCCAATACCATGTCCCCTTCTCCCACCCGCACAGTTGTGGCCACATTAGTGAGGCTGGGGGGGGGGGGAGGTTTGGAGGAGTTTTTATTTTGCATCTCACTTGTGTGGCCCCAACTGACTTTTCTGTGGGTCAGTGACCCTTGACTCAAAACAGGTTCCCTGCCCTTCTCATAAATAAAGACAACGCAGAAACTTTTTGTGTTTGACATAGGCTTCATTTTTAAATAAAATACTGGCCAACAAACCCCAAATTGGGGCCAAACCCCCATCTGCCCACAGCATCATAACACTCCTGCCCTCCCCCTTTCCCCCAGACCTTTGATCTGAACCTATCATACACTGGAACCCCTTGCCCCTAGCCCCTCACATACCCTGACTCAAATTCCTGCACCCTCATATCCATAAGCCGTACCCTAACCCTATATCTGACTCCAACACTGCCTGGCCTGAAGCCCCCTCCCCCACCCAGCGTCCCCTTCTCCACCTCCTCCTGCATCCAGATTTCCTCCCAGAGCTTGCATCTCTCACCCCTTCCCACACCCAAATCCCTCATTCCCACCCCAGAGCCTACACATCCTGCCTCAACCCAGCAAGGGTAAGGCTAGACTGCAGGAGTTTTTCAGAATTCCGGAGATATCCCAGAAAAACTCTTCTGCATCCAGGGACGTGTTCGTTCTTCCGCTTTTTTTAGTGGAAGAGCAAACGTGCTCTTTCGGTAACCCCTAGATTCCTCTTTCCACGAGGAATAAGGGGGCTTCCAAAAGAAGGGGTTTTTCTGACATTTGGTCCAGTCTAGACAGGCCAAATGTTGGAAAAACCTCTTCCTACAGAAGAATTGGGCAAAAAAAAGCAGCAGTATAAGGGTTGGGGATAGCAAGTGATGGAGAGGAGGAGAATAGAGAGGAAGGGGCGGGGTGGTAGATCTTGGCTTGTTCTGTCATTTAAAAAGTGATCTTGGGTGTAAAAAGGTTGGAGACCACTGACCTAGACCATCCCTGATAGATGTCTATCCAACCTGCTCTTAAATAGGCAATTTATTCCAGTGTTTAACCACCCTGACAATTAGGCAGTTCCATAACTTCCACTGAAATCTGTTCTGCAAACTCCATCTCAGATTTCAGTGTAAGTGGAATTTTTCCAGGAATAAGAGAAGAATATGAAGAGCTTTCAGTCACTAAAGGTTTGGTCCATAGTAGATCCAAGGGTTAGTATACTGCCAGGCTAGTGAAAGGAGGTAAGCTTGATATCTGGATAATATGACTGAGATTTGTTTCTAGCACCACAGGTCTCTTTTTTTTTTTTTTTTTTTTTTTCCCCCCCCCCATTGTGTATTAAAAAGTTACCTGGCCTTTTTAAGTTAGCATATTAGTTTCGTTGCACTGAGTGAGGGATGTGGGATTTGGGTGTGAATAGGTACATAAATGTGCTGAAGACGTAAATTACCCCCGTAGTATGCAGTTGGTGACTTCATGTGTGGTATTGTCCTCCACTTGGCTAGAGCAGAAACTGAAGTTTTAATTGCTACTGGTAACAAAGATGCTGGGAAATAAACGAGAGACTACTGATGAGTTGTTTGTATTTTTGTAATGGACAGTACCTTTTTCAAAACTGCTTCTGCCTCACAATTTCACAGTGACATAGCTCTTGAGTTCAGTAGAGGTATACTTCTGATTTACACCATTGTAATTGAGGAGAATTCTGCCCATTATTTAGTAACTCTTTATTACCATGTTTGTTTTATATAAATAATAAGAAAGTAGTTGGGCCAAGTATCGCAGAGCTGCCTGGCTGTTCTCCATCACATTAAATCAAACATTTAAAAGTGCATCTTTAATGCAGTGTCTTTCAGAGTTTAGATTTGTTCTGTTAATGAAAACAAAAGGTGTTACTTTCTCTCTTTACAGGTTGTCAGCTATTTATTTTCTTCCTTCCTCACTATTCTGTAATACTTTATTGTGGAAGCAAGTAATCACACTGAAATCAGAATTTTAATAAGAAACTGTTTGTTACAAAGAGGAAGAGTGATGTGAAGCTCATGCTGCAGTTCTAACATAAGTCTCATGAGAACTGAGGCTTTGAAGCTTGCACATGAGCCAGTGGGTAATCACAGAAGAGAACCCAGGAGGTCATCAAGGCCAAGCCCAACAAAATCATCCCAGCCAGGGCTTTGTCAAGCCGGGACTTAAAAACCTCTAGGGATGGATATTCCACCACCTCCCTAGGTAACCCATCCCAGTGCTTCCCCCCCTCCTAGGGAAATAGTTTTTCCTAATATCTAATCTAGACCTTCCCCACTGCAACTTGAGACCATTGCTCCTTGTTCTGCCATCTGCCACCACTGAGAATAGCCCTTCTCCATCCTCTTTGGAACCCCCCTCAGGTAGTTGAAGGCTATCAAATTCCCCTTCACTCCTCTCTTCTGCAGACTAAACAAGCCCAAATCCCTCAGCACCTCCTCATAAGTCACATGCTCCAGCCTCCTAAATCATTTTCTTGCTCTCTGCTGGACTCTCTCCAATGCATCCACATCCTTTCTGTAATGGGGGCCCCGGAATTGAATGCAGTACTCTAGATGTGGGTTCACCAGTGCTGAATAAAGGGGAATAATCACTTCCCTAGATCTGCTGGCAGTGCTCCTCCTAATGCACCCCAATATGCCATGAGCTTTCTTGGCTACAAGGCACACTGTTGACTCTTGTCCAGCTTTTTCATCCATTGTAATGCCCAGGTCCTTTTCAGCTGAACTGCTGCTTAGCCATTTGGTCCCTGTAACAGTGCTTGGGATTCTTCCATCCCAAGTGCAGGACTCTGCACTTTCCTTGTTGAACCTCATGAGATTTCTTTTGGCCCAATCTTCCAATTTGTCCTGGTCACTCTAGATCCTATCCCTACCCTCCAGCATATCTACTAGGGATGTGAACAACTAGTCACTCTTCCCCTTCCCCCCCCCCCTTGCTGCCTCTGTCAGAAAGAGGCAGCAAGTGGGAGGGAGGAGGGGGGTCCTTCAAAACGGCAGCGCCACATGGAGCCTGGGGCCAGACCCCAGACTCCATGCTGCACTGCCATTTGGAAACGCCATGTGTCCCCAGGCTGCGTACAGCATTTCAAAGTGGCAGCACTGCATGGAACCCGGGATCAGCTGGGGACTCCCCCTCTGACTCTGGGCTCCATGCGGCGCTGCTGCTTTGAAATGCTGCAAGGAGCTTGATGCTGGGCTTCCCACGGCGTGTCAAAGCAACAGTGCCGCATGGAGCCCAGGGTCAGCGGGGGAGTCTCCAGCTGACCCCAGGCTCCACATGGTGCTTTCGCCTTTGAAGTGTTGCTGTTGCTATTAGGCGCCCTATTGACTAATTGAATAGTCAGTGCAAAATGCACTGACTATTCAATTAGTCAAGTATTCAGTATTTATCCCTGGTATCTACCTCTCCTCCTAGCTTAGGATCATCTTTGAACTTGCTGAGGGTGCAATCCATCGCCTCATCCAGGTCATTAATAAAGATGAAGAATAAAACCAGCCCCAGAACCGACCCTGGGGCCACTCTGCTTTATACCAACCACCGACTAGACATGAAGCCATTGATCGCTATCCATTGAGCCCAACTATCTAGCCAACTTTCTATCCACCTTACAGTGCATTTATCCAATCCATACTATTTAACTTACTGTAAGAATACTGTGGGAGACTATCAAAAGCTTTACTAAAGTCAAGGTACATCACATTTCCCCCCCCCCCCTTCCCCATATCCACAGAGCCAGTTACCTTGTAGAAGGCAATCAGGTTGGTCAGCTTTGGTGAATCCATGTTGACTCTTCCTGATCACTTTCCACTCCTCCAAGTGCTTCACAATGGATTCCTTGAGGATCCCCTTCATGATTTTTTGGGAACTAAGGTGAGGCTGACCAGTCTGTACATTCCCAGATTGTCCTGTGCTACTTTTACATTTTTCCAATCATCCGCGATCACTTATCCATCACCATGAGTTTTCAGAGATAATGGCCAATGGCTCTTCAGTCACATCAGGCAACTCCCTCAGCATCCTTGGATGCACTAGATTCAGCCCCATGGATTTGTGTATGTCCAACTTTCCTAAATAGTTCTTAACCTGTTCCTTCTCCACTGAGGCCTACTTACCTCCTTCTCATACTGTGCTGCCCAGTGCAGCAGTCTGGGGGCTGACCTTGTCTGTGAAAACAGAGGCCAAAAGCATTGTGTACTTCCAACTTTTCCCACATCATCTATCACTGTGTTACCTCCCCCATTCAGTAAGGGTCCCACACCTTCTCTAAGCACCTAGTTATTGCTAACATGCCTGTAATGTGTTGGAAGCAGAATGTTCAGGATCAAGTTCAGGGCTGGTGTAATTTGGCTGCCTCCCTTATAAACCTGAACTGAATTTGGCTTTTGATGTGTAGAACAGGAGAATGTGTTCTTCCCCTCTCCCCTAGTCACTGCAGGAGAGTGAAGGGGAGCCTAGTAGTCCATATCCACACACATCCATATAGAGTGAATGAGTGAGAAGGATGGTGGGGGGTTTACTCTTGATTGCCCAGTGTTTTCTTCCTGCCACAGAGAGGGTAGCGCTTTTTTTTTTTTTTTTTATGAAACAAACATTCAGCTCAACCAGAGCCCAGGAAGTTTAATTTTTCTCTCTTTTCCCTCTATTTTTCTAGCCCAAGTGGGAAGAAGTTCCGAAGCAAGCCTCAACTGGCCCGTTACCTGGGGAGCTCCATGGACTTGAGCTCTTTTGACTTTCGCACAGGCAAAATGCTGATGAGTAAGATGAATAAGAACAGACAGAGGATGCGCTATGACTGTTCTAACCAAGCCAAAGTAAGAATAACTTACAGTGGAAGGCCTGGGGTTTTGCTATATTGCTGTTGGTAAAGATACTGTTTTGCAAATATCATGCACAGATTTAGCCTTTGAATTAATGTTTGTATGTGGAAGTTGTGTGAGACCAAAGTCATGATATCTGGGTCCTAGGCCTACTTGTAGGTAGATCTGGTCTAACCAAAACTGATAAATGTTTTCATCAATAAGAGTGTTGAGTTTAACTTTGCTGTAGGAAAAATGTGGGTTTTTCTCCCTTTTGTTTTGCATCTTTAGGGTAAACCTGACTTAAACACTGCACTCCCAGTCAGACAGACAGCCTCAATTTTCAAGCAGCCTGTCACTAAGATCACAAACCATCCTAGCAACAAAGTGAAGAGTGATCCTCAGAAAGCTGTGGACCAGCCCCGCCAGGTGAGGTTTGCAGTCTTCCTTCTGTATAACAGTGGGTACATGTACACTAGCACCTTGTTGCATTTGATCAGTGTCATGGAACCTGTTACAAATTGATTATCTCCTAACCAGTGTTCCCTGTAAGCTGTGCACTTCTGCAGATTCACAGGAGAGATTCCAGTGCTGCCTAGCTGATTAGCAGAGCGCCCACAGCTAGGTTTGTGTTTCTCCTGGTGGTGCACATTTCATATGCCTTTGTGTACATAACATTCTGCACATAGATGGAGAAGATTAGAGGGAACATTGTTCCTAATCCCGTTCAAAACATTTAATTATGTAGTGTAGGCATGTCTTTTATAAATAGGCTGCAGCCTCCATCAGAATAAGTGTTTCACTATGCTGGTTAAAGTGGTCTGATGATCTGCTTTACACACTGAGTGTTCATAACCAGTTTTATGGACAAACTGTGTTGTAAATAGATTCCCTGTTGTGTGTATTATAGTATAGATAAGGCCAAATTTTTTTGAAGGTTCACACTGTTCTAGTACAGGCCACCATCTGGTCTCCATTTCACATAACAGAGATTGCAGTTTACCTTTCTCCTCCCAAGCCTCTCCTAGCGACCTTAATGTTTTCACCTGGTCCCCTAAAGTTAGAAATTGTCATCTCCTAGAATACTTGTTCATCATGTGAATGTCAGTATTAGCAGTTACATTCAAGTTGTAATTTCGCTTACAATACTGACTATTTACAAATTAGTGGAGACTAGGGATGTTAACTATCTGATACAGAGGCAGCAAAGGGACAGACGAAGCAGTTCAGCAGAGCTTGTGCTCTTGAGGACCTGGCTTTTAAGCCAGCTCCCCCTGAGCATTAGCTCTCGCCTGCTCTCCCTACCCTGCTGCCTCTATCTGGTTTTATAATAGCATTGTCCAGAAGACACACAAGGTGGTTTTGAGGCTTTTCTTGCATTTCTCCAATTTACTTTCTTTTACCCTTCTAAACATTGAGGGTGCTGGTGCAAGCTGATTATCACTGTGGATCTTTTTGTTCACTTTTTACTTTATTAATCTCTAGATTCTGCTCTATTGCATGTTCAACAATCCTTGCTACTGCTAGATTAAAGTTTCCTAATGTTTTACCTGTGGCATTTTCTCCATTCTAGTTTTGTTCAGACTTACCCCTACTCTTCCTTCTAATTTTGGAAATAATGCCCAGGCCTCTTAAGTATCTGGCTTTATAACTCTTGGACTTGAAAATTGTGGGCTTAGAAATTACCTCCTGAGGTTTGGAAGTTAAATTTCCTAGTCTGCCACTTAGAAGCTGAGAGCATTATTGTGAAAGGCCCACAAGAAGTAATTTAGATTGTCACAGTTTGGGTCTTCTGGTGGTATGAGGTGAGCCGGGAGACTTGTGTATTTGTGTGGTTCTTGGCTGGCCTAGAAGAAATTGCTTTTTGGTGCAGAAAAGCTAGTATTGTTGTCAGGCAAATTGATATAGTCCTGTAGCAGTCCACTGATTGGTCTCTGGATTGTGATTTGAACATGGACCCAGCTATAATATTGCCGCCTCTTATCAAATATATTAGGCGATGCCTTCTCTAAATGAAAAGCTTCATATCTGTTGATTAAAGTACTGCATTGATTTTATTTCGTCTTTACCTTGGCTATGACTTGAATTGCTCTACCGTCTTTCTTGAAAAGTAACTCTGAAGCAAAGTCGTGGAACAATTCTTTGGAAGCTACCATAGAGCAGATTGGTGGGTCAGCCAAAAAGAATACTTACCAAAACTACTGCCTCATACCATTTACACTAACCTAGTGGTGCAGAAGAAAAGTTTGGAAATTCCAGAATGAAGGCAAGGAGGCAATTTTTTTAAAACCAATAAATCAATAGAGACACATTGTGGTGATTCTTCCAATCTTGGAGCTGCTTTGTTGATTGACTGATGGAAATGCAAGCTATACCCTTTCTGTAGACACATCTGAGCTTCTCTTACAGTAATGCCAGATATATCAGCTCCAGTTCTCAACTCTATAGAGTTCCATGGCAGGCAGGTGCTTTGCTGTGTTTCTGTGTTGTTTTGCATGAGTGAATTAATGCTTTCTTTGTTAGCTCTTCTGGGAAAAGAAACTAAGCGGACTGAATGCCTTTGACATTGCAGAAGAATTGGTGAAAACAATGGACCTTCCAAAGGGTTTACAAGGTAATTAGACCATTCTTCTAACTGTAGGCCTGGCACTGTTGTAATAGCTATGTGTTTTGAAGGTACTATGGGCTTAACCACTTCCTGTCAGGTGTTTAGCACTTTGTGGCAGGAGGAACTTCAGAAGGAATTGGCTGTTATTGAGGTCAGTCTAAAATTCAGTGTACTTAGCCCTGAGGGATCTCGAGGGACAGTAGGAGAAAGTGGCATGTCATTCAACTTGTACTCAGTTAAGGAGCTCTTTTGACAGATCCTGAAGGAAGTTTCAGCCAGCCATCCTCATGTGGGAGGATAGCTGTGATAGACTGAAAGTCCTCGAGATTTAAACTGAGAAAAAGAAGTAAATAAGTGTATCATTTTAAAATATAAAGGAATTGCTATGCCTTTATATTAGCCAGGGTCTCTTTAATGTATATTGTACAGAAAAATGTGCTGACTTTTAAAATATAAAGTTCTTCCACTTATAAAATAGAGAATGTGGCAGCCTGTATTGTTTTGGGTTATTTCTGTTAAATTGGTGGAAATTACAGAATTTTTCTCTTTAGGGGTTGGACCTGGTTGCACAGATGAAACCCTTCTGTCTGCTATAGCTAGTGCCCTGCACACTAGCACTATGCCCATCACTGGACAGCTCTCTGCAGCTGTGGAGAAGAACCCTGGAGTTTGGCTAAATACCTCACAGCCACTCTGCAAAGCATTTATGGTGACGGATGAAGACATTAGGTATTAACCAGAAATGTCACTGGGTTTTTTAATGGAATGTTTTATAGGGGTAAAACTGCTAATCCCCTTTTTATCAAAGCTCAGCTTATACCTGATAAATGAATATGGTTCAGTGGGTTTATTTGGTTGCTTTAAATTAGTGTGTCAAATTGTTATTAACTTGATTTAATTAGAAATGAAAGAAAAGAATGTTAGCTCTGACTGTTGTTTGGACTTGGATAATTTTTCCTCTTGAATCTTTTGGGGAAAGAAATATTCTGACACTCTGGTAGAGGACAACACTGCACACTTCTGCTTTTCTCTAGGCATCTACCACTTCTAATTGCCAGAGAACTATCATCTTCCATTTTTTATACGAGTTTACATTTCAAAACCATATTCATTAAGCACAGACTGTGTTTGCAGAAAGAGCAAAACTGGCCAAAGCACTGTCACCGGTGGCAAGAAGGGATTGAGGGTGGAGGGAGTGAGCAGCACACTTTTCCCTAGCGCTATGATCTTGTGCATGCTTCTAGAGCCAACATAACCTTCATTGATGCTCTTCTGTGGTCCATGTTGAATTCTTCTCAGCATCCATCTCATTCAGTGTGGTACTGCTTGGGAATTTCCTGACACAGAACATCCACAGGACAATAACTCAAAGGAGAGTTTACTCATCTTTATACAGTAAATGGAATTTTTTGTTCCTATGGATGCTCTGCTGTCTGACATCCTTTCCCTCTGCTCCAAAATCATTCTCTCTCAACTTCATGGTTGAGAAGGAACGGGAGCAGCAACATGTCCAACCTTCCCTATATACCCTTCTGCTGGAAGACAAGGATGTATAGGGATAGTCATGCACCTACAGATACTACTGACAATCTCCAGTCAAGATCACACAGGTGCATGCACATTCTGATATGGAGCACTCATAGGAACAAAATATCTCCAAATTCTCCAGTTGCTGTATAAGATAAGTTAACCTCTTCTGTCTACATTGTAGGCATTGGTTTTGTTATAGCTCCTTGTTGCAAGTTTGCAATCCTTTTTTCCTTTTGGAGACATGTCTCAAAATTCTTACTCTCAAAGAGGTGAGACTGCTGCATAGAGTGGTATCTGCAGAAAAGAGAATATTACTTGCCTTGGATTTCTGCTTCATTGAGGATATTGTATAGGATTCTCAATCGCCTTACTATCTCAACAGAGTTTGGAGGTTACTTTTCTTTTGAGTTGCCTTTCTTCGGAGTGCCCTTTTGATTTGGTATTTTCTTGCTCATTCCAGCAAGTAGACTGGATCATTCTGAAGGCAGCATTTGTAGTCGGGAGGGCTAGAGCATGCTGAGTAGTAAGGGCCGATTTGTACTATTTTAATGCCTTGGAGTAGAAAATCTTCAATAGTGAAGTTCTGACAGGTTCAGGTTAAAAGACTAAGAACCAGGAGTGAAAGATTCTATGAGACCATTATAGAAAAAGAATCGTGAGACAACTATTTATCTTTCACCTGGCAGCCTTGTACAGTGACAGATATAGTTTAAATGAATGAAATATAATTCTTCCCCACAACTCAAGCTTCTGACCTTGCTTGCTTCAGAGTCTGACCAGTATGTCTGACTGGTCTCTAGTTTCCTTATAACTTGCACTGAAATGCAGAAGAAATAGGTTTGTCTTCCCCGTGGGTGCATCTACATTGTACCCTAAACTCGAAATAAGATACGCAAATTGCATATCTTATTTCAATCAAATTTCAAAATAGGCTATTTTGAAATTTGGTGTGTCAAATTTCCATTCTTACACCATTCCTACCCATTCTGGCTAATCTATTCTCCATGAATTTATCTAGTTCTTTTTTGAACCCTGTTAAAGTCCTGGTCTTCCCAACATCCTCTGGCAAGGAGTTCCACAGGTTGATTGCGCGCTGAGTGAAGAAAAACTTCCTTTTCTTTGTTTTAAACCTGCTGCTTATTAATTTCATTTGGTGACCCCTAGTTCTTTTATCGTGGGAATAAGTAAATAACTTTTTCTTATTCACTTTTTCCATACCAGTCATGATTTTATAGACCTCTACCATATCCTTCCCCTTAGTCTCCTCTTTTCTAAGCTGAAAAGTCCAAGTCTTTTTAATCTCTCTTCATATGGGACCCATTCCAAACCCCTAATCATTTTTGTTGCCCTTTTCAGAACCTTTTCCAATGCCAATATATCTTTTTTGAGATGAGGCTAACACATCTGTACACAGTATTCAAGATGTGGGAGTACCATGGTTTTATATAGAGGCAATAAAATATTTTCAGTCTTATTCTCTATCCCTTTTTTAATGACTCCTAACATTCTACCGTAAAATCTTGAGTATAATGCGCATCTGCCTTTTAAAGGTCAGAATTCTTGAATAAACTAAACTCTTATCTATAATGCGCACTTCCATTATACTCGAGATTTTAGTATGCATAGGAAGGAAGGGGCTCGTGCCTGCCTCCGGGTCCCCCTGCCCAGCTGAGCTCACGCCTGCTGCAGGGTCCCCCTGCCCAGCTGAGCTCACGCCTGCTGGGGGAGCCTCCCCCGCCCAGCTGCCAGCGCGCCAAGGTCGCGTCTGCCGGCCCCCTGCCCAGCCCATCCCAGCCCGTGCCTTCCCCCTGGCCCCCCGCCCAGCTCATGCCTGCCAAGGGTGAGTTTAAAACTAAAAAAAATAAATAAATAAAAAAATAAACAAAAACCTTCTATAGATAATGCGCACCCCGACTTGGATGGTAAAAAAAACCGGGAAAAAAGTGCATATTATACTCGAGATTTTATGGTATTTGCTTTTTTGACTGTCGCTGCACACTGAGTGGATATTTTCAGAAAACTATCCACAGTAAATATCCACAGTGACTCCAAGATCTTTCTCTTGAGTAGTTGTAGCCAAATTAGTCCCCATCATATTGTGTGTGTGTGTGTATATATAGTTGGGATTTTTTTCCAATGTGCATTGCTTTATATTTATCAACATTAAATTTCATTTGCCATTTAGTTGCCCAATCACTTAGTTTGGTGAGATCTTTTTGAAGCTCTTCAGTCTGCTTCCAAACTTTGACTTGAAGTGCAGCTGCCAAGTGACTATGCCAGGGGTGTGCAGACCTTTTGGCCTGAGGCCATATCATGTACTGAAATTGTAGGGAAGGCTGGAGGAGGCTGTGCTTCCCCAGACAGCCAGGCATGGCTCGGCACCCATCCCATCCAACCCTTCTGCTCTCCACCCCCATCTACCTTCCTTTCCCTCCCCCCCCCCCCCGCTACCCCCTGACCACCCTCCTCCCCATGCCACTCAGAGTACTGGGGTTCATGGTGCAGCAACTGTGCCACCCAGGTGCTGGGGGAGCTGAGGCTGCAGGGAGGGAGGCGGGATGCAAGGGGGAGGGGCTGGATAGGGGCTTTTCAGGAGTTGGGCTGACTCCTACCATTCAAGGCTGTCCCAACCCTGCTCCCAGGGACCAGACTGAAAGGTCTGATGGACTGGTGGTTTGTCATCCCCTCCCCCCCCCGGACTATGCTATTTAATATGCATTTCTGCTGCATTGAAGTAATAATTGATTTGACTCCTGGGAAACTCTGTGCAGATTTACAAGAGAATGTTTTTCTATGTTGTGCATGTGTAATATATGTATAAATAAACACAGAAACCTGTTAAAATACATTGTTCTGGTTGCAAAATCAAGCACACAAAAATTAGTAAATGCCAGAGGTGCCTTTGAAACTTTGCATTTGAACCTCTTATGAATGTGATTTATGCCAAGGCAGATACTTGACATGCAGAATTTCAGCCCAAGTGTTTGTCAGCTGAAAAATGGGTCGTATAGTGGGAAGTGTTAGACAAACAGTGTTGCTACCGGCTCCACCCATGATATATTAAAACATTCTGTTTTTTAAAAGAGAATCACTCTTCTCCAGCCTCACAGCTGAGGCATTAGTGCTCCTTCCCTCGAATTTGGCAGCTGTGAAAAGTAATAAGCGTTTGTTGTTTTTGTGCAGGAAGCAGGAGGAGCTTGTACAGCAGGTGCGGAAGAGGCTTGAAGAGGCACTGATGGCTGACATGCTTGCCCACGTGGAGGAAATAGCAAGGGATGGTGATGCTCCTTCAGAGAAAGAAGGGGGTGATGAAGAAGGGGAGGAAGAGGAGGAGGAACAAGATCATGACCAGGAGATGGAGAATGTATAGTCCAGGTAATGTAACTAAACTATTACCTCCTTTCGCCCTTCTTCAAAAATTATTGCCCACCCCTGTTCTAGTAAGTATCTCTAAGAGTATTGTATGCAAGACATGAGAAGCCATTCTTCCGCTCTGCTTCGTGCTGATTAGGCCTCAGCTGGAGTATTGTGTCCATTTCTGGGCACCACGTTTCAGGAAAGATGTGGACAGTGTGCTGCGGCGGTCAAAAAGGCAAATAGAATGTTAGGAATTATTAAGAAAGGGATAGAAAATAAGACAGAATATCTTACTGCCCCTGTATAAAACTATGGTACGCCCACATCTTGAGTACTGTGTACAGATGTGGTCTCCTCACCTCAAAAAAGATATCTTGGCCTTGGAAAGGGTTCAGAAAAGGGCAACTAAAATGATCAGGGGTTTGGAACAGGTCCCATATGAGGAGAGGCTAAAGCGACTGGGACTTTTCAGTTTGGAAAAGAGGAGACTGAGGGGGGATATGATAGAGGTATATAAAATCATGAGTGGTATGGAGAGGGTGAATAAAGAAAAGTTATTCATTAGTTCCCATAGTATAAGGACTAGAGGACAGCAAATGAAATTAATGGGTAGCAGGTTTAAAACTAACAAGCGAAAGTTCTTCTTCACACAGCGCATAGTCAACCTGTGGAACTCCTTGCCAGAGGAGGCTATGAAGGCTAGAACTATAGCAGAGTTTAAAGAGAAGCTAGATAAATTCATGGAGGTTAGGTCCATAAAAGGCTATTAGCCAGGGGGTAGGAATGGTGTCCCTGGCCTCTGTTTGTCAGAGGCTGGAGACGGATGGCACGAGACAAATCGCTTGATCATTGTCTTCGGTCCACCCTCTCTGGGGCACCTGGCGCTGGCCACTGTTGGCAGACAGGCTACTGGGCTAGCTGGACCTTTGGTCTGACCCAGTACGGCCATTCTTATGTTCTTACCAATTGAAGAAGGTCCAGAGAAGAGCAAGAAAAATGGTTAAAAGTTTAGAAAACATGACCTATGAGGGAAAATTGAAAGAACTGGGTTTATTTAGTCTGGAAAAGAGAATGAGAGGGGACAGAATAGCTTTCAAGTACCTAAAAGGCTGTTCCAAGGAGGAGGGGGGAAAATTCTCATTTATCCTCTGATAGGACAAGAAGAAATGAGTGTAAATTGCAGCAAGGAAGGTTTAGGTTGGACATTAGGAAAATCTTCCTAACCGTGAGGGTGGTTAAGCACTCTACTAAAGTGCCTAGGGAGCTTGTGGCATCTCCATCATTAGAGATTTTTAAGAGCATATTAATGAAACATCCATCAGGGATGGAAGACAATGCATGGTCCTGCCATGCATGCAGGGGACTTATCTTGATGACTCTTGAGGGTCCTTCCCAGTCCTCTGATTCTTTAGTATGCACTTAAAAGAAATTACTTCCCTCTTTAAACATATGCACATTTAGTTGAGCATGGATGTTGGAGCTGTTTTATTCTCAAACTTTAGGCTCAAAAGGTAGGAAGCAGGAGGGGTCTTAATGTGGAACTAATTTGGGAGACTTAATTCTAAATTGACAGGAGACTGTCATAACAGTAATCACAACTGAGATGAACTCTCTTTGGACATTCTCTCTAGGCCGGGAGTGAGATGTTGGCGGAGACATATCTGGAGTGAGCTTGCACTGTCACACTTCTGTAGCTATTCTTTGGATCACATAGAGGATTTTGTTCTCCAAAATTGTCACTTGGTACTTATCACATGCTTAATACACGACCTAGATACGTGGGTGCATTTTGAAGGAACACTAATTATTTCCATGTGCTGCTAGTTTTAACTAATACTAATTTTTAAAAAATCAAGCAGTGGTTTTATCTTCTACTCTTCACATAGTGCCAAACCAGTGGATCTTCATTTAGTATGTGGTGTTGCAGTGCAGTATCCAAACACAGTAAGACATGTTATGGAAGGAAAGCCAATGTACTTTTTTTTTCTTGATACTTTGCTTTATTACAGCCATAGCCAGGAACTCTGTGTGTCATCATATAAGTTTACACAGTGAGACAAAAACCGTGCTCAATGACTATTTAAAGTTTGATCATTTTAAGTTCTATCCGGGGAAAAGCAACCAGTATCTGTCCCTGAAATAAGAGAGCCTATGTCTTTGCTGCTTTGCTACATAGATTGTAGACTTTTGAGCTTCTTAGGAAAGAAATAAACACTAAGGGTGCGTCTAGACTGCCGCCTGTCTACACTGGCTGCGAGAATTTGCGCAAGAACACTGACTTTGTAATGTACAAAATCAGTGCTTCTTGCGCAAATACTTTGATGCTCCCGCTCAGGCATAAGCCCTCTTGTGCAAGAATACTTGCGCAAGAGGGCCAGCGTAGACAGGAACATTAATTTCTTGCGCAAGAAAGCCTGATGGCTAAAATGGCCATTGGAGCTTTCTTGCACAAGAGAGCGTCTATACTGGGCACAGATGCTTTTGTGCAAAAGCAAATCTTTTGCGCAAAGGCACATGCCAGTTATAGACGCTCTCTTGCGCAAATACTTTTAACGGAAAAGTTTTTCCGTTAAAAGTATTTGCGCAAAATCATGCCAGTCTAGACGCAGTCTTAAAGGATGACAGTGCTGAACATGAACAAGAGAGAGAAGAAAGTCCTCCTTGGAGGCAATGATATCTGCCTGTCAGTGCCATGTTGGGTCAGAAGTGATCTTTGCTTTTCCATAATCGTTACTATGGGGTTTACGTGGCATATGGAAGATGCTGTCTTATATTTGGGCTCCCTCTTCTTTCTTCTGTTGCCACTTGGAATAACTGTAGCTTTATTTGAGCAGTCCGTGTCTTTCACTCCTTTCTGGTGAAGCAGTCCAGCAACAGCAGCCAGCCAAATAAAACAACATATTACTGTGGTGAAAATTGGGCCAAAGAGGCAGTCATGTTGAAGATCTAGATGAGATCCTTTAAGAGATCACCTGCTACAAAAAATGTAAAGTCTGATGATTTACTGAGTGTTTCTCTCTTCCTCTTTCTTCCAGGGAGTTCCGTCTAAGAATCCCTTCTCTAAAACCCTATCAGCAGGGTCAGCACAACTATTTACAAACCCAAGAGTGTCTACAGACTAAATTGCACCAACCATCCAACTGTACCTTTGAGCATGTTCAAAACCACTTCAGGAAAAAATTGAGAAGCTGATTGCTCATTAATTGCTGGGTATTTTTGAAGATGAACTTGACTAAACTATACTTCTCTCTCCTTTTCTAAAGGGTCAGGGGAATACAAAAGTGTGAAGGGGAATAAAGGAATGCAAAAAAAGGGGGGGAAACCTAAAACTTGAAACCAAATTCCCTTTTATTCATGGGTCAATAATATAAAGGAGTCAAATTTTTCCAGACTTTTCTATCATCGTACCTTTTAACAGTGACCTAGAGAAACCATTTTTTCTCACCCTAACACACAAGGGGAGGGCAAGAGAGATGCTCTTTCGCTCTGTAGCCACTATGCTATAGGCTACCCATTTGTACCAGACTGTATGTTGTAGATTCTCATTCTGTATGTGAATTCAGGACACTAGATTTCGTTTTCCTCTCAGAACCAGAATGGACTTGATGAGTAGTCTTAAGAGATGAAAAGCTGGTGCCTCTTCCAGTTCAGCCTGTAATGAGCTTGGAAAGTTACACTCTATGAATCAGTTTTGTATCAGTGACAACCTGTTTCTATAACTAGTTCCAACACTGCATTGGTTGCCAATACTTGGCATGGAAGCCTGTGTGTCCAGACATAGCTCAGTAGGTGTTTCAGAACTAAGTATATCGATGGCTGTAGTGACTTGGTGGAAGTCTGGTTGGAGACACCTTTTCAGCTAAAACAGAAAGTACAGTAGGACTCGTTTCTGGCCAACAATGAGGAAAATTTCCTCCTCTCTTTTCAGGTGCCAAGTATCCCAGGCTCTGTTTTAGTATATGTGGAGTGAAGGAAGTCCAGTCCCATAGACTTATCTGTACAGCTGCACATGAATGCAGTAATATTCCGACCTCTTTTAAAAACAAGAAAGGCAAAAGTTTTTGACTTTTCTATAATATCTAATGATGAATCTAATGCTTTTTATTGACTCTTTCTTACTTGCATGTGCAGTGGAGTGATCAGCATTCTTTGTCCAACAGTGAAATGATGTGAAACTTGCCTTAATGTGTTCATAAGTATTTGGCTTCACCATGGGTACCTTGAATTATTCCTCAATCTCTTCTTGTGCATCTTTAAGCAAATAGAGGGGGAAACTAGTGATGGATGAAAATTAATCATCTAGGAGGGGTGGACTGAGGAGATGGGGAAGATCTGAGTTTATAGATTGAAGAAAATATCCACTTGGATACAAATTCTTTTTGTCTTTGGATATCCATGAATAATTTGTGCTTGCAAGTGTCCATTGACACTGAGAGTATAGTATAAAAGTTGGATTCAAATACTGCACCTCTATCAGTTGTATGAATTGCTGGTCTCTCACAGTTTGGGACAGAAGTAGCTCCCAGAGTCTTTATCATAGAGGAATGTTTAGCAATAACAGTGAGGGCCCAGGGGCATTTCCTGGAAAGTAATTACCACCTTTGGGGATAGTTCTACTCAAGCCACTATGTTAGCTGAGAAATGTCCCACGTCAAAGAGACTAATGCTATATTAATCCTTTCCTTTTAAAAAAAAATTCCACGGGATTGTTCATCATTTAGAGTACTACAAGAAGGCTGGATTTGTATCTTATTGCTGCTGTTGCAGGCATTGCTTTGGCAGTGGTACAGCTGCCAGTTAGAATTATTTTCATTTTTTAAGTCTTGTTACAGTTTTTATTCTGTAAACCTGTCCTCTGTAATTCATTGTGTTCAATTAAATGTTTCTTTCAGAAAGTAGAACTTTTCTAGTCTGTGTCAAGGCCCTGTTTTGAGTATCTGTGCTATGCTATTGCAAGCTGCCATGAAGAAGAAGCTCTTGAACTGAATTTTGAGACCATATTAGGGGACCTGAAGGAGGGAAATGC
Organism: Pelochelys cantorii; assembly: GCA_032595735.1. Lineage (NCBI taxonomy): Eukaryota > Metazoa > Chordata > Testudines > Trionychidae > Pelochelys > Pelochelys cantorii. The sequence continues at coordinate 3,996,324 of CM064354.1, forward strand.
CTTTTAAATTACGTGGAAAAACTCGTCCTTACTGCAGTGTACTCCCATGCCTTCATGAGGGATGAGAGACTAGGAAAGTGTTCTGAGATCTTCACTAGCTATCTACTCTACTGTCTACAAACCCCTGGCCTTTGACATACTAATCCGGTAGTTCTCAACCTATTTACCATTATAGGCCACATCCACACTGTGTATATATACTATCTATATGGGCCTCCACACGTCACATGGGCTGCAGTTGTATGCCAACTGAGCCACAGGTAGGCCACAGGCTGAGAACCACTGCTGTAACCCATTCTAGATTCATGTTCCTTTCAACCTTATTGCTCTTGTTCTGCATTGCATACAATGGGGGCAGGTAGGAGGTTGCAGTGAAAATATGTATTTTCTTGACATTCTGGTACCAATTCGTGATTACTATATTTTTCTCGGTAGCATGAATATAAAGCTTTCCCTTAAGTGTAGATGGCATGAGGGATGAGATGAGATGCAAGAAAGCAATGTAGATATCTGAAACCACTAGAACAGCCATTTATTTTCCCCCCCATATGCTCCATCTCCCATTGCTGTTCTGTTCTTTCCCTTCAGTTTTATAAATGTTTTAAATTTGTGTTGCTGAATCTTCTGTTTTAAAAGCACCAAAATTGGCCAAGATCCTTATCACACACTCCAACACATGTAAATAATTTTACCTTTTTAACAAGATAGGTAGGTGAATAAAATAGTATTTTAAAGTGAACCTATCTTTTTCTACTATATCCATGCAGCAATATCTGGATTAGTTTGTCCTATCACAGTTCCTCCCTGCAAAAATGATTGGTGTACACACTGGGTCCTCATTTGCAGGACAGGAAAGTTGCTTAGTGTCTTGTCAATTGGCAGAATTAGTAAATGTGGCAAAGCACCAGCTAGTCTCCCTGGGTCTTGCACTACTTGTGGATAGGGTTAGCCTCAGAGGCTCACGGTGGCCCTCCACCCGGCCTCTTTCTCTTTACTAGAGAAAAGAGCCACAGCTTATTGAGCCATGCTCATCACAAGCTAGTTCATAAGTTTGGGGTTCCTTCTTCCTGATCACCCTTCTCAAGGCAGAGGTTAAGATGTCATGGAGAGGTTGGGGGGAACCCAGGCCCTCCCACTACTCCAGGTTCTGGCCTAGGGACCCTAAGGCGGCAGCAACAGGCAGAGTTACTGCCACTCCCAATCTGGTAGCTTTTCCCTGGGCCGCTTGCCCAAACAAGCCCTCCCAGTACTTTTCCTTTGGTACCTGCTCCTCAGTCCTCCACTCAAACCCACACAGCACTTCCTGTCCTCTGCTCTTCCCTTTCCTTGCCTGGGGGGGCTTTTAAAGTGGCACCACAGGACTTAGTTGGCTGCAGGTGTCTAATCAACCTGTAGTTTCTAGCAAGCTGTAATTGACCCCAGGTGCCTGCCTGATTATCATCCATAGTTAGGTTTTGGCCTTTCCTTTACTCAGGGAAAAGAAAGTGGTTCACCCAAGCCCTAGCATGTCTTCCCTCCATCAGTGTGTGGCAGCCAGCTAGTCTGGGTCTGTCTCAGTCATAGATTAATGAAGTTGTGGTATAATTTACTAACTTTTGCTAGTGTCTGGGAGTATCTGGCTATAACACCATTGGCAAGAACATGCTGTGATTTGGGAGCAAGTTCAACCTCTTGGGGGGAAGAATCACAGACTAAGGTGTATGTCTCTTTAAACTAGGAAACTTAGTACAGCTTCCATGGGTACCAAATATTCTTACAAAAAAACTCCAAAGCTTAGGTCTACTCTACTTTCAGATATTGTACCGTTAGAAAAATGTGGGTTAGGTGTGTACTTTTTTTACTAGAATAATTACCATGACCACCCTCCTGGTAAGTTATACCAGTATAGCTTCGACTTCATGAAAATAGCCTTGATAACCTTAGAGTTGTAGCTTCTGAGTAATCCATGTTATGCTAAGGAAACTAGCAAAGTGATATGCTTGGGCAATTTAGAACAAGAGTTCTCCAAGTGCCGGAGAACCCAGAGGGGTGGGGATGAATTAAGTTCTATGAATGTTGTTTTAAAAAAGCCAGAGAATTGTAATAAACCATTTACTGTTGTGTATTTTTACATCACAACCATCTCTTTAAAGTTACTTTTGATAAAATGAACTGGCCTAGCCATATGTAGGCTACTAATCCGGTCTGAGGCCAGTGGGTGGCTGATGCAGAAAGAGACTGCTATTTTGCATCCTGCTCTATCAGTTTACTAACAAAAAGTGACAGCCTGGTAATCATGTAGGGCCCTAGTCAGAGAGAGAGAAAAGATAATGAGAAGTGTTCGTGCTAGAGTGTCTTACATAGATATGTCATCTTACAATATGCTGTATGTTAAAAGAACAGAAAATGCAGTTCTGCTTTCCAAAATTACTGTAAAAATGGTCCCTTACCTAAGAGTTGTAACTTTATCTTGGGCATTCAGTGTCAGATCTGCTGCATTCCTCACTACTGATTTCTGCTCCTTTTGGTCATGCAGAGCCAACAAAATTATGGGAAAAGTATTCAGAATCTCTTTGTGCATTATCAGCAGAATTGTTTTCACTAAGTTCCAATCAGTGAAATTAATGGGATTGCACAGGTATTACTGGAGACTGGATTTGGCCTGCAGAACTCTTGTAGGCCAGGACGCCTGAGAGGCAGTTAGCTTGACTCAGATCCCAGTTTTAACTTGAAGGTCTAAAAACAACTGGGGGCGGTGGAGGAGTCTCTCCCAATCCCCTTTGTAAATTGAGCATACTTTGATATAGCAAATGGATATTAATGGCATAGTTGGACTCCTGAGTTCCTTAAAGTCATATTCAGAACTGAATTTGGAGCATTTTGTTGTACAGCTGTTTGTATCCTACAACCAAGATATAGGGAGGCAGATTTGAGGCTTGAGTTATTTTTGCTTCCCAAAATAAAGTTGTCTTTTGGAAATGCAAAGATTTCCATTTGAGCCAGGGCAAAGTCTTATGTAAGTTACCCTGCCAAAATAAACCAGCACTGCTGCATGAGCTTTATCAGCTGCTAGTTGAGATAACTTAGCTTCTGCGAAGCCCTGAGCGAATGACCTATCGCCCTTTCTTCTGAAGCCAAAAACACTATGCATGTTTGAATGAGGATAAATAAATGTATGTATGAGTGAGGATAAATAAATTTTATACACTATGCATGTATGAGTGAGGATAAATAAATTTTATTTATTGTCTAAAAGTGCCTCTGAGAGAACCATTCTTGCGCAAGCTGACTGTAGCAATTTGATGGGGAGTGCAGGGCAGGGGCAGGGGCAGGGGCAGCAAACTGTCCAATTGTTAAATTAAAAATTTCCTGGGGATGATAAATGCTAATCACATAGCACTATTAAGGGAGCACATATCACCATCCAAAGCTACCTCTGAATGTTGTTAAAAAACTAAATAGAACAGCTGTCTCGGTCGGTCTGTCACTCTGGCTGCCACTGGTAATAACAGACCTTACAGCTGAATAGCAGAGCTATTCTATTTTAATAATTATCATAGAACTGGCAACTGCTAGTCTTTTACTGTCTTTCTAGTCCTGTACAACCTTGTCGGCATCATCCCCAGAATTTGTCGTTTCCTTAATATTATTTTAATAAACTTTAGTCATCCTGTATCATCTCCTGTCTTGACAGATGAAAAGTCTCAAAGGAGTAGGCGTGTTAGTCTGTATCTGCAAAAACAATGAGGCACCTTACAGACTAATATTTATTATTTCTTGAGTAAAACCCACTTCATCAGATGAATAGGAGTGGAGTTTACAGAGGCATGGGTATAAATAGAAGGACAGCAAACGAAAGAGGGCACTTAATAAATCTGTTAGGTGTCACAGGACTCCTCATTGTTTTGACTGTTGAAGTTTATGCTTTCTAAATTAAAAGGTCTTCACATATTTTCATAGTGTCTTATTAAAATGAGGTCCACACTGTCATAGATGCCTTCCGTGCAGTTCATCAGTGAAAGAAACCACTGTAGCAACTATAGCAGTTATTTCTGTGGAAAAGTAACAGGAAAGTATTTAATGTATGTTTAGCTATCTGAACATCAGTGTCTATTAACCAGGACGGGCAGGGATGCAACATTGCTCTGAGCTTGCCTCACCTTTGTTTGCCAGAGCTGATAGTAGACTTCGGGGATGGACCACTTGATGATTGCCTGTTCTGTTAATTCCTTTTGAAGCACCTGGCATTGCCACTGTCAGAAGACAGGATACTGGGTTAGAAGGGCAAATGTTCTGACCCGCTATGGCTGTTCTTGTATTCTTATGAAATTATACAGAGCAACAGGAAACATATGAGACCCATCAGCATGCAACCAAACAGTTCTCTGAGCTACCACACACTACTTGTTAGGTATCAGGAAGTCCAGAATGCTGCAGTGACACACACTCTTTCAGGAAAGTCAGGCCATGTTGGCTCAGTCTAGCTTTCTGCTTCCTTCCATTCAAAATTGCTTGCCTGCTTTTACAACCCTCCTTGTGCTCATTCATAGAGCCCTGCGCAAGTATAAAATTTGTATCGATTAAAAATGAGGCACAGATATACGGATATAAATTTGCAGGGTTCTAGATAAAAAAAAATTTTGTATCCACATCCCTATTCACAAAAATGAACTGTGCATATCTGCAGATTTGCAGGGCTTTACTCATTCAGCTCTTCTCTCTCTGACCCGTACCCAGGAAGTAGTCCCATGAAAGAGAAGTTCCATGTAGTCTGCGATTTTCCTGAAAGCAATATGTGATAAGGACTCTCTTTAAAAAAAACAAAAATGCCAGGTGTGAAATGCTGGTGTACAATGAAAAACAGACCTCTCAGCTACCCTAGATCAAATGCCATCAATTGGCTGAATATTCCTAGCCCCATAATTTTGAGCAGAAGTTTTCACATGTAGTAGAATTGCCTAACAATGGACTGTTCCATTATGACTAAGGTTGCTAGGATTCCACACTTTCGTTCCCGGCTCTCTGAAAAGAATGGAGCACAAAGAGAGCTGTGGAAGTGGTGGTGTATTCTTTCATGAAAATGTCCCTGATGTGAAACCATTCCGAAGGTCTGAAAATGGTGTGTTGTGTACCATGCAAGGCATGGGAGCATAAGACTTGAGCTTGTTCCCAAGCCAGAAGAAGTTGAAAGCATCCCAGGAATTGAGGAGAGGATGCTTTTAGACATTAGGGGTGTGTCCACACACCAGGGCTTAACTCGAAATAGTGCAAATTGATCTACGTCAATTGCGCAGTTTATTTTGAAATAGCTTACTTCGAAATTGGGAGTGTCTACACAGCTCTTATTTCGAAATAGAGCACTCTTCCTCCAACTTCCCTTACTCCTCGTACAATGAGGGTTGCAGTAGTCGGAGTAAGAAGTCCTCCAGCTTGACAATATTTCGACATTGTCGAAATAACTGCCCGCTGTGTAGATAACGCTAGTTACTTGGAAATAATGTTGCTGTGTAGCCGTACCCTAAGTTGTCACTTCTCTGGTCACTTGGAGCATTTCAAAGAGTTGTTCAGGAACTTGTGTCTATCCATCAACCAAAAGACTGGTTAGTACATGGAACCTGAGAGAGAGGAATAAAAGGAAACTTGGAGTGTGTGGGAGCAGTTTAGAAGATCACAACCAAGTGGTGGCAGCAGTTGCCATGCTAATAGCACATTCTGAGAGAGCAATAACTATTGATGGTTGGTAATATATTTGTAAACTATGACCTGAAATTGATGCTACTTAGCACTTACATAGCAGATGGTAGAGCCACAGAATGAAACATTTTGAAATACAGGCAATCTCGGGGGGGAACGGGGGGGGGAAAGCTGTGAAAGAAGGGTTGAGAATTATTTGTCATTCTCTGACTGTCTCCACCCAGTGACAAAGTTGGAGAACTACTGAGCTATATTCTTTGAGTGGTTGCAGATGTATATTCCAGTCAGGTGTGTGTACCCAGTGCACGGAATCCAGAGAACTGTGCCTATTCCCCCTCCTCCAACTCTTCCTCTTCATCCCGACCTTCTGCCTCAACTCATGGTGTGGATGCTGTTTGGAAGCTGGAGGATAAGTGCTATTTGATAGTAGGAAGCTCAGTGTAATGGAAGGTTTTTCTGTTTGACCAAGCAGAAGTGTTTTTGATTTGGTCACTGACCCAGGGATTCATCCAGTGCTAACCAGCATTCAGGACGTTTTGGAGTATCTCTTGCATCTTCAATCCTTTAGCCTGTTTCTCAGTGTTCTCAGGGTCCACTTATTGGCCATCTCAGCAGTCCATCATCCAATCCAAAACCATTTTTGTTCAAATTCCACGGTAATGAGATTTCTAAGAGGAATCGTTTATCTTTTTCCACTGGGGAATGAAGTGGTTGCTTTGGAGGACCTAAATACTGTGCTGCCTGTCCACACAGGTCCTCCATATGAACCCCTGGCAACTTGTTCTCTTTCTCTCCTGTGGCAAAAGACAGCTTTTCTTCTAGCACATATGCAGGGGTAAGCAAGCTGCATACTTTAATGGCAGAGCCAATGTACACTCACTTTTTCTTAAACAATATGGCCCTAATGCCATATCCAAAATTTTTACTCAAAGAAGAGTAAACTGTTTCATTCATCACCTGGCATTTTGTCTCCTCTGTGGATTGGATAAAGGATCAGGCAGTCTCTGCACGGGTGATTTCCAGATGGATCACTTCTTCTACGTGGCATATTTCGTAGCTTAGACTACTACATAATGTATGGGCTCATTCACCTAGGGCCCAAGTGATACTGATGGTATTTGTCAATAGTATTTTGACATAGGACATTTGAAGGGCTGCTGTCCAATATGCCATGCAGCTTTTTACCAAATTGTGCTATTATAGCTGCATCTAGGTCAGATGCAAACATTGGGAAGGCCATTCTACAAGTAGATTTCTTGCCCGCCTTCTATTGATATGGCTTGTAAGACACCTCAGTGGAATGTATGTCTGCAGTCACTTGAAGAAGAAAAGGTAGTTCCCTGCCTTTATGGTGATTGTTGTTCAAGTAGTGGCACTACGGGTGCTCCACTTCAAGTATACATGTGCCTCTGAAGCCCTTGAACAGAGGTTTTTCATTAGCAATGTTCATTTGGCCCATGTACCAAGGCTATACATGACAGCAGGGCTACTCAACTTTGCAAGCCCCGGGGGCCACAATGATACAGTACGTGCCGAGGGCCACGACTTAAGTGTGGTTGCATATGCAAATAGCTTCTTTACACAATACCCTGGCGCTCCTGGCACCTCCTCCCTGGGGTCTAGAAATGCCGACACCCTGTATTGTCTGTTCCAGCCAGCCTGTCCACTTTCATTTTTCAATGCTCATCCCGCCTGGGAGACTCCTCACTGTTGTGAAGCATGTTCCCAGAAGAGGCCATGTTCCAAGGATCCCACCCACAGGCCACGTGTTGAGCCCTGTGTAATTGTAAACTGCATCGCAAGCCGCAAACAAATGGGCCACATGTTGAGTAGCCCTGCATTACAGGGATGCATGGGTAAGCTTCCCTCAGGTCCTTCTCAGCTACCGCAGTCTGCTAGTATGTCCACCATCAGCATACCTTGGCTATTGTTCTGTTTTTGTCAGTTTAGTATTAGTTTTTAATTAGTGGATAAGAAGTGAGAGGATTTACCTTGTTCTTCTCCCTCTCTTTTAGGTAGCCTTACCTTCCTGGCAAGTATGCCTGGCTCTGCATGTTGCCTTTCTTGCTGGGAGATTATCCTGGTAGGCACTGAACACTCTTGTGTGTCTGCTGCCTGGGAAAATTACATAGTTCCTGGTAGCATAATTTGTCAGGTCCTCAAAGAACCAGGAGATCAAGTTGAGGCTGCTGCTAATGAAGTGTTCTCTTTGTCCTGGTTCAGGTTAGGAGGCATCCTCCTGTGCCGGGACAACTGTCTCCGGGCACATCTAGAGCCCTTTTGATCTTGGCTAAGATCTACCTTAAGAAGGGGAAGACTTTAGAAACCTCAGTAATGGCTTACAAAAACAGGAGCTCTGTCTCCCATCATAAGGAGCTCAAAGAATAGACCTGGCTCTGGCCCAGCTGTCAGCTCTGTCTCCATGCAACAGGGAGGATAGAGAAAAGAACTGTTCCAGATTGGTAGTATTCATCTTACCTCCCCATTTGGGGCCTCTGTACTGTGTAAACCAAATCTGCTTGGCTATCAAAGCAGATAGCATTGTAGAAGTACCAGTCCTCCATTCAATTCCACAGTAATGTAGGTGCTCAAAAGGCTTAGCAGTGGCAGATGAACTGGAACCTGTGGGTACAGAATGCCTCTTGGTACCATAATGCTGCTCTCTGAGATACCATCACTCTCCAGTACCTCCTATTCAACACCATTTTCTACTGGTGGCCCCCTTGGAGGATACCAAGGGGCAAGGAAACCTTCCTTCAGTCTTAGCGCAGCATTCCCCTATCCATCCATAGAAGAACCTACTCTTTAACAGCCACAGAGGACTTGTTGTCAGCATCAAGCGTGGTGGGACCAGTCCTAGATGCCTCACTCTCCTGCCACACCCTGCAGCAGCCACATTGGGATCTCTGGGCTGCATACAGACAACAATTTGCTGGCTCAAAGAGCTATTTGCTGATCAGAAACTGCTTAGACAAGTCTTAATTCTTCTTCATATAAAGGACTCCTTAGACAGATGAAAAGATCAACTCCCCATTGGCATTCCTTTTCTTCATCCAGCTCCAACAGTCACTGTGACCAATGCTCCCTATAAACCAGGGGTGGGCAAAAGAGCCTCAGTGGGACAGATCAGGCCAATGAGGGTCTGGGGGCAGGGGAGCGTGCAAAGTTTCCTCCACTCTGTCCCTGCCCTGTGAGCAGCGTGCGGCGCTTAGAGGTGCTGTGTGCTCCTGGCAGGGCAGGAGAAGACTTTGTGTACTCCCCTACTCCCAGACCCTGATTGGCCTGTGGGTGGGGGAGTGTGGGAAGTCTCCTCCCAGCCAGGGGCATGGGCACCTAAGGGGAAGGGGGGGCAGGCAGGCAAAGGCGCTCCCCCACCCCAGACCAATCATGGTCTGGGGGTGGGGAACCCGGAAGTATCCTGGCCCCGCCCCTTCCAGAGCAGCTCAGGGCCACTTCAGAAATTTTTTAAGTGGCCCCTGGCAAAAAATTATTGCCCACCCCTGCTATAAACTGAGCGCTTGGGTAGCCCCCCATGAGAGATTCAAATGCCACCCAGCTGACTTCACAGCATCCACAGCTGGCAGCATGTGTTTCTACCAGTGGTGCCCATCCACACATGCCTCAATGCACAGAACCATTTATTCTGCATATTGATGGAAAAAATAAAAGAGATCATTGACTGTGACAATGTGACGGCATGGCGGGGGCCAGAGAGGCAAGCCCTGCGCCCCGCACTAGGGCACAGGACAGCCTCGGCGCCGCGGGACACAAGCGGCTCTGCCGAGCCTGCTTGGCGGTGGCTGCCTGCGCAGGCACCGGAGTTTCCCCGGTGGGCGCGCCGGGGGAGGGGAGAAGGGGCCGTGGTGCACATGCGCTGGCGTCCCGGGAAACGGGCGCCGGCTTTAAAAGGGGAGGCTTCACGCCTCAGAAGGGGCGGAACCGGGACCGAGGCCAGAGAGGCGCCGGGGATTGTCGGCGCCAACCCATTCAGGCTTGCGGCAGACTCGGGGGCGACACCGGGGGCCAGAACTCCCAGTGGACCAGAAGGCCAGGAGAGTCCAGTGGAAAGGCGGCACTGGCCCGTCCAGACCGGGTAGGAGCAACCGCAGGACCCAGAGATTGGGAGAGCCAGACGGCAGACGGCCCGAGGGAAGGAAGCAGCCCAGGACGGGACCAAGGAGGACTCGAGGGCCGGTGAGTTGCAGCATTGCCCCCCCGGGTCGAGCAGGGCATCAGTGACGCCTGTTCTTAGGGTCCTGGGCTGGGACCTGGAGAGAGGGAGAGCCCAGGTCCCCCTTCCCTCGCGGCCGGTGCTGGAGTGTTGCTAGCCACTTAAAGGGGAGAAAGGACTTACGGACCTAAGGACAGAGGACCTAGACGGCAGGCCGACCCCGGGGTCGGGGAAGGACCCATAACAGACAACAACGTATGTATTCCTGTTGGGATGGGGCGCTCACCTCAGTGTTGCTCAGGGCAGATGGCTGCCCCAGGAAACCAATCTCCACATCAATCTCTTGGAACTCAGCAGTCAGGAATGCCTGCCTTCATATTCTGCTCTGATGAGGAGCATGACAGACAATGTAGGCTGAATGTTCTATATCAGCAAGCAAAATCTCCGCGCCCCCCCCACCCCCCCCGTGCAACAGCATAAAGCTGTGGAACTGATGTATAACCCATCACGTCTGTATTTCAGCTTGTCTACTTCTGCCATTTCTCCTTGGGCTCCAAATGAGAATTGGACTCCATGGTATATTCCAAATTTGAGGACTTCCAGAAGTGGATCTCTTTGCTGTCTTCAGAAACAAGAACTTTGCTGTGTTCTATGCCATCGGTCTTTGGGAGGTGCCTTTCTGCTCTCTTGGATGAAGGATCTATTCTATGCATTCCCTCGAATACTGAGGGTGAGGAACAATGTAAGACAGGACAAAGCTGGGGGTAAACCTTTATATTCCTGACTTGACTGGGACAGGCTTCATATCCTGCTTCACATGTCCATCAACCTGGCAATCAAACTTCCAATCATTCACTATCTCTTCTTCCAAGATGTAGGTTATTTACATCAACCTCCGCATGCGGGCCTGGTTCTTTGGTGGCATGTGGGGTTACAGTCTACCTGTGCTGTGGAAGTGTTACTGAAGATGTGGAAAATATTCTGCACTTGCTTGCAGATGTAGAAAATATTCAGTTTTTTATGTCAACTCTTAATAGTTAATATCCAAATTCTCATCTCAGCTTTCCGGGATTACCTCTTATATCTAAAGAAAGTTAGAGTTATCAGTTAGCTTGATCAAGGTTCACTTGGCCACAATACACAATTTCATCCTTCAGTAGAAGTGTTTTCTATAATTGCTCGTTTTATGTCTTCAAGGTTTATTAACAGGTTGAGGAAACTCCCAAGTCAGATAGCCCACACCAACATGGGCTCTGCATTTCATCTTCCAGTGTTTTACAAGACCTCTATCTGAACCAATGGAAGCATGTGCTTCACATGTGCTTTTTAGTGGCTGTCCTACCAACCTGTAGAATTGGAGAAATTGGGGCCTCCTGACAAATATCAGGACCCCTCCCCTGACAAGGATTCTTTTTCAACCACACCCTAAATTCTTACTTGAGATCAGCCTTTTATCTTAAGCAGCCCGTTTATCTATTGGACACACAAGTTGATAGACCAGCGATGCTGCTAATGCTAGGTAATAGGGGACCCAAAACTGAACCAACTAACGGATGTCAAATAGAGACGGTGTCTGAGAAAGTACATCTGTTCAAATATGGGGAAAATTCAGCATGAAAATTGGACCTCTGGAATTTAAGCAGATCTGGATTGCAGAGACAGCAGATGAGTTAATCATCCATGTGGGTTTCATTATGTCTAATAACTGCATAATAAATGTCAGGAAAGGTGTCTTACAAGCCAATGTGTGGAAATTGCTTAATAAATGTGGTTGAGGTGAAACCACTGGTTTGCAGGTAATTGATTTGTAGTGAACAGGTGTCCTGTTTCCAGGGGCAATAGGCATGGTCATAGTGGTGGTAGTTTTCCAGCAAGGGAAAGATGGGAGCTGTTGAGACTTGCTTTGAGGCCCACAGTCTCTGGAGGAATTTTAGCTGCGTAGGTTTTTGTAGATCTGAAGAAGGAACATAGTCCTGTTCATTTGCTGAATGTTTCTGATAGTAGTGGGCCGGAGTGGCTGTCCACTGAGCGGGAGGAGGAGGAACCCCTCTGGCCTCCATGTTGGGCTGAGGTTAACCGTGCCCTGTCACCTGACCGGAAGCCAAGGGGCGGGCCCAGGACTATAAAAGCCCAGGCAGTAGCCTCAGTCAGGGCTGAGCCTGCCAAGAGGCTAGAGGCCTCCCCTGGACTCCCAGCCTGGGGAGTGGGGACTGAGGCCTGGCCAGGGCCTCCTACCTGCTGGGGCCCAGAGGCAGACTACCGGCTCCCTGCCTGGGAGGCGAAGGTCCAGCGTAGCCGGCCTACCTTCCCGGAAGCGACCGAGGAGCCAAAAGGCCAGCCTGAGCCTGTGCTCCAGCGCCTGCCCCGGAACCGGGAGAAGCGGCCTCAGCTACCTTGCCCGGAGGCGCCGCCCGGGACTCCCACGGACCCTGACCCTGAGGCCTGGCCCAACCGCCCGACACCGCCTGCACCAGGAGCCCAGCTGAGCCCCACTGACCTGCAAGCAGCAAAGGACTGGACTGGACCGCCCCGGTGGGACGAGACCCTCCTGGACTCCCTGCCTCCGCCACCCGACACCCAGGTACCGGCTCAGGGGGAGAAGGGAAGTGGCCCAGGGGTTAGTGGGGGCTGTTAAAAGCCCCAAGGCCGGTGTGTTTCGGGCCGGAGCCCCCGCTGAGCCGTAGCAGCCCGCACTGCTGCTCCTAGGGCCCTGGGCCGGGGTGCAGTGGAGTGGGCGGGCCTGCGCCCCCCCCTGCCACCCACCTGCCGGGTGGCAGTCTCCCCCCCTTGCCATTGCCGCAGGCAGGTATCCTGCAACCCTCCTGAACAAGGGGCTCCCCACCTGCTTTTGGTTGTTGCCCGCCCGGACTGAGGGCCAGGGCCTTCCTAAACTGACTGGGTTTGTTTGTTGCCACGCCCTGAACCGAGGGCCTGGCCACTTCTTATGAACTAACTGGGTTTGTTTGCTGCCCCGCCCGGAACCAGGGCTTGGCCTGTCCTTAAACTTACTTTGTGTGTGCGCTGCCACTCCCTGAACCAGGGGTTGGCTGAGCCATAAGCGGCCTCTGTGGGCTTGCCGCCGCCCTGAGCCAGGGCTGGGACGGTATATAGATAGACTGACATTGGTGGTGTGCTGCCCGCCCGAAGAAAGGCCGGGCACGGACTATGACGTGGGGCTTGCCTTAAAGGGCCAGTGTAGTGGGCCAGAATGGTCACCCACTGAGCCGGAGGAGGAGGAACCCCTCCGGGCAAGCAAACTGACTACACTGATAAACAGTAAATACAAAGGGAACCATGGTTGCAAAATGTGGACCATTAGAACGAGTAAACGCCTGGTATAGAAAAAACTGAAAGGGGTGAAGGGGAGCCCCAGAGTTTTTACTGAGGTCCTTAAAAAAAGGGAAAAAAAGAAAAGTAATTCATCTTGGGCACACAATCAACGAAGAGGGAATTTCCACTGTCAAAAAGGAAATTGAGATCCAACTTCTGTGACACCCACAAATAATCTCTGCTTCTATTATAGAAGGTTTGATTTTGGGGTTGTCAGTATTGTAAAGCCACTGGATAGGTCGGGCCAGGAAGGGGAAACCATCTCATTGGTCAACAGCAGAGAGACTTTGCATTTTCAGAGTTGAAAGAGGGTTCTCGTGTCTGTTCTGGTCTTAGGCTACCAGTCTTTGTGTTTCAAAGACAGTACTGGGTCCTGCTGTGAGGGCAGGGGACTGGGCTCGATGAGCTCTCGAGGTCCCTTCCAGTCTAGTGTTCTATGAGTCCTATAAAACCTTTTTCATATTGGACACAGGTGCTAGTGCCACAAGTTGGAGTGATGTGAACGTATGAACCATCTGAGTAGTATCAGAGGGGCAGAATCTTAGCTTGGCTCTTTTCAGAAACTGAGGTGTTGCTGAATGAGCAAAGACTGCCCCAGCGGGCAGACTCCACAGAAACCATGGATATTTGTCAGGAGTTCACTGAATGTGGCCTTTCCTGATTGGATAGAAGGAGATTGGGTAGGGAGTGGAAAGGTCCATGGGAATTTGGATCGGAAAATAAACGACTTGGGTTGGGAAGTGTCTTGATAGACACCATGTAAATGTGTACGCACTGAAGCTTGCATGCACTTTCGATTGATAAATTATTTTTCTTTTTGTCTGGGGTGAATTAGCCATGGTGTGGCCATTTTAAACTCCATTGGGATGATGTGCTGAGATGGAGGTATTGTTATGTTTGAAGGTGTTAATGGCTGCCATCAGGTAGGTCTTTGATCAGTGGTTCCCAAACTTTTCGGCATCACGCCCCCTTTTTGATTTTTGAGAAACCCTCATGTGCCCCTCCCCCCAAAAACAGCAACAAAACTTGGGGTGGGATTAATGGGGTTTTTGGCTGGGTCGCCTTGTGCCCCCCCCCGAATTTCTTCTCACACACCCCAGGGGGCACGCCCCCCAGTTTGGGAACCCATGCATAGGCCTGGTTAAAGCCAATGGTGTGTTGCTTTCGGGCTAAATGGATGGACCAGAAAAATGCCTTTTTATGTAGGAAAAGCTGGAAACGGTAAGAGGCTGCTGCCCAAAACTATGTAGTCTGAGGGGTATCCCTGGGACGGATGGCAAAGGCAGGAGCAAGGGAATTGCTTGGCAAACTGTGACAGGTGTAGAAAAGTAGCAGACAGGGAGGGAAGCAATTGTGAGTGTGGCCCTGTGGAAGCACGGGGATACCTCCTTGGTTATAGAACTGACTAGGAGAGGCAGGCTTGGGCTACATCTGCACTGGGAAGGTTTGGCGACAAAAGTGCTGTTGACTTGCAAAAGTCGCCAAAATTGAAAACAGGTCAAACTGGCTTTGCTGCTTCCCATTGTCGACATTTCGGCTATGTCTAGACTACAGGGTTTTTTTTGAAAAAGTGGCCTTTTTTAAAAAAAAAACTTCACCTGTATCTAGACTGCCGCTGCGTTCTTTCAAAATTAAATCGAAAGAATATGGCAGTTTTTTCAGCAGTGGTAAACCTCATTTTACAAGGAAGAATGCCTTTTTTTTTTTTGGAAAGAGCTCTTTCGAAAAAAGGCATTCTTGACCGCAAACAGGGCTTTTTCGAAAGAGAGCATCCAGATTGCCTGGGTGCTTTCTTTTGAAAAAGCAGATCACTTTTTCGAAAAGGTTGTGGCTGTCTAGACGATCCATTTCGAAAGAAGCGTGTAGTCTAGTACCTTTCATGGCCACTTGGCTAGCAGCCTGTCGACAAAGCAAAGCACTGTGGGTAAGCATCCCACAGTGCAATGTTGTGGGAAGGCAGAGCTGATCTCTGCACTTCTTGGGATTCCAAGTTCTCTCCCAGCATTCTCAGCTGCTGGGAGCAGTATCATGAATAGCTCCCTGAGGTCTCCATGCTGAGGAATGTCAAAGCAGCACGGTCATCCCTCCAGTCCTCCCCCCACAGCAGCCATATGCCTGCTGCTGTGTTTCTAGTGCAGAACAGGAGCATTCCTGTGATTTGGTCTTTGTTCCCCAAATGGAGCAGCTCACTCAGCTGTCAGATACTTCCTGGAGTTTTGTTAGGGGAGGAGCGCCTGCCTGCAGGGCAGCAGAGATCACAAAACATTGAGCACAGCCATTAGGGCAGGCATTGTGGGATACTGGAGAAAGCCAGTTCTTCTTTGAGTGATTGCTCATGTTCATTCATGTAGGTGTGTGCACGCTGCATGCACACATCATCCGTCGTTTTTCCCTTAGCAGTACCCGTTGGGCCAGCAGGGGAGCCCCCTGGAGTGGCACTGTTTGTGACGTAGTGGGGGTGCTGTCTGCTCTGCAGCCCGGGGTTGTGATGACATGTCGGGGTCCCCCGACTCCTTCCTCCCCCCCCCCATAGTGGCACGAACAGACTCCACCAGCCAGTAGAATAGAGGGAGTTTATTGCTTCTCCAGGATACAGCACAGCATAGATGTAATCTGGTTACAGGGCCAGGCCTAGAATGCCTCAGCTCCTCTTGGGATGGGGGAGACTGGGCCCCTAAATCCCAGCCCCCCTTTGCTCAGGCTGCTTCCTCCATGATTCCAGACAGAAACTAACTAACTATCCCTTCCAGCCCTGCCCCCCAGCCAGGGGCGGCATTCCACCTTCCTTTCATTGTTCCGCTCCCTGGGAGGTAACTGGTCGGACAGGTTCGGAGCCCCCTTGCATAATGACTCATCCCCTGCCCTGCTGGGCCGTGCTACAGACAGCAGCCAGCGAAGGTCACGCACAGCCCATTGCCCAGCATAGCAACCAGCAAGGTCCCCCCCACTACGTCACAGCGCAGGGGAGCCCCCTGGAGTGGCTGTTTGTGACGTAGTGGGGGTGCTGTCTGCTCTGCAACCCGGGATTTCCCTGTGCTGGGCTGTGTGATTCCCACTGACTCACCCACATGTCTATTGGCCCAGACACCTAGTCCCAGCCTGAGCAGTTAGCAAAATTCTTCCCAGGGGGAAGAGACAAAGGAAGGGAAGCGGAGATGAACACCTGGCTGGGGGGCAGGGTCTGGGAACGAGGCAGTTTCTGGCTGGGAAACATGAAGGGAACAGACTAAGCTGAGGGTTGAGGGGGCGATGGACCTCCTAACCCAAGGGGTCTGAGGTATCCTGGCCCTGACTCCTGTAGCCACATCATGTCTATGCTGTGCTGTATCCTGGAGAAGCAATAAACCCCCTCTATTCTACTGGCTTCAAGAGTCTGTTCTTGCTGCAGATGGGGGTGCAGGATCAGGGGGGTCCCTGACACGCCACCACACTCTTATATCGACAAATCTATACCCCTGCTGGCCCTGCACCCGCTCGGTTCCTTCTTATCGCTCGTGACAGTTGTTGGAATGTGCTTTTGCTCTTCCTCTGCAAGTGCCTCTTAGCAGTTTTCTCTCGTTGTTCAGTTAGTTAGTGGAAGTTTCACAGTTCCCTGTTCTCATCTAGTTGTTAATAGTTGTTGAGTGTAGTACTTAGTGAAGAAGTACTTGAGTGTGAGGCTCACTTCACATGACATGCCCCATCTGGCGGAGCATGCCTGGACCCCAAGGCTTAAAGCCCTGCAAGGCGTGCCAGAAGCCTACGCCCCCCCCAGAGCCTGTCTCAAGTGCCTTGGTGAAGCCCACTTGTCCGAGGGGTGTAAGATCTGCAGGGGCTTCAAGCCACGTACCATGCGAGAAAGAGATCTAACTTGAAGATCATTCTCATGGAGGCAGCCCTGCGCCCGGCACCGGTGACCCAGAGCACACCGGCTTCAGTGCAGGAGGCAACTAGCCACTTGCGCACTGCGCCGTGTAGGACTTGGCACCTGTCCCAGTCCCCAGTGCCCCAAAAGAAGAGGAGACCTAGCCGGGGCAGGTCTCCCTCGTGGCACGTGCCCTCCAGGGGGGCATGTGGCACCGGTGAGTGCGGCACTCAGACCGTCATGGTTGGGTCAGCATTGCTCTAGCCCACGCTAAGACCCCAGCCCTGCAGTGCACCTCCCGGAGCCCTTCTCTTCAGACACTTTCGAGGCGGCAAGAGACCTGATCTGACTTCGTCTCTGACCGTGACACCGGGCCCAGCCAAGGAGCGTGATACCAGACGGCACTGGTCCTGGCCCTGGATGTGAGAGGGCATCATCGCCCCATCCCGGTGCCATCTATTTCATCAGCACCACCTCCATTGATGGCACCAGCCTTGACTCCCACCCCAACCCATGCACCGGCACCAGAGTTGGCACCGATGCAGGGGCCCCGTGTGGCAACGACCTGAGTGCCTGGTCCTCCAGCTGCTGGCTCCCCAACATCGAGTGGCCCAGCACCACCCCCTGCCATACCTGCCCTCGGCACCGAGGGATGCAGGAGTCCATGGCCCAGCACGCCCCAAGCCGGAGGTCGCTGGCCACCACTGCCACCATACCTTCTAGTCAACTTCTGAATACTCAACCGATTCAGAGGCAGAATTGGTCTGGTCATCACAGGGCTCCAGGCTGAGGTTGTGGCACCGATCCTGTTCCCACCACCGGTCCCGCCACTGTACCACGTCGGCACAACCGCAGCGGCACCACCATCACCAGCAGCAGCAGCCCTGGCCGCAGCCTACCCCAGTACCGGCAGTGCAGGAGTCCTGGCCACCACAACTGCAGGGCCTGGCTCAGTGGCCATTTTGGACTCTCTGAGCCTACCACCAGAGCTAAGGTGCAGGTCCCTCAAGGCCAGAGTCAGTCTACTCAGAGCCCAGGGCTTCCCCTTCGGCGTCCCCATTGATTTGTTCCTCAACGTCAAGGCAGTCTCTTCCCCTGGGCAAGCCTCACCTGCACCTGCTGCAGAGAGAGGGCCATCCATTGCTCAGCCCTCTATGGTGGCCTCCTTGGCAACCTCCCAGGCCCCCTTGCAGGTCCGCAACCCAGAGG
The DNA here is from genome assembly GCA_032595735.1 of Pelochelys cantorii. Lineage (NCBI taxonomy): Eukaryota > Metazoa > Chordata > Testudines > Trionychidae > Pelochelys > Pelochelys cantorii. The sequence continues at coordinate 4,014,551 of CM064354.1, forward strand.
TGATGGCTATGAAAAGGTCCTCATCCTCCTCACCCGACGAGGTGCTCAGTGGGACCCTTCCCTCCCCTCCATGGACTCGAGGTCCCATCAGGACCTTCTCCATTGCCTGTCCCAGAGCCTGGGGGTACAGGCAGAGAGGGTGTCGGAGGACTTGGACCCCACGGTTGACATCCTACAGTCTGACACCCCCACCAGAGTGGCCTTACCTATTAACAAGACCATGACGAAGATCACAAAGGCCCCCCCCCCGGCAAACCCCGGCTTCCATCCCGCCGACTGATAGAAAGGTTGAGCGGAGGTACTTCGTCCTGCAGGAGGGAGAACGGGCATCTCTTCTCCCACCCGCCTCCGGGGTCCCTGGGTGTCCAGGCAGATCTTTTCCAGGAGTTGGGACTTCTTCTGAATGTGGCCAAGTTTGTCCTGGTTCCCACTCAGATTATAGAGTTCGTGGACGCCCACCTGGACTCCACGTTGGCCACGCCTCCCTCCCCAGGTCTCAGTTTCTGGCGATCAGAGGCTTTCGTGGACATGCAGGCGTTCCTGATGACCACGGCCAGAGCCTGCATGATTCACATGGTCTTCGGTTCACACCTTTACCAATCATTATGCACTGGCCCACCAAGCGAGGGAAGATACAGCCCTGGGGAGGGTTGTCCTCTGCTCAGTTGAAGGTTAGATCTCCAACCCCGCCTCCTGGGGTTTCTGCTTTGGAGTCCCCTACATGGGATGGCCATGAGCAATCATAGACTCATAGACTCATAGACTTTAAGGTCAGAAGGGACCATTATGATCATCTAGTCTGACCCCCCGCACAATGCAGGCCGCAGAATTTCACCCACCCACTCCTAGAATAATCCTCACCCCTATCTCTCAGATATTGAAGCCTTCAAATAGTTTGAAGACCCCAAGATGCAGAGAATCCTCCAGCTGTGATCTGTACCCCATGCTACAGAGGAAGGCGAAAAACCTCCAGGGCCTCTGCCAATCTACCCTGGAGGAAAATTCCTTCCCGACCCCAAATATGGCGATCAGCTAAACCCTGAGCATGTGGGCAAGACTCCCCAGCCAGACACCCAGAAAGTTCTCTATAGTAACCCCTATCATCCCTCCATTGACCTATTTACCACTGATAATGACTAGTCAATTAGTTACCAAGACCATGTTATCTTGTCAAACCATCCCCTTCATAAACCCATCTAGTTTAATTTTGAAGCCAGGTAGATCTTTTGCCCCCACTACTTCCCTTGGAAGGCCATTCCAGAACCTCACTCCTCTAATGGTTAGAAACCTTCGTCTAATCTCAAGTCTAAACTTCCTACTAGCCAGCTTATATCCATTTGTTCTTGTGTCCACATTGGTATTAAGCTTAAATAATTCCTCTCCCTCCCTAGTATTTATCCCTCTAATATATTTAAAGAGTGCAATCAAATCCCCCCTCAGCCTTCTTTTGGTTAAGGTAAACAAGCCAAGCTCCCTGAGTCTCCTTTCATAAGACAGGTTCTCCATTCCTCGAATCATCCTAGTGGCCCTTCTTTGTACCTGTTCTAATTTGAATTCATCCTTCTTAAACATGGGAGACCAGAACTGCACACAGTATTCCAAATGAGGTCTCACCAATGCCTTGTATAATGGCAATCACTCGAAGAAGAGACGGTTACTTACCTTCATAACGTACTTCAAGATGTGGTGTTCATGTCCATTCCAAATCCCGCCCACCTCCCCTTCTTCAAAGTTGTCCGGTAAGAAGGAACCGAGGGTGTGGAGGGCCAGCAGGGGCATATATATTTGCCAGTATAGCTGCGCCACTCTAGGGGGCTCTCCTGCTGGCCCAACAGGTACTGCTAAAGGAAAAACTTCCAAAGACGCGTGTACGCAGTGCGTCCCACACCTGCATGGAATGGACATGAGCAACACATCTCGAAGAACAATAGTTACACAGGTAAGTAATTGATTTTTCTGACGACAAAACAACAGCAAAGTCTACACTGGCTCTTTGTGGACAATAAAGGGAAGGGAAAAGAAAAACGTGTCTTGTGGGGTGAAAGTATTTTGGTCACTAAAACCGAGTGTTCTTCCTGACAAAAGTGGCATTGCAGCGTGACTCTCTGATTGTTTTGTTGGCACAAGGCAGCTTTTAGCTACAAAATTTGATAGTGGAGACAAAGTTGTAAATAGTGGGCGGGGCGTCTTCCTGCTATTGTTTGTTTCTGCGATGCTCAGGAAAGCAAAACTTTATGAGCAATACTTTTAAATAGGATTACACCAAAGAAATACCTGACTTGGGTGAATCATCAGTTTCTCCTAGCAGACACAATCCTGTAAGGCCCCAAGTATTGGCTAACCTCTTGGACGAAAAGGGGCAAGAATACAAACAAACCACTAAGTTGCTGAGAGATCTTTAATACCCCGGCCTGCCAGGTTCTAACATTCTAACTTTGTTTCCATATTTCAGCATCAGTTTTCACTGCAAAGGCAAATGGAGATGTTAAACATGTTATTAACAAGGGGGAAGAACAGATTAAAGAAGATTTAGATAAGTTAGATGTATTCAAGTTGGCAGCAGCTGCTATTAACCCTAGTGTGCTTAAGCTAAAGCAGTTTCAGAACCATCTTTGAGAACTCATGGAAGATAGTGGAGGTCATAGAGCACTGGAGAAGGGGAAACATAGTACTTGTCTTGAAAAATGTGGACCAAGACGACATGGGGAATTATAGACCAGTCAGCCTAACTTTGATACCAGTAAAGATACTGGAATAAAGTATTAAACAGTCAGTAGAGGATAACAAAATTATAAAGAACTGTCAATTTGAATTTGCAAAAATAAATTATTCCAAATAACCTTATTTCTTTCTCCAATAGGGTGACCGATCTAGAGAACAGGACCAAAAATATAGACTGGGTATGCCTTGATTTTTGTATAAAGCTTTTGTTGTATTCCCGCATGACATTCTCATAAACTAGGGAAAGATGGGCTAGATGAAATTATTAATAAGATGGGTGCACAGAAGATTGAAAAGCTGTACTTGAAGAGTGATGTTCACTTTCAAACTCAGAAGGACGTATCTGCAGGGGTCTGTCTTGGGTCTTACACTGCTCAGTATTTTCATTAATAACTTGGGTGAAGAATACATGTGTAACATCTGCGAGTGATACCAGGATACCAGGATGAGAATTCAAAACAACACTGGCAAATTGGAGAATGCGTCTGAAATCAACAAGATGAACTTTAGTAAAGACAAGTACAAACCTCTTCTCTTAGGAAGAAAAAACATCAAATGCCCAGCTACAAACTGGGGAATAACTGGATAGGCAGTAATATTGCTGAGAGGGGTTTGGAGGTTGTATTGGATCAAAAATGTACTGAAAGTCAACAGTGTGATGCAGTTGCGAGAGAGGCTAATATTCTGGGGTGTATTAGCAGGAGTGTTGTTGATGCGAAAATGTTAATATTAAAAGACTGGGGACACCTGATAAATCTTCAAATATCTTAAGGAAAAGAGAATGGTAATCAAGTGTTCTTTGTCCACTGAAGTTAGGGCAAGAGGTGTCTGCAGCAAGGGAGATTTAAGGTTAGATACAAGGAAAAAATGTCGAACTATAAGGAGAGTTAAACACTGGAATAGACTTCTGAGAGAGGTTGTGGAATCCATCAGTGGAGGTTGAACATACACCTGTCACGGATGGTCTAGGTTACTTGGTCCTGCCGCAGTCGCGGCATGTGGACTTAGACCTCTTGATGTCCCTTCTAGTCCTACATTTCTGAGAGTCAATAATTAAACACTGTCCACTCTGTTCTGTATGAAACATCAAAGGGATAAGAAATACTGACTCAGGGCAATAGCAGCAAAATGTGTTACCTTTTGTTGTAATTTATTTCATTGTCATTCCCTATCAGGTCAATTAATACTTATATACCATACGCTCAATAATAGCTTTACACCCAGATCCTGAAGAGACATGCACATATGTTTTGCTTTATGGACTACAAGTAGTCCCACTGGAGTTCATGACACTGGTACACGTATGCATACATTTACACACCTGCTCAAATATCTGCAGGATCAGGGCCTTATTTTTAAGTATCCTTCATACAAATTGTAACCTACGCAAGCTTTACGGAGATAAATACCACTGTGAGAGGATCAATCTTCTTTTGTCGCTACCATCTCCCCTTTTGAAGGATGATGATTAGTATTTATAAAATTAAGAGCTCTAAACAGGAGCAAGAAAATATCTTTCTTAACAAGCAATCTGTACAAGAGAGACTTTGCTGTGTTGACTGCTAAGAAAAATATTGCACTATCAATAATGGTAGCAATGGAAAATGTATTAAAATCCTGAAAAATCTAATAAGTAGCTAATGGGATTGGGGTGGGGATTAGAAATTCTGAATGCAACTGCCTGTATCAACAAAGGCTGCAGTTTTGCAATTAAAGTTCAGTGCAGTTGAAGCATGATTTTCCTATTTTTGGTGTATACGATTGTATTCACTTAAAAATAAAGACCATAGAAAGAAAAGCATTGGTTAACACAATACTGTGACTGGCTATATATGTTCATGTACAGCAGGATCATCTTAATGTTTACTTAATACCACCTGTGGGGGACGTCCATCCTGTCAGTACAGGAGGAGCGATCTACATTTTTATCTAACAGCATTGTAGGTATATGTGGCACAGGCACTTTGCATGCAAATAAAAGATGCCCTCCTTCCCCAGAGGAGTTTACAGTCTAGGTTAGACGATGTGCCATGACACAGGGAGGGGAAAAAAGCAGGAAACAGAAGAAGCTAACAAAGTCTACTGTTAACAGGTTTCTGTTTTCATGTTTCGTTTCCACATTTTGTTGGGTTTTTAAAAATTCCTTTTTATTAAGTTGGTAACCTGAGATCTAGTGGATCTGTTCCATCTTTCGTATAATTTTGCAGTGCATGCCGAATCATGTATTTTATTCATTTCGTATATTTTGTGGGTCTTTGTTGCTGATGTTAACAAAAAATGCTCAGACTATTGCTCAGTGTGCTATTTGATTATTCTGAGGTTATGGGAGGTTAGTTTTTTGGGGGGGAAAAAACAAAACAAAGGTGGAGGATTAATGGTGGAGGTTTCTAATGCAATGTTTCTAGGATACCACCAGCTATATTATACAGGGGCGGCCATCGCCTAGGGCGCCGCCTTCAACGGGGCGCCCAATGATGATGTCACGGGGCACCAGATGATGACGTCACTCCATTGACGGCCATGCAGGCGGGGGCGCCGATCGCGCGTTCCCCCTGGGGAGTCAGTTGCCGCAGTCCGCCTCAGGCTGCTCCTGATATTATATGGAAATTGTAGTTTATGGAGCTCTATATTTATATTTGGCTGTATTAGCTTGGAAGCTGCTCTTCAGGAGAGAGCAGAATTATATTAAATTACAGGGGGGTTGGAAACAACGTTTAATATAAAAGTTGTCTGACATTTTCCTTACATTATAAAAATTAGTGCTGGGCCTGTTTGTGGAGAGCTACATCCCATGGAATCCTAGAAATGTCAGGCTCGAAGAAACCTTGGGAGGTCATCTACTCCAGTCCTCTGCACTTAGGTAGAACCAAGTAAAGCTAGACAGATGTTTGTCTAACCTGTTCTTAACAAATTTCCAACAATAGACTTTCCATAACCTCATTTGGACGCATATTCCGGTGCTTACCTAGCCTTATAATTTGGAAGATTTTTCCCAAAATCTAACCAAAGTCTCCCTTGCTGCAGATTAAGCCCATTACTTCTTATCCTAACTTCAGTTGGAGAACAATTGATTCCTGTCCTCTTTATGCCTGGGTCTACATTAGGGAGTTATTTTGAAATAACCCCCCCTTATTTTGAAATAATAAGCAGAGCATCCACCCTACCAAGCCTGCTATTTTGAAATAACGGGCTGGTTGTTTCGAAATCTGTACTCCTGCCTTCCTTGGGGAATAAGCTTATTTCAAGCAGTTATTTTGGGAGTAGTTTTTCAAATTTAGTTATTTTGAAATAATTTCCTAGTGTAGATGTGCCCTATAATAACAACTCATTAGCTAGCTGAAGACTGTAAAATTCCTCAGCAGTCGTCTTTCCTCAAGACTAAACATGCCCGTTTTTTTAATCTTCTCCTCTCTAGTAAGGTTTAATAAACCTTTTATAATTTTTGTTGCTCTTGCCAAGTAGTCCAGCTGAGACCTCCCCAGTGCCAAGTACAGCAGGCCAGTTACGTCCTGTGTCTTACGTACATCTGTTAACACACCACAGAATGTCTTTTTCCCAACTGCATTATACTGTTAATTCTCAATTTATGATCCCCAGATTATAAACCCAAATGCAGTTATTCCCCATTTTGTAGTTGTGCATTTGATTTTTTTTCTTCCTAAGCATTTGTCCTTACTGAATTTCATCTTAATATCAACCCAATTCTCCGGTTTGTCAAGATGGTTTTGAATTCTAATCCAAAGTGCTCACAACTCCTCCTAGACTGGTGTCATTCACAAATGTAAGCATCCTCTCCACTCCAATAGATAAGCTACAGATGCAAATATTGACCAGGACCAGACCCAGGATGGCCCCCCACTAGATACATCCTCCCACTTTAACAGTGCACGACCGATCCACTTACTCTTTAAGTCGGGTCTTTCAACCTTCTGTGCACCCACCTTACTGTCATCTAAACCACATCGCCTTCGTTTTTGCTTAGCATGTCTATCAAAAGCTTTACTACAATGAGGATTTATTACAACGCCAGTATCTCTTCCCCCCTCCCCCCCATCCACAAGGATAATCATCTTGTTAAATAAGGTTGTTTGTCATGATTTGTTCTTGATAAATCCATGCTGACTATTCCTTATAACCCTATTATCGTCTACGGCAGGGTTACTCAACATGCGGCCCATTTCTTTGTAGCCCGCGATGCAGTTTGGGTTTACATGGGGCTCAACATGTGGCCTGCGGGTGGGAACCTTTGAACATGGCCTCCCCTGGGAACACGCTCCACAATGGAGAGGCGTCTCCCGGGTGGGTGAGCATTTAAAGACGCAAGCAGACAGGCTGGCTGGAACAGACGGGTACAGGGTGTTGGCATGTCTAGACCCTAGGGAGGAGGTGCCAGGAGCACTGGGGCATTGTGGGAAGTGGGCAGAGCCTGAGAGGTGCTGACTGGCTTGCACAAGCCACATATAGGTCTGGTGCTGGGGCTTAATCTTTGTTTTTCATGCCCATCAGTGCAAAAGGAGCTATTTGCATATATTTGCATGTATATGTAACCACACTTAGTTGTAGCCCTTGGCATGTGTTGTGAGTAGTATTGTGGCCCCTGGGGCTTCCAGAGTTGAGTAGCCCTGGTCTATGGACTTCAATCTGATTGATTGATTGTCATTTGGGTCAGGTGTCTTTTTTTTTTTTCCCTCTCCTGATACCAACATTAGGCCGGCTGGTCTGTAATTCCCTAGGCCCTCTTTGTCCCCCTATTGTGTTTGCCTTTCACTTGTTTTCTGCACCCTCGCTCACCCTCCCTCCCTGAATTCTTACACCGACTGGTTCCAAAACTGCTTCCCCTATTTCTGTAAGGACACGACCGGTCGCTTCATCAGGTGCTGCCAGCTTGAGGTGATCTTGCCTACCTGAATATTCTTTACGTGGGGGGTGCGAAGGATGTGAACCCCCCCGCTCCCCCCCCTCCCCGCAAGCATGCTCTGGCTGGCCATGCAGAAGGCTGGGGCTGGTTTCCCCCCTGACTTGGGGCGCTATGGGGGTGCATTCACACCCTTGCAGTGCACATTTACAACAAAAGCACCCCTCCCTCCCCCGAAAAAAAAAAAAAAAACTCCTGCGTCCGTGGCCGCCCGCTTTAGCCCGCTCTTTCCCTAGCGCGGCCCCGCGTTGCTCGTCCCGCTGGCCCCAGGTTATTTCGTTAGCTGCGACCGAAGCGCGAGGCGGGGCCCGGCTGCCGGCGAGCTCCGGCCGGTGCCCTTTGCTGCTCGGGGAGCGACAGCGCCGCCCCCCCGCGCCCCGCCCCGCGGTGCAGCCCGGCCGGGCCCGCGGGTGCAGAGGGGCGGGGCCCGGCCCGCTGCGCTCCAGCGCCGGCTCGCGGGTTGGCTGTCTAGCCCGGCGGCCCCGCCCCGGCCACATGGGCCGCGCGCGCGCGCGCGCGTGTGTGTGTGTGTGTGTGTGTGCGCGCGCGCGTGTGCGGGGCCCGCGCATGCGCCGCGCTCGCCCTGCCCCATTGTTGGGCTGGGGCTGACGTCCTGGGCCTGCGGGAGGCGGGGGGCGCTGCTCGCGGCGGCCCCTTCCAGCCCTGCTGCTGCCGCTGGATGCAGGCGGCCGGCCGGGCAGCAGACAAAGGAGGCGGCGGGGCGGGGAGCCGCAGCCAGGAGGGGGGCTCCGAGCGCAGGCGGAGGGGACCAGCCCGCGGCTGCTCTCCAGCATGCCCAGCTCCATGTACCAGCCGGACGGGGGGGAGGCTGCCTGCTGCCCCGCGCCGCCGCCCAGCCTCCCGCCCGCCGCCGGGGCTGGGCAGCCGGGGCAGGAGCGCGGGGGGCAGCCGCCGCCGCCGCTGCCCCAGCCCCAGCCCGAGCCCGATCCCGAGGAAGCGGCCGCAGCGCTGAGGTTTGCCCTGGACCACCTCTCCATCTTGGGGCTGGAGGAGGAGGAGGAGGAGGAGGCGGCGGCAGAAGCGGCCAGGGCGGTGGAGGAAGGAGCCGTGGAGGAGGAGGCGGCGTTGGAGGTTGGGGATGGCGGGCTGGAGGAGCTGGACCACGGGGCAGGGCTGGACAGGGGAGTTGGGATGCTGGGGGGGCTGCCGATGCTGGATCCAGATGTGAGCCCCCCTACCTGCAGCGCCACTTCCCCTCCAGATGTGTTCGGCAACTTTCACCCCCACCTGGGCCACCACCCCTCCATCTTGGCGGAGCAGCTGAGCATCATTGGAAGCAGAAAGAAAAGCGTCAACATGACTGAGTGTGTCCCTGTCCCCAGCTCTGAACACGTAGCCGAGATTGTGGGGAGACAAGGTAAACTTCAGCGGCCTTTTTTTTTCCTTTTGTTTTGCACGCTGGCTGTGGGGCTCTTACCTGGCACGCCCTCAGTCCCCCACTCTCTGATAGGCAGCTTGGGGCTCCCCAGGTAACACTGTCTAAAATGGAGAAAGGAGGAGATGCAAGTCTGTAGAAGAAACCGAAGTATTTCTACATATGTCACTGAAAATATCCCCCCTCCATATCTGAGAGAGATTAACAGACCCTATACTTACAATTAGTGCCTGAATAACTTGACCTGGGAACCTGAATACATTGATAGATTTGGAGAGAAATAGAGAATCTTGTAGCTTAAATACTCCTGGGCAAGAAAGGTGTTGGCCTGTCTTTTTGGCAGGCATGGCATGCACAGTGATGTGTGTGCTTTAGTATTTTGGGGTTATTTTCCCCTAAACACCTATGCCCGGGTAGCAACCAAAAATTCTGCAGTCAGATAGTCTGAGATGCTTTGGCCCATCCCAGTTTTTATTTGGGTCAGTTTTTGTCTTTGTTTCTTTGTGCTGAGGAGTGCAGTGTGGAAACTTGTTAGAAACAAAAGCTCACCAAACTCTTCATAGAGACACTTTTAATTCTATTTCAGGACCAAGCCCACTCCCTTGTGTGCCATTTTAAAATGAGTCCACAATTGTAAATATTTTGCTTTATAGTTTGCCGTTGTTTAAACTATATAGGCCTGCTACACAGTGTGTATTTTACATACTGGCAAAGTTCTCATGTTTGCTGGACTTTTCAAGTCTGTGGAAATAGACTGTAAAATACAATGACCATGAAATAGATGAAAATACTTTCATTTATTGAATTGATTACTCCACACGCTCTCTTAAGGTAATACTATCAGAGACTTATTTGATCTCAGTTGGATTCTTAATTTCAGCTGCTACTTAAAAATATGTTAAACACTTGAGATATGAAGTAGCTGTGGAGGGGGGTAGGGATCCCTCACTGCAAAAAAATCTGTCACAAAAGGACACAAGGGCACGCCTCAATCCTGGTGATACTTGGCCGGGGGTGTGCTTGCTGGGTTTTGTTTCTTTCACATAACTTGAAAGACTAAAGGATATTTTTTATATCTTAAAGAACACTGCAGGCTAAATAAAATACACATTTTTAGTATCAAAAATCATTGTGGAGATCTGAGTCTTGCCTGTTTGCAAGCTGACCTCCAGTATATTTGGTCCAAGAGGCAGCCTTTCCTCCCTCCTCTTTCTGCCTTGACCTCTGACTGTGGCCTCTCTTTGTAGGTGTGGGGCGCAGGGTGATCATTTCATTTTAATTGGTAGGATTTGTGGGGCCCTTGTGTGGTTTTCATGGGTGGAAGTGGGGTAGTGTTGGCAGCCCCATTGTTCTCTTTGTTAGCTAGAGCCATGCTGTGATTAGCATGATGACATCATACTCTCTGCTTCCCATTGGCCGGCTCCCGGAGCTCCAGCCCACTTCCAGGAGCGCACAATCCCAGTTTGTACCAACCGCTCATGCTCCGCCTCCACTTTCTGCGCTTCCCTTTCTGTTCCTGGAGGCTGTGCTAGAGCTTGAGGCAGGTGGGGAAAGGGGGCGTGATCGCGGTAAGGATGATACCTGGTTAACTGACTCCTGGGTCAGGGTAGCAGAAGATCAGGGCTTCTTGGCCAGCTCTGCAGGAAGTATCAACTTCCCCTCTGATCCAGCCACTTCTAAGGACTATCTAGTAAGTGTTTTCTATCCCTGAACTGTTAGGATCCCAAATCGGAGTCCTTTCAGCACCTCCAATTTGCTGCCTGCATGGGTGACTTCACCATAGAAAAGGCCCAGTCCTGAGTCTCATCCACCCTTATCAAATTACATCTCCTTAGGCTATGCACTCCTAGTCCTCCAGGAAATACTCAATGCAAAGGGAAGCCTGGCTTCTTGGCAAACTCTGGGAACTGGTGTGGTTTATGCTGATACACTGCAAGGACATTAATAAGCAATGTGATTTCTAGGAGTGCGTGTGGGAGCCCTGGAACAGCATATGCAAAGGCTGAAATGGGATGGAAACTTGGGTTCATCACAGACTGTAGTTGCTCCCATTACCCCCACGCCTCGGGGAAATACTTAAATACTTTCACGTTTTATATTCTCCCCTCTGGCGGTGTTCCCTGTCTCCCTGTCTTCTGGCTCTTCCAAGCAATCCGAGCCTGATTCAGCTCTGCCTCTGTTGGCATTAAGGGGTGGTAGGGCTGGCAGATTTGGCTCTTGAGGGATTTCCCCTGCACAAAGGTGCCAGGACCGGCAGGTTGGCGCTGCTATGTCTGGGTGACAGCCCATTGAGGGGCATGTCAGGGACACTTCCAGGGGAGGGGGAGGTGACCCGAGCATGTTTGTGCTGTAGCTATTTTCAACCACCCAACAAGCCCTTGAGACGACTGGTGCAAGTTAGAACTGTGTTGAGGCTGCTCCAGCCTACATCAGAGGCCAAACTGGATCTGACCAAGCCCCAAATAGGGATGGCACAAAGGGGACTTTACTTTCTCTTGGTCTTGCATCAGGCTCACAGGTTGCCTGAAGTTTTTGGCTCTGTGCTGATCTGTCTTGTACCTTGCCCCGTGGATTGAGCTTTACAAGCAGTGCTCTTGTGGTTCTGAGGCCCTCTGAGCCTTTTTTAGCCCTACCAGAGGGATGAGAGCCGTGTTTTCTAAATGACTTGGGCTTCTGTGCATAATTGCAGCATCCTAGGAATCTTTTATACCCGCTGTGAAACCCGTGTGACCTGCAAGCACCAGGCTGAATTGAGCTCCAAAATCCCTTGATCACCACGGACACATGAATATGCTCACAAGACGCTTCTAAGCTAAAGTCAAGACTACTTTAGTACGCTGTCCCAGCAGATAACCTGTCACCCCAGTTAAGCAGGCTTACCGATGAGGAGAAAGCAGCGGAGATCCACTGCCTGTGTTCTCTAGTGCAAGGATTCTCAGCCTTGCTCTGAGACCCTCCCTCCCACCTCCAACATGCTGGTCAAACTCCACAGCCCTGCGGGGCCACAACTGTTGTTCTGTGTATAAAAGCCAGGGCCAGTGTTAGGGGGTAGCAAGCAAGGCAGTTGCTAGGCCCCATGCCACAGATGGACAAAGCTAAGTTGCTTTGTTCCTCCCCCCCCCCCCCCACCAAGGGGGGACTGTGGGCCACAGCCCCCTGAAATCTACCTGTGGCCCCCAGGGTACCCTGGATCTCTGACTGAGAACCACTGTTTTCGCGCCTAGTCTGGGCTAAGTGACTCTGGGTAACTGATACGTTAGTGGGGGGGGAAGGGCTCTCTCTGCCTCAGTTTCCCTGTCTGTAAGATGGGGAACTATTTTGCCCATGACCACCAGAGAACATGGTCTGAGTGCAGTCCATCATGGCATCCCCATTTTATAGATGAGGAAACTAAAACCAACAAGTTAACTCCCTTTTCCAGGATCTAAAAGAGTCTTTCTGAGGCAGGATCAAAATGTGTTACTGTGTCCTAGGTCTGTGCTTGGACAAGTAGGCCACACCTCTGCGGCTACAATATATTTCTTCTGTGTTGTGAAGGTCCTGTCCCCTTGGTACCCAGATCAGTTGTAACAAGGAAAAGGGCTGTGAGGGATGATGTGGGAAATGCTTTGTTCCCGGGGACACTAATCTAACAAGTGCACTGTTGACCTCAGGAGGCATAGAGAGCAATGGAAGGGCCACGGGTGAAATCAGTTGGACCACTGGGTGTTTTGCCCACACCAAATGCTCGCTGTGCAGCCCGGCCCGGTTCTGGGTGTGTAACTGTGGGAAAGTCCTGGTGCGGCAGTGTGGCAGGCCAGGACTGAGATGCATCAAGAGAAGAGGGGCTGGGGAGATCCCAGGGACTGAACAGCAGTGAGTGGGGAGCTGCACGCCTGGATTGAGGTGCATGGTCGGAGCTTTTCACACAAGCTTTTTGGAACAAGGCCGGTGCCTCCCTGGATGGCTGAAAACCACCTAGCGCCCTGTGGGAGTAACTGGAATGCAGAGACCACGCCCTGGTTGCTTGGGGTTTAGTTGCCTGGCTTCCACAGCACCAAGCGGAAGTTCCCCAACCCTCTTAACCTTGGGGCTCGAGCAGCACTACCGGTGCTCATTGGCTGGGCTGGACAAACCCATGGAGATGCTCAGCACAACAAGACCAAGCAACCCCATCCCAGCACACCAGGCGGCTGACGTGTTCGGTGACGGTGATGAGTGCCTGTGCACCTTCCCATGGGCCGCCTGCCGGCTCGGTCCCTTCCCCTCCTCCCTGCTTTGGGAAACCTGCCTTGGCACCAAAAGGCAGCTCAGCCCGAAGGATGCTGCTGCCGTGCCTTTGCATGCAAACCCGCTGCTGAATCTCTCTGTGGGCGGGGCTGGCTCGGGGTGGCACCATGGACATTAATTGCAGCCATCGGGGAGGAGGCACCAGTGAAATCAGTGCTGGGTGGGGGACGTGGTTACCGGAGCAGAGGGCTCGACGGAGGTTGCTGCGCCGGACTGGCGCATGGGCTGCTCGCGCTACACTGAGGTTGCTTCCCTCACGTCCTGTCTCCAGCGAGGCAGGGGGTTCTACTGGCTCTGCCATGGCATCAGCTTGGGCACGTCCCCTCCTCTCTCCGGGACTCAGTTTCCCCATCTGCCATAAGGGGACAATTCTTATCTCCACGGGGGACTTGGAAGAGTTGGCGTCTGTGCAGATCCTTGCAGGAGAGGTATCAGAGAGGGGTGCAATGCGGCTGCTGGCCGGCCTCGCCCCAGGAATCCCAACGCTGAGAACAGACTGTAAGTTCGTGAGTCCCACGTCTGCGCTGATGTGGTGCTGCTCTCCCCTAGGCCCACTGCTGATCTTTCTTTTGACTCCCCTCATTCCTTTCTGAGCCCTCCCCTAGCGCATGGCTCCTTCGCCCTCGGCGTGTCAGTGTTTTATCACTTCCCTCTGTGTCCCTCTGAAATTCCCTTCCACGTGGCTCTTGTCCTTAGTCTGAGCTCAGGGTCAGAGACTCCCTGTGCTGTTGGAGAGCTCTGCTCCCTGCGTGGCCCGCGTGCTAATCTTGGCTCTGGCGCTAAGGGTGTATTTACACTCCCCCCCCCCGTAGTGGCGAGTCTCAGATCCTGGGTCAACTGACCTGGGTTTGTGCTCCAGGGCTAAAACCAGCCGTCTGGATGTTCCTGCTTGGGCTCGGATCCTGGCTTCGGAGCCCCAGCAAAACTATTTACACTGCTACTCCTAGATCTGGAGAGTGGCCTTAAGTCAGTTGATCCTTGCTCTGGGGCACGTCTCCACAGCAAAGAGAAGCCCCTGGCTGGGGCCGTTTCATTGCTAGGTAGACTTGCACACTTGAGCTGGAAGCCAAGCACTGGGATCCTCAGCGCCACCAGCCTACGCCCAGGTGTCTACACGGTAGTGAAACAGCTCCGCAGTGTGCGCCTGAGTCAGCGGGTGGGGGCCAGCCTCAGGTATCCAGCTGCTGCGTAGACGCATCCCGACTTTCTCCTCTGCGGCTTAAGCAAGTGGCTTGGTCTCGCTGCCTCTGCTTCCCCGCTGTGTGGCAAAAAGCCGGAGGTGTGACGTGCCTGCCTCCCAGCGTGGGGTAAGGATGAACTTCCGGACTGCTTGCTCAGCACTTGGGTGCTTAAGAACGCGAGAGGAGTGCAAAGTGCCGTCGTTCTGCTCCTCTCCAACTAGCCCAGCCCTGGCGCCAGCCTTGTTGTGTCACACAAACATCGCAAGCTCTGTAAGGCTGGCGGCTGCGTGAGGCCTGGGGAAGGAGCTGGCACGTGGGCAGCAAGGAAACTGGAGAAACGATAGAGCAGCCTCTCTTACAGAGAGAGCCACCGTCCAAGGAGCTGGCTGGGTTGTGTTGACCAATCGAGGGTGGGGGCACCTCGAGGGGTTCTCAGAGGGCTGTCCCAGCAGCTAGCGCAGAAGACATCTCTGGTAGATTAGCTTGGGCAGCCTCCAACTTGCCTTGGTGCTGCTTGGGAGGCATGGCAGGGCTGCAGGCTGCTGGGTGTTTAGTCCAGGGGTGACTAGCAATGCGCCAAAGCTTCTGAGGGGGAGCCGAGTTAGTCTGTAACTGAGGAAACTTCAACGACAACGAATGGTCCTGCAGCACCTTGGAGACTAACAGAACACGTAGATGGGACCGTGAGCTGTCATAGGTTGCCAGGCCCTGCCGATGGGCATCCCGGAGGAGTCGGCCGGCTCCATGCAGTGTCTGATGGGATGGGAGACACTGAAGTGAAAGGAGGGATGGGATTGCGGAAAGGGGCTTGGCCCGGCCAAAAGCGGGAACAGGGAAACCCAGCTTGAAATGAACGCTGCCGCCGCAGCAGCAGCACAAACTAGGGGTGTCAAATCCCATTGAATTGGTTAACCAATTAAAGGGGAGGCTGGATGGAGGAGTCGCTCCATCCCAACTGCAGTGGCCTCCCCACTCGCCGAGGGGCTGGAGCAGCCCTCTGCCCCCTCGATGCAGGCTAGGGCCAGAGCAGCCTCTGTCCGCAGTGCACCACCGCCCTCCCCCCCCATGGGGCTGGAGCAGCCCTGTCTGCGGGAGGCGCCAGCCCCCACTAGTTAACCTTAACTGTTAAGCCTCACCCGGACTTGCTGGTTAAGCGCTCACATCTGTCACAAACCAAGGCAGAAGGGACAGGTTGGAGCTGTGCCCCCCTGCCCCCAGGCCAGCAAGTTTTGTGTCCCATGCTCTGTTGGGGGGTAGGGGTCGGAACAAAGCAGCCCATGAGAGTGGCCCGCTTGTTCTGCCCACAGCCCTGTGTGACACCGTGTGGGGGGGGGGAGTGTATCGATAAGCCATGCAGCCCAAATTACAGTCACTTTCCTCCAGCTCTCGTGTCCAAGCCTGCGCCAAGAGCAATAAAGCCCAGCGTGTGAATGCAAAGTACAGGGCAAAGGGCGTGCTGATTTGGGCTGGCTAGGAGTGCCGGGGAGCGGATGTTTCCTACCCTGGTGGCACTTTGAAGTGAGAGACTCTTAATCTCCCTCTGGTTTCTCCCGATCATCACCCCAGGTCAGTTTAGAGAGGGGCTGACCAACTGCCCCGCCCCAGCATTGGTGAAGTGCTCTCCACGCCCCTGAGACAGAACCCCATCCTGCCTCCCAACACTTTGCAGAGCCCTGATGTCCTGGCCAGATTTCAATGTGGGTAGCTGCATTCTACCTCTGGCCTGTTTCTGCTCTTCACTTCCTGTCCTAAACAGGGCCAACATCAGCGCTGCGCCATTTCCCAGAGGTGGCTGCAGTTCATTAAATGGCTTCTGCCATCCTTGTGCCCATTCACAACTCCCTCTAAAGTGCCCGGTGATCCTCCAGGGATGAAAGGCAGAGTGGCAGCCTGGTACTAGGGATGTTAAATATCGGTCAATTGAATAGTCGGATAACCTCATGAATTCTTATCGGTTAGTCGACTAGTCTACAGTCCCCAGGGGTGCGGCCGGCAGTGTGGGGCGCCAGGCAGGAGCTAGTCCACGAGGGGAGCCAGTTTCAAAACCAGCTCTTCTTGCGGACCAGCTGCTTGTCGCCCTGTGCTGCTGCCTCTGATACAGAGGCAGCAGTGCGGGGTGGCAGCAGCCCCTGTGGGAGGGGCGGGTCTGAGCTCCTGGACCCAGAGCAAACTGGAACTGAGCTGGGCTGCCTGCCCATCTGGCTCCTAATACATTTTAAATGCAGAGCCGCAGCGGGGGTAGGTCCCGGACCCGGTGTGAGCCAGGACTGAGCTGGGCTGCTGGCCAGCCTGCTAAAATGTACTGGTTGGGGAGGGGAGGGAAATGCCTGTAGTCTGTAGCAGTAACCTGTAAGCTTTTGCTTATTGGTTAATCGGTTAATTGACTACACTATTACATCCCTACCGGGTACGGGGAGAGTGCTAGCGAACTCGAGCTGCTCTGCCCAGCAGTGCTGCAGGAGGAGACGGAAAGAGTGGCGTGCCCGTTTGAGCACCAGGGAAGAGTGTTGGCAGGCAGAGCGTAGAAGAGAGGATTTCCAGGGGAGTATCCCATTTAAACCAGTCTATTGAACCCCCTTCGCTGGGGGGAGATTAGGGATGTAAAATTTCGGTTATTTGGCTAATCGAATAGTCAATGCAGTTTGCATTGACTCTTTCATTAGTCGATAAGGGCGCCTCTGCCTTTGGAGTGTAGCAACAGCCCCATGGGAACACGGGGCCAGGGGGTACTCAAGCAGCCCCCCACTGGCCCCGTGTTCCCCGCAGTGTTTCAAAGCAGCAGTGCTGCTTTGAAGCACTCCCCCTCCCCCCGTCTCTTTATGATAGCCTGTCGACTAGTAAGCATTTGCTTATCAGCTGGTCGACTAGTCGTTCACCTGCCTAGTGGAGATGTGGGGCTGCAGCCAACCTTGGACCCCTGAGGTTTGAATACAGCTCTAGCCACCCCTCCACCCTGGACTTAAGATGCATCCTGATCCAGGACAGCCTGTGCTTACTCAGTGAGACTAGGGCATGTGCGTGAAGTTAAGCACCTGCTGTCCTGAGCGAGGCCTAAGGCAGGGCTGAAACGTGTCGGTTGGAGAGGGGGAACCCTCGCGGGGGGGGTTGTCAGACTGGGGTTGTTGCAAAGTGGCGTGTCTGCCACTGGGTCCCGTGAGGGCTGCATGAGAGTCGCTTTGGTCTTTAATAGAACCATATGTGACTTTGTTAGACCTGTACCACTTATGTGCCCTTCTCCCTCCCCCCAGTGATTGACTGCCGAGGGAGGCTGGTCCAGTGGTCCAGGCACTGGCCTGGGATCCAGGAGACCTGGGCTCAAGTCCCTACTGTTCCACTTCAGTAGGACGTCACCACACAGCTCATCTCACCAAGCCCCTTGGGAGGGGGCGTCGTTCGCTCGGTTCGAACAGTGCCTCCCGCGGCCGGGTCTGGGGCTACGACGAGGGCTCTTGACCTACGAACACAGATAGTAAATATCTGACACCGCACCCTTTAGGAACAATACCGGCCCCTCTACAGCTCTGTCCGCTGGGCATAGCAGTGCCTGCCGGGCAGCCTGTGGGTCGCTGCAGAAGCTGCCGCTCCCTCCCCGGTGGTTTCTCCACAGAGTGCTGCTTCCCGCTGCCCGGGGTGGTCTGCCCATCTGCATCCCCTGCTGCCGTACTTGAGGCTTTGCAGCCCTTGCCTTCCTCCCACCGCTGCTGCCCTGTTCCATCCTCAGTGAACAAAGAGCCCATCCCGATCGTGGGGCTGCCTGGGGCAGTGGATGCGGCTGCCCCTGTGTGCGCTGGGTCCGGATTCCTTAGCGTGCTAAGGGATCTGCCTTGCCCATTGCCCTGGGTGGATGCTGCAGGCTAGTCTCAGTACCCCCAGCTGGCCGGGCTTCTGGCCGTTGCTTAACTCCACGGCGGCACAGGGGCTGTTTATATTTGTTAGGTTGGATCTGGCCTTGGAAGTTGTAAATTAAAAGCTGCCTAATCGGTCTGTCCAGGCCACCCCTTCACCTCCTTGGCAGGCACCTCAGCAGCTGCTGCTCTGCCCTGGGGTGGGGGAGGCTCTCTCTGAAACTCTTCTCTGGCCCTTTAGGAAAGGCCTGATTCAGCAAAGCACTGAAGCACGTTCTGCAGCCCCACTGGAACCCCAGGGAGGTGCACACCGATTTTATGCCCATCTACCTGGGTGGGTTAGGGGGCGGTTTCTTTTGCCAGCGCGTGGGCGAGGGTCACCAGCGTGACCAGTGTAAGGTCTGCAGGGAATTCAGACCAAGACCAAGTGAGTAGTTGATGACTTGACCTCTCACTTCCCCTCCCCTTGCTGCTGCTATATCAAAGGCAGCAAGGGGGGAAGCAGAAGCCGGTGCTGGGGTGAGCTGGCTTAAAACCCGCCCAGCACCATCTCTGTGGTGCTGTCTGCCCTTTCCCCCTCCCCAGCTGCTGCCTCTATCAGAGGCAGTGGGGGCAGCAGGGGATGCTGCCGTGAAGCAGCCTCTGCCTGCAGCAGGCTCAGGTTTGCCGTGGGCAGAGGCTGCTCTGCATCCCGTGGAGCAGCCCCTGTCCATGGGGCGGGGGGTCCCAGGACCCCCTCTGGACAGGGGCTGCTGGACTTGGCACGGGCCAGGACTGAGCAAGCCCAGCTCAGTCCTGGCTCATGGCTGGTCCAGGACCTACCCTCGCTGCAGCTCTGAAGTTTAAATGTAGTAGGAGCTGGGCTGCCCGCCCACCTGGTTCTTACTACCTTTAAACCGTAGAGCTGCAGTGGGGTTATCACACGATTAGTTGATAGAAATTCTATCGATTACACGATTAGCTAATTACTCACTTCGTAATATTCCTACCAAGAACCGTAAGAGAGGGAGTAGGAGCTCCGTATCCTTCTCGTGGAGACAGCCCTACATCCCCAATCAGATCCCAGCGCTGGAGACACGGTGCCCAGTGCTGCTGCCTCCTCCGTAAGGAGTGCCCCAGCACCCATGTCTAAGAGGACGGTGCCAAAGAAAGCCTCAAGCCGAGACCAGCACCATCACACGAGTTCTTGGGGCTGGACAGGCCCTGGGCACTGTGACCAGTCACCCAGTCGGAAGAAGAGGAGGGACCAGGGTCAGTCTGATTCCAAGCCCTGCTGATTGGCCGGTGCTGGTACCGCAGTTGGGCCATGAACTTGAGCCCACTGTCGAGGCCGAGTTGGTTCCTGCTCAGCCCATGCGGTTGAGTCCCAGCCGGGACCCTTCTCTGATGCCTTCGGACGCCTGCCTGTGCCCTGCACGCCAGAGGCTTTTCCAGATTTGATGCACCTTACGGCAGATACTGCGACAAGGGTGATGGCCCTGGGGGTTGTGATGTGTAGGGGTCCTGCTTATGGATCTCTGGCCCCCCCATGAGGTGCAGCAGGCTATCCAGGACTTACTAGGTGCGGGTGACGGTCTCTTGGCGAAGATGGACAAAAGGCCTTACCAGCCTCAAGGACTCCACTATGCCCCTTCCACCCAGCGAAAGCACTTCCTCCCGCAACCTCCGCAGCGTTTTGTGCAGCAGAACCGTGGGCACGGTTCCGGGAGAAGGGACCGAAGTGGAAGGAGGACGCCTCAGGCCAAGCCTTAGGCCGCCCTAAGCCGCCTGCTGTCCAAAGCCGGCCTTTTAAAGGTGCGTTCCAGGATGGCACCCCCCATCGGCCGCCAGATCCACCCCAGCTTAACTTCTCCTCCCGACTATCCCCTTTCTACCAGGCTAGGGCTCATGTTACATCGGAGCAATGGGTGCTCAGCACGGTAGAAGGAGGAAACTCAATCCAGTCCTCCTCCTTCTGTCCCTGGTCCCCCCGTCCCTCCTCAGGGACCCTTCTCATGAGCAGCTCCTTGTTCAGGGGTGCAATTGCTCTTGCAAGTAGGAGCAGTGGAGGAGGTTTCTCGGGAGCACAAGGACAAAGGGTTTGACTCCTGGGATTTCTAGACCTGTGGCAACTCAGCAGTTCATAGGAAAACACAAGTTCTGCATGGTCTCCCTAAGCTTCCGTTATTCTGGATCTGGCAGATTGGTTTGCCGCCCTTGACTTAAGATGCATATTTTCCCATAGTGATCGTCCACTTGCACAGGGAGGCTCTGAGTCAGATCCTGAGTCAGATCCAAAGGTCCGTCCAGCCCAGTATCCTGTCCTCCAACAGTGGCCAATGCCAAGTGCTTCAGAGGGAGTGAATAGAACAGGGAAGCATTAAGTGATCCCTCTCCTGTCATCCATTCCCAGCCTTTGGCAAACAGAGGCTAGGGACACCGTTCCTACCCATCCTGGCTAATCCATCCTCCATGAATTTATCTAGTTCTTTTTTAAACCCCGTTAAAGTCCTGGCCTTCCCAACATCCTCTGGCAAGGAGTTCCACAGGTTGACTGTGCATCATGTGAAGAAATACTTTTTTTTTTAAGCTGCTACTTATTAATTTCATTTGGTGACTTCCAGTTTGTGTGTTATGGGAACAGTAAACAACTTTTCCTTATTCACTTTTCTCTATACCTGTCATGATTTTATAGACCTCTATCATGTCTCCCCTCAGTCTCCTCTTCTCTAAGCTGAAAAGTCCAAATCTTTTAAATCTCTCTTCATATGGCAATCCAAACCCTTCATCATTCTTGTTGCCATTTTCTGAACTTTTCTTCCTATGCCAAGGTATCTTTTTTGAGATGAGGCGACCACAACTGTACGCCATATTCGAGATGGTTTTATATAGAAGCAATAAGATATTCTCTGTCATCTTCTCTCTCCCATTTTTAATTATTCCTAATATTGCTTTTTTGACTGCCGTTGCACATGGAGTGGATGTTTTCAGAGAACTAGACACAATGACTTGAATAGTTATAGCTAATTTAGTCCCCTTCATTTTAGGTGTAGTTGGGATTGTTTTCCAATGTGCATTACTTTGGCACCTGAATCTGCTTCCCTCCAAACTGCCCCCCCCCCCAGCCACTTGCCCCTTATTCTACCTTTCTTCTAAGGTGGTTTTTCTAATTTCTAGCATCTCTGCAAGGAGGGTTTCTGAGCTTAGGGCATTAACATCTGAGCCACTGTACACAGTGTCTTACAAAGATAAAGTCCAGCTCCGCCTACATCCGGTGCTTTTGCCAAAGGTGGTCTCCCGTTTTCATGTAGGTCAGGACATTTTTTTCCAGGTTTTCTACCCAAAACCACATTCTAGTGTTAGGGAACAGAGCTTCCATTCTCTCCATGTACATAGAGCGCAGGCTTTTCACCTTGGCAGAACGAGGCCATTTAGGAAGTCCCCTCAGTTTCTCGTGGCACCAGTCTCCTCTCAGCATGTTTCTTCATGGGTAGTATCCTCTATCTGTGAATGTTATGGCCTTGCAGGGATGCCCCGCCCCTGCTTACGGCACACTCTGCCAGGGCCTAGGCATCCTCCACGACATTCCCTGCCCAGGAGATTTGCAGAGCACCACCACGGTCCTCCATTCATGCTGTTGCTGCACTCCGCAGTCTAGAGATGAGGCAGCTTTTGGGAGGGCAGCGCTCACACCAGTGACGTCCTCCAACCCCTCGTAGACTGTGGGCTTGGGAGTCACCTGATTGGAAAGCACTTGAACGGGCGCTCGAAGAAGAAGACACTTCCCTTTTGTAGCTGCTGTTCAAGTCCATTCCAGGACCCACCCTCCGTCCTCTCTGTCGGAGCATGGCAAGAAGGAACTGAGAGGGTCAGCCGTGCCCTATATGGGCAGCCATTTTGGCGCCACTCCAGGGGGCGCTGAGGCCAACTGTCCGGCTAATTGCTCGTGGGAAATTTTTCTGGCTGTTATGCACGTGCGTGGGCACACACCCGATCGGAGGGGTGTTCAAGTACATTCCAAAGAACAGCAGTTACGAAAGGTAAATAACTGTGTGTTCCTTTTCCTGTACAAGAATAAACTCTCCTGATACCCATGTAACTGCACCCACAGTAAGGGCTGTACGGCTCAGACTGTACCAATCTGTTCTAAGTGTAGCATAGGTCCTTGTGGCAATGTACCCGTGTTCTTTTGCTTTGTTGCTCCTACGCAGCTGTTGGGGAATTTCGTCTGACCAAAGGCAGCCTGTGTTTTTTTTTTTTCCTGATACAAAAAATAGCTCCAGGACACACTAAAAATCCATAATTGCAACAGTGCATTGTATGTTTATTATTATAGCTACAGTATTACATGAATGTACTTACTGTACATTTTAAGCATATGCTCTGTTCTGCATTTGTAGGTTACTAACATATTGTATCAATCAAGTGGTATGCATTGAGTTAACGTTATACAAGTATCCAGTCTTATTTTGAGAACAATTGAACATCAACTGTGATAACAAGCCAAGCCTCTTTGCTCTTGTAAAAAATTTTTTTTTACATGCACTTAACTGGAATACTTTGTGTGCGCGCTAAGTCACCCTGGAAAAAGGCATTTGCTAAACAAATAAATAATACTGTAATAACCCACATTCAAGTGGTATTCCACATCTGAATGCATTCTGTTTATACCGTATCGACTTGTAAATGGCTTCTGAATGGATAAGCTCATTTCACGGTGAAAGAACTCTCTTCATTTGCTGCTTAGTCACAATTCTGATTTGACGATGGAAATCGGTGTCCCAAAGGGAATTCTTATCTCTGCCACCGAGTGTCCTACCTGCAAAAAAATGCCAAAGTTTGTTCAAAACCTTCCATGGCTCAGTTGGTTGAAGGTGGAACTTCATCAAAATCATCCTCGCTCTCTTGATTATCCTCTTGATTTATGATCTGTTTCATACGCAGCCGCTCGTTTTCCCAGTCTTGCTGCAGCTCAGTAATTCCTCATCGGGTTGCTCTTTGAACATGAACAAATCCTCAACCCGAGCAGCTACGAAGTTCTCTTTTCTTCCCATATTGACTGGCTGTGGAACATCTTCCAGGGCATCATCAAGCTCTTCAACCTCCTCATCTTGCCCCACTGCTTGTCGGCCCAACAAAATTGCCTTTCCTGAACAGCCAAAAATTGTTATTGGCTTTGTCTTGCCCTGCCTTGGCAACAGGGAGAACCAGCAAGCTGAGGAAAAGAATGTGAGGGACCAGCAAATACTACTGCAGTGCTGTAACCAGCATCCAGGCTACCCCGATTTGCACTGCTGTTTGCAGCTTTGTTTCTAGGGTGTGAGACGAGAAAGTAGCTGCGCTGATCCCAGCGACCGGGTGTTCTAGAGGTCTCGCTCTCCTCTCCCACTGCAGAGGTCCTGCGTTCAGTCCTAGATATGCCTGGGTTCAAGTCCCTGCTTTTCCACAGACTCTGACTTGGGCAGGTCATTTTGTCCCTCTGCCCCTCAGCATGGGTGCTGTAAGGGGGTGATAACGGTAACCTTGCAGACACATGATGGTAATGGTTCCATCAGCAGCAGCAGCAGCATCCAGCACATTCAGGCCTTAATGAATGTGGGGGGGGGCTGGCACTTCAGGAGACCAGGCCGTACCCCATTAGCCCCTCCGGCACTAAGGCCTGGTCTACACTAGATCTTAGTCTGAAATAACTGTTCCCTCCCCCCAGTGTCTAATTTGTAAGCAACGCGTCCACATTACTGAGTCCGTTATTCCGGAGTAAGGGCCTGTGGAATTTGAACTCTGTAGTCCTGCTTTTCAGGAGGACTCGTGCTAATTCTGAACTTGGAAGTCCAAAATAATATTAGTGCGGATGCTCTGGTGCCACTCATTCAAACTAATTGGCTTCCGGGAGGCCTCCTGCAGCTCCACAGAGCGCTTCTGGGGGCTCTGAGCCCGAGGTAGCGTGTCCACATTAACGGAGCCTGCCTCGGGTGACATTTGATTTGTCCCTGTAGTGAGGACACGGAGCTTCGAATCTGTAAAACTGGGTGCCCAGAAGTCAAACTTAGTAAATTAGAAATAATCTCCCAGTGTAGACGTGGCCTAGAGGGCTAGCCTTTCCCAGCTCCTATGGAATTGCTCTGGGGACTGGACACCTCCCCCACGCAGCATCTCTGTCCTGTACTGGCCTCTTGAATTACCCAGAGAAGGGTGTTTCTTAGCAGCTCAGCATGAAACCTCTGGTGGGGAGGCCTTCCGCCTTAGCCTTGGGAGCAGTTTGGTTTCATTTTGGAGCAGTTGCATAAACTCTCCCCTCCATTTTGCACCCAAGGGAGCCCAGCAATAGCATCTGTTTCATTAGCCTCCCAAGAGAAGCACCCTTTGGTGCAATGTGCATGCTGGAGATAGCACAGACCCATAGGAGATTAGGGTTGGAAGAGACCTGAGGAGTCCAACCCCCTGCTTGAATCAGGACCAACCCCAGCCAGGGCTTTGTCATGCCAGGCCCTAAAAACCTCTAGGGATAGAGATTCCACCCCCTCCCTAGGTAACCCATCCCAGTGCTTCCCCACCTTCCTAGGGAAATACTTTTTCCTAATATCCAACCTAGACCTCTCCCACTGCAACTTGAGACCATTGCTCCTCGTTCTGCCCCCACTTAGAACAGCCTCTCTCCCTCCTGTCTGGAACCCCCTTCAGGTAGCTGAAGGCTGCTCTCAAATCCCCCCTCCCTCTTCTCTTCTGCAGACCAAACAACCCCAGCTCCCTCAGCCTCTCCTCGTAGGTCATGTGCCCCAGCCCCCAAATCATTTTCGCTGCCCTCCGCTGGACTTTCCAATGTGTCCACATCCTTAGTGTAGTGAGGGGCCCAAAACCAGACATGCGGAGTGACACTCTTCGTAGGCCGGACTAGTAGGCAGCCCTTTCCTCTTTGAGGCCAGTCCACGAGGCCGGGAGTGCGTTACTTGTGCATGGCCAGCCCGGTGCAAGTGCAGTAACCCTCTTGCACCAACCATCTTGGAGCCGACAGTTCCTGTGTGAGGCGTTTGAAGTGCTCCCAAGAACTGTGTGAGGTGGTTTTCAGGGAAACATTTCAAATCCCAGGTGGGAGGGGCATCTCCAGAGGGGCGTGAGCCAGACTCACAACCCGCTGCACATCCCTCAGGCTTCCTTCCTTTCCAGTATCGCCTTCAACCCCCTTTGATCCTGAGCCTGATTCTCCCCTGCTGCCACCTCCACTGGGCAAAGCAAACGTCCAACGCCGCCTGCTCCCAACAGCAGCACTTTACGCACCCTCTGCACAGGGGCCAGCGCCTGTGGCGAAGAACCAGCCCCATGTCTCCCAAGAGAAGACTGTCCCGTGAGCACAGTGTTAAAATCGCACTGCCAGCCTTACCGACGGGGCACTTCCCACTCCCTATGGAAAGCAGACAGCGTAAAGCATGGAAAGGAAATGTTACTGGAAGAGACCTCAGGAAGGATCTAGCCCAACCCCCTGCTAGAAACGGGACCAACACCAACGAAACCGTCCCAGCCAGGGCTTTGTAAAGCCAGGATCTAAATACCTCTAGGGGTGGAGATTCCACCCCCTCCCTAGGCAGCCCATTCCAGTGCTGCTTCACCCTCCTAGAGGCATAGATCTTGGGCCTGAATTGGACGTCTCGTGGCTTCAGTCGGCTTTAGCAGGAGCGGAGCAGGATTCAGCACCTTTGCAGACCAGGCGGTTTAATTTTTTAGGTGTCTGATGAATGTGAACAGAGCAGGGGGTAACAGCCGCCTGCCTTCCCTTGTGCTGTTCAGCCGATTCCAGGAGAGACCCCAGAATCCTGAAGAAAAATGTGATTCAGCTATTTTGGCCCTGGTGTAACAGCTGGGCTGCGTCTCCCCTTTAACGTTTCAGATCAGCCCTGTACGAAAAGGGGCCCGGAGACAATTCATAGTTTTGGATTTGAGACGTTCTTGCTGAAATTCCTGGCCTGAAGCGCTGTGCCTCTGAACGCTGCTCTCTCCCGCTTCTAGGAGATCAAGTCCCGGAACTTGGTCGCGCCTGCGTTTCATTTCCTGGCCATCTGTGTGAATTGCAGCCTTTCCTTGATGCAGGGAAACATGTAGAGAGCGAGCCCTGGCAAGATCATTAGCGTAACAAGACTTGAAGGTGGGTAGGCAAATTCCTTCAGTGTCTTGGTGTGGCTGGCATCATGGCAGCCCGGAAGCTTAGAGGCATTTCTGTCAAGGAGGTGGATGCATGAAGTGGAGCTACCGTACGGATGCACCAGCCACCTGGATGTGGTAGGTTCTTTTCCGTGACGACATAGCTGCCTCACACCAGCGCTGAGGACCCCGACTGCTCGGAGTGAAGCAAACGGCGCGTGTGTTCGGACGTTCTTTCGTGTGGCGGCTGAGAGAGGTAGAAGACTCCCTGCTTTCATTACTGGCTTTGTGCCATCCCCCCACCTCTCTGATTGCATGGTATTGAGGGGGTTTACTCATCATTGAGATGTGCATGTGTGATGGGGTGTACCAAACCCACACTGGGGCTGCGTGGGTTAACCTGGCTGAGACGGCCCCGCCCCCACAGCCCTGCTGGGCATGCTCCAGCTGGAGGCTGGCTATAAAGGCCTGGGCAGACCGCTGCTGGAGCTCCAGCGGAGGAACCATCAACAGATGAAGCCACGGAGGCCAGTTAATGGGAGACTACAAGGGAGGCCTCCAGTCCGGAGGGAAGTGCTGGAGAGAACAACCTGGAAGAGACCGGTAGGAAGTAGCTCAGGGCAGGGAATTGATCTCCGGGTGCTTGGTGTGTTTTGGGCGGATTCCCTGCCGGGTTAGTGGGGGTCCACTCCATCACTGACAGGGCCCTGGTGGAACATGTGGGCCTGAGTCCCCCTATCCCTTCCTCCTCAATCCCACCAGGGGACACATCTGTTGTCACAGCCTCTGGTCATTAGGCCACACTGCCCTGAGAGAGAGGGGCATTGTTATGGACTCCAGCTACTAGGACCCGCGCGAGGAAGTGGCTGGGTTAGGTGCTTGCCAGACAGCCCTGATCGTCAGAGACGACTGCACGGTGGATGCTATTTGAGGACTCACTGAGTCACTCCAGGAGGGCGGGCCAGGTGCCCCAACTCAGCATATTATTTGGGAGTGCCAGAGCTGTGAGTCTTTCTCTAAACCAGTGGTTCCCAACCTTTTCCAGATGGGGACCCATTTTGACAATTCAGGAAGAGTTGGTGACCCAGGGCAATTCAAAAAATGTGTGAATGGCTCCTTAAGAGCCACCTGGGGAGACACCTGGCGACCCTTTTGAAATGTAATGGCGACCCATATTTGGGTCTTGACCCATAGGTTGGGAAACCCTGCTCTAAACCCAGGAGCAGCAAGAACCCGAAGACACTCACCCGGGAGGGAGCCCTCTGCCAGCCGCACCTTGGAAGGCAGCCTGGCAACCTGGGTTCTGACCCTAACTCTGCTACTTGTTTGCTGGGTGACTGTGGGCAGAGTCTCTTCGCTCGTCTGCTCCTTTCTTTCCTCGCTGATAAACTGGGGAGAACTTCGGACATGGTGGCATCTGCTTTGAGCTTGTTGTAGGCCTCATGGCTCCCCCCACCGTTCCCTACCCCCCTCCACACCTAGAGTGTGACCATCTCACCGAGGGGGGTACAGAGCCCGAAATGGCCGGCCACAGGAGAGACGTCAGGGACACAGCGAGAACCCGTTTACACAGACTAAACCTGGCCATGCTGACCAGCCCAGAAATAGACCCACCCCACAGGTGACTAAATGAGCCGGGGCCTTGCAGCCCCTAGTCACAATTCTCCCCCTCCTGCTGCTGCCCTTGTTAGGCGGCATCCAGAAGAATAGCAGGAGTCCTGTGGCACCTGAGAGACTTGACAGATTTATTTGGACATCAGCTTTCGTGGGTCAAGACCTCGTTGTCAGCGGCATGTGGCTTGAAGGCGCCACAGGGCTCTTTGCTGGGTTTTCGTTGATGTTCAGCCGGCTGGGGCCTCTGGCCACGGGCAGCGTTTTATGTGTCTTATGGTGCCACTTGAAGGCCGCCAGGCTGGGAGTCCCGTGGCAGTGCCAGGGAGGGTGAAATCTGGCACGTCCTCCAGTCTGAGCCCAGAAGCGCAGCTTTGTGGCCATTCTGGCTAATCACAACTGGCCTGAGAGCACGGACAGACCCCTGTTAATTCATCTTCGCTCCTTTTATCAGGGAGTGTGTCTCATGGGCTTGTCCTCCCCTGACCGAGCAGCCCCCATGAGTAAAAGCCAGCTCCCTCGGCATGTGTTGGGTTTTCCTTCGCCCCCTTTCCCTACTCCCCCTCTGAAAAACATTCACGTCTGGGTGGGTGGGGCGAATCCGGACATGCCACGTGCCAGCCCCCCGCTGGGAAGCAGCTGACATACCAAACCCTCCGAATTGTGGGGGAGGGGGCCGCGAGGAGGGAAGAGCCGGGCACAGCTGTGCCGTGCAGGCAGCCAGCTGCGTGGAGTCTGGGACTTGTGCTGGAGCCGGTGTCCTGCTCAGTTGTAGGTTCTGCTCGGCTGTGTCTCCTGCTTGGCTGGCTTTGCCACAGGCTGCCTCCCTGGAATGGTGCTTAAGCACGCAAGTGACTTTGGGGTTCATGCCCCCACATGTGCATGTTGCCACCCCAAGAGCTAAAACCTTCGCGGGGGAGCAGGTTTATTTCTGTGCTTTACTGGCTGTCTGCTATAGCGCCTAGAAGGCTCGGTCTGGAGTGGTTCCAGCACTCCTGTTTGTCTGCTGCTCACCAAGATGTAGGGAGTTCCCCTGTGGGTGACTCAGAGAGAACCACCAGGTCTGCCTGTGTCCAGCAGCCTCCGTACCGAATCCCCTTCCCGTTCTGTGCAGCACAGCTCAGTCTTTCTCAATGCCACATGTCCCTGGGTGCTGTGATACAGTCAAGGTCTTGGGCCACAACCCTTTCTAAGGCTCCATCTGGCTGTGGAACGACTGCCACGTGGAATCCCATTGCGTCGCGGGGTCGCCATGCGGCAGGAACTGTCTGTGATCTCTTCGGATGGAGGAAGTCCTGGAGGCTGGCGTACGTCTCTTTCCTTCTTCATCCCGGCTAGCTTTGGAAATTTCCCCACTGCGGCTGGTACCATAGAGTCTCGACTGATGCCTTGTCTCCATGGGAAGACTAGCCCCAGTGTAAACACTCACGATGTCCTGCTCTGGGTGCAAACCCCTAAAGTAGGTGCATTACACCAGCACCAAGCAGGTATCGGTCTTTCTGCCGAGGCACCGTTGCTATACCTCCAAGAGAAGCCCTGCTGTGCACTGCAGCCACGTGGTCACACCGGTCGGCCTTCCCCTAATGCAGACGGGCCTAGAACGACGCTCCTGTGCTGTTTTTCCCCCCCGCTTGTCACCGTGGTAGCCGAACGCCACGGTGCAGTGTTCTTCGAGAGGTGTGCTTGCGGGCGCTCCATGGTGAGTGTTGGCGGGGAGGCTTTTAGATCAGCGTCCTGGTGAGCTGCAGAGGCGCAGTGCCTGACTCGTGCACCCTCAGTGCCCTGACATCACACATGCATGAGCCCCCGCTCCCAGTTCCTTCTCTACCCTCCCCGGCTGGAGACGGCGCTTTCCAGTGTTCCTCAGAAAAAATGGCTGTCTTCATTACTGTGCCGTAGGCACGTAAGTAGTTGTTCTCCTGTTATCTAGATACGGTTCCATTACCCCAGTTCTTCCTCTCCCCCCCTCCCCCCCCAAAACCCCAACAAACTTTCCCTCAAGCTTTTTTTCTCTTCTTCCCTAGAGTTAGGACGCTTGGTTTGAAGCTCTGTCCATGCGGTAAGGCCGTTGTGCCTGTTTCAGATGGCCACAGACTGTGTTCGTTGCTCGGGGGAAGCCCATATTCCCCAGAAACGTGTCCATGGTAAGAAGTTGAAGACCAGGGCACAAAAAGACGGGGATCTCTGACTCAAACTTGTCCTGATGGAGGAGTCCTTCACCCTACCTCAGACCCTGGGCCCGAACCCTCTACAGCCCACTCAATGCCTCCGCTGGTGAAGGACAAAAAATAAAAAGTTTAAAGAGCTCCCGTCTTAAGTCATTGGCTGTTCTCTGGCATTGCTCGCACCATTAGCAAGACGGGCGTGCACTGATCCAGTGCCGAGGTCAGAGGCTTGGCGTTGCTTACCTCCTTGACAAGGGCCTTTGCCCACCTGCTCCCCCTTCCCCCCCAGGTGCCCATGCCCTGGCTGGGAGGAGACTTCCCACGCTCCCTTGCCCCCAGGCCAGTCAGGGCCTGGGGGCGGGGGAGCACGCAAAGTCTTCTCCTGCCCTGCCAGTGCACGCTGCACTTCTAAGCACTGCATGCTGCTCGCAGGGTGGGGACAGAGCAGAGGAAACTTCACATGCTCCCCCGCCCCCAGCCCCTGATTGGCCTGGGGGCGGGGGAGCACACGAAGCCTCCTCCAGCCCTGTCAGGAGTGCCTGGTGCTTCCAAGCGCCACATGCTTGGCCTGGGGGCAAGGGAGCAGCAGGGCCTCCGCAGGCTGCATCCACCCGCTTGGCAGGCCGGATCCGGCCTGTGGAGGTCCTTTTGCCCACCCCTGGGCTGCACCATCCCCTTCATGTCCGTATCCCCAGCCTGTCCCTCTTCAGGGACCACTCTCACAACCCATTACTCCATGAGGAGGTTCAACGTCTCCACCACCCGGAAGCCACAGAATCCATCCTGACCCGATGCAAAGGGAGAAGGTTCTGTTCTCATTGCTTTCTCACTGAAAGGAAGAGCAGGGGATGGCGCCCAGTTCTTGAGCTCGGAGCTCTTGACAAATCTGCTTAAAAAGCAGAAGTTTAAAATGGTGGCCCTCACATCTGTTATCCCGGCAGGGAGATTGGTTTTCGTCCCTAGTCCTTCAAGATGCATAATTCCATGTTTCCATACATCCAGCCCAGGATCAATTCTCTGGTTGATCCTAGGTCCCAATCGCAGCCAGTACAAAGTCTTGCCTTTCTACGGCACCAAGAGGTTTTTTCAGAATCTGGACAGTAGTGACTTGGCACCTCAGAGAGAGGGGCATCGTTACTTGTCCTTACCTGGACCACTGCCTTCTGCAAGCACATTCCGTGCGGGATTCCCAACAAAGCACCTTCCTTGCCATCCGAAGTTTCCACTCCCTTGGCTTGCAAACAAACGAAACAATATCAACCTTCACTCCAACCCAAAACCTACAATTCGTGGGCACTCAGCTCGATGCAGCCACGGCGACTGCTGCTCTGCCGCTCAACAGATTAAAAAATATCAAAGCCCTGGTGAATAAACTGCAGCGCAGTCGCCAGGTTATAGCCCACGACTGTCTCCAGTTACTGGGCTGCCTGGCCGCCGGCAATGCAGTTGTCCTGAACGCACGTCTCTTTCTGCGGTGCTCGCAGGGATGGCTGAGTCCGGTCTGCAGGCCGAGCTTACACCTTTGCACCAAGCGCCTTTCCATCCCCCAACGGTCAAACACTGCCTCACTTGGTGGACACTTTGCTAGGGGGTCCCATTCACATGACAGGATCCCTCCATGGCTATCGCCACAGATGCCTCCCTTGCTGGATGGGGAGCACAGCTGAGGGACCATCCTGCCTTGGGTCTGTGGTCCACCGTAGAGAGAGAACCACGGATACATGTACTCCACTCCGATGTGCCTGCAGCCTGTTTCTTCCTCCCATCAGCAACAAGCGTGTCTGAGAGTACACCGACAACGTCGCCTACATGTTTATATAAACAGGCAAGGCGGTGCCCGAGCCCACAGCCTCTGCACAGAGTCCACTATGCTCTGGAACTGGTACCCCCAGCACAGAGTAACAAGATCTGCTTTTCACTGTTTAGTAGTTCTCAAAACTACCGCAGATGCCCTCAGCAGAGCATGAATGGGAGGCCAGCGATGCCATTATCAACCCAGTATTCAACCTGTGAGGTCACCCCAGGATCGATCTTTCTGCCACTTACAGCAATGGGAAGTGCCTGGACTTCTGCTCCACAGCCAGGATGGGCAAACAATCTCAGTGAGTGGCACTCCTAATCAAATGGGCTTATGGTCTCCGATACACTTCCCATCAGTACCACACTTCAACAGAGTAGTGCAAGAAATACAGAGGGACAGAGCTGCAGCCATACTCCTAGTCCGCTCCTGGCTCAGGCAACCTGGTACCCTGAGCTGCTAATGGCTTTAAATCTAAAAGCAAGCCAAAAAGGGTCTGTTAGTGCAAATAACTTAGCTAGCAGCTGCAAATAATAAATATACTTGCTCAGCAAACAAACTACCTAAAATCAAAAAAAGTTTAAATTATAATCCTCCAAAAAAGGGTGGTAAAAATCAAACCTAAAAATAAAAAAATTAACCCTAAGTTTAAAAAAAATTGCATATGCAAAGTACTAAAATCTAAAAACAAACACAAAAGGGGGTCTAAAAAAGATTTTAATACCCCTACCTTTTAATTTATCCAAGCCCCAAAAATATAATTAAAGCCTTTGCAAACTTTTAACTTTAGGAAGGCATTAAAACACACACATTAGCCTAAAAAATAAGTTGTCTAAATAAAAAGCATAGCATAACACAATATTTAAACACCCATTTGTAAACTATTTTCATGCTAGTGGTATTGTTTAACACTGAAATTTAATGTTCACAAGTAACCCTGTAACAATGTATAATGTACATATTTTTTTAAAAACAAAAGACTTTAAGCATTCTAAAATAGTAATGTACATACATTCTGTATGGGTTGTTTAAAACAACAAGAGTGAAAGCATAACAAGGGTCAGTGACTGCTTTGGAGGAACGTCCAAGGGGCGGTACCAAACGTGTCATTAGTGCGTAAGAGGATTCGTACTCTGGGTATCATAGATTGGTCATTTCTGTCTATAAATATTGGGGTACCTCAACTTCATTCTTTGGCCGGCCTATGGGGCGATAGTATGGATTTCACTATCGATTAGTCACGTCCATTGTCCTGGGTACAAATACATAGGGGCTTAGAGGCCATCTGGCTACCGACGACGATTAATGTACTTCATTCGACAATAAACCTGACTTGGGTGCCGTTGTTGCTTACCTGAGTGCGTGGTCTTTGGGGCTCTCGTGAAGTCTATTACGCAGAGCTGACATGATATTCTGAGGGAGCATATGAAAATGCAGGCAGCCAAATGTTTATCATCACTGATGGAGTGGGAGACCTGTCAGGACGCCACACCAGTGAATCCTGAATTGCCTGGATCGCTGTCCGGAACGAGTACACCCGCCTTTATGCTAGGTATAATAGCGCCCCTCCACACGGGTTCTGCGCTGACTGTGAGCACCGCTGTCAGTACAGGCCTGCGGGGGACGTGTGCCTTAGATAACCTGCCTGGCGTGGGTCCCTCAGACACATTTCATGAGGTTCTCCGTGTGTGCTGGGACTCTTGGCCTGCCTTTTTGTTCTGCGTGTGTACAGTGCCTGGCACGGTGGGCTCTGGTGTACGCCTGGGGCCGCCAGGCGCTGCTGCAGTACAGTTGATTACAAATGCTTTGGGTTAAATCAAAGCGTGGGGAGGTGCAGAGAACACGGGCTGCTCTGCCTGTGTGACTGGGCGGGAAGGCTGGAAACAAGCCTGGTCTCTAGTTCTACAATGTGTGAATTTAGTTTCAAAAGGTTATTAGGGTGCAGTTGGTACAAGCACAAATAGCAGGCTGTAGTGGGACACTAGCTACAGGAAACGTACCCCCCCGAGAGGTTGTGTTCTGCTGGTGTTTTGGAGGCTCCAGCTAAGAT
Organism: Pelochelys cantorii; assembly: GCA_032595735.1. Taxonomy (NCBI): domain Eukaryota; kingdom Metazoa; phylum Chordata; order Testudines; family Trionychidae; genus Pelochelys; species Pelochelys cantorii. The sequence goes on from CM064354.1 coordinate 4,048,614, forward strand.
CAAGGCCCCACTCTATACTCAAGAAGAAATGCTCCTTGCCATAAAGAGCTCACTATCTGAATAGACAACAGGTGGGAGGGGAAACTGAGACATGGGAAGTGACTTCTCCAAGGTCACTCAGCAAGTTGGTGCCGGGTGTTAATACCAGCCCTGCATCTTGAGTCCCAGGCTGATGCCCCATCCACTGGACCGGTGGCTCTCAACCTTTCCAGGCTACTGGTGCCCCTTTTAGGGGTCTGATTTGTCTTTGCCGACCCTCAAGTTTCACCTCCTGTGAAAACGCCCTGCTTACAAAACCAGCTGTGAAAATACGAGTGTGTCACTGCGCACAGTGATTGAAAAGTGGCCATAGAATTACAAACTCAATCCACTGAAACAGACATTGTCTACAGAGCAGTATAAGCCAGTCACTGTCTGCAGGACATTTTAGTTTGTATTGACTTTGCTAGCGCTTTTTATGTGCCCTGTTGTAAACCTAGGCGAAGATCCAGGTGCGTTGATGAAGATCCCTGCATATCTCCAGGGTACACCACCCCTTGGTTGAGAACCACTGTTCTAGACCACCCTGCCTGTCCTTGGACTGGCCCCCTAATTAACACAGCCCCTCCTCTGGGGCTCCTCAGGGACACATTCCCTGTTCTCCTTTTTGCATTCTTCCTAGAGGCAGACACGTGAATTTTTTAAACCAAAAGCAAAGGAAGAAGGGAAGAAATCTTCCTAGAGCGAAGATTCTCCCAGTGTGTGTCTGGACAGTAGGGTCGTACTGGAGCCACAACAGGTAGTAGCAAGGGGACTGAAGAAAGAAAAGACGAGGAGAGGTGGCTCCAACCCCGGAGCGGAATGGATTTTCTTACCTGTACCATTGTGGAGGGGCTGTGCGACAGATCACCTTCATGTTGGTGCCCATAACAAAATCCAGGTGGGGGCCAAGGGGTTCTGAGTGTGGGGAGGCAGAGGAGTGGGGTGCAGGAGTGTGAGGGCTCTGGCTGGGGGTGTGGGCTCGGGCGTGGGGATGATTTTGGAGTGCAGACAGCAAAGAGGGGCCCTTTTCTCCAGCTCAGTACTTCTCCGAGCTTGGAGTCAGCTGGCCCAATAGAGGAAGCCTTGGGAATTAAAAAACCAAACTGGTCACTTCTCTGCACCTCCTTGAACCCACCCCGAGACAAAAAGGACTCTTGGGCCTGCTTTCTTCTCTCCAAGGGCGAAGGCTATCACCTACAGCTGCTGTAACTCTTAATCTTTCCCCACTTCTCTACCTAGTGTGCATACGCCCCTTTTCTGTCTTGGTTCCCCTCCTGCATTTGAACTCCTTCCTAAGGAGCTGTCTGGGGAGGGGCCATCTGTGGGGTGGCCCTGAGCCTTGGCTGGGGTCCTGAGGGCCTGCCCCAGCAGCCGTGTTTCGGGCTAGCTGTACCGTGCTCCAGCACTCAGGTGTAAGTTCCTGCCTGGGACGCCTGAGGCCTCCCCCTCCAAAGGTTTCCCTGCTGTGGTCGCGTGTGAATTCAGTGGAAATTGTTGCACCGTCTCGGGTCTGTTGGTTTCCTGGCCCTCCTTCCAACCTGGGCAGCGAGGTGCGTTTGGTTCCCAGCTTACACGGGACTTAATGGGTGTCGCTTTTCTGTCTCCCTTCATCCCAGGCTGTAAGATCAAAGCCCTGCGCGCTAAAACCAACACTTACATCAAGACACCCGTCAGAGGGGAGGAGCCCATCTTCATCGTGACCGGGAGGAAAGAGGATGTGGAAATGGCCAAGAGGGAGATTCTCTCGGCTGCCGAACACTTCTCCATGATCCGAGCAACACGCAACAAGGTCAACGGCCTGACAGGCACCGTGCCGGGTCCCCCTAATCTGCCGGGGCAGACCACCATCCAGGTGAGAGTTCCCTACCGGGTGGTGGGCCTGGTAGTGGGACCCAAGGGGGCCACCATCAAGAGAATCCAGCAGCAGACGCACACGTACATTGTCACCCCCAGCCGAGACAAAGAGCCCGTCTTCGAGGTGACGGGGATGCCCGAGAACGTGGACCGGGCCCGGGAGGAGATTGAAGCCCACATCACCATGAGGACAGGCTCCTTCATCGACGTCAACGCCGACAACGACTTCCACTCCAACGGCACCGACGTCTGCCTCGACCTGCTGGGCAGCACGGCCAGCTTGTGGGCCAAAGCTCCCAACCCCGCCCGCAGGCCCTCGGCCGGCCTTCGCCACGACAGCCTCAGCTCCCTGGGTAGCGCCTCCACTGAGTCTTACTATGGCGGCCGGGTGGCTGACGCCAGCCCCACCAGCCCATACAACACTAGCAGCGGCTTCCCCTTCAGTGAGCCCCCGGCGCCGCCGCCGCCGCTCAGCTCCGAAGACGGTGACTTCGGCTTCGATTTCCTGGCCCTGGACCTCACCACGCCCACCACCATCTGGTCCCCCCTGGAGCGCCCCAACCCCCTGCAGGCCTTCAGCAGCTGCTCCTCCATCAACGGCTCGCAGCGACGGAACAGCAGCATCAGCGGCACGGCCACGCCCCGGCATTCCCCGACCCTGCCAGAGGGCGGTGTGGCCCTGGAGCACCCCCTCGCCCGCCGCATCCAGAGCGACCCAGTCAGCACCTTGTCCTGGCTGCCCACCCAGGGCTCGCTCTCCTCCTTCTCCAACAGCACAGGCTATTCTTCCTCCTCCTCCCTACCCGGCAGCATCTCCGGCACCTCCGGCTCCCCCACAGATTCCAGCAGCTCTGACGGGCACCGGAAGAGCTCCCGGGAGTGCATGGTGTGCTTCGAAAGCGAGGTCATCGCCGCCCTGGTGCCCTGTGGCCACAACCTCTTCTGCATGGAGTGCGCCATTCGCATCTGCGGCAAAGCCGAGCCGGAGTGCCCGGCCTGCCACACCCCGGCCACTCAAGCCATCCACATCTTCTCATAGCTGTCCATCCTGAGTCCGATGAGCTGGGCAGCTGCCCCCACCCTCACCCCTCTCCCTACAACACAGCTTTTTAAGAACTTTTAACTGTTTAAATCAACCTTTTTATTTAAGGGATGGGATTGGGGCTTCGGGGGGGGTGGGGGTAGGGTGAAAGACGATGCTTCTTGCTGGATAGAATGCTGGAGAGGAAGATCACGGGGAGGGCGGGGGGAGCAGAGGAAAAAGACAGGAAAGGGGGGTGAAATTACAGAGGGGAGAAAAAAAATCAAATGTTTACAGAATAGCTTTAACTCTTAACCCAGGTGTGGAGTTCTGGGGCGGAGAAGGAGCAGCTGTTCTTCACCAGTTCTTTCCAAATAACAGTATTCAGTTTGCAAAGTGAAATAAACAGAAAGAAAAGGTCCGGTTGCACTTTTTATTTTAGGACACACAAGGGTTGTCTTTATTTTTTTAAAAGCATTTTATTATTATTATAACATTTTGGGTTTTTTGTATGTAGTTATTTTTGGACAGTTCTTGATGATTCTATAAATAATATCTATATATTTTTTTTCGTAACACAAGTTTGTCTTCTATTTTGCCAATGTGAAAGCTGCCCACAATGCATTGTGAAGGACAGGTGAATTGACGGGGGCTGGAGGGGAGAAGAGGGGCGCAGTTAAGCATGTCATGTCACACAAAAAAGATGATTTCAATTGCCTCCTTGGTTTTGGGGTTTTTTTAGTTTTATTTTTTTATTTTTTACCTCTTATGTATATGTAGGGAATTTATAGGAAAATATGTACTTTATTGAATAAATTTTAAGAACTAAAATATATTTTATTTTAAAAGAAAATAACGGACCTTTAACCTTACATGGCTAAAGTACTGATTATATATTTGCTGAGCTGACTTGACGGTTATGAAATTGTATCAAGAGTTTTATTTTTTGACGTCAAAGCCTTCTTAATAAAGACTTTTTACTATATATGAATGTACACTGTCTCTCCAGTGTGCTGCTCTTTGCAAGGTCTCACTGTTAACTGTTACCTGCCCATGGCACAGCAGAGAAACACAGGCGTGGTGCAACCAGACAGCAACCGTTCTCTCTGCTGTGGTGTTCCTTTGAAGAGCAGCAGGTTCCGTTTCAGGTTTTTCCAAAACCATTCAGACAGCACAGTGCGTGTTGACTTTTCTTTGCCACATCCCAGTTTTGACAAACTGCTCACCAACTACCTAACATTGCTTCTGCGGTCAGAAGCGCTTCTTCTCTACTCCCGACCTTAAAATGCTAGGTCTTGTTAGATAGCTGCTGTACCTCACCCCAGCCATGGCAGCATCTCTGCCGTGCAGTATAGCGCGTGTGGATGTGCGAGACATGCTTCCCAGGGGCGCTAGCCCTGCCCTTAGCATGCGGGAACCTTCTGTCTCAAACTCGTGATATGCCTTCTAGAGCCTAGACTTGCCTAACCAGATGCCATCCTGTCTGAAGGTTTGGGCCACGTCCCTTTCTCGCAGCACTGAACAGCCAGGCCAGCTGTGTGACCCTTCGTTCATACAAGCATTCTGGCTGTTTGTCTCCTCACACACCAGGTGAATTCTTTGGTCTAGGCACGCGGCGGCCTCTCCGGACAGCGTGTTCGTTCATGTGGCGGGGGTGAGCTCACTCCCTTTGTGGCCCTGATCAGCTGGTGGCTCCCTCATCAAATAGACTCACGTTGTAAGGCAGACATGACCCCGTGGTCAGCCAGGCAGATAAGCGTCTCGTGTCCCTGAACCGCACACACCAGCTTCTGGTGACCTGTCTTCATTTACATGGGAGCAGTTTTCAGCCTGGAGACCAAACTCCTCCATCTGTCCCTTGTGCCGTGATGGGCCCACTGATGCTTTCCTGCCTGTGGGGAGAGCCCTCATATGCATCCAACCCAGGGGATCCCTGTAAACCCCTCTGCATCCAGCGTGCTCCCTGCCCATTGACATCCCAGGGTGTAGAGGGTGCAATGGCTTGAGGTTGATCCTGCTGTAGGAGGGAAGGATGGGTTGTGAGAGCATGGCTCCCACCAGGGAGAATGGCTTTTGGCAGTGCTGTAAAACCCCGACTCTGCTGTATCTCCTAACAGTGGGGAATGATGGCAAAGCCAGCATGGCAGTGTGTTCAGCTCTGCCCTGCAACTTGTCTGGGGGGAGGGAATGGTGTTGATCCCGATGCAACGTTAACTCTCTACCCAAAAGGGACAATAAACTCAGACTTCCCTACTGGCCACGAGGGATGTAAAATCCCATTCAAATGTTACATTAAACTGGTAAACCACTTAAACAGGACCCCCTGGGCAGGGGCCCTGCTGGACTGGAGTGACCACCCACCTGCAATGCAGGTGAGGGGCTGCTCCAGCCAGGCCAGGCCTGCTGTGAGTAGGGGCTGCTTGGGCTGGGTGGGGTCCACTGGCAAGGGCAGGTGGGGAGCTGCTCCAGCCCAGCCACTGGTTGTCCGGCAAGCATCTGGTGACATCCCAGCCACCAGCGAGAATGGGGCACGGACCCTGTAGTTTGTCATTGCACGGAGAATACCTCTTGGTTGTGCAGCACCAGCCAGCACGTTCTGGGCCTGGAGGGATGGTTGACTGGATCTTCCTGGTCTGGAATCAATTGGCTTATAATGGCTGGTCCTCCAGTCCTGCCCATTGGGCCCCAAAAAGCTCTACAGGTGCTGAGCAGGGAAGCCCCTCCCACTCTGCAGTTCTCAAGGGCCTTGTCCATCTCTCTTCCGAGTCCTGGCCCTGGCTACCTACTGCAAAGCTGCCATGCTGCCCACGTGTGGGCACCAGCTGCCTTGGGGGGCAGGGAGGGGCTGATGTTGCTGAGCGGCAGTTATCTTGCAGCAGGTACAGGATTGTTTTGTGAGAAAAGGACGTTTTTCCACCAGAAAACTCCCCCCAGTGGAAATGCCTCAGATATTTCTGCAGCCTTCTGTGCGGGATCGAAAAGGGCGTCGATGCAGGAGATGTTAGTACGCAGGAGAGCTCTTCTCCCCCCCCCCCCCCCGCCACCTTCGGCTCCTCCTGGTGTTTCTAAGGGAACAGCCCAGAATGCCCATCTACATTATCCTGGGGCAATTCCCGTTTCTGTTCAGCTTCCACCAGGTGCCCATCTTCTCTCCAAAAGTGGGTGCACAGCTTCCAGTCTCTTGTCCCCTGAGCCAGGCAGGAGCTGCTGCCTTGGGCTCCCCCAGCCCTGAGGAACGTTTTCTGTCCCTGCTGCGACAGGTGGGGCCAGCGCAGGAATATTACCAAGTCTTAGCCAAAAAAGAGGCTCTGCTCAGCAAGTCGGCTCCTCTGCAAAACATGCCCAGCAACTGTCAGCCTCTCCTTCCTGCGCCCCGCGCGATAACGATGGCGACGTGAGTGCAGCTCCTTGAATCTCTTTCTGGAAGCACACCCCAGACCCTGCTTCTGACGGCACATGTGGGGTGTGTGTGTGTGCTGCCCTCCCATGCAGACATGAACTGTGTCCAGTGCCTTTCTGTGGAAGAGCTCTAGCTATTCGCACAGCCTCTGTCCCTGGGATGAGGTGAGTGTTTGCCCCATTTTGCAGCCTTCTGTGAGGCAGGGCTGGTCCTAACCAATTGGCGGCCCCAGGCGACCACCTGGCTTGCCTATAGGGTTGCACGATGATTTCCAAAAAAAAAAAAACCCAGGAAAAATTTATCAAGCAAAAAGAAAAAAAAAAGGGTCGGGGAGTAACCAGGGAAACCTGGGGGGAGAAGCCGCCCAGTACCTGACGTAGGTTGACAATGGGAGTTAATGGTGAAACTGGGGACAGGCCAGACATCAGGGCTCCATCCTGCAACCCGCATGTCCGGCACGAAGATGTTACTGTGCAATACCGAGTCCTGATGCAGACGGTACCCCAGCACACATGCACTTTGGGCAGCACACCAAGGACATGCTTCCTAACAATCCAAAATGCTGGGTGCCCTGCACTTTCTCCCACGCAGTATTTAATGCTGCTGTGCCCCCCTATACCTTTTACAACCCCTCCCCCAAACTGCTCATTCCCATCCTCCACTGCTTCAGCCCGCTGCCAGAGCTGCTGCTGCCTGCATCAGGCAGAACAGAAAGGACTGTGGCAGCAGGTCCATCCCCACTTTGTATCCTAGCACCTGACTGATGGGGCCGGAGCAATCGTGTCTGTCTTTAATGCAGCAGAAGGATGGCTGGGGGAGGTTCCAATTCTACACGCTCCCTTCTGCTGGCTCCCTCCTTCGCCTGACATGCTGTGAACAGTGCTAGAGAGTGGCTGGCAAGAGGGCTCCTACTTGGCAGCTTTTCTCTTCTGGCCTTGGAGACCCTGCTGCCGATTTCATGCCCCACGACTAACTTCTTGCTACCACTGACTCCAGTCAGCCCCGCAGAGCCACCAGCACTGAAGGCGAGGAGTCTGAAGGATGCCTGAAGGAATTAGGCATCTAATTCCCATGGGCATTGAATGCCTGAACCCCTTTGCAAGTCTTAGACGTTGTCTGGGCTGGATCCTGAAATGGCAAGAGAATTGTGGCCTCGGCTCCAAATCCAGGGTCAAACCTGGGCCTTGCCAGCCCTGAGCGTTCTGCCCGAGCCCTGACCAGCCGGTGGCACCCTTCATGGTGCTGAGGCCAGGACAGGGAAAGGGCCCAGCCTGGCTTTCACACTGTAGCCCGAGTTGGCAATTAGAAAAACTCCCCCTCTGCCTTTCGAAATGGGCTGAACGAGGCGCTCAGAGCCCACCGTGAGCGTAAGGCCCTTACTTCAACCTGCTGGCAGTTGCCTGGCTGTTGGCTACCCAGTGGCTTTCCAACCCTGCCCCCCATCGGTTCCATGTTTCCAGGGAACGGTCTAGGCCTGGGTGGGTGTCAGCCTAGTGATTCTGGTGAAAATCAGAGAAGCTGAAAGGGGGAAATGGCCAAACAGAGGCCCTGGCAGCTGCCTAGCAAACCCAGCAGCTTCCACTAGGTCTGTAACTCTACAAGCACCAGCTAATGGCAAAAATTAACATTTCCCAGCAGGTCTGCCCCCCCCCCTCCCCTTCAGCCCTGCCCAGGCCCAAATGAGCTGAAAACCCTGCAAGAGAAAGCAGGAATTAGATTGGTATGGGGAGTAGGGAGCTCAGACTCCTTGGTGCGTGGATGGGAAGGGCAGCACACAAAGCCATTGGCAGGCCCCTGGCGAGGGAGACTGCACAGAACCAGGGGCGTGAGGGAAGCAGGGTTTCAGGGCAACTGGGGAGACCAGGCAGCTCCTGTTGGACCCCAAGTTCTGCCTAAGGACAGCAGTGCAGCTGCCTGCGTGCGAGCCAGGACAATGCGGCTACGAGGGGGGGTAGATGGACAGCGCGCCGGGCAGATGGCCTGGCCTGAGACACAGCCCTTGCTCCTGCCAAGTCCCCCCCCCCCCCCGACTCCAATGAGGCCAGGCCCCGGCTGAGAAATTCCTTCTGGGGAAGGGTGTTAAAATTGTGAAGCTCCTCCGGAGCCCACCGTTCCTCAGGGCGGAGTCCTGGCTGGCTCAGGGGCCTGGCTGTGAGCGCTAGAGCCTCTTGTCCCTGGCGCAAACGCAGGGGCAGGATGTTCCTGCCCTCAGGGAGCCTGCATGAGCTGAGTCAGTCTGGAATCCACGTAATAACCGCACCCCGGCGGGCACCCCAGCCCAGCCTCTCTGTGGCCGATGGCGCATTGATTTCCCAGGATGCTGAGGCCTAAGGACCTGAACGACATGAGCAAGGTCGCTCCCCTTTGCTTTCAGCCTCACCAGAGGCCAAGGGCCGAGTGGGCCAGCGAGGCAGAACCTCCTTCACCCGCCAGGTCAGCGCGTGCGCTCTGGGGCAGGTGCTGGCTGCATTTGTCCAGCACAGAGAATGCCATTGAACTGAGTTGTCCTGTGGGAGGGGAACTCCTGCTCTGCCATGGCCCCGGTGTCGCTGCTCTGGCCCAGGGTTTAGCCTGTAGGGCTTGTCACTAGGTTTATTTACACAGGAACACGCAGGAAAATGAATCTGGATTTTTAAAGTGGATTCATTAAAATGCATTAAATTCCTATGTGGACACACTCCTGTAAAGGGGCCTAGATTTGGTTTAGCTTAATTAACTTTGGACACAAACTGAGAACAGCTGAATGAAAGCCACTTTAACTCTGAATACGAGTCTCCACAATGGGGGCATCACACAGTTTAACTAATCCACTTCCTTCATCTGGATGAATGTTCCCAAGCGTCTCTGCCTAGACAATCGCTTTTTACCAGTGCTAAATTTTACCAAGCTTTTTTAGTTATTGGAAAGTGTGACAAAACCCGCTGGAGCTGTTTTTCACCCCTTTTCTTTTCTCCCTCACTGAAAACGCTGCTATTAATGGTGTTTCAGTCTGTGACTACCGGGAACGCATGGCGCAAACCTGCCTACACGATTTATTAATGAGGCACATGCTGCTGACAGCCCCCGGGCAATTAGAGCTTCATTATTTTTGCATCCAAAAATGTTTTTATGGGCTTCATGTTGCAGAATTTGTTCACATAAAAAGGCAATGTTTTAATCTCTCCGATTATTATGTTGCACTAATCCTTCCGAGCATGCTGGATTAATGGAGCATTTGCCTTATATAACTGTCAGGCCCAAATTATTCTGAGCCACTGAGACGAGAGGGGAAGGGAGAGGGCACTCAGAGAAACAGCCAACCCAGTGGGGGACAGTGAGGGGTGGATGGGGCATGTGCTGGAGCAGTGGTGGGCAACTCGTGGCCCGAATTTGGCCCACTGGCGCTCTGTGTGTGGCCCATAATGCATTTTGCTTACAGTTGCTTACGCGCAGGGTTGCCAGATTCCACCGTTTTCCATCCATGTAGGTTTTTTTCCTACCGATATTACTAAAGTGACACACATGTAAAGCCAGGGCACATGAAGTGAGGTGTGTGCTGACGGCACACAACATTGGCTGAGAGAGCTGTGTGCTCCCTATGCATCCAAAGCCCTGGCACAGCCCAATCAGTAGGGTTGCCAGGTGTCCAGTTTTGAACCGGACAGTCTGGTATTTGAGTTTTCTGTCCGGGAAACAAATAGAGAAACTACCGGACATAGAAATGTCCAGTATTTTCTAATTAAGTTTTTATTATTATCATGAGTATCAGTATGTAGTTGCGTACTGCCTGGCTGGTAGACATGATCACACTGTGTGAGCGTATCTCCTAGCCAGGCAGTATGCAACTACGCAGTATAAAAGAGGGGTGTGATGGGGCAGGATGGAATTGCCTGTGCACCCTGCCGGGACTGTGCGTGGGACCAGCAGCACCCTGGGATCTGCGTGCGCCCGGGCCAACCCTGCTCCCCACCGGTTGGTTCCCCCTCCCACTCCCCCCGTGGCCAGCCTCGCTCCCCGGTGGCCGGTTCCCCCCCGGCCAACCCCATTCCCCCCGACCCCTTCCTGGCCAGCCCTGCTTCCCGCCGGGTGGTGTCCCATCCCCCCCGATCTCCCCCGGCTAGCCCCACTGCCCCCTCCTCTCCAGCCCTACTTCCCGGCAGCCGGTTCCCACCCCCCCGATCTCCTCCTAGCTGCCACCCCCCCCCCCCCAATCTGAGATCAAGTGTGTCCAGAATTTTTTTAAAACCATCTGGTAACCCTACCAATCAGCCCCGCCTGCCAATTCTAGCTACACAAGCACCATTAGCAAAACCACCCTGGGCCGGGAGACCATCTTGGTAATAACAATCTTGAGGCCCATGGAGATGAAGGAGGGCTGCTCGTTCAGCCCACTCGCTAGCCTCGGCTGCCCCTAGCTGGGCTGGAGGCATCAGGATCGTTCCTGTAAATGACAACAGTGTTCTGTGGGTGACACTCACTTAGCACAAGGCCACCTAGTCCTCCAAAATCAGGTGGAAGTGGGGCCACGTTGTTGTTATTATGGCAGTGCCTAGAGGCCCCAGCTAAGAGCAGTTTTGCATTATGCAGAAAGGTGGGAGCAGAAGGCCAGCCCCGTGGCTAGGGCAGGTCCTAGGACTTGGATGACCTGGGGGCAAGCCCAATTCCTTGTGTGCCATTGGGGAAATCACTTAGCTTCTCTGTGCCTCAGTTTCCCCTCTGTGCCCTGGCAATAACAGCCCTGCTCTGTCTCCCAGAGTATGATGAGGTTACAGTCCAGGCTGTGAAGGGCTCAGATCAGCTAGGCTGGCCTTGTGCTTCCTTCTGCCCGTGAGAGCCACCCTCTGTGATGGCACCCCCTGAACATGCACCTTGACTGCGTTCCCCTTGCTGCCTCTCAGGGCCAGCTAACCCCTCAGGCCTCCCCTTGTTTTCACCTGCGGGCAGGGGCAGGCCGCTCTGCGGCTAATAATTCCCATCCTGCCTTGGTGGCCTGGGAGCCCCACACCCAATGTTCCCTCTACTCTTTTCTACCCAGGTGCAGAATAAATTGTACATGCACTGAGGCATGAGCAGACGTGCGCCACCAGTAGAAACACAAACCTGGCTGTGGGTGTTGTGCTCATCAGCTGGGCAGTATTGGAATGTCCTGAGCCCCTGCACAAGCGCCCGGATTACAGGGAACCCTGCCCACCCGCTGGGTTTGTTTCTTCCAGCTCTTGCACCCAGGCTGGTGCAGGACTGCGCTGTCTGGGGCGCTCTGGTCTGTGCAGCAGCCCGCGCAAGGGGCCCTGCCTCCACCTGCACCCTCAGTTGCCAGGGAAAGATCCAGGGATGCAAATCACTGGAATTAGACCCCAAGGGCAGCTCTGCTGCCAGAATCTTCCCACCTGCATCTGGCACCAGCAGAGGCCGGACGTGGGCCGAGGCCTGGGCATGTGCTCTTGGCAGCGCAGGACTCCAGGCCACGATGCCCCTACCGGGCCCTACACCCTCCCCCAGACACGATGCCTGGGCCCTGCAGAGCCTATCCCCGCGGTTGCTGGGCGCACGGAGCAGGCCCCCGGGGCGGCTTAATTGGCGATTGATCCCAGGTGCAGGCGGGTTCCAGCCGCCCCATAAGCACCCTGGGCAGCGCGGCTGCAGGCCTGGCCCCGCTGCCGGGTCCCCTTCGTCCCGCGCCATGGCCGCAGAGGAGCTGTACGCGCAGGTAGGTGCAAACCGCGCAGCGATGCTGGGCGCGGCGCCTCCTCGGCGGGGGCTGTCTCTGAGCTGGGCGCTGGGCTGGCCCCCCCCCCCCCCCCCCGGGAGAGCCAGGCGCGCAAGGCCAGGCGGGGCGCTGCGCCCGCGCGAGGGCGATTTTCAGCGCATCGGCGGCGCGACGAGCGTCTTTGGCTCCGCTGCTGCCACTACGGTGCGCCCGAAATGGGAGGGGATCCCCAAAGGGGGCGAGCCGGGACGAGCTTGGGGCCGTGCACATGGCTGCGTAAGTGTCGATGGGAGGCTGAAGGCTCCGCGCTTAACAGTGGCCGCGGGGCATTCGCGCTGCGAGGTGGCTGGGTAGCTGCGCCCCGCAACGCGCTGCGGAGCGTATGGACCCCGGGAGCGGGCGGCTCTTCCCATGCTCCTAGTACGTTTTTTTGACAGTTGTTTTCAGGTTCCCCATCCAGTCCTCTGGAAAGGCTAAACGTGTCGGGGCTCTTAGCCGCTGCTCTGAGGTCAGGTGTCCTACATTGATCATCTTGGTTGTCCTCCTCTGGGCTCTTTCCAGCTTGTCCACAGCTCTCCTAGTGTGATATGGAAACACAGCTGGGGCCTTGCTGGGGATGGTAAATATCGGCTAATTGAATAGTCGATTAACCTCACAAATTCTTATTGGTTAGTCAACTATTCTATAGTCCCCAGGGCAGGGCCGGCAGCAATGCGGGGGCCAGGCAGGAGCTAGACCCAAGGGGAGCCAGTTAAAAACCACCTCCTCTTGTGGACCAGCTGCTTGTTGCCCTGTGCTGCTGCCTCTGATAAAGAGGCAGCGGGGGAGAGGTAAGGGGGTCTGAGCTCCCGGACCTGAGCTGGGTTGCCTGGCTCCTAATACACTTTAAACACAAAGCCACAGTGGGGGAAGGTCCCAGACCTGACATGAGCCAGAACTGAGCCAGGCTGCTGGCCAGTCTGCTTAAAAATGTACTGGTTGGGGAGGGAAATGCCTGTAGGTTATAGCATTACCCTATAAGCTTTGCTTATTGGCTAATTGACTACACTATTACATCCCTAGACCTTGCTGGTGCTGTGACTGTTGCCTCCTTTGTCTTGCATGTGACAGTGGGAATATTGGCCTTTATTTGTAGCTCCAGCTTGTTGTTGACTCATTCACTGTGTGATCCTGTAACTCTGCCCTGCGGGGTTATTCCCATTTTGTAGTGGTGCTCGTGTGTTTGGTGTTTTTCCTTCCTACTTTGCACTTGATTGGTATCAGCCAGACAAAAACCGATCTTCCAGTTTATCCAAGTTGTGTTAAATTCCGATCCTGGCCTCTGAAGTGTTTAGGGATCCCCCTCCCAGGTTGGTGCCATCTGCAGATTTGTAAGTGGGGTCTCTGCTCCATTATCGAGTCATCACAGAAAATATTGACTAGTTCTGGACCCCTAGTTGGGCCCTAGAGCCAGGGCTGTTTGGAGGGAGGGGGCGAGGGGAATGTGCGTGGTCCTAGACCATCACCCTGCTGCAGGCTCTGTCCCTGCTCTACCTCTTCCCTAAGCCCCGCCCTTGTGCCATCCCTGCTCCACCTCTTACCTGCTCCCTTGAGCAACACCGCCTGGGGCATTGAGGGCCTGCCATGGTGGCAGCAGGGGTCGCCCCTCCCCACAGTCACCATGTGCATGGTGACAGCTGGAGCAGCCTGCTCCGCCCTGCTCCTCTGCAGCAGTGGGAGGCAGTGTCCTGGGGCTGGGGCGCTCGGCTTCCTGCTGCTGTGGAGAAGCTGGCGCAGCCGGCAGGTGGGGCAGAGCAGGCTCCCAGGCGGCTCCAGCTCCCGCCGCCTGCGTCGTGTGTGTGTGTGGGGGGGTGACCCCTGTTGTTGCCTCATGCCAAGCTCCCATAATCCCTTGGGTCTCTCCCATCCGCAGGGCAGTTGAGGTGGCTGCTGTGGGACCTCTAAAGGCCTGGGCTGGCTGCCCCGACTTGCCCTATGGGCTCTGCCCGCAGGAACCCATGAGGCATGCCCTCCTGGTCTGAGCGCCTGCCAGCCGGTGACATAGGCAAGGGAAGGGATTGCCTTCCCAAACTGCCTACGCACCACAGCAGCCAGATGGGGCTTCAGGGCTGGGGTTGGGTGGAGCTTGACTGGGGAGGGGGCTTGCCTCCCCCAGCTGGGTCTATAGCCACTGCCCATGTCTGATAGTAATGACGCTGAGTGCCACTCTGTTAGTTGGGCCCCTCCTTGCAGTAATATCTAGAGGACAGTTCCCTCACTGGCTGACAAGAACATTGTGTGAGGCTGTCAAAAGCTTGACTAAAATAGAGGTGGCCTGTTTACTGCCGCTCCTTTAGCGGCTGGACCAGTCACCCCGTCAAAGGAAGATGTTGGGTTGGCTTGTCAAGACCAGTGGTTCCCAATCTGTCATCTGTGGACCTCTAGTGGTCCCCAACAGTGCTTCAGGGGCTCTGTGGAAAGTTTAAAAAGTAATGATTGGGGCCCTGATCTGCTTTCCTCTCTGGAGGGGGGTGTTCCATGAAACTTTAATAGATTGAAAAGGGTCCATATGCTCAAAGGTTGGGCACAACTGGTCAGGACTGTTCTTGATGGGTGCAGGGTGACAATTGCTTATAACCCAGTTACCTTCTGACCGAGTGACTTCTGAGGTGTTGAAGTTAGGCTGAGTGGTCTGCTATTCCCAGCCTTTCTATTTCCCTTCTAAAGCCAGGTGCTACATTCACCTTCCTCAGGACCTCCAGTACCTCGCCTGTTTGCTATAAGCTCTCCGATAACTGGCCTCTGTTAGTTCCTTAACTGCCTGGGATGAATTTTGTCTGACTTGAATGTGTCTAACTTACCTCAGTGTCCCCTAACCTACCCACCCTTTCCCTAGTGGGCTTGGGTTCCTTCCCCTGGTGAGTATCCTGGGGTGTCAGGTTCTCCTGTCCCAGTCTAGCAAGCCCAAGAGCTACTAACCCCTCGGCCTTCCTGGTGTGGTCAGTCGATGTCAGAAGGGCTGGAACAACTTGTGCCAAGAGCCGTTGAACCCAACTTTGCAGGTTGGTGATCAGCAGCTGGACAGCCTTGAGGAATCTTACTGTTCGCAGGCTCCCTGCCTACTCAGGCCTCACCCTGTCCGTGGGGGTGGGGTGGGGAGGGGGGCAGGGGTCTTAGTGTTGCTAAAAGCATTCCCCATGTGACCATTCCTTTCCCCTGCTGGGCTGGGTTCCCCCAGCCAGTGAGCGAGTGGAGTGGCTGCCGTCTGCGCTGACTTTGCGAGATTGTGTTACAGCCTCAAACACAGCAGCTCTAAAACAACTTCTGCTCCACGGGGGGCTGCAGGCGACTGTTCAGAGCACGAACTTGGAAGTGTCCACTCTTGGAGCCTTCAGGATGCCACATTTCTCTTCTGCTTACATCGTGGGGCATCCTTACCCTGTGCAGGGCCCAGCTTTGCTGTAGGCTTGTGCTGGGATATCAGCTCTTGCAAAACAGCTGAAGTTTTTGTTAACATTTGTACATCGCTTGGCACTAGACCGGTCCCTTGTGTCTGGGGGAGTGAGCACAAAGCAAACTACCTTTTGGCTCCCATCCATTTCTCCCTCCCCAGCTTCTTTAAACCTGCTTGAGACACTCAGGTATCCAGAAACACTCATGGCTCATCACCAAGGAGTAGCTGCTCTTAAAACTATTCTGCTCCCAGCACCTTTTATTGGAACACCTCAAAGCACGTTACGTTCTCAGGGATTCTCTGCCTGAGAGAGGGTCCCATTTGCGCTCTGCGTGGGAGCGGGCTGGGCAGATGTTGCATCCAGCTGCTATTCTGTAGTCACTAAAATCCCTCCAATGCCTCTCCTAGTTCTCGGCCCCAGACTTTTACGGGCTGATGGCTACTGGGACAGGAGGTGGATTCATGGGATCAGGAGTGGGAGCTTATGATGCTGTTCCATAACATGGAACCCACCAGGGCCAGAGGCATCATGTGAGCCGGATGCCAAACACAATCCTTCACCCTCCTGCTGAGGTCACGACTGCCTCCTGTCCAGACTTGGGGGGGGGAGGCAGCTTGAGAGGAAGGGTGGCCTCATGGTTAGGGCATTGCTGTGGGAGAACCATGTTCCATCCCCTCCTGAGCTACCAACTCCCTGGATGACCTTAGTCAAGTCACTTTGTCTCAGCACCCTATCTATCTTAGGTGGGATTGGCCCTGCTTTGGGCAGGGGGCTGGACTTGATGACCTCCTGAGGTCTCATCCAGGTCTGATTCCATGCAGCAAGGCGAAGAGGGCTGCCCTGGCTCCCAAGGGTGCTGAGGATAAATACACCAGGCTGCAGTGCTCATTACTACAGTAATATGGGGCAGACAGCTAAGTACTGAAAATAGCTGGGTCAAGAACAGTCTGGCCATCAGCCAGAGGATTTCTTCCTCCTGACTTCATAACCCCACCCACACGCATGGCAAATTCCCGGCCTTGGTAGAGCATGTGGGTGTCTGGAGAGCGGGTCCGTCACCAGCTGAGATGCAGCTGCTCCTGGGAGTCTGCTGGCCGGTGCAGAGTGACGAGTGCCACAAATAAGCTGCTGTTTCCGATCACTCAGTGCATTGTAAATTGATGACTCAGATTTCTTGCAGCCTCCAAGAAGGCCTGGAAGGTCCATCTTTGGCATGACACGGTCTGGGCAAGCTACGGCCTAGGCTTTTCGACATGCCTTTGCATTCTAATTGGGGCTTCCAGTTGTCGGTAGAAGACCATCTGTGGTTAGAGCGGGGGGGCAGGTGGTGTTGGAGTCAAAATCCTGCTCTGAACAAAATCAGGTGGCTGCTCTGGACGCGGCTCAAAGTGCGCCTCTGCTTTCCTGCAGGGCTGGGCTCGGGCTGCATGCCGCAGAAGTTGGGTAGTAAGTAGAGCTTTCGGTCTCGCTGCCTCGTTCTGCATTAGCTCGCCGCTGCAGCAAGACCTGCTGCACACCTGGTCTTCCGTCTGGCTGCTCTGAGTGACTCCAACTTAGGGCTTGGTGTTGCTGGGTTTAGCTGAGGCCTGCAGTGAGGGGACCAGCTCCAGGGGGAAGATCAGTGTAACCCAGCCTGGTGTTCTCTCAGGGCATCTGACTCATGGAGCTCGCACCAGGCTGTAGAGGATGGCCTCCCTCTCAGCCAGGTGTTTGGTAGGTCTGGCCACCAAGATGCAAACTTCAGTCTTATCCCATTGTATGTGCTCAACTTGGCAGGCTGGCCTGTTTCCTGGAGCTTCCTCTGGTCTTTCAATTGACAGCAAACCACCCTTGATCAGCCCCAGGGGAAGATTGCTTGAGTGACATGTGACATCTGTGCACTTGGCGGCAGCCTATTGCTCAGCCAGAACTCTTCTAGCACACAGGAATCGTTAGAGAATATCTTATTGCCTCTCTAAACCTTCATATGCCCTAATCTTGAATGCTGCATGCAAATGTGGAGGTTTCATCTCCGATGTATTGGAATTGTAAAAGGTTCAGAAAGTGGTAACTAAAATGAGGGGTATGGAACAGCTTCCATATGAGGAAAGATTAATAAGACTGGGATTTTTCAACTTGGAAAAGAAATAAGGAGGGGCTATGATGGAGGTGTATAAAATCACACAGCATGTGGAGAAAGTTCAGAAGTGTGGATGGCAACCCTTATTACTTGAGATGTAAAACGAAATGTATAGGTAGCAGGTCTAAAACACAGTATTTCTACAATGGTCAAAAGCTTCAGAGGGGTAGCTGAATTAGTCTAACAGAAAAAACTTAAATAGTCTTTAAGGTGCTACAAGACTATTTGCAAACAAAACATGTAGACAGTATCATGAGCTTTTGTGGGTACATCCTGAAGAAGAGGATTGTGCCCACGAAAGCTCATCATACCGTCTACATGTTTTGTTAGCCTTTAAGGTGCTACCAGACTATTTGTGGTTTTATTAATTATACAATGGACAGTCAACCTGTAGAACTCTTAACCACCTTTTGCAAGAAGGCCCAAACTAGAAGAGGGTGCAGAATGGATGGAGGATAGGTCTGTCCTTTACTGTTAGCAAGGGTGGGCAGGGATGGTGTTTATTTTCTGTTTGCCAGAAGCTGGGAATGGGCGACAGGGGCTGGATTACTTGATTTCCTGTTCTGTTCATTCCATCTGGGGTGCCTGGCATTGGCCTCTGCCAGGACACTGGGCTAGATGGCCCTTTGGTCTGACCTAGTCTGGCTGTTCTTGTTTCCCCTGCCTACTAGGGCCCATCCCAGCAATTGCAAAAAGCCTATTTCCCGCTTCTCTCCATCAATACACATACTCAGCAGTAGGTTCTTAGCTGGCTCCTCTCTGAAGAGTTAATTACCCTGCATGTGTGACTAGACCATGTGTCTGGACCAGTGTGGATTGGTTTGTATCAGCTGGCTGGAAGCACTGATTTAAAATGGTCCACTTTTAATCTTGGCTTGTGTTTGTGCTTTTCAGTCACTTCTGTAGTGACAAATTCCCATTGGTTGATAACCATTAGAACTTGATTTGTGAGTAAATATTAAATAGGGGCATTTGCTGCACACATCTCTTCAGATTCTTCACGCACCTAGGCTTGTTACAAAATGGTGGAAGAGGCATTTCTTATTTACTGGAGGTCTTAATTTGTTTGACTTGTCCTGTGGCATTTGGGTGGAAATTCAACTAGATGTGCATACTTGCAAAATTTGTTAAATCAGGCTTTTCAAATGGCTTTTATTACTCTGAGGAAATACTACCTGTAGCTACTGAATTGAACTGATTTCTGGTCACCATTGTACTCCAAGAAGTAGTAGATCACCTCCTGTTTTTTAACTCGTAGCAGGGAAACTGGTCTTCCATCTCCCGGCTGGTTTCTTACCTTGGAACGAACTAGTCACTGAGAATACTTCCTCTGCCCCATAGAGTCTATTTCTGTCGGACTGGCTGGAACTCTGGTTCCAGGTGCTTACCCAGTGACTGTTTCTTGAAAACCAATTCACTTAAACTTGAGAGCTGGCCATGTGCAGCTCAAATATCAACTAACTGACTTGTAAGTTTGGGCTTTATCAGGTTGTCATAAAATTCCCATTTAATTGTAAATAGGTTTGATTTCTAAAGCAGCGTGGGTCCTTAATCTGGGCTGGGTGGATGATAAACTGCTACATGAAACAGGCAAGACCCACTGAGCTCTGATGTTGTCTAGCAGACTCAATCTCTGTCGGGGTTCTCAACCATTTTCTTTCTGAGCCTCCCCCTCAACATGCTACACACACGCCACGGCCCTGTTGGGTCACAGTTGGCTTTATGCATATCCAAGCAAGGGCTGGCAGACATTCTGCACATGGATGGAGAAGATTATTTGATGTGCTCCACCATTAGAAACATGGCCTAGCTGTGAGCGTGCTCATTCATTAGCTGGGTGACATTTGAGCTGCTTCTGCACAAGTGCCCAGTTTACGGGGAACACTGCTGGCATTACAGGGTAGCAAACAAGGGAATTGCCTGGGGTCCCATGCCACAGGGCCCCCACAAACGTAAGTTGCTCAGGCTCTGGCTTCTGTCCCAGGGGTGGAGTCCAGAGCCCAGGCTTCATAGCCAGGGTTGCCCACTGTCCGTAAATTTATGGACAGTCTGTAAAAAATGAGCCAAAATTGGATGTGTCCATAAAGTCCATTTAAAAAAAAATGTAGGTGTCCATAAATTTCATAAGTGCAATAAAATTTCAAAACAGCAAC
Organism: Pelochelys cantorii; assembly: GCA_032595735.1. Classification (NCBI taxonomy): domain Eukaryota; kingdom Metazoa; phylum Chordata; order Testudines; family Trionychidae; genus Pelochelys; species Pelochelys cantorii. The sequence goes on from CM064354.1 coordinate 4,068,302, forward strand.
TCGATAGCAATTAAATTTTTTCTGTGCTGTTTCAGCCATTTTACTGTGGAGCAGCGGAAATTGGATGTTTTAGTAGTTTAGCTCAATGGTTGAGGTGAAAACTTCCAGGACCATGACTGAATAAATGAAAGTGAGTTAAATAGCATATTATTCTTGTGATGTATGAATGACAATGACTACTTTTCACTTTTGGCCGTTTGTCCTCTTAATATAGTATAAAAATTGTTGATTAAAAAGTCTCAATTTTTCCCATTTTGTCAAACAAAATTTCTGTGGGTTGGCAACCCTGTTCATAGCATCCTAAAGATTAGGGTTAAAGAGACCTCAGGAGGTCAGAGTCCAACTACCTGCTCAGAGCAGGACCAACCCAGCAGGGCTCTGTCAAGCCTGGCCTTAAACCTCTAAGGATGGAGATTGCACCTAGCTCCCATGCAGTGGGGCTACAGCTTTCTGCCCTGGGCCCCAGGGAGTCTTGTGCTGGGCAGACCCCCCTGAAACCTGTTCACAGGCTCCTGGGAGCCCCAGGCTGTGACCACTGTGCTAGAGGGTATAGGCCCTGCTAGCAGGGGGACAATACACAGAGTGGGCCTGGGTCACATATGCACAACTCTGCTTGAAGGCCATAGGAGCTGTGGGTCTCAAATCTGCCCTGTGTCCGGTGTGCACCATGCTTACAGGCTTGTCTAGCTCACAAGTTGGGGTGCAGATCCACGGCTCTCCCATGGGCCGTGCACCAAGAGGCTGGGGAGACCTGGCCGCTATGCACTTTAACCTGCTCATGTTTGAAATGGGATTAAAAGGCTCTGGCCAAAATGGCTCTGCTCTTATCAGGGGAAACTCTTCCTTGTCCTGTCTCTTTAACTTTTACCCCATCTCACTGCAGACTTCTAAGGCAGCTGCTTTGCAGCAAGGATTTGAAATTAGGCAGGAGTGAGGAGTTGCCATAGTGTCAGACAGGGTTTGCTGCCCCCCATACTGTGCTCAGACCTGCAGAGCTAAACCCTTGGGAAACTCAGTTTGTTTCTTCACACTCGCTCATGCTGTCTGCGCTGATCGTGTTTCAGTTTGGGGCTGAGCAGGACTCTTCCTGCAGCTGCCCCTCCTGGCACTAAAGGTCTGTCTACACTGCAGTTAAACCCAAGGCTGCCCTGTGCCAGGCAACTTGGGCTCTAGGACACTGAGGGGGGAGGATCCCAGAGCTTGGGCTGGAGCTGGAGCCCATCTTGTAGTGACACCTCCTGAGGCCTGCAAACCTGCCAGTTGGCACAGGCCAGCCACAGGCTTTTAATTGCAGTGTAGACGTATCAAGGTGCTGGGCACGAGAACTGTGTGGTGTGCTCTAGGGCGAAGGGGTGCTACAGTCCAGGCAGTGTGAGGGCTGGCTGCCCTTGGCCCTGCCCATCCCTTCTGGGAGTGGGGAGCTACCAGGGGCTCCCCTACACCTTGCCCAGGGCCTGGCATGGCTGTTAGCTCCCCTGGTTTGGGAATAGGAGCCAGGGGCCAGAACAGTTGGAGGGCAGAAGAGTGGAACTGCTGAGCACATTCCCCCAACACAATCCGGAATTAATCTGGATGTTCTGACAAACAGCTGTGAAGCCAATAGCAAACGGTTGCCACTTCCCTCTAAGGGCCGCTGGCCTATAGAGGGGAAAACCTGCTACTGCTCCCAGTCCCTCCATTAGCCCCAGCTGGGGCTGAGTTGGGTTGTGTGAATAAGCGACGTTCTGGTGCTTTGCAGCTTCAGATCATCAGTAACCTGACTTTTCTCAGCCTAGGATTTCTGGATGCCATGCCCCATACATCCTGTCTAGCTGGAACAGCCCTTAAACCCCCCTTCTAGCCTCAACCAAACAAGCTGTGAGTAGTTAGCATCTTAACACCTGGGTCTGACATGCTGCAGAAACGCTTGCTGGGAGCCAAGTTACACTTTTGCTGATTTGGCAGATCTGTGAAATGTGCAGCCCCTATTTCTAGCGGCAGGCAAGCAGGAGCCCGCTGGGAGCATGAGCTATTACCAGCTGCCTCGCACATCTAAAATGGACTGGAACCGTGAGGCTTCTGCAAGGGCTAGAACGCCCCTTCCCCTCCCCCCAGCCTGGCCCTGAAAGCTGGGCTGTAGGTATTAGGGGGCGGGGGGAGGGAGAAGGAGCTTTCCGTAGACCTGTAGTAGGCCTCTGGCTGCTCTTAGGCGGGGTTAATTTGCGCAGGGAGACATCACTTTTGTAGACCTGCCTGATGGCAAGTGAGATGCACACCAGCTGCTAATATCCAAGGGGAAAAGCCTGTAGGCGCTTACGCAGAATAAAGGGGAAGGGGACTCGAGTCACTAGAGCAAGGGATGATTCAAACTCCTGGCTTCATTTCTGCTCTGACTCCCCCCTCGGGCCCCATTTGCCATTAGCCTGTGCTTGGGAGTCCCATGCACAGGGGTGGGACAGACTTTGCCAGGCCCTGGGCCCCCAGAAGGGGCAGGCTTCTGGGTGGAAGGGGCAGGGCGAGGGCTAGAATTCTTCTGTTGCCCTCGCAGTGGCTACACCAGGGCTAAGTCGGCTTAACGTCCTCTCGCGCCCCTGAGCCAAGGCGCCAGGTGGGCCAGGCCTTGCTGGCTCTGTCTGGCCCAGCAGGCCAGGACCCTCTCCGCCAGGGAGTGGTGCCACTGCGGTCGGGGCCTTGTTGGCTGCCCTGCCTGCATGGGGAGCTGGTGCTGCAGCTCCCTGTGTCGTCTGGATTCCCGCTCGAGTGCCTGTGCTGGGCTGGTCTCCAGTAGGGATGGAAAGTCGTCCCCGTCCCTTCCCCCCGCCCCCTGGAAAACCTCTCTGCTGGCTGTAGGTGGGCATCCTTCCTGCTGTCGGAGCAGGAGTCTTACCACCCCAGCTCCTCAGCCTGGCTCTGAGGATGGAGAGCTGCTTTCCGCTGCACAGGGCCCAGACATCCGCCAGGTTGGCAACATCGCCCCGTGCTCAGCAACCCGGGGGGGCTGGGTGAGTGTGTGTGTGTGCATGTGTGCAAAATCTTATCTGGTTCTGCAGCCTTGTAAAAACCTCTGCCAGGTTCAGAGCAGGGATTCCCTTGAGTCAGAATGGAGACTCTGTGTCACTGGAGATTCACGGCCAATATACTGGGGAGAGGGTGAAATATTTAGGCCTTAAACTCTAAATGCCTCCAGGAAAATTTGTGTGGAGGGGAAGGGGGGAGCAGCTGGACCAGGCAAAAGAGGATCTGATCTTGAGACTGTTTCACGGACTATAAATCCAGGAAGTGGCTGGAATAGCACAGCCAAAAAGGGCCAATTTAGTCATCTGGGGACTTAACACAAGGTAAATTCTTATTGTTAATCGCTGGCAAGAGCAGTTTCTACACGGATTAACCCCTTAAATGGATCCCTCAGTCAATGAGCTAGCAGGCTTGGGTCAGTTCTGGGGGGGGGGGGTGTACGCACCCTTTTGAGCCTCTCCCCTGTCAAGGTGAAGTTCGTATGCCAAGCTGGTGTTAAACCTTGGAAAATTCCATTATCTAAAGCAATGCCAAGTACAGTACCGTACCCCGTCTCAGAAGGGTTACTGCAGGACCAGGGAGGCTTCTGAGAATGAGGGCCATGGGAGACCCTGGCCTACAAGCCTTTCTCATGAGTAAGAGGAGACTTCTGTGCTCTAGAGACGGTAGTGAGACCTTCTCGCCTGTCTTGTGGCACAAGACCAAGGGATGTTCAATCATAAAGGCAAAACCGATGAAAGGAAATGCTCTTGCATGATGTCATTGGTCCTCACTGCTACAGGCAGGCACTTGGGCAAAGACCTTAAAGTTCCAGGTGAGGCCTGGACCTGAGATGCTGCTCAAATATCCAGACTTGGTACCAACAGGAAAGGTTTGAAGACTGTATCTAGATAGAAGATGAGGAGAGCTAACTGGGAGAGTGCACTCTTTCCTCTGCCTAATGCTGGGGCAGATTTCAGAAGGTTGTCTGGCCAGTACCAGAAGTCACTGAGATGTGGTTCTAGGCGAATGATCTGGTTCAGTTTGACTGCTCCAGTCCCTAGCCTAAAAAGGCTCTGACATTCGTTCTTCATGGAACCTTCCAACTTCTGTCTTTAGGCTTGTCTGACCCATAGGTTGGCAGTCACCCCTTTCTTTTCCAGAGGGGCTTCCTTCCCCTGCCCCAAAATTAAACCTGCTGCTCTTTCTCCAGTAGAAAATGGTGAGAACAAAGTCCTCTTTCCTGGCCCTCGATAAGAGCCAGCCTGCCTGCCGTTTCCATTGGGAGGAAGAGCTGAAGGGTGAATTAAAGATGCCATGGGATGCTAGTCATAAATTATTGATCTCCTATAGATGAGTCTTATGACCTACATGGTACTAATTAGTCTCTTCTATGTATCAAGGGCTCCTCCTGGGGCAATACCAGCTGCTACTAAGTTTGGCTATTTTAATGCTGCTTTCCAGAGTTTGAGGGGAACTCTCTTGTCTTTTAACTCGATCCAAGCTTGAGGGGTTCCCCATCCCCAGTAAACACTGGCCCAGATGCTCACTGGGCTGGTGTTATAGCAGGTATCTGCTTTCTCTGTGGCTCTCCCAGCCCCAGCATCTCTTGCGAAGTGAACCTGAAACTGTTCTGACACAGCCTGTTGCCAGCCCTAGGCCTTGCACAGTTGCTTCTTCACGAGTCTAGCTCATGGGGGTTGGTTGCAAGCTCTGAGGAAGAAAATCCAGCAGCGAATCCAATAGCAATGAAGGCAGTGAATGCAGCAATGACTTCAGCTGCATGGACTGGAGGGGAGTTAACCTGCCTGACCAAGAAACAAGCATAGCTGGTTCTTGATGCATGGTGGCAAGTTTTGTGGGATTTGCCATCTTAGGCCCAGCTCCTGGCATCATGGGAGCAGAGGAGAAGCTCAGCTCTTTCAAAAGGGAGTTTCCAGCACTTGCAGCTGCCGGGAAGGTGGCAGGGGAGGGGAAAGGAGAAATGTAACCAAAAAAGGCATCAAGCCCCCAGATGTGGACTTGATTTGCATGACTCTAAAGCAGTGTTGGGCCCAGGTATAATACCCCCCCCCCCCACACACACACACACACCTCTTACCACCAAATAGCTCTTAATGGACCAACTTCTGTTGGTGGCACACTTGTGAGCTCCCACACAGCTCATCCAGTCCAGGGCGGTGGAGGTCTGTGGAAGTGCGATGCAGGCTCTGGGACTTTTCTTGTCTTAAGCCACCTAGCTGGGTGCCCCAGCAGTTGCTGTCAAATGCTGACTAGGTGGTGGTGCTGCCTAGTGGGGAGAGGCCAAGCTGCAGCTGCTTTGGCAGACTGAGACGGTGGCTGCTTGGATGTGGATGTTTGAGCACTGAGTACCCAGTCAGGCCCCAGAGCTGAGCTCCTGTTAGAACCAGAGGCTGGTTTGTGCCAAGGCAGCATGGCAATCTCACTCCCACCCCCCCCCCCCCACACACACACACACACACGCCAGATGACTCCTGCCTGGGCCAGACAGAATCCAGGCGTCTGCCTTGCAGTTGTCCGCTGGGCACTGGCCTAAGGGAGGGCACTGCTGTGGCTGGAGGAGTACCAGGCAGCTTTACTAGGCCCCTCAAATGGGGCTGTTGTGTCATCTGGCCTGGGCACATGGGGGGGCTGCCTGCCTGCAGAGGCTTGTTGGTTCCCTGCAGATGCTGGGAAGGTCTCGCATGCAAACTGACAGCGGGGGTGGCTGCTTCATAGATGCAGCCTGAGAGCCAGGCCTTGCTGCTCCACCATGTTGCAGCAGATTAACCCTGAGAGCTGGTCTTGGAACAGGCAGCTTCCCCCTCTGCTTGTACCAAACAGATCATATGCTCACAGCTAGTGTTCCCTGTAAGCTAGGCTCTTAGGTGGCTACCTAGGAGAGATTCAGATGTTGCCCTGCTGATTAACAGAGGGCCTACAGCCGGCAGCATGTCTGTGCTCGTGGTGCACATCTGCACAGGCCTTGGTGCATGTAACAGAACTCTTTCTGCACATGGATGGAAACAATTTGGGGGTGGGGGATGGTGCAAAGCTGGGCTGTTCCCCAGGAGCCGTAGGGAGCTGAGCTGCAAGGGGCTATTAAACAGCATGGAGTGAAGGCCCCGGTGGCTGTGAACAGCCAAAGTTCTGCTGCCAGAGGAGAGAGCCAATGGAGAAGGCTGAGTGTCCCAGCCCAAGGCTGCAAGCTGAGCTGTTCCCACTGCCTGGTTCTCATCCCTGCATCTGCTACCAGCCCATCTTCCCCCCCCCCCCCCATCCTGCCAAATGCTGCCTGTGCTGCCACCTCAGATGGGCAGTGAAGGGCACAGCTGGGATCCCAAGTGGCCCCCTCCTGTAGGGGAGTGAAGGGGTCCCCTGCTCAGTGCCCTCCCCTCACCTGCCGGGTGCTGGCACATGCCCTGGTTTGACAGGGCTTCCATCCCACGCAGGGGTTAGCTGGGCTAAACAGCACATCGTGCCAGTGCCCCCCCTCGGGCTCAGATCTGCCCCTGCCCAGCTGCTGGGAGAGGGGGTTAGAATCATGGAGCTGGCAGACCTCAGGAGGTCAAGTCCAGCCCCCTGCCCAAGGCAGGACCAATCCCAACTCAACCAACCCAGCCAGGGCTTTGTCAAGCCGAGACTTAAACCTCTAGGGGTGGTTCAGCAGAAGCTGCCTTGTTCTTCCCTTGCATCTGACGGCAGCTGCTTGTCTTGTTCCTGGGCCTCCCTGGCTTTCCCTGTAGGGCGCTCGGGTGTGGATCCCTGACACCCAGGAGGTCTGGAAGCCTGCAGAACTAACCAGGGGCTACGAGGAAGGAGACAGCTGCCTCCATCTCCGACTGGAAGATGGCTCGGTAAGGCAGGGAGCTTTCTGGCCCTGCATGGTCTAGCAGAGCGGGGCTGGCATCTCTCTGCTCTGAGGCTCCTCTGCCCCTTCTGCAGGACACAGGGCTGTCTGGCATGGTCCCGGTGGCTCAGAGCGCAAGTGGCAGGGGATTAGGGTGACCCCAGATCTGGGCTTGGGCAAGCAGCTGCTGCTTCTGCCAGGTGGGGGAGGGGGAGTGGGAGTGTCCCAGCTTGGCTCTGTCAGAGGTCTCCTAAATGCCTTCTAGGCTGGGCTGCTGATCTCCCATGGCTTCCCTCTTCTTGGCAGACGCTGACCCGCGCTGTCGGCCCCCAGCTGCCCTTCCTGCGCAACCCCGACTACCTGTCGGGGGAGAACGACCTGGTGGCGCTGAGCTACCTCCACGAGCCGGCCGTGCTGCACACACTCAAGGCTCGCTTCCTGGAGACCAACACCATCTACACCTACTGCGGTGAGCGCCCGCTGGGCTGCAGCTAGACTGCCTGCCCCCTTGGCTAGAGCAGGTTCCCGGGGCTATTCTGTGCCGGCAGTGGGGAGCCCTTGAGCTCGGGGAGGGGTGTGAAGGCTGGACCCCGGGTTCCATGTCTGGCTTTCCAGGTGATGGGAGACCAGAAAGGCTCCTAACTGCCTGTCCCCACACCAGTGGGAGGGGCCTTCTCTCTCCAAATCCTGCCTGCTATAAAATGGCAGCTGGAGGGGGCACGGTGGGGAGGTTCATGCCACACCTTGGGGACAGCCAGTTAGTGCGGTGGCTGTGCACAGCACGTACTGGCCTAGGCGCACCTCCGTGCTGGCTCCAATGCCCCCTCCCATCCCACAGAGCTTCCTCTGAGGTGCTGGGGAGTCCCCTGCACAGTCAGCATCTCCTGCCCCACCTCTCTGCTCCTGGCAGGGCTTGACTATCTGTTTCACCCCTCGGCCCCAGGTATCATCCTCCTTGCCATCAACCCTTACAAGCCGCTGCCCATCTACGAGGAGCCGGTCATCTACGCCTACAGCGGTCAGTGCATGGGCGACATGGATCCCCACGTCTTCGCTGTGGCAGAGGAGGCGTACAGGCAGATGTCCAGGTAAGCCGAGCACCTGCCGGGGGGTGGGTGGGGTGGGTGGGTGTGTGTGTGTGTGTGCGTGCGCGCCCCTCACCTGCTCCGTGTCCACCTGGAGTGACTGGGGCAGAAGAACCCCTGGCTACTCTGGGTCCCTGGCTCTCTAATGCTGCATCCCTCTGGGCATGGCGGTGAGCTATTGCCCCCTCATGTAGCTGCCAAGGGGACTTAAGCTATGTTGGGAGCTTGTGATCAGGTGTAATAGGCTCCATGCTGGAGGTCTCTAGGGCCTGCCACGCTCCAGTAAAAGGCAGTGGAGAGGGTCCTCCAAGATGCCTAGAGAGGCCATGTTGGATGCAGCCAATCCAGGCCCATTTAAAGGGGAGCTGCAGGGCCAGAGTGAGTCCTGTCTGAGGAGGATGAGGGAGCAAGGAAGTAGCTTCTGGCTTGTGCTGGGACTCCCCTGCAGCCAGTCATCTAGAAATGTAGAGCAGCAGTTAATGGGGGACAGCCCATGGCTGCTGCACTAGGGCAGGACCTGGAGCTGTGGGTGGGAGCAGGGAGAAGTGACTCTGGGCAGAGGAAGGGGACTGGAACTGGCCGCGGTGGTGCGGCTGGCTGAACACAGCCCAGGAAGGGCTGCAGGGCACCAGGGACTGGGTACCACGCAAGGGGGGGGTTGGGTTTTGCATGACTGGGCCAGAGGGCTGTGGCATGACCCTCCTGACTGGTGCGGGGGCACTGAGGGTAGAAACCTGCAGGCATGCCTGTGAGCCTGCTCAACCAGGGGGTGCTCAGGAGGGCTGGGTGCCACCCCACTACAGATCTCCAGTAATGCCGCAGGGCAGGCATCCGGGGCGGGGATCAGGTGGTTTCCTTGCTCAGGGGAGAAGAGACAAAACTGGAAGTCCAGGACCCAGGGCGTGGCAGATGCCGCTCCCGGAACTGTGGGGTGGAGGCTGGCCAGCATTGCCAAGCCCTGGCCAATGGGAGGAACCCGGTGGCCCCTTGGAGCAGTGCAGAGCCTGGGAGCATGGTGTAGAAGTCGGGATGGAGGCTGAAAGGCAGTCAGAACCGGACACCTGCCTTGCTGGAAGTCCTGAGTCAAGCCAGCAGGGGCAAGACTGACCCACAGTAGAGCAATGCCTTCAGCAACCCCCACCTCCTCCTCACCCCAGTTCAGCACAGTCTCCTGAGACTGCCAGGCCTCCTGGGGCCAGGGAGCCTAGGGCTGTGCGCCTCTTCCTGGGGGGCAGGTGGCCTGCCCCTACAGTGGGGGAGGGTTGGCTCCAACAGGGGTCTGAGGGGAAGGGGTGGGACTAGGGGCTGGCTTCCCCCAGTCTGGGGGCAAAGTCCAGAAGAACCTAATACAAAGGAAGCAGCAGGGAGGTCCCTGAACTGCTCCCCATTAAATTCTAGAGAAACCCAGTCTCTGTTCAGGCCAGTCGGTAGCCAGGGCTGGGGGGGGGGCTCAAATTCTAGGGAACTTCCCCATAAGGCTGGATGGGAGAGTCTGAAATGGCTGCAAGACAGACTGGTTCCTTGGCCTCTTGTCTCTCCCTGGAAGCACATGGAGCTGTTCTGTCTGGGGATGGGCACTTTGTGGTTTGAGGCTCCTTAAATGAGGGACTCTCCCAAATGCTCCACCTGCTGGATTGGGGTGTGGGCTGGGGGGGGGGGGGGAGGAAGGGGGGATTAAGCTCACTCACACTACCCCGTTCTAGAGAGCTGGGGGGATACACTGCCCTTGAGGGTGCACCTCCCTTTAGCACTTGCTCAGTGGTGCTAGCGTGGGTCTCTGTCAGAGCCGGGAGCCTCCCCTCAGCTCCGGTACAGCCGCAGGCCAGTGTGCGCTTTCCGGAGTGCTCATCTCTGAGCAGAGGAGCGTGGTGTGCGGAAGGGTGTGTTAGATCTGCCACAAGTGTTGCTTCCATCCATGCTGCTGTCCTGATGCCAGGCCCACATGGGGTCACCTCTGCCTGGGGCTCCAAACAGCTGGCGAACGACTAGAGGGGACCAAATGCGCTGCCTAGAACCAGCCTGGCCTATTAGCAACTGGTGTCCTGGGGATGCAGCTTTGACTCCAGCTGACTGGCTCCTGGGCAGCTCCGGGGGGCAGGCGAATGTTTAAATGGCACCCGCTGGGCAGGCCTGGCTGCTTCCCCCAAGCAGTGCCAACCTCTGCACGGGCCACAAGGCAGGGAACAGCCAGGTGGGGCCAGCACTTGCTGATGGCTGTCTGGGGCAGCGGCTCGCTCGCTCTCCTCCTCTCTTCCCCCCCAGTAGGGAGCCGTGGGTACAAAGCCCCTCTTGGGGTATAAGATGCAGTGTTCCGGGGTCTGGCCCCGGCCAGGGAGGCTGAGCTCACGATAGGTGGGGCTGGAGCACGGCTGAGCATCACTTAACCAGCCTGAGGAAGGGTCTGTCTGACTCCAGTAGCTGCCCACTGCTTCCCAGAGGGGAGCAGGGACATGCTGGGGGTTGGCCTCTTCCTTGGGCCCCCACTGGGGCTGCTGCCTGTCCTGCCCCAGGGGGAAGCCAGAACCCAGCTCTCCCTCCTGTAGTACCGGGTGAGTGGGGGGGGGGGTGCACTCCTGTGGTGCCCAGGCAGGTTCAGCCACAGCCCAAGCTTGCATTTAAACAGCCCCCGTCAGCCTCTGCTCTGCCTGGCCTGGGTCTGGCTGGGCCCTGGAGGGTCCTTCTGGCACTTCCAGCCCAGCCACACCTGGATATCCAGAGCAGACTCTGGCAGCTTCTCTTGGGCCCCGACTCATGGGCAGCTCTCCTAGCGGGGCCCCTTGGCGTCAGGCAGGGCAGCCGCTGCTGGAAAGGGCCCCTTCCCGCTGAGCCCCATCTCCCATAGCAACCTTGCTGCCCGCAGGAACAGCAGAGACCAGTCGCTGATCATCAGTGGTGAGTCAGGGGCTGGGAAGACGGCCTCGGCGAAATACGCCATGAGGTACTTTGCCACTGTCGGGGGATCCCTGAGCGACTCTGGCATGGAGGAGAAGGTGCTGGCCGCCAGCCCCATCATGGAGGTAGGTGCTGCTTTCCTGGGCGTGCCTGAGAGGAGGGAGAAGTGTGGGCCATAGCTGGAGAGCTGATGGGAGAGAGGGATCTGTGTGGCCTCCAAAGGGCCAGGCCAGGAGGGCTCCCCCACCATGCCTGGGGTTGTGTGTCCATCTTTTAACAGTGAGCACCAGGGTTCAAACTCAGTTGAGACTGGGTTGTAGAGTGACCCTTTCCTGCTGTTCCTGGGCTTCCCTGGCTACATGGATCCCTCGGGGCTGCAGGTGTGGGCTCTGCTGGAGGGCTGGGCACTGCAGGGAGATTCTCCTCCCTGCCCCCAGGAAGCATGCAGCTGTCCTTGGCACGCCCTGCCTCTCTGGGGGCTGAGGGGAGGGACTTTTCCTCCTGGGCAGGGAATCTCTCTAGAGCAGCCTGGCTGGGTGCCTGGGGTGCATCACACTCAGGCTTCCCTTTCCCTTGCTGTGCCAGGGCTCCCCTCTGCTGAGGGAGGCTCAGCTGCTGAACGTTTGCCCTCTGGCTGGCTGCCCTGCGTCTGGGCCGGGGGGAATGCCGCTCACAAGGCAGCTCCCTGCTCTCCTCCTGAGGTCAGTTGTCTTGACTGGCTTTCCTCCTGGAAGCAAGCAGCAGCTTCCAGCCTGTGCGGTTTATTCCCCTTGAGGAATCCCACCCTGGGCTTGGGTGCTGGCAGCTGTGGGGCTGGGTCCCTGGTAAATGGCCCCCCAAGGGGGGGGAAGGGGACACAGGTGGCAACTCCCACAGCTGGGGGGCAGAAGGGTTTGGCGAGCACTGCAGGAGGCTCCCTACTGCTCTGAGGGCCTGGAGGGGGCGTCCCCTGCCCTCACTAGCTGGCAGGCCATCCCTGTGGGCTGTGGCTGCCTCTGTTGGGGCTGGCCCCTCTTGGGACCTCAGGAGGCTTCTCTCTGGCCCTAGGCCCATCAACGTGCGTGTGTGCGGAGGGGCTGGGAAGGGGCCCCTTGGGGTGGGGTAGCATAAGAGCCGCAGGGTGGCGGTTGCTGCAGCATGGGAGCCAGTGGGCTGGCCTGACCGGCCCCAGGCAGAATGGGGCTGGCGCTTGCAAGAGGCAACCGGAAGTGTCTGTTTCCGCTGGCTCCTCCCCCTCTGGCCCCAGCCAGCCGCTTGGCAGCGCTTCGTGGGGCTGGGCCAGGGACGGCTGGGATCCCTGGCTCTGTGGGTCTCCCCAGGGTTCCCAGCCCCTCTGAGGGTGGCCACTGGTCTCCCTCGGCCAGACCTGAGGCAGCAGATAGCGCCATGCTCGCCCAGCATGCAGCCCAGCCTGTCCCACGCTGGTGCCCCATTCTGCATGGCTCCAAGTGGGATTTCTTGCGGCCTGGGCACCAGCCTGCTGCAGGAAGGTCTTGGAAGGGCCCCAAACCCTGCCTCCCACGCTTGTTATAACAGCAGCCCAGCCACTGGGTCCCCCCTCTGCAATGGCTTGTTGGCGAGCGAGCCCGTCCTGCAGGCTTGGGCCTGGCTCAATACGTCAGGTGTTAGGAGCTGGTCAATGGGGATGTGGCACCGCAGAGGGTCTGCCCAGCTGCCCCTTCTCCCAACAGCATGGGTGGCCAGGCCATACAAGAGTGGTGCTGTGACCCTGTTTTCCAGGAGCTGGGCCCAGATCAAGGGGACAGGAGGTGCCACCAACACCCTCCCCACTGCAATGAGTCCATGACCCACGTGGAACCTCCCCACGGCTGCTGGAGGGTCAGGAGCCAGTGTCTGGGAACACTGCATAAGGCCCACCTCATGCTGGCCGCCTCCCCCTCAAACACAGCTAGGAACGGGGAGCACTCAGGACTTGCAGACTGGCCCTGGGCATGGTGGGCCTGGCTAGAGGGGAAGGGAACGGTGCATAGACCCCAGGGCACTGGACTAAAACTCTGGAGATTTAGACTGTACTCCCCAGTCTTACTCAGCGGCAGAGCTGGGAAGTCACCCCCTGTCTTTGTTTCCCGACCTGTAAAGTGGGAGGAAGGATGCTGACCCCTTGGCCAGGTACCTGGAAATGTAGGGTGTCCCACTTCTGTTCCAATCAGGCTTTTGGAAATGCCAAGACCACCAGGAATGACAACAGCAGCCGTTTTGGGAAGTATGTGGAAATCTGCTTCAACCATGAGTATCGCATTGTTGGGGCTGCCATGAAAACCTACCTGCTGGAAAAATCCCGCCTCACCTTCCAGGTGGGTCCTGGTCCAGGAGGGAGCATGCCAGCTGGTGAGGACACCAGGGTGTTGCTGAGTGCGCAGCTGGGTCCAGCTCTCAGAGCCCTGGTCTATTTCAAAATAACCCCCCTTACATCAAAATAACAAGCAGCGCGTCCACGCTACCAAGCCCGTTACTTCGAAATAACAGGCTGGCTATTTCAAAATCTGTTCCCCTGCTTTCCTTGGAATAACTTTTGAAAGAAGTGTTATTTCAAAAGAGGGAGTGTAGATGCTCTGCTGCTACTTTGAATGACTCTGGGGAGCCCTTATTTCAAAGTACTTACCCCCCCCCCCAGTGGTTCCTGGGGTTCTAAGTCGAGGTAGCTCGTCCACGATAAGAGCCTGCCTCAGACTCCGTTTGAGGCTCCCCTGTAGTGGGGGATACGCTATTTCGGTTTTGTTTCAGGAGTTACTTCACACTTAGTTCTTTGAAATATTTTGGGCATGTCTACACTAGGAAATTGAGGTTGGCAAAGCCCCTTGACAGCAGGGATGTAAAATCCCACTTAATGATTAACCAGCTAAACTTTAGGGTTAACCTACTAAGTGGGATCCCACGGGGAGCCGCTTCAGTCTGTGGGGTTGCTGGCTCCTGTTCCTGGGTACTGGTTAACCCAAGGGTGGGCAAGAATTTTTTGATGTCGGGGGGGGGGGGGGGCAAGCACTCCAAGAACTTGGTACATGGTCCAGGGCCGCACACTTCCATGATATATTAATGGAGCAGGTGCGGGCTCTGGGATGGAGGTTGGGTGCAGAAGGGAGCGTGGGGCTTGGCTGGAGGACATAGCTGTGACCTGGGGCAGGATCTGAGAGGAGGGGGCAGAGGGTTTGGGTTATGGGGGCAGGAGTGGGGGGGAGCAAAGGGTTGAGGGAGGGTCTGGCCAGGAGATTTACTGAGGCAACCCCCAGACAGCAGGTTTCTCAGGCAGGCTGCCTGCCTGCCCAGCCATGGCGGGGACTGTTTGGGTCTGTGAATAGCTAAGAACCTGAGGAAGGGGGAGGGGTACTTCACAGGCTGCCTATTGTCAGCCCCCCATTGGCCAGTTTCTAGCCAATGGGATTGTTTTGGGGATGGGGACAGCAGGCAAAGCCTCTTTCCTCCTTCCCCCCCCCGCCAAGTTTTGTGGCTGTTCAAAGACCAACAGCACCCGGAGCCACGTTTCTGAACCGAGGGGCGTTGGGGATGAACAGGTGACCTGTTCACATCCCGATTGATACACAGCACTGGGGTGGCGGGTGCTTCCCCTGCTGGCTGGCATTGGGACTGCAGCCTTGCCAGGCTCTGGAAGGGCTTGAGGGGGGCGTGTACTTCAGCCTTCCCCACTCACCCTCCCTTAACCCAGTGCACCTGGTGTGACGACATCAGGGTTCCCCCAACACTGCACCCCCGCAGCAGCAAGAACAGACTCCGCCAGCCAGTAGAGTAGAGGGGGTTCATTGCTTCTCCAGGATACAGCACAGCATAGATGTCCACAGGAGGCTGGGCCAGGATGCCTCAGACCCCTGGAGATGGGGTCCCCTAGATTCCAGCCCCTCCTTAGTCTGTCCCTTTCATGGTTCCAGCCCCAAGACTGCCCCTTCCCCTGCACGCTCACTTTCTTTTCCATCCCTTCCCTTAACCAGTAGAACCGGTTTGGTCATTGTCATGGGGGCCCTCAGGTGCCCCTGCTGGGCAGTGCTTAGAGGCCATTAGGAGTCATCCACAGCCCAATCATAGCAACCAGCAAGGTACTGACACTACATCACACCTGGTCACTGCCTGCAGCTTTGTACTGGTCCTTCAGTGCAAGCTCCACATAACAGCAGAAATCCTTAGTCACTGTGTGGTGGGGAGGGTGGTAGGAGACTGGGCAATAAAATGGCAAGTGAGTTTTAATGTTGATAAATGCCAAGTAATGCACATTGGAAAACACATAATCCCAACTATACATACAAATTGATGGATTTGCTATGACCACTCTATCTTGGAGTCCTTGTGGCTAGTTCTCTGAAAACTTCCACTCCATGTGCAGCAGTCAAAGCAAACTGTTAGGAATCCTTAAAGGGATAGAGGATAAGACAGAGAATATTTTATTGCTGCTATATAAATCCATGGTATGCCCACATCTCAAATACTGTGTAGAGATGTGGTTTCCTCATCTCAAAGATATAGTGGCATTGGAAAAGGTTCAGAGAAGGGCAACAAATTGAGGGGTTTGGAATGGGTGCCCTATGAAGAGAGGAGAGTCTGGGACTCTCCAGCTTAGAGAAGAGGAGACTAAGGGGGATATGACAGTGCTCTATAAAATCATGACTGGTGTGGAGAAAGTGAATAAGGAAAAGTTATTTACTTGTTCCCATAACATAAGAACTAGGGGTCACTAAATGAAATTAATAGGTAGCGGGCTTAAAGCAAACACAAGGAAGTACAACTTCTCACAGCCTGTGGAACTCCTTGGCAGAGGATGTTAAAGTCCTGGTCTTCACAAGGTTCAAAACAGAACTAGATAAATTCATGGAGGTTAGGTCCATGAATAGCTATTAGCTAGGCTGGGCAGGGATGGTGTCCTTACTCATTCCCAGCTTCTGATGGAGGCTGACAGGGGAGGGATCACTTGATTCCCTGTTCTGTTCACTCCCTTGGGGGGCACCTGGCATTGGCCACTTGGTCTGACCCAGTGTGGCCATTCTTATGTTCTTATGAAGTGCTCCCATCTTGTAACAGGAGTCAGGGACTGGCACAATGTCCTGCCCAGGGCTGGGGGATGCATGGATGGCAGTCAGTGTTGAAACCTGATGGACACAAACAGGGAGGAACTAATAGGGGAAGTAGAGGTGGGTGACAACCTGGGAAGCCGTGATCATGAGATGGTAGACTTCAGGATCCTGACCAAAGGAAGAAAAGAGTAGTAAAATACACACCTTGGACTTCAGAAAAGCAGACTTTGACTCCCTCAGACCTGATGGGCAGAATCCCCTGGGATGCTAACATGAAGGGGAAAGGAGCCCAGGAGAGCTGGCAATATTTTAAAGAAGCCTTATTGAAGACACAGAGAAACCATTCCAGTGCATAGCAAGAGAAGCAAATACGGTAGGAGGCCGGATTGGCTTACCGGGGATATCCTTGGTGAACTTAAGCACAAAAAGGTGCTCACAAAAAGTGGAAACTTGGACAGATGACTAGGGAGGGGTATAAATGTATAGCTCGAATGCAGGGGAGTTATCAGGAAGCCAAAAACGCAATTGGAATTGTGACTCACAAGGTATCTGAAGGATAACGAGAGGTTTCTACAGGCATGTTAGCAAGAAGAAGGTGATCAGAGAGGGTGTGGGGCCTCTACTCATTGAGGGCAGTAACCTAGTGACAGATGATGTGGGGAAAGCTGAAATATTTAATGCTTTCTTTGCCTCTGTCTTCATGGACAAGGTCAGTTCCCAGACTAATGCGCTAAGTGACGCAATATGGGACAAAGGTGGACAGCCCTTGGTGGGAAAAGAACAGGTTAGGAACTATTTTAAAAAAAGCGAAAGGTACATAAATTCATGGGTCCGGACTGAATACATCTGAGGGAGTTGGCAAATGTCATTGAGGAGCCTTTGGCCATTATCTTTGAAAAGTCGTGGAGATCGGGAGAGATCCCAGATGATTGGAAAAAGGCAAATGTAGTGCCCATCTTCAAAAAAGGGAAGAAGGACAATCCAGGGAACTACAGGCTGGTCAGCCTTACCTCAGTCCCTGGAAAAATCATGGAGGGGATCCTCAAGGAATCCATTTTGAAGCACTTGGAATAGGAATAGTCAGGATGGATTCATGAAGGGCAAGTCATGCCTGACCAATCGGATTACCTTCTCTGATGAGGTAACTGGCTCTGTGGACATGGGGAAAGTCAGTGGATGTGCTATACCTTGACTTTAGCAAAGCTTTTGATACGGTCTCCCACAATATTCTTGCCAGCAAGTTAAGGGAGTATGGATTAGATAAATGGACTGTAAGATGGATAGAAAGCTGGCTAGAAGGTTGGGCCCAGCATGTAGTGATCAACAGCTTGATGTCAGGTTGGCAGTTGGTTTCTAGCTGAGTGCCCTAAGGTTTGGTTCTGGGACCGGTTTTGTTCAGTATCTTTATTAATGACCTGGATGAGGGGATAGATTGCACCCTCAGCAAGTTTGCAAGCAAGCTAGGGGGAGAGGTAGATATGCTGGAGGGCAGGGATAGAGTCCAGAGTGACAAATTGGAGGATTGGGCCACAAGAAATCTGAGGTTCAACAAGGACAAGTGTAGAGTCCTGCACTTGGGACGGAAGAATCCCAAGCATTGTTACAGGCTGGGGACTGAATGGCTAAGTAGCAGTTCTGCAGAAAAGGACCTGGGGATTACAGTGGATGAGAAGCTGGATGAGTCAACAGTGTGCCCTTGTAGCCAAGAAGGCTAATGGCATATTAAGGTGCATTAAGAAGAGCACTGCCAATAGATCCAGAGGTGTGATTATTCCTCTTTATTTGGCTCTGGTGAGGCCACATCTTTAGTATTGTGTCCAGTTCTGGGCCCCCAATTACAGGAAGGGTGTGGATGCATTGGAGAGGGTCCAGTGGAGGGTGACCAAAATGATTAGGGGTCTGGAGAACATGACCTATGAGGAGAGGCTCAGGGAGTTGGGTCTATTTAGTCTGCAAAAGAATGAGGGGGGATGTGATAGCAGCCTTCAACTTCCTGAAGGGAGGTTCCAAACAGGCTGGAGACAGGCTGGTCACAGTAGTGATGGATGGCAGAACAAGGAACAATGGTCTCAAGTTGCTGTGGGAGAGGTCCAGGTTGGATATTAGGAAAAACTATTTCCCTAGGAGGGTGGTGAAGCACTGGAATGGGTTACCTAGGGAAGTAGTGGAGTCTCCATCCCTAGAGGTGTTTAAGTCTTGGCTTGACAAAGCTCTGCTGGGTTGATTTAATTGGGATTGGTCCTGCCTTGGGCAGCAGGCTGGACTTGATGGCCTTCTAAGGTCTCTTCTGATTCTGACACTTCCCCCAGGGCCCTTGCTTGTGTGTATAAGATTGAGCCTGGGTTCCTGTTGCTGATGGAGACACAAGGCTCCATGGGAGTCTTATTCTGCCTCCATACCCTTCCTCTTTCCTCCCCCTCCCTGGCCTGATCTGTGCAGCTCCAGCCTGACTAGGGCGTCGAAACATCCTGAACAAAAATGTGTTTGTGTTCAAAGGGTCTTTTTGACAACCGGGAACACAAGACCTTGCGATTCCTCCCTCGTGCCCCTGAGCACAGCAGAGCACGGGGCCTGGAGATCGTTTCAATGTTTTGTTTTGACACTGTTGTGAAAAGAAAATGGGGAGGGTCAGGGGAACCCAATACTCCCCCCCCCCCCCCCCCCCATCACTGATTCTGTCACATTGTGCGACAAAACTGGTAAAGGGAAGGCCTGCAAGATACTTCAGTAAATGCTCATGGAAAAATCAAGATCCTCCACCCTAAGTCATTCAAAGTCAGCCAGCCACAAGGACCTGGATGTGACACTTTTTTTCCATAACTAATTCATCCAGGGATTGTGAGTTAAAACACCAGGGTGGGCTCAAACATGCCCCTTGGCAGACTTCCCACTGATGGCAGAATTGAAGTGGCTGAGCCAATCCAGGCCACCTCAGACAATCATGGGGAAAGGAGTTCCACAGACCCCTCACTTGCACCATAGGGCTCTGTTGGATGACTGAGATAGGAGTTTAATCTAAGGCTCCCATTTTGGGTCAAAATTGCTGTTACCCTTCTTCCCCTCTCTCCCCCCCCCCCCCCCCCCCCCCGGGGGAACAAGTCAATAAGAACAAGGCCTGGTTCTCTTCCTCATCCCCCACCCCCTTACTCCCCCCAATCTTTCTCCGAGCAGGAAACATTTTTTCCTGTAGGTAGGAAAAGGGCACCTTCCCCCCCAAGATTTCCCTTTGGCAATGGGCTCCTTTAAAACCCCTTTCCTCCTTTTAAAGGGAAAACCCACTGTATTGTGAATAAACCAATTAACCCTCTCTTCTGGAAACAGGGACCAGAAATGCCCAGGGGAGGCTGGAGAAGTGCTGCTCCCTCTTGGCTTGAGTAGGGTGGAGGGGTAGACAGCTGAGAGGCCCTGAGACACAGATCTGCCTGGGTCTCAGGGCATCTCCGCTAAGATGTGGACATGGAGCTGGACCAAGTGCGCTCTCAGCAGCCTTTGGAGGGGGTGTGTTTGTGCACACAATCCCTGCTCCCTTCTCCTCTCACGAGGCAAGAGACCCACAACCCATTTGAAGGTGCCCCAGTGAACATCTAGACCACAGCTCTGACCCCTGCTTGGGTGGGCGGGAGTCTGAACCCAGAGCTTTCAATACTGGAGACAGGAGGCTCGTCCTCTTGAGCTTAAGGAGAGACTCCTTTAGCTGGCAGCAGTAGTAGGCTGCTACCCTCCTGAGAGTGGGCTGGCCTGGTACCATCCATCCTAGCAGGGGTGTCTCACCTGTCCCACATTACCATGTATCTGATGTGGCCTGCACAGTCTTCTAGCTGGAGACATGAGGCAGCAAGGGTGGGGGAGGGATCCAGGAAAACTTGGGCCAGCCTCAACTGTTCTGCTTGTTTCTGGGCAGGCGAAAGCCGAGAGGAACTACCATATCTTCTACCAGCTGTGTGCCTCGGCCGGGCTGCCGGAGTTCCATGCCTTGGGTCTAGGTGAGCAGCAGCATCCCCCCAGCCAGCTGGTCCCATGCGCTGTCTCGGCAGCAGCTCTCTGGAGAGTGCAGCTGCTGCCCCTAGGGTGTCTGTCTGGATACAGGACTGCCCTGCAGTCCCGCTCTCCTTCAGCTGCAGTCTGGGGTGGTGTGTGTTGGGAGAGGGGGGGACATTCACCCCCCCCGTCTGTGGGCCACTGGCCCCTACAGTTGGTGGCTGGGAGTGGGAGGCTGGTGTGGGGTCTACCCGGAATGTGTCAGGCTGTGGCGATGGCTGGGAGAAGCTAGAGGTAGGTGAGGTTACCACAGTGACTGGTGCTGAAGGATCGGTCCCCTTGCTATGGGGCTCCCTGTCCTGCATGAGAACAATGGTGCTGTCCCACCAACCCATGGCAGGCACTTGGGCAGGCAAGGGCTGCCTGCCATGTCTGGGGCGTGACCACTGTGTGCGACTTGGCTTCCCAGTCAGCAAAGCTCCTCCAGGGACTCTACCTGTTCTTCAGACTCCAGGCCTCCTGTGGAGTAGGGTCGCTCATGACTGTTCCAGTCCCGGTCCTGCTTGACAGCTGCTCTATCTGGCTTCTTCACAGGCTGCTTGGTAGCTGCTGGGGGGGGCCAGGATTTCAAGGGTCTGCAAGCCTGGGGGATGCTGGAGCTGTAGGAGCCAGGCTCCTGGGGTTCCTTTCACCTACCTGACAATCCTAGTTTGAAAGGATCAGGGTGGCAGGCTGCTGGTGGGAAGCGACAGCCTCTTTCTGCTCTTGCAAGGAACATCTGTGTTCCAGATCTCTCATACTGGGAGCCCAGCCTGGCCCTAGGGCCTGGCTGCCCAGCTCACAGGAGAAGCTGGGCCCAAGAGGTTCCGTTCTTGCCGGGTGCAAAGCATGTGGCTGCTTAGTGAGCAGCTTCCACTGCTAGTAACTGGCTATGTCCCTCCAGGGAGGGGCTGAGAGCAGGGCCTTGGCTGCCCCAGAAGCTGGGAGGCAGGGGGGCTCGCATGCAGCTGATCTGGCCTGGTCACAGGGGCAGGAGCTGGCTAGAAGCTGGTCTCAGTATTGTTTGTCTCTAACCCAGCAGGTGAGGCTGAATCCTTCCACTACACCAAGCAGGGGCAGTGCACGCTCCTCGAGGCCACGGATGATGCTGCTGACTTGGAGAGCACACGAAATGCCTTCTCGCTATTGGGTAGCTTCCCTGCCTGTTGGGAGTGGGGGGAGCTGGCTCTGCTGCTCAGGGCTGAAGCTGGCTCCCCTGTGGGGTTGCAGGCCCCACTGGCCTTGCATCCTCAACCCCAGGAGCGTGTAACCTATCAGGCCAGGCTCCATCAGCCTGATGGAGCTCCTCGCACCTTCCTCTAGCTAGAGGTTGCAGCCTGACCCTTCCATGGTTCTGAGTCCTTGCAGGCTCCATGCCCCCCCCCCCCCCGCCCCTGCAGTCTTGTCACCTTCAGCCCTGCTGGCAGGCAGTTTCAGAGTGAGGGCTGCTGGGGCTTCTGGCCCTGGCTCCCAGCTGAGAGTGGGGTCCAGCCCTGCAGGGGATGGCTGGGCTGGGACCATGAAACTGACAAGACAGCCAAAAGCCTTGGGTTGGTTTCAAACCTACTCAGAGAAATATTTCCTCACAAGGCACAGTCAACCTGTGGAACTCCCTGCCAGAGGATGTGAAGGCCAAGAGTATCCTAGGGCTCTGAGGAGCTAGATAAGTTCCTAGGGGGTAGGCCCATCAATGGCTACTAGCCCAGATGGTGTCCCTAGCCTGGGGCTGGATTAAGAAAGGGCCTTTAGGGGCTGCAGTCCAGGACATTAAGCTAGGGAGCCAGGACCCTAAGCTCCTGCCTGCTGCATTCTGGGCCAGCCCTGCCTGGCACAGGGATGGGGGGAGGTGGTGCCACATGCTGCCCCCTCCCCATGCCACCCGGCACAAGGAAGCTCTGTCCTGGTGCTGCCCTTGCCTGCAGACTCCGCCCCCTCAGCTCCCATTGGCCATAACAGGGTTAATTAGGTCACTTTAGCTGCCTTATGGCCACCTGACTAGTGTAGACCAGCCCTGGTCTTGAACATGCTCTGTGGCATGCTGGGAAAAGAGCTGTGCCTGCAGGCTGGGGAGGCGGCCCCCTCTCCCCGGCCACCAGGCCAAGCTGTGACTGCCTGGGAGGAGGAGGGGAGCGTCCGGGCCTGTGCAGCTCCCCCAGGTCACAGTGGCTGAGGGGTTGGCAATGGCCCCTTGGCCGAGTGGCTGCTGTCCTGGGGCAGTGTGGGTGGGGAGAGCTGCTAGTGCCCCTGGCCTTGCAGGGTACCGAGTCCTGTGTGCCTGGCAGGGGTCCATGAGTCAAACCAGCTGGAACTGTTCAGCATCCTGGCTGCTATCCTGCACCTGGGCAACATCCGGCTCAAAGCGAAGGACCGGCATGGGGAGAGCTGCTTCCTTGAGGTAAGGGCCAGCTGGCCCTCTGCTACCTCCAGGCTGCAGGGAGCAGGGCTGAGCTGGTGATGGCTGCAGAGGGGGGGGCCTTGGCCTGCACTGGGCTGGAGGTGAGGGTGGTGGGGCAGGTGTCTGAGCTTCATGGGCCTTGGGGTGCTCTGCTGAGGCTCCCTGGGGGCTCTCCCTGCAGCGCCACTGATGGGTGGGGTCTGTGTGTGCAGCTGGAGGACGAGGCCCTGGGCCGGTTCTGCACACTGCTGGGCGTGGAGAAGTCCCAGGCCTCGCACTGGCTCTGCTACCGCAAGCTGGTCACGGCCAGCGAGACCTACGTGAAGCCCCTGTCCAGGCAGCAGGCCTTGAACTCCCGTGACGCTCTGGCCAAGCACCTCTACGGGCAGCTCTTCAAGTGGATTGTGATCAGGATCAACAAAGCCCTGCGGGCATCCTGCAGGCCGCACGCCTCCATTGGTATCCTAGACATCTACGGGTAGGAGCCGGGCCTGGGGGGAGACGAGCCTTCCTTGAGGGGGTTGGACCAGCATCCCCGTGCCCCTGCGAGAGGAGCAAACTGGCCCAGGGTCTTTCCTGGTGAAACCCCTTCATACTAGTGAACTGGCCTGGTGACCGCCCCCACAGAGGGCTGCCCTCCGTGGTGCCCAGGGGCCATGGCTCAGCATGGGATGCCTGAAGGACTTGCTCCATGCCCAAGCTGGTTCCCCCAGGAATCTCCTCAGGGGAGGGGGAGGCTGTCTTCTGAGCTTGGGGGTCCTCACTCTCCAGCTGAGCAACACTCAGGGTGGTCCCCTCTGTTGCTTTGCTCCCAGGCCCCTGGCTGGGTGGGGTGGAGGCACCTACCTGGAGGCTGGAACTCCATTTCCTATGTGGTTAAGCATAGGGGGTGTGGCTGGCAGTAAGCTGCTGTCTGAAGCTGTGCTTTTGGGGCTTAGCCAGCTGGGGGCACAGTACAGGCCATTTCCCCCACCCCCGGTCTCCTGCTCTTGCCCATGCACTTGGGGAGTGCTCCCTGCAAATCACTGCTCTAGGCCATCCTCTGGAAGACCCAAGGGTTCGGGGCAGCCAGCTGTCAACTTAGGCCGGGGTGGGGAACCTCTTTTGGGTTGGGGGGGAGGGGCACACAGTGAGAAGCAAAACCGGCAAACCTTCACTGCCATGGTCCCCAACTAAGAAACCCTCCCCATGTTCCCCTTGTACCCCTGAGCCTGGGTGGCCCAGCCTAATAGATTTTGTGCTCTAGCCCCCCATGGGGGGGCTCCCTAATGCTGGGGGTGGGGCTGAGGTTCCCCACCCTGACTTGGGCCATCACTGGAGCTTACAGAATAGAGGGGTGTGCAGCCCAGCAGTCCCCTTGGCTCTCGCACTGAACACAGCTGGACTCACTTCCCACTATTCTCCCTGGTATAAAGCACCAGCCTTTGGAGAAGCCCTGCCAGCTTCCCCCGCCCTCCTGGTCACCCTGCTCCTCTCCCTCAGGTTCGAGACCTTCGCAGTCAACAGCTTCGAGCAGTTCTGCATCAACTACGCCAACGAGAAGCTGCAGCAGCACTTCAACCTGGTCAGTGCGGCCGTCCAGGCTCTGCTGCCGGGCTCCCGTGTCCTCGTAGGGGGCCCGGGCCAGGCCCTGGTGGACAGCTGTGGTGCCCCAGTAATGCCAAGAATCAAATTCACCTGAACAGCCGTCTTCCCTACCTCCCCACCCCAGCTCTGTCTGGAGCCTGCTGCTAGTGCCCTGATCCAGGATACTCAGCTGCTCTCAGCTTTGGGCAGCCCCCTGGGGGTGCACTAGCAATTGCCAAGTCCCCCTCCCATGTCAGGATGCTGCCCAGGGACATGCTGAAAGGCTGCCCTAGATAGCTGTTAAGAGCTGGCAGGTCCCTGCTAGCGCAGCAGGTACTGGAGTTCCGTGGTGTTCCCCACAAGCCCCAGTGTCTCCTAAGCGGAGTCAAAATTGGAACAAATTGATAAATCAAAACGGTTTTTAATTTCATTTTGTTAAACTTTGTTCAGGAACAGAATGGAAATAGTTTTTAAAGGGGGGGGAGGGGGAAAGGGAGTCTCTGCCAGCTCTAGAGTCCTCCCCCTGCCAGCTGTAGCAGCATGGAGCTGCCTGGAGCGGTCATCACGCTAAACAGTGAGCTGCAGAGAAGTGACCTCTGGCCTGGCCCTGCCCGCCACACCTTGGCTTTCACAGCTCCTGCTTGTTCAGGAGCAGGTGGGAGGCTGCAAGGCCGGAGCTCTCAGCATCTCTCATCGGCCCCAGATTACCCGCTCCCAGGGGAGTGAATTGCCACAGTGGCCAGGCTGGGGGTTCAGCTGGGGTGGCTGCCGGAGAGCAGGCTGCTAGGGCATCTGCTGGCTGTGTTTTTGGGGCTCTGTCTCTGGGCTGTGCCTCAGCTGCTTATCGAAGGCCCTTACAAGTCCCAGTCCTGCCATGGCAGGGCTGAGCAAAGCTGCTGGGTCAGGCAGGCAGCCTGGGGCTGGAGTCTCCCCTTTAGCTGTGCTGCACAGCTAGGAGTGCCCTCGGAGCCACTTTCCAGGCGGGGGACGCTCAATCACCTTCCCAGGGAGGAGGGCTGGCTGGCTGCTCAGGGTCCCGAGAACCCTCGAGTGAGTGGTCTGACCCCCCTTCCCCCCCCAGCCCTGCACCTTGGGGGAGGGGAGAGCCCTGATCCTGTTCTCCCCCCGCCCCCGGCCCCTGCAGCATGTCTTTAAGCTGGAGCAGGAGGAGTACGTGAGGGAGGGGATCCCCTGGGCCTTCATCGACTTCTCCGACAACCAGCCCTGTATCGACCTCATCGAGGCCAAGCTGGGCATCCTGGACCTGCTGAATGAGGAGTGCAAGGTGAACACCTGCCCTGATCCCTGGGGGTCAGCAGCCTGTTTGTGGGTGAGGCTGGCTTGGTGCAGGCAGGAGAGTCTAGTGCTCCCTTCCAGCCTGTGGAACAGGGCCCCTCCAGCCTGAGCCCACCTGCCCCCCCCCCATCCTGGGGGGGTAGACTGCAGAGACAGCGCGTCTCTCAGACTGGGGGATGCTCTCAGGCCTGTCTCAGCCCAGAGGCTCCTGGTGCTCCCAGCTTCTCTTGGCATCGACCGATCTAAATACCAGCTGCAGGTGGCTGCCCTCCGGGGGAGGGGGCCAGTGGCACGAGTCCTGTCCCCCAGGCCTCCCGCTGTCTGACTCCCCCTCCCCTCCCAGATGCCCAAGGGCAGCGACAGGAGCTGGGCGCAGAAGCTCTATGACCAGCACCTTCACCACAGCCCCCACTTCCAGAAGCCCAAGATGTCCACGGAGGCTTTCATCATCCAGCACTTTGCTGGCAAGGTGAGGGCTTGGGGGTGGGCCCGAGGCAGCCTAGTGCTCTGGCAGCCCCGCCCAGGGGCGCAGGGAGGGCACATGGGGGCACCGGAGCGGCTACGAGGCTCCCCGAAGGTCGGGTGAGTGGCGCTGGCTGGGAGGAATCCGAACGCTGGTTTCTCTCGCCCAAACCTTGCTGGGCTCCTTGTGATGCCTGTGGGGAGAGCCCTGCTTCTCCAAGGAGCATGGGAACCCAGCAGGCCTAGGGCTCCAGCTGCAAAGCTCCCTCCACCAGTGTCCCTGCAGTTCATGGCTGCCCAGTCCATCCTGCATTGGAGAGGGGTGCCCAGGAGGCTGGCTGCCGGGCACAGCCTCCTCCCTGTGCACCAGGACCCAGTGAGTCTCCTGCTACCCTCCCTCCAGGGCTGGCTGGGCTCCCTGCTCCAGTGAGCAGACTGAAAACACAAAGCAGGCTCTGTTAGAGGCTGGCCTGTGCACTCTAGCCTGGGAGAGGCTGGCGGGGATCCTAAAGCACCCTCAGTGTCCGTTACCATGTACTGGCCCCTTACAATAGGCTCTGCCCAGAGTAAGGCATCCTGGGACTTGTAGTTCCTAGAAATCAGGTGATGTACAGGCTTGGAGCAAGGCCTGCTGGGAGAAGCAGCGAGATATAAGGCACGGCATTCCTGCAGAGGTGGGCAAGTGTCTTGGCTGTGGGCCAATGACCAGGCCTAGCCCAGCTGGCACAAATCAAATTAACTCTCCCCACTGGTGTTGGGTCTGGCTGCAAGCAGCACTGCCAATGCAAGGAGACACACCCTCTGCCCCCAGCTGGCACCAGCTGCTGCTCTGGGGGAGCTTCCAGCCCCTCTGTGTTAGTCGGGCAGCTGAGCTTTGAGCCTTGGGCTCCCAGGGGTGTCTGGCCCTGGCCCCTCAGGCAGGGGCTTGACTAGACTTCTCAGAGGCCCTTCGAGCCGGCCGGGTCTGTGGCTTTCCATCCAGGCTCTGGGTGGGATGGGGTAGCAGCTGGCACTGGAAATGGCACCAGTTGCTCACCCTGCTTAGGCTGGTCCTGCGAGGCCTGATTGCTCCTTTTTTAAACCGAAGTAGGTGCAATTCTTCCCTGCCCCTCATGTAACCAGCAGTGGCGCTGCCATCCACCCCAAACGGTTCCCTGTAGAACAGCAGGGGGGCGGGAGGAGACCTGGGCTGGGGTTCATCAAAGCCCCTGCCGGGAGCTGTAGGCACCCGGCTGCCATTGGTTCTGACTTCCCTGGCACCCCTGCTCTGGAGACCTGTGGTTGCCCCGGGAGAAGCCCAGGTTCCTAGCCAGGAGCTGAGGCTGCCTGCCTGGCCTTCCCTCCCCCCAGGTGGAGTATCAGTGCAGGGGGTTCCTGGAGAAGAACCAAGACACTGTCCCTGCAGAGCTGATTGGGCTCCTCCGAGCCAGCAAGGTGAGCCCCGGACCTCCTGGTGGGGGGCAGGGGGTGCTCGGGAGCAGACCACATAGAGGAAGGTGGCGGCACGTGGGGATTGTGGGGCAGAAAGGGCAGTGCCCCTTGGGGAGGTGCACCAGCAAACAGCCCTGCACTCACAGGGGGAGGAGGGAGTGGCAGGGAGTCTCCGCTGGGCATTCTCACACGGGTATTGCGCGAAGCTCAGCGTGCCTTTCCCGCACCCTGCTTGCTGCTGGTCAGGCTCGCGGCACGGCCGGCTCGGGGGGATCTGCCCTGTCCAGAGGCCAAAGTGAGGGCCCATGTGCTTCCTGCAAGAAGCACAAGCTGAACTGCCCTGTCTGGGGGCGGGGGGGAGGTGCTGTAGAGCAGAGCTCAGCTGCCCAAGGAGTGATCCAGGAAGTTAGGCTTGGACCCCAATTAGTCCTGAGTCGGCAGGACGGGGGGAAGGAAGGGGCTCAGAGCACTGTGCTGCTGCAGACTAAGCCTGGGTGGGTCGGAGCCCTGCCAGTCCACGGATAACCGCTCTCTAGCTGCGCCCACGGATGTGGGTTTCCGTGGCTCGCTTCTGTGGATGCTGGTTTTGTGTTCACACAGGGCTCCATCGATAAAATGGAGTCACTTCCACCAGGGGGCACCAGACCTCCCCCACCAAAATCATGCTCTGCAGCCTGGTCTGTAAAGCCTGGCACAGGAAGGGGGGTGCAAGCCCCAGGCCACGCTGAAGCTGGACGTGGCCCGGCGCAGTGCAGAGGCTTTGGCTCAGAATGGGGGTTCCAGCTGTCTGCACTGGTTGGTGTCCTGCGGCTCCAGGCTGTGCTCACAATGAGGGGGGTCAACCTGGGAGCTGTTGGCGGGGGGGGGGGGGGGGGGGAATTGCCAGCAGTGACTTGCTGATCAGCTAACAGTTCTGTCACTTCTCTCCTGGCTGGCTGCCCTCCCACCCGTGGGACCCGCAGAAGGTAAGCTGTGACGTGGGGCTGGTTGTGATGAATCTCCGCAGGTTCCATCCCTGCTGTAACCTTGAATTCCAGGAGACCCCCCCCTCCCCCCCCCCCCCCCATTGACAGCCCAGGAGGCCTGGCAGCCCCTGGGGGAGATGTGGTACCCTGGGTCCCGCCTGCTACATAATCCTATTTGGGGGGAGGGGGGGGGTGAGCCACTTCCTAACCAGGGAGCAGGTAGGCAGAGGCTGTGTGTCTCGGACTCTGCTCTGTGCTGCCTGACTCAGGGCCCTACAGGGGTCAGGCCCCAGCTGGTGGCAGAAGACGGCCCAGGAGCTCTCGTGTAGCCAGCCCTGTGGCCTGTGCTCCCCCTCTCCCGGTGCTGCTAGGTGTCCTGCGGCCACAACCCATAGTCCCTTGTGCTGCCCTCAGGTGGGAGCCCCTATGGCAGGATTTGGGGTTCAGGCACCCTGCCCCTGCTGGCCAGTAGGTGTCACTGCTGGCCTGCTGCTGGCTCTGATGCTGCTGCTCTCCCCACCAGTCTGCACTGCTGGCGGAGCTCTTCCCGGAGGAGGGGGACGGCAGCATCGCCCTGCCCTCCCGCCTGTCGCATGGGTCCAGAGTGACCGTCCGCCCCAGCAGAAGGTCTCTGCCAGCCACTGACAAGGAGCACAGGAAACCCATCTCCACCCAGGTACAGAGCTGGGCTGGTGTCCAGTACCTGATCCCATGGTCCTCCCCATGTCATTCCCCTTCTAACGCTGTCTTGGGTGTCCTGGTCTGTGCAGAACCCTGAGCTGCTGTATCAGTGCTCCTTGGCCTCTAGAAACCCTTATGAGCCTAACTCCCCTAGAAGTGAGGGGCCCCCACAAAGCCCGCTGGCCTCTGGGAACAGCAGGTGCTCAGCCCAGCTGGAGATCAGGGCCTTTGACCATCTGGTAGACGGAGCAGAGATCCCTCCAGGAACTGCTCCAAAGCCTTCTGCTGGGCTGTGGCTAGGGATGGGCCCAAGCACATGGCAGAGTCTGGGAATGCCCGCGGGCTGGGGCTGGTCTGAACCGCCAGGCTCGGTGGGCTGGGGACTCTGGTGCGAGGCTGCGCGGAGGCTTATCAGCGTCTGAAGCACCAGGTAGAGCTGCCTGGTGAGAAGGTGGCCTGGGAGGGCAGCTGGGTATTCAGGGGCTGCATACAGGGCTTCCCTTTCTCCCTTGGACTGGGGCCAAAGTGTCCTGCTCTCTGCGGGGACACCAGCCCTGCCCGTGGAATCTGGAAACCTCTCTGCTCTGCTGCCGCACCCAGAGCTGAGCCAGTTTGCTCTGTCCCTCGCAGTTCAAAGCCTCGTTGCACAAGCTCATGGAGACCCTGAGCTGCACCGTGCCCCACTACATCCGCTGCATCAAACCCAACGACCACAAGCGGCCCTTCGAGTGAGTGCCTGGCAGAGCCAGGGTCGGGGAGACAGGAGGGGAGGCTCCAGCCCTACAGGCAAGGGCCAGAGCTGCTAGCTGGGGACCCTGCATCCCCAAGGAACTCCTGGGAGCCCAGCTGCAGTGTGTTCCACCCCCTGCCATAGCAAAACTGGGTCCCCATTGGGCGACTTCTCTTGCTGCCCTCAGCAAGAGAACCAGCTGCCCAGTTCCCAGGGGTGCCCCTGCCTGCAGCTGTGGTACAAACCGGGAATAAGGAGGCGGGCTGAGCCCAGCCCCAGCCAGGTGTGCTACATGTGGGGTGGCAGAGCCCTTGGGACCCTCGCGTGGGGGTCATGGACTGCCTCTGCTCTAGGTTCGATGCCAGGCGAGTCGTCGAGCAGCTGAGAGCCTGTGGGGTCTTGGAAACCATTCAGATCAGCGCCTCTGGCTACCCATCCAGGTACGGCCGCTCCAGGGGCTCGCGCTGGGTGCGGCGCTTGTGTATCTGGTGCTGGCTGACCCGGCCCTGGGGCTGGCTTCTGTCCCCTCCACAGGTGGACGTATGCCGAGTTCTTTGGCAGGTACAGGGCTCTGATGCACCCAGAGGACCTGATGGGCGGGGACGAGAAGCAGACCTGCCAGCTTGTCCTCCAGAGGCTGCTCAAAGTAAGAGCTCTGGGGTGGAGGGGAAGGGGATTAAATTCTAGGCTCTTAGGAGCTTGCTGCTACTGTGCCCAGTGTTTCCTGCTGTCCCAGCCCCTCCTCAGTGCCCAAGGGAGCTGCCTGCCTGTGCATGGGCCAGCAGCACGGGCCTGGTGGGGCCCATCCCTCCGGGTGGCGGTGCTGTTGTAGGGGAACAGGTGTCATAGGTCAGAGTGGGGGAAATCGGGGCCACACGGCAAGCAGGCACTAGCCCCTGCTGCTGACCTGCATGTGAGTGAAATATGGATGAGTAGCACAGCCTCTCGCTGGCCAAGAGCAGTGTCTGCAGAGGGTGGATCTGGAAGGGAGTTTGCTGTGAGCAGAACTTGGCAATTCCTGCTGCAGAGAAGGGACATGAGGCCCCTGAACTACAACTCCCAGAAGGCATTGCAGCAGCCTTTACAAATTGAAGTATTGAGGGTTTCAGCCCCAGGAATGTTACTGCCTCCCCAAGCTGTGTTGTCTGCGTCCTGCACTGGGCCAGCCTTCCATGGCCCCACCGCAGATCGGAGTCTCCTCAGGCAGACCCAGGTGTGTCCCTGTCTCTGCCTGCGGCGGCGGCTTCCCTTCTGCCCAGGCTGTTCCCCCAGCTCTGCTGGAGTCAGTGACCCTGGGTGGGTTCCTCTGTAGGCACCTGGGTCCCCCTGGCTCTGCTGCTTGGTGTCTGGGGCATTGCAGCTGGAGAGGGGTGTGGGAGTTGAGGGTTAATTACCCCCCACCCCCCTCGGAGCGGTCCAGATGCTGTAGTCCCCACTCCTGCTAGCTGGGGGGAGATCTGTCCAGTGGCCAGGTCTTGGTGCCCCGCAAGGCCAAGCATGCAGCACCCAGGTCTGACTTTGCTCCACCCCATTGTACGTGCTCGCTCATGGATCTCTCTCCCCTGCGGGGGGCTCTCCCCACAGGACCCCAGCAAGTTCCAGTGTGGGAAGGGCAAGATCTTCTTCCGTGCGGGCCAGGTGGCCTTCCTGGAGGAGTTGCGTGGCAGGAGGCTAAGAGCAGCCTGCATCCTCATTCAGAAGAGCCTCCGGGGCTGGCTGGGGAGGAGACGCTTTCTGCGGATGCGAGCTGCAGCCATCTGCCTCCAGCGCTTGGCCCGGGGCTTTCTGGCCCGCAGGTGAGCGGTGATGTCCTGCAAATGCTGCCTTGCCATCCGGCCAGGGGAGATCATCTCTGGACACCCTGGGCTGCTCCCAGCCTCTAACAGGGTAGTTGATGTGGGGATGCTGTTTGCCAGTCACTCTCTACAGCAGGGGGACCCAGTGCTAGCCACATGGCACCCCAGAGATGGCTGCATTTCAGTCTGTTCACAGGTGATTGCGTCTCAGGGTGGGGGGCTGGACAGTGCCCTAAGGAGGCAGAGGGGTTGGCCTTGGGTGCCTGGGATCTGCTGTGGGTCTCTGCAGAAGGTGGGTAGACCCTGGAACTGTGCTGCTGGGGGTTGCTCTGTCCCTTGGGGGGGGGGGGGGGAAGAGACACCTCTGCTCCTCCAGCCCTGTGGGCTCTAGCTTTCTGTACCCAGCTCTGTGTTGCCCTTGGCAGGCTCGCCAGGCGCCTGAGGCGGGCCAGCGCTGCTCTCACCATCCAGAAGCACTTCAAGATGGCGCTGGCCAGGCGCTCATACCTTCGCACCCACGCGGCAGCCGTCACCATCCAGGCCTTTGCCCGTGGCATGTTCGCCAGGCGCCTGCACCGCCAGGTACCAGCCCTGCCTGTGGCTGGGGGGTGGGGAGCCGCTTGCCGCAGCAGCATCAGAGGGGGTGTCCTGCATGCGCTCCCTATGCTGGGGGGTGCAGCCCTTGGAAGGGGGCACCAAGTGACAGGAGTCCCAGATAATGGCTCGGGGAGGGGGGGACCTGCAGGTGTGTCCTTGGATCTGGAAAGAGCCCCCTTTCTTCAGACCCCCTCCCTCTCTTGCCACAGGGAAGAGCAGTTACTTATTGGCTCACCTGCATGTCCGAGAAGCCAGGGGCCTTGCCTGGCAGCAAGCGAAGGGGTTCTCCCTCCTCCCCCCCCCCCCCCCCCCCCCCCCCCGGATGCCCAT
The DNA here is from genome assembly GCA_032595735.1 of Pelochelys cantorii. Taxonomy (NCBI): domain Eukaryota; kingdom Metazoa; phylum Chordata; order Testudines; family Trionychidae; genus Pelochelys; species Pelochelys cantorii. Next base: position 4,100,404 of record CM064354.1, read on the forward strand.
TGTACCACTCTCCTGGGGGTTAGAGCAGCCTGGGGCGCCAGGTGGCTCAGGAAGAGCTCACCTGTGGGAGCAGCCCATCACTGCTCAAGCGTGACCAGGCTCCTGGCAGATCCCAGGGGCGGGCGCGCACCGAGGCTAGATGGGGCTGCACGGTGGCTATGCCGCCTCAGCACAGCTCAGACTGGAGCATCCCACCCTGCCCAAAGCCGCTCGCAGCACCTGCGCTGGTGTGGACTGGCCTAGGGAGCCACACCTGGTCTGTCAGATGCCGACTTCCATTTTTCCTGGGGGGGAGGGGCTCTACTCCGAGCCCCCTCCCCACCCATTCCTCCAGCCTGCCCCTGCTGCCAAATGGCTGGCAGGTGCTGAGCACCCCTGTGCTTTCCTGTGGGCACCCAGCCCTGGTCTGACAATCTCCTGGCAGTGTCCTAGGCTGGCTGGAAGGGGGGGGGCAGAGGGGGTCTTCGGCGCCTGGCTCAGGTCTTATCGGAGCCTGCACTACAGGACCCCATCCAGCCACCCTGAACACAGCTGGCCGGGAGGGGCAGGCGCGGTGCTGCTGGAACAGGCTTGGGGCCGTAATAACAAACCTGGCTTCCGTGCTTGGCACTCCGAGAAAAATGGCTCCAGCACCCTGGGGCCGGAGGAGGGGCGGCAGCACAGGAACTTCCTGGGTGCTTCACTCTCTCGTGCTCCAGGCTTGGATAGAACTGTTGCAAGGGTCTTCTCCTCCTCCTCCCCCCCCCCCCCCCCCATGCGCCCAAGTGCCCTTCAGGGCCCCCAGGGTCAGCTGGCCTGCCTGGAACAAGGGCAGACCTTCCGGGAGCGAAAGCAGAGCTCCCATTCTCTCCAGCATGCTCGGCGGCCCAAACGCGGTGGGAGACGGGTGTGAGGGCGTAGTGCCCGGCGCCTGGCCAAGACACTGCACTGCCCTACCCCTTGGCTGCCCTTGTCTCCTCTCCCCAGCTGGTGGCCGGCCGGAAAGCTGTTGTGATCCAGAGCGCGGTGAGGGGCTGGCTAGCTCGCACCGCGTACGCTCGGGCCCGCAGGGCTGTGGTCTATCTGCAGTGCTGCTGCCGGCGCATGCGGGCCCGCAGGGAGCTGAGGTGCCTCCGCATCGAGGCCAAGTCGGTGGAGCACTACAAGCAGCTCAGCAAAGGCATGGAGATCAAAGTGGTGCAGCTGCAGTGCAGAGTGGATGAGCAGGTGGGTGGGTCGGCCCCTCCTGCTGCCCCAGAGCTACACGGGAATTCAGACTGCCGTGGGGTGCTTGAGTCCTGGGTAGCGGCATTCTGCCTTGAGCTCCCCTAGTGTTCTGCTCGGGGTAATCGCCACCTCCTCTGTGTTCCTGTGAGCTGTTATGCAGTAGCTAAGTTCCGCTTGAGAGGTGGCCGCATTCCACTCCCTTAATGATACAGTACAATCTCAGATCTCTGTGGGCGCATGTACACTGCTGAGAAGGTGCCTGGGGGGAAGCCCCTCTAACCTCAGGCTTGTTTGGCCCTAGCAGTATCCAACTTGCTCCTAGTCCCTGGGGACTTGGCTAGGGCTTTCCTGGTGGAACAGGATCCTGGGCCCTGCTTTGCCTACTCTGGTCCCCTCTTGGGCATTGAATGGGGGGGCCGGAGTGGCTCTAGAGGGTGCCACATGCTCATGCCCCTGTGCGGAACCTCTCCTCCCCTCCCCACCCCACTCCTGCACTACAGAGCAGCTGCTCAGGGGTGACTGGGGCATTTGGGGCCACCCATTTACCAGTTTAAAATGTTGGTGAGGCTATGGGGCAGCTGCAAGCCCTTGGTGCAGATGCTGCTTGTAAGTGCCTTGCTCTGCCTCCATCTGCGCCCTCCCCCGCCTGCAGCCTCTCTGGCTTGGCTTGTGCCCTGCACGCCGTGTTCTGTCGCTGAATATTTACCAGTGGGCGTGGTTGGCGCTGCCATCTGTCCCTGCTCTCTGCTAGGGAAGGGCCTTGCGGATTAAAGGGACTTCACATCAATCCTACAACCCCATGGCCTCCGGCCTACGCGGGTAAAGCCCATCTCGCTGGGTCAGGTGGCCTGGCGAGCTGGTGTAGGGGGGGAAGGTACATCCAGCACCTCTGCCAAAGGCTACCGCAGGGGAGCTCAGGGTTCCTACAAGAGGCAGCATTGGGTTCTGTTCTCTGGGGAAGTGTGTGTCGGGGGGGCAGGGGGTAGATTCAAGGCACAGGTTGACTCAGGATTGCTTAGCATGCTTTGGAGATGGGCTGGGCTCGGCTTTGCCCTCGCACGCATGGGCACAGCAGCACCTGGTCTCGGTGGGGGGGGGGGGGGGGTGCAAGCTGTCACTCCTCCAGCTGCCTTGGCATGTCATGCTTGGCACCTCAGGCTGTGCAAGGGGGGAGGCCCAAGTCAGGGAAGGGCTGGCCTGTGTGCCCCAGGGATTGTAAAGCAGGACTCCTGGGTTCCATTGCCAGCCCTGAGACAGTGGTGGCCTTGAAATCATTCCTCCTCCTGTGCCTCAATTTCCCCGGCCTGGGGCCAACTGAGCTCAGTTTGGGGGCACTGGCTAGTACCTGACTCTTGGGAGCAGTTTGGCTTTGTAGGGAACGATGGGGCAGCCTGGCAGGATGAAACAGAGGCAGCTTCTCTCTGGATTTTTCCCCCCCACCCCCAAGCCGGTTCCCTGCTGTTCAGTGCTTGGATAGGAATCTCCCAGCTCCTCCAGGCCTGACCCGGCTCTAGCTCTCCGGTGCTGTCCCCACAGGCCAGGGAGAACCAGAGCCTCTCAGAGCAGTTGTCAGCACTGAGAGCCTCCCGCGGCGGGGAGGTGGAGAGGCTGCGTGGCGAGGTGCAACGGCTGCAGGAGGACAAAGCTCAGGAGAGGCACATCCGGGAGCTGCAGGAGCAGTTGCAGCACGTGGAGTTGGAGAAGAGCCGCTCGGAGGGCAGACTGGGCCGGGAGCTTCAGGAGCTGAAGCAGGTGTGGGGCAGAGGGAGGCCCTTGGCTGGCTGATGGGTGGCCAGTGATAGCTCTGGGTGAGAGGAGAAGGTAGAACTAAGGATGTTAAGGACTAGTTGACTTCCCCACCTCTTTGCTGCCTCTATCAGGCAGCCAAGGGGGGGAGGGGTGGGGAACAGGGTACTCTGAGCCCATATCTGGGCTCCATGCGGCACTGCCCCTTCGAAACACCGTGGCAGCGTTTGCATGGAGCCTGGCGTCAGCGGGGCACTCCTCAGCTGATCCTGGGTTCTACTGAAATGCTGCACAGAGTCCCCCGCTGACCCCAGGCTCCATGCTTTGAAATGCACAAGAGACTCTGCTGGGGATCTTGTACATTTCAAAATTGGCCCACATGCAGCCTGGAGTCAGCGGGACTTCCCACTGGCCCGGGGTTGCACGCACAGGTCTACATTCCTCCTTCCAGTGGGAGCTCTTGTACATTCTTCCTTTGAAATGTACAAGTGCCTATCGACTAGTTGATGGAAATTCTGTTGACTAACTGATATTTAACATTCTTAGGTAGAACGGCTGCAGAATTAACCCCGAAACTTTCCTTCCTTGGCCCTGGTCCCAAAGAGCAACAATCCCCCATCCTAGCCAGTCATGGGTGTCCCTGAACATACAGGGCAGCTCCAATGGCTGGCAGCAGTAGTAGGCTGGTTGTCCTCTCTGGAGCAGCTGTGAGAGGGGGAGATGCTGTAAGCAGGCTCCTTGCTAGCATGCTGCACACGCTCTGGTGACTGACTAAGCTAGCCTATATGTAGACTTGGCAGGAGTTGATTGTATCAGTGAATATCCCTGCAGGCATAAACCATCCAATACTTCAGTCGGAACGAGGTCCAAGCCAGAGAAACATTCTGGAATCAAACCCGCTATGTGGCATGGTTCTGACAGGCAATACTGACAATAGCTCTTTGGCTTTAACTCCTGGATGCTCAATATCTACTGGCCTTCAAGGGGGGGGGGGGCGGAGGAAAATCTTTATTTCCCACAACTATGAGAAGTTAAAGAAAATGCTTCACCCCTTCTTCTCCCCCCCCCCCTTATTCTATCCCTCAAAAGTAGAACTCTGCCACACCTGTCATACACCCCCTGTTCAGGGCTGGCTGGCAGGGCAGGGGAAGGATGGAGAAGCCCTTCAGCCTGACTGGCCCCCGGCAGGTCCTCTTGCCCCATAGCTCTGGACTGCTGTCAGGGTCAGATGCACTGCCCCTCTCTCTCCCCCCAGCGCCTGGCGGAGCTGGAAGCCATGAAATCCAATCTGAAGGAAGAGAAGGACACTCTCAACCAGCGGATCATGGAGCAGTCTCAGGACCTGGAAGGTAAAATCCAGTCCTGCCCCCTCCCCTCTGCCGTGCTGGGGACTGGATTCTGGGGGTGCCCCAGGAGTGACTGTGGCTGTGCCAACCAGACCACAGCAGCTCTGGCAGGCTGGCAACTGGTGACTGCCAGCTGGGCGCCCGCTGGTCCCTGTACTGCTCCTGTGCTGAGCCTCACCAGCCTGCCCCGTGGGGAAGCCGTGGGCCCTCTGGCTGCCGTTGGGCACTCCCAGCTAGGCCCAGGCCCCTGGCATGAGCTCCCGCAGGAAGTGGTGGAGTCTGCCTGGAGGCCTTGAGCGACGGCATGGCGGGTGGGGGTGCAGCGTACTCCCCTGGCGAGGTGGGAGGCCAGACCGGGCGGGTGAACAGTGCCGTCAGTCTGCCAATCCAGGCTTCCCTGCTCTGTGGGCCATGCAGCTCGGAGGCCAGACCCTGCGTAGCCGGGTCCCTCAGCCCCGGTGCCGTGTCCTCCCCCACCAGCTCTCGTTTCCAGAAACCCATTGAGGGGGCAGTATCACAGGGCCACCCAGTTCTGTGGCCTGAGCCCATGGATCGTGGGCCACTGCATGTCCTGCAGAGCACCCATGCTGGTGGGTGGCAGCATTGCCAGGGCAACCGGCCTCCTGGCCCTGCCCAGCCTCTGTTCTAGGCAAAGCACCTTGTCTGGGAAGCACCAGCACCAAGGACTGGGCAGCTCCCAGCCATGCAGAGGCCCCAAAGCAGGGGGGGCCTTGCCCAGCCTTACCCCAGGGGTCAAAATTGGCCCTGTCCCCAAGCCCCAAACCAGGGGAATGGTGTAGCCTGGCCTGAGCCAGCCTGCCCTGGCAGCTGAACCCATGGGGTCACTGGCCATGCTGCCAAGGGCACAGGCCTCCCCTGCTAGGGCTCCCAGCAACCCTCCTGCCCTCTGAGGTCCATTCCCTGATCCAGGGCGGGCTGCTCCGCAGGGCGCTCAGGGAGCAGAGCCCTGGTGCATGTCCCCCTCTCCCGCCCCTGGAGTCAGTGTTGCTCTCCTCCTCCCTCCCCTGCAGAGCAGCTGCGCTGTGTGAGGGCAGAGAGCCAGGAGCTGCTGGGCCAGCTGGAGGGGGAGAGGACTCGCTACCAGAGCCTGGTGACGGAGTACGCCCGCCTGGAGCAGCACTGCGAGAACCTGCAGGATGAGGTGGCCTTCCACAAGGTGAGCTGGCCAGCCAGGCCGGGCTGGGCCCACCCCAGGCATCCTGGGGAGCCAGACTGGGCAACAAGCTGCCACTGAAGGGAGGGAGCTTGTGCTGGAGGATTCTCAAGGAGGCCGGCTGGGTGGAAGCAGGTGTAGGAGGGCAAGGAGCAGCAGGTGCTTGCTGGTCCAAGTGCTGCCGTCGCTCACCCATAGCTCATGGTCCCAGGGCAAAGTGCCCTGTAGCCAGAGCCTCACCTTGATGCTGGCAGGGGATGGGGGGTGTTTTTGAAGAAGCCAGACTCCTTCAGCTCTCTGGGAAGGTCCCAGCCCTACATTAACATCATGCCTGCACCATCCACGTCCCTCCCCCTGCTCTCCCAGAGATCAGAGGGGACTATCCCTCCCCGTACCCACTGCCGAGATGAGGCCGTGAGCTCTGAGCAGTCTCCCCTCCCTGCCTAGTCCCCGCACCCCATGCTGACACCACTGGACCTTCAGCCGCTGTATAATGCATCCTTGTTCCTTTTGTCCCCACGCCAGCGAACCCCCAGCCTCCAAAGGTCCCCTTCCTCTGACAGCATCCTGGACTCCAAAGGCAGCTACCCGTCCTCTCTGTCCACAGCGCCGTCCTGGGAGGATACAGATCAGCAGAGCGAAGTGAGATGCTGCGTCGCAGTAGCCGCCTGGCTTGGGGCATGGCTGTGCTCCTGCCCTCACGCTGGGTGGGAAGCGGAGCACGTGGGCTCCGGAGCAAGCTGGGCTGAGCACAGACAAGGAGCGTGGTAGATCTGTGTCCAGCACCCCTTCAGAACTGCCCTGCTTCCTGGGACCAGCTGTTCCGCCCACTGCCCATCTCTAGTCCCACCTCCCCCAGCAGCCTGCTGGAGCCCAGCACCTGCCTCACCCTGCAGTCAGACCAGCACCCCGAGAATGCCCTGCGGTGGCAGCATGCGGTGCCAAAGTGGGGGCGGGAATAACAAGGCCCCTCTGCCGGGATGGGCTGTGCTGCTGATCTTGTTTCAGGCGGGAAGGTGCCTGCCAACAGCCTTTGGCCAGCACCTGTTCCAAGGGGCTCCATGCACGGCCTTTGCAGCACCTCTCCTCCCACCCAAGGTCCTGTCTGGTCGGGGAGCTGGCAAGCCCACAGCCTGGCAGCAGAGCCAGAACAAACCCCGGCAAGCGCTCCCTGCTCTGATCTGTACTGTGCTGCCTCCTGGCCGACGGCCACAACGTTTGTGTGTGGCGAGCCCGAGTGTCTAACGTCCCCGGGACCATACTTGAATGAGCCCCTAGCCTGGTTCTCCTCCCACAGTCCCCATCTCAGCCCCTGGACCGGGAGAGGGGCCCCTGGAAGAGCAGGGCCATGTCGGACAGCCCCCGCTCCTCCATCACTGACGAGGATGGCCAGGACCCCTTGGAGAAGGCCTATCTCCTTCTCCTGGGACAGCTCAACGCAGTCACCGAGGACCTGGCCAGAACCCGGGGGGAGCTGCGCAGGGCCAAGGCTCAGCTGGCTCACGAGAGGAAGCCCTTTGAGCTCTTCAAGCGCTGGGTGAGCCTCACCCTCCCTTTGTGTCCCTTGCTGCATTGGGGGTGGGGAAGGGCCTCAGCACAGGCCTGTTGCCTGACTGGTGGGTTCTCAGTCATCTTCTCCTCCCCCAGCAGAACGCTGCAGAGATCCTGGGGCTGAGCAAGAGCCCGGAGAAGATGATTGAGGCAGACTCGCTGATGGAGGAGGACTTGAAATATGCCTATGATGCTGTCCAGGTTTCCAACAAGTGAGTCGGTTACAGACCTGCTTCCCCTGCCCAGCGGTCTGGTGCACCCGTGTTTTGCAGAAGGCTTGAAAACCAGCCCTGCTGGCGTGCCTTGCCATAGCGGGTTGCCCCAGGGAGCTGCAGGGACGCTTGGGGTGAATGGCCAGCGCTGGCACTGAGCGAAGTGCAGGGTTCAAAGCACGCTGAGTGGAGACTCAACCAATTCCAGCTGTTCACACGTGCTTGCTGGTGTGGGGCTGGTCAGCTGCAAACCAGGTGTGACTGGGGCAGCTGTGGGACACCAGAACGTCACAAAACTGGCTTAAGGTAGCACTGGCTGCAATGTGGGGCGGGGGGGGGGAGTCAAAATGCTTTTGGGGAAAACCTAAAACACTTAGCGGGGAACCAAACAATTTAATTTTGAAAGGCTATTGGGCTTCGAGTGCTACTTGCTCCCATTCTGGGTAGGCTGGGTTTCTATGCTGGACTGCTGCCTCCCTGCTGGGGGTGGGGTGCATCATGGGAGATGTAGTTTGCATGCTTCAAGCTCCCAGGTGCTTTATGGGCCAGGCTACCCAGCTGGACTACAAGTCCCAGGAGCAGGGCTGGCCTTACCATGAGGTGACCTGAGGTGGCCACCTCAGGTGCCAGACTAGGCAGGGCACCACTAGGACCCAGAGAATTGAGATCTTTCAAAGTTTTGGCCCAAGCAAGGGGCTATGGGGGGGGGGGGGGTGTTTGAGCTCCCCGCTTCAGGTGCCAAAATGTTGTGGGCTGGCCCTGTGCATGAGGCATCACAGCAGCACTTCTAAATCCAACTACTTGGCTGAAGCTTTTCAGTCATGGGCAGCGGGTATCAGGCAGGGGGAGCTGAACCTCCCCAACAGTCAGGCATGGCTCTGCCTCCAGCCTCCCCCCCCCCCCCTTGGAAAAATGGGCTAGACAAACTCATGACCAGTGTCCCTCTAAGACTTTCCATCCATGAGCAGAGCGACCTTTGTCTTGTGCACCAACATTGAGGACGTGCGCTTGTTTGGATGTGGCTCCAAGTTCTTCTATTACGACCGTCTGCTCCCTAGGTGGAGTCAAGTCTGCTTTTGACTTGAGCAGTTTCAATCCCGGCCTCAGTTTCCCTCACTGTAAAATGGGGATAACTTGCCTGTCTCCCCCTGGAGGGGTGCAGAGACTTCACCCATCTTCTGCCTGGTGATCCAGTGGCTGGCACCTCCACGTGACTGCTCTCTCTCTCGCAGGCTGCTCCAGAGCCAGCTGCAAGAGCAGCAGCAGCAGCACGAGCAGGAGCTGGAAGGCCTCCGCCTGGATGTCCGTTCCCTGAAGCAGCTGAGCCAGCAGCAGCAGAGCCTGCTCCAGGACCTGCAGCAGCATCAGGAGGAAGATGGGCTCCTGCATCAGCTCGTGCAGCTGAAGAGAGAGAACTTGGTGAGGGGGGGGTGGGTGGGAGCCTGGCACAGCTGGGCTGGCACTTAAGTGCTTGCTGTGGGGCCAGGCGAGGGCTTGTGCTTGGAGAGAAGGCTCCATGCCACCGAGCATGCTGGGTAAACGCCCTGGTGGGGCGTGCACCACCCCTGCGGCCTTGTGCAGGGACTGGGGCTCCATGGAGAGGCCATGAGCCTCCTAGAGACACCAGTAGCCAGGGGCAGTATTGGGGCCAGTTGTTCTCCCTCTGCTGCAAGGGGTGCCCAAGGTCTTGCTGCTGGCTGGGAGGGTGTATCGGAAAGTGAGGAGCCCCCGCCCCCCAGCAGCATGCGGTGCCAGGGCTGCAGTCTCTGGCCTATCCCTTCCTCTGTGCCCCAGGACCTGGCAGAGCAGCTGGAGCAGCAGGAGAGGAGCATGCTGCAGCTCCAGAAGCAGCTGAAAGCCTCCATGAAGCAAATCCAGGATCTCACAGGCAGGTGCCTCCGGGGACTGGCCAGTCTGGGAGACCAGCTGCCTTCGTGGCAGGCTTCAAAGGGTTCTGCCCTGATGTCGTCCCCCAGCTGGCACGTGGCAGTTTGGCGCCCTGGGGGCTAGCTAATGTGCCTGTGCACTAGCTCAGATGGCATGGTGCCGCATGCCTGGGGAGCAGTACTGCCAGGCACTGAGCCGGCCAGGCTGGACATGGGCTACTGTGCCCACAGAGGGGCTAATGCTGGTGTCTCTGGCCTCCCCCATACCCACCGGGGGCATGGCTACCTGTCCTCGCTGGGCTGCTCTGCAGGCAGCAGAAATGAGCCAAGAAAAGCCACTTCAAGCAGCTATTCTGGGCCAGCTGTGTCCTCTGCCAACAGCAGAGCTCCCGCCAGCCTGGCTGTAAAGCTCCAGGCTCTGGGATGAGCTGTGCTCTCAGCAGCCCCATACAGAGCTTAGCAGCCCTTCTCCTCCATATCTGCAAGTGCCACTTCAGTGGCCCCTTGGCTACTGGGGGGGAGGGGCAGCTGGAAGCAGTCCCACCCTAGTAGATCTGCCCCTTAGGGCACCTGCCTACCCCCAGAGCTGGGGAGGGTGCTCTAGGGACCAAAGACAGGGCGAGAAGTTGCTGGCTGGGTTTTGGGCAGCTGATGTTAGACTGGATGCTTACAGATTAATCCTTAGCTTGCCAGGGCTGCCTAGCAGCATCCTGGGCAGGTATGTGGCTTGCTCAGCCCAGCAGGGCCATTTCCACCTCTCCAGCTGAGCCTGTTCTCTGCCTGGGCAGTGTTCCCCCAGGGGAGAGAGGCAGAGGCGGGATGGGGGTCCTCCCCCACCTGGGAGTCGGGTTACAAGGCCCCAGACCCGCATGGGTGCTTTGTCTCATGTTCTTGCTCTTCTCTCCGGTGCAGTGAACAGAGAGGCCATGTGGCTGGAGCAGAAGGTGAAGGTGGAAGAGGCAGAAAGGCCCGTTGGTGTCCTGCGGCCAGCCAGGGCTCTGGAGGGCATGCTGGGCTGCAGAGCAGAGGATGACGGGCGCCTGATCAGGGCCATCATCACAGGTGGGGAACGGAGCCCCCGGGGGGGGGGGGGGGGGAGTCGGTCTGTCCTGGCCTGTGCTGGCCCTCTCCTGTCGGTACAGATGTTGCCAACCCTAGGCTCGAACCTGTGGCCCCAGGACCTGCAGAGCGGGAGAGACCAGGCCTCTGCTGCCCCCGGTGGCTTGCCCTGAGCAGGCCAGACCTGTTAAGTGCTAGAGCAGCGGCAAGAGGCTAGCGCAATGCAGAGTAGCAGGCGCCAAGGCATCCGTTGTGCAGCACGTGCCGCAGCCGAGTGGAGAGGTGCCACGGCCGGGCCGAGGCGTGCACAACGCTCCAGGTGCAGAGAAGCTCCTTGGGAGGGGGGTGAAACGTGGCTCGCTGGGCAGGATGAGGGGCGGGGAGCCTGGAGAATCCGCTCTAGGAGAGCGAGATGCTGGCTCTGGAGCTAGGAAGCCAGCAAGTTGCAAAATGGCTCAATGGAAAATGGGGACAAATGTCCCCTTCCGGAGCCCTCGGGAAGGCTCCCTGGGCAGGTGCATCCCCAGCTGGGAATGGGCCGTTCCCAATTGCCGTGTGGACTTCCCTAGCTCCTCTTGCGTCGCCCTCCGATGTGGCTCCTTTCCAGCCACAGCCAGGCCCACCTAGTCCCGTTCAGAGCATCAGGGAGGCTGGGATGCTCTGGGGTAGAGGCATCAGGCTACACAGGGAGTAAAGACTGTCCCTTTGGGGTAGTGTAGGAGCAGGGGGCAGAACACAGCTTGGCTAGCGGGGTCCAGCCAGGACTGGGGGTGGGGGCAAGGTGCTGGTTTGGAGCCAGCCTGTATAATGGGAGCTTGGCTTTGATGTCCTGTCCAGTTGCCCCCTTTAGTTGGGGCAGGGGAGGGGGTGACGGAGCTGTTAGTGGCTCAGGAACTTTGCAAAGAGCTGGGGATTTTGTCAGCTAATTCGGGGCCAGTGTCTTGGGGCGGATCAAACATCTGCAGCCTGCCTGGGTCAGGGCTGTGTCAGGCAAGGCCAGGGCAGCGTCGGCTCTGCAGTGACTGCGCTCAACTGAAATCCCCTTGGGCTGCAGCCCACAGTCCTCGCCACGACCTGACCAGCCCTAGGCTGGTCCAGGCTCCTCCCTCCAGGAAAGGGGGCCAGCAGCTGCTGGAAGGGGCTGCTGTGCCATCCTGATGTAGCAGCCAGGATGGGGGGAGGGGGGGAAGGCTCCAGTGAGGCTGACTTGGGCATTAAGTATCTGTCCTGCCAGCCACCCCGCACTTGGCATGGGCCCTCTTTAGCAGTGCAGGCTGCTCCTTGGCCAGAGGGGGACCATCAGCTGCTGGAGGCTTCCTCCCTGAATGCTAACCAGACTGCTCCCTACGCTCGCCGGCTGCACACCCAAGCTGGCAGGAGGGGAAATGGCTTGGACCTGGCTGAGCTCGTGGGTAGGGGGACAGATGAAGCCACCAAGGGGACTACACAGGGAGAGGTGCTAATGGCAGGCAAGGTGATGGATGCTACAGACTGGGTCTTTTGAGAGAGGGATGGGAAAGACTAGTCAACTACCTGCTAAGCAAATGCTTTTTGGATAGTAGACCAGCTAGTCGACTAGTTTGGGCCCCTCCCCTCCCCCCCCCGCTGCCCCTATCAGAAAGAGGCACAAGAAGAGGAGGTACATCAAAGCAGCAGTGCTGTGTAGAGCTTGGGGGCCAGACCCCGGGCTCCACATGGCACTGCTGCTTTGAAATGCCGCGTACACCCCAGGGTCAGCTGGGGTGTTCCCAGGCTCCATACAGTGTTTCAAAGCACCAGCACTGCACAGAGCCCAGGGTCAGTGGGGGAGTCTCCAGCTGACCCCAGGCTCCACACGGCACTTTTGCCTTTGCCCTAGGGCTGTTGCTACACTTCAAAGGCGGAGGCACTCTATCGACTCTTCAATGAGTCAGTTACTTGCACTTTAACATCCCTGCTCTGAGATCCCTGGAAGGGGCTGCTGTGCTGGAAGGCCATGGGGCACCTGGCACTGTGGGCAGACAGGACCCAGCCTGGCTGCTCTGATGGGGTGAGGGCCTGCAGCTGACATCTGGTGGCTCCTGTGGGAATCCGAAATCAGTGCTGAGTGCAGGGCCATGGTGCTCTGGGGCAGGCCCTGCCTCCTGTCGTGAGGTCAGCAGCTGCTGTGGGCCAGGACCTGCTTGTGGCTGGCCCTCAGGCGCCTGGCTGACTAGGGCACAGGTGTGGGCAGCTGGTAGCCTAGGCAGGGGGAGGCACAGCCTGGCCCCACCCACACTCTGCCACCACGACACCTGCTGTCGGATTCTGGGGGTGGATTTTTGCTGCCCTCCCTGGTGCTCCTGGCCAGGAGGCTGGGGCCACACCCCCACCCACCTTTCTGTGGTGGGGGGTGGGGTCTCAGCAGAAGGGGTGGGGCTGCGCATGGGCACAGGCCATCACAGACTTGCTCGTTCCCTCTTGCCCTGCAGATTTCAAACCGCAGCACCATCCTGACGCCCTGCCTGGGCTGCCAGCCTATGTCCTGTTCATGTGCCTCCGGCATGCAGACTCCACCCGCGACGAGCACAGGATCCGCTCGCTCTTTGCCGCCGCCATCAGTGGCATCAAGAGGGCTGTGAAGGTACAGTGAGCAGGTGGGGGGGCAGGCACAGCTCCTCTGGGGAGCAGCTGGGCTGCTGAGGGGCTGCCCTCAGACACTGGTTCCCTACCACAGGCAGCAGCAGCTCAGGGGAGAATCCCACTGGCAACATTTGTCAGCCTGAATCCAGGGCCAAACAAACTCGTCTGGGGCTACTGGATTTAGTGCCCCCCAAGGCTCCTGGGTGGCCCAATAATAGGAGGCTCTGAGTGCAGGAGAGGGATGGGTGCAGGATGGGGTGAGGGCTCCTTCTGGGGGTGGGGCTGGGGCTGAGGTTTGGGTTACAGGAAGGGGCTCAGGGCAGTAGATTGGAGGGGTGGGCTGTTTGCCTGGGGCAGCTCCCCTTTGTGCACAGGCCCTGGGGAAGAGGGGACAGATGGCTGTGTGCTGCCCTGTGCTCACCTGCGGGCCCTGCCCCCGCTGCTCCCATTGGCTGGGACTCATGGTCAATGGGAGCGGTGGGGGCGGAGCCTTCAGGGCACCGAAGCATGAGGTCAGAACTTGTGTGCAAAGCTGCTTCTCTGTCCCTCCCCTGTAGGCAGGGCTGGGACTCTCTTTGGGGAGTGGGGAGGGGTGCTGAGCTGCCCCGAGATCTGGTTGCCATGCTGATGGGACAGGCGGGGTTCATTGCTGCCCAGGGCATCCAGCCTGGGAGAGTTGGCAGCTGTCACCACCCCAGGCAGGGGCAGCTGCAGAGCCCAGGGCCGGCTGCGAGATCCTGGGGCTGGCAGGCTGCGTGGCGGGGCTGGTGGGTCCGAGGGCTGGTGGCAGAGCTGGGTGCAAAACCCGGGGGTGCTGCAACATCCTACTTCCTGTGCCTACAGCTGCAGCCTGGAGCCCACAAATCTGCATCTTGAGTGGCCCAGAACTTTTTGCAGGCCCCTGTTTAGCCTGGGGCCCCAGGCTGCAGCTCTTCTTAGTCTGGACCTGCCTAGCTCCTGTGTGCCTGGCCTGGCTGCCTCACCACAGCAGCTCTGTGCTGGGTCAACGAGGCCCTGGCTGACTCTGCCTTCCCAGGGGGAGCTTGGTCTCATCCCAGCTGAGCAGGCCAGCGAAGAGAGGCTGGGGCTTGGCTGAGGCTGTGGGGACCCCTCTGCGCCACAGTGATGCCAGAGCAGCCATTCACTAGCCCCCAGCCTGGCCACGAGTCCCTCTGAGCTGTCCCTTGGCTGGCCCTGCTCTGGCTAGAGGGTTCCTGATGGGGTCGAGGCATCCTTTCCCTCAGCTTCCTGGGCATACTCAGAACTCCTCCTCCCAGGCTTGTGGGGCTCAGAGGGGCTGCTGGGGAGGGACGCTCCACAGAGCTGGCGGGGGCACTGCCACGGCCTGGCACGCAGCCAGTGCTGCCGCGACCTCCCACCGTGTGCTCTGTGCGCAACCCCGGGGCTGCCTGCTGCAAACAGTGAATCAGCGCCTCTCTGGAGCAGGTCCGTGACTGGGGGGGGAGGAACTGATACTGGCTGGGTTGCCTGGGAACAGCGCTGGAGCCTGCCTGTTCCCCCTGCCTCCCCCCGGTCTACCAGGGGCACAAAGGGAAGGGTTGGGCCCAACACGGCCACTTGCCATTGGCATCCGCGCCATGTTCTCCTGTGCTGAGGGTTTGCTTTGTCGCCTGCCGCAGAAGCACAGCGAGGACGTCGATGTGCTGACACTCTGGCTCGCCAACACCTGCCGTCTTATCAACTGCCTGCGGCAGTATGGCCAGGACCAGGTGAGGGCATGGGACCTGCCCCCCACGGAGCCCCCAGCCGGGGCTCGCCTAGCCTGGCCTCACTCCGCAGTGTCCCTGGGGGAGGCTGCTGGTACCCTGGGGGGGGGCTGGAGTTGGTTCCATGGGGGGCTGTTTTCCTTCAGTAGGCTCCTTCCCTCCCCACTTCCTTGTGAAGTCTGGGTAGCTCTGAGTCAGTTTCAGCACTGGCTCGTGCCAAAGGCGTCTCCACCCGCTCCTTGCACAGTGGTCGTTGGCCTCTGGCTGTTCTCTCCCTTGATGGGTCGCTCCAGCCCTTGGCCTCTGGCTGCCTGAGGCTGGGTCCGGCTGCCCGGACAGGACGCCGGTGGCTTACACGGCTCTCCGGGTCCCGGCTCCATAGTGGGTGGCAACTTGGAGAAGTGGCGTGAAATCAGCAAGCCGACACTGGTTAAGTGTGAAGCGCTGCCGTGGGGCGGGAGAGCCAGAGGCCCAGCCGGGGGAGAGCTGGCCGGGCTCAGGCCGTGTCGAAGGGGGCATGGAACACGTCGGCGGTGCGGAGCCGTAGCCAAAGTGGAGATTCTGGGGTGTCTGGACAGGAGAGTTGCATGTCGGGCACAGGTCTGCAACATGGGGGAGGCCTGTAGTTCTGGGCACTCTGCTGCGGGGAGGAGGGAGGTGCTGTCTGATCTTGGGAGTGACTGTTCAGTGGATTACTTGTGACTCCAGCTACCACTTGGAGGGCTGACAGGTCCTTTGGCCCAGGGTCAGGCAGTTCCCAATGACACTCCCCTTCCTGCCGCCCCTAGCCCAGGGTGCCGCTTGTGTAATATGAGCCTGTTGGAGGCATCTTCAGTAGGGGACGTTTCCTTTTCTCCTTTGCATTGCCTCCCCTTGCTACTGGTGATGTCTTAGCTATAGGCCAGTCCATCCTAAGGCAGTTCATGACCATGGCCCTTCCGTGGCTGGGCAGCGCATTGCTATTCCTGGCCTACCTGGTTGTTCGGTCAGGTCTCACCTGGTTATTTCGGGGTTCCACGTAATGGTGTGCCTGTCAAATCTGACAATGGCCAGGGGGCTTCCAAGAGCCTTGAAGGCTGCTTTATCTAGCTGAAAGGCCCTGCGTAGATACACAGATGGCAGAGCCAGTGTGCATCTAACAGGTCCCAGGCTTAGGTCTGCTTGCTCTGCCTTAGCTCAGCAGGCCTTGCCTTGCAGCCAGACTACCCTAACACAAACCTGCTGTAGCCGATTATAATCAGAACTGTGAGGAAATAATGAATCCTGAAGGTTCATAGCCCTAGGCAAGCAAGCAGGTTAGCCCCACAGGCTACAGAGGAGAGCAACCAGAGTGAGACCAGGTGCAGAGCCTGAGGCCCGAGGACCAGCTGGGCATGGTTAGTCCTGTGAGACCTGGGGCTTGAACATGCAGACTGGCCTGCAAATCCCTGGAGGGCCAGGGCCCCTCAGGCAGGGGTGAACTCAGCAGCCTGCCTGCAGTGACAGGAATTCCTGGGCTTGCCCTGCAGCCTGGGGTGTTCCTGACCCGCAGGGCAGCAATGCTGGGACTGGCTCCCTGCCAGGCAGTGGGAGCCTGTTCGCTGTTGGAGGATGGGGCTGGGCAGAGGCCTGTGAGTGGTGGCCTGGGTTGGCTTGGTCCTGCCCCAGCGCGGGGGCTGCAGCCTGACCTCCCCCCTCAGCCCCTTCTAGCCCCACGAGTCTGATTCCCTGACAAACTGCAACCCAGCCCTCAAGCGGGAGGGGGGGGTGGGTGGGTGGGGGGGGGGGGGTCTGCCTGCCGGGGGCTGAACCCAGCCGGGCCCCTCATGGAAGCACTTGGGCCCAGCACCTGCGGGGGAGGCCTGGGTGACTGGGGACTGGTCCATCTGTGCCCGGGGGGAGGGGGCGGCATGATGGTGCCAGGCACTGCTGGGTTCTGTACTTGGCCTGCTTTGGGGTGCAGGGGAGTGGTGCTGGAGTCCCTGCCCCGTGGGGGGGGGAAGGGCTCCAGAGGGATGACACGGGCCGTGGGTGGGTCCCTGTGCTTGGCTCTGCCCTGCTCTGGCACCTCGGTCCGGGTGGCTCTAGAGCTGGCTCTCTGCTCTCGGCAGAGCTACCGGCTGGCCAACACCCCCAAGCAGAACCAGCACTGCCTGCGGCACTTGGACCTCGCCAGCCACTGCCAGAGCCTGGGCGACCTGGCCATCCACATCTACCAGCAGCTGGTCCGCGCTGCCCAGAAGAGACTGAAGCCCATGATTGGTAGGGGTGGGCTGGGGGCGCCCTGTGACTCCAGCCAGCGCTCGAATTGGGGGTGCTGTGGCTAGGCTGGGCTGGGAAGACCTGGCACCTTGAGGGCAGTGGTCCTGGGCATTGAGGGTGGGCAGGGAAGGGAGCTGCCTTAGCTCAGCGTGGGGGATGTGGGTGGGATTTCAGGCAAGGGCTGGACAGGGTGAGGGGGGTGTGTGTGGAGGGGCCCTGCTCTGCCAACCACCTGAGCCAGCTGGCTGGGCAGCTGCGCTCAGAGCGAGGCTGGACCAGGGTAGTCTGTCCACTCTGAACAGCGGCGAGGGAGGGATCAGGCTGGCGGGGGTGCAGCAGGCGAGCTGTGGGCTCTGAGCAGTGCCTGGGGGCAGACGCACAGGGCACGTCCTGGAGATCAGAGCCCAGCCAGGTGGGGTGCTGAGAGCCCAGCCAGCTGCCGGGGGGCCTGGGACTTCCACCCCGCCAGGCGCAACCCTGGACCTTCTGTGTCTCCCTCAGTCGCCGCTATGCTGGAGAGCGACACCATCCAGGGCTTGTCATCGGCCAGGCCCCCCGGAAACCGCAAGCAGGCGGCCGCCCCGGCCTACACGCTGGACTCGCTGCTGCAGCAGCTCGGCTCCATCCACGAGGCCCTGAGGCAGCACCAGCTGGAGCCGGCGGTGGTGAGCCAGGCCTTCCGGCAGCTCCTCTTCGCAGTCAGCGGCGTGGCCCTCAACTACCTGCTGCTGAGGCGGGATGCCTGTTCCTGGAGCAGAGGCATCCAGCTCAGGTCAGTCCGGCCCCTCCTGCGTCGGGTGGGGCTCGGGGCCGCCCGGCCGGCCTTGGCCAAGTGCCTGCCTGTCTCCTGGAAACTCCACCCCGGCGACAGCCGCTCTCCCACCTGTACCCCCAACCTGGGCCTGGCCCATCCCCTGGAGCATGGGGCTGGGGGCCAGGCCCGGGCAGTGGCAGCCTCTGCTCCCTTGCAGGCACACGGTTGACCCCACCGGCGGCACGGGGGCGGGAGGGAAAGGAGAATTCCCAGGCTCTGGTGGTGCCGCCATGGCCTGGCACCCTGGGGCAGTGGTTCTCTGGGAGCGGGGGGATTGAGGCCCAGAGCAGCTTGCTCTGGTACCCGGGGTCAGGTCCTGCCTATGTCCCAGGCTAGTGCCCTACCCACTGGGCCATACTTCCTCCAGCCAGCTGGGCTGGAGGGACTGGAGCTGCTGGGCTCTTGGCCTACACGTCAGGCTGCATCTTGCCGAGGGGAGGGGAGGTGGCACTCCAGTGTGGTGCTGCGTGGGGACTGAACTCTGGCCATGAGGGGGGCCAGGGCACAGCGGCAGCGTCTCGCCTGGCTGTTGCAGGTACAACGTGAGCCAGCTGGAGGAGTGGCTGCGGGCCCAGGGGCTCCAGCACAGCGGGGCCATGGAGACGCTGCAGCCCCTCATCCAGGCCGCCCAGCTGCTGCAGGTGAAGAAGGCGACGGAGGAAGATGCCGAGGCTGTCTGCTCCCTGTGCACGGCGCTGTCCCGGCTGCAGGTAGCCAGCGGCTCCAGGAGCTGCGGGGGGGGGGGGGCGGCTGAGGGTCTGTGCTCCCCAAGGGAGTCGGTGTCTGTATCTCGGGGGGGAGGGGGGCTTAGGCAGGGTGCTCAGGCTGCCACAGGGACTGGCTCTGGGAGCTGGTATCAGGCTGGAGGTTCCTAGCTACTGCCAGGGGCTCCTGCTCACTGGGGCTGAGGGCCCCTGTTTCCCCAAGGGCCCCAGGCTCTGCCAGCCCGGAGGATGCAGGGTCCCTGCTGTGCTCCCTGCAGCCCCTGGCCTGGGGACCAGAGGGGCCCTGTGGTCTCTGCTCAGTTCTTGCTGGGTTGGCAGCTTGGACGGGGAGAGCACATGGCAGCCCGGCAGGGGCAGGGTGAGTGGACAAGCTGAATTCCCAGCGTGGCTTCCTGCCTGCCATCCAGCCCTAGCCCTGTGATCCCTCCTTGCAGATCATGAAGCTCCTGCGAGCCTACACCCCCGCTGTGGGGCTGGAGGAGCGTGTCAGCGCCAGCTTCATAAGCAGCGTAGAGGTATGTGACCCTGGTGTTAGTGGCTTGGGGAGGGGGGTGTCTCTGTGCCCCACTCCTGTCATCCCCTAGGCTGCCACGTCCCCTAGGCTGCCACGTTCCCTGCATGGGCAGGGGCAGAAGACTGCTGGGTACTTGAGCCAGCCTGGGTGCAGGGTGGGGGCAGGGGGGGTGTTGCTGGAGACTGGATTGATTGTGTGTCTCTGCCCAGAGCCGACTGGCTGACCGGTGCCCAGCTGGCCCCTGCCAGCTGCTGGTGGACACGGCTCACCTCTTCCCCGTGCACCTGCCCTTCTCCTGCTCACCAGTGCAGCTGGATGAGATCTGCATCCCTGACAGCGTGGACCTGGCGTTCCTCACCCGGGCCTGAGCAGCACTGTGAGGATGCTCCAGGTGGGGGCTCAGGACGACGTCCAGCAGCACAGAGGGATACAGACTGTGGTGTCCGGGGGGGGGGGGGGGCAGAGAAATGCCCTTGGGCTGAGAGGTCGGAGCTTGGGACCAAGGCTGCACCCCACATGGCTGGCTCCAGCGCGCTCCGCAGACGGCACTCTTGAGTTTTTAAAACTGCAGGAGTTTCCTCTGACGCCTGCCTGCCGGGGTCTGCTGCCTGCACCACGCAGCCTTCCCCCAGCCGTCCTGGCATGCCTGGGTCTGCACCCGACAGATTCACTGAGTGACCCAGCTTCCCTGGGCCTGCTGTTCTCGCTGGCCAGGAGGGGGCAGGAATGGAGGGGGTTGGCCTTGCAACACAAGGCAGCATCTGAGCACTGGGAGTAGATTCAGTGGGGGCTCCCTGCCCAGCCACTGCTGAGTGGGGAAAGTAACTGCTGGGGGGGAGCCAGGGGTGGGGGCTCTGCTCGCCCCCTTGCTGCAGGCAGCTGCTCTTGGCCCTGTGTCCATTGGGTCTCCATGGATGTCTCCTGGGGATGTGGACTCCCTGCCCCCTCAGTTGCTAGGGTGGGGGGAGAAGCCAGGCCGTGGGGCTGCCTGCCCAGCAGCTGGGTTGGGGGGGGGGGGGAGAGCTCATGTTCAGTGAAATGCTTTTTAAAATTGAGTCCAATAAAAGTTGTTTAATAAGCCTCAGGCTAGGTTTCTGCTTGCTGCAGGTGACTGATCCCAGAGCCCATGGGGGCTGGTGGGGGAGGGGAGGGCAGAGGCTGCCAGCCAGGGCTCGTACTGGGACCTCTGTGCTGCTGAAGGGAAGGCGGCTCCTGCCAGGCTGGGGTGACGTGAGAGGAGGGGGGGGGGGCTTGCTAGGGGCTGCAGATATGCCCCCTTCTCCCAGAGCTCCTCCCAGGCCTGTCTCCAGCAGGCCACGGGCTGTGTCCTTCACTGGGTGGACAGATCCTTGTGCAGAAGCCCCTGGGGGGTAGCAGTGTCCGACCCCCAGGCCGGGGAACGTGCCCAGCTGCAAAGGGGAGAAAACAGGCAGTGGATGGGTCAGTGGTCGAGCTGGCTTGGCCCACGTGTCCCAACCCAGCTGGCCTGGGCACCCTGAGCCTTCTCTGCTGTTCCAAGGTGCCTGGTGTGTGGGGCCCAAAGGGCAGGCTTCTCTTCTTCTCCCCCCCCCCCCCATGCCCACTTCACCACCCTGCGTGTTGGTGAACCTGTGCGTGGATGCGGAGGGGCTGGTCAGCAGGGTGGGTGAGGATGAAATTGCCACCTGCACAGGCGAGAGGAGTGGGACTTGGCAGCACTGGCTCATCCGTGGCCTCTGTTGCTTGGGGTGAGCCCTGGTGCTCAAGGGAGCTCAGGCTAGGGTTCAGTTCAGTCCAGTCCTGCCAGGAAAACTACCCCAAACATCCCCCCCCCCACCCCCGGTCCAGCTCTGCCAGTGACACGGGGTCCAGGCTTAGACTTGCTGGAGGAGGGGGATGTTCCAACCTCTCTACTGCTCAGAGGCCTTTGTGTGGGGAGCAGCCAGGCCTCCAGGCCGGGGTTGTGTGTTGGGCTCTCCTGCAGCTGCTCTGAGCACCAGCCCCAGAGGGGGAGCACCACAACGCCCTGGTGCATGTGCCAGGGGCATCCTCTCCCTCATGGGAACATCTGTGCAGGGACTCAGGGTTCATAAGAACAGCTGGCCAGCGTGAGACCAAAGGTCCAAGTGAACCTAGTAGATGTTGCTAGGGGCCTCAGAACAGGCCCTAGCAAGAGAAGAGGGAGCGGGGATTTGATAGCAGCCTTCAGCTTCCTGAAGGGAGGTTCCAAAGAGGATGGCGAGAGGCTGTTCTCAGTAGTGACGGGTGGCAGAACGAGGAGCAACGGTCTCAAGTTGCAGTGGGAGAGGTCCAGGTTGGATATTAGGAAAAACTATTTCACTAGGAGGGTGGTGAAGCAGTGGAATGGGTTCCCTAGGGAAGTAGTGGAGTCTCCATCCCTAGAGGTGTTTAAGTCTTGGCTTGACAAAGCTCTGCTGGGTTGATTTAATTGGGATTGGTCCTGCCTTGGGCAGGGGGCTGGACTTGACCTCCTGAGGTCTCTTCCAGCTCTGATTCTAAGTGATCCATCCCATTGCCCATTCCCAGCTTCTGACAGAGGCTAGTGCCACTGTCCCTGCCCAGCCTGGCAAGTAGCCACTGATGGACCTGTTTTAATGGCACTCACTTTAGCCTGGGCTACACTAGGAGTTGAAAAGGTTAGCTACAAAAGGGTGGGGGGTTTCCCCTAAACTGTGTCCACATTACCATGTGTGTGTCACTGCCCTTAAGGGCAGCTGAAGTCTGTCGGGTACTCCTGCCTCCACAAGGAGTAACGCTATTCCCGACCTTGCCTGGTTGAGCTGATGGGAGTGTCGTGTTGGTGAAAGTCTAGGTTCTTGGTCTCCGGGAGGCAACCCTCAGTGCCCCACTTTGGATGGAATTTGTGCCTCTACTGCTCTCCGGGTGAACAGGAAAAGCCCCGGGAAAGCGTTTGGATTTAACTTCCCATGTGGCTAGCAATGTAAGCGCACCTTGGAGCAGGCAGCACACATGGCTGTGACTCCAATCCTTCAGTTCCACGAGTTCCAGTTCCCAGAAAAGCGCCAGCATGGAGTGTGAAGGAGATCTTGGACCTCATCCAGGTGGGGGGGAGGAATCCACACCCTGGGCTCTGAACCAGCACAAGCAACACGGCTATCTAGGTGAAGATGGCAAAGGCAATGGAGGAGTGAGGATACTCCAGGGACTCCCAGGGGTGCACAGTTACAGGCGCTGAGGCAGTCATATCACGAGGCAAACGACTGTCTGGTGCCACTTCTATGACCAGCTGCACACGATCCTAGCGGGGAGCCCAGCCAGCTTTCCAAGCCGCAGCCTGGACTCTTTGATCCTTCTCACAAGGTCTCCAGGGTGGCCAGTCTTAATCCATTCTCCACAGCCGGCCCCCTTCCCAGGCCAAGCCAGCAGTGAGGGTCTGGTGTCACTGCAGCACCAGGCCCAGGTTTCTTGGCAGCATCCACTCCCTGCCTATTTGTGTGATTCGGAGGGGACTGATCTTGCATGGTAGCCCGGCTGGAGAAGGGAAAGCTGTTAGCTGCTGCCTCTGCTGCAAGCATGGCCTTAGCCTCGGGCTGCCCCGCACCAGGACTGGACCACGTGTCTTTCCCCCCCACTCCTCCAACCGCAGACTGCTACTTCCTTATCCTGCAGGAATCTACCAGAAAGCTGCATGTACCGGACAAGAGGGGAGCTGCCACGACCAGACCCTCACCATACCTGACCCCAGCAGTTACCTTACCATGCCTGCCTCTGAATCCCATGAGTCCAGCAGCTCCCTTGAACTGTTCCTGCTTTAAAGCAGCCACTGTGCAGCAAAACTGGCCTTGCACAGAACAGGCATCTCCCTGGCAGTCAGACCTTCATGGGGTAAGAGAGATTAGGGAGTGGTTTAAAACGCCGCATCTCCTGTAATGCGCTCTTGGAACGCTCCGGTAAAGCAGGCACAGCAGCCCCGTGCCGATGTGCTCCCCTGGCTCGCCAGCTGCCCACCTGGTGCAGGCGCAACTGGGCAAGGGCTGAGCTGTGTAAGGAGCAAAGGGAGTGGAAGTGCAGGCTCTTGGAGGGGAGGGGAGGAGAGGAACGCCTGCAGGGAAGGGCAAGCAAGGCAACAAGAGAATCTTGGCCCTGAGTGCACCTGGTGGTGAGCAGAGAGAAGACACCACCCCCCCCCTCCCTCCTCCTCCTTCCTCCCCCAGTTCCATTGCCATCACCCCCACTGGGGTGGTAAAGACCTCAACGTAGCCTCACTCCTCCAGGCTCTTGGGTGGGAAAAGGCTGTTCTCATGCTTGAGCACCCTCCCCTTCAACTTCCCACCCTGGACTTTTATTTCCCTACTGCCTTCTCTGAATACCAGTGCATGAGCCCAGAGCAGCAGGCTCTGGCTCATGCTGATTGGAGGGGGAGGGGGGTGTGACAGGCAAGCGCAGTGCATGCAGGGCCCCTCGCTGAGTCTCAAAAGTGGCCATTTGTGCAACTTTCTTTCAAGCCTCTGCTTTGCGCTGCCCCCTGCTATGCTCTCCTTAACGGCAGCGGGGTGGGGTGGGGTTGGGTGGCCAGGGATCGCTAGTGGCATTTCCACTTCCCATTCTGATTCTCCTGGAGCGGCAGGCGTTCCTAAAGATCTTGCCTGGCCATCCTGCAGTCGGTGAAATGGCCCTTGTGAGCCACCCGCACCTGCTGCCCCACACCGAAGTAGCCTTGTGGTTCATGTGCTCCATGGCAAGGTCAGTGGGGGCTAAAATGGGGGTGTGTGGTCTGTCACCCCACTGCAGTTAGGGAACCCCACTACAGCCAAGCCAACCACTATAGTATCCATGGTTCCCAGAGTCCCAGCCGTCCCTCACAAAAAGGTTTTGATTGCCTTGGCTACGTGTATACCAGCCCCCGCTGTCGACTTCCCCACTCCAGGCTGATTCCTAAGGATTCCCAAGGGTATGTCTACGCACAATTTTTATTTCGGGAGAAGGATGCACATAGCGCTGCCCAGTTGCACACTTCCTCTGGGTTTTTTCAGAAGCTCTTCTGGTATTTACCCACCTTTACATGCAGCCGAATTTCAAAATGAATCCCTCTAGCGGGGGGGGGGGGGGTGCTTCAAGGCAGCAGCACCGCACAGCTGAGCTTGGGATCAGCTGTGCACTGTTGCCATGTGTGGAGCCTGGAGTCAGTGGGGGGCTCCGCATAGCATTTCAAAGCGGCAGTGTGGCATGGAGCCTAGGGTCAGTGGAGGGAGAGTCCTCTGCTGACCCCGGCCTCCATGCTGTGCTTCTGCTTTGAAATGCACAAGAGCCCCCACTGGGCCCTCTTGTACACTTCAAAGCTGGCCCACGTACAGCGCCCGCCCCCCCCCCCCCCCCCATCAGCAGGATGTCCCTCTGGCCCCAGGCTGCATGCTGAGTTCCACATTCCTCCTCTGCAATGTACAAGAGCCCCAGTGTGAGGAATGGAGACATGCCTAGCGACTGGGCGAGTAGTCGATGGCACTTCCATCAACTACTCAACCCGACTAGTGAATTAATGGTTACTTAACGTCCTTACTGAGGTCTCGGTGCTGTCTGACAGAATTCCAGGGGGTGGCTGTGTTGTGTCCTTCCTCCGGTTTGCTTTAAACCTGTTGTCTATTGATTTCACATGGTGACCTCTAGCTCTCATTGAAGGAGTAAAGACTGTGTCCCAGTCATGGTGTGTTAGACCTCCATCCTGTTTCCCCATCTTCTCTTTTCCAAGCTGACACAGCCCAGTCTTCTCAATCTCTCCTAAAATGGAAACTCCCCCCTCCCTCCCCCTAATCATTTTTGTTGCTCTGAACTGTTTCCAACTCAAACCCATCTTTCTGAGATGGGGTGCCCACAGCTGCACAGCATATCAAAGATGGACCGTGGATTTACAGAGGCCATAGAGGTAACTTCTCTTCTCTATCCTTTCCTACCACTCCCACTACTTGCTTTATTTGTACTGCCCCTGTGCACCGAGGGGCTGTTCAGAGAACTAGCCACTGACTCCAAGATCGTGTGGTACCTGCTACTGTAGGCCCCCTGCCCCCACGCATCAATGATCAAAGCCTGAGTTGACAGCTTGAGCTGGGCTGCTCTGCTCCTCGGGCTGGGGCACAGAGCCTGGCACATGCCCATTGCTCTGGGGGTTAGTTTCTTCGCCCATGCTGGAAGGGTGGAGCAAGGGCCGCAGCATGTAGGAGCCGGCGCCGGCAGGCAGGTGTGCTTTTCTTTTTACTCTCAGGTATAATAAAATTATTTTACAGAGCCCAAAAAAGTCAAAATAGTGCAAAACATCTCACTGTCATGCATCCATGTTTACCATTGTTTGCTCCAGCCAGGGATGGACAGACGCGGGCCGCCGCTGACAGATGTGCTACACGAGCAGGAGAGTTTCAATCACATGCCAACTGGAAGTTCTCGAAGGGGCGTGTCGCACAGGGGGCCTGGGGCTCGCCTTGCAATAGCCCCAGGGCTCGGCAAGGGGCTAGGTGGGGCTGAGGTCAGTCTGTGCAGGGGCGGGTGGCAGGGCCCATTGCCACTCGCAGGGGGAGCTGGAACCAGTGTGTAAACATTGAACTGAAAGGGGGGAGCAGCCAACCCTCTGGTCCCAGGCGTGTGCTCCGGAAAGGGTGGGCTGGGACCGGCTGAGGTCTGGTGCCCCTGGCTGGGGAAGGACGGGTGGAGGGTGAGAGACAGGTGCTGCTCAGGAGCCCTGACCCGTGTCCCACAGGCCCAGCCCCCTGCACTGAGTACAGCTCCAGGGAGACTTACCCCTGTGGCTTGGGGCTCTGCACCAGCCCCCCGGCTCCAGCCCGCTGGGTTTGTGTGCACGGCTCTCTGGAGCCCTGGCGCTGGCACAGCCGTGGTGCCACCCGCCCTTCCTACAGGCAGGCCCAGGCTCTCCTTGGTGCACGCTGGCCCCGGCTGCCAGGGCCGGCTGCTGTACGGGGCCAGGTCCCTGCAGTGGTGCGGGGAAAGGAGCCTGATGTTTGTGGCCTTCAATGCCCTCTGGTGCCAGGGGCCTTCTCCTCTGTGCTGGCTGCTAGGCCCCTGGCCTCCCCTGGGCACAGCACTGGGTGGCACGGTCTGACGGGCACAGGGGGCTTGCTGCTAAGAAACAGGAGGTTCTGGGAATGGGAGGCTGCCAGCTCTCAGCCACCGGTCCTTCTGGGGGCTGGTTACCCTGGAGGGGCAGCTGCCTGGGTGCTCTCAGAGAGGAGGGGGCTGGGCCTTTGCTGGGAGAGGGCTGTGGACCCACGGACCAGGTAGGCTGGCTGAGGAGATGGGCAGGGCTCTGAGCTGCTGGCTCAGCTGCTCCGAGTGAGTGGGCAGCGCAGGGCCTGGGGCTGATAGAGCCCCTGGGGCCAGGCAGCGGGCCTGCATGTACAGCTATTCACACAAGGACCGAGCGGCCGGCAGGGCCGGGCTGGCCCGCCCCTCACCCTGGCCCATGGGCTGGCCCGCCCCTCACCCTGGCATACGCCCCGGCCCGCTGGGGCAGCCTGTGCCAGCGTGTGGAGGCTTGTGCCCTCTTCGTAGCTGCGGGAGGTAGGAGGTTGTGTGCCACGCATGGGGAGCAGCAGGTTGGGCCTCCGCGCTGCATGGCCCTGCGGTGCCGGCTCGGAATGGAGGCCTTTCGGAGGGGGAAGGGGCGTGGCCCCTTGCACTGCTGGGCGTGACGGAGCCCAATGTCACTGGCAGAGCCCCTCGTCCGCGGGGGCCTGGGGGGGCGGGCTGAGTCACCGGGGCTGCCGCCAGCGCGTGGGGGCCCTGCTGGAGTGCGGACCCAGGCAGGTCAATTCTGCCCCCAGCCGGCCACAGCCAAGGGGGAGGTGAGGCTGTTCTGCCTGCAGGCGCCTTCCTGGGCAATCGCCGCCCATGGAGCAGGGCGAGGCTCTTGGCTTTCCGGGGCCTGAAATCACTGGAGCCCAGAGCGCCCCTTTCCCTCGGGCTCAGTTGGGTCCGGCCATCAGTCCATCCAGCTGCCCCATGTAGGGCTGTGGCAACGGCTGTGGCTCTAAGAACCAGCAGAGCCCACCCTGGCCTAGAGGCCCCATGCACTGGGGTCTGGTAAAGCAGGAAATGCTGCCCCAGGCATGGCCCTACTGCTGTGGCCCCTGGTGCTGTGGGGCATGACTGGGCTGTAGCCTGCCCCACTCACCTCCCCAGCAGCGGTGCCCGGGGGGGGAGGAGGAGGGAGGGCTGGCAGCCACGGTGCAGGCAGGGCTGGGCTCTCTGCTGCTGGCTGCCAGGAGGGGCCGGGCTCCGTGTCCGTCTGGCACCCGGTGGCCAGGGCGCGGGGCCCTGTCGCAAGCCGCAGCCTGGGCATTCGCCAGAGCTCATGGCTGAACTGAAGGGCTCCCTGGGCTGTGGCTGGGCTCGCGGGGGGGCTCTCAGGAGAGCTGGGCTCAGACCCTGCTGGGGGTGGATAAAGCCCTTGTGCCTCCCCCTGTTCTCAGGGCTTTGCAGGGGAACAGGCAAGAGCCCCTGCCCTGCTGCTGAGCTCCCCACCCCCCTCAGGGCCAGGCTGGGGCCGGCAGTGGCTCTCCCAGGCAGGGCCAGCGGGGGGTTTATGGCCCCCCGCTTGCAGCTCGATGCGCCTGGGCTGGGGCAGCGATTGGTGCCCCCGGCTAGGAGGCGAGTCCAGCTGCCTACGGGCGGGCGCCTCCCCCCTGCCTGGCCCTAGCAGCGTGAGGCCAACACGGCAATTGGGGGGGTGAGGGTTTACAGCGAGGGCTGGAGCGGGCAGGCCTTTTACCGCTTCTCCGGTCGGCGCCCCAACCTCCTGGGGAGCCTCACTTGCACCCGGGCTGCGGCAGGGAGGTTTCGCCAGCTGACTTCCCCTGCAGGAGGCAAGGCCGGGCCCTTGACCTGCTGCATCACTATGCACCAGCCCCCCTTGCTGCTCCCAGGGAAGCTGCTTCAGCCCCCAGGCAGGGCTGCTGGCGGGGGCGGGGTGGGTGCTTGGAAGGCGCTGTCCATGGCACAGCCCGGTCCCAAGGCAGGCGCTGGCTCTGGGATCCTATTTATAACTGGGCTCACAAGGCATCTGCCTGGTCCCAGCTCTACTGCGCCCTGCCCCCTCCAAGCCCCGCCGAGCCCACCTGGGACCCTGGTTCCTTAGCACGTCTCTGCCCCCTGTGACTGCAGCCTCGGATGGGGGGGGCTGGTCCTGCTTCACACCTGCCCCCCTTTCCTGCTAGCACCCTCCTGACACAGACTGAGCTGCTCTGGCCGTGCAAGCCACGGCATGGTGGGCAGGGGCCTCCCTGAGCTGCCAGCCAGAGCAGGCTGACACTGGCCCATGTGTGTCTTTAGCAGCCACGCTCCTTGCAGGAAGCCCTGGCTCAGCCCCTCTGTGCCCATCCCTATTGCTGAATGAGGTTGCCCTGACCACAATGCGGTTTGGAGGTGATGCTGCCGCCTGCTGGAGAGAACCAACCTACTCAATGATGTGGCATATCCCCCATACTGCTACCAGCTAGGGCGATTCTCCTGGAGCTTGGGGATGAGTGGGGGAAGGCTGGGATCAAGCCTTGTTTCCCGGTGGAAGCTGAGGGCAGCACTGGGCCAAACTTGCAGCCATAGTGGGTGGCTCATGTTTGTTCAAACGTTCTCGTTTCAGGGTTAGCTCAGGCCCTGCTCCCCCTCTCCCACCCTCTGTCGCAACAGGAAGAGGCGCTAAATCCGGCCTGCCAACAGCAAGGGCAGCCGGCACTCCCTGAGGGCTGTGTCCTCCCTGCCCACGGCAGCTGGGGCTGGCCCCTTGAGCCGCACCCAAGGATGCAGGGAGGGGCCCAGGGCGTCGGCTTTGATCCTTGGCACTGGGAGGCGGGTGCCTGCTTGGGAGAATGGCTGCCCGGAGAGGGCTCCCTTCCCTACCTGCTGGGGGCTGTGGACGACCGGTATGGCTTTTACGTGGCTGGAGGGTGCTGTAGAAAAGGGGCGGGGGGTTCTACGCCCGCTCAGGCCCTTAACTGCTGCCTTCCTCGGCCGAGCGCGTGTCTGACTTGAGCTTGACGAACTCCTTGGCCACCTCGTCGTTGTTGCGCTGCGAGAGGATGCGGAGGACGGTGAGGCCCGTGTCGTCCATGTGGATGCGCCGGCCCAGGGGCAGCCAGCAGGCGCAGCTTCCCCGGTGCACGATGTCCTTGAGCTGCAGCACGGCAATGCCCACCGTGCGGTCCTCGCGGGCGAAGCAGTAGTCCTTGACGCACACCTGCACCTCGTAGCACTCGGGGCCCGTCTCGCTGCTCAGGGTGCTGCGTGGGAAGGAGGGGGACAGACACGGTTACTGCCCAGGAATCAGCTTCGGGCTGGGGGGAGCTGCAGGGCTGAGCTGGGCACCAGCCAGGCCCCCTGAGGGGCCGGTGGTTGTCGCTCCCGGGCGTGAGTTGGATCCCTGGGCTACAGCAGCTGCAGGGGGGTTGTGCCCCAGCCCAGGGGGGCCTTCGGCTCTGAGTGAAGGGAACGCTGCTGGCCGCACAGCCAAGATCCTACAGGCGGGAGGAGCCGCAGCTGGGGGTGTGGGCTGGGCCCAGCTCTGTAACACACCGAGAGGGGCCCGGGGCCCGGGCTTGCTGCTTAGTGTCACCAAGGCAGCGGAAGCAGCGCTAGCAGGGCCGAGAGCCTCGCGCGGCAGTTCTCTGTGCGTGTACGTGCCCTGCGGGGCTCTCCCCCCAAGCTACGGCCACCCAGAGACCACAAGGTGAGGCTGCTGAGCCTGGCCTCCCGTCTGCCCCTTGCGACGGGGAGCGAAGCGCCCACAGCTGCCAGAGCAGGACAGCGGCGCAGGCACCGCACGGCCGGCCACGCCTGCCGTTCAGTCTTGCCAGAAACCAAACCAGGTGCTGTGACAGCTGCTGTTGGCCAAATAATTGTGACTAATAATCAGTAGGGAAAAACATTCCTGGTGAGGCTCCCTTCCCACAACCGGCCTGATCCCAGTGCTGGCCGAGCAACGTGTGGGGACAGATGTAAACGGTGGGGGAAATCTGACCAAGAAAATGGTGCTGCAATGCCTCATGGGAACTGTAGTTCAGATGCTTACAGCACCCATTCTACTCCACAGGCCGGGCTCTCTAGCTGGACTGCAGCTCCCGTGGTAAAGTCCTTCTCAGAGGTGAGAGCATCATGGGGGCCCCAGCCATAGAGACTCATGGGAGAAACAGTTCAGGAGCTTCATGTGCCCATTCTCTGCTGGGGGGACTACATATCCCATGGGGTACCTCCCCAGCCAGGTGATGCATCATGGGCGATATAATCCCAGCACTCAGACCATTTTTGTGACAAATGGACTTTAGTAGAAAAACCTGATTCCCGGCCAAAAGTCATCGTGTTTGACCAGCCTCAGGTGGCACGTTGAACAGCATAGTGCCCCCCCCCCCCAGTGCATTGGCCTGAAGCCCAGTACCTCCCCCCCAGCGCATTGGCCTGAAGCCCAGCACCCCCCTGCCCCAGCACATCGGGCAGAAGCACAGCGCCCCCCCCCCAGCCCATGGGTCAGAAGCCCGGCGCCGCTGCATCACCCCTCTCCTGGCCAAGTGCAAATCCCAACACAGCCCAGCCCCAGTCGGGAGCCTCTGGGCCTGGCAGGCTGGGCGGGGGGTAGAGGGGGAATGAACAGTGTCAAAGCCACTCACAACTGGAAGCTTTCATTGTATTTGGGGGCCCAGCTGTTATTCTTGGACTTGGTGGCAAATTTCCTTTTCTTGTCGCTGAGATGGGGCCCGATGATGTTGACTTCGATGAAGGGCCGGAAGATGCCAGACGTCTGCCACTTGAGGTCGTTAGCAGCCACGACTGGGGGAAAGGAAAGAGTCAGCTGGTGGGTGCGGGCGGGTGCTGCCTATGAAAGAGGGCAGGGGTGTCCGTGCCTGGCCTTTGGCCACCAAACGTCAGTGCAGCGCCCCAACTCTAGGGGCAAGGCAGTGTCCTGGCCTGGCCAGGCAAGGCTAGTGACGAGGTCCCCAAAGTGCTGGGAGAGGACCCTGCGTCCTGCCCCCTCCCTGTGCTGGGCGTGCCCCACGGCTGGTACCAACCTTTGACGGTGACTTTGTGTTCCCCGGTGCCAGGGTGAGTGAAGAGCTCCACATGGATCGACACCTCCCCGACCGGGTCGTCCACGCCAGCTCCTGCAGCAAGGCACGGTGTGAGCCCCCGGCCCAGCATGCCTGGCAGGCCAAGCCCTGCCCCCCGCCCCTGCCCCTGCTGGAGGAGTCAGGTCACCAGCTTGTGCTGAGCATCTCAAAGGCAGAGGCCGCAACTGCTCATGGGTCATCCCGGCCCCCCCCCCCCCCCCGGCGGCAGGGCGAGCTGGCCCAGGGGCTGTGGAGAGAGTCACAGCCTTGCCCTCCCTGCAGGCCGGGGCACGCATCCCCAGCAGGGCCCCGGTGCAAGGAGCTCGGGGCTGTCCTGCTGCCACCCCCGGCTACAGTATTTCTTTCTCCGTCCCTTGGGCTGTGCCCTGGGAATCTCCACGCACACTCGGGCCGGGTGTTCAGCACCGCCCCCCCCCCCGCTCCCCCCGGGCACGCTGGAGCAATTGCACAGCTGCCCTGGAGCCACACCGGTTAACGGAGATAGCATCTGGCCCGAATGCCTTCGGCCCAAACACCCCCCCGCTCCGCTGCACAGAAGCAGGGTGGGCTAGCGGTCTCCTGCGCCGTGGGCTGGAAGGCAGGAGCTCAGTGTCCTGCCCAGCGCTGCGTCTCTTGGGCCAGAGCCCCAATGGGGTTAAGGTGCCAGATGCCCAGTCCACACGGCTCTGGGCTCTCCCCTCCCAGGGCCGGCTCCCCTGCCCCCATGGCCAGCTCCAGCCCGGGGCCCATGCTGGGGCCTAGTGCAAGGGGAAGCTGCTCCTGGGTTGCATGTCCAGGTGCAGCTCTAATGCCAGGTCTCGTGGCCAGGCTCTGCCCAGCTGTGGCTGATCCAGCCCCAGGAGTCTGCCCTGTCTGCTGTGCAGCCCGGGAGGCCTGGGTGATCCCGGCCCCATAGGACCCGGGCTGGCTCTGTGCCATGGGGATGAAAGCAGGAGGCAGCGGCTGCAGCGCGCTCGTCCCATTGGCCAGGAGGGGGAGGAGGCGGGTTAACACGGGCCACGGCAGGGCCCAGGCCACTCGCAATACAAAACCGCCGCTACGAGCGGCCGTTCAGCAGCGGCTGGGGTGGCAGCGCCTGGCCTGGGGCATGGGCTGGCCCGGGGGCCGCTGGGCGGGGCCACGTCTGAGCAGAGCAAGGGCCACGTGCGCCAGGTTTGCTCCTGTCCAGCCACACCTGGGCGCAGACGGGCTGGGCTCAGCGAGCGAGCGAGCTCCCCCTCCCCCACAGCCCCACTTGCCACGCTGTGGCCAGCCAGGGAGCCCCGGAGCGGAGGAGGCAGCCCCAGTGCAGGGGCTATTTCCCAGACTGCGGCTAAGGACACACGGGCAAGGCAGCCTGGAGTCGGCATGCCCTGCCTGCCGGCGCTGATGAGCTGTGGGGGAGCAGGAGGGGGGATTCTGCTTGGCTCTGTGCCCACCCGCCATCTTTCACTGGGGCTGTTTGGGTCCATTGGCATAGAGCCCACCAGATTTCTGGCAGCAGCTCCTCCTCAAAGATCCCAGCCACCGCCATAGTCTAGCAGCGCACAAGCTCATGTGACCTGAGCCCACCAGCACCTCCTCAGCTCACCCACCCCATCCTGCCCCCCAACAGCTGCCCCCCCCCCCACCCCACAGGCAAATCCTGGCCAGCAAGACGGCTCTCTGTCCAGGCAGGGCTCCCTGGGGTTCTGCATGCAGCTGGTGGCATAGGGAGGGGAGAGCGGACGGGGCAGGCGCATGGTACGGCATGTTGGACGGGATTATGAACAATTCAGGCCAACAGGAATGGGGGGTAGGACATTTAAATGGGGGGGGGGAATCTTCCAGACAAACACCATGGGAAACAACCCCCAGCTGGAGAAGGAAAGGCTAATGCAGGACCAGAGGGAACCGTCCTGTTCTGCAGGGTTTAGGTCTGATGAGCAAAGACCATGGATCCCAGGGCAGGAATACCGCTCCAGCCGCAGCAGCTGGCTTTTAGCTGAGCACATCTGGGATTGGGGTGGGGGGGGGTGCACTCAAGGGGTTTGCTTGCAGCTCATTGGCCCAGTGGGAATCCAACTAGGGGGATAAGGTCGGGTCCAGTGTTCCCTGGAAGCTGGGAGAGAGTCCAATGGCACCCAGCTGATTAGCAGAGAGCCCACAGCTATGTTTGTGTTTCAATTGGTGGTGCACATTTGCACATGCCTTGGTGCACGTACAATTTATTTCACACATGGATGGAAACGTTTAGGGGAAACATTGTTTGGGCCCTCACGCCCAGGGATTAAGGTGAGCTACAGCCAGATTGGGGGGGTGGGAATTAAGCATAGACCTTTACTGACCTCCCCAGGTTTTTGGAGGGGGGGGGGAGCACCAGAAAGCAGGGAGACAGCCTTCGTGTGTGCACACTGTAGGCTCCCCTCAGTGAGGGAGGGGGCAACATCTCAGCCTCTAGCCCACGCAGCCATGTGGCTCATACAGAGTCTGTCCTGGGACTTTTAACCTAATGGCCAAGTGGGTGCATGGTAGAGGATAATGGCCTACTACTGCTAGCGGCTACGGGCGCTCGCGCATGGCAGAGGGTTGTGCTGCAGCACCTGGAGTCACATGCCGGGAGGTGGCAGGCAGGTGCATACAGCCCCCATCTCAGAAGAGCGGCATCCAGGCAGGGGCATGAGGGGACCTGTGCTGGATCCATAGCCTTTCGCGCTCATGGTGCTTTTTCTTTTCCCGCCAGAGCTGCGCCAAGGTAAAACGAGGACACCCCCCCCCCCGCCCCCACCCCCGAGTCACATGCTGAGACTCGCTCAGTCCATTAGCTGAGG
Organism: Pelochelys cantorii; assembly: GCA_032595735.1. Lineage (NCBI taxonomy): Eukaryota > Metazoa > Chordata > Testudines > Trionychidae > Pelochelys > Pelochelys cantorii. The sequence continues at coordinate 4,134,072 of CM064354.1, forward strand.
GAGGGAGGGAGGGAGGAGCGATCATCCCAGTGCTCAGTGCAAGCATGGACACCATGAAAGGCAGCCCCCCCCTCCCCCCCCCGGCCCCAGGCCGCATGGCACCGACAGACGAGGGCTGAAATAATGCAAGGGGCGGGGCCAAGCCGCGTGGGGGAGGGGCAGCCCCCCCCCCCCACCTTTTTCTGCAATCATTCCACTTGCTTCAGGCGGGCAGGGCAAGTTGTACCCGGAGCAAGGCTAGTAAGAGTCTCCCTGAGGCTCGGGAGCTGCTGGCTGCCTCTGGGCCCCCTCTGGGTCAGATTCCCGCGTCCCACACCCTGCCCTGCGATCTGTGTCCTCCCCAAAGGGCTGGGTCCGTGGCGGCAGGTGGCTGAGGGCTGAGGCTCGGCTCTGGGAGGACGCTTTGCCGGAGCCACTGCACGCAGGGGTGGGGGGGAGCTCCCTTTCACGTCCCACACGCTTGTGGTTGCTGTGAATCCCTGCCCAGCAGGGGCCTGGCAGACATAGAATAATCCCGAGCCCTTGGGGCCCTGGTCACAAGAGGCAGCCGTGATCAGAGCACAGGCCGTATGATGTTACCCAGTGATTCCTGCCTCCAGCCCATTGCTTAGAGTTGAGCTAGAGCGCCCCGAGCTAAAGGCTGCCCATCGAGGTGGGCAGACACCCAGCAAGTCCCTGGCTGGCCAGGCCCTTGGCTAATGACCTTCCCTGGGCCACCTCAGCAGCGAGCCAACGAGACCCAGCCAGGCTCGGTGTAGCTCGCCGTGGGCAAGGCCATCCACTTCAGCAGGGCAGCTACAGTTGAGTGAGGCGCTTGGCGCGTCTGGTCCTAGGAGTCTGCCCGGAGGCTAAGCAGGGATGACCTGGGGGGAGGGGACTGCGGAGAAGTCCCCTGTACGGGCACAGGGAGGTTAGGGGTCTGGCTGGCAGGAAAGACAGACACAGTCACCTCCTCCCTCCCCACCCCAGCAGCTTTTAGAGCACGCACTGCCCAGCCCTGAACGAACAGCCCCACGACACCCCTTCCCCACTGCCCCGTGCCAGCTCTCCCGAGCTTTGCTCCCCGAGCGGGGGTGGAGGGACTGTTACTAGCTCCGGCCGGTTCGGAGGGAGTGCTCAGAATGGGTGCATTGGGGTTCGGCAGTGTTAGACGTACCCTTCTCAGGATAAATTTCTTCACTAAGGGTAAACCTAATCCCTTTTCCACCATGGACTAGTAAAAAGGAGAGACAGGGAAGAGCGAGAGAGAGAGAGAGAGAGAGACAGAGACGGAGCACGTGGAAGGGAAGGGGGAAAACATTGAAAAATAGGGAAGAAAAAGAACAGAGAACGATCAGATCTCGCAGACAGGCGCCGGCGTCAGCTAGAGAATCCAAAACAAGACGTTACAGCGACATTGTGCGAGACAGAGTGGGAGTGGGGGGGTGCTGGGAGCAGGACGCCTCCGGGGGGGAGGGCGCTCTGGGCACTTTGGGGGCGGCATCCGCTTGGGTTTGCTGACAGCACTTTAGGATCTGGGGAAGCAGCGAGGCTGTGGCTCGGGCTGCAAGGGGGCTTTTATCTCAGCATTGCTAATCCCGGCCCCTTCCCTGGTGCTTTCATACAGGTTGTTACGGCTGCCAGGGGCTACCTGGCACCAATTGGGAGGGTGGCTCTGGCCACCTGTCCCGCTAGCAGATAACAATCCACTGGTAATGAGTCATTAGCGCACACGGACCCTGCCCGGGGGGGAGGGGGGAGGGGCAGGCAGCATTTCCATCCCCCAGCACAGCCCCTTCTGCACCAGACAGACAGGACAAGCCCCCCACACAGAGACAGTGAGGAATGGAAGCTGCCCGCCCCACAGTGCCTGGCCGGCCCCCTGCTGATGGAGCAATGGCCCACAGAAGGGGCCTGCCTGGGCCGTTCAGCTTAGGGATGTTCAATTTTGATTAATCAGCTAATCGAGTAGTCGATGGAATTTCCATCGACTCCTCGATTAGTCGATACGGGGGGCCCTCGCTATCCCGCTGCGTCTCTCCCTCTGACATGTACAAGAGCCGTGGCAGCTCCTGTACGTTTCAAAGGGAGGGAGGCAGCAGAACCCGCACAGGGAGCAAAGCCATCCAGCTGGCGGGTTCCCCTCTGTGCCTCTCCCACTGAACTGTACAAGAGCCGCCCGCAGCCCCTGCACATTCCAAAGGGAGAGGAGCGGCAGCCGGGACTGTTTCGATCCCCACTCGCGCCGTTTCCCCGCTGCCCCTGCCTCCCCTGCTCCCCGCAGAAACAGTGCTGGGGGGACCTGGCTTTCAAGCTGGCTCCTGCCCCCCCCTTGCTGCCTCTCTCTGATAGAGCCAGCGGGGGGGAGGGGAGGGGAGGCGGAGAGTGACTAGTTGAGTTCCTACTCGACTATTCAATAAGCACGTGCTTATCAGGTAGTCGACTAGTCAGCTAGGCGCTTACAGCCCTCGTTCAGCTCTGAACAGGGTAAGTCCTTCTGCTGTCTGAACAGCCCCTGCCTCGGTTTCCCCTCCTCCACTGGCCTGGGCCGTGGGGAGCTCTGCTGCTAGCCAGAATAGGAGGTGGCCTGGCTGCCAAGCAGGAACTAGTGCTGGCAGCTGGGCCCAGTGATGGGGTGGGGCAGCTCCCAGTGACACAGCGGAGTTAACCCCATCATTGCTGGGCCCTGTGCACTGGATCCACCCCCCTGGAGCACACGGAGAATTTTCGTTTATAAGCGGTTTTGGAAGTGGCCAGTGAGTTGGGGTACCCGGCTGGAGACCCTGGGCCTGGCTTTCAGGGGTACTGATGCCCTGAACCACCAAGGGGGGGCTGGGGCCCTCGGTACCTCTGACAACCAGGCACCCAAAAGCTGCCGCACCAAACCCAATGGGTGCCTTGGGAAGGCCCCCTCCAGCCCTAGCTGCAGTGGGGCCTCAGCTGTTGGCTCCCCTGGGCCCAGAGGCTGGGCATGCAGGATGCAGCCAGCATAGCTGGCTGGATTCCTTTGCACAGATCCCCCTGCTGCGTGTGCTCGTAGCACTGATCCCCTGAGGAATCACAGCCCCTGTCCTCGCCAGGGCACAGACACCCCCCCACCAGCTCTGCAGCCCCCAGGGGGGGCAGAGGAAGGGTGGCCTCTAGCCTTCTGCATGCCGTGCCCCACTGCAGCGCATGTCCTATTTCGCTGCTACCCGAGGAAGAGCAGGCCGCACCCACTGCAGGTGCCCTGCCCACACACAGGCCGGCACGCCAGGTGGCACCCGGGCCATTGGGTGGACGTCCCAGGACACGGGTCAAACAGGTGGGCACAGCAGCCGTGGCAGCTGGTGGCGGGAGCTGCGGGAAGGGGGCCGTGGTGTCTCTTACCCTGAGACGACTGAGTCTGCACAAAGGTTTTGATGAGCAGGTCCGTGGCCTGCGTGTACAGAGACAGGGCGTAGCGCAGCGACTGCAGGTCGGGGCTCTTCTCCAGGAAGGTTTTCTTCAGCCCCACCCCCCCGGCGTGGAAATATTGCTGTGGGGGAGACGGGGTGAGAGGGGCGCCAGGTACATTCCGGGCACGGCTCGATGGCTAGCTGAGGAACCAGCCCAGTGGCCGTTCTGCCGGGAGCACAGTCCCAGGCAGACCCCGGCAGGGAGGTCTCCACTCCTCGCTCAGGCCACAGCGCTGCCGAGGGCAGACGGGGACACCCGCGGCAGGTCCCTGGCTGGCTGGTGCAGACACCTCGTGTGCTGGGCTGCCGCGGCCCCTCGCCCTCAGCCTGCATTCAGCGGTGCCCGGTGGCCAGCAGATTTACCTTGATGGTGTCCAGGGCCAGCTCCACCACGGCACACTGCTTGGGGGTCAGGCTCTTGGCCTCCTCACGCACCATGTGGTCCTGAAAGGAGCAAGTGGCCGTGTAAGGGCCAGGGCTGGGCCTCGCCACTTCCCAGCCTCAGCAGGGGTGACAGGTGGCTGACGTCTCCCAGTTCCCATCCCAGGTCCTTTCACTGGTGCCTTAGGAGCCTGGTTTCTCTGAGAAGCTGAAGCGACACCCGGGTGCTCATGCTTAGCCCCTGCAGGCCAGTCCCTGGCTATGGCCTCTGGGGAGGCGCAGTGTCCCCCCGAGATCAATGTCCCTGCACTGCCCCCAGCCGCCTCATGCCTTTTACCTTCAGTTTGGACAGCTGCCCCAGCTCCTTGGCCGCATTGAAGATCATCTGGGTGCCCTGCAGCACACAAGAGAGAGCGAAAGGCAGGGGCTTGAGACCATCCTTCCTTTGCCGGCTGCTCGCAGCTCTGCTGTGGCTGTGCCCAGCCGTGGGCTGGGGGACGGGACTGGCTGGCCGGGCAGTGCAGCGGTGAGATAATACAGGGTGGTGGTGGGGTACAAACAGCTCCCTGTTGGTTTCCTGGCATTTACTGCCCCAGATCTTCCTGCTGTGAAACAGGAGCAGCCCAGGGGCCCGGGGCTCCACATGGGCCAGCTGGTGTGTTTCACGGATTCACCGATGTTTGTGCCAAGGAAGCAGTGAGTTCCCCTGCCCCAGCCCTGCTGGACAGGCACGGAGACGTTTGTGCCTCAGGCAGGCCGATGCGCCCCCGAGCGCCAGTGCAAGTGACGTGGGGTGTTCGTGCGCCACATCCCCTCCTCTGCCTGGCACGCGCCTGCCGTCTCTCCACTGCAGGAGGCTCTGGCCTCCCCCCTGCTAGGAGCAAGTGCCCTGCCCAGGGCAGGTGTGTGACCCTGGGGAGGTTCACAGGCCTACCTCCGCCCAGGGAGAAGCACGCCGGCGCTCTGCAGCCTCAGGGTGCAAAGCAGCACCTGCCCCCCGGCACTCCGCGCAGCCCCTTGTGAGCTGGCCCGGCAGCTGAGGCTGGCTGTTCACCACGGGCAGCCCTTCCTTCCTGGCCTGCAGTTTGCTGCTGGAATTTTCAAAGGGGGCGGAAGAAACAAGCCCTGGTCCCCCCCCCACCTGGCTGGCTCCCAGGGCTTGGCGGGAGCTTACCTTCCACCCCAGCTGGTGGGCAAAGTGCTGTTCAGCCTCCCCCCACGCTGGGGGGCAAGCTCTGCTCCCTCCTGCCACCGCCCTGACCCTCACGTGCATGAGCGCAGCCTGAGGCCAGAGGCTAGGGACAGTCTGACACCCGCCTCCCCGCAGAGACCCCAGGCAGCGAGGGCAGCGGGCGCGAGGAGGTTGAGAAGGGGAAAGGAGCGAGAGCGGGCACAGACACACGGGGGGGGCGGGGCGACACACGGGAGACGGGTTCCAGACTGGAGGACAAAGGTCCAGCTCGCTGAGTTTCAGGGACTCCGGCCCAGGCCCCCTCGGGCACCCTGCAGGCATTAGGGGCCCATGTGCTGCTCGCTGGTTAAAATGATGGCCTGAGCGGCTGCCCTGCCCCTTGCCCCAGGCCTGCTGTCCCAGCACCAGGCTGCCTGGTTGGAGAGGGCTCCCCTTGGTCGACAGGTTCACCAGACCCTGGGCTTGTGAAAGTCAACATCCCCTGGGGGGGTCACGTGAGGGAAAGGTCCCCCCAAGCACCAATTTCCAGACCTCTCGGCTCCTGGCAACTAAGGCACCTCAGCTTGACAGGCCTTGGCTGAGTCAGGCTGTAGCCTGCACGTAGCGGGGTGGGAAGAAGGGAGTGGACCCCCCCCCGCCCCGCCCCCAATGTCACTGCTCTGGGACCCAGCGCCCCGTCTGCAGCACCCTCCACAGAGCAGCTAAAGAAACGGCTGCGCTGCACCTCCTGGGCACTCAGGGCCCATCCCTCCCCTGGTGACTGACACACCCAGCTGCCTAGCTCCACGCCCTGGGCTACGGCACAGCTGGAAAGTGGTTGCACAAGTGAGACAGAGCCAGGAAGGATGCCTGATCCTTGCTCTAACCACTAGGCCTCCTGGAGCCAGGAAAGAAGCCAGGTATCAGGACTCCCAGCCTCTTGCTCTAACCAGCAGACCCCATTCCCCGGTGGCAGGGTTGAGTGCTGGGCAAGCAGGGACTAGACCTACCTACACCCATGGTCCCAGCCAGCAATGGGCCCGTAGGCCCCATAAACCCTTCCCGGCTTCAAAGCCCACGCTGTCCCCAGTGTGCGGGCAGGTCAGCGAGCTGAGCCCGTTAGGCGGGCAGGGTGAGAGTCAGCCAGGAGCTCCACAAGACACTGGCGTGGGGGGGTGGGGGGAGAGGCACAGAGGAGAGGGCGCGAAACCCAAGCAGGCTTAGAATAAAAGAAGCTCCTTACATCTGTGTGACTGGGCAGCTTCACCCTGCTCTGGAGAGAGAACAGCATGGCACAGAGTTACCATCTTCAGCAACCTCCCGCCTCACCCTGCCTGCCGCGGATGGACCCCCCCCGAGCACCGCGCCGGGGCCTCCCAGTCCCAGGGGCTCCGGCCGCGGGTTTTCACCCCGGCCAGCGAGACGCAGCACAAGGCAGGGCCTGGCAAACCAATGGCAGCGCCCAGAGGAGGATTCCTGGCTCCCACCCCCTGCTTAGCACAGGTGAATGCTCCTGGCAGCGCCGCGCCAGCAAGCGCTGGGGGACCAGGCGTCCCCCAGGACTCATGCCTGCCTTGCCACCACAGGCCGCTTCGCAGGGCAGCCACCGGCTAGCCCGCCTCAGGAGCAGACAGCTGCCCCGCCTCAGTATAAGCGGCGAGGGGTCCTGTGGCACCTGAGAGACTAACCGAAGTGTTGGAGCATGAGCTTTCGTGGGCAAAGACCCACTGCGTCACATGCATGTCGCGGAAATTTCCAGAGGCAGGTATAAATATGCAGGCCAGAATCAGGTAGCAGTTTCTCTCTGAAGTCTGGTCCTGAAGTTTTTTTGCTGCAGGATGGCTACCTTTAAATCTGCTACTGTGTGTCCAGGGAGATTGAAGTGTTCCCCTACAGGTCTGTGTATATTGCCATTCCTGATGTCTGATTTGTGTGCGTTTATGCTTTAGTCTAAAGAAACTGCTGAGCTGCAGGTCATCTGCAAATTTGACAACATCAGCTCAGGATTAAACAAAGACTGTGACTGGCTAGCCAACTACAAAAGCAGTTTCTCCTCTCTTGGGCTGTGTCTAGACTTTTGCGCAAAAGCAGCCGCTTTTGCGGAAAAACTTGCCAGCTGTCTACACTGGCCGCTTGAATTTGCGCAAGAACACTGACGATCTAATGTATGATCGTCAGTGTTCTTGCGCAAATACAATGACGCTCCCGCTCGGGAAAAAGCCCTCTTGCACAAATGCTTTTGCACAAGAGGGCCAGTGTAGACAGGTTAAAAACTGTTTTGCGCAAAAAAGCCCCAATGGCAAAAATGGCGATTGGGGCTTTCTTGCGCAAAATGGCGTCTAGATTGGCACGGATGCTTTTCCGCAAAAAGTGCTTTTGCGCAAAAGCATCTGTGCCAATCTAGACGCTCTTTTCCACAAATGCTTTTAACGGAAAAGCTTTTCCATTAAAAGCATCTGCAGAAAATCATGCCAGTCTAGACGTAGCCTTGGTGTTCACACCTCCAGAGCACCTGCTAGAAGTGGGCCTCATCCTCCCTGATTGAATTTACCTCGTTATCTCTAGCCTGATTCTGGCCTGCATAGTTATACCTGCCTCTGGAAATTTCCACTACATGCATCTGACGAAGTGGGTCTTTGCCCACGAAAGCTTCTGCTCCAATACATCTGTTAGTCTCTAAGGTGCCTCGCCGCTTCTGCAGATCCAGACTAACACGGCTACCCCTCTGATACCTGCCTCAGTATGGCACGAAACAGCCCCTCCTGCACGCACACACATGCCTGCTCCTCCACTATCTCCCCAAACAACACAGGCTGCCCACAACTGGCTACCACAGCAGACGGCAGCTCAATTCCTCATTGCCTGGCCTGCCTCGGCTGGCAGGCCGGTCCCTGCCTAGCTGTGGCGTCGCACAGGGGGCAGGATTTCGTGTCTTTCCCCCAAAGCACCACGGCTCCTCGGGGCGGGGGTGGGCAGATCTAGCCCCTCCCACCAGAGAAGCCAGGCCATGAGATCCCCAGGGAGCGTAGGGCTGGGCCAGGGTCCAGCCCCACAAGTCCTTGGCTGTTCAGTCCTGGCAAACCTGCCAGGGCCACAGCTGGGCCGTCTCTCTGCGGCTCCTCTGACCTGCTGCCAGCCACAGATCTCCGGGGGCTGCTCTGCTCCAGCTCTCGCCTTGGGGGGCCAGTCCCCCCAGCCACAGACAAGACACCCTGGCCCCAGCCTGGAGGCCACATGCACAGATGTCTCGCGCACACCCAGACCACACGATACCGCCAATATACACAGACGCAGCCCAGCCACCCCCGTTAACACCTACACATTAACTGCTCGTGCACACGGACATCTCCAGACGACACGACACACAACTACACTTCAGTACAACACCGCACGCACACACACAGAGGCAATGCACGTCCAGACGACACAACATGTGAAGCACGACCCCCAGGCCGGGTCTGTCTCTGCTCAGCTGCACTGAGCAAGGCTGGCAGGTTGATTTGGCCTGGGGGCACTGCTCGGGAGACAGCCAAAGAGCCCGGCGGGCTGGTTACCTTCTCGGTCCCCTTGCCGTGTTTTCTCAAGAGCGTCCCCTGCAGAAACAATGTCAGAAGGGGGTCAATGGCCCAGAGAGGTGCGAGTATGCAGGGGTGAGTGTGATCACAGGGGGCAGGAGACACAACGCCTCCCCTCCTCCTTCTCTTGCAGTCATGGGGTCACCCTCTTGCAACCTCCTGCCTTGGGACGGTGCCAGCCCTCCCCCCCAGACCATGATGGTAGGGTGTGGCCATGTGGGTGGGGTGGGGGGGGCGGGGTCCTGCACCTCACCTGCAGTTCAAGGCGGCAGCTTGGCTCCCATTTGCTGCCCAGGCAGCGTGGCAGGGAAGCTGTGCGTTCCCACCCCGAGCCTTGCAGGAATGGGCGCGGCTTGACGTGGGCCAAGCCCTATCCTCAGAGGCCAGCTGGCGTCTGCCCAAAGGGGCCCTTTCCTGCACTGGCAATGTCTTGCCCGTCATTTGGGCTCAGCTCCTCCCGGCGTCTGGGCCCCTAACACCGAGGGGTTTCTCACACCTGGCCCTAGGTGCTGGACTCCGCCCTGCCCCAGCTGCTCGGGGAGGCTGACGGGTCTGTGGGAGGGGGTGGAGAGGGCTGCTGCCATGTTGGTGGTGGACCGGGGGCATCGCCCACCTGCCCGCTGCTCCTTGCCAAGCTAGCACTAGCACCAGGGAATGGTCCTGCATGGAGCCTGGCTCTCTCAGAGGGCAGGGGGGCCTTGGAGACAGCAGGGCCAGGAGGTGCTGCTGCAAAGGGGGGTGGAGGCAGGGGATATGGCTGGAAAAGGAGGCAGAGCCTGCCTGTTCCTGGCGGAGGGGGAGCGTCCAGGCTCCTGCAGGGGTGTCCTTCGAATGGGGTTTAACAGCGTGGCCTGGGCCATGCGAGACACCAGCACTGAGCCGGGGGAGCCGAGACAGGGCAGCACGGTGGGGGCAGAGGTGGGCATCCCGAAAGGACAAAAAGCCCTGGGCAGGATGGGCCCCAGGAATCCGCTGCTGGAGATGGGCCCCAGGAATCCGCTCCGAGCGGGGAGCTGGGAGAAGCTAAGTAGCAGCGGCCACATCGCCCATTCCCACGTCCTGGCCTGAGGGGCTTGCCCAGGCGTGGGACGCAAGCAGAGGCTGCCGGCGCTAGGAACAGAGCCGGCCATGGGCCCTTGGCCATGCTGTGAGGGTGAGTACCAAGGGCCCACGGGCTGTGGCTACCCACAGCAGGCTACTTGGGTCCAGGGCCGGCTGCTGGACGGAGCTACCCTGGCATGTGGGAGAAGGATCAGGCCCCAGCCCTCACTGAGCCACAGTCTGGTGGACCCACCGCCCACAGGAAGGGGTCTCCGCCTGCCAGCTGGGCGAGGAACCGGCTGCCCAGGCAGCAGAGAACTAGGCTGCATCCCACACAGCAGGGAAGGGCCGAACCCCAACAACTGTCTCACCTCCAGCAGGAGCGGAGGGGAAGAAGGGGGGGCAGCATGGCAGGCAGCACCAAGGGCGGCTGAAAAAGTTGTATGTTCACAAAACAGCACGGGAGGGATTAACATGCCAGACACTGAACAGCCCTTTGCCAGCAGCCCTGTCCTCTCACTGCTACGGGAGACTCGCAGCCCCGGCTCAGCCACTGCCTGTGGGACTGCAGAACAGCCTGTCCCGTCTGAACAGGGCAGATGACCAGAAAGGCCGGCGCTGTGAGTATGTGAACTGGGCATGGCGGCCGACTGAGCCACACTTTATTCACCTCCAGTCCTAACCCCTAGGAGCGGGCCTTTCATTGCCAACACACTCAGCGCCCAGTCACATGCTGCTCAGGTCACCCCCCTCCTGGGGAAACTGAGGCACAGCAAGGGGTGGTACATCGCCCTCGGTCGGTGGCAGAGCAGGGAGCAGACACCAGAAAAGCCTGGTTCTCACGGCCACGTGCTGAGCAGCAGTCTAGGCGTTTGCCAGCACGGTGGAGCCAGGAGCGCTAGCGAGTGAAACGCACACTGCCGCCTGTTTGCCCTCTCTTCACACCGTGCTGGGAAAAGCAGCCCCTTCTCCCCCACTCTGCACTGCTCACAACACCAGCAGGACTGCAGCCCGGCAGTGTCCGGACCCCCTGGGTCAAGGTGTGCCCCCCCCCCGCCCTCTCTGCATCCCCCCCGTCCCCACCTCACCCTGTCCCACCAAAGGCCAGTGAGCAGAGACAGGCCGCTCGCTGAGAGCTCTGGGCTTAAGGAGTGTCACCAAAGGGGCGCCACGCCGAGCCCCCATGGAGACCAGCAAGAGCAGGACAGTCCTTTAAATAGCGATGGATGGGCCGCTGCTGGGCTGCCTGGGCCCCGCAGGGAAACGGCCCTTGTGGGACAGCCACTGGTGCAGCACATGGCAAAGAAACCCACCAACAGCACCAGATTGCAGGCCCCACCGCAGCCCCCATCGCTTGTCTCCTAGGCCGGTCTGAGCGGCCCCTAAGAGCTCTCCGTGTTGCTGCCAGCCACCCTCTGTCCCCCTCCGCTGGCCCCCGAGCCGATCCAGCCAGGGGCGTCTCTGCAGGCTCGCCCAACAGACCTGGGCACAGTAGGCGGACGAGGAGCAGCTGAACAACAGGGGGCAACAGAGGGGGGGTCACTCGGGAGAGGGTGCGGGGGGGGGTGCTGGCAGCCACACAAGACAATAAGGCTGAGATCAGAACTGACACACAGCAGACAGACAGACAGACAGACAGACAGGGAGCTGCCGTACTTACAATCATCTGCCAGTGTGAGGGGAGCGGAACAATTGGAGAGAACAATCGTCACATGAATGTCACTCAGGCCCAACTTCCTGCTCCCCGTGCCCGCTCCCCCCATAGCCGCTCACCACCGCCAAACACCAGGGCCGCCTCCCTCGTGCCTGCTCACCACCGCCAAACACCAGGGCCGCCTCCCTCGTGCCCTCTCACCACCGCCAAACACCAGGGCCGCCTCCCTCGTGCCTGCGCACCACCGCCAAACACCAGGGCCGCCTCCCTCGTGCCCGCTCACCACCGCCAAACACCAGGGCCGCCTCCCTCGTGCTCTCTCATCACCGCCAAACACCAGGGCCGCCTCCCTCGTGCCCTCTCACCACCGCCAAACACCAGGGCCGCCTCCCTCGTGCCCTCTCACCACCGCCAAACACCAGGGCCGCCTCCCTCGTGCCCTCTCACCACCGCCAAACACCAGGGCCGCCTCCCTCGTGCCCTCTCAATACCGCCAAATTCCAGGGCCGCCTCCCTTGTGCCCTCTCACCACCGCCAAACACCGGGCCTCCTGCACCTACACCTGCTCATCACTACCAAACACCAGGCCTGCCTCTCTCGTGCCCTCTCAATACCACCAAACACCGCGCCTGCCCCCCCCCCAACGCTGGGCCCGCTTCCCCCCCCACGCCCACTCACCACTACGAAACACCAGGCCCGCCTCCCTTGTGCCCTCTCACCACCGCCAAACACCAGGGCCGCCTCCCTCGTGCCCTCTCACCACCGCCAAACACCAGGGCCGCCTCCCTCATGCCCTCTCACCACCGCCAAACTCCAGGGCCGCCTCCCTTGTGCCCTCTCACCACCGCCAAACACCGGGCCTCCTGCACCTACACCTGCTCATCACTACCAAACACCAGGCCTGCCTCTCTCGTGCCCTCTCAATACCACCAAACACCGCGCCTGCCCCCCCCCCAAACGCTGGGCCCGCTCCCCCCCCCACGCCCACTCACCACTACGAAACACCAGGCCCGCCTCCCTTGTGCCCTCTCACCACTGCCAAAGACTGATCTTGCTTCTCCCACAGTCCCCATGAATATCTCCCAGCAGACTCAAAGCCCCAGGGCACTGGAGTTGAGCTGGGGAGGATCCCTGGCAATAGGGTGTCTGGAAGGCGGTCCTCAGTGACCAGACTCTTGAGGGGGGTCCCTGGCTAGGAGGTTTCTTGGAGGAAGGGGAATCCCTGGCGAGGGGGTTTCTGGGGGGGATCCCTGGCGAGGGGGTTTCTGGGGAAGGGGGATCCCTGGTGGGGGGGTTTCTGGGGCGGGATCCCTGGCGAGGGGGTTTCTTGGGGGAAGGGGGATCCCTGGTGAGGGGGTTTCTGGGGAAGGGGGATCCCTGGCGAGGGGGTTTCTTGGGGGAAGGGGGGTCCCTGGCTAGGGGGTTTCTGGGGGGGTTCCCTGGCTAGGAGGTTTCTTGGGGGAAGGGGGATCCCTGGTGAGGGGGTTTCTGGGGAAGGGGGATCCCTGGCGAGGGAGGTTCGGGGGAAGGGGGATCCCTGGCGAGGGGGTTTCTTGGGGGAAGGGGGGTCCCTGGCTCTGGAGAAGTGACTGCGTCAGACCAGGAAGTATAAATCCAGCAGCAACCAATAGGTGCCCCTCCCCCCATCATTGTCTTTGCCACCAGATGCCGGGCCATGCTGCCGTGGCCATGCTGCCGTGGCTCCCCGCCACGCTCTGCCCCCCGAGGTCAGAAGGCCATTGCACAGGCTGATCGCTCTGCTCCCCATTTCTTTGTGCTCCTCTGCCGGGCCCCAGCCCCCACTCCAGGCTGGCTTGGGAGGACGGGCTCTCTGCCTAGGCGTGGGGTGGGGAGCTCAGCAGAAGTCGTACAAGGCCCACACCAGGCGGGGAGCCCTGCTGAGTGGGTTGCTGCCCAGTGGACAGGGCCAAAGGATGACTAAAGGGACAGGACTCCTGCCCAGGAACAAGGAGCCCCCCCCCTCCTCTTCCGCTGAAGGACAACAAGGGTTGTGTGAACATGCGTGCCGGTGTGCATGCGTACATGGGTGTGCGGGGATGTGTGTGCATGGGTGTGTGTGTGTGTGCATGCATGGGAGTAGGTGTGTGCCTGGGTGTGTGCGCACGTACGTGGGGGGGTGTGTGTTTGCGTGCATGGGTGTTTTTGTGAGTGCGCATGGGGTATGCGTGTGTGCATGCATGCTTGTGTGTGTGTGTGCGCACATGGAGGGGTGTGTGTGTCCAGTCCAGCCCACTGGGGTGTTCTCAACCTCAAACACCGAGCAATCTGCCCCCCTCTGAGTCCTTGAGGATGCATAAGCCCGTGTGTCTCCACAGGGTGCAAGAGGCAGAACCCCCTGCTCTCCATGGAGATCAACCCGGGGCCTTCTCGGCCACTCAGCTGTGGCTAGCAAGCCACCGCTTTTCCTCTGGACATGCCCATCACTCCTCGGAAAACGACCACAGCGACACAGGGCTCAGTCGTGGCTAAAGTGCAGCTGCCTCTGGAGTGCAACACAGCAGCTGCTTAACAGCGCACAGCAACAGTATTCAAGGGTATAGTCGGGAAGTGGAGAATTTCAGATCCTGAAACTCATCCGCGTGCTGGGCTTCCAAAACGCACCCTGAGGTCCTTAATAAGCATAGAAGGCCAGCAAGGACTTCCTGGACTTGCACTGATCAACACTGACCTCCACCCACCATCCCGCTGTGCACAATTTTGGGGCCAACTCAGAGGTCCCCCAGCCACAGGCAGAGCAAGCTGTGGCTCCGATTTCCAAATCGTGCAGGCATGCCTAGTGGCTGCACCAGCATGTGGCCATGGAAAGCCTGCTCTGACGCCTGTGACAGGAGAGTCCGTATCGCTCTGCCGTCCAGGTTCTTGGGACTCACGGCCCAGAGATGTCAGATGTGTGAATGGCCCCTGGGAACGCACAGCATCCGCCCGCTGCTCAGACAGCGCCCAGCCCTGCGGCAGCGGCAGCAGCGCTGCAGAACGAGCGATTCTGGCAAGGCGGAGCGGGCCGGCTGGATTGCCAAGACACAACTCGGAGAGGGGGTTATGCAGCTGTGAGCCCGGGAGGAGTGAAAATCTCCCATTGCCCTGGGCAGTACAGCCGGACTAGGGAAAAGACCCAGACGTCATTTGAGTTAAAGGGCTGGGCCAGAAGCCTTCTCCGGAAACCTCAGCAGGGAGCCCTGGGAACTCAGCCACAAAGTGCTGCTTAAACGGGGCACGGGCTCGTCCCTCCGCAGGCGTTGGCTGCACTCGGGGAGGGGGAATGAAGGTGACTTTCAGCCATCTCTGCACTTGGGGGGCAGTTCAGGGGCTTGTCCAGCCCTGGGGGTCATCAAAGCAGCTCGACGGCTTTTCCTGACTCAGGGTTTCCCAGCGTGGGGCTGGAGGGCCATGCCCCTCGGGTGTGCCCCCACGCACCCCTGCCCCAGGGGCTGCAAGCCAGGTCTGCTCTGGAACCTCTTCAGGGACTCTTTAAGCAACATGAGGGGAGAACCTCGGAGGCCCCCAGGAATCCCTCTGCATATTCCTATCCAGGCAAGCCAATCCCCTTCCTTCCCCACTCTACCCCCGCCCAGGGACCACCCAGCTCAGTGGTCTCTCTCTCTCACGGTCTTGGCTGATGGGTGGGTGCCAAGAAGCTCTTGGGAGGAGTCAAAGCCGTGTCCTTGCCAGGGAGCCATGCTCGGGGCAAGCCTGCCCAGTGCCTTGTGCTCCGGGGGCAGAGCAGGGGCTCCCCCTGCCTGGTACCCCACATGTAGATGGAGGGGGAAGCCGTGGTTCTGCCGCTGAAGTGGGAGGCCTGAATTCCTGACTCCATGTGCCGCGGCACCCTGAGCGTGCCCCGTGGAGTGGACTCCGCTGTGCACGTGGGGCCGGGACAGAGGGTGAGGGGGAAAGCGATCTGGAGCTGGCGAGCTCAAGCTGCTCCATTACAACTGCCCTCTAAGTGCTGTCCCAGCCGGAGACTCCGCAGCAGACGGTCTCCAGCCAGGCTTTCGCCATGGGGTGCCCAGTCGCCGAGGGACGGGAGGGGAGGAGCCCCCCCCTCCTGGCCCCCCACAGCCTGGCTCCCGGCCACGGGGCTCACCGTCTGGTCCGTGAGAGGCGGCAGGACAATGGTCTTCTCCATGGTGTTCATCACCAGCTTCCAGAGCTCCTTGAGCACTCGCTTCAGCACCGTCTTCTCGCAGATCTTGGCGAAGAGCGTCAGGCTGGGGAGAGACGGCGAGGGAGGGAGGGGCTCACACCTGCACCCCCGCGCTCCCAACACCCCTTCACGCCCCCAATGCGCCTCCGCCCCCGCGCTCCCGACGCCCCTTCACGCCCCATCCCCCTGCACTCCTGACGCCCCTTCACGCCCCCAATGCGCCTCCGCGCCCACGCTCCCGACACCCCTTCACGCCCCCAATGCACCTCCGACCCCCACGCTCCCAACGCCCCTCCCACCCCAATGCACCTCCGCCCCCACACTCCCTACACCCCCCACGCTCCCAACGCCCCTTCACACCCCCAATGAGCCTGTGCCCCATGCTCCTGACGCCCCTTCACACCCCCTACTTCCCCACGCTCCTGACGCCCCTTCATATCCCCATGCTCCCGACACCCGTTCACCCCCCAGATGCCTCTTCACACACCCACCCCCCACGCTCCTGACACCCCTTCACACCTCCGCAATGCCCCATGCTCCCAACCCCCCTTCGCACCCCCCACACCACCACACTCCCAATGCCTGCTATGTCTCCAGCTCTGCTGCCCCTCCCCACAGCCCGTACCATGCCCCTTGTGCTCCAGCCCTGCCTTCCCCTCCCCAGCCTGCACTCACTTGCTGTCCAGAAGGTCCATGATGGGCTGCAGGACATTGTCGGCGTCCTGGGCAACGCTGCTGCAGGCGCTGGCAGGGACGTTCCCGGTGCCCTTCACCTGGCTCAGGATGTCGCCCATCTGCTTCACGCACTCCTCAATGTGGGGCTGGAAACTAGGGATGTTCCAAGTCGGGCATCGACTCATCGTGGAGCCGCCTCAAACCGTAGCCGTTCCGCGACTATTCCTCAGGCCCCAGGGCGGGGCCAGCAGCCGGAGCACTCCTGCCCCACTCCCGGGGAGCCCCCTGTCACCCCGTGTCAGAGGCAGCAGCCCCTGTCCGCAGGGCACCCCAGCTCCCCGCAGGAGCAGCCTGGATCTGTGGGAGCCTGGGCCCACCATGGACAGAGGCTGTTCCACGGCAGCTTCCCCGCCCCCTGCCCACGCTGCTGCTCTGTGGATGCGAGGGGGGAGGCAGCGCTGCGGAGCCGGTGTATGCGGGGAGCTGGCTTTTAAGCTGATTCCCCCTCCCTCCCCTCGCTGCCTTTGTGGGAAGCAATGAAGGGGGGGCAGGCGGCTCCACGGAGCCGGCACACACTGAGAGCCGCTTAAAAGCCTGCACATATCATCTCTCGCCTGCACCCCCCCACACACACTGCTGCCTCTGAAAGAGAGATAGCAGCATGGAGGGGGGGGAGCGGCTCCGCGAGTGCCAATATGCACAGAGAGCTGGCATGAAAGCCGGCTTCCCGCATGTATCAGCTCCTGCCTGCCCCCCTCACCCGCGGCGCTGCTGCCTCTCTATCAGAGGCATCAGCGCAGGAGCGGGGGTGGGGCAGATGGCCCTGCGGGATCTAGTGCAACCTGTGGGTTGGGACCCAAATATGGGTCGCCATTACATTTCAAAGGGTCGCCAGGTGTCTCCCCAGGTGGCTCTCAAGGAGCCATTCACACATTTTTTGACTTGCCCTGGGTCACCAACTCTTCCTGCATTGTCAAAATGGGTCCCCATCTGGACAACGTTGGGCACCGCTGATCTACTGCTTGTGGGGAGCTGGCTTAAAAGCTGGCTGCATACAGGCACTGGCTCCCGACCGCCCCTCCCTGCTGCCTCTGCTACAGAGGCAGCACGCGCGTGCGCGCGTGTGTGTGTGTGCGCGCGTGCGTGTAAGCAACAGGATTAATCGATAAGCCCAGGTTTATCGGTTAATTGTGTAGTCGAGGACACGTTGACATCCCTACTAGAAACTGGCACTGCAGGGGGCAGGTGGCTTCATGAGCAGGGCAGGGAGCCCCACCCCACACCCTGCCTCCCTGCCCATGTCCTGCCCCCTGCCCCATCCCATACCTTATGCCACACCCTAAGTCACACCCTGTCCCATGCTCCGCCTCCCTGCCCCACCCTACTCCATGTCCTAAGTCACACCCTGTCCCACACCCCACCTCCCTGCCCGTGTCCCACCCCCTGCCCCACACACCACCCCACTCCCTCCCCTGTACCCCCAAAACACACTGCTCTGTCACTTCCCTCCCACCTCACTTCCACCAGTTATAGGGAATCCACTCTCCCCATGGCCACAGGCTCCAACTAGCAGATTTACCCAGCATTGCTCGAGTCCTTAACTCAGTTGTGTGGTGGTGGGTTTTTTTAATAAAAGGAAAATGTGCATGCTTTATTTAAATGAGCGTATTGTTCAAAAATACCATGTTATTTTATGAAGTTAATTTTTATTTCCCTTGAAAAAGGGACTCTTAAAATTTGTCCATTTAATTGTATAGTCAATTTTTTAAAATGGAAATTCCATCAAATGTGGTTTTTTTCATTCCTATAAACTCTTATCATTCACTGTTTTAACAAGAAAGGCTGATAGTCAATTGATTCCAATAACATTTTCTTCTAGCTTTCAAACCTTAAGCATTGATTTAGCTGTGTCAAAACAGAGCCCTGCTCCAAATTTCTCCATTTTTATCTCTTTTCTGTAAGGTTTATTGAGAAGAAAGCCCATTTATTCTGGCTCATCTTGTTCAGTCTTTTTCAACATTCGCTCAGTTGTGTCAGTTTTGAGGACTGGACATGATTTGGTGATTCTGTCTTGTTTCTGTTTGGTTTTATGAGCAACAATCCCATTCCAGGCACATCCTGTTTTCCTGGCACAACCAAATCCTGACCTTGCTTTATGTTCTGATAAGAGGAAGCTGCACACTGAATTTGGCGGTCCTGGCTCTTACCGTTTAAGAGGAGTTCTTGATCAAACAGACAAACTCTCTAAAATATCGACAGAAAGTCCTGTGGCACCTTAGGGTACGTCTAGACTACAGGCTTTTGTCGACAGAGGCTCTGTCGACAAAGAGTGTCTCGACTACATCTAGTGCTGTCGACAAAGCAAGCCACTTTGTCGACATGAGAGTGTAGACGCAAAGGACAGTGTAGATGCAATAACACCTTCTATCGATAGGACTCTGTCAACAAAAAGCGTTATTCCTCGTAGAATGAGGTTTACCGCCATCAACAAAACTGCCGAGTTCTGTCGACGTTATGTCGACAGAACTTGGCAGTAGTGTAGACGCAGGTATAGTTTTGTCGACAAAAGGCCACTTTTGTCGACAAAACCCTGTAGTCTAGACACACCCTTATAGACTAACAGATGTATTGGAGCATAAGCTCTCGTGGGCAAAGACCCACTTCATCAGATGCATGCCTTTGCCCACGAAAGCTTATGCTCCAATACATGTGTTAGTCTATAAGGTGCCACTGGACTCCTTGTCGCTTTTGCAGATCCAGACTAACACAGCTACCCCTCTGATATCTCTAAAATATATGGCAGATGTGGAGGGGATGTGCCCTTCTGGTGAGCATAACAACATTGCCTGTGTGGCACAGGTAAGGCCAAGGGGTCTGAGCTTGCAAGGGGCTCAGGCCTGGGGCAGAGGACTGAGGTGCAGGAATGTGAGAGCTCCAGGTGGGGGTGTGGGCTCTAGAGTGGGACTGGGCGAGGTGCGGGGGGGGGGGGCTCTGGGCTGGGGGTCAGGAAGGGGTATAGGCTCTGGGCTGGAGGTGCAGACTCTGGGGTGGGGCTAAGGGATTTGGGGTGCAGGAGGGAGCTCAGGGCTAGGGAGCGATTCAAGGTTGGGGCTTGGGCTTACCTGGGTGGCTCTCTGCTGGGGACATGGAGGAGGGGCCCTTTTCCCCAGCTGCAGCAGCTCCATGCTGGGGCTGGCGAGAAGAAGTGCCCCCCACTGTGCCCAGCAACTTCAGGGGTTGCAGGGAGATCTCGCCCCGCTGCAGCTCTGAGCCCCTGTAGGGCTTTGTCACGTCATTGGGTTTTATAATGAGCAGACAGGTCACTGCTGCGCCCACGGGGGGGGTGTTTGCCCCAAAGTCTATACAAAGGGGGCCATGTGAGGTGTCAAATGAAAGCTTAGGTTCTACTGATTCTAGGCATGCTCTTCATGCACTTGTGTGATGTTTGCACGTGGAGTTATGAATATAGACTCTGTGCTGGTACTGGGAATGTTCTCTGCCTGAGATTGAGCAATGGGCCTGAACTGCCTGTCATGAGGAAGGAATGTCCAGTCAATGACTATGCTAATTAGTCCAGGGACAATGGCTCTCAGGGTGGCCAATACACACCTGAGGAATGCGTCTGGAAACCTGCAAATCAGCCAGGGCCTCATGGCTGCCGGCATGTTAAACAGAGATCGGTCTCTTGACCATGTGACCAGCTCCAGCTTGGGAGACACCAGGAATAGATATAAAATGCCATGAGGCGGTCTCCATTTTGTCTTCAATCTTGCTACTGATCCCAGATGCAGCCTTGCTAGGAACAGAGAGCCAGGAAGGATTGCTGACCCATCGGCTATGTCTAGACTACATCTGATACTTTCGAAAAAGCCTCTTTCAAAAAAGAGCATCTAGACTACAACCAGGACTTTCGAAAAAGCAGGCAGTCTGTATGCTCTCTTTCGAAAAAGCACAGTTTCCATTACATAGCGCTTTTTTTCAAAAGAGCACTTTCGAAAAAAGATGTTCTTCCTCGTGAAACGAGGTTTTCCGTGGTCGAAAAAACTGCTGCGTTCTTTCGATTTACTTTAGAAAGAACACGGCAGCAGTCTAGACGCAGGGGAAGTTTTTTTGAAAAAAAGGCCACTTTTTTCGAAAAAACCTTGTAGTCTAGACACACCTGACATAGGATGTACACCAGAGACTTCTAAGCTAGCAGTTTGTAACATCTCTGCTGAGAGCCTGCATCAAGAACTTGGTGACTGGTGCATGTAATGTATTCTCCTTAACAACCTCACTCTCCGCCTTTTCTTTCTTTTGTTAATAAACCTTTAGATTTTAGAGGATTGGCCCAGCGTGCTCTTGTGGGTAAGATCTAAAGTGTAAATTGACCAGGGATCTGTGGCTGGTTCTTTGGGACCGGGAGAATCCGTTCGGGGTAGGTGAGATTGGGTTCTATAACCCCTCACCTCTGTGGAGGCCTGGGGCTGATTCTGGCACAGGGAGAGCTGGGGTGTCTGAGGGGTTTTGCTCGTGAGGCTTCCTGCTGGCTGGATTGGCAGCTGAAGCACTCGGTGTGACTGGCTTGTGACCTGTTTTGGGAAAGGTCTCCAGTCTAGGGCTGTAAGTAGCCCTGGTTTTGAGCATTTCGCCCTGAGCGGACTCCCTCAGCGGTACCCAGACCCAGCCCGGTCCGTCACAGGCTTAATGGGAAACTGCTCAGCCACACAGCTTAGGGGGACCTGCCCATCTCTTCAGGTTCCACGATGCCCCAGGTCCCCCCTTCCCTGCACACACTGGTCCCAGGGACCCACAAACCCTGCAGGCTGTGGGGACCCCCCTACCTTTGCCCCCAAACTGAATGTGACCTTTGGCCCTTATCCCCAGAATCACCACACCCGGAGCTTCCTTCCATGGTGGAGTGGGGCCCAATCCTATGCCTTGCACCCAGAGGATTCACTTCCCCCCCCTCCCCAGAAGGCCCTGCTCCCCTCCACCCAACGCACCTGGTGGCAAAAACTCGGCTGAGCTCATCCAGGACATTGTTGAGTTTCACCTGCAGCTCCTTCAGGATGTCACTGGCCTCAGCGTCCAGCTGCAGGGGGACATGCCTGGTTAGCAGCCGGCCCCTCCATGGGCAACGCTCGGCCCCAGGAGCCCGTGGGCCCCAGAATACACCCAGAGGCACTGGGGAGCAGGGCCCGAGTCTTTCCCGGGTGGGAGCCGGCATGAAGGCCAGGCAGGGCAAGAGCAATAGCCACCTATGGCTGGTGGCTTGCTGGCAGCCTGCTGGATCACTCCCAGCACCACAACACTGTGCCCCTGCCGGAGCCGGGAGGCAGGAGCCTGTGCATTGCAACGCCCGGGGCCCTGCAGCACCGCTGGGGCGACCCCATCAGCCTGGGACGTACCACTGTGCAGCCGCGCTAGAGGGCCACCGTATGAAGACTGCAGGGACCAGGGCAGGGAAGAGCGCAGGGCACCGGGTACAAACCTCCTTCCCCCCCATGGCTTCAAACATCTTCTCCAGCTGCACCCGGAGCTGCTGGATGTTGTTCATCAGGATACAGGGCTAGAGGGGACCAGAGGGAGAGGCAGTGAGTGTGGGGAGCTCACACCCCACTGGCTGCACCCCCAGGCATGGCCAGACCTGCTCCACCCCAAGCCCACTCGCCGGGGCCTGTCTACCGGGGGAGGGGGTAGGCTCCCCACATCAATTTGGCTGAAGCCCCCACATGTGTGTGAGTGTGACCGGGCAAACCCTGCACCCATGGGTGCATTCCTGAGCCGGGGGGAGGGGTCACAGCCCGCGAGGGTGGGGCTTTCCACCCCTCCCCCCATTTCAGCCGAGAGAGCGCAAGGCTCTGTTCCCCCTCTGGGGGAGCGATAGCCACAGTAGCCACCTGCCAAGGGACCTAAATGCCAGACAGACATTGCGCTGTGAGCGGCTCCCCTGAGCGCCGGGGAGCCTGGTACCCGTGGGCCCCTAGGGAGTCAGCCCCGGAGCAGGGGCAGAGGCAGATCTCCACTGCCCAGACCGGGGGCTTTGGTCCCAGCTGGGGATGGCTGGGGAGTCTCTGGCGTGAATGCAGGTGCGGCGGGAGGGGGGGAGGGGGAGCGGCCAGCGCAGGAGCGTGTCCCAGGAGGGTTTCTTGGCCCACGTGACTCGATGGGGGGAAGGAGGGGCAACGGCCCGAGCCAGCAGCTTTACCCCAGTACGAGAAATGGGCCTTCCCCTCGCCAGATCCCAGTCTGCACAATTCCAAGGTGCCTGTGAGGAAGGGAGCTTTGTGCATGGGAGAGGGAGACATGCCTGCCCATGTGCGGCTGCATGGGTGTGTGAGTGTGAGTCCGTGGGCAAGGGCCCTGTGCACCATGTGTCTGGCCCCACTCTGCCCCTCTGGGAGGGTGGGGCTGGGATCCGGCTGCAGATCCAGAGCTCCCTGTCCCCTGGTGGGGTTTGGATGGGGTGGGCTTTGATTCTGCCCACTGTAGAGACGGGCCTGCTGCCAAGTTCCGAGGCCGGTGCGGACCCAAAGCATCCCAGGGGTTCAGCTCCAGCCAGGGGGTTCAGTCTGCTCTCAGACAAGGAGCTGCGGGCAGCGGCAGACTCACGCCAGGGCCAGGTGCCCCAGGCTCATAAGCCCCCCCGAGTGGCTTGTAAAGAGCAGGGACTGGGCCTTTCCAGGCAGTCGCCCAAGAAGAGAGAGAGGAGGAAGGATGCAGACAGCCCTGGGCCCAGAGGAGATGTGGGGACTGGTGGCATGGGGACGCCACGACAGAGGGACCCTGCCAACCGGGAGGCAAGAGGGCAAGGCTGGGGGAGGGGATACGTCACCACTTTCTCCTTTTCCTTGGAGCAGTAGGAGGCGAAATCCTTGGAGATGATCTCGGCGTACTGCAGCAGCACATTGCTGATGGTCTGCGGGCAGGGCGGGATGGGGAGCACGGAGCAGGCAGGGGAGCCGGAAGGGGCAAGAGAAAGAGGAAGGCACAAGGCTGTGAAATCTGGATTCGGGCCGAAATGAGCTGCCCAAAGGTCGCTCTGGGGCTACGAAGCTGCAAGTCGACCAAAATGGCGCCTGCTCGGTGTCAGTACTGGGCAGAGGTGTGGCTGTCGGGGGGGGGGGCACTACCACCCCCCATTCCCACTCGTGGCTCTCCAGCTCTTGGGGACCCAAGACATGATGTGAGCCTGGAAAATCCCGCTCCCTGCCCTCACCCCCTAGGAGCTGGACGCCAGTGTGGCAGGAGGCATTTTCTCGAGCCGCGTTCCTCCCCAGCCTCTGTGCCTCTGGACCCTGTGGCCCTGGGGGCCCGGACGGGAGTGCACTGCACAGTTTGGTCGAGGCTGAGCTCGTGAGGCAGCACCGGGCTCAGGCGCCTCCCGCGCTGGAGTCACTGCGCGGGATGAGGAGGGGCCCGATTTACCCATCGCAAACCTGCAGTGCTTAACTAACCCAGGAGCGACATCACAGGGTCTGCCAGGGTCCAGAATCCCCTTTGTGTACAATGCAGCCCAGTCCTCCCCCTTCCCTTCTGCCCCACTGGGGCACGGCAGGGCCGGGGTACCCCTCGGGCTCCGGCCGGGTTAGCACCATCCCTAACCACGCAGCACTTCGGAGCGTGGACGACTGGATGGGAGGCAGCAGATGCTGTTCCAGCCGAGGCCTGGCCCTGCGTAACCTGGGACGATTGCCGTTCCGGGGTGAGGCTCCCAGCAGTGTAGGATGGGGTGGCTGCGGCAGAGCCATGTTGGACCCAGATGGTTCCCCGGCCCCGGGGGGCTCCCTACCTTGGCAAACCTCCGCATGTAGTGCCCGACGATCTGCGGGTCGGGGCACTCCAGTTTCTTGATGATCTCAAAGCTCTGGTTCAGCTGGGAGAAGACGTCCACCACGGAGCAGGAGAAGAGAGCGTGCTCCGAGGTTTGCTGGAACTGCAGCAGCGGGCAGAGGGGAGAGAGCGGGTTATTTTCCGGCACAGCGCTATAAGTCCCAGAGGTGGCTGCTGCGCTGCCTTTACACTCTGCCTTCATCTGAGCATGTGGGGAAGGCGGGGGAGTATGCATGGGGAAACCGAGGCACGGAGCGGCGCTGTGCCTGGCTCAAGGTCACACAGGAATGACTAGAACTCAGGGGTCCCTCTTCCCAGGTCCCTCTTCCGATCCAGGCTTCTCTTGGCCTGAATCCGGCTGCCTAGCGTGGCCTCCTCCAAGCGGCCTGGTCCCACAGTGCCGGCCGTGCCTGCTGCTGCCTGATTCAAGCCGGAGGATCAGAAGTCACCTGGAGAGAGGGTGTCCGGCAGCAAGTCTGGGGCTGCCCTGCCTGGGGGGGGGGGAGGGGAATCTGTTGGTCTCAAACCACACGTGGCCTGGATGTGGCGCCTGCCCCGGGGGACAGCCTGGGTCAGCTCTCTTCTCCCTCTCCGGCCGTCGCTGGTTTGCCAAGGTGCCTATCACATGGCATGGGGGGCTGGCTGGCTTCCCGCCCCACGGGGCAGAGGTCCGCTGGCACTGGTGGGTGACTGGCTGTTTCAGAAGCGTGTGCTCCACCCGGCCCATGGTTCGCACAGGGGGGCCGAGCGCTCCGTACAGGCCTGGGGGCTGCATGCACAACCCCGGCCTGCTGGGACTGGAGGGCCGGACGTGGGGCTTGCTCACCCCGGTGGACACCCCAGTGCACTATGCCCACAACCAGGCTCCTAGAAGGGAGCCCCAGAGGCTGGGCGAGACTGGAGCCGTCCCCTGGCTGGAGGATTCCCCCCGGGCAGGGTGAAAGTCATTTCAAACTCTTCCTAGGATGGGGGCCCGACTGTGGGTCCCGGACGGGGCGAGGCCTCGGCTGCGCAGGGCAGGCCTGGGGGCTGGACTCCCCCAGCCGGCATATCAGTGCTGCCCGGCCCACGTCGTCAGGGGCTTCAGCGGGCATTCAAAGGGCCCAGGGCTCCAGCCGCTGCTGCAGTAGAGGCCACTGGGCCCCTTTAAATTACCAGACCCCAGGGCAGCCCCCCCCAGCCAGGGCCCTGGCCCTTCCCCCTCCTGTCGGCAGCCCTTCCCATAGGATCCAGCTGCGTTGCTGCAGCAGCACTTTAACATCACTGCCCCCCCCGGCCCCACCCTGGCAGCACGCTCACGTTGGTGGTGAATGGGCTGCACTTCTAACCAGTACACCGCACCGGCCCGTCCGACCCACACCGGCCCGTCCGACCCACACCGGCCCATTGACCCACACCGGCCCCACCGACCCACACTGGCCCGTCCGACCCACACCGGCCCCACCGACCCGTCGACCCACACCGGCCCCACCGACCCACACTGGCCCGTCCGACCCACACCGGCCCCACCGACCCGTCGACCCACACCGGCCCGTCCGACCCACACCGGCCCATCGACCCACACCGGCCCCACCGACCCACACCAGCCCGTCCGACCCACACCGGCCCCACCGACCCGTCGACTCACACCAGCCCGTCCGACCCACACCAGCCCATCGACCCACACCGGCCCCACCAACCCACACCGGCCCGTCCGACCCACACCGGCCCCACACCGGCCCATCCGACCCACACCGGCCCCACCGACCCACACCGGCCCGTCCGGCCCCACTGGCCCACACCGGCCCCACACCGGCCCATCCGACCCACACCGGCCCACACCGGCCCATCCGACCCACACTGGCCCGTCCGACCCACACCGGCCCGTCCGACCCACACCGGCCCCACACTGGCCTGTCCGACCCCCACCGGCCCACACCGGCCCCACTCTGACCCGTCCGACCCACACCAGCCCCACCGGCCCACATTGACCCACACTGGCCCGTTCAACTCACACCGGCCTGTCCAACCCACACTGGCCCCACCCGCCCACACCGGCCCCACACTGGCCCGTCCAACTCACACCGGCCCGTCCGACCCACCCCGGCCCCACCGGCCCACACTCACCCACACCAGCCCACACTGGCCCGTCTGGCCCCCACTGATCTGTCCAGCCCCCACTGGCCCGTCTGGCCCACACTGGCTTACACTGGCCGTACCAGCCCACTTTCACCGCTGCCTCCCGGTCACTTGTCAGCGCTATACCCTACCCCATCCTTCTTGTCCCGCTCCAGCGCACCATGCAGGAAATCCCGGGACACCTCCTCATTTTCATCCAGCCACTGGATAACGAACGGCTCAAACCAGCTGGAAGAGACAGAGACAGGTGAGGAGGTGGCAGGCGACGGGGTGGTGTGGCCGCTCTGGACTAACGCACCCACGAGCCCCCGGGAAGGGAAGACGGGTTGGTTTGCTGCACTGTGCAGTCCCTGTGCAGCCTGCACCACACGGCACGTGGCCCGCCCGGCGAGAAGAGGGATTCCCAGCCAGTGTCTGCCCACCATTATCCAGGGCTGGATCTGGCATTTGCTTCATTGGCTTCCAACCCATCCATCCGGCTTCTCCTCTTCCACCCTTGTCATAGGCACCCACTTCCCCCCCAGCCAGGAGGTGCTTGCCTGCCCTCCACCCCGGGACTGCCCGCGCCTCCACCCTTGCCCCAGCCCCTGGCCCGCCTCTTCTCCTGAGCACATCCTCTCCCCTCCCTTCCACCTGGCGCACCATCCCCAGCAGCAGGGCACTGGCAGGGAGGGGGAGGAGCTGGCGCCGGTGGGCAAGAGATCCTGGGGGGAGTGGGGCAGAGGGGGAGCTTGGCTGCAGGTCACAGAGTCGGCATCTATGACCCTTGTTCCCAGAGAGCCCAGGTGAACGTGGGCGGGCCAGTGGGACCGCGCCTGCGAGCAGAGACCAGTGCGTCTCCGGAGCTGCTCCTGACTTACACCAGGGGAACGAGAGGGGAATCCGGCGCTTCCTCGTCTCAGAGCGGGAGGGACCCTCCTCTCAGTCTCCGGGGGTGCTGAGCACCCCAAAGAGAAGCTGCCAGGAGTCAGCGCCGGGACCCGCTCAGCCCCCGCCTGGGCCTAGGGCTGGTGGAAGGAGCTGTTACCCCTCAAGGGGGTCGGAATCGGGCTCCAGCTCCTCCCTGCGCCTGGTATTTAAAGCACACTCGGCGCCTGGCCCGGCCCCCTGAAGCGCACTGCAAAAGCACCTCAGCTCGGATGGAGGCAGCTGCTGGAGCCTGGCGCTACCCTGCCCATGGAAGCAGGCCCCGGGGCTTGGAAGACGGTTTGAACCCCTGATGCCAAACCCCATGGGCAGGAGACAGAAGAGGGGCCGGCCACGGTCAGGGCATCTTGTCTGTCCAGGCTTGTGGGGCAGGTCTGTCTCCCGGCCCCTGGAGTGCTGCGCCCAGGGGCTGAGGACACTGACCCCTTAGCAGCTGATTACAGGCCTAGCGCTAGCATCTTACTGGCCCACCGGGAAATCACTCGCACGGGGACAGCTCCCTGCCTGCCCACTTGGCCCCTCCCTGGAGCAACAACCAGCCACTGACTGAGCACCTGGCTCTGAGCCACGTGGGATCGGGTGCCACAGGGGAGCCGGTCCCCCAGGATCCTGGGCGGGGGGAGGGAGGGGGGGGGACTGGTTTCTGCCTCAGCTCCCGGGTCTATTCTGCGGCTCAGAAACCTGCCCTGGCACACAGGAGAATCAAGCCCAGGCTGGAGACACTTACTGAGACACGGCTCAGAGCTCACAACTGAGCCCCCCGGGCCCTTTGTCCCCACGGGTGGCAGGGAACCTGCCGGGTACCCGGGGCAGAGCCCGAAGGCAGAGAGCGTGGCCGGAAAGCACCCCGGGAGTGCCCGGCTGGCTCAGGACCTGCCAGCACGTCCAGCCAGCCCCAGGGGACCCCGCCCACGAAGCCAGACCTGTATTCGGGGGGGTCACTTCCCACCCCTCGCGCCCTGGGGTGATCGGTGCCAGCGAGTGCAGGCCTGGTGCCTCCAGCAGCACATGCCACCCCGCTCCAAGGGCAGCCACAGTAGGGGGGCAGGGGCAAGGCAGGTGAAGGTGGGAGGAGAACGGACGGGGTGGGGAGGAGGGAGCAGGTTTGACAGACGCACAGGGTGGGGCTGGCCTGAGTCACACGCCAACCCTGTCCCCTCCCCACACCCCGGGTGGTCTGACCCCCGCCCCAACCCTGTCCCCTCCCCACACCCCGGGTGGTCTGACCCCCGCCCCAACCCCGTCCCCTCCCCACACCCCGGGTGGTCCGACCCCCGCCCCAACCCCGTCCCCTCCCCACACCCCGGCTGGTCCGACCCCCGCCCCAACCCCGTCCCCTCCCCACACCCCGGCTGGTCCGACCCCCGCCCCAACCCCGTCCCCTCCCCACGCCCCGGGTGGTCCGACCCCCGCCCCAACCCCGTCCCCTCCCCACACCCCGGGTGGTCCGACCCCCGCCCCAACCCTGTCCCCTCCCCACACCCCGGGTGGTCTGACCCCCGCCCCAACCCCGTCCCCTCCCCACGCCCCGGGTGGTCCGACCCCCGCCCCAACCCTGTCCCCTCCCCACACCCCGGCTGGTCCGACCCCCGCCCCAACCCCGTCCCCTCCCCACACCCCGGCTGGTCCGACCCCTGCCCCAACCCCGTCCCCTCCTCACACCCCGGCTGGTCTGACCCCCGCCCCAACCCCGTCCCCTCCCCACACCCCGGGTGGTCCGACCCCCGCCCCAACCCCGTCCCCTCCCCACACCCCAGCTGGTCCGACCCCCGCCCCAACCCTGTCCCCTCCCCACACCCCGGCTGGTCCGACTCCTGCCCCAACCCTGTCCCCTCCCCACACCCCGGCTGGTCCGACCCCCGCCTCAACCCTGTCCCCTCCCCACACCCCGGGTGGTCTGACCCCCGCCCCAACCCCGTCCCCTCCCCACACCCCGGGTGGTCTGACCCCCGCCCCAACCCTGTCCCCTCCCCACACCCCGGGTGGTCCGACCCCCGCCCCAACCCCGTCCCCTCCTCACACCCCGGGTGGTCCGACCCCTGCCCCAACCCTGTCCCCTCCCCACACCCCGGCTGGTCCGACCCCCGCCCCAACCCTGTCCCCTCCCCACACCCCGGCTGGTCCGACCCCCGCCCCAACCCCGTCCCCTCCTCACACCCCGGCTGGTCTGACCCCTGCCCCAACCCCGTCCCCTCCTCACACCCCGGCTGGTCTGACCCCCGCCCCAACCCCGTCCCCTCCCCACACCCCGGGTGGTCTGACCCCCGCCCCAACCCCGTCCCCTCCCCACACCCCAGCTGGTCTGACCCCCGCCCCAACCCCGTCCCCTCCCCACACCCCAGCTGGTCCGACTCCTGCCCCAACCCTGTCCCCTCCCCACACCCCGGCTGGTCCGACCCCCGCCTCAACCCTGTCCCCTCCCCACACCCCGGGTGGTCTGACCCCCGCCCCAACCCTGTCCCCTCCTCACACCCCGGGTGGTCCGACCCCCGCCTCAACCCTGTCCCCTCCTCACACCCCGGGTGGTCCGACCCCCGCCGCAACCCTGTCCCCTCCCCACACCCCGGCTGGTCCGACCCCCGCCCCCACCCTGTCCCCTCCCCACACCCCGGCTGGTCCGACCCCCGCCCCAACCCTGTCCCCTCCCCACACCCCGGCTGGTCCGACCCCCGCCCCAACCCTGTCCCCTCCCCACACTCCAGCTGGTCCGACCCCCGCCCCAACCCTGTCCCCTCCCCACACCCCGGCTGGTCCGACCCCCGCCCCAACCCCGTCCCCTCCTCACACCCCGGCTGGTCTGACCCCTGCCCCAACCCCGTCCCCTCCTCACACCCCGGCTGGTCTGACCCCCGCCCCAACCCCGTCCCCTCCCCACACCCCGGGTGGTCTGACCCCCGCCCCAACCCCGTCCCCTCCCCACACCCCAGCTGGTCTGACCCCCGCCCCAACCCCGTCCCCTCCCCACACCCCAGCTGGTCCGACTCCTGCCCCAACCCTGTCCCCTCCCCACACCCCGGCTGGTCCGACCCCCGCCTCAACCCTGTCCCCTCCCCACACCCCGGGTGGTCTGACCCCCGCCCCAACCCTGTCCCCTCCTCACACCCCGGGTGGTCCGACCCCCGCCTCAACCCTGTCCCCTCCTCACACCCCGGGTGGTCCGACCCCCGCCTCAACCCTGTCCCCTCCCCACACCCCGGCTGGTCCGACCCCCGCCCCAACCCTGTCCCCTCCCCACACCCCGGCTGGTCCGACCCCCGCCCCAACCCTGTCCCCTCCCCACACCCCGGCTGGTCCGACCCCCGCCCCAACCCTGTCCCCTCCCCACACCCCGGCTGGTCCGACCCCCGCCCCAACCCTGTCCCCTCCCCACACCCCGGCTGGTCCGACCCCCGCCCCAACCCTGTCCCCTCCCCACACCCCGGCTGGTCCGACCCCCGCCCCAACCCTGTCCCCTCCCCACACCCCGGCTGGTCCGACCCCCGCCCCAACCCTGTCCCCTCCTCACACCCCGGGTGGTCTGACCCCCGCCCCAACCCTGTCCCCTCCCCACACCCCGGGTGGTCTGACCCCTGCCCCAACCCCGTCCCTTCCCCACAGCCCGGTACAAGGCTGGTCTGACCCCCGCCCCAACCCTGTCCCTTCCCCACACCCCAGCTGGTCTGACCCCCGCCCCAACCCTGTCCCCTCCTCACACCCCGGCTGGTCCGACCCCCACCCCAACCCTGTCCCCTCCCCACACTCCAGCTGGTCCGACCCCCGCCCCAACCCTGTCCCCTCCTCACACCCCAGCTGGTACGACCCCCGCCCCAACCCTGTCCCCTCCCCACACCCCAGCTGGTCCGACCCCTGCCCCAACCCTGTCCCCTCCTCACACCCCAGCTGGTCTGACCCCCGCCCCAACCCTGTCCCCTCCCCACACCCCGGCTGGTCCGACCCCCGCCCCAACCCTGTCCCCTCCCCACACCCTGGGTGGTCTGACCCCCGCCCCAACCCTGTCCCTTCCCCACACCCCGGGTGGTCTGACCCCCGCCCCAACCCTGTCCCCTCCCCACACCCTGGCTGGTCTGACCCCTGCCCCAACCCTGTCCCCTCCCCACACCCCAGCTGGTCCGACCCCCGCCCCAACCCTGTCCCCTCCCCACACCCCGGGTGGTCTGACCCCCGCCCCAACCCTGTCCCCTCCTCACACCCCGGGTGGTCTGACCCCCGCCCCAACCCTGTCCCCTCCCCACACCCTGGCTGGTCTGACCCCTGCCCCAACCCTGTCCCCTCCCCACACCCTGGCTGGTCCGACCCCCGCCCCAACCCTGTCCCCTCCCCACACCCTGGCTGGTCTGACCCCTGCCCCAACCCTGTCCCCTCCCCACACCCCGGGTGGTCTGACCCCTGCCCCAACCCTGTCCCTTCCCCACAGCCCGGTACAAGGCTGGTCTGACCCCCGCCCCAACCCTGTCCCCTCCTCACACCCCGGGTGGTCTGACCCCCGCCCCAACCCTGTCCCCTCCCCACACCCCGGCTGGTCTGACCCCCGCCTCAACCCTGTCCCCTCCCCACACCCCGGCTGGTCTGACCCCCGCCTCAACCCTGTCCCCTCCCCACACCCCGGCAGGTCCGACCCCCGCCCCAACCCTGTCCCCTCCCCACACCCCGGCTGGTCTGACCCCCGCCTCAACCCTGTCCCCTCCCCACACCCTGGTGGCTGGTCTGACCCCCGCCCCAACCCTGTCCCCTCCCCACACCGCAGCTGGTCCGACTCGTGCCCCAACCCCTGTCCCCTCCCCACACCCCAGTACAAGGTTGGTCTGACCCACGCCCCAACCCTGTCCCCTCCCCACACCCCAGCTGGTCCGACTCGTGCCCCAACCCCTGTCCCCTCCCCACACCCCGGTACAAGGCTGGTCTGACCCACGCCCCAACCCTGTCCCCTCCCCACACTCCAGCTGGTCCGACCCCCGCCCCAAGCCTATCCCTTCCCCACAGGCCGGTACAAGGCTGGTCCGACCCACGTGCCAACCCTGTCCCCTCCCCACACCCTGGCTGATCTGACCCGCGCACCAACCCTGTCCCCTCCCCACGCCCCGGTACAAGGCTGGTCCGACCCCTGCCCCAACCCTGTCCCCTCCCCACACCCCGGTACAAGGCTGGTCCGACCCCTGCCCCAACTCTGTCCCCTCCGCACACCCCGGTACCAGGCCAGCCCAAGCTGTATGCCCAGCTGTCTCTGCCACGTGGGGCTGGCGTCACTGCTCCCCCAAACCCTGCCTGCCTCCGGTGGGGCTGACATTGCTGCTCCTCCCCCACCCGCGTTCCTCTGCGCCCCGCAAGAGCGGGCAGTTGTCCCATTTGCAGTTCACAAGCGCCAACGGGACAAGGGCACATGTTGCCCCAGAAGCCAGGATGGCCAGGCCTTAGGAAAGGGCCCGTCCCTGCCAGGCCTGGCGTGTGCTCACCCTCACCGTGCGTCTGGCCACGCGCCCCAGTCCAGCAGCTGAGACTTGGCCGTGCCTGAGGGGCCCCGGCCTGAGCGGGTGCCTGGCTCCTTGGGATCGTCCTTTGCTTGTAACGAAAAGGGGCAGCTCCAGCCCCACACCCCCGCCCTGCCAGGCCCTCAGGCTGCCCCCGGACTCACGCGGGGTACTCGGGGACACGGCTCTTGAAGGCAGGCAGCTCCGTCACATACTCGTTGTAAAGCCACTTGACTTTGAAGTGCAGGTTCATGTAGTCGGCACTTTTACACAGGCGGTGCTTGTCGTGCTCTGTGGGGAGGGGCGAGAGGCAGGTCACAGGGGTCTCCCTTACTTCAGTCCCCCCGCCCCCTCAGGCTAAGCTCCCTGGCACACAGCCCGGGGGGGGCCGGCTCTGTACCTGGGGAAGGGAGGTCAGGCAGCCCAGCTGGGGACTCTGTGGGGCGGGCTCCCAGGCTGGGGTCCCCCCAGGGGACTAGCCTGGGCACAGCGGTTGCCCCGTGTGACTGCATGGCTGGCAGACTCCCTTTTAGCTCAGAGAGAAGGGGACTGGCAGCTGCTTGGCCCACAGCAGGGGACCGGACAGCCAGGGAGCTGGGGGCCACCGTGGCGTTGGTGGTCCCGCGTCACCGCCAGCAGGAAGCAAAGGCTGCAGCCCGGGAGACACTCACCTTCCATTGCATATTTCATGTCCTGAGCAAAGAGGTTCCACATCACCTCGGCGCTGATCTTCCCCACATTCAGCTCCTGGGGGAACCTGGCCAGGCGGGGGAGGGATGAACACAGTCGCTACAGAACAGAGCCCAAGCCCAGTGCTTCCGGCAGAGAGAGGCGGCCTCCCCGGGGCCAGTGCAGCACAGCACAGCCCCGGGGAGAGCGGCTACCCATGGGCCACACAGGCCTTTCCCAGGACACTCCAAGACTCCAATTCAGCACCGAACAGGCAGGGACAGCAGGAGACGAGGGATGTTAAGGACTAGTCGACTAGCCGATAAGCATTTGCTAGTTGACTAGTCAATCCCCCCCTCCCCTTGCTGCCTCTATGAGATAGAGGCAGCCTCCGCGCATTTCAAAGGGGCAGCCGTGGAGCCTGGGGTCAGCTGGGGACTCCCCAGCTGATCCTGGGCTCTGTGCGGCATTTCCCCAGAACCCGGGGTCACTCTGAGTCCCCCGCTGACCCTGGGCTCCATGGCTTTGAAACGCACAAGAGCCCCTACTGGGGACTCTTGTACATTTCAAACAGGCGCCAGTGGGGGCTCTTGTACATTTCAAAGGAGGAATGTGGAAGTGCCTATCGACTAGTCGATGGAAATTCCATCAACTACTTGACTAGTCAATTAACCACATTTGAACAGGAGACGGGAATCTCCATGCAGGGACAAGCTCAGAGCTGGCCAAGAGGTGCAAGGAGGGAAGGCCCCTACGGAGGTCTCTCCCCAGGCTAGGCCAGAGTCCTGAGAGTTCACATGTTGATACTCCCAGCGCAGTGTCTGCCAACCAGCTCCGTTCTCGGTTTCACTGCCACTGCCTGGAGGAGGCAGTCCGGGGAGTCCCAGGCCGGTACTCACTGGTTCAGGCAGGGCGTGTAGGAGTTCTTATCTTCTTCGATGATGGAAACAATCAACGTGATGAGTTTGGACCAGAAATCCAGGTTCTTGATGCTGGGGCCCTGCTCCTCGGGCGGCACCTCACCTTTCTTTGCCTGGGAAAAGCCCAAAGACAAGGGAAAACATCTCGGGTCAATCGCGAGTGGCCATGCTGGCCGGCCAGGCGTGACCTCAGCTGGGATTCCAGACCCTGAGACTTAACAGGTCCCAGCCATGGCTAGCTCCTTTCCAGCCCACCCCTGGGGCCCAGGGCACGGCTGCTCCCAACACAGAGCCAGGCCCTGGTCCAGGCTAGGGTCAGGTTCCAGTGCCCCCTCCAGGCCCACATGGGAGACTCGGGCCCTGTTCTCTAGTGATTGGTTTTTCACAGAACTGAGCCTTCCCCAGGCAAGGAGATCCCAGCTGGCCAACATGCCCCCCAGCTCCTGCCCTGAGCCTTGCCTGAGCCTTACACGGGGGGCAGCACAGCTCCCCGGCATGGGGACCCAGAGTGGCACAAACAGGCAGATGGGGGAAGTGGCTCCTATGCTTCCAAGGTTATGTAGATGGGCCAGAAACAGCGACAGGGAGGGCGGAGTCACTGCAGGGCTACTGGGTGTGAGAGCGAGCGAGCGAGCCCAAGGGCTGCCAGAGGAGGAGGCCTGGGAAAAGGAGAGGGGAGAAGAGACCAGCTGGCTGAACAGATGG
This sequence comes from Pelochelys cantorii, assembly GCA_032595735.1. NCBI lineage: Eukaryota > Metazoa > Chordata > Testudines > Trionychidae > Pelochelys > Pelochelys cantorii. Next base: position 4,168,769 of record CM064354.1, read on the forward strand.
GCTAGGGTTGCCAGGTGTCCAGTTTTCGCCTGGACTGTCTGTTATTCGGGTCCCCCATCCAGTAAAAAAAACAGAAAATACCAGACATGTGAAATGCCCGGCATTTCCTTTTCCCTCCGATGGAAGCCTGGTGGGGACAGTTTTCCCTTGCTGCATCTGGTGGGGGCAGGTCTCCCTCCCCCCAGGCCAGCCAGGAGCGCAGGGCCATTTAAAGGTGCAGTGCCTTTTTTTTTTTTTTTTGCTTTGCTTAACAACTTTGGTCTCCCCCCCTTTTTTTTTTCCTCAACAGAATTTTTTCCCAGTGTTTTTTTCTTTTTGGGGGGGGGGGTGTTTGGTATTTTTTGTTAAACCATCTGGCAACCCTAAGAAGGACCCCACGCTGAACAGCATCGCTCGGGTCCAGTCCTGCCAGGCTGGGAGGGGCCACGCCGCATGCCGACCGGGAGAAGGCTGCCAGCTCCTCTAGGCCCCGGGCCCAGCCAGCAGAGCCTGCCCAGTGCAGGGACTCGGGCTGGGAAGGGCTGGTTGCGGGATGGGGCAGCTCACAGGAAACCTGAGATATCGGCTCCCCGGGTGCTGGGAGGGAAGCAGGCCTGCCCCGGCGGAGGCCGACTCAAACCTCAGAGAGGGAGGGGGAGCGTTGGAGGGGGGAGCCCCATGGCACGGCTGTGCCGCCCACTCACAGGGTCGCTCTGGTACTCGCGGCTGTACAGCTCGTGGCAGTTGTTGAAGATGTACTCGTAGGTGGAGTTGAGGCAGGCCTTCACGCAGTCCTTCACCACCTGGCTGGCCCGGGGCGGGCTCTGCAGCTCCTGCACCTGGGGGGAGGGAGACGCAGTTGCGCTCGCAATGGCCTGTCCCCACACGGACTCTGCTGGGAGCCCAGGCAGGGCTGGTGCCAGGGAGGGACTTCACACAGCCATGCCCTCGGCTAGCTGCCAAGGGAGGCATCGCAGGCCCCCCTGTTCCACACGGAGCCTCGCTTAGCGCCTGTGCACGACGCCCGGGGGTGCGAGGTCCCACCCCTCACGAGCTGGTCAGGCAGCCCCACAGCACTGATGTGCTGCGACCCACAGGGTCTCCGGATGCCATTAGAGGGGCAATTAATTACACTAATCAGCATGCAGGTCTAGCGCAGCTCCCAGAGGGGTCCCAGGCCACCGTGGGAGGGAGCCATCCCGCCGCGGGCCCTGGGCGTTACCTTCATTCGGAAGAAGGTGATGCTAGTTAACAGATCCACTGTGGATTTGAGATCCTGCAGCCTCTCCGGGCTGCTGGCAGGGAAGTTGTTCTGTCAAGGAAGAGAGAAGGGCCACATGATGATGAGGAGAGCGAGCAGGGGCTCCCGGCTGGGGTTTCAGAGCTAATGGCTGAGCTGATCACAGCCGCCTGAGTTTTAACGCCAATCCTGCTCCCACTGCAAGCAGTAGGAACACTCCCGTTCACACCCCCAGCTCTCCAAGCTGGGGAAACCGAGGCACAGAATGGGGACATGACCATAGCAGAAGCTGGGCCTAGAATCCAGTGTCCTGACTCCCCCTCCAGCACTCGTTCACTGAACCAGCCTGGTGGCAGGAGACTGCTTGCACAGGCACCAGGGTGCCGGTGATCAGCTGCCGGCATTCCCTGCACCCCACCCCATGTGGGGCTCCTTCCCTTACCCGGTACATGGACAGGTCAATCCGGAGAGAGTTATGCAGCTGGTCCAGCAGCTTCACGAAGCGTTCTTTCTGCAAAGACACCCCCGGTGCTGGCTAAGTGGGAGCAAGGCGCCCAAAGCCTAGTTCCCCCTCCCCGGCTCAGCCCGTTTCCAGCCCCCTCTGTCCCTGTACAGCCCTCCCCCCCCGCCCCGGGGGAGGGGCACGGTGGCCAGGGAGGCTTTCAGCAGGGTGCGGGGACTGTGTGTATCGCTGCCAGCTAGCAGCTCCCCATTACGCTCAGCAGGAAGGTTCGGAAAGAAATGCAAACTCAGGAGCAAACGGCAGCACAGCCAGCGACTGAGTCCCAGCTGACTCCTCAGCAGACCCTGTCTGAGGACACTGGGATGGGAGCTAGCGAGAACCTCAGGGTCTGCCAGAGCCCAGCAGCCCCCTAGAGAATCCCCTTAGAGCCACCTGGCTCTCCTACCAGCTCTGCCAGCCAGTACTTAACGTCCACAGGACTGTAAAATGGGCGCCGCATTGCAGGAAAGATTTGGACGAATCAGAGAAGGTCCAGAGAAGAGCAACAAAAGTGATGGAAGGTCTAGAGAACATGGCCTAGGAAGGAAGCCTGAGAGAACTGGGCTTGTTTAGTCTGGAGAAGAGAAGACTGAGAGGGGACATGATCGCAGCTTTCAAGTACCTAAAAAGGATGTTACAAGGAAGAGGAAAGTAAATTATTTTCATTAGCCTCTGAGGACAGGACAAGAAGCAATGGGTTCCAATTGCAGCAAGGGAGGTTCAGGTTAGACATTTGGAAAAACTTCCTACCGGTCAGGGTGGTTAAACACTGGAATAAATTGCCTAGGGGGGTTGTAGAATCTCCATCCCTGGAGATACTTAAGAGCAGGTTAGACAGACACCTGTCACGGACAGTCTAGATGGTGCTTGGTCCTGCTGTGAGGGCAGGGGACTGGACTAGAAAACCTCTCAAGGTCCCTCCAGTCCCATGATTCTACGATGTCACCTTAAATGGCCCCAAGTCTGTACTTAGTGAGGCTCATGGGAACTTTTCCGCAATAAACACGAGTGTCTGGAATCCAGCTGCCCGAGATCCCACTGAGTTCCCGGGAGTCACTCTGCACCGCAGGCAGGGAGAGCCCCGAGCCGGGACATGCAGGGAAAGGCTTGGGGCTTGGGCCCCATCAGCACTCACTACATAATGAAGAGCAATAACTAATCATTGTCAGGATGTAAACGGAAAGGATCTGCCAAGCTGGCGGGACACTGGCCATGCTGTGACTGCGCTGTCCCGCCCTCACTGCTGTTTGCAGGGGCTCACTGGGAGGAAGGGATTTGCTGGCAGGGACTTGTATGGAGTTATTCTAGAGTTACACTAGGGGAACAGGGATCAAGAATCGGACCATCATTTTTAACTTAACTAAGGCTCCGTCTAGACTGCAGGCTTCTTTCAGAAAAAGCTTTTTTTGGAAGAGATCTTCTGAAAAAAGTTCTTCTGAAAGAAAGCGCCCACACTGCAATAGTGCATCGAAAAAGCGATCTGCTTTTTCGAAAGGCAGCATCCAGACTGAATGGACGCTCTCTCGCATGTAAGCTGCGATTGCTATGGACGGAATGGCCATGAGGGCACCTGCGCTTTTTCCTCTTTCCTCTTCTTCCGAAAGAACTCCCTCTTCCCCATCCACACATGCCTTTTTGCGAAAGAGCAAAAAGGCTTCTTCCTCGTAGAATGAGGATTACCAACGTCGGAAACCCCCCTCTGTTCTTTCGATTTGCTTGCAGAAGAACGCGATTGCAGTGTGGACATTCCTCAAGTTTTGTCGGAAAAACAACTGTTTTTCCGATAAAACTCTGTAGTGTAGACATACCCTTACTGACTGACTGACTAACCTTGAAGATGTTAATCTATCACCTTTAGAAACTTTCCTGGGTTTGGCTTCCAGCCTCATGTCCGTATCTTGCCAACACTTAGGCATGTACTTTCCTGCACACACGAGAGTACAGCCCTGAACTCCATGGGGCTGGTTAACATGGTCAGTCAAACATATGCCACAGTCTCCGCACATGCCAGGGCCTCACTGCAAATCCAAAGTTTGTCCAAACTGGATGGGCAGGGCGGAGTTTGGGGTTCTACAGAAGCCACAGAACCAGAGCAGTTTGCTCTGAATTCAGCTTTCCCTGAGAGCTACTGGGGCCGTGCAAAATACACACAGGACTTGGATGCAAATGTTCAGGGTTTCTCTTTGGGTAGCTGCGTGCCTGCAAAGATCTGCTTTCCGCTGATGGGTGGGGTTTTTGGCATCAAAACGGTGATTTTGTGATACGATTTCACTGCGATTTCTCCCAGTTGTCACATATTTCACTCAAAGCTTCCGATGCTTTTTTAAAAGCAAATTTTTACCCTTTTAGATGAAATAATCTCAAATTGTCCAAGAACAATTGGCCATTTCTCAAGGTGGCACCCAAAGGGAGCATTTGCCCTTTGGTGGTGCTGGTTTTGCACGGCTCCAACTACCACGCCCCCCACCCACCAAGCTCAAGAAGAGAGAAGTAGGAAGGAGAGTTCTACGCACCATAGGACTTACCCCGAAATTGGAAGCAGCAAAGCGGTCTGAGGCAGACACGTTGGTGGAGGCAGTGGTGTGGGCGTAGTACGCGTTGATGTTGGCTAGGAGGGTGCTCATCACTGCTGGCACGCCGGGACACATGTACTTGGAGGACAGGCAGGCAAAGTGACTGAAAGAGAAGAGATGACAGGCTGGAAGGCCCGCCGAGCCTGGGGGCGCAGGTGAGGGCGGGGTGCCAGAGCGAAGGGGCCTGCCGCAGGAGGGGGAGCAGGGAATGCCGGGTGTGGGGGGCGAGATAGGCCGTGGTCAGAGGGAGTGGATGTGCCGAGTGGAGGGTGTGCGCTGTACAGTGTGGGGGTGAGGTGTCAGGAGATGGAGCGAGCTGTGTCAGAAGGGAACAATCAGAGAATCATAGGGTATGTCTACACTACAGCGTTATTTCAAAATAGCTTATTTCGAAACAACACGTCTACACACAAAATGCATTTCGAAATAGCGCGTCCACACTGAGTGGACTCTGAATTGCATTTAAGGCTGGCCGGAACCAGTTCCGGCAGGGCACCAGGTCAGGACTTACTGTGTGGGGCTGCTGCCTGAGGCTATCTGAGGTCTGTGCTTAAAGGCCCCCCGCCCCGGACAGCCAGTTCTCAGGTTTCCCTGCTTGCTTATCTACCTCAAGGAGGGACAGCAAAGCATTTTTGTCTCCGCATGCTCTGGTTGCCCTCACTCGGGACATCACAGCACTCTGCAACATGGAGCCAGAGCTGTCCCTGGGCGCTCTGGTGCTTCTCCTGGATGCGTTCCTGCGAGCCTGGCTGCACTGTCTGCAGGCTGCCATCCGGGAGGTCCATCGGGGGGCTGTCAGTATCCAGGGGGCCCTGCGGGAGAGCTTCCACCCTGAGGAGCACTAAGAGCCTCCCTGGTCTGCCCCACAGGGGGCTTGTGCCTCATTCCTCCCCCATGTCCTTCCACTTACCCCTCCCTAACCCCCCTTCCTGATGTCAAATAAAATACACGTATTTTCATGAGCACAAACTCTCTTTATTTAACAAAACTGGGGGGGAGGGAATGAAACTCTGGTGAGACTGGGGAAAGGAGGCGGGAGAGGGGAGAAGAGAGGGTGGGAGAGGGGAGGAGGAAACCTGGGAGGAGGGAGCTGGAAGGGGGAAGCAAGGGGAAGAAGGGGGAGGGGAAGATCAGGGCTCAGAGTTGGGGTTCTCGCTGGACCAACTTGATTTTCATGCAAACCTGCTTCTGGGTTCGCATGTGGCCTTTGGTGGCCAGGCTGGCAGCTATCCTGCCATAGACGGCCGCATTCCTCTGTCTAGTGAGGAGATCATGGACGTTGGGGGCATCCCCCCAAACCTGAATAAGGTCCATGATCTCCACCCTGGATCAGGAAGGCGCCCACCTTCTCCGGGCCCTGGCAGGCTCCTGGGAGCTGGCAGATTGCTCCTGGGGAGCGGTGGAGGGCTGGCTGCCAGTGACTTGCTGGCTCATGTTTTGGGGCCACTGGGACAGGGGCAGTGACTGCTGGCTCTGGGCTAGCAGGCTTGGAGCTGGCACAGGCACTGTGGCCAGAGTCTACCCCTTAAAGGGCTCTGGGGAGGGGGGAGGGAGAGGAGTGTTCTTGGTTGAGGCTGGAGTGGCTACCAGGGCACCCTGGGAAGGCTGGAGGCCCCCTATTTCGAAATAAGTGTCTACACAGCACTTATTTGGAAATAGCTATTTCGAATTTGGCATTATTCCTCGTAGAATGAGGTTTACCAAACTCGAAATAAGCGCTCCGCTATTTCGAATTTATTTCGAAATAGCGGTTTGGCTGTGTAGACGCTCGGAAAGTTATTTTGAAATAACTTTGCTGTGTAGACATACCCATAGATCCTAGGGCTGGAAGAGACCTCAGGAGGCATCGAGTCCAGCCCCTGCCCAAGGCAGGACCAACCCCAACTCAATCAGCCCAGCCAGGGTCAAACCTGGACTTTGAAACCTCTAGGGATGGAGATTCCACCCCCTCCCTATGCACCCCATCCCAGGGCTTCCCCACCCTCCCAGGGAAATAGTTTTTCCTAATATCCAACCTGGACCTCCCCCACTGCAACTTGAGACCATTGCTCTTTATTCTGTCATCTGCCACCACTGAGAACCATAGGCGTGCGCACGGGGCGTGCCGGGAGTGCCCAGGCACACCCTAATGTCTGGGGCCAGCCAGCAGCTGCTGAAGGAAGAGGGGAATTTGTGACGGAGCGCCACAGCCCTTCACTTTAAATTCCCCGCAGCCATCTACTGGGCACTGTGGGGTAGAGAAAGTGCATGTGCGGTGTCCTCAAACGCCGCGCAACAGGTGAGAGGGGAAACGCTGGGAACTTTAAAACCTAGCGGCCCAGCTCCAAAAGCAGCTGGGGCCCGACTACAGACGGCGGTCCGAGCTATTTTTGCAGCCCGGGCCCCGCCCTACAGCACCGCGCGGTGCCCTGGGGGCGCCCCCTCCCGGCCTGGCAGCACTGCGTGGTGCCCGGCCTGGCAGCACCACGCGGTGCCCTGGGGGTGCCCCCGCGCGTTCCGGCAGCACCCGGCCCTCCAGCACCGCGCAGCGCCCTGAAGGCATCCCTGCCCGGCCCTGCAGCACCGCGTGGCGCCCGGGGTGTGCCCCTCCCCGGCCCTGCAGCTTGGGCTGGATCTGACTCCAGCCCTGCAAGCTGTAAGGCAGAAGCTGAAGGTAAGGAAGGGGGGGGGGAATAAGAGGAAGGGGTGGGAGAGGAAGGAGCTTTTGCGGTGTGGGAGGGGGGAGGAGGAAGAAAGGGGAAGGCGCCAAAGGGACAGGGAAGAGGAGACACAAATGCTAGGGGGGAAGTGGAGACAATGAGGAAAAGGGCAGGAGGGGAGGTGTCAGTGGGAGGAGGGACAGGGTGATGCTGGAAGAGGAGAGGGTAAGGGCATTGGGGATTGGAGGGGGAGGTGCTGGGAGAAGGCTTGACAGAAGGGGTAGGCATGAGAAAGGTGGGGATGGAGCAAGGCATGTGTGAGGGCACAGGGGCATGAGGGCAGAGGGTGGTGAGGGGATGAGCATCAGGGAAAAAAGGGCAAAGGGGGCAGGGGCAGTGAGAGAAGGGGGAGGCACCAGGAGGGTGCAGGAGTAAGGGAAGGTGCAGGTGCCAGGGGATTCTGGGGTGAAGCAGAAGGGCAGACACCTGCAGGGGAGGGACCAGCACCAGAGGAGAGAGGCAGGGCAGGTGTGTAGAGGGAGGTGTTAGAAGAGGGGATGAGGAGGGGTAGCTCACATGATCAGAGTGGGGCTACTGGAGGAGTGGGCACAGGGGGGAGAGAAGGGCTGGTGGAGGGGGGGGGCAGGTCTCAGGAAGGCTGAGGGCAGTGAGAAGGGCAGGAGTCAGGACAGCAGAGGAGGGTGAAGGGTTGGGGGGCAGCAGGCACCAGGGGAGTTGATGGAGCAAGGGGAGGAGACATGGCAGCAGAGTGGAAAGGTAGATATTTATTAATAACTTGGGTGCCACAGTGGCACATCCAAACAAGCCCCATGAACTCAGTACAGGTGCACAACACAAAATTCATTCTGCTCATGGGAGGAAACTCTTAGAGGGAACACTTCCCCCCCCCCCAGCCTCTCCACCCCCGCATTAATGTCACACACACTGGGTTAATGCAATTGCAGGATAGTTGCATGGGGGGGGGTGGTTGGTGGGGGCCAAACTAATCCCTATTGGTAGGAGGATGGTGGGAAAAGTCCTTGGGGGGGAGTCACATAACACTTTTTACTTTTGGTCATGTGCCCATCTTGCCCGGAGAGGGTTACCTCCAGAAGCATGGCTAATGGGGGCCAGGGGCGTGGTTAACAGGGGTCAGGGTGTGGCTAATGGGGGGTCAAAGTACATTTTAAAAAAATTCTTTGAGTGCACACCCTAATGAAATGTGCTGTGCACGCCTATGCTGAGAACAGCCTCTCTCCAGCCTCTTTGGAACCCCCCCTAGGTAGTTGAAGGCTGCTCTCAAATCCCCCCTCACTCTTCTCTTCTGCAGACTAAACAAGCCCAAATCCCTCAGCCTCTCCTCATAGGTCATGTGCTCCAGCCCCCAAATCATTTTGGTTGCCCTCTGCTGGACCCTCTCCAATGCGCCCACGTCCCTTCTGTAGTGGGAGGCCCAGAACTGGATGCAATACTCCAGCTGTGGCCTCCCCAGTGCCGCGTAAAGGGGAATAATCACCTGTCTAGATAACGCATAGGGTGTGTTCCTCTGTTTATGTTTGCATGGAGTGTGGCTTGTACAATGGGTGTGTGTAGGGAGTGGTTTGGAGAGTGTGTGGTTGTGAAGGGTGTATGAAGGGTGTATATGGTGTGTGTGTAAGGGTGTGTGCACATATGGGCAGAATGTGCAAGGTATGTGTATGCATGCAGGATGTGTGTGTGCTGTGTATGCCAGGTGTGCATGTGCAGTGTGCGCAGGCTGTGTGTAAAGTGTGCATTGGGTATAAGCATATGCAGTCCGTAGGGTGTGGGCATGTGCAGTGTGCTCAGGATGTGTGTGTGCAGGGGGTGCATGGGGTGTGTAGAACATTGTATGTGGTATGTGGAGGGTGTGCATGTGGCAGTGTGTGTGCTGTGTACAGGCTGTGTGCGGGAAAGCTGTGCAGGCTGTGCATGGCACTGTGTGTGTGTGTGTGGTGTGTGCAGGCTGTGTGCATGACTGTGTGCGGTGTGTGCATGGTATGTGTGTGGCAGTGTGTGTAGTGTGTGCAGGGTGTGTGCGTAGCATTGTATGTGGAGGGTGTGTGTGTGGCAGTGTGTCTGCTGTGTACAGGCTGTGTGTGTGCAAGCTGGGCAGGCTGTGCGTGGCAGTGTGTGTGTGTGTGGTGTATGCAGGCTGTGTGTGTGGCAGTGTGTGCAGTGTGTGCGTGGTGTGTACAGTCCATGTGAGTAGCAGTATGTGGCAGGCCGTGTGTGTGGCAGTGTCTGCAGTGTGTGTGTGTGTGTGTCTGGTACACCAGTCTGTGTGTGTGGCAATGTGTGCAGTGTGTGTGTGTGGTGTGTGCAGGCTGTGTGCATGGCAGTGTGTGCAGGCTATGTGTGTGGCAATGCATGCAGTGTGTGTGGTGTGTGCAGGCCATGCGCATGGCAGTGTGTGTAGGGTGTGTGTGCATGGTGCATGCAGACCGTGTGCATGGCAGTGTGTGCAGGGTGTGTGTGTGTGTGGTGTGTGCAGGCTGTGCACACGGCAGTGTGTGTGTGTGTGTGGTGCGTGCAGGCCGTGCACATGACAGTGTGTGCAGGGTGTGTGTGTGTGGTGTGTGCAGGCTGTGCGCGTGGCAGTGTGTGCAGGGTGTGTGTGCGTGGTGTGTGCAGGCCGTGTGCGTGGCAGTGTGTGCAGGGTGTGTGTGCGTGGTGTGTGCAGGCCGTGTGCGTGGCAGTGTGTGCTGGGTGTGTGTGTGTGGTGTGTGCAGGCCGTGCGCGTGGCAGTGTGTGCAGGGTGTGTGTGCATGGTGCATGCAGACCGTGTGCATGGCAGTGTGTGCAGGGTGTGTGTGTGTGTGGTGTGTGCAGGCTGTGCACACGGCAGTGTGTGTGTGTGTGTGGTGCGTGCAGGCCGTGCACATGACAGTGTGTGCAGGGTGTGTGTGTGTGGTGTGTGCAGGCTGTGCGCGTGGCAGTGTGTGCAGGGTGTGTGTGCGTGGTGTGTGCAGGCCGTGTGCGTGGCAGTGTGTGCAGGGTGTGTGTGCGTGGTGTGTGCAGGCCGTGTGCGTGGCAGTGTGTGCTGGGTGTGTGTGTGTGGTGTGTGCAGGCCGTGCATGTGGCAGTGTGTGCAGGGTGTGTGTGTGTGGTGTGTGCAGGCCGTGCGCGTGGCAGTGTGTGCAGGGGGTGTGTGTGTGGTGTGTGCAGGCCGTGCGCGTGGCAGTGTGTGCAGGGGGTGTGTGTGTGGTGTGTGCAGGCCGTGCGCGTGGCAGTGTGTGGAGGGTGTGTGTGTGTGGTGTGTGCAGGGTGTGCGCGTGGCAGTGTGTGCAGGGTGTGTGTGTGTGGTGTGTGCAGGCCGTGCGCGTGGCAGTGTGTGCGGGGGTGTGTGTGTGGTGTGTGCAGGCCGTGCGCGTGGCAGTGTGTGCGGGGGTGTGTGTGTGGTGTGTGCAGGCCGTGCATGTGGCAGTGTGTGCAGGGTGTGTGTGTGGTATGTGCAGGCTGGGCGCGTGGCAGTGTGTGCAGGGTGTGTGTGCGTGGTGTGTGCAGGCCGTGTGCGTGGCAGTGTGTGCTGGGTGTGTGTGTGTGGTGTGTGCAGGCCGTGCATGTGGCAGTGTGTGCAGGGTGTGTGTGTGGTATGTGCAGGCTGGGCGCGTGGCAGTGTGTGCAGGGTGTGTGTGTGTGGTGTGTGCAGGCCGTGCGCGTGGCAGTGTGTGCAGGGGGTGTGTGTGTGGTGTGTGCAGGCCGTGCGCGTGGCAGTGTGTGTAGGGTGTGTGTGCGTGGTGCATGCAGACCGTGGGCATGGCAGTGTGTGCAGGCTGTGTGCATGGCAGTGTGTGCAGGCTATGTGTGTGACAATGCATGCAGTGTGTGTGGTGTGTGCAGGCTGTGCGCGTGGCAGTGTGTGCAGGGTGTGTGTGTGTGGTGTGTGCAGGCCGTGCGCGTGGCAGTGTGTGCAGGGGGTGTGTGTGTGGTGTGTGCAGGCCGTGCGCGTGGCAGTGTGTGCAGGGGGTGTGTGTGTGGTGTGTGCAGGCCGTGCGCATGGCAGTGTGTGCAGGGTGTGTGTGTGTGGTGTGTGCAGGCTGTGCGCGTGGCAGTGTGTGCAGGGTGTGTGTGCGTGGTGTGTGCAGGCCGTGTGCGTGGCAGTGTGTGCAGGGCGTGTGTGTGTGGTGTGTGCAGGCCGTGCGCGTGGCAGTGTGTGCAGGGTGTGTGTGTGTGGTGTGTGCAGGCCGTGTGCGTGGCAGTGCACATGTTCAGGAGCAGACTGAGCCCTGCCCCTGTGTGTTGGAACCAGACCCAGCCCTGCCCGTGGGTGGCGGCCCGAAGGGGGGCCGCTGCTGGCTCCGTGGCCCGGCGGAGCAGCTGGCCTGTGCTCCCTGCCACTGCTGCAGGCCCCGGGGACTGCAAGAGCCCCAGCGGATTAGCCACTGGCCAATGGGGCCCATGCCTGGGGCCCAGTCACTTGGGGGACCGCTGTGTTCAAACCTGATCTACCTGCCGCTCCATCTGGGGAGCAGGGTCTGGGACGCGGGGCTTGCCCTGCCTGACCTTTTGCCCAGCACTCCTGCCCCCATGCCCCAGCACCATTTCCCCAGCAGGACAATGGGTGGGGAAGGAACATGGGGGCATAAGGAGTGGGGCCCCCATTTGCCCCGGGCCAGGAGCCCCACAAAGCCACAGGGCCCGGCTCAGCTGGTGTCAACCAGCGTCACCCATTGACTCCAAGGGAGCTGCCCTGGGTGAGCCCAGCTGAGGGTCTGGCCCCGTATCGTTACCCCTTACCCAGTGCTCATTTAACCCCTTCAAACAAAGAGGGAGCGGACGGGAGAGACGCACGTCATGGCCTGGTAGATGGACTCCACCCCGTATCGCATGGCGAACTCGTCCACGATCTCCTGGGCTGTCTCGTCGAAGTACACCTTCCAGGCATCGTCCCCCTTGGCCTCGGGGATCTTCACCACCCCGTTGTTCTGTAGGTCCGTCACGAAGTGGAAGAGGTTCTAAGGCATGGGACAGAGGAGAGCCCTCAGGACCACCGCTAGCAAGGGCTTGCCTGGAGAGTCAGAGCCGAGTGGGTCTGGGGAGGGGCTGTTACACTGCTGTGCGTATCAGGGACCTGGCACTGCGGAGCTGCTACTGCCGATAGAGACCTGAGTTCTGGGGCGCCCCGGATAAGCCCCTGCACCAGGGCAAAGGGCGGCAAAACACTGCCCTTCTGACGGGATATAAACAGAGACCCTAAGACAGGGGTGGGCAATACTTTTTGCAGGGGGGTCACTTCAGGAATTTTGGCAGTGGTTGTGGGCCAGCCCCCCCGGAAGGGACAAGGCCTCAGGTGGAAGGGGCGGGGCCTTGGGCAGAAAGGGGATGTTCCCTCTAGGTGCGGCCTGCCCCTGGCGGGGGGAGACTTCGCACGCTCCCCATCCCAGGCCAATTGGGCTCTGGGGGCGGGGGAATGCATGAAGCCATTCGCAGTTTAAAATGGCTGCCGGCTCCCTCTTGGCACCGCATGCCCCTGGCAGGAGGAGGGAGCCGCCAGCTGCTTTGAATAGCAATGGCTTTGCGCACTCCCCCGGCCCCAGGGCTCAGCTGGCCTGGGGTGAAGGAGTGGCAGAGCAGGCCGCAGGCCGGATCAAATGGGTTGGCGGGCGGGTCCGGCCCACGGGCCGTATCTTGCCCACCCCTGCCCTAGGAAGACAGATTGACAAGCCCTAGCGTCCAAGCTCCCTACATGCCCCCTCCAAGTGCCGGCTGAGGCACGCTGGCATGCGGCAGTGTGTGGCAGAAACAGTGCCTGTGCTGTGCCCGCTCCAGTGAGGACGGGAACCCTTCACTCTGCCGGGCTCTTGACCAGGCCGTTAAAATTCCCTTGAAACGTCCAGTCATTTGAAAACCAAGGTTCTGACTATAAAAGGAAGCAGGGTGGGCCGGGGGTACGGCGCGGGGCCCGGAGGCATGGCTCACCTCGTGCAGGCAGGTGTATTGCACGTGGTACGGCGCCACCTTCTCCTCTCCCTTTATCTCCACGCTGATGTGCAGCCGGATGGCTCCGGACACGGCCGACTTGTCCGTCCGCTTGTCTGTGGGCAGAAGGGCAGGAAGCAGACGAAGCGTTAGCTCGCTGATGGCCTGTGGCAAGAGCACGAGGCAGCAGGAGAAGTCGGCTGGTGGGTACAGCCAGGGCCTGGCACCTAGGCAGGCTGGGGTCAGCTCCCAGCTGTGCCCTGGGACCCTGGGACCCTTGGGAAAGTCACTGGGCCTCAGCTCGTTTGTGAAAGGGGCGAATGTGCCTGGGTCTGGCCGCGGTAGCTCTGCGGGGTGAGGAGTCTCCTGCGATGTGTATGTGCAACACCCTGCACAAGGGGGCTGCAGGGCAGTTCCCACACTGGCAGCAATGAATGCTGGAGCCCTGGGTGGGGAGCACAGGGCCCACCTTGTGGGAGGTGACTGGAAGAGCCTGCCTTAAATGGCCTGGCAGAACAGAGCCTGGGATGCCAGCGAGGGAGAGGAGCTAAGGGCCAGTGCTGGTACATGGAGCGAGGAGCATAAACCGGCCTGGAACAGGAGCTGGCTGGAAAGGAGAAGCAGGTGTCAACCTGTCATAAGAGGGAGGCCCTGGAGCAGCCTCTCCAGAGGAGCCTGGGGACACACAACCTAGCTGGGCTGACGAGGGCCCTGCCAACCCTGTGGTCTCTGGCCAGTGATTCAGTAAGAAACAAGAACTGTGCAAAGAACCCCGTCTGCAAGGAAGAGAACCCGCAGCCTGGCCAACTCCAAAAAGCTTTTCAACCTCATTTGTACGGACATGGCTATATCCCACACACCCACTGGCTGTGGGATCAAGGGGAGCCGGTCACTGAGGGCCCCACCAATCAGCACTTCCCTCGCCACGATCAGCTGTTTTGTGGCATGTGAGGAAGGAGCAAAGGTGCCATGCGCCCAGGGGTGGAGGTGGACCTGGGCGGGGAGTGGGGTTGGGGCTTAGGAGAAAGGGGCGGAGTGGGGCAGGGCTTGGGAGGAAGGGATTGGAGTGGGGGCGGGGCTTAGGAGGAAGGGGTGGAATGGGGGAGGGGCTTAGGAAGAAGGGGTAGAGTGGGGGTGGAGCCAAGGGTGGGCACCCTTTGGCACCTTTGAAAGTTGGTGCTTGTGCTGCATAGGGATGGGCGGGGGAGTGAATTACCCAGGTTGTACCAGACATCCATCTCCCCGCTCAGCGTCCGGACCTCTATGATTGTCTGGCCCAGGAAGTCGTCAGACTCTCTCTTAAAGCGCTGCTTGACTCGGGACTTTATATCGTCATCTTCGTCCCAGACCCGCACCTTGATCCGGTCGGAGGAGTTATGGCATTCACTGGGGGAGGGGGAGGACAGAGAAATTGCCAAGGCCAAGACACGATCCAGGTTAGCCTCCAGGAATGGTGGATTCCTAGCAAAGACACCCCCCTCCCCGATCCCCCAGCAAAAACCGGACATTGAACTGGGAGCTCCCTCAAACCCTCGCAGTCCTGGAACAGGCTCCTGGAGCACTGGGGGTGGGTAACTGCCCTGACCGGCATCCTGAGCCTGCAGTTCCCTCCCGCGGGCAGACAGCACCAAGTTGAGGCTCTTGTTAATTCGCACAGGGCCCACGCTCCTCTCGAGTCCCATTTGAGCCCTGCAGGTTCTGGGCGCTTGCCGCTGAGCTGGGAAGAGAGGATCTGTCTGCACACGCTCCCACCAGTACCCCTGCGCTGCCCGCAGAGGCGTTACTCTGCATTTACACACGGGGCTTGTCCACACAGCGAAGCCCCGCGACGGGCCCTGCCAGCTGACTCAGGCTAGCCGACCTCAGCTGGGGCTGTGTCTTCGCTGTGCAGGTTTCCAGGCGCAGGCTGGAGCCCGAATACTGGGCCCCTCCCACCTTGCAGGGACCGAGAGCCTGGCTCTTGCCTGAGCCTAACATCTACACAGCAGTGAAACCGCCCTGGGCCCGAGCCCGGAGCCTAGTCCCCAAGCAGGCGTCTAGCTGCTGGGCAGACATATCCCAAATCCAGAACCAAGTCTACAGCTCGCTTCCTTCTAGCAACCAGGCCCTGCTGCACATCAGCCAGGCAGATGGCTCCAAGGACTGACCAAACCTGATGGCAAGTGACTGAGGAGGAACACAGGGCCACGCGCAGCAGGGCAGCCTGGGGAGGCGAGGGGCGGGGCTGGGAGCAGGATGTAACTTACAAGTGGAAATTCTCCTCCCAGACTGGATTTAGATTCCCATAGATCGTTTTAGTCCTTTTCTTCGTCTTCCCAACCTGGACAGTAACATACGGGTCACTGGAACCTGTCTTATCCTTTGCCTGCAGGCCCTGGGCACAGACCACTATAACAACACACACACATCCCACGCACACAGAGGCACACGTTTCCACGCACACACACGGCACCACGCACCAGCCAGCCCCACAGAGACGCAAGACACACAACGGAGAGAACAGACAAAATGAGGGATCAGTGGCAGAAACAGAACAAATGGGCAACATGTGATTTGCCTGACTTGGCTTGGGATTCATGGCAAGGGCTAGACCGGGGCATCTGGCTGGATGGTGCCGGCTCTAATGGGGATTCACTTCCTTTCCCCAAAAGCCGGGCTCATGACCGAGGCTCCCACCAGGAGGAGAGGCCTGAGCTCTTGGCAGCAGAATATCTACCCCTCGATGCACAGCAGGGGACAAGTCTGAGCTCCAGAGATCAGCACGCAGCCCTGGGAGCAGAGAGCCTCATTAACAGGGAAATGACGTGTCCTTAGCCAAGTGCTCTGCACGCCCTACAGCAGTAAAGCCGAGATGTGCTCCCTGGCCTGCATTTAGGAGGTGGCATGGGGTGCCCGTGCAGTGGCACTGACAGATGCCAGCCCCAGCGCCATCCCAGTGTGACGGGGACATCTAGAGATCTCCGGGGGCACGTGGGTTCTACTCTCACCCCCTCTCTGCCTGGGGCGCATGTCCAGCGCTGGCTGGGCACATGGGGCTGGCCTGGAGCCTACCTGTGATGCTGATCTTGGCGGACCATTTGGAGGTGCCATCCAGCACGCTCTGCTTCACAGCCTTCATCTGCTGGGTGTGGGTCGCTTTCGAGACGGCGAAGATCTCTTGGATCAGCTCAAAGATTTCGGGCTTGTTCCGCTCCCGGATCTTCATGCGGTCCTTCAGCACCATGATGATGTTCTGGGTCCGGTCCTCTGCCCCGTGCTTGGAGCTCTTCTCGGCTGCTCCTGGGTGCAAGGAAGAGGGGAGGTTCTGGGACAGAATGCCTTTGGGAAGCGCTCAGGCAGGGCCGGCATTGGAGTTAACGGGGGTGTAATTCCCCCCCCGCCCTCGCCCCCCACGGGGTCAGCGAGACATCGAAGGCATGCAGAAGGGCTGGGATTGGTACGTGTCAGGTCACTCGACACCCCTCCCGAATACTCTCCAAAGGCAAGAGGAGAGAGAGGCTGTGCCCCCTTACTCTGGAGGCAGTCTGCGTTGAGCAGGTCTTGGCACTTTTCGTGGCACTTGACCCCGCACTCGGTGCAGCGCATGCCCTGCCGGGCAATACCCCACAGCAGGCCCTCGCACTCGTAGCAGTAGGTGGGGGTGGTGGCAGTCCACACCTCAAAGTTGTGGGGGGTCGTGGAGGAGATGGGGTAGATTAAGGCTTGAAGGGTCTTCTTGTAAACATGGTTTTTCTAAGCAAAGAAGTGGGGAAGAAAAGGCTCAGGCCACGGAGAGTCTCATCTGAGTGGGGGGCAGGTTGCTCCCAGACAGCAAAAGACCCCAGAGATAGTGCTTATAACACGGGGCTCCATCCCTCCCGTCCTGGGCATGCAGACCTTCCCCTGTCACCGAGGTGTGTCCAGCTCTGGGCTGGAACGCAGCTGCTGCTTAACAGCACACAGCAACTGGTTGGGCAATGAATGCACCAACCTTGCTTGGGATTAGCCCGGTTCATACTTCCACTGGGATATCTGTCACCACCACAAGCAGGCCAGTTATGTTTGCCCCCTCTGCGAGAGGACACCTCTCACGGCACAGAGCCTGTGGTGACCACCCTGGACTCAAGAACAAGCAATCTCGTCAGCACCACTGCCCTGCAGCACCCATCTCTTCCTTGGCAGGCTCCCATCCCATGGCCAACCCGCCTGACCCTGCTTTGCCTGTGCAGTTTGACAGGCACGGTGCCCGAATGGAGCCCCCAGCAGCAGTGTTAGGGCTGCCAAGGGGTCGCACTTACTAGCTCTTCATTGTTTAAGGTGCTTGATGCTAGTGCTGACGTGATCCCGGCTTTTCTGGACTGGACCAACGACTGGTGGAGTAAAAAAGAATCAAACAGCTGTATCAGCAGGGAGGAGTCACAGCCAGCCCCACCCCCTATCTGGTGGCCTTTTAACAGTAAAGGTCACCAGGCCAAAATACCCAGCGCCTCAGTGTGGTGGAAACAGCTGGGTCTCCAAAGCCATGACACAGTCCTCCCCGCCCCAGCCGGAGGGCCAAAGAGCGCACGGGGCTGCATGGACTTTGGGAGCTGCCGCTGTCTGTGCTCCCAAAGCAGACAATCCTTCCAGCCTGGAGACCTCATCTTTGACAACGGGCAAGCTCCTCAAAGCCGGGTGTACTATGTCTGCCTGACGTCCATGCGAGGTGGTCTCAGAGGGCCCGGTTCACCAGCCCATGCTGGCCTCAGTTTTCATCCCCATTCATACAACTCTGGGTGGGCTCAACGGGGGAGAGCTACTGACCTCCAGATCCTCCCCCTGCCCTGAATCTACGCTTCTCGGCCACCCCGGCCACACCACGTGGCAGCTGTTCCTCAGCCTGCTCATTTATAGTAAAGCCCCAGCTATTTCCTGCAAGAAACAGGCCAAGGGCAGAAAATTGGGTGTGAGAAACAAGGCAGGACTTACCATAGCCTGCGAGGGAGCCCAGAGCCAGAGGAATGGAAAGCAAAAGACAGTAACATCAACCATTGAAACAGGGAGGGCAAGTCCTACTTCTTTCCTCTCTGTCATAGGGAGTCAGCGGGTAAATGGACAGCACCAAACTCCACCCGCTTCTGGGCCATCTCTGTTCCTTACCCCACTCGGCCAGCTGTGGGAACTGGCTGCATCTCCTCCGGACAGCCCTCTGGACCTCAGGTGTTGCATGGACCCCACCCCCCACCCCCCAGGTGCTCAGTGGGGGAACATGGCCTTGGCCAGAGGAGGCAGGGTTAACATTCAGGTGTGGAACTGACAGAGGCTGGGCAGGGCCTCTCTGCCACGCCTGTGGGGCAACAGCACATTCTTCCCTCCGAGGAGGGAGGACGCCCACTCCACCTTTCGTCATCTGGGCACAGCAGCTGGCAGGCCCAGCTTGCTTCCTGGGCAGGCAGGGCTGATTCCAGCCCCCTGGGGCTGGGGCTGCAGGGATCACCCAAGGAAAGGAGCCCGGCTGCTACAGAGATAAAACTATCCATGGTGGGTGAGGCTAAAGTGCACCCCAGTGCAGCGAGTCTGCAAGAGCCCCCAGGGGATCCTCCCTGCTGTCCGTACCCCTACACACAACACAGCCCAGTGCATCATCCACAAAGACCCCTCCATTCGCCCCCCTCCGCCCAACCCAGCATCCCTCCATCACCCCCACGGAGAGACAAACACAGCACTCAGCGCAGGGCATCAGCGCAGCGTGCCAGGGCCAGAGCAGCACGCGGGCACCACGCGGACAAGGCAGCGAAGGAACAAGGCGAGGCAGCTTGGGTGGAGAGAAACACGAGGGCCACAGAATCCCCGGGTGCAGCCCAAAGCACAGCCCCGGCCAACAGATTCAAGAGGGGGAGGGGGAAGCCAAGGGGGAGCCGAGGTGAGAAGGCAGCAAGGGGTCCGGTTTCAAATTTTGTCCTTTGTTCGCAGAGAAAATAATGCCAAGCGGGCTGAGGGAGAGGCGTGGGGTCTGCCCTGCGGGGAGGTTGACGGGCTTTGGGTAAGACCTGGCACAGCCACGGGCTGTGAATTACAGCACCGCAGGTTGCAGGGTATAGTCTGTGACTTAGGGGAGTGTGGTGCATGCGGAGACCTATGTCCTATGGATTACCAAGGGGCAGTGGTGGCAGCAAAGCCTGTGACTTAGGGGAGCGTGTTGGTCAGAGCAGTGAATGACAGGAGGGTACTGGCTGTACCCCTTTACACGGGTACCAGCAGGCATGCGTGAGAGCACAAGCATGTTGTGTGTTGCAGTGTACGGCTGGGACGGCAAATGCTCGCTCGCTGCAGGCGTACCGCGAGTCGGAGTTATGGACTGTGCTCCAGAAAGGGCCTTATGCACTGTGAGTTATGGGTGTCTTGAATGCAGCAGAACATGCAGTGACCTGTAGAAATGCACTGAAGATGCCGGCTATGTGCTGGGAACGAGGGGAATGCGCTGGGGGCTGCCGTGTACCTGCTGGGAAGGAGGGGAATGCGCTGGGGGCTGCCGTGTACCTGCTGGAACGATGGCACTGCCCTTGTGAAGGAATCTGGGAACAAAACTGGAAACCAAATGCTACCACAGACGGACTCGGACTGATGCCCCATGTTGGACAAGGCCCTAGAGCCTCTGTTAAAGAGACAGCGTGCCCTTTGAACAGTGACCGTCGCTGTGCTCCCTGCCCAGGCTGGCTCTTTTCCTGGGCACCCAGGGGCTGGGAGGCAGACCCCAGGGGCCAGCTTCCTGCCCCGGCAGAACATGACACCAGCAGAGGGAAGTCCTGTCAGGCTGGAAGGGGCCTGGAGAGGTCGCCTAGTCCAGCCCTGCACACTGAGCCAGGACCTAGACTGTCCCTGGCAGGCATTTGTCCAGCCTGCGGGGGACAGGATCCCCCTGCTGCCCTTGGTCGCCTGGCCCAGACCTGCACTAGCCTCAGTCAGGAAGCTTTCCCCAACATCTAAGCTAACACTCCCAGGCTGCGAATGAAGCCAACTCCTGCCCTGCCCCGCCTCTGGCGGGCCTGGAGAGCAAGCTGGCCGCCCCCTCTCTAGCAGCGCTGTTACGGATCTAAGGCAGCTGTGGTGCCCCCCCAGCCCGAAGCTGCCCCCGGAGAGCGCCTGCTGCAGAGCTGTACAGCGGGATGAGCAGGGAATCCGGGAACAGAGGTAAGCCCAGGCTGTGACACCTGAGCCAAGCCTGCTCCAGCTCCCAGCTCGGGCCCAGCTTGGAGCCAAGCCACTTGGCTCCCCAGCTTTCTCTCAGTGCAGACTCAGGATTTCTCCTGCCTTCTCTATGTCTTGGGTCTCCCGAGCGCCCCCCCTTGCTCAGACACCATCTGGGGCCATTCTCCCAGATGTGCGTGAGGCAAGGCCCTCGCGCTACTGAATGGCCCCTCCTGCGGGCGGGCTGCAGTGGAGAGGCTAGTATCTGAATGGGCTGGGGACGAAACCTGGCCCCACGGGGGCTGGGTTACTCTCCTCCCAGCCCGCTGAGAATGGCTGCATGGGCAGGTGGGCCTGGTGGGCAGCACAGGAGCTGCCTGCTCTCTCCACGCTCAGAGGAGGGGCTTGAAGGAGCCTGTGCTGACCACGTGGCCAGAGAGTGACTCTGCGTGGCAACGTGGCTGTGATGCCAGCACACCCACGCTGCCAGGAGCCAGGCCTGCAGCGGAGCCTGCCTGCAGGCAGCTGCCCTGTAGAAGACGCAGCAGGCCAGCTCCTAAGCCCAGCAGTTCAATGGCTGCTCAGTGCATTGAACTCAGCTCTCCTCATGCCTTGACCTGAGCCTTACCCCTGCCTTGTCTCACCCTAGGTAACCCAGTCCCAACCCTCAGCTCCAGCCTCTGACCCCAGCTCTGATTCTGGGCTCTGAATCCTGGCGACCGACTCCTGCGCTAACCACTGACCCTGACTCCTGCCCCCACTACCAGGCATGTTGGCCTGTGCCCCCCCCCCACCCATGCCCTGTGCTCCAGATGTCTCTCTGCTGGAGGCAGCCTGCTGGGCCTTGGCGGAGGTTTGGGGCCAGGTCGGGCCAGTGATGCAAAGGGCGCTCTCTCTTTAACCCGGAAGACCACGAGCTCACCAGATCGCTGACTAGTGGGAGAGATTTGCGTCCAGGCTTAATGTCAGGCATGCTGTCAATGCAACGTAGAAACTTTACAGCCGCTCCCCTGCGGTACCAGCCAGCCCCCCAGAAAAGAGAACAGAAACACAGCCATGTTAACCAGAGCGAGCAAGGCCAGCGGGCAAAGAGCGCCAGAGCCAGATGAAAGGAGGAGGCGCCACTGACGTGTGAGAGGGGAGGCCGCTACTGATGCTAAGAGAGGCCCCCTCCCCAGAGTGGCGGCCCCACAGCCCTGTGATGAACCCGGCTTGGGCCAGCTCCCCGGCAGACTCCAGCAGGGCACAGCAGACAAGCCAGGGAAGCCAGCGGCGTTAGGAGGGGCCTCACCAAATCGCTAACTAGGGGGATTGGCTTTCTCTTTCGTATGTCAGGCATGCTGTCAATAATGATCAAACCGCCGCCAGGCCTGGAAGAGAGACAAGAGTCAGAGGGGACGGGCAATGAAGGGAGGCCACTCAAGACACCCACGTGCACACACAGGGGGCCCTGTGCTCTGCCCGCCAGCGGCCAGTGATCCCGGGTTGCGTGCCAGGGTGAGGCAACATCTCCCCACTGGGCAGCGGAGAAGTTCACTGACTGCAGTGGCCGCTGCCCTACCTGGCTCCCTGCCCTGCAGGATCGGTCACGGTAGTGGTGGGCCTGTAGGCCCTTTGCCCACACCCTGCCCCAAGCCCCCTTTGAGCCACAGAGTTCAAGGCCACAAGGCGCTGACATTTGAACCGACGTCCCCTAGGCCACAGGCCCAGATCCCACCCAACTGCCCCTGCATTGAACCCATCAGCTATGGCTGTTCCTGCCCAGCCTGCCTAAATCCACCCTGCAGCGTAAGTGGTTTGGTCCCCGAGAGACACAGACAGAGGGGACTGGAGCAGGGTCTGAAACTGTGCAGAAGAGCCCAGAGCCACTCCTGTGCACTTCCCCTTCCCCTACCACAGAGACCTGCAGGCACAGAGACCACAACGGGAGTGACGTGGGGAGGGGCTGTGCACGGAGACCACACACACTGGCTGGGGGAAGAAAGGCGATTTATTCTGAAGAACAAAAACCTGACGTGCAGCAAGTGTCAGCCTTTTGTCAGTGGTGGGTCCTGGAATTTTGCTTCCCTGCTGGTTTCATAGAAACAGAGCTGGGAAAGATCTCAGGAGGTCATCAAGTCCAGCCCCCTGCCCAAGGCAGGACCAATCCCAACTGGAAACACTGTGCACCGGGGCTGCCTTTGGGGATTCTGAGTCAGAAGCAGCACCTTCCCCAGAAGGGAATAATGAAGCAAGATGCCTGTGGAGGATCCACTCTCTAGAAGGCTCTTACAGCACAATCTCCTTTTCTGCTACAGCTGCTGTAGCTAGTTTGTGCAGAAAGTTTTCCCAGGCTGTGTCTACACTGCAGGTTATTTTTGGAAAAAGGTACGCAAATCACAAATAGCAATTTGCATACCTTTTTCCGATTCTTTTTTCGGAAGAGGCTTTTCCGACATTTGGCCCGTCTACACAGGGCCAAATGTGGGAAAAACATCCTCTTTCGGAAGATCCTTTATTCCTCATAAAATGAGGAATACAGGGCTTCTGAAAGAGTGCACTGGCTTTTTCGGAAACTGATCCAAAAAGTGGACGAGTTCTCTGGAATACCCCGGAAAAACTCTGTATTGTAGATATAGCCCCACTGAAAACCTCCCAGGTTTGTTGGAAGCAAAACGATTCAGAGTTAATTCAGACTCTGTGTCTCTTTCCCGTCCTAAATGACAGACAGGGTGTTTCTGTCCAAGCAGTGCTCCGAATCGAACTGCAAAGGGGCTCTCTGGACTGAAAAGGCTGCTTTGCTTTGGCTTTTGAGTTTAAAGCCAGAGAAAACATTTCACATTGCGGCGTCATTTCAAAATGCAAATGTGCCTCTTGCCCCAAATGGGCCTTTTGTTCTGGGCCGTTGAAAGGTTTGCAGGCCAGGCAATGACCAGAAGGGGAAATGAAAAGACTCGTTTTGGTTTGAAACGTCAATTAGAATCTTGACATTTCTCAGGGAAAACTGGTTGGTTTTCTGACCAACTCCAGTAGCCTCTTAGGCCAGGCCAGGAGTTCCAGTGACCCTGTGCCAGTGCCTTGGCAGCACAGGCTGGCATCCAGAGAGAACCCCAGGTCCAGAGAGAACCCCTATGTCCAGCAGCCTCAATACCAAAGGCCCTTGCCCTCCATCACTGCTGAGATATGAGTTTTCTCAGGGACGGTGCAGATGGGGGCTTCTCTGACCCTTTAATTTTGGCAGGGACGGGGCAGGTGGCGGCTTCTCTGACCCTTTAATTAACTCCACACAGACCCAGTGATCAGAGCCCCACTGTATCCATCACGGAGGAAGTGGGGCTCACACACCTTCCTCACTTTTGGGGGACAGCTGGCAGCTTGGCCTCATGCCCGCCTTCTCCTGATGGGCACTTTGCCCATAGGGGTTACTATAAAGAACTTTCTGGGTGTCTGGCTGGGGAGTCTTGCCCACATGCTCAGGGTTTAGCTGATCGCCATATTTGGGGTCGGGAAGGAATTTTCCTCCAGGGTAGATTGGCAGAGGCCCTGGAGGTTTTTCGCCTTCCTCTGTAGCATGGTGTACAGATCACAGCTGGAGGATTCTCAGCATCTTGGGGTCTTCAAACTATTTGAGGGCTTCAATATCTGAGATATAGGGGTGAGGATTATTCTAGGAGTGGGTGGGTGAGATTATGCGGCCTGCATTGTGCGGGGGGTCAGACTAGATGATCATAATGGTCCCTTCTGACCTTAAAGTCTATGAGTCTATGAGTCTATGAGCCCACTCGAGGGTACACAGAGATGCCGCCAGCCCCAGGTGGACTCAGCCGCCTCTTCCCCCATCAAGTGTGACAAGCGGGGCCCTTTGAGAGAGGTCTGGGAGCCGGGACTGTGACATGCCACGGGGAAGTGACCGAATGTGGCATGTCCAGAGAGCAAAGGGCATAACACGTATTGATGCATGGCACAGCCTGGGCACTGAGAGCGCAGAAGGGGGGGCAGGAACCTGCAGGTGACATCAGGACACATTTGCTCTTTTCTCTTCTCCCTTGGCCCGTTCCCACCCAGTTCTTTCCAGTGAAGTGGAGCAGTTTGGTGGCTCGCATCCCGTGTGGGTGCTACTTGGGGCCAGCAGATCCGCACCACCCTCCCTTTGCAGTCACTGACCCGTGCCCATTGGAACGGCCTATGGAAAGGCCCAGCTCTGAAGAACAGTCTGGCTGTGGCTGTCATGGGCTGGGGAGATGTGTCTCATTCCATAGTTCACCTGGCCCCGTGGCTCCACTCCATAAGCCTCACGTATCCCACCCCAGTCCCAGTCCCAGGGAACATCAGCACCCCCCACCTCGCAACAACAGGCTCAGGTTTGGCAGTTGCCAGGGGGCTGGAAGGTTTCCGGATTGACAGGTTACTCACCCGCCTTTAAACCACAGTGACTTCGCTTCGCCAGATCCTTCCCCCCGGGCCTGTAAGGACAAACAGACGGTCAGCACTGCCTCCTGGCCATGCAGCTCACATGGGCAGGAGCAGATTTACTGGGGCTTTGCTGTGTTGAAGAACAGTGTCCGGAGGCACATGGGGAGCACTGAACAGCATCCCTCCCTGCTGCGGGCATTGGGGGGCTTAAACGAGTTAGGCCACGAGGGGTTTCCAATGCACTGTGAAGAACAGGTATCGGAGAGTTCTGTGCAAACTCATGGCTGCATTTAACCCCAGGCTAGCAGGAGGAACAAAGGCCCCAGCATTCTGGCCCAGGTGGATTCTAGCAAGCAGCTCTGTAGCCTGGCCCTTTGAGAAAGCCGACGAACCCTTTGTTGATAGCACATAAACCAGGGAGGCCACGTGCTGGAGGGACCTGGGAGCAAATTTGAACTGATCAGCAAGTTTGACCGCTCTGCCCCTTCCAGAGCTGCGCTGGAAGACGTTGGATGGGAGAGCAGCGGTGGGAGGCTGAGTCTCTCTGGGAGTGGTGGGGCAGAGAGGCGTGTGCAGAGACCAGACATCCAGGGAGGATTTTGCTCTCCAATTGATTTTTTCACTTGCCGATTGGGCTAAAAAGCTGGGGTAGCAGCAGAGCCTGAGGGAGAACAGAGGGGTGAGCGTGCGCGCGCGCACACACACACACACACACACACACACACACTGAGAGCAGGAGGGGCACACAGGGCACAGGGCCGGGTTCAATCAAACATGCTTACCTGCGTGCGCGCCACCGCCCTCCCCCGTGAGAAGAGGAGATGCGGCCGCAAGGGCCATGGTGGTGAACAACTGAAAAGAGAAGCAGCAGGAGGGATCGACCCCCCGGGAGGGGGCGAATGCGGAGCCAAAAGAAAAAGAAAAGATGGAGGATGGAGTCTAAAAACAGAACAAAAAATGGTCAACTCAATAAAAGCGATGGGGGAGGGGGAGCCACGTGCACAGAGCAATGCCTGCACGAACCAGACACATGCGGGTGGGAGCCCTGCTGCCCCCCAGGAGGCTGGGTGGCCTGCTGCAGCGCTCTGCACTCTCCCTTTCGCAGGGGAAGACGTCCTGCTCGGGGCCAGGGACACGTCTACAGCAGAAGCTGGCCACCGGCAGCTGACCCAAGCGAGCCTGAACCCCGTGAGTGCAATGACAGCCAGAAGGCAGTGCAGTGGGAGGGGGGGGGGACCCCCGTTTCAGGAGAAACCCAAGCCCAGTGAGGACCCTGGCCCACACTCAGCCCGCTAGCCCGCTCCAAAGCCCACAGGGCACTGTCATCTCTTAGCCACGCCCACTGGACTCAGGCCAGTTCGGGGAGGCTGTCCCGTGCCCACCTTGTACTCTGGAGATGGACCCTGAAGTCCCAGTTGAGCCAACTTGCCCCTGACATCATGGGGAGGACACAGCTCTTCAGTGCATTGCTGGGTGGGGCCAAGGGGCGGGGCAGGGCAGGTGCATGTGGTGATACAGGGAGTCTCACCTAGCTCCACCCAAAGCCTTTCCCCCGATTCTTCCCCCCATTATCTTGGCAAATAGTCTCCAGCACCCCAGGGCTGTGCACTGGCTGCCCTGTTACTGACTCTGCAGCTGGGACTGGGAGCAAATGCAGGAACTGCAGGTTTTGGTCAGATGAAGAAACCTCCTGCCATTCCCCATGGTCAGTGCTGCAAGGAGCCCCTGGGCCATGCAGTGAGGCACAGCCAGGATGGGCAGGAATGGTGTCCCCAATCTCTGTTTGTGTGGAGGTGGGTGAAGGGGTGGGGGATCACGTGAGGATTCCCTGTTGTGTTCCCTCCCTCTGGGGCATCTGGTATTGGCCGCTGGATACTGGGCTGGATGGCCCTTTGGTCTGACCCAGGATACTGGGCTGGATGGCCCTTTGGTCTGACCCAGTATGGCCATTCTTATCCTGTCCGGCATGGGCGAACAGGAGAAGCTGGGGGGCTTTCACCCCTCAGCTGGGACCCACCAGGCTGCACAAGGCCAGCCCTTTGCTAACCGCCCCGCCTCCAAGAGTTATCTCCCATCCGATTCCACACCAGGGCTCCTCCAGCTAGGCAGGGAAAGGCATCAGGCTGTCTTGCTTACGGCCTCTTTGAACTGGCCCCCACCAGCTGGTGGGAGCAGGAGGGGGGCACTCACCTCGTGCAGCTGCATGCAAACCTTGTTGAACGCTCTTAGCCAGTTGGCCTTGGCTCGGGACTTGACATCCTGGACCTCCACAGCCTCCCTCTCCCTGAAATGGGCAGACAGAGCAGGCCTTGAGTGGGGCCTCACTCAGGGAGCATGGGGGAAGGTGTTCAGACCCAGCTGGAGGATGGCACATAGACAAGCTCACAAGGACAGCCATGCCTGTGACTTTCCTACAGAGTGCGCGTGCGCGTGCGTGCGTGCGTGTGTGTGTGTGTGTATCTGTCCGCCTGCCTTACTTTTGGTTTCAGGAAGGGATTCTCAGTCTTCCTGGAATTAGCTAAACAATCCTGCAATGGCAACATGCCTTTGTCTATCCCAAATGGCCTCTGATTTTTTGCTTTGTCCTCCAGGGCATAATCAGGGAGGAATGAGATGGGGAAGTAGATGGGGGTGGCAACCTGGGCAGCAGTGATCATGAGATGGTCAATTTCAGGATCCTGACCAAAGGAAGAAAGGAAAGCAACAAATTACACACCCTGGACTTCAGAAAAGCAGCCTGTGACTCTCT
Source organism: Pelochelys cantorii (assembly GCA_032595735.1). NCBI lineage: Eukaryota > Metazoa > Chordata > Testudines > Trionychidae > Pelochelys > Pelochelys cantorii. The sequence goes on from CM064354.1 coordinate 4,195,929, forward strand.
CAGAGAACTGATGGGCAGGATCCCCTGGGATGCTAACATGAGGGGGAAAGGAGTCCGGGAGAGCTGGCTGTGTTTTAAAGAAGCCTTATTGAAGGCGCAGAACTAAACCGTCTCGATGAGCAGTAAGAAAAGCAAATATGGTAGGTGACCAGCTTTGCTTAGCAGTTAAATCCTTGGGGTACATCTACACTAGCTCATTAGTTTGAGCTAGGTAGGGTAATGAGGGCAACCGGAGTTGCAAATGAAGCCCGGGATTTAAATATCCCGGGCTTCATTTGCATGTTCCCGGGCGCCACCATTTTTAAATCCCCCTTAGTCTGAACTCCGTGCCCGCATCTACACGCGGCATGGACTAGGTAGTTCGAATTAAAGATCCTAATTTGAACTACCATTACTCCTCCTTCCACGAGGAGAGGGTGTGTGGGGGACCCCTACTGGAAGAGAGAGGTAACCTACGCTGTGTCTAGACTACATCCCTCTGTCGGCAGAGGGATGTAAATGAGGCACTTCGAAAGTGCCAATGAAATGGGGATTTAAATATCATGTGCTTCATTTGCATAATCATGTCATGGCGCTCTTTTGAAAAAGCACCATTTCAAAAGTAAAACCGCGGTCTAGATGCAGTTCTTTCGAAAATGGCAGGCTTTTTCGAAAGATCCTGTAAACCATGGGGCCGGATTTAATGCATCCGAGGGCACTGCGGGAATTGGCAAATGTCATTGCAGAGTCTTTGGCCACTATCTTTCAAAACTCGTGGAGATCAGGAGAGATCCTGGATGATTGGAAAAAGGCAAATGTAGTGCCCATCTTTAAAAAAGGGAAGAAAGACAATCTAGGGAACTACAGACCAGTCAGCCTCACCTCAGTCCCTGAGAAAAATCATGGAGGGGATCCTCTCGGAATCCATTTTGAAGCACTTGGAAGAGGGGAAAGTGATCAGGAATAGTCAACACAGATTCACAAAGGACAAGTCGTGCCTGTCCAACCTGATTGCCTTCTATGAGGAGGTAACTGGCTTTGTGGATATGGGGAAGGTGGTGGACATGATATACCTTGACTTCAGCAAAGCTTTTGATATGGTCTCCCATGCAATTCTTGCCAGCAAGTTAAGGAAGTATGGATTGGATAAATGGACTGTAAGATGGATAGAAAGCTGGCTAGACTGGCGGGCCCAATGGGTGGAGATCAACAGCTCGATGTCTGGTTGGCAATTGGTTTCAAGTGGGGTGCCCCAAGAATCAGTTCTAGGGCTGGTTTTATTCAACATCTTTATTAATGACCTGGATGAAGGGATGGATTGCACCCTCACCAAGTTCACAGATGACACTAAAATGGGGGAGTGGTAGATAAGTTGGAGGGCAGGGATAGAGTCCAGAGTGACCTGGACAAATTGGAAGATTGGGCCAAAATAAATCTGATGAGGTTCAGCAAGGACAAGTGCAGAATCCTGCACTTGAGATGGAAGAATCCCGAGCATTGTTACAGGCTGGGGACAAACTGGCTAAGCAGCAATTCTGCAGAAAAGGACCTGGGGATTACAGTAGATGAGAAGCTGTATATGAATCAACAGTGTGCCCTTGTAGCCAAGAAGGCAAATGGCATATTAGGTTGCATTAGGAGGAGCATTTCCAGGAGATCTAGAGAAGTGATTATTCCACTTTATTTGGCCCTGGTGAGGCCACATCTGGAGTATTGCATCCAGTTCTGGGCCCCCCACTACAGAAAGGATGTGATGCATTGGACAGGGTCCAGCAGAGGGCAACCAAAATGATGAGGGGGCTGGAGCCCCATGACCTATGAGGAGAGGCTGAAGGATTTGGGCTTGTTTAGTCTGCAGAAGAGAAGAGTGAGGGGGGATTTGATAGCAACCTTCAACTACCTGAAGGGGGTTCCAAAGAGGATGGAGAGAGGTTGTTCTCAGTGGTGGCACGTGGCAGAACGAGGAGCAACGGTCTCAAGTTGCAGTGGGGGAGGTCTAGGTTGGATATTAGGAAAAACTATTTCCCTAGGCGGGTGGTGAAGCCCTGGGCTGGGTTCCCTAGGGAGGGGGTGGAATCTCCATCCCTAGAGGTTTTTATATCCCGGCTTGATAAAGCCCTGGCTGGGATGATTGAGTTGGGGTTGGTCCTGCTTTAATGGACTTGATGCCTCCTGAGGTCTCTTCCAGCCCTAGGATTCATTCTGTGAGGGATGGCCCTGCTGACATACACAGTCTCTGGGAAGGCTAAGAGGAAGTGGCTGCTCGCCTCCCTCTGGGCTACTAAGGAAGAAAGGACTGGAGTTTGATGGGATGTGCTAAGCCATTAATACAGAAGAGCAAGATGTATAAGGAGGGGAAGTGAGCTGGCTGCAAGCTTGCGGCAAAGCTGGGAACAGAAATTGGCAGACCTGACTGCCAGCCTCGTGCTTGCAATGTGGTAAGTGAACAGTGCCTCAGGGACACAGATTGCTTCCACCTGAGCTGGAGAAGTAACTCCTAGTGGCAAGTAGCTGTAGTAGGCTGTTATAATCTATGATGAGCACCCTCACTGGCTAGAGATGTTGAGCGCCCAACATACATAGAATCATAGAATCAGAATCCTAGGGCTGGAAGAGACCTCGGGAGGTCAAGACCAGACCCTTGCCCAAAGCAGGGCCGATCCCAACTAAATCATCCCAGCCAGGGCTTGGTCAAGCCGAGCATGCAACATGTCCCAAGCAAGCGGCATGCAGCATGTCATAGAATCATAGAGCTGGAAGAGACCTCAGGAGGTCATCAAGTCTAGCCCCCTGCCCAAGGCAGAACCAATCCCAACTAACTTTATGAGGACAATCTGAAATTCCTCAATCCTTCTTCATTTTAATTTCAAAGCTCACTCTGTGCTCCTTTTAATCAGAGCTTCAGTCTAGCATTTAAACAGTCTAGCATTTAAGAAACCCAAGAAAGACGTCTGTGGCTGCATCACCTCCATTCTGGAGTGACTGCTCACTCAGCCAGGGAAAAGTAGATGTGTTCCATACCAAACTCAGAGGCTGACATCCCTGAATTATTCACCTCACACCAGGGAAGCAGCCATCACGTTTTTTCAACTCTGCAAATCAGGAGGGTATGGAGGGGCTTTCAGATGCAGCCTGGAAAGATGAAAGCCCTCCAGGAAGTTTTCTTCCTGCTTTAATACCTGTGGGGACACTCAGGGAACAGACTGGTGCCTCTTCAGAGTCCCCATGGCTCTGGTTCAGTCAACACAAGAGCCACACAAGGGTTCACACGATTCCAGTCCAGTGAATTCAATCCTACACTGGTCAGAAATGCTGGGTACATGCCTGTGCGAAAGGCAGGCTACAGGTTGCTCACACCAGCAAAGCACCTGGAAGGGGTTAGTGCCTTAAAGTTACACAGGAGGGCTGTGTCTAGACTGGCAAGATTTTGTGCAAAAGCACCCGCTTTTGCGCAAAAACTTGCCAGCTGTCTAGACTGGCCGCTTGAATTTGCGCAGGAACACTGACGATCTAATGTATGATTGTCAGTGTTCTTGCGCAAATACTATGACGCTCCCGTTCGGGCAAAAGCCCTCTTGCGCAAATGCTTTTGCGCAAGAGGGCCAGTGTAGACAACCCAGTTTGGTGTTGCACAAAAAAGCCCCGATGGCTAAAATGGCGATCGGGGCTTTCTTGCGCAAAAGCGCGTCTAGATTGGCCACGGACGCTTTTGCGCAAAAAGTGCTTTTGCGCAAAAGCATCCGTGCCAATCTAGACGCTCTCTTGCGCAAATACTTTTAACAGAAAACTTTTCCGTTAAAAGCATTTGCGCAAATTCATGCCAGTCTAGACGCAGCCGAGGTGAAAACAGAGATTTACAAACAAATTAACAGGCCAAAAATGGGCTGAAAGTGAGTTCCTCCACCTGGAGTCAGGATTTGGGCCTTCCCCCTCCTGTGGGAGGGACATGATATGGGGGGCAAATTGGACTCTTTGCATTCCAGCCAAAGGGGGCTTTCCCCTCCCTGGCTGGCCCCTTGGTGCCTCCCTGCTGGCTCAGGAATGCCCAGGCCAGCAGCTGAGAAGACCCTCCTTTCCAAGCCTCCAGGAGATGCGAATTAGAGCCAGATGAACCATTTCGCCTGGGATTTCCACAAGGGCTGGCAATGTAAGGGACAGAACTGAGCCCATGTCAGAACAGGGAACTTTCACACATCAGCCCAGGGTGCATTCTGGCCCTGTGGCCTGCTGGAGGGAGGGCCGGTGTTAGGAACACCTGTGCCGTGGATGAAATGAGATATTGAGTTTCTTTCCAGCTGGCTCTGATGGGGGTTAAAGACTCCGTAATGGCACTTAAAGGGAAGCCGGCCAAACCCCAGAGACGTTCTCCTCCCAACACAGCTGGCTGCAAGCACACATGTAGGCTCTACTGCTGAGCACAGGCAGCCTCTTCTGCTTGTGCGAACTTTTCATAGTTTTGTATGACTAGTGTGCCTCAGTTTCCCCTCGTTGCTGCATGGCTGACAAAGTGGGGGGAAGGGCTGTTTATTCTTTGCAGAGACCCAGAGATACAGGTGTAACGGATGCTCAGCTGCCAAGGGACAGCGGACAGTCCCAGAAGGCAATGGCCACTCCAAGACAATGGCCACTTAGCACACCTGGATGGCCCAATGCCTTGGGAAGCCAGCCAGGTATCACCAGCTTCTGGACTGGAAGTAAAGAGGGGGTCAGAGGGCTCTGGACTGACCCCGGTGGACTTTGCTGTCACTTTCCATTCTCTATGGCAACTAAGGATGTTGTGATCAGGAAGGAATAAACACGTCTGGCGTCACAGGGCCAGGAAGTTGGGGTGCTTGGCCCCTTTGGGGGGTGCAAGTTTCCCCAGGTGTCCAGGTCAGGTGGACTCGCCGAGGGGCTCTCACAGCATGACCCAGGGTTGCTGAAGGCTCCGAGGTTCAGTCCCAGAGGCGGTGAAAACCAGGGGTTAACCCAGTGGGAGGGTGATCCTGAGGGGGCTGACCTGCCTGGGACAGTTTCAGGCAGTTTCAGAGCTGCGGATCTGTGGACCCAGGCCAGTCACTGCTTCTAGCTCACTGCTGGCCTGCCCAGGTGCCCAGAGAGGCTGAGCACCGAGTGCAAGGGGGCTGGCTCTGCTGGGCTTTTCCTCCTGCACCCTTCCTGTGGGCGCTGGCACCAGGTCAGCTTGGGGAACAGGCAGGGGCAGCGCGCCCGGGGCCAGCAGTGTGTCTGGCCCCGCTCAGAGCAGCTCTGGGTGACCGGGTGGTAGAACCATCGTCAGCCTGGGATCGGGGCACCACCCAGCAGCTTCTGTCTCCTAGGGACAGGGCTCTGGGGCTTGATCCAGCAGCCATGGCATAGACAGAGAGGATCCATTGGCACCCGTGACAGCAGATTGGGGCCCCAGCTCTGGTTCAGACCATCAGCCAGGGCCCCGATTCCAAGCTGACAGCCCAATTGCCATGCGGTGGGGGGCACCAAGTACATTTATGGCAGGCACATGCTCCCCCCATGGGCTGTGCAGCAGTGGGCCACCGGGCCCAAGCAGCTCATGTCCTCATTGCTAGAGTGCCAGCTCCCCACGGGTCGCTAGCATGCCAGCCCCTCAGGATGCTAGCATGCCGGTCCCACAGGTCGCTAGCATGTTGACCCCCACAGGTTGCTAGCATGCCAGTCCCACAAGTCGCTAGCATGCTGGCCCCTCAGGACACTAGCATGCCGGCCCCACGTGTCGCTAGCATGCCGGCCCCACGGGTTGCTAGCATGCCAGTCCCATGGATCGCTAGCATGCGGCCCCATGGGTTGCTAGCATGCCAGTCCCATGGATCGCTAGCATGCCGGCCCCACGGGTTGCTAGCATGCCAGTCCCACGGGTCGCTAGCATGCCGGCCCCACGGGTCGCTAGCGTGCCGGCCCCACAGAATGCTAGCCTGCCAGCCCCACGGGTCGCTAGCGTGCCGGCCCCATGGTGCGGTGTCATACACACCACAAGCTGTTACTGCCAGCTACAACTCACACCCACTGTGGCTGCCCAGGAATAGCAGGTGTCTGGGACGGGGCACAGAGGAGAGTCCCTGGCCCTGCAGACACGGCACATGCCCAGTCACAGCCCCTGCTCTATGTGCCAGCTCCCTTAGCCAGCACAGGTCATGGCACAGCTCCCCCCAGACAGGCCCAGCTGCTGGGCCCCAGGGTGGGTGGGCGCCTTAGACAGCCTGGAGACCCTGCAGGAGAAAACATGAAGCCCCAGGATCCCTTCCTCCCTCGCCCCGCAGCCCCTCCTCACCCCTCTGCTGGCTTAGGGGGCTCCGGCTCTCTCTCCGGGACCTGGGGCTCCTCCACTGCCGGCTTTTCCTGGGGGATCTCTGGGATTTCCTCGGGGACATAAGCTGCCTTCTCCTCCTTCCTCTCCTGCTGCTTCTGCGTTTGCGCCTGCTGCACCTGCAGTGGGGGCACTTGCTGCTTGGCGGGCTGCACTGGGTGGGGCTCACGCTCCGGGGGCTTGGCCTCGCCCGCCTCTTGCTCCCGCGCCGCCTCGGCCTTGCCCGGGCCATAGTCCTGCTCATTCTCGCTGTAGTCCTCGTCCTCCTCCTCAGGGTAGAAGTCGTCGTCCTCCTCCTCCCAGCGGGGCGAGTCGTTGCGGTCGCTGACGGAGCTGTGGCAGGAGTGGTAGGAGTCACCGTCCCGCTCGTCGAGCTCCGAGCCCCGCAGGCTCTCGTTCTCGGGGTCGAAGTCGTCGCTCAGCTGGGAGCTACCTTGGCTCAGCTCCCCAGACGAGGCGTAGCGGCTGCTCCCGCTGGGGCTGCGTGGGGCGAGGGGGGAGTGGAGGGAAGAGAAGGACGGAAGAGGCTTAAAATGGACCTTTGGGGCCGAGGCAGCTCCCTGTGCAGCCAGCTGTATCCCCCGGCAGCTCTGGAGCCCTTCCCCAGGCTCCTGGAGCCCTGCTGCCAGGCAGCACTGCTGAAGGGAACATGCCCAGATGGGCGCTTTGGTGCCCACCCATAGCTTGGGCATGTGATGAGGCGGCCACAGGGGCAGGGAAGGGGACCCACTTCCGCTTTCCACCCCTGCTCCTCAGCCCCAGGTGCCTTTCCCCAGCCTACAGGGCTGGACGGGCCCAGTGCCGCACTGCTGCTCTGGCCCTGATTCTGGGCCTCACGGCTGGGCTGGGAGAACAGGGAACGGGGGGGGCTATGATCAGGGCTGGCCAATTAGGCCAGGGAACCTCAGAGACACCCCCCCACACACACACACCATCCTCTCAGGCACAGCAGACAGGCCTCTGTCAGCCAGGACATGTGGCATTGCCTGGGCAACCAGGCCTACCCCACGCCCACAGTCCTCTCGTCCGCCCCCAGGCACCCTCAGCTGGCCCCCAGGGATGGGGAAGTTACCCATAGTGAGCAGCCAGACCCTTGGCCAAGGGTTCAGGGAGCTGCTGAACACACACATGGAGACCCTGCCCCATACCCCAGCCGCACCCCTGTCCCTCCCAGACATGCCTCATATCCCCACGTCCCCCACAGACTCTCCAGACCCCCAACCCCAAAGGTGCTCCTCCTGGCCCCTCCCCCCTCCACCCACCATCCCCAGCTGCGTAACCCCCAAAGATCCCCTTCACTATCTCTCCACCTCCCCCCCACGCCCAACCCCCCATGAGCCTTCTCTGCCCCTGGACTCCTATGCCTATTCCCCGCCCCTCACACCCAACCTCCACCTCCCCCACACCTAATTGTCCTGGCCCTCCACATCTCCCCACACCCAACCCCCATGTCCCTCTCTCTCCCCCCAACCCAACCCCTCATGCTCCTCCACATCCCCTCCCCCTCACACCCAACCCTCCCCCCCACCCGCCACATCCCTGCCCACTGGCCATTCTCTCTTCTCCCCCCAGTCGTCCATCACACCTAGGAATCCCCTCCCACATCCCTCTTCTCTCCCTTCTCCCAGCTACTCTCTCCAGCCCTCCCTGCTATACCTCCTCCCAGCTGCCTGCCTGTCAACTCCTGCATCCCCTCTCCCTCTCCGGCACCCTTCCCGCTGCCTGCTCCTCCGCCAGCCCCGGCCTGGCCCCCGCGCCACTGCTGCACACCCAGCCCAGACACATGCCTTGGGCCTCCCCCGAGCCCACTGCTCAGGGACCAGGTCACAGGGGAGGGGGGCTGCAGGGGAGGAAGGCTGAGGGGTCAGAAGGAGGGGGTTGGGGAAAAGGTGGGGGGGTCTTTCCAAAAAACAACCCTCTGCAAACAAGGAGGAGAAAACCAGGGGCGAGTCTCTGAGCACCACAGTGACCATGGTACCTCCGAGTGGAGAGGTTCACAGTAAGCGCACATGCAGACAAAGTACAGGGACACACCAGGGGATAGGCCGACACCATGTCTCTGGCACCGGCAGCGTGGGGTGAGGGTGGAGGACACACACACTTGCAGGGGTGTCCTCCTGCCGAAGCCCCACACCAGGCTATTATGTAGGAAGTCGGCTGAAAAGCCTAGCTCCCCGCCAGGGAGACGCTGGGTGGCTCAGGGACAGAAACACCAAAGGAGGCATCCACACTCTGTGGCGGTGGGACCCAGCCAGCTGCAGCAGAGAAGAGAGGCAAGACCTCCCCCCTCGGGGTCCCTCACCAAACCTCACCCCCAAAAAAGAGCTGGACAAAAGCTCAAAGGCTCAAAACCCTAACTTGCCCCTCCCATGTGGAAACCTGGTTCTGGGCCCAATCCTGTAAAGCCCCGAGCGTACTAAGGACCAGGCTCCCCCAGGCGAGCATAGGTGTCCCCAAATGCATTGTCTGTCTGCTCACGCTCTGCAAGGGGATTCGGGCCAGGTGGCCTCTGCTTCCTCCGGGGCCCAGAATGCTGGGGGGCAGATCCTGCCCGAGCTGTGCTGCACCTACTCTAGAGTGACGGCAGTCGCCCGGCAGGGGCCCTCTTGGCACGAAGGACCCACGCTACTCTCATGCCTTTCCCGTGCATTGAGGGAGGGTGTGCTGAGATCTGGAGCCTGGCTTCCCACCCCACTGAGCGCACCAGGAAACCACCCCCAGGAGACGTGATCTGAACGCCAGGGACCAGGCCTGACTGGGGAGGCCAGGTAAATGGGACAATGGGGCCACACCTGACGGGGCGCGTGACCCTGCCTTTGCGGTGGTGGAAATGGGACTGACCAAAGGCCCAGGGAACGGAGCAAGGCTGCGTTGGCAGACCGAACCAGCTGCACTCCCAGGTCACAGGGGGGGAAGAAGCTGCCCGGCTCTGTCCTGCCCCTGTCGGCATTTCTCCCTCCCTCTGCACTGGGGTCCTGAGGAACATCTGTCCCAGTGGCCAGGGAACCCTTCAGAGAACTGGCCTGGAGCACAGGGCAGGGTGGGGGCGCCTCTTGCTGCAGCTGGGATGCATGTGCAATGCGCTTTACAGCGGACACCACAAGGAGCCCATGCAAAGGAGCCTTGCTGTTTCCCCCCGGAGCCGATGAATCTGATACCCAAGAGGAGGAGGAGGGAGCGGTTCAATCCAGCTGCCACTGCTGGGACTGGTATCGGCCTAACCCAGGCGGCAAGGACCAAGCACGGCACTCTGCATCAGGCACAAGGTGAGAGACAAGGTAGAGACCCACCTATCAGATAGGTCTAGGGAGCGCCTGCTCTCAAGGGAGTGCTGGCGGCTGGTCCGCCTGCTCGACTCGGAGGCGGACTCAGCGTCGCTGCGCCCGTTTGTGGCAGAGTCGACGCTACCGTAGCGTCTGCCGGGGAGGAGAGGAACACGGTCAGCAAAGGTCACCGGGGAGCCGGCGACAGACACAACAGACAACGAGCTCCCAGCGGGGCCACATCCTGTCCTGGGCACTGCACCCCTGGCATCCGCCCTTTTGCCAGCAGAACCACAGCCTGCGGCCATTCCCCTGGCGCCAGAGAGAGTCCGCAAGGGGGTTGCAGAGCGGGGAGGGAATTCGCCAATCAGGGAGCTCTCCCATGGCGGGAACCTGGACGCGCAGGAGTAGCAAGGCAGCGCTGACAGCTGATAGATCAGAGCAGGGAAGGCAGGTGGCAGGGAAACTTCCCCCTACAGCTCAGCTGCCATGGACAGCTCGGCTGCTCTTCCAGGTCTGGCCCGTGCAGCAACGCCTCTGCAGCATCCGCCCTTATTCTACACCTGGGCCAGCCCTCCCCGGCCAGGGCACCTAAATCCTGATCAGCCGTAGCCCTGCCTGAGGGGTCTGCAGAGAGGAGAGAACTGTCTCTGGGGTTTGGATGTATCCCCCAAAACTTCATCTCCACGATGTTTATTAGGGTTTTGCTTCCCCTTCTGATGTTCTAACACTAGCCGGCGATGAGATGGGGAGGATGTGCTGGTTAGTTAAACTCTGTTCACAGTCCCAGAAAAGCTGTTTCTGCTACTGAGACAGAGCAGTGAACAACTGCACCGCCGGGCGCCATCATTAGGGTTCAGAGTTAACCACCCAGCGAGAGGAATGCAGGCAGCCAATGGCCCAGTAAATTCTACCTGCCTGCAACCTGCCTTCTCTAGGGAAGGCTTTCCTTACAGTGGCTGGACTTTAATGTTGATCCTGGAGTCAGCAAAGAAGTGCTAGGAGGGGGCACGGCTGTGTGCCAGCTCTATCCAACCCATGCTGAGAGCGATAGCTAGTGTGCCCGAGGGCATAGCTTTTTCTTCCCCATAGAGACAGCTCCCTGCCCATCCCTCTGCTCTCTCTCACTGCTGCAGTACAGCCTGGCCTAGCCTCTCCCACCTGTCTGGACTGCTGAGTATCATGTGTCTGTACATGGTGACGCGTGTCAACACCATGCGCCTTCTGGGGGCTGGTGCCGGACTGCCACAACTCTACCTGATGGGCCGCTGGTCCGAGTAGTCCATCTCGTAGCTCTGCACAGAGTCTGTGTAGGAGTCACGGGAGCTCTGCTGCTGGTGCCTCATGGGATACTGGTGGACCGAGGCGTTGGGCTGGGAGGTGGTGTAGTATGGAGGTGGGATGCTATTGCTGGTCTCGCTTCGGTAATCGCTGTCCCGGTCGTCCATGGTGCTGTCGGGGTCGTCATCTGCAAAGGGCCGGGTGACACCAGTCAGTGTGTGGCACGGGAAGGGGCAGAGCCCACAGCACGGCAGAGATGCCTGAGATAGCCACTGTCAAGGACAACGCCAGCCTCCCGCCTGTAGTGGCCAGCTGGCATCAGTGTGAACTGTGCCACTGCTCCAAAGGGTCCCACCTCTGGGGGACTTTCTACTAGCAGGCTCAGCGGGAAGAAACTGACCAAGGCTAGGGAGGGGCCTGGGCTTGGCGGGCACAGATGCCCAGGGAGCTGCCAGTGCCCAGCAGCTCTGGGTATCTGTCTCCATGTGTGTGGAGGGAGGGGGGAACTGGCATGTGCTGAGCACACAGAAAAGTTTAGTGCTCTGGCCGCTGGCAAGCTGCCCTGGTGCACTCCAGAAGCAATCTGCCTCTGTGCGCCCACTCACCCGCCCGTGCCCAGACCGCTGGCAGAGGTGCTCCCTGTGGCTGGGCACCGTGCCAGCTCCCCAGTCCGCAGAACTCTGTCCCACCCAGGGCTGCCCCCGGCGGCCGTGCCTGTGCTCCCTTCCTTCTCCCAGAGGGAGTGGGCCCTGCGGCGGCTGCGCGGTTCCCCTTGGGCCTGACTCCTGTGCTCGGCCGTGGAGCAGGGCAGGGGAGAGGAATCAAGGGGGGAATGAGGCGACCGGGCTCAGCGCACGTTACACTGCGGGGGGGCAGCATTCCCAGCTTGGGCAGCCTCACCAACACGGCTGTGGTGGCGCAAGCAGGAGGCCCCGTCTTGGGGGGGGCACCTCCCTATCGCCCAGGGCTGGGAGCAGCCCGAAATCTAAAGCAGGGCCTTCCTTCAGGCCCCGCCCCGCCGAGCTGCCCTCCCCAGCCCCAAGGCCCTTCCAGCTTCCCGGGGTGGGAGATGGCTTGTCCAGCGTGCTCAGCCTGGGAGGGGAGGAGGGGACGGGAGGGAGTATACATGAGGGTGAGGGGGGTGGGAAGGAAGAGATGGAGGAGGGATCTGCAGGGGGCCGACTTACCCCTCATGCTCTCCTGCCTTGGAGAGGCAAGACGACACCATGGACCCAGCCCCTTGCATCTGGGCCCAGCGGGCTGGGATTGGGCCCTGCCCTGTGACCACCGCAATGCCATGCCGCCTGCACACCGCTCCCCTGGCTGCGCCCACTCCCTGCCCTGCCCGGGCTCTGAGGGCGCTGGCCAGACATGCCAGCAAAATGAAAAGAAGAAAGCCAGGCAAAGCTAGACCCCAGCGCCCCAGCCCTGCATGCTAGCCATGCCACTCCCTAGCTACCAAACCCTCAGCTCCCCGGCTCGGCAGTGTGTGGAGGGGCCAGGATGGGCCTCCCGCTGGGCAGGGATGGGGGGCCAGCCCTTGTGGGAGGCCAGTGGACAGGGGAGGGGATGTGCCCCGAGCTCTGGGTGAGAAGGCGGTGGATACTTACTCTGCTGCTCTCCCCAGCCAAAATAATTCCAGTTGCCTATAAAGAAAAGGGGCAGAGACAATAAGATGGACGCGACTGGGGGAGCAGGGGTTAGACGCCCGGGTGGGAGAACAAAGCCCCTCTTAGAGCCAGGCCAAACAAACGCCCAGCTCCTCCCAGCAGCCCCGGCGCTAGGTTCGGTGCCCAGACCCTGGTGCTATGCCAAGCCCAGCCCTGTGCCCCCCGAGTGCTGGGGAAATCCAGAGCCTGGGCCCCTCTGCCGTATGCTCAGCGAGAGCGGCTCAGGATTGCTGGAAGCATGTGTGCCGGGCAGGCCCCAGCAGGATCCTTCCGTCAGTAAGAGCAGGCAGGACACGGGAAGGGCAAGGAGCCTGTGGGGGGAGGGGAATGGGGCAAAGCAGGGTCTGTGAGTGGCAGATCCAGACGTTCGGGGCAGACTGGGGCATAGGGAGGGGGAGGGGTTCGTAAACCCTGCTGGATCTGGGTCGCTTCCTCATCACCCCGGGTGAGGGATGGGAAGGGCCGGGGTGTTATGCTGTCAGGTGCTCTGGGCACTCAGAGCCCCCCTGCTGCTCCCCTCCTGGGGAGGAGAGGTCCTGGCACTGAGCCACAAAGCTGCCATCTCCCCTTTCCCTGCCCAGATCCTGGCTGGTCGTTCTCAGGCCAGAGCCCGGGGCTGCCCATGCAGCTCCCTGGCCTCTGCACCCCTCCAAGCGGGGATGGAAGCCTGGGGAAGCAGGAGGCAGCAAAGGCAGGAGGCTGGAGGCCACAGTAGAGGACGTCAATGGAAGAAGGGTGAGAGCCCCTCAGGCCTCGCCCACAAATAATGGGGTAACCCCACATTGACCTCCCTGGTCTTAGGGCAGGAGAGACGTTGGCCCACTGACCAATTCGTCCATGCAACGCACAGCCCTTTGAGGTGGGTATGATGAGTGCCCCTGCTGCAGAGGGGAAACTGAGGCACAGAGTCTCCAGCTGGGCTGGGTGGGGTCCTCTCACACTCTGAAGGGGGATCAGCTACAAGGCCATGAGATTTGGGGAGCTTTGCCTTGGGCACCCTCCTGCCTAAACGCGCCTTAGCCCCTTCTGCCCTTCAGCCATACTGGGCCAGCTCTGACCCTCCGTGCCGGGCCCTGATCTCCTCTCCCTGGGCTGGGACCTGCTCCCTAAGTCTTTGCTGAGCCCCTGTCCCTGTCACCTCTATGGATCAGCCCCTCCCCAGCCCCGTCTCACCCCCTGCCCCTTCTGCTCCCCCCATTCAGGCGACCTGCCCCCAGACATGGGCAGAGCGGAACCGGCCCTGCCCCAAAGCTTCCCAGGCCAGGGCAGAGGACTGGAGCGGAAGAGAGCGAACACAGGGGCAGAGGAGGGAGGGAGACAGCAAGGGGACGGAGAGGGGGAAGGGGCCAAGGACTTCAAAGGAATGGGGGGTCACGTCTCCAGGACCCAGGCCGAGTTCCCGCTTCCCTGGCTGGAATGTGTGGCCAGACCCCTCGCCAGAGAGCTGCCAGCTGCTGCGGCTGGCCCAAGGCAGCCCAAGGGTGGTGAGGGCTCTGCATGGGGCCTGGGAAGGGACCGTGAGTTGGGGGGGGGAGGCAATGGAGACACAGGTCCTATAGCTGCCCCCTCGCCACCGGATTTGGGGGATCAAACAAATTCCAGGGTTAACCAGAGCTGGGAGATGCCAAACATGCCTGCCTGCTCCGGCTCCCTCCTGGCCCCTGGGGGCAGACCTGCAAGGCGCCCGTGACCCAGCTCCGTGGGAGCGGGAGGGACCCAGGCCCCCAGGAGGCGGAGGGTTAGTGGTACTTACAGCACTGGGAGCCGGGCACCGGGAGCGGCTTGTCCTGCTCCTCCTGGAACGCGTACTGGGGAGAGAACAGAGGAGAGGTCATGGGCATCCCAGCCGGGCAGTCTCCAGGCCTGCCCTGGCCCAGCAGAGTGGGCCCCACAGCTGTTTGGGGCGGTTGAGATGCACCCCCAGGGCTCCTCGGAACCACAGATCCCCGCAGACCAGGAATGTTCGGAAGCCAGGCCACGGGCCCAGCCAGGCACCCCTGCATGCACGCAGCCCTGCAGGGCTGGGTGGCTCTGAGCCGGGGCAGAGCCAGCCCCAGGGCTGACTTACATCATCCTGATCCTTCATGGCATTCAGCTGCTCCAGCTTCTTGGCCCAGTACCTTGCCTCCTCCTCAGGAATGTCTGAAAGCAGAGAGGCCCATTGCCAGCCCCAGGGCTCCATGACCCGGCCCCTCCCTCCCCACACAGGCCTGCCCTGGGGCCCAGCTCTGGGGCACGGTGCCCTGAGAGCTCGCAGGGGGTGGCGGGGATAGACAGCCAGTGCAGGGTGTGGATCCGGGGGGCAGGGAGGGAAGGAGGTGGCAGGGCAGGGCCAGAGGAAAGGGGAGTGAAAGAAAAGAAACGACAACTGGTGCTGGGTTGTGTCAGGTGGAGGCAAAATCCGCTCTGGTGGGGAGCCAGCGGTGCCCCTGCATGGACTGTTAGTGCTGGGACAGAGCCGGGGAGGAGCCGGGGGGATGGGGTGGGAGTAGAATCAGGGAGCCCCACATACCCATCAGCTCCTCGTGGCAAGGGAAAGGGAGGGGGAGGGTGTAGCAGTAGGTCCAGGAAAGAACTGTGACTGTACCTGTCCCAAACCACAGCCCCTGGGCTCCCCCCACAGCTCTGCCAGTGCCCCTCAATCCCGATCCATAGCCCTCATTGCGTTTCCACCCCCTGTCTGCACGTGGCAGGGCGCGGAGGGAGATATCCCCAAGGAGGGAGGGGCCCAGGGGCCCGGCTGGCGTGTGGATGCGGTGCCAGGATCCCCGGCCCCAGGAGGGCCCCATACCGAGCGGTAGCTCAAAGCGGGTGTCCAGCAGGATGCGGTGAAAGGTGGGGTCCTTGGTGCCCGAGATCTCGTTGTCGGTCATGATGACCTGCGAGTCCAGGGTGAGCCATTCCCCGGGGCCCTCCTGGGAGAGAACAGGAGGGTCAGGACAGAGGCCAGGGGACCCCAGTGCTGCGTTGGCCTTCCTTGCCTGGCAAACAGCCCAGCCTGCGGGCACTGGGCATGGCGTGGGCACTGCCCCTTGCCACCTGTGAGCAGAGGCTGGGGCAGCTGGAGCCCGCTAGCCATGTCCCTGGTTGTGTACGGGTCCCAAACGCTCCCCCAGCTGGCACCTGAGCTGGGCCAGTGCCAGAGCCAGTCTGGCGTGGGCGGGGAGTTGCCCCTCCTAGGGCCATGCCAAGCTCTCCTCCCATTTAGGGCCCCCTCCTCTTGGCAACACTTTGGGCTGAGGGGGAGGGGCTGCCCTGAGCCAGCCTCTGCTGGTGATTGCCCCCCCCCCGCCCAACTGCGGCTTGGCTAGAGACCCTCCTTGGCGTAGCCCATTCCAGTCTAGCCCAATGGATAAAGCAAACCCAGGCGCAGTGGGCCTGAGAACCTGTTGCTGGCCCTTGCCCTGCATTGCCTGGGCACCCTGGCCGGGCAGGGATTCGGCTCCTTGCCCGCGGGAGCAGTACCATGGCAGGCAGGGTCACTCCCTCGCCTGCCCCTCATTAGCTCTTTGCATCCTGGAGACAAGACCCTTCCCCTCCGCTTTACTTTCCTCCCAGCGGCTGGACGAAAATCCCAAATCCCCCCGGCTGACCCTCCCCACCCCAAGCAGGTGGACACCTGCCCTTCCCTGTCTCCATGCACCGACCGCCTGGCTCTGTGCCGGGAAGTGCACTAGGCTGAGAAAAGGGTTTGGGGCTCCAGGGGACGGGTGGCCCTGCCTGGAGGCCTGTTCCCTCTTCCCCCAGACATACCCCCACCCCTGCCTCAGAAGGCCGGCAGGGGGCTATGCCCAGCCCTGGCTGGGCTCCCAAGGCCAGAGACCAGGGCAGGGAGTCAGAAAGGCCAGGAGCGGCTGTTGTCTGGGTCCTGCTGGGGAGAGCGCCCTGCACCTACCTCGTTGGACTGGCGGATGGTCTGCAGGGGGATCCACACCGTCCCCACCATGGTGTCCCAGATCAGCCCTTTGTTCCACACCTCCACCGTCAGCCCCAGGTCCAGCCGGTTAATCTCACTGCAAGGGAAGCAAAGCAGCTGTGGGCCTCTCCGCACCAGTCCCATCTGGCTGGTTGCCTCTCCCAAGGCCCTGGGCAGCCCCGCATATGACTGAGCTCATGCCACAGGGACACATGGGGTATGTCTAGCCTACATGCCTCTGGCGACAGAGGCATGTAGATTAGGCTACCCGGCATAGGAAAATGAAGCGGCGATTTAAATAATCGCCGCTTCATTTAAATTTAAATGGCTGCCGCGCTGAGCCGATCAGCTGTTTGTCAGCTCAGCGCTGTAGTCTGGACGCTCTGCGGTCGACATCAAAGGCATTTGTTGACCTCCCCGGTATGCCTCGTGGGATGAGGTTTACCGGGGAGGTCGACAAATGCCTTTGATGTCGACCGCTTAGCGTCCAGACTACCGCGCTGAGCCGACAAACAGCTGATCGGCTCAGCGCGGCAGCCATTTAAATTTAAATGAAGCGGCGATTATTTAAATCGCCGCTTCATTTTCCTATGCCGGGTAGCCTAATCTACATGCCTCTGTCGCCAGAGGCATGTAGGCTAGACATACCCTTAGTGGAGTGGCTGGGAGTCAGCCCCCCCGCCCCATTCCCATAGCACCCCCTGCTGGGAGAGGCTGGGCCTGGAGCAGCAGGGAGCCCCTGTCCCCAAGCCAGTGCCGGAACACGGCACAGCGAGAGTAGATGGGCAATCCCAAGATCGCACTAGCTGTGACTTGTCATCCAGACCCAGCTCAGCTCTGGACAGTGTTTGTCAGTTAATTGTGGCTACAAACCCCTCCCCGGGGTTTCGTTGGCAGGTTCTGCAGCCATGTGGCGGTGCTGCTAGACTTTCCCAGGGGCTGGGGCGGGAGTTGGACACACACCAACATGCCTCCGAATCTCCCCCCGCTTCGCTGCTTAGAATTCAGGCCTCCCTCGGGCAGTGGACCGTGCTCCTGAGCGAGGACAAAGCTGGAGCTGCCAATGGTCTGACACTTGTCACTTTCATCTCCTGCCAGAGCTTTTGGCCAGAGCTGGGGCCTTATCAATTAGGGCCCTTTGGTGAGCCCTGGCTGTGTCTGCGGCAGCCCGTCCTGCAGCCCCCAGGTTTGGGACGCCCCCGGGTCTGACCCATGGAGCAGACGGATGGACGCAGAGTGAGGGAGCAAAGGGGGAGGCAGTTTCCTGCCCCGTGGAGCAGCCAGGCCCTTTGCACGGCTCTCTCCCCTGCAGCAGGGATGCCTCTAGGGGTAACTGCTGCCTCGTGCCCAGCGGCCCCAGGTTCTGTGCCCCTTGGACACACCCTGGACCCATCTCCCTGAAGGGTGGCGGGCTTTCATACTGCCCATGGATAAGGAACCCCTGGTCTCACCCAGCTCCCGTTCCCCATGCCTGGCAGCCTGTTCTCTAGCTCTCCCCCTGTGCGCCAAGTGCCTCGGGCATCATGCCCAGGCAGAGAGCAGGGACCTGGCACCCACCTGGGGGGCTGGCAGGGCCAGTGGGCAGGGGTGCAAACAAAGGAAGCCTCCCTTCCCTCCCCCTGAGCCCCACTGCAGGCTCCGGGGACAGGAGGCTGCCAAGGGATTGGGAGATTCTCTGGCCCCCCATCGAAGGTGATGTGGTAGCCTGAGACGTTCCTGGTGCCCCAGCTGCTCCCAGAGCAGCATCTCTGGCAGGGAGATGGGGTGGAGGAAGGACTTGCCAGAGCGAAGGGAGAGGCATCTGACCGGCCATTGCTGCCCCGGATCAGTGACCCCTAGCGATAAGGGCTGGGTGAAGAGCAAGGAGCGACGGAGCATCCCAGCTCCTGCCACTGGCTCCAGGGAGCCTCTGCCCGGTTTAGCCAGCACACGCCTGATTCTGAGGATTTGGGGAGCTCATGCTGGGTTTATCTGACACCAGCCCCCGCGAGTGGGATGCCCCTGGTTCCCCGCCCCGGGGGAGCACTCACAACATGAAGTCCTGCTCCCAGCAGGGCAGGTTCCCCCGCACGGCGATGGTTGTACTCTTGACATTCTGCACCTTCAGCGTCACGTAGGTGTTGAACTTCTCTGCGGGGAGGGGAGCAGAGGGTGGAGCTGTGGGCCAAGCGGGAGGCCCCGAGGCCCCAGGCAGGTCAGAGGACCTGGGAGGGCTGAGAGCTCTCCCCACCCGCCGCTGGCTCTTCCCATCAGCCCAGGGGCCTGCCCGTCCCCTTGTGGAGTCCAACACAAGGGAAATACTCCCTGCCTTGCCCTCCCTGTGCCCAGTGCCCCATGCTCCTCCAGCACCCACCCGGCCCTGCCCTTCCCAGGATCCCAGCCCAGGTTGTCGCCAGCTCGGGGCATGGTCAGCTTCAGCCCACACCCAGCATGGTTCATACAACTTCTTGTGCCCTGACTGCCCTGCACAGCTCTGCCAGTGCCCCTCGACCCCCAGCCCGCAGCCCCCTGCTGGCCCAGGCCTGGAAACTGTCACGTCCTGACCCCAACTCCCCTGCTCTAACCACTAGGCAGAGCGACTTACCTTGGGCCCCATCAAACTTAGCTTTTTTAACTGCAAAGAGAGAGAGAGAAAGAATAAAACGTTTTAGTTTCCAGGCCCAGAAAGCCCCTGGGAGGTGCTAACGGTTCCTTGTGTCTGCCCTTTCCCAGCCAGCCAAGCCCAGACCTCTCAGCAGGAATCCCCCTCAGCAGGAAACCAGGCCCCTTCTCCACCCTCCCCCTCTCCCCCGCTCCAGACAGACAAGGCTTCACACAAGCGGCCTGAAAATCGCTGGCTGCCAGTAGGGTTACCAGGTAGACCCCTCCAAAATACCAGACACACTTGATCGTGGGCGGGGGGAAGGACCAGCCAGGAGGGGGGTGGGGCTGGCCGGGAGTAAGGGGGGCAGGAGGCGGGGCTGGCGGGGGGCGGTCAGGGGCCGCGGGTCTGGCCGGGAGGAAGGGGGGGCGGGAAGCAGAGGTGGGGGAGGGGGATTGGGGGTCAGGGGGGCTGGACGGAAGGAGGGGGTGCCGGAAGAAGGGGGGCAGGAAACAGAGCTGGCACGGGGAGCGGTGCAGCCACTGGCCCCCGGCAGGCACTCCCTCTAGATGCTAGTAGAAGCCGGGCGGGGGCGGGGGGAGTGTCTGGGAGCCGCTCCCCCTGCCCGGCTTCTACCCGCAACCAGAGGCTCCCAGCTGGGAGCCGGGGCCGCGATTGGTGCTGGGAGCCTCTGGTTGTGTGCAGAAGCCGGACGGGGGGAGTGGCTGGGAGTCCCAGCCACTGCCCCCACCCTGCCCCGCCCCACCTGGCTTTTGCACGGGGCTCCCAGCACCAATCACGGCCCCGCCTCCCAGTCACTCCCCCGCCCCCGCCAGGCTTCCATCCAGCGCCCAGCCGGAAATTCAGAAAATACCGGACATTGCACATGTCCGGTATTTTCTGAATTTTTCTACCAGACAGAGGGCTCAAATACCGGACTGTCTGGTAGAAAACCGGACACCTGGCAACCCTAGCTGCCAGCCCCAGAGAAACCGCACAGTGGGAAACCTGGGTCTTCAGATACGTGTCGTGCTGCGTGGGCTGGGAGCTCTTGCCAGGCGCTGGGTGAGACTTTCTGAGAACAGTCCTGGGGGGAGCACTGGGCATCCCCTGGGGCCAGGGAGCAGCAGGCATCTTATGCCAGCCCTGAGCTCAGATGGGGCTTTCTCACTAGGTGGGAGCTGTGATCTTGTCATGAGTCGGATTCTCGCTGGCCAGGATGCAGGAGGATTGCTGCTCCCTAAAGGTATGTCTAGACTACAAAGTTAATTCGAACAGCCGTTAGTTTGAATTAACTTTCATAGCGTCTATACATACAAACCGCTAGTTCGAACTTAATTCGAACTAGCGGAGCGCTTAATTTGAACTAGGTAAACCTCATTCTACGAGGACTAATGCCTAGTTCAAATTAAGTAGTTCGAATTAAGGGCTGTGTAGCCATTTAATTTGAACTAGTTGGAGGCTAGCCCTTCCCAGCTTGCCCTGGTGGCCACTCTGTGCCAAACCAGGGAAACTTTTCTGCCCCCCTCCCAGCCCCGGAGCCCTTAAAGGGCCACGGTCTGGCTACAGTGCTCTTGCCAGTTGCAAGCCTGCCAGAACTCAGCCAGCAGACCCCGCACCTGGCACGGCATGAGCTAGCCACCCGCTGCCACCCAGCCCTCTGCCTCTTCCCAGGACCAGGCTGGCGGCTCCCAGGAGCCTGCCTGGGGCTGCAAGAGGCGGGCGCCCTCCTGGTCTAGTGCAGAGATCGTGGACCTCATCGAGGTTTGGGGGAAGGCCTCCAACCTCCACGACCTCTGCACTAGGCACAGGAATGTGGCCGTCTAGGGCAGGATAGCTGCCAGCCTGGCCACCAAAGGCCACATGCAAACCCAGGAGCAGGTTTGCATGAAAATCAAGTTGGTCCAGTGAGACCCCCGACCCTGAGCCCTGAGCTTAGAACATAAGAACATAAGAATGGACGTACTGGGTCAGACCTAAGGTCCATCTAGCCCAGTAGCTTGTCTGCAGACAGTGGCCAGCACTAGGTACCCCGGAGGGGATGGACCGAAGACAATGATCAAGTGATTTGTCTCGTGCCATCCATCTCCAGCCTTCCACAAACAGAGGCCAGGGACACCGTTCCTATCCCCTGGCTAATAGCACTCCATGGACCCAACCTCCAT
Organism: Pelochelys cantorii; assembly: GCA_032595735.1. Classification (NCBI taxonomy): domain Eukaryota; kingdom Metazoa; phylum Chordata; order Testudines; family Trionychidae; genus Pelochelys; species Pelochelys cantorii. The sequence continues at coordinate 4,217,103 of CM064354.1, forward strand.
GAATTTATCTAACTTCTCTTTAAACTCTGTTATAGTTCTAGCCTTCACAGCCTCCTGTGCCAAGGAGTTCCACAGGTTGACTATTTGCTTTGTGAAGAAGAACTTTTGCTTATAGTTTTAAACCTGCCTTCCATTCATTTCATTTGGTGTCCTCTAGTCCTTCTATTATGGGAACTAATGAAGAACTTTTCTTTATTCACCCTCTCCACACCACTCATGCTTTTATAGACCTCTATCATATCCCCCCTCAGTCTCCTCTTTTCTAAGCTGAAAAGTCCCAGTCTCTTTAGCCTCTCTTCATACGGGACCCGTTCCAAACCCCTAATCATTGTAGTTGCCCTTTTCTGAACCCTTTCCAAGGCCAAAATATCTTTTTTGAGGTGAAGAGACCCCATCTGTACACAGTACTGAAGATATGGCGTACCATAGTTTTATACTTCCCCTCCTCCTTCTTCCCCTGGCTTCCCCCTTCCAGCTCCCTCCTCCCAGGTTCAGGTTTCCACCTCCCCTCTCCCATCCTCTCTCTTCCCCTCTCCCACCTCCTTTTCCCAGTCTCCCCAGAGGTTAATCCCCCCCCCCAGTTTTGTTAAATAAAGAGAGTTTCTATTTTTGAACATGTGTCCTTTATCTTTTACATCAGGAAGGGGGGCTAGGGAAGGGTAAGTGGAAGGAGGTGAGGGAGGAATGGGGCACGAGCCCCCGATGGGGAGGACTGGGGTGGCTCTGCGGGCTCCTCGGGGTGGAAGCTCTCCTGCAGGGCCTCCTGGATCCTGACAGCCCCCTGATTGACACCCCCCAGATGGCAGCCTGCAGCAAGTGCAGCCGGGCTGATGGCCGAGTGCTATGATGTGCCGAGTGTGGGCACTCAGGGCACTCCAAGACAGGACTGCTTTGCTGTCCCTCATCGAGGTAGACAAGCAAGCGGGGAACCCTGAGAACTGTCTGTCCGGGGTGGGGGGTCAGGTCCCTTTAAGCACAGCCCTTGGCTAGCCTGAGTCAGCAGCTCCATGCTCTAAGCCCTAACCTGATACCCTGCTGGCACTGGTTCTGGCCAGCCTTAACTTTGGTTCAGGGTCCACTCAATGTGGACACGCTAGTTCAAATTAGCAAAATGCTAATTCAAATTAGTTTTTAGGTCTAGATGCACTAATTCGAATTAGCTTAGTTCGAATTAACTAAGTTAGTTCGAATTAGTGCTGTAGTGTAAACATACCCTAAGGGTATGTCTACACTGCCACCCTAGTTCGAACTAGGGTGGCTAATGTAGGCATTTGAACTTGCAAATGAAGGCTGGGATTTAAATATCCCGGGCTTTATTTGCATGTTCCTGGGCGCCGCCATTTTTAAATGCCCGGTAGTTCAAACTCCCTGCCCGTGGCTACATGTGGCACGGACTAGGTAGTTCTAATTAAAGCTCCTAATTTGAACTACCGTTACTCCTCATTGCAGTGGAGACATATCCTAATGGACTGCAGGGGTCAGTAATTCTCCCTCCTCTCTCTGGAATAGCGCCTGTCATGTCTGGACAGCAACGCACTCAGGCGAATTACGCTCTGCAAAAGCTCTGCGAGAGGGTGAGGGCTCTTGTGCCCATTATACAGCTCCCTTCGCGAAGGCATTGCTTCGGGGTGTAGAGGGTCGGCTCTGGGACATGCGCTACAAAGACGGTCCCTGCTCCGAAGAGTTTACAGTAGAGGAATCAAAGACAAGTGATTCACCCAAGAGCAGCCAGCGAGAGCGAGGAATAGAACTCAGCCCTCTCAGTGCCCATGTAAGTGCTCTAGCCACTAGGAAGTGCTACCCCTGTGAAGTACAGCTGGCATTATCTGCAGCCCTCAGTGCATGGGTACAGTTCGCACCCAGACACATCCGCATGTGCGCACCACTCCCCCAGGCGGCTCCAGAATCTGGCTGCTCAGCTGGCAGAACTGGGGTGGCACACTCAGCCTTTGCCTCATTCCAGAAAGGCCCCTCGTCCTGCGGCAAGACTCTCAGGGTCAAAAGAAACCAAGTCTCCTGCCCAGCCGCAGTTCAGCACCCTCCAGTGTCTCACTGGATGCTCCTGGGCACTCCCCCCCGGCTTAGCTGGCGGTTTCCTTTCCGTGCCCTGCAGTGCGGCGGGGCGGGAGGGACCAAACCTCCCTGGGAACGGGCTGGGTTGGATGAGCCTTTGCACAGGCCAGGAGAGGAACCCCCCAAATAACCCGGTAGCAAGGGGACTCCCTGGAGAAGACCCAGCTTGAAGAAAGGTGGAGAGTGGAACGTGGGCCGCTCCCATCTGCAGCCCTGGGCCGTAATGAAGAGTGAAGTGTTTATGCCCCACAGATCCACTCCAGCTGGAGAACACCCCAGCACAGAACTGGCAGAGGCCCTTCACTGCTGGGCTAGGGCACCCTCCCTTCTCCCCTCCCTGGACCCTGCTCCTTCGTGAGACGCTCTGCAGGCTCTTGGCTCCCTCCCTGCGTGGGATGGTGCCACGTGATCGGGTTTTGATGGGAGCAGGCAGATCTTTGGTGTGCGTGTGCCCCAAATTCAGTGCAAAGTGGGCCAGGCGAGGTGTCCAATGGAAGCTGATGCTTTGCTGATTCTGTCTCTGCTGCTCGTGCACTTGTCTGGGTTTGGTGTGTAATGTTATGACCATGTGTGATGGCATCGTCGGGGTTCCCCCGATCCTGCACCCCCGTAGCAGCCAGAACAGTCTCTACCAGCCAGCAGAGTAGAGAGGGGTTTATTGATTGTCCAGAATACAGCCCAGCATAGACGTGATGTGGCAATAGGAGGGGGGCTAGGATGCCCCAGACCCCTTAAGGTGGGGTGCCTGAGGCCCTAGTCTCCAAGCCCCCTCCCTAGGCTGTCTCCATCATGTTTCCAGCCCCAGACACCTTTTCCTCCCCCCACGTACTTCCTTTGTTCCAACCTCCTGCCCCCTCCTCCCCCCCCCAGTCAGAACTGGTCAGGGCAGTGTCTGGCCCCCTTGCTGGGCCGTGCTCACAGACAGGGCCAGTAGGGGACAGCCCAAGCCTAGCGACCAGCTAGATGCCCCACTACATCACACCATGGGACCAATGTTTTCTGTCTGGGAGACAGCGGCAGGTGTCGGCCACCTTCTGTGAGGGGCCATGGCTCAATGCTGCATGGACAATGGCTCTCAAGGGTTGCCAGTTGACACCTAGGAGCACCCAACGGCCCCTCCCCTGAGAAGGACACACCTGGATACTCTATGGCTCCTTGCCCAAGAAGGACACAGACTGGTTTGGTGGTCATGTGATCAGCCCCATTTTGGGAGGCACCAGCATCCAGGAGGACAATGGATTTCCCTCCACATGGGCAAGGTTACAAAAGTATCCTGAGGATGCCTCCGTCTTGTCTTCACTCCTGCTCTCCGCTCCAGAAGCACCTTTGCAAGGGCCAGAGGGCCAGGAAGAAGTGCCGACCTGTCCTGACATGGGATGTACTCCAGAGACTCTTAAACTGGCGGTTTGTTACATCTCTGCTAAGAGCCTGCATCAAGAATGTTCTTTCTTTAACAATCCTACTCTCAACCTTTTCTTTCCCTTTTACTAATAAACCTTTAGATGGTAGATTCTAAAGGATTAGCCTCTTTCTCTCTTCCTCTCTCTCTCATATATCATAGTCAATAAGATTTCGTGGGGGGAAGAAACCTGGCTGGGACTAATTCACAGAACCGTAGGGTCGGGAGAAACCTCAGGAGATCAACTGTGGGCTCACCACAGCAGTCCTGGGGGTGGGGAATCGAAGCCCAACACTCTGAGCTATGTGTAGGCAGCTCAATCAGATTCAGGGCGGGGGAGGAAGACAGGCAGCTCCTGGTGGCTGTGTCCGGTGTGTGAGGAGACAGGGAATCTCACCTGTTCTCCAGGATCCGTCCCAGCTATCATTGATCCGTCCCATTGCTGGCAGCCTCCGCTGAGAACAGTTCAGAGGCGGAAATGCCCCGGGGGGGTCCCACACTGATGGGGAGGGGCACCAACTCCAGGTGCTCAGTCCAACCCCTTTCATCAGCACAGAAACTGCCTCGGTAGGACTCACCGACTTTCAGTGGCGCTTGGCTCATTTCGGTGCTTTTGAAAATGTTCCCCAAAGCCAGCCAAGGCCAGTCAGAGCGGTGTGGTAAGATGAGGGCCTGACACATAAGCCCTCCTAGCGCAGGCCTGGTGTGAGGCCTAGGCACACGGTCAAGCCTTTGCTCATATAAAGCTGTGAGCGAGAGTCAGGCCCTGCTCACAGAATCTGGCACAAGCAGGGTTAATGGTAGAACTCTAACTGGCGCTAGGCACAGGCTGGAAACACGTTCCAGAGGGGTGGTAGCAGCACCCTCATGAACAATATCTCGGTGCCAACATCCCCCCCATGGGTAACAGGAACAGGAGAGGGTCTAACTTAACAGCATGCTAGACACTGACCAACCCCTCATACAAGGTTAGGGGAGGTATCTTGGGAACGTCAGAGGTGGCCCCCTGGTACCTCAGGAGTGATGGGTGACTTGTTTGTCCCCGTGTATAAAATGTCCCCCAAGGGAGTTGTCTTTGTCCAGCCTTGGGGGCAGCGGTGAGTCCCGTGGCCACTGGGTTAGCTCTCGATTGCATCTTAGCACACAAGCCTGGGCTGGATTTCCAACTCCTTAAGCTTTGAGCTCATTGGGGTTTCCCGCTCGTCTTGCTCCCGGCTTCTCATGCGCCTGCACAAGGCTGCAAAGATTGTCTCACTAATCTCCAGGGGAGGCTTAGCCGTAGGGACCTGACAGGTCTCTCTCTATCCAAGGACTCTGTTTCCACTGGAACTTAAAATAACCTCAGAGCCATTTCTAGAGAGCTCAGCTCTTGCCAAAGCTCATGTTTACGGACGTGAAAGCTGGGGCCAAATCTGATGTGACAGGCTCTCGCGAACCAAGGAGCCGGCCCTTCCCGGGGGCTCCCAGGCGTTCCGCGAGGTGCCGCGCTTCCTGGAACGTGATGCATTTTCATGCGCCTCCTGCGTGGGGGGAAATCAGTCAATGCCCAAGGCAAAGCGCCTGCAGAACACCCAGCTGTGCAGGGCAGAAGCCAGGCTGGCAGCGAGGAAGGAGAGGGGAGGCTGGCGGGCAATCTGGCTCACTTGTCCACTGGTCAGAGAGAACCAGAGGGGTCCCATGATGCAGACAGGCCCATGCCTGCTGTGTCCTGTAATGTCCCCACAAAGCCCCTTTGTCTTCCAGACCAGCACTTGGGAGCTGAGAGTTGTTGGGGGAGAGGGACAGAGACATGCCCAGCAGCCCCACAAGCCCAGCCCCCATCACTGCATCCCCCAACAGGCTTCCCTTGTCCCCTCTCAAGGCCCCAGCATCCTCCCGCCTCTCTCCCTGCAGGGCCACTTCTGCCTGGCTTTTGCCCAGGGCTGCTGCATCCTCCAGAGAGTGACAGGTGTTTCCAGCCCTGCCACGCTGCCAGCCTCCCCCCCCACCACCTCCAGCCTCCCAGCCTCTCCCCTCACCACCCATCTCCCCTGCCACTTCCCTCCCAACACCCATCCACCCAGCCTCTCCCCTCACCACCCCCTCCCTCTGCCTCTCCCCTCACTACCCCATCCTCACAGCCTCTCCCCTCACCACCCCCTCCCTCTGCCTCTCCCCTCACTACCCCATCCTCACAGCCTCTCCCCTCACCACCCCCTCCCTCTGCCTCTCCCCTCACTACCCCATCCTCACAGCCTCTCCCCTCACCACCCCCTCCCTCTGCCTCTCTCCTCACCACCCTCCATCCGCCCAGCCTCTCCCCTCACCACCCCCTCCCGCTGCCTCTCTCCTCACCACCCTCCATCTGCCCAGCCTCTCCCCTCACCACCCCCTCCCTCTGCCTCTCCCCTCACTACCCTCCATCCGCCCAGCCTCTCCCCTCACCACCCCCTCCCTCTGCCTCTCTCCTCATCACCCCCTCCCCAAGCCTCTTCCCTCTCGACTCTCCAGCATCTCCCCTCCCAGGCCCCCTCCTCCCTCCCTCCCCCCAGGACCCTCCCAGCTCTCCCCACATGCCCCACAGGCCAACGGAGGGGCCCTGCCGGTGGGAGATGCCATTGCAGTCTGGGCCTCCTCCTGGCCTGGAAGCTGGGACCAGGGATCTATGTGCAACGGCCTGGGCTATGGGCGCTGGCGTCCTGCCCAGCACAGGCCCTAACGTTTCCTGGGCCCCTGAAGAGCCCCCCTGACTCCAAGCAGAGTCACCTCGACTGAGGGGCGGCCTGCAAGGCAGGCGAGGTTTGCGACTGTCTTACCAGCGCCCTGGCTCCCGCTGCCCGCTCTGCCCGGCGTGACCTCCTCCAAGCTCTGCCTGGCGGGCAGGGCCTTGCTGCCAAGCGCCCCCAGGTCTTGGGGCGCCCTGGCTCATGGCTCACAGCAGCATCTGCCCTGCTGTCACCTCAGGCTGGTCCAGGTACCTGCGCGCCCCCCAGCCCTGCATGTCAGCTCTGGGCGATGGCGGGGTTTCCAGCTGGCAAGGGACAAAGGAACGAGCCGCGCAGGAAGGAGCCTTTTCTTACGCGCAAAGGAAACCAAGGTGACAAGAGGGGGCCTAAAATCGCCCTTTGCAGTATCGAAGGGAGAGCCGTGTCCGGGCCGCGCCGCGCCAGAGCGAGGCAGGCTGCTACTCGGCCTCCTTCGGCAGCCCTGGGCCTGCCTCGTGGGAGCAGCCGGGCACGCGCTAGGTCAGGGGTCTCCAGCCTTTTTAACCACAAGATCACCTTTTCCATTGAAGTGCAATGTAAGATCCACCTCCAACCCAATCCCCTTGCCCGGCTTCCTTCCCCCCTTCTGTGAGCCCCGCCCCTGCTCCACCCCTTCTCCGAGGCCTCACCCTGCTCACTCCATCCCCCTTCCTCCCCGAATCTCATTTGCTTTCAGCAGGCTGGGGTAGGGGGTTGGGTGCAGGCTCTGGTCTCGGGCCAAGGGGTTCAGAGTGGGGGAGGGGATGCCCTGAAGGCTGGGAGCTGGGGTGGGTTCTGGAGTGGACTAGGGGATACGGCATTAGTGTCAGGAGCACAGAGCTGGGCCCTTGAGTCCCCTCCAACCCCCACTCTGACCACTCAGGCAGCGGCCTGGCAGCCAACACCAGCTGCCCCAGGGATGGAGCTGGTGCCCGCATTAGGAAGGCAGGATAAGGGACCTGCTGAGGAGAGAGTGGCGGAGCAGGTTCTGAAGTGGCCTGGGGGGGGGCGAGGCCTTAGGCCTCCAGAGCCCAGGATGGCAGGCTTGAGTCCCACTGCCCTGACAGCCCAAGCCCCCCTGCCCACCCTGGGAGGGGGCAGGACAGCCAACACAGGATAAGGGACCCTCTGAAGGGAGGGAGGTGGTGTAGGTTCTTGAGTGGCTTAGGGGCTACAGCATTTGCAGGGGGAACACAGGAGTGGGGGGCTTGAGTTCTGTGCTCCTCTGCCCTCCTGGGAGCTACCAGCTGGCCAACCCAGGTTGCCTGGGAAGTGGAGCTGGCCCCTGTATTTGGAAAGCAGGATAAGGGACCAGGGGGAGTGTGAACTCAGGGACAGGACATCAGCATCTGGAGCACAAGGTGGTGGATTGGATCCTCTGCCCATGCAGGCAATGGCTGGGCAGCCAACACAGGCTGCTCCAGGGATGGAGCTAGCTCCTATACTAAGAAAGGAGGTGGAGTGGCCTAGGGGGATAGAGCATTCACCTGGAGAGGGCAGGGCTGTGGATTCAAGTCCTACCCCCCTCTGTTCCCCCTGGGAGTGGCCAGACAGCTGCTCTAAGGATGGCACATTGAAGAAGGCAGGCTTATTCCTGCCCTGGCCCTACACCACTCCTGAAAGCAGCTGGTATATATAGCAGTGGCTCCATGTGCTGTCCCCTCATCTACAGGCCCTGACCCCACAGCCTCTACTGGCCATAGTTTTCCATTATTGATTAATGGGAGCTACAGAAGCAGTGTCCACAGGCAAGGACAGCATGTGGAAACTCCCTGCTCTGACTTTTGCAGGGACTTGCCAGCCACTTCCAGGAGCAGCAATTCCCACAGGGATAATTACACCAGACATGACAGGTTGGGCATTTTAGAACTCACCACTCAAAGAATTCAATTTAAGCATAAGAGAGAAATGAAAGTTGTGAAATGCACAGACCAGTCACAACCCAAAAAGAACCCAGTTGGCAAGCAGGAAAAGTAACAACCCCCCTGGGGTCAGGAGATGAGGGAAGGACAGTGCATGTTTGTGAGAATGAGAGACACACACACACAGTGTGTGAGTGACAGAGATTTGCATTGCCAAGCTCCCTCCAGCCCCTTCTTTCTATGTGGAGATTGGGTACAGAAGTGGGGGGAGGAGGGACACCCTGACATCAGCACACACACACCCTTCTCCCTCCCACACCCTGCACAGCAAGCAGGAGGCTTCCAAGGGGCAGCTCCAAGGCCGAGGGCAGGAGCAGCATGACAGTGGGTGGAGGGGCAGCTGAAGTGCCAGCACTTGAGAGCTTCTTGGCCAGACCTGTCAGAATCCCCTGTCAGAGGCTCCAAGATCTACCGGTAGATCCCGATCTACTGGTTGGTGACCACTGTGCTAGGTGGACTCCGAAGGGCCCCAAACCGAGGGCTAGCAGAGGATCGGGAATATCCCACGCCAGTCAGTCACACTGTGGCACTTCAAAATGGGCCCTTCCCAGACTCAGTCTCATCTGATTAGCTGAAGGAGCTTCAAAAACATCTTCTGTACCCTGTCGCACTATGGCTACATTTGCCTGTTTTATGGTTGGGGAAGCTGAGGCACAGAGTGTTTGAGCCACTCATTCACAAGCCTGCCCAGTTGCTGCAGGGAAGGAAAGACAGGACTCCCAGTGCCAGCCCTGTGTTCTAACCACTACTCCACCCTGTCTCACCTGCTTTCAACTTGTTTCTCTTTGGGGTTACCCTGGCATGCCAGCTCCCTAGACCAGTTCATCTCTAAAGTCTCAGTGGCAGAGGATGGGGGAGGGGACATAAAAGGAGGGAGGGAGGCAGTTGGCAGAATGTACACACTGATAAAGAAAAACCCCTTGTATAGACAATGCCTCTGTTACCCTGCAGTGACTCGAATCCAGCCAGCACATCTGGAGCCAGTGCGAGAGAGGGCAGGACACAGAGCGATGGTCTCAAGCTGCAGTGGGGGAGGTCTAGGTTGGCTATTAGGAAAAGCTATTTCCCTATTTCCCTAGGGGCCCTTGCCCCCCCCCCCCCCCCGCCTCGTCACCCTCTGAGGGCTGGATCTCAAAGTGCTCCACCCCCACAACTAGAGCCCGATTTTCAGAGGGGCTCAGGTCCTGTGTGAGGTAGGTACATGGGGTGATCACAAAGACCTCTGCTGCTCAGAACCCCACAGCTCCACTGAGAACAAGGTCTCACCCCACCCCTCATTGAAAAGCTGCCTAGGGCTGGCTACCATACTGGAAATCAAGAAGCCAAAACTGGAAGCTGAGCACTTCCCACGGCAGCTAGGGTTGCCAGATACTTTCACAAAAAATACGAAACACGTCGGGGAAAAAATTGGTTGTGCAAAAAAAAAACCCCCACCAGTGTGGCCCCTTTAAGAAATGCTTTTGAGGTTTTTGGCCCTAACAGGCTGCTGGCAGCCATCCGCCATCTTGTCTCCCAGCTCTGGGCCAGACAGCTCCCCTGCGGAACCCAGTAAGCACCTGGGATTTTCGCCTCCTGGCCGGGAAAAAAATCAGAAAATACTGGACATTTTAGGTGTCCGGTATTTTCTGAATTTTTTTACCGGGACAGGAGGAGAAAATACCGAACTGTCCGGTCAATACGGGACACCTGGCAGCCCTACTCTCCTCTGACCTGGCAGCTCCCAGGAGGGGATGAAAGGGGCGTTCTCAGCTGCTAGCTTGGCCCCAGCGCTGGCTCTGCCTGTCTCCTTTTGCTGAGCTAAGCCTGACACCGGGGCAAAGAGGGAAAGCCACATCCCACTTTGGATCCATAGCTCAGATGTTCAGCAATCAACTCTGGAAGGAGGCTACTCCCCAGCCCCGCCCCTTCTGCGCCAGGCCCCGCCCCGCCCCTTCCAGGAATGGAGCTGGCCCATAGCCACATAGCAAAATTTATTACATGGCCCCCCTGCAAAAATTATTGCCCTCCCCTGACCGAAAGTGAGGCTTGGAGGCTGGAATTTTCCAGACAACCTAGAAGAGTTTGGCCCACAGATCAGGGTTCCCTGTAAGCAGAGCACGCGGGCGGCCAGGAGAGATTCAAATACCACCCAGGTGATTAGCAGAGCACCCATGACCACCAGCACGTATGTGTTTTTACTGGTGGTGCACATCAATACATGCCTCGGTGCACAGAAAATTTATTCCACACACAGGAGGGAAAAATGAGAAGGAACATTGCTGCAGGACCCACTGGCTGTCAGTGACATTTGAAACCAAACTCCTTAAGTTGCTTTGAAAGCCCCCAAAAGGATTTTGGGGGATTGGCCCTAACCCCTGCCCTAGGCCCCTAAATAAGCAAGTGTCATGCGCCCAGCAGTGCCTCCTCCTGGGAGGCTGTTTTCACTTGCTCCTGTTTTCCAGTACAGAGGTGAGTGCAGACTGCAGCTCCCAGCATGCACTGCTCCATCTGGTGCCAAGTGGAATGGGATTTCTAAAGCAGAATTGACATCTGCAGGCCTGTCACGCAAGGATCTCAAAGCACTTTGCAGAGGGAACTGCGCTGACCCGTTCACGCCCTTGGCAGTATTATGATATAGCTGGGAAAACCAAGGCACAGAAAGAAGGGCACTGACTAGCTCAGCATCAGCCAGTGTGTAGACTGGTGTAGACTCCAGCCAGATTCACTAGACAGGATCCCCAGTGTGTGTGTTCTCTGCTCCCACCAGAACTCAGAATCCTTCATCTAGTATTACAGCCTGTTGCCATGGAAGGAGTGTGGCAAGGCAAATTCAGGTCCTATGATGACTCCCACGGGATCAGACAAGAAGGGGGTGGGTGAAAGTGGCCCCTGACAAGTCACGGGGATGTATTCTAATAGTATTTACCTTTAATCAGAAATTACTTCCCTATCTGAGAGGCTGTTTGCCCGAGTTCGTGTTTTATTACAGCAGCGCTTAGGGGCTCCATTGTGCTAGGGACCGAGGGACAGATCTGGAAAGGCATGTAGGTGCATAAATATTTTGAAAAGTCTGGGGCTGAGATCAGGGCCCCATTGTCTCTCTTTCCTTCTAACGGTCCCAGTTGTTTTCCCCTCAGACCCTTCACATTTCTGAGTATTTGGGGGCCTCCTGTTGGTCCATTTCCATCTGAGGCAAAAAGGAGGGAAAGTTAAAGCCAACCAATTTCCTGGTGCAACAGTGTTAAGCAGGGCCACATAAAAGCTACATTTTTTATCCATGGAAACTTTGCTGTCTTGTTTTTTCACATCCCTATAAACACGCCCCAGCTCTGTTATTGGACCAAATGTCTAAAATTAAAAAAAAAAAAGCTGCCTACCACTGATATAAACCTCCCTTAGCTCAGAAATTTGACCCATTCCCCTGAAAAATTCTCCAGTGGATTTCAAAGCAAATGTACCAAACGCAAAATCTCCTCCTGGAGGGAGACCGTTTTATATCCAGATCCCATTGAGAACAAGGTGTAATAACCCTTTACAACAGGGGCCTGGGAAGGAAATACCAGCAGACCCTTCATGGTGACAACCTGGGATGGACTGACCACAGCAGGTCATGCACCCTCCAGCGTGGCCCTGCTGCCCCCATGCGAGCCAGAAACCTCGGTGAAATTAGTGAGGCCACATGCCCAGAGCTAGGCTTTGTTTACCCATTCCCTCTCACCTACATCCCGCCTGGGGTGCCCTCCCCATGCCCCTAAGGCCAAGCAAGCCTCATTGCAGCGCCCCCAAATTCACTCTTCCCCTGCAGCCCTCAAGCTGCTCCCCTAGCTGCCCACTCCAATGCTGCCAGCTGGTCCTGGAGCACTGCCTGGTACAGACCTGCCAACGGGGAGAACTGGCACCGACTGCTGGCTGCATTGCCCCTTGGGGCGCCGGCTGTCTGCCCTGAGCCGGGCACAGGCCATGCACTTCTCCCCAGCCAGAGCTACCCCAGCACTGCCCTGCAGCCCAGCCATAGCAGGGAGCAGGTGAGGCTCTGGAGCGGGCTGGTCTCCAAAGGCTTTGCATAGACAGTCCCTATAATGGGTTTACAGATGGAGAAACTGAGTCACGGAGACTTGCCAAGAATTAAACAGCAAGTCCAGGGCAGAGCTGGGAATAGATGCCTGGTCTCAGTGAATCCAGATAGATCACCCCCTGTCATGAGACACACCGGCAGGCCTGAGAGAGCAGGCATGGAAGTTTCCTAGCTGTATCACAGCCTGGTATTCGTTTACCCTGCAAGCACAGACACCAGGTGTTTGCTATCAGACGTCCTTCATCAGCCACAACTCCCTATTCTTGCTCGCTGAGAGCCGACTATGGGATAAATAACATGACCTCGGCTCTCAGCCCCATGGGAACATTAAAAGTGGCATTGGGCCTGCTCGTGCACACTCAGTAAACAGCTAACGTATCAAATCACGGGGAGTCCCGCCCCTAGATGAGTCTCAACTGGGGCCCCAACCTCGAGGGCTGACCGGGATTCCCCCATGTGGGAGCCACATCCACTGCAGCCGGGTGTGAGGTCTGGTGTAGTATCAGTACCTTGCTGGTTGCTATGCTTGGGCGGTGGGCTGTGGAGGACCCCCACTGGCGGTTGTCTGTAAGCAGGGCCCAGCAAGAGGGGTCTCAGGACAGTGGCCAAACCGGTTCTACTGGTTAAGGGAAGAGAGGGGACAAAGGAAGTGTGTGCTGGGGGAAGGGGAGGTCTGGGGCTGGAACCATGAGGGAGACAGACTGAGGTTCCTGGGGCTGAGGGCTAGGGGTGATGGACCCCTAACCCAAGGGGTCTGAAACACCCTGGCCCCGAATCCTGTAATCACACCACGTCTATGCTGTGCTGTATCCTGGAGGGGCAATAAAACCTGCTATTCTACCGCTGGCGGAACCTGTCCTTGCTGCTATGGGGGCGCAGGATCGGGGGAACCCCGACTGCGTCGTCACACGAGGTAACCGGAGCGGGACTCCCCACAGACCTGAAGGGACGTGAGCGTTCCAAAGAGCCTTTTACGCCCTCAACCATTGTCCTGCAGAGCTTCCGCTTGCTAGAGTGAACCCTGGGAATTGACACCCGCCGCTGCGAGTCCCCGCTGGTTTCCAGAGCCCAGTTTGCATCCCGGCCCAGAGTTCCACCTCTCGGCCTGACCCCTTGCCCGCCCGGGGCCCAAAGACATCTCGCACATTCTCAGCTTCCACTGGGGCTGGGGCAGCCCTCTCGGGATCCAGGCCTTTGCCGTCACCACCCACCACCCACACGCCTTGTGTGCGCCACACTCTCAGCTCCCAGAACGCCTTGTGCCCAGTCTCTGACAGCCTGCCTGTATCTAAAGCACACCTTAAATCCGCCCGCCCCCCCCCCCCGTGTTTTTAGCCCCGCTCCTGTGTGTCTGTGCAGAGCTGGCTGGTGCCCAGGCCATCCCGGACTAGCTCCGTAGGACAAGGGCCTTGTACACCAACACCCGGCACAGGAAGGAGGTGTGGCAGTGCGTCAGGGATCCCCCCGATCCTGTACCCCATCTCCAGCAAGATGAGACTCCACCAGCCAGTAGAACAGGGGGGTTTATTGCTTCTCCAGGACACAGCGCAGCACAGACGTGGTGTGGACATAAGGAGTCAGGGGCTGGCAGCTCTAGACCCCTTGAGGCAGGGTGCCTAGGCCCCTCAACTCCCAGCACTCTTAGTCTGTCCTCTTCATGGTGTTCCAGCCCAAAACTGCCCAGCTCCCAGGCCCTGCCCCCAGCCAGGTGCCCATCTTTGCCTCCCTCCCTTTGTCTCTCCCCCTGGGAAGAGCCGTGTTCTCTGCTCAGGCTGGGCCTAGGTGTCTGGGCCAGTCCACATGTGGGTGAGTCAGTGAGAATAACACATCACAGCATGGGGGAACCCCGGGTTACAGAGCAGACAGCCCCCCCACTACATCACAGGGGGTGCTCAGGCTGGCTGCCCGCAGGACTCACAGGCCTGCAGCGCCCTTCAGACCAGGCAGGCTGGGGCCGGGGGAGGCCTGCCATGCAGCTTAGCTCTGAACTGCCCCAGTTCCCCGCTCATTGCACTGACCCCCGAATGACACGGGGACCGGCACCCGGAGGCTGTGCAGGGCCAGGGTGGGTGAGAAGGAAGCCTGGCTCCCCTCTGGCTACACTGGGAATTTCCAGCTCCCCCCTCCCCTCCCAGCCACATCCCCAGCAGCCCCTCCCAGCACCCTGCTCTGCTGCTTTTTATTTTCCCTTCCCAGTCTGAGCGGAGTCCCCTCCCCTCCCCTCCCCCGCCCCGGGAGCACCGCTCACTTGGGATTCGCCCCGTGTTGCTGCCGGCGACACACTTTTCATTCATCTCCTTCTGCGCCTCATTCATGCTGGGAGAGCGTCCGGGACTCAGCCCGGGGGCACGAGAGGAAGGAAATCGATCCGTTTCAGAGAGCTGGGGGCACGCACGTTACCACCCCTGCCCCCCCTTTTGATTCTGACCCCTGCCCCAGGCCGGGATCTCCTGGCAGAGGCATGGCGCCCACTCCCACACCTGCAAATCTCGCAAGCAGCGTGGGGAGCAGAAGGCACAGCTGGGCAGGGTCCCCTGGCCCTAGCTGTGTGACAGCCCCTGCTCCAGCCCCCCTTCTGGACAAGCAGGCATCTCGCCAGCCAGATGCACTTCCCCTTGGTCCTGAAGACACCCCGCTCCCCATGGAAGGCTGGCTGGGACACCCACCACGCACAGCCCCTGCCAAACCCAGTAGCTGGTCACTGGGGAAGGCCGTGCAGCTCAGCTCTTACTGCTGCATGAGCAATTCCAGAGATTCGGGGTCTTTCCCGAGCCCCCCAGCCGAGAGCCAGCAATGCAGGGAGAGGAGGGGTAGGGTCCCCCAGCACATGCTGCACCACTTGGGCTATAGACCCTACGGCTAGGGCAGGGCAGCACTGTGCTTTGGTTTGGCTCATGTGCCCCTCTGCCTCCCTCCTCCCAGCCTCTGGCACCCGCGGGCTCCAGCTGGGAAGCACAGCGGAAGAGGTGTCTGGGAGGTGGGCTCTGACCCAGCCCAGGAGATTTGCTGCCCTGGCTCTGGGGCCCAGTTGTGGCTGGAAGCAGAAATTGCAGCAATGGGGTAAAACTGGAAAACAGTTGAGTTCACTAGGAGCCTCCCTCTGCCTGGCCCAGCCCCACTGCAGTCAGCAAGACTCTTCCCATCCGCTGCAGCGGGGCCTCCGGCCGGCCCCAGGCCCTGTGTGCTCCAGCCTGGAGTAGCAAAGGTTCTGGCAGAAGGGGGTGGTCTGGGGATCTCTGACAGACTCACGCCCTGAGGTGTTACTGCCTCCCCCAGCAATCTGCCATCATCCCCCATGTCCCACACCAGCCCGGCCTTGCACCACGCCAGCAGCTCCCAGGTGAGGATCTCAAAGCGCAGGGCCCAGGTGAACGAGGTTGGAGCCTGGCTCCCTTTCACCCGCTAAGGGAAAAAAGCTGGTGCCCAACCTCTGCCTGTCCCAGGCCCTGGGAACCCCTCGCTCACTGACTGCAGGCGGGAGCTGCCATGGGCTCCGCTGGGCCCCCCGGGGAATGGCCCATGGAGTTGCCTTAGCATGGGGCTGTCTGGCCCTGCTCCCTTGTTAGCCAGTGGGGGTGCTGAGTCACCCCTCCCCCAATGGGGTCAGCGTATTGTCCACTTTGGCACCCCTGCACAGAGCACTGTGCTCCCTGTGCCACTGATCTGTGCCCTCTGGGATCCTGGCAGCCAGCTGGGCTGGGAGGAGTTCGCTCCATCACCGGCGCTTGCCTGGCACTGCCCTAGCCAGCTCAGGCTGCGTCTAAACCCAGCGAGAGGGAACTCACCAGCCAGCCTCTGTCCCCCAGACCGGCAGCGTTAATTCCTGCCGGGCCTTTGAAGCCTTCCAGCCACACAGACGAGTCCAGCTAAAGAGTGGGAGGATGCATGTCTTCTAAGGAAGGTGTTCGTGCCCGTGTGCATGAGTGCATGCATGTGTGCGTGTCTGTGCATGCATGCACACGGATGTCAGTAGAGGCCATCTCAGAGAAGCCAGACACACTGAAATCAACAAGCTACAGGCCCCAAGCTGTCACTGCCTGGAGAGAGCGGAGGAAATGGAGACGGGGCCAGATCCTAAACAGGAAATCAAGAGAGCCCCAGGAAGGTTCCTGCGATGCACCCAATGGAGTACATCATCAGGGGCTTAGGCAGCCTCAGCGTACGCTGTAGCGTGGCTGTGGCGTGTTCTCTGCAGTGTCTGCAATTGGCCACTGAGAGAGGAACCCCCGACTGCAGCCCAGCCCTTGTTCTCTGGCAGCGGCTGGGTTTAAGGAGTGGGGTTAATGAGGCACAGATGCACCAGGTCTCACTACAGCCGCATTCTCCTGGAATGGCTCATGTTTCAGGCCTGGCTTCACAGGGGCAAGGTGTGGTCGAAGGCTCCCTTTGCCGCACGTTTCGACAGCCCCACTCCTGCCAGGGTTTCTAACCCTTGGGCGATCTAACACCCAGCGGGCCAGGGGCAGCTGTCCACGTCCGCCCTGCTCGGGCCTGTAACAGCCCGCCAAGGAACATGGCTTCCCCTAGCTGTGGTGCAGCCCGGAGGACATTTAGGGGGCTGCCCGTGTGAATCTGAATCCCCAATAATCTGTGCAGGCCTATGCCACACCCTCTGCAGGGTGGAATCTGAACTGCACAATGTTGTGTCATGGGCACCGTACTGCTAAGAGAGTCTCCATTCGCTCCACAGGGTGGGTCCTGCGCCCTTCTCCCACGCAGTGCCAGGCCTCCGTAAGAGAGGCAATGGAGGGGGCAGGAACAATGGCGTTTCTTGCTGCTCTTGGGGACTTACAAGGCCACCACCATGGAAAGCCAAGGGGAATTGGGCAGAATGGGCCCTTTCCACCTGGTGTTAGCCCACTTGCCCTCCAGCCAGGCAGAGACCAGCATGCCTGCATCAGTGGGGGACACTGACACTAGTTTCACTGGTTAATGAACTCTCCCCACAGAGCCAGGGGGTCACAGGGTGATTCAGCCAGCATCCTGCTCAGCAGCTCTTGTCTCCTCAAGAGCTGACTCCAGACCCCCCCGTCCCCCCCAAACCGCCCTGCAGCTCCCTCGACCAGGCTCTGATCACTCTCCACTACCCTTACTGCACCAGTACCATGCTAGGGGAGGGATAGCTCAGTGGTTTGTGCACTGCCTTGTTAAACCTAGGGTTATGAGCTCAATCCTTGAGGGGGGCCATTTAGGGATCTGGGGCAAAAGCTATCAGGGGTGGTACTTGGTTCTGCCATGAGGGCAGGGGAGTGGTCTTGATGACCTCTCAAGGTCCCTTCTAGCTCTATGAGTTAGGTATATCTCCATTTATTTTATCTGTAGAGGGAAACTGAGGCACAGAGCCCTACATTCGCAAACACCCTCTACACAGCCCTACATTCGCAAACACCCTCTACTTTGGTGTGCTGGTTTGCAGAGGTGCTGAGCTCCTGCTGCTCCCCTGGCTGTCCAGCCCTGGGAGTGCTCTGTTCCCTGGAGGAGCAGCTCCATGTGTCTCAGAATCAGCAGCCAGGGACACGGAGCAAGCCAGTCGCCGAGCAGGGCTGACAGGGTATGGCTCGGAGCGTGGCTGCCCTCTTCCTGTCTCACCGCTGCCATGATATTTCACGGCTTTATTTCATTCTCCTTCCAGCCCATTAAAAAAAGTCACCCCCAAACCCCAAACAACAACCTTACTAAACCAGACTCTCCCGCCTCCCCGAGCAATGGATCTGTGTGTTCCCTGCTTCCTAGGGTCCAGAAGGCCTGAGCCACACCAGACCAAAGGCCCCTGCACACCTGCCCGCTGGTTCCTGGCTGCCTGGTCAAGCTACAAGCAGCAGGGAACCTGGCCTAGATCCTCAAAGGTGTTCAGGTGCTGATTTCGGTGGGACTTTGGGGCTTACCTATGACAAAGTCTTCTGGCCTTGGTCCCTCTTACCGAGCTCAAGTATTTGAAGCCCTGTCAAGCCACCAGAGGCCAGTTATTGGCTCCAATACTAATAATGGGGTCAAATCCTGAATCCCGTTTTACAGGAGTCAGTGGCGGTGTTGCTACAGCTATGGAGTAAGCGAAGGCCCGATTCTCTCCTCGTTCCGGTGTAAATCAGGATTAACTCCAGGGAAACCCACTCTGAGAGCAGACGCCAGCCCCATGTAAGGACCTTGAGGCTATGTCTACACTGGTAGGTTCTTGCGCAAGAACATGTCCACACGGCCATTTGCTTTTGCACAAGAGCATCCATGGCTGTGTGGACGTTCTCGTGCACAAGAAAGCACTGATGGCCATTTTAGCTATAGGGCTTTCTTGCACAAGAAACCCCTGTTGCCTGTCCACACTGCCCTCTTGTGCAAGAGGGCTTACGTGTATTAGAAAAGAGCGTAGCGCTTGTGCAAGAAGCCCTGTCTTCCGACGCCGTACTGTAAATCTTCTTGTGCAAGAGTGGGCGGGCAGTGTGGATGCTCTGCGGGTTCTTGTGCAAGAACCTGCCAGTGTAGACATAGCCTGTGGGTTTGTGAAGTGGTGCTGTCCCTCCCAGCTGGGAGAGAGTTATAGATAAGCCAGAGGGGGCTTGTGCAACCCTGGCCAATCAGGGCAGGGAGCAGTCAGCCAATCAGGGCCAGATGGGGCCCTATAAAAGGCTGCAAGGCCTGAGAGAAGCTCACTCTCACTCAAATTGTTGAGCAGGAAGGACCTAGTTGCCTGGGAAGCTACACAGGGTACCTGAGCCAGAGCAGGGCTGGGGAGTTCTGGCCTGACCCAGCTCACAGGCTGCAGGGCCTGAGGGGTACTAGGGCTGCATGGAGGCAGCCAGGGCAGGAGAAGGCAGCAGGTCCCCACCCCCTTGCCAATGCTGAGTGGCCATCTCACAGTGCAGTTTGCTCCCGTGGCAGTGGCTAGACAACAACTGGGCATGGGTCACTGAGGCAAGGCAGGTGTAGGGGGTTGTGGTTCCCTGAGAGGGGAGGACCCTAGAGTGCAGGGGCACTGCCATGGAGAAACACCATAGGCCAGAAGGGACACCAGGCCCCGAGTAGTGCAGAGGGGAGGCAACTGGTGCTGCACCCTCAATCAACAGGGGGTGCTCCAGGGCTGGAAGAGTTAATTCCCGAGGAGACCAGCAGGAGGTGCCGCACCCCTGAGTCAGCCCCATTACAATTGGTTTCTGCTTCAAACTGAGCAAGTCATTGTAGACGCAGGTTGTGGTGTGTGTGTGTGTGTGTGTGTGTGTGTGTGTGTGTGTGTGAGCAGCTGCTTCCTCCACTGGGGTCACTCAAGGGCCATGAGTTATGCATCAGCTGAGGAATTTGCTCTCCAGATTTGTCCTATTGATACTGGGAGCCATTAGCCGGTTCAATACTGCCGGCCAGCCCTGGGCCCCAGGGCACAGAGCAAATGCTGCCAGATACGAATGGGGAGAGTTTGGGGCAGGCATAACTAATGACACAAGGTTGAGGCAGACTTAGCGTCCTCCCAAGAGCCCGGCCCCGAGCCCGCCACAGAACCAGAGATACTGAGAGGCAGCTGGATTCAGAACCTCCCTTCGCCTTTTCTGCAGTCCCTGTGGCCATGACTTACCACGAATCTCTGCCCTGCCTGCTTGGCTAGGGGTTAATTTTGTCCGGCAAAGGGCTGGCCCAAGGAGCCTTTTACCCTCCTGGAGAGAAGAGCCTCTCCAACCATCCCAACCCTGCCACCATGCTCCATCGGGCTGGAACTGACCCACTAGGAGACATTTTAAGCGTCTCAAAGGAGGGTTTTGAGCAAACATCTTGCAGCGTCCTAATATTACAGACACCTCAGGAAGGCGCTTAACAGCCAGCAACGACCAACGCCCCAGCTCCTATTTATAGGCCAGCTGGATGTCAGAATCCACAAAGAAATGACTCCACGTCGTGCTGGTGCTAAATATATTCCCAGGAGCTGTCATTGTGTCAGGCTCTCCGCTTTCAGCAGCCCCCTGTCCTGCATTGTGGCCCATACGATGGGCCCCACTGGCGAGCGGGCAGGTCAGATTGCAGGCTCGGTGCCTCGGGGAGCAGCTAGGCATTGGGTGGTATAGGTGGGCGGGGAAGGCTCCATTTTCTAAGTGACTCACCCAGGAAAGGGCGGCTTGGAAGGTGGAAGTCATTCGTATGCCCACGCATGCTGTGTGCTCATCAACCAAGCCCCATGGGGCGGCTCTGAGTGGCACACGGGCCAGCCTCGCCCAGGGGGAGGAAAGGAAACTGAATCAGGCCAATGGGTATGAAATAAGGGTTCCCGGCTGTTCTGTTTGTTCCGATACCTAGGGCCAGATGCTCAGCAGGTGCAAACCAACGTCGCTGCACTGACTATTCCAATTTGCATCAGCCGTGGATCTCTGGCCCTTGGTTTAACATGCAGTGGAATGGAAGGGCGTATCTTCCAAATCTGCGTGCTTGGGCAAGGAAATGGCAGACGCAATTCCATGCCAATAAATGCCAAGTAATTCCCTTTGGAAAACACAATCCCCGCTGGACATACCAAATGATGGGGTCTAAATTAGCTGTCACCACCCAAGAAGGAGATCTCGGCGTCATTGTGGAGAGTTCTCTGAAAACATCTGTCGAGATGAACATCAGAATGGCCAGGCTGGGTCGACCAAAGGTCCATCCAGCCCAGTGTCTTGTCTTCTGACAGTGGCCAAGGGCATATGCCCCAGAGGGAGGGAACAGAACAGGGAATCATCCAGTGATCCCTCCCCTGCCACCCATTTCCAGCCTCTGCCAAACAGAGGTTTAAAGACACCATTCCTACCCAGCCTGGCTAATAAGTATTGACAGACCTAACTTCCATGAATTTATCTAGTTCTTTTTTGAACCCTGTTAAAATCCTGGTCATCACAACATCCTCTAGCAAGGCGGTCCACAGGTTGACTGCGTGTTGTGTGAAGATGTACCAGTGGTCAAAGAACCAAACAGACCATTAGGAATCAGTAGGAAAGTGGTGGATAGTAAGACCAGAAAATATCATAGGGCCACTCTATAAATCCATGGTGTGCTCACACCTGGAATACTGCCTGCAGTTCTGGTCACGCCATCTCAGCAAAGAAAGATTAGAATTGCAAAAAGTACAGAGAAGAACAAAACTGATGAGGGGAATGAACAGCTTCCAAAGGAGGAGAGATGAAAAGACCATTCAGCTTGGGAAAGAGGCGAGTGAGGGGGATACGAGAGAGGTCTATACAATCCTGACAGGTGTGGAGAAAGTGACTGGAGAAGTGTTATTTACCCCCTCACATTAATACAGGAATCGGGGGCACCCGATGGATTTCATAGGCAGCAGGTGTAAAATCAACATAAGGCAGATTTTCTTCAGGCACCACATGGTCAGCTGGGGAACTCCTTGCCTGGGGATGTTGAGGAGGCCAAAAGTGTACCTGGGTTCAGAAAAGAATGAGATCAGTTCCTGGAGGATGGGTCCATCTGTGGCTATTCACCAAGATAGTCGGGGGTGCAACCCATGCTCTGGGTGTCTCTGAACCTCTGACAGCTGGAAGCTGGGAGTGGATGGATCATAGAACCATAGAGCTGGAAGAGACCTCAGGAGGCCATCAAGTCCAGCCCCCTGCCTAAGGCAGGACCAGTCCCAACTAAATCACCCAGGATCACGTGACCCTGTTCTGTTCATTTCCTCTCAAGTAGCTGGTGCTGGCCACCTTTGGCAAACAGGATCCTGGGCTAGCTGGTGGCTCAGGAGGGCCGTTTTCACGTTCTCCCCACTAGATCACTGGTCGCACTGGCCTGGGTTCTTGGTGTCTCCTGCAGCCATAGAAGTCACGCTGCAGCCCTGGCTATTAGAGGCAGTCTCTAGCTGCTCGGGGACATGCTGTGCTGTCCTTTGTCCTGGGACCCTTGATGGTGAACGGAACATAGAAACCCCACAGAGGACTGGGGCAATCTTAGTGGGACTCCTAGTCAGGCTGCGAGGAGAAGGCTGAACTCCGAGAGGGGAGGCGTGGGTGAGAGCCAACCGAATCTATCCACCCCGGAAGCAAAACCAGACTCTCAAACTGAGCGGCCGAGGGGGCAATGACCTGCCACAGCTGCAGCGAGCACCTCTGACACCGCCCAAAGGTCCGCTGGCCCAATGAGGTGGCGCCGTTGAAATGCCAACAATGTAACCCAGCAGAGAATCTGGCCTTGCTACTTTTCTGCCCAGAAGCCTGCCCAGATAAAACTGTGAGCTGAGCCCTGCTGAGCCTGTTGGTAATTAAGCTCATGCATTCAGACGAACTAAATTGTTCCGCCTTAGAGCCACGGTGCCTGGGAAGGACTCTGACATAAATGATCTTTTAAGCCGATTTGGCTGCCCCTTGGAAGCTGGGCCTGTTAAAGAAAGCTGTTCAGAGCTGTCAGTGCCAGGCAGAAAAGCAGGCGGGGGTGTGGCTCTTGCACTGTTATTTAAATCCTCCAGCCCAAGGCACAAAAATAAATATGTGCCACCCGAGCGCCTGCCCTACTTTTCCCTGAGCATCCTTCAGTGAAATGAAAATGCCGGTGGCGGTGACGAGCATTTTAGCAAAGGCTGGACTTGGTTTCTGAATCATCCAGACTTGTGTTCCTTTAACATGCATGCAGGGGGAAGCCACGCGGGAAGAAAAGGGTCAGGCAGGGAGAAAGCCAGGCAAATGGGGCAGCCAAGTGCAACGGGCAGCCGTCTGTGCTGGCACCCCTTGCGGGGATGGGGACAGGTGGGTCCCCCTCTCAACCCGGGTCACTGAGCCCAGGTGGCAACTGGAGTCTCAGGACAGCCAGTGTAGAAGAAGGAAGGGGAACAAGGGTCAAAGGTTGAAATTCAGGGGACAGGAGGGGACAGAGCAGAAAGCCCCAGACAGCACTGGTCAGCACTCCGAGGCATCTGAGGAGTCCTGCTTGGAGGCACAACCAGAGGAGGGGCTGGAGATAAGTGCTGCTGTCACAGGGCAGCCCCCTCCTCTTGGCTGCTGTGGCCAGGCCAGGAGGAGATAGAGGAGCCCCTGGCCTGGCTTAGCTGTGGGGTGAGGCCTTGGGGGAAGAGATGGGCAGGGACTCATGGCCCTCCTACTTTTAGGAAGAATGCCTCACCCTGATTAGTAATAGAGAGGTAGCCGTGTTAGTCTGATCTTGCAAAAACAAAAGGAAGTGCTACATAGTTTTTGCTTTTGTTTTCACCCTGATTAGAGCACACCCCAACCATGGCCCCCCAAAGCCCGAGATGGAGGTCCCAAGAGCAGCTTCTGAGTGTGTCCCTGCTCAGTGGGCCCCCAACCCCAGGGCATGTGGCAGGTCTGTGTCTGCCCACAGCTGCTTGTGTGGCTCCTGTGCTTCCAACCAGGCAGGGGATGGGGCCTCGGGGCTGCAGGGACACAGTTGGGCTATGGTAAAAGCTGCCCAGGCAGCTGTGGGAAGATGCAGACCCTCTATCTGCCATGAATGGGGGCAGGAAGAGGGGACACGGGCCGGGAGCTGCTCTTGTGCCCCCTACCCTGGGCAGGCGGAGGGTCCACAGCTCCCCACCACTGCCTGGGCTCCTCAGGATGGGCTTTAGGCCTGGCTGGGGGGTGGGACCTCAGGGGCCAAAGAGCCACAGCCAGGGTATGGTAAGAGCCACCCCAGCATCTGGGGGAGGGAAGCTGTGGATGCTCCAGCAGCCCTGGGCAGGGAACTGGGCCAAATCCCAGGAGGCTTCCCTTATGCCCCATGCTCCAGCTTCTGGCCTGGCCGAGGGCAGGGCCGTGGAGGCTTGAAAGAGGGGGCAGGAGACCAGGGCCGCGGTGAAAAGTGGCCGGCCAGGCTCACCCACTTTCAAAAGTCGTAGGGCCAGCCCTTTAGCTCCCCCCACCCCCGTCCTTCCCCCACACTAATCCAGGAGGAATGAGGCAAAATGCAGCTAGAACCTGAATGAGGGGGGCTGGAGGAACCAGAAGGGGGGCTGTGGATTGCCCGTGAGCCCTGCCAGATACACACCCATGCTCAGCTGCCAACCAATATCCACAGCAGCACATAGCCCGAGGGGGGCATCCCTGCCCTACAGGGACGGCCAAAAATCGAAGGCTGCATCATCAGCAAACCACAGACTGCCATCTCGCCGTAGTGAATTCATTCATAAACTGTTACCCAGCCCAGCCTGTCGCTGGAGCTCACTGCACAACCGGCTCGGTGAGCGGCTGCGATTTATAGGAGAAGCCTTTAATAATCACAATCAAAGCCTTTCCTGACACGCCCCGCCCTCTCCTCCATCCACAGTGTACCGCAGGGCGGCAAAAGGCGATTCCCCCAATAATTTATGTCAGGCTCCGTATTAATTTGCACGCCTATATTTTATCCGCGAGGCTCGAGGGACTGATCAATGGAACACGCGAATCGAGCGGTGTAATTGGATCGGGTGGGCTGGCCCTGCCTCTTTCCAGCTGGCGTGATGGGCGAAAGGGGGTGCTTTATTCCTTAGCACTTCTGCCGGTTTCCTCCACAGGCCGACACCCAGCTTTTAATTAAAAGCCAGTTGCCTCCCGAAAGGTCTGCTGGGACAAGCCCCGGTAAGTGGTTGTCATCTGTGTCATCTGCCCGCCCCCCAATGCAATTTGGTTCAGCGCCCCTGCCAAATATGCAAAGGCCCTCTGAAAATGCCGGATGGGTGTTCTCGACAGGGCTGGGTTTTGTGAATGGAGCTGGTGTGGAGAAGGCTCACACGCGGCGGAGCACTCCAGGTTTCTGAGGGGCTCCATGCAGTGGGATATTCAGCTGGGAAGTCAGCACATTGGGGGATCCCTGCTCCCCCCCCCCACCCAAACAACCTGGCTTTGCCAAATAAAACTCTGTCTAAATCCTGGGGGTTGTTCCACCAAGTGCTTTCAAAGCAGGATTAGCATATGCAAGGCATAGTGCTGCCAGACAGCCACCTCCCACCCCCGTCTGATTTTCCAAATCAGAAAAGGCTCCTAAATCCCACGCTCCGCATCCTTAAAAGTTCAGCCCCAGCCAGCGGCTTAATCTCGGTGCCCTTATGACGACATTGCTAATTCTTTGGGAATGGATCGGAACAAGGCTACTGACACGTTTAACATTAAATGGATGCACCGTGAAAAAAACCCACAATCACGCTGCCCCCCCTCCCCGCCCCTGGGATTGGCTGTAAAATGCCAAGTATAAACTAAGTGATCTTTCCAAATGTCACCTCTCACTTTGCCAACTTCAAAATGAATAAAAGGGCACGAGAAAGATGGGTTTGGAATGAACGGCGGCTCAAAAGAGAGCGACAAATCCCAGTGAATTCAAGAAAAGGTGCAAATCGTGCCTCACTATGGAAATAGCATGCGATGCCCCCCAAAGTGACAATCAATTCTGATACAAATTAGCAGTGTAAATGCTGTGCAAAGGCGTAACCCACATTGCAGAGAAAGCGGCTCCAGGATTAACCCCCCATTTCGCCACCTTCTTTAAATCCCAATAGTCTAACGAGCAATAAATACCGACCCAGTCCGCCCGCAACCATCGCTTGCAAACAAACCCCGCCGATCTGTCACGATGGGGACAGGAGGGGGGGCAAATATCTGTGGGTTTTGCCCCGATTTCCATGGGCTTCCTCCATTATTACAAAGGCCCCCCCCCGAGGCAGGCACATGCCACCCACAAATTAGCCGTGTGCTGAAACTGGCAAAGAAGGAAATTGTCTTCAGAGTGCCAGAGAGGATCCTTTAGTAAGTAGCCTTGTTTTACCCCCCCCCCCCAGACACATTCCCCCGGTAGCGTCTGTGTCTCATGCCCTATTTCTGCAGGCACTAGCGGTGCTCCCCCGCCCCCCCCCCCACATGTCCACTCCCAGCTGTGAGCAGCGATCGCACCTGCCCCCCAGCGCTGCCCGCACGGACGTGTAGCTCCGACTCGCTGCCTTACCTCCGACGCAGAGCAAAGACATGGTACGCGCTCGTCTCGGCCGCCGCGATGGCTTCAGGGGACGTCGGCCTGGGCTGCCAGCGGGCTGCCTGCTCGGGAAAGGGCGTGTGCGCGCTAGAACCGCGCATGCTGCTCCATCCGCCTCACTCCGCTCGCCAGCAGCCAGCCATCTTGTTTCAGCACCCGGGCCTATGGACAGCTCCTGACGTCAAGCTGATGAAAGGCGGGAGGCGGGGGCACCGGGGCACCTGATGAGCTGGGGTGGGGTCTGCTCTTAAAGGCCCCCGCCCGGGGAAGGGCCCGTAGGCATGATGCCCGTCCGACCGCGCGCCTGGCCCCCCACCTCGCAGCCGGCCGGGTTCAGCCCAGCCTGCCTCTGAGGTGCCTGTTCCCCTGGCTCGGGCGCTTTCCGGGGCTGCGGGGGGTGGGGGGGCAGCATCTGGATCCGGGGGGCAGCCTGTCCAAGAGCATCAGTGGGCTGGGGGGCTGGCGGTCGCTCCCATCAGAGATGATGTAAAACAACCTGGGTCTGCCTGGGCTGGTGCCCGTGGGCAGAAATTCCTGGGGGGGGGGGGGTTGCTTTTTTTGTAACTGTGCACTGCAAGGGTGTGACTGCACCCCCATGGTCCTTCAAGTAAGAGGGGAAATCAGCCCCAGCCTTCCTCTGGCCGGCCAGAGGTGGGGGAGGGAGGCTCGGACAGGGTGCCACTCCTGCCTTCTCCTGGCTGGGGCATGCTTACGTGGGAGACCAATGGGGGGTGCTTTTGCACACTTTGCACCCCCCCTCTGAGTATGGGCCTGAGCTTCCCACAGCCCCTGCATCACCCCCATTTGACAGAAAAGAAACTGAGGCACTGGGACTAGTCCAAGGCCACAGACCCTAGTGCACTGGCTTAACCACCTCAACACCCCCACCCTTGCCCCCACCTTGGGGTGCTATCATGTGCAAAACAGGCCCCCCCCATGCCAGGGGCAGGGAGAAGGGAGCAGCCAACACTCCACTGAGAGGACGAGCTCTGTAGGGCAGGGACCAGCACTTTGTTCAGTGTTTGCCCGGCACCTGGCCCAGCAGGGTCCTGGTTTGCACCTGGGGCTGCCAGGTGGTACCACAGCGCACCTTGTGCACTGGCATAGTCACACCAGTGGCGGCGGCTGCTTCCCTCCTCGTGCCTCCCCTCACCAATGCAGAGTCTGAGGGCCCAATCCCTCCCCAGTGACCCTGTGCAAAGCCCATTGCCGGGGGCGGGGCGGACCGGCACAGCAGAGATAGATAGAAAAATCAAACTGGGCTCCTGAGCAGTCTCTGACCAAAGCTGCTACTCCCAGCTTGCGACACATCCCATGGCAGCTGGGCCTGGCTGGGCCCCATCACTGCGGACCATGCAGCAATTTGGAAATGCAGGCCAGCCAGGGTTGTGGGCTGTGCTAAGGGGGTGCCTGGCCCTGTGCACGGGGCAAATTTCCCACCCCAACAGCGACTTCTCTGGGTAAGATGGTGCTGTCTGAACGTTGGCACCTTTCAGCAAAGATCGTAGGAACCAGCCATGGCCATGGTTCTCATGCATTGCTTTCATGCCCCCTTTCCAGCCCTCTGCCCCAATGGTGGCTCAGCCTTCTCATCCACTGGTGAGTCCATTGCGTGTCGTGGGTGGCAGGCTTCCCCTCACGGCTGTATCAACCCGCCGCAGTGCTGCATTCGGCTCCTGAGTAGCCCAAGCTCAGCCCCTGAACGGTCCATTGGGTGTCTGGCATTCTCAGGAGCTGGCCTGATGTAATGTCGTGGCGTTTCTGGGAGCACCATTCAGAGCATCAAATCAGGTCACATTGCTTAGAAACAGGGCTTTTTACAGCCCAAGACTGGGGGTCCTCCAATATAAGACACCGAACTAGTCATGCAGAGTGCATTCGTTCACCGCACTGGCTGAGAAGAAATCTCACAAGCAACCCTCTTTCCTGTGCCACAGCCAGCACCGTGCTTTACACAGATGAGAGGCTGTGAAAACCAGTCTCACCAAATCCAATCCCAAAAGACCAGCCACATTCACAGGTGAATTTATACCTCAGATTTTACCCCCAAAGAGCACGCTGGGCCAGTCCTTTAGGATCTAAAATCGAAAGAAAGAAAGAAAAAGAAAAGTTTGAGAATAAAATTGTTAAAGGCATCAAATGACATCCACCAATGCAAAGTTCTTGGGGCAGGCTTGTAGCAGAGATGAAACAATCTGCTGGTTTATACATCTCTGGAGTACGTCCTCTGTTAGGAGAGGTCACCGGTCCTTTCAGGCTCAATTCACAGCAAAGATGCTCCAGAAAGGATGGGCTGGAATGAGGACAAAGATGGAGAAATATGCGCCCCCCCCCCGAGCTCCCTTTCTACCCTTGTCCATGTGGAGGGGATCCCATTGTTCTCTCTGTGTGAAAGTACCTCCCTAGATGGAATGTGTCTAGGCAGGGCTCAGTCTTTTTTGTTAGGCAGCAGCCCTGGGCTAACATGCTGGTCTGAATATTCACCGCAACAGCGAAGTTCCTCAGACGTGGATTGACACCACTTGAGGTGCCTTCACTAGCCACCTTTTCATAATCGGGTGGCCAAGCCTCCTGTTGAGGGCTCTCGGAAGAAAACATTTGCGATACAAGTACAGAGCCAGTGCTCATACCTTTAAATGCAAACGTGATACTTGCACATCAGCCGTATAAACAGAATCAGCAATTCATCAACTTTCTATAGATGCCTCGCTCAGCCTTCTTGGGCCATGCTTTGGTGCACACCTAGAACAGTGGTTGTAACAATGTTTTGTGTGTTCACATCAGAATCCAATAACCTCAGCCCCAATCATATGTCTCCATGGGTCATTGGCTGCCCAGGCTGACGTGCCTGGAACTTGCAGATAGGCATGACCCCCCCCTCCTTAAGCCTGTGGGTCAGTTTGATTCCCCTAATTTAACAGACGGAGAAGAGAGATGACGTGGCCAGTGTCCCACTGGTGCCTTACCCACAGCCTATCACATCCAGCTCCTGCCAGCATAAAGGAGCCAGCTCGTGGGGTTTCCTGCGGCAGGTTCCCAGATGCAAAGGCAAGGCCTGTACCTCAGCAGTGCATAGTGAGTGGCTGCAGCATCTCGTGTGGGTGTCGATGCTGGCTCAGGTGCACACATGGAGTCCGATCCCTGGCTGAGATCTGGGCAGAAGAGTGTGACTGAGAACGTGGCTAGAGCACTGCTGGGCCCTGACTATTCCTAGACGGTAGAATGGCCCCTCAGGTCCCTTGGCGGGTGAATTAGGGCAGAGACGGCTGTGCTGAGGGCAGGCCCCTAGACATGGGCAGCTCGATCGTGGCAGAAAGCCCTGAAGACTGAAGTCTTGAGTTCATAGGATCCAAGGCCAAGAGGGACCTTTGTGGTCACCTGGCCTCACCTCCCTGAGAGTGACCCCAAATTGCTCCTGGCAGCTCTGCTAGAAGAACGTCGAGTCGGGATTTAACACTTGCCAGTGGTGGAGACTCTCCCACAACCCTTGGTAAATTAAACCCACAGAACAGACTCAGTATGGGGGGCAGCAGTACCAGCCTCCCCTGCCATCCACCTGTGAATATGCCCAGACTAGGACAAAGGGGGAGGAAGACGTCTGGTTTGGGGCTGGAGCAATCTTTGACCTCTGTGCCACCATGATGCTGTATTTCTTCGTGTGGGTGGAGGAATAACATTTCCAGAAGTGACTCAGGATTTTGGGGATCCAGCTTGAGATCCCTTAAAAAACAGCTGATTTTCACTTGTGCCAAACACCCGCCTGATGGAAATCCAGAACCTTGAAGGCCTCTCAAGTTGTGGAGCCAGGAACCGAGGCAGCCAGGATCACCAATCACTTGTAAAAACACGGGTCCTGATCACTAGACAGTCAGCTGAGACTGGACACTTCATTACACATCCGAGACCTGATGGCTGGCAAGAGCTTTGATGGTGAATACCGTGCTGTAGCTTCTCCCGAGTGACTCCGACAGCTCATTAGCTCGGGTATCCCTGCAGGCTGATGTGAAGAGAGACCGGGATTTCACCTCCCCCATCGTGGCAACAGCTTCAGAAACAGGCTGAGATGTGGGAATCTCACAGACTAGATATTTTTTACTACTGTCTCATTGCCGCTAACATTCTTGCCTCCCTGCTGGACTGCGTGAAGCCCCTGGAGAGATGCTTGTGAGGAAGCAAAGGGAGAAAACACGCAGGACCTGAGACCATACCGCTTTGCACTGTGCGTCATCCTAGGCACCCGCGGAGCAGGTCGCCATGGCAGCAGCACAAGGCCGGCTGATGAGCAGTAGTCTGGCCCCAGGGCCCAATGTGCCACAGGCCCCTCCTGCCGACTTCCTGCCTCCTTGGCTCCGTGAATGGGACTCGGGTGCCTAAATGCCTTCAGGGACTGGGCCCCAGGTCCCCATCTCTACCATGGGGCTGGCGGCCCTGGCCTGCCTCCCAGGGCTGTGGGAAGGTGTGGGGGGTGCTTGAATCTTTGGTAACTGGGTCCTATATGTGGGCAGCAGGTATCGAAGGCCAGAGCAAGCTTAGGCTTCTCTCACCCAGACTGTGGCCCCACCCATGTTCCAGCCCAAGGCCCTGCCTTCCTTCCCCTCTCCCCTGAAGCCGGTAAAGGCTCCTCTTTCTAGCCAGCAGCTCTGAGCTGGGGTGGCCCTGGTGTGGCTTGGGCCAGACTGGGGTTTGGGGCAGAGGCTTAGGCTGGTGCAGGTGAGCCAGGGCTCCTTCCTCCATGGGGCAGGGAGCTCGAAGATCCTCTGGCCATGGGGGTGGTGCTTGGGGCTCCTGGTGGGCAAGGGGGGCACTTGAGTAGAGGGGCAGAGCCAGTGGGCCAGCCTCTCCAAAGCGGGGGTTGGGATTCACATGCTGCCCACGGTCATATAAGTGCCTCAGATTTTGCACTGAGCTAAATGATTGCACAGGAGGCAGGACACAGGGGAGACTTAGCTGCCACCTAACAATCATGTTCACAGACATCAAGGCCAGAAGGGACCGTTCCGGTCGTGTAGTCCGACCTCCTGCACAGGCCAGAGAATGCCAGAGTGGCTCCTGCAGCCGGCCCATATCTTGTGGTTGAACTAGAAGGGCATCTTTAAAAACGATCTGGATTTAAAGTAATGGAGACTCCACGCCGTCCCGTCTCAGTCCAGCCCATCCCGGTCTGAGTGCATCCCACCCTTCCCCGCAATCACAGCATGGATCGCTGAGCCTCTTTCACAATAAAACGGTTTGTGGGGGGGGGGTGTGTTTAAAGCCTCAGACTGCCAGGCCAGTCTGACCGTGTTAACTCAGACAATCCATAACTCATTACGGGCTGTATCGATCTGCCCACATCTCAGCTTTCCTGCCAGGTGACAGGAAGCCAAGACAGTGCGGTATCCTTCTGACATGCAAGCGTTGAGGGTGGATGCAGGAGGGGAAACGTGTTGGAAACCAACGAGATGGGACAGTAAGCGGTTCCTTTGCTCGTATAATGAGGGTGGCAGTAACTTAACTCCCTTTGATTTTTCAGTTTCAATGGTAAATCTGGATGCTCCGTTGGCCTGCCCTTGGGGAGCCATGTACAGCAGGGCAAGTGGAGTCAGAGTCTCCCCTGTTGGAAAGGCAGCTCTCACATCTGCTTCCACAGGGCTAAAGGACTAGACCAGGCGAAAAGCAATTAAGAATAGACCCTGAGGTGAACTCATGCATCAACCACAGGGCCTATTCATGAATTAGCCTCCTCCATCAGCCAGAAGAAACTGGTCCAGGTTCCCAGTTTGGGGAAGCTGGGGACAAAGGTGGCTTTTAAGAATTCCCCCCCCTGCCCTGCGCCCTGTGTCATCATGGACACTGGGTGATGTGAGGGCAGAGCAGGTACCAAATCAGAGCGGTAACTTGCTGCCAAAGGGGACTGCCGAACACAGCCTGTCTCTTCGACCCCCCTTCCGCTCCCCCCAGAACCGCTGAGATCCAGGAAATCTCTCACCTGCTTTTCCTGGCCAGCAAATGGGGGCAATAAGCCATCCTTGGTTTTGTCTAGTTCATAGGCTGGTCAGAAATTTTCCATTGAAACTGGTTTTCCAGGGAGTTCAACTCACAGATTCCCACCCCCCACTGCTCAGCCCCCAAGCCCAGCGTGTTTCAGCTAACAATGGAATTGTTTTGGTACTCAGCCTAGCTCCAGAGCCACTGACAGCCCGTTTGCAGCAGTGTCAGTTTCACTGTCTTTTATGGGGCCAACTTCTGCTGGGGAAAGAGACGAGCTTTCAAGTGCCACCGAGCCCATCCTCTGGTCATCAGCTGGGAGCCTGACCCAAGGTATTTCCCAGTGGCCGCTCTTCCACCCTAGCTCCAGGGCCTCTGCTACTGAGAAGCAACTCGTGAAAACAGACAGGCTGCAGCCCAGCCCAGCTCCCCTGTGTGCTCCCTCCCACTCCCTACACCGTGCCTGGACGTGTCACTGTCCTTTGCTCCTCCAGCCTGCGAGCTCAGATTCTGGTATGGCAGGGCCTCCAACGCACCTGCCGCCACCAAGCCCTGTACCTGGCCAGCAGCCTCCTATTTCCGCAGGACCAGTCAGCTCCTTTACTTGGAGCCTCGTCAGTTGCGAGGTCAGGAGGGTGATCGTCTGGTCTGCCCTGCACAGCCAGGCCAGGGGGCTTCCTGGGTTAATTCCAGGCTGAGCTGGAGCAGAGCTGTGAGCAAAACACCCAGACATGATTTATCAATGGCCAGGGAGGGAGAATCTGGCCCAGCCCTTGTTAATTTGGTCCAGTGGTTAATTACCCCCTTAGGTCCCTCTGCTATGCTCTTCCCCACCCACCCTGGTCAGAGCCCTCAGGCAAACGACTCTTGCTTCAAAACACTGGCGGACGTTGGCAGCCCACGGACTGATCAGCTGGTCACATGATTTAGGGTGGCCTTGGGCACTTTCCTCCTTGGTCTAGTGGTTTGCACTCAGGTGTGAGAAGCAGGCTTGTGAGCTCTAGTCCCTGCTCTGATTTGCTGTTTAGCAGTGGAGATAACTTCTGTGCCTCAGTTTCCCCATGTACAATAGGGCGAATCTCTTCTTATCCCATAGAGAGGGGTTGCGAAGCTCCACCCAGCACAGCTGGTGGCTGTTTGAATGCTCCTCTTCCCAGGCTTAGTCCTAAAAGGCCATGTTTTAGTGGGCTGAGGATGTGATTTATGCCCTCTTGGGAGGTGCAGCTGGAAATCGTCAGTTACCTGCTGGCACCTGACCCAGCCGCAGAGCATGCCCCAAGCCCATCGACAAGGGGGGACTCTTCAATAGGCGGGTGGTGAAGCCCTGGGATGGGTTACCTAGGGAGGGGGTGGAATCTCCATCCCTAGAGGTTTTTAAGTCCTGGCTTGACAAAGCCCTGGCTGGGTTGATTGAGTTGGGGTTGGTCCTGCCTAGGGCAGGGGGCTGGACTTGACCTCCTGAGGTCTCTTCCAGTTCTATGATTCTATGAAAGGCCCAAACTGTTCTTCCCCAGGGCTCCACACGGTGCCGCAGCATGTGGACTGTGGCAGGATCGAACCATCCATGGGCACTCTCCTGTCTGGGGACACACACCCCCACCCTTAGTCGGGGGGATCCCCAGATTGAAGAAGCTGCCCCTTCCCCCCCCCCCCCAGCAACATGTGCCAGCAGGACTGGAGCTTTGGGATGCAGGGAGCACTCGAGAGCAGCTGGCCCCAGCCCCGGTATCACAGCTCTGTGCTGGCACATGGTTGTCCAAATGTGGGAGGGCAGGGGCTAGGATACAGGGAATGTGGTAGGTGGCGCAGCCTGGGCTCGCCTAAGGCTGGTAAATGGCTTGGGAGGTAGCTCTCTGCCACGGGACTGCAGCACAGCAGCGGGGGAGAAGCCCGGGGCCAAACTGAAGCCTTGCCAAATGCCCAAGTTTATCCTGGCACAGAGAAGAGAGGCCCCAGCCCAGCCAGCTCTTGCTGGTGCCCAGGTCTAAGCAACCAGCCTCTCTTCCTTCTCCACTGGCCAGAGCACAGATTAGCCCCCAGTCTGTGCCACTCCGAGCCCAGAGGGGCCAGGCTCCCCACTCTGCGGAAACTCACAGCCCAGCCCCCAGCTAGCATGGCCTCTGGCTCAGCAGGGCCCCCTGGCCATGCCTGAGGGGTGGAGAACGTAATGTAAAGGGCAGAGCTGTGAAACCCAGCCCCTCTGTCCTCTGGCCTTGGTAACAAACCCCACATCCAATTCCCACCTCCCGGGAATCGCATAATGTAACTGCCTTGTGTCATCGGGACACCAGCGTGTCCCTTGGTTGCCCTGCCATCCGGGCAGCAGCCTCACCTCGGGGGAACTGCCCAGAGAACAGGCCTCTGACGTGAGCTGCTCTCCCGCGTTTGGCAGCCTGTGACTCCCCCATCCTGTGGGTGACAGAGCAGGTCAGAACTTGTGCGTCTGGCTCAGCGCCCCCGGATGCATCAGCAGCCTGGACCTGTCTGTTCTGGACAACTGAGTCATGGGTGGATGAGATTGCGAGGGGATGCAGCGAAGCCTGTTGGCAAGCAGAAGGCACGGCCGGGAAGGAAGCAATTAGGTTTTAACATTATAAATCATGCAGTTGACAAATTCACTCTTCCACGGTACCATTCCCAGCATTTCGTCCCTGGGGCACAGGAGCCAACCCTGCTAGCACAGCTGCTGGGCTGCCTCCAGGGGGAAAATCTGAGAGGAGGAGCCGTGTGAGTCTGTAGCTGCAAAAACAACGAGGAGTCCTGTGGCCCCTGAGGGTATGTCTACACTACCACCCTAATTCGAACTAGGGTGGCTAATGTAGGCATTCGAAGTTGCAAATGAAGCCCAGGATTTAAATATCCCAGGCTTCATTTGCATCTTCCCGGGCACCGCCATTTTTAAATCCCCCTTAGTCCGAACTCCGTGCGCACAGCTACACGTGGCACGGACTAAGTAGTTCGAATTAAAGATATTAATTCGAACTACCGTTACCTCTCCTGCAATGAGGGGTAACGGTAGTTCGAATTAGTATCTTTAATTCGAACTACCTAGTCTGTGCCGCGTGTAGTCGTGGGCACGGAGTTCGGACTAAGAGGGATTTAAAAATGGCGGCGCCCGGGAACATGCAAATGAAGCCTGGGATAGTTAAATCCCGGGCTTCATTTGCAACTCCGGTTGCCCTCATTAGACTACCTAGCTCAAACTAACGAGCTAGTGTAGCCTTACCCTAACAGATTTATTAGGGCATCTGCTTTCGTGGGTAAACCCACTTCCTCGGATGAATGGGAGTGGAGTTTGCAGAAGTCTATATCAGGAAGACGTTGCTTGGGATAATGAAGCTAATCGAGTCAGGGTGCAAGTGGATCATTCACAGCATTTGGGGTGGAGAGGTGAATTTCCAGAGAGGGGAAATTTCCTTTGTACTGAGTTAACCAGCTAAGCTCCTTATTCAATCCTAAGTGGATAGTGTTGAATTTGCAAATGAATTCCAGTTCTGCTGTCTTCCTTAGTAACCAGATTTTGAAATTCTTTTGTAGAAGGATGGCTACTTTCAAATCCATTTCTAAATGTCCAGGGAGGTGAAAGTGTCCCCACAGGTTTATGTGTGTTACCATTCCCGATGTCTGATTTGTGCTTACGTAGCCTTTGGCACAGAGACTGTCCGGTCTGACCAATAGACATGGCAGAGGGGCTCATCATAATGTCATCAACTGCCAGCAATGCCCCTCAGTTTCCCAATCTGTAAAATGGGGAGAATGGTATTGACCTGCTTTGTCAAGTGCTTTGAGCACGCCTGATGATAACAGCTGGGTGTGACTATCAGTACTGTCCAGCAGAGATCTCCTTGAGTTCAGGACTTAGCATTAGCCTAACCTCCCGGTATCTGGGTTCTAATTCTGCTGCCTTTTCGCTTGTGCTTGCTGTTTGGTGCTTTGGCTTCCTCCCACAGCTGGGCCAGGCTCTGGAAGGGAATGCCTGTGCCCCCCAGCTGTGTACGGATGATCCTGTCTCAGCGGAGTGGAGGTTATACTGTCATTTCTTGTGTACTTGGGATGCCCTCTGATGCCATGTTGAACTCTTTGATGCCTTGAGCTCCCACAGTGAGCCCTGTGTGTGTCCCTCCCTAAGGGCCAGCTGAAGTCTAGAAGGTTCCTACCTCTCCCCATCCCCCGCACAGTTTGCTGCCCTGGGTTGATGGAGCTCAGGGTCCAGGCGGGTTGTGTCCAGCTGTCACAGCCTCACAGGTCATGCCCACACTTGGACCCTGAGCTCCATCAACCCAGGGCAGCAAACTGTGCGGGGGATGGGGAGAGGTAGGAACCCATCAGCTACTCCCAGCTGGGAGAGGGCGGAGGCTGGGCCGTCCTGGGGCTGTGAGTCCTACTTACTAGAGTTAAAACAGAACTATGTAGCACTTTAAAGACTAACAAGATGGTTTATAGGTGATGAGCTTTCGTGGGCCAGTGATATCTGATATGATATTGATCTGAGGAAGTGGGTCTGGCCCACGAAAGCTCATCACTTATAAACCATCTTGTTAGTCTTTAAAGTGCTGCATAGTGCTGTCTTTTGTTTCAGCTACACCAGACTAACACGGCTGCATTTCTATCACTATTTTACTAGAGTTAATTTATTCATCCCCATCCTTCCCAAGTTCATTCCACTGCTCCCCCCCCACCCCACTGCTCAGTGCTTGCATGGGGGGATGCGCTGCCTGCCAAGGGCGGGTGAGTGCCCAGGATGTTGCTCTAGTTCCCGGGTTTTGGGGGGAGCCCAAAGCAACTCCCGGGGTGTCCCCTGGCCATTTGGCCGGTGGAAGGGCTGCCTGAGCTGTCTGAGCGGCTCATGAGTTAGCTCGGCTCCACGGGAGCGCCCAGGCTGTGCAGTGCCCCGGAGCAGTCGGCCCCCAGAGCAGGCCTGTCCGCAGACGAGTCGCGCCCTTTACCCCCAGAGGGGCCAGGCAGCTCCAGGGAGAGGGGCTTGGCGTGTGAATGGGACTCGAGTCATAACTTCCGGTTAACAGCAGCCCTGGGTGCTGGGGGAGAAGCCGGTGACTCAGCATCCATGCTCAAGGCGTCCAAGCCCTGCTGCCCGTGGGCAGAGACCAGGCCACTGCCAGGGCGCCCAGCCAAGCCTGGCCGGGGGTGCTTTGTTCAGCTCTATTCATTTTCATTAACTTTTCTACTGCAGCAGCAGCTGTCGGCTCCAAGTGAGCTCAGAGCCTGGTGTGCCAGGTGCTGCACAGACACTAGGGGAGCCAGGCCCTGCTCCCAGGAGCTCCCCATCCAACCAGGCAGAGTGGGAGGGGAAACGGAGGCCCCCAGAGGGGACTGATTGCCCATGGCCGCGTGTCTATGCCTCTAGCCCAGTGGTGGGCAAACTGTGGCCTGCGGTCCCTGGGGCTCCATCTGCAGCCCAGCCCCCCTCCCCATCTGCTCTCCTCCCCCACGTCTCTCACGCACTGGGGCTCTGGAGCCCTGCTCTTCCTTTGCCTCCCCTCCCTCCCCCAGCTGGAACTGCAGGGAACAGCTGATTTGCAGCATTCCAGCGCCCGCCCGGAGGGAGGGGGAGGAGTGGGGACAGAGCAGGTGATTCGTGGTGCTCCCCAAGCTCTGGGGGGCAGGGGGAGGGGGAGGAGTGGGGATGGAGGGCGGATCAGGCGATTCGTAGTGCTCCTCAAGCGCTGGGTGGGAGGGGGAGGAGTGGGGGCGGAGGGTGGATCAGGCAATTCGTGACACTCCACAAGATCTGGGAGGGGCGGGGAGGCATAGGAAGTGCAGGGCTCCAGTGTCCCTGTGCATGAGAGGCGTGGGAAAGGGGGGCAGACGGGGGGTGGGCTGCAGGTGGAGCCCCAGTGGGCCGCTGGCCATGGGTTGCCCAGTACCGTGGGCCACTGAGACGAAGGAGGGCTTCTCATGCTGGTCTCAGTTGCCCATCACTGCTCCATCCCATGGCCATGCTGGCTCTCTGCTCGCCAGGGCTGAACATGGGCAAGGAGTTGGTTCTACAGCCTTGTATCTCTCTGCCAGCGCAAGCACCAGGGAGCAGCACGGTCTGTTGGCCATTGGCTGCTCTGCCAAGTCGCCAACTGGGCCCAGAGCAGGACTGCAGCCCATCACCTGTGGTCTGCCAGCCTGTACCCCAGCCTGGAGCCAAGGAGCCCAGGGCTCAGGACTGCTCCCCTCCCCTCCCTAGCTTGGAAGCCACCCCGGGCCCGGCAGTGACGGCCCATCCCTCATGACACTGGGTGCGTCGTGAGGCCTGTGGACCTTTTGCCTTTCTGTGAGCCAGGGGCCATGGGGGTTGTTTCTACCTGGCACAGGGCAGGCAACGGGGCCCCCTCTGGGAGAGGCCAGGAAAGGCCTTTACCCCATCGTCTGCGGCTGCGTGGGACCCGTCCCTCGGCACGGCTCTGCCCCGTTCTGGGCAGAGGGCTGGCGCATTGTGTGGCAGAAGCACAGCAACTCCGCAAAGCGCGGCGCCAGAGACTGGCCCAAGCCCCTCCCTCGCTGGGATGCCTCTTCCACTGCTGTTAAAGAGCCCGACATGTGGAGCAGCTGCCTAGGCCACACCTGTCCATACAATCCCTCGGACAGTGTGTTCAGGGCCGGATTAAGGAGGGGGCTAGCAGGGCAGCTGCCCGGGGCGCCAACCTATGGGGGGCGCCTGCTTGAAGTGGTTAGGGGCGCTGCGCGCCCGGGGGCAGGGCCATGCGTGCGCCGCATGCCTGGGGGGGGCACACATACGCCGCACGCCCGCTGCCCAGGGCGCAAGTATGGCTCGGTGCGGCACTGAGTGTGTTGAACCAGTCCGGAGCTCCCAGCTACCAGCGGGCTGAGCCCTGCTTAGTGCTGTTGTCATGAAGTTAGATGTCCTATGCAACTAAGCCGGGGGGCGTGGAGTCTGGGTGTGTCGGGGGACTGCACAACGGGGTGTGCGCGGAGCCGTTGTACCCCTCTGTCCCCTAGTCCGCAGAGCCCCAAGACACCTTCCACAGAGAGAACATCTCCCGTCCAAGTACAATTCTGGCTGCAGGTCAGGATGGGGGGGGGCGGGTGTGTTGGCAGAGCTGTGGGCAGGGGATGCCCAGTGCAGGGAACAAGAGGGGTGCTGTGGGCTCAGGAGATCAGGAACAGAATATCAGGGGGTGCCAGCAGGGTATGGACAGAGCACTCAAGTCCTTGCTCCTCCCCTGCCCCAGGCCCATCTTTGGTTGCAGGCTGGTTCATCCTATGAACAAGCATCAAGTTAGCGGCAAACAAAATGTGCATAGAATGTGTATGGCTGCCAGCAGAGCAGCTGGCTTCCGGGTCCGCAGTGAGAGCAGCGCTGCAGGCCCTAAGCCCACAGGAACTGCCTGGCACTGATGTCAGCCGAGCGGATAGTCCCATGGAGACCTGCTATGTGGGTTACACAGGGATCTGGGCTATCGCCACGGAGATCCCGCAAGGGATCTGGGCTATCATCATGGGAACCCATCATGTGGTGTTACCCAAGGATCTGGCCTATCATAGAATTATAGAGTCATAGAATCCCAGGGTTGGAAGAGACCTGAGGATTTATCGAGTCCAACTCCCCTGCCCAAAGCTGGACCAACCCCAATTAAATCATCCCAGCCAGGGCTTTGTCAAGCTGGGACTTAAACACCTCTAGGGATGGAAATTCCACCCCCTCCCTAGGGAACCCAGCCCAGGGCTTCCCCACCCTCCTAGGGAAATAGTTTTCCCTAATATCCAATCTCCCTCCCCCATTGCAACCTCAGACCATTGCTCCTCGTTCTGCCATCTGCCACCACTGAGAACAGCCTCTCTCCATCCTCTTTGGAACTTCCCTTCAGGTAGTCGAAGGCTGCTCTCAAATCCCCCCTCACTCTTCTCTTCTGTAGACTAAATAAGACCAAATCCCTCAGCCTCCCCTCATAAGTCATGTGCTCCAGCCCCCTAATCATTTTTGTTGCCCTCCGCTGGACGTTCTCCAATACGTCCACATCTTTTCTGTAACAGGGGCCCAGAACTGGACACAATACTCCAGCTGTGGCCTCACCAGTGCCGAATAAAGGGGAATAATAACTTCCCTCGATCTGCTGGCAACGCTCCTCCTAATGCAGCCCAATCTGCTGTTAGTCTTCTTGGCTACAAAGGCACACTGTTGACTCATATCCAGCTTCTCATCCACTGTAATCCCCAGGTCCTTTTCTGCAGAACTGCTGCTTAGCCAGTTGGTGCCCAGCCTGTAACAATGCTTAGGATTCTTCCATCACAAGGGCAGGACTCTGAACTTGTCCTTGTTGAACTTCATCAGATTTCTTTTGGCCCAGTCCTCCAATCTGTCTAGGTTACTCTGCACCCTATCCCTGACCCCCAGCGTAGCTACCTCTCCCCCTAGCTTAGTGTCATCTGCAAACGTGCTGAGGGTGCAATCCATCCCGTCATCCAGATCATTAGTAAAGATGTTGAACCAAACCAGCCCCAGAAATGACCCTGATGCCGGTTGCTAACTAGACATTGAGCTGTTGATCACTGCCCATTGAGCATGACTATCTAGCCAGCTTTCTATCCACCTAACAGTCCATTTATCCAATCCATCCTTCCTTAACGTGCTGGCAAGAGTACCGTGGGAGACTGTATCAAAAGCTTTGCTGAAGTCAAGGTATATCATGTCGCCCACCTTCCCCAGAGCCAGTTACCTGGTCACAGAAGGCAATCAGGTTGGTCAGGCATGACTTGCCCTTGGTGAATCCATGTTGACTGTTCCTGATCACTTTCCTTTCTTCCAAATGCTTCAAAATGGATTCCTTGAGGATTCCTTCCATGATTTTTCTGGGCACTGTGGTGAGGCTGACCGGTCTGTAGTTCCCTGGATTCGCCAACTCTCTCAGTGCCCTCAGGTGTATTAGATCCAGCCCCATGATCTGTGTATGTTCAGCTTTTCTAAATAGTTCTTAACCTGTTCTTTCTCCACCGAGGGCTGCCCACCTCCTTCACATACTGTGCTGCCCAGTGCAACAGTCTAGGAGCTGCCCTTGTATGTGAAGACAGAGGCCAAAAAAGCATTGAGTACTTCAGCTTTTCCCACATCATCTGTCACTAGGTTGCTTCCCTCATCCAGTAAGGATACCCACCCCTTTCCTGATCACCCTCTTATTGCTAACATACTTGTAGAAACCTTTCTTGTTACCCTTCACATTCCTTGCTAGCTGCAATTGGCCTTCCTGATTACACCCCTGCATGCTTGAGCAATGTATTTATCCTCCTCCCTAGTCATCTATCCCAGTTTCCACTTCTTGTAAGCTTCCTTTTGTGTTTAAGCTTGCCAAGGATTTCACTGCTAAGCCAAGCTGGTCACCTGCCATATTTGCTTTTCTTACTGTGCATCGGGATGGTTTGTTCTTCTGCCTTCAATAAAGCTTCTTTAAAATACTGCCAGCTCTCCTGGACTCCTTTCCTCCTCATGTTAGCATCCCATGCTGTGCATCCTGTGCCTTCAATAAGGCTTCTTTAAAATACAGCTGACTTTGACTCCTTTCTGAAGTCCAGGGTGTGTATTTTGTTGCCCTCCTTTCTTTCTTTGGTCAGGATCCTGAACTTGACCATCTCAACTGATCCCAAGTTGCCACCCACCTCTACTTCCCCTACTAGTTCCTCCCTCTTTGTGAGCAGCAGGTGAAGCCGTGCATGGCCCCGGTTGGTTCCTTCAGCACTTGCATCAGGAAGTTGTCCTCAACATTCTCCAAAAACTTCCCAGATTGTCTGTGTCCTGCTGTATTGGTCCTCAAACAGATGTCAGGGTGGTTGACATCCCCCATGAGAACCAGGGCCTGTGATCTGGAAGCTTCTCTTCGTTGTCTGAAGAAAGCCTTGTCTACCTCTTCCGCCTGGTGTGGGGTTACATAGGGGTCTGGGCTATTCCCACAGGGACCTGCTGTTCTGAGTTACCCAGGGATCTGGGCTATCACCCAGTAACAAGTAACCAGGTAACAAATTACTAAACAGTAACAAGTCACCGGGACCAGATGGCATTTACCCAAGAGTTCTGAAAGAACTCAAATGTGAAATTGCGGAACTACTAAGAGTGGTTTGTAACTGATCCTTTAAATCAGCTTCCGTACCAAGTGAGGGTATGTCTACACTACAAAGTTAATTCGAACTAACTTAGTTCGAATTAGTTAATTCGAACTAAGCTAATTCGAACTAACGCATCTAGACCCAAAAACTAATTCGAATTAGCGTTTTGCTAATTCGAACTAGTGCGTCCACACTGATTGGACGCTGGATCTCATTTAAGGGCAGCTGAAACCGGTTCCGGCAGGGCATCAGGTCAGTAGTTGCTTTGTGTGGCTGCTGTCTGAGGCTATCTGAGGCTCGTGCTTAAAGGGACCCCCCTGGACAGCCGGTTCTCAGCTTCTCCGCTTGCTTGCCTACCTCGCCGAGGGACAGCAAAGCGTTTTCCTCTGCGCCTGCCTGTGTCGGTGGTTCCCATTGGGGACACCGCTGCAGTTGGCAACATGGAGCCAGAGCTCGCCTTGGGCATTCTGCTCCAGTTTTTGGACTTGCTGCTGCAAGCCTGCCAGCAATGGCTGGAGGCTGCCTGGCACCACCTGGTGCACGTCAGCCCCCTGCCTCTCCACCTGGCCTCCCTGGGGGCCATGGAGGAGCCGCAGCGCGCCCGGAGGCCAGCGTGCCCCGCCGCATCTGGTGTCTGGACACCAGCAGCAACTGGTGGGACCGCATCGTCCTGGAGCGCTGGGGAGACAGACAGTGGACCCAGAACTTCAGGATGAAGAGGGACACCTTCCTGGAGCTCTGCGAGTGGCTCGCCCCTGCTCTGCGGCGACGGGACACTCGCATGAGGCCCGCCATCCCCCTCCAGAAGCGTGTGGCCATCACCCTCTGGAAGCGCTCCACGCCGGACAGCTACCGATCCGTCGGGAACCAGTTCGGCATGGGGAAATCCACCGTCAGAGCAGTACTCATGCAGGTACGGCACTCACTGGCCACTGGGCCAGGGAGGAAGGGGGCTGCAAGCAGGGAATGGGCCACCCCAGGGAAAATGGGGACGGGGGAGGAGGCGACAGTGCCCCGCATGGGAGGGTTCGGTCTGTCCTGGCCGTACTACAGGCCACCGGCGGTGGCCAGGATCGCAGCGGGGGTTGCTTCTGGGAGTGGGGCACGGGGCAGTGCCAGGGAACGAACACTCCCAGCCACCCGGGCGCCCCAGTGATTCGCAGTTTGCTGTGTCTCTCTGCAGGTGGTCAAGGCCACCAACCGGGTGCTGCTCCACAGGGTGGTCCGCCTCGCCGATCCGGATGCCATCATCCAGGGGTTCGGCACCCTCGGCTTCCCCAACTGTGGGGGGGCCATCGACGGGACACACATCCCCATCCATGCCCCGGAACACCAGGCCTCCCAGTACATCAACCGCAAGGGGTACTTCTC
Source organism: Pelochelys cantorii (assembly GCA_032595735.1). Taxonomy (NCBI): domain Eukaryota; kingdom Metazoa; phylum Chordata; order Testudines; family Trionychidae; genus Pelochelys; species Pelochelys cantorii. The sequence continues at coordinate 4,260,579 of CM064354.1, forward strand.
CGTCCTCCTGCAGGCCATGTCTGACCACTGGGGCCAGTTCACAGACATTAATGTGGGCTGGTCTGGCAAGGCACACGATGCCAGGGTGTTCCGCAACTCCTCCATGTGCCAGAGGCTGCATGCTGGGACCTTCTTCCCCGACCGCCACATCAGGTCGGGGACGTGGACATGCCCGTCTGCCTGGTGGGGGATGCAGCCTACCCCCTACAGCCCTGGCTGATGAAGCCGTACACGGGGCACCTCAGCTCCTCCCGGCAGGCCTTCAATGCCAGGCTCACCAGGGCCCGCATTGTGGTCGAGGGGGCCTTCAGATGACTGAAAGCCAGATTTAGGTGCCTCCTCACCCGCCTCGACCTCACCGAGCACAATATCCCTCCCGTGGTGGCAGCATGTTGTGTGCTGCACAATTTGTGCGAGCGGAAGGGGGAGGCTTTCCTGCCAGCCTGGATGGCTGAGGCTGAGTCTATTTGGAAGCACGGGAAAGTGGGCGGGCAAAGCCTGCCCACTTCTAAAAGCCCCTCCCCCAGCCTTGCGGGAGGGACGACTGGACCCATGCCCAACTAATTACTGGGGACAAAAAATGACTAAAGGGGCAAGGTGTGCAGGTTAAAGGTTTATAACTAGGAGACCGGATGGGGACACCAAGCAGAGAACCCCGGACAGCGCCCACTGCTCCTCGAAGCTGTCCATGGAGCCAGTGGACGCCGCCCAGAGGAACTCTGCCCGGATACGTGACGCTAGGAATGAACGGAAATAGGCCCCACAGTCGCAGGGAACCCCCTCGTCTAGCATCCTCTCCCTGGTGTTATAAATGGTGGCTTTGGCTAGAGCCAGGAGGAGGTTGACGAGGAGGTCCCGTGACTTTGTGGGGCCACGGATTGGGTGTGCGTAAAGGAAAAGGTGTGGGGAAAAGTGCAGCCAGAACCTCAGTAAGAGGTTCTGGAGGAGCCGGAATAGGGGCTGCAACCTGGCGCATTCGAGGTAGACGTGCGCCAGGTTTTCCCTCACGCCGCAAAAAGGGCAGGTGTCCGGGATGGGGGTGAACCGCGCCAGGTACACGCTCGTGCTCACGGCTCCGTGAAGGAGCCGCCAACTGATATCCCCGACGGGCCGCGGGATTAAGGTGGAATATAGGCTGGCCCATCGGGCTGAGGCTGAGCGCATGGCTGGCCACTACGCTCAGCCCCACACCGCCGCCGTCTGGGAGGCCCAGCGGGGGGCTGTCCAGATCCAGGAAGCCCTGCGGGAGACCTTCCTGGTGGAGGAGGAGGACTGAACTCTCCCTGCATGCCCCATTGGGGCCTTCTTCCACCCTCCCCTCCTTCCCCTTTCCCCTCCCTAACCCCCCTTCCTAATGTTAAATAAAGACACCTGTTTTGCAAACAACAATCTCTTTTTATTGTACATAACTGGGGTGGGGGGAGGGGGGAATGAGGGTGCGAGAGGGGAGGGGGACACCTGGGAGGAGGGAGCTGGAAGGGGGAGGAAAGGGAGGAAGGGAAAGCTCAGGGTTGGGGGTCCTGCTGGCTCTCCCGTCTCGCAGCACTGTGGGTGCGGGGGCGTCGGGGGGGAGTGGGTGTGGAGGGTGGGGCAGGAGGGATGGGGGGTGCGGAGGAAGGGGAAGGGGAGCAGGGGTGGGAGGAGGAGCGAGAGCTGGGGCGGCTGCAGGGGCCGGAGCAGCAGGAGGCAGGAACCTGTCCACCAGGATCTGGAGGTGGCCGCGGAGGGCATGGCCCTGCTCCTCCAGCGCCTCCAAGCTCCGCTGCCGCAGCCGCAGGTTCTCCCAGACCCAGTGGTCCTGGGTGCGGAGCTGGTGCTCCAGTAGCCGCAGGTGCCGCTGGTGGTAGTCCTCCAGGTTCCTGGTGCGCCCTGCAGTCCCAGGTGCTGCGGCTGTGGTGAAACAAGAGCAGTGGTCAGTTCTCCCTGGGGACACAGTGGGTGAAACCCAGCCCCCCTGTGCAAGGCGAGGTCGGCATGTGGGGAACGGGCCAGGGCCCCTGCATGACACCCAGCTGCTGCTCCATGGTGGGCAAGGCCCAGGTGCACGGTCTCTGGGCTCCCTCTCCCCCCACCTCCCCGTACACATAAGGGGAGCATGATGGCACTCACATGTGGAGCCCCCCTCGGCCTCGGACGACACAGCCGATGTGCTCTGTGGGATGCCTCGGGGGTCCTGGGTCCTGGGCAGGCTCCCTGCAGGCTCCTGGCTCTCGGCGTCCTCCTCCTCCTCCTCGGTGTCAGGGACGGGTCCCTCTGCCCCGGGGTCGATCACCGCCCGGGGGGCATGGACTGTGTGAGCCCCCAGGATGCGGTCCAGGGCCTCATAATGAGGGCATGCCTCCGGGTCGGCCCCTGGAGTAGGACTGCCGCAGGTCCTTAATTTTGCAGCGGACCTGCTCCCGGGTCCGCATGTGGCCTCTGGTGGCCAGGCTGGCAGCCATGCGGCTGTAGACGGCCGCGTTCTGTGGCTAGTGCGGAGATTGTGGATGTTGGAGGCTTCCCCCCAAACCTCGATGAGGTCCACGATCTCCGCACTAGACCAGGAGGGTGCCCACCTCTTGCGGCTCCGGGCAGGCTCCTGGGAGCCGCCAGCCTGGTCCTGGGAAGAGGCGGAGGGCTGGGTGGCAGCGGGTGGCTGGCTCATGCCGTGCCAGGTGCAGGGTCTGCTGGCTGGGTGCTGGCAGGCTTGCAGCTGGCATGAGCAGTGTAGCCAGACAGTGGCCCTTTAAGGGCTCCGGGGCCGACAGGGGGGCAGAAGAGTTTCCCTAGCTTGGCCCAGAGTGGCCACCAGGGCAAGCTGGGAAGGGCTAGCCTCCAACTAGTTCGAATTAAGTGGCTACACAGCCCTTAATTCAAACTACTTAATTCGAACTAGGCGTTAGTCCTCGTAGAATGAGGTTTACCTAGTTCGAATTAAGCGCTCCGCTAGTTCGAATTAAGTTCTAACTAGCGGTTTGCGTGTGTAGCGCCTATGAAAGTTAATTCGAACTAACGGCTGTTAGTTCGAATTAACTTTGTAGTGTAGACATACCCTGATGTGGCGATAGCTAATGTGACGCCAATCTTTGAAAAGGGCGCGAGAGGAGAGCCTGGCAACTACAGACTGGTAAGTGTCACGTCAGTAGTGGGCAAATCAGTTGAAACTACAGTAAAGACTAGAATTGTCAGACACATGGGCAGTTGGTGAAGCTTCCATCTGGGGAGGCAGTAGGTGCCCAGCCTAGGCCCCACTCCCTTCCCAGCCCAGGCCCTGCCCCTTCCCTTCCCTGCCCAGACCCCACCCTCTTCCCACTGTCTCCCTCCTCTCTTCCCTGCGCATCCTGTGTCCCTGTTCACAGTGTGTTTGCCCTTTTCCAGCTAAACGCCTGAACCCAAGCAAATTATTTTTAAACCCTGCCCCACACTTTTCTGTAATTTCTTAACACAGTTGAGCATGTTTTGTACCATGTGCCAGACATGCAGAAGGTACCTAATTAACAGCACTACATTTGGGTAAATTGCTCCAGCATCACACAATGGGAGGAGGAGTGGTCCCACAAAGTCCGGAATCAAAATTCCCCTGAAATCCAGGAGCAGTGGCTACTGCATGAATACTGCAGAAAGATTTTGAAATTGTACAAAACACTTTGAAAAATTGCACTTCTCAGCACTTTCCATCTGATGCCATCAAAACACTGAACTAAACCCAATGAATTTATACAGACTCCTGTGAGGCAGGCAAGTATTATTGTTTTCCCTTTTTTCAGATGGAGAAAGCGAGACACAGGATAATTACATTCCTTATCCACTGTTGTTGTTGGTTTTTTAATAAGTGGCAAAATTCCCCTTGAGACCAACCCTTAAATGATGGGTCCAATGACATACTGGCAGTCTATGACAGGAAGGCCATTAAGAACATCCCTCATCTTCACACTTCTAGAAGAGGAGCGCACAGGTCACTGACTGCATTGAGGGGGGGAGATCACCTGGCACTCCCAGCCTCCCCAAGTACAGGAACTCCGCAGTGAGGCTACACCTGACCTTGGCACAGTGTAAGGGCTGGCCCTGGCCCTCTCTGCCAGGCGTCCCAGGTGTGGCTGGGCAGGCTCAGCCCAGCATGAGCCGAGTGTGGAGGGGTTATTGTGGGAGATCCGGGGGTGGGGCAGTCTGGGTTTGGGTGGCTCAGTGGGACATCTGCATGCACAGGGGCTTGGCGATGGGTTCTGGTGTAGGGCCAATGGGACTTTGGTTGAGCTCAGTGGAGGAGTCGGGGGGAGGTTGGGTTTGGGGTGGGGTCCAGGTGCCGGGGAAGTGGGACTTCATAGGATAGAGGGTCCAGGTGCAACTCGCTGGAGCTCAGTGGGCTGGGAGTGTGGGGAGCTTCTTGGATGAGTCCAGGTGTGGGGGAGCTGGGCTTGTCAGGGGGAGGGTTAGATGGGGCTGCTTAGCCAGGGAGCCCCAGCTGCTTCTGAGGGGACACTGCCTGTCATACTCCTGCTCTCCTCCCCTGCCCCCGACTCCTCATCCCCTTTCCTTCTCCATCCCAGCTCCTCATTCCCCTCACACCCCATTCCTTCCCACAACCTCTTCCCCCCACCTCCTTACCCCCTCCCTCATTCACCTGCTCCCCATTCCTTCCCCCAACCTCTTCCCCCCACCTCCTCACCCCCTCCCTCATTCCCCTGATCCCCATTCCATCCCCCTGGCCTCTTCCCCCCACCTCCTCACCCCCTCCCTCATTCCCCTGCTCCCCATTCCTTCCCCCAACCTCTTCCCCCCACCTCCTCACCCCCTCCCTCATTCCCCTACTCCCCATTCCTTCCCCCAGCCTCTTCCCCCCACCTCCTCACCCCCTCCCTCATTCCCCTGCTCCCCATTCCTTCCCCCAGCCTCTTCCCCCCACCTCCTCACCCCCTCCCTCATTCACCTACTCCCCATTCCATCCCCCTGGCCTCTTCCCCCCACCTCCTCACCCCCTCCCTCATTCACCTACTCCCCATTCCTTCCCCCAGCCTCTTCCCCCCACCTCCTCACCCCCTCCCTCATTCACCTACTCCCCATTCCTTCCCCCCAGCCTCTTCCCCCCAACTCCTCAGCCCCCTTCTCTCATTCCCCTCACTCCCCATTCCTTCCCCCTGGCCTCTTCCCCCACTTTCCCCCCCCCCCCTCATTCCCACCCCCACCCAACTGCACTGCAGGATACAGGAAGCCTGTGGGGAGAGGACAAGAAGGGGAGGGGATTGGGTAGCTATCTCTGCAGGGCTCACTGGGTTAGGCAAGCCCCCCCCCCACACACATATTAGCAAGGGAGAGGGGGACCGGGGGAGTGCGTGTGGGGAAAGGGCAAGGGGAGAAGAGTTCCCAGCAGCAGGCATGTGAAACCAGCCCCCTCACCACACCACACACTAGTGAGGGGGGAAGTGAAGGGAGCCGGGAGAGTGCAAAGTGGGGGGAGGAAGTGGGGAGTTTGGAGGCTCAAAGGGAGGCAGCATGCAGAGGGTGCCCAGTTGTTACTGGTTTAATGTGACAAGGGGGAGGGAGTTTTTTGTTTCAGAGTACAGTCCAAAGCTGGAGCCCTGGGGTCCGGTACCCTGGTGACCCTGGTCCTGCTCAGATGACACAGCCGGTCCCATCCAGACAACAGACAATGGGCAGCAGAGGGGAGACCCTGGCAACCAGCCCAGCTGGTCCCAGCCAGGGGAGAACATTGGATGGAGGAGGTAAGTGGAGAAGAGGGGCCAGGCGACCCTGTTACCTGGAGAGAGACAGTGGACGGGGAGGGGCTGTTGCTGGGGTATTGGAGGCTCTGCTGGGAGAGTGTTGGGCAGCTCAGGACAGAGGGCAGAGCAGGCAGGGCTCACCTAGCTGCAGGGGAGACTGACGTGCTGGCTGGGGGGCCCCAGACCTACAGGCCTGAGGGATCCTTTGCTGCGTTCAAAGCTCAATAAATCCTCCTGTTTGGTGCTGGCTGGGGGTCGCTCTGGTCTAGAGAACAGGGGGTCCAGTGGGAGGGGACCCCTCGAGGGGGCTCACAATGCAGGCAGGCAGCTGAAGGCCCTAAGAGGGACTGTCCCGGAGGCGGAAGGGCGGACCCCCTCCAGGTGAGAGTGGGCCCCCCAAGAGAGGGTCGCCGCACTAGAGTGAACTCCCTGAGAAAGGGCTGCCGCTGGAGGGGAGTGGGCTCCCCGAGAAGAGGCTGCTGCACTGGAGAGGAGGGGGTCCCGCCCGGGGCCAAGTGTGGGCACAACCTGTAAGCCGTGATGGGGGGCAGCAAGGAGGAAGCCCACTTTGCCAAACCTGGGCCAAGGTGCAGGGGAAGGGGCTGGGTGGGGCAAGGGGCTGAGCAGGGAGGGGGCTGAGCAGGAGAAGAAGCCGGTGGAGCATGGCTCGCAATCCTCCTGGAGCCAGTGAGATGAATGGAATGGCAGCAGGGCCGGCCCACAACATTTTGGCACCTGAGGCAGGGAGCTCAAATGATGCCCCCATAGCCCCTTGCTTGGGCCAAAACTCTGCAAGGTCTCAATTCTCTGGGTCCTAGTGGCACCCTCCTTCCCCCCCCCCCCCGCCCCACAGTCGGGCACCTGAAGCAGCCACCTCAGTTCGCCTCATGGGAAGGCCAGCCCTGAATGGCAGGCTGCAAAACAGCAGGGAGAGCCTTGTGCCTGTAACTGGAGCCTTGTGTCTGTCCCAGGCAGTTCAGGGATGGGCTGCTGAGGAGGATCCCTGCTTCTCTGCCTTCCCAGCCCCCCCTGGAGCCTGCCTGAACCACATTAAGCAGCCTGGCTGCGCTGTCTGCAGGCTGCCATCTGGGAGGACCAGCGAGGGGCTGTCAGGATCCAGGGGGCCCTGCGGGAGAGCTTCCACCCTGAGGAGTGCTAACAGTCTGCCCCACTGGGGGCTTGTGCCCCATTCCTCCCTCTCGTCCTTCCACTTACCCTTCCCTAGCCCCCCCTTCCTGATGTCAAATAAAAGACACGTATTTTCAAAAATATAACCTGTCTTTATTTAACACAGCTGGGGAGGGGGGATGAAACTCTGGGGAGACGGGGGAAAGGAGGCGGGAGAGGGCAGGAGAGAGGGGAGGGAGAAAACTGGGAGGAGGGAGCTGGAAGGGGGAAGCAAGGGGAAGAAGGGGGAGGGGAAGCTCAGGGCTCAGGAGTTGGGGTCTCACCAGGCCAACTGCCTCCCAGAATGGCAGGGGAGGGGGTCTCGCATCCCCGGGGGGATGGGGAGGAGGGTGTGGAGGTTGAGGTGGGAGGTGTGGACACTGAGGAGGAGGGTGTGGAGGTTGAGGAGGAAGAGGTGGGGGGGGCAGGAGTGGGAGGAGGGACAGTAGTTGGGGGGGTAGCAGGCGCAGGACTGGCCCAGGGCACCATGCTCTGCAGTGGGGCCTGCAGGTTAGAGTTCCTGGCTCGGTCCTCAGCAAGCTGCTCCCGGCGGAGCTGCAGGTCCTCCAGCATCCAGGCCTGGATGGTGCGGTGCAGGGCTCTCAGGGCCCCCAGGTGCTGGTCCCGGTACCCCTGCCGTGTGCTGGTGGTCCTGCTCAGGCCGCGGGTGCGGGAGCTTGTCCCGGGCGGGGTGGTGCGCCCTGCACGAGCAGCTGGTGCAGCTGTAGAGAAAGAAGAGAAGTGGTCAGTTCTCCCTGGGGACACAGTGGATGATGCCTCGCCCCCCCGCGACGTGAGGGCGACCGCGCCCTGCACCGTCAGAGCCGATGTGCTTGCACAGAGGCCATGGTCAGGATGTCTGGCTCTCCCCAGGACTGGGAGCTGCACCAAGACCGCACCCATGCTCCTGTGCCGTGTATAGTGTGGCTGGGCCAGGGGGGAGATGTCACCTGCCTCTGTGTAGAAGGGGCGTGTGAAGGGAGAGCGTCCTGCTGGGTCCCGCCCCGGGGTCGGGAGCATGTCAGGTCTCTTCACACATGCATGTGCCTATTGGGCCATGGCCCCTGGGTGTCACACAGCTGGAGCCACCTGCCCAAGGGTGGCATGGCACATGCACAGGTGTCTGCATGATCCGTGGGAGGCATGGCCCATGTGCGTGGTCCCTGGTCTCCCTCCCTGCCTGCCCCCCGGGTAGGGGACAGTGCTGGCACTTACCTGGCATGGCCTCCCCGGACGTCCCTGCTGACTCTGGTGCTGGGACAGCTGGTGGTGGCCCCTCTGGTGTGCCCGGGTCAGGGCCCTCCAGTCCCGGCTTGCTGCTTCCCGGGCTGGCGTGGACCACCCTGCCCCCCAGGAGTCGGTCGAGGGCGGGGAAGTAGGGGCAGGTATCAGCCCCTGCTGCGGCACCGCCCCTTGTGGCCCTGGCGTATGCCCGCCACTGCTCTTTCACCTTCATGCACACCTGCTCTTGGGTGCGCCTGTGGCCTTTCCTGGCCATGGTGGCTGCTATGTGGCTGTAGACGGCCGCGTTCCTCCGCAGAAGTTGGGGGTCTCCCCCCAACCTCAGTGAGATCCATGATCTCCACACTAGTCCATGAGGGCGTGTGCCGTCTATGGCCCCTGGCTGGCCCCTGGGTGCTGGGGGACTGGGCAGGGGAGAGCTGGCTGCCACTGGCTGCCATCCTGTGGCCACTGGCTGAGGGTCTGCAGCTGCTGGCAGGCCTGGCTCTTGTACCTGCCCAGTGGCCAGAGTCTGCCCCTTTAAGGGCCCCAGGGCTGGGGGAGAGGAGAGGAGTTTTCCTGGTTTGGCCCAGAGTGGCCACCAGGGGGAACTGGGAAGGGCTGGAGGCCCCCTAATTCGAAATAAGTGTCTACACAGCACTTAATTTGAATTAGCTATTTCGAATTAGGTGTTATTCCTTGTAGAATGAGGTTTACCTAATTCGAAATAAGGGCTCCACTATTTTGAATTTATTTCAAAATAGCGATTTGTATGTGGAGACAGCTGTTACAGTTAATTCAAAATAACGTCTGTTATTTCGAATTAACTCTGTAGTGTAGACATACCCTAGGTGAATAGGCAAGAAAATGGCAAATGAATTTTAATGTTGATAAATGCAAAGTAATACACATTGGAAAAAAAAATTCCAACTATATGTACAAAACGATGGGAGCTAAGTTGGCTATTGCTACTCGGGAGAGATCTTAGCGTCATTGTGGATAGTTCTCTGAAAGCATCCATTCCACGTGCAGTGGCAGTCAAAAAAGCAAACAGAATGTTAGGAATCATTTAAAAGGGATAGATAATAAGACAGAGAATATCTTATTGCCTCTGTATAAATCCACGGTACACCCACATCTTGAATACTGAGTATAGATGTGGTCCCTCATCTCAAAAAAGATATCTTAGCATTAGAAAAAGTTCAGAAAATGGCAACAAAAATGATGATGGGTTTGGAATGGGTCCCATATGAAGAGAGATTTAAAAGACTGGGATTTTTCAGCTCAGAAAAGAGGAGACAAAGGGCAATATGGTAGAGGTCTTTAAAATCATGATTCACATGGAGAAAGTGAATAAGGAAAAGTCATTTACACCTTTTCATAACACAAGAAGTCACCAAATGAAAATAATACGCAGCAGGCTTAAAACCAACACTCAGTGCACAGTCAACCTGTGGAACTCCTTGCCAGAGGATGTTGTGAAGACCAGGACTTTAACAGGGTCCAAAAAAGAACTAGATAGATTCCTGAAGGTTAAGTCCATCAAAGCTTATTAGCCAGGATGGATAAGAATGGTGCCCCTAGCCTCTGTTTGTGAGAAGCTGGAAATGGGTGACAGAAGGATCACTTGAGGATTCCCTATTCTGTTCACTCCCTTTGGAGCACCTGGTATTGGCCACTGTCTGAACTCAGGACACAGGGCTGGATGGACCTTTGGTCTGACACAGTGTGGCTGTACTTATGACCTGCCGTGTGGGGTTACACAGGGATCTGGGCCAGTCACACGGGGACCCGCCATGTGGGGTTACACAGGGATCTGGGCCATTCGCACGGGGACCTGCCGCGTGGGGTTATACAGGGATCTGGGCCGGTCACATGGGGACCTGCATGTGGGGTTACACAGGGATCTGGGCCATTCGCATGGGGACCTGCCGTGTGGGGTTACACAGGGAGCTGGGCCAGTCACACGGGGACCTGCCATGTGGGGTTACACAGGGATCTGGGCCATTCGCACGGGGACCTGCCGTGTGGGGTTATACAGGGATCTGGGCCGGTCACATGGGGACCTGCATGTGGGGTTACACGGGGATCTGGGCCATTCGCATGGGGACCTGCCGTGTGGGGTTACACAGGGATCTGGGCCATTCGCATGGGGACCTGCCGTGTGGGGTTATACAGGGATCTGGGCCATTTGCATGGGGACCCGCCGTGTGGGGTTACACAGGGATCTGTATTGCCCTTCCCAAGCTACAGCTGGAGAGGCCCCCAGCCTCCAGCGGGACTCACATAAAGGCAGAGGACAAAGGAGCAGAGTGGCTGTGCAAGCAGCTGCACCAGTTCCAAACAGGTGGCGCTGGGGCTGGGCCTTGGGGTTAATAAAACATTTCAGACCCTTTAGCACTCCTGGCTGGGCTGACCCAGCGCCCTCCCCTCGCCCCCCGGACACAGACGCGCAGCCTTGTGGGGTTTGGGCAGGACAGTGGGGTGCTGCCCTTTGCTGGCTGGCATGGTCGCTCCAGCGTTGTGGGTGGCAGGGTCCTGGGGCCCCACGACAGGACAGACGGGACACGCTGATCCCAGGGTGTTAGCTGGGAATGTGGCTGATTCCTAGACAGCCCTGGATGGGTCTCATCCAAGTTTGTGGGGTTGGCGCGCCCTCTGTTGGCTGAGAGGGGAAACGCCCGTCCCTGCTGTCCCGACGGGCACCTTAGCTCCGTGGGGGGGGAGAGTGTGACCTGTGACCCATCGGGTTCTGCGTGTGGCCCAGGGGACATTTCGTTACCGTTGCTCGGGCCCCGGGCTGCCGGATTCTGCTGGTTTCTGTCTGCCTAGCGGCCTCCCTACCGACGTTACTGCAGTGGCGTGGGGGTAAAGCAAGGCGAAGGGAGGGGCGTGCTGATTGCACACAACGTGGACGCCCGCTGCAGCCAGTCCCAGCGCTGCTATGGTTCAATTGGCACCCTCTGTATGCAGGCGCAATTAGCCAAACTCCCTAGCCCCGGAGAGCGTCTTGGCTGTGACGATCCTGGGGCCCAGTGTGATGAAGTAGGGCCACTTATGCGGCCCACTCACTAGCCTAGGTTGCCCAGTGCTGCCTAAGTTCCTGCTCCCATCAAGAGTTCAGTAGCACCCAGAGGTCCCTGGCCAGGCTCAGGGCCTAGGCACTGCTCAGACACCCCTGCCCTGCGGAGCCCACAGAGAACCTGCCTTGCCAGGCTCCAACCTACCCTAGTGCAGCACGCTATGAAACTGACACATGGGCAAGAACAGCAGCATAGAATTGAGTGTCAGAGGCCCTGGCTCCTCCCCCTCACTGTGCCGATGACCTGCTGTGACCTCTGGAGAGTTATTTCCCTGCTCCGTGCCTCAGTTTCCCCATCTGTACAATGGGGATAATGGCACTTCCCCTGCCTCCTTAAAGTGCTGTGAGATCTAGTCCAACTGCCTGCCAGGGCTTTGTCAAGCTAGGCCTTGGGCTAGATGACCTCTTGAGATCTCTTCCAACCCTAATCTCCTGTGATTCTACGATCTATTGCTGAGCCATGCTGCGCGAGAGCTTCATGTTATGATTGTTCTTATTGACCTGTCTTGGAAGGGACCGGCAAAGCCTGATGTTTGTAAAGCACTTCTCACCTAGGGGGCAAGAAAAACACAATGTGGTTCAGCCCAGGGACCATTCAGAAATGAGACATCTCTCTGCCTCCAAAGGCAGCAGAGTTATGGAGGGAGAGTTGTCTTGTGGTTAAACCACTATCCTAGGACTCACGAGATCTGGGGTTAATCCCAGGTCTGCCACAGACTCCCTGCAAGACTGCGGCCCTGTCATTTAATCCCTCCGTGCCTCCGTTTCCCCAAGGGTGATGTTGAAAAGCATACTTCCCATACTTCAGTTCTCAGTACAGCTGGTGGGAGTATTGGGGAGGGGAAAGGGCTCCTATTTCCTGCCCTCCCCCTGAATTTTGACATGTCAGAATTTGAAAGCAATGAATTCCCCCAGCTCTACGTGTCAACTCCAGAGGGCAGGGAGTGTCTGCACAGCTGTGTGTTCAGCTCCTGGCGCAATGCAGCCCGGCTCTCCGGTGGGACCTAAGCACTGCCACACTGCAAATGAGAACAGGGATTTGGGGTGCATTAGCCCTTTGCTGCCTGTTAGACAAGCTCCCCCGAGCTCTGTAAGGCCTTGGCTGATGCGTTAACTTCATCCTAGTGGGGCCAGCGTCCATTGGGCTACCTACAAGCTGCCCTATGGCTTCAGGTGCATGGCCCGACACTTTGGGGGCAGCTCCGGCTCACACAGCCCAGAGAGCTTGTTGTGCCTGGCTGGGGCGCGGGCGTCTGTGCCAACGACCAGCCGCGTCACTGAGCCCTCGCCTGCTGAGTGCAGCCGCCTCTCGCCCACTCGTTTCCTGCCCCAGCGTGAATGCCCAGGCATGGGAGCCAAGTGCACTCCTGAGGCTCAGCCATGCCAGGGAGAGCCGTGCCTGGCGGCGAGTGCTGAGCGCCACGGCAGAGGAAAGGGGCTGGCAGGAGAGGGGTTGAGGCACATGCATGAAGTAGACACACTAGCAATGCCCCTCCATTAGCCATCTCTCTCGGAGGTTGCCTGGCCAGGCTCCACCCTGGTGTGGCTTGCCCTTGCGGCGATGCTGCCCACATGGCGCCTGGTAGCCGGCGGGCAGCCATGCCAGGAGTGCCGCCCTGTAGAGACACCAAATAATCCCTCAGCCCCCTAGCTCCTGAGGTTGGTTGTTCGACGCCGTTGTGGGGGGCTTGGTCTGTCAGTTACTGTTTGAGCTCCCCGGCCCATCCTGTGTCCGGGTGACAATCGGGGTTGCCCACTGTGCCAGATTGATTAGATATGTGATTTTGCGCCCCTCCTCCCCCACCGGGAGCTTTCATCCCCCATCTCCAATTCATTCTGCCCCTCAGCCCCCACCCCATCAATCAGATCCCCCTGTGCCACCCATGCTCTCCCTGGGGTTCTTCAGCCCCTTCTCTCAGGCCGAGGGGTGTAGTGGGGTCCTCTCTTCCTTCCAGGTGGTGGCTGGCTTCAGGTCTCCATCACCCCCATCAGGTGCTGTAAGGCCAGAGGGGAAGGGCAGAGGCACCATCCTGACCCCATTGCTCACAGATGGGCGGAGGAGCAGGGGGCTGCTGGGCACCCAGGGCAGTGAGCGTGGGGGAGGGGAAGATGCTGGGGAGAGACCCCACAAAGCCCCATGCACAAGCCCAGTCTCTATCGTGTTCTCAGCACGTCCAGACACGCGCAGCTCCTCATGTGCGCACATGGCAGTGAGCATGGCTCTGTGGCATAACTGCGCCTTCGTGGGGCATAACCAAGAATGCCAAAGTTAGGCCGTGCTGCTGAGAAACAGGGCAAATCTGTCCCCAAATGCTGCTGGTTATTACCCATAAGATACCGAACAAGCCACAAATTAATGGCTGTCTCACCACACTGGCTGACAAGAAGTCATGCTCCCAGTCTTGTAACACCCTCAGAAACTCTGGGTTTGGAGATGAGCGGTTCCTTACACCCAATCCCATCAAAGAACTGGTTCTTCTGATCCCAAAGGCTCACCCAGGCACCCAGGACAATATACCACTCCGACCTTACCCTAAAATCACGCTCTTGCCAATCCTTGCGCATCTAAAATCTAAAGGGTGATTTACAAAAAGAAAGAAGGAAAGATGAGAGTTGCAATTGACTAGGAATTAAATGCAGACAGACATGAATAAAGTTCTTGTGCATCCATCTGGAGTTATTAAGGGTGTGTCTAGAGTACAGGGTTTTGTCGACAAAACTATACCTGTGTCTACACTGCCGCTGAGTTCTGTCGACATAACGTAGACAGAACTCAGCAGTTTTGTCAATGGCTGTAAACCTCATTTTACGAGGAATAATGCCTTTTGTCGACAGAGTTCTGTCGACAGAAGGCGTTATTGCATCTACACTGTCCTTTGCATCTACACTGTCATGTCGACAAAGCGGCTTGCTTTGTCGACAGAACTGGATGTAGTCTAGACGCTCTTTGTTGACAGAAGCTTTGTTGACAGTATCTGTCGACAAAACTTCTGTCGACAAAAGCCTGTAGTCTAAACATACCCTCAGTGTTCATTATAGGGGCACCAAGATCCCCTGGGATCTCCTTCCTTATAGCTTGCAGCTGTCCCCAGGAACATCCAAACAAATACGAGATGAAAAAGGATCACGTCCAAAGGGCCTTTAAAATTAATTTCCAGCAACCTCTTGGCCTAGGAGAACAAGAGGCTTTTGATGTAACCTTCTGTCTCCCAAACACTGTGACAATTAGCATAGGGTACTTCATCCATTAAACATCTCAGAGGGGTAGCCGTGTTAGTGTGTAACTTTAAACAGTTCAGACATTTACCGCAAGCTTCACAGAGACATGTGGGGTGTGTCTACACTGCACCCATACCTCGTAATAAGCTATGCAATTTGAGCTATGCAAATTGCGTATCTTATTTTGAGTTTATTTTGAAATAAACCACTATTCCGAAACATCCCTTAATCCTCGTGGAACTAGGTTTCCAGAGACGTAGGAATAGCGAGACTGTTATTTTGAAAGCTATTTCAAAATAACGGGCTTCTTTAAAAGACGTGGAATAGCTATTTCAGGACACCAGAGCCACTGTGTAGACGCACCTGTGGACAATAGCACAACTTCAGCCAAGTTTCATTACAAATGTTAATACTCCCTTTTGATCTTGCAGAGAATCCTTTGTTTACATCACAAGCCGTGAACAAACATCTACGGTTCCCGTGCTCCAGCCCTGCGGGTTTGCATTTCGAAGTTCTCCTCTAGCCTAGTGTAACAGCCCAGTGATCATTTCTGCCTCTTCCTAACAAGTCTTCAGAGGCTGGCCCTGGGTCACTCAGAGGGTTAACCCTTTCTGGCCATGGGCCCCCCTTTAATCCCATGGCTACCATTTCAATGAGATGACCCGACAGCGGGCACCACCTTACCCAGGGCCGGCTGTCTCAGGTGTCTAGCCAGCCCCCATCACCCCAGCATTGACTGAGTTTATCCTCCCGAGACAGGGTGCTAGAGCAATGTGTACAGGGAGGGAGCTGAGAGCCATTGAACCAAACTGCGAACCTGTGTGTGATGGAAACCCCTTCCAGCCAGGGGGGCCTGCGGCACCCCCCGCCCCACACCCACAGTTCCTGCACCTACATCCCAAGCCCTTCTGGGGCAGGGCAGAGCAGGCGTCCTGTTGTGCAGATGGAGAAATGGGGCCCTGGCAGACGTGGGGTCTATACTGGATTTCTGTGATGGAGCCGGCGATTGACTCCAAATCTTCCACGCCCAGGACCTCTTCATGCCCATGTCCTGGCTCCATAACCACCAGTGCTCATCTCATCACAGAGCCAGGCAGGCTCCCATCCTCTGTAATCAGCTCTGGTCCTAGCTTGGGCGTGTAGGCTCTAGCATCTCACCCCTGGTCCTTGGCAATTGGAGCTGGGCCGAACGGTTTTGTGTGCCAACCTCTTTGATGAAACTAGAAACCTTTTTCTAAACTAGAAACTTTTCTGGAAAGCTTCCTGTTTTGTTTTGCTTTTCTGAAAAGTTCTGGCTTTTTGTCAAAACTGGCAATAAAAACCCAGCTCCTGGAATAAATTATGCCCAAAGTATGTTTCTTTCTTATGGTGCATTGAGTTAGATTTTAAAAGTAATTAAAAAGATGTGCTCAAACTTACTCGTATGTGCAACAGGGTTCACACTGCACCCCTGGATATTTAGCCATAAGAACATAAGAATGACCAGACTGGGTCAGACCAAAGGTCCATCCAGCCCAGTATCCTGTCTGCCAATCGTGGCCAATGCCAGATGCCCCAGAGGGAGTGAACAAAACAGGTAATCATCAAGTGATCCCTCTCCTGTCATCCATTTCCAGCCCCTGACAAACAGAGGCTAGGGATACCATTCCTACCCATCCTGGCTAATAAGTATTGATGGACATAACCTCCATGAATGTATCTAGTTCTTCTTTGAACCCTGTTAAAGTCCTGGTCTTCATAACATGCTCTGGCAAGGAGTTCCACAGGTTGACTGTACACTGCATGAAGAAAAACATCCTTTTGTTTGTTTTAAACCTGCTACCTATTAATTTCATTTGGTGACCCCTAGTTCCTATGTTATGGGAACAAGTAACTAACTTTTCCTTATTCACTTTCTCCCTACCTGTCCTGATTTTACAGACCTTTAGTCTCCTCTTTTCTAAGAAGAAAAGTCCCAGTCTTTTTAATCTCTCCTCATATGGGACCCGTTCCAAACCCTTAATCATTTTTGTTGCCTTTTCTGAACCTTTTCCAATGCCATGATCTCTTTTTTGAGATGAGGCGACCACATCTGTATACAGTATTCAAGATGTGGGCATACCATGGATTTATACAGAGACAATAAGATATTCTCTGTCTTATTTTCTATCCCTTGTTTCCCCAGCATCCTGTTTGCTTTTTTGGCTGCCGCTGCACACGGAGCAGGTGTTTTCAGAGAACTATCCACAATGACTCCAAGATCTCTCTCTTGAGTGGTTGTAGCTAAATTAGTCCCCATCATTTTGACTCCTCAGTGAGTCAGGGACACGCCCAATCTGGTGTTCATTATTCTCAATAGGTTTCCTACCACCAGTTCCCAACTATATACAGGCTTCACAGCTACTCTGCCTATAACAGGCCCACAGCAACAAAGTAGACTGCTCCCATCCTGTGTCTGACCTTTCTCTTTCCCTTCTCCCAGCTCTGGCTTCCTCCCAGGCTTTATAGCTCCTCTTAGTGAGGTTGGCAGGTGTCAGTTACTAGCTATTTATCCAGCCCCAATCCATTCCCCTGGCTTGGGGCCGGAGGGACAAGAGCTGTCTAAGGTTTCTCTAGCAGGGCCCTGCCACGCTATAGGTAGGCAGGGTTTGTATTGCACTAGGAGCCAGCACAAGAGGTGCTGACCAAACACAGACCAAAGATACTAGAGCTATATAGATATTTGTTAGTCTCTGCGGTGCTGTTCTGTTTAAAGTTACAGACTAACGCGACGACCCCTCTGAGACATAGCAGAGAGACAGACGCTCCTTTCCCCAAGGAGCTGGCGGCTGAAGTGGCTGCTTGCAAACCCGACACCCCCATGTAGCCACAGTTCCTGAGTCTGCTCCCAAATTGAGATTATTGGTTTTAAATGCATGAGATTATTTTTAATGCCTGGTGGTATTATTTGCCTTCGGGTATCTGAGCTCGTTGGATGCAGGATTTCAAGCTTTTCTTTGCAGACCTAAGGCTAGAAACTCACTTAGGGAGAGAAAGCTGGTACTAGGGTTGCCAGGTGTCCAGTATCAGCCTGGACAGTCCGGTATTTGCAGCCTCTGCCTGGTAAAAAAAACCAGAAAACCAAATTGCTCAACAAATTTTTTCCCCGCCATGTTTGGTACTTTTTGTGAAAGTATCTGGCAACCCTAGCTGGTACCCTGACTCCAGGGACTGGGGCTTTAAGAAAAAGTCCAGCATCATGAGACTCGTGATAACATCGTGAAGAGGCTCCCTGGCGGCTTGCTAGGCTTTGGGGTGGCCCTGCATTCTCTAGACCAGGAGTTCCCAAACTGGGGGGTGTGCCCCCCTGGGGGTGTGTGAAGATATTCCGGGGGGGTGCGAGGCAACCCAGCCCCGCCCCCATCAAATTTTGCTGCCCCAGTCAGTTCCTTTTTTTTTTTTTGTTCAACAAGTTTTGCTATTTTGCAGGAGGGGAGGGGGCATGAGGGTCTTTCAAAAATCAAAAAGGGGGCGTGATGTCAAAAAGTTTGTGAACCGCTGACCGATTGCCAGGCTTCCCTGCCACCAGCCATGCTGGCTGCCAGACCGTCCATGCTGGGGGCCTGAAGCCAGTCTTCGGCTCCCTGGCAGTGGTGCTTCCCTCCGGGAGCGGGGGCGGAGTTGCTCCGTGCACTGACCCACCGTGGCATGGGGTGGGGGGACAGACAGGCCTTGCTCCAAAGCGTTTACATTCTAAATAGACAAGACAGATGAGGCGCAGGACGGGAACAGAGTCAGGCTGGGGTGGAACAAGATTCCCGTCGCCAAAGTGACTGTCCGACCCATGGGCCAGCCTCCTTCTCAGGGCGGCTCCTTTGTCTAACACAGTGCTCGGGGGCGGGAGGAGGGAGTGGGCTGAGCTACTCTCCAGGCATTATCGCTGTGAAATTTGGATTCAAATTGCCCTCCCCCATTTTAGAGGTGGTTCCCTAGGAGATCCCCCAAATCAGGCCACTTGACTCTTGAGAGTCTCCAGGGTAGCTGGTCTCTTGGGCTGACTAGTCTAATGCCTGAGTCCTCTTTGGAAAGCGCAGTCCGTGATTGTCTCGGAGCCACATGTCCGTGCGATAATTGCCCATGGCCACACGGTGCAAAGGCAAGTTACAATGACAGGGCAGAGGGACATTACAAGCCAACATGTCGGGACTGGTGAGAGCCCCAAACGCCTGCCCCCGAACCCTGGATTAAAATGTGATCGCCCTGGTGATGTGGGCAGGGGTGTCGCCTCTCCGGCCCTGCACCCGCTGGTGCCAGTGAAATGACAATGGCTTAACGGCAGGTGGGACCAATTTAATGTGAGCCTTGGCTCTGGATTCCCTGCCGAAAGGTGCAGTGAGGGGGCCTGAGGTTGAGCGCACGTCATGGAAGGTAAAAAGCCCCTGTGGGGATGCTGGAGTTACCCCCCCAAACAAGCATTGGAGCCCCAGGCAATGCAGCACCAAGGTTACATTTCAAGTTCAGACCCCCAAAGAACCATAGAGTCGGGCAGCGGGGCCCTTTTGCCAGGCCCACCCGGTTCTAACCGGGGCCTGGCGGCGTTGGGGTAAGGACAAGGGAAGGAGTCAGAGCAGGTTCTGGTTACAACAGGTTCATTCACGGATGCTAACCTGAAGTGTGTGTGTGGGGCGGTGTTATTATTTCACAGCTTCATTTCACTGAATCCAAGCAGGTCACTAGGGGAGGGAGGCGTTCAGTAGGCTCCCAGCCCCTTGCAGTCAACTCTCCAGCTCTCTCCCCACTGCCCAGCCCCACGGCATCAGAGCCTCCCGTTAATGGGTTTAGCCTCTCATCTATTGTCACCCTTCCACAGAGGGGGAACCAAGGCACCGAGCACGTACGGCAAGTCTGTAGCAATGCGGGGAACCATGCCTAAGTCTCTGTGGTGCCAGTCTGAGGCCCAGCCCACTAGGCCAGCCTCCCTTCTTGGTGGAGGCGAGACTGTCAGTGCTGGGTCCCGGCCTGGGCTCTGTGACTAGGCCCTGCTCCTTAAGAGAGGCTGAATGAAAAGCCCACATCCTGCTGTCTCTGAGGCTAGGGTCCCATTTCAGGGCCCCCTCCTCTAGGGCTGCCAGGTGTCCGGTTTTGAACCGGACAGTCTGGTATTTCAGGGTTCTGTCCGGGAAACAAATTGAGAAAATACCAGATATATAAAATGTCCGGTATTTTCTAATTAGGTAAGTTTTATTATTATTAGGAGTATCAGTACATAGTTGTGAACTTCCTGGCTGGTAGACACGCTCACGCTGCATGAGTGTGTCTACCAGCCAGGCAGTACGCAACTACGTGGGGGGACAGGCGGGGCCCGGGCGGGAGGGAATCCCCGGGGCCGGACTCACTTGTGCTTCGCCAGGACCATGCACGGGATGTGCAGTGCCAAGGGATCTGCATGCGCCCGGGTCAGTCTCGCTCCCCACCGGCCGATTCTCTCCCCGCGCTCTCCCCCCCTCCCCCCCCCGGGCTAGCCCCACTCCCCCTGACCCCCTCTCGACCAGCCCTGCTTCCTGCCGGCCAGTCGTCCCCCCCGGATCTCCCCTGGCCAGCCCCCTGCCCTCCTCCCAGTCAGCCCCGCTCCCTTCCCGGCTGGTCCCTCCCCCGATCTGAGATCAAGTGTGTCCGGTATTTTTTCTGAAGGCACCTGGTAACCCTACCCTCCTCCCCTGACAGCCGGGAAGAGAGGGTGCTGTCTCCATCCCACCTCCCCTCATTGGAGCTCAGGAGGGGGCGCTGAGGTCTCCCAGAGCTGGTAGAGCTGGGACTAGAAATTGCTTTTTCCCTAATCGTCTGACTGATGGCTCCGCTGGGAGTGCATTCAGTTGGAAATCAAGGCCATTTTCTCCGTCCCGCTGCTGTGCGGGCAGCCTGCTGACAAAGCATCCCTGTGAAGTCTGACTACTTCTAGCTGTGCCAGCAACCACATAACCTCGGTCCCACCTCCCACTCCTTCCTCAGCTGCCCAGGGCCCTGCTTTCACCCTGGCGTCCAGAACCCCACTGCCTGCCCATGGCACCTAACCTTCCCCTCCCCTCTCGCCACCTCCACAGTTATCCCCTGCGTGACACCTGTACAGCGCCTAGCACAAGGGGGGCCTAGGCTGTAGGATCACACAAATAAAACTTTACAGGAATCAGGGTCCCGCTGTGCCAGATGCTGTACCGGCCAGTGAGAGAGAGCCGGTCCCTGCCCCAGAGACTTGATCATCTCAGTAGATGGACACACCGGGCGGGAGGGGAAACAGGCAGAGATTTGCCAGCTAACACAGGAGGTCAGAAACCCACCTCTCCTGGCACCTAGACGCCACTGGAACTGATCTCTCGCTGCCTGTCGGGACCCTGCAAGCCTGTTCGCCTCCCCTCCCCGCCCTCCAAGTTCTGGAATTCCTGGCCAGGCCCTCACTTTTCCACCCCACCGACTCTGGAAGTCATGAATAGGCCAGGCAGGTGACAGGAGAGCTGCGAAGCCAGAGGATGGCCTGATGGTCTGAGCAGCACACCCTCCCCTCGAAGGACAGGCCAGTCCCCCAGCAGGGTCAGTTCAGCCCTTTCTCTTTCTAGGAGGATAATCTGAGTCCCAGGCAGCAAACAGGCCTGTTGGAAACATGCCTGAGTGGGGAGGCAGCATGGTCTAATGGTCACAGTGGTCTGGAGGCGGCAGGAACTAGAGATTCATCTCAGAGGGTGACTTGGACAAGTCACAGGCCCTCCCCGTGCCAGTGCAGTGCCCCACGTCCAGAAAGGACGACGCCACCTTTACACGGTTCTTTGAGATTCTCCACACAGGCGACCCATGGCCATGGGAAAGGGGGAGGTTTTGCCCCCCCGAAGCCCTGAGCCATAATAGAAATGAGGCAGACCTGCCCCAGGCTGCGCACTTCCGGAAGCCCCACAGTGGGGAGCTCATAGGGTTGCCAGGTGTCCAGTTTTTGCCCAGACTGTCCGGTTTTTTTTTTTGCTCAGTAACTTTGGTCTCCCCCCCCCTTTTTTTTTCTCAACAGAATTTTTTCCCGGTGTTTTTTTGGGGGGTGGGGTGTTCGGTATTTTTTGTTAAACCATCTGGCAACCCTAGGAGTTCGGGGCTTGGCGCCGGGTGGCAGCAGGGGTCACCCCCCCCAAACACTTACCACAAAGGCGGTGGGAGGCGGAGCGGCCCTGCAGCCTGCTCTGCTCCAATCCATTCTGCCGCATCGCCCTCTCCCCGCCGCCTGAGGAGACACGAGGCAAAGCCTCCCTGGGGGGGCGGGGAGTGGAGCAGAGCAGGCTGCCAGGTCGCTCCAGCTCCCACCACCTGCGGTGAGCGAGGGGGAAAGTGAACCCTGCTGCCATCGCACCAGGCCCCTGTAATCCCACGGGCTGCTTTCCTTAAGGGAGGGGACAAGGATGTGGGCGGGGCTTGGGGAAGGGGTGGGGCGGGGCCAGCAGCTGGTGTTTGCCCTGGGCCCTGCACCTGAGGCTCTGAGGGGGGATTGCCCCAGCCCCATGCCCCACTCCTGACGGCCCTGCCAGGTGGACTTGTTCTGCTCCTGTGTTCTGGTTCCAGCAGGAGGCGCTGCAGGGAAGGGGCAGGCACGCTGGCCATGGGCGAACTCACAGCGGCTCCAGCCCCAGCTTGGCCCAGCAGGTTTAACGCTGTGCCTGTCCCTCTCCCAGCAGGAGGCGCTGTGGGGATGGGGGAGGAGGGATCCCCACAGGGGGTCTCCGAGCTCCTGCACTCCCAGTGGTGACTTGGGGACTAGGCAGCTGTGCCTGCTCAAACCCACCTTTTCCTGGAGCCCCCACACCCACCAGGCACAGCAAGGGAGTGGGATGAAGGCAGCCAGGAGAGTTGCCCACAGAGCAGAGCCTGGTGGGTCGGGATGCAGAGGGACACACCCGCCTTGTCCATGCTGCAGGGCCCTGCGGTCCGGTGGGCAGCGCCTGGTGCAGTGATGGAGGTTTCTTTAGAAGAAGAAAACTAGTGAGCAGTTAACTGGCCGGGCCTAGTGTTAGTTTCTCTTATTGCCCTGTCTGGCTGCCAGCGAGCAAAGGAAGTCACCAAGCAAAGCCGCTCCAAGGCTGTCGGGATCACAGGGACCAGCAGCTCCGCTGCTGTGCGTGTGTGGGTGTGGCTCATGTTTGCGTGGCTTGTGCAGGCGTCAGGGCCGGTGTGTCTGGCTTGATCCGAACTGCGACGTGCTGTGCACGTGTTGAGATGCACACCCGATGGGCATTTCGCCTGAGTTTGTCTCACTGCCCGTGTGATTTGGGGGTGCACCTGTACACTCTCCTTGCCTCTTGTGCACATGTGTTTGTGTTGATGGGAGTGCGCATTTGTGTGTATATAGGAGTGTGCTGGGGGGGGTGGTTTTGTTTTTTGCACATGTGTTTTATGGCTCTCTATGAGTGTGTGTGTTAGATTCATGAGTGTGTGTACATACAATGGGAACATGTGCCCATAGGAGCACAGGTGAGTGTGACAGGGTGTACCAGCTCTGCACTGTGGAAGCTGGGCTTAGCCAGGCTCACCTAGCTAAGGAAGCCCTGCCCCCGCAGCCCTGCTGGGCATGCTTGGACTGCAGCCCAGGTATAAAAGCCTGGCGAGAGGCTCAGTCTGGGTGGGCTGCTGAAGAGGAAGGAGGTATGGCCACGGCTCCGGAGGCGACTGGTCAGCCAGCGAGACACCAGAGATGCTGCCGAGGATCTGGAGGAAGGACCCTGGAAGCAGTCCAGTGGAGACTGGTTGGAAGTACCCAGGGTGGGAGATTGGATCCTGAGGAGCTTAGTGTGTCACGGAGGGAGTCCCCGCTGAGCTATCAGGGGACCATGGCACTGCTAATAGGGCCTTGGGCTGGGACCCGGTGGAGTAGGGAGGGCCTGGGACCCCTCCGCAATCCCCCGACCCACAGGGCCAGCACCTGCTGCTACCAACTTTGGCTTCTAGGCTGCACTGCCCAGCGAAGGGGGCACTTGCTACAGACTCAGGCGACTAGGACACACTGCCCCAGAGGGAGGGCGTTTGTTATGGACTTTGACTGCTAGGCCACACTGCCCCCCAGCAAGAGGGTCTTGGGTTTGGAACAGCAGTTGAGTTACAGTACACATGGGGTTGGGGTGTGGTTTCAAGAACCCCAGGAACTTAACAGCTCCCCCTGGGGAAGGGACGAGTGCACACACACACACACCCGTGCCAATGATGCACAGGTTTCCTTGGGCGTATAAGTCTGTATGTTTACATATATGCTCCCAGTAGTTGGGAGCCCTGGAGAACCTCACCTGGACCCTTGCTTCCCTACTCAGGAGGCTAGCTGCCCCTAGCTCTCTAGTGTGTATCTGTCTATCCAAAATGAGAAGCATTCTGCCAGATGTAGTGTAGACATACCCTATGTGTTTGTGTGTCTGTGTGTGCTTATATAATATATGCTTCTCTGTGTGTACAATTTTATACAGCCACATGTGTGTGCGTGTGTTCCAAACCTGCAGAACACCCACGCCACCGAAAGGAAACAAGAGTTTCCAAAGAAAGAAAGAAAAAGAAGCCACAAAGCCTTGAAACCACAAACCACTACAATGGAGCCCATGCATCTCTCTACCCGCCCATTCATGAATTCTGTCCGTCAGTCACAAATGCGCTTCTTTCCCTGCTCCATTCAGAAACAAGGGGGGCGGGGGGTGGGAACGGCAGGGATGAGAACCCGGTTGTACAGAGCGTGTTGCAATGGGTTCCACCCCACCCTGCTGGACAGCCCCTCAGGCACATGTACCATAATGTTAGGACAGCCTCTTTGGTTGCAGTGACCACCCACACACCCAGACTAGACTACAGGGAACTGGATTAGCTTACCCAGCCAATGTGCCTGCGTTGCTCTGCTTTGAATTTTTTTTTTGCGGGCGGGGAATGGAATTGGAGGGTGGTAGAGATACCCTTTAATAATCTGATCATTTCAGTGGGAGGGTTCCTTAGTTATCGACTCCCCCCCTCCCCTTGCTTTTATGGATATTTCAGCTTTTTAGTTCTGCCTTGGGGGCTCGGGCTCTGTTTTGGGGGCCATTCTCCACTGGATGGTGCTGATTGGAGCTGACCAATCAGAGCTGCCTGCAGGCTAGCAGAGCCCCAGGGCCCTTTGACTTCTGGTGTCACCTTCCCCGGCGCATGATGGAGGCCGCCAGCACATCCATGGCTGGCAACGCTGCCGAGAGCGGGGTGAAATGGCAGCTGTGCTACAACATGGCAGCTAAGACCTGGTGGATGGTGAGTTGGGACCGGAGTTCTGGTGGGACTTACTCATTTGAGACTAGATAAGTGTCTGGGGACTCTAGAGTGGGCATCCCAGAGTGTCCTGGGAGAAGGGCTCGGTTCCAGAGTGAGGAGGGCGGGCTGAGAGCAATCAGGGTTTGCTGGGGGTTCATCAGAAGGCCCCCTCGTGTCTTCACTGGGGGTTTACTCTGCGCTCAGGGTGGGGTCCCTCGTGACTAGCCTCACCGGCGTTTCCACTTTGTGTTAGTGGCCATCTGCATCAGCCACTGTGTGCTAACCCGTTGCTTGCAAGACAGTTTGTACCTTGGGTCTTGCCCTGAGTATGTGCCTTCAGGCTGTTGGGTACCAAATCTGGTTACAACAGAACAGGAGCTAGCTCCCTTGAGAGTGGGTGTGTGTAGGCATGTGTGTGTGCACTCAGGGGTGTATGTGTGTAAAGAGACTGTGAGGGGGAGGGGACTTTGCTCTGTGCTGCACTATTACCATATTAGACACTGCCCAACCCTCTCTGCTTTCCTGGAGACGTGGCTTGGCACAGCTGAGCTCCCCAGACGCCCAGGAGCAGCAGCAGCTTGGAACCTGGCAGGATGGGAGGTACATGTAGTGCTGCAATCAGGCCCCTGGCAAATGGAAATTTGTGATTTCTCTAGTTCTTGCAATGGGGCGAAAACTGCTAAACACTCCCCTTTGCCTTTTTCTGTATTGCGTGGGCCCTGCTATGAGCAATCAGCCCCCACTGACTTCACTGGCCTTTGGATTAGGGATGGAATAGTCTAGTCGATAAACTGATAAGCAGAAGCTTATAGGTTAATGCTATAGACGACACGCATTTCCCTCCCCCGCCCTTGCCAGTACATTTTTTTAGCAAGCTGGCCAGCAGCTCAGCTCAGTTCTGGCTCACACCGGTCCAGACCTACGCCTGCTGAGGCTCTGCATTTAAAACATATTAGGAGCCAGGCAGGCAGGTAGCCCGGCTCAGTTCCGGCTCATGCCGGGTCCAGGAGCTCAGACCTACCTTAGACAGGGGCTGCTGCCACTCTGTTCTGCTGCCTCTTTATCAGAGGCAACAGCACTGGGCGACAGGCAGCCCATTCACAAGGGGAGCTGGTTTTCAAACTGGCTCCCCTCACGGACCAGCTCCCACCTGAAACCCTGCACTGCTACCTCTGTGACAGCGGCTGCTGGCCCCGCCCCCGGGGACTGTAGAATAGTCGACTAACTGATAAGAATTCATGAGGTTACTCAACTATTCAATTAACCGATATTTAACATCCCTGCTTTGGATCAGCCCCTATATCTCTGCCCATCCTTCTGTTTCTCTCTTCACCAACCCCTTATTTCCTCTCTTCTCTTCTCCTGCTTTGCTTTTTTTTGCCTTAGACTGGCGGTGGGCAGCCTGTGGCCAATTGGCCTCTACGTGTGGCCCATGAGACACGTGGTTTACTGCTGCCCACACGCAGGGTCGACGGATTCTGTGGAGGTTTTTTTCTACCAGTGTTACTAAAGAGACCTGCACATAGAGCAAGGGTCCGTGAAGTGAGGTGCGGGCTGATTGCACATAACATTGTGAGAGCTGTGTGTTCCCTCTGCGGCCAATCACAGTGCAGCTCCGGTTCAGCCGGCACAGCCCGCAAATTCTAGGTCCACAAGTGCAGTGAGCAAAACTGCTCTAAGCCGGGATAGAGTCTTGGTGACAACAATCTTGCAGCCCACTGAGATGAAGGAGGCCACTGATGGGGCGGCCCACTCACTAGCCTAGGTGGCGGATCGCTCCCTTAGACTCTCTTTCTCAGTTAGTTCTTTGACTGGCTGAGATCTTCTTGCTGCAGTTTGAACTCGTAGTTTCCCATGAATGCGCCATTGGATTGCGAAGGCCTGTTTCACATCCCTGCTTTGAAGACCTTTTGCTGCTGGGCAGGAAGCAGCACCACCCAATTTGATACAGGAAGGGTTGGCTTGTTAACTGCACAGCTCTGTTGGGGTGCCTCTACACTGCACCCGTAGGTCGAAATAAGATACACAATTTGAGCTGCGCAAATTGCACATCCGATTTCAATCTGATTTTGAAATGGCTTATTTTGAAATAATTTCGAAAAAAAGCACTATTCCGACAAGCCCCTTAACCCACGTGGAACGTGGGTTACAGGGATGCTGGAATGGCATGCCCATTATTTCAAAATCAATTTTGAAATAACGGGCGCGTTTAAAGATGCGGAATCACTAATTTGGGATACTTCCAGTATCCCGAAATAGCACCACTGTCTGGACGTAGCCTTGCCGGTTAGCTGCCGGTGTTCATTTCCTCTGTGCTTGTAAGAGGGAGAGAATATTTGATGTCTTATAGGCACGTGGGCCTGATTCTCCATGGCTCAGGCTTCTCTGCAGACATTTGCACCAGTACACAAGGAGGGCGGAGCTGGAGTAGTGGGCAGCCAGTCTCATTTGGTAGCAAGAATTCAGGCACGGACTGCACTGTTTGTACCTATGTCAGTGTCTAGTGAAGGGGTGAACTTTCTACTGGGGTAGTTAGATCAGTTCCTGAGTATGGATGCAGTTCCACTGGGATAAACATGCCTTATAGCTTCATTCAGAGATGTAAGGCTAGAAGGAGCCAATGTAAGCATCTTTTCCCTTTCCCATATGGAACTAGCAATACTGGGCATTAGCATCTTTATACTAGCATCCACCCCCAGGCTGTGGGACTGTTGTACGTGTCAGAGTAAGAACTCACCCTCCTAGCCAAAGTAACAATGCCAGCGTACAGACTGCACAGAGCAGGCCTTCCTCCCACTGTGCAAACATCTTATGTTGGTTTCAGTCTGGCTCTCTCCGTTTGGCTTATGCTTGTAAGTTTACCGCTGCCAATATAAACCAGGTGGAAGCTGATCTGAGAGCTTTCACACACATAGCTGCACTGATTGAACTAAAATCACATGTAAAGGGCTGGCCAGCACAGCAGAGATAAATGAACTTGCTCTGTGAGTTGTCATTCACCCCGCTGGGTGTTTTGGGTATAACCCTGTGTGAGACCTTTCTTATTTCATTGAGTGTGGCCCATTTCAATCTTGTTTAAGTCCATGTCTTGCCAACTTAACGAGATCGTATAAGAGGCAATTCTTGCTC
This sequence comes from Pelochelys cantorii, assembly GCA_032595735.1. Classification (NCBI taxonomy): domain Eukaryota; kingdom Metazoa; phylum Chordata; order Testudines; family Trionychidae; genus Pelochelys; species Pelochelys cantorii. The sequence goes on from CM064354.1 coordinate 4,288,335, forward strand.
AGAGATAAGGAAGTTCACATACAGACGTGAACCAAAATAACTAAGGGGTTGAACTGTGTTACTTTAGTTCCATGCCTGGTGTAGACTGGCTCTTCGTTAAACCAATGCTGGCTTTGGATACACGGCTAACCGTGGTACATTTTTACATCAAGATCGCTCCCCAGGTGCAACATTTTAATGGAGATAAATGCAGATCATATTTACCTTGATGTCAAGGTCAATTCTATTCCACCCCGCCTCCTGCCACCTCCTAGGACTGACCCTGGCTAGCTACATGGCCTGCCCCCCTAGGATTTTGCGTCGGGCACCGTTTCCAGTTCTCTCTGTCCATAGTGAACACAGAGCCTTGCACTGTGTGTCTACACTTCAGTTTCTGCAGTGCTGCAGTCGCAGTACGGTGCTGTAGACACATATGCGAATGACAAAGGGCGGTTTCCAGCACTGGGATCGCTCCGCCCCCTTTGGGGTGATAGCCAGGGGGACAGGAGCTGCGTCTACAGTGCAGGTTCGGCTGACCTAGCTATGTTGCATGGACATTCATTTTTCCCAGCCTGAGCAATGTGGCTAGGGGAACCCACGTCGTAAGTGCAGAGCAGGCCTCAGTGCATAACGCAGGGTGCTGGTGTGAGGAAGAGACTTCCTGGCGGCAGATTATCCTGTGTCTGCTCAATGTCGGATTCTTACGCCTTCCTCCGGAGCATCTCTGCCTCTTCACACCTGCCCTGCACTGATGGAAACGCCAGCTCGAGCGGCCGGGCAGCGGGGAGCCAGAATTTCCACTGCGGGAAGGAGGAGTTAAGGAAACATAAAATGCTGAGAAGCGCTCCCTGGCCTGTGGGACTGGGCTGAGAATTGTCCATGTGCTGTGCAGGCTCCTGGAAGCTATAGCTGGTTTTGGGGGGGGGGTGCGTGTTTTGCGAAAGAGCCCAGACACAGAGCCACATTGATGCAAAGCTGGGAAGCGCCTGGTTTTGAGGTGAGAAGGTACGAATAGCTCAATAATCCCACATTAGGGCCATTGGTCTATGGCAGTGTTTCTCAACTGGTGGTACGCGTACCCTTAGGGGTACGCAAGAGACGTCTGGGGGGTACGTCAACACAAGTGAAATTTGGCAAAAAATGTCCGGGATTTGGGGAGGGGGAGGCAGCACCTGCCTTCAAGGGAACATTCGACTGTCTTTCGGAGCCACGCACCTGGACAGTTCACGGCTGCTCTGAGCATGCACCCCAGCTGTGGCAGCGGCGGTGGCTCTGCTGAGACCCAGGGTGTTAATAAAAGAATCTGGGGCTGCCTGGCTCTGGGGGAGGGGAGGGGCACTGGGTTGGAGCAGGGGGGCTGGGGTGCCTGGCTCTGGGGGAGGGGTATGTGCATTGGGTTAGACTGGAGATACTTATAATTTTTTTTTTTTAAAGGGGCACTTTATAAAAAAAGGTTGAGAAACACTGGTCTATGGTACTATCAGAGTAGATTGCAATGCCTGTTGGATTTGACCCTCTTGGTCCTTCTTTCCCCAGGAGCCAGGGGCATCCGATCGATAGGGACTCAAGCACAGGGTACATGAAGCAGCTCCTCCAAGATGCCTGTGACTGGGCTGGGGCTTGAAACCAGCTCTCCAGAGCCTTAGCCAGTGCCTTGAACAAGGCCACAGCCGGGCACTCTCACACTGTCAGTTAAACTCTCCTTGGCTCTCCTGTTATTCAAGACCAAGTTAGATCCTTGAAACTGTTGCCTTGTAGTTGGGTTTCACTCAGATCCAGGTTTGCCCTCTTCCCCAAGTGCAGGGAAATGGGATCTGGGACTGCAGTCTGGGCCCACCCATGCCTTAGACCCCCCCTCCTCATAGTGAGGGCTCTGAGACAAGCCAAGGACTCAGAGCGGACTGCGGAAGTCCCTTACAGCGTTGGTGAAAGCTGTGTGAATTTCCAGACCTGCACTTGGCTGCGGATCCTTCTTGCCTGGATCCTGTGGCTCTCACTTGCTGAGACACTGGAGCTAGGAAATCTCTCTGGACGCAGAGTGGCAAACATGATCTGAGATCATTCCTGCCTAGCCAGAGCTCCCAGAACATCAGAAATTGGCCACACACACGGACAATCTTTCCAAGCTGGGCTCATTTGGTCTCGGTCTAAGCAAAGAAAGATGTTTAAGTCGGGTTAGAAACAGGGCAGATTTCAAACAGTGCAAGCAATTAGCCACTGGTACAAACTCCAGATTCTCTGTGTCTTCATGCCCAGACTGGCGGCCTTTCAGGCAGACACTTGAGTCAAACGCAAATCACTGGGCTCAGTCCAGGGGTACTTGGCTCAGTTAGCTGGCCTATGCTATACTAGTCAGATGAGACAAGCTAGTGGATCTAAACATCTGTGAATGAAAGTGCCTAAGTTCCAGGGAGAGGGAGAAGGAGAAGGCTCCAGGGCTGGAGCTGGCTGAGACGCCTTTTAGTGTCCCAAGGCCAGACCCTCTCTGGAGACAGCCGAGCTGGGCTGATTCATGCCAGCAGAGGCCTTGAACTGCAGTTGTCAGTTCAAACCCAGCCTGGCCGAAAGCCATTCCCATCCAGAGTGTGTCCAGTGGTCCTTGGGACATGGCTGCTGATCTCAGTCCACATCATTCCTGGGGGGGCAGGAGCGGTGCCATCTCCAGCCCAGGAGCGAATGGGCAGTCTCACGTGCTGGTGCCGGTGTGTGGTCATGGTTGGTGCTCCCTGTAAGCGGGCGCTTGTGAGGCCACTCAGCAGAGATTCTGATGCCACCCGGCTGAGGAGCAGAGTGCCCACAGCTGGGTTTTTTGTTTCGGCTGGCGGCACACATAAAAAAATTATACCACACAAGAGTGGGAAAGATTAGGGGGAGCATTGATCCTTGGGGAAAGATTGCATTTGCCAATGCCCAGACTCTACCTGCTCTTTGGGGTGGGGCGTGTTTGTGGCTTCTCTGTATGTACAGTGCCTAGCACAGTGGCTCCTGGACCATGGCTGGGCTCCTAGGTGATACCAATAATTTTTAATAGTAATTTAGGCTGCAGAGCCTTGGCTGTGAGTCCGGGAGTGGTGGACACAACTGCAGCTCTCCTTCCCCCAGCTCTCCTCTGTTTTCTCTTTGCAGCTGCACTGGCCTGTCCTGAGATTTGCATGGACCTTAACATTAGCCCCTTCAGGACCAGGCTTGTTCTGCCCTCACTCCTCCTCCGCAGAGAACAATGGGTGCCCGTTAGCTAATCCCTGACGCATGCCGACTCCCCGGGTGACACCCACGCTGCCGTGGCCAGCCCAGAGGGATCGGGGCAGGGATTTCACAGCAAGAAAACGGGGCCCTTTCACGCAGCCCACGCAGCTGCTCCCAACAGGGCTTCCTGTCCCGGTGGCCTGCGCTGGAGGGAATTCATTCATCAGCCGGAGCTAGGGGGTGGCTATGACCCCAGGGCAGAGAAGAGAGGACAATGGTTCACTCCAGGACAGGCAGAAGTCCCATGGTGCTTTGCAAGCTGTTGGAAGGCCCTGAGCCCCGGCCCCTTCCAAGGGGCCTGATCCCTTGGAATCGGTGGTGTTGCACCAGCTTGAAGCTGGCGTGAAAGGAGGAAGAGTCAGGCCTGAGCTCTGGGAAGTCTATAACCCCCACGACAGCATCATGGAGCTCAGTACAGGCACTTCCCTGGTTGACCCCTTTCCAAGAGGCCCATTGCCGCTCATGCGCAGAGGCCATTGGTGGAACTGCAGCAGCACTAGCCGTCCCCACAGTGATCGGGGCGCCAGGGTGCAAGGTGCTGTACACACACAGCAAGGATGCACCTCTGAGGTTGGTTAGATCGACACGAGGCAGTGTACAGCGACCTATGGAACGTAACTGCAGGCCAGGAGCCTGTGCAGGGTCACGCTCCATGTCATGAGTGCCACGCAGTGCCAGGGTGGGTTTACAATAGAAATACTGACCAACGTTTCTACTGAAATGTCAAAGTTTGAAAACTGTCAAGATTTCTACTTACTGATGCCTTTTGATTTCGAATGCCATGTTACACAGACAGGCCAGCAAGACTCAGACTCTGTGACCCCTGAACTCCCCCTGCCCTGGTGCATCCACGCTAAGCCAGGAGGCAGGCAGGCAGAGTTGTAGGAGATAGATTTTTACTGAGGACACATGCTGGGATCACTTGACGATTCTCTGTTCTGTTGATTCCCCTTAAGGCACCTGGCATTGGCCTCTGTTGGAGGACAGGATACTGACCCAGTATGGCCGTTCTTATGCAGGCTTTTTAGCCTGCCCCAAAGGTGTGGACAGACCACATGTCACTGCTCTGGTCTTGGATTAAGATAGGAATTGCCAGACCAGATCAGACCCAAGTCCATCCAGTCCGGTGCCCTGTATCTGTTCCGAGGAAGGTTATAGGATACCCCACTATAGGCAAATGTGGGATAACCCCACCCTCCGCCCCTGTGTTAGACATCTTCCTGGCTGCTAATAGCCAAAGGATTTAAGAACATGGATAACTTTAAGCACATGGCTAAGCATTTGGTTGAATCAGGGCCTGTGGGGATGGAACATCCTCCTCCTCAGCACAGTTTCCATGGAAACCAGCCTGCACCTTGTGATGTATTGAAATAATGTGTGACTTTTGTCTATATCCAAGCCTAACCCACTGTGCAGCAGGTGTTTTGTTCCCCTTCTCAAGAGCCTTCTCCACAAAGGAGATGAGTTGAACTCATCAGAAAACTGGGGTGCGTCACCTAGAAAATTCCAGTTTTGGGTGGAAATTTGAATTCCAAAGTATTTTAATTAGGAAATGCTGTCACAATGCATCATGGGAGTTGTAGTTTGAGTGTCTCATGATCCCATTCTCCTCTACATGCTGAACTATGTGTTTGAACTGCATCTTCCATGATGCATCATGATCTCTTGGAGAGGGAAGACAATATGTCGTGGGAGTTGCTGGCTGAAGTGCATCATGGGAGTGGTAGCCTGACTGACAAGCTCCTCTCATACAGGATAGTGGGGATATGAGGCACTGGGACTGCATAGCCACAGGGAAATATTTCAGTTTGGTTTTTTAAACAAGAAAGAAAATTTTCCCAAGGTTCTCCAAGGAAAGTGTACACACGTGCAACTGCACACACCCTTGCACAAGCGCGCGTGCGCACACTTTTGGCACCAAACAACTCAACAGAACACTCACAGTCAGGCTCGGTGATGGGTCTGTGATTGCAAGACCAAGCCTGACATACAAAACCCAGATTCACCTTTGACTCAGTTGTGAACACTGTCAAAGTACGGAGGAAAAAATTCACAAATGATGACTGCACATCCCCACCCACGGTCTGCCTCAGCTGTTTGAATGGTCAGCTCTGCGGGGCCAGGAGCAACTATCACTCCACGAGTACACAGAATCATAGAATCCTAGGGCTGGAAGAGACCCCAGGAGTCATCGAGTCCAGCCCCCTGCCCAAAGCAGGACCAACCCCAACTCAATCATCCCTGCCAGGGCTTTGTCAAGCCGGGACTGAAAAACCTCTAGGGATGGAAATCCCACCTTCTCCCTAGGGAACCCATCCCAGTGCTTCACCCCTCTCCTAGTGAAATAGTTTGTCCTAATATCCAAACTAGACCTCCCCCACTGCAACTTGAGGCATGGGCTACAGGGCTCAAAACAGCAGTGTAGCAGCAGCCCGGCTCAGAAACCCAGCAAGGAGGGTGGGTCTCACCCAGCTTCTCCACAGCTATTGTTAGCAGTACCTTGTATCATGGGCCCAAGACAGCAGACCCGCGCGCTGAGCCTCGCTGCCACGGGGTGTTATTTGCCTTGCAGCTGTACCCTCTTTTTTTTGCGCCCAATAGTGTCCTACTCTCAGCTACCACCACATTAATAATAATGCTCCATTTGAATCAGAAGCCAGGTTTGGAGTCCAAAGATCTCCCATTGTTCAGAAGTGCAGGTTTTTGGATCGTGTACAATGTCTGCGGCACCTCTCTCTGCCAGCACTAGAGCCAGTGGTGGACTGACTTATGGAGAACAGAATGAATGGTCCTGAAGGTAGCTATGAATTACCAGGCTAAAAATACACCTGAATTGTCTCATGACAAGAACTCCCCAGAGCCAACGCTCTAGCAGCTGGCGCAGGGAGCCGGATCCAAATCACAGCGAGGCCTCATCAATCATTTCCCTGTTTTCGATGCAGTGAGTGGCGATCCAAGTACAAATATGTCACTGGCTCTTCAAACCGGAATGCTGTGTGACATGGGGGCTGCACTTCCGAGAGATGCTCTGGTCCCATCACTCAATATTAGCCTACAATCACGCCGTCTGCACTTACTGACTGCCCAAGGGACTTACTAGTCTTGAAGCAATTCAGCCTGCCATGAAAGAAAGAGAAAAATCCCCTGCCACACATCAGTGTACTCAGCTAACTCCTGAATCTCTTGTTACAGACTGATCGGCTGCAGGCTCTAGACCAGTGGCCTCTGGCCACTGCTGGGATGCCCAGTAACTCCCTTGAACTCAGAGGCATTTCTCTGAAATGACACCAGTGTGGAGGAGACCAGACTGGGGCCAACTGGCTCACCTTACACTTTCTCGTTGATATTTACAGTAGGACCTACTGTCTACTTGAGAAAGTTAAAACGATTTCACTAGTTCAGCGTAGCAGCCAATTAAGTGAGTTCCCCCTGCACCTGGAGGACACACTCAGCAGTTTCCTAGCGTCCGATGTCAGTTTCAGAAAGGAGTGGTGGACTCTCCATCTCTTGGAGCCCTTAAGCCTGGAGCGGCTGTCTCTGTCTAAAACCCTCAGACTTGAGTCAGGAATTCAGGAATCAATGAAACTTTCTTATAAAGGCCTGAGATCAGATACCCGCTGTGCTTGGTGCTGCACGCACATGTAGAGAGAGACAAGCCCTGCCCCAAAGACCTTACAGTCTAACTAGACAAAGGATGGGAGGGGAAGGAGGCCCAGAGAGCATTCAGCCACTAATGGGGCCCTGAGCACTAGCTTCGAGAACCCGGAGCTCCTAGAGTCTATTCCTCAGGCGCAACATTACAAGTGGTATGGGGGGTGCTAATAATAATCCAGCGCAGCTGCAGCATTGGACTTGATTCAGCTTTGGAGTGAAACTGCGCATCCTGGTACTTCTCAAAGAATTACTCAGATACCCACATGCAGAGAGACAACTGGAGCTCTCGCTCGGCTGCTTAGCAACTCCTTGGCTTGCTCAGAAGTTCTTCTGAGATGCGCTGTTTGCCTTTGATCTGTCTCCCCCTGGCTTGTGCTGCACAATGCAATTACCATCAAGCTCCCCGCCAGACCCCAGGCCACAGCAGTGGCCTGGGTTAGATCCTGGGGGCAGAGACAGAGTTGAAGGTGCTGCCAACGGCAGGTGGTCATGGAGTAAGGAGCAGCGGTGAGTTTGAAAGGAGTGAAAGGCAGAGCAGAGGCGCTACTGGGGTTCTGCTTTGAAGGGTTAGTGATTGTTTGAAGAGGAGGTGCATGGGGCTGCCTGATTTATTTATCGCAAGGTGTTTTGAAGTTGGTCTTGTTTCCCTACTAGACGGAGGGGGCTGGAGAAGGCTCAATAGACAGAACTACCTGATACATCACGTACCAGCACCCCATCACAGACAGGAGGCCCTGGCACGGACATGTGTACGTGCACAGGGTTGGATTCTGCTCTTGGCATAGAAGTGGAGACGCTCCATCAATTTCTCCTGATTTTCTCTGAAGTGACTGTGGTCAGAATCTAGCCACTGTCTTTCACGTGCAGAGGTGAATGAGATGCCCAGCTCCTGTTTTGGAAGCAATGATCAGCACTGTGGTAGGCAAATGCCCATTCCTATGTACCCGGGGCCAGCTCACGCATCCAGCTGCGGAAGATGAGTGTTCCTATACAGGTACTCAGACCTGCGGAAAACAATAATTTGAGGGAACTAAATGCATGGGCAGCTGGACATCACACCATCTTCTCTTAGGCCTTGCCTGGCACTGGTTTAATTGAAAAGCAGCTGTGTCAGCTGAGCTTAAACCTCTTCCTAATCGACTCCAACAAAACTGAGCAATTGAGTAAATCCGTATAAGTGGGACTGGCACAGCTCTGCCTGGGGGCACGTCCCTGGACTCATAAATGGGCTGCAGGTAACGCTACTACAGTCTGTCCTGGGTCTTAGCGTTGAGCTTGTCAACATTGTTCAAGAAATGGTTCGTCAAAACTTTGAAAATAATTTTTGCAAAAACCTTGCCTGTGCTGCTGATTTCTTTCATGTTCTGTAAAAAATGCATCTTTTGATATAAAATATTTTAAAAATGATCAAAATGGTGATTGAAATTCCACATTTGCCAGAAATGGTGATAGAGCCATTTTGATGACATTAAAAAAATAGATGGAAATTAAAAAGGCATCCATTCCCAACAAACATTTCAAATTTAAAAAAAAAAAAAAAAAAAAAGATTTTGAATAATTCCTCCTCCCCAAACTAGGTGTTTATTTTTCAGTCATCTCTGTTCTAGTGATATATAATCCACACACTAGACAGATAATATCCAAACTGACAAGGACTCGGTGAGATGAATATAGCTCATAAAGTGCAGCCAGAGGTGAGAAGGCTACTCCATGGTAAAAGTGCCAAAATTTGCAATGAATAGTCCTGCAGCACCTTAGAGACTAACAAAAAATATAGATGGTATGATGAGCTTTTGTGGCACAATCAAAAGCTCATGATACCATCTACATTTTTTGGTTAATCTCTAAGGGCACGTCTAGACTACATGGCTCCGTCGATGGAGCCATGTAGATTAGGGTTGTAGGCAAAAGGAAATGAAGCGGCGATTTAAATAATCGCTGCTTCATTTAAATTAAAATGGCTGCCGCGCTGTGCCGATCAGCTGTTTGTCAGCACAGCTCTGTAGTCTGGATGCTCCGCAGTCGACATCAAAGGCATTTGCCTCGTGGGATGAGATTTACCGGGGAAGTCGACAAATGCCTTTGATGTCGACCGCAGAGCGTCCAGACTACAGCGCTGTGCCGACAAACAGCTGATCGGCACAGCGCGGCAGCCATTTTAATTTAAATGAAGCGGCGATTATTTAAATCGCCGCTTCATTTCCCTTTGCTTACAGCCCTAATCTACATGGCTAGCCATGTAGTCTAGACGTGCCCTAAGGTGCTGCAGGAATAATTGTTGTTTTTAAAGTTTTTTCTATTACAGACTAACACGGCAATATAAGAACTAGGAGTCACCACATGAAACTAATAGGAAGCAGGTTTAAAACAAACAAAAGGAAGTTTTTCTTCACTCAGCGCACAGTCAACCTCTGGAACTCCTTGCCAGAGGATGTGGTGAAGGGTAGGACTTTAAGAGGGTGCAAGAAAGAGCTAGATAAATTCATGGAGGTTAGGTCCATCAATGGCTATTCTCCAGGATGGGTAGGAATGGTGTCCCTAGCCTCTGTTTCTCTGAAGGTGGGTGACAGGGGAGGGATCACGTGAGGATTACCTGTTGTGTGCCCTCCCTCTGGGGCATCTGGTATTGGCCACTGTCAGCCACTGTCAGCAGACAGGATACTGGGCTGGATGGACCATTGGTCTGACCCAGTATGGCCGTTCTTATGACTCCCACTCTGAAAAATTGACAATGACTATTTTGCCAATGAATTATTCAACCATCTTAAATGTTCACTGGTTCATAAGGTATAAAGCCAGCAGGGACAACTGTGATAATTCGGCTGCTTTTCTGCATAGCATAGGGCAGATAATTATCCTCCAGCCATTCCTTTAGTAAGCCCAGATCTTGTCGTTGAGCTAGACACATATTTGACATTCAATTTGTTATAAAGGGTTCAAGTGATGGAGAACAGCGTTTTCCGTTGTGTGGGAAATTTCATGTTTAAAAAAAATTCCATTCTGAAGGGGAATGAAAACTAACAAAAAAAAAACCTCTTGCAAAATGAAATGGTAAATTTCCATTTGGGTCAACTGAACCATTTTTGTTTCAATAACATTGAAACAATTCATGCTGCTTTCTAAAACCTTGTTTACAAAAATATATAAAACAATGAATTGCATTTCAAAAATTGTTTTTAAACAAAACAGTCTGTTCTGAGTATGTCAAAAACAGGACATTTCCATATGATCAGAATGCTTTGTTTCATTTTTCTTCCCAGAAGTGAAATTTTGTTGAACTTGATGCGTTTTTCTAGATGTTTTGCTTTTGATGAAAATCACATTGTTCATTGAAAAATCATTTTGATAAAAAATGTCCAACCAGCTCCTATCCATCAAATATGTTGCTCCAAAAGTTAATTCAAGACCCTTTAAAAAGACAGGACTTATTTGCAGTCTAAATTCACCTAGCTTTAGCTGCCAGCTATTTGGTCCTGTTCCACCTTTGTCCGCAGGATCAAAGTGCCCTCTGCTAGGAGAAATTTCTTGTCCACAAAGGGACTAATTGTCCTCAGGATTCAGTCACTTCTTCCTCTTCTTTTGGATGAATGAACTATACTGGACTTCTGGGCTCCCTCGTTGTAGGGCAGGTGTTTCAGACCTCACATCATTCTTCCAGCTCCGCTTTGAATCCTTTCCAATTTTTCAACCTCCTTTGTAAGTGCAAACAGCAGAACTGAGCTCTGAGTTCCAGCAACAGTCTTACAAATGCCACACACAGAGGTAATATCACCTCCCTGTGTGCAGTCAGTGTGACGGGTTTGATTACAGAGGTCCCCTTGGGGCTGTCCCCGGGTGCACTGATCATGCCGCTGATCCCTCCTGCCTGCCCTCTGAAGCTTCTCACCACCCTGTCCTGCTGGGGCAGTAGCTCTGGTCTCCCCCAGCTAAGGCACAAAGTTGGGGTAATCGCCCCCTGCAGAGCAACCGCCCCCCTGCTGAGAGCAGCTCAGCTCTGGGAGGGCTCAGCACAGTGATGCAGTGTGTACCCCCACAGATGAACAAAGGGCTAACAGGAGTATGATGTGGGATATAAACTTCTCAGTGGACAACACCCCATTAGAGAGGAGCTCTGGACTCAGGAGGCCCCGCCCCTTCCCCTTGCTGAGCATGCCCTGATTCGAGGGGGTTTAAAAGGGAGCCGGCTGGCTCACTAGGGAGCAGACAGGCCAAGGAGCAAGACTCACTTGGGACCTCTGGAGGCCAGACCCAGCTCAGGAGCCGGAAGATGAGCGAGTGGCAGCTCTGATGGGATGGGGACAAGTAACAGACCATGGGCTAGTGCTGTTGGGGATGAGCTACAGACAACTGTAGGAGGGCAGGAGATAGGAAGCTACTGTAGGAGACAGGCTCGAGGCCAGGGTGAAGGAGGCTGGACTCGCCTCATAGGGCTCTGGCTTGGAACTTGGTGGAGCGGGAAGACCCTGGTTCCTTACCCCTCCTATGACAACTTCCAGGTGGGAGGCTGCCAGAGAGTGCAAGCGAACCGCAGCCCTGTTCACAAGGAGTGAGAGCTCATTGAGCCCACCCTGCTGCACCTGGTGGGTGGGCCAGGCTCGGTTAGAGATGCAGCCGGCTGGTTCCTGTACAGAGAGGAAGCTCAGAGGTGAAGGAGGGAGGGAGGGAACCATCCAGTCGCTTGCTGAATTGATTCCTGGACCTCCGCAGCTGAAACCCAGACTGGTGGTTGGCTGACAAGGAGCATTCCGAGGGAGTTCACACCCGGGGCCGGGCCCTGATGGGAGAAGACAGCAGGAGCAGGGGACGCCTTGAAGAGGCCTGTGAGAAGGACAGCCCACAGGTGACCAGGAGTGGAGGCTCCGAGACGCAGGAGGTGTCTCTGGAGAGTCAGTGTTCTGCAGAACGCAGTGGCGGGGGAGGAGCCCGGATGGATTAAAAGCTCAGGCCTGAGGAAGCGGGAGGAGTCACTTTCCCGGCATTTTGCATTTTGCAGTTGAATTAGGAGCCCCGAGGCCACTGCTCAGGCAGCAGAGTGGAAGGGAAGAGGAGGGGCAGAAGCCATCACAGCAATGACTGTGTCATGGGGGACACTGTTCCTTTGGGACATTGAGATCCATGAAGGGATCTGGCTGGAGGGCCAAATCATGAGAGGCCATCACAGGGCCAGAAGCGGGCGTAGCTGCCAGCAGGGGGCGCTGGATGACAGAACAACTGCTACCCCACGAGGACGCACACATGGGGGGGGCGTGAATGTACCTTTCCGCAAACACTTTTCAGACACACTGCTTTCCAGGGAATAGCCCCTCACCCTGGACCCCAGACCCACACACTCTGGTGAGTACGTCTATTTCTTGAACAAAGAGCTTATATAGATATACCGGCTGTGTGGGACTATGTATATGATGTCACTGGACATCTCACATAGGCTGTGCCATAAAACAGACTTAAACAAGGGCTTAAATTCCTCCGTTTTGCCACACGTAGCAGGCCTCACCAGGTGCAATTTTCTTCCTTGTTAGCTTTATGCCCACTGAATTTTCTATGCTGCTTTTGTTTGATTTCTTTCCATAAAATGTGAAATAAGTTGTATTTGAAAAGGGTTGAAACTTGCCTGTGGCAGTCTGATTTTTTTTTCTTTTGGTTCAATTGTATGTCTGTACAGAAATCCTCGGCAGGGAGCTGAGCTCAGGGGACAGTGTGGTCTGTGCTGGGAGGTAGATGTGGCACTGGGAAGGCTGCATAGAGGAGGAAAAGGGTTGTGTGCCATTAGGTGGCTTCACTTTGCATTTCACTGCTTTTGTGGTTTTATGCTGGGGATGCTGCAGCGACACCCTTCACTGCAGGTCTGGGTGAACCTAACTTTTAGTGGTTGACATGTTTCAGGTATAGAAAAGACTAATTTAGGTCATTTTTGGTGGTTTCCAGGGCACTGATGATAGTGACTGACGGTCAGGTACCAGGCGTTACAGGAGGGGAGATACAAAATGTAGTCTCAATAACTGTTTTTTTAAATCTCTGTAAAATATGCATGAAAGAATCCTTTTCTCCCCTGTAACAGATATGATGTATGCAGATCAGGGATGGTCTAGATGGGGCTTGGTCCTTCCAGCAGGGGACTGGACTTGATAACCTCTCGAGGGTCCTTCCAGTTCTAGGATTCTATGATTGCACAGCAGGGCATGGGGCAAGGACTGCCCAGTGATGTGGTCTCTTCACAAAGAACAATTCCTGAGGGGCCATCGGGCTGAGGGAGTCAGGGACAGGACAAAGAGCCAGGAGGGCCAGCCTAGCTCAATAGTGAGCCTGCGTCCCAAACTCAAAAGATCAAAAGTTGGGAGTCAGATCCCCCCAAATCATGGGATTGGCCCAAAGCCTCATGAGACTACTTGGGACCAGCTGTGTTGTGTTTTCCACTCTGTCTTTTGATCGCTGAACTCCCCCTGCTCATGCCCAGTGTGGGGGTGACAATCAGGGTTACCAATGCTTCCCAATCTATTGGACCATGATTTGGGCTCCCCATAGCCCATCCCCCACAGCTGCCCCCGCCCTGCCCGGCAATTCATTCCAGCCCCAACATCCAAATCACCACTGGCCTCATCCCCCTCTCAGGTCTGCCCTCACCGAGCCCTCACTCAGATCTGCTCCTCCTGGCATACTTCATCCCCCTCCAAGGTTGGGGGGCTGCAGCAGGGTCCCCTCTCTCCACCCCCGGCTGGAGGCTGCCATGGGATCCCCTTTCCCTGCCCCAGGCTGGGGGCTGCCGTGGGGTCCCCTCTCCCTGCCCCAGGCTGGGGGCTGCCGTGGGGTCCCCTCTCTCCGCCCCAGGCTGGGGGCTGCCGTGGGGTCCCCTCTCCCTGCCCCAGGCTGGGGGCGGCCGTGGGGTCCCATCTCCCTGCCCCAGGCTGGAGGCTGCCGTGGGGTCCCCTCTCCCTGCCCCAGGCTGGGGGCGGCCGTGGGATCCCATCTCCCTGCCCCAGGCTGGGGGCTCCCGTGGGGTCCCCTCTCCCTGCCCCAGGCTGGGGGCTGCCATGGGATCCCATCTCCCTGCCCCAGGCTGGGGGCGGCCGTGGGGTCCCCTCTCCCTGCCCCAGGCTGGGGGCGGCCGTGGGATCCCATCTCCCTGCCCCAGGCTGGGGGCTGCGGTGGGGTCCCCTCTCCCTGCCCCAGACTGGGGGCTGCCGTGGGATCCCATCTCCCTGCCCCAGGCTGGGGGCGGCCGTGGGGTCCCCTCTCCCTGCCCCAGGCTGGGGGCGGCCGTGGGATCCCATCTCCCTGCCCCAGGCTGGGGGCTGCCGTGGGATCCCATCTCCCTCCCCCAGGCTGGGGGCGGCCGTGGGGTCCCCTCTCCCTGCCCCAGGCTGGGGGCGGCCGTGGGATCCCCTCTCCCTGCCCCAGGCTGGGGGCGGCCGTGGGATCCCCTCTCCCTGCCCCAGGCTGGGGGCGGCCGTGGGATCCCCTCTCCTGCCCCAGGCTGGGGGCTGCCGTGGGATCCCATCTCCCTGCCCCAGGCTGGGGGCGGCCGTGGGGTCCCCTCTCCCTGCCCCAGGCTGGGGGCGGCCGTGGGGTCCCCTCTCCCTGCCCCAGGCTGGGGGCGGCCGTGGGGTCCCCTCTCCCTGCCCCAGGCTGGGGGCTGCCGTGGGGTCCCCTCTCCTGCCCCAGGCTGGGGGCGGCCGTGGGGTCCCCTCTCCCTGCCCCAGGCTGGGGGCGGCCGTGGGATCCCCTCTCCTGCCCCAGGCTGGGGGCGGCCGTGGGATCCCATCTCCCTGCCCCAGGCTGGGGGCGGCCGTGGGGTCCCCTCTCCCTGCCCCAGGCTGGGGGCTGCCGTGGGATCCCATCTCCCTGCCCCAGGCTGGGGGCGGCCGTGGGATCCCCTCTCCTGCCCCAGGCTGGGGGCTGCCGTGGGATCCCATCTCCCTGCCCCAGGGTGGGGGCGGCCGTGGGTCCCCTCTCCCTGCCCCAGGCTGGGGGCGGCCGTGGGGTCCCCTCTCCTGCCCCAGCTGGGGGCGGCCGTGGGTCCCTCTCCCTGCCCCAGGCTGGGGGCGGCCGTGGGGTCCCCTCTCCCTGCCCCAGGCTGGGGGCGGCCGTGGGATCCCATCTCCCTGCCCCAGGCTGGGGGCTGCCGTGGGATCCCATCTCCCTCCCCTAGGAGGGAGGCGGCCGTGGGATCCCATCTCCCTGCCCCAGGCTGGGGGCGGCCGTGGGGTCCCCTCTCCTGCCCCAGGCTGGGGGCGGCCGTGGGGTCCCCTCTCCCTGCCCCAGGCTGGGGGCGGCCGTGGGGTCCCCTCTCCCTGCCCCAGGCTGGGGGCGGCCGTGGGGTCCCCTCTCCCTGCCCCAGGCTGGGGGCGGCCGTGGGGTCCCCTCTCCTGCCCCAGGCTGGGGGCGGCCGTGGGGTCCCCTCTCCCTGCCCCAGGCTGGGGGCTGCCGTGGGATCCCCTCTCCCTGCCCCAGGCTGGGGGCGGCCGTGGGATCCCCTCTCCCTGCCCCAGGCTGGGGGCTGCCGTGGGATCCCCTCTCCCTGCCCCAGGCTGGGGGCGGCCGTGGGGTCCCCTCTCCCTGCCCCAGGCTGGGGGCGGCCGTGGGATCCCCTCTCCCTGCCCCAGGCTGGGGGCGGCCGTGGGATCCCCTCTCCCTGCCCCAGGCTGGGGGCGGCCGTGGGATCCCCTCTCCTGCCCCAGGCTGGGGGCTGCCGTGGGATCCCATCTCCCTGCCCCAGGCTGGGGGCGGCCGTGGGGTCCCCTCTCCCTGCCCCAGGCTGGGGGCGGCCGTGGGGTCCCCTCTCCCTGCCCCAGGCTGGGGGCGGCCGTGGGGTCCCCTCTCCCTGCCCCAGCCTGGGGGCTGCCGTGGGGTCCCCTCAACAGCCCCAGGCTGGGGGCGGCCGTGGGGTCCCCTCTCCCTGCCCCAGGCTGGGGGCGGCCGTGGGATCCCCTCTCCTGCCCCAGGCTGGGGGCGGCCGTGGGATCCCATCTCCCTGCCCCAGGCTGGGGGCGGCCGTGGGGTCCCCTCTCCCTGCCCCAGGCTGGGGGCTGCCGTGGGATCCCATCTCCCTGCCCCAGGCTGGGGGCGGCCGTGGGATCCCCTCTCCTGCCCCAGGCTGGGGGCTGCCGTGGGATCCCATCTCCCTGCCCCAGGGTGGGGGCGGCCGTGGGGTCCCCTCTCCCTGCCCCAGGCTGGGGGCGGCCGTGGGGTCCCCTCTCCTGCCCCAGGCTGGGGGCGGCCGTGGGGTCCCCTCTCCTGCCCCAGGCTGGGGGCTGCCGTGGGGTCCCCTCTCCTGCCCCAGGCTGGGGGCGGCCGTGGGGTCCCCTCTCCCTGCCCCAGGCTGGGGGCGGCCGTGGGATCCCCTCTCCCTGCCCCAGGCTGGGGGCGGCCGTGGGATCCCCTCTCCCTGCCCCAGGCTGGAGGCGGCCGTGGGATCCCCTCTCCCTGCCCCAGGCTGGAGGCGGCCGTGGGATCCCCTCTCCCTGCCCCAGGCTGGGGGCGGCCGTAGGGTCCCCTCTCCCTGCCCCAGGCTGGGGGCGGCCGTGGGGTCCCCTCTCCCTGCCCCAGGCTGGAGGCGGCCGTGGGATCCCCTCTCCCTGCCCCAGGCTGGGGGCGGCCGTGGGGTCCCCTCTCCCTGCCCCAGGCTGGGGGCGGCCGTGGGGTCCCCTCTCCCTGCCCCAGGCTGGGGGCGGCCGTGGGGTCCCCTCTCCCTGCCCCAGGCTGGGGGCTGCCGTGGGATCCCCTCTCCCTGCCCCAGGCTGGGGGCGGCCGTGGGATCCCATCTCCCTGCCCCAGGCTGGGGGCGGCCGTGGGATCCCATCTCCCTGCCCCAGGCTGGGGGCGGCCGTGGGGTCCCCTCTCCTGCCCCAGGCTGGGGGCGGCCGTGGGGTCCCCTCTCCTGCCCCAGGCTGGGGGCGGCCGTGGGGTCCCCTCTCCCTGCCCCAGGCTGGGGGCGGCCGTGGGGTCCCCTCTCCCTGCCCCAGGCTGGGGGCGGCCGTGGGATCCCCTCTCCCTGCCCCAGGCTGGGGGCGGCCGTGGGATCCCCTCTCCCTGCCCCAGGCTGGGGGCGGCCGTGGGGTCCCCTCTCCCTGCCCCAGGCTGGGGGCGGCCGTGGGGTCCCCTCTCCCTGCCCCAGGCTGGGGGCGGCCGTGGGGTCCCATCTCTCCATTCCCAGCTGGGGAGATGGCACCAGGGTGCTTCACCCCCCTCTGAGCCGTCACATCCCCATTGGTGACAGGAGGGGTGGGGGAGGGACCAGAGCCTCCCTGAGCCACTGGGCTTCCTATCCGCCTCCCCCACCCCAGCAACGGCTTCAGTTGCTATGGGGAGGAGGAGGCGGGAGAGTAAGCGCTGTCTGCAGCTGCTCCGATTGGCTGCTCAGCCCCAGGATGGCGGTATGGGGGCAGGCAGCCAATCAGAGGGCTCAGACTGACAAGCCGGCCAGAGCGCTCACCTCCCCGGTGCAGTGAGAACGGGGGTGGTTTGGCAGCGCTGCACCCGCTGGTTCCTGAGGGGGCCGTGCAGAGCAAAGTGGGGAGCCTTGGGCCTGCCAAGCCAGTGGGGCCAGTGGAGCACTGGATGCAAGATCTGAGGCTTGAACCAGAGGCTGTGAGCCAGTCAGGCCAAGTGTTAAAGCAAATGTTTACAGGTCACTGTTCAGGGCAGGAACTTGGACACTTTGTCGCTAGTCGCATTAAGTACTAGAGATTTCCATTAATATATTCCAGCTAGAACAGACACCCCCCCCCCCCCACCGTCTAGTATAGGATAAGACGGCTTGGCAAAACAATGAATAGGAACTTTTTATTCAAGATATTGGAAGAAGTGCAAGTAACACACAAATGTCAAGAGATCTGGGAGGTGGTGTGTAAGTTGTGTGTTTTAGTTGTTTGTCTTAGCCTGTAAATGTTGGCAAACTTCATCTTAATTGGTATAATAAGCTTTCGTGGGTACAACCCACTTCTTTGGATGAATGGAGTATTAAAAGTCCAGTTCCAAAATAAATATGGGATGGGGGGGAGGAGAAGGAAGGGAAAAAATAGTTCATTAGTGTGTTCTTGTTACATGAAGCTGATAAAAAAAAGGTGCAAATTGTTCTTAAGTACCCATTGTTTGATTGGTTAAGACATTAGGATGTGGAAGGTCTTGTGCTAGCCAGGTAATATCTTTATTCATACCTTGGTGATGGGTCCCACACTTGTAAATGAAGTTAAGTTCCAACGCTTCCCTGTGTATTTGGCTTGCGGAATTGGCCTGAAACAACACGGTGACTTTGAGATCCATTTATGAGTGCTGGGGCAGGTTAAAGTATTCTCCAGCAGGTTTCTGTGTGTTGCCTTTTCGGATATCTGATTTGTGTCCGTTAATTCTTTCCCATAGAGACTGTCCAGTTTGGCCAATATACATGGCAGAGGGACATTGCTGGCATTTGATGGCATAGATCATATTAGTGGATGTGCAATTAAATGAGCCCCTGATGAGTGGCTGATGTGGTTGGGTCCAGTGATGAAATTGCTTGTGTAGATGTGTGGACACAGTTGGGATGGAATCCACTCTGGACCAGCCAGGTATCGGTGCTGTTGGTTTCTTGGTAACTTGAGCAGTTGTTTGCCTACTCCATTTGGCTTCTCTCTAGCTCAGCTCAGGTTCTAGTGGAGGCCAGATGTCTTCCCCCCACCCCCAAACCTCACCTGGAGTAGAGGCTGGAGCCAGCTTCTCCATTTATAGCAGGCTCTTCCGAGAGCACAAGTATCCCATCCCCCCTTCCCTAGGTGATCAGCTGAGCCCCCTGCCTGCATGGGGCTCAGAAAAAAGCTGCGTGCCCACATGGGCGCACAGTTTACAGGGAACCATGCTTGGGGCACGCTGCTTTATACCAACCACCAACCAGACTTCGAGCTGTTGATCACAACCCGTTGGGGCCCACAATCTAGCCACTTTCTATCCACCCTACAGTTCATTTATCCAATCCATACTTCCTTAACTTGCTGGCAAGAATATTGTGGGAGACTGTATCAAAAGCTTTGCTAAAGTCAAAGTATATCACATCCACTGACTTTCCCATGTCCACAGAGCCAGTTACCTGGTCATAGAAGGCAATCAGGTTGGTCAGGCATGACTTGCCCTTGGTGAATCCATGCTGACTATTCCTGATCACCTTCCTTTCTTCCAAATGCTTGAAAATGGATTCCTTGAGGATCCCCTCCATGATTTTTCCGGGGACTGAGGCAAGGCTGACTGGTCTGTAGTTCCCTGGATTGTCTTTCTTCCCTTTTTTAAAGACGGGCACTACATTTGCCTTTTTCCAATCGTCTGGGACCTCTCCTGATCACCACAAGTTTTCAAAGATAATGGCCAATGGCTCTGCAATCACATCTGCCAACTCCCTCAGCACCTTTGGATGCATTAGATTCGGCCCCATAGATGTGTGTATGTCCAGCTTTTCTAAATAGTTCTTAACATGTTCTTTCTCCACTAAGGCCCGCCCATCTCCTACTCCTATTGCGTTGCCTAGTTCAGCAGTATGGGATCTGATCTTGTCTGTGAAAACTGAGGCAAAGAAAGCATTGAGTACTTCAGCTTTTCCCACATCATCTGTCACTAGGTTACCTCCCTCATCCAGTAAGGGCCCCACACCCTCTCTGATCACCCTCTTATTGCTAACATGCCTGTAGAAACCTTTCTTGTTGCCCTTCACATCCCTTGCTAGCTGCAGTTCCAATTGTACTTTTGCCTTCCTGATTACAACCCTGCATGCTCAAGCAATGTATTTATCCTCCTCCCTGGTCGTCTGTCGACGTTTCCACTTCTTGTAAGCTTCCTTGTTATGTTTAAGCTCGCCAAGGATTTCACTGCGAAGCCAAGCTGGTCACCTGCCATATTTGCTTTTCTTACTGTGCATTGGAATGGTTTGTTCCTGTGCCTTCAAAAAGGCTTCTTTAAAATACTGCCAACTCGCCTGGACTCCTTTCCCCCTCATGTAAGCATCCCAGGGGATCCTGCCCATCAGTTTCCTGAGGGAGTCAAAGGCTGCTTTTATGAAGTCCAAGGTCTGTATTTTGTTGCTCTCCTTTCTTCCTTTGGTCAGGATCCTGAAATCGATCATCTCATGATCACTGCTGCCCAGATTGCCACCCCCATCTACTTCCCCTATTCATTCCTCCCTGTTTGTGAGCAGCAGGTCAAGCTGCGCATGGCCCCTGGTTGGTTCCTTCAGCACTAGTACCAGGAAGTTGTCCCCAACATTTTCCAAAAACTTCCTGCATTGTCTGTGTCCTGCTGTATTGGTCTCCCAGCAGATGTCAATGTGATTAAAGTCCCTCATGAGAACCAGATTGGCATGCCCCAGAAGGCGAGGATAGGCCAGGTGCTGCCCTCAGGCCCCCAAGATCCCTTCCCAGGCTTATTTCTGCCCTTCTGCTTTCAGAGCTGGGTGGCAGAGAGCAGCAGCTGCTGGCCAGGCACCCAGCTCTGAAAGCAGCACCACAGTCAACAGCAGCAGAGAAATATCCGAGGTGCATTTGAAGGGGGGCAGCTATGGGGGGATAAAGCAATTTTGAGGGTGATTATAACTCCTGCAAGCTCCCCCAATTCTGCCCCTGCTGCCTTCAAAGCTGGGCCTCTCACTAGCAGCCATCGCTCTACACTCTGCCTTCAGAGCTGGGCAGCCAGAGACCAGATTTCATCTCCATGCTCTGATTTACAGCCGTGAATTTGGTACGCTCCTTAGTAAGAAGATGTTAAGAGTGTATGTAGCATTTGTGACCTTTTCAGGAGGGGGGTCAGGGCTGGAGAAAAGATGTCTGATTCTCACCGGTGCTAAATCCTGCATCTCCCAGGGGAAATGGTGGCTGCATTCGTACAGTAGTGGGGTCACACAGGGATTGAACTGGGACTAACAGCACCAAACCCAGCCTTTGGCTGCCTGAGTTAAAGGAGCGACTCAGCGGTGAGGCTGCTGTGTTGCTAGGGCAGGGGAGAGGGCGACAAGGCCCCATGTGGTAACTGTGTGGCATCAGCACCTCTGAAAACAGGCCCAGAGCTTCAACCCTCCCCCCAGTACACGCTGGGCCCTGGCAAGGTGATTTATTAGTGAGGATTCTTTGCCCTCTGCCTGGCACCTTTGGTCCAAGGATTTCCCACTCAGCCACTCCCAGGGGAGGGGTGGGCATCATCTCCCCATTGCACAGCTGGAGAGGCAGCAGCTGGGCACCGCCAGGCATGGAACCCACAATCCTGGGTTAGCTGAGTGTGACACTGTGACCACAGAAACCAGCTGGGGTTGCAGCCAGATGCTAGCATGGCATTTGCACAGGGACGTGCTGCCAATGTTTTAACAGGGGGCTCCCCCAAAAGTTTTTCCACAGATCTGGTACCAAACCTAAACTTAGGTGAGCCAGGAGAGTTGTGTGAGGCTGGGCAGGCATGGGGGGAGCGGGGGCAGCATCTTCATTTTTTTTAAACAAAAGCACTTCCCCAGAGTCAGAAAGGAGGCAAAGCTGGCTGGCAAACAAGGGGCTGTCAAGAGCACTTAGCTAGAAACGCTTGCACTGGGGGCCTGAGAAATGCACCAGACCATGGAACTCAGCCAGGGGACAGGCACTGGCCAAAAGGGCATAGCCCCAGATCCGTGTGCACATGCTTGTTTGGTGTTCCAGGAAATGAAAGGCATGCAGGAAAATCTCCCCTGTATCTCTGGCCACTTGTCCCCAGTAGCGACCTTGCAGCAACCCTGCTAGGCTGGGGCTTGGTTCTGATTATTCACTTCATGGCTCCTGGATTCCTCTTCCTGCTCAGCAGAGTCGGTAAGCTGGGCTCTGGGGCGGGATGGCACAGCCCTGCTGCACTGCAGTGGGCGGGCAGGCACTAGGTGGCAGCACAGGAACACACAAAACTGGCCCAGCTAAGTTAGGGCAGCATTTTGGAAGCCAGGACCCAGGTTTTCGGAGTGGGGCAAGTGGAGGACAATGCCTTGGCTTGAAATACCATCCCCCACCAGGCAGCGGTGCCATGGGGCCATTGGGAGGGATCCTTGTGCCTCGTGCAGGGCACCCTGGGACGGTTAGATTTCAAGGTCAGAAGGGGATCATGCAGTCTGACCTTGTGGCGTAACATGGGACAGGGAACTTTGCCTGGTGTTCCTGCCCACAGCCCATATCTTACAGCTGAGCTACTGCCGACCCTTTAGAACAGTGGTTTCCAAACTTTTTGGCATCACGCACCCTTTTTGATTTTTGAGAAACCCTCACGCCCCCCTGGAATTTCTTCATGCCCCCCCAGGGGGGCACGACCCCCAGTTTGGGAACCCATGCTTTAGAAAGACATCCAATGCCTCTGGTGCCCAGCCTCCACCTCCGCTGCCCTGTGGGATTTCCCAGTGGAAATGTGCCCATCTCCTGTAAGCAGGTGAATTGCATGCCAGGAGCCAGGGCTTGTGCAGCACGGAGCTGGTGGCTGTTTGGCTGGAGAATTCCACATTGATCTGATTCACTTCACAGCTCCTGTCTGGCAGCGAGGCAGAAGAAGGAGCGTGGGAAAATTCCGGTCAGGCCTCAAATGACAGGCTTCTGCGGCATCCCCATGCCTGCCCAGAGCGGTGCCAGTGCAACCAAAGGGGGAGACAGTTCAGCTGCTGCAGCAGTGTCTGAGGGCATGCCAGTTCAGAGTGAACAAGGGACCTGGTGCCCAAGGTGTGTGCACAGTCAAGTCCTCCTCTCGGAGCAGCCTTGGGCAGACCAGTCCTGGAAGATGTACACAGCCCTGGAGACAGACCCATAGGAGTGGGTCCCACTTGACTTGTGGCTTTGGAGGGCCACAAGCCTCGCTCCTCCCCTCCCCCAGCAGTGAACATCACCTTGCACTATTTGTCTGGGTGCAAGTGCTTCCTATTGCTAGATGCTTTACTTGCGTAGCTAAATGGCGGGCTTTGAGCGTAAAAGTATCATTTACTCCAGTTTTTCTGCTTTGCTGCCAATGTATTGCACATACAGTGAACGCAGGCCAGCCATTACCTGCAACTTCCCGTATTTGCCTGATGAACATAAGAACAGCCATGCAAAGGCTTCTGACAGAGGCTAGGAACACCATTTTATCCCATTCTGGCTAATAGCCATTGATGGCTCTATCCTCCATGAACTTATCTAGTTCTTTTTTTAACTCTGTCATAGTCTTGATCTTCACAACATCCTCTGGCAAGGAGTTCCACAGATTGACTGTGCATTGTGTGAGGAAATACGTCCTTTTGTTTGTTTTAAATCTGCTGCCCATTAATTTCATTTCATGACTAAAGACAGGATTATGCAGCACTTTAAAGACTAACAAGATGGTTTATTAGGTGATGAGCTTTCGTGGGCCAGACCCACTTCCTCAGATCAAATTGTGGAAGAAAAATGTTTTTTCTTCCACAATTTGATCTGAGGAAGTGGGTCTGGTCCACGAAAGCTCATCACCTAATAAACCATCTTGTTAGTCTTTAAAGTGCTGCATAGTCCTGTCTTTTGTTTCAGCAAGACCAGACTAACACGGCTACATCTCTATTACTATTTCATGACTAGTTCTTGTGCTATGAGGAGTAAATAACTTTTCCTTATTTACTCTCTCCACACCACTCATGATTTTACAGACCTCTATCACATCCTCCCTTAGTCATCTCTTTTCCAAGCTGAAAAGTCCCCTACTCATTTTTGTTGCCCTTTTCTGAACCTTTTCCGATTTCAATATACCTTTTTTGAGATGGGGCGACCACATCTGCACACAGTATTCAAGGTGTGGGTGTCCCATGGATTTATATGGAAGCAATAAGAAATTTTAACTCTTATTCTTTTCTCAATGATTCCTACTATTCTGGTTGCTTTTTTGACTGCCACTGAGTGGATCCTTTCAGAAAACTACCCACAGTGACCCCAAGATCTTTCATGAGTGGTAACAGCTAAGATAGACACCACCCTGTTATACCTATAGTCTATGGGATGCTAAAGAGGCAGTCTCTGTACAGAGGAGAGCAGATGCTGGATCCAGGTGAGCCAACATTCTCTTGCAATAGACACACATTGCCTGAGACATCTGCGCCTGCCAGGGCTAACCTGTTCACACCGCTGCCCATCTGACCGGGGGCCGGAGGGATCCAGCACTCTTGGAACACACCAGTTATGTTTGTTCATAGGGGGGTGACCCAAGATGTTACTGAATGGGTGTATTAAGCAGATAAGAACATACTCCCCAAAGCAGGCAGGGTCTGGAAGATTCTGTCTTGGGTAAAGCCCTCGCTATCAAGCAGTTCACAGTCTCTCACCAAAAGGCAGCTTATTTGCATGGTGATACCCCACCCTACTATTCCTAATCCCTCCATCTCCAGCTGCTTGGCACGGGCCCGCTTCCTCCCACGCCGTCTTTCTCTCCTGGTCTCGGCCTGGAGAGTCAGCGTTCCAGCCTGTTCCAGTGCCAGCAGCTCCCCTTGTGTCCAGCGTGCTCGAGGCTTCTGGGAAGCTGGCCGTAGCTACGCAGCCCCATTGCACAAGGTGGCAAGGCAGTGCCTAGCCCTGGGCTGTGCACAGCCTGAGCCTCTGGCTCTCAAAGCCTTGGGGTACCACTCCACTTGCGGCTGTCCGGCTTTAGCCGTGGGCAGCCATGTGGCCTGCAGGGGGCAGCAGGGGGCTGTTGCCGGGGCAGCTCCACGAGGCCTAGGCCAGATCTTGGAGGAATCCAAATTTGAAAATGTTTATAGAGACTGCGGCTGAAAGCTGCGCCCACGGGAAGTGACCTTTATCCCATATACCAGGCGCTGAGTAATAGACACAGGAGCAAATAAGTCAGCTCGCAGGCCTCCCCTTGGTTCAATGCAGGCCCTGCCCGGTGCCCGACACCCCTCCCGCAGGCACCCCTGGGGAACTCCTTATAGCTGGCCCCTGAAATAGCTGCCACATACACGAGCTGCTGCTTTGGCAGGCGCTGGCCTCTCCCTCTCTGCCTGGCCACCCAGGAAAAATCTTTGAGCCCCACAGCTCCCCATGGACAGCGCACGGGACTCAGAGGTGGTCTGCACAATCCCTGGGCTCTGCGTGCCCAGCAGCCTCATCCCTGGCATCCATCGTGGCTTAACCCCAGGAGTTAGATGCCACACTTCCGGGTGCCCACAGCGGATGCCTGGATGTCTTGGTTCAGATCAGGCACCAGCTGCAGCCCAAAGCTACTTGGCACCTGCCTCTGGGGTGGGGCAGGCACCCTCCCTGCAGTGCCTCGGCTCGGAGGTAGGACTGAGAGGGGAATTTGGGGTCCAAGCCCTAGGCCTCTCTGCTGAGCCCCTTCCTCACTGAGAATTCGGATTCACTGCCCCCGCGGCCGCCAGACACCCCACGCTGCTGCTACCTGGGCTGTGTCTCTGCCAGTCGCCAGCTGGCGAGAGGGGGGCATTCCCCAGCCCTGCCCTGCCCACCCCCAGATCAGGCAGTTGACAGCAGCCTGGCCCCTGCCCAGTTCCAGCTCTGCTCTCCCCACGCCAGAGCCACGGCCAGTAAGAAATTCCAAGGTGGCTTTTCCTCAGAGCTGTGGCGACAGATAAAAGGCCGCCTGCGAGATGGGTTTGCCTTTCTTCTCACTGCCGCGCCACCCCCATGGCTCCTGCTGCAGAGCGCCACAGCTCAGATGCCAAACACTCCACTTGATCTGCAACAGCTATGCCACCCCTGTGCCCACTCAGGGTCCCATTAGCCTCCCTGCCTGTCTGCCAGTCCCCTCTGGGCCTGCCCCTGAGCACTGCCCGGGGGGGTAGTGGCTTCTCCTGGGCACCTTCGTGTTCCTGGCTGAGCACAGCTCTGCTTGGGACACAGGCTGGCCCCAGCTCTGGAGGTGCCCTCACGCCGGGCCCCTGTAAAGAGGGGGACTCTCCCATGCCGTGGAAGGCTCTTAAGCATTTGCCTTCCCCGAGGTTCTGCTCTGGCCTATTCAGTGCCGAGATGGGGACTGATGTGGGGTCATCCCCAGTCCCTTCTTGGCTGCAAAATCCAGGCCGGGGCATAGAGAGACTCTGTGGGGCCACTAGTCCGGGGGCTGAAGAGCCCCAGCAAACCCCCAGCCTGGCTGTGCCCAGCAGCCTCAGTGCAGCCTCCTCTTGTGCCAGCCTCGCTCGTAGTACGGGGGTTCCAGGGGAAGGAGGCTTGAGATGTTTGTGCTCA
The DNA here is from genome assembly GCA_032595735.1 of Pelochelys cantorii. Taxonomy (NCBI): domain Eukaryota; kingdom Metazoa; phylum Chordata; order Testudines; family Trionychidae; genus Pelochelys; species Pelochelys cantorii. The sequence goes on from CM064354.1 coordinate 4,314,359, forward strand.
GGGGTTCAGTCTGGGCCCATCTTTTGGCCTGTCAGCTGCCCCCTTCCCCCTTCCCTCCCTCATCGCTGCTGGGGCTAGCCAGCCCTCCCAGACTGGCACCCATGCCAGGACACAAGTGTGACTGGGGCGAAGTCTGTGCCCCCCCCACCTCCCCAAGGTTGCTTGTTAAAAAGTACCCGACTAGATAAATAGTTGTCGAGCTTTTATGGGTGCAGCAGCCGGGGCCTATGGGAGAGGTGGCCCCAGAGGCCTCGCTCAGTTGCAGCCGTGCTGGGGGGAGGGCCGAGCCCGGCTGTTTAATGACCCGCGGCTGGTGCCAGCTCTCTAATCCGTGCAGCGTTCCAGGACAAACTGTACCAGTGATTATATAAACCAACTTGCCTCTGTTTATTTAATTCCTTTTTATTTATTTACCAGCCAGCCAATCGAAGGCAGGGGAGTGGCTGGGGGTGGGGCTCAGCCCCTCTCCGCTTCTGAGCGCTCCCCCTTCTCAGGGCTTTTCCAAGAAGTGCTTCCAAAGCAGCCTTGGGAGCGAGGTTCGAGCCACACCATTGCCCCTCGGGCCCCAGCCTCGTAGTGGAGGGGTCAGAACGTCTCCTGATTGCAACAGGGCTGGTCAAGGGGGAATGGCCCATGTGCAGCTGTGCGCATTGCTGCTCGCAGGCAGCCTCTGCTGACACCTGGCCTGACACTCGCCAGACGAGGAGGCTGAAGTTCACTGGGTCAAGAGCAGCCAGAACAACAATGGAGAGAGGAAACGCTGGTCTGATGAGAGCTGGACTGATCCCTCTGGTGCGCTGAGTGATTGGGGATTTCCTCTTATGTCTAACCCTGCCTGCGGTAGTGCATAGAGAACGCGCACACACAGTGCACGCATAGAATCACAGCCTAGGGTTGGAAGAGACCTCAGGAGATATCTAATCCCACCCCCTGCTCAGAGCAGGACTAACCCCAACTAAATCATCCCAGTCAGGTCTTTGTCAAGCTGGGACTTAAAAACCTCTAGATGGAGATTCCGCCCCCTCCCTAGGGAACCCATCCCAGAGCTTCTCCACCCTCCGAGGGAAATAGTTTTCCCTAATATCCAGCCTAGATCTCCCCCACTGCAACTTGAGACCATTGCGCCTCGTTCTGCCACCCCTGAGAACAGCCTCTCTCCATCCTCTTTGGAACCTCCCTTCAGGTAGTTGAAGGCTGCTCTCAAATCCCCCTCACTCTCCAGCAAACTAAATAAGCCCAATTCCCTCGGCCTCCCCTCGTAAGTCATGCAATTCAGCCCCCTCATCATTTTTGTTGGCCTCCGCTGGACTCTCTCCAATGCGTCCACATCCTTTCTGTAATGGGGGGCCCAGAACTTGACGCAATACTCCAGTTGTGGCCTCACCAGTGATGCATAAATTGGAATAATCACTTCCCTAGATCTGCTGGCAAGGCTCCCATTACTGTACAGTGCACACATACACATACATGCACACGTGTGCACACACACAAAGTTGCTTTTGCATGTACACATACTCTGTGCAGGGTATTGGAGCCACGGGCTCCTCTGCTGCCATCATCAGGCTAATGAAAGGGTGACAGGGACACCAGCCTCCTTTCACGGGAGCAGCAAAAGGAGCACTGATCAGCTGCATCTCAGGGACAAGGGTGGGCTTGCTTAAGGTCAGCACTGGCATGCTGAGCTGGGCTCTGATCCTGACCTGCTGACTCTCTGCCTGGTCCTGGACAGGTGGCTTCCCTGCCATCTGCCTCAGTTTCCCCCACTGCAATGTGGGAATAGAGCTGCTGCCTGCCTTGCAATGCTATGGGGGGATTTTACTGACAAAGGCATTTTGATCCCCTCTGAGGGCTGTGGCTGTGGGAATGCCACAAGCGACCCCAATTTCAGCTGATTCCTGCTCTGACCATGTGAACCAGGCAAATCTGAACATGCAAAAAAGGCTTGGGGGTGGGGGAGGAAGAAAAAGAAAATTATCAAAAAGTAGGCATGTCAGAGGTGTGAGTAACAGGTGGGGCAGCCTGCTGGCTGTCATCAAGCCATGCTCACTAATCTCAGCACGCCTGGGTCTTTGAGCACAGCCCTGGTGAGCCAATGCAGGGCTGTGGGTGGTTCAGTAGGGGGTGCTCTGTAGGGAACCAGTGCCAGGGCCCACTGTGGGGTGGGGGTCCATCTATTACCCTAGGTACCTACATGTGTTATGGCCCCTCTTGCTGTAATGTCTGAGCCCCCACAGTGCTTAATCACGTGTATTACTGGAGTGCCTAAGAGCCAACCAAGAGCAAGACCCTGGTGCTAGGCACTGTGCCAGCCAGCCCTCCCCAAAGAGTTTCCTGAGGGGCAGCACACCCAGCAGGGTGATCAGGTTGGGGTCAGCAAATGGCAGAGTCCTGAGTATTCTGAGAGCATAGGTTAGGAGGGACCCAGCTAAATGTAAGAAAAGGGAAGGGAGTCTGGGAAGGGGCAGAAGTGAGATTGAGTGAGGGGCTCAGTCACCCTTCTCCTCCCCCTCCCATTGGTCTGTTATCCCTGGTCCACCGAGGGGAAACTGAGGCATGGAGCGACTAAGACACTTGCTCAAGGTCCTACAGGGAGTCTGGAATCCAGGGTAGCACCCTCCTTGTTGGCTGGTGAGGGTGAGAAACTGGGACCAGTGCAGTGCGGGTGACGCTGAGCCAAGCGGGGGCTGGGTTGGGGTTCAGGTCTAGGCTGTGAGTCAGAGGGAAGTTGGGTGGGGATGGAACTCCAGGTGTCACAGAGTGATAGACCATGAAACCATCCGGGCCCATCAGCTTCACCCGCTTGTCCGCCGAGCCCAATCGCTTGGGCTTGGCTAAAGCATCTTCCAGCCTTGGGTTTGAAAGTTCTGTGCAGGGCTCAAGACAATTTTGCCTCAGCCCCACCTCTAGCTCTTACCCAGAGACCCCCGCCCCCCCAGCCCCCCAGCAAAGCCCCCTCCCCCACTTTGCTGAGGCAAGCTGCCTCCACCCTTCCCCCTATTACATAAACTTGCTATTACAGGAAATCAAAGGGGCAAATGTCTTGCTTGAATTAATAACTGACTTCCTGTGGTTACCCTTCACCTTCAGCATTTCTGTATAAACTCCTGCCTTTATCCTCCTGCCCCAGTGTGGTCTCCTAACACATTGTAGGTGTTCGTTTGACATTAACCGCATCAGGGCAGCAAACTTTTCTAGGGAGCTTAGTGGCATGTTGGGGGTGGAGGGGGAGCAAAACCGTATCCATGGGGCAGGACTAGTTCTTTTCTCCTGCCCAGATTTGCTCAGCAGAGGGAGGCTGTCAGCGAGGTGGTCCTGATTCACGTGCTGTAGGAGCCCCCCCGGAGCTGCTCTAACTTACACCAATCAGCACTGGCAAAATAGAGCTGCACTTTGTCACTCCCCCTTCCTTCGCCTAATACCCCCCTCCAGCGAGGAAGCGTTGCCTATTGGTTAGAGAACAACTCTGGGATTTAGGAGATTGCTGTTCCTTGGTTTGCCACAAACTCTTTTGGGACTGTGGATAAGTCCAAGGGCCGGTCCACAGTGCAGTGTAAGCCCAGGAGTGGTAGCACTCGAGTTAACAGACCCAGGGTTTGCTGATCTAGGGCTTGAGCATCAACACTTGTTTGTAAGGTGCTAGAACTAGGGGTGCGGGGGGGTGGCTGCACCCCCCTGGCTTGAAGCGGTTTCCCTCATACACTGGCTTTACGGTTTGGGTCAGTGGCTCTCAGCACCCCTGCTATATAAATGGTTTCATATTGGTTACCCCAGGCTTCGCTGAACCCTGGCTCCCGGCCTGCAGTTCTGATGTCTATACGGTATTACACAGGCCTGAGTCCGACCAGGCCTGACCCCTGGGTCCTGGCCTGACTCAAGCGTGGATCCTCCATCCCGGGAGGTCCTGGGACCCTGAGTCCAAGTGCTGGCTTAGCTCCATTTGTGTGTAGATAGATAGGGAGTTGGCCTGTGCCTGAGTTCAAACCCTGGGTTCACATGGCTGTGAAGATGTACCCTTCGAGCCAGCCTTTTAGACACCTCTCGTTGATTTAATTAGGAGTTAGACACACGCTTACAACCCAGGCCCAATGTGCTGCTGGTCCCCGGTCCCCGGTGGGGGTAGGAGCATGCCCTGCCTCACAAGGGGTCCCACATCACAGGTGGCCAGGCGCTCGGAAGCTCTGGTGCTGGGGGCCATATGGGGCCATACAGGGGCTGTTCACAGCTGATCCCTTGGCCCAGCCCCATTGCTTATTGCCCTTCTGCAAGGGCTCAGCTACTCAGTGATGTAAGACCTGGGGGGCTCCCCTGAGGCAATCAGGCCGGGAGCAGGAGCTGGCCCTGGGTCTCTGCATGGCACAAATATGAAGTGGCACCAGGGAGGGTGTATCTTCCTCCTCCTCCTAGCGCCCGTGGGATGCACTGCCAGCCCTGAGGACAGAAGTCCTCTCCAGAACAGGCCCACAGCGGGCAGTGGCACCAGCACTTAACTCTGACCTCTGACCTTAGCACTGACCTCTAGGTTGGGCCGCCTCCCAAGCCCCTTTGCTCGTGCTGAAGCTGTCCCCACTGGGGGTGCCTGCCCAGCAGGAACAGGACTGAGACTGTCCAAGGGGTTGCAGGGACCCCAAACATCTACCACATCTAACCTGTCTCACTGACATGCCCCTGTGTGGACAGCCGACCTGCCAGGGGCCAGGACTTGCTATTGCTTTCCATAGCATCAGAGCCAGCAACCCCTCCCTCTCCGCAATCACCTCTTCTCCCCACCTGGCCAGGTCCACGGAGCAGCGAGGCCAAATCGTCCGTCTGCACCAGCTGATTCCTCTTTGCTAGAGAGCTGTGCAGAGACAGGGGCCTCTGCTGCACCCTGGCCCAAGATCTCCATCTACATAGATGTCCACTCCCCACCTCGCTACCTGGACCCTGGCCTTAAATCCCCAGGTCTGGCGACAAGCCAGCAGAGGTAGTAGACACTTGGACTAGCTCTTGTGCTGTGTCTTTGAGAAGAATGGACTTTGTCCTTGGATGAACCCTGGCTTGGCTCATGGATTTCCTGGTATCTTTTATATTCCACAGACAAACAAAGAAAACTTTTTGGAAACCTGTCCAGATTTCTAGGAGACAGCAACGTACTTTACACGTTGCATTATTTGCCATACCCAAGCACTAACAAAGCAAGGAGACTCGTGGGGAAGGCCGTTTGTAAACCAAATGCCGCTAATGTAACAAACAAATGCATAATTGTCAGCTATGGACATTCTTCAAAGCACAATAATCTTAACTCTGACCCATGGATTGTTGTCTGGGTGGATTTGGAATCATTTTTGTTTTCTGGATGTCAGTATTTCAGTATTTATATTGGAAAGGATCTGGTGCAAAGGGAAATGTGCATTTAACAACTGGCTGCAGGTATTTTTGGTAATGGACATTTTTGTTCTTTCTTGAGAATAGTATCATATCTGTAATCTAATGTAACACTAGGGTCCAATGGCCTGGCTACCACCAGACATTTCCTATGGCAAGCAATTCAGTTCTGGTTCTCATTCAGCCTCTGTAGAATGGAGCTGTGTGGCAGGAGTTGTCTGATCAGATCCTGGACTGTCCTTACACTTTGAAAAGTCTCAATCTAGCTCCTAAGCCAAGAGCAACCATAGGCTCATAGAAGATTAGGGTTGGAAGAGACCACAAGAGGTATCCAGTCCCCCCAACCCCACTCCCCCACTCCAAGCAGGACCAGCCCCAACGAAATTATCCCAGCCAGGGCTTTGTCATATTCATCATATTCCCTGCGGCTGTTTCTGCCCTGTCAGCTTCCCACTGACACACTTCTGGGTGAATTCTCCATCACCGACTGTCTTTTGTCCAGACTGGATGTTTCCCTACAAGATCTGCCCTAGCTTGTGTTCAACAGGGGATAGACACAGTGGATCTGCCTGGCCCAGTGTGCTGGGTGCTAGGCTGGGAACTGGTAGCTCTGTTCCTTTCGCTGCCCCAGACAGCCTCTCTGGCTTGGACCATGTCCCTTACGCCCCCAGGCTGGCGAATGTATCCAAGAGCACAGGGAGCTAGGCCCCTAGATTCACGTGGAGCTCTGTGCCTGAGATCCCCAGAAGCCATTAGACGAGTTTCGTACCCGCCCTGCTCCTGCCCTTTCCTGAGTTGCCAAAAATCTATTCTCCTTTCAGTGACTCACCCAAGGAGTCGGTGTAGGAGAATCCAGGTGTCCTGCCAGGTCCGTCTTTCCCAGCCCACCCTCTGCCTGACCTGCCTGGTGCTCCCTGCGTTTGGCCACGCCTGTTCCTCAGAGGAGCCAGCTGTTCCTAATCCCACCTTGCTGTGCCCGCCGGCATGGGGTGGCAGCAAGCAGTGGGGTGCTCAGACGGTTTATTATGGCATGTCAGGTGACCGAGCCATGATGTCTTGGGCACTGCACCAAGGCCCGCAGGGATCACTGCCTGGCGCAGATGCCCTGCCATGGTATGAGCTGCTCTGCTCATGAGGCTGGCTGGATTTGCCTCTTCCTTGTCACGCCAAGCTGGCCCGCCCAGGGCTGGCAGGTAGCAGGGCAGACGGCAGCTTGTACTCGGAACTGGTTAGCTCCATTTGTCCTGCCAAGGTGCCTGTCTCTGCCAGAGGCACAAAGCCCGTAATCCCTGCCAAAGCATCAGCCTTTTGTCTTTGAAGCTCTCTGCACATCACCTGCTGGGTGCTGCTCTGTCCAGCTTCTTTCCTGGCTCCCTTTGAAAGCCGGGGAGCCATCACCAGACTTCCGGCAGTGGATCAGGAGCAACACGCCTGTGTCCTCCTCTGAAGACAAGGAGCTTTGCCTGGGGCAGCGTGCACTGGTTCTATACCACCGGGAGCATGTCTCCCTCCTCTCCCGCATTCTTTCTAAGGCAGTGCTGCCCAGCACAGGTCAGGGTGAGAGGACCCAGAGTCAAGAATCCCATGCACCATTGCCAGCTCTGCAACTGACTCGCTCTCTGGCCTTGGGCAAGTTACTGCCCCGCTCTGAGCCTCAGTTTCCCCATCTGTTGAATTCTTGTAGTACACACCTCCCCTGTTGGCAGTGGGGATGGGCCTATGTGGTGGCGCATCGGGGTCCCCCGACTCCTGCACCCCCGTAATGGCACGGACAGACTCCACCAGCCAGTAGAATAGAGGATACAGCACAGCACAGATGTCATCTGGTTACAGGAACCGGGCCTAGGATGCCTCAGCCCCCCTTGAGATGGGGGATGCTGGGCCCCTAAATTCCAGCCCCTTTCCCTAGGCCGTCTCCTCCATGATCCCAGACAGCCCAACTAAAACCCACCCCCTTCCAGCCTTGCCCCCAGCCAGGTCTGGCCTCGCCCCCCTCCTTTCCATTGTTCTGCTCCATGGGAGATACCTGTCTGACGAGTTTCGAAGCCCCCTTGCATAATGACTCATCCCCTGCCCTGCTGGGCCGTGCTGCAGACAGCAGCCAGTGGAGGTCACTGACAACCCACTGCCCAGCATAGCAACCAGCAAGGTACCCCCACTACGTCACAGTTCTCCCCCCTCCGAGAGCGAACTGAGCAGGGTCACTCTGCTCGTGACCTAGGGAAGTTCGGGTCCTCTGTATGGGAACCCGCCCTGGGGCATGGGTGCTCCCCTTGACTCGGGCCGGCCATGGCAATGCCCTGCAGGGCCAGCTTTCCCCTGTCCCGTTGCTGCACAGCTCCGGGGGGGCTGGCACGGGCCTGTCTTCGGTGGCTGTACCAGCCCTTCCACTGCCCTTGATCTCTGGCCCGGGTCTCTCTGGCTGGGCCCATGAGCCCAGCGAGCTTTTCCCAGAAAGCCAGGACGTCTTCCACCCCCAACGCTCCATCCAGGGAGGTCTTCCCCTCCCATAACTCTCTCAGCAAGCCCAGAGGCTCCTCTATACAGGGTAGGGGCCCCCGAGCAGCTTTCCTCCTGTCTTGGGCCTTCCCGCCCCTCTGGCAGGAGTTGCAGGACCGGCAGTACCGCTGCACGGCTGCAAATATCCCCGGCCAGTAGAAGTGTTGAAGCAGCCTCATCTGTGTGCTCCGGATCCCCCGGTGGCCCGCAAAGGGGACGTCGTGGGCCAAATACAGCAGCTTGAGGCGATACCTTTGGGGGACGACCAGCTGCCGCTGGACCCCCCATGCCCTCACCTTCCTGGGGGGAAGCCATTCCCGGAACAGGAATCCCCGATCCCACAGGAATCTCTCCTGGCCACCTCTCCCCAGGGGCTGAGCTGCATGGAGGCCAGCCTGGTCCCTCAGCTTCTGCAAGGAGGGGTCTGCCTGCACCGCAGCCTGGAATTCAGCCGCTGGGGCAGGGATCGGGACCTGCTCCCCACCTTTGCCTAGGTCCGGAGTCCCAGCTTCACTGGACCCCGTGTCCACTGCGATGGGACCCTGAGGACCCTGCTGGGAGTCCTTCCCTGGATCCAGGTTGCCAGCCCCTCACTGGCTCTGGCTACGGGTGGTGACTAGAGCCCGCTGGGATTCATGGGGCCACTCCTCTAGGTCATTCCCCATCAGCACTTCCGTGGGCAAGTGCGGGTGCACCCCCCACTTCCTTGAGACCTTCCTTGGCCCTCCATTTCAGATGCACCCTGGCTACAGGCACCTTAAACGGCGACCCGTCTATGCCCTTCAGGGTCAGCTGAGCGTGGGGTAGAACCCGGTCTAGGGCCACTATGTCAGATCGGGCCAGCGTCACCTCCGCCCCCGTGTCCCAGAAACCCGTCACCTTCCTACCATCCACCTCCAGGGGTACGAGGCACTCGCTCCGCAGGGGCTGCCCTGCCCCCATCCGGTACATGGAGAAATCCGCCTCTGAGGGTCAGACCTCCCAGGGGAGTTGCACTGAGCATCCTTCCCCCCACTCTGAGCTGAGGTTTGCCTGCCAGCCCCTGCCTCTGGGGCAGCCTGCCCTTCCTCCAGCCCCAGCCAGTTAACCCTGGAAAGTCCCAGATCATGGGACCTGGTGCACTGAGCCCTCTTGTGGCCTTTTTGCCCACAGCGATGGCAAGTTGGGCCCCTTCGGGCTGTCTCTGTCCAGGCCCTGGCTGGTTCTCTGGGGCGCAGATGACTTGTCTCTTGGGCTCGCCTCGTAGATGACTCTCTCCGTCGCTCAGCTGAGATCTGGTCTCGGCGCGATTCCCTCTCTCTCCGGGACTCCTGTTCACCCCTGGACCGGCTCTCTGTGAACTTGTCCGCCAGCCTCCCGGCTTCCTGGGGGTTCTCTGGTCTCCGATCCTTGAGCCACAGCCTCAGGCTGGGTGAGCACGCTTCATAGAACTGCTCCATCATGATCAGCTTGAGCAGGTCCTCTGTGGTCTGGGCTCCGACTCCAGACACCCACTTGCGGCTGTATTGCACCAGGCGGGAGGCCATATCCACATAGGTCTCCCGTGGCCCCCTCTGCACCCCCCGGAACTTCTTCCTGTACATTTCGGGGGCCAGCCCGAACTTGTGCAGCAGGGCCTCCTTGACTCTGTTATAATCCCCTGGCTGTAGGTCCTCCAGCTGATTGAGCACCCCGGCAGCCTTCTGGTTCAGTGCGGGGATGAGCTCCTGTAGCCAGTCAGCTGGGGGGACCCGTTGCAGTCCACAGGCCCTCTCAAAGGAGCTGAGGAACCCGTCTATGTCACCCACGTCCTTCAGTTGGGCAACCACGAGCTTCTCCAAGCGTCTGGCAGCCGGGGGCCTTTGGGGCCCGTCCGCACTCGGTGCAGCCGGGGCCCTAACGCTTCTCCGCTCTGCCATGGCCAGCTCATGTTGTCGCTGCTCTCTGCGGTCCTGGACTTCCAATTCCTTCATCTGCAGCTGGATCTCCAGCCGCCGCAGCTCCGCTGGGTTGGACCCTCCCCTGGGTGGACTACGGTTTGCAGGGTTCCCCTGGGAGGCTGTCCTATCCCTCCGGTGGGTTCCAGTGCTCTGCCCACCCTCAGAGCCTGACATGCTCCCGGGGGGGTCTGGCTGCTCCCCACTGGGACAGGATCCCAGCCCTGTGGCTGGTCATTCTCTTCCAGCCGGGCAATCAGCTGGGCGTTGGTTGCGTTCCGCACAGGCAAGCCCCTCTCTCTGCACAGCTTCACCAGCTCTGCCTTCAGGAGTTGGGTGTAGGCCATCTCCCCGCTGGTCCCCTCGGTGCAGACTCACCAGTCTAGTGCTGCTGCGCCCCACGATTCTCAGGAACCGCTTTGCTCTGTCTCCAGCATGCCTGGCTCTAAGGCCCTTGCTTCTACTGCGCCTTGTCACTTGCTGCTGGGAGCTCCATCCACGGGGTGCAGTACATCCCACTTCTGACACCACTGTGGCGGTGCGTCGGGGTCCCCCGACTCCTGCACCCCCGTAATGGCACGGACAGACTCCCCCAGCCAGTAGAACAGAGGGAGTTTATTGCTTCTCCAGGATACAGCACAGCACAGATGTCATCTAGTTACAGGAACCGGGCCTAGGATGCCTCAGCCCCCCTTGAGATGGGGGATGCTGGGCCCCTAAATTCCAGCCCCTTTCCCTAGGCCGTCTCCTCCATGATCCCAGACAGCCCAACTAAAACCCACCCCCTTCCAGCCTTGCCCCCAGCCAGATCTGGCCTCGCCCCCTCCTTTCCATTGTTCTGCTCCATGGGAGATACCTGTCTGATGAGTTTCGAAGCCCCCTTGCATAATGACTCATCCCCTGCCCTGCTGGGCCGTGCTGCAGACAGCAGCCAGTGGAGGTCACTGACAACCCACTGCCCAGCATAGCAACCAGCAAGGTACCCCCACTACGTCACAGCCTATCATGGAGTTTAAGGAAGTCCCATTTGGCAAGTGCTTTGGGAGTCTTAGACTGAATGGCTCTATAACGGGAGAGTGTTTGAATGAAAAAGCCGGCTCCCTGTGTGCATCTGCTCCCCGGTGTGTAACCGTGTGGCCAGTTGCATGGTTACTTGGTTACACACATCCCTCCATAGAACCTGGATGGGCCGCAGTTTGCCCACCACTGCTGTAGCGGCCAAGGAGCTGTCCCCATTTGCCCCTGGCCCTTTGGCCTGTGAGGTGCTGTGGGCGTTGCAGCCAGAGGGCTACAAGCACCATGAAGTCACTTGTGAAAGAGCCACTCATGTCTCTGAGGGAACAGGCTTAACGACTGTGCTGCCCTCGGAGAAGCTGCAGAAGGGAGCGGGCCAGCCTGGCTCCTGGGCACTCCGGGCTCAGTTTATAATAGCCTGGCACTGGCTTTGTGCTTAAGGAGAGTGGATTTGTGACAAGGCCCCCGGCCAGTGCGTGAAGATGGAGCTGGCCGCAGGCAGCCCTGGGGCAAGAAGACAAGGGAATGTGAAGAAATGATGCCAGGCCGCCTGGCGTTTTGGGGGCAGCTGGATGCCCTGGGGAGTCCCCATGCTCGGGCACAGTAAGGCGCAGAGCTGTGTGGGCCAGATGGGCAAACAGCGGGGCTGAAGCAGAAGACTGGGGTAGGGCGTCTGACTTAGGGCACCACCTTTTCTGTTCGCCAGGAGAAGGTCCAGGGCCTTGCTCGTGTCCTCGGATGCCCCCTCGCCTCAGTCCCACACGGGATGAAGAGACGGCACGATCCAGCTGCTTTCCCACCGTCTGGGATCGAAGCTGGTTAAGGTCAGAGAGGCTCTGTCTACACCAGCAGGCTGATAGTCAAAGTACGTTATTTTGAAATAACAACTCCTGAAATAACGATTTCGAAAGAAGTCTACTGCTCTTCACAAGCAGGAGTTCTGATTTCGAAATGACGGGCTTGGTCATGTGGACGCTCGCTTGGTCATTTCGAAATAACTCCCCAGTGTAGACATGCCCTGTGTCTTCTCCTTATGGTCCCTTCCCCAAACGGGTCGGGCTGGCTCAGGGGAGGGCTGGGACCGGTGCAGCGGGGGGCTGTGGGGTGCGATCGAGCGGCACCAACAGAGCTGCAGCAGAAGGGGATCCCAGCACTGAATGGGGGAGCTGTGTCAGGGTGTGTGGAGCAGCCTGAGCATACAGCACCTGCTCCCTGCCCCCTCTGGCCAGCGCTGTCTGTCGCTAGCTCCATGCGCCTGCTCCCGGGCCACAGACCAGAGGTTCGCTCTCTCTCGCTCTCTCTCTCTCTCTCTCGCTCGCTCGCTCTCAATCACTTGGGTTCGGTCAGATGACTCGGCACAAGCAGCACAGCGCTGACACAGCGGAATGGCTCAGCCCTTGCATCAGGAATAGGCCTGTGCTGGTGTCAACAAGCCCCTGTCTCTGCCTTGTGTTAGCCCTGAGCTGTCCGGGGAAGGAAGGGAGCTCTCTGTGGCGCCACCAGCCTTCTGGGCTGACTTGCCCCTTCATCTCCCCGCTGTGACCCCTCGCGGCCCTCCACCCCCTGCAGCAGCTTGGCCCCATCTCGTTCTGGTGAATCAGAGCTAGAGGTAAACACCCAAATCACGTTAGAAGGGGTGAAAGGAAGGGGGATAAGGACCCCCATGGACCACCACAAACCCTGCCTGTTCACCACTCCAGGGCGCTCTACACCCTGATACTAGTCTGTGTGGTACAGGAGCCCCCTAGAGCCCCGCTGGGATCCAGGCTCCATAGGGCTGGGCGCTGCATGGACACATGGAAACATGGTCTCTGCCCTGCAGACCTTACAATCTAAATAGACAATAGGTGGTACAGGACACAGGAAGTCGGTGACAGAGCCAGGAATAGGGTCCATCTTGCTTGGGTCTCAGGACGCTGCTCCATCCACTGGACCACACTACCCCCCTCAGAGGGAGGTGTAACCAGGGACTTGGAAAACATTCTCAGTGGACAGGGCATTTATGCTGCCGTCAGCCATCCCCTTGCTGTCACGACAGGATAAGGACAAAGCTGGTCCGGTGGAGATTTTGCTTGCTGCTGGACTCCTCCCGGGAGTGATTTCCATTCTCCTAATGAGGCTGATTCAATTCCAAGCTAATATCAGCTTTGGGGACATTCATTTTTGATTGGGTAGTGTGGCACAAGGTCTGTGCTACCAAGCCTTGGCTTCAAGCCTTAGTGGAGCTGTCCTCCCACGAAGGAAAACAGGCTTTCTTCCTCCTTGATTCTCCTCTGCCAGAGCTCCAGAGACCGGGAGCAAAGCCGCAGAAGGAAGTAGGGGTGTGAAACAGATGCTGCTCACTGGGTTTCAAGCCTAGTTGTGAACCCCAAACCTAGGCCATGTTTGCAACCCTTCCTGGAGAGCAGGGAGCAGGTCTGGTGTGATGGTGTGCTAGGAGTGGGACCACTAAACCTCTCTGAGATTTGAGAGGCCAAGAGCCAAAGCCATGGGTCCCAGCTGTTGATGGAGGGAGGGGGGTTGGACTCCAGGTCTAGACTGTAAAAGCTGGCAACTCAATGAAGAACTCCAGCTCTGAGCGGCCTCGAGCTTCGGAAGAAATCCAGCTCTGAATCTGGCATACCGCAGGCTGAATCCATCTCCCAGACCCGACTCCAGGCAGAACTTCTTCACTACAGCTGGGCTCTTGGGACTGGCTGCAGCTGGAACAGCAGGGTTAAGAACCCTCCACAAAATGAAACGGGTTTAACCGAGAAACCCCCGGGAACTAAACAGCCACATTAACTCCTTCCCTGCCCTACACCTCACCCCTGCTTGTAAGACTTCACCCTGGAGCTGCTTGCCCTCCCCCTCCAGCCCGAGTCTTGGAAGCCATTCAGGACTTCAGGGAGGGTCTCTGCTCCACTGCTTGCAGCTGCCTCACTTTCCCCATCTGCTCCCGTGCCCAACTCATGTAACCTCTTGGCTAGCCAATCAGCATCCAGAATTTCTCCAATGTTTCAAAGCTGCTCAGAATGTTGGGGAGGGATCCGGATTGGCTGGCGTGGAAGGGGGGTGAGTCATTCCTGGCAGAATGTCCCATTCCGGCACGGGGGTGTTTGCACCAGAATGAAAGTGTTACAGGGATGCAATGCAAAGGAGCGAAAAGTGCAAAGCGATATTTATAGCACATAGTCCCGCTGCCAGGGGAGGGCGGGGCTGTGGAAAGGTGCTTGCTTGCTTGCTTCTCCGAGGAAATGTATATAAATGTCACTTTAGACACATTTTCAATGGAACCACAAGGTGCCATGAAGTAAGAACTTCTCCCAGTGCCTCCCATCTCCCCACTAATCTGAGGCTCCGGGAGAGCTTGAGGGGTCTCCCCACCCCACCTGCATGCACCCTGCATGCCAGCTCGGTGAAAGTGCATGCATCCCACTACTCCATGCACACACCCAATCCCACATGCACAGACAGGCTGCCTCCAGTACACACTGTGTCTCCCCACATGCAGCTTTCAGATGCCCCCTTGCACCTCTCCCTTAGCACATTCCAAAACGTGACAGGCACAAATCCCAGGTCCCCCCACTCCAGCCCTCCCAGCTGATCCCAGCCACTCTCCCCTTCATGCCTTCCAGCCCCTGGTAATTCTCTCTAGGGCTCGGCCAACCTTGGCCCTCCCAGTGCTGTTTCCAGGGCTTTGCAGCTTAGCAATCAAATCAGCTTGCAAGGCGCCTGCTGCTTATCACCCAAATCCCCGTCCACAGCTAAAAATAGCCCCCAGGCACAGCAGGAGGTTCCAGCCCTCCCCTTCCAGCAGCAGTGGGACAGGGGGCTGTGGGAAGGAGGCCAGACTGTAGCACGGAGACAACTCCCCACCGCAGAGACTGGGCTGGACCCTGCAGCTGGGCCTGGGAGCCCTGCCCCACATGCCCTGGCGGGCACATGGAGGGTCCCTCCTGGAGCCTCCAGGCAAGGGCAGCCTCAATCTGGGCACAGCGGCTGGTTTGCCTCTCCTGTGCATTCACGTGCGTGGAGTGGGCAGAGGGAAGAGGGCCTGGGGCAGGAGAGGCAGGTGGAGAGTTCCCTCCCTGCCAGAGAGCTCTGGGCCAAGGACTGCAGCCTCCACGCCTGTGCCCTTGTACTCCCCTGCCCCCTCCAGAGGGCGACCGGGCCACGGGGCTGTGCCCGATGGCTGTGCTGCCAGCCTGCGCCGGCTGCAAGAGAATCCGGGTCGCGAGGGCTCCTCCAGCACTGCATGGCCTTCCCCGGGCACCAGCGGGTTTATTGTGGGGGAGCAAGGAGCGCGTCTCGCTTCAGGCCACAGCAATGGTTTGGGGGCTTCCAAATTCCAGGATTCAGATGAGACACAGAGAAACAAGAGCCCTTCGAAAACCCCAACAGGAGGGACTCTTGTGGGGTAGGACCTTGGGGGCAGTGGATTGTCAGGAGCTGGAGATGTTTAGGGGGGTATGTAGGAGGGGGATTGTGGGGAAGAGATTTTTAGGGGAGCACATTAGTGGGCACCGGGGGGGATCTTTAGGGCCTCCACCCCTGAAAGCCGCCAAGCAACTTCCAAGAAAGCAAAGGACAGTCTGGTGCTGGCCTTTTCAGCCTCCATTTTCCAAGGTGCAGTCTCTGTGCCCCCCCCCCCTCCCGCCCAGCTAGGTTTAGCCCTAGGCCTGACCCTGCCATGCGATTCCCCTCTGGACGCAGGGCCCAGTGCAGTGCTGAGGCGGGGGCCCAGTGAACAGTGTGGAGTTTAGAGTCCCATGTTGGCACTGGTGCCCGGTGCATTAGCTCCATGCCAGCTCTGTGCTGGCCAAGCTGTAGCAGAGACAGAAAAGTACCCGCCCCCCTCCCACCCATACCCCTCATCCATCCCTTATCTGCACCTCACCCCTCTCGCCCTCTGCTGTGGCACCTTCATCTTCCTTCCTTCCTTCCCCCTTCCACCCTTCCTCCCTCCCCACTCCCTCCTTCCCTCCCTTCCTCCCTCCCTCCATGCTTTCATTCCTTCCTTTCTTCCTTCCTTCCTCCCTCCCTCCCTTCCATCCACCCTGCCTTCATTCCCTCCCTTCTTTCCTTCCTCCCTCCCTCCCTCCTTTCCATCCATCTTCCCTCCCTTCCTTCCTTCCTTTCTTCCTTTCCTCCTTCCTTCCTCTCTCCCTCTCTTCCTTCCTTCTTTCCTTCCTTCCTCCCTCTCTCCCTTCCCTCCATGAAAATGGGCAGTGCCTCGGGAGGGGACATGCTACCCAATCTGAGCTCTCCAGCTAATGTTTGGGGCTCACAACATTTTCATAGGGTGGCATCATGTCTTTCTAGAATGGGCCACAGGCCTCTTCTTGGGGGCACCGCCCCCCCTTTCCTCATCGTACAGCGCCCCTTTTGGGCAACTCAGGCAAGTGCTTCCTGGGGAAAGTGTTCCCCGGGGTGTCTCGTCTTTCAGTTCAGCGTTGCGGGTGGGAGTTAGGCAGAGAAGCCAGCAGGGAGCTTCCTGCATGCCACTGCCATGCCTGCCTCCTTTCTGGAGAACTCTGTCCTGTGGCGAGCCACACAGAGGCGGAACTAGACATTTCAGTTTTGCATAGGGTGCCACATTTGTCAGGCCCACTTCATGTTCCTGCAGCCCTCAAACCCCATGTATGAAAAATAAATAGCTGTTCTAATAATGGGTGAATCAAGTGTTACTGAGCATATATAACAACTTCAACGGCCTGGCTCAGAACCACCGACCACACGCTCCCCCCCACCCCGCTCATGGCTGGAACATGCTTCTAACATTGCTGATCATTCAGAGATTTTTAATCATCTATTTATAAACCGAGAGCGTGAGCAAGTTCTCTGAAAGCTGTGAACGTGCAGCTTGAGGATTCATCGGAGATGCTTATTTTGATCTGTGAAGTGGCTGGATTTTTCTAGAGCATTTTGAAGGGGAAAACATCTGACTTTAATGATCATTATTGCAAAATGCACCTTGGGGACCAAATACTTTGCACTGTCTGGTGTTTTCTTCACACCCTTTTCTAAAATACAATAAAGCAGCTTGGAGTGGGACCCCGATGCCTTTCTGGCGGATCTGTGTGAGTCCAATACAAGATATCGGGCTGAGTACAAGAGAAACTGGATCAGCCTAGAGCAGTGTTTCTTAAACTTTTTTAAAATGGGGAACACGAAACAATTTTTTATGGGGAACACCAAGGATTTTTTTGTCGAGCAAAAAAAAAAAAAGGAGGCTTGCCCCTTTAAGGGCAGCTATTCCCCAGGGAAAAGTTGTTAACCAAAAAAAAATGTGTCCATGCCGCAAAATACACTTTCAGAAACGCTGGCCTAGAGGAGCGCCATGGTACTGCCTGGACCTTAGTGGCTCTGAAGCTGTGAATTAGCGGATGCAGTTCTTCAGTCTGCAGCATGTGGCTGAGTGTAGGGCTGATAAATGAATGCACTCACGTCCTGTGAGCCAGTGACCCGGGATTACCAACAATGGAAGCTGTGGCTGGCCTTGCCCATAGGAGCTCTGTTGGAACAACGACAGGGTAGAAGGCACCTGTAGGGCCTGTTACTTCAGGCTTTGTTTACACTTCAGAGTAGCCGCTACCTGTGCCGCCCGGAGGGGTTCACCCCTCGGCGTGGGGAGGGGAATCCACCTTTCCGAGATCTGGTAGCTAGGTTGACAGAAGAATTCATCCAGCAACGTTGTTCTGTCTACACTGGGGTTAGGCCTTCTTAACACGCCACACAAGGGGGTGGATTTTCCTCTGCAGCATAGGGCCTGGGACCCTAGAGGACTCCATGTTACCTTCCTGTGGTGCTCCAGCTTGAGAATAAAGCCGGGTCTACATTCAAAGGGTAAGTTGACCCAGCAATGCCACTCGGGTGTGAAAAATCCACGCCCCTTAGTGACATAGTTAAGCCGACCTACCTCCCAGTGTAGACACCACAAGCCTCCTTCCCAGCGCTGTTGTGAGTGTCTACCCTGAGGCACAACAGCGGTGCAGGAGCCTGTGCTTTCAGCACCGGAGAACGTTCTCAGGAGCATGTGTGGTGTATACAACTGAGCATGAGTCCCTCTGGCCTACCCCTGTGCGATGTCGGTGTAAGCAGCTCCCCCGGGCGTGGGAGTGGAGAATGCAGATTTGAAGCCCTTTACACCCACAGGTGTAAGTGGGACCACAAGAGCTGAAGCAGAATCCACACTGTTGAGTCTCCTGTCTGTTGCATGTTGGGGCATCGCTGGCAACTGTCCCGCGACACACCACAGGGCCTCGGTGCTGACCTGTCACAACAGCTGGAGGAAATCGGTTTGAACTTTACAGCGTTGACAATTTTTTTATTTTAATCTTAAAGAATTTTTTTAAAATCTTAAAGAAACTCAGAGAAATATTGGTGGAATTTTTCCAACTGAAGATCAAGATGAAATTTAAAAAACAAAAAGAAAGAAGTGGGGAGGAGACATCCAGACCCATCTGGCCCCCAGTGTTTGCGCTCCGGTGATACTCCCAAGCCTCCCCTAGGGCAGCACTATCCCCCATGCTCTGTTTAGCACACTAGCTCCAGCCCTGCTAGCAGGCATGGTCCCTCTAGAGCATGTCACTTGGCACTAGAAAAGGTTCAGAAAGGGACAACAAAAATGATGAGGGGTTTGGAATGGCTGCCATATGAGGAGACATTAAAAAGACTGGGAGTTTTCGGCTTGGAAAAGAGGAGGCTAAGGGGGGCTATGTCAGAGGTCTGTAAAATCATGACAAGTGTGGAGAAAGTGAACAAGGAAAAGTTATTTATTTGTTCCCATAACACAAGAACTAGGGGTCACCAAATGAAGTTAATTGACAACAGATTTTAAAGCAAACAAAAGGAAGTATTTCTTCACACAATGCCCAGTCAACCTGTGGAACTCCTTGCCAGAGGATGTTGTGAAGACCAAGACCATAGTAGGGTTCAAAAATGAGTTAGATAAATTCATGGAGGTTAGGTCCATCAATGGCTATTAGCCAGGCCGGGCAGGGTTGTTGTCCCTAGCTTCTGTCAGAAGCTGGGGATGGGCAACCGGAGAAGGATCACTTGATGATCCCCTGTTCTGTTCACGCCCTCTGGGGCACATGGCACTGGCCACTGTTAGAAGACAAGACACTGAACATTTTGGTCTGACCCAGTCTGGCCATTCCTATGATCTAATTTTCTAATATTGATCGGTCCTAAGAGGACTGTAAAGGGTCCACACCCAATATAAAGCCTGAGAGAATCTGCCCAGCATCATGGGGACAGAGGGCTCCTCTGGATACAGTGTCCAGCTGGGTGCCGGCGTAGGAGAACACTTGCAGAAAGAAACCAAGAAGAAAAGGAACAGGCTGGAGGGGGAGGAAGAGCAGCAAGGAAAGGCCAAGCAGCCAGCAGCTGAGGCAGTATAAGCCTGGAAGAAGCTAGAGAGGGTTTGGGATCTGGTGTTGGCCAAAGAGCTAAGAAACGGGGCTTTTTGCGCTTGGCTCTTCTCCGCTCTGGGACGCAGGACTTTGTCAGTCCCCGGCAAATAAACAGCATGGCATCAAAGAAGTGCCTGGCTTCTGTCCATTTCTGCAGGCAACTGGGACCCCCAGGGCCCAGAGCCTTGGTGAGCCATTCAGGTCAGAAGGACACAAGGCCGCCCAGATCAATGGATGGAAAATGGGGTCGGTGCAAGGAAAATCCCCGGAGAAGTTGCTGGCCAATAATTTTGCTGACGGCTCACCCAGCACTATGTATGTTATTAACACACTCACACACACACATACACACACTTTGTTGTGAAGCAATGAAGGTTGCCTCTCTCACACACACACACTCACACTAAGTAGTTAAGACACCTAACACTGCATCCCTTCTACCCATGTGTTTCCCGCCTCCCCAGCTAGCATGCACCACAGCTCATGCATGCAGCCTTATCTCTGTCCCTCTGCACATACCCCCTGAGCAGGCACTTTCCCCGGTGCTCCGGGTTGTGGCTGTTTGGCGTTCTGGTTGGCTGTGTTGGCCAAGGGGTGCTAGGTAAAGACCTGGGCGCAGGATGGTAAGTCAAGGGGGTGACATCAGCTGGTGCTGGCAGGGGCAGAGTTAAGGCTGTGAGGTGTGTATCTGTTAGAGCAACGGTGCGGTGTAGAGTCTGTTGGGGGAGGGGAGGTGCGTGTTGCAGGACGGAGGGGTGGTACTGCTGGGTGGCTGCATGTTGTCTCCTTGCTTTGGTGGGCTTGTGTCAGGTGTGCTGTGTGGCAGTTTCCCCCAGGGGGACAAGACGGTTTCTCTGCTCCTCCCCTTTTCCCACCCCCGTTGTTCCCAGCTCCTCCTCAAACTCCCTTAGTCTCCCAGGGTCAGCGACCCCTTTAGAAAAGGAGGATAATTGTACTCCCTTTGTGCATTGAAACTGCCAACTCTGTGGCACAGGGCACCTCCTCCTGCGTGTTTGTCCGGCCCCCAGCTCCGCAGGGCTGCACACTGGGTGTTATTCATGGTAGCTACACTAACAGTTACAGCAGGGAGGTGACCGACAAAACACAACAGTGAACAAAAGCCACCCTCCTCGTGTTAATCCCCTGCCAACTGCAAAAATGTGTGGGGCTCGGTAAGATGATTC
Source organism: Pelochelys cantorii (assembly GCA_032595735.1). Classification (NCBI taxonomy): domain Eukaryota; kingdom Metazoa; phylum Chordata; order Testudines; family Trionychidae; genus Pelochelys; species Pelochelys cantorii. The sequence continues at coordinate 4,334,735 of CM064354.1, forward strand.
ACTGTTCCCCTTTTATCTCCTCATGCCAGCTGATACAAACTGCCCCATGCCAGCTGGCAGTAAAGCCAGATCCATTTGGGGTGAGGAATTCCTCTCATTTTCCATTGCCCTAGTCAGCTTGCAAACAAACCTGGGTTGTTTTAGGATGGTGTGTCTACAAGGGCTCTCTCTGTCTCCTCTCACCCCATTTTGTTCTTTGTTGCCTTCTTTATTTTTAAATTTATGTGCGTGTCTTCAGAGGATCTTTTAATAAGGTGGGCCGGATGCCAGGGAGACAGTGATCAAATTACATGGGCAAAACAGAGAAAGAAAGAAAGAAAAAAAGAAAGAAAGAAGCTGGCACAAAGGGCTATCTCCATGCGGAAATTGACTGGCATGGCTAAAGCAGGCTAATTATTTTTCTCTAGCTACACTAGTATAATGTCCCATGTAGACACTCTATTCCTAAATCAAAATGACTGTATTCTAGAAGAATTGTCTGTTCCGGAAGATGTGCTCTAGCTCAACCAAAAGCTAAGGGAAGGCATGTCAGCTGTGCAGGAGGCAGGGCTTCAACCATGCCTGGCCCTACGGGACCATAGGCCCAACAAATGCAATTTCTGAAAGTGGAGCCTGATCGCTGGGTGTGCTGGAGTCAGCCCTGCCTGGGTCCCCAGACAGTCCAGTGCTGTCCCTGGGTTATTGTCCTGCTGCCTCAGCGCTGGTCGCTTCCGGGCAGCAGAGAGGATGCTGGCATCGCTGTGAGAGAGGCTGGACTCACGGCAGCTCCAGCTTGATCTCTCTGTAGCATTCACCACCCTGCCTCTCCTGGGAATGCCAGCCTCATGCTACAGCCCAAAGCAACTTGGCTAGGCTAAGATCAGCCTCCTGCTGAACCTAAGTCCCAAACTGCGGAGACTTGTATGTCCCCAGTGGTCAGGAACCTACAAATCAGCATTAAAAATCATCTCTTGGCTGAAATTTCACTGATATTCTTGACCTGCTAATGCCCCTTGTCTCCAACCACGCCTGGCTGGTCTATTTTGCCAATCAAAACTGGAAGCATTTTCTCTTTTGTACCAGGTACTATGTTCCTATATTCTCTTCTTTTCTAGCTCTGTTTATTGCCTCACTGGGAAGCAGAAGGTTCTGGTGCTTCAGTACTGCTGGCTTTTTTTTCCTGATTCTGCCACTGATCTACTGTATAACCTTTACCAAATCACTTCACTTCTCCATGCCTCAGTTTCTGGGCCTATAGGATGGGGATAAACATCCTCTTTTTCCTTCCAATAGTACTTTTCCCGCAACAGCTGGCAAGTGCTGCTCTGTACAGAAGCTGAGCACTGAATGTTGTCTATCTACTCCGATTTTCTCCAGCACCCTCCTCGAGAAAAGACAGTCCTTGCGCTTAAAGCACTGACTGGGCCGCAGGAGAGTTACATTCAGTTCCCACCTGGGCTACAGATTTCCTTTGTGCCCTTGTACTGGCACTACCAGCAGTCCCTACTGGGGCGCACTGAACGCCATTTCCAAACGTGAAAATCTGGGACTTGACCCTGCTCCCTCGGAAATCAGTCCCATTGAGTCCCCAGGCGTGGCCCTGGCGCTGTCCCAGCTGCCCCATGAGAGTGGCATTTCCCTGCCGCCTGTGGGGGTCTGAGCTGCGCTGACACACTGAGGCCCACACGAGAGTGGATTGATCACGGGGCGGTAAGTGCTGGACACAGCAATAGTGCACGCACATTGAGTGGCAAGCGCCCGGCATGTGGCAGGTAGAGACCCAGGGATCGTTTCCTTCCTGCGTGCTTTGCACGTGTGGCTCACGAACAGCTGCCACGTCTGGATCCAGACCCAGGAGTTTCAGAACCAGGTGGTACCTGGATCCCAACAAAGTGGCTCCAGGCCAAGCTTTCCAAAATGGCTGTGAAGGCGGCTGAATTTTAAAAGGGGTGGGGGACTCGGTGCTTCCTGAGAATCGGGTCTCGAGTGGGGGGCCCGGGATCTCGAGCTCCTCTGGAAAACCCTCTGCCCCAGCAAGTGGAGCAGCGCTGAGTCCTCTGGAGGGAGGGGAGGCCAGGGCTGCAGGCGGGCTCTGGGGAGGTGCTCAGAAGGATGTGCAAGGAGCTGCATCCTGATTCCACTGGCCTCTGGAGAACATCCCCAACGGTTCAGAGAAATGGCCTGGCTGTGCGGAGGGGTCACATCTCATGGTCTGGCTGCATTTCTCATACCCCGCCCCCAATGAGCACAGCCCATGGCAGCAGTTCATCACACTTCGCTCCCATTTCCCCTTGGCTTGGCCGCAGGGTGCTGTCTGCCTGGGCTCGCTGATGCGGAATGGTGACTCCTGCTGCCTCACCCCAGACCTGGTCGCATGTCCGGGGTGGGAGAAGTGCGGGAGAGCTTTGCAATAGAAGGGAGACTGATTCTGTCCCTCACGCCCACTCTGTATGGCGAGTTTATAACTGAGGCGGGGCAAGTCTCATGAAAGAGACTGAAGTCTTCTGCCTGGGATGACAGCAGTCACCATAATGCCTGGCTTCCTCATAATGCCTTTCAGAGGTAGGTCTTAAAGAGCAGCAACACCCTCATTTTAGAGCTGGGGAAACTGAGGCACCAAGCGCTGAGGTAACTTGCCCAAGGCCATCCCACTGGCCTGCGGCAGGGCCAGGAAGAGAATGCAGGCCTGTGGAGTGTGCCACAGGCCGGCACTCTTCCCACTAGGCAGCACTGCACTGATCTCTGGTAATGCACCTCTGCCATCCCTCGGTGCCAACGGGGGTTGTACAAGAGCCCCTAGACACCTGACTGCATGGAAATCAATAGGAGTCAGGCGCACAGGCACTTTCTAGGTTCCGTGACAAGGACAAGTTCAGTCCTCCTGCTGAGACCCACCCGCCCGGAGGGCCAATTTGCAGCCACTTGGTGGCAGGTGGTTTATCTGATGGATGTGCCCGTCCTCTGGGCGCTGGGGCTGCTGCTATAACAATACAGCATGTTACAGACATGAAGGGCTGGGCTGCACCCTGCCAATGGGAGGAGACTCACAGGAAAGCCAGAAAATCTGGCCAAAGCCCCATGTATGTCATACGGGTTGTCAGGCTGTGCGTGAGGGCAGGGCACACCTGGCTCTCCCTAAATCCCCAGTTTGCCAGAGGAACCAAACGTATCCTCTGGGGGTATCCTCTTGCACCTGCTGAAATAAGTTGCTCTGAGCAAGCGCAGCAAAGTCTAGACTGGGATCCCTGGATTCGCCCTCTCCCTGCTGCTTCCTCCGCAATTACCAACCGCTTACCAATCCATTCCCAGGCTCTTGGCTTGTAATGTTTGGTGTTATTCTTAGAGCCCCATTTCCCGGAGCCAGGGGATCATCATGGGCCCGCTGCAGTTTCCTTTCAACGCTAGCTTCAGCCTGGATAGAAGTTAGAAAGCCCGAGGTGAGTCTCAAAAACCAAAAGTGTAAACCAAAAGAACAAAAACTAGACTTTGAAAAAAATCATGATTGTTAGGCCAGTTTTGTGATCTGGGGGGCCTGTGCTGTGGTTTATGAATAGCTGAAACTGGCCATCAGGGCCGGACCAAGCCATTCCGGCACCCTGGGCAGACAGTTTAATTGCACCCCGGGTTGGGGGAGGGCGCATGTGCAGCTCCGCCTCCATGCCGGCGCGTGGGGGAGGGCGCATGCGTGGCCCCACCCGGCGCGTGGGGGAGGGTGCGCGGAGTTGGCAGCAGCAGGACGCATGTGCCCGGCCCGGCCCAGCCCGGCTACCGCCGCTGGCGCACAGCCCGGGGCCACCCAGGGCGGGCCGAGCCTGGCCATGCAGGTCCCCATAGCCACAGGGGGAAGGGCGTTGCTGCGCGGCGCTGCGGGGGTTAACTCAGACCCCGCCCCGGGCGGCAGCTGCAGGGTGGCTGCTGGGAGCTGCTGCAGCCTGCGTTCCGGGAGCCGGGCGCGCGGTGCCTGATGGCAGCTATAAGGCCTGTGAGCCCCTTACAGCTGCCATCAGGCACCCCCCATAGATGGTGCCCTGGGCAGCTGCCTGGCTAGCCCATGCCTTAATCTGGCCCTGCTGGCCATGCAACCACCTGTCACAACACACCCTCATTTAACAATCTCTGGGGGAGGCAGTGTGGACAGAGCACAGGACTGGGCCTCAGGATGTGGGAGTTTTATGTCTTGCTGGGTGACCTTGAACAAACCACTTTCCTTTCTCTGTGCCTTAATTTCCCCATCTGTAAAATAGGCCTAATGGTATTGATCTCCTTTATACAGTGTTTTGAGACCTCCTGATGGGAAGGGCTAGGTATTGTATAGCACCTCACACAGCAAAAAGGAAGGGAGGGCTTGTGGTTTAGGTACTGGGGCACAGGACATCTGGGTTAGACTCCTAGTACTGCTCCAGACTTCCTTTGAGAGGATGAGCGAGTCACTTCACCGGCCTCGGTCCCAATTCCCCATCTGTGCACTGTGCTTCCTTGCTCTGGTTGGACTGCAAGCTCTTTGGGAGAGGTGCTGACTGCCCTCTGTGTTCACACAGCACTGGGCACAGCGGGACCCCAAGCAAAAGCCTAAGCCACAGCAGGATGGGGCCTTGAGCCTACGGCAGGAAATTGCCTCCCTGTAAATCCACGGCCCGCCCACCTCGGAACATGGCCGGCAGATCTGGTCGCCCCGGCTCAGAAGAGATGCACTGGAATTGGAGAAAGTTGAAAGAAAGGGCAACAGAAATGATGAGGGGAGCGGAACGGCTTCTGTACGAGGAGAGATTAGTGCGACTGGAACGTCTCAACTTAGAAAAGAGACAACTAAGCAGGGACGGGATAGTGTCTGTGACATCATAACAGGTGTGGAGACACTCAATAAGGACGTGTTATTTACTCCTCATAACACAAGAACTAGGGGTCACCAAATGAAATTAAGAGCCGACATAGACTCCAACTTCCCTCCTAGCCAGAGGGTGCTTGATCTCCCCACCCCAGACTCCGCACTCTAAACCTCCACTCTCTGCCCCTGCTCCAACTGTACTCCACCCAGCCCCCACTCCCACTCCCACTCCATCTCTTTCCCACTTCCTCCCCAAAGTGTGCTCCATTTCTGCTCCTTCCCCTCCCTTCTAGAGCATCCTGAATGCTGAGAAACAGCTGTTCATGGTGGGTGGCACAGTTTGTGTGTGTGTGGGGAAGTGAGCACTCACTAATTTTTCCCCATGGGTGTCCCAGCCCCAGAGCACCCACAGAATTGGCACCCACAATAAGCAGCAGGTTTAAAACAAACAAAAGGAAGTTTTTCTTCACACAGTGCAGTCAACCTGTGGAACTCCTCGCCAGAGGGTGTGGTAAAGGGCAAGGCTATAGCAGGGTTCAAAAATGAGCTAGATAAGTTCATGGAGGACAGTTCATCAGTGGCTATTAGCCAGGCTGGGCAGGGCTGGTGTCCCTAGTCTCTATTTGTCACAGGCTGGGAATGAGTGACAGGGGGTGGCTCACTCGATGATTCCCCATTCTGTTCATTCCTTCGGGGCAGCTGGCACTGGCGCAGACGGGTGCTGGGCAAAATGGACCTTTGATCTGGCTCAGTCTGGCTGCTTTTATGTTCTTGCCAGAGGTCTCTGTGTGCCACCGCGATACAGTGAAATGATGCCTTCTGAGCACCTCACAATTCAGCTTTGTCTAGAGTCCCAGAGTCCAAGGCCAGATGGGCTGGCAGGTAATTCAGTCTGCCCCCCTATACAGCACTAGCCCGCACACCCTTTGAGGAACTCAAGGGGCACATACACCGTGTGTGTGGGCCAACCAGTGCAAGCTCCTTAGTGTAAGAGGGACAAAGCGGGGGCAGAAGTTGGGCCGCTAGCCTTGGCCACTAGAAGCCTGGGCCAATGCCCTTCTCTGCTACAGGCTTTCTGTGCAACCTTGGGCAAGTCTCCTAGTCTGCCTTTGCATCATTTACCCTTCTGTACAGTGGAGGGTTGATTCTGTTCAGGACAGCAAGGTGCTTGAATGCTCTGGTAATAGGGCCAATGCAAGTACCTGAAAGTGCCACCTTGAAGATTGAGGGTGGACTTAGCAGCTTCAGGCCACATTTGTCCAGGTTTTTAGGCACCTAAGGTACAGACTGGCATCCCTGAAATCCAAGGGAGTTAGGGGCCTAGGCACTTTTTAAAGTCCCCCTAGGTGCCTCTCTGCAGCTTTAGGTGCCAACACCCCTTGATCAACCTGGCCCTTGAGGCCAGACCCAATTCCAGGGGCCATGAGGCCGTGACCCAACATCCTTTGACTTCAGTGGAAAGAGTCCATGGGCTACGTCTACACTGGCAGCTTCTTCCGGAAGAACAGCCGTTCTTCCTCAAAAACTTGCTGGCTGTCTACACTGCAGGCGCGTTCTTCCAGAAGTAAATTTACAGTCTAGCGTTGTAAAACAGGGCTTCTTCTGGAAGAATTATTCCTCTCCCCACGAGGAATAACCCCTCTTGCACAAGAGCTCTTCCAGAAGAGGCCAGTGTAGACAGGCGACATGAATTTCTTGCGCAAGAAGCCCCTATGGTTAAAATGGCCATCAGAGCTTTCTTGTGGAAGAGAGCATCCACACTGCCATGGATGCTCTTGTGCAAAAGCACATGGCAGTGTAGACGCTCTCTTGTGGAAGAGTTTTTGCAAAAGAGTTCTTCTGGAAGAAGCTGCCAGTGTAGACGTAGCCCAGGGGATTCCAGGGAGCTCTGGCCCAGGCCACCTGCCTGGTTCTGGGAAATGGTAAACAGCCCATGTAACAGGGCAGGACTCACCGCCAAGGTCACCTCCTGCTGGACACTCTGGCAAGTAGCTTTTCAGCTCTGGAGCACCCCCTTCTGGCTGTTGTCTCACCCACTGTTACCTGTTTTTCCTCCACGTCTGTGTTAGGACACACGTCCCTCCCAGACCATTGTGTCCTCCCCTCTGGGTATTGCCCTGCTGCAGGGCCCCACACTCTGGGGTCCTGCTCCTCTGGAAACCCCCAGCCCCCTCTGCCCACCTTGCCTCAGTGACCCACTGCCAGTGGTCAGCTAGCCCCTGCCACGGGGCAAACTAGTCTGAAACAGCCACTCCTCATTGGCAAGGGGATGGGAACCTACTTCCTTTGCCTGCCCTGGGTGCCCCCCTGCAGCCCTAGAACCCCTCAGGTCTTGACCAAGCCTGAGAGCTTGCTTGGCCAGAACTTCCCTAGCTCCGCTCTAAGTCAGGAAGCCTCCAGCTTCCCTGGCAGCCAGGTCCCTGCAGCCCCTGAGCTGGAGCAAGAGTGAACTTAGACTTCCCTCCCCACCAGGAGCCCTTATTTATGCAGCCCCAGCAGGGCCCTAATTGGCTGTCTCTTCCTGAGCTGCTGGATCCATCTCTCCAGCCCTCTCCCAGGGCTGGGTTTTAACCCTTAAAGGGCCAGTGTGGGCAGATGCCCCGTCGCAGTCCAGCACTGAAAACACTAGCAAGGTGAGAGGAAGCGCACAGGGCAGCAAAGTGCATGTAATTCCCGAGATGGACACCACCCATGTGGCTTTACCCACAGGACTACAACAGCCTGAGCCTCACCCTGCTCAGCAATGTGAGTGTAAATCCCGTGCACGCCTGTGCCAGTTAGCAGCGTTACTGTGGATTTGCCCAGGTAGGAGACAAAGCCCCACCCCCAGGCCCGCTCCCAGGCGTGTCTGAGGGTGCCCAAGAGAGTGAATCTCGCCAAAATGCCAGGTGGGCATGGCGAAGCTGGGGGCGAATCCCAAATCCCAGGGCGGACGTGGCATGCGGAAGCTGGCCCTATGCTTGAGGAGGGATTTGGCCCCAGGGCCTTGCTCCTTCACCCACTGGAGTGTTGCCTTTGCTTTTGTGAGCGCGGAATCCAGCCGTTATCGGTGTTCTTGTGTAGTATTTGTGTTCCCAGAGCCCCCAGGACTGCCTCATGCTGCGTGTGGTGCAAGCACTTTGCTCTCTGCCCAGGGAAGCTCTCAGTCTCGGAGTACGTCTACACTACACGCAGGAGGTGTGACCGCAGCATGTGCGGACACACGGGATCCCGTCCTGCCTGGGCACCCGCTTGTGCTACCACAGCTTCATTGTCATTGCTCCTTGGGCTACCGGTGATCTGATTAGCAAGCCCGGGGTGTCTGCACATGCGGCAGTCATGCCCGCTGCCCTGTGGGCATAGCCCGCCTAGAACAGAGGCCACCACTGGACACAGGCAGGCAGGGGAGGATCTCAGCACACCTGCAGCCTCACCCCTAGCTGGGAAGCACCGAGGAGTCAATGAGGCAGCGTTGCAGAGGTTTGTGGACAGCACCTCCCAGGCGCGCAGGGCAGAGCCCACAGGCACAGGCAGCAGGGGATGTGTCGCAGGCTGACGGGAGGTGGGTGCTGACGGAGAGGACAGAGGGACGGAGAGGACAGAGGGAGGACAGAGGGACGGAGAGGACAGAGGGACAGAGAGGACAGAGGGAGGACGGAGAGGACAGAGGTGAGGATGGAGAGGACAGAGAGAGGGCGGGATTGACTGGAAAGGGCCTTGAAAGTGACCATCTCGGTATCTGGAACTTCGGGAATACTGAAGATCCCACCCTGTGGGGCAGGGAGTGCCCCCTCGTTCTGCACATCCGGAAACTGAACTAGAGAGAGATTCAGAGACGGCAAGGCCCAAGGGGATGTTGAGCCTCCAGCCTCACGTCCTGTCCAACACAGGCCAGAGATGCTCACCCAGGCCTGGCCTACCCTGGGGGATAAGGTCGAATTAGGCCACGCAACTTCAGCTACGTTAATTGCGCAGCTGGAGTCGAAGCATCTTCCATCAACTTTTGGTGCCGTCCACGCTGCGGGAAGTCAAAGGAAGTCCTCGCCCCTGCTGGCTTCCCTTACTCCTCACAGGAGCTGGACTGCTGGCATCGACCCGCCCATTCAAACCCCAGTAGGTCATGGCCCAGGGATTCCTGCCCAGCCACTTCTGGCTGCCCTGAAGAGCATCTTGTGCAAAGACAGCCAGGTTGTCAGACGTACTCTTCACCCAGCGGCGCCCAATGCTCTGCATCACCTCTTCCTTTAGCTCCCTGCGGAGCAGCTGAACATTGCATCCTGCCTGGCCACCACTCCTGGCCTGGCTCACAAGGGGAGGCGAGAGCTGCCCTGTGAAATGAACTCAGATCACCTAAGTCCCAGCCCCAGCCTGGCCCAAACAGCTAGTTTTTCCCTGCTAACCTATTGCATCCCAGCCCCCCTCCCCCCCCACAACCAAATAAGCACATAAACGAATAAAATAACATGGGAAAATATATAATCTCCGTCCCCCATTTGCTGGGTTTGAATTTCATTAATTCAAAGCAGATTCTGGAGGAGGAAATAAAAGGCAGACTCAGAAAAAGGAACGCCAAATTTACCAAACAACAACATTTTAATGAAGAGGCAAGGAAAAAGTGTAACACATTCTCAAAACCAAATAAGCACCATCTGGGATTGTATCATTTTTAATTATGTCCTGTTTTCAAAGTTGTTATTAACTTACAGGGAGCCTCTGAGTAAGTTTCCTCTCTCGTAAAATTGGATAGTGGAAAGAACATAAGAACGGCCAGACTAGGTCAGACCAAAGGGCCCAGGGTCCTGTCTGCCGACTGGGCCAGTGCCAGGTGTCCCTAGAGGGAGTGGACAGAACAGAGCTATCTCCTGTCATGAAAGCTTAATTTGTAATGAAAGAAGTGCTGGGGTCAAGCCATTGTTTCCATTCATAACTGATACAGCAAGGCCAGAGGTTCCGGGGCTCGGAGGTGCCAGGCCTGGAGGTGCCGGGCTCTGAGCTGCCAGGCCTGGAGGTGCCAGGGCTCTGAGCTGCCAGGCCTGGAGGTGCCGGGCTCTGAGCTGCCAGGCCTGGAGGTGCCGGGCTCTGAGCTGCCAGGCCTGGAGGTGCCAGGGCTCTGAGCTGCCAGGCCTGGAGGTGCCAGGGCTCTGAGCTGCCAGGCCTGGAGGTGCCGGGCTCTGAGCTGCCAGGCCTGGAGGTGCCGGGCTCTGAGCTGCCAGGCCTAGGGGCTCAGCCCTGGAACAAATTAAGCACTTGCTGTCCTAGCTTCTGACTGGGGGGTTACAGGGACATGCGGATCATGGAGTTGCATCCCTGACCATCTTGGCTAATAGCCATCCAAGGCCTTATCATCTATCAACTGATCTGGTTCTTTTTGGAACCCGGTTACACTTCAGACCTTCACAACATCTCCTGGCAAGGAGTTCCCCAGCTGACTGAAATGTATGAAGTGCTTCCTTTGAGATGTTTTAAACCTGCTGACTACTGATGCCATTGGGGGACCCCTGGGTCTTGTGTTAGGTGAAGGGGTAAATAACCCTTCTGTATTCTCCTCCAGACCATTAATGTTTTTATAGACCAGGGGCAAGGAAACTTGTTTGGGTTGGGGGCCACTGAACCACAGCAAAATCAGCCAGGGGCTGCACATAGGTGAGATAAAAAACCAACCAACCAAACAAAAAAAACCCAAACAAACCACCCCTCACTAGCATGGGCTCCCCAATGCTGGAGGAGCCCTGAGCCTCAGGGACCAGATCCAAGCAAACCGGGGGCAGCATCCAGCCCCTGGGCCTTAGGTTCCCCACCAGTGTTCCCTGTAAGATAAGTGCTTGGGCGGCTGCTCAGGGGAGATTGAGGTGCCACCCAGCTGATTGGCAGAGTGCCCACAGTTGAGTATAGCCAGTAGCATGTTTCTGTTGGTGGTGCACATCTGCCGGTGCCTTGGTGCATGTCACAAAATTTATTCTGCACGTGGATGGGAAAACTTAGAGGGAACATTGGTTCCCCGCCCATTATAGACCTTGATCAGATTCCTCCTTTGTTGTCTCTTGTCTCATCTGAGCAGTCCTAGTTTTATTAATCTCTCCTCGTATGGAAGTTGTTCCATATCCCAGTCATTCTGCTGCACTTCTCTGTACTTATTCTAATTCTAATAGAAGAAAATGAAGAAAAAAAAGCCCTTTGTCTTTACTGAAAGGTTCGCACAACAAATATTCATGCCAATTTGTCTGTAGTAATTGGATTTAGCTACAGAAATATGCTGGCAATTGATTATGTAAGTTGCTAAAGTTTTCCCACAGAAAGTGCATAGATCAATGCTACTTTTTTCATATGCTGTTTTGTTTGCATATATCTGAGGAATATGGGGCTCATTTCTGGAAACTAAGAGAATTTTTACAGTTCTCTTAAAATATTTTATTTTTAAATTCCAGCAAAAGTTTTCTCTTGTGAATGAGCAGTTGGAAAAATGCTTTCTCTAGCAGGCCAAGTGTCTGATTACTGGCATCAGGGGGGCTGTTCTATTGGCTTCAATGGAACTAAAACACTAAAAAGCAAAGTTACTCGTCTGTTTTCAGGGGCAGGTCCAAATGCTACTCTAGCCATGCAGCAAGTGTATCAATGGGAGTTCTGGGTTTCTCTCTCCTGTGCACAGTCACCAGGCTCTGCTCCAAAGCCCAGAGCCAGCAGAGTAATTCAATTGATTTAAATGGGCTTTGCATAGCACCAAAGCCTTGCAGTAGCATAGCTCCCCCTGGGCCTGCTTCTTGCATTTCTGTCAGTGGACCTCGGGCATAACAGCCTCTGGGACGCTGGCAGGCCAGGCGCAGCTCACCCCAAGGTGCTCTTGTCTCCACTGCACCCTGCAAATGCGGAGTAAGGATGTTAAAATAAGGTTAATTGACTAGTCAATAGAACTTCCACTTTCCTCCTTTGAAATGTACAAGAGCCCCTAATGGAGCTCTTGTACATTTCAAAGGAGGAATGCGGAACTCCATGTACAGCGCCCCCCCCCCCCCCCCCCCCGCCAGTGGGAAGGGCTGCAGGGGCATGCCTGCTTTGAAATGCACAAGAGTCCCCAGTGGGTGTTCTTGTGCATTTCAAAGCCATGGAGCTCGGGGTCAACGGGGGACTCACAGTACCCCGCTGGCCCCAGGGGCTCCATGCTACACTGCATGCTGCACGGAGCCCGGGGTCAGCTCAGCTGACCCTGGGTTCCAAGCAGCACTTCCCTGGAGTCAGCTGGAGAGTCCCCAGCTGACCCCGGGCTCCAGGGCTGCCCCTTTGAAAGGCGCACAGGCAGTGACTTTAACCTTGTGCAGCGGCTGCCCTTTTGAAAAGCCGCCTTGGGGTTTCAAAGTTGAAGTACCCCTTCCCTCCCCCCTTTGCTGCCTCTATCTCAAATGCTTATCAGTTAGTCGACTAGTCTTTTACATCCTTAATAAGGAGCTGGAACCAGCCTGACTCGCCTGTGGGTTAGAATTGTTAAAGCAGGTATTAGGGGGCTACGAATGTGTCTAGTGTTTACACTCCATGGTAAAGTGCAGCTGGCATTAATCCCTCCCCCGCCCCCCCGTGCCACATCCAAGTCCCATGTTGCGAGGGAACATGTGAGCGGTTGTATTGTGAGCAGGGCTGGATTACCCAATAGGCAGACTAAGCACATGCTTAGGGCACCAGCAAAACAGGGGCTCCAAAAAAAAAAAAAAAAGAGATTTTACGGTATAGTATTGTTTTTATTTTGAATTACATGTGGGGGGGGCACCATAATCTTTTCAGTGCTTAGGGCCTCTAACGGTCTTAATCCGGCCCTGACTGTGAGCCCGTGTAAGTCTGTAAATCACCAGCCAGGAGAGAAAGATTCACTAGTGTGACATGCTGGTCTCCAGCATGAGGTGTTCTGGCCTGCCCAAGCAGAAAGGCCTGGCCACACCAGATGGACCAGAGTGCAATTTTAAAGAGGACAAAAGACTTGGTTTACTTTCCCTCCACCTCATGAAGACGAGTCTTGCCAGTGAATTCCCCCTATCTGCTGAGTTTGCAGAGCACAGCAGAAAGGGAAAGGGATTAAAAACCCCTAACAAGGGAGCACTAAATCTATATGTTGCTTGGACTCTGTGGAGCCAGGAGTAGTAGGCAAAAGCCAAAGAGCGCGTGGGTCTGAGGTAGCCCCGGAAGGACATACAGAGCTTCTATTGCTTTTGTGTGTATCTTTGTTCCCCAGCTTTAACCTTGTGCATAACTTTCTAGCTTCCTTTTTGTCCGTTAGAAATCTGAAAATCATTGACTAGAGTAGTGGCTGGCAGGGTTGTCTCTGGTGTGAGGTCTAAAGCGCTGACCTGGGGCAAGTGACTGACCCTCTGGAACTGGGAGTAACCTGAGTATTGCTGCGATCCTTGGAGTAAGGGCCCAGCTGTCACAAGGGCAGGCTCACCTGCATGGCAGGACAGACTGCAGTGCCCCCGGGAAGTGTCTCTGACTCTATGTTACAGCATTTGGAGGGCTTACGCTGGGCGAGTGGTTGGTGAAAGCCGAGTACAGAACTCACCACTAAGCTGGGGTTTGCGCCTAGTTCCCAGCGCTCAGCTGGAACTCATGCTCTGCAGCCGCTGCAGGGCGGCTTGATGGGCTCCATGTCAGGGAAGTTGCTCCAAATGTACACCTGCCGAGGCAAGTCTGCCTCACGGACGCCAGCAAGTGGCCCAGTGGATCCTCACATCTCTGCTGTGTCCAGACCCACTGAGTCTTGTGGAGAGTGAGACCCTGCCTGGGGAATTATCCCCTAAATTCCAGTGCCACAGGGCAAACTTGGAGCTCATTCACATCACTTCAAATCCAGTCTTGCCCAGTTCCCTCCACTGTAACTGAGATTAGGATTCAGCTTTTGGTGAGGCGCAGGTAGCTACCGAGCTGCATTTTGTTTGGTTTTGCAACTGATTAAAATTCCAAAATTATTTCTCCCTCTTCCTTCGCTTTAAGGAGAAACAATGGGCTCATTTTTGTCCTCCAGCAGCTGCCAGAAAGCATGCGCAGAGGGCTGGCCACGTAGCTAAACTGTGGCACAGATATGCAAGGGTTAATCCTCAGTGTGTCTGAGCAGGTTTACAAGTATTGCTCCAATTTGCAGTGACTTGTTGCATGCAAATGTGTGTTTCTATCACACTGACTTCTAAAAGAGACCGTGTTGTCACCCCGCTACTTTCATTTTCTGACTCGGGTGAGCTAGGACAAAGCTGCTGTGCCTATGCTGCTCCCAGCACTGCAAGGGGGGGGGGGGGGGGAGGGATTCTTGGCCCCTTTTCCACCAGAAACTGTTTGATTTGAAACATTAATATTTCTGTTTATACTGGGACCTTTTCCTCTGGGCTTTGGTAAATCTAAATTTAAGGCCTGAAACTAGCCGACATGGCCCCTTTAAATGCCGTATAAAGGTGGCATAGAGAAATGCCTTCAGTGTAACTTGGCTGCATACTATGGCTACTTGGGGTTTTTTGGTGGCAACAGGGTTTGTCCTGGGATCCTTTTGCTTCTAAAGCACAGACCCTGCTACCACTTGACCTAAAGGAAGACAACTACCGTCTACCACGTGTGAGCAGTATGGAGCCTATGAAACACAGTTCCAGCTCGTAGGGGAGCAGCAATGTCACACACACTAGAGTAGCCATCTTAAGGTCTCATGCTGAAATAAAATACATTTGTGAGGTGTTTGAGATGGGCAGTCTGTTTGTTCTGTATATGTGCAGCACTTAACAGAAGGAGGTCCTGGTCTGAGGAATAATAATAATAATAATATAGAACAGTTCAATGCATGGGAAACATGGGAAAGACTTGCATGGATAAATTTTCAAAAAAAAATCCCTTTAAAAAATAATTCAAAACATAAGAAAATTTGCAAATTTTGAAAAAATGTGCCCATCTTGAAAAAATATTGTCAAGTACTACAGATAATTGAAAAAGAAGGGACATTTTTTTGTAAATATTTTGTTGAAAGATGTGAGTTGTTTTGTGAAAAAATTTGCTGAAATTTCTGAAAAATACCCCTCTACCTGTTTATTACAAACGTACAATTTTGATATATAGTGTACAACTGCATAAATATAAGTGTATGTAACTGAGGACCTAATTCAAAATCTATTGGTCATGACCATGGAATATAATATAATATATTATAAACCTCCCTCTTGTTGAAAGTAATTGAGTTTAAAATTCTCTTTTTTGTTAGGTTTGCACTAGTAAATTCAAGCTCTCAAATGTCTGTGGAAAGCAAACCTGGTTAAATAGCCAAATCACTCAATCTGAAGCAATTATCACAAGCAATTTTTGCTCACAGTTTTCTGATATTTAATGGACTGATTTCCCTCATTATCTGGAAGAGCTGTAGATATGAGAGCTGGCTAAAATTTCCTACAAAAATATGCCCACAAATTTTCACTGTACAATTTACAAGAATCTCTTTCTGATTTTTTTTATCAAAATTCCCCAATACTGGGAAATTTTGGAATAGATATAAAGGTGATTTAAAATAGCATGTAAATACACACAGAAAGCCATTTAAAATTTTGCAGATTTTTTTTCAGTTTTTTTCATCTTAGTTTTGAGCTTTTCAGATTTTTCAAATCAAAGAGAAGCACATGTGGATACAAGAAAATGTAACAAAAAAGGAAAATAGTTTAATAGCTTAGACCTATAGGACTGGCCAGTGTAAATGATCTTAGCTGTTAACTTCAGGATTTATATAGGGTTCAGGATCTGGTCCAAAGAGATATATACATTAATGGATTTTCCATAAGCCAGTCAAAGGAAGAATATTGATCCTTATATTTAACCAAACTGCATAAAAATTATACGAATTAATCCAGGTGTGAAATCTCCAAAACTTCTCTGCTACAATTCAGTTTGAGGGATCCAGTTTCCCCTGGTTGTAGTTTTGGATGTAAGTCTGTGACTCAAGAGGCAGCTATACCCTGCAACCAGGAGTAGAATTCTACCTTAGCAGAGGACAACGCAAGAGGAAGAGACATTAGAACTCAGCTAGTTTTTACCTATTGGTGACCCTGTTGTATTTCCCCTTGGTGATGAGGGCAACTTGTGTAGCAGGATATTACTTCCAAGGTAACTGGGTGCATTTCGCTGAAACCAGCATTCTGAAAGTTGACACTAAAGAATTCGTGTCACCATAAATAAATTGGGAAATCCCCCCCCTTTTTTTTAAATACAGATTTTGACGGGGATGGTGTCCCCCACACATAATCCAGGGCCTGAATCTGAAGTGCCTCAAAATTCAGAGGATGTTCTATTCCAGGGGATTGGTTTGGTCTCATAAGAGGGCAAGGCATGAAAGTTAGACAAGGACCCAGGGTTCCTCCATTTTGTTGAATCAAAGGCTGAGCTAGTGTTTCAGCCTTTGATTTTCAATGTTATTTGGGTGATAAATCCTTGTGCTTGGAGCCATACAAGTCCTAGCTATTGCTTAAGTAGGATTTCAGTAGTTCATAGGCCTTTCACGAAGGCACACTTTGCCCATGGAGTAGTTCCAGGTAAATCCCTTTTGGGGAGGCGGCTCAGAGGTGTCTGGAAAAGGAAAGCCAGTCCTGATTTGACCACTGTCACATAAACCCTCACACTTAAACTGCTCTTTATGTCCATCAGGAGAAGCTCAGCTAATCGAACTATGGAGTGTAAAACCACTCCCCGGGAAAGGAGACGTCAACCCAAAACGTTTGCTTGTTCATTTTAAATTAAGACTTAAAGTGACTTGCAAAGAAAATTAAATTGGGCTCAGGCCCATTTCTGCTTCCTTAAAAAAGGCCTAAAAAAGGATTTTTGAAAAGCACGTTCTCTTTTTGTCCAGGGATTATACATTAGTAATTAAGGGCACAGCTACTCTAAGAAGGCCTATAGCTGACTGGGGAAGTAGTGGGTTGAGCCAACAGAGAACTGAACTTGAACAAAGATCCAGAGTCTAGTCCTACTTCATTTTACGTGTCCTGGGACTGCTCCTCACGGCAGATACAACAAAGCACATGCATACAATTTTGCAGGATCAGGGCCATAGATAATAAGATCCTTGAGACAGGGACTGCCCCTTACTCATATTTACCCAGCATTTGTGGTACCCTGACCTTGGTAGGGGTCTCTGGGCGCTACAATAATAATAGTTAATAATAATATTAGAGTGGGTCAGAAAACAGGAGGGAAGGGGACAATTGCACAGACACATTTTCGGCTTTCACTTTTCAGTCAGTATCTAACACTGCTCCAGTGGCTGTGGTCTGTGAAACCTGACAGGGCTGGGGGGAGTTAATTTCTCTTTAGCCTGTCTAAAGCCCTTTGGGGTTTGTTAATCCTTGTTTAACTCACACTTGTGAGAGAAGGTCCAACCAGACGCCCAGCCTTCCAGATTAGGGGTGAAAAGTGCCCACTTTTGAATCTTCTGAAAATCCTTTAACAATGGGGGGGGAAATGTGGTGGAGGAAGAGACAAGCTTTAACATTCCTGATTATACACAGAGGCACATATACAAAAATCTGCAAGAGCCCCATGCACCAAAGAAGCAAAAATATTTTGCCCTCTTTGCAGATCATCTTTCATATTTCCCCTCTGTCCCTTGGGCCCATACTATTGCAAGTTGGGCCCCACAATAACAAATCTTGGGGATGCCAGCCTGCCAGCGACCACAAATGACACCTCTTGTTCATGATCCTTTCTGCTGATGTGCTTCAAAAAGCCAACTGTTATTAAAAAACACCCTGTCTTGTGTTTCATGGCATACTTCTACAGATACAACCTTGGGAACTTTCAGAACTACTGAGTACTTTCCCTTTATGTCTCAGATTTGGCCTGAAAATAACCACTATTTATTAAACCAGTTCTGTGTGGTACGTAGGTGAGAATACCAATTTCCCCCCAAAACACAAAAAAGATAATGAAAGTGCCAACAACAGACAGAGGCCACAATCTTGGGTTGGGCTTCTCAGAGCTACAGTCATACAAAATGATAATATAAAAATATTTTGGAAAGAAACTCAACTTCTAACACTGCCCAGCACAACCACTAAACTACTGAGTTGGAAGCATTAAGAAATTGGCAAGCTCTTTTCTATGTTTATTTTTTCTTAGTTTCTCCTGGTACTAAATGCATAAAATAAAAACTATAGTCTCGTTAATAAAGCAACAGTCATTTTCAGATGTAACTTCCACAAGACTTATTTAGTTGGGACAGGGCAAATTAATTACTTATTTCAACTAGGAGGCTGTTTATATTCAAAACAGGGAAGTGACTTTTTGTTATGTAGCAGATGGTGATTAAAAAAAAGTTTTTTAAGCTGTAAGTATGTTTTTTTGATAAAAAGTAAAAGCAAAATTAGATCTTCATTTACATAAGGCAAATTCTGTGCTTGATCACAGACCACAAATAAATTGAACAGCAATAAAATATAGACCATATCAATACACAGATTATTCTATGTAATACACATGATCTCATTATGTATTTTCATGGGTATTGGGGCGGATGTATGCATGCATAAATCTCCAGAGTATACAAAATATCTATTAAAATTCATGTTAATCCTATTAAGAATGATCAGTACTCTCTGTGCTATTGTGCACCAGAAAAAAAAGGAAGCAAACTCTAAAATTAAAATATTAAAAAATAGTGCCTGTGCAGCTTTCTGTAATTATATTTAAAAAAATACAAGCTATTGAGTCTGTTTTACAATTTTAGGGTCCTTTGACCAGAGAAATAACATTAGATTATGGTACTTTTGGTTAAGTATTCTGTATGTAGCATATATAAAAATATATTAATACATGGTACATTTAACCTCCACACACACTGAAAAAAATCCCAATTAGTTGCCTTTCTATAAAAAATAGGATGAGTTAAAAGAGGTAAAAAAATCATTTGCTGGTTGTGCTACTGCAATAGAAAAAATGGGTTAAACTACAGGTCCCTGCTTGAGAGAGTTAGGTAAAATTATGCAGTTAAAATAGTTTGCTATCACTAGGTCTTTGTATATTACCATATAAATAAATAAACATGGATGTTGGTGAGAAATAGGTTTTTAAATGTTTTTAATTACATCTAATATTTAGGCAGCTATAGATTGGTAAACTCCAGACTGTCACGTCTTGAGAGACAGAGTAACTTTTATACTATATCCAATGTGTAACTCCACAAGCCAGCAAGTCCCTTAGCCGTCTCAGTAAATCTGCTGTTAAAGTTGTACCATATGGTTGAAGATAAGTCACTGATCACCTTGGAGTTCGGTGAACTCAGGTGGCCCCCAATGGGAAACTCCCACCCAAAAAGGAATCTTGCTTTGAGTTAAATATTATTAGTTTGTAGGAACATTCAAATGATCATTAATTAAAAGACCCATAATAATTCCGCGGCCACAGCTAAAAAAGCCCGGTGATAGACTCCAGAAGAGCTGGCAGATAATTTTAACTAAAGGGTCAGTATTTCCCCCTCACTTGCTCCCTTCTCTCCCCTCCCTCTGAGTGCGGCAGAGGCAGGTGGCAGTGCGGAATGGGTCCCATCCTCCCTTCTCTTTGCACTCCCGCGGCCTCCCATGGAGCCTGTCTTGCTGAAGGACCCCAGGGGAAGCCAGGCCCCCAGACAACCCAGAAAAGGGGTGCCCCGTGCAGTCCTCGCTGGGCTGGCCCCTTCCACTGCAGCCCTGTGCCCACTGGGGCATGGGGGCCGCACAGCCAGTGCGCTGCGCAGTGAGTGGAGGGGGGGGCGTTAATGTTTGACGCTGCATTTTCACACCCCCTCCCCCGTCATCCCCGGGGGGCCGCTCTGCCGGGAGCCCCGATCCAGTGCCGCGGGCTGTCCCTCTGCAAACGGGCGTGCAGCTTTAAGAGAGCGATGGGGAGGGCCGAGGAGGGGGGGAGGGGTGCCCTGGGAGCTCTGGCGGGGGGGGGCACTCTGTGATGCAGAGCTCTCCAGCTGGCCTAACAGTGTCACCTCTACAGCGAGCCGCGGGGTGGGGATACGCCCCCCCCCCCGACTAGCCCTGGCGAGCCGCTCGGCGGGGGCTTGGCAAGCGCAGGAGGGCAGCCCCCTCCGCAGCGCGCTCAGGTGCGTGTGCGCCCGGCAGGGGATGCACGCCCGGGGCTGTGACACGGCGGCTCACACACTCCCCCCCCCCACCCCCGCCCATTGGCTCGGGCTCGCCTGCGGGCTCGGGCTAGGATGCGGGCACAGCCGCCACCCCGCGGCCCCTACCATCGCAGGCATCCGCGGGCGCCTCTTCTCGCCCCCCTGGGCGCGGGGTGTGGGGGGGCAAGAAACCCCATTCCCCACCCCCACCAGGAGAGGGATCCCCCGTGCAGCTGTGCCCGGAGTCCTGGCGAGGGGGAGGAGGAAGAGGAGGAGGCTGCGGAGCAGAGAGGGGGAGGAGAGAAGGGGAGGGATGAGATGGGCTTGGGGGGGGGGGTGCAGGCGAGCGGCTGCAATCCGGAACGGTGCCTGTCCTGAGTTGGTGGGGGGGGAGGGGAAGATGTGATCTTTTATTTTTCATAGAGGGACAGAGGCAGCGGTCGCGATACTCCCAATAGCCACAGTAACCACAATCCCAGGCAGCCCCTGCAGCCGCCGCTCAGCAGAGAAGAGCATTTTTAAAGGTCGCTTCGCCTGAGCCTTGGGAGACCCAGGAAAGCGGCTGCGCTGGCTTTTCCTTTTTCCTCTCCTCCTTCCTGTATTATTATTGTTGTTCGTTTTTTTTTAATCCTACAGTCCCGGCACCTCCTGGAGCTGACCAGGAACTGAGCAGCGCCGAAGAGAAAGCCTGTCCTAGCTTGTATGCCAGTGTATGTGCTCAAAGCCCAAAGCAAACCAAAAGCCAGCCACAAAAATAATAATACACACGTGAAAAGGTGGGGACATTGACATGGTCACTAAAAGCAAGAAGGAGCCGGACAGATGAGCCAACTCTGAGGACACTTTGGGGTTTTTTTTCCTCTCTTTTTGTTGGTGGAAAACACAAACTGTAGAATTTTTTTCCCTTTGCCTTTTGCTGCAACTTGTGCTGGAGCCTCGTTAATTTCACTTGGCTATGGTAGGTTCCCTGTCAGTTTCATTTTCTCTTATACGTTCTTCCCCCTCCCCTCTTTGGTGCGTGGACCAAACAGCAAAAGTTTCTGGGTGGGGGAGGTGGCTGGGGGATGTTTGTGGGAAGTGGCTTGTCCCGAAATGGCCAAGTGGGTGCGTGGAGGCCTGGGAGGGGGCACGGGGCAGCGGGCCCTGCATGAGTCCGGGTTGGGGGCTGGGCGGTCAGGAAGGGGGGCCGGGGGCCTGCACCACTAGGATGCAGTCTGGGGGAGGGATGCAGAAGTGCCCAGGCGCTGCGCGTGGGGGCAGGGCAGGGGGATGAAGTTGGTTATTGCTGGGGAAGTTTCTGTGCCACTCCTCTCCGCTCCCTCCCCCCAGGAGCTCGAGAAGGGGGGGGCTCTCCGCAGCCCAGGGCTGCTCAGCAGGCGAAGGGCTGGATGTAGCGGAAAATGGCCGCTACGAAAGGGGCGGAGAGGACTGCAAGCCGCACCGACTTGAACTTGGCAGTGACGCCCAGCAGAGGCGCGATCCAGGCCCGGCTGCGCACCCGGCGCTGCTGCCCTTCCCCCCTTCCCCGGAGTGTTTTCATGCCCACCTGCCTGAGCTGGCCCGGGTCTGCCCGACAGGGCCCGAGGGGAAGGGAGCGCGATTCCTCCACTCCCCCCGTGCGAAATGCACACCCGTCTCCCCCGCCCCCAGCCTGCATGCCAGCTGCAGGAGTAGCTGCTGCTCTAAGCAGCTGGCAGCCCGGGCCTGCCAAGGCCAGCAAAGTGAAGGCTTGCGGGCTGCTAGAGGGAGGGAGAAGCGGACACATTCCCCGGGCCTCAACTCCCCTGCTCCTCCGGGCTCCCAGAGGTGTCGTGCGAAGCAGAGACACTCTGCATCCCCCCCCCCCCAAAGTAACTAAACGCCAATTTCAGTTCTCTTTCCAAAAATAGCCCGGGGGCTGCTTGATTTTGCTATCGGCAGTAGCAGTGTGTTGCATTTTCCAACAGAAATTATTGTATTTTAATCACCCGCCCCGTTCTCCCAGCAACTCTGCCTTCGGCTCCTGCTGTGAAATAGTTGCTGAGAAACAAACACCCCCCTCCCCAGGGGGCTTTCAGAAATGGTACGACACGAGGGCACATTTGTTCCAGAGGCAAAACTTTTGTTTGGAGGCAAAATGTTGGAGTTGGGGGGCAATCCCCGAGCAGCTCTCTGCTCCTGCGGTAACGGGACCGGCCCGGGAGGAATATTCCTGCGGGGTTTTCTTATAAGGATGCTTCCAAAAAGTTGGCCCGGCACCTTCGCAAAGGCGAAGGTGGCTTGTCTCTGACCAGAGCGGGGGGCCGTGGGGACGGCGTCCGCAGAGCGAGCAAGCCTCCTGCCGCAGTGGCTTGGTGCTTAGCACAGAACATATTACCCCAGGCCCCTCTTAGCTCGATCCCGGCCGCTCTAGGCCTTGAGTCCCTGCACGCTGCCCTGCCGAGAAGCGCAGCGAGGGACCCTCGCCCCCTTCCCCGCGCCCCAGAGCGCAGCAACTTCTGAACTCGCCTCGCTCACTAACTCGGCGGCGCGGCGCGGATTTGGGAATCTCCAGCGGCCCCTTCCCGCCTGCGAGGCGCTGCTCCACGCAGGCGGGAAGTCAAACGCACGCAGCGCTTCCCTCTGCAGAAAATACCCGGGGTGACTTCTGGCGGTTTTATGCAGGGGAAAAAAAAGCACTACGGGATTGTCGTTTGGAAACACAAAAACCAAAAGCAAAACAAAAACCAGGGGACTCGAATTGGTAGCACAGATGCTGTGATTTAATTAGGCGTTTAAACCAGGAGGAAAATAAGATTGACTAGATTTTGTCGTGTAATTACGAGTAGCTGCTACCCCCTTTGGACGTATAGAGAGAAAGGTAGTAGCTCTGACTGAACCCCTAACTGCCGAGTGTGCCGCACAGAAAGCGCACAATTACAATCCAAGCTAGTTATTTAGGGAAACAAATGCAAAGCGCTTTGCGCCAAGATAGGCCGTTTTAATATTCACCTACAACCTCTGCAAAATGTCCTACCCAGAGAGGACTTTCCCCTGTGTTCTTGTTATGGTCACTACCAAGATCAACTCGATTTAAAAAAGAAGTTGAGGAATAATCAATAAATAAATCGCAACCCTCGAGAGTCTGACATGCACAGAACTGCTGAGGTCTAAGTTTCAGAATTATGAATCAGGGATTCCCTTTGTTTTTCCTCTACGTGGTCGTCCCCCCCCCCCACTCATTAGTTTTATTAAGCCTCCTGAAATGTTTGGTTGTTGGTTTTGCTGCTTTCTGTAGAGAGAGCTTGTGGTTTGGAGTTTGCTGGAGGGCTGGGTTTGGTGTTTTCTTTTTTCTTTTCTTTTCTTTTGGGGCTGTTTGTTTGGAGGAAGGAGGCGAAAGGAGGTTACTAATTTTGAATCGACTCACTGCCCCCCCCACAAGGCTTTGCAAACTCTCGGCTAACCAAAGAGCAGAGCTAAAGGACTCAAACTTTACAGACGGAGCCTCTCATTTTTCTCCTGTAGTTTAATGGGACACTTGCCCCCGCCGGCCCCTTTCCAAAACTGAACAAACTTCAGGAGAAGTTAACTCGTCTGGCTGCAGCAAAAAGGGGAAAGGAGTAAATAAAGCGATCGCCTTGCAGAATGTGCAAGGTTTGATCTAGTCTCGCCAAGGTCCGAGTGTTTTGATCCAAGGTGGGCCGTGCGAAAGACAGGTTGTTGGGGGGGGGGGAAGTAAACAGAACTATTAGAGTCACGGTTTGCTATTGATTTGTCAATAACACTCCCAAGGACTGCTTCGGCATGCTGGGGTGGGGGCGGGGAGGAGGAACATATCGATCTGGATTTAGCTCTAATGCTTGGGGTCGCTTTGGGGCTGGTCTATTTCCATCCAAACTAGTGACCGGCCGTAGGAAGTAGAGCGGCTGTTACCAAGTCGCTTCTGGGTGGTTGTTGTTGTTTTGTCTAGTGCCCTAAGTCCAGATGTTAACAGAAGATTCCCCCCCCCCCGACATAACATCGGGGTGTGTGTGTGTGTGTGCGCGCGCGCGCGCGCGTGTGTATCTAACCAAAACTCTGGCAATGTCCTTCCGTCAGCTCTTTTTCAAGGGGCACTAACCCCCCCCTTCCAGAGCAGTAACCCTTGGGTGGCTGCCTGTGGGTGCGCGCTGGCACGGGGGCAGGGAAAGCTTGTGTGTCTCTAGATATAAAGTTGATAATGTGTAAGAAAACAGGAGTGAAACTCGAGGGGAAGCTGGGTGTGTGTGTGTGTGTGTGTGAGAGAGAGAGACAGACAGACTCACACACTCCTATCCTTGGTCCCGTGAATTCCCCAGAACCTGCATCCATGGGGCTTGAATCTTCAGCGTCTCCGTTGGCTTTTGCCCAGCAGACAAATATGAATCTGCAGTTTTGATCGCATCGGCTCTGTCCAATCGCTCCGCAAGCCCTGGCTAGCGCAGCTCCTGACATGCGAGCCACCTGGTGCCCCCCCTCCCGGAACCTAGGCATTCCCCCACACATCTCCCTCCTCTGCCCCCCCTCCCCCCCCCCCCCCATCGTGCACAACCAACTCCCAGGGCAGCTTTGCCCTGCAGCGGCTCAGCTATCTCAGCCAAAAGGGGGATCCTGCATCTTTAAATGGGATGTAATATTTTGGGATGGGCTTTTTCATAACGTCACTTCATTCCTCGCTCCTTTTTTTTCATTTTCTCATTCTTTCTTTCCTCTCTCTCTCTCGTGCCCGTGTCTCAAATGGAGCGGATTTCCCTGTAACTTCCCCGATCGCTCCCCTTGTGTCCCCCCCACTTTTATTGTGGGGGGTCGAAGATCGATAGCCTCCCCCGCCTCTCTGGGAGGATGATTATTTTTTGTCTTAAATTTTGGGTTGATGGTTTTTCCCGTTAAAGTTGGATCTTTTGCTCTCTCTTTATTTTGGGTGCTCCTACCCCCATCACACCCCCACACCCCCCTGCCTGCGATCCATCTCCTGCAAGAGAGACACTCCGGAGAAAGAGAGGGGGAAAAACTGCTACAGCCTCTGAAATGACTCAGTAACTTTTGCGCCTTGGTTCTCTCTTCTGCAATTAGTCAGTTTCCCAGATCAGCTCGGGATGTATTCGTCTCCTCTGTGCTTAACGCAGGTAACAGCTCCACATTTCTCTCCCCCCTGCCCCAAATCCCCCTTAGCGGCTTCCCTTCGCCCCTGCTTCATCGCTGCCTGCTTTTATTAGTAACTGAGATACGTGCCGAGAGATACTTGCTTCCTCTGTTGAAATCGAGGAGGGTGGTTTTGTTTCCAGTGGAGTAATTTCTCTGCCACCATTAGTGCAAAATAGTTTTACAGTTAAAAAAAGGGCGGGATTTCTGCTGTGTGTGTGTGTGTGTGTGTGTGTGTGCAGATCTGGGTTCTGCAGAAGAGATGAAGATCGGCACTTGTAATTTGTTTTTCTTAGGATGGTTGTTGGTTTGTTTGTTTTTTCCCTCGCCTGATGATTTCCCCCCCTTCACTTTCCCTGAGTTGTGCTGCTGGCGGCAGGGTGGCGAGCGTGGCTGTTTGTAATGCGGCGGGAGGTGGATGGGTGCGGGGTACTGCCAGGATTGGCAGGGGCGCTTTGGGGGAGAAAGCGAGAAACGGGGGCGCATTGTGAGTGCCAGAAAGTGTCATTAAAAAGAGCGCCTCGCAACCGGCTAGCCTCAGGCCACTCCTGCTTCATGGGCATTTGGAGGGGAAATAATCGGTATATAACTAATTGCTCTCACCCCCCCCCCAGCAATACACGTGAAACTTCCCTCTGCTCCGAATGGCACATGGCCCCAGTCTGGGCTGGCGGGGGGCGCTTTTCTGGCGTGACGGGCCGGTTTTTCTTCGAAATGATCTAAACTTTGTCAGAAGTTGGAATCACATGGGTTCTTTTTGTAGCAGTGTGTGTGTGTGTGTGTGTGTGTGTGTGTGTGTGTGTGCGCGCGCGCTCTTTAGGACCAGCTCTGGGTGTGCATGTGTGTTATTTTAGGGGATAGCCTGTGCACTGTGGCTAGTGTGTCACAAATATTCACGGGGCTGTTGTGTATGTGTGTGATATGTTGAGGGATGATATTCTCTTGGTGCATATTGTGTTTGTGTTATTACACATTCATTATGTGCGGTGCTTTACATGATAGACTATTCATTGCGGGTGGTTGTGTTACATTAGGTGATATACTAGTCTCTGGGTGTTGTGTATTGTATGTGCAGGTTATTTTAAAGGGGGTGGTAATGATTACTGCCTGTATTGTGCATTGTGTTACTTTAGGTCATAAAATATTCACTCAGTGTGTGTTGTTTTAGGGGATCACTGGGGTTATTGTATGGGTTTGTATTCTGTTGTGTCATGACATACTGACCACAGGTGTTACTTTAGATCACAGCAGAGTCACCCTGTGTTGTGTGTGTTAGTTGATTAAATACAGGCTGCAATATATGATATGTGGGTGTTAAGTTCTGTTTACAGTTGGTGTTGTGTGTTATTTGACAGGAGAAGTCTATTCCCTGGTTGTGTGGTGTGTTACTGTTGTGGGGTGTGTGCTTTGTGTGGCTAAAATATTCGCTTGAAAGTTTCTTTACATATTACACCCAAACTCCGCAGCGGCACGGGGAGGGGAGGTTAGATGCTTGCTCTGTCCATATTGATTCTTGATATTTATTTAATTATCAACCTTCCCTTTGCTTCGGAGTAACTTCTTCCCTGCTGCTGGGCCCGCTTGCTCCCGCCAAAGGAGTCTCTCCTCTCTCTGTTCCCAGTTGGGGGGCTCCGTTCCGGGCCTGGGAGTCATGCTGGAAGAAGAGGGAGGAGAAACAGCAGGACCAATAGCTAGGTTTGCTCGGGGGTTCAGCCCCTCAGCTCCCCAGCTACCCCCCAGTGAGTGTGGGGTCAGTAGGGCAGGAGAGATTGCCCTTTTACACAGTAGACACCCCACTTGCCTGTCAGTCCCTCTGGGGCTGGACTTTCCTGTGTGTCCTGCCTTGGCTACAACCTGATTTTTGCTTCCACTTCCTGCAACCCCCACGTGCCACCGCCTCTACCGGGTGTGGGTCAGAGCCCACAGATCTCCCCCCGGGGGAGACAGACAATCCGAGGGGCAAGGACAACCCCTAAGGCTTAGCTGGGCACCCAGGCAGCAAAGCCTGGGAACAAGCTAACCTCCCTTGTCCGAGCTCCCAGGGCCAGATGTGCCCAGTGTTTCACCTGCCTGTGTCCCATGCAGAAAAGGATTGAAGCCCCTGGCCCTTTCTACTGGCCTTAGTGTTGCTGGGCAGGCCTCAGGTTCCTGCCCTAGGAGCCTGGCAAATGTCATCCCCCCACATTTCGCAAATAAGGTAACGGAGTTTGCACAAGGCCACGTCTAGAAATAGAACCCTGGGGTCTGAGATGCCAAACCTGCGTCGCCTCGGCTCGGCCGTGCTGCTTCTCACAGGGAAGTTGCCAAATCTGTGTGCTTGACTTTGCTAGCTGCAATCATTGCTCTAACCACTAGACCACACACTGCTCCCCACTCCAGGAAGGGGACCCGGGAAGACTGGTGCCCTATGGCTGCTAACTGTGTCGCCTGCTGGCAAAGTGTCTGGAGCTCCAGTGGGACAGGCCTGGGGCTGGGATGGCCAGGGCCTAGACGCAAAGACTGCTGCTGAGCCGTGTGGGGAGAACAGCATGAGGGCCCGTGGCTGAGGCCGTGAGAGGCTGCAGGAGGAAGGCGGCAGGAGCGACATTCGTTGTGGTGTTTCCTAGGTCTGAGGTCTTGACTTTGTAACCTTCCAGGTCTTTAACCCACCCCTGCTGCAGCCCCGTGCACAGGCCTTGCTCCTTAGACAGCCCCTCCAAGGGCAGCCCTGCTGGGGCACAGATGTCTGAGGGAGGTGGGAGCGGGTCTCCCACCTGCCATTTACCACTGAGTCCAGCCCAGCACAGCTGCGGTGCAAACTGGGCCCTCCGGCGGGGCTTGCCTGCCGTGGGCTGGGACCAAGACGAGCCACGAGCAGATGTTGCCACCATGGGGTGCAGGGAGCTTCCGGAATGGGGCGAACCCCTGCCTGCCCTCCCCAGCCCCGCTCTGGCCATAGGGACACACAGCAGGTTTGGCTTTGCAGGGCTCTCTGCAGACAGCTCCCTCTGCCCTCATTCGTGGGCCAGCAGAGATCTGGACCGTGGTGGGGGTAGGGATCAGGAAGGAACAGCAACCCTGGGATCATCCCTTCCCTGCCAGAGCTCGTCCAAGGCTGGCGTTGCTGTTTAAAGCCTCTGAGATCAACCCAGCAGCACCAAAATAGCCCTGGCAAGGCACCTCCAGCGAACGCAGCGCTGGCCAGGGCTCCGCAATGCTGCGTTTGGTTCTGATCCAGAGGCACGATGACGCCACCGCACACACTCCGGCTGCCTCTCCCTCCCTGCCTGGGGCTTCCCTCTGCCGAGATCCCGATTCACTGCTATGCCCTCGCAGGAAGAGAAGGGCCAGCAGCGTGAGCACTAGGTTAGCGCAAGGCGCTCTCGGTCCCACAACTGGCTCCTGGGCCATGACCTCAGGCAAAATACTTCCCCCTTCCATGCCTAGGTTTACCCATCTGTAAAATGGGGACAGTGCTAATCAACCTACCTGGCTGGAGGGTGGAGCCATGAGGCTGAATTATAACTGCAAAATGCTTTGAGATCCTCAGGTGGAAGGTGCCTTAGATGAGCAATTTGTTAGGAGTGCAATTGATTATTGTGAGCGCAAGGAGCCCCTAGTGTGTGCAATAAGCCTGGCCTACAGAAGCAAGAAAGCATGTGACCCGCTGTTAATTAGGGTTATTTTATGATTATTAATTCTGGTTCAGATAATGCAGGCCTGGCCCAGCCAGGGGGTCACTTTTATCCTGAGTTCCTAAAGCTACTTCTGGAGAGCAGCTATTTGTGCTCTGAAACCTGTCGCAGGTGCCAAACCACAATAACCCTCCTGTGCTGGGGGTTTGGGCACCTCTCAGGCCCTGGGCCCAGGTTCAGTGCTGCAGAGCTGAGCAGACGCTGGTGGGTGTCAGCCAAAGGCCGTGCACACAGCAAAGGGGCTGCAAGGGCAGAGTTGGGAGCAGAGGTGAGCTCAGGCCCAGAGTCTGCATTCGGGTTCAAGTCTGGGGGTGGCTGGGTGCTGGTTCTGGGTGGTCCCACCTGTGCTTCGGGGGAGGAGCCAGGGAGCTGTTTGAGCAAACCCTGCCCAGGAGCCCCCAAAGAAGAGGGCGTGGAGAGACTGGACAAGGTGCGTACGGACGTGTGGGCGAAATCCGTCTTTCCCATGTGTCATTGCTACAGCTCTCTAGTGCACACGGCCCAGGGAGCCACATGGTCTTGCGCCTCCCCGCCCCCCCTCCGCTGAGTCTAGTCCTTGAATCCCTCCTCCTGCCTCGGATAGGGTCTGGGTGGGGGTGGGACGGGAGAGGTGCCTGGCAGTTGTGCTGTTGTGTCCTCATTCCACCCGTGTGGGGGCTTTCTGTGAAGGGGCCCCGTTCTCTAGCTCCCCTGGTGTTTGAGCTCTGCTGGTTTACTCTCACTGGGCCCATTCATGCCTTCAGCCCAGTGACACCTGATTTGCCCTGGCGTCAGACGAACAAGAACCAGATCCCCCGGGTGCGGGAATCAGTGAAGAAAATATTCCTTCCTAAAAGGGAGTGCCTTGAAAAACTCACTTCAAATGAGCCTCAGTTGAATTGTGCTGGAAAATGACTTGGCAGGGCTGGTGGCTCCGAGCCCAGGTCTGAGAGTGCTGTTTGGCTTGGCTCCAGGGCCCTGCGGGGCTGGGCCCCAGGGGTTCCAGAAGGGGAGCGCTGGTACCTCTTGGCAAGGGGCAGTCAGAAGAGAGGCGAATGGGCTGGGCAGTGAATTCCAGTAGTGATCTGTGATCATGTGCTGCACCAGGAGGGGTAACTAGCTAAGAACTCGTGGGCTGCGGGGGGGCGGGGAAGGTTGCAACACACTTTCGATTCTCCCATCTGCTGTACATTGTTTGGGAAAAACAATGGGCCCTTCTTTAAATGTAGCCTTTGCGCGTCTCTCTCTCACTCGTGCCACATGTTCCCACCGTCTGTGCCCACCCTCAGCTGTGCAGGACACAGCCAGCGAGGGGCTCGGCTATCTCCCAGCCATGCCCTCGTGCTCTGCAGTGACTTAGCAGAAGATTTGGCTCCTTCTGCCGGGTCTAATTTTAAAATCTGGGTTGGTAAAAATAGATCCCCTTTTTAGTGCCATTTATGAACCCGGATACGAGAAAACAACAGGCAAAAGAGCATGCCGGGAGCTCAGCTCTGGAGCTGGGCAGACAAGTAGAGGATCAGTAACATGGAGATGATAGAGACTTGCTTTGCACAGTTTAGCATATGGATGCGTGTGTGTGTGTCCGTCCATCAGAGCGAGTTTCCTCTCTCAGCTCCCCCGGGGAAATTCTCTTGCCTTCCGGGGAGCCGGGGCAGAATGGGGTCTTTTGTGAGGCATCACAGGTAGCTGAGCAAGGCCCTCTGGACACTGTTCATTTAAAGCCAATGGCCAGATCTAGTCTGATTTACAAGCTGCGTCAGTTTGGACGGGCTCACGCAGTATAACTAAGAGCCGACTTGGGCTCCATACATTAAATTATTAACCCTCATCTGTGTTACCAAAATACCTTTCAATAATTAATGTGAGGCATCTAATTTTCTTTTCCTCCTTTCTGCGGCTGGTTTATTTGCAGCATTTCGCTCAGCCTGGCAAGGAAAGCAGACTCCTTCCTCCTCAGTCTCAGATTCTCGTGTGCTGGCACCACACTGGAGTGTTTGGGGTGGGGGGAGATCAAATTAAAATGAAAAAACTGCTTCCAGTGACGTTTGGGGAAAAGCAAGAGAGTATTTCTCTCAACAGGATATTTTAATACACAAAAGCTCAGTGCTGGGCCTGAATTAACTGGCAGTGTCTCTTTAAGGGCGCTGGGAACTGATAAACACAGGCTGTGGCTTATTCAAGGGCATGCTGGGAGCTGTAGTTCAAATGGCCCCAAGGCCTTGTGATGGTCCATTTGACTCTTCTCAGCAGCTTTGGCCAGTTCTGAAGTTGCCCTTGGGCCCGAGCAGTGGAATCTGCATCCAGATGACAGAGAGGGGGAGGCTGGCGCGGGCTGCCAGCGCCCGTCTTAGCGCTGACTGAACGTGTTTGGAAATGCAAAGCAAAAGCAATCGGCTGGCGCGTGCCCTTTGTGTTGCATCTTTGTGGGGGCTGACAGCTTTGGGTTTTTTTGTTTGGTTTTAATGGGAAATGCAGGGCCTGTCTCGGCTGGAAGAGCCTGAGGTGCCAGGGGTGCAAATGGCGTCAGATTGCTGAGAGAGGGTGAGATTTGCAGGTGCACTGCTTTAACCCGCCGGGGGTGAGGTGGAGCCGTACCTCCCTCGCCCAGTGTGGACACAGCTATTCTGGGTTAAAAGTGCTTAGCCCCGTGCAGGAAGGGCAATGGGATCTGCTGTGATGATCCCTTTACACCTTCCACCTGCCCCCAAGCGAGGGGCGCTACCGATGTAACTGTCCCGATGTTGCTCTGCCGGGACAGGCACTGTGTGCAGAGTAGGGATGTACCAGTGTAGTCGATTAACCCACAAGCGAAAGCTTACAGGTTACTGGTAAAGATGACAGACACTTCTCCTGCCCTTCCCTTTCCCCACCAGTAAATTCCTGGCTCACACCAGTTCCAGGAACTGCCCGGCATTTAAAGTGTATTAGGAGCCAGGCAGGCCAGTAGCCTGGCTCAGTTCCACTCGCGCCGGGTCCAGGAGCTCAGCCCTGCCCCAGATAGGGGCTGCTGTCCTGTGTCAGAGGAGTGTGCTGCTGGGGCGGGTCAGGCAGGCGGGGGTGGGAAGTGCAGAAATGTCTGGAATCGTGGGAAGGTGGGACTAGCCAGGAGGCCTTGTTGGGGATCCCTGAGGATGCGGATTGTCCTCTCTCCTCTCTCACCACCCAAGCTCCCTTAAACCAAACCCAACCTGAGGAGCCCCCTGCCGCTCTGTGACAAGCGGGGTGACAAGCAGCCGGTCCTTGAGGGGGGCTGGTTTTTAAACGGGCTGCCCTCGTGGACCAGCTCCCACCTGGTCCTCCGTGCTGCTGCCTCTGATAAAGAAGCAGCAGCACAGAGCGGCGGGGGGCCCCTCGGGAGTGGGGCTGGAGCACAGTGGCTGCCAGCCCCGCCCCGGGGCCTAAAGAATAGTCGAGTAACCGATAAGAATTCATGAGGTTAATCAGCTGATCAATTAACCGATATTTAGCATCCCTTGCGTAGAGCAGGCCGCAGTCAGACAGTTGACACTTGCCCCGAGTTAACCTCGGCTCGGACTTGGGTCGCTCCAGTCCACCAATGAAGGCATCTCACCCGAGGGGCTGGGGGTTGAGCCCTGAGCGGCCCAGCTAGAGAGAGGCTCAGAATCTGGGCCCGCTGGACTGAGACTGTGTCATGGGCCAAACCACTCCATGCTGCTTTGCCCCCCGTGCCTGGCCGTGCCCATGGGCCAGATGGGGTCTCCCGCAGTGGGCGGGAAGGCAGGAACCACCATGTGTCTCCCACAGCCCCTGGGATACATTCCAGCAATGCTGCTTGCTCCCAGGCCAGGCTAAGCTGTGGGCTCAGGCCCCGGGACCGAGTGCTCTGGGTTCTCTGCCGAGAGATGCAGCCCTCGGGTTGGGTTTGGCTCGAGGGAGCTCTGGTGGGGTAGAGAGGACAAGTCGCATCCCCAGGGATCCCCAACACGGCTTCCTGGCCTTCCTTCCCACAATACCAGACATTTCCACACTTCCCACCCTGGCCTGCCTGACCGCCCCGCCATGCCCTCTTAGGCATGGTGCGGGGGGGGGGGCAAGCCCACAGGGCCAGACGCTCTTTGAAGGGCGTCCCCTTCCAGCGCTGGACAGAACCACCTCAGGGCGTGGCCCAGTACTGGAAGGGGGGACGTTTGGTCCCTGTTCTGACCGCCACGGTCTCCTGCCGATCTCATCTCAGCACAGCTTCTGGATGTCATCCCTGTGCGGTGTCATGCACGGGCTCTCAGAGCCGACCCGAGCTCCCAGCTGGGCCTTAGGCGGCTCAGGCCTCGGGCGGCACTGCGGGGAAATCACCTCGTTGGAACAATTGGCCAAACCAAAAGCCCACTCGAAACTGTGGGCGAAGTTTGACCCAGGGCTGAACTCTGTGGCCCAGGTTCCCCCTCTAATTAGAAGGGGCTGATCAGAGTCCGGCCCTCTGGGTCTGATCCTGATACTTTTGAAAAGCCCACACCCACCCCACGCATATGAGAAGTCTGTAATTTTTCAGCTGGCAGATCCGGCCTGGCAAACAAACCACTGGGACTTTCCTTTCTGAGCTGCTGTTGTCACCAGGGATACAGCCGACTCCCTTGGAGTTGTGGGTAGCTTATTCTCTGCATAGCGCCAGAGTAAATCACTTCAGTTTATTCTGGTGCTCTCAGCCCTCTCCCACGTCACGTGGCCTGGGAACCTTTCCATCTCCCTCACGGCCAACGAGTCATTCCCCTCCGCCGTATGCAGGTTCTGTCTGTGCAATGGGATGGATGCCCAGCAGGGCAGCCAGGAGTCGGGATGGCTCAGAATTGGGAGCAACCAATGCCTGTGGGGGAGAGGTGCAGGGTGGGGTCCCCCATTTTAACAATTACGTTTTTCAGGGGAATGGGGGACGGTGCACGTCCCATGTGCTACCACGAGCCACCTGTGCTCGGCGTGGCACTAGGCTCTCCCCCTTCTGGCACCAAATCTGAGCCTTTGGAGGCTGCAGCAACTCAGGCTTTTGCTGTATCTTCCTCCAAGAGGGGCTCAAGGGGACGGGAACCAAAAGCAGCAGGGGGGGCGGCAAAGGAAATACATCCAAGCCCAGCTTCACGCTCCCACAGCCCCTGCCTCTGCTCTGCTGCGCTCCTCCTGGGCATGGCTAAACCAGAGCCGCTAGCTACCCCCAGGCAGGCAGCTCCACCAAGCAACCAGGCCCTGGAGTTCCCTCTGCTCACCCTGCTCTTCGCACGCAGACTGAGCTGGACTCCCGGCTCCCCTGACCCCCGCACGGTGCCTGCAGCCCAGCTCACCAGCTCCCAGGCCTGAGCAGTGTGTCTGTCTGCAGACCCGCCCCCACCAGCCTGGGGCCCATGGGGCCTGCAGTCTCGCCGGGAGCGGTCGGGGGTGCTGGTTACATTGAGGCTAGGCCTACACTACAGAGTTTTTGCGCAAAATCTCGCGGAGTGTCCACACCTCACGCGCATTTTTGCACAAGTAAAACGAAAGAACCGAGGGGTTTTTCCAGTGTTGGCATTCCTCCTTCTACGGGGAACAGGATTGTTTTGCACAAAAAGAGGCAGTGGAAAGAAGCCCAGGTGCCCTGGTGGCCATTCTGTAAATAGCAATCAGAGTTTCCTTTCAAGAGAGTGCCCTGCAGTCTGGACGCTCTCTTGCGCAAAAGTGCATCACTTTTTCGATGCGCTTTTGCATGTGGACGCGCTCTTGCGCAAGACGTTTTTGGGGAAGATCTCTTCTGCAAAAAGCTTCTTGCGCGAAAAGCCTGCAGTGTAGACACAGTCTGAGGGAGCTGCAGGAGCAGGGCTGGGGGATATCGTCCAGACTCCTGCTGCTCTGAGCTCTCCGCCTTTGTGCCTCTCTCCCCGCCTGCAATTTCCTCGGGCTTGGGCAGGTTCCCGGGTCGTGGCATCCCAGCGCTTGCAGCCAGATGCTCTCATCTGCCTGAGCAGACAGCAGGGACCCACTCAGAGATGCAGCCGCTCGCTCAAGGCTGGGATGGAGCCGGAGGTTCCAGGCTGATGGTGGCCCAGGTGCCAGTCACGGTGTTGGCTTTGATCTATACAAGCCCTGTCAGCTGGCTGGGGGCCACAGGCTGGACTCTGATCAATCCCTGATCCAGGCACTGGCAGAAATCACCCGGATGTCAGTGAGACTCCGGATTTACACCAGCCCCGCTGAGATCAGCACCTGCCCCAATCCCCCCCATGACCTGGGAAGCTGCCCTCGGCCCTGGACTTCCCTTCCCTGGTGTAGCCCTCCAGACACTGCCTGGCTTATCGCTGCCAGGGGAGGTTGTGCAGGCAGGGTGCCCTTGGGTTTGGGGAGTGTGTGGGGGGGGGGGCTTCATGCTGCTGTTTTGTCTGATGGCTTTGGCCACCCTGACCCACGGAGGGGCTCGGATTCTGCCAGCTGCCCATCCGAGATCCGGGCTGTGCTGGCGTCTGCGTGCACCCTGCATGCTGAGCCGGGGCTGTGCCTGACCCCGGAAAGTGAGAACCCAGGCAGCCTCCTTCATCCATCATGTCCCTCTCACACCAACTCCTCCTTGCACCAGATCTGCTCCCCGCATCCCAGGCTCCGCACAGAGTCTGCAGGGGGGGGCCGTCCGAAGCCAGGGTCTTCCTTAGTTGTCCGGAATTTCGAGGGGGAGCTTGCTTCCCCGCTGTCACATAGATTGGGCCTGTGCTTGTGGCATGGGAAATGCTGCGCCACGGATTGATTTATTGATCAGCTGTTTCTCTACGCGTGCATTAACGGCCATGGCTGCTGCTTCTCCTCCCCGTGTCCATCCGCAGTCAGCCCAGCTATCCAGTGCGTGCTTCTGGGGTGCGGGCCAGCTGTCCCTTCCACGGCGTCCCATGCAGTGAGACGGCCTAGGTAGAGCTAGCTCGAGGGACACACGGGCTCAGCGCTTACAAAGCTTTTTAGCCTCTGTCCCGGAAGGTGCTGCAGGTGGGGGGATTTGGGATGGGGTGTTAAGTGCTTGGCTCGGGCTAACCAGTCCAAAGGGTTTGTTCCAAAAGGGGATTTGGGGTGAAAAGTGGCTTTTTGGTCCAAGTACAAATGCACATGGGAGGTGTCTGACATTGAGCATACTTGGGAGGGGGGGGAGGGGTGTAAAAAATCAAACAAAACATCTTTTATTCCATAGCTGAAACCCCAAAATATTTGGCAACCGAAAATGGAAAAATGTTTGGTTTGGAGTCACTTTCCCCCCTTTTAGTGGCTGAGAAGAGAAAAAGAGTCTGGCTTTTACAGAAGCCTGAAAACCATTGATGAAAAATTTCTGGGAAATGGCTTTTTGAGTTTGTCTACATTTTTCACAGCTCCCAAAAGCATTTCCCGGCCACCTCAGCCAGGACCCTCCCCACTTCCATCCTGTTCTCTTGTGGCAGCCAAACCGGGCCACTAAGGCTACTGATATTGTGGTACGGGGCGTGAGGCGGGCTTGGGGTGCCTGCCCTGCCAGATCCTCTCGTCTTGCAGCAGCGGTGCCCCTGCGGGTGGAGAGGGCGACTTGGGGGCTTGCCAGCTTTTCCTCGGGAGCCTCCAATCATGGCGTTTGCTGCAAAGCACTGGGCTGAAACTCTGGCAGCTTCCGCTCCCCATGGCTTCCAGGGGAGATGCATCAGGGATGGATGGGGCTTATCACCAGCGCTGCTTGGCTGGAGTTGGGACCCTCATGCCATCACCCCCCCCCCCCACCCTGGGATGAAGGGAAGTGAGTGTAACGTGAACCTCTCTGAGCACGGCTGTAAAATCTCCTTTCGTAACCTGTCCGCCTGGCGAGAGCGCGCTGCGGGGTGCATACCAATGAAGCAGTGCTGCTGAAAAGTGCAGAGTAAAGGCTTTTTTGATGGAAGTGGCCGTGCATGCGAGATGGTGCAGGCGTGCGAGGGAGTGTTGGAGAGAGTGTCTGAGTGATGCAGCCTGGGGGGGGAGTGCGTGCAAGGGGGCATGCATGAGTGGGTCTGAGTGTGCAAGAAAGCTGGGGGGGGGATGTGCACAAGGAGCTATGTGTGTTCATCCGAGGGGGAAGACAGGGGGTGTGGGAATGCCTGGGTAGAGGCTGGTGCAAGTTAGTGAAAGGGAATGGGTGAGCCAAGTGAACGTGCGCAGGAAAGGTTGGGAACCACCAGTGCTGGGAAGCTGTAGGCCTCCTGCCCTGAATTTTTACAGCTCTCAGTCTCTTCTGCTGCCCAGGTCTAGGCCCTAGGAGTTTGCAGGCCAGAATTGCTTTGGTTGGCCCCTGGCTGTGAGGAGGATCGAGGGTTGGCCCTGGCCAGTGTCCCCTGTAAGCTGGGTGCATGGGCAGCCTCTCAGAGGCAATTCCAATGCTGCCCGGCGGATTAGCAGAGCACCCACAGCTAGGTTTGTTGTTTCGACTGGTGGTACACATTCACATGTGCCTCGGTGCTCATACAAATTATTCCGCACATGAATGAAAAAATTGCACGTGGATGGAAAAGATTAGCGGGAACCTTGTTCCTGGCTGGTGATTTTGGCAGCCTTCCTGGGGACTGGCATTGGTTTGTTCCTCCCATGGCCACTCAGGGCCTTCCTGGCAGGCGAGTGGCACCACATCCTGCCAGGGCTGGACTAGAGCAGCGGGGCAGGCCGGGAGAGGGAGCTCAACACCAGGGGCTGGAGCATTGGGACATGCCCAGGGATGCGGCAAGTCTTTGCTGATGTCATTGCCCCAGACACTCGGCAAATCCCCACCCTCCAGGTCACATCCGGGAAGCTGGAGGGAGCCGGGCCTAGCCCTGTGTGTGATCAAAGAGGAGGGGATGGGCGTTGCTGAGCCAGGCACGTCTGAGCACAGGCGCTGGCTCCGGGCCCACCCCACCTTCCCGCTCCTCTCTCCAGGGAGCTTATTAAACAAATCTCTTTCATTGCACCTTGAGAAGCGTTCAGAGGGAAATTCCCCTGCTCTCTGCTCTGCCTTCCCTGGCTCCCTGGGATAGGCCGCTTCCCAGACTGGGCGGGTGTAATTCTCCTCCTGGCCCACTCTCTTTTTCCTCTCGCTTCTTACTACAGCAGATCCCCGGCGGGTCTGAGCTGGATGTGCTGCCAGTGGGACAGTCCTGCCCCGGAGTGCTGCCCCTCGCCCCAGAAAAGGCAAAGGGCGCCAGGGGCAGAGCATCCCATGGCAGGGCCAGGGCTGGCACCGAGTCCTTACTCCCCAGCGGGCCCCTGACCCACCACACCACTCCGCCTCCTGTGGGCCAGCTTGGGGACGGAGAGCCCTGCTTTGGGCCTTTGTGCTTAGCTGTTCCATCAGTGACTGGGCTCAGCCCGGGGGCTCCTCCTGCCTCCATCCTCCCTCTGCTTTTCCTCTGCCATTTTGGCAGTGGGGACGGTTTCACCCTTCCTGGTCTCCCCCTGGCTGGTGCAGGGGGCTGGTTCTGCCTCCTGCTGGAGAGAGTCAGCACTGGGTAGCTATGGGCCAGAGTCCCGGAGCACTTAACACCTAGCGGAGAATCTTCTTTAGCTGGAGAGGTGGGGAGCACCGGGCACATTTTGGAGCTGCCTGCTGGCTGCATTGTCTGAGGCAGCCCTGCTCCCCAGCCTGGCTGCTTTACGGCCCCTCTTTTGGCCAAGGCCTCTTGTCACCGGCCCTTCCAAGGGGCCGCTGGAAGCCCTTTGAAATAGAAGCCGGTCTGTGGAGCACACTCGTAAATGAAACGAAAGCCCAGGGTGTGAGGCAGTTTCCAGGTTTGGCATCTGTCGGCCGCGGCGCCTGAGAAGGGAAGCAGGTAGCCTGCCGGGGTTCCAGCGTGGGTCCCGCCAGGGAACGCTGCCCATGCGGGAATGAGCTGTGGCTACGGCCGTCTGTGGAACAGGTGCTCCCCCCCCTTCTATCTGGATGCCAAGGGAGAAGGGCTAGTTCTGAGCCAGCCCCTGGGAACCAGGGCAGTCCTCCAGGGACTGATGCTGGGCCCTCACCTCTGGCCGAGTGGCACCGGATGCTGTTGGTCCCTATGGTCCTGATCCTGAACGTGGTGCAAGCCAGCGCCAATGGCCCAGGTGCCTTTATGCAGGCCGGACATGGAGGTGGGGATCATAGGGACGGCAAGGCAGCCCAGGGCCATGCTCTGCCTGGGTACAAATAGCTGCGTAGACATTGCAGCTCAGGCCCTGAAGCCTGCGGCGGGGGTATCCTTCAGCCCCAGCGCTGAGAGGCTCCGGTGCGGGTGCCACTCGCTGTGCAACGCACCCCTGTTAGGTCCCAGCTACGGAGCCCCGTGCTCTTGCTGATGCTACCTTTAGCTCGCGGGTTCTGGGCCAGGGGGGTGCTTGTCTCATGCAAGGCTCCAAATCTGGCCCCGATAGCCCTGCCCTGTCTTGTGCCTTCTTGAACGTGCCTCGTGCCAGCCGGCAAGGTGGCACTTCCCCCAGCGCCAACAGCAGAGAATGCCTTGGCCTGGCGGGATGGTGAGGCTGACAAGGAAACTGGGGCAGAGTGGCAGGGAACCGCACATACGTCTGGGCCGGGGGTGACTGCAGCGAGGGGCAGGCCATCTGGGTCAGTCCTGTCCTGCCCCAGCTGAAGATGGCCTCAGTTTCACTTTTGTTTCTCACTAGTTGTGAGTCAGTTTCTCTTCTTGGCTGCAGGTTTGCTGGGGAAATGTTGGCCCGGGAGCTTGTTAAAAAGATCTGCAGTGCTCTGCATTGTGGAGGACCAGCGAGGCCTGGGCCTTGTGGGATTCAAAGGGTATATAACCCCCCTCCCCCACACACACACACACACACACACACACTGGGCCCTTTGCCCAGGGGTCAATTCCACATTTTGGCCCTGGGAGGCAATTCAGCAAACCCCTCCTGCCAGATGCTGGGCTTGCTCCCACCGGAGCGACTGGCTGTGTTTGCTGGGTCCAGCTGTTCATCCTTCCCCGAGTCAACAGCCCAGAGAGGAATGCGTGGGAGTCCCTCGGAGGTGACGAGCGCGGGTTACCCGCCTCTCCCTAGGCCCTGTGAGTCACTAAGGGTCACATTTACAAAAGCTCCTAAGCGACTCTCATTTTCACAGGAAGGGATTTAGATGATTTAGGCACATATTGCCAAAGGAATTTAGGTGCCCAAAGATGCTGATGGGAACCTAGTTGGAGTCATAAAACCCCCTACACAGGTTAGGCCCCTAACGTTGACTTTCAATGGGAGTGAGGCACCTAACTCACTCAGGCACTTTTATAAAGCTCCCTGGTACCTAAATCCCCTGGGCAATCTAGCTCTGAGTCTCGCAGAAAGCCAGCGGCCCCTAAGTCCTTTGAGGTGCTTTCGGAAGTGTTGTCGAGGGTCCTTTAAGGACTTTGCGTAACAAAATGCCGATGTGTTTTCTAAGAGGCCTTGTTGATGAGGGCTCTAAAAATAGAATCATACTGGGACCTTAATGGGACTTTGTGGGAAACCTGGAAACATTTTCTCATCCCTGTAAATGAGTCCAGATGCATTAGCAGTGGCTGCAGCGCATCCTGAGGTAACGCCAGAGGAAGCAGGGATGGGTTTGAATTTCTCCCCTGGTTGCAGCAGTAAAACAGTGGAGCTGGGACGTCGTCTCCACCCCGAGCCAGGTTCGCAGCCTCCTCCTGGGCTCTGC
Source organism: Pelochelys cantorii (assembly GCA_032595735.1). Lineage (NCBI taxonomy): Eukaryota > Metazoa > Chordata > Testudines > Trionychidae > Pelochelys > Pelochelys cantorii. The sequence goes on from CM064354.1 coordinate 4,374,991, forward strand.
CCAGTGCTGGGCGGGGGGGGCTCTAAGCCTCTTCTCCCTTGGTCCTGCTCCTGCTAGAGGTTGGAGCAGCCGGAGCCGTGGCCCCCCTGCAGGCAGCTGCTTGGGGATGAGAATAACAGGAGCGCTGCAGAGCTTTGGCCCTGTCTCCCGCAGGCCTGGGCGCTGGGGAGCTGCAGGAGGGGCTGCCAGGGTACAGCTCTGCCCACAGTTGTTCCGTGGCCTCAGGGATTCCTCCCCAGGGAGAGGGGGGCCCTTTACTGGGCCGCAGCCCCGCGTAGAACCAGGTCCCGGCCCTGGGATGCTCTTTAGGCTGGTAGTAGAATGGGAAGCCCCTTGGCCAGTGCTGGTCCCGGAGCCCTGGCGATGGACATGGGGCACGCTCAGAGCAGCATGCCCCCTGCCCCTGCTCTGACCCAGCTGGGCCCCCCAGTGCCGCCCAGGTCAGGCCGGGCGCACGGCGTGTCCTCGCGGGGCTGTGCACTGACACGGCTGGGCAGGACGCGGTGCTTAAGCTGGGAGCTGGACTGCGGTTGCTGGCAGCCGGGGAAGCACATCCCCTCGCTGCCGACTGGGGAGCCTGGGAGCTGCTTTGTAACCTGCTCCCGACCCGCCGAGCCTGCCCACGTGCCAGTCCACCCCAAGTCCTCCGCTTTGCACCAAAGCCCCTTCTCTGGGCCTGGGGCCCAGGCACATTCATGCCACCTGAAGTGGGATCCTGCGGGGCTGTTCCCTGGGGCGGGGCAGGATGGGAGCCAGGCAGCAGCCCTGGGGTGGCTCCCCGCATGCAGAGAGGCTGGGGAGGAGCAGGCCGCGGATGTGCAGGACGCAGCAGATCATGTGCTGCTCCCTCAGCTGCTCTCGTGCCAGGCCTGAGGATAGCAGCCGAGCAGGGGGATCCCTTCCCGGGTGCCTGGCCTCAGGGGACTCTCCCCGGCAGGCTGGGAAACCCGGCAGCACCGTGCGTGGCTGAGTGCAGGGACCTGCGCTTTGTGCTGCAGGCACCGGCCTTGCCCCAGAGAGCCAGATTCCCAGTGCCAGGCAGGGAGGAGGGGGGAGAAGAAGGGACTTGCCCTTGGTCATTCCAGCTCCTGCTCATTGCATGGTGCCAGCTGTCCCGCCAAACAGCCGTTCAGGTTGGGGACTGGTTCCTGTAGCCCACCGCTCCCAGCCCCCAGATTCAACCAAGAACATCCCCCATCTAACCCCACTTGCGCGCGTGCACACACACATTTACACACACACATGCACACATATGTGCACACCACACGCGCACACACACACTCGTGCATGCACCCACATTCACACACAAACCTGCACACACATGCATACACGCACACACAGGCTGCCCTCACACCTCCCTGACTAGTGCCACGCTGAGTTGACTTGGGGAGGGGAGGGGCGTGCTCCCCTAGGTACTTGTCCCTATCTTATTGGTGACTTAGAGGGGGTGGTGATAAGGGCCCTGCAGCATGGGACCCGCTGATAAGGCGCCAGCCCGACACTTCCCCTGTTATCTCCGGGCTTTCCACAGTCGCCTTTCTGTCTTGAGCTGAGCTTTTCTGCCGCCCGGATTCCCCCTCCCAGCTGGGGGTGCCTGGCGCGGGCACCGCCCCCTCTACCCTGCCCCAGAGCATCTGAAAGGTGGGGCTCTCTGCTGGGCAGATGGGACCCAACTCTCAGCATGTCCGTTCTGCAGGGCCCCGCTCTCATACCATGTGGCAGATTAACACTTTGGCTATGTCCGGACTTTCCCAAGGCCGGGCTGGGGCTCCTGGCTTGACAGCAGCCAGAGCAGGGCCCGGGCAGGGGCTCTCCCAGCTCTGGCACTTGCTGGCATGCTGGCTGCGAATCCCCGAGGGCCGCATGAGGGCCTTGCCAAGTGTGAGGGAGCCCTGGGGCTGAGCTGGCTTCAGGGGCTGTCGCCTCTTTGGATGGCTTCAGCGCCAGCTCTGGTGTGTCTAGGAATGGGGTGTGAAGGTGCAAACGCTCCCTTACCTGCTGACTGGAGCGTCTCCCTCTGATGCTCCGGCCTCGGGTGACTCTCGTAGCCCGGCTCCTGGGTGGGCTGTGCCGCAGGTCTGCTCTGCTCTGGGATCCCCCAGATCCCCTCGCTGACTGTGGGGATAACCCCAACACTCCCTGGGAAGTGGCCTGGTCTGGCTGAAAGGGGTCCCTGGAATTAGCCTGCACTGGTAACCCCCAGGTCACAGCCCCAGTGTTTCGCACCCTCTGCGCCTCCCCCCTTTGGTCTGGGCCCTTGGGTACCTAGTGAGCGTGAGCTTGGCAGCTGCCCTCGCTAGCCAGGGAAGGGTGCGTGGAGGTTGCTTCTGCGGTAGGTTTGTCTTGTTCAGTGGTGAAATGTGGGCTGCATGTAAACTAGCGCATCCGGCTGCCTGCGTGTCTGGGAGCCAGGCTCGAACCCTGCCGCCCTCACTTGCAGGATCAGGCCCCTCGTGTACCCTCTGTGCCTTTCACGCTCTTCCAACCTCTCCTCCTCCTCTGCTACCCTGGCAGCCCGGCGGCTGCAGCACTGCAGGGTTTGATGGAGTGCACCTTTCAAGGGAGTCCCTCCTCAAACTCTCACTTTGCAGCACCACGGAATTTTCCACCCTCCTGGAAGTCCCGGCTCGTAACCCCGTGTTCCTGCTAATGACGTGCAAACTCCTGCTCTTAGCAGCAACTTCAGCCAGGCAAGAGTTCGGCTGCCCCTTGGCCCATCTTCTGGCTCCCAAGCCAGGCACAGATCACCAGGGCGGGGGGTGTGAGGTGGAAAAGGGGGGGGTTCGGGGAGGTTTGAACAGGGCCCTGAGTTGTTCCCATACGCCGTGTGGCCAGCACCTGGGAAATCCATGCAGCTAATCCTGTCAAATGGACCCTAATAGAAATTCTAGTGGGGTCCACTAGCATCCCCTAGATGGCTTCTATTGATGCGACTGGCCTTTTCTGGCTTCTGCTCAAGAAAGAAGAGCATGGGGGATGGATCAAGAGAGACCCGGTTTTGTGCCTGTAGGAACCTGCTGGGTATTTTTGGGTGGTTGGCCTTTCTAGTGAGACAGCATGGCCCAGTGGGTAGTGCATTGACCTGAGACTCTGGAAAGCTGACCTCTGTCTCTGGCTCTGCCACTGATGTGCCATGTGACCATGGACAAGTCACTTCCCCTTTCTCACTTTGTCTGTCTACCTGGTGAGGCCGTGGACTTTTCAGAGCAGGGCCTGTCCCTTGCTGTGGGTCTGTGCTGTGCCCAGTGAGCAAAGCAGTAACACCCATTGCAGTGGCAGTGGGGTGCTGAGACGTTAAAGTAGGGCCTGAGAGGCAGGAATGGATTTATTGGGTGAGCCTGGGCAGGTCATGTCCCTACTTTGTGCCTCAGTTTCCCCAACAGGCATCATAGCACTGAGCGAGGGAAGCTTGCAAAGTGCTGCCCCCGTTGCTGCAGCTGAGATCGGGGGGCTGTGAGGGCATCTAGGGCTGCCCCACACTCTGATGGCGAAGGGATGGTGCCTGCCCCACTCAGCACACTTCTGCTCCTGCAGGCCTGTTTCCTCTGGTTCCTGAGAACTCTGGATTTGTTGCCCAGTGGCTGGAGCAATGGGCTGCTGGAGGGTTATGCTACTTGTGCTGGGACAACCTAGCGGTGCTTTGATATGGACCTTCTGGAGCAGAGAGGGGGGCCTGAGTTTTAAAGCGGGGCTCTGAGTCGGATCTGTTCTCAGTGTTCTGGTCCAGGAGTTTGGTTTGTCCAGGTGTGGAGACAGGGTCCAGCTACCCAGCATGGCTCTGGATCAGGACCCAAACTCCCCCTGACATGGCTCCAGGGTGGGGTACGGAGCTGTGTCCCTGCCTGCAGCCCAGGTGAGGTCAGAGCCACCCAGCCTAGCAGAGAAGCGATTGCTCGAAAGCTTATTTGATCCTTGCAGGTCCCTGCTGCCACTGGCCTGTGTCTTTAAATTTCTGGGCTGGATGAGTTCAGAAGGGCAACATCATACTGGGCCCAAGATCGCCCTGTAACTCTATGAACCAGGGTCTGCTCCTGGCTCTGCCACTGCCTCATTTTGTGTCCTCGGGCAACTCACTTAGTCCTGCTGCAAAACAGGGCCATTGATCTGAGCCCTGCTCAGTGTGGTGAATGGCTCTGAGACTGTGGGATGGAGGGCACTGTCTAAGGCCCTCTGCAGACAAGCTCAAAGGGGTGGCTGGACCCTGAGCCACAACTGTGTTTAGCCTGGAACAGACACGTGCAAGTATCCTCGTCAGCGTGTTCACTGCCAGCCCGTTTGCTCCAAGTGAAACTCTCTCGTGTAGAAAAACCCTCCAGGCAGTGTTGTTAGTGGTGAAATGCTCCCCATGACTCTCCTCTGGCTGATTCAGAACCCCAGACCCCAAAGCTTTCGGTATCTCCAACCCCCGGCCACAGTCAAGGCCCCTGAGAGAGGCCCTCACATGAGCAGAGTGTGAGAGATGTGGAAAAAGAATCCATTTGAGGCTCTTTTTATTTGATTTTGAGGCCACACTCAAGCTCCGCTTTCCAGAAGGGCTAGGACGCTGTGATTCACAGGCTTTGGGGCTGTAATGCTAGCAGACTGCTGAGAGAGTCACGCTAATGGGGGAGAGCCATCAGCGCCGCCAAAGGAGGGTAACAGCTCCTCCCACCAGCATATTGGCCTCCAGCCTGAAGGGCTTAGAAAGCAGGTGCCACTTTAGTTCCCATTCCCAGGCCGTCCCGCAGTGCCCCGTGGGGCCACAGGCACGGTGTGAGAGCTCTAGCCATGTCGTGGTTTTGCTGTCGGTGAACTGCACAGTTAAGTGTCTCGGGAATGCTGGTTGGCAGAGGATGGCTGCCATTTTGTGTGGCTGAGTGGATACAGCATGGTTCAAAACAGATGGGCGCACACACACCGTGCTCTCTCTCTCTCTCACAGAGACTTTACTTTTGTTCTTTCTTGGTTTAGACCCTTCCTCTGTCCTCAGGAGATATGCAGGGAAGCCAGCACGTTTTTAGTTTGAACAGGAACAACAAAACAAAACAATCTCCTAAAGGCACTGTGCAAGAGCACAGAGTTCTGGATAACATATCATGTCCCTCAGTTTCCCAGTGTGATACTTCCTTGTAAAGGGCTTAGAGTGGAAAGTGCTAGACTTGTGCTGAGTAAGGCTGTGTGTGACTGAACCCTTCCTGGATGTGACGATCACCCCTCCCCTCTGAGGATGCCCTGCTGTGCTGATTGACCAGCCTTCACACACCTCCCCAGGTTACAGATGGGGAAATCAAGGCACAGGGCAGGCTCTTAGCTCTGGGTCATGCAGCAGAGCTGGGAACAGATCTCAGGACTCCTAATTCCCCCCTTCCCTGTACTCCTACCACTAGGCTGCACTTCCTCCCCTAACCTGGGAGCTAAACCTTTGAGTGTGCCTGAGGCTGTCTGCACAGGTGTCCCCCGGCTCCCAGCCAGGCCACTGGAGCGCATGTGGCTGCGTCACCAGGACATGCTGATCCGCTGCAGATATTCTTTGTCCCAGGGACTCAGCATCGGATTCTGCAGCTCTCCTCCCTGCCGGGGCCGTGAACTTTTCACCCCCGAGCCAGGGACAGGAAGGCTGTCAGCGCCAGCCAGCCAACCCGCTTGCCACGTTACCAGCTCCCCTGCAAAAGGCCTTGGCTATTTTTAACCAGTGACTGGCTCCTTCTGCCCGCCCTGGATTTCCAGTGCAGAGAGCACAGGATACAAAGGGGTGGCGGGGCACGTGGGGGGAAGGCAGGCAGTTAATTCGCAGCCAGCACTGTCTCCAGCCCCAGAGCGGAGCTGGGCTGGGTGTGTGGGGGAGTCTAAACCCTGCAGCCAGCCTGTGTCAGCGTCGTGGGCTCGCCAGCTCGAAACCTCTTTGGGCTTGGGCCGGACCTTCCCCACTGGGGGCGGGGGCGGTCCCAGAGCTCCCAAGCTGCTGTGGAGTGCCCCGGCCCCAGGAGGTGCTTGGCCCCGGCCTGCCATCTCGCAGGGACGGAAGGGAACCACAGTCTGGCTGGCAGCCACTGCCCCAGAGCCAGCTGTGCTGGGGGGTCTGGGGGGGGCCATCTGTGCTGGGGCTGGCCCAGGTCTGATGGGGCCGATGAGGCTGTTCCAGGCTGCGTGTAGTCGAGGGTGCTGTCTATTTCCAGGGAGGTTCCCAGGGGCGCCGGCTACCGGGGGAGCGGGGGGGCCTGTGGGATTGGGGGTTCACGCCTGGGGCACAAGACTCTGACTCTGTCCCAACGGGGGCACAGAGGATCCCCCATTCTCAGGCTAGCAACAAGGGGCTGCCGTGGGCACAGCCACCCAGATTGCAGCATCTGCTTGCCCCCTTACCGCTTGCCGGGTAAAATCCCCCCTTGTTGCCAGGCCTGCTGCCCGGTGAGCCTGTGTGTTTGGCTGGGCTCTGACGCACCCCCCCCATCCCCCTTGGGTGTTCCCACATCAGCCTCAAACACCGAGAGACCCCTCCCCCCGGCTGGGGAATCACTGCAGCCAGGCCGATGCCTTTGCTCCCCAGTGGGAACCAGGGAACAACTGCTCCTCCACTTGCCCCCCACACCTCTGCCTCCCTCCCTCCCGTATACACCCCGCTGCCTCCACATCGGTCGCTCCTCCCACACAGCCATGCCAAGGCAGAGTTCAGTCAGATGAGAGCAGGGAGACCTTCAGGGGCCTGGACAATCACCCCTGTGAAGAGATGTCCCACAGCTGGGGGTTGTCCCATTAGTAGGGAAGAGGAGACCTGATACTAGGGAATACTGCGGAACTCCCTGCCACAGGAAGTCATAAGAACAGCGATACCAAGTCAAACCAAAGGTCCATCTAGCCCAGTATCCTGTCTGCTGACAGTGGTCAATGCCAGATGCCCCAGAGGAAGGGAACACAACAGGTAATTCTCACATGATCCCTCTCCTGTCACCCATTTCCAGACAAACAGAGGCTAGGGACACCATTCCTACCCATCCTGGTGAATAGCCATTGATGGACCTAACCTCCATGAATTTATCTAGCTCTTTTTTGAACCCTTTTAAAGTCCTAGCCTTCATCACATCCTCTGGCAAGGAGTTCCACAGGTTGCGCTTTGAGGTTAAGACCTGAGCAAGATTCCAAGAGCAACTGGACATTTCTAGAAGCCCAGGGTGTAACAGAGACTAGACTGGCTACTTCCGGGTGAAAACAATCTCTGGCTACTGGAGACGAGAGGGGGAGGGGGCAGTTAGCTGACATCTGCCTACTGGGGCATTCTTACCCCTTGCTCTGAAGTAGCTGGTACTGACAGGAGGCTGGGTGAGCTGGGCTGGGGTGTGATGTAGTATTAATGACCTGGATGAGGGGATGGATTACACCCTCAGCAAGTTTGCAGCCTTCACACACCTCCCCAGGTTACAGATGGACTCCCCTGTGGCCCAGCCGCCTTCCCGTGCTGGGTCCAGCAGCTTGCATCTGCACCGGCAGCAGCCACGGCGTCCCACGGTGCCAGTTCTCGTGTGGCTGGGTGTCAGCCTCCGAGGGTTTCACCCTAATGCTCGGTCCCCAGTGCTCTGAGCTTGGAGGCTGGATCCTAGGCTGCGGCTCAGGCTGTATCCTAAGATCTCCAAGCACTTTATAGCCCTTAGCTAATGAACCTCACCTCAGCCCTGCAGAGGGCATAATAGGGATCTCCAGCTTCCCCCACTGGCACGTAGCTGCTGCCTCAGTTTACCTGTCTTGGCTCCCTGCAATGTGCGTACATGCAGGGTGCAGACAACACCTCCCTTAGAGACTGGGCTATGGATGCAGCTGGACCAGTAGTCTAAGCAGTCAGGCAGGCCCCAAACAGTCCATTTCTTATGCCCTCCAGGCTTCACCCTTTCACCTATTGGTTGCTGGCACTTCAATGGGCACTTCCATTAAAAACTGCCCCTCCCTTCAGCAGGGACTCTCAGCTGCCCCACGCCTGACTCTGTCCCCAGCCTGTAACTGTGCTTAGGTCTTCCGACCCAAGGGCAGGACTCTGCACTTGTCTTTGTTGAACCTCATCAGATTTCTTTTGGCCCAATCTTCCAATTTGTCCAGGTCACTCTGGACCTGATCCCTGCCCCCCAGTGTATCTGCCTCTCCCCCTAGCTTAGTGTCATCTGCAAACTTGCTGAGGGTGTAATCCATCCCCTCATCCAGGTCATTAATATTACACAAAACCAGCCCCCGAACCAATCCCTGGGGCATCCGCTTGATACCGGCTCCCAGGCAGACATCGAGCCGTTGCTCACTACCCGTTGAGCCTGGCTATCTAGCCAGCTTTGTGTCCATTTTACCGTCCATTCATCCAGGCCAGACTTTTTAAATTTGCTGGCAGGAATCCTGTGGGCGACCGTATCAGAAGCTTTGCTAAAGTCCAGGTGTATCCCGTCCATCGCCCTCCCCATGACCACAGAGCCAGGTACCTGATCACAGAAGGCGATCAGGGCGGTCAGGCAGGACCTGCCCTTGGTGAATCCATATCTCTTTGGGTCAAGGTCTTTCCATGTGCTGCATCTCCCCTTCTTGCTGGCTGCTGCACCCCTCCCCACCCCACCCTCACTTCTGCAGGCTGTGCAGCTTGGCTCTGGCCTCTGGCACCAGGCAGGCAGCACAGTGCTGCGGCAGATGGCTGGAATCTCAGAATGCGCGGCTACTAGTCCTGCCCCTCCTGCAGACTTGCTTGAGTTGCCGTGTCATGGAGCCTCAGTTTCCCCATCTGTAAAATGGAGGCAATGGTGCTGGCTTTGGAGCAGTGCTGTGAGGACTGTGGCAAGGGCAGCCAGCCCCAGCCTTCCTCGCTGGTGTCCACTGCAGACGGCTGGGCTGACACAAAGTTCTGAAGCAGCTAAAATCAGCCCAGCGACGACACTCCATGTTCCTGGAGCTGGAGCAGTGAGGACAGTGTGCTAGTCCCCACGCCACACCCCGAGAGCCGAGGTTCAAACCTCCAACGGAGCACTGGGAAATCCTGCCTGGAGCTCCTGGGAGGGCTCTGGTTTTCCAAGCCCTGACAGCTCCCACTCCCAACGACTGTGATCTCAGACCCAGGGGGATGACAACAAGGAAGAAAAAAGGAAACTCCTTTCCCCAGTGGCAAGGAACAGAGCGCAGTGTGCATCTCCTCTGGAACACGCTGCAACAGCCCTGAGAGAAAACACACCCACCACACCCATGTGCACACACCCACCCACTCCGCACATGCAACAGCCCTGAGAGAAAGCACACCCACCACACCTATGCACATCCACACACACACGCAGCACATGCCACAGACCTGAGAGAAAACACATCCCTCACACCCGCCGCACACACACTGACCCAGCACATCCAGTGCAGGGAGATATTCTCTTGGCTTTGCAATCAAAGGAGCTAGGCCTGTGACACAGCCTGGTGTCAGTTCTGTCTGATCTGGACCTTCTCCTGCCTCTGTCTCTGGGTATTTATCTGGCACCTCATTACTTGGGCTCTTCAAGATCTTTCATCTACCTATCCTCCCAGCACCCCTCTGAGGCCATGTGCCTTTCACAGACGGGGAAACCGAGGCACAGTGGCACCAAGTGACTTGCCCAGGGTCCCGCAGGGAGCCGGTTGCAGAGCTAGGAATTGCTAGCTCCCTAACCACTAGACCATCTTTCCCCTTCTGTCCCTGCTTCATGGCCGCTGCCTGTTGGACCCAGTGACCTTGCCAGACCCCTGCCCTGCCCCTGCCTTGGGTGCTCGCCGGCCGGCGGCGCAAGAGGCTTCCCATAGCCCGCGGCGCGGAAGGAGGCTCCGGCAGCGAGAGATGCTCGGGGCAAAGGCAGGCTCTGGCAAAGAGCCACCGCAGCGCGTGCGGCAGCCACTCCCCGGCTCTTCCCGCCACTCCCAGGGAGCCGGGACCTGCCCTGCCCCTGCCCGGGGTCCGTCCCCTCCCGGCTGGGGCGCCGCCCGCTGCTCGCTGCCTTCCCGGCCCTGGGGGCAAGGAGAGCAGGCAGGACTCCCTGGAGAGGCCGGGGCGCTGCCTTCCCGGAGCCGGGCCCTGAGCATGGCGCAGGCCGAGCCCGGGTACGGAGGGGCAGAGAACAGCGAGGGGAGCCTTCGGTCCCGCGGCACCTCGCCACGGCCGCGCCCGCCTGGGGAGGTTACCGGCCCCTGAGCGGCCGGCGGCCGCGGGTCCCTCTGCGATACGCGCGCCCGCCCCCGGGAAGGGAGGCCAAAGCCTCCCCGGCCTGTTCTCCCGTCCCTTCCAGGGCCCTGCATGGGCGGGCAGCCGGCCTGTCTCAGCCGCGCCGGGCTCGCACGGCGGGGGGCGGCTGCCCCGGGCCAGCGGGCAGCGAGCTCCGGAGACTCTGCCAGGTCAGAGGAGCCCAGGTTGCTCCCCGCCCCCCTCGGCCCGTCCGTGGCCGTCGCGGTGCTGAGTCGGAGCCGGCTCTCGGCGCCCGCGCGTGGCCCTAGAGCAGGGGCCCTGCCTGGCTCGGCTGCCTGCCCCCGGAGCCCCCGCTGCCCTTCGTTTCCCAAAGCGGCATCCAGGGCCCGCCCCGCCCCGCTAACAGCAGCCGGCCCCGCGGGAGCCCGTCCGGGAGCTGCCTGGGTCAGCGGCGTCTCACAGGGCTGCTGGCGGACCCCGCACAGCCCTGACAGGCCTGGGCCCTCCTCTGTGGGGCAGGACCCCCGTCCCCCATGGAGCCCCTGCACTGCCTGGGCCTTGCCATGGGGAGCCGGCAGGGGCAGCCTCGTGCACCCCCAAGCAGTGGGAAGGAATCCACGGACCCGCCTTGCACACTGAGAGCGGACGATAAAGTGCTTGGAGCAGGCGCTGCCCTTTCATTGCGCCTAGTGGAGCAAGGCAGGGTCCGTGTGTGTCCCGTGTCTGCGCAGCGCCTTGCACGGTGGGGCGGGGCGGGGCGGGGCGGGGTCTGCACTTGTCCTGTGTCTAAGCAGCGCCTGGCACGGTGGGGCGGGGCGGGGTCCGTGTTTGTCCCGTGTCAGTACAGCGCCTGGCGCGATGGGGCGGGGGCGGGGACGGGGGCGGGGTCCGTGTTTGTCCCGTGTCAGTGCAGCGCCTGGCGCGATGGGGCAGGGGCGGGGGCGGGGTCCGTGTTTGTCCCCTGTCTGCAGCGCCTGGCGCGATGGGGCGGGGGCGGGGTCCGTGTTTGTCCCCTGTCTGTGCAGCGCCTGGCACGGTGGGGCGGGTCGGGATCCGTGTTTGTCCCGTGTCAGTACAGCGCCTGGCGCGATGGGGCGGGGCGGGGTCCGTGTTTGTCCCGTGTCAGTGCAGCGCCTGGCGCAATGGGGCTGGGCGGGGGCGGGGCAAGGTCTGTGTTTGTCCCGTGTCAGTGCAGCGCTTGGCGCGATGGGGCGGGGGCAGGGCGGGGTCCGTGTTTGTCCCGTGTCTGTGCAGCGCCTGGCGCGATGGGGCGGGGGCGGGGTCTGTGTTTGTCCCCTGTCCGAGCAAGGCCTGGCACTGTGGGGCGGGGTGGGGCAGGGTCTGTACTTGTCCTGTGTCTAAGCAGGGGTGGGGCAGGGACTGTTTGTGTAGCCCCTTCCTGCAGGTGCCAGGTTGGGCAACTCGTGCGCCCAGGTGTCTCGCTGTGCGTGGACACAGCGCTCTGCACGGCCTGACCCTGCGGTTATCCACCCACACACGCTGGGTGCTGATCCTGTGTGTCCCACTCCAGAGGTGGCTGCAGCTGAGGGCTCCCTGCTTAGCACCGGTCAGTGGCCGGGGCGCAGTCTAAGTGCATTTTGTCCTGCACCTCCCGCTGCCCCCTGAGCTTGAAGGGGCCTAGGGATCCAGGCGCTAACCTGGGGCCTGTGCATGGTCCAGCCCGGGGAGGTCACAGCCCAGCACAAGGGCTTCACAGGCCCTGGGCCTGCAACCTGCCGGCTCATCGCTCTCCCTGCGGGGCCGTGCGGGCTGGGCCCGTCAGCACTACAGACTGGCCAGACCTGGCGGAGGCTGGGCCCGGCTCTGCCTGCTCCCACGGTGCTAGAGCCGGGACCTAGCTCTGCCACGGCCCCGTTTGGCCTCTCCGGGCCCTTGGGGGGTGCTCAGATCTGGGCCCATGGGCCTCTCTGCAGAGGCTTCCAGCAAGCAGGAACTGATGGATCCTGCTAGGGCTGGCTGCTCCCCTGCCAGGGCTCTGGCCTGCAGGCTTGGGGAGGGGGGAGCAAGGTGCTGAGGGCTCCCCCGACTCTAGGTCCCAGCAGAGCCCTTCGGTGTGTCACTTTCAGTATCCACCATTCCAGCCTCCGAAGGGCCTGTGGCCTAGTGGTGAGAGCCAAGGTCACACGCAGGGAGGCTGGAGCCCAGGTCCAAACCCACAGGGGCCCTGGCATGACTCAAAGTGCCGGGCTCCCTCCTCCTCCCCACAAGAGCACAGCTGCAGCCGCCTCGGCCACACCCTCCCTTGTGTGGTTACTGGAGTAGCCTCTTGTGTCCGCATTGAGCTCAGCATCGCACAGTCCCAGGACTGGATGTGTCCTAGGTCCTTCCCCCTCCCCCGCCCAGCATCTCCATTTAACCCTCGCAGCCCTCGGGGGCAGGCAGGGCTCGCATCCCCGCAGCACACAGGGCAACTCCAGATGAGCTAAGATTCTGGCCCTACAGTGTGAATGCAGGTCTCCCAATCCCAGCCCAGCCCATCTCTGCCCTGCCCTGCCAGCGCGCCCAGTGCTAGCTCGCCCTGCACAGGGGCAGCAGAGATGGGCTGTGACTCGCCCGGGTCCCACTGGAAGCCTCCTCACCCGAACATCAGCCCCATCTCCTCCTCACCCCACGTGTCCTCCTCCCCCTAACACCAGCCCCGTGTCCTCCTCCCCCCGCACACCGGCCCCATGTCCTCCTCCCCCCGAACACTGGTCCCGTGTCCTCCTCCCCCCGAACACCGGCCCCATGTCCTCCTACCCCCGAACACCAGCCCTGTGTCCTCCTACCCCCGAACACCAGCCCCGTGTCCTCCTCACCCCATGTGTCCTCCTCACCCCCAACACCGGCCCCGTGTTCTCCTCCCCCCACGTGTCCTCCTCACCCCCAACACCGGCCCCGTGTTCTCCTCACCCCCAACACCGGCCCCGTGTTCTCCTCACCCCCGAACACCGGCCCCATGTCCTCCTCCCCCCGAACACCAGCCCCGTGTCCTCCTCACCCCCAACACCGGCCCCATGTCCTCCTCCCCCCAAACACTGGCCCTGTGTCCTCCTCACCCCAACACCGGCCCCGTGTCCTCCTCAGCCTATGCCCTGAACCAAGCACCAGTCCCATGCTTTCCGTGGTCTGGACTCCTGCCTAACCCTGTGGCTGTCCCCCAGAACCAAGTTCAGATCCTGCATTCTAGGGTTCCAGGTTCTTTGTCTGCCCCAGGGGCTGGAGAGGAGCCAGTTGGCAGGGCTCCTTCACCCTGCCCCCGGCCAGCAGTCCCTACCTCCGCTGGGGTGGGGAGGGGATTTTGACGGGGTGAGGTGACCTATAGTGGTGGTGGAAGGAGAGAACTTTACCTCGTGCAACATGGGCTAGTGGGCTCAGCACAGGGTAAGGTGCTGAGAGCACTGCAGTTCTATCCCAGCTTCACAACTGGCTCCCTGCATCACCCTCTGTGAGCTGCTTTGCCTCAGTTTCCCCATCGGTAGCTTCCCTCCCTAGCAGGAATGTGGAGGCCTCGTTCTGCCTGGGCAGGGCTGTGAAATCTCTGACTGGGAAAGGCTACTCGAGAGTAAGAAAATAAAGGCGAATTCTGCTCCCCCTGAAATCAAGCAGGAGCAGAATTGGGCCCCGTTTTGACCAAAGCAGCACCCCACACGCTGGCGCGTTTCTCCTCATCTCATGGGCTCTATGAGCAGGAGTTGGACGTAGCCCAAGGACAGGCTCTCCTGCCAGATTCCTGGCCGGAAATGCCACGAGAACAGCCTTTCTGTGGTATTTCAGCACGACTGTCTCCAAGCCCGCCAGAGGCTCAGCAGCACAAATGAAAAACAACAGAGGAAAATTAACCAAACTTTTGCTGAAGCTCAGAAACGGCCGGTGTGAGTTTGAGGCACAGGGTGGTCCCATCCTTTAGCAAACCCTGTTCTCCAGGCCCTGGGTGTTGAGTGCTGTAACAGACTGGCTAGGCTGAGAGTGTTTGTGCATTGCTGCCCCCTACTGGATGGAACTGGAGGTGCTCAGTGTGTGTCATAGGCCCTATACTGATGTCTAATGCCTCAGCGCATCCCTTCACGCAAGTGGCAGGTCTGGGGGTGCTGTGCTTTCAGTTCTGTCTCTGTTCTTGGGGAGGGTCCAGCTCATTAGCAGCTGGTCCCGTCTGGGAAGTCCTGGCTGCGGGATATAGGGTACTGAGCCAAGCAGTGGTGGTTTCTCACCTGCTGTTTGGGCTGTGATTGCTCAGCTCCAAAGAGAGACACAGAGCAGACTGGGCCCTGCTGCTGGGAGAGGAGGCCAGCGGAGGTGGAAGAACGTCTCTTGGGGTGAGCTCGGTGTTGGCCAGCTCAGAGCATCATTAGATGGGACGCTGCTGTGCTGGGCACCAACAGCGTGAGAGACAGGCCCTGCCCCAAGGAGCTCACAGTCTAGCCAGACAGGACGGGCAAAGATGGGGGGGGGGGAAACTGAGGCACAAAGGGGCCCAGGGACCTGCTCGTCTTTCTCTGTTTCCTTGTGCACTTGCCTCTGTGTAGCCGCGCAGTGGATAGACACACAGACAGGTGAGGCTTGTCTTGCCCATGTGTACTTAGATTGTCAACTCCTTGGGGCAGAGGTGTTTTGTGTAGTGTTGGTGGGGCTCCCGGGCACTACCATGATGCACGTAATGGATATCGTACAGTGCCTAGCTCAGAGCGGGCCGGGCCATGGCTAGGGCTGTGAAAAACACTAATTTCTTAGCTCCACCCTTGCCCTTCCTACACAGCTGTCACCCCCTCCCCCCAGGAGCCTGGCTTCGCTTGAGGACTTTAGCCAACCCTGCTGATCACGCCTGGGCTCAGCCCAGTCCTGACACCTGCCCAGTTGTTTGTGTCCCCCCACCCCACCCCCTGCAAACATCTGTATTTACGGCACATGAATCAGTCGCTTGTCCGGCCAGATTAACTGGCTGTGGCATCCGTGTGCCGCAGAGATAATCTGGGAGGGGAGGGGAAGTGGCCGGAGTGGCTGATCCGATTTCTGGGGCTGCCCGGCTCTCAGTGCCTCGCTGATCCCTGCTTAAACCAGCACAGAAATCAGCCGTTGGGGGCCTCAGGGCTTCTTCCCTGGGGCAGCCACCGGGGGAACGGGATGGGGGGGGGCAGCAGCCCGGCGGAGAAAGCTGCAGAGCGGGGCTGGGACCCAGGCAGAGGGTGCCAGTAGAACAAAGCCTGGCCTGGGACCCAGGACTGCCACTAAAGGGGAGAACTGGAAACTCCTCCAGGCAGGGGCCGTTTCCTCCCATTTTCCCCTGGGCTTGTGCCCCAGGCGCTGCTGTGTGAGAAACAGCCCTCCAAGCCGACTGGGGCACCGGCAGAGCTGGGGGGGAGTCTCGGACAATAGGGGCTGCGGGTTGGGAGTGAGGGGCACCGGCAGAGCTGGGGGGGGGAGTCTCGGACAGTAGGGGGTGCGGGTCGGGAGTGAGGGGCACCGGCAGAGCTGGGGGGGGCTTGGACAATAGGGACTGCGGGTCGGGAGTGAGGGGCACTGGCAGAGCTGGGTGGGGGCTTGGACAATAGGGGCTGCGGGTTGGGAGTGAGGGGCACCGGCAGAGCTGGGAGGAGAGGGGGGTCTTGGACAATAGGGGCTGTGAGTTGGGAGTGAGGGGCACCGGCAGAGCTGGGAGGAGGGGGGGGTCTTGGACAATAGGGGCTGCAGGTCAGGAGTACATTGCTCCTCAGCTCCTTCCTGTCCCTTGCAGCCTCCTGTTGCTTTTCCCCAGGGCACCGCCCCGCAGCCTTGTCACAGCCTCCTGCCATCTGCTGAGGGGGGTGGTCCCCAGGGGGGTCCATCTCTGCTGCTCTTTCCACTCTCCAGAGGCCGTGCTGGATAGTGAGTGGCAGCCCAGAGAGCAGGACCCAGTCTAAGCAGGGCGGATTGGTGCCTCTATCTGGCTGGGCAATCTCTGTGCTCTGGGGGGCAATGGGGCAGCGCCCTCGCCCGCCGGGGTTGGCCCAGATCAGCTTTTGGGTAGGGTGGTGCTGTGCTAGTCCCCGTGGCTGGCGCTGCAGAGGATCACTAACTGCCCAAGGGGTTGGGAGCCGCTGCGGGGCCTCTGAAGCAGGGTTGCGTCATGGTACCTGGTGCAGGGGGGTGATGTGCATGTGGAACGAGCTGCCTGGGCCTCCTGCGATCCAGCTCCCCCCAGCCAGGGGGTCCCACAAAACCTGCCCCCTCACTGGGGCCTGGAGGGATTAGACGGGGCTCCCAGGACCCTGACAGGTGGGGAGTGCTGGCACTGCTGTGCCAGTGACCCAGGCACCAGGCCCAGGCTGCCTGGCCAGTGCAACAGGCACTTGCTCAAAGGCCAGTTTTATTTCAGGGTGCCGGGGGCGCGGCCTCACCAGAGACACAATTACAGAGGGGGCAGGCCAATGGGGGGGGAATGCAGGCCCCCCCGTGTTTTCCCCAAGGTTCATGCCGCAGAAGCAGTGCAAGCGCATGGCCTCCAGTCTGCGGCCCAGCCTTCACTAGACACCCCCATTTGCCAAGGGGCCTAGGAGCAATTAGCCCTCCGGGCCCTCCCAGCCTGCCAAAGAGAGTTGCCCTGTGTGTGAGCAGGAATGCCCCCCGAATGTGCATGGAGAGGTGCCCCTGGCATGTATGGAAGGAGAGGAGCCCACAGTGGGTGTGTTTAAGGAGAGGCGCTAGTGGTGAGTGTGTAAGCAGTGGTGCCCACGGTGGGCATGTAAGGAGAGGTGCCCACTGTGGGTGTGGAAGGAGAAGTGCTCATGGTGAGTGTGTAAGCAGAAGTGCTCACGGTGGATGTGTAAAAAGAGGTGCCAGTGGTGGGTGTGTAAGGAGAAGTGCCAATGGTGGGTGTGTAAGACCTACCGGCAGTGGGTGTGTAAGGAGAGGTGCCTGTGGTGTGTGTGTCAGGAGAGGTGCCGGTGCTGGGTGTGTAAGGAGCAGTGTCAATGATGGGTGTGTAAAGGGAGTTGCCCAGCAGTGGGTATGTAAGAAGCAGTGCCCACAGTGGGTGTGCAAGATGATTTGGTGGTGGGTGTGTAAGGGGAGGTGGTGGCACTGGGTGTAAGGAGAGTTGCTCATGGCAGGAGTGCAAGGGGAGGTGCCGGCACTGGCTGTGTAAGCAGAAGTGCTGGTGCTGGGTGTGTAAAGAGAGTTGCCCATGGTAGATGTGTAAGGAGAGGTGCTAGAGCTGGGTATGTAAAGAGCGGTGCCCACAGTGGGTGTGCAAGGAGTAGTGCCCATGGTGCATGTGTAAAGAGAGGTGCTGGTGGTGGGTGTATAATAAAAAGTGCCCACAGTGGGTGTGCAAGGGGAGGTGCCAGTACTCGGTGTGTAAGGAGAGGCGCTGGTGCTGGGTGTGTAAAGCGCAGTGTCCACAGATGGTGTATAAGGAGAAGTGCCACTGGTGGGTGTGTAAGGAGACGCACCCACAATGGGTGTGCAAGAAGATGTGCTCACAGTGGGTATGCAAGGGGAGTTGCCAGCACTGGTTGTGTAAGGAGAGGTGCCCACGGTGGGTGTGTAAGAAGATGTACAAGGAGAGGTGCCCATGGTGGGTTTGCAAGTAGAAATGCCCACATTTCTGAGAGTGTGTAAGGGTGTGTAAGGAGAGGTGCCGGTGCTGGATGTGTGAGGAGAGGTGCCCACAGTGGATGCGTGAGGGGAAGTGTCGGCACTGAGTGTGTAATGAGCGGTGCCCACAGTGGGTGTGTAAGAAGTGGTGCCCACATTGAGTGTTCATGGGGAGGTGCCGGCACTGGGTGTGTAAGGAGAGGTGCTGGTGCTGGATGTGTAAGGTGAGGTGTCGGTGCTGGATGTATGAGAGTTGCCCAAGGTGGGTGTGCAAGGGGGGATGCTGGCGCTGAGTGTGTAAGGAAAGGTGCCAGTGCTGAGTGTGTAACAGAGTTGCCCACAGTGGGTGTGCAAGGCAAGGTGGTGGCAGTGGGTGTGTAAGGAAAGATGCTGGTGCTGGGTGTGTAAGGAGAGGTGTCCACAGTGGGTGTTTAAGGAGATGTGCCAGGGCTGGGTGTGTAAGGAAAGGTGCCCAGAGTGGGTGTGTAAGGAGAGGTGCCCACGGTGGTTGTGTAAGGAGAGGTGCCCACTGTAGGTATACAAGGAGAGGTACTGGCGGTGGGTGTGCAAGGGGAGGTGCTGGCGGTGGGTGTGTAAGGAGATGTGCCAGCACGGGGTGTGTAAGGAAAGGTGCCCACGGTGGATGTGCAAGGGGAGGTACCAGCACTGGGGGTGTAAGGAAAGGTGCCCAGAGTGGGTGTGTAAGGAGAGGTGCCCACAGTGGGTATACAAGGAGAGGTACTGGTGGTGGGTGTTCAAGGGGAGGTGCTGGCGGTGGGTGTGTAAGGAAAGGTGCCCAGAGTGGGTGTGTAAGGAGAAGTGCCCACAGTGGGTATACAGAGGGAGGTACCGGCGGTGGGTGTGCAAGGGGAGGTGCTCACAGTGGGTATACAGAGGGAGGTACCAGCGGTGGGTGTGCAAGGGGAGGTGCCCACAGTGGGTATACAAGGGGAGGTACCGGCGGTGGGTGTGCAAGGGGAGGTGCCCAGAGTGGGTATACAAGGGGAGGTAGCGGCGGTGGGTGTGCAAGGGGAGGTGCCCACAGTGGGTATACAAAGGGAGGTACCGGCGGTGGGTGTGCAAGGGGAGGTACCAGCGGTGGGTGTGCAAGGGGAGGTGCCCACAGTGGGTATACAAGGGGAGGTAGCAGCGGTGGGTGTGCAAGGGGAGGTGCCCACAGTGGGTATACAAAGGGAGGTACCAGCGGTGGGTGTGCAAGGGAAGGTGCTCACAGTGGGTACACAAGGGGAGGTAGCGGCGGTGGGTGTGCAAGGGGAGGTGCCCACAGTGGGTATACAAAGGGAGGTACCGGCGGTGGGTGTGCAAGGGGAGGTACCAGCGGTGGGTGTGCAAGGGGAGGTGCTCACAGTGGGTATACAAGGGGAGGTAGCGGCGGTGGGTGTGCAAGGGAGGTGCCCACAGTGGGTATACAAGGGGAGGTACCAGCGGTGGGTGTGCAAGGGGAGGTGCCCACAGTGGGTATACAAAGGGAGGTACCAGCGGTGGGTGTGCAAGGGGAGGTGCCCACAGTGGGTATACAAGGGGAGGTAGCGGCGGTGGGTGTGTAAGCAGAAGAGTGAAGGGCTGGCCAGGGAACAGTCTGGTGCTGGGACCCCGCAGCTGGAGCTGGCTCCGGAATGTGGCCTGGGGCTGAAGGGCAGCCGGACAGGGTGGGGCCCTGTGGTGGTTTGCACCTTTGGATCGGGCAGCTGCTTTTTCTGCTCCTGTCTTGCTTTGCCTCGACCTGCTCCCCGGCTGGGCGCGACGTGCCCAGCTCCCGGGACTCCTAGTCGGGCGATGAGCCGGCGGCCTGGCCGTGCTGGGCCAGCAGGGATCCCTCCTCTCCTGCTGTGTCCCTCCCGCAGGGGCTAAGGCCTGGCACGGGAGCAGGGCCCCACTTCCCTAGTGGCCCCCAGGCCTTGGCCTTGGACCCCCCTTCTCGCCCTCCAGGTGGCCGGCCAGGGAGAGCCAGCGAGATGGCCTGTGAGCCCTGGCCAGTCCCCTCGCTCTGGCGATGGGGCAGCACTGGGGCATCAGATGGCAGCCACTAGGCACTGCTGTCCTGGGATGCCCTGAGCCACAGGGGCTTCATGGACCGGCGGGGGGGGGGGATGTCTGCAAGCGAAACTGTGAATCTGCAGCAAGAGTGTGTGGGATGGGCTCACTGGGTCTGGGCACTGCGGGGTCAGTGGCGGGGTAAGGGGGGGTCTGAGCACAGTGGGGTCAATGGTGGGGTGATAGGGGGGGAGTCCCGGGTGTGGGACTAGCAAATCATGCCTTGGGGTCCCTTCGGGCCGGTCCCATGGCCAGGGGACTGTGGGGTCTACTCCAAGGGAACATAGCTGGGCTCTGTCCCAGCACTGGGCCAGCTCTGTTCATCTGCGTGCAGCCCTGGACTGGCCCCTGCTGGCTTCCCAGACTCCCCCTGTGGCCAGCCACACAGGATGCCCCCTGCAGTGAGCGCCTGGCTTCCAGCTCTGCTCCACGAGTGCCCCGCTGTGCAGAACGGGGTGCAGCCTGGGCCTGTGGGAATTATGGGACCCGGGGTCCTGCCCCCTCCGTGCCGCGCAGAGCGCAGCTCCCTCCTGCACCCGGGGCAACTCTCCACGTGGCTCTGTGTCCATCGGCTGCTGAGCTAAAAAGACACGCCCCTGCCTCCCTGTTCCATGCTTGTGTGTTTCACATCAGCCTGGGGTCTGAGAGCCCAGCTGGGCCCCATCTTCACAGGGGACTTCCTGCCCTGTGTGACCCCCCTTCTACATTTGGGATGACTGGGGCTGGAACTAAGGACGCTTGGGCTGCCTTCCCGCCCCCTGGCTGGCAGGACAAACACCGGCTACAGGGGTTCTGCTTGGGGTGCCTCATTTCTCATGGCCAGGGCACTGGTGTCCCAGCCCAGCCCATGGCCAGCAGGGCCTGTCAGGGATGCCCCAGGAGAAGCGGCCCTTTCTCCCTGTGTGGGAATCCGAAACGGGGCAGTTGTGTTAGGCGCCCAGGCACTCCCAGGAGGCAGGAGGCGTCGGGAGGAAAGGGCTGGTTTTGTTAAAACACTCCTTTTTCAGAGCAGAACCACAGTCCAAAGAAAAATAATTTTTCAACGGCTTTCCAAATTCCTGGGCAAAACTGCTGCTTCTCACAGTTCTTGTGTTTTCCTAAGAGCTGCAGGGCCGGATCCTGGTCTTCTCTCACACTGCCGTAGCTCTGGGGCGCGAGGCTCTGCCACCCCCGCAGGATGCTGGGCTGGCCAGGGAAGGATCTAGCCCCCGAGTGAGTGAGGAGCAGCTCCGGCTGCGGTTAGCAGCCTCCCGCCATGCGATCGTGCTGAGCCGGGATTCTGCTCTGCAGAACGACTCAAGGAAAACATTTCCGAGCGGCTGCCACCGCGGAGCGGGCTTGGCGGGCGATGCTTTTCCTGATGCAATCCCAATTATCCTTAATCTGAGCCATATTCAAAGCAGGGAGCGCGCCCAACAGATCTGGGAGGTCTGGCACGAGGAACCCGCAGCCTTGGGTTTCATCTCCGCTCTGAACCGGCGGGGATTTGTGCTGCTTTCACACACACGCAGAAGTGGCTGGGAACCTGGCCTGGGTGTTTTCCTACCGGCAGGCGGTCTGGCCCTGGGAGACAAGTCCTAGCACCTAGTGCCGTTTTGCGTCCCCACAGGCGCATCCCCCAAGCCACAAAACGGGAAACTCAAGTACGGAGGGGAGGCAATTTTCTTGGTTTCTTTCTGGGCCGGACGCTGGGAAACACTAGCCAAGTGGAAAAAGCCAGTCAGAGCATGATTCATCTGCGGGGTGGGGGCTGGGCCAGAAGTGGGGTGAATCTGGGGCGTTCCCTGGCTGGGGCTGCGATTGGCGTGATGGTTCTGTTGGTCACAGGGCCACTGGTCAGTGCCAGGCTGTACCCTGCTGTGGCCGTCTGGAGAAGCAGACACTGGGCCTGGACTGCTTGGCCCTGGGCATGGGCTGGCACATGTTCCCTGGCACGTGGGCTCATGCTCATGCCCAGGCATGTCCAGTTCACAAATCCAGTCCACCGTGCCCTCCAGCAGGGCTGTTTGCAGCCCCCATCCGGCCGGGGGAGAGCTCTTTGCTCCCTGGTCCCAGCTGGGCCAATGCTCTCCTGGCACCAGTTTCATCATTGGATGCCGTGTACCTGGCACGGCCACGGGGAAATCTGAGCCTGGATTTCTGGACCGTCAGGGTAGGAGGGCAGGGGAGCAGGTTGGGTTACTGTGGCTGCAGCCTCCTCGCTCTAGCCTGGAGTTGGAGCCTCGACAGTCGGCAGCATTTGTGCCCCAGGACCCCCAAAGCACCAGTTCCCTACCTGGTCACAGCCCCCCAGAGCCTCAGCCCCCAAGCACG
This sequence comes from Pelochelys cantorii, assembly GCA_032595735.1. Lineage (NCBI taxonomy): Eukaryota > Metazoa > Chordata > Testudines > Trionychidae > Pelochelys > Pelochelys cantorii. The sequence goes on from CM064354.1 coordinate 4,397,066, forward strand.
GGCCTGGCGCTGCAGGACACACACTGGGAAGACAGCTTGGGAGTCCAGATTTCCAGACCTGCCCCCCCAGCTCTAGCCACTAGCCCCGACTCCCCTCCCAGAGAATCCAAGAGTCTTGGCTCCCAGCCCCCCTGCTCTAACCACCCTGCCCCCAGAGCTGGGGAGAGAACCTGGGGTCCTGTCTCCCAGTCATAGAATCACAGAATCATGGAGCTGGCAGAGACCTCAGGAGGTCAAGTCCAGCCCCCTGCCCAAGGCAGGACCAATCCCAATTAAATCAACCCAGCCAGGGCTTTGTCAAGCCGAGACTTAGTCCCCAAGCTGTAACCACTGGAGTCCCCTCCTTCCCCGTGGCTGGGGAGAGAACCCAGAAGTCCTGGTGTCCAGCCCCCCCAGGCCATGTTCTCACCGAACCCTGGGCTCAATAGAATCCCTGTGTGCGCGGTGCCCAGGGCCTTGGTCCTGCTCATCCGTGTGTCCATCCTGACGGCAGGTCTGTCTGCTTGCTCTCACAGGATGAGTTCCACCCGTTCATCGAGGCTCTGCTCCCCCACGTCCGGGCCTTCGCCTACACCTGGTTCAACCTGCAGGCCCGCAAGCGCAAGTACTTCAAGAAGCACGAGAAGAGGATGACGAAGGATGAGGAGAGGGCAGTGAAGGACGAGCTGCTGAGCGAGAAGCCCGAGGTCAAGCAGAAGTGGGCATCCCGACTGCTGGCCAAGCTGCGCAAGGACATCCGGCCCGAGTGCCGGGAGGACTTTGTGCTCTCCATCACAGGCAAGAAGCCCTCCTGCTGCGTCCTCTCCAACCCCGACCAGAAAGGCAAGATGCGGCGCATCGACTGCCTGCGCCAGGCCGACAAGGTGTGGCGCTTGGACCTGGTCATGGTGATCCTCTTCAAGGGCATCCCGCTGGAGAGCACGGACGGGGAGCGGCTGGTCAAGGCGGCCCAGTGCACCAACCCCATCCTGTGCGTCCAGCCCCACCACATCAGTGTCTCCGTCAAGGAGCTCGACCTCTACCTGGCCTACTTCGTCCGCGAGAGAGGTGGGTGGCCGCAGCTTGCTGCGTGTGCGTTGCTGGGGGATGGGGTGTGGCCGGGGGGTCCAGCCCAGGCTCTGAGACCTCTGCAGGGTGGTGCCCGGAGCCCCTGGGGTGGATCCTGCCCTCTGGGGTAGATCCTGGCTGGCGGGAGGTTCTGTCCTCGGTGAGTTGCCGGAGGCAGCAGCATGGCGGTGGCAGGGTGGCTGTGTGCACCCTGGGACCATCACGCCATCTCCCTGTGCTCCCCAGCCAACAGCCAGTGCAGCTGCCTCTCCTTGGGGCTTGTTCTCATGAGGGGCCACGTGACCCTTGGTGCATTGAAGGGGGGGTAGGTGGCCAGGCTGGGCAGAGGCAGCCTCCTGTCAGTGCATCTCAGGGGGGCCAGATGCTGGGGGTCCAGCCAGGCTTCGGGTCTCTGCACCTACCTGGTGCCCTGGGTCAGTGGCTCTGGCTGCCGATGGTGATGTCCCAGTTGTGGCTGGCGCGGGGATGGGTAGAAGGGCCATGTGGCTGGGAACTGGACCCGGCTAGCAATGTGGGAGAGCAGAAATGCCGGGGGAAGTCAGCCAGCAGCGCCCAGTCAGAGAGCTGTGACCGAGCCGGAAGTGAGAGGGGGCAGTGTGTTGCAAGGGGACATGGCAGCCAGCAAGGCACTGGTAAGAGCTGGGAGGTTAGGTCCCACATGGCGGGAATATGGGGGTTCCTTCTGACCCAGAGACACTGCAGGGAGCTCCGAGGCTGGGGCACCGCACCGCGGTTAAGGGCTCGGTTACAGAGCTGGCCCCTGGTTTGCAGAGGGGCTGAGTGGTGGGGAAGTACTGGCCAAAAACCATGGGGCGCAGTAATCCCTCCGGCTTCCCTGGGGGCAAGTTCAGCCAGGGGGCCATGGTAGGAATCCCCGGGAATGTGTCTGGGGGCAGAGGCGGGTCTGGACTAGGAGAGACGGGCAGGGCTGATTCTGGCCGTGGGAGCTCTGCTGGTTCTGTGGAACGGGCTCCCGGGGATGGGACGAGGCCACAGCCCCTTCCCTGTGGTGCCTGATCGCAAGGGGCTGGAGGCACCTGCCTCGGGCTCCCCCAGCTTTACCACCTCGGGCTCTGTGCAGGGTTCCCTGGTGCCTGGCCACGCAGCAGGATGCTGTGAGCTCTGGGGTGACAGCGCCCCAGGCGCTGCTGAGCTGAGGGCCCCACTGCGCTCGGCACAGTACAGACACCGAGTGAGGACTCAGTGTCGCTAAGCCCCAGGCCCCACATTGGCTGCAATGGGAAGACCTTGGAGGAGCTGGAGCTAAGGGGCCGCCTTTCCCTGAAAAGCTCAATCCAAATAGCCAAGACGCGGGAAGGGAAACTGAGGCATGGTGCAGGGACGTGACTTGCCCGAGGTTGATGGCAGAGCCAGGCATAGAGGCCAGTGCCTTGGCTGCCCATGTGTTGGAGGGACGGCTGGGGGATGAAGCAGATTGCAGGTCTGGGCTGACCGGCCCAGTGCGGCTGTCCCTTGCAATCCCATGGCACTGACAGACCCGGCGGGAGAGGGGCCAGCTGCCACTCGCTGGGCATAGGCAGCTCAAGCACCATCCGTGATTTGCTAGCCCCGTCTCGCTGGCTGTCTCCCTCTGCGCAATGTGCCTGATGCTCGCGCTCTGAGCGGAGCCTTCAGGGTCCCGTGAGAGCCCTTCCCTCGCCGTGCTGCTCCCTGCATGACAGGGACAGAACAGGGACCATTGTTGGGAGGGAAGTGGCATTCGCCTGCTGGGATCCAGGAATGAGCTGCAGTCAAGGCCAGTTGGATCCCAGGACCTTAATGCACAGCTGATGCAGGAGATCTGTGACTCGTGTCTGGGATCCCACCAGAGCCCCGCACAAGCCCTGACAGATGAGGTAGGGGGACTGGTGGCACTGGAGCCTGGGGACCGGTGCTGGGACCTGAGCAGAGCCCGAGAAGGGGGGCTGACGCTGCACTGCAAGCGTGGGGGCACCACAGCCTACAAGGCAGGGTCCAGGCAGCGCCGAGTGTGACCAGGCCACACTCGGCCTGGGACTGCACCTTGTGGACTGGCTCCTGCCCCTTCGGTTCCCAGCTCGGGCTGGCTGCATTCCAGGCAGGACTCCTGGTACCCAGGCTCCAGGGAGCAAGCCAGGTAGGAGAGGGCTTCTGGGACACCAGAGAGCCCTGCTGGTCTGGGCAGGTCTCGCACCCAGAACCACCCCTCCCATGCGGCTGACTCCTGGCCCCAGGCCCACAGGCCGGTAACCACCAGAGCGGGCATTGCAGCCACTGCCCGTCCGTGGAAGGGAACCTGGCAACGCCAAACATCACACCGAGAAGCAAACACTGAAGCCAGGGCCATCAGAGACGACATTTCTGCCCTGGGGAGGTTTGACTTGTTATGTGCTTTCCCTCCCCCGACAGGCTGGTGCTCCTGCAGGAGCCAGCTGGGGATGGCAGGTAGCAGGGTTGGCGAGGGGCGGGGAAGCTGTTCTGGGAACAGGGCAGGCCCAGAGTGCCAGTCCTGGGGGGCTCCGGAGTTGTGGGGTGCAGCCATCTGTGCCAGCTGGGCTCTGCTTTTCTCAAGCAGTCACTGCCTGGGGAAGCGGGCCGAGATGGGGATGTTCTGTGGAGGTGGCCGACACAGACAGGCCCTGTGGCTCTCCCAGGCTCCCCCGGGTTTCTCCTGGCTGTGGCCGGGGATCTGTCGCCTCTTCTGCAGCAGGATGGGATGTTAGCACGCAGCCCATCCACGTGCTGGGCCTGGCCAGGGTTGCCAGCTGCATTGCACACCCTGCCTCAGGAGGGCACCAGCCAGGACGCTGGGACTGGCACCTCTGTGACACAAGTGTGGGCTGCAAATCTCCCGCCTGCCCCGCATCTCTGCCCTGCTGCGGGGTGGGGTCATCCCGGGAGCCCCTACTTCCCCAGGCAGGCCAGGGGCGGCTCAGCTCTGAGGCATGCCCCTGCGGTGGGGTGCTGGGGTGGGCCCTGAGCCCCGGCGGGCCGTGGGGTGCAGGTGGCTGGAAAAGCCAGGCCAGGCCTGGGGAGATGGACAGAGCTTCCTCCCTCGGCTGGCTCCTGCCGCACAGAGAAGCTGGGAGTGTGAGGGTGGCAGGCAGGGAAGGGACCCGCCCAGACTGGGCAATAAATGAGAGCAGGAGGGGCGGGGACTGGGGCAGGTCAGTGCAGGGCAGGGGGTGCCAGGAGTAACCTGCTGGGGCCTGCTAGCGCCCGTCTCCCTGGCATGGCTGGGCCATGGCAGGAGGGCGGCACGGGGGGCTGCAGTTGTGTCAGAGGCCTGCCCGGGAGGGGGGGCATGCTTAGGGTTTGGGAGCCCCCACCCCGCCCCAGAGGAGAGACAGACAGGCAAGGGGGCAGAGTGGGAGAGTCCCAGGGGGTCCCCAGCTCCCCAGAAGAGATGCAGCTGGGCGGGGCGGGGCGGGGCGGGGCTTCCGGTGCTAGGAGGCCCCGCCCCCCAGGAGACGCGCGAGGGGGAAGGGGCTGCTCCGAGCTGGCTGGCGGGGCGGCCCCTCCCCCGCTGCCTCCGACCTTGACCCCAGACGTCTGGGTCCCCAGGCAGCCCCAGTCACCTGACGCGCCCGGCTGCGGCGCGCGCTGATAAGCGCCGAGCGGCCCCGGCCCAGCCGTCTCTTAAGGTGGCGCCGCCGCCCCGCTTAAGGCGGAACGGGGGGTCCGGACCTGCCCTCCCGCCCCGGGAAGAGGCGGCCCCTGGGGGCTCGGGAGCCGCAGCGGGGCCCCAGGGACCCGGACAGAGACCGAACCGTTGGGGGGGAGCCCTTGGGCCCGGGATGGCCCTCGCTGAACCCTGCTGTCGCCCCAGGTTTACACCGGTGGAAATCCAGAGTAGCCCCGCTGTCACTCCGGATTTACACTGGTGCAAATCCAGAGTAACCCCGCTGTCACTCCGGATTTACACTGGTGCAAATCCAGAGTAACCCCGCTGTCACTCCGGATTTACACTAGTGCAAATCCAGAGTAACCCCGCTGTCACTCCAGATTTACACTGGTGCAAATCCAGAGTAACCCCGCTGTCACTCCGGATTTACACTGGTGCAAATCCAGAGTAACCCCGCTGTCACTCCGGATTTACACTGGTGCAAATCCAGAGTAGCCCCGCTGTCACTCCAGATTTACACTGGTGCAAATCCAGAGTAGCCCCGCTGTCACTCCAGATTTACACTGGTGCAAATCCAGAGTAACCCCGCTGTCGCCCCAGGTTTACACCGGTGGAAATCCAGAGTAGCCCTGCTGTCGCCCCAGATTTACACTGGTGCACATCCAGAGTAACCCTGCTGTCGCTCCAGATTTACACTGGTGCAAATCCAGAGAAACTCCACTGTCACTCCAGATTTACACTGGTGCAAATCCAGAGTAGCCCCGCTGTCACTCCAGATTTACACTGGTGCAAATCCAGAGTAACCCCGCTGTCACTCCGGATTTACACTGGTGCAAATCCAGAGTAGCCCCGCTGTCACTCCGGATTTACACTGGTGCAAATCCAGAGTAACCCCGCTGTCACTCCGGATTTACACTGGTGCAAATCCAGAGTAGCCCCGCTGTCACTCCAGATTTACACTGGTGCAAATCCAGAGTAGCCCCGCTGTCACTCCAGATTTACACTGGTGCAAATCCAGAGTAACCCCGCTGTCGCCCCAGGTTTACACCGGTGGAAATCCAGAGTAGCCCTGCTGTCGCCCCAGATTTACACTGGTGCACATCCAGAGTAACCCTGCTGTCACTCCAGATTTACACTGGTGCAAATCCAGAGAAACTCCACTGTCACTCCAGATTTACACTGGTGCAAATCCAGAGTAACCCCGCTGTCACTCCAGATTTACACTGGTGCAAATCCAGAGTAACCCCGCTGTCACTCCAGATTCACACCATTGTGGCTGAAATCTGAAATTGGGCTCAAGGCCCTGATCCTGTAGGGGGAGATGAACAAGCCTAGCTCCTGTGGAACAGCTCCCATGTGGCTGCTGAGAGCTGGTGCTGTGTCCCCAACCTTCCAGGGATCCCTGGTCCCCCTGCCAGCCCAGCCCTGGGATCCCCCTCCCCTCCCCGCCAGCCCGGCCGGTGCCCCTCACTCCGATCCACCACACTAAAAAATTAAAAAACAGCAAATAGTTTGGTAGCATTTTAAAGACTAACCAAACATGTGGATGGTATCCTGAGCTTTCCTGGGCAAAACCCACTTCTTCAGATGACCACACTGTCAGTTCAGTGCTGCAGCCTGTCCGGAGCAGGGACTCTCGGCTGAGTGCCCGGTTGGCTGCTGTGATGGGATGTCTGGGGTGGGGGAGGCAAGAGACCGCTACTCCCCTGTCCTTTCCTGACCTCGGCCGCATTAAAACCCCGGCAAGGCCAAAACCCATCAATTATCCCACAGTTCCTCTGCTCTGCATTCTTGGCAGCTTGCCAAATCCTCCCCCTCTGCCCTGTAGACAGGTTCTTCCCTCCACCCCATAGCCAGCCTCCCTCCTCCCCTCTCCCTGCCCCATAGCTAGCCCCATCCCTCCGCCCCATAGCCAGCCTCCCTCCTCCCCTCTCCCCACCCCGTAGCTAGCCCCATCCCTCCACCCCATAGCCAGCCTCCCTCCTTCCCTCCCATCCAGGTGACCCAGACTCACCCTGTCACTGCCCCCAGGCAGCCCCCCCAATGTGGCCTGTGGCCCTCTGGTACCCTTAGGGGAGTTTGATGCGGGGGAGAAAGGGAGGCCACCCCCTCCTCCTGGCCCAGTGAGGCCTTCTGCCAGGGCTACGGCAGCTGGGGGACCTTTTGCTCCACTCCAGCCCCAATGGCAGCTAAAGGGTTAGGGCTGGGTTGCCCCCGCCCCGAGCGGCTGCCCAGACCCAGGGCGTTGCGCTGCCAGCGGCTGGGTGAGGGCTCCTTAATGCTCCCCACGTTATCAGCCCGGAGCCACCTGCACTGCCCCGCCCCCCGCTCCCCTCAAGAAAATGGGCTGGGCCCGGGTGGGGGACCGGGCTGGGCCCCTCCGCCCTTTCCACCCTCCCCAGGAGCCTTTTCCCCCTCCCCTCCCCTCCCCCTGCAGCCAGCTCCTGCTACCCCCAGACCTTCATCACAGCCCCTGCCCCCCACTTCCAGGCCCCAACCTCCCAGACCCCTAGGCCCTCATTCCCAGCTCCCCGCTCCCAGTCAGGGCCGGCCCACAACATTTTGGCACCTGAGGCGGGGAGCTCAAATGATGCCCCCATAGCCCCTTGCTTGGGCCAAAACTCTGCAAGGTCTCAATTCTGCCTCCTTCCTGTTCTACTCCTCTCATGGGGCTGCTCTGCTACCTACCGCAATAAAGGAAAACTAACAGCAGCAGACACAATTTGCGACACTAGGTCCTAGTGGCGCTCCCCCGCCCCCCAGTCTGGCACCTGAGGCAGCCGCCTCAGTTCGCCTCATGGTAAGGCCAGCCCTGCTCCCCGTCCCCCATTCCCAGCTCCTCATCCCTGCCCCCCGCTTCCAGTCCCCCATTCCCAGCTCCTCATCCCAGCCCCCCGCTTCCAGTCCCCCATTCCCAGCTCCTCATCCCTGCCCCCCGCTTCCAGTCCCCCATTCCCAGCTCCTCTTCCCTCCCCCCGCTCCCAGGCCCCATTCCCAGTCCCATCTGCCCCCCGCTTCCAGGCCCCCTTCCCAGCTCCTCATCCCTGCCCTGCTCCCAGCCATGCTTCCAGTCCCCCATTCCCAGCTCCTCATCCCTGCCCCCCTCTCCCAGGCCCCCATTCCCAGCTCCTCATCCCTGCCCCAGCTCCCAGCCCTGCTTCCAGTCCCCCATTCCCAGCTCCTCATCCCTGCCCCTGCTCCCAGCCCTCTGCTTTCAGTCTCCCATTCCCAGACCCTGCTCCCAGTCCTTCATCCCAACCTCCCATTTCCAGCCCCCTCACCTCTAGATGCTCATTCCAGCCCCATCTAGAAAAACCCCAAACCCCGGGCACTGGAAAAGGTTCAGAAAAGGGCAACAAAAATGCTGAGGGATTTGGAATGACAGGCGAATGAGGAGATTAAAAAGACAGGGACTTTTCAATGTGGAAAGGAGACGACCGGGGGGGCAAGGAGAGAAGTCTATACAATCATGACAAACATGGACCTTTTGCTCCACTCCAGCCCCAATGGCAGCTAAAGGGTTAGGGCTGGGCTGCCCCCGCCCCGAGCGGCTGCCCAGACCCAGGGCGTTGCGCTGCCAGCGGCTGGGTGAGGGCTCCTTAATGCTCCCCACGTTATCAGCCCGGAGCCACCTGCACTGCCCCGCCCCCCGCTCCCCTCAAGAAAATGGGCTGGGCCCGGGTGGGGGACCGGGCTGGGCCCCTCCGCCCTTTCCACCCTCCCCAGGAGCCTTTGCCCCCTCCCCTCCCCCTGCAGCCAGCTCCTGCTACTCCCAGACCTTCATCACAGCCCCTGCCCCCCACTTCCAGGCCCCAACCTCCCAGACCCCTAGGCCCTCATTCCCAGCTCCCCGCTCCCAGTCAGGGCCGGCCCACAACATTTTGGCACCTGAGGCGGGGAGCTCAAATGATGCCCCCATAGCCCCTTGCTTGGGCCAAAACTCTGCAAGGTCTCAATTCTGCCTCCTTCCTGTTCTACTCCTCTCATGGGGCTGCTCTGCTACCTACCGCAATAAAGGAAAACTAACAGCAGCAGACACAATTTGCGACACTAGGTCCTAGTGGCGCCCCCCCGCCCCCCAGTCTGGCACCTGAGGCAGCCGCCTCAGTTCGCCTCATGGTAAGGCCAGCCCTGCTCCCCGTCCCCCATTCCCAGCTCCTCATCCCTGCCCCCCGCTCCCAGGCCCCCCTTCCCAGCTCCTCATCCCTGCCCCGCGCTCCCAGGCCCCCATTCCCAGCTCCTCATCGCTGCCCCCTGCTCCCAGGCCCTCATCCCAGCACCCCGCTTCCAGTCCCCAAATTCCCAGCTCCTCATCCCTGCCCCCCACTCCCAGTCCCCCATTCCCAGCTCCTCATCCCTGCCCCCCACTCCCAGTCCCCCATTCCCAGCTCCTCATCCCTGCCCCCCGCTCCCAGGCCCCCCTTCCCAGCTCCTCATCCCTGCCCCCCGCTCCCAGTCCCCCCATTCCCAGCTCCTCATCCTTGCCCCTGCTCCCAGCCCCGCTTCCAGTCCCCCATTCCCAGCTCCTCATCCCTGCCCCTGCTCCCAGCCCTCCGCTTCCAGTCCCCCATTCCCAGCTCCTCATCCCTGCCCCCCGCTCCCAGGCCCTCATCCCAGCCCCCCGCTCCCAGGCCCCCCTTCCCAGCTCCTCATCCCTGCCCCCCGCTTCCAGTCCCCCATTCCCAGCTCCTCATCCCTGCCCCCCGCTCCCAGGCCCCCCTTCCCAGCTCCTCATCCCTGCCCCCCGCTTCCAGTCCCCCACTCCCAGCTCCTCATCCCTGCCCCCCGCTCCCAGGCCCCCATTCTCAGCTCCTCATCCTTGCCCCTGCTCCCAGCCCTGCTTCCAGTCCCCCATTCCCAGCTCCTCATCCCTGCCCCCGCTCCCAGGCCCTCATCCCAGCCCCTGCTGCCAGCCCTGCTTCCAGTCCCCCATTCCCAGCTCCTCATCCCAGCCCCTGCTGCCAGCCCTGCTTCCAGTCCCCCATTCCCAGCTCCTCATCCCAGCCCCTGCTGCCAGCCCTGCTTCCAGTCCCCCATTCCCAGCTCCTCATCCCTGCCACCCGCTCCCAGTCCCCCATTCCCAGCTCCTCATCCCTGCCCCTGCTCCCAGCCCTGCTTCTGGCCCCCATTCCCAGCTCCTCATCCCTGCCCCTGCTCCCAGCCCTCCGCTTTCAGTCTCCCATTCCCAGCTCCTCATCCCTGCCCCCCGCTCCCAGTCCCCCATTCCCAGCTCCTCATCCCTGCCCCCCACTCCCAGTCCCCCATTCCCAGCTCCTCATCCCTGCCCCCCACTCCCAGTCCCCCCATTCCCAGCTCCTCATCCCAGCCCCCCGCTCCCAGTCCCCCATTCCCAGCTCCTCATCCCTGCCCCCCGCTCCCAGTCCCCCATTCCCAGCTCCTCATCCTTGCCCCTGCTCCCAGCCCCGCTTCCAGTCCCCCATTCCCAGCTCCTCATCCCTGCCCCTGCTCCCAGCCCTCCGCTTCCAGTCCCCCATTCCCAGCTCCTCATCCCTGCCCCCCGCTCCCAGGCCCCCCTTCCCAGCTCCTCATCCCTGCCCCCCGCTCCCAGTCCCCCCATTCCCAGCTCCTCATCCCTGCCCCTGCTCCCAGCCCCGCTTCCAGTCCCCCATTCCCAGCTCCTCATCCCTGCCCCTGCTCCCAGCCCTCCGCTTCCAGTCCCCCATTCCCAGCTCCTCATCCCAGCCCCCGCTCCCAGGCCCCCCTTCCCAGCTCCTCATCCCTGCCCCCCGCTTCCAGTCCCCCATTCCCAGCTCCTCATCCCTGCCCCCGCTCCCAGGCCCCCCTTCCCAGCTCCTCATCCCTGTCCCCCCGCTCCCAGGCCCCCCTTCCCAGCTCCTCATCCCTGCCCCCCGCTTCCAGTCCCCCACTCCCAGCTCCTCATCCCTGCCCCCCGCTCCCAGGCCCCCCTTCCCAGCTCCTCATCCCTGCCCCCTGCTCCCAGGCCCTCATCCCAGCACCCCGCTTCCAGTCCCCCATTCCCAGCTCCTCATCCTTGCCCCTGCTCCCAGCCCTGCTTCCAGTCCCCCATTCCCAGCTCCTCATCCTTGCCCCCGCTTCCAGGCCCCCCTTCCCAGCTCCTCATCCCTGCCCCCCGCTCCCAGGCCCCCATTCCCAGCTCCTCATCCTTGCTCCTGCTCCCAGCCCTGCTTCCAGTTCCCCATTCCCAGCTCCTCATCCCTGCCCCTGCTCCCAGCCCTGCTTCCAGTCCCCCATTCCCAGCTCCTCATCCCTGCCCCCCGCTCCCAGGCCCTCATCCCAGCTCCTCATCCCAGCCCCCCGCTCCCAGGCCCTCATCCCAGCTCCTCATCCCAGCCCCTGCTGCCAGCCCTGCTTCCAGTCCCCCATTCCCAGCTCCTCATCCCTGCCACCCACTCCCGGTCCCCAATTCCCAGCTCCTCATCCCTGCCCTGCTTCCAGTCCCCCATTCCCAGCTCCTCATCCCTGCCACCCGCTCCCAGTCCCCCATTCCCAGCTCCTCATCCCTGCCCCTGCTCCCAGCCCTGCTTCTGGCCCCCATTCCCAGCTCCTCATCCCTGCCCCTGCTCCCAGCCCTCCGCTTTCAGTCTCCCATTCCCAGACCCTGCTCCCAGTCCTTCATCCCAACCTTCCATTTCCAGCCCCCTCACCTCTAGATGCTCATTCCAGCCCCATCTAGAAAAACCCCAAACCCCGGGCACTGGAGAAGGTTCAGAAAAGGGCAACAAAAATGCTGAGGGATTTGGAATGACAGGCGAATGAGGAGATTAAAAAGACAGGGACTTTTCAATGTGGAAAGGAGACGACCGGGGGGGGGCAAGGACAGAGGTCTATACAATCATGACAGACATGGAGAAAGTGAATAAGGGAAACTTATTTACACCTTCTCATAACACAAGAACTAGGGGTCACCAAATGAAATTAACAGGCAGCAGGTTTAAAAGAAACAAAAGGACGTTTTTTCTTCACACAGCGCCAGGTCAGTCTGTGGAGCTCCTCGCCAGAGGACGTTGCGGAGGGCCAAGACTATAACAGGGTTCAAAAGGACAAGTTCATGGGGGTTGGGTCCATCAATGGCTGTTAGCCAGGCTGGGCTGGACTGGTGTCCGTAGGGCCTTCTGCCAGAGGCTGGGGATGGGCGACAGGGGAAGGATCACTGGATGATTCCCTGTTCTGGTCACTCCCTCTAGGGTGGCTGGCACTGGCTGCTGTCAGACAGGACCCTGGGCTGGATGGACCTTTGTTCTGACCCAGTCTGGCCCCTCTTATCTCTCCCCCAGTCCATCACTACCTCCTGCCCAGCCTCCCAGCGCCTCATCCCAGCCCCTTCCCCCTCAGCCCCTCCCTTGGCAGTGGCTCCACTTTACTGATCTGGATCCATCCTTTCCCAGAGTTCAGGAGCTGGGGTATGGGGGGATCACCCCCCTCCTCTAGAAAGCTGAGAGGAGGTTCCCATGTGGCAGCTGCCCCAGCCCTCTCCCTGGCCCGGATAACATACTGCAGGTGGGGCCCTGCCCTGGCCCAGGCAGTTATGCCTGGCCAAGGCATCGGTGCTCAAAGGCTGTGCTCCCCAGACCGTGCGGGGTCACTGCTGCAGAGTGGGGTGATCCATTGTGCAGGGCAAGGCGATGGGGCCTGGTGGCCGAGGGGGGCTGGGAACATGCCGAGGGGAGGAGGAGCCCCAGTGATGTTGCTGCCTTCGAGGGCAGCTGGACGTGCCAAGCGCCAGCAGTTAAGAGGCTGGTCAGCCCTGTGATTTGGGCCCCTCAGCCGTTCCCCCCCACCCCGCCCCCGGCTTATCACGGGCTTCCTGCACAGGGCTGCAGCATTGGGGTGCTGGAGAGCAGCCCAGGAAGGCAGAACAGCCCTGGCCACTGCCAGGCTCAGGTGCATACAGACCATGTGGGATTGACTGTGGTAACAGTTTGTACATGGAGCCATCACCACATCACCAGCAAGGGCTGGGCTGGAAGGGGCTGCGGTCGGGAGTGAGGGGCACCAACCGAGCTGTGGGGGCTCTGTTCCCTGCCTTTGCTGGGCGACCTTGTCCAAGTCCCTTCCCCACCAGTGCCTCAGTTTCCTTAACTATGTGTGGAGAGGTGGCAACTGAGCCTTGGGGCTTGGAAAACCCCCCTCTGCCCTGCCCCAGCAAAGCCTTCAGATGCTGGCCAGCCTGGGCTTTGCATGTGGCCTTGCAGCAGGCCTCAGAGGAGTTGAACTGAAACCTGCCCCCCTCCCCCAAACCTTGGCTCTGGCTCTGAACTCCGCCCGGGTCCTGCCTCCACCTTTCTGCACCTCCCCTGCGAGCACCTCAAAGTGATGGGGGCTGGGCCAGGGCTCCGCAGAGGCTGGGCCCAGGGGTCCTGGGGGGAGGGACGGAGAGCGCTCTGGGGCCAGGCACCGGGGAGGGCATGGATGAAAGGCAGAGTTTGGCTCTGTACCTGGGATCAATTGCCCAGATAAATTGTGCTGGGGCCGCTGGAGCATCCCAGGTGAGTTCCTGTGGGGCTGATGCTGGCCCTTGGGGGCCAGGCTACGGTGTGCGGGGGTAGTGTAGGATGAGGCACAAACAGCAGGGGGCAGCCCCGGGAGCCAGCCAGGCTGGGTGGGTGCTGCCCGCCTGATACACCTGACACCAGGCAGCGCAGGACAGAAGAGGCTCCCCTGGTGTGCCCGTGGGGCAGGTGGGGGGGAGGCGATGGGAGAACCCAGCCATGCAGCTTGGGGCAGCCACTGGGCCTGGCAAATGGACAGAGTCCACTGGTGTGAGCTTCTTGCCAGCAGTGCCCTGACGTGCCAGCTGCAGGAATGCGCCTGATTTCCCCGTTTGTGTCCAGCCGGCCCTGGCTCCCCCTGCCCTGCTGCTGCGCCAGGTGCCAGAGTCAAGCCCAGGGGTCTCACAAACCCTGATGCCAGCGTCTCCAAGGGATCCTGAGGGTGGCAGACACGGTGTATTCCAACCTCCCCTCCCCTGCTGAGGCTGGCTGTTCCCCGGCAGCCCCACACATCTGTTCTTCTTCTACTGCCCATTCACCTTCCCTCCTCTCCCCGCTCTGCTGCCTGGCCCAGCAGCAATTCCCGCTAAGGTGCGCGCCTGCGTGGCCACGCACATAAAATTCTTCCCTGCCCACCTCCACTGCAGAGCCACACGGCAGCACTCGCGCAGCAGGCGGCTGCTCCGGCAGGTGGGGCCAGCTGAGATGGCTGGGGTGGGGGGCCAGGACCTGCAGCAGCCGCGTGGTGGGGGGGCCTGCTCCGGTGGCCTGTTCTGGTGGCTGGGGCCAGGAACAGGACCTGCCACATGGGAGGGGGGGGAAGGAGGAGTCTGCGCCAGTAACGGGACATGCTGCATTGGCGGTGGAGAGGGCGGGTTCTGCACCAGGAATGCGACATGCTGCATGGGCGGGGGAGGGGACGGGGTCTGCGCCGGGAATGCGACATGCTGCATGGGCGGGGGAGGGGACGGGGTCTGCGCAGGAACGGGACATGCTGCATGGGCGGGGGAGGGGATGGGGTCTGCGCCGGGAATGTGACATGCTGCATGGGCGGGGGAGGGGACGGGGTCTGCGCAGGAACGGGACATGCTGCATGGGCGGGGGAGGGGACGGGGTCTGCGCAGGAACGGGACATGCTGCATGGGCGGGGGAGGGGACGGGGTCTGCGCTGGGAATGCGACATGCTGCATGGGCGGGGGAGGGGACGGGGTCTGCACCAGGAACGGGACATGCTGCATGGGCCGGGGAGGGGTGGGTTCTGCTCAGCAGCTGGGAATGTGCGTGTTAGTAAATTGGGTGCCATGGAGGCACACATCCAAACCAGCGCACATGCCCTCAATATTGGTGCATAAGCCAAAACTCACTCCGCTCATGGTTGGAAAATCTTAGAGGGAACACCTCTGCCAGGCTGAGCTACCTTACAATAACAGAGCAGTGTGTATGGCCCTGCCGGGCCGAGCTACCCTACAATAACAGAGCAGTGTGTATGGCCCTGCCGGGCTGAGCTACCCTACAATAACAGAGCAGTGTGTATGGCCCTGCCGGGCTGAGCTACCCTACAATAACAGAGCAGTGTGTATGGCCCTGCCGGGCCGAGCTACCCTACAATAACAGAGCAGTGTGTATGGCCCTGCCGGGCTGAGCTACCCTACAATAACAGAGCAGTGTGTATGGCCCTGCCGGGCTGAGCTACCCTACAATAACAGAGCAGTGTGTATGGCCCTGCCGGGCCGAGCTACCCTACAATAACAGAGCAGTGTGTATGGCCCTGCCGGGCCGAGCTACCCTACAATAACAGAGCAGTGTGTATGGCCCTGCCGGGCTGAGCTACCCTACAATAACAGAGCAGTGTGTATGGCCCTGCCGGGCCGAGCTACCCTACAATAACAGAGCAGTGTGTATGGCCCTGCCGGGCCGAGCTACCCTACAATAATAGAGCAGTGTGTTCAGCCCCTCCGGGCTGAGCTACCCCACAATAACAGAGCAGCATGTACGGTCCTGCTGGGCTGAGCTACCCTACAATAACAGGGCAGCCTGCCAGATCCAGCCCGGCGTAAGGACTCGCTCTCAGGAGCCTGGCTCTCCTGGGGGCACAGGCAGGCAGAACAGCCTGGCCCTGGTGCAGCCAAGTGGAGGAGGAAGGAAGGAAGCCAGCTGCTTTGGGCTGACTGGCAGCAGGGGCTCTGCTGGGGGGAGGCCTGGCACTGGATTCTGTGCCTGCCCAGAATGGACTTTCCCCCAGGTGTGCAGAGGGTAGAACTGGCCTCAGGTGCTTGGGCTCCCCTGGGATGGGAGGAGAAAAATCGGAATGGAGTTTGGATCGGTGAAATGGATCCAACCCTGGTTGGGGTGCGAGGGGGAACTCGGTCGGGATTTCCGTGCCTAGGGAACGGACTCTTCCCATGGCAAGGCGCCTGCTCGCTGAAGCCTGCAGCAGGCCCTGATTCAGCAACGCACTTCGGCACATGCTTTCAGCATAGGTTTGAATCCGTCCCAGGTCAGCCCTGTCCTTAGACACAGGCCTCCGTCCCCTGCCCTCAACCGTGAGCAGGGGCTGCAGTGACGCCCGTGCTGAAGTGGGCATGGCAGGGCAGGGCGATGGCAAGCACTGGGCTGGCAAAGGGGGCCATGGAGTTCCCATTCTGTGGCTGCAGTCTGTCCTCGCCCTGGAGAGGGGGGGATTTGCCAGACTTGCTCTCTGGCTGAGTCCTTTGGGGGAAGGGAAAATGCCCCTTTCTCACTGTGCCTGGGTGCTGCCTATGCCCCAGAGGTATTTCAGCTGCTAATGCCCCTGGAGCTTGAGTCTCTGAGTCTGGGCCTTACAGTGTAAGTGGCCGAAGGCATGCAGAGCGGGGAAGGGCCTTGGCAGCGGCCACGTGGCACTCCTACACACCAGCCACTGGCAGTGCAGCCAGGCAGGCTCATGGCAGATTGGGCTGCACTGGGGGGAGGACTGCCAGCAGATCGAGGGAAGTGACTGTTCCCCTTTATTGCTGCATGTGCTGCCGATTTTCTCGCTGATGAGGAGAGAGGCTGTTTGTGGGGGATGTCCCCTTTCCCAGCTCCCCCCCCCCACTCCTCACGACAAGATCCCTCCTCGGCAGCTCCCCAGATAGCAAGGGGAGGACGGGATGGGGGGGGGCATGCCTTCAGAAGCCAGTGTGTCTGAATTCCTCTCCAGCCCGGCAGCTGCTTATCTGCGCTCCGGTGTGAGCGGGGAGAAACGCAAGGCAGATGGCACCAATCTGCCTGGTACCGTGTGCCAAGCCTCTTGTCCTGAGCATGCCGTATGTCTACGCCGCCCTGTCTGCAAAGGAAACATCTCCCCATATGCCCGCAGTGCACGGTGCAGCTGCAAGTGTTTAGCACCCAGCTCACAAGGAAACCGACACGCTTCACAATATTTTGAATGTGCCCTTTGCAGAGACACATACACACCGGTGCACAGCGCAATGCTCGGGCCCATATTTATTGACACACACGCACAACCAGATACACATCAAACCACACACACGCACACAAGCACACATCCAGATACACATCAGAACACACACACGCACTCACACACACACATGCACACATCCAGATACCCATCAAAACACACACACTCGCGCACATTCCGATACACCTCACACCACACAAACACACATCCAGATACACATCAAAACACACACATGCATACACACGCACACACATGCAGATACACATCAAAACCCACACACGCATGAACACACACACACACACACATGCACACATTCAGATGCACATCAAAACACATACACTCATACATCCACACACACACAGATACACATCAGCACACACACACGCACATCCAGATACACATCAAAACACAGAAACTGCCCTGGGAGAGTGACCTCTGGAACTGGGTGTGAACCCTCAGCTACCTGAAGATGGAGGGTTGGCTAGATGGGGAGAGCTGATCCGGGCGGCTGTAGGGCTGGGCCAAGTCACACAGCGGGGGGCTGAGTCCAACCTTGTCCAAACCTCAAAGGTGTTTGTGTTGGGTCATTAGCATAGCTAATGCGCAGCTTGACCTGCTGCTCACAAATAGGGAGGAACTAGTAGGGGAAGTAGGGGTGGGTGACAACCTGGGAAGCAGTGATCATGAGATGGTCAGATTTCAGGATCCTGACCAAAGGAAGAAAGGAGAGTAGCAAATTACACACCCTGGACTTCAGAAGAGCAGACTTTGACTCCCTCAGAGAATTGTTGGGCAGGATTCCCTGGGATGCTTACACGAAGGGGAAAGGAGTCCAGGAGAGCTGGCAGTATTTTAAAGAATCCTTATTAAAGGCACAGGAAGAAACCATCCCGATGCGCAACAAGAAAAACAAATATGGTAGGCGACCAGATTGGCTTACCAGGGACATCCATGGTGAGCTTAAACACAAAAAGGAAGCTTACAAGAAGTGGAAACTTGGACAGATGACTAGGGAGGAGTATAAATATATTGCTTGAGAATGCAGGGGAGTTATCAGGAAGGTGAAAGCGCAGTTGGAATTGCATCGGGCAAGGGATGTAAAGGGTAACAATAAAGGTTTCTATAGGTGTGTTAGCAATAAGAGGGTGATCAGAGAGGGTGTGGGGCCCTTACTGGATGAGGGAGGTAACCTAGTGACAGATGATGTGGGAAAAGCTGAAGTACTCATTGCTTTCTTTGCCTCTGTCTTCATGGACAAGGTCAGCTCCCAGACAAATGCACTAGGCAACGCAGTATGGGAAGGAGGTGGACAGCCCTTGGTGGGGAAAGAACAAGTTAGGAACTATTTAGAAAAGCTAAACATACACAAATTCATGGGCCCGGATTTAATGCATCTGAGGGTACTGAGGGAATTGGCAAATGTCATTGCGGAGCCTTTGGCCATTATCTTTGAAAATTCATGGAGATTGGGAGAGATCCCGGATGACTGGAAAAAGGCAAATGTAGTGCCCATCTTTAAAAAAGGGAAGGACAATCCAGGGAACTACAGACCAGTCAGCCTTACCTCAGTCCCCAGAAAAATCATGGAGGGGCTCCTCAGGGAATCCTTTTTGAAGCACTTGGAAGAGGGGAAAGTGATCAGGAATAGTCAACATGGATTCATGAAGGGCAAGTCATGCCTGACCAATCTGATTAGCTTCTATGATGAGGTAACTGGCTCTGTGGACATGGGAAAGTCAGTGGATGAGATATATCTTGACTTTAGCAAAGCTTTTGATACGGTCTCCCACAATATTCTTGCCAGCAAGTTAAGGGAGTATGGATTAGATAAATGGACTGTAAGATGGATAGAAAGCTGGCTAGTCTGTCGGGCCCAACGGGTAGTGATCAATGGCTCGATGTCAGGTTGGCGGTCGGTTTCTAGTGGAGTGCCCCAAGGATCAGTTCTTGGACCGGTTTTGTTCAACATCTTTATTAATGACCTGGCTGAGGGGATGGATTGCACCCTCAGCAAGTTTGCAGATGACAGTAAGCTAGGGGGAGAAGTAGATACACTGGAGGGCAGGGATAGGGTCCAGAGTGACCTAGACAGATTAGAGGATTGGGCGAAAAGGAATCTGATGAGGTTCAACAAGGACAAGTGTAGAGTCCTGCACTTGGGATGGAAGAATCCCGAGCATTGTTACAGGCTGGGGATGGAATGGCTAAGTAGCAGTTCAGCAGAAAAGAACCTGGGGATTACAGTGGATGAGAAGCTGGATATGAGTCAACAGTGTGCCCTTGTAGCCAAGAAGGCTAATGGCATATTAGGGTGCATTAGGAGGAGCATTGCCAGCAGATGCAGAGAAGTGATTATTCCCCTTTATTCGGCTCTGGTGAGGCCACATCTGGAATATTGTGTCCAGTTCTGGGCCCCCCACTATAGAAAGGATGTGGACGCATTGGAGAGGGTCCAGTGGAGGGCGACCAAAATGATAAGGGGGCGGGAGCGCGTGACCTATGAGGAAAGACTGAGGAATTTGGGTTTGTTTAGTCTGCAGAAGAGCAGAGTGAGGGGGGATTTGATAGCAGCCTTCAACTTCCTGAAGGGAGGTTCCAAAGAGGATGGCGAGAGGCTGTTCTCAGTAGTGACAGATGGCAGAACAAGGAGCAATGGTCTCAAGTTATAGTGGGGGAGGACTAGGTTGGATATTAGGAAAAACTATTTCACTAGGAGAGTGGAGAAGCACTGGGATGGGTTACCTAGGGAGGGGGGGAATCTCCATCCCTAGAGGTGTTTAAGTCTCGGCTTGACAAAGCCCTGGCTGGGTTGATTTAGTTGGGATTGGTCCTGCCTTGGGCAGCGGGCTGGACTTGATGACCTCCTGAGGTCTCTTCCAGCTCTATGGTTCTATGATTAGGAGCAAGGGGCACAATAGAAATCCCATCGACAGGCAGATGGACAGACAGACAGAGAGAGCACCCTAAGGCCTGAGTGATAAATTTCAGGCCCAGCTCTGCCCCAGACAGCCCCTCTCCCTGGGGCGGATGGATCCAGGCTGCATTGTGTCCTGACGGCATGTCCCCCTGCCCGCTGGTGCCCCTCCACCGCAGGGTTCTCTTGCCCAGTGACGTCTCCCACACGTCATGGCGTATGCGGCAGCGCCTGTGCCCACTGCTACTCTGCACTCGTCTGCCCCCCGCCCTTGGGGCCACGGGACATCTCTAGGGAGCCCCGCCTTCTCCCGCCACGCTGGGCAGATTGGCAGGCCCCAGAGCCTATCAGGTACGACCCCCCCCCAGACCCTCCAGCCAGCAGCCGCGCCCGTCTTTGCTATGTCATCAAAGCAAACCCCCTGCCAAGATGACCTCCCTGGATGCCAGGGATGCCCGAGCCAGGAAGTCCCCACCACGCCCTCAGCACTTCCCGGTTCCCTTTTCCTCCCCTCTGGCTGGGCTGGGCACTCGGCTTCCTGGCTCTGTTGGCCAGGCCCTTGGCGGTCAGGACGTCCCTGTGTGCCGCGGTGTGAGGGGGCCTGCAGCAGGGAGGCAGCTGGCGTCGCGCTCACGCCGGGTC
This sequence comes from Pelochelys cantorii, assembly GCA_032595735.1. Taxonomy (NCBI): domain Eukaryota; kingdom Metazoa; phylum Chordata; order Testudines; family Trionychidae; genus Pelochelys; species Pelochelys cantorii. Next base: position 4,417,228 of record CM064354.1, read on the forward strand.
CTAGGCCAAGCACTGAGCCGGCCCGCCTGGCCCCGCTCCAGGAGAGGCTATTGTGTGTGCGCCGGGGAGCTGGGCCCAGCGCTCAGCGAGAGGCAGGCTGCCGTGCTGAGCCACGGGAGACACGCGCTGGGCCCTGCTCCAGTGGGGCGCTGCCCGGGAGAGCAGCCCGGGGCTGTGACAGGTGGCGGGAGACCTGGGACAGAGCAGTGGGAGGAAACCAGAGTGGCCTGGGCTTGTCTCTGCCCAGAGGAGGCCAAGGACTGGAACCCCGAGGGGATTTGGAGGCCAGGACTGAAGTGCCTTGGCAAAGGGCAGCGGGGGCTGGAGGAGGGGGGTTGCAGTCTCTGTGCTTGGCTCCAGCTGGTCAGTGTGAGCTGCTCTGCTCAGCGCTGGCCCTCGTGCAACGGCATGTCGGATGCTTCCCCACTGGTGAGCATCTCTGACACGCTCCAGTGCACCACTTGCGTGTGGGGCTGCAGGGCGTCAGAGAGCTGGGATGTGGGGCTGCAGGGCATCAGAGAGCTGGGGTGGGGGGCTGCAGGACTGGACTGAAGGTGGAGGGATCCCAGGGCTGGGTGAGCAGGTGCTGTGGGGCAGACTGCATATGTATGCGTGTGTTCGTGTGCACCTGCCATGCATGTGCATATTCCCTGGGGCCAGGTGTGTTCCAGCCTTTCCAGTCATTTCACAAGGCTCCCAGGGTTATAAGTGCTAAATGCTAGAGGTGCCTGATTCCCCCTCTCAGCGTGCACATGACTGTTTTTCTGTAGGACCTACAGAAAAAAGTGGCATGCCCCGCCCCTTCCCTCACCCCAGCATTAGGCCTGTGGTTCTGAGTAGGGGAGCCAGGACAGGTCTGATCACTAGAGGGGGCGCTGCGCTCAGGGGCCTGATTCCTGTCAGGTGCTGTGGGGGGGGCTGGTGTGTGGCGGGAGGACCCCAAGGCGACCTTGCTGCCTGCTGGCTTCCCCCTCTCCCCTCCCTTTGCCTCATTTCTCCCTCGCTTTCTCACCTTTCATGCTTCCTTCCCCCCCCGCCCCCCGCTTTCCCTCCTTCCTGGGCTTCCTTCCCCCGAGGGCCGGAGTGGGGGAAAGGGCCGTAATAACTCGGTGGGGGCAGAGGGGTCCACGTGCCCTGGGGGCAGGATCCAGCTGGAGCTGGGCCGGGGCTGCAGTGGGCGGGGGCCTGGCTCATTTGGGTGCCAGCCCAGCCCTGTGAGGGATGACCCTGCGGCTGTGCTCTGAGAGCTCTCGGCCACACTCCTCCACCTTATTTATAGCAGCCAGGCGGCGTGGGGCTGCGGGGGGGATGAGCTCTGTGCTCGGAGGCTCCGAGAGACCAGGGCATGGGGTTGGGGAGATCCGGTGGCAGCTGGATGGGGAGATTAGATGGGATGAGGGGCAAATGCTGTTCCATGGGGCAAATGGGGACAATGGGTGGGACCAGTGCCTGGGTGGTGCGGGGGCAGGGCTATGGCAGGGGGTGGCATGATGCCCCTGGTGGGAGGAAGCTGGTTGGGGGCAGAGTCACTAGTCAGGGCAGGGGTGGCCCTGTTTTCAGCTCAGAGGGGCTCAGGTGCCCTCTTCAATGCAGCCAGGTCCCCTCTGGACTCCGTCTCTGGGCTGTCTGACCCCTGGCTGCACCCCGGTCTGCATGGGAGGCTCTTGGGGCTCCAGCCCTGGGGCTGACCTGGCTGTCAGCAGCTGCCAATATGGCCTGTGGGTTGGGGACACTGAGGAGGTGAACAGTTAATGCCACCGCACCCCAATCTCCTGCCCCCTCCCAGGCATCCCGCCCCTGCCTCGCACCCCTGGCAGCCGGGGATGGGGGAGCGGGACACAGCTGGGGCAGGGGGATCTGGCCCCCAGGGAAGGGGGCACTCTCAAAAAGTGGTGGAGGCGCAGAGATGGGACAGGAGCCCCCCCAGGGCGAGGGCCAGGGTGAATCCAGCCAGCCCCGGCGGTCGTGCACCAGGACATGTGGCTGGGCATGCCCACACTGGGGCGGGGGCAGGGGGGGGGCTCTTCTGGCAGCATGCCAGGGTAGCTGAATTAAAGATGAGCGGGGTTTGTCTGCCTTGCACCTGCCCTCTCCCCCCACAGCCGCCCCGCGCGGCTCCCTGGCAGGCGCCGGGCCCGCTAATGGCTTTGCAGTTGCCACGCTGGCAGGCTGCCTGCACTCGCTCAGTGCTTCCGCCAGGGAGGGACCGCTGGCCAGCAGACGCTGGTGCTTCCCTCTCCTCCCCCTCCTTGGAGCCCGCCTCCCGGCACCAGCCAGGGCCAATGCAGGAGGAGTCCGGCCCTGGGGCCCTGGCCACGGGCAGCTCCTCCGCCTCTCGCAGGGCACCCCTGGCACAGCCAGCAAAGCCCGGGGTACACTTCAGCAAGGCCTAGTGCTGCAGGGAGTCGGGGTTTCCCTGCCAGGCCAGGGAGGGCTCCCTGGAGAATTGCCCCCTCCCCAGCAATCACCTGGCCCTGGCACAACAGGGTTGGTGGGAGAACGCGATGTTCCCTCTGGCTCTCGCAAACCCTCCGCCCTCCAGATCTGGATGTTGCCAGCGTTGTCCCCCCCCAGTTGGTTCCGATCCAGGCTGAACCACCCAGGCCCAGCTTAGAGGCTCCAGCTTTTCCTGGCTGGGGGAAGTGGGTTGTGTCAGAGTCAGAGGCCTGTTCCCACCTGGGATCTGCTGGGTCCAAACCACCGGTCTGCGGGGAGGGAGAGCAAAGGAGCTGGGTTTCCTCCAGTTCTGTCCCGGCAAATGGGCTTGAGCCTGGCTCGGAACCATCCCTCCGAACCCCAAGTTCAGTGGATGCCCCTGAGTTATGGTGCAGGGCTGAGCTCAAGGGTGCAGGCCTTAAAATCATCCGGCAGGCGTGAAACTGAGCGTGGGAGGCTGGCTAAGGGCAAACTTTCCTCCCAGCGGCTACCAGGGCAACCTGCTGGTCCCTGACTCACCCCTTAGCAACCGGAACCGGAAGACATGGGTCCTCTGACCCCCTGCAGCCTTCCCAGAGGCCCCTCTAGGGGTTGCTTTTTCATGCCCATTCGCCCTGGCAGCCGTGAATCGATACCTCGGCTCCTTCGGAGCCATTAGCCAGCCCACAGCCCACACAGGGAAAGCCCGGCTGCTTATGGATTCTCCTCAGGCACCAGGGAAAGGACGTGGTCTAGCTGGTCGAGACTTGGGTCAGGTTTTCTCTTCCTGTTTCTGCCTAGCACAGGGCATGGCCTTGGGCCAGCCACTCTCTGTGCCTCAGCTTCCCTCTGCCCCCTGGGGCTCAGGCCTAGCGGTGCGGAGAGGCTAAGGAGTTCCACACTTGTCAAAGCACGCTGCGACTCTGGGGAAAGGCCGAAGTGCGGCTCGGCGGGCCTGGAGCTAGGCACCCTGCCGGAGCAGCGCTGGGAGCCAGGGGCCTCGGGAGGCGTCATTCCTGGTGCGGGTGACAATGCGCCAGCATGGTCTGAGGTGGCAAACCCAGCCCCGGTCGCAGCGTGTCTGGGAGCAACTCCTCGGACACTACCAGGGCCTGTTGGCTCCCCTGCCCGGCGAGGCCAGGGTGGCGAGGAGAGCAGCCAGCCGCATTCGGGCTGGCCTTGTGCTCAGCAGCTCGAGTGCCCGGGAAATTCCACTTCAACTCTGGCTGCCAAATTTCCATTCCTGGTGAGGCAGAAACGATTCATGCTCCTCCCCCCTCCCCCATGCACATCCCCTCTGCCCAGCGACCCCGGGGCTCCCGGCATGGCCGGTGCAATGCTTCGTGCTGGTACCCGAGCGCTGTGTGGAAATCGTGGCCTCGCCGGTTCTGTGAGGTGCGGGGAGGGGCGTGGGGGGAGGCAGGCTCTGTCTCTCATTTCCCTGCCAAGGTCTGTGGGGCCCCTGAGAAGCGCGTCCTGCAGCCGTTGGGGTGTCCAGCCGCATCTCTACTAACTGGGGCTGCGGCCAGCGAGTGGCATCGGAGGTGCCAAGCCTGCTTTGTGCCCACATGGAGAGTTACCACGGCAACCTAGCAGCCAAGGTCTCAGCTGGCACAGCTCTACCATCCTGTGCCAGACACTCCCGGAGTAGCTGGTCCTGGGCAGGCAGGCAGGCCGCACAAATCCCGGAGCCAGGAGGTCTCCGCATTCTGCACCTGCAGCTGTCCAGGGGGCTGGGGCACATGACCAACGAGGAGAGGCTGAGGGATTTGGGCTTGTTCAGTCTGCAGAAGAGAAGAGTGAGGGGGGATTTGAGAGCAGCCTTCAACTACCTGAGAGGGGCTCCAAAGAGGCTGGAGAAAGGCCGTTCTCAGTGGGGGCAGGTGGCAGAACGAGGAGCATGGTCTCAAGTTGCAGTGGGGGAGGGCTAGGTTGGATATTAAGAAAAACTATTTCTCTAGGATGGGGGGAAGCCCTGGGCTGGGTTCCCTTGGGTGGGGGTGAAATCTCCATCCCTAGGGCTGTCTAAGTCCCGGCTGGGATAATGGAATTGTGGATGGTCCTGCCTTGGGCAGGGGACTGGACTCGATGCCTCTCGAGGTCTCTGCCCGCCCTGGGATTCTGTGATCTCCCAGAATGCGCTGGAGCACCAAGCTCTGGGCACAGCCTGGCCTGGCTGGGGCATAGGGGAGCGTTGCCCATATTTTCCCAGAATGCATGGGGACAAACCCAGCCCCGAGTTAACCAGTTAATGTTTAACCAGTTAACTAACTAAATGGGATTTTACATCCCTAGCTCCCAGGGCGTGGGGGCCTAGATGTGGGGTGACCGGCAGCTGGGTTGTGCCCCAAGCGGCTGGGGGAGCTGAGGAGGCCGCAGCCTGGTGCGTCCTGAAAGCACAGGGCTGTGCAGGGCTCCCGTGGGCGAGTGGCACCAGAGAGGGGTCTGCTCGGGCGAGTCTCAGGAGAGAGGCCCAGGAGCAAAGGGGGAACTGCAATCTCGCCCCCCCCCCCACCTGCCTTGCATAGCTCGATCCTCGGCCGCCGTGGGGCGCCTAGGAGGGGCAATACAGCACAGAGCTTCTCTCCAGCTGCTGCCCAAGCCTGGCAATCACCTGTCTTCACTAACCTGACTTCAAAACCCATGTGAGTTTCTGTCTGACCCACAGGGGAGGCGTCTCTGGCAGGCTGGGCTGGGCGCAATGGGCTGCAGCCAGCCAGCGGCTCTCCGTCCGTCCAGCCCTGCTACCGCCGCACGACTAATGAGCCATGGGGTCCTAGGGAAAGGCAGTGATCGGCGAGGGGCAGCGGGGCCAGCTGGTGGCACCGCGCAGATGCCAGGAGGCAGGCGCGGCTCAGCTGGCTCCGCAGAGTCACGAGGGCAGGATGGTGGCTGAGTGCGTGTCTCCACATGGCGAGCTGCATGGGAGTCTCCCAAGCAATTAGCCTTGATTAAGCCACCCTCCTGCATCTGGATGCGATAAACAGCTGGTAAACGAGCCCCCAGCGGAATGCTGCAATTAGGAGCACGCAGGTCCCTGTCTCCCGGCCAATCTGCCATGCTAGGCTCGCATCAGAGCTGACAGGAGGAAGGCGGGTTGTTTTCTTCCTCTCCCGTGTCCTGCCTTTCCAGCCAGGCCATGGCAGCGCTGGCAGGGCAGGGGAGCTGAGGGGGTCGCTGCCCGAGCCTGTGGCAGCCAGCAAGCTTAGGCACAGGGCTGGGAAGTGAAATGTAGCACCAGTGGGGCCGTGGCTGGGCCCCGGCCTGAATCCAACCCAGACTGGCTGGCTGCACAGGGGACAAAGGGTGGAGGTGAGCAAGAGAGTCTCTGGCCCAAGCTGAGGGCTGTGGCAGAGCTGGGATCCATATGCCAGGAGCCTGTGAGATAAACAAGCAGGGCAGGGCCTGGGTGAGTGAGGGCCACACCAGCTCTTCGCCTCCTGCTGCACCCACCTGGCGCTGGGGTGGGCTGTGACTCGGGCAGAGGTCATTGGTGCTAAGATGGCGTCCTGGGCAGGGCCATGTGCAGTGGGTCTTGGGAGAGCCCACTGAGGCATAGGGAACTCCAGGCCGCTGCTTCTCGGGTGCTGCTTTAGGCCATTAAATCTCCCATGGCCTTTTCCCGGACAGACTTGGCCCAAAACGTCCCGGTTGCAAGCGTCGTTACCCCAGGAGCCTCGGTGATATACAGAGTTCTTCACTTCCTGTCCTAAACGCTGTGCGCTGTTCAGTTGCTGCAATGTTCCACCCCAGAGGCGGCTGCATTTCAGCTCTGGGTGACCTGATCTGTGTTGGGGGGGTGCTTTGAGAGCTCTGTGGGGCTGTGGGTGTCAGTAATTGCAGTTCCTGTGAGGCAAAGGGGGGTAGTTTAACCCTGGTCTGTTGTGTCCTCTGCCCTCCCTGCCTGCAAACTCCTTGCTCCATTCACCCCCACCCCACCCCACCCCAGCTGCCCAGCAAGTCCCCATGGCAGCAGCCCAGGGCTCCCCTGCTAGCTGCCACCAATGGGCAGCTGCCATGGGGAGCCTGGGAGCCCCCTCAGCGCCCCACCCACCCGGTCAGGCTGCCAGCAGCTGCCAGTGTGCTGCTCAAGGCATCTTGATGACAGGCCGAAGCAGCTGGCAGTGCCAGTCCCAAGCAGATGGCAGCAGGTGGCGGGCGCCCAAGAGCCGGGCCCCACGGCCCAGCAGAGTGGGTTTCTCAGCTCTGCAGGCAGGGGCTTCTAACAGGCTGGCAGATGTCTGCCCAGCCCTGGCATGTGGTATTCCCTCCCTCCCCTGCCCACCAGCGTGCCCGGGCTGCCACACTCCCCACAAGGAAGAGACACCCATGGAAATTCCCAGGGGCACTTGGGAACCTGCCCATACCCAGTACACTCTCTGCTGCTCCCCTGCGTGGGGCTGGGCACCTCCCCTGCTGGCCTCCCTCCCTCCTTCCCTCCCCTGCCTTGCCGTGTCTCCCACCCCTGCGCTGTGTCACTCTCTGGCTCTCTCTCCAGCTCCCACGCTGTCCCTCTCAAGCTCTCCTCCGGTTCCTCTGTCCCGCATTCCCTCTGCCAGCCCTTGTGGGAACACGGCCTCCAGCCCCACCCTGCTCCCCAGCTGAGCAGGTGCCCACGTGGCACAGGCCAGCATCCTGGAGCGGTCCCGGGGGCCAGCGCAGGCAGCGCCGTGGGGAGGATTGCAGGGCAGGGCAGGGAATGAGAGGCGGCCCAGCTGCCTGGGAGTGGTCCCTGGGCAGGAAGAGCTGGCGTTCTCTGGCCCACAATGTGGCCTGTCAGTGCCCCCTTCCCAAGGCAAGGGTGCAGTGGGGCAGGGGGAGCCCTGGGGGCAGGGGTGGAGGGCAGGGCTAAGGCAAAGGCTGCCCAGCAGCGAGGGGGGGCCCTGACTGTCTGTCTGCAGCCCCCTGCACACAGCACCTCTCCTTCCCTGTTCATCTGCCTGCAGCCCCCTGCACGCAGCACCCCCCCCTTCCCCATACATCTGTCTGCGGCCCCCTGCGCACAGCCGTTCCCCCTTCCCTGTCATACAGCCCCTTGCTTGCCTTCTCCTGTCCCTCTTTTCTTCCCCCCTTCACTCCCCCCAACAGTGCCCCTCACCCCGCCTTCCACACTCCTCCCTCCCCACCGGGCCTGCAGCCCCTGGGTAGAGTGCTGCCACCTTGCCAGGCTAGCTGGGGGTTGGCTGAGGACAGCCCGAGCGGCTCCCCGCTCAGAGCCCCTAAAGGCGCCTGTCTCCCCCGGCACACAACAGGAGCTGGGCCCTTCTGTCTGCTCTTCCGCGGCTCCATTGGGTGCCAGGCTCCCAGCAGGCTGACTCAGGGCAGGGTGACTGGTCATGTGGGGGTGTGGGGCAGCTCCGGTTAGCACAGGCCACAGAGCTTGTACTGGGGTGCAGCTGGCGTCCCTTCCCAGGAGCCTGGGGCTGGGCTGGTCTCTGCCTTGGAGCTTGCCTCCCACGGGAGACAGAGAATCCTGCCCTGTGTCAGGATACAGGCTCCTGCAGGGCCCTGCGCTGTGGGGCCAGAGCCAACTGGGGTACCAATGTTGGGATCTTCCCCTGAGCAGTGCCGTACACATGCGGAGTGGGGCTCCAGCATGTGAGCCTCTGGGGAGCGGCGTGAGCTTGAGCATTGGTCAGTGTGTGCCAGCAGAGCCACACCAAGAGTCAGGACTGTCTTGTGCGCTGCCCTAGTGCCCTCCCCCTGCAAGGGGTTCTCCCCTGTGTGCTCCCCCAGTGCCCTCCCCCTGCCAGGGGGTCACCCCTGTGTGCTCCCCCAGCGCCCTCTCCCTGCCAGGGGGTCTCCCCTGTGTGCTCCCCCAGTGCCCTCCCCCTGCCAGGGGGTCTCCCCTGTGTGCTCCCCCAGCGCCCTCTCCGTGCCACAGAACAAGCTGAAGTAGAAAGCGCTGTGCTCTTCCTTCTAACAGTGCCAGTGACCACACCAGCTTTCTGAGTTCCTTTGCAGCACCAAGAGCCCAGGCTGGGGCTGGAGCGGAGCTGGGAATAAGCAGCCAGGCCCTGGGAGCACCCCATGCTAGTGGGGCTGGGAACAGGTGCCCCACACCCTGTGGGCGCTGGCAGGGCAGGGGGTGGGCAGGCTGATGGCACAATGAGAGGCCTAATGGCAGCCCAGCTGCATGGAGCTGAGGCCCAACTGCAAAGGTGGCTGGGGAGGGGGGGCAGGAGGCTGAGTTGGAAAAACTTCACTTGGTTTGAAATCTCTAGGGCAGGCTGGGAACCGTGTTTGGGTTGGGGGTTGCTGACCCACAGGAAAATCAGCCGGGGGCCACGCACAAGTGAGAAGCAAAAACAAAACAAACCCTCCTCACGGACGTGGCCCCCTCTTGAGAGGGAGAAAGACCCTCCCCACATTCCCCTCGCACCCCAGAGCCTGGGGGGGGGGTCCAGGCGAAGAGATTTTAGGTGCTCTAGCCCCAGGGAGGGGGGGGTTTAGCACCAGCATGGGCTCCCCAATACTGGGGGGACCCCAAGTCTCAGGTGCTGGATCCAGGCAAACCAGGGGCTGCATCCAGTCCCCGGCCTTAGGTTCCCCACCCCGGCTCTTGAGCCTTCTGGAGAGCTCCTGTAGCAAGATGGATGGATGGAGAGAGAGAGAGATTAGATTAGATGATGAGATGAGAGGGCGGATGTTTGTGTCCATTTTATATCCCTATTTGGGCTCAGGCTGGAGAAGCAGCCAGAAATGTGGGTGTTTCTCTGCCCCCCGGCATGTGTGAAATCAGGTCAGGTCACGCTACCCTGACATTTCACAGCTTCTGGGTGTGATCCCAGGCTGGGCAGGCGGGGACCACACCTCCGGTTGTTGCAAAGTGGGAACATGATGCCCAAGGGGAGAGGTCTTGGAACCCCAGCAAGGTTTGGGGTTTGGCTTGGGGCTTAGAACTGGTGGGCTCAGCCCTTTCCCCAGTGTTTCACCCACGATCCCCTGACAGCCTCCCCATGTCTAGGGTCTGACCACCAGCCATGCCCTGTAGCTGACAGCTGGGTCCCCTGGGTGGGAGACTTGGGGCCGTGGAGTCGCCCTTCCCCCTGGGGCCGGATGGAAAGCAGCAGGCTTGTATCTGCATACAGTAGCCGGGGCATTGGCATGGCCCAGCCACCCCACACCTTGTGGGACAGGGAGAGCTGGGCACTGCAATAGCGAATAGCAGCTGAGTGCTGGGATTTCCCACCCGCCCTTTGGAAGCTATTAATGAAATGAGCTGACAGCTGTAGACCCAGCTGACCGCCTGTTTCTTTGCCATAGCAAGCTCCTGTCACCTAAACCAAACAGGCGGGGCCGGGCAGCGTGACCTGGGGCCCTGGGTGTGTCCTTGGCGCATTGGGACCGCCGATGATGGATGCCGCTTTGCTGCAGCCCCAGCTGAGAGCAGCCGGGGTCAGGGAGAGGAGCTCTCCTCCGGATCGGCTCTGCCTGCCTTGCTACGTGCAGCGCCCTCCCCCTGCCAAGCTGCAGCCCACAGCACTTCCCAGAGCTAAATCGCATACGTCAGCACCAGGCATAAATTACAGAGGGTGGCGGTGCAGGAGTGGGGCTGGGCGATCGATAGACACGTCACTCGCACAGGGGAGAGAGGACTTGGAGGGGGAAGGGGCTCAGCAGGTGGCGTTTGCATGGGCAGCACAGTCGGGGTTCAGGGGACAGACTGAATTCACTCCAGCCTGGCCAGGGGGGTTCTTGTTCTGGCCCATCACTATGAGCTGCGCGAGGTGCTGGTCCGGCACCAATAGCAATAGATGCCAAACTGCTTCACCGTCTATTGTGAATGTACCTGGCGGAAGGCCTGTGGGGCAGGGTGCACTGTTACCTCCATTGGCAAGATGGGGAAACTGAGGCACTGGAAGGCTAAGGGTGCAGAGGTTGCTTGGCAGCCCTTTCCCTGGCAGTGCAGCACAGCATCTCCTCGGGGCATGGGGAGCCTCCCTGCACTGACCTGGGCTCCTGGCCAGGGAGGGATTGGGATTGGTGTGAAGGACTGAACCTCTCTGTGCACGCCAGGCTACACACTCCCTGCTTCAGCTGCCTGCCAGCCACAGGTGCAGCGCTGGGGAGGGGCACCGTGCCCCCCAGCCAGTCTCTAGGCCTTGGCCACTCTGCTGAGGCAGCCAACGCAAGGGGCTGGCTAGTGTCCTCGCTCTAGGAAACTGGCCTGACAAGCTCACGCCCCCCCATAACACTGCCTGGCCCCCACCGCTGACGCACCTGGCCCGGACTGCCCAGGTGGGATTCGAACCTGTGCCCAAGAGGCGAAAGATCTCCCAGCGCCAGTCACCCAGCACCCAGCACCCATCTGCCACTGCTAGAGCAAAGCTCTCCAGCAGTGGTGGCAGGGCTCTGAGGTACTGCCCGGGTGTCTGGCTGGTGGGCCGCGGTCTAACCCATCGCCATGTTTGGGGTCGGGATGGAATTTTCACCTTGCTCTGCATCTGGGAGCCCGGGTTCCTGGTAGCTTGAGGAGGGTCCATGGTGGATTCTGTCACTTGAAGTCTTTAGCCCGTGGTGCTGAGGCTGTCGGTAGCGCGACCTGAGCTTAGGGGCCGTGACAGGAGCGGGGGGCAAGGTTCTGTGGCCATGAGGCGCCTGAGGCAGGACTAGATCTCGCTGCTCAGAACAACCCAGGCAAAGCAGCCCACTCCGGTGGGCCTTCCCCACGCCCTGGCGGACACGTCTCGCTCCCCAAGCCGGCCGGACAGGGCGGGGTGTGCAGAGCACCAGGGCGTTCGCAGGTGACCCGCCAGCGCCGGAGACACACTCCCGTGCCCTGCGTGTGAGCCAGCAGGCGGGAGAGCCGCTCAAAGGCACCAGTGAGGGGTGGGGGTAGGGAAACGGAAAACAATGGGGTGGGGGAGGGACACAGCCGGCTCCTGGGAAATCTGGCCTGTTCTCCAGCCCTGCCTGGGGTCTCTCGTGGGGATCTGACCCACTTCAGCCTCCTGCCCTAGTGCTGAGCTGGCCAGTCGGCTCCGCAGCCCCTGAATTAGCTCCCTGGAGCCTTTTCTCCTCTGTGGGCCGCTCCTCCAGCTGCTTCCATCTGGCTGAGCAGGGCCTGAGGTGGCTTGGGCTAAGCCAGACACATGGCTCATGGCTCCTTACAACTGGCTCATGATGGGGGATTGTCTTGCTGACAGTTCCCACGGGCCCAGGAGCACCCGCGGCTGGTATTAGGTGGGGATCTCTATAGGGTGTCTCATGGCTCCGGGCTGGACCATGATCATGACCCCAAAGGCCAGTGATTTGGGGCTCAGATACCCCCAGCTGATTCCCAGAGGGTGCTGACACCTCCGGAGATGGGGGCATCCAGCCCTTGCTGAAAATCAGCCCCAAGCACCTTTCAGCTCTGGCGCCCAGCTTGTGCCACGCTTGCCAGTGTGGCTGGCAGTGTCTGGGGCGGGGGCACCTTTGGGGTGAAAGCCCCTGTCCCTGTGTTATGTATGGAAGACTCCACAGGTGGGTCCCCAACCCCACCAGCTGCTGCTCTGCGAAGCGGCAGTTCTGCTGCGAGCCATCAGACTGTTGTGGTGCGTGTGGGCAAGGGAAACACCCTGCCGCTGAGGCTGGAGGCAGGAGTCGGCGCCGCAGGGATCCAGGGCGCAGTCGATGGCCGTGAGCCAAGGCGGCTGGTGCTGGCCCAGGCAACCCGACTCAGTGCTGCAGAGAAAACAAAATATCGACCTGTTTGGTCACTCATGTCCCCCCCAGCTTGCTGTGGGCGAGAGGAGGGGGATTTAACCCTGTCACTACCGGACACATCCTCCTGAGGGGCAGCAGTGACCCGAGAGGTTCTGCTTGGGTCTGTAGCATGGCTGGTGTCCCCACTTCTCCCTCACCTAGCCTTGCACGGGGGCGGGGGGAAGGAGGGGGGAGGCTGTGTGGTCCAGTGGTTAGGCACTAGGGGACACAGGGTCTCCTCTGCCACTGACCCTGTTCCCCTCCTGCCTGCCCTGTGGGGCCAGGGCTCCCTGCAGAGCCCATGCTGGGGGCTCCAACATCGCTGCTGCCAGGTGTCAGCTGATAGCTGTGCATTTGGGGATGCCAAGAATGCAGGTGCTGCTTGAGATGGGAAGGGCTTATTAGGGAGGCAAAATGGAGATTCGGGGAGGCCTAGATCGCAGGTTAGAGGGACCCCTCTGCTCCCCCATGCTGAGCCCCTGCAGAATACAGTCTGGGGAGCTTTGCCCAGGCATTCCTCCATCCAGCCCATAGCCTATGGGTGAGCTAGAGGTGTCCATGTCTGGTCCTCATAGAGACACCAAGCTGTGGGGAATTTGCCCCTTTCCAGGCTAATCTGACCCAGGGTTAATTGCCTTCTTTTAAAAACAGGTCAGTGCTGCCTGGAGCCAGGCGCAGTACAGCCCCCTGCCAAACGGCAGCCCTGCCCTCACAGCTCACCCAGAGAGCCGGGGGCCACAGCACATTTGTCCAGGGTCAGCTTCTAGCCACTGGCACCAGCCTGGCTCACGGGCTCGAGACTCCCCATTTTCCAGGCCAAGGTCTGAAGCCGCTTCCGCAGCCCCTGCTTCCCTGGGCTCGCAGCTTGTCCAAACCCCTTCTGGGCCTGCTGCCAAACAAGCTCATCATTAATGGTGAGTGTGGGTGAGAAATAATTCCCCAGCCCAGCCCAGCTCCTTGCTCCGCCCCCAGCCCCCTTCTCCCCACAGCCTCCTGCCCCCCAACCCAGCTCAGCCACCTGCGCCCATACCCAGCCCAGCCTTCTACTCAGTTGTATTTCCTTTGGGCTGCATGTCGGGGTCACCAGCCCTTATTTTCAGTGTCCTGTGTTACCCACCTGGACCTGCTAGGCCAGGCTGGTCCCTGATTCAGCACGAGCCAGGCATAGAATCCTAGACCACTAGAACTGGAAGGGACCTCAAGAGGTGATCGAGTCCAGTCCCCTGCCCTCACAACTAGGCCTCTCGCAGTGGGAGGCAGGAAGAGTTGTCGGGTGGTGTTTTTCCTAAAGCCCCATCTACTGGAGTCATGTGAACGTGTGGGACTCAAATGCCCATATATACCAATCTCGGGCTGGGGGGTGGCCTGAGGCAGGGGCTGGCTCATGCCTCAATGAGGAGGGTGGGGCATGGACCAGGCTGTCATGGCCGCACACCAGGAGATGGAGCAAAGCATTGCCGGCTAGCACACAGAGCCCGGACCCAGCCCCAGGACAGATATGGCCCAGCCTGGGGTAGGGGTGGGGACTTTGCAAAGGCTCTTTCCCCTGCCACAATCTTAGCCCTGCCCCCAGGCCCCACCCCAGACCTGCAGGCCTTTGGAGCCACCTTTTGCAGCAGGATCCATCGCTAATGATGCCCCTGGTTTCCAGCGAGGTTCTGGTTACCCCTGGCTACCGGCCTCAGCCAGGACTGCCATCCCCAGCCACCCTGGGATTGTCTGGCCCACACATTTTGAAGCCCCTTATCCCATCTGGGCCAAAGCTTCTGGGCTGGTCCCTCTTCTACAGGAGCCACATTAGCCAGGCCCCAAAAGAAAAGGAAACGCTGCATGAAAGATTGAAAATGCAAACGGCTCAGAACCCAGGAGAGGGGACCGGGGAAAGCTGCATCCTTGCAGCAAGGCTACAGACAGTTAAAGATTAAAGGGGCCTTAATGAGTACATGGAACATCTGTCATGTCAAATCCATCAGCTCCATGGACTCGCCAGTGAATTCAAATGGTGGGATTTTTCATCCAGCCATATCGCGGGCCAGGTTCTGAGTTCAGTTACTCTGGTGTAAATCAGGAGGAACCCATGAAATCAGTGGAGTCATTTTGGGATCACCACTGGCGTAACTGAGCTCAGAACCTGTCCCTTGTGGACAGGGGAACACAGAAAATGGCCCTGAAATGAGTTTGTATGCTCACCACCATGGGTAACAGAAAGGGTCATCTCCATAGGAGGGCTGCCCTCTCTGGGGACCCGAGATCAAAATCCAAACCCAGCTCCCCCCTGTGCAAACAGCCTTTGATCCTGGCAGGAGGGACGTGTGGGTAAGGGGAGCCGGGCTGAGTAGGAGCGAAGGAGCAGAGCAGCTCAAGTTCTAAGGGCGTCTTCCTTCTTCAGTGTCGGGAGAAAGTGACTCTTTCTGGGATGCTCTGCACAAACAGGCAGGCGTTGCCTGATGGATCAGCCTCCAGCCTGTCTGTCCGGGGGTCCTGTCTGACCATGCATGTTACCAGATGCTGCAGAGGAAGGGTAACCGGCCCCCCACATTAGAGCTCGTGATCTGAGAGCTAGTGGCTGGCTTAAGCCTCGAAGCACGAGGGTCCAGTGGTTGGTGGTGCCAGCGACTGCCACGCACGTGGCATTAGGGCACTATTTGGCCTGCTTCCTGCTAGCACGTGGGAACGTCTCTGTTGTTCATTCAGTGACACGGTCGCAGTTCCCAGCCGCTGAGGATCTGCCCATCGGTGGGTGCCTCAAGGGCGTCTGAACTGTTTGGATCAGCTGAGCTGGGGGTGGCTCTGGAGAAGCTTCTCTGATGGCTGCCCTGACAGGCCAGGCTTCCGCCGTGGCGGGATGGAAACCTGGCTCCTGGCCAGGTCTGTGCGTGGCTTGCTATTGACAGCAAAGCCCACAAGCAGTGTCCGGCGCTGGCATTCGCGGGGCACCGGGGGGCTGAGCCGCGCTCTGTAGGCAGCACAGCAACACAGGGCAGTGCCGGGGCCGGGGACCGGGAGCCGGTTCAGATCCCAGGATATTTACACGAGCAGCTCTTTGGCTGGTCATGGGCGGCAGCGCCGATGCTGTGGCTCAAAGGCTTGGCACGGTTTTGGAGGGCAGCTTTTCCAAAAGTGGAGGGGAAGGCTGGGCCATAGCTGGGTTGATGACCTGGGGCAAGGGCTTGGGGCCCCGTTGTTAAAGGTCTGTGGGACTGGGCTGCTCAGCTGCCTGGAGCCTGAGCTCCCGGGACTGGCGCTGAGATGCAGAGCGGAGCAGCCCCCTCCTCAATCCCCAGCTGTGCAGTGGGGAGACCTGCCCTGCCACCTGGCTTGTGCGGGGGGGGGGGGGGCAGGGGCAGGACATTGCACAGAGCAGTGGGCTGGACCGAGGGGGACCCCAGCTAGTGAATCCAGCCTGTGACCCTGCTGGGAAGCCCCAGTGGAACATGCACAGGTGCTAGATGCCCAGCTGCCCCTGGGAGTCAAGATGTTGGTACCTAAATCCCTTAGGCTCCCCTGCCCAAACTCTTCTCCTCACCCACTGTTTGTGAATGGGGAAGTGACTCATCCAAGCTCCTGCTTCCAGGCAGACCACCCGGCTTCAGGCTGCCTGGCCAACACCTAATCCACCAGGCCAGGACGTCGACCCCCTGTAGCTGAGATACTGGAGCCGCCGCAGGGGGCACCTCCCCACTGATCTCTGGGCTGTGGCACAGCCCCGCCCAGGCACTAGGAAACGGACAATAGGAAAGGGCCCTGCACTGGCTAGCGAGGAGGCTGTAGGTGGGGTTGTAGGAGAAGCTGCACTCAGCGGGCGCCCCCACCCTGCGTGAGCCCCTCACATCTGTCAGCTGGGTCTCTGCTCCCTGTTCCCTGCTGTGTCGCCCTCACAGAGGGACGCTGCTAGACAGCTGTTCACCGTCACTCCAGCCTCAGATGCTTAGTCACGGCTCCCACTGACTTCAAGGGTGAGAGCTGCAAAGGGACTGCTAGGCAGGGTTTGCATTCTCACCCAGCATTTCCCCAAGCCCCAGGGCTTCTGCCCTGAATGAGGCACCAGATCTTGGGAGGCAGAATGTCCATCCCTAGAGGTTTTTAAGTCTCAGCTTGACAAAGCCCTGGCTGGGTTGATTGAGTTGGGATTGGTCCTGCCTTGGGCAGGGGGCTGGACTTGACCTCCTGAGGTCTCTGCCAGCTCCATGATTCTGTGATTCTAAGTGCCAGGGTTCGGGGCTTCTGCTCCACTGAGACTCAGGGCTTTGGTCTTCTGGGGCGCACAGCAGGGTTCCCTGTAAGCTGAGTGCTTGTGCAGCTGCTCAGGAGAAACTCAAATGCCACTCAGCTGATTAGCAGAGCACCCACAGCATGGCTTGTGTTTCTTCTGGTGGTGCACATTCACACATGCCTCAGTGCACATAAAATGTATCCCGCACATGGATGGAAAAAATCTGTCCATGGACGGAAAAGATTAGTGGGAACATTGGTGCACTGGGACTTCTTCCCTGCTGAGACTCAGGGCTTTGGCGCTCCGAGGTGCACTGGGGCTTCTGCCCTATGGGTTTGAAAATATTTACCGGAGCTCCGCTCTGTACAGCTCTGGCTGAATTTGAGCCCTGGCGCTAGGGCTGCCTGGCTGCTTCACTCCCTCCACCCCCTTTCATCTGAGGTTCTCAAAGGCCTGTTTACCAACTCCCCTCCCTCTGTCTCCCCCATGTGACTGACACTTGTGATGTGGGTATTAACTCCATTTTACAGGTGGGGAAACTGGGGCATGGAGTAGGGCAGTGACTCCCCCTGGTTACAGCATGGCAGAGCTGAGAGCATCCTGCATCCCAGTCCTGCCCCCTTGTTCCAATCAGAAGAGCTCCCTTCCCAGAGCTAGAATCCCGGATGCTGGTGCCCCGTAGCACTAACCACTCGCCGACATGCAATGCCTGAGCATCGTGCTTTGGCAGGCCTCCATCCCTGATGACTCCCAGAGGTGCTGCAAGAGTTTGGGTTTAATCAGGGGAGGAAAGAGGGGTGTGTGTTCCACCCATGGTAGCCTGTGTGTGTCCACATGTGTGCACGCACACATGTC
Source organism: Pelochelys cantorii (assembly GCA_032595735.1). Taxonomy (NCBI): domain Eukaryota; kingdom Metazoa; phylum Chordata; order Testudines; family Trionychidae; genus Pelochelys; species Pelochelys cantorii. Next base: position 4,434,401 of record CM064354.1, read on the forward strand.
CGTGCAGATGTCTGTGTGAGAGAGAGGGTTAAGTGTGATCTGTCAGCTCTCTTGCTTGCTCTCAACTCCAGCAAAGGATCGCAGGGCAACCCTTTCTTTCCTGTCCTCTTGCTTTGCTGGCACAAGTTGCTGGCTGGCTCGTCATCGCCTCCCTCCCTGCCCGGGAGAGTGACGTATTTCTGTAGAAAAAGGGAAAGGGAAAAGAGCACAGAATATCCCCCCCGCAGCAGCCACTCTCCCCTCCCATGGCCCTGGCATGAGTCCTCACTCCCCCTCCAGCGCTTGGCTGCCATGGCTCCTTTCCCTAGGCTGCCGGAGGAATTCACACCACCTAAAATGGCTGCCAAAAAGAAACTTGGTGTATGTGTGTGTGTGTGTGTGTGTGTGTGTGTGAAATGCGCGTGCATGTGTGTGTGTGTGTGTGTGTGTGTTGGGTTTCTCTTCCCTCGTGCTTCTGAAATGGCTGCCAGCTAAGCGGGAGGCTGCAGGCTCGGAGGGCTGGGACACTATGTGGGGAGAAAGCAAAGCCAAGAACTAGACCCACATGCATGGGGTTTTCTTTCCTCAGCTTCTTTCTCTCATGCAGATTTTCTCTCCCTTCTCTTTTCCCCCCTTTTTCTGCCCATGAAGCCCTGTCCCCACCAGGGATCAATCTCATTTGCACACTTTATTCCAGGACATTTATTTTTAACCTGGCTCACTTTATATTTGTGTTGGCTGGTATTTGAGGAAGGATGAAAAATCCGGGAGAGTAGGGAACAGGGGGGAGAAAAGTGCAAGCTCAGCGTGGCACGACAGACACCGTTTTCGTCTTTCTGGGCACAAACATAAGAGGGCCCATGTGAGACCTGTTGAGGGATGGGGGGAGTCCAAGGGGGGGCATCTCCCACTGCTCCATGCACTGTGGTTCTAATGGGAGCACAAAATGGCCGCCAGGCCAGCATGGGGGATTAACATGGAAAAGTGGGGAGGGGAGCGGAACAAAATGGCTGCCCTCAGCGGTTACGTCAAGCAGGATGCACTGCTGTGAAAGCCTTCCCCGTGGGTCCCGTTTCTCTTCTTTTCCTCCCCACCCACTGACATTCTGAGCCACGGGTCTCAGCAACAGGGACGCCCTTTGCCTGTGTTTTGGGTGAGAAAAGTGCATTCCCAAGCACCCGCTTCCATGCCTCCAGAGGCCAAAAATAGTGGGCCACACTCCAGGAGCTGCGCTTCCGTGCGAGGTCTCGGGAAAGTGCGTGAAAGGGAAATGAAGGGAGCAAAAAGCCGTCAGGCGGCTTGGCAAGGCTGGGCTGCTGTGTTTTGACTGCGTTGTTTGGATTGCCTCAGCCTTTTCCTGGCATCAGCCAAAGCTGTGAAAGAAAAATGCCAAAGGCCAAACAGGTGGGAGGAGGAGAAGGATGGAGAGAGCAAGCGAGAGGAAAGAAGAAGGGGTGGGGGGGAGGCTTGAAGCTGCTTCGAAGCCAGCCTGGCATTTCACTAGCTCCCAGATCCAAGTGATAGAGGCAGATGGAAAGCACAGTCCAGGCTCCTGTCAGAGGCGGATTGAGATTTAATGGGGCTCCGGACACAAAAAACATTTGGGCCTCCTCATCCCCTGGAGGCCCAGGGCAACAGACCCTGAGGGGTCGCTCTGCCGCCCCCCCCCCCCGACTTTTAAAAGTGGGAGGGCCACAGCCGCTCACTTTTTAACATGAGCAAAGTAGCCTCCGGCAGCTGCAGAGCAGCGGCTGCGGGGCCATAGTTTGGGGGAGGCCAGGCGCCTTGCCCCCACAAACTGCAAACCTCAGGCCAGAGGTGACAGGAAGAGCCATGTGTGGTTGCTGCCTGGGGCACAAGGCAGACAGCAGTGGGGCGGCCTGGCAGGGGGAGCCGGAGGGACGTGGTGGGGGTGGGGAGGCCTGGTAGTGGGAGCCGGGCACAGGCGTCTCATCATGTGATGGCCGATGAGATCAGGCTTGTCACGGCTGTCTTATTGCCTCAGCCTTTCCGCCATGGCCTTAACGCAGCCACCTTACCCCCTCAGCCATACTGCTACTGTCTTAGCCTTGCATACTGCCTTAGCCTTACTACCAGAACCTTACCGCCGTCGCCTTAACACAGCCTTACCGCTGCCACCTTACCCCTCAGCCTTACTGCCACCGCCTTACCACCACAGACTTACCGCCATCATCTTACTGCCTCAGCCTTACCACTGCCACCTTATCCCCTTAGCCTTACCTCCACTGTCTTACTGCCACAGCCTTACCACCAGAACCTTACCACAGCCTTATGCCGCTGCCTTACCTCTGCCGCCTTACCGCCACCATCTTACCACAGCCTTACCACTGCCACCTTACCACCTTAGCCTTACTGCCACAGCCTGACCGCCGCCGCCTTACCGCCATAGCCTTGCCATCTCTGCCTTACTGTCGCTGCCTTACCACAGCTTTACTGCACCTTTACCACCGCAGCCTTACCGTCACAGCCTGACCGCCGCCGCCTTACCGCCATAGCCTTGCCATCTCTGCCTTACTGTCGCTGCCTTACCACAGCTTTACTGCACCTTTACCACCGCAGCCTTACCGTCACAGCCTGACTGCCGCCGCCTTACCGCCATAGCCTTGCCATCTCTGCCTTACTGTTGCTGCCTTACCACAGCTTTACCACACCTTTACCACTGCAGCCTTACCGTCACAGCCTTACCATCGCTGCCATACCGCCACCTGGGAGCATCCTTACTACCACAGCCTTACCGCCAGTGCCTTACCGCTGCCACCTTATTGCTGCCGCCTTACTGCCACCGTCTGACCGCCGCAGCCTTCCTGCCACAGTTACCCAGGATTGCGCTGCTGGGATATGGACTCCCTGGGCTCTTGGCTGAACCTGCATCTCAAAGCATGTCACAGACACCCCTTGCAGTAGGGCTCCCAACCCTCCCCTGCTCCACCCAGGAGCCAGGGGAGCACTAGAATCTCTGTTGCACTGTAGGAAACTGAGGCACTGACCCAGGAAGTAGCTGGTGCAAAGCTGCACTGGGAAACGACAGACCCAGAAGTGCCATTTAGCTACATGGCCACTGTACAGAAGAAGGGCCCGTGGCAGCCTCACTCTAGGCCAGGGTCTCCCAGAGGGTTAGTGGCCAAGGGGATTCCTCCACTTGTGGATGCAGCTACCAGGAATGTGGCAGGGACTGGGTTAGGGGGAGCCAGGAGCAGTGGAAAGACTCAGCAGGGTGGTACCAGGCCCATGCAGAGGGCTGATGGAGCACTGAGCAGGGGCCGCATTGCCTCTCAGTCCTAGAACAGGCTGAAGTGAAACCTTGGGTCCAAATGCCCAGGACCTTCAGATCCAGATCCCAGCTTTGGTCCCCTGCAGGACTTGGCCTCCACCTGCTGCTTCTTCAGAATCACCCAGCTCAGGGGCCAGGGCCTGCGAGGTGCTGAGCGCCCTCCGCTCCCACTGACTGGTCAGGCTCCCGCATCGATCTTCCATCCCACGCAGTCTCTGCCAGACCCCTGGGGTCAGCAGAGACTCAGGCAAGGTCTTGAACGGAGAGCTGTGTGTGGGTCTCCGCTGGGGGGGTAGCTGGCCTGCCCTGCCCGCATGCGGGGGGGGATGTGGCAGCAGGATCTCAGGGAGCTCCCAGGGGGTGAGGAAGGAGCTCTGCTTACTGGGCTGTTTTAACCCCTGGCGGGGGTGTTAACCCATGTCTTATGTGTTAATCTTTCCCCTGTTACCAGGATACTTGAGCACCGCCCCATCTTTAGTGCACTGATGCTCTCATGGGGCGGGGCAGAGCTGTTATCCCTATGTACAAGTGGGAAACCGAGGCACAGAGAGATAAGCTCACACTGGAAATCGGGGACTGACTTCTAGTCTCCTAAGACCCAGGTTAAGCCTCCAACAACTGGACCATTCCCAGACCTTCCTAGAGGAAGGTACCCATGGCAATGCCCAAACAGTGCCAGCAGCAGGGCATGCTGGGAGTTGTAGTTCCTGCCGGCTGCACTTGCGCATGAAGGTCCAGGGCCCAGCCTGGCTGTGAATCTGCACAGCCCTTGTGATAGCAGGCTCTACCCCTGCCCCTCCCATCCACACCCCGGTCCTGGCAGGCCGCACATCCAGTTCCCCTGCCCCTGCCCCCAGCCGCGCCAGATCCCGCCCCTGGGCTCTGTGTGTGGTGCGGGGGACGGGCGCACAGCACAGTGCTGCATACACGATGCGGGGGAGGGAAAGAGCCTCGAAATCTAATCCAGGATGCTCTGGAAACCGATAGTGCTGAGCTCAGCGTCTGCCAGCCTGCCGAGGAGTCTGATTATTTTTAGATAAGATGGAGCAGGGACAGGGAGTGCGGGATGCAGGCGGCCCGGCGAGCCAGTGGCTGACAAGGTGGCAAGGGGAGGGGAGACTGCAGCAGGCGCCTCCTTCGCATCGTTGCTCTTGAAAACTCAGCCCATGCTGCACTTGCTCCTTCACTCCAACTCTGTAACCGCCTGCCCTTGGGGAGGGGCTGGCACGCCGTACCAATCTGGCGGCTCCCCTGTGGAAATCAGGGGAATTACTCAGCATTTATCTTGGTGTCACAGACGCCAGAATCTGGCCCCGGCTCCATCCACGTGGCCCTGTGCAGGCCAAATCCTGCAACCCTCCCACCAGCAAAACTCCCACTGAGTTGGAAGCTCCAGCACAGGGGTGGGGGTCTTGAGGAGATCTGCTGCCCAGCCCTGCAAAGAGGCTGCTCTGCCATTTGGGACAGGAAGAGGAGGAGTGGTCTGCCTCCGCTGTAGTGCTGCCAACTTTCCAAGCACTATTGCCCCACCCCCTTCTCACCCCACCCCCACTCCTTCCAACGCCCACCCTCCCACACACACGCTTGCTCACTTACTCCTTTTAACCAAGCCGGGCAGGGTTTTCGGGGATAGGGCCTGAGGGGTTCAGCATGTGGGAGGGGGTTGAGGTGCAGGAGGTGAGAGCTCCAGCTGGGGGTGCAGGCTCTGGGGTGGACCTAGGGAGGAGGGGTGCAGGAGAGGTTTGGAGATGTGAGCTCCAGTGGCATGTGCCTGCAGCCCCTAAGCACAGCGCTGATGGCCAGGGAGGCTCTCCATGCTGCTCCCATCTGCCGGCGCTATCCCTGAAGCTCCCATTGGCCGTGGTTCCCAGCCAATGAGAACTGCGGTGCTGGCCCTTGGGGTGGGGCAGCACAGAGCCCTGGTGGCCATGCCTCTTCTTCGGAGGGCAATGCCAGACACTTTGGGAGCCGTACGAAGCCAGGACAGGCTCCACTGCGCCACCAACGAGACTTTTAACAGCCCGCTCAGCGGGGCTGGCTGGAGCCACCAAGGTCCCCTTTGGAGGGGCTTTCCAGTCAACACCGGATGCCTGGCAGGCCTAGCCTCCCACAGGAGCAGCAGGAGGAATTTGCAGGAGCACTTTGGATTAGCCTGGCATTACTAGGGTTGCCAGGTGTCCGGTTTTCGCCCAGACTGTCCGTTATTCAGATCCCCCGTCCAGTAAAAAAAACAGAAAATACCGAACATGTGAAATGTCCGGTATTTCCTGTTTCCCTCGGATGGAAGCCCAGCGGGGACAGTTTTCCCCTGCCATGTCTGGTGGGTGCGGGGGAGTGAGGAGCATGGGAAGCCTGGCGGGGAGAATTTTCCCCTCCTGCATCTGGCGGGGACGGGAGAGTGAGGAGTGTGGGGTCATTTAAAGGCGCAGCACCCTTTTTTTTTTTTTTTGCTTAACAACTTTGGTTTCCCCCTTTTTTTTCTCAACAGAATTTTTTCCTGATGGTTTTTTTTGGGGGGGGGGAGGGGTGTTCGGTATTTTTTGTTAAATCATCTGGCAACCCTAGGCATTACCCCAGAGTTGTTGATGAGACGTGGCTCAGCCCCGTGGCTTTAGGTCTCCAATCCAAGGGCTCCTGGTCCGCAGCGGCCACATGGCCTGGCCTGTAGGACAATGTGCAGTGCTGGTACGGCCCACACACCCACACTCACAGAGGAAACAGTTGCATCGTGTGAGGAAGCTACAGCAGGTTAGATCACAGCAGCAGCAGGGCTGGGTTTCCTGTTGCTAATGCAGCACAAAGGCTATCCAGGCATCACTAGAAGGGCAGCAGCAGCGGAACACGGTGCAGGAGCAGCCAGGACATGGGCATGCAGGCTGCAAAAGGCTGACAGCTGGGACAAGGGGGAAGGCAAAATGAAAACACCTGCGGCTAGGCCATGTGACAGTGAAACGCACATCCTGCCTCATGAGCAGGGGAGACGTGATGAGGGTTCAAACAGCGACATGCACTGGCTGTGAGAGATGCAGGGACTTGCACAAGGGAAGAGGAGCTAAAAACACGGGTGCTGCTCTTTTTGGAAGTCTGGTGCAAAAATGTTGGGTGTGTGCACTGGGCATTGGGACAGGTGTATGTGGTGCATGCAGTACTGGGTGTGCACTGGGCATTGGGACAGGTGTATGTGGTGCGTGCAGTACTGGGTGTGCACTGGGTATTGGGACAGGTGTATGTGGTACGTGCAGTACTGGGTGTGCACTGGGCATTGGGACAGGTGTATGTGGTGCGTGCAGTACTGGGTGTGCACTGGGCATTGGGATAGGTGTATGTGGTGCGTGCAGTACTGGGTGTGCACTGGGCATTGGGACAGGTGTATGTGGTACGTGCAGTACTGGGTGTGCACTGGGTATTGGGACAGGTGTATGCGGTGCGTGCAGTGCTGGGTGTGAACTGGGCATTGGGACAGGTGTATGTGGTGCGTGCAGTGCTGGGTAAGTGGGCTGGCAGGAGCCCTGTGTATTTGCACTGAATCCATGCAATGGATCTCCTTCGGGGTATGAGGGACGGGTCATGGGCTATGTGTAAGGGATGGGCAGAGCATCACCTAGATGCCCTAGCTCTGTGTGAGGAAATGGGCAGGGGGCGTGTGGGAAGGGTGTGCTGTTGTGTCTAGTGCTGAGCACACATGGAGGTGCCAATGCAGGGCGCATGCGATGGCTATCTGCCCTGGGAGTACGTCATGGGTATCTGCCAGGGGTGTGTGTGCTGGCTGTACTGTTGGTCCACACACTAGCATAGTGATGGTTGTAATGCTGGGCACACACGCTGCGTTCGGGGTTTGAGGCAGTGTGGGGAACATGTGCTAGGTGTAGCACTGGGTTGCATTTCACAGGGGAGGTGGGAGGGAGAGAACCAGGGAATAAGTCGTGAAAAGGTCTAGGGCTCACAGGGCCCCAGGAAGGAGTCAGGGGGTCTCAGGGTCCCTAGGAAAGGAACTGGGGGTCACAGGGCCCCTTAGAGAGAATCTGGGGGGTCACAGGACCTCTCCAAAGGGGTTGGGGGGGTCACAGGGCCCCTCGGAAGCACTCTAGGGGGTCACAGGACCCCTCAGAAGCAGTATGGGGGGTCACAGGGCCCCTCGGAAGCAGTGTGGGGGTCACAGGGCCCCTCAGAAGCACTCTAGGGGGTCACAGGACCTCTCAGAAGCAGTATGGGGGGGGTCTCAGGGCCTCTCGGAAGCAGTCTGGGGGTCACAGGGCCCCTTAGAAATGGTCTGGGGGTCACAGGGCCCCTTGGAAGCAGTCTGAGGGGGTCACAGGGCCCCTTGGAAACTGTCTGGGGGTCATAGGGCCCCTCGGAAGGGCTCTGGGGGGGTTACAGGGCCCCTCGGAAGGGTGTTCTCTTTCCAGGGCCTGGCCCCATGGAAGAAGTTCATTGTCACACCCTTAATGGTTAACAAGGCCTGTCTTGTGAGCTGCCCTTCATGGGCTGGATTGCAGATCCAGCACACGCCTGGTGCTCTCCCGTTCCGGTGTTGGGCTCTGAACAAGGCCCTGGCTACTGACACTCTGGTTCTGGGCTGGCGCCAGCAGAGAACTACACAGAGCCCTTGCCAAGGCAGCAGGACGAAGAAACGGGCAAGTGCCCGCAGGGGGCAAAGGGCGCATGGCTGGGAGCCCCGAGTTCGAGCAGGGAGGGGGGCGTTCGGTGAAGCCAAGGCCCTGACTTGGCCGGCACAGGGTCAGTATGGGGCTGCTGGGCTGGTAGGGACATGCCCAGCCTTTCTGCCAGCGTGGGCCGGGAGGTGCTTTGTGCCGTCACACGGGCCGGGCAGTGCTTTGTGCCGTCGCACGGGCCGGGCAGTGCTTTGTGCCGTCGCACGGACTGGGCGGTGCTTTGTGCCAGCGTGGCCGGGCGGTGTTTTGTGCCAGCACGGGCCGGGCGGTGTTTCGTGCCATTGCACGGGCCGGGCGGTGCTTTGTGCCATTGCACGGGCCGGGCGGTGCTTTGTGCCAGCGCAGGCCAGGCGGTGATTTGTGCCAGCGCAGGCCGGGCGGTGCTTTGTGCCATTGCACGGGCCAGGTGGTGCTTTGTGCCATTGCACAGGCCGGGCAGTGCTTTGTGCCAGCGCGGGCCGGGCGCTGCTTTGTGCCAGCACGGGCTGAGTGCTGCTTTGCTTGCAGCTGCAGCAGAGGAATTCAGGGCTGTTTCTTGGCGCCATCACTTCTGAGGTCGAGAGCTTCCTCCATTACTGGTGGCGGGCGGGCAGCGGTGAGGGCAGGAGGCTCCATGGGGCACGGCAGCCCATTAATCATTGCATGGGGACAGCAGAGTGGTTAGTGAGCGCAGAGCACGCAGGGGCCATCAGAGCACAAATGATATTGCATAAACCAGCCATTAGTGTTTGTCTGTTGCCAGGGGAACCGGGGGCCTGCCTGGTCATGGTCACTAAGAGGGATGGGGGGAGAACGTCTTTCTTTCTTTCTTTCCCCAGCCTCTCCAATTCTCCCCCACCCCTCCCCGTAATTTGATTTGTGCGCAATGTTCCTCTTCACATCCTGTCCTAGCCTCTTGCCCAGCCTGACGTCCCTGTGCACGGTTACGTTTGCCATGTCCGCCCCCAGGAGCATACTTGGCAATCAAAATAGGCCCAGGAAATGGGTTGAGAACGGCCCTCCCCATGACTTCACCCCTGCGTGCCCCTCAAGCCCTGCCCCCTGCATCATGTCCGGCACGCGGTGCAGGCGGCGGGTCGGGCGCTGCGTGCCGCATACAGCGCAGACGCGGAGCTGCTCAGAGTGAGGGGCAACGGCGTGCGGACGCGGCCCACTGGGAAATTCCCAGTATGCTGCCGGGCCAGTCCGCCCCTGTCCCGTTCTGCCCCCCCCCGGAAGTGGCCGCATTTCAGTGCTGTGTGAGTGAGCCGTGTGAAGTGCTTGATGGCCAGAACGCAGTGACTGCTGCGGTCCATCCCAGCGAGGGCTGCTTTCTGTGGCTGGTCATGGGAACCCTTTCCCGAATTGCCATGCCTTGGTTTCCACACCCGTGAATCAGCTGATGGGAGCCATGTCACCATCTACCTGGGGCGTGTAAGAATTGGGGCTGGTGGCGGGGCAGTAATTTCACCAGAGCCAGTGAGCACCAGTCTCCACCAGCCATTCGAAATGGCCTTTGGAGATGCACTGAGCCCCGAGAGCTGGTGGAATGAATCAGGGGGCAAGGGGATGGGGGCAGTTGGGCCATCGGGGGCAGACTCAACCCTCTGCCAACACTCCCCACTCTCCTCCCTCTCCCCCCCCACCCCCACAGCTCCTTCTGTGGCTGCCTGTCCAGGCCAGGAGTTGGGGTGACCCTGTGTGGCAGCCTCAGGCTGGGAGCAAGGCAGAGGCACAGCCTCTGTGGGGCCAGTTGCCTCAGCACAGCACCCCCTTTCCACATGGGCAGCCCTGCCTCGGCACAGACGTTGCGCGGGACATGAGCACCCAGCAGCCTGCCATCCTGAGAACCGTGGGGGCAGTGGCATGGCTGGGCGCTGCCAGCAGGGGGCGCTGCTCAGAGCAGTGCATGAGGTCAGGAGGGAGCTCAGGATGGGGGGAGTGGGGCTGGCAAGGGGGTGCTGGGTTGCAGAGCCTCATGCCCGGCTTTTCCTTTCAGATTCGGAGCAAAGCAGCAGCCCGAGGACAGGGATTGGCTCGGACCAGGAGGACAGCAAACCGATTACGTTGGGTAAGAGGGGGGCCTCAGAATCCCTGTGGATTTGAAAATTCACCCACGCCCCACTCCCCTGCCAGCTTGCATGAGGGTAGATCTCGCATGCAGCCGCATGTACAGCTGTCTCTTGGAACCCCTACGGCTCAGAGGAGGAAGCCATCCCGCTCTGATCACACCCACCCGGTTCTCCCGCCGCAAACCCAGGGGCCAGGCCGCTCTCTGGCCACAAGACTGAGTGTGGGGTCCTCTCAGCCTAGCACCTCCTGGTGGAAAATCTCTGCACAGAGAGGCCTGAGACTGGGGTGGGGGAGGTGGGCTCTTACAGCCCCGGCTCCTGGGGTCAAGCGCTCTCAGCTTTTGTTTAAAAATCCCAAAGGAAGGTTCCTCATCCTCCTGACTGGGGAAAGCTGGAAGCCTGAAGGTGAAGGAGGAGAAGACCCTCCTGGGTGGGTTAGTTAGTTAGTTAGTTGACACATTTCAGGATCCGAGGGGGCCTACCCCATCATTCTGGGACCTTTTGGGGGAGGCAGGTTTCTGCTCAGAAGAGGCCGGGGGGCGGGATAGCAGAGGGTCTGTGGGGTGGCAGGGAGGGGCAGCATCAGAGCTGTTGGGGGAGCCCTGGACAGGAGCAGCAAGGAGTGATGGGAATTTAGGGGCACTGCGGAGCTGGGGGGGCGGGACCAGAGGAGTGCAGAGTCTGCATCCCAGGGGTGTGGGGCACTGGCAGAGCAGGGCAGAGAGAGCTTGTTCAGCACTTGTGCACACTGTGCCAGGATCTCTGGTCAAATTACCCCCCAGGGCCTTGCAACCTGTGTGGGCGTGGAGAGTTGTGAGGGGCACAGAGAGGGCCACACAGCTGCCCCGGGCCCTTCACCACAGCGCTCCTCACCAAAGGAACAAACCTCATGCCCACAGCAGGGGGCGCCGGGGAGCACGGGGCCAATTCAGTACCAAGGGGGGCTCTCGCTCCCACAGCAGGGGGCGCCGGGGAGCATGGGGCCAATTCAGTACCAAGGGGGGGTTCTCGCTCCCGCAGCAGGGGGCACCGGGGAGCACGGGGCCAATTCAGTACCAAGGGGGGGTTCTCGCTCCCGCAGCAGGGGGCACCGGGGAGCACAGGGCCAATTCAGTACCAAGGGGGGGTTCTCGCTCCCGCAGCAGGGGGCACCGGGGAGCACAGGGCCAATTCAGTACCAAGGGGGGGTTCTTGCTCCCGCAGCAGGGGGCACCGGGGAGCACGGGGCCAATTCAGTACCAAGGGGGGCTCTCGCTCCCACAGCAGGGGGCGCCGGGGAGCACAGGGCCAATTCAGTACCAAGGGGGGGTTCTCGCTCCCGCAGCAGGGGGCACCGGGGAGCACGGGGCCAATTCAGTACCAAGGGGGGGGTCTCGCTCCCGCAGCAGGGGGCGCCGGGGAGCACGGGGCCAATTCAGTACCAAGGGGGGGTTCTCGCTCCCGCAGCAGGGGGCACTGGGGAGCACGGGGCCAATTCAATACCAAGGGGGGGTTCTCGCTCCCACAGCAGGGGGCGCCGGGAGGGCCCAGTCCAATCCAGCCTTATGGAAGTGGGACGGTTTTAGCCGAGTTTTGCAGCCAGCAGCACAGAGGCTCCTGCTCCTTCAGGGATCAGAGTTTCGCCCGCTCTCCCAGTGAGAGCAGATCAGGAGCTGGCAGGTCAAAGCCCAGGTGCTCCCTAAGCGCATTGGGAGCTGTTGGGTCCTTTTCCAGGGTACATGGTTCCCTCTTGCCAGCAGTCAATGAGTAAGATGCTGAGGGCACCTGGACCCCTCTGGTCAGTGGTCTGTGCCTGGCTGCCAGGCTGAGGATCTGGGCCAAAACACCCCCCTTAGGCACCTGTGTTCACAGGAAGTAGGCTCTGTGTGTCCCCCAGCCCTTTGCATGAAGCGAGCTCGGCGCTCAGACGCCGTACGGTGATTAGCAAACACAGGCTGTTACCTGGGGGAGGTGGGGCTGGGCCGGTGCAGTGGGGAGCACTGGAGAGAGGGTCAGACTAGCAGAAAACCAGGAGCCGAATGCAGAGCAGCCCCCGGCCGCCGGCAAGCGCGTTTCAACCCTTCGCTCTCAGAAAGCCCCGGGTAAGTGGGTTCCGCACCGCGAGGCTTGTCCATTAGGAAGGCCAAGGGAGGGGCGTCCTCAACGACCCCCTGATTTCACAGAAGTTCCCCATTGGCGTATTTGGCCCCAGTAGCAAATAGTATGTGTTATTTGTGGTACAGTAGCACCTGGGGCCCCCAGGAAAGATCCGGACCCCACTGCCGTGACATCCTGAGACAGCCTGGCACCCCGAGGGTGGAAGGGCCCAGAAGCAGGTCAGCAGTAGAGCCAGGAAAAGAACCCAGGTGTCCTGAGGCCTGGGCCCTCCCTCTAGGCCACATGGTTTTAGAGAAAGCTGCTGCCCACATCACCAACAAGGCACATTTTGGCCAGCAGGCCCGCACTGGCCACATCCCTGGCTGCCGCTGGCCCAGGGCATCCCCAGCAGTGCTCGGAAGTGCTGGGGTGAAAGGTGGAACGGCAAGAAGCAATTGGATTTTTCTAGATGGGAAAATGCCACAGAGAGGAAAGTGCTGAGCCAGGGCTTTCTCCTCCACCTCCAGCTTCTGCCAGCAGCTTCTCAGCCCCTGAAGCTGAGACCCACAGTGACTCCGTCGGCAGCTGGGGCACAGCCCCGGGCTCTTGCCCCCATGCAGCGGAAGCGCGGACTCTGCAAACCCGGGCTGCAGTAGGGGACGGCTCCTCGGTGCCTGGGGTGACATACGCTCCAGGCAGATGCTGAATAACTTCTCCCTGGGCGACGGGGGACCTCAGCCCTGGCTGGCCAGGAGCCGGAGCTGTTATCAGCTGGTCTGTGGAGCATGGAATGAGTTTGGCAGGCCTCAGCCCAGCTCTCCAGCACAACAGCCATCTCGACTCCCTGCAGAGAGGCCAACGGCGTGTTTGCATGGGCCTGTGGCAGCGGGCAGGGGGACAGCAGGAGCAGGCCCTGGCGTTCAGACGAGGGAGGTGGTGCCAGCAGTAGGCTCGGGCACCCAGCTGGCCAGTCTGCAGTTTGCCCTCATTCACTGACTTTGCTGCCTTACTATGAGCGCCAGGCTCTCCCACCTGCGGCTGCTTTCTGCTTAGTCACCCCTGGGGCTGGGTTTGTTTTTCTGAGTCACCCCGCATGTGCCAGAGGCCCCTGCGCTTGGGCATGTGGGCAGGAGCTTGGCTGCCAATTGGGGGTGGACATCTCCGGGCCTGCTGAGCCATCAGTTATTCCGGAGAAGTAGCACCCTGCATGCCCGCACTAGATCACCGTGCCAGCTGCTGCCTGCCCCTGCCCAGGAGAGCCCACAGTCTAGACAGACAAAAGAAGCAGTTTCAGTCTCCATTGCAGGTTGCTGAGACCTGGAGAGCCGAAGGACTTGCCCCCCGGTCACGCAAGGTCTGTGGTAGGGCTGGGGTGAGACCACTGAGCCCTGTGCTCTTCTGAGACCCTGGCCCCAGCCTCGCCACAGGACCGCATGCTGGTTAGCTGCTAAGCCAAGTGATTGATTGCTGGTCTGGTGCCACACGTACCATTCCTTTCCTCAGAGCTCCATGCGCCTGCCTTCACACGCAGTGCCCACACGCACAGGCAGGCCAGCCACGGTCCCATGCCAGGGCAGAGAGGGGAAAACGGGTGCAAATCTGGTCACCCTCGCTTGATCGCTTTCTTTCAAGAGACCTCAGCTCCAGCTGGCAACGGTTACGGTGCTGATGCAAGGCATTTGGGCTTGGTACTGCAGGATATTTTGATTACAAAACCAGAACAATACAAGATCAGCGCGGCACACGACATGGATTGTCAACGGTCTCCCAATGTAACTCTGCATGGGGACTCACTGATGTGCTTTGTGCAGGATCCTGCAGGGGTCCGGTCCTGGCCCCTCGGGATGTCACATTTTTATCAACGCCCTTGAACACAGCACTAGGCCGTCGCTGGTAAGTTTGCAGATGACACAAAGATTGGCGAATAACGAAGCTGACAAGTCACCGAGAAGGAGCAGGCGTGTTTGCTGGGGAGCTGGGCCCAGCCCGCAACCTGCAAACTCACGTGTCTAGGGACGCGGCGCCCAGGCCTCTGCTCCAGGAGGCCAAGAAGAAGACGAAGAAAAGTTGTTCTCTTGCCATCAGGGCAGGACAAGAGGCCGGGGGTTCAAACAACGCCAGAACAGCCTTAGAGTAAATCTCAGCAAAGCCAGGACAATGGATCAGACAGTGATGGGGGCGTGGAAGCTGCATCCTGGAGGTTTTCCGAAGGAGGCTGGATGGCTGTCTGTGGGATGGGTTAGACTCAACAAACCCTGCCGCTTGGCAGGGGTCAGACTAGATGACCCTTGTGGTCCCTTTGAATCTCATGGTTCCATGGTGGCCTCCTGACCAGGACTTCGGGGCAGGGTGGACAAGCAGTTGAGCTGGTGATGGGTTTCCACGACTCTTGGGTATAAATCTCAAGCAGGGCTTGTGAGGTTCTTTTACCTCTGGTTTTGGCCCGACACTGCCAGGATCCTGCGTTGCAGTGCCAACAAGTCAAGAAGATGTTGATAATTGGGGGGGGGGGGTGTTAAAGAAGAGTCTTGAGAATGACTAAAGGGCAGGCAAGCCTGCCTTGTAGCGCTAGGCCAGGGCTGGGCAAGATGATCGGGCCTGCCTGACACTTTGATCTGGCCTGCAGGCTGCCACCTGGTTGCTTTCTAGTTATATCCTGCTGCTGGTGCCACCGAATTTCCAGGCGGTGGCTCAGGATCCTATTTAAATGCCTCGTGGCTCATGGTTGTAGTGTAGGGTTGCCAGATGGTTGAAACAAAAATACTGAACACCCCCCCCCCGCCAAAAGAAAAACACCGGGAAAAAATTCTGTTGAAGGGAAGAAAAGGGGGAGGAGACCAAAGTTGTTGAGCAAAAAAAAAAAAAAAGTGCAGGGATAGGAACAGGGGAGCGTTTGAACACTAAGACCCAGGGGAAGGGAAGACCCCTAGCGCTTTTGGCCGGCAGCCATTTTGTGCCAGCAGCCTTGGGGAACCAGGTAAGCATGGGGGCTGGTGTCGAGGGGCTGGGGGTGTTGGGTTCGGGGGGAGGCCGGACGCTGAGTGTTTGTAGGTGCCCGGCATTTTCGCCTCCTGGCCGGGGAAAAAATCAGAGAATACCGGATATCTCAGGTGTCTCAGGTGTCCGGTATTCTCTGAATTTTTTTACTGGACAGGAGCCGAAAATACCAGACTGTCTGGGTGAATACCGGACACCTGGCAAGTAGTGCTAGCCCAGCAGGGGCTGGAGCCGTGAGCCTTTTAAATAGCCACAGCAACCCCAGGCGGCTGCCAGGCTAGGAAGTAGCAGCAGGGCCGGGCGCCACGAGCCCTTTGCTATTTATTTTTCAAAGCCTCCAGCCCCAGACAACTCGGGGGGGGGCTAGTCCCCAGCCCCGCCCCCGCCCCTTCCAGATAGTGCGACTGACTGTGAGCACATACCAAAATTCATTAAGTGCCCCCCTGCCCTGGGCTCTGCTTAGCAAAGAGAAGGCTGGAGGGGAGGAGCAGGCGTCTGACCCAGAGGGTCGCTCAGCCTGGCAGAGCAGCGCTCATGAAATCCCCTGGCTGGGAGACGAAGCTGCGGGACAAACGCAGGTGACAGGAAGGGGCAGTTGTCACAGGGAGGCCAACTGGGGGTGGTTCCGCCAACCCTGGAGAGCTTGAAGTCCAGAGTTTCTCGCCCCCTGCCCCCGTTCCCCCGCAGGGAGCTCAGGGTTGGGCAGCAGGCCTGGCGCTCAGGCGCGAGGCTCACGATGGTCCCGACTGACGTTCTAACCCAGAAGGAGGGAAGGGACTTGAGCCCTCCAGCGGGGCAGGGCTCCCTCTCGCCTGGGCCCCGCCGCAGCCAGGAATAGCCAGCGCCAACATTTAAAAGCAAAAGAGCTTAGCGGGGAAATGGACCCGCCTGCTTCAGGGCAGGAGCCGACCAATAGCCCTGGGGTGAGGAGGAGCCTGGGGCAGGTCCCCTCACTGCAGGGTTTTGTCCTGTCCTGGGAAGCGGCTGTTCGAGGCAGGACACCAGGCCAGATGGGCCCCTGCTCAGCTGTGGCAAGTCTCGTGCCGCCTCTGTTGTATCTGATGAAGGCAACATCCTGGCTAAGAGTTTCACGCCAGTTCCAGCCGCCCTGGGTGCTTGTGCCCCAGCCCTGTGCCCAGGGAGGGGCGCGAGCTGCTTTCCCACCCGGGGCGGGTTCCGGAGGGTGTGCGAAATGGAAGCGGGTCAGCGTGACATGTGCATCGCTTACAGGAGAGCTGACACACAGGTGCACTACGTGGGAGCCAGCATGAGTCACACCGAGAGGAAGTTAGATTTCACAGCCAGCGCCTAGGGAGCTGGGCAGGGGATCCCTCACGGCTCCGAGCCCCAGACAGGCGTGAGCAGTGCTCAGGGGGCAGAGTTGTTGCCAGGGAGCGAAAAGGGTGGGGAGGAGCCTGGCTGGGCCATGCCTAGCACTGCTCTAGTGCCCGTTGGGAGCGAGGGCCTGGATCCTCGCACTGGATAATTGAGGAACTTGGCAGGGGCGAGGGGGGAGATTGCAGCTTGAACATGTGCAGCGCAGCAGGAGACAGCTGGTCGCCTGCTCCAGCCATGGCCTCGAGCCCACCAGGGCAGGCCCCTGGGGCATCTTGGGGCAGCTCAAGCAGCCTCTCCTCATGCCCGGAGAAGCAATGCCCTCGTGGTGCCCCACAGAGACCGCAGGGGGTCTCCGTGGTCCTGGCTGCCTTGGCCTCTGCGGGCAGCGGATGTGGCCAGTAGCTGAGGTGCCAGCTCTCCTCATAGCTCCGTCAGTGCCCAGCCCCGGGGCTGAACTGAGAGTCAGGGAGAGAGCAGGGCAGGCTCCTGGCCCACTGCAAACCCAGAGCCAGCCCTACCCCTTGGCTCTGCCAGCTTTTAACTTCAGCGCATTGATGGGCAATGAACTCAGAGAGCCAGCTTCCCAGGACACGCGGCTCTGGCCAAGCCGTGCCTGCGGTTCAGCACAGTGACTGCCTAGCCAAGGGGAGCCCCAGGGCTCTGCCAGACCCTGCCTCAGCCTGCCAGCTCCCCGCCCCCACCATCCCATGGAGACCGGCCACCGGGCTGCCGCCCCTCCTGTGGTGCGCCACGTGCATGGCTCGGTCAGCGCAGTGGGCAGTGCTGGGCCCTGGCGGCCATGCAAGCAGCCCCAGCGGGGGGTGGGTGCCCCAAGGGATGATTTGCAGTTGGAGGGCAGGGCGAGGGCCCACCTGGTGAGATTGCGGGGAGGGAAAGGCAGCCACTCGGATGCCCGGAGCCGTGTCTCTTGGATCTTCTCCATCTCTCTCTCTCTCTCCCCGCGGCAGATACAACAGACTTCCAGGAGAGCTTTGTCACGTCGGGGGTGTTCAGCGTCACAGAGCTCATCCAGGTCTCCCGGAGTGAGTACCGGGCCAGGGCCGGGGGCGGAGGGGGGGCGGCCAGGAAAGTCATCGGGGCCCCAGAAGTTTCCTTGTGCTGACAGATGCCCCATTGTAGGACAAGGCAGAGCCGAGCCAGACACTTCCCCCCTCTGCCCCCAAACCCCTGCCTGGATTTCGGCTCAGGGCCTGATGAATGGGGCTGGGCACAGCCTGGCAGCCTCATGCCAATGGCTGTGCTCCCAAACTCCTTGGGGCGCCAGTCCTGGCTGGCATAAGGTCAGGTGGCAAATGCTGCTTCCCCCGGAGCAGGCCCACGGGAGCGCTGCGCGGAGGGCATGCCCGCCCAGGCGGGCGGCTCCGATTGCCCCCCTGACGCAGGTCTCTCTGGGTTGTGATCCACAGCGCCAGTGGTGACAGGCACAGGGCCAAATTTCTCTCTGGGTGAGTTGCAAGGTCACCTGGCCTATGACCTGAACCCTTCGAGCACTGGCATGAGAAGGACGCTGCCCAGCACCTCCTCCAGCGGGTATGTACTCACCTGAGCGTGGGCTCTGGGGGCCGGGGTGGACAGGGGCTAGGCTGGGCGGCACAGTGGGGGCGGGAGGCAGGTTCTGTCCTGCTCCAGCCAGACATGAGCCAGCCGGCACACCTAGTCACGGGCACTCGGCCCCGCACACACAGACCCAGGGATACGGACGTACAGAGACGTGTGAGGACGTCACATGCATGGGGGTGCAGCATGCCGGGAGACCCGGTCACGCACCCACACCAGGCAGCGTGTGCATGGCGGTGCCTGCATGGCCATGGAATCCCACAGCCCACACAGGCAGCAGTGCAGAGCTGCGTGGCCCAGGTCCATGGGAGAGAAATCCAGGGCAGGTTTTCCCCTTGGCTGACCAGAAGCCAGAGTCCAGCACAGGTGGGCAGAGCAATGTTAACCTCTCCTCCTGGGCTATGTCTAGACTACATGGCTCCGTCGATGGAGCTGTGTAAAATAGTTTATTCAGCATAGTCAAAGAAGCGGAGATTTAAATAATTCCCGCTTCATTAAAATAAAAATGGCCACCGCGCTGTGCTGACGATCAGCTGATCCAGCACAGCGCGGCAGTCTAGACACGGCGCAGTCGACAAAGCAAGCCCTTAGGGTGTGTCTAGACTACAAGGTTTTGTCGACGGCAATAAACCTCATTCTACGAGGAATAACGCCTTTTGTCGACAGAGTTCTGTCGACAGAAGGCGTTATTGCATCTACACTGTCCTTTGCGTCTACACTCTCATGTCGACAAAGCGACTTGCTTTGTTGACAGAACTGGATGTAGTCTAGACGCTCTTTGGGGGGCGGGGTAGCTGGCTGGCCCCAGGGTGTGAGGGCCTGGCTCTGCTGCAGCAGGGAAAGGGGCGTCTCTTCCCTCAGGGTCACTCCCATGCCGGCTGCCCTGAGCTGGGGACACAGCAGCCATCAGGCCCTGCGGCTCTCTGGCCAGGCGAGGGGCTGGCTCCTGCCCACCTCGCCTCACTGGTTTGGCAGGGAGATCAGGCCTCAGCGGGCCCCTCCCTTTCTCTGGGGTGCTGGGGGCTGGCGTGGGGCAGCTGGGTGCATAGAGTGGTGATCGGCTGCATCGGGGCCCGTTTCCAGCCTCAGCAGTCACAGGCCAGGTCGACGCTACAGACCCGTGTGCATCTCAATCCTCGCGCAAGGGAGTGAAAAATCCATACTCCCCTCTGCGGGCGCTGACCACAGGGTTTCTCCCACTGGCACGGCGAGGCGGGAGCAGCCGTGTGCCTGGCGCCCCCAGACTCCTTCCCTCCAGCCCACTGCGGCCGTGCAGGTGTAACCGAAGGAATTTGGCCCAGCGGCTCCACTTCTCCTTGCCCCTGGGGCTTGCTGCCAACACTTCACCCCTTCTGTGCACGCCCCATCAGGCAGCAGCCACAGTGTGCCACGGCTGTCCAAGCGTGGCCCAGAATCTCAAGGCAGAAAGAGAGGAGCCTGCCCGGGGAATGACTCCTCCCGCTGCCCTGGGAGGTGCCCCGTCCCATTCCTGCAGCCGTGACCCACAGGAGGGGAGCCACCCACTTCAGGGAGGAGGGACCACGAGAGCAGACCAGCACCTCGCCTGAGTTCAAACAGCCGTTCAGGGGCAGTCCCACACACTAACCACTAGACTACACTTCCCTCCCAGAGATAGGAGCAGAACCCAGACATGTAGACTGCTCATGCCTGGTGCTAGCCACTAGACCACACAACACAGCAAGGGTCAGAGTGCCGAGGCATGATGGCTTCCTCTCGGCAGGAGCCTACAGCCACCCTGGCTAGCCTGGGCTGATAAATTCTCCTTCTGCCCCTTCTGCAGGAGCAAACGGCACAAGTCTGGCTCCATGGAGGATGACATAGACACGAGTCCGGGGGGCGAGTACTACACCTCGCCCAGCTCGCCCACCAGCAGCAGCCGCAACTGGACAGAAGACATGGAAGGGGGTAGGTCTCTGGCTGGGGCCCTTCCCTGCGTGTGCTCCCAGCTCTGGCACCGGGCGGATCACTGAACCTGGCTTCTCCTTTCGGGGTTAGGGTCAGGGTCGTTTGGCTGGGGATTGGGCAACAAAATGGCAAACAAATGTTAATGTTGATAAATGCAGAGTAATTCACATTGGAAAAAATAATCCCAACTCTGAATATGAAATGATGGGGGTTAATTTAGCTGTAGCCACTCAAGAGAGAGATCTTGGGAGTCATTGTGGATAGTTCTCTGAAAACACCCACTCCGTGAATACTGTGTGCAGATGTGGTTGCCTCATCTCAAAAAAGATCTATTGGCATTGGAAAAGGTTCAGAAAAGGGCAACAAAAATGATGAGGGGTTTGGAATGGGTCCCATATGAAGAGAGATTAAAAAGACTGGGACTTTACATCTTAGAAAAGAGGAGATTAAGGGGGGGATAAGAGGTCTATAAAATCATGACAGATATGAAGAATGTGAATAAGGAAAAGTTATTTACTTTTTTCCATAATATAAAAACTAGAGGTCACTGAATGAAATTAATAGGCAGCAGGTTTAAAAAAAGAAGATGTTTTTCTTCATGCAGCGCACCGTCAACCTGTGGAACTCCTTGCCAGAGGATATTGTGAAGATCAAGACTTTAACAGGGTTCAAAAAAGAAGTAGATAAATTCATGGAGGTTAGGTCCATCAATACTTATTAGCTAGGATAGATAGGAATGGTGTCCCTAGTCTCTGTTTTTCAGGGGCTGGAAATGGATGACAGGAGAGAGATCACGTGAGGATTCCCTGTTCTGTTCACTCCCTCTGGGGCACCGGGCATTGGCCATGGTTGGCAGACAGGACACTGGGCTGGATGGCCTTTTGGTCTGACCTGGTCTGGCCATTCTTATGTCTTATGAGCTGGGATCTTGGCTCAGGCGCTCCCGTGTGATGAGTGGCTCCGAGGTGTCTGTGCACTGCCAGGCCGTGTCCCTGCCCTGCGCCCCCCTGCGCACTGCCAGGCCATGTCCCTGCCCTGCGCTCCCCTGCACACTGCCAGGTCGTGTCCCTGCCCTGCGCTCCCCTGCACACTGCCAGGTCGTGTCCCTGCCCTGCGCCCCCCCATGCACTGCCAGGCCGTGTCCCTGCCCTGTGCCCCCCTGCACACTGCCAGGCTGTGTCCCTGCCTCCCCCTCACGCACTGCCAGCCCATGTCCCTGCCCCCACTGCTCCCCATCTCCACAGGTTTCCCAGGTTCCGCATCCTTGGTTGGTGTGTTGCCTTCCTGTCTAGACAGCCCCAATTAGTTGCTCATTAAGAGGAGGGGTCGGGGGTCAGCCGAGCTACTTAAAGCGATAGAGCCCTTTATCGGCTGGCTGGTTCACGGGGTCCCACGCCAGCATTTCTCCCAGCTAGGATGGGGGAGGGGCTTGGTACAGGGACATTTCATTATTTATGTTATAATCTTGTGATTTCTGCCCCTGTCCTGCAAAGGCTCCTGCCACCTAAGAAACGGGGCAGTGGGCCTGAGAGGGATGGGGGGCACTGGGCACTGGCAGCTAATGGACCCCTCCAGGGATTCACCCCCCAGCTTCACACTATTCCCCACCCGCAGGCCCCAGCCCAGCCCCCATACTGCCTGTAGATGTGGGTGCATGCACCTGCTTGCGTGTCTGTGCCAAGCTGGGCTGGGCGAGGCAGCCTCCAACCCAGACCCCAGGCCCCTTTAGTAAACGCCCCCCTTCCACAGCCAGACCAGACCCTCCCCGGGCCGAGGGCCCAGGCCAGAGCAGAGTCACAGCCTGATCTTTCACCTGCCTGCTGGACGCTTGCTCTGTCATCCAGCCAGGGGCTGGGCCATGGGCCCCCCTGCCAGAAGCCCTGCATCACAAGCTGGACACCTGCTCTGGGTGTTGTGCCATTGAGCCAGAATCTGAATGTGAGGGGACTGCCCAGCTCAAGGGCACCTACACCCCCTCCTGCCTAGGAAAGGGGGTATAAGGAGCAGAGGCAGGCAGCAGAGGCTTAGAGCAGAATTTGGCCCATTGACCTCCCTGGGTTTCCTCTCGACTTGCCCCAGGCTGAGATCAGAACCAGGCGCAAGCCGCTGGCGACACAGGACACCTGGGTTCTCATCCCAGCACTGACTCAGCATCTTGGACTGCCTGTCCAGTCTGCGCCTCCGTTTACTCACCTTGGAGAGAATGGTTCAGAGCCCGGGGTGGGGGGGTTCTGCTGGTGTTCCCTGTAAGCTGAGTGCTTGGGCGGACACCCAGGAGAGATTCAGATGCCGCCCAGCTGAGTAGCAGAGTGCTCATAGCTGACTGCATGTGTTTGTACTGGTGGTGCACATCCGCACATGCCTCATGCACATACCAAAATTTAGTCCACACGTGGATGGGGGGAAACAGAGGGAACATTGGTGATGTCCCGAATTAGCAGCTGCAAAGAGCTTTGAGATCCACTGTGGGTTTTACCCCCAGAGCCACCTGATATTTTGTGTTCAAAGCTGGGTTTGGGTGAAAAGGGCCTTTTTCTTTTCCTCCATGAACATTTTCCACAAAAACCCCTTTCTTTGGAAATCTGGGGAGTAATTCTGAGATATAACAAAGCCAAGGCAGGTTATGATGTAAAATCCTGACAGTTTTACTTTCCACGTTTGTCCTGGGAAACGCACTTCCCGTCTGGCTCTGGTGAGGTTATGCCCCCTGCCGCTGCTCAGCCTCCCGGCTTGCACGGCCCCTTTGATGTGCTAGAGGTGGGTTGCACTGTGTTATTTATTTCGTCTTTGCTCTGTGGTAGCCCCTAGCAACTTCCTCCCAGCCCCGTGCTCCATGCTGAAGGAACACAGAAAAAAGACGCTCTCCTCAAAGGTTGTGCTGCGTGTGGGCTGGGCCTGGGCCGCAGGAGAGGCCAGGCTGGCCTGGGCGTTGTAGAATAGCCCTGGGGCTGCTCTGCCTTACCCAGCTGCCTACGGACCACGGGGCAGCCAGAGCTGTTGGCCATGCAGGGCCGTGTGGGCCCAGCTGTCCGGATGTGGTGGGGGTCGTGGCAAGGGGGTGGCGCTGCCACCCACACTCTTCTGGACCGCATGGGAGAAAGTGCAAGCATTGTTCCTGCGCCCGTTTTCACCCCTTGCACATTCACACATGCCGAATGGTGCAATCCAGGGCGGGGGGAATGCAAAGGCCAGGCTCACGCTCATCTAGAGCCACTGGTCTTGGAGTGACCAGAGCCAGGAACCCAGGAGTCCTAACGCCCAAGCACCCTGCAGAACTGCAACACACTAGCCCTGCCAGCTGTCGAGGTTCAGGGGGCATGAGCCCCCCTCTCTCTGCGGCCCCAGGCCCGGGAGGGGAAGGGATGTACTGAGCCGGTGCCTCGCAGGGGGTCATTTCAGTCCCGTGCTGGATGTTCTGGGAAATGCTCCTACCGAACCCTGAGAAAGGGCTAAATCCAGTCACGCCGGCTGGGCCGAATGGCTGGAGGTAAAGCCTCCATGGCACTGTGGTGGCAGGATTGACCCCCTGTGGAGGGTGCCACAAGGGAGCCCCAGGTGCCATGGGCCAGATGCCCTCCCTAGGGGATGCCCAGGGCTGGGACAGTGCAAATGGGGCTGCAGGGGAAGCTATGGAGGGGCGGTGGGGGGGTGAATGCAGGGGGCAGCAGAGAAGAGGGCGCAGGGTGGGGTGAATTGGGAAGGAGCAGAGTAGCAGGACCCGGGGTCAAGGGCCTCGGCACTGGGTTGCCGTGGGTGGGTGGAGAGGCTGGGACAGAGGGAGCAGCAGCCCAGATGGGACTGCCCTCGGCATCGGCTTGTCGGACGCCCAGATGGGCTGCCCAGGGCGAGCGGAGGAACACCGTCCTTCCCCAGCAGCAGGATGGGGGAGCTAGTCCCTCCAACTGCTCTCTCCAGCTGCCCCAGGCCTGAGCTGCCCGTGGCCTGCACGGAGAGGCCCTGGCCCAAGGCAAGCAGAGGAAGCCGGGGCAGCCAGGGTGGGAGCAGAGCAAGGCAGAGCAGGTGCCATGCAGGCTGCAGGGCATTTCCAGCTGGGAGTGTGACGATGGCCGTGTTTGAGCAGGTCCCGCACGGAGCTCCTGAGCCTGCTTCTGCACTGTCCAGGGGGCTGGGTCCCTGGTGATCAGAGCCAAGCGGCGGGTGCAGACCAGGGGGGCTCTGGGCGTGTAAGTTTGGATCAGAGCCAGACTGAGGAACCCCTCTCCTGCGGGTTCGGTTCCAACCCATCTCCGGCCCAGCGAGCCAGCAAGCTGTGCAGACAAGGGGCCGGAGAGCAGCACTGTGGCTCGGTGTCACTGGAGGGCGATGGCAGCTGTGTCCTCGTGTGCCTCCGAGGGAAAGTGCAGGGCCAGACCGGCAGTGACAGGCGGGCAAATGGGGCTATATGCCACCTTGGACCCTCCCGAATGCTGGGCTGAGACGGGGCTGGATGGCCCCTGGTGTGTTAGACCACAGTACCGCCCCCAGTAGCCAGCCCACAGCACCCCGGCCACTCCTCCTCCTGCCCCCCAGGCCTGGGAGGGAAGGGGGCCGACGCTGCCCCTGCTCCGTGACCCTAACCCTCCCCTCCATGGGTTTGTGCCTTTTGGCTCCTGGGGCTTACGGCGCCAATCCCCCGGCTCAGCGCTCTGCAGAGCGAGGCGTATTTATAGCTCTCCTAATCTTTCCTCATAAATCAGCAGCCAACTGTCCGGCTGGGGCCCAGCACAGGGCTGGGCGGGGGGCTCCTGTCTCCTACGATGCCCGTGACTCAGCACGCAGGCCCAGCCAAGCGGATCGGACCCAGAGGGTTTGCTTTACTTTGGGTGACACTCGGTGGCAAAGGGATAAACAGCATCTCTGTCTGCTTCTGCTTGCTCAGACAGGCCGGGGGGGGGCGGGCTTGGCTGGTTCCCATTCCACTCCACAGGCACCTCTGCCCTGACAGACTTGTAGTGCCCTGCCCCCGCCTGCCCCAGGCCTGTATGGCCCTGCCCCCGCCGCCCTAGGCCGGTACGGCCCTGCCCCCACCTGCCCCAGGCCTGTATGGCCCTGCCCCTGCCTGCCCCAGGCCTGTACGGCCCTGCCCCCGCCGCCCTGGGACTGTACGGCCCTGCCCCCGCCGCCCTAGGACTGTACGGCCCTGCCCCCGCCGCCCTAGGCTTGTACGGCCCTGCCCCCGCCGCCCTAGGCTGGTACGGCCCTGCCCCCGCCGCCCTAGGCTTGTACGGCCCTGCCCCCGCCTGCCCCAGGCCTGTACGGCCCTGCCCCCGCCGCCCTAGGACTGTACGGCCCTGCCCCCGCCGCCCTAGGCTGGTACGGCCCTGCCCCCACCTGCCCCAGGCCTGTATGGCCCTGCCCCCGCCGCCCTGGGACTGTACGGCCCTGCCCCCGCCGCCCTAGGACTGTACGGCCCTGCCCCCGCCGCCCTAGGCTTGTACGGCCCTGCCCCCGCCTGCCCCAGGCCTGTACGGCCCTGCCCCCACCGCCCTAGGACTGTACGGCCCTGCCCCCGCCGCCCTAGGACTGTACGGCCCTGCTCCTGCCTGCCCTAGACTATACGGCCCTGCCCTTGCCTGCCCTAGGCCTGTACGGCCCTGCCCCCACCTGCCCCAGGCCTTTACGGCCCTGCCCCCACCTGACCCAGGCTTGTATGGCCCTGTCTCTGCCTGCTCTGGGCCTGTACGGCTCTGTCCCTGCGTGCCCTCGGCCTGTATAGCCCTGCCTTCACCTGCCCCAGGCCTGTACAGCCCTGTTCCTGCCTGCCCCAAGCCTGTACGGTCCTGCCCCCGCCTGCCCCAGACCCGGAAGGCCCTGCACCCTGTCCCCTAGGCCTGTATGGCCCTGCCCCACTGCCCTGGGCCTGGATTCCCCCCGCCTTGGGTATGTCCCATGCCTAGTCTGGGCGTTGCTCTGTACCTGGGGGTGTAACTACAGGCACAGGCGATCCTGTGGGTGGAGCGCTGGTGCCGTGCTCGGCTGCCCCGCCAGCCCGGCCCTCATGGCCTGCAGGGTCGGGATGACCGTGCACAGCCCAGCAGGGCCGCCTCAGCATGGGGCAGATCGGGCGGCAGGTGACAGGCTGAGGTTTGGGTGGGGGGCATTGTGCAGAGCTCGCCTGCTCTGTTCCCCTACCCCAGCTGTCCCAGGCCAGGCCCGGCTGGGCGGTTCCCACTCAGAAGGGACGGGGATCTGGAACACAGAACTGGGATCGCGTGTGGTTGTGCGAGGCTCCCCGATGGGGGGAGAGAGACCCCTGCACGCATGGGGGTGGATAGTCCGGCCAGCACCACACGACCCATACCAATGTGCACGCACATACGTGCATATGTGCAAACGCCTGCATACCTGTGTGTCCCCTCACATGCACACAGGTACCCCGTGCACACTTGTGCATTGGCACACCTGTTAACCTTTGCATGCACACGCACGTGGGGGCAGACAGCTGGTCATTTGGACGTGCTGCTATCCAGGCGATGGCTGCGTCAAGCCAGGGAATGTGACCCTCTGCCGCGCGCCTGCGCATCCCTCTGCCGCCACCTAATTAAGGAGGCAAATGAGCTGGCTCTGACAGGGCAGCAGGAGAGTCACTGGGCTGTGCGCCCCCTGCTGGCTCGGCACCGCAATAACCCGGAGCTGCCTCTGCAGGCCCTGTCCCAGGCACAGCGCGGGGCGGGGGTTGGGTATGCAAGCTGCCAGCATGGCCCCAGTTACTGCCAGGGCCCTTCCTTGCCTCCCCGGCATACCCCACGGAGGCTGAGAGGCACAGCCACCAAAGGTAGCTCCTTCCGCAGGGTCTGCTCCACCAGCTTCCAGGCGAGTCACTGGAGGGTTCCCCCAATCACTAGGGCCATTTCACTGGGCCATCGGCACCCTGCGTCGGTGCTGTCGGGAGCCCCCTGCTTGGCCATCGCCTCTGGCGTGTGTGCGCAGTGCTGCAGGGGAGCCACAAGCTTGGGGGGGATCCCCTTCCTGACCCCCGTGGGGGAGGCCAGAGTCTGCCCTGACGCCTGACACTGAATTGTGCTTCCGATCAACTGAGCTGGGCATTTTGTCTGCGGGCCCTTGAAGTGCCGCCCCTCGGCCCGTTGTTCCCTCTGGGAGCCGGACAGTAACAGCGTTGCTTCTGCCTTTCTGACTGGTCCCTAGGCATCTCGCCAGTGAAAAAGACGGAGATTGATAAGTCACCCTTCAATAGCCCGTCGCCACAGGACTCCTCCCCGCGGCTGAGCTTCACCCAGCACCACCGTCCGGTCATCGCTGTGCACAGTGGTGAGTCTGCTGACTCTGGGGGTACTTTGGGGAGGGGGGTCGCAGACTTACAAAGCATGATGGGAAGGTTCCTTTGGCATTCGCTGTCCGGGAGGGGCTGCTGGGCAAGTAGGTCTTAGGGGGCTGCACTGACGTATCCGCAGCTGGAATAATTTCTGCAGCGCCAGGAACCCTGGAGACAGGTAGGAAGGCAAAAGCCTGGCCCTGAGTTCAGCTGTGAGGGAGCCAGCATCACCAGCTACATTCTGGGGACAGGATCCATGTTACCATGAGGGGATGAGCGGCAGAAAGATCCCAATTTGGTTTGCAGCCCCCAGGGTCATGGGTGGCAGTGCTCTTTGGGCACGTGGGCTGAGCCTTCTGTGATTAGCGGTGGGAAGGGGCAGGGTAGTTTCCCAGAGCGGGACTGGATTGCAAATGACAACGCTTAGCACCGTTCAGCGGCACAATGCTTCACCAGCATCAGCTGATTCCTCCATGCACCTCTGCTGGCCTGAGGGGCAGGTAAGGATCGGTGTCCACGTCCACTGAAGGGGAAACTGAGGCATGGAGCAAAGTTCACTGACTTGCCCAAGGCCATAGAGGGGACTTGGGGTCAGAGGCAGGGCGAGTGCTCAGGAATTTCTGGCTCCTGCACCCCTCTGCCCTGCCTTGATGCCCTGAGCGCTGAGCGATATGATGTAGGTGGAAGGCGCCTTGGCCGTGTGGGGCTGCCATCTGACCCGCCGTTAATGCCCCATTGGAACCAGAGCAGCGTATCCATGGGGCAGGAGGAGGTGCTGGGGCCCTGCCTGGCCTGGGGCTCCAAATGAAGGCCGCCCGGTCTTCTCTTTGTCTCTCTCCTGCTCCAGGTATCGCTCGAAGCCCACACCCTTCATCTGCTCTGCATTTCCCCACCACCTCGATCCTCCCCCAGGCGGCCTCCACCTACTTCCCCCACACGGCCATACGGTACCCGCCGCATCTCAACCCACAGGACCCTCTGAAAGATCTCGTCTCACTGGCCTGCGACCCGTCCAATCAGCAGCCTGGACCGGTAAGGAGCTGGCTAGGCATCCCCCCACAGCTCCCCCGCCGGACCAGCCCGGTACGTCCCTCACCATCAGAGACCTGTGAGCTGGGGCCAGCTGGCCCCCACCTGCCCCTTTTCCCGGCGGGTCCCAGCTCTTCGGGACCTGCCCTGAGCCGCACGGGTGGAGGCCCTGGTGAGCTAGATTAGCTAGACAGGGTTTCTCTGGTCCACACACACGCACCTGTGCATCACTCACCCCAGCATGCTGTGTGGCTGGGGCACAGGCCTGTGCTGGCCCATCCGCAGGGGGCAGACGCTGCCACTTGGCCCAGGGAGAATACCCCACCCCAGGGCGGCTCCCACCCACCCCCCGGTTTGTTTTCCTTTCCCTGGAGCTCAGGGTTTGATTCTCTGGCCCAGGAGAGCACCCCCAGGATGTGCTTTGTTATTTTAAGACTAATTGGGATATTTTCCTCTTGACTGTGACTGAAAAGTGGGCCAGGGAAGGAGCGGTGTTGGACTCAGGCCGGAAAGCTCTGGACCACCACACCCTGCTGGGTGAGAACCAGGAAGTGAAACTGACAAGAAGTAGAAAGTGAAACTGACCCAGTGCAGCAAGGGACAGCACCAGAGAAGGGGGCGAGATCTTCTCCATTCCTCTCTTTGGAGCATCCTTAGAAGCACAGAAAAATGATTTTCAAAAGCTAACGCCCAAGTTTGTTGCCCAAACAAAGGGGTTTCCTGGCTCACAGACCAGGGAGGCATGTTTGTCCTGCAGCGTGTCTTTGGCTGGCAACTCCCCCCCACACACACTTCACCCACGCTGCCCTTCCCGACCCCAGGCCCCACCTCAGTCTGTGCCAGGCACCTGTGGAGCTGCTTCTCCTCCCTCAGGCCTTGTCCCCGCTGCCTGGTCTGTTTTCTCTCTGTCGCCTCCTGCTGCCAACCCTCCCCCTGAGCTTCTGCTCCCTCCTCCTGCCCCACTGCAGGACCCTGGACAGTTCCGGCAGTGCGGAGTGGTCCCACTCATCAGCTGGCTGCTGGGACAACCTGACCCCCCAGCCAGGACTGAGAACCCGTCCTGCCGCTCCCATGCCAAGGGAGCGCTCGCCAAGCTGGCACTAGTAGTAGGTCCTGTATCCCTCTCACATGGGTCTTCAGACCCTCGCAGCAGCTCTGCCCTTGGGCTCTGTCTCCTCCCTGCTGCCAGCTGGCTCTTCACCTGGGGGCAGCATTGCTGTGCCCGTTGCAGGCTCTCCTCCCTCCGGCACATCCTGCAGGGTCTAGATTCTGCTTCCGCAGTCTCCAGCTAACGAGGCTTCTTTGGGAGCTGAGATTTCCCCCCATCCAACCCCCGCCGTGGGCTGAGCGCCTCATGCCCACATGCTGCATCCAGAAGGGCTGACAAACCATGTACGGACACTGTCACAGCAGGGTCAGATCTGCCAGCTATTCTGCTCCCAGCCCCGGCTCCTGCCACGGGAGCAAATCCCCTAGCTAGGCCCCCTCGCAGGCTGCTATCAGCTCTGGGGCTGGCCGGTGAGCGGCAGCAGGCCCCCATGCGCTGAGCCGGCAGGTCCCATTGCTCAGGGCTCCATTCCTCCACCACCAGCTCCGGCTCCCTGCTATCCCATCACAGGCAGCAAAAGGGGCACAGCCAGACTCCTGCCCTCTGCCCAGAGGCCTGCGTGGCTGTGGTAGGCTGTATCCCAGTAGTGGCTGGACCTGGTGCAGTGGCTGCCTCGGCCATCTTTGAAGTGTGGGGCCGTGACCCCCTTCTCCAGCTGGCTGGAGCGGCAGAGCCCCTGCTGGGCAGGTAGAGGAGACCACAAAGAAGCCTTTGAAAGCCTCCGAGGGGGGCAGAGGAGAAGGAGCCAGCCCCACAGCCTTTGAAGCCTTTGGCTGGGCCCCTCCATCCTAGCACAGGCCCCCCAGGCCTCCATGGTTGCTTTCCGGCTGGCTCTGAGCCAGTTCGGCTGGGCTGCCCTCCCCACACGAGCTGATTCAAAGGCTACCCGCCCTGGGGCTGACCGGGAGGATCACGGCTCAGCCTGGGCCTCAGAATCACTCACTTCCGCTTCCCCTCCGGACAGAGGCAATTTGGTCAATGCAAGGGAGTCTGAACTGGGACCCTTGAGCTCTGCTGAAGGCCCCCATTACGGACCCACAGCCCTGCCATTCCCGCGCTGGGCTCTCCCACCCAGCTTTGCTGACGCCCCTCACTACGGACCCACAGCCCTGCCATTCCCGCACTGGGCTCCCCCACCCAGCTCTGCCGACACCCCTCACTACGGACCCACAGCCCTGCCATTCCCGCGCTGGGCTCCCCCACCCTGCTCTGCCGACGCCCCTCACTATGGACCCACAGCTCTGCCATTCCCGTGCTGGGCTCCCCCACCCTGCTCTGCCGACACCCCTCACTACGGACCCACAGCCCCTGCTACCGACCCCTTTCCTGCGCTGCTGACAGAGATGCACCAATGCCCCTCTGTCCCGGCCACCTGTTCCTGCCGTTCCCCGCACAAGCCCTGCTGGCTGTGTTGCACGGCAGTTTTGCCATCTAGAGCTGGATCTGGGACCCCTGGACTCAGGCAGCTGGCAAGCTAGTGGCACTGACGGCTCAGGAGGGGGCATCCTGCAGGATGCGCTCACTGTCAGCCAGGCCAGGGATCCTCAGCGTCCCTTCGCATGCCAGGGCGTCTGAGAGCGGACACCGCAGGGGCAGGTTCCAGAGCCTGGGACCCTCATGTGCTCCCTGCACGGCCTGGGCTTTGCATCAGCCCCAGCTGGTGCCGGAAATCTGCCCCCAAGCAGCGCTGGGGCCCCCGAGGCCTCTGTCTGGCCCACACCCCCGGGGCTGCCAGTGCTATGGGCAGTGGCGTCCCATCTCCCCATCTCCGTCCTGCTGCCTCTGCTCCTGCCGCCCCAGCGGCACCCCCGGCCAGGCGACTGGAGGGGCCGGCGGTGGGCGCATGGGCGGGGCGCGGGCGCTGTGCTGCTCTTGCTTCCTAATGGCTTGCTGTTTGTTTTTGTCTGTGTCCCCCCAGTTAAATGGAAGTGGCCAAGTGAAAGTGCCCAGTCACTACATTTCCACCCAGATGCTGGCGCCGCCGCCTCCCCCTGGCATTCCCCGGTTGGCGCTCTCTCCTGACACCAAATCCACCACGACAACTTCCGAGGGCGGGACGACTTCACCGACGTCACCCAGTAAGCAGCCTGTGGCATCGCGAGGGGCCAGCCTGGCCCCGCTGCCCTCCACGGAGGCCCCCCCACGCGCCTCCTCCCACCCTCCGGCTCTGCAGCCATCCCATCTGGCTGGCACCAGGGCCTCGGGGGATGGGCATGGAGGCGGTCAGGAGCCAGGGACCCCTGCCCAATCACAAGCGTCGGACAGCCTGCGTGGAAGGAGTTTGCTGGGTCTCAGTTGGCTTCTAGCAAGCAGGTGTCCAGGTCACATCCCCTGCTTAGCCCGGCGTGGGGTTCTCAGACACTGAGCTCCTCTCTGGCACCTAAGGCCCCCTGCACAGCCGAGGGGCAGGGCCCAGTGCTCCAGCATGGAGCTGGCTTGTGCCTTGCCTGCTCTGCTGGACTGCTGGTCACTCGGACTTTCCTAGGGAGGCTGGTCTGATCCGGCCCTGCAGGGAACCTTCCCTCCATGCTGCTTCTCTGCTCTGCCTGGCAAACCCGCCTCCTTCCCTAGCCTCTCCCTGGCGCAGCGGTCAGGTCTGTTCCACACCAAAAGGCTGGGATTTCACACCCATGGAGGGCAGGGAGCCCTGGTTCTATTCCTGGCTCAGCTCCCCGCTTCCTGGCAGCCCTTGGGCAAGTCAAGTCATTGCTTTGTGCCTCAGTTTCCCCATCTGGAAAATAGTTGTGGAGTGGAATTAATCCCAGTCCCATAGGCTGTTGCGGGGGTCCACTGCCTATTGGTCATGGTGCATTGAGCTCCTCAGATGGAAGGCACTGGGAAAGGGCAACATATGACCGATGGTTGCAGGGTTAAATGCATCCATTATTGGCGTGCCTGGTGCCCTGGGCTGCAGGGGCATTCTCCCACTCACTGTGCACGCAAAACCAAACAACAACCATGGGAAGCGGCAGGCACTTTGCCAACTGCAAAGGAAGTGCGTCCATGCGGTGCCCTGCGAACAGAGCCAGGCCCTCGCCAGCGATGTGATCGGTGGCTCTGACGCCCAGCAGCTTCCAGCCCAGGGGATGGTTAAGGCCCTTTGTCCAGTGCACACGTGGATGGGCCCAACCAGGGCCCAGCTCAGCCCTGCGAGCATCGGGGCTGGGGCATTCTTGGGGCAGGCCGCTGCCGCTCGGCGTTCAGCCAGCACAGGCAGCCCCAAGATGCAGAGTTTGCCCTGCAGTCA
This sequence comes from Pelochelys cantorii, assembly GCA_032595735.1. Classification (NCBI taxonomy): domain Eukaryota; kingdom Metazoa; phylum Chordata; order Testudines; family Trionychidae; genus Pelochelys; species Pelochelys cantorii. Next base: position 4,466,968 of record CM064354.1, read on the forward strand.
GAGCAGGCTGGGCTCTCAGATGGGATCCTGGCCCCCACCAGCCTATGTCACATTCAGTCCGCCCCCTCCTGCCTGTTTTAAATAGCCCAAGACACGGGCCTTGCCCCTCATCAAACCTGCCCCCAGACAGAGCTGGCTGCCCATTCAGGTGGTGGAACTGTGCCATGCTATGGGCCTGGCGTGGTGGGGTGCCAGCGCACAGTATATCAGAGCGTGCCCGGTGGCAGAGGCCTTGCTCCCAGGAGCACCAGCCAGGCCCCACGAGATGGTCCCAGCCTCCTGCGATTGCTCCCGGGCTCAAGTTGCCATCATGTGCCATCACCTAGTGCCTCCCAGTGTAGGGCCCCTGTGGTGGCGCATCGGGTACCCCCCGACCCTGCACCCCTTCTGCAGCAAGAGGAGACTCCGCCAGCCAGTAGAACAGAGCGGGGTTTATTGCTTCTCAAGGAAACAGCGCAGCATAGACGTGATGTGGACATAAGGAGTCAGGGGCTGGCAGCCCTAGACCCCTTGGGGTGGGGTCCACCGGCCCCCTGAACCCTCAGTACTCAGCTTAGTCTCTTCTCTTCATGTTTTCCCAGCCAAAAACTGCCCTCTCCAAGCCACCCCCTCCCTTTGTGCAGACCCCTTTCCTCACCAGGTGAGAACTGGTTGGGCCATGGACTACATGACATGAGGGCAACCCCCCGCTGGGCAGTGCTTACAGATGCAGGCCAGTAGGGGTCACCCACAGCCCACACAGCAACCAGTGACTGCCCAACCAGAGTGGGCCTAGGGCCACTAGAGTAAACAGCCCCCCAACTATGTCACACCCCCCCAGGCCACATGCCATCACCTAGTGCCTCCCAGTGCAGGCCCCCCCAGGCCACATGCTCCCTGGAAGCCCAGCTGCCAGCCCCCCCAGTGAGAAGAAAGTGGCACCCAGCGCTGCCCCAGTGCCCTGGCTTGAAGGGCCAGAATCGCCGGCCGAGCGCCGAGTGCCCGCTGGTGAGGGCGAACGAGGAACAACTCACTTGTGGATGGGGCGGCTTCGCGGAGCCAGAGCGGAGGCGGCATGCTTGGAACGAGCCGGCGCCAGGAGGGGCGGCCTTGAATAGTTCATTGGTGCTGATGAGTTACGAGTTTTTCATCCACTCCCTCCGGCGTGGAAATTACCAGGCAGAGCCACAGGAGCAAAGGGGCCAGGCGCCAGCGTCCCGGGGCTGGAGAGCGATGGGAGAGCAGGTGGCTCTGCCAGTCCCTCTGCAGCCTGCGCAGCGCCAGCCTGGGCTGAAGAGATGGCAGGTTCAGCCCGGGGGGACACGAACCCCCACCCCCACTGGGCCCCAGGCCTCTGGCTCTCCCAGAGCTAACAGGCTGGCACTGGCAGGTGGTGGCACTGGGGGCTCCTAACCCTCCCTGCCCAGCCCAGCCACTGGAGGGCATGGGGCACAGCAAGGGGCCCAGCCCCAGCAGGTCTGCATGGAGGCTGCGGGACGTGCCCTGCAGGGTCTGTCCGGCTGCAACCCGCACTGTCCAGTGTCACCACACAGGGCTCCCAGGTGCCGAGAGCAGCTGCCCTGAATCCCTCTCGCGCCTGCCCCCTTGCGCCATCCCCTGGCCAGTGCCAGTAGCACCGGGAGGCACCTCCTCGCCCAGCCTGTGTTAACTTTCCCTACAAGGCGGCCCCCTGCTCCGCCAGGCTGGTGCCTCGCACCTGCCAGCCTTGAAGTTCTGAGAACTACAACTCCCAGCATGCTGTGTTGCAACAAGCTCCCCCATCTGAATGATTAAAAGCGGGGGGAGGGTAGTGGAGGCTGTGTGACCTAGTGGGTGAAGCAGGACTCTGCTGCGTGTGTGATCCTGCTCCATGTGTCTTAGCCCCTTTACTGCGGGTATCACCCTGCTGCAGCCCAGTCCCCAGGCCCTGCCTGCCAGCCCACCAACATCAACACAGAAGAAGCAAAGCCCTTTGGGATAAGCAGACACGGTGACCTCGTGGGGAGGGCAGACACGGTGACCTCGTGCCGAGGCAGCATACATAAGAACATAAGAATGGCCGTACTGGGTCAGACCAAAGGTCCATCTAGCCCAGTATCCTGTCTGCCGACAGTGGCCAGCACCAGGTGCCCCAGAGAGGGTGGACCGAAGACAACGATCAAGCGATTTGTCTCCTGCCATCCCTCTCCAGCCTCTGACAAACAGAGGCCAAGGACACCATTTTATCCCCTGGCTAATAGCCTTTTATGGACCTAACCTCCATGAAATTATCTAGCTTCTCTTTAAACTCTATTATTTAGCATAGCCTAGCAGTTAGAGCTCAGCCCCGTGCCAGGAACTCCAGGGGTCTGATCCAAGCTATGTCACAGGGTGACCTCAGCTGAGTCCCTTCACCTCCCTCTGCCTTGCCGGTGGTGCGCAGCCACTGGTGCTGGGCCATGGCGGCTAGCCAGCGCAGCAGCGTTTCCCATGCACCAGGCTAACGAGTTCTGGTTTCTGTCCTCAGCCTACTCTGCACCTGGCACGCCCCCTGCGAATCGTTCCTTCGTGGGACTAGGACCAAGGGATCCCGGGAGTATGTATCAGGCACAGGTAAGAGCTGCATGCCCTGGGAGCCTCCGAGGGCTACAGCCATGCAGGGGGGGCTCTCACCTTCAGGGCTGCCTTCTGGCAGAGAGGTGCTCGCCAGCGTGCTGGGCAGGGTCCAGCCTTCCACCTGAGACCACGATGTGGGGCGGGAAATAGCCAGCCCCATGGCCAGGCCAGGTGGCAGCAGGCCGGGGGCTCAACCTTGCTGGCAGCCGCCTCCCTTAGCCTGGCGATCGGGCTCCCTGCGGCCCCATGTTGGAGACCAGGAGAGGAGCATGGCCAGGCAGCCTCTCTCGCGATAGCCGGGGCATCCTTCACCTGCAGCCTAACTCGCCTGCCCCCTTTGGAGCCCTAGAGCTCCCCGTGTGGACCCAGCTCCTGAGGACCTGGGCCGAGAGGCGGGACAGACAGCCCTAGTGCAGGGGAAGGGGGAGGCAGCCATTCAGGCCCAGGCTCACAGTCACTCAGGGCAGGGCCAGCGGAAGAGGCCAGGTAAGGTGGCTTTGAGCCACCTCAGCTCTCCAAACATGAGGCCATGTGGGCAACTGAGGAGAGCCCCAGCGTGGCTACCGTGCCCTTCTGTGCCAGCCCAGCAGGGTGCTCCAGGGTCAGGAAGCCTATTTTAAGGTCCCTCAAAGCCAGATTGGCTCCTGGGGCCTACATGGACCTGGGACTAGGGGTCCCCGTGTGAGTAGGAGCAGCGGAGCCCCAGCCGAGATCTGTCACAGGCTGCAACACCCATGTCTGGCCATGCAGCACCCATCTCCCTGCGTCTGGGCATCTCCCAGGCCCCCCAGTCCGCCTCACTGGGCTCGGCTCAGTGCCTTCTGTCAGCATCCAGGCAGCTGCCCCATGTGCCTCCGCCCAGGGGCATTGCGCAGAGCGGTACCTGCGTGGCAATGCATCCTGGGATAGCCTAGTGAACAGGGAAGAAGGCAGAGCCGCCAAACCGGTAACAGGGCGACACCAGCAACCAGCCTGGGCCTCTGATGCGGGGGGGTCTGGCCCTGCCTCAGCCCTGGGCGCAGGCACAGCCTGGGAGCACTGTGAGGGGGCCTGGGCCCCGGTGTGGCCACGCCACGCAGACACGCAGGGAACAGGCCTGCTCCACGGGGATAAATCCTGCAGCAGGCACAGGAGCCAGGGTCCCAGGCCTGGGAGTCACTGCATGTGCACGGCAATAAGAGACCAAGCCAGACCACTGCTTGCTGGGCAGAGGAAAGGCAGGCGTGGGGGGCGGGGAGCTGATGGGCTGGTGCTCAGCTCGCTGCCTGAATCCAACCACTAGGTCTCTGGCTCAGCCCCAGCCGGAGGGGGTCCCGTGTTGTTTCTGCTCAGTGGCCTCGCTGCCCCCCTGGTGCTCCCCCCGAGGGCTCGCAGAAGGGAGGCGGAGGGCTGCAGGGGCCACATCGGGCTCCGCACACAGAGGGACCCTGCTGCTCTCCGAGCTGGGAGAAAGGGCCCAAAGGGCTACTCTCTTGCTGGGTTTGGCTGGGCCCCAAAGGGCGGGAGGTAGGTCACCCGGCCCGGCTGGGCTTGGTTCTGAGCTCTTGCCGGAGCACGTCCTGGCTCCACTCCTGCTTCCCAGCCTCCGTGTGCGCAGCCGCTGCCTGGAGCCCAGCTCCACCTTGGCACCCAACCAGCAGGTCGGAGCCTCACTGCAAACGTGCCACTGAACAGTTGGCAGCTGGCACCCAGTGGCTGTTGAGCCGGCTGCCCCCACCCTGACCAGATTGGCACCGCCACCTCTTGGCATCTGATTGGCTGGCTGCGTAGCGTGATGGCTGTCAGCCAATGGGATTCCTCTACACTGTTGGCACTTGGCAGAGCAGGGCTGGCGGAGCGGCGAGGAGCCCCCACGTGAGCTCAGTCCGGGAGGGGCAGCTCTTTGCTCTTAAAGAGACAGGGGTTGAAAAGACACCCCCACCCCTCCAGAAACCTCGCCCCGGCCCTGACTCGGAGCCTGATCCTGCAGCCGGAGCGGCTGCCCCAGGCCATGCTGTAGGCACATGCTGCACCCAGCCGCTGAAGGCCTGTCACAGCTGGGGCTGCAAGTGTGGATTTTCAGCTGCTTTTAATGATCATGGTGCATTATTCCATTCATAATCCATCAGCTGGTGTTTGCAGGGCTCAGGGTGTGAGTACAGCTCCGTGTCCCTAGGTGGACACTGCTGTCCAGCCATGTGCCTGGGGGCCATGTGGTCCTGCCGTGAGGGCCGGGGGCTGGTCTCGATGACTCTCAAGGTCCCTTCCAGTTCTGAGGTTCTAGGATCCTCTGATTCAGTTGGGGTTGCAGTTTGTTGGGTGGACAAGGGCATCTCCTGGCAGCTCTGGCACAGACCCTGCTGCGGTGGGCGCCAGATGCACACGCAGCAGAGACGCCCTCCCTGCCCCAGAACTGACAGTTGGCGTATGGCAGGAGACAGCATCAATAGGGAGAGGCCAGGGTGACAGAGAGACTAGGAGACACGTAACAGATTATTAGAGATCGGGGGGGGGGGGGCGCTTCATAAGGGTCTGAGAACAGGGATCTTTTCCTGGGATTTCCATGGAGCTGCTGTTATATGCCATGAGCAGCTGCTGTTATATGCCATATTCCACCCCAGAGGGAGCTGCATTTCAGCCTCTGGTGGAATGATTCCTGCTTACTCCTGTGCTCTGTCATGGGCATTGGTGGGTCTGTCTGAGGAGCCAGGGTGAGCTCTGCCAGGGAGAAGGCCCTGCATGGGGCTGCTGAAGTGGTCACATGCTGAGCAAGAGTTCCAGTGAGGAACACGCCCAGCTGTGACCCAGCAGCACTGTCACCTCTGACACAAGTTTGGCAGCCTCAGCTCTGGCAGTGGCACTGGCTTGGCAGCCCCTGCTGCTCGGTGCCCAGCCCTGGGGAGAGCTCTCCTGCAGTTCCCGGGGAGTGGGAGAGGCCAGCAGGCACAGCCAGGCCTCCCTCGGTCCCTGCGGAGTGCCAGCATGGCTGCCAATTAGCGCCAATTGTTCTGGCGCCATCTGTGTGGCGGACAGTTGGCAGCGCGGAGGCGGGGAGCCCAGAGCTGCCGGGAATTCACTCCCCCTCCGCTTTCCCCTGCTCCGCGTGTCCACGTGTTGGCAGAATGAATGCAGGGCTGTAAACACAAGGCTGTTTGTCCAGCCTCTCCGGGGAGGCTGGAGGCTGGGAGGGACTCAGGTGAACACTGTGCTCATTCATTGTGGTTGGAACCCCCAGGGAACAAAGGTACGTGCTGAGAAACCAGGTGCAGAGCACTGCTGGCTGCCTCCCCCGAGCCCTGCATATCCCAGGTGAATGCAAACTGCAGCACAGGGGGCTCCCATGTCACCCCAAGCGGCTGCCAGTCCTGCCAAGTGCTGCTCCTCCGGCTGCCAATGAGCCACCGGGAGCTCAAACGAGTAACTCAAAACAAAGCAACTCAATAACAAAACGAATCGCGCCGAATCGCACCCTGAACCAGTGAGAGCCAAGTGCAAGTCACTGGCAGTATCATGGGTGCTACATTGTCAGAGACACTATTTCGGTTACAACACAGAATACAAAGGGGGAAGTTCTGACTTTATACTGTTTGTCTTATAAATATTTGTGCTTTTCAGTTTCCTTCAGACAAGCACTGCGCGGCAATGTCTTTATTGGGAAAGGGGCGACTCGGCCATGTAGCTGTTTTCTTACCTAGCTGTACTCAAAGACAAAACAGTCGCCCCTACAAGTCTACTCAGTCCTACAGCTTGTGCAGCCAAGCATTCAAGCAACAGGTTTGCTTACACCTACAGGCTCCTACCTGTAACTCCCCACCCAGAAGTGCACTTTCACCACAGTTTTCCCTACAGTACTCGCGGGGGATGAACTGAAAAATACTATTTCTTTTGTCCTTTTTCTGGGTCAAATAGGGCATGTCTACACGAGGAAGTGATTTCAAATAACTCCTGAAATAACTATTTCAAAATAGCGTGTCCACACTACAGGGAAGCCTCAAAATGAGTCTGAGGCAGGCTCCCTTACCGTGGACGCGGTACCTCGACTCAGGGCCCCAGGAAGCCCTGGGGAGTAATTACTTTGAATGGCTCTGGGGACTGGTTATTTCAAAATAGTGGCAGTGGATCGTCCATGCTCCCACCATTTCGAAATAACTCTTTTGAAATTAGCGTTATTCCTCGTGGAAAGCAGGAGTTCCTATTTCAAAATAATGGGCTTGGTACTGTGGACGCTCCGCTTGTTATTTCAAAATAACTCCCCAGTGTAAACCAGGCCATATTTGTAATCACACATAGTAACAGACAGTGAGCATGATACATGGTATTCTGTGTTGTAATTGAAATCAATACATTTGCAAAACATGCAAAAAGGTTTCAATAAATTGCTATTCTGTTCATGCATAGCAGTGTGATTAAAGCTGTGATGAATCGTGATTAATGGCTTTAATTATTTGCCAGCCGTAGGCTAAACTCGAACACCTCTTGGTGCTTAGCAAAAATCACACCCCGTCCCCATGGGGGCTGTGTGCTGTGTGTGTGCGATCTCTGCTGGCTGCCTTCAGAAGCTCTCTGCTGTGTATCTTAGCTTCTGTAGGGCTAGCGATGGGCTCGGCTCAGGAGCAGGGCTTGTGTTCTCAGAGCCGGCAGACCCAAGTTCCATTCGCCACCACGTTCCATAGGGCCATGCTGGGTGGCCGCTGGTACCTACAAGCATGGAGGGGGGGATGCATGGCCAGGATGGCACAGGGCTGGCGAGCGGGGGGAGCCCAGGAATGACCCAGGGTTCCACGGGCGGCAGTGGTGGTAGTTTATTCTTTTGGCTGAGTCACCCCTGCGGCGATGGCGGGTGCTGTGCGGAAGGGATGCGCTTCCCTCTGGGTCGTGCCCGATGCCTCGGGGTGGCACTCGGGTTGCTCTGATGTGGACAGCCGAGGGCTGCTTTGCCCTCTGGGTTTAGGGGTGGAGGGAGCAGTGTGGGTGACTTGGTAGGAGGCGCTCTCCCCTCAGAGCACCAGTGCAGGGCCGGGGGACACGATGGGGCATTTGCCCTCCAAATCAGCACTGCCCCCAAGCCAGCTGTGGAGCTGGAGCAGTTGTGCAGGTGACCCCTGGGGTATCTGTCTCCTTTGAGCCCGGCCTGCCCCACAGCTCCAGAGCGCAGCCGAGATGGGTCATCCTGGAGCCCTCTGGGCCTTAGTGACATTCCCAGAGCCACCGAACGCCTGCGTTGTCCTGGCACAGGCCAGAGCTCCCGGCTTTCCCCTTCTCGTCCCCAGCCAGCCCTCAGAGGGAAAGCAGATCTGCAGAGTGGGGGCCAACCCGGAGCTCCAGCAGCAGCTGTGTCTCTGCTCCGGCTCAGGAAACGAACATATCTTTTCTCCCCCTTTCATGCCCCTCCCCCAGCCTCTCTCTGACTCGGTTTCCCAGACATTTCTCCGCAGGGGGGCGGATGCAGAAATCTGGTGGACAGGTGTGACCGGTCAGCCCCTGACGGCAGTGGGCAGTGGGTGTGGACCAGGACTGGCCATTGGGATTGCAGTAGGCCCTCCCCACCGGTCCCCTATCCGGCCCAGCGAGGACCCATGCAGTGTGCAGGGGGAGGCTTGTGCTGCCACCTGCCGGGGGACTGCAGAACTGCAGCAGGGTCCCAGTGCCAGCGTGGGTCTGATCAGGGTTTCCCACGGTGGCAGCACAGCAGTGACCTCAGGGCGCCGCCACGTGGCCACTGCACACAGGCTGCCAGGCGGGTGGGCTTGGGCTCTGGCTTTCCTAATTCTGGCCTGGATATTGTCTGTGGCGTGGCCTAGCTGTTCCCCACCAGGGATTCTGGTCTACTGGAGGGGGAGGATTGTGACTGAAACCCCACAGACAGGGTAGGTAGAGACTCACATAATCACAGAACACTAGAACTAGAAGGTACCTCGAGAGGTCATCGAGTCCAGTCTCCTGCCCCCACGGCAGGACCAAGCACCATAGATCACCCCTGACATACGTCTGTCTAACCTGCTCTTAAATATCTCCAGAGATGGAGATTCCACAACCCCCTAGGCCAGTGTTTCCCAATTTTATTTGGCCACGGAATCCTTTTAAAAGAAAAAACGCAGGGGAAAACTGGTCGACCAAAAAAAACCCAAAAACGGCCTGCCCCTATGACCACGGCGCCCCTGCGAAAATGGCAGCCCCGGGCAACCACCTGGCTTGCTCACCCCTAAGACCGGCTCTGGGTGGGGAGTGAGCGGGTTCTCGCAGAACCCTTACTTTCACTTCACGGAACCCCGCAGTTCCGCGGAGCACTATTTCGGAAACACTGCCCTAGGCAATTTACTCCAGTGTTTAACCACCCTGACAGGTAGGAAGTTTTTCCTAATGTCCAACCTAAACCTCCCTTGCTGCGATTTGAGCCCATTGCTTCTTGTCCTGTCCTCAGAGGCCAAGAAGAACAATTTTTCTCCCTCCTCCTTGTAACATCCTTTTAGGTACTTGAAAACCACTATCATGTCCCCTCTCAGTCTTCTCCTTTCAAACTAAACAAGCTCAGTTCTTTCAGTCTTCCCTCATAGCTCATGTTTTCTAGACCTTTAATCATTTTTGTTGCTCTTCTCTGGACCCTCTCCAATTTCTCCACATCTTTCTTGAAATGTGGTGCCCAGAATCAGGGCCAGACTAAGGGGTGGGCTAGCTGGGCAGCTGCCCAGGGCGCCAACCTACGGGGAGCGCCCGGCTCCCGGCGGGCTGCAGCGGCCGCCTGGGGCAGGGACCGTGTGAACCCCCGCAGCACCGGCCAGCAGCGCCTTTCCCCCCGTGGCCGCAGGTGGCCGGGCCGACTGGGCAGCGCGTGTGCCGTGCGTCCGCCCATGCGCCCCGGGGGCGGGCCCGCGCATGCGTCATGTGCCCGGAGGCGAGGCCGCGTGTCCCGGGGGCGGGCCTATGCATGCGTCGTGCGCCCGGGGGCGGGCCATGCACCCCGGGGGCGGCGCCTGGGGCCCGGAACGCCAAAATGGCTCGGGCTGGCCCTGCCCAGAAATGGACACAATGCTCTGACTGAGGCCTAATCTCGTGTCTTGCTCACAACACTCCTGTTAATGCATCCCAGAATCATGTTTGCTTTTTTTGCAACAGTGTCACACTGTTGACTCATATTTAGCTTGTGGTCCATTATGACCCCTAGATCCCTTTCTGCAGGACTCCTTCCTAGACTGTCACTTCCTATTCTGCATGTGTGATTGTTCCTTCCTAAGTGGAGCACTTTGCATTTGTCCTTATTAAACTTCATCCTATTTATCTCAGACCATTTCTCTAGTTTGTCCAGATCATTTTGAATTTTGACCCTATCCTCCAAGGCAGCTGCAACCCCTCCCAGCTTCATATCATCTGCAAACTTAATAAGCATACTCTCTATGCCATCATCTAAATCGTTGATGAAGATATTGAACAGAACTGGTCCCAAAACAGACCTCTGCGGAACCCCCCTTGTTATGCCCTTCCAGCATGATTGTGAACCGTTAATAACTACTCTCTGAGAACAGTTATCCAGCCAGTTATGCACCCACCTTATAGTAGCCCCGTCTAGGTTGTATTTCCCTAGTTTATTGATAAGAAGTTTATGCGAGACCATGCCAAATGCTTTACTAAAGTCTCGGTATACTACGTCCACCGCTTCTCCCTTATCCACAAGACTTGTTATCCTATCAAAGAAAGCTATCAGATTGGTTTGACATGATTTGTTCTTTACAAATCCATGCTGGCTGTTACCTGTCACCTTATTATCTTCCAGATGTTTGCAGATGAATTCCTTAATTACTTGTTCCATTATCTTCCCTGGCACAGAAGTTAAGCTGACTGGTCTGTAGTTTCCTGGGTTGTTCTTATTTCCCTGTTTATAAATGGGCACTAGATTTGCCCTTTTCCAGTCTTCTGGAATCTCTCCCACCTTCCATGACTTTCCAAAGGTGACAGCTAAAGCTCAGATGCCTCCTCTATCAGCTTCTTGAGTATTCTAGCATGCATTTCATCAGGCCCTGGTGACTTGCAGACATCGAACTATTCGAAGTAATTTTTAACTTGTTCTTTTTTTATTTTAACTTCTAAACCTACCCCATTTCCACTAAGGAACGCGTCCACTTTTTCGGAACAGTTTCTGAAAAAGCAGACCTGTTCTTTTGGCATCCCTGTATTCTTCATTGTATGAGGAAGATGGGATGTTCCCAAAGAGGAGGTTTTTCTGAAATTTGGCCACATGTAGATGGGAAATTTTGGAAAAGCCTCTTCCGAAAAAAAAGCAGAAAAAGATATGCAAATTGCGGTTCACAATTTGCGTATCTTTTTCTGATTTAACTCTGCAGTTTAGACATAGCCTTAGTCTTGCCTCCCATGGGACCTTACCTGCCAGCTCTCTGAGTTTACTGAAATCTGCCTTCCTGAAATCCATTGTCTCTATTTTGCTTTTCTCCCTTCTACCATTCCTTAGAATCATGAACTCTATGATTTCTTGATCACTTTCACCCTAGCTGCCCATCCACTTTCAAATTTTCAACCAGAGAATGTTAGACCCTGGTCTACGCTAAGCAAGATGCACTGATTTAAATCAATCCCGTTACACCAGCACAAACCCTTCATCTAGACCCATTAGGAGAACTAGCAGATTTATTTGGGCATTTGCTTTCATGGGCAAAGAGCCACTTCGTCAGATGCATCTGACATGGCTATCCCTCTGACACTAGATACATTCATGGAGGGTGTTAGCCAGGCAGGGCAGGGCTGGTGTCCCTCGTCTCTGTTTGCCAGAAACGGGGGATGGGTATCAGGGGATGGATCACTTCATGATTCCCTGTTCTCTTCATTCCCCCTGGGGCATCTGGCCATGGCCACTGTCTGCAGACAGGACGCTGAGCTGGATGGACCTTTGGTCTGACCCAGTGTGGCCGTTCTGATGTTCTTATTTAAAGAAGTTTAGCACTGGCCTAAACCAGTTCGGTTTGCACGGGCAAATTACAGGCTTAAGCTAACCCGGTGTACGTGAGGATTAAACCAGTCTGAGGCTATGTCTACACTGCAGAGTTTTTCCGGAAAAACTCTGCCACATCCAGGGAACGCGTCTTCTCTTCCAAAAAATGTTTTGGAAGAGCAGACGCGCTTTTTTGTCATCCCTGTAAACCTCGTTTTATGAGGAAGAAGGGATGTCCCAAAAAAGGTTTTTTTTCTGACATTTGGCCCAGTGTAGACGGGCCAAATGTCGGCAAAGCCTCTTCTGAAAAAAGAAGCAGAAAAGGCTACACAAATTGTGGTTCGCAGTTTGTGTAGCTTTTTCCGGAAGAACAGTGCAGTGTAGACATAGCCTGAGTGTGGAGGCTCAGGCTACGTCTAGACTGCATCCCTCTCTCAGCAGAGGGATGCAAATCAAGCACGTTGAAATTGCTAATGAAGCAGGGATTTAAATATCCCGCGCTTCACTAGCATAAACATGGCCGCTGCTTTTTTTTCGACACGGAGCTTTTTCGAAAAAAAACGGCAGTCTAGACACGGCTCTGTCGAAAATAAACCCTTTTTCAACAGATCCTGTATTCCTCAAAAAATGAGGTTTACAGGATCAGTCGAAAAAGGGTTTATTTTCGACAGAGCTGCATCTAGACTGCCGCTTTTTTTCGAAAAAGCTCCGTGTTGAAAAAAAGCGGCAGCCATGTTTATGCTAATGAAGCACGGGATATTTAAATCCCTGCTTCATTAGCAATTTCGACGTGCCTAATCTACATCTCTCTGTCAACAGAGAGGTGTAGTCTAGACACGCCCTCAGAGAGGTACCTCCCCCACCCCCAGCAGGCAGCCAGGATTTCAAAGAGGGACTTGGCCCCGGGCATGGAGCAGCAGGAGATGTGCAGGATAGGTTGGATGATGCCGCAGGCTGAGGAGGGAGCTGTGTGTGGCCTGGCACATCTAGAGCACCCAGAACCCCCGGCGAGAGGCTGGGGCTGCTCTGCTGGGCTCATCTCTCTGTGGCCTGGGCATGAGAGCGAGGGTTCAGTTCCTGGTCTGATGGCTCAAAGGGTCAGGATCTTGGGTTTCCATCTCCCCTCGCCCACTTGCAGCTCTGCACTGGGCACTGGGGCCTGCGCTGACACACAGGGATTAAGTCCCCCACCCCAGCACCGCTTTGAGGCCAGCACTGGCTGCTAGGGGAGTGCCCCCCCTCCCAAACTCCCCCTCTCCCTGCAGCACTGCGGCTTAGCTGGGAAGGGCCCTCATGCCAGGCTGCCCCTCCTCCCCACCAGGCAAATGGCCAGCACTGCCCAGCCTGCCCTGGGGAGCTCCCATTCAAAGCCTGGGCCAGAGGCTTGATTGGCAGCTGGGGCTTGCGCCCACCACTGAGACCCGGTGGGATGGCCCGGCCCAGCTGCCGGCCCCAGAAACCAGCCATGGGCATCCATGGAGATACCAAGGAGCCAGGGGGGTACACGTGCTTGCCAGAGGAGACAGGCTGATCCAAAGCCTCTGTGGAAGCAGCAATGCCAGGGACACAACCAAGCCAAAGCGAATCTAGAGCGAGGCGCAGGCAGCTGCAAGCCAGGCCTCTCAGAGCCTGACCCCAGCTTGTGGGCAGGAGGCACAGCCTGGCTCCGGCCACCACTGCCTGCAGCGAGCTGAGGGATTTTACATGGGCTAGGTGGAGAATAGGGTTGCCAGGTGTGCGGTTTTGAACCGGACAGTCCGGTATTTGAGCTTTCTGTCTGGGAAACAAATTGAGAAAATACTGGACATATAAATGTCCAGTATTTTCTAATTAAGTACATTTTATTATTATCATCATGAGTATCAGTACGTAATTACGTACTGCCTGGCTGGTAGACACGCTCACACTGCGTGAGCGTGTCTACCAGCCAGGCAGCACACAACTATGCAGTAGAGGGGCAGCAGGGAATCCCCAGGGCTGGACTCGCCCCTGTGCACCACCTGGACCATGCACAGGACAGGGACAGGCAGCACTCTGGGATCTGTATGCGCCCAGGCCAGCCCTGCTTCCTGCCGGCCAGTTCTCCCCCCTGCCCCACTCCTCCCCCAACCCCCATCTGAGATCAAGTGTGTCCGGGATTTTTTTGAAATCATCTGGTAACCCTAGTGGAGAACTGGCCTATCTTCCTTTCCTCAGCCTAGGCCTGCCCTGCCAAAGCCCAGCTCTGGGAAGAATGGAGCTTGGGAGGGGCTCCCACTGGGCCTGTCTAGAGCCAGGCAGGGAGGGCCAGCTCTGTGCTGCCAGGGAGCATCACAGTGGGCTGGTAGGAACACAAACCCACGTTCATCCACAGCAATCTCGCAAACTGCCCCCCTGAGGCCGCTGTAGGTTACAGCCCCAAGCCATGGCTCTGACAGGGCCCACCACACTGCTGCATCAGAGCACCTCCCACCCATGAATGAATTGATCTTCCCAACCCCCAGGCAGAAGGGGAGGCCTCATGCCTCTACAGTACAGATGGGGAACCTGAGGCACAGAGAGGTGAGGTGACATGCCCAAGGATGCTCAGGATGTTTGTAGCAGAGTGGGGAATTGAACCCAGGTTCCTGAGTCCTAGGCCATCACTCTAAGCACTGGTGCAGCTGTCTTCTTGTGCCACAACATGGGGCTGGGCAAGAGAGTCTGGTTCTCCAGTGCGCTGCACCTTGTGTCCTCATTGCACCAGTTCCAAGTGGGTGTAAGATCCCCCAGGTGGGAATGACAGCACTTGGCAGTGGGTGACCCAAGGTGCAGGGCCTGGAGAGCCAAGACGGGGTAGCCCAAAGCAGCTTTTAGCCGCCTTCAGCCCATTGCCCTCACCTCACTCCAGTCCTGCCCCTTTGCAGGAAGCAGCACTGAGCCTTGGGCCTGGCTCTTTCCGGGGTCTGTGAGCCACCATCTGCTTTAGGCGCAGGCCGGGGCAGAGCTCTGCACGGGAGGGTTGCAGGCAAGATTCTCTCCAATTTTTTTCCATCCATGTGCAGGATACATTCTGTTCTGTGCACAAGACATGTGCAGATGTGCACCACCAGTAGAAACACATGCTGTGGACACTCTGCTAATCCGCTGGGTGGCATCTGAATCTCTCCTGAGTGGCCACCCAAGCGCTCAGCTTACAGGGAACACTGGCTGCAGGCCAGGTTGTGGGAAGCATCATGTGGGCTGGGTTATCAGGCCTGCCGGAGGCTGACCCTCTCTCCAGCCCCCAACCAGCACGATTCGCCAGCTGGCGTCACGCAGGCCCATGGTTGAGGTGTGCTTGCAGGGGACGCGGCCTGGTCCAGACCAGCTCAGCTTTTTCCTCATGGTTTCCCCACTGGCTCCTCCAGAATGACAAGCACCCCATCCCGGGAGTGGCTAGCAACTTTTAGCCATCCCCCAGGGGGCTCCTGCTGCACTCGGCCTGGCTTCTCCGAGCAGGGTGTGGGAGTGTCCCTGCCTGGGGCAACTCCCAACTAACTTTGGACTCATATGCTCCCAAAATGTGGACTACCTGGCATGGATAGGCGAGCCCTCAGGTGTCCGACTAGCCACGGGGGCGGGGGGCCTGTGTGCCAAGCTCCTCTCTTGGCCTCAGCCTGGGCATGTGCTTTGTTCCAGCAGCAGCAGGTTCTCCCCTTCCAGTGCCCCCTCTGTGGCTGTTCTCATGGGGAGAGCTACTGGGCAAAACCAGCCCCTCTAGCCCAGTTCCAGAGGCAGCGGGGCCTACAGGTCTGAGGGGAATCAGAGGGGATCTCTACACTAGCAATTGGTGGACAACTTTTGTTGCTGACGAATGCTTCTCTCTCTCTCTCTCTCTCTCTCACACACACACACACATACACACACACACCCAACTTTTTGCCACTCTTAGAAGTGGAAGTATTTTGTCGCCAGAAGTGGTAACAAACAGCATTCACAGGTGCCGACTTTTAGCAACCGGGTCGTGTCAACACACCCTTGTTGCTAAAAGCTGCCTAGTGGCGACATAGCCTGAGAGCCAGGACACCTGGGTTCTGTTCTGACCTGTGGGAAGGGAGTGGGGTTTAGTGGCTGGAGCCGGGTTACGCGGGGTCCTGTTGCTGTCATGTATCACCGTGAGCAGACTCCAGCCCCAAACTGGTGTATTCGCTGCATATTCAGTCTGCCACTGAGCTCATTAGCGCTTGCCTCCTTACTTTTGTACCGCACTCTGGCCCACAGCTCAGATTTCAGCTCTTGCCTGAATGCAGGGGACTGGAGGGAGGAATCATACAGTCAGGGGAGCCCCAGACACGCCGGGCCCCTCCAAAAGGCGGGGGGCTCTGTGCTCCCAGAAGGGGCAGGGCTTTGGGCAACATGGGCAGGGTGGGGGCAGCAAGCCCTTAGCGCTGCCCAGAGAGCACTGTGCCAGCCCCCACCCCCAGCTCTTTGAGCCCCCTGGAGCACACTGCGCAGGGCTCTGGCAGTGATCCAGTGGACTGGGGGCTCCAGGCGCACTGCTGGTGTAGTAGCGGAAGTGGCAGTCGGGGGCCCGGGTCCTTAGAATTGCCCCCTTCGCCCCTCACATCAGCAGGCCTGCATCTGGGGCATTTTACTGACAGTCTTGACCAAATGGAGCTGAATCAGTAGGAGGCAGGGGTGGGACCCTGCTGTGATATTAAATACACAGGCCCAAGGTAGTAAGTTTTTCAACCTCTGTGAATACAAGTCTGCTAGGATTAGGGATTTCCATAAACCTTACAACTGTGGCAGCAGCGAAAGCGAATCGCTTTGTCATGCTCCTTTTCACTTCCCTCGGTAGGACTGGACTTGTGAGTTTTAAAAGACGTCGCTGTGTCCCTGCGCAATGCTTTCACTCTCTTGTGTGGCACGGCCAGGGGTTTTGGCCCCATTGTTGTTTGGATCTGGGGCCTGCGTTTTGTCAGAGCCTTTATTCGGTGTTTTTAAATGGTTTCCATGCAGCTTGCAGGCATTTCACTTGTGGGACTCTTCCCTTCCATTTCTGTGTAACTTGCTTCCTCATTGGTGCGCCCCCCTCTCCCCCCTGACTCTGCAGTTAAATACTCCTGTGGTGGGTTTTTCGATATTTCCTCCTCCCCGTCCCACAAGTGCAACACACAGTCACCACCTGGTCGGGGGCTGGTAGTGCCTTCCCCTGCTCTCCTCGGGCGTGGAATTTCTACCCACAGAGATTCTTGCTGAGCCTGATTCATTTAAGATTCTCACTATATGTGATGCCGTGCCGTTCCCGCTCCTCCCCCCCAGCTCAGCCCACTCTCATTCCTGTGCGTGTTGTTCCCTGGCGTGACGGTGGCCCATTGATTATCATTGTTCCATCAAGTTTCTGTGATGCCTGTTACATCCGTACCATGCAATACCAGGCGCTCAGCTTGACCCGTCTTACTGCATAGACTCCTCGCCTCTCTGTACAAGCACTTACAGAATTCATTGGTATTTAGCTGTCTAGCCCCCATTAATAAGGCCTCCCTTAAGGGATCTGTCTGTCCGTCCCGTGCGCTCCTCTGCTCCTGTTGGCTTTCCCCAGCCCTTGGTTGAAAAACGCCTGAAAAACGACCTTTTGAATTTTCCAAGCCAGCATCTGGTTCTGTTTTAGCTTCAGTGGAGCCCGTCCTGCCTGTGCAGCCTCCTCCTTCCCCGCATGGTTCCCCAGTTCCCATCAGACCTAACCCCTCCTCCCAGCACCATCGTCTCACCCACGCGTTGAGGCCCTGCAGTTCTGCTTCTCCAGCTGGCCCAGTGCGTGGAGCTGGAAGCACGTCAGAGAATGCTCCCATGGAGCTCCTGGACTTGAATCTCTGACCTAGCAACCTAAATTTGGCCCTCTGCCTTTCCCTGCATCACTGGTACCCACATGTACCACAACCAGCAGCTCCTCCCCTGCAGCGCACACAAGTCTGTCTAGATATCTCAGCGGGGCCTTCGTACCCAGCTGGCAACTCAACATGCGATTCTCCCACTCATCACAACCCAACTCTCTACAGCTCTAATAACCCCTTTCCTGTCGCCTGTCTCATCCTAACAGGGTCTGCTCCCCAGAGGGGTGTCCGCAGCACGCGAGGGAACCACCACACCTTCTGGGCCAGCTATGGCATCGTTTCCCTCTGTTCTCCTTCCCTGGGACGTTCACCCTTCCCAACAGCACAGAGGCTGCCAGACGGGGCTGGGCCCGCTCTGCTGGGCCCCGGAAAGTCTGGTCTGTGTCCCTGTCTGTCTTCCTTAGCCCCTCCACTCCAGCCAGCCTCAGGGTCTGAGGGCCAGGCACATGCAGAGCGCTTGCCCACGAAGCAATGCATGCTGCACTCCGTGCAATACACTGGATGCCCCCGGCCCTGCTGCTGGCTGGCTGCCTGCACCATGTGGGCTGTTGCTGGAGGGAGGAGTTGTGGTATTTGTTCTCTGAGTGGCTGGTTTTCTTCTGCGTTTGTTTGGGCACGGGGCCTTACTGGGCAGCAGGGCTGATGGCCTTGCCCAGGCTTTGGGCAAAGCAGGAGGGGCCCTGCTCTGTGCCCCCAATGCCGCTCCCAGAGAGCACTGTCCCGCCCTAGGGAGCCCTTCGCACTTCCCAGAGCGCACATGGCCAGGAGCCACGAGCCCTTTGGTATCGCCAGGCCGCTGGGCAGCTCCCCCTCTCAGGGCCTGGCCATTGGCCTAAGTTTAAAGAATGTGTATGGGGTGTGTCTGCCTCTCATGCTCCCTCATTAGATAGACAGAGAGAGAGAGAGAGAGAGAGAGAGAGAGAGAGATGCTGTGTAAGGGGATGGATGGATAGATAGATAGATGCGGTGTATGGGGATAGATAGACAGATAGATAGATAGATAGATGCGGTGTATGGAGATAGATAGATAGATAGATAGATAGATAGATAGATGCGGTGTATGGAGATAGATAGATAGATAGATGCAGTGTATGGGGATAGATAGATAGATAGACAGATAGATAGATAGATGCGGTGTATGGGGATAGATAGATAGATGTGGTGAATGGGGATAGATAGATAGACTGACAGATAGATAGATGCGGTGTATGGGGATAGATAGATAGATAGATAGATGCAGTGTATGGGGATAGATAGATAGATGCGGTGTATGGGGTAGATAGATAGATAGATAGATGCGGTGTATGGGGATAGATAGATAGATGGATGCGGTGTATGGGGATAGATAGATAGATGTGGTGAATGGGGATAGATAGATAGATAGATAGATGCAGTGTATGGGGATGGATAAATAGATGGATAGATAGATAGATGGATGCGGTCTATGGGGTTAGATAGATAGATGCGGTGTATGGAGATAGATAGATAGATGCAGTGTATGGGGATAGATAGATAGACAGATAGATAGATAGATAGATGCGGTGTATGGGGATAGATAGATAGATAGATAGATGCGGTGTATGGGGATAGATAGATAGATGTGGTGAATGGGGATAGATAGATAGATAGATAGATGCAGTGTATGGGGATAGATAGATAGATTGACAGATAGATAGATGCGGTGTATGGGGATAGATAGATGTGGTGTATGGGGATAGATAGATAGATAGATAGACAGATGGATGCGGTGTATGGGGATAGATAGATAGATAGATGCGGTGTATGGAGATAGATAGATAGATGCGGTATATGGGGATAGATAGATAGATGCGGTGTATGGGGATAGATAGATAAATGTGGTGAATGGGGATAGATAGATAGATAGATGCGGTGTACGGGGATAGATAGATAGATAGATGCGGTGTATGGGGATAGATAGATAGATGGATGCGGTATATGGGGATAGATAGATAGATGCGGTGTATGGGGGGGATAGATAGATAGATAGATAGATGCAGTGTATGGGGATAGATAGATAGATTGACAGATAGATAGATGCGGTGTATGGGGATAGATAGATGTGGTGTATGGGGATAGATAGATGCGGCGTATGGGGATAGAGAGATAGACAGATGGATGCAGTGTATGGGGATAGAAAAATAGATAGATATATAGATGTGGTGGGGGATGCAGTGTATGGGGATAGATAGATAGATAGACAGATAGATAGATGCGGTGTATGGGGATAGATAGATAGACAGATAGATAGATGCAGTGTATGGGGATAGATAGATGGATGCAGTGTATGGGGATAGATAGATAGATGCAGTGTATGGGGATAGATAGAGAGATAGATAGATGCGGTGTATGGGGATAGATAGATAGACAGATAGATGGATGCAGTGTATGGGGATAGAAAAATAGATAGATAGATGCGGTGTATGGAGATAGATAGATAGATGCGGTGTATGGGGATAGATAGATAGATGCGGTGTATGGGGATAGATAGATAGATGCGATGTATGGGGATAGATAGATAGATGGATAGATAGATGCGGTGTATGGGAATAGATAGATGCGGTGTATGGGAATAGATAGATGCGGTGTATGGGGATAGATAAATAGATAGATGCGGTGTATGGGGATAGATCGATAGATAGATAGATGCGGTGTATGGGGATAGATAGATAGATAAATAGATGTGGTGTATGGGGATAGATAGATAGATGCAGTGTATGGGAATAGATAGATGGATGCAGTGTATGGGGATAGATCGATAGATAGATAGATGCGGTGTATGGGGATAGATAGATAGATGCAGTGTATGGGAATAGATAGATGGATGCAGTGTATGGGGATAGATCGATAGATAGATAGATGTGGTGTATGGGGATAGATAGATAGATAAATAGATGTGGTGTATGGGGATAGATAGATAGATAGATAGATGCAGTGTATGGGAATAGATAGATAGATAGATAGATGTGGTGTACGGGGATAGATAGATAGGCAGGCAACTCCATGAGAGACAGATGAGTTTTATTATAATTTCTGTTTTCAGGATGGAGAAACTGAGGCCTGGGTGGGAGCGCCAGTGACATGAATTGTTCGTGTTTGTACTGACTTGTGGGCCCTGGTGTGCCGGGCACTGCACAAACACACGGTCAGAGATCGTCCCTGACCTGAAGAGCAGCCAAGGCTAAGAGATACAAGATGGGAAGGGAAACTGAGGCACAGAGCAGGGGAGTGATGTGCTGAGGGTCATGTGGGGGCTCATGAGGAACAGAGCTCAGGGGCCCGACTCTGCAGGGAAGAGCAGTGACACATATGGAGAAATTGCAACTCTGGGCCCCAGGAGTTCTGGTTCCCTCACTCCCCCCGTTGCTCTAACCCCGAGGCAGTCAGTGTTGTTCAGCTGCAGGGTTAAAGGTGAGCAAGCAGCTGGCCAGGGAGAGGTGGAAGGAAGGGGACAGGGAATCCAGGGGGGAGCCAGAGTCCAGAGCGGGCTGCCTGCAGTAGAAGGGTCATGCCCAGAGCCATCTGGTTGCCAACAGAAACCAGACATGAGGTAATTGCAGGATGAACTTGAACTTGGGAGACTTAGGGAGCAGAACAATAGAGGAGGACAGTCAGGGCAGCAGCGATTCTCTCCGGGTCTTTTCAGGCCAGCGGAGGATCGTCGACCGGGGGCAGAAAACCTCGCGCTGGGCCTGGGCCCCAGCCCTAGCGCCACAGGCCAGCCCCGGCCCAGCCGGGTCAGCAGGACGTCTGGCACAGGGCAGGAGCCGGGGACTCCTGTGGGGGCAGGTACAGGGTGAGCAGGTGGAGACGTCTGGGGCAGCGCTAGAAGATGGAGCCGGTTCTGCCCCACAACACCCAACCGAGGCAGTGTGTGGGGCCATACAAGTGGGCCCAGCTAGAGACTGTCAGAGCAGTAGGAGGGAGGCACCAGCTGCCTCCTCCCCGCCCCTTGGAAAAGAGCGGCCCTGGACACTCGCAGCCGAGCCGGAATGTGACAGACCCCAGCAGCTCCCAGTGTGTGTGGGTGGAAGGGGGGGGGGGGGGCTGGGTCAGGCCTGATGCTCGTCAGGAGCTTGGCCAGGGATCTGGAGGTGACCCGGAAATCCCTGCTGGTGTTTGTGGGTGCCCCACAGATCAGCTCCGCAGTGGCCAGTGCCGAGGCCAGGCAGGCAAGCCGAGGGAGCCGGGCCCAGTCACACAGCGTGGGTCAACGGAGCCACGCGTGCGGCTCAGCGGGTGGGAACAAGGAAGGCAGGTACCCTGCAGGCTGGGCACTGGGGCCACCAAGGCTAATGCAGCCGGTGGCTGGATGGAGGGGTGCTGCGTGGGGGGGATGTTACCGCCGTGTCCAGCACTGGTGAGACGTGTCCAGGTGTCTCCCATTCCATGGCTTTCTGGGGTGGTGGAGGGGCGTGCCAGGCTTGGGGTCAGGAATTCTGCCCTTGAGAGACACTCGGCAGCCGCAGCTGTGTACTCTGGGCTTGGCGCCTCCATTTCCCCACCTGTCGAATGCTTGAGCAGGAAGCTCCTGGCCCGGCCCATGGCTGCGCGCGTGCTTGGGGGCCGGCAGTGAGAGAGTGAGGCTAGGGCAGCGCGGCATGAGAACAGGAGGGAAGGGAGGAGAGACGGTCCCGGGGAATGGGGTGAGCTTGCTGCATGGGCCACAGAGCAGGGCACGCTCTGGGGTTTGCACCTCCCTGCCTGGCAGCGGCCAGGCCTTCCCACACGTGCCCCACGCTTTGGAAAGGTGAATGCAGATGGGCACGGGCGCTGAGTAGCACCAAGCAGCTGTATACCCCTGTAATGCTGAGACTGAGGCACAGAGCGTACATGATTTGTCTGAGGTGGGCCAGGAATAGCTGTGTCCCCTCAGTCCCAGGCCAGTGCCCTCCCCCTTGCCCTCGCTCAGAGATGGCAGCAGCAGGCTCTGCAACGCTCACGAGCCCCAAGGTGGCCATTAACACCTGCCATACAGCAGCTCTGGGCCCAATTCAAACGAGCAAGGGTAGGGGCCAGATCCCTTTGCTTCTAAAACTGAGGCCGAGTCTTGTGAGCTCCCATCAGCCTTTGCTGAGAGTCAGGGGAGGGGTTTGTTTGCAAATCAGTAATTCTGGCATCTGTCTTTTTTTTTCCCTTTCTATCCTCAGTCCTGGTACCTGGGATAATCGCAGCTCCCCCGTCCCATCGCCTCCCTTCTCCTCTGCTTTGGGCATCCCGAGAGGAAAACAAGTAACACAGCACCAGGCCCAGCCTTTCAGTGAAGATGGAGAGAGCGAATTAAGGAAGAGGATGACGGCAAATACAAAACAAGAAAACCACACACAAGACGTTACAGGAAGGAAGGAAGGAAGGAAAAGGTTCAAACTTTTTTAAAAAGAAAAACAAAATCCTACATTCAAAACAGCAATCCACGCGCGCGCCGCTGCAGAGTCCCATTGGCCAGAAACACTAGTCGCCCTGCCGGCTGCCCTCCTGGGGAGAGAACGGACACAGCTCATGACACAGGTCTCTTCCGACAGCAGCAGCAGCAGCAGCACCGCTGGAGTCTCGCCTGCAGTTCTCCAGCGGGTTGTATATGCAAAATTGTCTTTTGACTTTCTCTTTCGTTCTCGCCTCTCGTGAGTAGAAAAGAACAAATTTCCCAGGCTCCCCCAGCCCACCCGAGTCCCCCGTCCCTCAGCAGATTTTCTCCTTTCTGGAAGGGGTTGGGGCTGGGGTCGAAGAGCCCCGGCATTCGGTTGTTTCTGAACTCGGAGGCGCTGGGGGTGGGGAGCAGGAAAGCTCTCCTTAGCTCCTGCTCTCCGTTCCACCCCCGACGATGCCTCCAGCCAGCTGCTGGCCCAGAGTTCAGACGCTGCGTGCGCCTTCTCTTTCCTTTAAATACTCTATGCCATTAAATGCTCTTCTTTCGGGCGGGCAGCAGAGCCCTCCTGGGTCCTGGCACTGCTCTCAGTGCACTAGAGGAGTGGCCTTGTGGGGGAGCGGGGTGGTGGGAATCCTGCCCTCGCTCGGCTGCCGCTGGGCATTCTGGGCTGCAGAAGGGGGGTACTGGCAGATGGCTGCGGTGCCCTGATCTGAGCCCGGGGCCGTGCACCTGGGCTATCTCTACCTAGAGCCTGTGTTTCCAGGCGAGGAGCAACCAGGAGCAGGGCACAGGCTTCAAGGGGAGACTTGGCACAAGCCAGCACTGCAGAGAGGAGTCGGGCATGAGCCCCCCGCTCGGCCGGCTCAGGAGCGGCTGGCTGGACTGTCCCAGTCGCAGAGATAAAGCTGCTGTTCAGATTGGCACTCGCAGGCCCTGGGAGGTAGCACTGGGAGCCGGTTGGACATCAAGGGGGCAGGAATTTATGAATTACCAATTGGCTGAAACAGCTGAATCCAAAACTCCAAATCTCTCCTCTGGGAATAATTCTCACGATGGTGTGAGCCATTCCCCAGGTGCCTTCCCCTGTGCTGAGCCCTGCCAGCTGGAACCGGCCGGGAGAAAATCCCTCTGGCTCTCTGCAGTGACAGGCCAGCCTCCTGCTCCCACTTGGGTGTGGCATGGCTCTGCCAAAGTGGGCGGGGGGCTACTCCGCAGGGCTTTGCCAAGGTAGCAAGCTGCACTGGTAAACCTTCTGTCCCGGAGCGTACACCTCACAGCTCCTGTTTTAAATCCCCACCACTCCCCTTGCGTGGGGGCGAGGCGGGACTGGGCTCTGCTGCCAGGGCAGGGCCTGGGATTCGTGTGGACTGAGGCTTCTCGCGTGGCTCTGGAAAGTTAGGGTGGGGCAGGCGGGAGGAGGGGAGGGGAGTCGGAGCGGGGTTTCCTGGCGCACCTGTGTACAAAGAGCTATGCACACCTGTGGACAGGTACCATGTAGACTAGTGGCGAGATGGTTGCAATTGTGTTGCACATTTTGTAGGAAATGCACTTTTAAGAGGGAATGATACAAAAAGAGCAACAGGAGGAGTCTGGAGCTCCCGGCACTGGCTTGCTGGGAGATTTTGTTTTTTAAAGAGAGAGGATTTGCTTCCTGATTGGATGAGCCACAGATGGGACCCCAGTTGTGGGCTGGAGTAGGCCTTGGATCCCTGGCTTGGGTAGGCAAGTGCCCTAAATTCAAAGGGGTGAGGGTAGTGACACCACCGGGCTCCGCCCAGCTCAGACCCCTCCGGCCCATTTCCTTCTTCCCAGTCAGTCGCTCCTCAGCCCCCACCGCCAGCAAAGCCAGCTGGGAGGCAGAACGCGATTCCTGATGGCTTCAAGTGCCTGGATTTTCTACTGCCGTCCCCGGGGCATTGGCGAGCCCAGGGGACCCAGGGCGCATGGAGTTGCACATCTCAGCGTTCCCCTGTCCTCTGCAGCGCCCATCCTCCTGCCAGGCAAACATGGTTCCCTCCAGGGGGTCCCAGGACATCAGTGAGACCCTGGGGAGAGAACTGGACCAGCGTGAGGCGCTCTTGAGTTACACGGCGCTCCTCCGCGTGCAGAGACGCTCCCAGGCAGCCTGCGTCCCATGGTTCCTGCACCCTCAGAGCCACGCCCAAGCTGGGGTTACGTGGTGAAACCAGCCGGGAAGCCAGATTCCACTATGTGAGCTGGAGCATAGCCTGGCTCGGCGTGGGACAGACCAGTTCGGCCTGGCGCTGACAGACTCCTCCTACCAGCCCAGGGCCCAGCCATACATCATCGGGACGGATTCCCCAGCCAGGCAGCCAGCCCACGGCTGGGGCGCCACAGCCAGGCCCTGCTGGAGGGCTGCCTCTGAGCGAACCCTCTGGCAAGTGCCGGCCATGCTGCAGCAGCAGAGGAAGGGCCCACTGGCCGTGCCCTTTGGCAATGGGAAGTGTGAGCAGGGAAGGGGGGCTCTGTGCCCTGGAACAGCCTGGGAGGCGCCTGCCGGGGGCACTGGTGCTACTGGACAAAGGCACGTGCACATTATCAGCCTCTGTCCATTCACGGCAGAGCTGTGCAAATCACCCAGCCACTGCTGTCCTTCCTCCCTTGCCCATCCCATGCTGCCAGGCCCAGGCAGCCCCTTGGAGCTGCGCCTGGGCCCCGTAGCAGAGTGCCCAAAAGGCCCTGTGGCTCACTTCCTCGCCAGCTCCTGTTCATCCCTCCTAGATGAAAATGCTGGATTTCCACCTCCTGCTTGGGCCCGCAGCCGGCCAGGTTCAAAGTGCTGCAGGGTTTGGTGTGCGGCTAGAAAGCCCAGTGACCGGCGGTGCCCATGGGGAGCCCAGCACCCTGCGGTGCCCACAGGGAGGCCTGCATCGCTGTTCCCCAGCCACAATCACCATCAAACATGGGGGAGAGTCCGGAAAGCGAGTGAACATCAAGGAGCCAGCCTGTCTTCCCCCATCCCCACCAGCGTGTCTAGAGCAGGCCCCAGACCCACGGCCTCCTCACCAGCCCAGCCAGAGCAGCAGTGCCCCCGCCCTGGGCCGCACAGGCAGGAGGAGTGAGCAGCGGGAAAGGAGGAAGAGGACGGCAGAGGACGATGTCTGAAGAGGAAGGCTGTGAATGGGCACAAAGGAGCGAGGGAACTGGAGTGCCCTTTGCAGCAGGAAACAAGGGGCTCCCACAAGCCATTCACACGCCGCGTCCTGGCAGAGAGGCAACAGCATCCGCCTCAGCCCTGCAGCCCTGGGCTGGCTTGCTGGCCCCACTCCGCCAGGCGGTCCCCGGCTCATTCCAGTTCTGGCTCATCCTCCCCTGCGGCCCCAGGTATTGCTCCCTGAGCCCGTCCTGGACGTGAATCGACAGAGACTGCTCCACTGCCCGTGGGATGGACCCAATGGGACTGGAGGTGGCACCAGGCACTGATCACCTGTGACAATCATTTCTGAACCCCCTTGCCCATCGCAATAGCTTCCTGCTTAGCGCAGTACCCCTCCCTCCTGCTTTCTAGCTAGTCCCATGCACTCAGTCCATCCATCTGTCGCCATCCACCCCCTCTTCCCATCCATCCATCCATCCATCTATGTCTGTCTATCCATCCATCCATCTATCTATCTATCTGTCTCTCTCTCTCTCCATCTAATCTGTCTATCTGTCTATCTATCTATCCATCCATCCATCCTCCCTGTCTGTCTGTTTTCTCCCTCTGTCTGTAAGTCCATCTATCTATAGGTTTGTCTGTCTGATCGCATCTTGCTTCCCCGGAGCGCGAGGTGAATTAGCCTGCCATGGCGCACACCCCTGGGGTGACACACATATCTCCCCCACGGACCAACGAAAGCCAAAGCGGGGTGGGGCAGGATCTGCCCAAATGGGATCCCAAGGCCTGCATTGTCCAGGGTAGAGCTGTGGATTAGCGCTGGGTTTGGGGTGGCTAGACTGGCTGTGTTCACAAGGGGGCCCACAGCGAGGGCCAAACCTTGCATACCAGGTCCATCTCCAAGGTGGGACCTCATCTGCCAGGGGATAGAGGGGCCTCAGTTCTGGTGCCCGCTCACTGACACAGGAAGGCCAAAAAAAAAAAAAAAAAAAGCAACTGATGGAGCAGGGGAAAAAATTAAAAATACAAAAAAAAAATAGAAATAAACTGCATGGTGCTTTAACAGGAACTCATGTGACCTAGCTCAACCAATCAGCTACTGGCTGATAAGTGCATGGCAGACTGTATAACTGGCTCTACCTTCCCCCCTTACAAGAATTATGTATAAAAGGAAAAAAGTTAAAAAATCCATGTTTCCTAATTTGCACGAAATTTGATACCACATGATGTGCCTTGCCTTCTCAGACTGCGTATTAACTGTACGATATCACTGCACAGGAATAGCTGCATGCACTGGTTCTTGTAGTAAAATTACGGGGGGGGGTGGGACTTTGCGCCATTTGTCAGACCCATCAGGGTTCAACTCGGGGCTGTCGTTTGTTGATTTTCTTTTTCTAAGTGTTTTGGGGGCGGCGCGGCTCGGAAACGCTGGGATGGCACCGCATAGGTCTGGGGCCGGGCTCAGCTATGCTGGTGTCATCCAGGGCACACCCCTTGCAATCCTGCTACTGCCTAACGTGCAGCCTTTGGAACCCCGTTGGCTTCAGTGGGGTTACTCCACTTTCACGCCATTGTTGCTCTGTTCACATTCACTGGACTTACTCCAGTTTCACACCAGCATAACTGAGAGGATGAGTCTGCCCCCTCAGGTGATCTGTCCGCCAGACACCACCGTACTGGCAGAAAGGACACTGAAATAAATAAGCCGGGAACCTGCCTGGGTTTCAGAATTGGAAGCAAAGGAAATTGACCAGGGGATTGTGAATCAAAGGAAGCCCCAGCCTGGGGCGTTTGGCTGATTGGTCTCTAGCGCTCCTAATGGAAGGATTGTCTTTGCAGTCATCCCCTCCTCCCCACCCCCCGCCCCAGCCTCTGCCCTTGTCCAGGCCAAGCTAGGTGGCACCTCTCATCCCATGGCCACGGGCGTGGTTCCTTTTCCTGTGCGTGGCCGGTTCCTCCCCTCAATGACCAGCTCCCCTTGTCCATGTCTTCCAGCTGTTCATACAAAGTGCATCCTGTATGACAAAAAATATGCAATGCCTGTCTTGTCTGTCTCGGTGGCCCCTGTAGCTGCGTGCGGCTCCCCATGACTGACCCCCCCCCCGGCGGGGCGCAGGGAGGGCTCGGCTGGGTTTGTGGCGTGGGGCCGGGGAGGTGAGATTTTGTGGGTTTGCCTTTTCCTTGTCTTTGTTTTTTTAATTGACCAAAGTTAGTGGGCACGGCAACAGAGTCTTCCTCCAGCCATAGCAAGCCCCTGGCTGGGGCACACGTGTGCGTGGGTGGGAGTGGAATTCGCCATTGGTACTAGCGCCGTGTTTCCCTTGAGAAGGGCAAAAAGTTGTGGGGTGGGGCCGGGGGGGGCTGGGATCCTGGAGCGCCACTGTGAAGCCAGGGCCAGGCCCACACCCCCAGTTTGGCCCCTGGACCTCAGAATCCAGGGCCACTAGGGGCTCATTTCTATCTTCCCAGTGATCTTACTGCTAAATCACATTGATTTTGCTCCTGGAGAGGAGACCCCATTGGCTGCCTGCTGTGCTGAGCTCCTGCCGTGCCTTTGGTGCTGGCCAGAGAAGATCCTTTGGGACCCGTTGCTATGGAAGGGCACAACCAGGCTCTCAGGTGCCCCCGGCTTGTCACGGTCTGATGGGGAGGGGGGCGTTTCGGAGGAGACTGGGGCCTGCGCTGGGCTGAGCTGGCAGGGTCCTGGTGGGTTTAGGGGCTTGGACCAGGCGGCAGTGAGGAGAAGGAGAGAGCAAGAGGTCAGACTTGGAGACACAGGGCATGTCACATGGGGCGTGCTGCCCCCCGGCTTCCTGTGAGGAGCCCAAGGGCACGGCCCCTCCAGACTGCTGGTGCAGTGCCTGAGCCTGGCCCCGGGCGCCTTGTGTGCACGACAGCGGGAGAGTCTCCCCCTCTGCGCGTCCCTGTGACGTGCCAGCCCTGGGTTCCTTGAGAACCTGCACCTTGTTTCCCCCCCCAACCCAGACCCGAGATGCCTTCCCCCGGGGCAGGGCTCACTCCCGTGGTGCCGCCACGTCCACCCCTGTGGGAGACTCACCGGGGCTGAGCCAGCAGGGGGCAGGTGAGAGATCTGGACGTCACATGCTGCCCCGGCCCGGTGTTCCCCAGCAGTGTGGGTGCCGTAGCACCTCAGCCCGGTTTGCAAGGTGGGAAGAGGAAGAGTTAAAGTAACTTTTTCGGTAAACATTAGCTAGAAAAATCGTACAGCCCCAGCTGGTGGGGTCGGACCATCCCACAGCAGCAATATCCACATCAGGGTCGTTTTCAGGTTCTTCTCGTTCCGGGCCCCGCCAGCTGCCCCTCCCATGGGGGAGCTCCGAGCTGCCTCAGCTGCCCCAGCCTCTGGCACTGGGGCAGATGCCCAGCCCCACACCCCCCCCCCCCCGATGCACCCAGCCAGCCGGCCAAGTAGCAGGAGATTGGCTTGCAAATCATGAGATTTCATGATCAAATGGGGGCTCCTTTGCTCTGCCTCCTGGTGTTTGCGCCTCATGCGTGTCTCCAGCTCTCCTCCTTGGCCCCCTGCCACTGGGACCAGGGGGTACGAAGGAAAACCAGGCGGGCCGTTCGAGCAGCAGGCGTCGGCAGGGCTGGGTCTCGGCGTAGGTCTCTGGCTGCCAATGGCAGCCTCAGCCCTCGCGTGGGATGTAAGCGCTAGGGGCCTCGAGTGGCATTGTGCTGGCCGCTGCAGGGGGTGAACGCCATCCCAGTAGAACAGCCTAGGGCACTCCAGCGATCACCGCGGGAATATGGCTGTCCCTTCCGGCCAGCGCTTCCTCAGAGAGACGAGGCTTTGCTGGCCCTCATGCCTGCCAAGTGCCCCCCCCGGGCGGTTCCACCTGCACACGAGGGACCAGCCAGAGCCCACAGACCGGGCTGTGTGTGAGGAAGAAAGAGTTTGGTGTCAAAAGTGCGAGAGGACGGGGGACAGGGCAAGGGGCCGGGACTGAGCAAGGCGAGCACTAGGGAGCTCGGCATGGCACGCATATTTTTTATCATTGCGTTCTCCGTGCCATGGGCTGGAGAGGGAGGGATCTGAGGTTGGGGGGAGCACGCATGGAAGTCCAGGGGGGCCCTTTTTATGCAATGTGCAGTATTGTTTTCTGCAAGGACAATGCAACGCGGGTAGCTGTCATTTATTTTAAAAGACAAAAAAAAAACTTAAAAAAAGAAAAGAAAAGCTGAGAAAAAGGTTTGAAAAACCGATTCAATTTAAAACAAAAACCACAAAAAAAATCCCCTGCAACCTAACTGCCACCCGACGGGTGAGCGACTCCGCAGGCGCTGGGCTGGGCGGGAACCTCATCACAATCCAACCCGTTAGTGCAAGAGCTAAACACAGCGACTGGCTTTGTGTTCAGACCATGGGAAAGACGGGGCGAGGGCAGGGGGCGCTGGACGCTTCCTCGGTGGACGGGGCACAGCAGAGAGGACACATCCTAGCCAGGTTTGCCACCCAGCGCTCTCCCTTGGCAGTCAGCCTCCAACCCGCCAATGGCTCATGCAGGCAGAAGGGGCTGAGCAGGGCTCATGCAGAAATCCACAGGCACACAGCAGCCTATGCCTGTGGCAGGACTGGCAAAGCATGGCTCCTGTTCTCTGTCCCCCACAAAATACACCAGCTCTCTGCCAGGTGCAGATCGGCTGCAATTTTTCCTTCCCATTCTGGCAGCTCTGGAGCAGGTGAGATCTGTGGGCCCAAGCCCAGAACTGCCTAGCTAGAGCACTTCCTTCTTGTTGGCTGCTTTCAAAGACGGTCAGTCCCCCCCGCCCCCCAAAGAAATGCACCTTAACAAATGTCCCAGCCAATGAAGGAGGGTGCTCGGCGCAGGGCGCAAGGATCAGCTGGCTGGTTGGCTGCTTTCTCGTCGGCCATAGCTGGGTAGGTGTCCACCGAGGAAAGGGAAGCTCACACCGCCCCCTCCTCCTCCCCAGGAAAATTTGCACTGTTCCACGCACCACACTTTTCTTTGCCGTTTAGTTACCCCACCCCAGGGACCAGGGGGAGAGGCCCAGCTGGACTGTGAGGGGGAGAGGCAGGCAGGAGGGACAGGGATGGACTCTATGAGATCAGAAGCCCAGAGACCAGGCGCCAGAGTTCAGACCCAGAGCCCCCAAGCCTGGCTGAAGCCAGAGATTTGGTTCAGGTTCTGGGGACTGTTTGGGTCTGAGGCTCCATGTCCTGGCTAGAGCCCAGCCGGGCGATCCTTCCCCCGCTGCACCACTGCAACAGCCCCTAATGCCACTGGCCGCGGTGGGGTTAGTCCTGATTTACCCTGGTGCACGTGAGGGCCAAATTCGCTCCATGGGCCTCCCACACAGAACGGCTGGGCAGACAGTTCCCTGCCTCACCGCGCCTGGCTGAGATGGGCCCCTGGGGCCCTGCCTGATGGGAATAAGCAAATTCCATGCCAGGCTCCATCTCCATTGTCTTTTGTACCCTTGGGGCTCAGTTTGGTTTGGTTTTGGGGTTTGTTTGTTTTTGTTTTTTCTGTGACTTTCTCACTCACAACAAGGCAAAGGCCTGAGCTGGCCACGGTCGATGCTGCGCATGGGATGCTGGGTTTGGGTCTTTCATCTTCCCCCCTTTCCCTGCTGTAGCAATGCAATCACATAGTTCAGCTGCTGAAATAGACACGTAGCCGTTCACAATGAGCTCTGGAAATGTCTTGGCCCGGCGAGGCTCGCGGGGAGGGGGGATGCTGCCGGGCGGTGGCTGTCACTGTCAGGCTAAGGTCTTGTGTCTCCACACAAACTCCTGGAATGTGTAGCTCTTCTAGAGTCTCTAGACAATCAGGTGGGGGAGCAGCCTGTGCAGCCTTCGCTGGCATGGAGGCCGGACGGGGACTGGGATGGACCCAGTCTAGACTTCTTCCAGGGGCTCTGAACAGCCCCGATCCCCAACTTCCCTCCAGCCTCTGAGCCAGCCTCTGGTGCCCTCCCCCAACCAGAACCAGTTCCCAGCCGCCGGTGCCCTCCAGGCCCAGCCAGAGGAGGCACGGGGCTTGCTGAGTTTTTTCATGCACTACAGTCTCTCTCGAGGGTTCTTGATTTTTTCATTGTTGTTGTCAGCGTCTTTAAAACAACCAACACAAAAAGTTCTCTTGACCTATAACTAGCAACCCATGTACATAAATCTCTCTCTATGGTGCTACAGGGCTGGATCTCAGAGCCTTGGGGGCAGGGGTGCAAGGTCAAATGTATCTACAGCTCCCCCACCTGCTCCGCCCTGGAGAAGACGCTAATCCAGCTGTTCCCACTTCCATGTTGGTTGTTTTGTGCAGGGAAGGAGGCTGAGAGCAGAGCACAGGACCGGTGCATGCGAAACCCACGAGCAGACAATCCTTCGACACAGCCCCTGGGCCTTCGAGCAGGCACAGAACCACAGCACAAAAGAAAGTCTCTTTTGGAGTTGGAAATTGCTGCTTTTTGGCACTGCAGCTTGCTCACAGCTGGTGGGGTTTGGCCTGCGTTTATAGAGCGAAGACGTGAGTGGCTGCCACTTCCTTTCAAACGTGGCTGACATATTGGGGGCTGGGAGGGGGCCGATCCACAGCAGATGAAAGGCCCCGATCCTGCTGCAGAGGGCATTGCAGCCCCGGCCAGAGGCCGGTCTCGTTCCGCACGGCGCTGTGCTGAATCGGGGCCGGGGTCTCCCGTGTGCACTCATGTGTGCCCAGATCTGTGCAAGAGCCGGCATTAAACCCCTGTGGCTCCACTGAGACCTAGCTGAAGCTGTGCCGAAGGAGGGATCTGCCCCCACCTCTCCCCCACCCTCACAACCCAGGGCAGGAGAAGACTTTACTAAAGTCCCTTCCCTGGGCAAACCCAGCCCTTTCGCTATTAACAGACTGGAATTCCTGCTGGGAACATCTGTGTTAGCGCAAGATCCTTCCCAGCCCTTTGCAGCTGGGGGGTTCAGCCAGGGTGGAAATCCCCCGAGGTGCTGCATGCTCCAGAGTCCTGCCTGTTCTGTTACTAACGACACACCAAGGATAGTGTCTCACACACACACACACACAGAAGCAGCCAGCAGGAATCTGAAATACACCAATACCAAAAATTCTGACGAAGTAGTGCCTCTTACTTTACTGCTGGTTTGACTTTCTTTCTCCCCCCCTGCCCAGGATTTTGGGGGGTGGCGGGCAGCTGGGGGCAGGGGGTTGCCTACACAACCATGTTGTATGTTTCCTACACAGCACTGCCTCTGTCCTAGGGAAAGCCCAGCTCCCTCCTTTGCCATGCTGCAAGATGGTGGGTGGGGTCAGTCGTGTAGCCACACCCACCCAGCAAGATCTTTCCCAGAGGGGGTGGGAGGTTTTTGGTTTTTTTTTTCATGAAGCCTTTAGAACGTGTCTGGAAAAGGCTCCAGAAAAAAATCTAGGGCTTCCTTAGTGGGACAGTTGTGGAGGGGCAGGGGCCAGATGGGACTGACATTTTGGATCAATAAATGGCCTCTTCCCTTGGAGTCCAAGCCAGACCCTCCAGGAGCCAGTGGCCACCGTGAGATCTTGGCTCCGGCCTCAAGGCACAGCTTGGTGATCATTTGAGGTGGCCAGACTCCAAAGGCCTCCATCCCAAGCCGATCCCACCCCTGCCTCGTGCTGGGCCCGTGCTTGTTAGCCTGGCCCTGCAGGGACACCGCCCCCCCCCCCCCCCCGCCGGCAGGGCGGGGCACCATTTTGGGGGGGGGAGGGACCCGGCACGTCCTTTCTTGCTGGGCTTTCTCCAGGCGGAGGCTGGCGTCACGCGGCAGAGATTTCTCGGCGATTCGCCGGGACCGAATGGAACGTTCTTTCTTTCCTTTGGTTTTTATTTCCTTCGGAAGCTATTTTGTTCCTTCCTTTTCGTTGCTGTTGGACAGACATTACAGCCACAGTTATTCTGTTTCTTGCTTCTTGCTTGCGGCACCACATTACACACACGTACAACGGCACCAGGGAAGGCCGAGCCGCGGGGTGTATATCGCAGGGGCGGCTTCTTAGACAGTGCCTTGTCGGCAAAGCTCTCTGATCAGCCCTCCCCCCGTCAGCCCCTGCTCCCCCCCGTGCATGTAGCGCCCGACCCCTCCTCTGCCCCACCCCCATGGCTGGATCGCTCCTTTGCTTGCTTCCCTGGTGCCTCACAATATTTGATTATAACATTTTATGCAGCCATTATTGTTTAGCAGACGCTCCTGCCTACGTACAACTTACTGAAAGCGACTGTGGGTTTCCCCCCTATGCAAAAAACAAAACAAAACAAAAAAAGTTTAAAAAAAAGAAAGAAAAGAAAAAAAGTGAGAAAAAATGTATAAAAATTAAACAAGCTATGCTTCAACTCTCCGCCGCGTCTGGGTCTCATTCCGGCCCCGGGATGTGGCTGCTTAGCAGCAGGAGAACATGAGAGACCAGTGGTGGCTTTAGCGAGGGATGCAGCAGAGCCACAGGGACCCAGCTCCCCTGTCCCTATGCACCATCCCCTGGGCTGGCACCGCACAGGCTGGCACATGAGGGCTCCGTGTCCAGCAGCCGCGAGCCGGGCCTCAGGTTTCACCTTGTGTCCAACAGTCGTGCCCATCTGCTACGGGGGAAGGGAGCAGGGCGGTCCCGATTCGGGAGCACCTTGAGGTGTGTGTCTACGTAAGAACATAAGAACGGCCAGACTGGGTCAGACCAATGGTCCATCCAGCCCAGTGTCCTGTCTGCCGACAGTGGCCAATACCAGATGGCCCTGAGGGAGGGGACACAACAGGGAATCCTCACGTGATCCCTCCTCTGTCACCCACCTCTGGAGAAACAGAGGCTAGGGACACCATTCCTACCCATCCTGGTTAACAGCCATTGATGGACCTAACTGCCATGAATTTATCTGGCTCTTTTTTGAACCTTATTAAAGTCCTAGCCTTCACCACATCCTCTGGCAAGGAGTTCCACAGATTGACCGTGCGCTGAGTGAAGAAAAACTTCCTTTTGTTCGTTGTAAATCTACTGCCAAGGGCAGCGGGGGGCTTTAGGCACATGCTCCGCTGCTTTCCGCAACCAGGGCCCCCGGGGATAGCAGCTCATCCAGGATCTAGGCAACCAGCCCTGTTCTCACTGGGACAGACGGCCAGCCTTCCTCAGCGTGGGCCTGTCCCGGGTGCTGACTAAGCCTCCTTGCACCACAGGGGGCAGGAACAGCCCCCAACACCCCACTCCTAACGAGACCCCCAGGCTCTACGCGGGCAAGGAAACCACCTGACTGGGTCTCAGAGCATGGGGCCAAGAGCCGATTATTTCGCTTTAAATCAGATTAGTAAGTAAATCGGGAATAGCCCAGGGAGCATGAGCCAGGCTGGCGCAGATGCCGCGGGTTGTTCCCCAGGACTGGCTTTGAGGTGCTAGACCCTACAGCACAAGGGGCCCCTGCTGGCCACAGGCCTTGACCCCTTCGATTAGTCCTTCTTAAAGCGAAGTATTTCTCACTCTGCCACTCAAACATGGGGTGGGAAGGCACAGGCCCCAGGAGATCCTTATGAAGACCCCCATACAAGGCAGGTGCCCAGGGCTCCCCCAGGAAACCCCATGGTGAGCAGGTACCTGGGGATCCCCAGGCAGCCCCATGGCAGGCAGGTGTCCAGGACTTTACCTTGACTTTAGCAAAGTTTTTGATACAGCCTCCCGCAATATTCTTGTCAGCAAGTTAAGGCAGTATGGATTGGATAAATGGACTGTAAGGTGGCTGGAAAGCTGGCTAGATTGTCGGGCTCAATGGGTAGTGATGTCTGGCCGGGGGTCAGTTTCAAGAGGGGTGCCCCAGGTCTGGTTTTGTTCAACATCTTCATTAATGACCTGGATGAGGGGGATGGACTGCACCCTCAGCAAGTCTGTGGATGACACTAAACTAGAGGGAGCGGTAGATATGCTGGAGGGCAGGGATAGAGTCCAGAATCACTTAGACAGATTAGAGGACTGGGCCAAAAGAAATCTGATGAAGTTCAACAAGGACAAGTGCAGAGTCCCGCCCTTGGGATGGAAGAATCCCGAGCATTGTTACAGGCTGGGGACCTACTGGCTAAGCAGCAATTCAGCAGAAAAGGACTTGGGGATTACAGTGGATGAGAAGCTGGATATGAGTCAACAGTGTGCCCTTGTAGCCAAGAAGGCTAATGGCTTATTAGGGTGCATTAGGAGGAGCATTGCCAGCAGATCCAGAAAAGTGATTATTCCCCTTTATTCGGCTCTGGTGAGGCCATATCTGGAGTATTGTGTCCAGTTCCGGACCCCCCATTACAAAAAGGATGTGGACGCATTAGAGAGGGTCCAGCGGAGGGCAACCAAAATGATTAGGGGGCTGGAGTACATGACCTACTAGGAGAGGCTGAGGGAGTTGGGTCTGTTTAGTCTGCAGAAGTGAAGAGTGAGGCGGGATTTGATAGCAGCCTTCAATTTCCTGAAGGGAGGTTCCAAAGAGGATGTTCTCAGTAGTGAGGGATGGCAGAACAAGGAGCAATGGTCTCAAGTTGTGGTGGGAGAGGTCCAGGTTGGATATTAGGAAGAACTATTTCACTAGGGCTACGTCTAGACTGGCATGATTTTCTGCAAATGCTTTTAACGGAAAAGTTTTTCCGTTAAAAGCATTTGCGGAAAAGAGCGTCTAGATTGGCACGGACGCTTTTCCGCACAAGCACTTTTTGCAGAAAAGCGTCCGTGCCAATCTAGACGCAGTTTTGCGCAAGAAAGCCCCGATCGCCATTTTAGCCATCGGGGCTTTTTTGCGCAAAACAAATCTGAGCTGTCTACACTGGCCCTTTTGCACAAAAGCTTTTGCGCAAAAGGACTTTTGCCCGAACGAGAGCGTCAAAGTATTTGCGCAAGAACACTGATAATCATACATTAGATCGTCAGTGTTCTTGCGCAAATTCAAGCGGCCAGTGTAGATAGCTGGCAAGTTTTTGCGCAAAAGCAGCCATTTTTGCACAAAATCTTGCCAGTCTAGACACAGCCTAGGAGAGTGGTGAAGCACTGGGCTGGGTTCCCTAGGGAAGTAGTGGAGTCTCCATCCCTAGAGATGTTTAAGTCTCGGCTTGACAAAGCCCTGGCTGGGTTTGGTTCTTTAGTTGGGATTTAGTTGGGATTAGTCCTGCCTAGGGCAGGGGACTGGACTTGATGACCTCCTGAGGTCTCTTCCAGCTCTATGGTTCTATGATTCTATGATTCTATGAGTGCAGAAGGTGAGAGACATAAGAACGATCAGACTGGGTCAGACCAAAGGACCATCCAGCCCAGTGTCCTGTCTGCCGACAGTGGCCAATGCCAGATGCCCCAGAGGGAGGGAACACAACAGGGAATCCTTCCCCTCTCACCCACCTACAGAGAAACAGAGGCTAGGGACACCATTCCTACCCATCCTGGTAATAGCCATTGATGGACCTCACCTCCATGAATCTATCTAGCTCTTTTTTGAACCCTGTTAAAGTCCTACCTTCACCATATCCTCTAGCAAGGAGTTCCACAGGTTGACTGTGCGCTGCGTGAAGACAAATGTCCTTTTGTTTGTTTTAAACCTACTGCCTATTACTTTCATTTGGTGACCCCTAGTTCTTATATCGTGGGAATAAGTAAATAACTTTTCCTTATTCACTTTTTCCTTGAAGATACCTTGCCTCTACAGGCTTCAGTTCAAAGCTCCCCAAGATCACAGATTCCTTGGCCTTGGGAGACAGGCTGCCACCATCAAATGTAAAAATAACCCCTTTTTTCTCAGAGCCAGGAAGAAGCACTTGAACTTCTTCCAGAGGGGGACCCCCCAAGCCCTTTTTTCACACGAGAGCTTGGGGGGAAAAGAGAGAAAACAAACCACAGTCCCTGATAGCTGGCCTCCTTAGGCAGGCGTACACAGACCTCTCATTACCTTCCAGGACACAAGCGTCAAAGCATCACCTTTAAAAAGGTGAGTTTATTAACAAAACAAAAAGATATCCTTGATAAGGCATACTTGGTTGCTAGATGTTACAGAGCAACAAAGAAGAGAACAGATTAAAACACAGAGAAAAATGGCATCTCTTCACTACAGCTTAGATACAGTGTATGGGGGGGGGCACATGGACTTAGCACAGAGAAGTTTACCCAAACAACAAAACAAAGAAAATAACCTGATCGCATCTAAATATACATTCCTTATCCATTCACAAGCTGTACGTTGAGGTCCAGTCCATTTGCATGCCCAGTATTCCTTGTAGGCATGGTAGTTCTGCCTAGTTTAATTCATCTTGTTTCCCCAGCTCCTAGCTTAAAATTCACACAAAGGAAAGAGCAGGCAGGTATATCTTTTCAATTCAAATTCCAACACCCTTTCCCATTGGCTCTCCTGGCTCCCTGCCAACACCCCCTAGATACCTGAGTTTAACCGTTTAGTTACCAGTTGCTGGCCAGCCCTTCTCCTATCCAACACACTCACTTTGGCAGCAGCCTGGCATGGCCCAGCCCAGGGGCTCTGCCAGCGCTGCTGGGATTGGGCCAGTGGGGGAGGGGTGATAGGACAGCCCCTGCCTCTCCCTGCAGATGGCAACCCAGGCTGGGCTGTGTCCTGGCATGACCACCCCCCCCCCCCCCCGCGTTACCTGTATCTGCTGGAATACAGCCGGTTAGCCCTGCCCTGCCCTGCTGGGCTAACCAGCTTGGCTAAAGGGCCCAAGAGCCCGAGGTGTAACCACACCCCAGGCATTGTCCAGCATCAGCCGAGTCCTGCCAGGCCTGGGTCAGGTAGCCAGATCCCAGCCAGGGGCACAGACTCCTCACAAAGGCGAGCAGGGCACCTCAACGGGGGCACACGCACAGACACTGGGCCACATGAGGAGCCAAAGCAACCAAATGGGCCCAGGGCTCAGCCCATGGTCCTTCCTTGTGCAGAGAAAGGGCCAGTCCCGCTCCCTTCCGCCTTGGGGCCCTGCATCCTGGCCGGCGAGCAACAAGGCGGCCTCCAGGGAGAGAGGCAAAGGGGGAGCAAAGCCGGGGGAATGCGGCTCCCAGCCATGACGGCCGCTCAGGCCAAACTTTGTGGCAGCTGCTCTGGCCCCAGCTCACCGCCGCAGCCCGGGCTGGCCAGGCCTCGCCGGCCATGCTGTATGGGGCCACCGGCGTTGAGCGAGCCGGGCTGAGGAGGACAGTGGGGAGCGGGAGGGCACAGGAGGGGAGGGAAACAGAGGAGGATGGCGGGTGTATCCCGCCACTGCCCCAGTGCCATGTCCCATCCCCCGCAAGGCTCTTTCAAGGGGCCCCAGACAGGCCAGGGGTGGGATTAACCAGCTCTAGGCTTCGATCCCCGGTCCGGCTGGATTTGGGACACACCAGCTTTTCTCCTCTTGGGCAGCCCTGTGGCCATTCTGCAGGCCTGGTGGGGGGAGCAGCTTAGCCCCAGTCCCCTGCCAGCTCCTCGGCCCAGCGTTGCTCCCACAATTTCAAAGATCAGAGCCGCGGAACAGGCCAGGATCCCTCGTCTGTTCCCACGCCCCCAGCCCCCTCCTCTCCTCGTGCACCGGCTCTGAGAGGAGCGGCTCACGGGCTGCGCAGGCCTGGCCCAGGCCCATAAGGGGGCACCGGTCCCTGCGCTGTGCGACTGGAACGTGCACAAGGAACGTGAGGGGCTGACAGTGCGGGAGCCAGGCACGGCACAGCGGCAGCAGAAACCTGCCCTCGCTCATGCACCCCCCCAAACACTTTCTGCCGTGCAGCTCTGCCAATGCCCCTCAGCCCCGACCTGCAGCCCTGCTGGCCAGCCTCACGCCACATGCCACATGGCAGCAGAGGGGCTTGCTGCCCAGGGAGATGTGCCCACGCTAACTCTAATCCAGCTGGTGCAGCTAACAATAGTAGTGTGGGCACCGCAGCAAGGACCCCAGGGCTGGCTGTACACGTCCGCCAGGCCCCTGGCTAGGTACTTGCGCTGCTAGCCAGCGCCCTGTCCACACGCACAAATACACACACACACAGACACACACTGTGCCCCCGGTCACACATACACTCACGCACACACTGTGTCCCCGGTCACACACACAGACACAACACTGTGCCCCCCCCACACACACACACACTGTGCCCCCTGCTGACAAACTCTGGGGCCTCCCCATCACAGGAATCTGACAGTATCTGCTCCCCCCACTTCTGTTGCCTCCCATCCTGCTAGCTGCCCCCCCCCCAATTTCTCACAATGCCTGTGACACTTGGCCTTCTGCTGAAAGCTGCAGACCCTGGGATCACGGGGAGCCTTGGTTTCCAGCCACCAGGATGCAAAAGAGACGTCCCACATTTCTTTATCTCTCTGCAACAAGCTGGGGAGCTGCTGAGTGCTGCAAAAAGCCACGAGAAACACCCCTGAGCGTGCAGGTGAGTCCCCGTCAGTGAAGGACCGTGCCCCTTTGGGCAGCCTGGCAGCGCTAAGGCCCTGCCACATTCATGGGCCATTTGGGTAAGTTTCAGGGTCCTGGCGTTTCAAACACCTGACTCCTATTTCTGAGCTGAAATCGAACGTGTCACAGTGTTGTCACAAATTGTGATTCTGTATTTGCAAGTACAAACATTTACCTGTCAGTGGTTCTCAGACTGGGCTTCTGACCCACAAGGGGGGGTCTCTCATGAGGCTCTTGTGGGGGGTCGCGACACAGTTCGCCAGGGAGACCAGATTTCACAGTCTGGGACAGATTTGTCATGGCCTGTGTCTGGGAGAGCCCTAGCCCTCTGTGCGGTTCTGCTAATGGCAGCCCCTTGCCCCCAGGCCAACAGGCATTGTAGAGTTTACTCACGTATCATGCTGCCAGCCAAGCCACTGTGTCCTCGCCAAAGATATATTACGAAAAGAAAAGACGCCCGTAATAAACAGCTACCAGGGCATAGGAGGGTAACAGTAAAGTCCTTAGCTCCAGAGTGGAGCAGTGACCGCATGGCCAGCTGGCTTGTAACATCGCTCTGGTAGCCCCAAAAGCTTGGAAGGCCCCTCAGCCCTTGGGCTGAAATGCTCCTTTCGGCTGTAAATCCACAGGCCTGACACAGGAAGGAGGCACAGCAGGGATGTCACAGCTGGCACTGTCTGGCCGCCCAGGGGCATGGAAAGTGACGGGCCCAATACAGATTCCAGAATCACATGAGCCTGGAAAGAGACTGGGAAAAGGTGGTGTCTTAGCTCACCTGGCCCCTCCCATGTCCTCACGTGGTTTGTGAATCACCGGGCAGCCCTTGGCCCCTTGCTGGATGAGCCATTGCCACTGGGCTGCCATGTCCTCACGTGGTTTGTGAATCACCGGGCAGCCCTTGGCCCCTTGCTGGATGAGCCTTTGCCGCTGGGCTGGGCCCATTGTGTTGTTACAGCCGGCTGGCCCTGGGGCAGGTCCATCTGGGTGTTGCCCCGGAGCCCAGCACAGGTGAGAGCCTTAAAGCCATGGCTGGGTCCACAACGCCACTTACAAGGCTGATACACGCAGAGAAGTCGCACGTGGCCAGTCAGCCTCTCTGTGGATACCGCCCACCAAGTGCTGGGTCTCAGATCTGGTGCAATTGTATCACTGTGGTGGCAGCGTCTTCAACTGCACTGCCCCAGCCTCGAAATTCGTAATATCGAGTGGGGGTGTGTGTGAGAAAACAGACCCTTTGCTTCAAAATTCAAAGTTGGCAACCTTGGTGTGAGAGGAATTAGAAGAGGGGGGTGAGTGCACACAGCAGTGTGCGCATGGAGGGATGAGTATGCCCAGCAATGCGTGGAATGAGTATGCACTGCAGTGCATGGAGGAATAAGTGTGCAAAGCAATGTGTGCATGGGAGGAGATGAGTGTGCACAGCAGTTTGTGCACAGGAGGGGATAAGTGTGCACAGCAGCACCTGGAGGGATGTGTGCGCACAGGAGTGCATGGACAGATGAATGTGCACAGCAGTGAATGGAGGGATGAGTAGTGCATGGAGGAATAAGTGTGCACAGCAGTGTGTGCATGGAGAAACGAGAAAGTACAGCAGTGCATGAACAGATGAGTGTGCACAGCAGCGTGTGCGTGGATGGATGTGAGTGCACAGGAGCGTGTGCGTGTGGTAGCCTAGTGACTCTCCCACACTTCTGGGGTCGGGCCGCCCCCCCTCTGCCCGGCTACGTCAGGGACTCTGCGCCCAAGGCTCAGTTTCTCCTCAGCCTCCTCAGAGCTCCTTAATGCTGACTGTGGGGGAGGGGATACACGATTAGTGTCCATTGGGGCCTGCGGGGGGTCCACAGGCCGTGCCTGTCTGCTCAGCAAAGGGGGGGGGGGCAGACGCTGGCGCTTTCTGTCCGCAAGGGAGGCCCCATCCCGGCATCAGTGCCTTTGCCCTGAGCTTGCGGAGCCGCTCCCTCAAGGGTCTCTGCTGCCAGGCTGCCCCGTCTGGGCCTCCAGAGACCCCCGCCCCTGTGGCCTGAGCGGGAGGCAGGGAGGGGGCGGGGGCTTGCCAAGGCTCCCCAGGGCCTGGGAGGACGGAACTCAGCAGCTGCCAGCCCCCCAGTGAGTGCCCCCAAATTCCAGCAGAGTCCAAGAGGCCCCAGTCCAGCCCTAACAGCAGCCTGCTGGCAAGCTGCACCCTGCAGAGCTTGGGGCCAAGGGCACGGCCGAGGAGGGGCTGGCTGGGCCCCAGAGTCATTCCCCTGGTGAGAGGGGCAATGGGCAGGGGCGGCCGACAGGGTGACAGGGCACTCATACTCCCGAAACAGCTCCCTGCCCCAGCCCAGCGCCCCACCCCGGCAACAGCTCCATGTGGCCTCCTTTGGACACCTGCGGGGGGGGGGGCTAGTCCTGGCTCTGCCACTACCCTGCTGGACGGCCTTGGTCAAGTGCCCTACCCACCCAGTGCCTCAGTTTCCCCTCCCACCATGTGTCCAGCTGGTCTCTTTAGTTTGGAGCCCGTTGCTCACGTGGGGGCTGAGCAGCCCCAGGGCAGTAGGGCCTGGCTCTTGGGTGCCACGTTGGGGTGCTGCCATGACGCCAGCACTGATACACGGCCAGCTCCTGGGGTGCCGCAGAGGTGCCAGGTGCACAAAGTCTCCCTTCTGGCAGGGGCCCAGGCCTAGGGTTGCCCGTAGCCCCTTGGGGCAGAGCCTGCGTCAAGCAGCCGGGTGCATGGACGGCTGGTACCCTGTGGGCCTGGGAGTAGTGCAGGGAGAGGCCATTGGCACTCCCTCAGTAGGCTCCCCGGTCTCCGCTCTGGGGCCAAAGGGGGGTGCAAGGCCTGCCCTAAGGAGGTGCTGGTGGGACAAGCCAGGTCACACAGCCTGGGGAGTGGGGCCAGTGGAGGCCGGGTCCCTGCCATGGAGCTGTGCATGGGGGCTCTGCACAGACCCCCCCCACGCCCCTGTGGGCCTGGCCCAGGTGAGCCGCTTGCAAGCGGGGTTCACTTTCGGACAGCAGAGCTGCTGCGGCAGGGCCC
This sequence comes from Pelochelys cantorii, assembly GCA_032595735.1. Lineage (NCBI taxonomy): Eukaryota > Metazoa > Chordata > Testudines > Trionychidae > Pelochelys > Pelochelys cantorii. The sequence continues at coordinate 4,510,214 of CM064354.1, forward strand.
TGGGCTCGCCCAGCTAGGCGTAGCCTGACCGTGCAGCCAAGGCCTGGCAGAGAGGCACGTTGGCTGGGAGGGGATAAAAGTGCAGCTTTGCCTGGCTCTGGCCCGACCCCGGCCCCCCGCTCGTCATGCAGCTGAGAAAGTCTCTTTATTTTACCCTGTGGCCCCAGGAGCAGGTTCCTCGCGCCCCTTGTGCTGCTCAGCCCAGTGCTCTGGGGTGGCCAGACATTCCGGTGGCATGGGCTTGGACACGCAACCTGCCCCTCCACGAGGCGCCATGGGCGCAGTTGCAGGCCTGCTGGCGGGCTCAGGCTCCCTGCACACGCCAGCCGCCGGCCCTGCGCCAGGCCCACGCGCTGCACTGGCCGTTCCTCACCACCAAGGGCCAAGCCGTTTATTATTGTTATTCGTGTAAATACAAGAGCAGGCTCCGGCGCCCACGGGCCTTGTCCCACTGGCCACCCAGCCCTTCCGCCCTCGCTGTGCCCACTGTGGTACCAGCAGGTGGCACCAATCTCTGCTGCCATTTTTCCAGCCCCAGGGACTGCACAGGGCACCGGCGCCCAGGTGCCCACAGCCCAGCCAGGCTCAGAGACCCAGGGACAGCCCTGGGGAGACTATTCTGCCCCCCCTCCCCACTGCAGTTCACAGGCTCCTGCACCACAAGCTCAGCCTGCACAAGGCCCGGTCTGGCCCCGCCTGCAGGGGGCTGCGGCGCCGGCTGGGGGTCGGGTAGAGCAGCAGAGGCGGCTGCTGAGCCGCCCGCTGAATGACCAGGGGCCGAGCTAGCCAGGAGGGGGCACAGGGAGGTGGCTGTGCCCGCTGCGCCCTAGTATAGTGCACGCCGGCAAGAGTGGCTCACAGCGCAGCCTGCATGGCCAGGGCGGGCCAGGCCTGCTGCTCTCCCCTGCATGGGGCAGCCGGGCGCTCCCCAGACCAGGGAGGGGCTGGGCAGAGCCGAGCAGACGCCGGGAAGAAGTGAGCTGATCCAAGTGCAGGGCGGCACAGTGGGGAACGTGGTGGTGGCAGCTCCATGGTCCCCACCCGCCCGGCTCGCAGGCTCCTCACAGGGAGGTTGTTTTATCCTCCTTCCTCCTCGCCAGCTCCTCGTCGTCCTCCTCCAGTGCCTCGTTGTCGTAGGGGTTTGCCACGTGCCTGCCGAACAGAGCAAGGAAATGCAGATCCCAGGGCTGGGGGGGACGGGGGGGGCAAGCGGGCCGCTCCCTAGGACGCCTGGTGTGTGCTGGACCCGTGTTCGTTAGCTAGCTCAGATCCCTCGGGGTAACGGCCGCTCCCTGGCTCCCCGGCCCTGCTCCCACACCTTCAGAGCACAGCTGGCCCAGGGGCTTGAACACGTGTGAATTAGTCACACCCACACCCTGGACATGGCTCTAATCCTAGCAAGCCAGTCACCACCTCTGGCCTCTCATTTGCCACTGCATGGCTGGTCACAGCCACCTGGGCCCTGGGGGCAGCAGCAGGGACAAAACCCAGAGCCTCCTGCTCAGCTCCTAAGCTGCAGGAGGATCCTCACTGGACATTAGCAGTATAGAGCACATGACATGCATCTGAGAAATCCCAGCTGCAGAGTGTAGCTGCAAGGGGACCCGCCCTAGAAGATGCTTGCTTTGTCACCAGTGCTGCTGAGGGTCTGACAGGCCACTCTGAGAGCAGCCCTTGTCTTCCACTTCTATCCAGCTCGCTGCTCACGCACAAGCCCCTGAACACACACACACACACACACAGAGGCTATGTCTACACTGGCAGCTTCTTCCGGAAGAACAGCCTTTCTTCTGCAAAAACTTGCTGGCTGTCTACGCTGCACGAGCGTTCTTCCAGAAGTAAATTTACAGTCAGCATTGTAAAACAGGGCTTCTTCTGGAAGAGTTATTCCTCTCCTCACGAGGAATAAGCCCTCTTGCACAAGAGCTCTTCCAGAAGAGGCCAGTGTAGACAGGCAACATGAATTTCTTGCGCAAGAAGCCCCTATGGTTAAAATGGCGATCAGAGCTTTCTTGCGGAAGAGAGTGCCTACGCTGGCATGGATGCTCTTGTGCAAAAGCACATGCCAGTGTAGATGGACTCTTGTGGAAGAGTTTTTGCACAAGAACTCTTCTGCAAAAGACTTCTTGCGCAAGAAGCTGCCAGTGTAGACGTAGCCACACACACAGGCACCCACTCCCACACAGTCTCTGCACACATACGGCCCCCCCAACACACACACAACCCCTGTGTAACAGCTATAGGGTGGATTCAAACCTGGGATCTCTGGAACTTAGTGTAGGCACTAAAGCTATGTCTACAGCTGTTCTTGTGCAAAAACTTGCCTGCTGTCTACACTGCACGAGTGTTCTTGCACAAGTAAATTTACAGTACAGCATTGTAAAACAGAGCTTCTTCCGGAAGAGTTATTCCTCTCCCCACGAGGAATAAGCCCTCTTGCACAAGAGCTCTTCCACAAGAGGGCAGTGTAGACAGGCAATATGAATTTCTTGCGCAAGAAGCCCCTATGGTTAAAATGGCCATCAGAGCTTTCTTGCGTAAGAGAGCGTCCATACTGCCATGGATGCTCTTGAGCAAAAGCACATCTCTTGTGCAAAAGCCCGTGGCAGTGTGGACGTGCTCTTGTGGAAGATTTTTTGCACAAGAACTCTTCCGCAAAAGAGTTCTTGCGCAAGAGGCCGCCAGTGTTAGACGTAGCCTTGGTGTAGGAACTCAGAGCCGGGATGGCTCTGCACAGGTGTCCCTGGTGGGGCCAGAGCTCCCTGGGGCTGAGCTGGCTTGACCTACAAGCCAGCAGGCTCCCAACTTAGGCTGTAGAGCTCCCTTGTTCTTATCTCTCACTGCAAGTGGTCTAAGTGCCACTGCATGGCACAGTGAACCCCACTGAGTGTGAGTTACACCTGCACAAACACACTGGCACCCACACACATGTGCACACACAGGCATTGTTGTAGTCACCCAGACTTGCCTAGTGGCTGGGACCTGCCTGCTGCTTTGGGAGACTTGGCTGGAGCACACTGGGGCCAGGCTGGCTCTGGGTGGGTGTCCCTGGCGGGGCCGGAGCTCACTTGAAGGTGTTACTAACTCTCCTGTCACCAGGAGATGAGCCATGGGCAGATCTATTTCTTAGGGCCAATAGGCACAAAGCTGCTGGCAGTTCAGGCTATTCATGGCGGTCTCTAGTTGGGAGGAGTCCAGCCAGAGCCCTTATTTGGCCTCTGCCTGTAGGCCTTGGGCACCCCACAGTTGCTGCCCTATGTAGCCTATGGGGCAGGGCAGAGCCATTCCCCCTTGTCCAGAGGGGGACTGAGGCCCAGAAAGATGGAGCTTCTGGCCCAAGGGAGCCAGTGGAAGAGTTGGGAATTATAATCTGATTGCCAGGCCAGCACCCAGCCACTAGGCCCTGCTTCCCCTCGGGCCCAGGTGCCTACCCCAGAGCAGTGGGGCTGGCATGCGGCCAGAGTTAACTCTACCTGGCTTTGGCAGGGTCTCCCAGTGGCTCCTCCTCGTTCCTGTGGAAAGAGCAAGGATACAGGGAGTCAGATGGCACTGGGCAGCCAGCGCCAAGAGGTGCCTCCCCCCTGGCATCCGAGTGCCATGGGGCAGCACAGCGCCTGTCCCAGCTGCAGCGGGACCCTCGGCCAGCTCTGTGGGTGCTGGACACAGAACGTGCCTGTCTCAGTGCCCAACCAGGTGATCACAAGGGCCCTGGTGAGACCCTGTTGGCTGAACAATTTTCCAGCCAGATCGTTTTGAATTCCCACCTGGAAAATGGACTGGTGTGAATGCTCCAGGGAGGTGAATTCAAAGCAGAAACTGCATCATGTGTGATCATAACACACTCTCCCTGCAGAGATCCAGGATCAGGGCCTTTCCATCCTCAGCACAGACCTCTGCTACTTGCACTAAATGGGGGAGGGGCTAGTGGAGGTAGTAGGCTGTTATCCTCCGCCTGGGCCAGTCACTGGGAGGCGCCTGCTAGTGCTTTTGCAAGCCAGAAGAGGCATGAAGGGAAGCTGGAACTGGAGGTGCTTCTCCTGGCTCTCCACAGGACTATCATCTAGGCCAGAGCTTCTCAGCCTGTGGGCTGGGACACCAAACTGATACAGATACGGTCGCCTCATCTCCAAAAAGATCTGTTAGCATTGGAAAAGGTTCAGAAAAGGGCAACAGAAATGATGAGGGGGTTGGAATGGGTCCCATATGAAGAGAGATTAAAAAGGCTTGGAATTTTTAGCTTAGAAAACAGAAGACTAAGGGAGGGATCTGATAGAGGTCTATAAAATCATGACTGGTATGGAAAAAGTAAATAAGGAAAAGTTATTTACTTATTCCCACAATAAAAGAACTAGGGGTCATCAAATGAAATTAATAGGCGGCAGGTTTAAAACAAACAAAAGGAAGGTTTTCTTCATTTGGCGCATAGTCAACCTGTGGAACTCCTTGCCAGAGGATGTGGTGAAAGCTAGGACTTTAACAGGGCTCAAAAAAGAGCTAGATAGATTCATGGAGGTGAGGCCCATCAATGGCTATTCGCCAGGATGGGTAGGAATGGTGTCCCTAGCCTCTCTTTGTCTGCAGGTGGGTGACAGGGGAGGGATCACGTAAGAATTCCCTGTTGTGTTCCCTCCCTCTGGGGCATCTGGCACTGGCCACTGTCGGCAGACAGGACACTGGGCTGGATGGCCCTTTGGTCTGACCCAGTCTGGCCATTCTTATGCTCTTAAGGGTCATGTGGCAGGTGCTGCAGCTCCTGTCAACTGGGCTCACCTCTCTGCGCCAGGCGCTGCAACCGCCAGGCTTCCCGCACAGGCCAGGCGGCCTAACCATCATGACGACGAAGCCCGGATGGGCCAAATCTCAGGGGGTGGCACTGCCACCCCGTCAGCCAGGCACTGCTCCACTCACCCCAGTGGGGCCCCGTTGGGGGCAAGGCCGAACTGGAGCAGCACTGCCGGCCCGGAGATTGCAGTGCCCAGAGTGGAGAGCTGAGCCCCGCCAGCCCCACAAACAGGGCCTGAAGGAGCCACCGCTGCGTGGTGAGCATCAGGCAGGACCGACCCCCTCCTGGGGGGCAGGACCTGACCAAAACCACCCCAGGGCCTCCCCCAGACTATTTAGTGGGTCACAACAGGCCATGAGCACACAGTGGTGGAGACCCACTGGCCCAGGGTGTGCAGCCGCCACAGCCAACCACTTGGGTTCGGCTGGTGGCTCTGAAAGGCGGGACCTCGCGTCCCAGCTCTTTTGCCCTCTCAGCCAAGCAGACGGCAAGCCTGTTATCTCCTGCCACTGACGGATGGGCCGGGCCCTGCGCTGCCCAGAGACGCTGTCAAGTGCATCCAAGGGAGAGACAGCACCAGAATACACGCTGCTGCCCTGCTGGCTCCCAGGCCAGCTCGCCTCCCTGCCGCCGCCGGTCCACAGCCCAGGCTCCCTCAGCCCGGAGACGCCCAGCGCGGCTGGAACTTTAGCAGCAAGCTGCCTGCAAGCGCTGCAGAGCACCTTCCGCAGGCCTGGCACTCGGCCAAACCCCGATGAGCTTTCATGGGCACAAAGGGGCCTCTCTGCACCCAGGATTGTACCCCTGCCAGGGGCCTACGTTCCTGCACCAGAGCCCGGAGGCGCTAGAGCTCTTCAAAGGAATGGGCGGGATTTCCCCAGCCTTGTTCTCTGAAAGGCTGCACTGTAGCCCGCCCGAGGCTGAGATGCAGCTGGAAAATTTCAGCCCAAGTTCTTCAAATTTGGCCAAGTTATATGCAGACGAAAACAGGGGCTGATAATGGAACAATTAGGTCACCTTAGCTGCAGATGACCCTGCCCATTTCACCTGTAATAGCCTGGCACAGCCGGGACTTGGCACTTTCAATACACTCTATGTCCTGACCCCTCGCAACTGTAGAGCACGGGGGTGTCCTGATACAGAGAACAAGCCACAGACAAGCAGCAAACTGCTGGTTCCTGTGCAGGAGACCCCAGAGCAGAGGGCGACCTTCACCTGGCAGCGGGCTCCACTACGAGATTACAGGGAGTGGCTGCATTGTGCCCCTCTGACAATGCAGTTTGTTCCTGGATCTCAAAAACGTTTTACCAATCCGGTTAGTGATCGCGTAGGGCATCCCAGTGGTCCTTGGACATTGACTAGGGCACCCATTCACCATCCTCCCAACAGTGTGTGTGTGGGGGGGAAAGCTCTGTTATGCCCTTTAAACAGATGGGGAAACTGAGGCACGGAGAGGCACCTGCCCAAGGTAACACAGCAAATTTAGTCATTTGCCCCAGGCAAGTCACTAATACTCCTGAGAATGGAAACAAGGAGCCCTGCCCGCCTGCTCTGCTCCAACCACTAGATCCCGTTGCCCTACCAGAGCTGGCAGGAGAACTCGGGGGCCCTGACCCCCAGCCCGGGCAGTCACAGCTCTCTGTGGTCTCAGACAGTCCTCGTCAGAGACAGCAGAGAGCAGGTCAGGGGGCCGGGGGCCGGGAGCTTAGAAGGGCAGCACAGGGCACTCTGCACCATGCTGGAGGTGGCCAAGGGGAGGGTGCTGTGGGATACCCCCATGGGGGCAGAGCAGGAGCCCACCTGCGCTGCTTGTGGCACCAGACTCTGTTGATGATCATCAGCACGACGACGATGAAGAGGAAGACGACGACGGCCGTCAGCCCCACCAGCCAGGGCTGCAGTGCCCAGGAGCCCACTGTGGTGCCCTTCACTGCACCTGCCAAGCCACAGGGAAGGGGTTGGTTGGGAGGGGGCCTGATCCCTGAGGCCCAGGACCTCTCCCCCCATAACACTGGGGGAGCTGGTGCCCAAGGGGGGTTCCCTGGGCTGCTTCACCAACTGCACTGTGGGCAGCCTTCCACTCCCCATGGGCTGTGATCTGGGGGACTGAGCCCCCCCCCAAGCCATGTCCAGCATCCCACAGCCCTGCTTGCTCTCAGGGCTCCCAAAGCTCGCACCCCAGAGCTCAGCCCAGGGCGCCTGTGCCCAGGGCTCTGTTTAGACTCATCTCCTGCCCCCTTCTGCCAGCAGCCCATCCCTGTGCTCTCCCACCCCCGCTCAATCTGTCCCTACCATCCTGGGCCTGCGAGGCGGCGATGCAGAGCAGTGCGAGCGGCAGGACATGGAGAGGAGACATGGTGCCTCGCTGGCCTGGTGGCTGCCTGTTGTCCCGGGCGCCAGGCGCTGTCCCAACCCAGGAGTGGCACAGGGATCGCGTGGGGACGAATCTGAGCTCAACCCCCTCCCGCCAGGCAGCGCCCGCGCCCAGCGCACTAACCCTCCGTCTGATCGCGCAGGGACGCCAGCCAGGGGGTTTATTGTGCTCAAGAGGGCAAATGCCAACTCCTGTGTTCAAGGCACCATGGCAACCAGATTCCTGTAACCCTTTGGAGGCAGCGGGAGGCAGCCGAGAAAGGGGCAGGCGTTCCAGACTCCAGGCCCCATGCAGAGAGCTGGGTGACATTTTTCAGGAGAATAGTTTATTTGCTGCCTATCTCCCGCTCAACCGACCAGATCATCCAGATGTGACACGGTCAGGCCCGGCCGGCAAGCTGGCCAGCGTTTCTCCTAGCCACTGGGGGGGGGAGGGGCACTGCAGTGCTGAGATGCCAGACATCCCACCCCCACCCCCCCCCATCCCTGTTCTCAGCAAGGACTTGAGCTGGGAGCGTCCCCTCCCAGGAGAGCAAAGTCACTCGCGGCCGGTGGAAGTTGCTCCATTCTGTGAACACACTTCACCCTTTGTTGGCCTGGTGATTGAGGCGGGGCACCTGGGGAACCAGCTGTGGATTCAAATCCACTGGGCTACACATGCACAGCAAACATGCACAGGTATGCATGGACACACAAACACACTTGGCTGTGCATACACACACAGAGCAGTGTGCAGGTAGACACACACATACGTGTGTAGGGACACACAAACATACACACACAGGTGAGCAGACACCCACACACCAAACACACACAGGTACGCCGGGGGGAGACACACACAGATGAGTGCAGGGACACATTCCAGGCACACAGATGTGTGCAGGGATGCAGGTGTGCAGGCACACATAAACACACACACTGGTGCATGGACACCCCCCCCCAAATACACAGAGGTGTGCAGGAGGGACACACACACAGGTATGCAGGGACCACTCCAAACACCCAGAGATGCACAGGGACACCCCATAGGTGTGCAGGGACACACATGCACACTTTGCTGGCCCCAAATGGACAATGCCAATTCCCGAATCGTCCAGGACCGACCCGAATCTCTGTTCTGATTTATGGGTTGCTGTTCTCTGCCCAACTTCAGCCACAGAGCCTGACAACAGCTGCAGGGCAAGGTGCCCTCTGTGGTCTCATCCCCAGTGCCTCCTCCCCCCCAAGGGCGTGGGGGCCACACCAGGACTTAGAGAGACCCTGGGCTATGCTGCTAGGCTAGGCTGGGCGCACCCGTCTGTGTCCAGCCCCGCCTCTAGGCTGAGCCATGGAGAGGGCTGCGGCCATGAAGACCAGGGCACATGTGGGGCGCAACGGGCTGTTCCTGTGGTGGGCTGCACTATCGATGCCCAGATTGGCAGGCAGGGCCTTGCTGCTGGCCACAGAGCTCTCCACACCTGCCTGCCTCTGCTCCCGGCCCATCTGAGGCTTTTTGTAGCCAGTCATGGTGAATGGGTCTGGGGCCTCTGCCAGCCAAGTGAGCGGCCTCCCCACACCACCTCCTCCCCCTTCCTCCCATGGGGGTGCCGAGGGCAGGGAACGTGGCGCAGGGGTAGGAAGAACACAGCCGGGAGCCGTGCCCTGGAAGCCCTGCGGGGGATGGGTGTCTGGCACCTCTCCAACCCCCTCCCCATCTGTGACATGCCACAGCCCCCTGTTGTGCATACCATGGGCCTCCCCACAGCACTGAGCTCCCGCCAGCGGGCCTGGTGGGGGGCTACACATTGAATCTCGGGGGGATACTGACTGGCTCCAGGGAGAGGCAGGCACTGGTACCTGCTGCCCCATGGTGGTTGCCATGGCCACCTCGCTCTGGGGCCAGCCCAGCCCAGGGCCTGTCCCGCCCGAGGGCAGAGCAAGGGGCCTTGCCAAGCACCCTACCCATGAGGCAACACCAGAGCAGCCCCCAGGGCAGCTGCCCGGGGCTCCCAGCTGCACCACAGGGCCAATGGCGGCTCTGCCTTCAGTGTTGTGGGTGGGCTGCAGTGGTGAGAACCAGGGAGGCAAAGCTGCTCATACAGCCCCCCCCCTGCAGCCCTGGGCACCCGCTGGGCAGCGTGAGTGTCCCTCTCTGTGCCTGAGCCCCAGGGGACGGGAGGTGGGGCTAGGGCCTGGCTGCAGCAGCATGTTCTTAGCACCTGCGTCCCCGGTTCAATACCCAGGGCACTGGCTGAGGTACCAGCCATGACAGCTGCCTCCCAGGGCTGTGCACCCCTGCAGAAAGGATGTGGACAAATGGGCTGATGGGGCCCTAAGGTGGGGTCAGCAGCTCCCCAGGGGCCTCTCAGCATCACGCGCTCCAGGCTCGTGTGAGCCGCAGACTGTGCTAAACATTAATGCTGTTATCTGGGCGCCCCAGGTGAGTCACGAGGGCTGGCTGGCGAGTGAAGGCCACTTCCCTGAGCAATGCCTGGGGAGGGCCCAGCCCTATTCGGCAGGCCGAGAGCGGTGCGCCCCAAGGGAACAGAGCAGGCCGACCCAGCAGGGCAAGGGTCGGACTCAGCGGCAGCGTGATCCAGGGGAGGGGTGGTGGAGATCAGAGACGTGGAGAGGAGCAGGAGCTGAGTGGAAGGGGGGGGGGGGAGCTGGAGCAAACAGCCAATTGGCAGAGGAAATCCCCCAAAACAAAGCCATAGACCCCCCCCTCCAGCTATGGGGGTTTGCCCCAGCGCAACCTTTACAGCCAGGCCTATGGGGACCCCCCGCCACCCACATGCCCTCTGGGGCACCGCGTCCACAGCTGAGGGATGGCAGATGCTGCCCTCTGGGTCTGGCCCCCACAGCCTGTGGGTGGCAGGCCCCTTGGGGGGGCGGCAGAGGGCATTGGGGGCAGCCACCCTGGGCAGCTCAGACCCTTCCATGCTGCAGGAAGCGCCTGCCCTGGGCACGCCATCGCTGCTCCCCGGGGGGGCAGGCAGCTTGCTGGAGTCTGGACTTTGACATGGCCGCTCTGTGCCCCAAGGTAGCCATGGCAACGGTGCCAAAGTATAGTCAGATATAAACACTGGCGTCTTCCAGGCAGCCCCTTTGGGAGGGGCAGGCCTCAGGCCCATGCTGCCACTGGGGCCAGGGCATCCTGTCACAGGGTGGGAGCGCTGGACTCCCATCCCAGACCACGAGGGGCGAACTCTCGGTCCCACCGGCTGGCTGGGAAGCAGCATCTTCTGGGCCCAAAGAGCCCCATGCCCCTGGCCCGGCCTGGAGGCCTTGGGGAGCGTCTCCCCTGTGGCTGTTCCAGAAGGGTCTGTCCCCAGATCCCAGGCCTGCAAGGGTCCAGCGTGGACAGGCCTGCTGCAGGCTCCCACCCCTTCCCAGGACGCCTGGGCAAGGCACCAGCCCCGGTAACCAGGAAGGGGGGGAATGTCCCTCTGCTTCTGGAGCCCCCAGAGTGGCCAGAGCAGCCTGCAGGGAAGGAGCATTGCTGGGGCGCAGGGCAGGATGAGACTGCTAGAGACAAGCCGACTGACCCCCAGCCCCACCCACATGTCTTCCCCCCCCAACTTACGCGATCCCCAGCGGCAGAGGGAGGCTGACCCAGCAGCGCTAGCTCAGCCACTGTCCAGCTCTCCTCAGCTGCATCCAAAGTCTGGGCCTGCCCCTCCCCAGGGGCAGGGCTGGCCTTAGGCCAATTCGGCCGAATCAGGCCCCACGCCTAAGGGGGCCCCGCGCCCTGAACCCAGAAGTGTGCTGGGTGCCATGGGCAGCGAGTTAATATTCAGAGCTGGGGGCCCTGCTCCAGCAATATGTGGAGCTGGGTCTCTCCCCCGGCTCTGCCTGGATTGGGCCCCAGCCCCCCCCCCCCCGCCAGCCCCCCCACGCGTCCTCCTACCCCGCTCCCAGAGCATCCCTCCCGGCCCCGGACCATCCCTGCCGTGCGCGGCTCTCAGTGCGGCTCCCCCTCCCCGGCGCGTGCTGCTGCCATGCGCGGCGTTGCAGGTGGATGGGGAGGACGCCCAGGCGTGACATGACGTCACGGCCCAGGACTTTAAAACTCTTCGGGGCCACATTGCGTTGCGTGGTGTAGCTCCAGATTCGGAGTCTGGGGCCCAAGTGCAGACTCCGGCCCTGCAAACTGGAAGGCAGAAGGTAGGGGAGGGAAACTAGGCGGGGGGAGAGGGAGGGGCTTGTGCGGAGGGGGGAGAGGGAAGGGAGGAGAGGAAGGGGCTTGTGCAGAGGGGGGAGAGGGAAGGGAGGAGAGGAAGGGGCTTGTGTGGAGTGGGAGGGGGAAGAAAGGGGAAGGCACCAAGAGACAGGGTGGAGGAGAGACAAATGGCAGGGGGCCAAGTGCAGACAATGAGGAAAAGGGCAGGAGGGGAGGTGTCAGTGGGAGGGGGAACAGGGTGATGCTGGGAGAGGAGAGGAGAGGGGAAGGGCATTGGGGGCTAGAGGGGGGAGGGGGAGGTGCTGGGAGAAGGCTTGAAAGAAGGGGTGGGCATGAGAAAGGTGGGGATGGAGCAAGTCATGTGTGAGGGCACAGAGGGGCAGGGAGGGGAACGGGACAGAGAGGGGTGAGGGGGTGGACATCAGGGAAAAAGGGGACAGGGTCAGTAAGGGAAGGGGGAGGCACCAGGAGGGTGCAGGGCTAAGGGAAGGTGCAGGTGCCAGGCGATTCTGGGGTGAAGCAGAAGGGCAGACACCTGCAGGGGCGGGACCAGCACCAGAGGAGAGAGGCAGGGCAGGTGTGTAGAGGGAGGTGTTAGAAGAGGGGTAGCTCACATGATCAGAGTGGGGCTACTGAAGGAATGGGCACAGGGGAGAGAGAAGGGCTGGTGGAGGGGGGCAGATCGCAGGAGGGCTGAGGGCAGTGAGAAGGGCAGGAGTCAGGACAGCAGAGGAGGGTGAGGAGTTGGGAGACAGCAGGCACCAGGGGAGCTGATGGAGCAAGAGGAGGAGACATGGCAGCAAAGAGAAAAGGTAGAGGTCTATAAAATATTTATTAATAACTTGGGTGCCACAGTGGCACATCCAAACAAGCCCCATGAACTCAGTACTGGTGCACAACACAAAATTCATTCTGCTCATGGGAGGAAACTCTTAGGCTATGTCTACACTGGTGGCTTCTTGTGCATGAACATCTTGCACAAGGGTTCTTGTGCAAGAAGTCTTGCGCAAGAACACGTCCACACTGCCATGTGCGAGCTGTGATTTTGCGCAAGAGCATCCATGGCAGTGTGGATGCTCTCTTGAGCAAGAAAGCTCCAATGGCCATTTTAGCCATAGGGGTTTCTTGTGCAAGAAATCCCTGCCCAGCGTCCACACTGCCCTCTTGTGCAAGAGAGCTTACACCTGTTAGAAAAGAGCGTAGCTGTTGCGCAAGACACCCTCTCTTACCATGCCGTACTGTAAATTTCCTTGCACAAGAGCAGGAGGGCAGTGTGGCTGCTCTGTGGGTTCTTGCGCAAGAACGGTTGTACTTGCGCAAGAAGCCGCGAGTGTAGACGTAGCCTTAAAGGGAACACTTCCCCCAGCCTCTCTGCCCCCAAGTTAATGTCACGCACACTGGGTTAATGCAATTGCAGGATAGTTGCATGAGGGGGGCTTGGTGGGGGCCAAACGAATCCCTGTTGGTAGGAGGATGGTGGGAAAAGTCTTTCGAGAGGGGTGACATGACACCTTTTACTTCTGGTCATGTGTCCATCTTGCCCCGAGTGTGTTACCTCCAGAGGCCTGGTTAACGGGGGTCAGGGGGTGTGGCTAATGGGGATTGGGGAGTGGTTAATGGGGGTCAGGGGGTGTGGCTGTTGGGGGGTAGTTAACAGGGGTCAGGGGGTGTGGCTAATGGGGCACCACCAAAAATTATACAAATCTGCCAGCTCCGGCTCCGGAGTGCATCGGCTGCCTGCACCACAGGAGGTGTGAGTTTAGCGCAGGGTTTCCCTGTGTTGTGGGAGGGGGTGTGTGTGTGTGTTGGTGGGGGATTGTGCTTTTTTTTTTTTTTGCTCAACCAAAATTGCTGTGGGGCCCCGTTGAAATTGTTTGAATTGGGCCCTGCACTTCCTAAAGCCGGCCCTGCCCAGGGGGCTAGTGCCTGGGACAGGGAGAGACATTGGGGCAGAGACCTGCCCCTAAAATCCTGAGTCAGCAGCAAACTCTACTCCAGGCAGCCCGGTACAGTCAAATGAACGTGTACGTGGGCGTGCGTATGTGCGCGTGTGCACGTAACATGCGTGCATGCCTGCCAGTGTGAGAAGGACTGTGGGAGTGTGTGTATGCAGTGACTGCAGTGCGTGTGTGCTTGTACACACGTGACTGCACGGATTGTGTGTACGTGCAGTATGTCTGCCACGTGTGCACGTGTGTGTGTATCTGCAGTGTCTGTGTGTTCCTCGGCCCCAGGGTGGGAAGTACACGTGTGTGTGGGGGGGTGAAGGTCAGCATGAGAGTGCTGCGCAGCACAGCATGCGGCCACTCTGGGGCGAGTGGCTGGCATCTAAGCAGCTGTCTCCAGGGGAGACGGCCCAGCCTCTCTTGCTGCGGTTCTGGTGCCACGGCTGTCTGGTCACAGTCCTGGGAATCACACCAGCTCTGGGCCCAGACAGCATGGTCTCAGGGTGGCAGCCCCACTTCATTTCGCCTCCTGGTCTGATCCCAGGCTGCCCATGTCCGGCCTGGCCAGGTAGTGGAGGTGTGGTGGGATCCTCTAGGGCAGACTCCCATAGCCTGGCTGGGAACTGAACCCAAACTGAGTCAGGCAGGCCCCAGATCTGTTCACCTGCCCAGGCTCCTCTCCTGCAAACCTGGCCCCCGCCCCCCAGCTAGCCACACCGCCACCCAGGTATCCAGGCCAGAGCTGGGCAGCCTCACCCCCACTCTAGCCATGGGAGTACCCTGCTCAGGGGGCCTGGCTAATCCCGGAGAGGGTGAGGAGAAACCCCCAACCTGCCACCAGTGCCCCAGAAAGAGCCTTGTTGTTTTGAGGCCTGCTTGGTACCAGAGTCTTTGTGCTGCGCTTTATTGACCAAAATGTTCTCACCCAAGAGCGGGTTTTGTTCCCTCAAAACCCCAAACATTGTCCCCGAGACTTGGGTGACATCATGAAAAACCTAAAACGGAACAAAGGGGGGGGGCGGGCAGGCTGGGGACGTTTGGCTTTCATTGGGCTGCATATAACTGGGGGGTTGGGCCTGCTATTGTGGGGAACTTTCCTGGCTCGCACACTGCCCCCTGAAATGGGATCTGAGTCCTGGCTCCTGCTCCCTTCACCCAGAGGCCTGCCTGCCTTTGCGGGCTCCCCTTCCATGCACCGGTGTGGCAGTCTGCGTAACCCAGCAAGGCTGGGCCGAGGGTTCCTGGGGGCTCAACCCCCCAACCTCATCATGGTCACCTGGGGCTGGGACTAAGGAGCCCCACTCTGGGGCGCTATCTCCCTGGCTCACTGACTGGCACCTACCCAGTGCAGGAAACAGCTTCCCATTGAAAATGCAGGAAAGCTGGGAAGGGGGGAGGAGAACAGGCCACCCCGCTCGATGGGAACCGCCCCCAGCATCTCTGGGATGTCAGGGCAGGTCACAGTCAGTTCTTCACAAGTCCCGGGCCCCGGCCAGGCCCTAGCTGTGTCACAGGGATGCCGAGGGTCAGACACTTGCTCTGGCGGTGGCCATATGCCCTTGGGCTCTAGGTGACAGGACCCTTCTCCCCAGCCTCAGCCACCCCCCCCCCCCCACCAAGCCTGGCCTACAAGGCTTCTTGACAGGGTCCCTGCGCTGGGCCCTCTGTCCCGGGCCTCCCTCCCTCTCCCCAGCTGATCACTGCACCCAGCTCCACTCTGCCTCAGCACAGATGCTGCTCTGCCTCCAGCCCCCAGGCTGCTTTTCTGGCTCTGGTTGCTGCAGCTCTCCTCCCAGCACAGGCCTGCTCTGGGGCTGCGGCCAGTGTGGCCTGTCCTTCAAGTGCAGCCCAGGCCCCTGCTTTCTCCTTACTCTGCCCACTCTGGCCCAGGCAGCTCCCACTCACATGGAGGACAGGACCCGCCCGCCTCCGTCCTCCTGACTCCTCATTGGCTGGACTGCCTTGTCAATCAGGCTGACCGGGTTTCCCATCGACCCTCCCCCTCCCTTTTGGTGCTGAGAGCTACCAACACCCCTGTCCCGCAGTGTTAGTGAGGGGCCACCAGTCCCTGACAAACACTGGGAGAAGCCACAATGCTTCCCAACCCTGCCCCCAGTTGCATCTGGCTGTTCCCCTTCGGGCGGGCAGTGTACAGCATGCGCCAGCCACCCCCACTGCAGAACAGCGCCTGCCCCACAGCTACATGCCCCACCCGCAGAACAGCTCCGGCCTGCCCTCCCCAGCGCCGGGGCGTGTGGTGCCTGGCCCAAGACACCTTCCACCCCCCCGCCTCCTGGGGCACAGGTGGGGTTACAGCCCCAGCCTTCCAGCCGCTGGCCCGCCCCTCTGGCTGGGTTAACGCTGGGTGCACCCCAGCCCCTTGTGATCCCCTACCCTGGCCACTCCCCCACATGCCCGCCCCCAAGGGGAGCAGCCCGCCCCAAGGCAGGCTCAGCTAGGGAAGAGCAGAGGGGCCTCCAGCCCTCCGAGAGTGCGGCAGCGGGCACAGCGGAGCACGGTCGAGCGGTTCTTGCTCTGCCTGCCAGTCTTGAGCCCAGCTTTGGGCCTTGGCGGGCTGGGGCCCGGCCTGAGCAGCCTCCTCCCTCTGCAGGGGAGTCTGCATCTGCCCCGCCCCACAGGCCTGTGCTGGCGGCAGGGGCTAAGGGTGCCCCACAGCCTATGGAGCTGTGGACAGTGGAGGCTTCTCTGTGAGGAGACGGATGCTAATGGCTTCATAGACCCGACACCCCCAGCCTTGCTTCTCCCCACTGTCCCCATTCTCCCCATGGGGGCAGGGCAAGTCTGGCCCAGCCAGGATCAGATTTGGGTGCCTTGGCTCCTAGTGCCATCCTTAGGCAAAGCTCTTCCCTGGCACGGACAGAGGTAGTCAGGGACCTAGCCTTGCCCACTAGGCCTCGGTGCCCTGGCAACATCACTGAGACCAGCACAGAGCGAGTGGATCCAGTGGGGTCGTGGGGGTCCATTGTCCTCTCTGGGCCCAGCCCCCACAGTGGGGGGGGGGAGGAGAGGAGAGAAGGGCCTGATCTGGGAGCCAAGGTCTCAGCTCTGGAAGGGGGCAGGGTCCCAGCAGGACGTGGGACCCTTCCTACCACCGGGCCAGGCCCAGACCCGGAAAGCAGCGGCCCAGGATGGGGGACTGGAATTCAAAGCTAGATCTGACTTTTCCGCTCACTTCCCCCTCTGGCTAAGGGAGTGTGTGCCAGGCCCATGCCCCTGCCCCTGCCCCTGCCCCCTCCTGAACCTGCCAATGGCAGCGCCCCTTTCGCTGACCCCACTGCCCTAGCACCCGCTCTGCCGGCCCCACTGCCCCCAGCACCCGCTCTGCCAGCCCCACTGCCCGAGCTCCCCCAATGCCTGCTCCAAGCCGCACCCTAGAAGAATTTCTTCCTGTGAGAGTCTGTGGTGGTGATGGAATCACGGGGAGTGCCGGGGGGCTGTGCCAGAGGGGCTTCCAGCCCAGGCAGGGTGCAGGGAGCTTGTGAGCACTGCCCCTCCTCCACCTTCATGACGGTGTCCTCCTCTCACCTCTCCTGCACCCCCATCGTGTGCCCCACAGAGGCCCCCCGCCGGCCTCCGGCTGTTCCTCCGGCTGCTCCTTCAGCTTCGGCCCAAAGGCCCAGTCTGAACACAGGCAAAGACAGAGGTGAGGGATGTACAGTTAGCCCAAGGGCTGACCTGGAAATTGCCCGCACGCGAGGCCGGCTCTGCTGCAGGCAGGCAGGGCCGCGGGTGCCATAGACATAGGCAGCAATGACTGATCAGCTACGAGGAGATAACTGGCTCTGCAGACACAGGGAAGGCAGCGGATGGGATACACCTTGACTTTAGCAAAGCTTTAGATATGGTCTTCCATGAGATTCTTGCCAGCAAGCTGAGGAAGCATGGCCGGGATAATGGACCATAAGGCGGCTGGACTGTTGGGCTCAACAAGTAGTGATTGTGATGTAGTGTTAGTACCTTGCTGGTTGCTATGCTTGGGCGGTGGGCTGTGGGTGACCCCCACTGGCGGCTATCTGTAGCATGGCCCAGCAGGACAACTGCTGAGTCACGTAGGCAAAAGACCCCCCAACCTGTCCGACTGGTTGAGAGCAAGGAGGAGACAATAGGCAGGGGGCTTCAGGGGAAGGCAGTTGCAGTCTGGGAAGCATGGAGACAAGAGACTAAGCTGCAGTCAGGGGGTGACGGACCCCTAACCCTAGGGTCTGAGGCATCCTGGCCCTGGCCCCTGTAGCCATATCACGTATGAGCTGGGCTGTATTCTGGAAAATTAATAAACCCCTCTCTATTCTACTGGCTGGTGGGGACTGTTCGTGCTGCTACGGGGCTGCAGGACCGGGGGAACCCCGACTGCGCCACCACAGTGATCAATGGCTCGTTGGCGGTCGGTATCAAGCAGAATGCCTCTGGGGTCAGTGCTGGGGCCGATTTGTTCAACATCTTCATTAATGATCTAGCTGAGGGGTTGGACTGCTCCCTGAGCAAATTTGCAGATGACACTAAGCTAGGGGGAGAGGTAGCTACGCTGGGGGCCAGGGATTGGGTCCAGAGTGACCTAGACAGATTGGAGGACTGGGCCAAAAGAAATCTGATGAGGTTCAACAAGGGTAAGTGCAGAGTCCTGCCCTTGGGATGGAAGAATCCCAAGCATTGTTACAGGCTGGGGACCTACTGGCTAAGCACCAGTTTGGCAGAAATGAGCTGGGGATTAGAGTGGATGAGAAGCTGGATCTGAGCCAACAGTGTGCCCTTGTAGCCAAGAAGGCTAACAGCAGATTGGGGTGCATTAGGAGGAGCATTGCCAGCAGATCTACAGAATATTGCATCCAGTTCTGGGCCCCCCACTACAGAAAGGATGTGGACACATTGGAGAGGGTCCAGCGGAGGGCAACCAAAATGATTAGGGGGCTGGAGCACATGACCTACGAGGAGAGGCTGAGGGATTTGGGCTTGTTTAGTCTGCAGAAGAGAAGAGTGAGGGGGGATTTGAGAGCAGCCTTCAACTACCTGAAGGGGGTTCCAAAGAGGATGGAGAGAGGCTGTTCTCAGTGGTGGCAGAACGAGGAGCAATGGTCTCAAGTTGCAGTGGGGGAGCTCAAGGTTGGAGATTAGGAAAAACTATTTTCCTGGGAGGGTGGTAAATCACTGGGATGGGTTCCCTAGGGAGGGGGTGGAATCTCCATCCCTAGAAGCTTGACAGAGCCCTGCCTAAGATGATTTAGTTGGGATCAGACCTCCTCTGAGTAGGGGGTTGGACTCGATGCCTCCTGAGGTCTCCTCCAACCCTAATCTCCAGTGATTCTTGGCAGAGCAGTACGTGCCTCCATCCCGCAGGCCAGCACCCAGCATGGCGTCGTGGGCAGCAGAGGCTGAGGGGTCACTGGAACTCCCTGATACTTGTCCTTATGAAGGACCCCTGGGGCTTTTCCTAACAATGGGGCTGGTAACTGCGACATCCTGCCCAAATTCCCCTCACGGTCCACATGGACCCTGCCTTCCTTCAGCCAGCCCAGGCAGCCTCGCCCGCCCTGCCCCAAACGATTGCTCTGCATTGCTGTGTGTCACCAACAGAGGTGGCTGCACTACACCAGCACTGGGTGCTGTCTGTCCCCTACCCACTCCCAGCAGCCCTCGCCCACAGCCAGCCTGGCACTGGCACTGAGGCTACAAACCAAGGGCTCAGTGAGCACCAACCTCCTCCCCAAGGCCTCCAAGTCCCTCGATGGAGGCTGCCTGACTGCCACGAGATGGGAACGGCTTCCAGCCAGAGCGGACGCAGGGTCTGGAGCAGATGATCTCGAGCTGAGATGGGCCAAGTCTCTGCCCAGCATCTGAGTCACCCAAGCCACCTCGTAGGCCTGTGCCCCCCCGCTGACTGCTCACCCCCGCCCCGTGTCCCCCCACTGACTGCTCACCTCCACCTGCCCCGTGTCCCCCCGCTGACTGCTCACCCCCGCCTGCCCCCGTGTCCCCCCGCCGACTGCTCACCCCGGCCTGCCCCGTGTCCCCCCGCCGACTGCTCACCCCGGCCTGCCCCGTGTCCCCCCGCCGACTGCTCACCCCCGCCTGCCCCCGTGTCCCCCTGCCGACTGCTCACCCCGGCCTGCCCCGTGTCCCCCCGCTGACTGCTCACCCCCGCCTGCCCCCGTGTCCCCCCGCTGACTGCTCACCCCGGCCTGCCCCGTGTCCCCCCGCTGACTGCTCACCCCGGCCTGCCCCGTGTCTCCCCCGCTGACTGCTCACCCCCGCCCCACGTCCCCCCCGCTGACTGCTCACCCCCGCCTGCCCCGTGTCCCCCCCGCTGACTGCTCACCCCCGCCTGCCCCGTGTCCCCCCCGCTGACTGCTCACCCCTGCCTGCCCCACGTCCCCCCCGCTGACTGCTCACCCCCGCCCCGTGTCCCCCCACTGACTGCTCACCCCCGCCCCACGTCCCCCCCGCTGACTGCTCACCCCCGCCTGCCCCGTGTCCCCCCCGCTGACTGCTCACCCCTGCCTGCCCCACGTCCCCCCCGCTGACTGCTCACCCCCGCCCCGTGTCCCCCCACTGACTGCTCACCCCCGCCCCACGTCCCCCCCGCTGACTGCTCACCCCGGCCTGCCCCGTGTCCCCCCACTGACTGCTCACCCCCGCCCCACGTCCCCCCCGCTGACTGCTCACCCCCGCCTGCCCCGTGTCCCCCCACTGACTGCTCACCCCCGCCCCACGTCCTCCCCGCTGACTGCTCACCCCCGCCTGCCCCGTGTCCCCCCCGCTGACTGCTCACCCCTGCCTGCCCCGTGTCCCCCCCGCTGACTGCTCACCCCTGCCTGCCCCACGTCCCCCCCGCTGACTGCTCACCCCCGCCCCACGTCCCCCCCGCTGACTGCTCACCCCTGCCTGCCCTGTGTCCCCCTTGCTGACTGCTCACCCCCGCCTGCCCCGTGTCCCCCCCGCTGACTGCTCACCCCCGCCTGCCCCGTGTCCCCCTTGCTGACTGCTCACCCCTGCCTGCCCCGTGTCCCACCCGCTGACTGCTCACCCCCGCCCCGTGTCCCCCTGCTGACTGCTCACGCTCGCCCCGTGCCCCCCCACTGACTCCTCACCCCTGCCCCGTGTCCCCCCGCTCACTGCTCACACTCGCCCCGTGCCCCCCCGCTGACTCCTCACCCCTGCCCCGTGTCCCCCCGCTCACTGCTTACCCCCGCTCCATGTTCCCACCGCTGACTCCTCACCCCTACCCCATGCCGCCCCGCTCACTGCTCACCCCCGTTCCCGTGTGCACTGCCCAGCACACCCAGCGTCCCAGGACACTCACCAGTGAAGTCGTGTACCAGGTCCTTGATCAAGTGGCCCACGATGGCATAGGCAACGCCCACCACAATCAGCGCTGCCATGAGCAGGTACAGCACGTAGCAGGGCAGGCGAACGGCGTCCAGCGCTGGAGGCTTGTAGTCCACATAGAGCATCTCCTCCCCCTCTGGGGTGTCCTGCAGCAAGGGCCGCAGCCCCAGCCCCCATCAGGCGCGCACAGGCCAGGAGCGAGCCCCAAATGGCCTTCTCCAGAGCCGAGCCAGCCCCCGCCTGCCCCACTGAACCCTCCTGATGTCCCGCATGGCCCAAGGCTGCCAGCTCACGGCAGCCTGCCCACTGGGCCCCATTGCACCGGCAGCACCCGGCCAGGCGCAGCCCAGCATCCGCCAACAGGCCCCAAGTGTGTGCACGAGGAGAGCAGTCGGGGCACTGTCCAGATTGCACTCAACCTTCTCCCCAAGGCATGTCCTCCCAGCCCGCTCAGCATAAGGGGATGCTGCCCCAGTGGCTCCCAGCCCCTGGCCAGGAGAGGAGCAGGTGGCTCAGGGCTTGGGCTGGCCAGGCTTTGCCTTGGGTGCACCAGCTCCAGGGCTCGGTGCCTCTGGAAATCTTACCCCAGGGAACGGCCGAGACGCTGCAGGGCTCCCAGGTGCCAGGCACATCTGCTCATGCCCTCAGGGCACGCTGCGGAGGGCTGGACGGGCGCTGCTGCTGCCCTGCGGGAACTCACGGGAAGCAGGACAGACAGGCCCTGAGCCGGCAGGCGAAAGCCAAGCACCCACAGCGCCGGGGTGGGGCGGCTGCCCCCAGGCTGAGCTAATCCCTCCCAGGCTGGAATCTCGGTGACAGATGGTGTGAGCGCGGCAAGGGACATCCCTGCTCACATGCCCAGGCAGCACAGGGGGCTTTTTTGGGGGGGTCTGGTGGAGGCAGCTAAAGGGCCAACACACCTGCCAGGGAAACAGAGGCCAATGAATCTGACTTCTTGGGTTTGGGTCTCTGCTGCCCCCTTGTCGCCCCTACCCCCAAACACCCCCCCCCAAACCCAAGAGCCACCCAGGCAAAGGGGCTGGGCCTGCTCTCATGGTGGATCCTACTTTCGTGTCCAAGGCTGGCTCAGGGCACTCACTGCCGGACGAAGTAGGATCTCCCAGCTTCAATGGCACTGGCTAGCCATGCATGACCTAATTTGCATATGCATATGAACATGGTGTGGGCCAGAGGAAAAGTTTTGACCATTGTCCTCCTGGCCTGGCCCACCTGAAGAAGACAAATCGCCCTCCCAAGCTGGTGCGAGGTGGATGCCTGGGAAGTTAGCCCAGCTAGTGCAGCCACCTCTGGGGCGGAGTGTGGCAGCTGTTGCGCAGTAAGGAATGACACTGAGACCTCGTGAGGTCTCTTCCAGCCCATGGATTCTATGATACTGCCCCAGACCTGAACACCCCCGATGGAAACCACAGGAGTCTAGGGAGCCAGTCAAGAGTTACCCAGGTTGAAATGTGGCTGGGCCACACGGCCAGAGCTTGCCCCGTGGCTAACTCGGTGTTTGGGAGGCAGCGCTGCCAAGGGGCCAGGAACCAGCTAGGCCAGATAATCCAGGGGTGGGGTCCCAGTTGAGGGCTCAGCCAACTTCTCTTCTAGGGCTTCTCTCTCTGCCTCGAGCCTTCAGACACCCTTGGGCTCTCCACCCACCACAGAGAGTCCAGGGGCCAGGACTCCTGGGTTCTATTCCCAGCTCTGCCCTGGACTCACCACATGACCTTGAGTGAGTCACTTCCCCTTTGTGCCTCAGTTTCCCCCAGCTGTATGGGAGTCAATACTGGGCGTGCCAACAGCTCAGCCAGCGGAGTCATTCCAGCTTCTGGCACCACCACTCCCGGGTGCAGGGCAGCCCCTGCGGTGGGGCAGCGACTGGGCTGTGCTGAACATTGCCCGTGACATGACGCTGCCACCATGTGCTGCCACCATGTGTCAAAGCCCAAGCCACCCAGGCAGACATGGGAGACCAAGGTTCAAGTCTCTGGGCCTTCTCCAGCTCAGCCAGGCTCCTGGCCCCCAGGGCAAGAGAGGGTCAGAATCTCCCCCCGCCAACCTCCCTGTGGACCACCACCACAAAGCCAAACTTGAAAACTGCAGTAACAGAACTGCCTTCAGCCAGCTCCCCCACCCGCCGACACTGGCTCCACCCTGCCCACCCCATAGCCCGACAAAACACAGCCCCTGGCCCAATGCCCAGCAACCCTCGTGGCAGCAGCTCATTCCTTTGCCAGTCTCTTGCCCGTCGGACGCATGGTCTGCAGGGCTCTGCCAGCCCCCACTGTCCAGTCAGTGCATTGGACCCAGGGGACAGGCTCCCCCCTCCCGCCCCAGCAAAGAGCTGCAGCCGCATTAGTGGGTTTAGGAAATAAGAGGATTGAGGGAGGGCGCCTCATAAAGGGCTTTTGTGGAGGAAAAAGCATCTGTGAGCAAACCGGACACAGCTGCTGGCCTCCGCCCGGCTGGGCGCAGCAGGGAAAGCACAAGGGGAAAGTGAGGCTGGAGTTGCCCCGGCAGCCAGGCCCTGCTGCTAGGCTCACGCTGGGGATAGGGATGCAAGCGCCTAGTCGACTCCCGATAAACAAGTGCTTATTGGCAGGGCTTGACAAGCAGCAGCGAGCCCCACTCGCCAGCTCCATGGTTTGGCACGCTGCGCATGTGCAGACCGCGCTGCGCATTCGCTGATTGCGCTGCAGCGCCGTGCCGGCTTAAAATCTACTTGCCCCGGGCAAGTAGATTGACTAATTTGTCGAGCCCTGCTTATTGGATAGTCGAGCAGGAATTCAACTAGTCGCTTCCCCCCTTCCTGGCTCTTATCAGAGAGAGGCAGCAAGGGGTGAGGGCAGGAGCTGGCTTAAAAGCTGGGTCCCTCACCCGAGCACTGTTTCCGTGGGGAGCAGGGGAGGCAGGGGCAGCAGGGAAACGGCGCGAGTGGGGATCAAAACAGTCCCGGCTGCCGCTTCTTTCCCTTTGGAATGTGCAGGGGCTGCGGGTGGCTCTTGTACATTTCAGTGGGAGAAATGGCAAAAAACTTCAAAAAAGTCAAAAAAGCAAATCGAACATTAGGAGTCATTAAAAAGGGATAGGGAATAAGACAGAGAATATCTTATTGCCTCTATATAAATCCATGGTATGCCCACATCTTGAACACTGTGAATAGATGTGGTCGCCTCATCTCCAAAAAGATCTACTGGCACAGGAAAAGGTTCAGAAAAAGGCAACAAAAATGATGAGGGGTTTGGACGGGTCCCATATGAAGAGAGATTAAAAAGACTTGGACTTTTCAGCTCAGAAAAGAGGAGACTAAGGGAGGATCTGATAGAGGTCTATAAAATCATGACTGGTATGGAAAAAGTGAATAAGGAAAAGTTATTTACTTATTCCCACAATAAAAGAACTAGGGGTTGCCAAAGGAAGTTAATAGGCAGCAGGTTTAAAACAAACAAAAGGAAGTTTTTCTTCACACAGTGCAGAGTCAGCCTGTAGGACTCCTTGCCAGAAGATGTGGTGAAGGCTAAAACTTTAATAGGGTTCAAAAAAGAGCTAGAGAGATTCATGGAGAGTAGGTCCATCAATGGCTATTAGCCAGGATGGGTAGGAATGATGTCCCTGGCCTGTTTGTCTGCAGGTGGGCAATAGGGGAGGGATCACATGAGGATTACCTGTTGTGATCCCTCCCTCTGGGGCCTCTGGCACTGGCCACTGTGGGCAGATAGGACAATGGGCTAGATGGACCTTTGGTCTGACCCAGTATGGCCGTTCTTATGTAGAGGCACAGCGGGATAGCAAGCGCCCCCCTTATCGACTAATCGATGGAAATTCCATCAACTACTTGATTAGCCGATTATCATCCCAGCTGGGGATGACACAGAGCACCCACGAGTGGGTGGTGACAGCAGCTGGCACCCCTTTGCCCCGGCAGCCGGGGGCTCTGCTGGAGCTGCTGGCCTGGTGCCCCTGAGCAAGCACACTGGTAAGTGGAGAGGGCAGAGAGGAGCCGTGAGGACAAAAGGCAGGAAAGGCTGCCCTGCAGTGCGACTCCGGATGGGCACAAGCCCAGGGAAGTGATCTCCATGGGGAACAATTCTTTAGTCCTGGGCTCCATCCCGCAGAGAGGGGCTGCCAGACTCACGGAGATGGGAAAGGCTGCATATTTATAGGGAGCATAATTAACCAGGGGGAGCTTTCCCAAGGGGCAGGCAGATTGTCTGTCCCTGTCATTTGTTCCCAGCTCTGCTCTAGACAGGATTCAGGGACAGGTCCGGGGCCGTGCTGCACAAGGCAGAGCCCAGGGCGCCTTTCCAGCCTTGGAATCCAGGAGGGCTGGTTTCTGGCAGAGCTCAGAGGCCACTGTGATGGGCACAGTCCCAGGCACATGTGCCCAACCATCCCCTCCCACCCCAAACCCCCTTCCCTACGGGCTGGGATGACTGCAAACCGCAGTGGCCCAGTGGGGCTGGGTTCAGGGGCCAGTGATGTCACAGGGAGCCAGGCAGCAGAGAACGAGGCCCAGCTAACCAGTCCAAGCTATTCTACTCAGGCATGGGGCCCTGGGGGTTGGGGGCCCCCCAGCATCTGCCCCACTTACACTTTGGCAGGCGGCTGCCCCAGCCATTCTTTGCCCCATGGCAAAACCTTCCCCCAGCTCTAGGGTCCCGCCCCAGACCCCCCCAGCAGGAACATGCCCCTTGCCCTCTTGGTGCTCTTCCCTATGCCTGTGCAGTAGTGGTGTCTCCATCACTAGAGGTGTTTAAGTCTCCACTTGACAAAGCCCTGGCTGGGTTGATTTAGTTGGGATTGGTCCTGCCTAGAGCAGGGGGCTGGACCTGATGATCTTCTGAGGTCTCTTCCAGCTCGATGGTTCTATGATTATAAGGCCCCATACTCTTGCCTGGTCCAGGCAGGTACCCACAGGACTCCTGGCCCATGGCTCTCTGCTGCCCCAATGCAGTACCTGCACCCCGCTCTTCCTAAGGGCCACAGCCCTTTGTGCCAGCAAGAGCCCTGACCACACAGGCCCTGGCAGGGAGCTAAGGCCCAGCGGGTGAGGCAGCATGACCCTCTGGCCACACAGCTCCTGCAGAGGGGCTAAGGCCCAGCAGAGGGAGGGCCCCGAGGGAGGGCCCCGCCCCCCCCAACCCACTGCGTGACAGAGGCAGATCAAAGCCAGGTTTTACATCACTGCATTTATTCCCTTAAGCTCTTCCAAGCCCACGCACAAGCCAACTGCTGCATCCGACAGGCCCCGCAGGCTCCGTCCATGCTGAGCAGCTGCTGCAAAACAGTCCTATCCCCAAGGAGACCGCCCACCCCTAAAGGCACCAGCTTTGAAGCCTCCCTCCCCAGGAATGGCTGGACTGGATCCGGTTGGGAACCTGTGGCAGATGGGTGCAAAGCTCACCCTGCCAGCCCCTGCACCCTGCCTCCTCCACACTCCCTCTGCTACACGCTGGCTGTGACCTGCTGCTGGGAGACCCCATGGCAGGGCCATCAGGAGCCCCCGACGCCTCTGCCCACAGGCCAGGGCTCAGAGAAGGCAGCTGTGGCAGGCGTTTGCCTGGGCCCTCGCTGGCACAGGGGCAATGAGGCTTCCCTGTCTGCCACCAGCACCCGGGCAAGAGGGAAATGCTGCATGGAAGCCACAAGGCCAGCAGCCTGGCACTGCACAAAGCCACGCCTGTGCAAAGCCCGGAGCTCTCCTGCTCTCAGCCAGCAGGGCCGGGGCCGAACAGGCAGAGGCTTTGGCTGGTGCTTGCTTGTTCCTGGAGTGACACGCAGGCTTCTCGGGGCAGCTGCAGCCCCCACTGCGAGGCGCCACCCACCGGGCTGCAGCCAGGTCCTGAGCAGTGCCTTGCCTCCTGGGAGGCCTGCCAGTGGTGCACCAGGCTGGGCAGCGCAAAGCTGCTGTAGAACCAGCCACAGCCCGAGCACCTCAGCGAGGCTCTGCCCTGGGCCCCAGCACAGACCCTGAGCCCCTCCCTGGGCTTGGATCTGGGCTGCCAGCCCATCCCAGGAACCCCAAGAAACAAGCTAGTGCAAGCGGCTGCCTGGTGCCCCCACCCAGGGCTCCATGCACATGGAACCATGCAGATCTGGCTTCCCACTCACTCTGCCCAGGGGCAAGCTGTGCAGGGCAGGGCCGGGCTGAATCCAGCCTTGGATCCCCCACCCAGGAGCTGCCCCCAGCACACACCCAGCTCCCCCCCAAGACCAGGGCAGGCCCCTGCTCAGGCCGAGGCCTGCAGCTTGCTCAGCCCATCGGCGTACTGGAATTCGGGGCCGTTGGCATAGTCGTACATGTCCAGGGCCACCTCGCAGCTCTCCCTCACCACCCGCTCCCCGTCGTGGGCAAACACCCGCAGCGTCTCCAGGCAGGACCCCCTGGCGATGGAGCCCAGCGCCTCAGCGCACTCGTGCCGCACCATGGGGTTCTCCGACACGCTCTCCAGCGCCGCTGTCAGCTGGGGCACGCAGGCCTCATGCTGCATCTGGCCCAGGACAAAGCCGATCTCGTGGCGGAAGAGGGCGCTGCTGCACGCCAGGCCTGGGGAGAGCGGGGGGGTGGGAGGGAGGTTGGAGCAGGTACGGCAAGGAGGTGGCCCAAAGTATTCTGGGATATTGGGCCCCACCCTCCCCACAGATCTGGCACAGGGACACCCACTGCTATGCTATGACTGTTCACAGGCGGCCCAGAGCGAGTTGCTGGGGGGCTCAGCTGCTCAGAGGTTAACAATGGCAGGTGCAGCCTGGACCCTCAGGTTGGCAAGTTCAAGTCCAGGGGGAACAAGGGGGCTCAGCCAGGCTCTGCCTGGGCAACACCACAGCACCCAGCCCATGGACTCAATTGGGAAGCTGGAACCATGTGTAGGGGGGAGCTGAGGGCCACTGAACCAAATAGTAAGCCCTGGGTTGGATGGAAACTCCTTCCAGCCAGGGAATGCTACAGTCCCCTCCCCCCCGCCCAAGTTCCAGCACCTCTGGACTCCGAGCAGGGCTCAGGCACAAGAGCTGGGGATGGGGGAGGCACTTGCCCTGCGCTGTAGCTGTCTGACCGATACAGGCTTGGGCCTTCCAGGGTTGCCAGTGCAGCCTCCTCAGCACCAATCCAGCAGGAAGGGGCCCCATGGGGGCAGGGAAAGTGATCCTGGGCAGTGAGCTCTGAAGGTCTTTGCAGTGGATTTGGCCCCAGAGGGACCCACCCAGCTCTGCTCATCCCTAATGAGGTCAGACCTGCCTGGGGCCACAACCAGCCTGGCCTAGTGGGGTTCTTAGGCTCGGCAGGTCAGGCCCTCCTGTGGGCCTGGACCTGCAGGACACTACAGTGCCGCCTCTGTCCTTTGCATGGTGAACACTGGCAGCCGGACTGGGGGGAGTGGTGCCCTCTGGTGTCAGCCGTGGGTGCACAGATGGAAATGCAGTGCCACGGGCTGATCCTGGGGGTAAGTGGGTTCAGCTAGTGGGGGGAAGAGGCAGGCATGTCCCAAGAACAGCAGTTCTCAGTAAGGATCCCCCCCAAAACGGGAAGGGCAAAGGTCCCTGGTAGACCTGCCCCAGGGAGCTCTGGTGCCCACCAGAGGGGGCGGAGCACAAGTGGAGCAGAGATAGACCGTTCGGTGGCGATTCCCGACTTTGACCAGCCTGCGCTTTCTGAGAAGGCGTCAGGCGCTGGATGGACAAATAGGAAGAGTCTCAGCCCTGAAGGTCCCAGACCAAGAGGGAGGGGAAACTGAGGCACGGAGCAGGGAAGTGATTTACCCCAGGTCACCCAGCAGGTGAGTAGCAGGGCTGGGAATAGAGCCCAGGCCTCCGCAGTTGCAGTGTGGAGCTCTGCCCACTGGCCCATGCTGCCGGGCCTGCATAGGGAGTGGGGCCAGCCAAGGGGGCAAGCTGTCCCCCTCCATGGCCCTGGATTCCAGCTGCACAGAGCCACTGTTGGCTGCAGTCTGTTACCATGGAGGATCCTGAACTCTGACGTGGTGCCGTGGGGGGCGGCACTGTGGGCTCTCCCATCCAGCAGGCATGGGCAGGGCATGCATGTGGCAAAGGCTCCAGTGGGGCCGAGTGACAAGACGTGGACAGGCTTGGGGAGGGGCCACGTCTGCTCTCCCTGCCCCTGGGGGTGGAGAAGGGAGCACTGTGAAAGGGTGCCCTGTCCCTGGGTAGGTTAGGCACCAGCTAGGGCACCCCCTGGTGGATGATGCTGGGAACAGCAAGGATACAGTCCAGTGCTCTACCCCTCATAGGGCACAGTAGTGCCCGCCGGCCCAGGGATCCCTGGGCTCAGCGTGGGGACCTTGCCCTGGGCAGATGGCGAGAAGCCAGAGCATCAGCTATCCGGGGCTCTCTCACCATCAGCCAGCGCCAGCGCTGCAGCCTCGCCCCCCACGTTCCTCAGGGCGAACATGGCGCGGTATCGATCAAACAGCGGGCGCGACTCGTCCAGCAGCGTCTTCCGCAGCTTGGCAACGTCCTTCTCCTCATCTGGGGGAGCTGGGTCCACAGACAGGTAGGGGTTGGCGCTGGGGTCGTCTTTGTTCTTCTGCAGCCATTCGAGCCTCTTGACCGCCAGCTGGCAGGTCTCAGCTACCTGCGGCAGAACAGGGCAGAGACATCTTTGCTGGGGGTCTCTCGGAGAGAGCAGAGTTCCACCAGCTAGGCAGCAGCATCTACTGGTCAGAGCACAAGACTGAGACTCCAGCTCCTGGCTCCATTCCCAGCTCTGCCACCGACACTCTGCAATACCACCCAGTCACATCCCCCTCTGTGACTCAGTTTCCCCATTGGCACAACAAGGCTCCTTCCCAGCTCTGTTAAGCCTCACCCGAAAGGAGCGACAGCCCTGCCAACACTCAAACACACAGCTCCGATCATCTGCTTCCACGAGGCCTGGCTGTCCAGTGAGATTTACTAGGTCAGGAACCATTTCTTCTTATGCCTTAGGGCAGGGTCACTGGGTCTTTCATGTACAAAGAACCCCCTACTGGGGCCAGTTCAGTTCCTGGTTGACAGGATTCCCAATGGCAGTACCACTGGGGCTACGCAGATTGAATGCCCCAGACAGGGCCCCTTCAGGGTGGGGAGAACCCACACTGCCAGCAGGACTCGGGCTGTTATTCACACAGACAACAGGCATGTCCGCCCCTCAGCAGAAGTCCCTCAGTGACTGCTGGACTCACATTACTACCTGGGCACCCAGCAACACAACAGAGTCTAGCAGAGATCAGGCCCCCAAGGGGTCAGGCACTGGATGGACAAATAGGAAGAGTCTCTGCCCTGAAGGGTTGCAGTCTCAACAGATCAAGAGGAAGGGGAAGCTGAGGCACGGAGCAGGGGAGCAATTTTCCCCAGGTCACCCAGCAGGTGAGTAGCAGGGCTGGGAATAGGGCTCAGGCCTCCGCAGTTGCAGTGCAGAGCTCTGCCCACTGGCCCACATTGCCAGGCAGTACAATCCGCACCGACAGCTGCCAGTGGCAGGGGAAGGCAAAAGAAGCTTTACCTCAATCACCGGATCTGCTGAATAACACCTCAGAACATCCAGTACCTGGGGGTTCCCGATGGCTCCCAGGGCTTCCCCTGGAACACAGAGCAAGGGCGCGGCTAAGCCAGCTCCTGGGGGGGGGCAGTGCTAGCAGAGGCAGGTCATTGCACTGGGGCTGAAGGACAAGCTGGAAGCTTGGCTGTGCTACTGTCATCTTTACGGAGGCCTTGCCCCTCCCCTCGGGCAGGGTGACACAGCCCTGGCCCGCGCCGGGCTGCAGCACTTCTAAAGAGCGACAGCCGAGTTACAAAATGGGGAGGGAAATGCAGCATGTGGCACTGTCCGAGAGGGTAGGAGGCAACCTCAGGCCAGCATCAAGGAGATGTCTGCTGCATCACCCCACACAGGGAGTCCAGCATTGACTCCTGGAACCTGGATTCAGTGTACACACCTCACCCATGGGGTCTGCTCTAAGGATGTTAAGAACTAATCGACTATCCCATAAGCAAATGCTTATCGCATAGTCAGTCGACTAGTCGATTCCCCCCCTCTTGCTGCCTCTATCAGACAGAGGCAGCAAAGGGGGGGGAAGAAGGGAGCAGCAGCCTTGCACAGCTGAGCCGGGGATCAGCTGCATGGCACCCCTTTGAAACACTGAGACAGCATTTTAAAGAGGCAGCACCACCATGGAGCCTGAGGTCAGCTGGGAATTCCCCAGCTGATCCCCAGAACCAGGGATCAGCTGGGGAGTCCCCAGCTGACCAGGGGCTTGTGGTGTAGTGTCAGTACCGTGCTGGTTGCTATGCTTGGGCTGTGGGCTGTCTGCAAGCACAGCCCAGCAGGGGATACCTTGATATCCCCAGGACAGTGGCCAAACCAGTTCTACAAGTTAAGGGAAAAGAGGGAACAAAGGAAGTGAGTGTGTGGGGGGGGGGGCAGTCTTGGGCTGGAACCATGAGGGAGAGAGACTAAGGTTGCTGGGGCTGAGGGCTAGACGTGATGGACCCCTAACCCAAGGGGTCTTAAACATCCTGGCCCCAAATCCTGTAATCACACCATGTCTATGCTGTGCTGTATCCTGGAGGGGCAATAAACCCTCTCTATTCTACTGCTGGTGGAATCTGTTCTTGCTGCTGGGGTGCAGGATTGGGGGAACCCTGACTGCCTCATCACAGGGCTCCATGGCTTTGAAATGCACAAGAGCCCCCCGCTGAGGACACTTGTGCATTTCAAAGCAGGCAGGCTGCAGTGCAGCCCAGAGGCAGCGGGACTTTCCGCTGGCTCCAGGCTGCAGTGAGGGCTCCTGTACATTTCAAAGGAGGAATGCGGAAGTGCCTATCTACTAGTTGAGTAGTTGATGGAAATTCCATGGAGTACTCGACTAGTCAATTAACCGCAATTTAACATCCTTAGTCTGCTCCATGGGGCACCTGGCTGTGCAGGGAAGTTGGAGCCGCCTCACTCCCTGCATTGCCAGCTACTGCACGGGAGGGAGTTGGGAAGATTGTGGAGGGGAGCCCTGGGGTGCCAGCCAGCACAGAGCTAAAAAGAGACTGAACTAGGAGAACTCTGACACAGGCACAAGCTGTAACTCTCAGCCCCAGGTTCATCCATCCCTGTCCGGCTACGTCTGCCCCAGCTCGGGCTGGACCGGCAGGGGCCTCTGGGAGCAGGCCAGACCCAAACGCCAGCATTGAGCTCTCATACCTGCTTCATGGCGCACCATGGGCTCCTGGCTGGCATCCTGCAGCACGCAGACCAGGCAGGGAATGGCACGTTCGTCCTGCATCTGCCCCAGGCAGTACGCCAGCTCGTGTTTCAGAAGGGCAGACTCGTCCCCGAACGCCCGGCTGATCCAGTCGATGGCAGCGCGGCCGCCCACGTTGCGCAGGGTGAAAAGGGCTCGGAAGCGAGTCTTCAGGGGCTGCGCCACATCCACCAGCGTCCGGCCAATGGCCTCCACTTCCTCCTCAGTCACCATGGCACCTGTGCACTGGGGGTCTCCGGCTCGCAGCAGCTTCTCTACTCCTCAGCCAGCAGCTCCCACAAACCAGGCATAGCCAGCACCTGGGCATGAAAGAGGGGGCTCAGGACTCCGATACTCCAGGCTAGATCAAACTCCACAGCCAGCCACGTTTTAACACATTCACTAACAGGGTTGTGTGGATAGAACCAATGTCACTACTAATCTTTTCCATCCATGTGCGGCATACATTTTTCTATGCACCAAGGGAGGTGTGAATGTGCACCACCAGGAGAAACACAAACCTAGCTGTGAGCACTCTGCTAATCAGCTGGGTGGCCCTGGAATCTCTCTTGAGCAGCCCCACAAGCTCAGCGAACAGGGAACACCGGACGGGACACCACCACTCGTTATAGTCATGTTTAACCCCAGTTTGTGTCTGGGGGGGGGGGTTAGAGGACTTTCTGTAGCATCCTCTCTGAGATTCAAAAACCACCAGAGTTAACTTGTGTTAAAGCCCAACCACAAATTCAAGAGTCAACCTAGGATGTTTGCCAGTCAGGGAGCTAAGGCAGAACACAGGAGTGCAGACCTGCAGCAAGCACAGGGCAAAGACAGGGTCACAGCGTGGCTGAGGGGAGCAGGCCCGGCCAAGGAGTCTGCAAGGCCCAAGGCAGCGTGAGTGAGCGGCCCTGGGAGGGCAGGGCCAAGAGCTGGCAGCGTGGGGCGCTGAGCCACGGGGCTCCCAATCAGGGCAGCGAGTGAGCAGCCAGGTGGGCAGCGCCTGGAGCTGGGCAGCATGGGGCCCTAGGCAACCGCCTCGCTCACCGTGCCCAAAGGCCGGGCCTGGAGGGGAGGCATGCTGGGAAATCAGAAGATCAGAAGGGGAACTTATTACCCAGCTGGGGGGATTTTCCATGCCCAGGCAGAGCAATAGGCACTGCCCCAGACACAATCCCCAGGGTCAGGCTCCCCAGGACACGAGGCCGACTCAACCGTGAAAGCCCGGCCGATCCCACTGATGGTGGCACAGCCGCCCGCATGGCACAGGCTGCAGCAGGCTCAGACACACAAGAGGGATGTTAAATATCAGTTAATTCAACAGTCGATTCACCTCATGAATTCTTATCAGTTACTTGACTGTTCTGTGGCCCCAGGGGTGGGGCCAACAGCCAGCGTGCTCCGGCCCCACTCCCAAGGAGCCCCCTGCCGCTCCACCCAACTGCCTCCGAATCAGCTCCCCGCGCTGACCGACTGCCCAGCAGTGCAGGGTGGCAGCAGCCCCTATGGGGTGGGGGTATCTGAGCTCCCAGCCCCCCTACAAGCCAGAACTGAGCAGAGCTGCCTGCCCACCCGGCTCCTACCACACTTCAAATGCAGAGCCGCAGCGGGCTAGGTCCCTGCGGGAGCCAGGACTGAGCCGGGCTGCAGGCCAGCCT
Organism: Pelochelys cantorii; assembly: GCA_032595735.1. NCBI lineage: Eukaryota > Metazoa > Chordata > Testudines > Trionychidae > Pelochelys > Pelochelys cantorii. The sequence continues at coordinate 4,543,705 of CM064354.1, forward strand.
GCTTCAGAACTGACTGGGGGGAGGGTGCGTGTCCTGCGGCAGTGGCCCGGGAGCTCTGCTCGTCGCTTAATCGGCCACCCGGCGCGTCCCCAACACGCAGCCCGGCACTCTGCGAAAGGTGCCTCCGGCAGCACCCCCGGGGGCCGGGCGGACAGGTCCCTGGAAAGGGCGGCCCGCCCCCAGCCGGCGCCCGGCAGATACCCGGGCGCTGCCAGGCCCGCGCGACACCGACCCGGCTCCGAGCGCGGAGCCCGCAGCCCGCAGCCCGCAGCCCGGCGGGGAAGGCAGCGCTCGGGGCCGGGCCCCCGCAGCCTGGAGCGAGCCCCGCGGGCCAGTCCCCGGGCGGGGCCGCGGCTCCCCGCGTTGGGATGCGGCAGGAGCCTGCGGGCTCGGCGGGGCCCCACGCGGGGGGGGGGGCCGCTGCGTCCCGCACTCACCCGCCGGCTCACGGCGCGGCCATTGCTGCGCACACGGGCCACGTGCGGCCCCGGCTCCCCCGCGGCAGCTACTGGGAAGGGACGGAGTGGAGGCGACTCCCCCCCCGCACGAGTGGGGAGTGGTACAATCCACCGAGCGCGGCGCGTCACGGGTGGGGAGGGCTCAGGAGCGCCTCGCCGCCAGCCCCGCCCTTCCGGCCCGTGACGCGTGGGGCGTGGCCACGTGGGGGCAGGGCCTGCGGGGGGTGGGGCACGCTGACCCCACGGCTCCAGGAGCTGGGGTGTCCGGCCCAATCGCTGGAGCGAGCTCAGCTTTCCACGCCCACGCAAAACAACCTGGGTCTCCGGCCGGCTCCGCATCGCTTTCCGCCCCGCAGCCTCTGTGCTTCACTGACTCCATCTACCTCCTCTGCAGGCTCTTGTGCCAGCTGCCCCCCTCCCCGGTTCTCCACCCGGTCTCCTTTAGGCTCCCTACACCCCCATATCCCTCTGCACCCCCAGGTTCCTGCACCCCATATGCCAAAGCACCCGCTATTACTCTGCACCGCCAGGCTTCCTCCTACACCCCATTCCCCTGCACCCTGTTACCTTTAGTTTCCCTTCCTGGACCCCCATATCCCACTTCACCCTCACATTCCCTTCTGTACCCTGGTAGGCTCCTGTCATTCCCCCTCCCACTCTACATTTTTTCCCACCCTACTCCCTAATCATAGAGGGCAGAGGGAGCATTTCTTCACTAAGGGCAGCCTGGCTTCAACCCCATTGGAAATAATGGAAGTTCCCTTTGAGGATGTTACACTGCGGTTATCTGGCTAATTGTGTAGTCGATGCAATTTGTATCGACTACACGATTCGTCAATAAGGACCGCTCTGCAGAGCCGCAGCAGGGCTAGCTCCAGGAGCTGGCTGGAGCTGGGACTGAGGAGTCCTGGCTCATGCCAGCTCCGGGAGCCACCTGCGCTCCAGCTCTCCATTTTAAATTTAGTAAGAGCCGTCAGGCTTTTAGTACATTTAAAATGCAGAAGTGCAGCATCCCAGATCAGCCCTAGCTGCAACTGCTCAGTCCCAGCTCATGCTGAATCCAGCAGCCCCTGTTCATGGCAGCCAGTCCTGTCCACCATGAACAGGGAATGCTTAACGGCAGCAGCCCTGTCTGCGAGGGGGGCCAGCTCCTTGCTGGGACTCCCACGGACAGGAGCTGCTGCCGGAGCAGCCTCCCCTATCCCCCACTGCTGCCTTTGATAGAGGCAGCAGGGGGGAAGGCGGCACCACGGAGATGGTGCTGGGGAGACCAGCTTTTAAGCTGGTTCCCCCCAGTATCAACTCCTGTTTCCTCCTCCCCGCCTCTCAGAGGCAGCAAGGGGAGGAAGTGAGTAGTCGATAACTCCAGTCGGCTACTCGCTAACATCCTAGTTCCCTGCAACTGCCACAGGGAAATGGCAGCCATTATAACTGAGGGCAGGCTTTGACCTAGTGAGAGTAAAGGGAACTGCTTGCTTTAACGAAGGGCACATCTACACTGCCTCTTTTTTGCGGAAGAGGCAATGCAAATGAAGTGCTCATTAGCAATTTCTTTCGCTTCATTTGCATATTATTTTCCATGCTTTTTGCGGAAGAGGTTTTTGCGCCAAAAAAACCTTTTGCACAAGAACCCTATTGTTTCAGGTTGTCTGCAGACTCAGGCAGGCAACTGCTACATTTGGTTTATGTTTCCTCTGCATCCATAAGGGCTTCAATCAATTTTTATATTTAATGAAAGCTGAGAGTCTAATTTCATAATGTTGTTCAGGAGCTGGGGTCATAGGCCTGGGTCTAGTGTCTAGGTCTTAATCTAGCTCTACCTGTAATAAACATAAACAATACGTAGAGCCTTGTGCGGAGAAAAAAATGGTATCTGCATCCAATCTGCAAAAATGGTCTATGGGTACAATGTGGACATCTATGGATTTGCAGGGCTTCAATAATAACAATTAGCACTTTTCATGTACAGATTCCTTTCCAGTGGATGGGGTTTTGTTATCCCTAACATGCAGGAACAGTGGGGCACAGAGAACTTTGAACCAACATTTTCCAAAGTGGCCACTGACTTCAGAAGCTTTTTTGTTGGTTCCCTCTTGAGGTACCACTGGCCTAATTTTCTGAAAAGTGCAAGCACCTAAAACTTCAGCTGAAAGTGGGAATACAGCATCTCTGAAAGACCAGCCTCCAGAAAGTGAGACATTAAGAGTGTAGACTTTGAGGACAGCGACTTGCATAAGATCACAGTGAGAAGTGAGAATGGAATCAGTCTCCTTACACCTAGTCATCAGCTCACTTTATTTTCCTTAGATCAGGAGTTTTCAACCTTTTCATTTGTGGGCCCCTAAAAACTTTCAAATAGTGGTATAAACCTCTTTGGAAATCTCAGAATCATAGGGTTAGGAGGATCCACAAGGGTCATCTAGTATAACCCCTGCTAGGATGCATGATTTGTTACATCTAAACCATCCAAGATCACTCAGACGTAGTCTGCAGATGCCCCCAGAGGTCTGTGGACAACAGGTTAAAAATCACTGGTCTAGAGGTTCCCAAAGGTAACCTCATATTAACTTCCTGAGAACCTGAACATGAAAACTGACCACAAACGCAAGTGAAAATGACTAATCTCTGTTCATTGTTCAGGCCAAGAGAAGAGGAAACACACAGCAAGCTGTGCAAAGTAAATTGTTTAATTTCCAGATTTAATACACTGACCTGTTAATACAATAATTGTGTTTTCATTATAATGTTTAATTCAAAAGGCATTTGTGAAAAAAAGGCAATTAAACCAATGAATAACTTATTGAAGTCGCTTCTTTCCTCCTGAAGGACCCCAACTCTACATACATCATCTGCTACTGCAGTTCACCCACACAGTACAGCAGTTTAAGACAGGAAGTGAAGAAAGGAGCAGCTATAGACCTCAAATTATTATGCACATGCTTAATTTCAAGCACAGATTGTTCCACTGAAGTTAAGTTACTCAAATGTGTGTATACATATTTGCTGGATCAGGACCAGAGCCCTACTGATATGATGAATTCTTCAGCTGCTTAAAATGAGGGGAAACAATCCACTTACACATTAGCACCTGGATTCTGGTCTCAGGAGCCCCGATTTTACACTGAGGAAATTCACTGCAGTGGAATTACTCCTGATTCCCACCAGTATAACAGGGAACAAACTCTAGCTCTGTATAATACAGTAACATATTGCAATCCATGTGACATGCTCTGATACGAGCAGTATGTCAAGGGGATGGTTGCATAGTCTCACCCTTAAGATAAAAATACCAGACCTACCTGCAACCATAGCTTCAAATTCCCCCTACTTTGACTCAGCCCCTGATACCTCCCAAGGCAGTGACATCCATTTCTATACAATTTACTGTATATGCTTGTGTCTTTCAGAGACTTTAAAAATTAGATCTTACCTGCTCTTGTTGGGCATTGGAGATCCCCTGGCACTATTTGCAAAATTAACAGGTTTGTCTAATGTCCTTGGCTAAAATCACATCTCAGATTCATTGTGTTGTGCACACGTGGGCTGCTACCTTTCCCCCACTGCCCCAGAAGATGGTTGTTGCATCTGAAGCTTTTCTGGGACAGGCAGAGTCTTGGGGTGACTTTGGGGAGCCCCAAGAGAAGCCCTCTCACCTGCTGATGCAAAGCTAGCAAGTTTAGGTGGAGAGGAGGAAGCTGTGGAACTATTGTTGCAGTGTGAGATTCAGGACCCTGGGGAAGGAAGTAAAGTTTGGGAGGAGTGCTGGAGTTTTCACTGAACTGAACAGACCAAAGATCCATAGAGTTAAAGGCCCAAAGGGACCATTAGTTCTCTGAATCTCCTGTATGTCACAGGCTATGTAATTTACCCAGTTACCCCTACATTATACCTAATCGTGTGTATTAACCTAAAGCATCTCTTCCAGAGAGGCATCCAATCAAGGCTTCTTTGACTCAAAGGCAGTAAGTTCCCACCCATGTGGTTCATAAAGAACTGGTCAGATGCCTGGATTCTTCCACCCTCGTCGTGCAATGGCCAGACTTCGCTAGCCACTCAAATAGCATGCACATCAGTACCTCTGCCAGGGATCGATTTCAGAAGTGGGAGGGTGGGTGGGGCTCTGTGGCCTGCAGTGTGCACATCAGATGAGAGGATCATCCCTATGGCTCTTGCTGCTGAGGCTGCCCACATGGGTGCCACTATATACCAACAGTGATAGTAACACTGGGATGAAGGCTGCCTGTCTGCTGAACTGAGATCCTTCTGACCTTGAAGTCTGTGAGTAGATAACTATCCAGCCTCATCTTAGAAATCAAAGACTCCAATCCTGGAGGCATAAGGCTTGGTCTCAGTGGGTCTGTCCATGCAGGTAGGAATAAGTGTATGTGTAACGCTTAGCAGGTTGGGGCCATAGACAGGCAGAGTGTAGTTACCTAGATTGGCATTTGTCTGGATACGCAAGCTAATGTCCCTGCTATATTCACACCCCTTCAAGATGCACTAAAAGGCCACAGATATTACTAAAGTCCCAAATTCTCTTTTTCAGATTGTAGTAGTAAAACACTAGATTTGCACAAAAAAGTGAGTTCTTGACAGCAGGCACAAGCGTGAAGGTATGAAAATAACTGATTATATAAGTGTGTCCCCAGGAATGATGATGCTAGACAATGTGACTGACAAAACAGGAGATGGGTGTTAGCAGAAGCAGAACCACATCAAATGTGTGCGACTAAGCTCAGCTCTGAGGTGAATGGGGGTCACTCTTCTGAAGGCAGTGAAGTCGTACTCGGCAGGGCCCCAGCTGAATCTGGTCCATGGCGCTGTTTGCTGTTATTTCCTTCATCATGTGATTTCACCTGGAGGCAGCATCTCTGAAGAGGTTCCGCCATGCCTGGCACATACCTTTGTGGAAAATCACATACCTCCTAAAGTGACCCTCGGGCTTGTCTTACCCACTGCCATCTCGGCTCCTGTGCTCCCGAAGCAGCCCAGCCTACAGAGCTGCAACCACCCACCGAGCACCAAGACACCACATGCCCAGGCAGTACAAGTCTCCTCAGTGCAGATTCACCAACATGCCTCAGCATTAACTAAGAACTTCCGCCTCAGGCTGGCAAGGTAATTCAGCCAACCGAGGGACATGGCGGTAGTGCAGAGGGTGCTAGCCTGGGAGCCTTGACTCCTGGATTCTAACCCCAGCTCTCCTGCTGGCCTCTGGCAAGTCACTTGCCCTCTCTGTTTCCCATCCCACACTGGGTGCATCTTGCCTGTGCGGACAGTGAGCTCATCAGGGCAAGGACTGGTGTCTCAGGGTCAGGGGCCCTGTCCTCGGCTGGGACCTCCAGATGCTATTGTGAGTCAGACAACCATGCCAATTCCATCCTTTGGCCTTTCTGCTGACGTGCTTCCAGAGCATCCATCCCTATGGCGCTTGCTGCTGAGGCTGTCCACACGGGTGCCACTATATACCAACAGTAATAGCACTGGGATGAAGGCTAAACTGAGATCCACCCACCTTTTCACACCGACCACTGAAAGCTCATCAGATGGCAACTTTCAGCCAAGGCTGGCTTCATACCAGTGACCTAAACAAGACAGGCTCCATGTCCCTTTCCCAAACACCTTGAGCTACAGAGCCTGATTTATTCTTAAAGAAAGCAAAAAACTGTGGACTCCTCTTTTTGTCCAATCCTAGACCCCTTGTTTTATTTACATCTCACAGACAATGTCACAAGATGATCTAAATCCTGGCAGATTACAAAGGCATGAAATCCAACCCACTGCCAGACTAATATCAAGGGAATGAGTGCTTTAGCACAACACGGCTGACCTCCTCTGAACTGGAACTGGAGGCTGAGCTGGGAAGGGCTGACTCCTTACCAATCTCCAAAGCCATCTTCATTCCTGAAAAGGCTTTGCAGTATGTGACAGTGCACTGTACCCATTCAGGAGCCTTCGATTGCTGGGGCAACATTAGATGTGGTAGAGTTAATGAAAGTTTCAGAGCTGAGGAGCATATGGCATTGCTTTGTAGCAATCAGCCTTCACCGTAGTTTTCAAAGTAGCCGCACATCAGTTCTCGCACTTCCTCCGCACTGCTGTCGTCCATGGACATGGGCACAGGGTGGCAGGGCTTTGGAAACTCGGAGGGCTCTATAACTTCCAGCCACTCATCATTGAAGGGACTGTTGTGCGCCTCACACACGTTGTGCAGGATGCAACAGGCAAGTATGACTGTGGGCAGCAGGTCCAGGCTGCAGTCATCACATTTCAGGAGGAACTGCCAGCGGGCCTTAAGGCGCAGGAAGGCATTCTCAATCACGCTGTGGGCCCGCTTCAGGCGATAGTTGAATTGAAGCTGCTGTGGGGTGAGGGTGCCATCTTCCGGGTAAGGCTTAAGGATCCAGTCCCGTAATGGGTAAGAGGCGTCTCCCAAAAGTACGTACTTTTGTGTCCTCCCCATGAAATGTTTCGGGGGAGTTGGGAAGAGGCAGCCCTCCCTAGCTAACACCCACAAGCTGGAGTTCTCCAGGATGGTGCTGTTCTCCATACTGCCAGGGAAACCAGCGCAGATGTCCCAGAACTGACCCAGCCCATCCACCGTCGCCTGTGTGAGGACCGAATGCCAGCCCTGGCTGTTGCAGTAGTTGGTGCTGAGGTGTGCAGGGGCATGGATAGAGACATGGAGGCTGTCCAAGGCACCGATGCAGTGTGGGAATCCCCAGCGGGTACTGAAGATCCGCACCATGTTCTCCAGCTCCTTCTCACTGGGCAGCCGGAGGTAGAGTGGCTTCAGCAGCAGCACAACAGCATGACTGACCTCTTTGACACAGTTCTGCACTGTGGAGGGACCCACCCCAAAGAGGGGGCTGATTGTCTGGTACTCTGCATTGGTAGCCAGGTGCCAAAGGGCCACGGCTACACGCTGCTCCAGAGGCAGCACTGGGTGGGGCTGGCCACTCTGGTAGGACAGCCCGGGTCGCAGCAGGTTGCAGACATAAAAGAAGGTCTCCTTGGACATTCGGAATTTCTCCAGCCAGTCCCGTGGCTGAAAGTCTTTCAGGACTACCCGTTCCCACCAGTCAGCATTCCGGAAGCTGGGCCACGCCCGGGGGTGGAAGTAACAGCTGGATCTCCTCCGGCGGGCAATCAGCAGCTGAAATTTGACAATTGCAAGTATGAGGCAGTAGACATGCATGCTGGACTATGACAATGCTTAGCATTTTTACAGCATTGCATCTACAAACACCCAGCATGCTACCCTGTTAGTCACTGAATTGGCTTTGGAGCTCAGTCATCCCTAGCACTTGCTGGCAATATACTGTATTGGGCTGTCTACATGAATGCCAAGGTGATCCCAGATGGAATGAGTATGTGGCTTAGTGGGTAGAGCACTGCCCTGGGACTCTGGATATCTGATTTCTATTCCTGGGTCTACCACTGACCTGCTGGGTGACTTTGAGCAAGTCATTTTCCCCATCTCACCTCAGGTTCCCTACCTGTAAAATGAGAACAATGATATTGACCTCCTTCGTAAAGCACTTTGAAATCTATGGACAAGAATCATTCTATAAGAGCCAGGTATTATTACCTGTACCAGCTTTCTACCAATGTGTGTCAAAAGCACATCCTATGCCTCTCTTTCTATGCAACTCCCTTAGCCCAGGCCCCCAAAGAGCCACTTCTGGGAGGCACCACAGACGCTGCTCACCAGCACATAGCAATAATACACACCAGTGAGGCCAGGCTGTGTGTTTTTACACCACTGTGGTGTGTTTACACCACTGCAGCCAACTCTGGGTGACACTCAGAATTTCTCGTCTGCAGAAAATTCAGACAAATCAGAAATGTTTTGTTCCAAATGGGGACAAAAAGTCAAAGTGTTCCACAGAATGAACTTTCTGGGGAAAATCCCATTTTGGGTCAATTGCAATGTTTCAATTTTTCCACATTTTTTACATTTTATTTTTGTTTTAACATTCGGGCTTAATCATTATTTTTTAAATTGGACGATAAACCAAAACAATAATTGGTGACTGGTACCCTAGCTGGGTTGGTTTGCTCAGGGAAGTAACTGGCATTAGACCTGGCCAATCCAATGAGTAGCTGGTTTGGTAATTATAGGATGAAATAAGCCATGAAGCTACCAGATCGAAGGCGGTAGGAAGTCTTTACTCGGCCCCACGGTAATGGCTGAGAATTAGAATTAGTAGAATAGAGGGGTTTGCTTTCCTTTTGTCTGCCTCAGCTCGTTTTCTAGGACTGTGTGGCTGGAGTTAAAAGCGTTAAATTATTACCCTCCCAGATTTTCCTCCATTCTCCTTGTGCCCCCTCTGCATCCCCATTCTCACATCTTTGTACTCCCTCTCCCCCTTCCAACCCAATCCTTATTCATCTCCCCGCGTCCTCCTTCCACCCTTGGGTCGCCGCCGCCTCCGTTTGAGCACACAACCGCCCGTCCTTCTCATAACTCAGTGCGCTGCCGGTGACCCCCTCCCCCCGGCTGGCCACACCTGCATCCTCCATGCTGCCCCGTGGCTCGGGGCTGTGCGCCCAGGCTGCAGAGCGCTAAGTGCCCAGCATCCGCGTCTGCCCCTCCGAGTGTTTACCGTCATGAGTCTCTTTTGTCTCTGCGTGTAATACTGCCGGAGCCAGGCTGTGCGCTGCGTCTCGTCCCCCCGGCCGGCCATGTCCCGCGGGGGGCCGGCCCTCCTTTTCATCAGCAGGTACAGCAAGAGCAGCAAGGACTCCTGCATTTTCAAATCCAGAGCCCGACCTCCGCAGGAAGTGAACGGGCTGCGCAGCTGCTGGGGTCACCGCGTGGCCAAGGAACACAAAGGCAAGGAAGGAAAAGCCGTCTTGCAAGCGGAGCTCCATCTACTGGTCCTCTTACACTGCCAGGGCCAGACCGCAGAACAGCAGCCAGTGCGCCAGAAATTACAGGGACACTGCTCAGTCTCCTCTGTTAAAACAGCAGGAACTTCCCCTGCCTGTGTCCATGGTCGGTTTCCCTGTCGGGTTTTCAGACACTAACCCTCTCTGCGGCAGTGTTTGAGGGCAAGGCTGTAAGGAAGCTGATTTTCCCCATCTACACACACCAGTTTCTCCTGATGCTCTTTGGTAAATGGAGGTCTCAGCTCTCTGCCTGCTTGCTCCCCTTGTCACATTGAAGCGATCTGTTTTTAAAAACCATAGTAGATGGACTTTGCAAGGTCCCTCCCAGCTGAGAAGAGATAGGGGCAAAGCCCATAACAGAGTCTGTGGTTCTGATTCTAGCTTCCAAACTGACTCACACATCCAAGGCTTCATTACACAGGGTTTACCTCAATCCTGGCATGAACAAAGGATGAATGTTCAATCTGATGGCTAGTCTCAGTCTTGGGCCTCCCTTCCTGCAAAGATTCATGCATGTGCTTAATTAATAAATGAAATTAATAGGTAGCAGGTTTAAAACAAACAAAAGGGAGTTTTTTCTTCACACAGTGCATGGTCGGGCTGTGGAACTCCTTGCCAGAGGAGGATGTGAAGACCAGGACTGTAACAGGGTTCAAGAAAGAACTAGATCAATTCATGGAGGTTAGGTCCATCAATGGCTATTAGCCAAGATGGGTGGGAATGGTGTCCCTGTCCTCTGTCAGAGGCTGGGAATGGGTAACAGGAGAAGGATTGCTTGATGAGTCCCTGTTCTGTTCACTCTTTCTGGGGCATCTGCCATTGACCACTGTTGGAAGACAGGACAGTGGGCTAGATGGACCTTTGGTCTGACCCAGTATGTCTGTCCTTATGTTCTTAATTTCAAACATGCAAGTAATCTTTGTGACAGCAATGGCAGTTGCCTGAAATATCTTTAGGAAATCTCATTGTATTGAGCATATTACCATGAACAGCTGGAGATGGTATGTAATTCCATGGGGAAGGGTGACTGCAGCCCTCCAGGAACTTAAACCAATGTGTGGGGGTGAGGAACTGATTAGGGAAATTCACTCAGGTTGTAACACCTCAGAGAAGTCCCACCACTGGGAGAAGCTGCATGGACTGTCCAAACTGGATTCTCCAGAGACCAATAAAGAAAGGGCTTTTAGATAAACAGCTTGCTTTTAAACTGACCTTCTGTGCAAGGAGGGAGTCCCAATCTTTCATGATGATCTCTGGGAAACTTATTAGTAAGTTTGGAGGGGCTCTTAATATTTTATTTGTGATGCTTTCACCTGAAGAATAAACATGCTTGCTTAGAAAGGGCTGAGTAGACCTCAGAACTGCAGTCAATCACAGATTTTGAGAAGGAGGCAAAGCACAGACACAGGTTTGTTCAGATAGTGTGGCTTGCTGGGAAACTCAGTATACACAGGGAACTGTGCAGCCTAGAAAAATATAGGTCAAGAGACAGAGGCTGGTTTCTGCCCAAGAGAGATGATGGCTGAGAAGTTAAGAGCCTGAGACAATTGTGAAGGACACTATGTAAATGAGAACATGGTGTGGTATCATGTTTTTCCATTAATATTAATTTGGACAATTAGGTTTTCCTCCCCAACCAATTTTGAATTCTTAAAAAATGAACAAGATCCAGTGCCTTGGAAGTACATGTTTCTGGATTGTCAGAACAGCAAGTTCTAGTCCCAATATTTCTTCCAACATTGTCCTGATAAACACCAGTGCAAAGTATAATATAATGTAGTATCCATGGACTTAGTATCCTTCACAGGTGTCTCAGTGTATGTTATAAAGTAAACACATTTTTATCATGGTTTTCTTCTTCCAGGGGGGTACAAAGATTAAAAGTGAAACAATTTTTTAAAATGCGAGTAAAAGTCGTTCCTGGACTCTCCTCCATGCCAGTGTATGGGGCTTGCACATATCATACCCCCCCCTTTATGTTTTTCTCTCTCTAGTTGCTTTGTGAAAATCCACACAAACAAGAGACTCCCACAAAGGCTCCAATTCTGCACTCAAATCCCTATAACACTTATGCAGAACCCTGCTTATTTCATCAGGATTCCTCCCACGTGAGAATATATGTCCTGTGCACCTGAGACTCCTGCCTAATCAGTGGAAGTCGGTGCTTCTCCCTGACCATGTACTGCAAGGGATTGGGCTGAGCCAGGCAAAAAGGAGGAAGGGCTGTCTGATTTTTTTATCTCCTTGCCCTTGCTGCTAAGCTCATTCTCTTTTGTTTTCAGTTGTCTTTAAGGTGCCTTGGTGGCCAAGTGGCCCTGCAGTGATGCCTCGATTTTGAATCAGGAGTGTTAAAATGAAGGATTCTTGTGCAAGAGGTCTTGCGCAAGAAAACGTCCACACTGCCATGTGCGAGCTGTGGTTTTGTGCAAGAGCGCCCATGGCAGTGTGGATGCTCTCTTGTGCAAGAAAGCTCTGATGGCCATTTTAGCCATAGGGCTTTCTTGCGCAAGAAATCCCTGCCCAGCGTCCACACTGCCCTCTTGTGCAAGAGCTCCTGCGCAAGAAGGCTTACACCTGTTAAAAAAGAGCGTAGCTCTTGTGCAAGAAGCCCTCTCTTATGACGCCGTAATGTAAATCTTCTTGCGCAAGAGCGGGCGGGCAGTGTGGACGCTCTGCGGATTCTTGCGCAAGAACAGCCATACTTGCGCAAGAAGCCGCGAGTGTAAACATAGCCTCAGTGTGGCTTCCTGCTGGAAAAGGATAGTGGTCTAGTGCAGTCCTTTGCTGCCTTCACTTCAACTCCAATCCCATACAGCACCTCCTACTGGGGGAGTCAGAGACACATAACTGTGAGTTTCCCTAGCTACTCTGGAGTTGGAGCAGTAATCTCTGCTGGCTGCTGAGTGTACTAGTGAAAGCTAAGCCCAAATTTCTAAAATACAGGCTATTCCGGGTCTGACTGGGAGCATCTTGGAAATGCAGCTAATAATCTCTCAAAATCACTATAAAATTGCCAGCATTGGCAGTCCAGCAATTCTTATCTGATTCTGAGCTCTCAGGAAAATTGGTTTGACGCCAGATACCAAAACCGTGCCAATATGAACTTTTTCAGAGCACATGGGATGGAAAGGTATCCCATCCCTTTCATTTTAGATCATTAGATAGGCATGCACAATAAGACATTTAAAGAGACTAAGGTTTTCAGTGTTGCTGCACAATGGATATAGCTGTGATGGAAGGGCCTTTTCTGAGTCTTTAGGCTTCATTCATTTTCCCCAATTTTTCTCTGCAACTCTGAGTACTACAAACTTACGACAAAAAGATAAATTAATACAGCTGAAACAAAAGACAGAACTATGTAGCACTTTAAAGACTAACAAGATGGTTTATAGGTGATGAGCTTTTGTGGGCCAGACCCACTTCCTCAGATCAATATGTGGAAGAAAATCGGCACAACCATATATACCAATGTGATATAATCAAAAAAATGAACGCATGTGAAATTGACAAATCAAATTTTAGAACAGAGTGGGGGTGAGGGGGGAAGGTTAGTTTCTGTGAGGTAATGACATAGGGGTGATAATAGGGGAAGTTTCTGTGAGATAATGAGATTTTCATGTAAGCATGTGACAGCAGAAGTTGGCCATTTAGGAAACAAATCCAGTATTGTGAGTTGCAATACAGCCACCAGAGCTGATAATATGGGTCTCTATCATGTAAAGCTAGAGCTTCTGGTGCCTCTTGCCACAGTAGGCTACGTCTACACCGGCACGATCTTGCGCAAAAACTCTTTTGCGGAAGAGTTCTTCTGCAAAAACTCTCCCAGAAGAGAGCGTCTACACTGGCATGTGCTTTTGCGCAAGAAAGCTCTGATGGCCATTTTAACCATAGGGCTTTCTTGCGCAAGAAATTCATGTTGCCTGTCTACACTGGCCTTGCGCAAGAACAGTTGCACAAAAGGGCTTATTCCTGAGCGGGAGCGTTAGAGTTCTGGCGCAAGAAGCCCTGATTTCATACAGTAGAACGTAAGTTTACTTGCGCAAGAACATGCAGCCAGTGTAGACAGGCAGCAAATTTTTGCGCAAAAGCAGCCGCTTTTGGGCAAGATCGCGCCAGTGTAGACACAGCCGTACTGTTTAGGGATTTAAGCACCTAGGTTCTGACTGCTGCGCTTCTGCCTTTGAAATGTAGCAAGAGCCCCGGGGGGGGGGGGAGCTGCTCAAGTCCCTACTCGTCCTGTATTCCCTGCTGCTTTTCTGCTATTTAAATGTAGTAAGAGCCATGGGCAGCACTCACTACATTTAAAAGGCAGAGGCACAGCCAGGATGAGTGCCCCACCTCCCCCTTATCAACTAATTGAGTAGTCAATGGAAATTTGATTACTTGATTAGCAGATTAATTGAAATTTAACATCCTTAGTACTGTTACATGCTATTGCTGGACTGCAGAATAACCACCACTGAAAGGCCAGCAGCTACCTGAGCAAGGACGGAGACTGGGCAGTAGGACACAACCCCTGCTCTCCAACCTGCTCTATGTCCACACAAGCCCTGGGCTCTGCTTTTATACATCAGGCCCAGACAGCAACCTCACCAGGAGCTATGACATCATGATTGCAACATGATGTCACTAGGCACCGCATTACATCACCTGGTGGTAGTCACCGCTGTCTCGTGGTTGCTGTAGCAACAGCACCATGGAGACAATGACAAAATGCATAATGGCTCTCAGTGGGCCACCCCCCATCCCTGCCAGCCCCCAAATCATGTCGAGGCCCCCTTCCTGAACTCCAAACCTCCTAATCTTCCCCCTCCCACCTCTTATCCCCGGACTTTAAATGGAGGGCCTGCCTCAGCCGGGCTCGCTAGGCCTCAGGGGTTGCTATGGGCAACGAGCGCATCTCCTCCTTCCTGTATTGATTCGAACGGAGCGAGGGGAGGCGCTCCCGTGATGCACCGCGCGGGGAGGGGGCGGAGCCGCGGGCAGCGCAGGGGCAGGGCAGGAGCGGCCGCCATATTGGGGAGAGCTGAGGGCTGAGGCCGGCGGAGAGTGACAGGAGGAGGCGGAGCAGGAGCCGGGCTGGCCGGGTCGGTGAGGGGCTGCGTGCGGCTGTCTCCGGGGCGGGAGCTCTGCCCGGGGGCTCTGGCCTTGTGGGGCAGAGGGGTCCGGGGACCTTTTCCAGGGGCTGGGGGGCTCTGGCCTTGTGGGGCAGAGGGGTCCGGGGACCTTTTCCAGGGGCTGGGGGGCTCTGGCCTTGTGGGGCAGAGGGGTCCGGGGACCTTTTCCAGGGGCTGGGGGGCTCTGGCCTTGGACGGCGGAGGAGTCCGGGTCCCTGTTCCAGGGGCTGGGGGGCTCTGGTCTGGGGGGTGTGGGGAGGGTTCCCGGGCCCCTTTCCAGGGGATGGAGGAGTTTGGGGCCCTTTTCCAAGGGGTATGGAAAATAAGCACAGATTATTTTACAGAATAAGCTCTGGCCTTGGGGGGTGGCGGATACAGGGGGCTCTGATCTGTGGGCTGCAAAGGGTGTTTAGGTCCAGTTTAGCTCCTTTCCCTACTTAAAAAAATGGTTCAGCCTGGGGGGGCTTAGGGCTCCCGTGGAATATGGGGTGAAATGAGTGGGGCCCCAGCAAGCATGTAAGGGGTCCCCCAATTTTCTTTTGAGTGGCCGAGCTTGGAGCTGACTCTGGACACTGGCTGGCAGATGTGCATAGGACCTCTGTTCAGGGTGGCTTTACATAAATCTGCTCCAACCAAGCTAATGCAGGGCTCTCAAACTACTCCCAAAGTACTAATTTAAGAATTAAAAGGTACAGTGGAAGTTCTCATCTCTTTAAGTCAATCCACAAGACTTTTGGCTATAACATTGCACAATGTATCTGAAGGCTTTCTTTAATCTGTGCTTATTTTCCATACCCATCAACTGCTTCTGAAAGTGTTTTTTGGTAAGTGGTTTGCTGTCACTAGCAGTCAAACCAATTTAAGAAGAGGCTGACTTTGATTAGTGCATTAACACTATTTTCAAACATGGATCCCTCTATATTGAGCCTAGGACCCAAAAATTGTTTTCTTGCATGTTCAGCATCTTTTGTGAAATGAATGAGTCCAAGTGCTGGTGTGACCAATGTCCCTGGTATCAGCACAACAGTGTACAAAAATATCAACACATTTGATGCTGACTGTCAGTTTAGTTGGCTATCTCAGCAGAAAGACCGAGATTGCCGCTTCTACTGAATCAATTGTACAGAGAAATAGAGGAATCTTCTCCAGAATATCAAGTCCGCACCATTCAATAATATAAGATAGGCTTAAAATTAATCTTGCTTTAAAACAATTTTAAAAATGGTCATTCTGGAATATTAGCCTCCATAAAAAAGGCAGCACACCTAGGCTATGTCTACACTCGTGGCTTCTTGTGCAAGTATGGCCGTTCTTGCGCAAGAATCTGCAGAGCGTCCACACTGCCCGCCCGCTCTTGTGCAAGGAAATTTACAGTACGGCGTGGTAAGAGAGGGCTTCTTGCACAAGAGCTACGCTCTTTTTTATCAGGTGTAAGCTCTCTTGCGCAGGAGCTCTTGCGCAAGAGGGCAGTGTGGATGCTCGGCAGGGATTTCTTGTGCAAGAAAGCCCTATGGCTAAAATGGCCATCAGAGCTTTCTTGCACAAGAGAGCATCCACACTGCCATGGGCGCTCTTGTGCAAAAGCACAGCTCGCACATGGCAGTGTGGATGTTTTCTTGCGCAAGACCTCTTGCACAAGAACCCTTGCGCAAGATGTTCTTGCGCAAGAACCCGGCAGTGTTGACATAGCCCTAGTGTGTTAGATTTGCTTGACTGCATGCATGGGTCTCCTGTTCCTCACTTTTCTACTTTAATCATACCCATTATTCACAAGGACTGATCTTAAAATGTACTTCAAGAATCCAGATGGATCCTTGAGTAGATGTATGGTGCATCCATGTTTCTAATAGGGATGAAAGCGACTAGTCAACTAGTTAGCAATAGTTGCTAACCCCAGTGTGGCTCCCCTACTTATTGACTAGTTGATGGAAAATCCATTGACTAGTCGATTAGATGATTAAACTAAATCTAACATCCCTAGTTTCTAAGGCAATAAAATGTAATATACATACATGTAAACTGAAACAAAGCTGATAAAATTCTATTTTGAGGCTTCCCTACCAAGCCAATGTACGTCAACCTGACTTGGAAAGCCTCAGAAGTGAGAGGGTAATTCAGTTTCTTTGGTCTCTTCAGTTCTTAGTTTCATTGCCAAAACTGCTAACAGCTGTGGTAATCGTGATAGTAGTGTTTATTAGGTGAACACTTTGGATAGTTCTATGAAAACATCCATGCAGTGTGCAGCGGCAGTCAAAAAAGCAAATAGGATGCTAGGAATTATTAAAAAAGGAATCCAAAATAAGTTGAAGAATATCTTACTGCCCCTATATAAAACTATAGTATGCCCACATCTTGAATACTGTGTACCGATGTGGTCTCCTCACCTCAAAAAAGATATTTTGGCATTAGAAAAGGTTCAGAAAAAAGCAACTAAAATTATTAGGAGTTTAGAACGGGTCCCATATGAGGAGAGGCTAAAGAGACTGGGACTTTTCAGTTTAGAAAAGAGAAGACTGAGGGGGGATATGATAGAGGTATATAAAATCATGAGTGGTGTGGAGAGGGTGAATAAAGAAAAATTATTTACTTGTTCCCATAATATAAGAACTAGAAGACACCAAATGAAATTAATGGGTAGCAGGTTTCAGACTAATAAAAGAAAGTTCTTCTTCACACAGCGCACAGTCAACCTGTGGAACTCCTTGCCAGAGGAGGCCGAGAAGGCTAGGACTATAACAAAGTTTAAAAAAGATCTAGATAAATTCATGGAGGTTAGGTCCATAAAAGGCTATTAGCGGGGGGTAAGGAATGGTGCCCCTGACCTGTTTGTCAAAGGCTGGAGAAGGATGGCAGGAGACAAATTATTTGATCATTGTCTTCGGTCCACCCCCTCTGGGACAGCTGGCATTGGCCACTGTCAGCAGACAGGATACTGGGCTAGATGGACCTTTGGTCTGACCCAGTATGGCCACTCTTATGTTCTTATCTGGGTCTAGTCCCCAGCTGACATTTCCATAAACCACTCAACAGCCATCAGAAGGTAACAGTACGGTGTCATCAGCCGCTAGGCTGTACAAGCAACTTAAATGTAAAAGGCTCAATAGATAGCTGCTGTGAGTGATTGCTCATGTCCATTCCACTTAGCTGTGTGTACATCAC
Organism: Pelochelys cantorii; assembly: GCA_032595735.1. NCBI lineage: Eukaryota > Metazoa > Chordata > Testudines > Trionychidae > Pelochelys > Pelochelys cantorii. The sequence goes on from CM064354.1 coordinate 4,561,334, forward strand.
ATGCACGATTGTCTGAAGGCTTTCCGTTAGTGGTACCTGTTGGGCTGACAGGAGAGTCTCTTAGAGTGGTGCCTCCATGGCAGCACATATATACCCGTGCCAACCTTCCTCACCTTAGGTCCTTCTTACAGCCTATGACAGTTGTTGGAGTGTCTTGGTGCTTGCAGAATGCAAGGACCTTTCCTAGAGGTCTTTGAGTGTATCTATAGTTCTTGGTGACAAGTATCAGAGGAGTAGCCGTGTTAGTCTGAATCTGCATAAACAATGAGAAGTCCTGTGGCACCTTGTAGATTGACAGATTTATTGGCGCATAAGCTTTCATGGGCAAAGACATGCATCTGACAAAGTGGGTCTTTGCCCACAAAAGCTTATGCTCTAATAAATCTGTTAGTCTATAAGGTGCCACAGGACTCCTCGTTGTTTATATAGTTCTTGTAACTTCTTACCTAATTAGTCTGTGGGGATCATCCCCACTCCTCCTTTCTCTGGAGCAGGGCATGTCTTGGTCCCAGGGCTTTAAGCCTGGTAATAAGTGCTCAAAGCCTATGCCATGTAGTTGTCCCTCATGCCTTTTTAAAGTGCTTGGGAGAAAGTCACCAATCTGAAGTGTAAGATCTGTAGTGGCTTTACGCCTTGTACTAAGATTATGAGGAACACTCATTTAAAGCTCCTTCTTATGAAGGCAGCACTTTGCCCGCAAACAGCACCTCCGTGCGCAATGCACTAGCCTCAGTCTGGGACCCCTCAACACCACAGAGGGACCATGTTAGAGAGCATTGGCCTTCCCAGGCACTGAAACCCAGTGCTAGGATGTGGCCCGGATCCCAGTCTCTAGTGCCTCACAAGAAGAAGAGGGCAGAGAGGGGCTGCTCTTCATTTCGGCATGCTGAGGGAATGTGTCTACAGTTGGGATACTGTAAGTTTGCTGTACAGTGGTGCTCCTGTTTACTCTGGCTGCCCATGGAGTCTGGTATGGATGGACTCCATGTCCTCTGGCTCTGGGGTGGCAGAGCTGGACCCTTTTGAAGTGGCCAGGGATCAGATAGAGCTGACTGAGTTCCCCGACCCTGCCCTTAAGGCTCCGGTACAGCACTGAGACATAAGCCACAGCACTGTCTGCAGGGGCAATGCTGGCACCATTCACAGCTCCTCGGGAGAGAGGCCCATGTAACTTAAGTAGCATTGACTCCATGCTAGCACCGAAGCCTCCCATAGCTCGGCATAGGGACAAGCTGAACATGCTGAGTCAGCAATCCTTACAACATTGCTCCCTGTCATCGCTGACCATGGTGCCACCCTGGTCGTCTTCAGAGTACTCTAGAGTCTTACACCTACAGTGCATCACTCAAGGTCCTTGCAGCAGTCACAGCACTGCATTGCCTCATCCTAACTGCCTCAGGCACCATGGCCAACTCAATGGCAGGGCAAAAGGGATAGAACATAGATACTTTGTGCCACACGGGGGGCAGGAACATCTCTTTACCCAACCCCGCCAGGGACTCTGGTGGTGGAAGCAGCCAACCACAGGGAAATCAAGGACAATTGGGACCCACTTCAAAAGCCAGGGAGCCAAAAAGCTAGACCTTTTTGGCTGCAAGGTCTATGCAGTAGGGGGTCTCCAGCTTTGCATCACTAACCAAGAGGCGGTGCTCATAATTCATGATCATCCCTGGACAAGTTTATGGAGTTGCTCCCTTTGGACTTTTGGCAAGAATTTGCAGCCATCGCAGATAAGGGGAAAAGTGGTTGCCCGCATTTCCTTCCAGGCGGCTTTAGATTCAGTGGATTTTGCTACCCACACGATGGCCATCACCATAAGGTCCTTGTTGCAGGTGTCAGGCCTCCCACCAGAGGTCCAGAACACTCTACAAGACCTTCCTTTCAATGGGGCTGGCCTTTTTCTGTACAGACCGAATCCAGGTTACATAGGCTGAAGGATTCCAGGGTGACCCTCAAATCCTTAGGCATTCATATCCCTGGCCTGCAGAGGAAACCATTCATGCCACCTCCCCATGCAGAAGGAGGCGCTCTAGATCCTCCTTAGGCCAAGGGACAAGCTCCTCCATAAGAACTAGTCCCAAATTGGGGTTTTGAAGGTGCACCCAGACACAATTCCAGTCCATTCCCTGGTTCAGCTTCCATTTGTGAACCGCTTATCCCGTTCCTACTGTGCCTGGGCCCAAATTATGTCAGACCACTGAGTTCTAGGCACAGTAGAAGCAGCATACTCTGTTCTGTTCTTCCATAGCTCTTTCCCTGTTCCCAGATCTCATCACCCAGGACGAAGGTTAGCTGTGTCACCTCAGTCTGGAGTCTCTCCACCTCATGGCTTGGAAACTCCCTGGCTGATCTGGGCTGAATGCTGATGCTCTGAATCAGTTCACGAAGTGCTACTGGGCAGTAGGAAACCTTCCACAAGGTTTACTTTTCTGCCCAAGGCTACATCTACACTGCAGCACTATTTCGGGATACCAGAGGTATCCCAAAATAGCTATTCAGTGTCTTTTGAGCACACCTGTTATTTCGAAATATAATGGGCTCGCTATTCCAACGTCCCTGTAAACCTCATTCCACGAGGAGTAAGGGATGTTTTGGAATAGCGATTTATTTAAAAGAAATGCTTTGTAGACAGTGCCAGATTTCAAAATAAGCTAGTTTGAAATAACATCTAAATAAGATACACAATTTGCGTAGCTCAAATTGCACATCTTATTTTAACCTGTGGTTCAGTGTAGATGCACCCCAAGTGGAAGCACTTCTCTATTTGGTCCCCACAGAAGGGGATTCCTCCACAGCAAGCTCCAGTCACTGTCCTCTGGATTATCTGGTGACAGGGTCTGGCCACATATTTAGTCTGGTTCACCTGGTGGCCATTTCTGCCTTTCACCAGGGGGCACAAGGGAAATGGATCTTCACCAACCCATTAGTAAGCTGCTTCATTAAAGGTCTAGACAGGTTGTACCCTCACATATGCCAGCCTTTTCTCCCTGGGACCATAACCTGGTTTTCACAAGGCTCATGGCTCCACAGTTAGTCATTAGTAACATGTTCCCTGCTATACCTGTCCTGGAAAATAACCTTTCTTGTGGCTGTTGTGGGTGGATGTGGGGCTGCACTCGCCAGCTGGGCCTTCTGGTTAACTGGTTAGCAGGTAAGCATGCTGGTAAGATTAATGCTTACTGTGTAACTGATTCACCATTAAGCCTTTCACATCCCTATTCCATAGTCACATCATCTTGATTGAGAATCCTGCCTCCCCAGATCTCACACAGCTTCCTCCTCCCTGTGACCTGCGTTGTCCTAGAGGAACACATCTATCACAGTGGTTCATAGACAGTGTTCAGTATGTGATTCTAATAATTGCTTTGAAAATTAGTAACCAAGGCTTAAACTAGCATCGAACCGAGGGATGTTAGTGTGTATCCATGTACATACACGATAAGCCTGGGCTCATCGGTTAATCATAATGGTTACATGCAAACCCCCACTCCCTTGCTGCCTCTCATAGAGGCAGCAGCATAACGGGGAGAGCAAGCAGGAGCTGGTACACACTGGAAGCTGGCGCCCCCAGAGCTGCCTGTTTTCCCCCTTCTTCCACCCTCCCCCCCACCCCCGCTCCCCCAGAGGCAGTAGCATGGGGTGAGCAGGTGGGAGCTGGTACTCATGGGGAGCCAGCTTAGCTGGCACTTTGTGAACACTAGCTATCACCTGCCCCCCTGTGTGTAAACATGTAACTGCTAAAAATTTCAGTGGTTACATGTTTACACAAGTTAGGGATGTTAAAAATCATTTATCAAAGCTGACTGGGAGGCTGTGGAAGTACTTGAGCATGGGGTGTGTGTAGAAGAGATTGCCAGCAGGATCATATGTTCTGACTTCAAATTCAGCTTCAAATGCAGTGAATTATGAATTCTAGAGTGGAGCAGATAGATGTGTGGATCACTGTGGCCAATTTCTTGTCTCTGGCTAAGGAATGAAGTTTCCTGCCAAGCTGGAGATGGGGTAGGGATTTTTACCTACTATGCTACTTAGTCAGCTGAGGTTAGTGAGGAATCAAGCAGGACCCTGAGGCTCTATGCCATTTTGAATTAGGGATATTAAAATGTGTTTAATTGTGTAACTGCTGAAAATGTCAGTGGTTGCACACAAGGTATAAGTGGCTGCTGCCTCTGTAATGGGGCGGGGGGGAGCTCTGTGTGTAACCGTGCAGGTTAACTGATGAGCCCAGTGAACAGTGTAAATAGTTACTTTCACATCCCTACTTTGAATGAGGACCGAGAGACTTTAACAAAAGGTGGAGACACTTGGGTAATTCTTCAAGGTGTTTCCCCTTTCAGAGCAGCATTGCTTTGCTCTTTGTTGAGTGCATTGCAGAGCTGACTTGTAGGCACAACGATGTTTCAGTAGTGGTTATTTCACCAGTTGCAAACAAGATGGGCAGCTGAATGTTATCTGCGTACCATGGACAGTTGAGCCCATGGCATCTCGCTATCTCAGTAAGAGGAGAAGGAGGGGGTATGGATTGTGGGTAGAGCCCTGCAGATACCTGCTTTATGTCCATGGACCATGTTTGCAAATTGGCAGCTGATAAAACTTTGTATCCACTCACTATATTTTGATGCAGTGTGTCAGGCTACAGAGAAGTCCAGCACTGTGGGCATAGAAATATTGCTTGTGTCCATGGCCATAAGAGCTGTCTGTTGCGTGCTGGTTGTGAGGCATTCAGGATGTTAGCTGATGTCACTTGTGGCTGAAGCTTGTTACTACTTCTCCCTTCTAATGTGCTGTTGTGAATCAATTAATTTATGCTGAAGCCTGGAATATGCAGTAGGGATGTTTAAATGCATTTAAGTAAACATGTAACCAGCTTTTAAGCTGGTTCCCCATGAGAGCACTAGCTCCTGCCTGCCCCTTCCCCACATTGCAGCGCAGGAGTCGGGGGTTGGAGGCAGGTGGGAGCCAGTATAAGCAGGAAGCTGGCTTTTGTGTGCCTGCCTCCCTTGCTGCTGTCTCTCTTATCAGGGCGGGGGAAAGGGGAGAGGTGGGAGCTGTTACACACAGGAAACTGGCTTTCTTGGCTCCCCGCAAAGCACCGGTTCCCACCTGCCCCCCTAGATGTAAATGTGTAACCGCTAAAAATTCAGTGATTACACATTTACACAAATACATTATTATTAACGAGTTGAACCTTGCCTTGTGTGACATTAAGTAAATCACTTAACCTCTTTCCTACTCAGTTTTCCTCTCAGTAAAACTTGGGAATCTTATTTTGCTGGAAAGCTCTTTGAGAGCGTCAGATGATATTTTGTATTTCTTACTATTAGATGTTTATACTATTAAGCTATTGTGAAGCACATTAGTCCAAGCTCAGAGCAGCTCTTTTGTTCTTGAGTGAGTAGATTTTTTTTTCAACTTGGTTTTACTATAAAAATTCTCAGCATGTAAACTGTAAAAATGTTTCTCTTGAAGCTATAAAACTATAAACTGAAGAACAGTGCATGTTGTGCATATATTCAGTGGATCAGATTGTTACTAATTAAACAACTGTTAACCAAGTAGGGATGTTAAAACTTCTAAAAATATTAACTGTGTAACCGATTAAAACAGGAGTTTATCCGATAAGCATCACCTGATTTGTTAACCAGCTAAACTTTTACATCCCTAGTACCAAGGCTGACCAGCTGTGTATATGAAAAATAAGAATTGAATTTACTGGTGGCATTATTCTAACTTTTTTCTGTAGTTGCAAAAAAGCAAAAGCAAAAACAGAAGTTAAAATAGATAACTTCAACTATTTGAAAAGGCTCTTCCTTGACTTAAAATCTGACTGTAATTTCATTTTAACTGTGTTCAGCAAGACAAAATATGGAATAATATTCTATAGTGAAAGAAATTGAATTATGAACTTTTTTAGAATCTCGGTTTTTTAGATCAGGAGAGAGAATGTTGATACCAGTTTAACTAGTTGACAAAATAGTTGCATTTATTTGGATGCTGTTCTAATTACAATAGAACCTCTGTGGCCGGCCCTCCCATGGGGGGACAGGGAGAAGCAGGGGACAATGATTTAAAAGGGTCTGGGGCTCCAGGTCGCCACCACTACAGCAGAAACAGCAGCAGCCCTTTATATTGCCACTAGAGCCGTGGGCGGCATGTACCAAGCAGTGATGAAGGGCAGGCTGGGGGAGGCTAGTCCCTAGACCGACCCTTGCAGTCCAATCACCCACCCCTTCCAGGAGGCCACCGCCACCACCACCACCACCACAACACAGCCCTTATCCAGGGTCTGGCAAAGTCTGTTGACCATCCTGCAATCTTCCTCTATTTATTGTTTCTCTTTGTAATTAAAAAAATTCTAGACACCCAGTAATTAAATTCAAACATCTGGTGTTAAAATAATGTTACAGTTTCAATTTTAAGTATACACAAGCTGGAAAATTATATATCTGAACAAACACCATGAGCATTTTTTACCCTGGTGCAGTATTTTTCTCTTCTCCCTTCCTTTTTAAATGTGGTAAGTCTACTCTTTTTGTTATGAAAGTGTATCGTAAAATGTACAGGATATGAAATATGACTGAGCTACTGTTGTCACACAACCTTCAGTTTGGAAACTTCTTCACTGAGTCCCAGATCTTACAAACTTAAATTTACTTTTTATATTTAACTTGCTATACAACTGACACATCTTGCGTGTAACGATTTGGATTAAAATACTCAACAGCTTTAGTAGCATGATTACAAGTAGATGGAGATATCTTGTGCTGGTTTTCTCTTATAGTTGTATTGCTGCATAAACAGATGTTAGTCTCATTTTTCCCACTAGGTAGTGCGATGGTTTTTCCTGAAATTCTGGTTTTGAGACTAGAGTAACGGTTATAAAATCTTTTGAACATACTAAACCAAAAGTAAGATTAAAGGGACAATGTTAATATAGAGCAATGAGAAATGCAGCTTTTAAAATCTCCTTTTGTTACTGTAATCTTCAGTGTTACTTGTAAAGGAAAGGTTAATGTAACATCCATCTATGCAGAAGAGATATAAACTCAGTGTTGTGAGATGCAGGCAGTCAAGTTTCTTCTTCTATGTGCTTCTGTCCAAAAAATCTCATTGGAGAAATTTTTTATTGGAAAATGTAATGATAAAATTACACAATGTGCAGTGGAACTCAAGGCAGATATGGTACCTGGAACAGCTCTGAATTATTTTTAAAGTGACTAGATTTCAAGTAAGCAGTGTCCTAGAATGTGGGTAATATATTTCAAAAGAAATCTTCTGCAAGGGCTTTCTAAAAACAGCTATCCTAGTTAAATGTTTGTATTTCAGTAGCAGTAAAATGTTGGGGTTTCCAGTAGGGATGTAAAATCCCATTTACATTAGTTAACCAGTTAAACATAATGTTTAACTGGTTAATTGATTACAAAGGGGGGCTACTCAAAGCCTGCCCACTGTGGTCAGGCTGAAGGCCCCCCACCCTGCCCTGGCTGCAGGCAGGGGCTGCTCCAGCCTGGCCAGAGCAGCCTCAGCCTGGTACGTGCCAGCTGCGTCCGGTTAACCTTTCACATCCCTGGTTTCCAGTTTTTGCTTTGGTGAGTTTCAACCCGAGGCTTTGTCTACACTGGCAAATTTTCTTGAGGGAAAAGTGTCTTTTGTCAAGAACTGCAGCAGAACTTTTGTCATGGCAAATGACTATTTTGAAGACAAAACTTCTAGTGCCACAAGAGACTTTTTTTCTTTTCTCCTCCCTGTGGTGTTTACAAACATCCAGTGTAGACAAGTGGAGACTTGTTGTCACTGATTCTGGTCTGGGAGAAGTGGCCCACAATCAGGGGTGATGCATGAAAGAGGAGTTGAGGGGGCACATGACCACCCCCAAATGCCATGGGTGGAAGAGATAAGGGGCCAGAACCTCTGGGAGTCCTGGGGAAGTAGCAGGGGGCTCCTGCACCTACAGCAGGGGTCGCCCCTTCCTCCCCCACCTGGTGTTCTTCCTCATCACTCGCCCTTGTCCACAATTCCCAATCAGCCCCTCTGATCAGCAGTTTGATTCCTGCCCTGCAGCCAGATGACCAGCTACTCTGCCTGCCTCCTTGCAAGCCTCATGACATGTATATCCCTGAACACCTGGACATCCTGTTCCCTGCATGCTGGCTCAGCATGCAATGGCTTATGGCATCTTCACAGGTGCCCATGCCTGGCCATCACGCCAAATGCTCCCCCGTTTGAACTGTTGGAGCTGTTGGATCTGATCAGTGTACGGGGAGAGGAGTCTGTTCAGTCCCAGATGTGAGTGACCCATAGGAACTGGGACACATTGTGTGAAAAGGGGGCATGCTGCAGTGCAGAATGAAGATTAAAGAATGGAGACAAGTCTGTCCTAAGCGCCTTGGAGCGAACTGATGCTCCAGTGCTTCACCAAAGACTTGCCATTTTTTTGAAGAGCTAGTCGCTATCCTTGGTGGTGATCCACCTCCACTGCCAAGAGCCCTGTGGATACTTCGCACTGCCTCCGTGCCTTTCATGGAGGATTTAACCCAGAGGACAAAATAGTAGATGAGGAGGACGAGGATCAAGGTCTCCCCCTGGAGTTGTCAAAAACAGTTCCTGGCTCCCAGAAACACTCCACTGCAGGTCGGTGTAGCCAGTCTGAGCAACTGTTTTCTGTGGACCAGGAAGCAGGAGATGAGACACAGGGTAAGTGGCTGTGCCTTGTGGAGTGCAAGGGCTGAGGGCATGGAAAAGTGGGGAGCTGGTTGTGTTTCGTGAGTCCTGCATAGCTATTCCATATGGCTGAGAAGAATGTTTGTTCAGTGGAATCTTGCAGAGGGAGGCGATCAAAACTTTTAGAGAGGTAATTGTAAATTTTCTGCCCTGGATTCCGTGGCAGTATAGCTTTGTGCCCTCCTCTATTGTGGGACACTAGCCTGTACCATTCATCAATCGCTCCATAGGAACCAAAGTGGAACATATATGGAGCAAGGTAAAAGCCACAAGCCTGGAGAAGCTGTGCTCTGGTTTCCTTGCTTACTCTGAGCAGGAAGATGTCGGGGTATTACTTGACTGTGGAGAAGAGTGGTATAATTAAAACTATGTTCCTCCAAAGAGAATTTTTTTTAGCCCTGTCTGGAATTTCTGTTGTCTGTATTAGGAACATCAATGTGTTGTCAACTATACGATTGACTGATAAGCCTAGGTTTATTGGTTAATGTTGTCGATTATATGCATTTTCCCCTCCCGCCCCCCCCTTTCCCCACCCAGAGGCAGCAAGGGGGGAGCAGGAGCTGGTGCTGGTGGTAGCCAGCTTAAAAGCCAGCCCCCCTACCCAGCACCGGCTCCACGGTGCTGCCTGCCCTCCTATCTCCCCCTCCCTCCCATACACACACATACACACAACTAAACACCATGGGTAAAAAGGGTGGCCTTGGCCTGGCACCGAAACAGTGCCAATGTTGGCACCAGGCGAGATGTGTTCCTTGCCAAGATCAGCAGGAAAGTGTATGGAAAAGGAGTTTGTCAGTGAAATGGTACAATGTATGACTCAGTGCTAACAGGCTCATTTTTGTGCATTGTGCTGAATGGAGACCTTAGCAGCCCTTCTGCGCATGGCCTTGGAGAAGTTGCAACAGATAAGGAAATAACCTTAGGAAAAACAGGGAAGGTTTGGTTCCTGAAGTGTTTTAAATCAATAAAAATGCTGAATACAGCAAACTCCGCCCCCCATGTCCTCACATTCCTTTTTCCTCTCTGAGAGTCGTCATTTTCCCAGGCACTCCACCCCCTCTCCCAATTTTGATTATGATGCTTGGACCTAATCACATTTGTGAGTTGTAATCCTTTTCCAGTACCTCCCTTACCAGCCCTGGAGGGGTACTTAATTGCTTTTCAGTGCACTGTTTTCCTGATGAATAAAGGCACACTGTTATAATGGTTCAACTCTTTTATTCACTGCTCAGCAATCTCACAGATCAATCACTGTGATCCCAGGTGCAAGCTTTAAAAGCAAGATGTTGTATTGGTGGGAGGTGCTTTAATAAACCGAGGTTTATTAAAATGCACCATCAAAGCCTCTCTGAAATTAACAGCAGCCCTTTGGGCTCCTCTACCAGCTCTAATGTCTGGCTGCTCAAACTCTTCAGCCAAGCATTGTGCCTTAGTGCTCCGTCACTGAGCAAACAGTTCCCCCTTTCATACAAATTATTCAAAGTGCAACAAGCTCTGCTAACCATGGGAATGTTGTCCTCCAGTCTAGCCTGCCATAGAGACACTTCCATCTTGCCTTCAGTCTCCCAAAGGTGCATTCAGCCACCATGCAGCACCTGCTCACTCTGTTAAATGCTTTTTACTATTGTCCAGGTGCCCATGTATGGTTCCATGAGCCAGGGCTGCAAGGAGTAAGCTGAGTCTCCGAGGATTTTCACATCCCTCCCACTGTAAGCGTGTAGTCTGGAAAGAAAGTCTCTCTGCTTGCAGATTTCTGTACAAACCAGTGTTCCTGAAGATGAATGTGTCATGCATCTTTCCAGCCTAAGGATGTTAACTAGCGGTTAATTTACTAGTCAAATAGTTGATGGAATTTCCATCAACTAGTTGATAGGCACTTCTGCATTGCTCTTTGAAATGTACAAGAGCTCCCGATGGGGCTCTTGTACATTTCAGAGGAGGAATGTGGAACTCCGCCTGCAGCTGGGGGCCAGCAGGAAGTCCTGCTGACTCCGAGCTGCCTGCGGGCCAGCTTTGAAATGTACAAGAGTCCCCAGCAGGGACTGTTGTGCATTTCATAGCAGAAGTGCCCTTGTGGAGCCCGGGGTCAGTGGGGGACTCTCCAGCTGATCCCAGGCTCCATGCGGCATTTCAGCGGAACCCAGGATCATCTGGGGACTCTCCAGCTGATCCTGAGCTCCGCGAGGCATTTCTGCGGAGCTTAGGATCAGCTGGGGAGTCCCAGCTGGCCCTGGGCCCTGTGCAGCGTTGCCCCTTTGAACACTGCCTCGGCGTTTCAGAGGGGTAGTGCCACACAGCTGGTCCCTAGCTCAGCTGTGCAGCGCTGCCGCTTTGAAGTACTCCCTCTTCGCCCCCCCTTTGCTGCCTCCATATGACAGAGGCAGCAAGGGAGTCAACTGACTATTGGATAAGCATTTGCTTATCGGATAATTGACTATTCCAGGCTACCCCATGTAGATGTCTGTGCAATGCCCATGGTGATCCACAAGTGCCTGCAGCACCATCGAGAAATATCCCTTCCTGTTGATGTAGTCTGTGGGCTGGCAATAAAATTGGAATATATATGCTATCTGTTGCCCCTCCACAGCTGTAAAATGCATTTCTACTAAGCCAACCACTGTGTCATGCACATTTCCCAGAGTCATTGGCATGACTATGCAGTGTATGAGAGAAGTGTTTCAGATGAAGTCTTTAGCTGTCCTTTCTCATGTCTGAAAGCAAAGAAGTTCTGTTTAAACACACATGATAAAGTGTGATCTTGTCATCTGATCTAAATTCTGTAAGTAGCTGTGAAGCTATAAAACAGAATATAACTTCAAAGATAATGCTATTTTGCAATATAAGGTACCTCAGTATGTTTAATTTTGTGTGACACATTTTATTAAAATCTTACCAATAAAATGTGAATGAATATCTGTTCTGAAATCACGTCATCCTTATTCTTATGACTGAAAGATAGTCCAGGCATGGCTACTATAGCTACACTGACCATCCGTCCTGGATTTTCCAGCACAGTCCCAATTTTTAATCTCCTGTCCTGATGTCCCTGTGCAACAGTAAAATGTCCTGGAAAGCCCCGAGGCTTTGAATGCAGCTAGAAGCCCCAGCTGGGCTATGTGGGGGGAGGAGGGCAGGGAACTAGGGATGTTAAATATTGGCTAATTGAATAGTCAAGTAACCTCATGAAATTTTATCAGTTAGTCGACTCTTCTATAGTCCTCGTGGGTAGGGCCAGCAGCCACTGTGTCAAAGGCAGCAGTGTGGGGTGCCAGGTGGGAGCTGGTCTGTGAGGGGAGCCAGTTTAAAAACCAGCCCCCCTCTTAGACCAGCTTCCTGTCACCCTGTGCTGCTGCTTCTGAGAGAGAGGCAGCAGCGCGGAGCGGCAGCAGTCCCTGTCTGGGGGCTGGGGGTCTGAGCTCCCAGACCTGGCACGAGCCAGAATTGAGCTGGGCTGTCTGCCCCCCTGGCTCTTAATGCACTTTAAATGCAGAGCCGCAGCAGGGGTAGATTTTGGACCTGTTGCAAGCCAGGACTGAGCCAGGCTCCTGGCCAGCCTGCTAAAAAATGTACTGGCAGGGAGAGACGGAGAGGGAAATGCGTGTAGTCTATAGCATTATCCTATAAGCTTTTGCTTATTGGTTAATCGACTGTAGTATTACTCCATATGGGGAACCGGCGCATGCCTCAGCTGGGCTGTGGGGGACGGTTGCGCCGGGAGTCGGGCACATTGCTTAGCTGGGGCGCAAGGAAGTGGGGAGCCAGAAAGCCCAGTGGCAGGGGCGGCAGCAGGGGACCTGAATGACCTCCCATGGTCCAGAAAAATCCTTTATCTGGGACCAGTCAGGTCCCAAGGGTGCCAGACCAGAGAGGTCCAACGCCTACCCCAAATCCCCTCATGCATCTTCCCTCCTGGTGAACTCAGTACCCTCCCCCTTAGCCAGATGCTCTACCCCCCACCCTGCTTCTGCATCCACCATTGCTCCTGAACCCTCCATCCTCACCACACACTACACTCTCCCTTGGTCCTGCTCCATCCCCCCTGGCCAGACACCCTACTCCCAGCTGCCTTCTGCACCTGCCTCTCACCCAGATCTCCCAAACTCCCCCTTTCCCATCCTTATCCCACTCGCAGCCCTGTCCCACACACCTGAACCCCTCATTTTTGTCCCTACCCCATAAAATCTGCCAGAAAAGTAAATCTGACCTATGTGAAGCCCTGAACCTCAGTCCTTGCTGTCCCTTCCCCTCATCCCGTGGGGCTGGAGCGCCAGACAAGTGAGGTATCTCAGTTGGGGTCCTCATCAGTGAGGGTTGGGGGTTTTGAGAGCAGTTTTTTTGCTTCTCACTTGTGTGGTCCCCAACTGAGTTTTCTGTGGGTCAGTGACCCCTGACCCAAAAAAAGTTTCCCCACCCCTGCCATAAATCAAGAAAACATTGAAACCTTTTGTGCTGGACCTAAATTAATACTTTACTTAGTTTATCAAACTTAATTTTAAATTAACATGAGAAAGTTAAAACAATCTGTTTAATAATATAAATTAAACCATTCTCTTTAGCTGCAGCGCTAGCAAAATGGCTCGGTTGTAATTATGTAATTAATTGTGAGTTTCCATTACCAACTGGTGGTCTGTGGAAAGGTTTACATTGAGCCAGGTGGTCCACGAGCCAAAAAGGTTGAGGTAGCTAGATCAACGTTATTTCTTTGACCTAGCTGGTCTATACTGGTTATCCAACCAGGGTGTGAGATTTTTAATAGCACCAAGCAACATGACTAGAGCAATCTAATTTTTAAGCATATACCAGGTCTCAGTGGAGACTAGGACCCATCATCCACCCAGAATTATAGATTTTAGGGTCATAGTGTGGTGTAATATTCCTAACCGGCTAGTGCACTGATTTTGTGCTAGGCTTTACCGTTTGAAAGTCTGAATAATGTGTGTGTGACAGAGGCAAAATGGACTTGTGTTTATAGCCCAAGATTAAGAGTTGGACTTCTAGTTTCTGTTTGTGATCCAGCCACTCGCTCAGCCTCTCTTTGCTTCCCTTCACAGATTATGTAGAAACGGGATGACATTTGTATACTTCTCATAATGGTTGTGTGGTTTAATTAATTTATGTCTCACGTGGATGATGGGATAGAGATGAAGTGTGGTGGCAGCAGGTTAGTATGCACCATTTGTTGACTTTCTTCCTGTTTTGTTGCAGCAGACTGATTACGGGCTAGACTTCATGAACAGAAGGTTCTGGTACTGTTAGACTCCCCAGCCACTCCTATCCACCATGGACCAGGATTATGAGAGACGTCTCCTACGCCAGATCAACATCCAGAATGAAAACACGATGCCTAGTGTAAGTCTGTACATTTACATTGTGCTTAATGATCCTCCAGGGGACTTAGTCAGGCATTTCCTCTCCACATCCCCCCAGTAAAGAACAGACTTTATTCTGTGAGCTGTAAGGTGCTTTATTATCCTTTAGCTTCCTATGTGAGCTACTTAATAGCACACAGGTCTTTTTTAAGCTAGCAAATCTTCTGAATGCTGGGGGTAAACAATAGATGGACTTGACGCACACAGACTATCCAGCATTTCAGTGGTGTATTACATCACAAGAACATCATAATGGTCATACTTGGTCAGGCCAGTAGTCTCTCTAGCCCAGTATCCTGTCTCCTGATGCTGGCTAAGGCCAGATGCTTCAGAGGGATTAAGCCAAACTGGACTATTATCGAGTGATCTATTCCCAGTCATCAAGTCCCTGGATCTGGCAGTCTGGCCTTAAGGTTCATATAGCATGTGGAGTTGCATCTCTGATCATTTTGGCTAATAGCCATTGATGGAATTATCTTCCACCAACTCATCTAATTCTTTTTTGAACCCAGTTATGGTTTTGGGCTTCACAACATCTGCTGGCAATGAGTGCCACAGGTTAACTGTGTGTTATGTGAAGCACTTTTTTTTTTTTTTTTTTTTTTTTAACCTGTTGCAAGATCATTTTTTGTCAGGTGACTTGAGTTATGTCAAGGGGTAAATTACACTGTCTTGTTCACTTTTCCCACCCCGTTCATGATTCTATAGACCTCTGTCCTATTTTCCTTACTCATCTCTTTTCTAAGATGAACAGTCCTAGTCTTTTTAATCTTTCCTCGTATGGAAGCTGTGTCATAGCCTTAATCACTTTGATTGCTCTTCTCTGTATGGTTTCCAGTTCTTGTATATCTTTGAGCTAGGCCAACCAGAACTATACTCAGTATTTCAAGTGTGGGAATACCATGGATTTATGTAGTGGCACTATATTATCAGTCCCTTTCCTATTGGTTCCTTACGTTCTGTTAGCTTTCTTGAGTGCTGCTACAAACTGAACACATGTTTTCAGAATGCTATCAATGATCTTTCCTGAATGGTAATGGCTAACTTAGACCCCATCATTTTGTAATATAGTTGGAATTATGTTTTCACTTCTCATTTATTAACACTGAATTCCTTCTGCTATTTTCTTGCCCTGCCACCCAGTGAGATCCCTTTTGTCATTCTTCACAGTCTGCTTTGGACTTAATTTTCTTGAGTAATTTTGTATCATCTGCAAACTTTGCCACCTCCCTTATTTATCCTTTGTTTAGAATCTAGATCATTTATGAATATGTTGAACAGTACTGATCCTTGTACGGCTCCTTGGGAGACCCCACTTTATCTCTGTCCACTATGAAAAGTGACCGTTTTTTCCTGTCTTCTGTTTCCTATATTTTAATCTTACAGAACCATGAGAGGATCTTCCCTCTTATCCCAAGACTGCTTGCTCTGCTTAAGAGCCGCTAGTGAGGAACCTTGTCAAAGACTTTCTGAAACTCCAGGTCCACTATATCCACTGGATCACATTTGTCCATATGTTTGTTTGACCCACTCAAACAATTCTAATTGGTGAGCCATGGTTTCCCTTTAAAAGCCATGTAAATTCTTTTGAAATCCTTTGGGAGAGACTTAGAGGCATGGTACAAGCGTCGCATTCCAGTGGAAGGGAGTCAAAGGTCCGCTTTTGTGTCTCCCAAGTTTGGGGCCTGAAATGACAGCTGTAAGTTAGGCTCAGCAGCTGGACCCAAGGGGCACTGTAAGCTGTGATTCCACCCTGAATCACCATAGTGCTATGCTACGTGGCCCAATATTGCCAATTCTTGCAGTTTTATTATGAGATTTGTGACTTGCATTGCCAGCAGATCTAGGGAAGTGATTGTTCCCATGTATTTGACACTGATGAGGCCACATCTGGAGTATTGCGTCCCGTTCTGGGCTCCCTATTACAGAAAGGATGTGGATGCATTGGAGAGAATTCAGTGGAGGGCAACAAAAATGGTGAGGGGGCTGGAGCACGTGACCTACAAGGAGAGGCTGAGGGATTTGGGCTTGCTTAGTCTAAGGAAGAGAAGAGTGAGGGGGGATTTGATAGCAGCCTGCAACTACCTGAAGCGGGGATCCAACGAGAATGGAGAGAGGCTGTTCTCAGTGGTGACAGATGGCAGAACAAGGAGCAATGGTCTCAAGTTGCAGTGGGGGAGGTCTAGGTTGGATATTAGGAAAAACAATTTCCCTAGGAGGGTGGTGAAGCACTGGGATGGGTTTCCTAGGTAGGGGGTGGAATCTCCATCCCTAGAGGTTTTTAAGTCCTGGCTTGATAAAGTCCTGGTTGGGATGATTGAGTTGGGGTTGGTCCTGCTTTGGGCAGGGGGTTGGACTTGATGACCTCCTGAGGTTTCCCAAACCTATGGTTTTATGATTTGATGTATTATTTTACGTCCCTGATCCTAGAGACAAGTGATTTCATGAATCTTAGTTCATGTTTTAAAAAATATGTTTCACACCTTCATATTTGGAGAAGAAAGCTTGGCCATGTGACTCAGATGCACCCAGAGCCACACATTTTAATTTTATCAGATTTTTAAACCAATCTCTTGACTTTTGGACAGTTGGGGTTGGCACTACTGAGTTCCAGTCCCTGGTGTGTCCCCGTGGTGGGTTTTACAGGGAGGCCTATAGCTTCCTTAAACGCACTTGTTCTGGGAGACTTGTCCTCCAGCTGGTCCCCGGTGTTTTACAGTCCTTGTATGCTGTGACAGGTTCCAAATTGCACCCTTTGTCTCTACTTGAAGAGGCCTTCAAAATGTTACAAGCCTGTGACGTGGTCTAATCCATGGCATCCATTTATATTAGTATTTCACTGTTCTTGCTTTCTTTGCCTGGGGAAAAGTGAGTAAATATTCTAAAGACCGAGATCTCTGATTTCTGTATCTTACCGAGTCTTGGAACAAGCTGACATGATGCACATAAATGGGTTTTTACTGAAATAATCCTTCCACTGGAGGATTAGAATGTTGGTTCTGGTGAATATCTGCTACAAACTCCATAGTATCTTTTCCCATTGCTACGATTTTAAGATACACACTTAGCTGTAGTCCTGCAGAGATTCTACTTGACTTAATTGATTTAGGTTCAGTGCTGAATTTAAATAACAATTGATGCTTGAATGCACCTTGAAGGGACACTGCTGGGTTACACATGATATCGCGAACAAAATCAAGAAATATAAAGAGAACGTCCCTTTACATCCTCACTACAAGAACTTTAGCACTATGGAAGACTAACAAACGCTAGAGAATCAGGAGATAGTGTTAAGGTGACATTTTCCCACACAACACGGCAGCCTTGACTCTGCTGCCATAGGATGCCAGGAGGGCCTGGAAGCATTGCAGTACTTACCTTATCTTAATAAAAGCTGCTGTTTTCACTGTGCACGTCCCCACTCCAAACCAGGACTCCTGTTCATATGCAGGAGTGGCCACTCAGTGTATTTAGAGCAGATATCGCACTCAACCAAAGGCTTAGGGAAGATCAAGGTACTGGGATCTTCCTGCTGGACTCTCAGGGCAGTGATCAATGTCCTCGTGTTCTGGAAGGAGAGGAAAAAAGACAGGCCTGAGTGCCTGCAATTCTAACTGTAACATCATTTGGGTGTGTGAAATTCCTGTAAGGTACAATACACGCTATGCTTACATGAGGTGATACGGTGCCTGAATTGCTAACATCTGGGCCTTTCAGACCAACAGGGAAAGGGATTCCAGTCATGAGACCATCTCCGAAACAAACAGTGCCCTGCCTCCAGCTGCCCCGATTTCAAACCAGCTGATCTCCACTGTTGAGCCGGAGCATGTGGAGTGAGAGCTTCCCTCAGTGCTCCTGTTAGCCCTCCTCAGTGGGGATTGCGCCTGTGTAAGGAGTGCATACTAGGCCTGTAAGGTGACAAAGTGTGTGTTCTGTCATTCCAGCTTAATTTGACCCTAATGAAACAGATTCCTGGGGTCTGCCTTTCAGAGCCCACTGTGAGCCAACATTTTTCCTGCCTGCTTCTTGCAGTGTTTCTCCATACGTGACTTTTAAAATTTCAGGTAGTTGAGATGAGACGAACACTGACACCTTCCAACTCTCCAATGTCCTCACCCAGTAAACATGGCGACCGTTTCATTCCCTCAAGAGCTGGGGCCAACTGGAGCATTAACTTCCACAGGATAAATGTGAGTGTTTTCCCCAATAGGTACCTTTCTTAGCAGGAAGGGTGAGTTTGACCAGAGTTAAAGAAGTTTGTTTGGCAGGAAAACTACTTCAGAGGACTAGCCGAGTATTGCCTTCCCCTTCCCCTACCCATTGCACTACTTCACTGTCTGCTTGCCATCTCTTTTGCTGCGTCTGTACTTGGTGCCTCAGCATCACGATTGTGATCTCCTAGTGCATTGTGACTGCACTGTTGCAGCTTGTTTAAGATTGTGATGCGTTTCCCATTAGTATGCGGGGGAAGAAAAGTGAATTTGGTGAGATCTTTGCAGTGACTGGAGTGTGTGTTAGCATATATTTTCCCCCCTCTAGGAAAATGAAAAGTCACCAAGTCAAAACAGAAAAGCAAAGGATGCTACCTCAGACAATGGCAAAGGTAGATGTGTTTTGTACCGTTTGTTTCTCTGTCTAGCTTTTGATTTGAGTCTGAAGTCAAATAGAGCATGGGCAACAGCAGTACAAGCATCTTGCTTGCTGCCCTAGCTAGTGGGCCACAGGGAATATGATAACTTGGTCTTCACAGCCCATTCAGATGAGTTGATGTATCCCCTGGAAGACCACGGTGTACCTCTGGATGAGAACCACTGGTGTAGAGCTCTCTGCTCAAGCGCTGGTTTGTGTGTTTGAACAGATGGCCTTGCTTACTCAGCCTTGCTAAAGAATGAACTGCTGGGAGCAGGGATTGAGAAAGTCCAGGACCCTCAGACAGAGGACAGGAGACTGCAGCCGTCCACGCCAGAGAAGAAGAGCCTCTTCACGGTAGGTTGGAGTCACAGTGTTTTGGTCTGCATTGCTTTCTCAAGAAGAATGGGAATTCCTCACATATGCCAGCAGGTGCGGAGTGTCGTAGCTATTTTAAGTTCAGCCAGGGTTTAAAATGAGTCATCAGTAGTACGGAATGACTAGGGAGGGTTGTATTAACAAATTCTAGTGGAAACTGTCCATTGACAGCCTGTATGTCTGCAGCTAGCAGCAGTTCCTCTTCTTTCCTGAGTTATGAAGGTCTTTGAAAGATGAGTTTTGGAAAAGATGTGAGCAAATCAACACGTGGTCTTGATGTGCTAGTTAAATGAGGTAGCAGTTTTGAAATTCAACAGAAATTAGTTTCTCAGTGTAGCTTTAAATCAGTCCCTTCCCTTCAAGACACCTTTAAATCTTGAAGATAGGAAGTAAAATACAATGGGGCTACCACCAAGCAGTATTTTGGAGGGACCCCGACTAGGTAATGTATCAATTCATTACATTGTAGGTGCTCTTGTAGACCTCTGACACATCGGGACCTGTACTTTGTGGGGATTTTGTATCCAATGCTTTCTTCTTTGTGCAGTATTCCCTCAGCACCAAACGCTCCAGTCCAGATGATGGCAACGAGGTCTCCCCGTATTCTCTATCACCTGTCAGCAACAAAAGGTAATGCTGACTACCTCTGGGTGGGGAAAAGTGGGGGCAGAGGCTCTTATGCAGCTTTCTGATTAATGCCATAATTGGTTGCTGTATGGCGCTGGGATTTCAGGAGGGGAAGTAGGGAGCGGGAGCAATGGTGCCTCTAATTTCTATGTCCATATGCAGAGCAGTTTGTTTTTATGTGCACCAATATGGAGATGTGCGACACATCCCCTTTGTCTTGACTTACATAACAAAATTCATTCTGCGAACGTGGCAGGGATGGGGCTGAGAGGTTCGGAGTGTGGGAGGAGCCTTACGGTTGGGAGCGTGGGGTCTGCTGGGGCTGAGGCTGGGTGTTTGGGGTATAGGAGGGGGCTCCAGACTGGGGCAAAGAGGTGTGGGCTCAGATCAGGAGGTTGAGGTGGGGGTGCAGGAGGGGGCTCAGGTTTGGGCTGTGGGGTCTAGGAGGAAGCTAAGGTGATGGAGGGAGCTTGGGGCTGAGGCAGGGGATTGGGGTGCAAGGCACTTACTGGGACAGCTCCTGTTTGGGGTGGGGGGAATAGGTGGCTCTGTGCTGTCCCATGTTCATCTGCAAGTCCCATTGGCTGCGATTCTTGGCCAATGGGAGCTGCAGGGACAGAGCTTCATGGCACTCGCTGTGATGTGGCTCCAGCTGGGGGGATGGAACGGCAATGTGGAGCTGTCTCCCCCAGCCCCACCAAGAAGGCCTGTCCCAGAACCAGGGCCGGATTAAGGGGGGGGGCTAGCTGGGCAGCTGCCCGGGGCGCCAACCTATGGGGGGCAGCTGTAAGGGGTGCCATGCGCCGGGGGCGGGGCCGCGCATGCATTGCGCGCCCGCTGCCTGGGGCGCAGGAATGGCTCGAGCCGGCCCTGCCCAGAACACAGGCCTTTACAGGCTGTAGCCAAGGACCCCTGGGCCAAGGGGGCTCCCTTAGCTCTGGGCTGCAGCCCCTAAAATGTCTTTCTTAATGCAGCCCTGCTGCTCGGCCCAGAGGAGTGCATCTCTCCCCTGGCCACAGGGAAGCTACCGTGGCTGGGGGAGAGATGCATTCCTCAGGCTCCAGCAGGTTAGCAGGGAGTTGCCAGGTGCTGGGGGAGAGAGATGCTCTTCCAGCCCCTTCAGGGCAGCAGGGAGCTGCATGGGAGAGGACCCTCTACCCCTGGTTGCGGCTGCTCTGTGCACAGCAGCCCTGAGTCTCTGCACGGGGCTTATCAGGTGACTGCACAGCTTAGAGGGAACCTTGAGCTAGAGTAGACATACACTTAGGGAGCAAAGATCTTGTCACTTTGCAAACAACCCTAGAAATACAGCTGATTCACTTGTTAGCAACCTCTCGGTTCCCAGCAATTGCTGTTGTTTTCCAGAGGCTGCCAAAGGCAGGTTGCAGGGCTGCAGCGAAGGAAGGCAGTGCTGGCAGAGGGAGGGGAGGCTGTGGGCAGGGAATTGGGGGAGGCTCTAGTCAAGCATTGAGAGATGCATTCCCGGGCCACGTGTCTCAGTGGTCCTTTCCCTGCCACGTTCCAGCAGGCAGGTTTGTGGGGCTATAGCCAGGGAAGGAAGCATTGGGACTAGGCTTGGGCCTCTGGTACCAGGGCAGGGTGCAACCTGGAAAGTACAGGTGGTACCATGCAGCCCTTTGGACTTCTATATTCCTTCTCCTATGAAAAGCCCAACATCCTCCTCCCAAACAGAAGCAGAATGGGAGGGCTGCAGTTAAGGAAAGCATGTCAAAAAGCAGCATGCCTGTTAATGTTTGAATCCCATTAACATTATAGTCTAATGGCATGGGATTGGCTCCCTGCAAAATATCGCTATTAACCAGAAGCTGTTAATATCAGGGTGGTTATTAAGCAGCCCCTGTTCTTTTAGGCATGTGACCATGGTCACTGGAGAGACTACACAGAGTGTTCAATAGAGGCAAACTGCAAAGAATGAGGCAGATAATGCTCAAAACTGGTGACAAAACAACGTGTACAATGCCTTACTGGTTCTAAAGGAGCTAAGGCACCAGTACTCCACACTGGCACTTTACAAATATAGGTAATCACAGACAAATACAGTTAGTATCTACTTCTAATTCTTTGATAATACAGGTTAACATTTCAAAGAATTAAGGCTATACCTAAACTACAGACCTTATAGCAGACCTATCACTGCTACAGCTGTACCTCTGTAAGGTTTCCTGTGTGTGGGCAGGAGAGAGTTCTTTCGCCATCCCTAATGAGTGGCAGTAGTGTTGTTGACCGGAGGGCATCTCCCACTGACCTTGTGCTGTCCATGAGACTTGTATCAGTCAGGGGGTTGTTTTGGGTTTGGGTTTTTTCCCCACACTCCTGATTAACAAAAGTGCTAATATAGACAAAGCTTATGCCTACTTAAAGTAACTTTGATAATAGTCTATAAAAAAAAAAAAATGGCCCTGTTAACCCTTTCAGTACTTCTCTGATATGTTGTTAAAGGTTGATTTTTGGGTCACTTAGCGTATTGGTTGCTTAACCCTCTCTGGCTCTGTCACAGGGCAGCTTTGCCGTGGGCATCTTCCCTCTTTCATTCTGTTTCCATTACTTGGCTTTATCTGCCACCTCAGGAGGGCTGCAGCACTAAAGGAATAGCACTAACTCCTTCCATCTCTCCACTTCTGTAGGAAGTTAGTGATCAAAGATTAGGAATTTCTTTAAATGTCTTGGTACCCTTCAGTGCCTCATACAAAGAAAGTCGTGTCTCTTTGTATAAACAGTCAGAAATTGCTAAGATCACCTCGAAAACCAACAAGAAAAATCTCCAAGATTCCTTTCAAAGTGCTGGATGCTCCAGAGCTGCAGGATGACTTCTACTTGAACCTTGTGGACTGGTCTTCTCTCAATGTTCTCAGTGTTGGCCTCGGCACCTGTGTTTACCTTTGGAGTGCTTGTACTAGCCAGGTAAGGTGTGGCTCTTTCTTTGGTGCTTTGGGAGAAAGTACAATGGACTGAGAGTCAGTTGGATCGGCCTTTGTGTTTCCTAGTCTGCTGCAGTACTCTTTCCAGTGCATTGGAATTTACCATCTATGCAGTGCAACATACTAGTGCTCTTCATTCCAAATTACTACTCTGCTAGGCAGTGAATCTCCTAGTATCAAGCTGATGCCTATTTATGTCTAATTTCCATCTTACTTCCTAATTTTCAAGGTGACCCGGTTGTGTGATCTGTCTGTGGAAGGCGATTCTGTGACATCGGTGGGCTGGTCAGAACGGGTCAGTATGATACTACCATACAGGCCATTAAGACATTGTTTTCAGAGAGGCTGAGCACCAGAGCGTCACTTGCATTTGTAAGAGCTTAGTGTTTCAGAACATCTGACCCCCTGTATGTCACTAGAAACGCTCCTTAGCTGATGGGAATTCACAGTGTCTCACTGGAGTGAGAACCACCTAGATCAGTGGTGGATAACCTGCGGCCTAAGGGCCGTATGCGACCCATCGGCTTCTGCATGTGGCCCATGAGACGTTTTCTTTACTATTGTCCACACGCAGGATTGACAGATTCTGCAGATTTCTGTCCATGTCAGTTTTTCTCTGCCGGTATTAATAAAGTATCACGCGCACAAAGCCAGGGCATGTGAAGTTAGGTGCATTCTGACTGCACACAGCATTGACGGTGAGAGCTGGACACTCCCCCTGCATCCAAACAAAGCGCTGCTACAGTTCAGTTGGCTCACCCCACAAATTCTGGGTACGCAGGCTTAGTTAGCAAAACTCCTTTAATCTGGGGGACCATCTTGGTTACAACAATCTTGTGGCCAACTGCTAGGAAGTAGCCACTCATATGACCTGCTCACTAGCCTGTCACTGACCTAGATCAAGTTCAGTAAGCGACATGTGACCTCAGTCGAGGTGCTAAAGAGCATCCATTTCTCTCTACTTTTTGTTAAAACCTAAGATGTGCACTTGAGAGTCCTCTCCCAAATAAAGCACTGTGCCTACGTAGCAGCATGGCATGGATGGACTTGGACTGGGCCATGAATATAGAAATGCATCTTCTAAATTGACTATGAATACCTGTATGTGAGTGAGCCATGCTCTTGTTTTGCATGGTGCCATCACGGCAGTGCACCTCCCTAGGAGTGGTGTTAGAATGAGGTTGTAGTTCTGCTTGTTATGGGGAGACGCGCTACGTAAACTGATATGCTTGTTGTCTCTGCGCCAATAGCTCTCCATATTCCTATCCTGCCAGATTTGCCTGCCTCGTAGGACAGATTTGGGTAAAAAAGCCAAGCATCTGCCAAACAACCTTTTGTGAGGCAGGATCTTCACAGCCAGACCTCCAGGTGTTCTGTTTAGTGCTCTTCATATGCCATGAAATATTGCCTGGCTGGCTGGCTGAGTGAGTGATGTTTCCCGTGCCAAAGGAATTCAGAAGTATTCCCATCCTGTCTAAATCAGTAGCTTGTGCAGACAGGACAGGTTTTCGTGGTTCCTTTAGCATTGCCATGGTGTTCAGAGAACATCCTAGGTTCTGTTTCCAACTCTACCAAAACTCCCTGTATGGTGTTGGACAAGTCAATTAATGCCCATTCCTCAATTTCCCCGGTTAAAACATTTTGGGGTGTGGTGGTTGTGTGAAAAAGATGTAATTGGCTAATGTCTATAAAATCTTAGAGGGCCTTTAGTAAAAGGTGCACTATAAAGAAATGCCAATGTTGTCTACCTTTAAAAGGATCTATTGATACATCTCATTTTAATTTCTACAGCAAATCTTCTTTTAATCCTTGTGTGTTAGGGCATTTTCTTTCAACTCCTCGCTAATTGCCAGGTGGCATTTCTTTGAGCAGGATAGATAGTCCTAGTTGTGGAATTTCTAGAAATGCTACTCCTGTCCCTCACTTTGCCTTTTCAGAACTGACTGTTGTGTGGCTCTTGGCTCTCTTTGTGTGCGTCCTTACTGTCTTTATTGATTGTAAGTAGGGATGTGAATGCTTAACTGGATAACCAGCAAGCATCACCCTTACCAGGTGATACTTACCAGTTACAGTTAACCAGGGGGGCCAGGCCTACCATGCTGCGGGAGGGTGCTCCAGCGTGGCTAGCCCAGCCCTCGCCCCACCCCGTTTAAGTATTTAACCAGTTAACTGATTAAACAGGATTTTACATCCCTAATTGTAAGATTTCTTTTTGTGTATCTAGGGGAACTTGGTAGCAGTGGGCACTCACAAGGGCTTTGTACAGATCTGGGATGCAGCTGCAGGGAAGAAATTGTCCATGCTCGAGGGTCACACCGCCAGAGTGGGTAAGAAGGAAAAGGAGGCCAGAGGGCTGAAGCTCACCATTTGAAAATGGCATGTGCTAAGGTAGAAGAGGGGGTCCCTTAAAGCCATGTTAATATTGGAGTATTTTTCTAATTTGTGATCCAAAAGGAAGTGTGAGATTTACTCCCACCCTCATGCCCCACTCCTTCCCCAAGCCTTCTGCAAAGTGGCGGCTTCTTTTGTTTTTTTTAAAGTCCTTTTAAATTGCACTGGGCTACTCTTAGGGTGGTGATACTATGAATCATGGCCAGCTACAGTTGTGGAGGGTGTAGTGTAATGAGACATCCTAGGTGTGTCCTGTTAATACACCTTGTTGAATGTCATTGGTTTCAACCCTCCAGGCTGGCTGCTTGAGCTTTCCAGTTCATCCTGCTTTTCAGGGAATAGCTTTTTCAAGGAGGCAGTGTGGATTGGTGACCAGGTCAGGGGTTGGGAGCCGGGACATCTTATGAATTCTGGTCCAATATCTGCTACTGACTCCAGGCAAGTTGTTACACCCTCGTGCCTCAGTTTCCTCAGCTGTAAAGTGGGTGTAATATGAACTCAAATAGGTTTGTGTTTGTAAAAAGTTTTTTAAACTTCCAACAACAATGGGTCAAGACGATATTTGTATTGTGCTCCTCTGGTGGCAGTGGCTTGCTACTTAAGCCTAGGAATCCTGCACTGACAGCTGCTTGGAGTTCTCACTCTGTTCCTTTGCCTGCATTCCAGGTGCTTTGGCATGGAACGCAGACCAGCTTTCTTCCGGCAGTCGGGACAGAATGATCCTTCAGAGAGACATCCGGACCCCCCCACTGCAGTCTGAGCGACGGCTTCAGGGCCACAGGCAGGAGGTGTGTGGCCTGAAGTGGTCCACAGACCACCAACTTCTGGCATCAGGCGGAAATGATAACAAGGTATAGTACTGGTTCCTGCTGGTGTGGGCCTTGGCCTCCTCGCTGAACCTGCATTCCCAATCCTACAAGCTGCCTTCTTTCAAAGAGATGTCAACTTTTAATTACAGCCTCCCTCTGTTTTTTTCTGAAGATGCCTTTTTGTTACTAAGGAGGTGATTCTCTCCCCTCAAATGGAGCTGAACTAGACTATCCTACCATTTTCTAGGCTCTGTATTAAGTAAACATTACAAGGACAGCTTAGCCATGCTTTGCTGCTCCTAACCTGCACCTTTGGCCTTGAGGATGTTAGATTTCAGTGACGCTGGTTTAAACTGTCTCCACCAAAACATGAAGTTAGGCACTGAGCAGTTACAGAAGTTCTGGCAATTTTACATAACTTAGTTTTACACCGAAATTCCCTTCTGCAAGTTTGTCTTGTTTTAACATGCACAGCACAAGTTTGCTCTGTACCAGAGAACAGAGAAAACAATCCTGAAAGCCCCTTGGGATAGATTCCTGTAGTTAACTCCCCAGACGCTGGTGTGATGGAATATACTGTGTTGCAAGCTCTTTCAACTTCTCCTCTTTTCCCCAGTGGATGACAATAGAGTTCCAAAGTGTTTGATCATGGCTGGATTATTCAGAAAGGCTTTCCTGTTCAGAGACCAGAGTCCATACACTGCACGTAGCCCAAGTAACACTAGCCCAGAGGTGGGCAAAAGGGTCTCCCCGGGTCAAATCCGGCCTGCCAAGTGGGTTGATCCAGCCCACAGAGGCCCTGCTGCTCCCCCGTCCCCAGGCCTTAATTGGCCTGGGGGTGAGGGGAGGCGCACGAAGTTTCCTCCACCCTGCCAGGAGCCAGCGGTGCTTTGAAGTGCCGCTCGCTCCTGGCAGGGCAGGAGGAGTCTTTGCACGCTCCCCCTCCCCCAGGCCAATCAGGACCTGGGGGCAGGGGGAAGCACGTGCAGTCCGTTTCTCTCTCTTTTTTCCCCCCCCCCCCCCACTCGCTCCTGGCAGGGCGGGAGGAGGGCTTTCATGCTTTACCGCCCCCAGACCCTAATTGGCCTGGGGCGGGGGAGCACGGGAAGTCTCCTCCCACTGCCAGGGGCATGGTGCTTAGTGCGAAGGGGGAGGCAAAGGGGCTCCCCCACCCCGAGACCAATCATGGTATGTGGGTAGGGAAGCCTGAAGCATCCTGGCCCCGCCCCTTCCTTTTGAGGCCCCGCCCCTTTTTGAAGTGGCCCCCGGCAAAAAATTATTGCCCACCTCTGCACTAGCCCCAACTTGCAAAACAACTCCTGACCTGAGCAGGTTGGGCTGTCTCAGAGAGAGGCCCCAGCATAGGAATCGCTGATCCATAAGTTGGGGGCGCATTGGCTAAGTGATGCAGGGCAAGCTTGCTCAGCATCTGCCTTCCCCAGGCTGGGCTGTCGTCAGTGCTATTCCCTCGGTTTGGAGGGGAGAGGGGCAGAGGTTGGAGCTGAGTGTTAATTAACCTTGTTTCTTCTCTCCACAAGCTCCTTGTGTGGAATCACTCCAGCTTGAGTCCTGTCCAGCAATATACAGAGCACCTAGCTGCTGTGAAAGCTATCGCCTGGTCTCCACACCAGCATGGTCTGCTGGCCTCTGGTGGTGGGACAGCTGACCGCTGCATACGGTTCTGGAACACCCTCACTGGGCAGCCTTTGCAGTGCATTGACACCGGGTCACAAGTGTGCAATCTGGCTTGGTCCAAACATGCCAATGAACTAGTAAGTGCCTTCCTGGTTGGAGTCCCACTGCTAAACTTTCCTGTGTCAGGAGCTGTCAGCACTGGCTTGTAACTCTTGTGCCTTCCTCCTACAGGTGAGTACCCATGGATACTCGCAGAACCAGATCCTTGTCTGGAAATATCCCTCCTTAACTCAAGTAGCAAAACTAACAGGGCATTCATACAGAGTCTTATATCTGGTAAGCTATAACCCATGCCCTCTGCTTAGTGTCCCATCCTTCTGCCTCTGCCGCGACTGGGCTGGGCACTGAGACAGAGCCCAGAGTGGCTAGCACTGATGTCTGCTGCTTTGTGCTTTGATTAGTGAAACAAACAAAGCTCTGCTTCACTCCACTAAGCTGACACTGGTGCGAGGGTTCTTCTGCACCAAAAGTGACCCAAGTTAACCTTTGGATAAGCTTTAGACCAGAGGTGGAGAACCTCAGGATCGGGGGTGGATGTGGCCCTCGGCTTGTCTGGATCTGGCCCCCAAGGCTCAGGGGCCCCCCCAACATTGGGGAGCCTGCACTGGTGCTCCAGTCCCCCCACTGCCTCCCTATAGGGCTGGAGCACATAAAATCTGTTAGGCTGGGTCCCCCAGGCTCTGGTGTGTGACGGGAATGTGGGGAGTGTCTTTCTCATTCGGGTTTTTTTTTTTTTTTTCCCCCGCTTCTCACTTGTGTGCGGCCCCCAATTGACTTTTCTGGGGGTCAGCGGCCCCGGCTCAAAAAGGGTTCCTCAGCCCTGCCTTAGGCTGTCAGACTCCAGCTCCTCCCCTGAGACGGCAAGCTGATCTTAGGAGTCTGAAGGGAAAATTATAAATGGCAAAAGCTGCTTCTTTGTACTACTCCCCTTTTTCACTCGCTGTTTTTTTCTTTGTGGTTGTGCATTAAAACATCCAGTCCTGTTCAGTCTAGTTCCACCTCTTGGTCTCTGTGTCTCCTATTTGCTTGTTCTCCTTCTCATGGTAGTTGGGGGAACCTCAGCATGGAATGGGATCAGGTGAGCCTCTCAGACTGTTCTAGACACCATGACTAGTTCATTAGTTAACAGTGTAGGGTGGTGATCGCGTCTGACTCTACAGAGAAGTGCAGTTCCAGAGATAATGCAAATGGTCTATGTGTGCTCTGTAGCAGCATTAACTAAGACTTGTTCCCCAAATTCTCCATCTTGCCTGTGGCAGTGGTGAGGAAGCAGGAGGAAAACAAAGGCAAGTAGGCCTGGTTTACTAAAGCCTTTTATTAGTTTATTAGGGAGACAGCGAAGGCAATAGAATGTTTATATTCTGGAGGGAGGAGGCCTTCATTTTAAAGTACCATTCAGCAAAATGTGCACGTGTGAGGGGCTACTGGACTCTGCACCCCCATCCGCAGCCGGATGGGACTGTCAGCTGGCAGGTAGAACAGAAGGATTATTGGTTCAAAGGGACACAGTATAGAACAGACTTGTCAGCACAGGAACCAGAAGCAGCCAGCACAACCCACCTTGGGGAGAGGGCTCAGAGCCAAAGGCCCTGCCCCCCCATCTCTGCACCTCAAGCCTGCAAGACTCTGCAGCCAGTCCCCCCTCCAGCCTTTGCCTAGCTTCCCGGGCAAAAGGTGTCACCTAGCTGCACCTCCTCCCGGGCTCATGATGCATAAAGCCTGGGCTATTGTGTATATGCTGGGACTGGAACAGCCTCCCTCAGTGAGAGTCACACCTGAAATTCCCATCCCCATCTAAGTATTGGTGCAGTGCCCAGGGAAACTAAGGCACACGCAGGATTACCACAGGACAGTAGAAATCACATGCACCATAACAGAGTGAATACAATCCCCACTTTGTCACAAACATGTATTTTGAAGACTCTGTTCTCGCTTCTCTCTTAGGCAATGTCTCCTGATGGGGAGGCCATAGTCACGGGGGCAGGAGATGAAACACTGAGGTTCTGGAATGTCTTCAGCAAAACCCGCTCAACAAAGGTAAACTCTCTAGTGCGTGTGGCTAATCAATTGTTGTTTCTAAGGATGTTAAATAGCGAGTAATTTACTAGTTGAGTAGTCGATGGAATTTCAATCGATTAGTCAATAGGCACTTCCGGATTCCTCCTTTGAAATGTACAAGAGTGCCCAGTAGGGGCTCTTGCGCATTTCAAAGCGGAAGCGCCCACATGGAGCTTGGAGACAGTGGGGCTGATCTGGGCTCCATACAGTGCTGTTGCTTTCAAATGCCACTCAGAGCCTGGGGCCAGCTGGGAACTCCCCAGCTGATCCCAGGTTCCACGGAAATGGAGCCCAGGATCAGCTGGGGAGTCCCCAGCTGACACTGAGCTCCACACGGCACTGCCGCTTTGAAACACCATGGTGGCATTTCAGAGGGGCAGTGCTGCACAGCTGAGCCAGGGATTTCTTAAAGGGGCAGCGCTGCATAGAACCCAGGGTCAGCTCCTTGCAGCGTTGCTTTGAAATGCCAGGGTGGCATTTCAAAGGGGCAGCGCCGCACAGCTGAGCCGGGGATCAACTGTGTGGTGCTGCCCCTTAGAAACGCCGCCATGGCGTTTCAAAGCAGCAGCGCTGCACAGAGCCTGAGTATGGGCTCCGTGCAAGGCTGCTGCTTTGAAGTACCCTCTCTTTCCCCCCTCTTTGCTGCCTCTGTCTGATAAGAGGCAGCAAGGGGGGGTGGGGAATCGACTAGTTAACTGGACTATCCGATAAGCTTTTGCTTTATCGGATAGTCGACTAGTCCTTAACATACTTAGCTGTTTCTGCAGCAAGCTGTGCCTAGAGAGGGAGACCCCTCCAGTGGGGAGGCTTTACATATTCTGTCCTGCTCTAGTCACCTGCTGTGACCTGTAGTTGTACTAGTCACTTTACTTATTCTGTGCTCAGAGGCCTCAAAAATCCCCACTTTCACCCTTGGCATTTGACCAAGACTCAGTTCCCCCAGCCGTTCTGAGGTAGTGTTGGGCATACAATTGTAATGCATAGAGTTAAGCGGAGGAATGCAAAAGCAGTGAAGTGAGTGTCCAAGGTCTCTCTTTAAGGCTGGCTGTCTACATTCTTCAGCCTGAACCATTAGTAGTTGTGCGGGTTTCATGCCCAAACCGTCTTCTGCCCTGCGCGTGCTCCCCATGCACCCCATACACAGGCATGAGCACAGGAGGGTGACTATCTTACCAGCATCATGCCCTAGGATGCTTGTGAGTCTTTGCCCTCTAATGTGGCACAAGCCCCGGATCATTTCCCTATGGTTGGTTTGCTTGAACCCTGGCTTCATGGCAGAAATGGGTATTAGGGGTAGTGACAGGGTAGCGTGGTAGAGCTGTCAGTACTCGACTCGGTGTCTCAGTGAATAATTAGAGAGGGGATCTTGGGTTCAAAACTCTTCTCTATTTCTTTGCAGGAGTCTGTGTCTGTTCTGAATCTCTTCACCAGGATACGGTAAAACTTAATCGCGCTCCAAGAGACCCCGGTACGATGTGCCAGGAACAAACCACGAACTTGGCATGCACGGACCCTCTCGCTATCAACCAGAAGAGGGGAAGAGAGTGCCAGTGGGTTTGGAGAACGGACTTTCAAGATTCTTATTAAATACATGATTGTGAACCATATTGGACAGTATTTGGGGCGGGGCTGGGTGGGCAAAGAATCTGTCAAAGGGTTCAGAATTTATTCTCCATAAAGGGGGACAGGTGCAAGAGGGGAAAACCGAAAGTATCTAATTTTGTACGTTGGGTAGAACTTGTGTGATATGGACCATGATAAGAAGACAAGGCCAAGGGCATCTCAACTGCTGCTTTATACCCTCTGGGAGCACTGAGTATTCCATAAGGGGTGTGTCGGGAGGCCTGGGTTGTGTGAGGAGGGCTTTGGAACCCTGCTCTGGGCTCGTCATTCTCTGATTTGACAGGCTTCTTCAGACGCAGGCGTGGGAGCCAGACTTCATCAAATTGTCCTGTGGGAAAGGACAAAAGCTAGAGCTGGGGAGAAGCCTCTTGAATGTAGAAGAGTTTTGGTTTGGCTCGAGACTCATTCCAAGTAGAAAAAAGGAGAACTTATTTTTTTCAGACCCACAGTTTTTCTCTTCAGCTTAAAAAAAAAAAAAAAAAAGACTAATATTTCGCATGCCCGTTCAGTGAAGACCATTTAATTTTCAGCACACTTAGTATCTACCTAAAACCATTGAGCTGAGAATTTTTTTAAAACGTTTTAACAGCCTCTTCTGAAGGAAAGATTACTGCACAATCCAAAGAGACGATGGGTTTTTTTAAGAGAATTATTGCGATTACATGTTCATAGCTGGTCTCAAGACTTTTAGTTTAATGGGGAAACGATGGCTTTTTTTTAAATGACCCAGGAGTATTTATTTAGAGCTTTATGCTGTGCCAATTATTGCAGACTGATTGCTGCAGAGTGTCTTTATGAGGACAAAAGCAGTTGAGATGGATTTAGAAAAAAAGACTATTGTTGATCTGTTTTCAAAGACAAAGGTTCTTTAAGATTGTTGCCTGTCTTCCACATGGAACGGAAGAAACATCATGTGTTTGTAAGTCTGTGTGCAAGGTTTTTAGGCAAGGGAGAAGTGTTGCTTTTTTAAACTTCAATTAGGTCAGAGCCAGAGACCCATTTTTAAGTTTCAGGAAGAGAGTGATCCTGCCAGTTTGTTGGAATAATGCAGTGGGGTGTGATGCTAAGCACTTTGTGTGTGTGTGTGTGTGTGTGTGTGTGTGTGTGTGTGTGTGTGTGTGTGTGTGTGTGTGTCTTGCTTTTAATTTAAAGAGAAGTTGTTTTGCTTGCAGCAGCTGGTTTCTGTCTCCTTTGTACATGTGCCAACGCTTGCCTGCTGTGCATCTGGCTGTTCTGCCTACCCCTTTTGTAGCGCATGTGGATGTAAGTGCTGTCTTTTTCTCTTGGCTGTTGTGTGTGTATATAGCCCTTGTCCTGTTGTACATAGTGTGGAGGCAGATTCCTTCTTGGGGAAACCAGACTGCCAGCGGTGCGGGGATGGGTGGGTGTGGGAAGTAACTGCTTCTCTGCAGCAGCCCCTGGAGAGAGGGTGAATGTCGGGTAGCCAGTCAGAGAACTGCGATTCCATGTCACTGCGGCCTTGACCGAGCCTGCCATTTCCAGCTAGCGACTCTTGGCGCAGGAGCACAGAGTGCCTCGGCGCAGCTGACGGCATTGGAGCTCTTGAAGCCAAAAATGGGACTGACTGTTCCCCTGCCCCCGTTTGCTCCTCCAAATGGCTGCAGCACAGACCTGCGTAGCTCTGATTCTCCACAAAATTACAAGGCACCATAAAAATGGTCGGTAATGGTCCCCGGCTTCCTCTTGCTGCTTGCTACTCCTGTGGCACCCTCCTGTCACTAAACCACTAAGGAACCGGTAACCTGTCAGGCCCCTGAGTTAGCAAGCATGTTGGAATTGAAAGCATCACTTGCAGTGAAAGGTGGCCTGGCTGGTGACTTGTTCCGCCCCTTGGGGAATCGTGGTGGTGAAGGGGCCAGAGGAGAGAAACGCACGTGTTGAGATCAGTGATTGGAGGAGGGAGAATACAGCTGGATCCACTTCTGGGGCTTAGTTTCTCCTGTGCTGCCTGAGTTTTGGTCTGCCTCTGTTCTCCAGGCCCTGGCCCACTGTCCAAACCACTCTCAAAACATTTTCTTCCTGGATTAAAATCAGTAGAAGGAGGGAACCAAGGAAACTGCTTCAGAGGGGAGTCAGTTTGTCCCTGCTCAAGTTGTGTAAGTGTCCAGCTAGTGAGAAGGGAGCCTGGGAAAGTGTTGGGTGCAGAAGACAGGTGGGAAGTCTGATGGTGTGTGCAGGCCCGGTGGCTTGGGGGACAGGAGGAAGAGGTACAGACCAGGCTGGCAAGGGTCCTGGCAGCTAGACTGACAGCAGGCCCCCTGCCTGCCCCACTCCCACAGAGTGGAGAGGAGCAAGCTGGATTATTTACCGGGCATGTGGTCAGCGAACAGGCCCTTGTGCGAACTGCACCTGAGAGCACCCTTGCTGGGCGTCCGGCAAAGGGGACCCTGGAACCTGTGATGAGGGGAGCTTTGCTTTTTCATAGGAGAGGCTTTGCTTTAGAAAAGGGAGGGGCGTAGAGTCCCGTCCTTTAGACCTGGCAGGTTCAGGTTTGGTTTTGAAGTCCCCAGAAATATAGTGGGGGAGCGGAGAGAGGAAATACGCCGAGCAGTCTGGGCTGCAGTTACACATGGGGGCTGTATGTCACACTAACTCTCAAGCACAGAACTGCATTCCCCGGAGAGCTCAGCCTAGAGGGGGCATCCTTTTGTCTGTCTGGCTCTACTTCTAACGTGCCCACAGCCGCATTCCTAACCCTCCCCCAGGAGCAGGCTGGACTGACACTGCCTTGAGAGCAGGACGCTGTACTCTGGGTTCCTCCGGGTCTCCTTAGCAGGGATGGCAAGTTGATTCCCGATCCCATAGCTGGTTTATGGTTGAGTGTATCAGCTACCTGGTTGGAGGGGGACCTAGCAATGGTAAAGACCTAAACACACAGCTAGAATTCCCCCTCTCCCATTTCATGTGCAGTTGCCAAAGGAGATGGTTTGCTGGACCTGTGGAATGTTCCCAAAAGGGGTCTCTGGGTGAGGGCCACAGGGACTGTTTGTGTCTAGGCTCTCATGTGTGCGACTTGTGTGAAGCGACGGGCTGTCTGGAGTGTGCTCAGTTGTGTTGTAAATGGAAGACGAGAAACTCTCATATACTTCCGTTCAGTGTATGAACCATGCCGTTTCTGACTCGTACAGTTCAGGCAGTTTGAACAAAGGGTCTCCCCAGAGTTTATGCAGGTAAATTCTAAGAACTTGTGGCATTGTTACTTAATGCATCATATGGTGAAAAAAATAGACCATTGTAACTTTTTTTCATGTAAAGCAATGTAACTGGCATTAAATACGTTGTGAATTTAAGCCTGTGTCACTTTGTTTGAAGATTCACGTGAGACTCATGAGTACTGTTCCCTCCTATTTTTCTATTCATGTGCAGAATAAATTTGTTCTGTGCACCAAGGCATTTATGGATGTTCACCACCAGTAGAAACGCATGCTGCTGGCTGTGAGTGCTCTCCTCAGCAGCTGGGCAGCATTTGAATCTCTCCTGGGCAGCTGCTGAAGCACCCACCTTACAGGGCACGCTGCTCGTGTGTGATGTGCTATGTGGATCCTGCGCTCAAATACACGAGCCCACACAAGTGTAGAGACTGGGGCAAGGCTCTGATTGGAGAAGCAGGGCCAGGGACAGTGATTGTGGAAATATGAAGCCCTGTGTCATTTTTTTAAAATGTTCTGTTCCAAACCCTCATGTGATGTTTCACCCTCCCCCTCCCACACTACCACCGGGAACCCTCCTGAGGCTGGGATCTGAAAATCCAGCTGGCTTCTTTCTGCCTAAAGCTCATCCAGTGATAGTGGTTCTGCAGCTAGGACCTGACTGCAGCTCTGTGATTCTATCTTGGCTTGCTCCTCATTGCCTCTTTCTCCCTTCCTTTCTCCTGCGGCTTCTACTAACTTCATAAACAGTGAGGAGTCCGGTGGCACCTTGAAGATTAACAGATTTATTTGGGCATCAGCTTTTGTGGGCAAAACCCCCCTTCCTCAGGTGCACTGGCAGCCTGGTGCCCTCTGGCTCCCATGTTTGATGCCCCTGGAGGAGACTCCAGGCCAGGGGATCTTACAGGGTTTGTCTTTTCTCCCTCCTCAACCAAATCTTACTTTGTTAAACAGCAACAAGCTTTCCAATACAAAACGGGGCCAGACTGGGTCTGCGATTGGGTCCCAGAGAGTTAAGGCACGCTGTGTCCAGCCAGGCCCTGACCGGCCTGCTGCAATGGTGTGGGGTCTCTAGGTGTTAAGCATTGTTTGACAGGATTTTGCATCAACCTGGGATAAAGAAATGAGTGTCACTTGTCATCAGAGAGGCTTGGAGTCCAGGTGGGCAACGCTCCTGGAGGAGGGGCCAGGGCACTGAAGGGGGGGACAGAGCCTGAGAAGCTGTGGTTGAACACTAAAGGGCAGACGATGCACTGAGTAGCGTAGGCTGATTAGTTGTAGCCAGGTCAGGTCGTTCCCAAGATACTAGACAAGGTGGTTGTGGTCAGAAGGCTAGAGATGGCGAGACTTCCCCATGTTGTCTCACCCCCCTTGTCTCACTAAATGCTAGTAATCCAGGCAGCTGTATGTGCCACACTGGGGACAGGCAAATCCTCCAGCTCCAGGGCAAACATATCACAGGGGTCAGGAAGGAATTGTTTTCACCCAGAAGGGGCAGCGCGTGTGAGGCTGGGTGCTGTGTGGACAGAGCTGTCGAGAAACCTTTTTCCCTGTTGCCAGCTGCAGGGTGCTAGCGCTAGGCTGCCCCTGGGGCAGGAGGCAATGGCTGGCGAACGCATCAGCTGTAAAAGGGCTTCAGCTTCCGGAACAAGGTGGCAACTGGCTCACACTTTGGGCTTGTGAGACACTCACGGGAGCCGACTGCTGCTGGAGTCCCCGGCATCTCACTTCTCTCCTCTTTTGAGCTGTGGGTGTTGCACAACCACCCTGTTTCTGGTGAGTGTGCGGCTGTCCTGGAGGCTTCTCTGCTGGGGCAGGATCTAGTCTCTGTGGTGAAAACGCTGATGTTTGGGTGAAAACTGCGGCTGGGAGGTTCCCCCGCTAACCTGCCCTGCAGGATCTGAGCGGTCTGGGGACGTGCCCTGTGGGCAGGAGCGCACTGAGAAAAGCGGCGGGCAGAACAGTGCTGGCAGGTCCACCGGCTGCTGCTGTGACTCACTGTTCTCAGCAGGGGAGCGAGGCCACTCCCAGCAGCCTGGGCCAGACACATACAGGGGGTCTGCCCCAGGGCGTAACCCAGCCGGGTGGGGTGTGACGTCCCAGCCTGGGGCATGCTGCTTGAGTGAAAAGCAGACAGCAAGGGTCTCTGCAGTGGCAGGGGCTGCTGCTACCAGCTGCCACTGCTGAGATCGGTGACTGGATTAAACCCTCTTTTCACGGGGGGGGGGGAGGGAATATCTGGCCAGATCGGGGCCTAGCACACTCGGCCCCGCTGTGCCAAGGGTGCACTGAGAAGGCCTTTGCAAACCTGGTTGTTCCCCTGGAAGGGCTGGTCCTGAATCTTGCCCCCAGGGAGGTGGCCCTGTGCCTGCAGCCGGTGAGTCGCTGCTCCTGCTTTGCCCGCCTGCCTGGTTGCTAGGGCTGGTTGCCAGGCTTTGTGTTGGGCAACAGTAGCCCAGCAGGACAGCTGGCCCACAGGGAGTTGCAGGGCGCAGCAGGGAGTCGCAGAGCCCGGCAGGGGTGGCGTGGCCTGCAGGAGGCGGGCACAGAGGGCATGGACTTGGAGGCCGACCGACCATACGTCCCTCAGGGGACACTGGAGACTGACTTCCCAACCCCCTTGTACAGGTGGGAGCCTCCCAGTGTCCAGCCGCAGGCCTCTGCTCTCGTGACAACCCGCTGCTCTCGACCGGCAGCGAGAAGTGGGGCTGGGCGCTAGGCCAGCTCTGTCACTTCACTTCTCCTGGCCTTAGTTTCCCCAGTGAGGGAATGTTCTGCTCCCAGAATGCTGCAGGGTCCATGACAGGCTGGGAAGCTAGCAACGCTGTGTTGGTGCTAGGCAACTGAGCTGGGGTTGCACATCCGTGTCCTGACCCATGGCGGAGCCTGGGACCGGAGTGCCCCATTCTCCAGTGTGGGGAGCAGCTTTCTCAGAGCTCCTCTCCCAGCTCGCTGAGCCCAGAGCCAGCAGCCTGCCCTGAGTTCAGCCGCCATGCCCGGGGCGTGCGCTCCCTGGAGCAGGAGCTAGGTTTATCTTCCCTGCCCTTACGGCTCCTTTCTGCCCACAGTGACGAGTTCCTCTCACTGCGCGGGCCCCGCAATGCCCCCGTCCTCAAGCAGGCTGTGCGCTGGAAGTGCACCCCCATGGGGCGAGACGCCATCCCCCAGACCTGGTACACTGGGCTGACCAACAGCGACAACCGAGATGCCTGGTACACGCTCACCAACGGCATCAGCCGCGCGGCCTATCGCCGCTGGTCCCAGGACCACGCCAGGAGGGAGTGGAAGACCTTGCCCCCTGGTAAGCTGGTGGGACTTGTAGTGGGGCTGGGAGCCGGGGCCGTGCATGGAGCTGGAGAGCACATGGTGCTGTAATGCCCTCCGTCTTGGGGCCTGCACTGTGCCCAGAGCCAGACCCTTCCCAGCACCATTCGCCACAGAGGCCCTGCAGCCTTCAAACTTACCACGGACACTGCTCTGCCCCCAGCGGGCCCTGTGCAGACAGCAGCTGCCAAAGCCTCTCCCCAGAGCTGGGCACCAGCTGCCGCCCCTGTGGACAGCAGCAGCTGGCTCCCGTCAGCGCCTGGAGTGGCCCAGTTCTGTGGAGGCCTTGCTCTGCAGCCAGGCCCAGTGCAGGGAAAGGACAGGCCCGTTTCCCCACCCTACTCGTGATAGCTCAGTGCAGCACCAAGAACCAGGGGGCTGCCCCAGCATTCCTAACACCTCCCATGGGGGAAGGTGGCACCGGTAAGGACACAGTAACTGAGCTGGGGGGCTACCCACCTGCCCTAGGCCAGCCTGGGAGCTTAGACCCAGGCACCAAGCCCTAAGCTAGCTCTGCGGAGGAGACACCCTTCATCTGACACACACACGTGCACACGCACACACTGTGGTCTCGCCTGGGCTGTTTCAGTTTAGCTACAAGGCCGCTTCAGAGCAAAATCAAATGTTGCCCTCCCAGTGGGTAGAAAAGTGCAAGGGGGAGGCTTGAGCTTGCAGCTAAACAGGGAATGTGGCACTGGGGCAGGAATAGTGGGTTCCCTTCGCCCCTCTGCTCCAACTTGCTACATGGCCAACTACCTAACTGCTCTGTGCCTCAGTTTCCCTACTTGTGAAACAGGGCAAGAGCTACCAGGCACAGGAGGCATGCAGCTAAACATTCCTACAGCCCTGACGAAAAGGGCTGGGGCAGTGCGAAGTTGGATTATCAGTAATAAGAAAGTTTAAATCTTTCCACGCTGGTTCAAAGGATCAAAGAATTCGGAGCACAAGTGGTGTTCTCGTCCAGCCTCCCTGTTGAAGAGAAAGGACTGGGCAGGGATCGTCGAATTGAGGAAGTAAATGCGTGGTTGCACAGGTGGTGTCGCAGAGAGGGCTTTGGTTTCTTCGACCATGGGACTCTGTTCTGGGCACAAGGATTGTAAGGAAGAGATGGGATCCACCTACCCAAGAGAGGAAGGAGCATCTTTGCAGGCAGGCTTGCAAACCTAGTGAGGAGGGCTTTAAACTAGGTTCGTTGGGGGACAGTGACCAACACCCTGAGGGGAGTGGGAAAGTCGGATACTGGGAAGAAATGCAAAGGGGAACGAGCAAGAAAGGAGTTTGTACACTAATGCGAGAAGCCTGGGCAACAAACAGGAAGAATTGGAGGCCTTGGCCCAGTCCAAGAAATATGATTTAATTGGGATAACAGAAACTTGGTGGGATGACTCGCATGACTGGAGCGCTGTCATGGAAGAGTATAAACTGTTCAGGAAGAACAGGCAGGGGAGAAAAGGAGGAGGAGTTGCACTATATGTAAGAGAGCACTATGATTGCTCTAGAACTCCAGTATATAGAGGGAGAAAAACCTGTTGAGAGTCTATGGGTTAAGTTTAGAGGTGCAAACAACAGCAGTGATGTTGTGGTTGGTGTCTACTACAGGCCACCGAATCAGGTGGATGAGGTAGATGAGGCTTTCTTCGGACAACTGAGAGAAGCTTCCAGATCGCAGGCCCTGGTTCTCATGGGGGACTTTAATCACCCTGACATCTGTTGGGAAACCAATACGGCAGTATGCAGGCAATCCAGGAAGTTTTTGGAGAATGTTGGGGATAACTTCTTGGTACAAGTGCTGAAGGATCTGACCAGGGGCCGTGCGCAGCTTGACCTTCTGCTCACAAACAGGGAGGAACTAATAGGGGAAGTAGAGGTGGGTGACAACCTCAGAAGCAGTGATCATGAGATGGTAGATTTCAGGATCCTGACCAAAGGAAGAAAAGAGAGTAGTAAAATACACACCTTGGACTTTAGAAAAGCAGATTTTGACTTCCTCAGAGACCTGATGGGCAGAATCCCCTAGGATGCTAACATGAAGGGGAAAGGAGTCCAGGAGAGCTGGCAGTATTTTAAAGAAGCCTTTTTGAAGGCACAGAAAGAAACCATTCCAATGCATAACAAGAGAAGCAAATATGGTAGGAGACCGGACTGGCTTACAGGGGAAATCCTTGATGAATTTAAGCACAAAAAGGAAGCTTACAAAAAGTGGAAACTTGGACAAATGACCAGGGAGGGGTTTAAATGTATAGCTCGAGAATGCCGGGGGGTTATCAGGAAGGCGAAAGCGCAATTGGAATTGCGACTGGCAAAGGATGTGAAGGATAACAAGAAAGGTTTCTACAGGCATGTTAACAAGAAGAAGGTGATCAGAGAGGATGTGGGGCCCCTGCTGGATGAAGGAGGTAACCTAGTGACAGATGATGTGGGGAAAGCTGAAGTACTCAAGGCTTTCTTTGCCTCTGTATTCACGGACAAGGTCGGCTCCCGGACTAATGCGCTAAGTGACACAAGATGGGATGAAGATGGACAGCCCTTGGTGGGTAAAGAACAGGTTAGGATCTATTTAGAAAAGCTAAATGTACACAAATCCATGGGTCCGGACTTAATGCATCCAAGGATACTGAGGGAGTTGGCAAATGTCATTGAGGAGCCTTTGGCCATTATCTCTGAAAAGTCGTGGAGGTTGGGAGAGATCCTGGATGACTGGAAAAAGGCAAATGTAGTGCCCATCTTCAAAAAAGGGAAGGAGGACGATCCAGGGAACTACAGGCCGGTCAGTCTTACTTTGGTTCCTGGAAAAATTATGGAAGGGATCCTTAAGGAATCCATTTTGAGGCACTTGGAAGAGAGGACAGTGATCAGGAATAGTCAGCATGGATGCATGAAGGGTAAGTCGTGCCTGACCAATCTGATTAGCTTCTATGATGAGGTAACTGGCTCTGTGGATATGATATACCTTGACTTTAGCAAGGCTTTTGATACGGTCTCCCACAATATTCTTGCCAGCGAGTTAAGGGAATGTGGATTGGATAAATGGGCGGTAAGATGGATAGAAAGCTGGCTAGAAGGCCGGGCCCAACGGGTAGTGATTAATGGCTCGGTGTCAGGATGGCGGTCGGTTTCTAGCGGAGTGCCCCAAAGTTCGGTTCTAGGACCGGTTTTGTTCAATGTCTTTATTAATGACCTGGATGAGGGGATGGATTGCACCTTCAGCAAGTTTGCAGATGACACTAAGCTAGGGGGAGAGGTAGATATGCTTGAGGGCAGAGATAGGGTCCAGAGTGACTTAGACAAATTGGAGGATTGGGCCACAAGAAATTTGATGAGGTTCAACAAGGACAAGTTCAGAGCCCTGCACTTGAGACGGAAGAATCCCAAGCATTGTTACAGGCTGGGGACCAACCAGCTAAGTAGTAGTTCTGCAGAAAAGGACCTGGGGGTTACAGCGGATGAGAAGCTGGATATGAGTCAACAGTGTGCCCTTGTAGCCAAGAAGGCTAATGGCATATTAGGGTGCATTAGGAGGAGCATTGCCAGCAGATCCAGAGATGTCATTATTCCCCTTTATTTGGCTCTGGTGAGGCCACATCTGGAGTACTGTGTCCAGTTCTGGGCCCCCCACTACAATAAGGATGTGGACGCATTGGAGAGGGTCCAGCGGAGGGCAACCAAAATGATTAGGGGGCTGGAGCACTTGACCTACGAGGATAGGCTGAGGGAGTTGGGTCTGTTTAGTCTGCAGAAGAGCAGAGTGAGGAGGGATTTGATAGCAGCCTTCAACTTCCTGAAGGGAGGTTCCAGAGAGGCTGGAGAGAGGCTGTTCTCAGTAGTGAGGGATGGCAGAACAAGGAGCAATGGTCTTACGTTGTGGTGGGAGAGATCCAGGTTGGATATTAGGAAAACCTATTTCACTAGGAGAGTGGTGAAACACTGGAATGGGTTACCTAGGGAAGTAGTGGAGTCTCCATCCCTAGAGGTGTTTAAGTCTCAGCTTGACAAAGCCCTGGCTGGGTTGATTGAGTTGGGATTGGTCCTGCCTAGAGCAGGGGGCTGGACTTGATGACCCTCTGAGGTCTCTTCCAGCTCGATGGTTCTATGATTCTATGGTTGCTCTAAATGCCCTCCTTCGCCAACTTCCCCGCTGGGTGGATACAGCTCAGCAGTGCCGCTCACCGCAGAGCGGGGGCTTCCTGGGTGTGGTTCTGCTCCGACCCTGGCTGCGACTGTGCTCCCCGAGGCATCGGGCAACTGACTTCAGCTGGTTGGCCGGCTACTCCTTTGTACTGTCCGTAAGTCACGTTCATAGGATGTTGGGAAACATGGGAAATGAAGCAGCACCCAGCCATCTCCAGTCTCTGTTGCGGCTTGGGGCAGCAGGGGCCCAGCTGCGTTCGGCGTGTACAGCCCCTAGCACAAAGAAACCGCGGTTCCAGACCAGGCCTCCGATGGCACGTCCACATTGCACCAAACCCCCTGCAGCAGGAGTCTCCAACCTGCAAACAGGCGGGTACACACTGCTGTTTGCCCGCTGAGACCCCCCCCCTCCTTCCCAGGCCCCAGAGCACACCTGTTTTCAGCCCCTCAGTGCCAAGCCCAGGCAGCCCCCAAAGCACCAGTCTAATAACACTCCTCACACTGTGGCTGACTGAACAGTGCTGCAAGAGATCCCACTGCTTTCTTGTGCGCTTCCCTTCCCCCCCCCCCCCCATCGTGGGATAGACGAGTGTTAAACACTTGGAGGGAGCAGCCCCAGCTAATGTCCCAAAAGCTGCCGGGGCTGGCCACCTGCACCCCCCTGGCCGCAGGCCAATAGTGTGTCAGGAGCATTATCTCCCCCCCTCCCCCCCCGCTCTATGCTCCCTCTGCCCTGGCGTGAGTGACCCTGCAGGGATCGGAGCAACGGGGGATCCCATCGGGCCTGGGGTGGGAGCAATCCTAACGCCCAGCCCTCCCTGTGCTGGGTGCTGGGTGCTGGGCAAACGCAGCCCAAGGAGATGCTCCCTGCTCTGCCGGGCTGCCGGTCCCAGCTGAGACCCAGGCTGCACATAGGCTGCCATGGGAGTCCAAGAACCACGTGGCTCTGAGCAGCACAACCCCAGCCTAGCCCCTGCCAGGCCTTTTGCAAAGGGACTTCTAGAGCTGAGCCAGGCAGCCCCTGGGAGCCAGCTTTAGCCCTGTGTGTGCACGTGGATGCTGTGGGGCCCTGTGGGGCTTGCACAAGAGCTGCCAGGGAAAGGCAGGATTTCCCCTGGGGCAGCGGCTTGGGGAAGAGGCAGGGTCGAGGGTGCCCCAAGGCTGGGGACAGTGGGAGCAAGTCAAGGCCTGATGCTCTGCAGGAGTTGCACCCCCATTCCCGCGTCTGCCCATCTGCCCCTTGGGGGACATGCCGGGGAGCACGGCAGAGACTAGCACTGGGCCCTCCAGCTCTGTACGATGCACCAGTGGGCCAGCAGGGGGCGATGGAGCTCTTTGCAGCTGGGCTGTGCCAGGGCTGGAGCTGGAGCTGGTGCTGGGTTTGGGAGCGTGAGGCGAGAAGGGGGCACTGCTCTGGGCTGCCAGGACACCAGGTGCAGGGCGTTAGGCTCAGCACAGATGGAGCCAGGCCCAAGAGCCCCGCTGCCAGGGAGTGGTGCAAATCGCCCTTGCTGCCGGCTGGCACATGCCCCCACCAGCCTCTCTCCAGGGACCCGTCCTCCCCAGCTGGGCACCGCTGGGAAATCTCTTGCCCTTCCCGGGAGGGGGCAAAACGCAAAGTCGCCCACTATTATCTGCTGGGGAAATCAACTTTGGGGCTGAAGTTTTCTGGGCAAGGCCCTGAGCCCCAGGGGCCTCTGAGCCATTCTGGGAAATCATTTTTCAAGGAACCGAGGCGCTGGGGCAGTGGGGAAGGGCCAGGGAAATGCATTGTTTTGGCATTTAAAGCCAGTGTTTGCACATGGGGGATTGCAGTACAACTGAGTGCAAAATGTTGTGCTTTGCACGTGATGGTGTCTGATCAGTGTGCGGCTCAGCCTGTGGAACTCCTTGCCACAGGACACTAACGAGGCCTGCCGTTTACATGGGTACAATACCAGGATCTGTCCTGTG
The DNA here is from genome assembly GCA_032595735.1 of Pelochelys cantorii. Taxonomy (NCBI): domain Eukaryota; kingdom Metazoa; phylum Chordata; order Testudines; family Trionychidae; genus Pelochelys; species Pelochelys cantorii. The sequence goes on from CM064354.1 coordinate 4,605,148, forward strand.
ATTACTCAGCCCAGCCAGAGTTGCATGAAGTAGGCTAATAAATGATTAGGCTTTACCCCTTGTTAACTGGCTGGAGTGGGCAGGAACCTTCTGGGCTGCAAAGATCATCCCTGCCCTGTCCCGGGTTTGCTGGGGCCGGCTGCAATGTGCTTTGCAGCTCCCAGATCTGTGCCTGCCGGGCTCCCGCCCCCCTGACTGCACTGCGCTTGTTTCGCTCCCACAGCCTATGCTCAGCACCTGCGGGAGGCCTCATGGTACGACCCAGTGGTCCCTGCCCAGTACTTGGAGCCCAGCACCAGGTGGGGGCCCTTCCTATGGCGCGACAAGCCCATCCTAGGAAAGGAGTTCGGTAAGTGCCCAGCCCTGGGGCCTCCTCCAGCTCCCCTACTGCCTGTGCCCCCCTCCAGGAAGAGGCCTGGAGGCAGGGGGCTGGGAGTCAGGACTCCTGACCACTCCCCCTCTCTGGGAAGGGCTATTGCTCCAGCCCCTCCTTTGCCCGGTGCACTGGGGCTGGGAGTGAAGCCATTGGCCTGAGCGGGCTTGTAAAAGGGGGGGATGCCTGCCCTCCCCCCGGCAGTCTGACGAGGCTTCTAGGCCTGGCTCCAACTGCGGAGGCTGGAGCTGGGGCCGCATCCCTTCCTGCTCTGCCCGCCTCCCTGGGCCAAGACCACCAGAGCCTGCAGGCTCAGCAGGCCGGGCGCTCTGGGGAGGGCAGGGGAAGGGTCCCGCTGGCTCAAACCAGGGGCCTCCCTGGCTGGGCAGGCCCCCGCCCTCCTGCTCTTGGCTTGCACAGGCTCTCCCTTCACCTGCTCTCTCCTCCCCTCCCAGTTGTCAACCGCAACCGCTGCAGCACAGAGCTGAGGGGCCGCGCTGGCTACGTGCCTGGCTTGGCTGCCCACCTGCCGCCCTTCACCACCAGGGACCTGCGCACCTGGGCGCTCTTCTGCCACCAGCCTTCCACCAACCAGTAAACACCGCTGTGCCGCAGGCTCTGCCCAGCCACCTCTGTGCAGGGGGCGCGAGGGGCTGGGTGGCGGCAGCTCCCAGTGCCCGGGGCTGCCCCGGTGCCCAGCTGCAGGGGGGTTGGTGGTGGCTCCCGGAGCTGCCCCGGTGCCCAGCTGCAAGGAGCCCGGGCGGGGGGGGGCGACACAGTACCTGCAGCAGGCCTGTGTCCCTGCAGGGCCAGCTGCCTCCAGGCCCTCCCTCCCACCAGAGAGGCCGGAGGAGACACGTCAGCTGCCTTCACTAGCTCTGCCCAGCCCCTGCCCTCAGTTAGGGACATCCACGTGGCGCTCTCGTGGGCTGGGCACCCAGCAGCCCTCCCCCTTGACGTGCATGTGCTGGGGTCCCATGCGGTTCCCCCACCACCGCCGCCGCCGCCCTGCAGCAGCAAAGGTACAGCCCACTGCGTGGGCCATATCCGGGGCAGGGCCCCCTCATCTCTCCCCTGCTTTGTTTCTGTGCCAGGCAATGGTTCTGCTCCCTCCCTCCCGAAAGCACAAGCAGCAGCTACCAGTGCAAAGTGGGCTTGGGCCCCCCCAGCACCTCCCCCCAACCCAAGGGTTCTCCTGCCCGGGCAGCTGGGCGGTCTGACTCCGCTGCCCACCCCTGCTCCCTCCCAGAACCACTGGCTCCCCCAGACCCCTGCCCCCAGCCAGGGAGCCTGCCCCTACCAGCTCGGATTGCAGGGCAGGGGACAGAAGGGACTCAGTGGGTCCCCCTAGAGCAGTAGCCCCCAGTCCGCTGAAGGGAGCCCCCCAGTCACCCCGCAGGCTGGGAGCTTCATTGCAGACATGGGAGCTGGAGCTGATTTGTCTTTATTGAGCGCAGACCCACGGCCTTTACCCAGCCCTGCTCCCCAGGGCCTGGGCGAGCGCGCTGGGGCTGGGCTGCAGCAGCACTGCTCTGAAGGAAACGGCTCCTCCTGATGCTGAACTCCAGGGGCCGGCGCAGTGCCGAAAGGGCAGCGTTTGGCATTGCCCTGCCGGAGCCCTGCAGGGCCACTCCCCACCCCATTCCCTGGCTCTAAGTGCCAGCCTGCAGCACCGTGACCGGGAGAGAGGGGCTGGGCTGAGCTGAAGTCCGAGCTGGGCAGACCGGGACCAGCAGCACCTCACGGGGGCCTGGAGCTAAGCCTGTCCCGGGGCAGGTGGTGCTGGAGGTGTGAAATGCTCAGGGGCAAGCAGGAGGCTCCTGCCCTGCCTGAGGGTCTGGGGGCAGGCGGCTGTAACAGTCCCACAGCGGGGCCAGGGCTCCGGTCCTTGCCCACCGGCTGCAGCTGCTGCAATCCTGTGTTCTCATGCCTGCCAAGGCCAGGGCAGCAGCCAGAAAGGTGCCAGGACACAGGGGCCGGAAGGAGTCCAGCCAGGTTTGCTGCCTGGGCAGCAAAGGCTAAGCAGGAGGCAGCCGCGTGGGTGCCAAAGGGGAGCTGGGCGCTAGAAATGCCCCTTGCAGGGCTCCTTAAGGCACGTGGTGGGTGAGCCTGACAGGCTCTGGCGTTCAGCTTGGTCTCTGCACCTGCCTTGTCCGTTAATTTCCTCTCCCTGCTCTCCTCAAAGCCAGCCCCCGCTGCTTTCAGCCAGACTGAGCGTGTCCCGGAGGGGGAGTAGGCAGCCACCTGGCCAGGGAACTCCAGCCCATTTGGTGGGGCAGGGGCTATCTGCCAGCAGGAAGCCTGGTCCATGGGGCGCCAGGCCCCAGCGCCGAGTGCAGCCTGATGTCCCTGGTTTCAGGACGTCTTGTATCTGGACACAAACAAGAGACGAGTGGTTCGCTTTGGCCTGGGGTACATTAACTGCAGCGGTGGGGGAGGCGCAGCCTGGCTCAGGGCGAGGGCCAGGCCACCCCTGCTAGCCCCAGGCAGCCCACGTATTGTGCTTAGAGCGGAGCAGAAGGAAGGGACGCGGAGGCAGAAAGTCATCGCTCGGTAGTGGGGCCCTGGCCGCCCCCCGCCCATCTGGGACAGCAAGGAGAGGACGAGTCTGGGATCCTGCGGGCCCAGAGCCAGGGCAGGGAGTTGCCTGGTAGCGGCGGAGCCAGCCGGCCTGCACAGCGCGGCCAGAAGAGCCTGTGAGCAGCACAGGGCTGGTCACCTGCGCTCAACAGGCTACATCTCCTCCCACTGCTGTGTGCTCTGTGCTCAGCACCTGGCCTCGGGCGCCGGCAACCTGGGCAGCTCCCTGCGCCCTGGGCCTCTGCAGAGCACCCTGGGCACCCTGGCCTATTGGCAAGGAGCCAGCCCCCTCAGACGCTGGGCTGCCCAGCCATGCCAGGTCCTAGCCAGCCACATCTCTGCAGACCTGCCCTGGGCCTCCTGCCAGGGGTGTGGGCTGTGGCTGGGGGTTGGGGCTGTGTCCCGCGAAGGCCTGCCGGGGAAAAGCAAAGCCGCCTGGCTCCAGCCAGCAGCTGCCCTGGTGGTGGGAGGAGGGGCTAGGCCAGCGGTCAAAGCACAGGACTCCAGAGGTCTCGGATTTCAGCTCTGCCAAGGACTCCCTGAAACGCTTCACTAAGTCTCTTCCTGTGTAACCAGGGCCCTGCACCTGGGTTTTATTGCTGGTGCCAGCACTGACTGGTGCACGGTGCCTCAGTTTCCCCACTGATACACAGATAACCCCTCCAGGGGCTGGGACTGGTCTGGGAGGCTCAGTGGGGCAGGATGGCTGCATGGCCCAGCACTGGGCTGCAGGAGACAACCCATTTCATCTCTGGGCCTGGGTGTCCCTCTGGCCCCACCCTTCGTGGGGTCTGTGTGGCGCTCGGGGCCCAGCATACAGGGTGGCCACTGCTGCCTGCCAGAGGCAGCGCCGGGCTTGAGCTGCCCTGGAGGGGGAGTCTGGCATCCCAGCTGCCCTCCTGGTCTCGCCGCTACTGGCATCTCCTCACCCATATGTGTGGGCAGGCTCCGGCAGGCTCCCCCGAGGCTGTTCTCAGCTGGGCTCCTGCCTGTGCTCCGGGCTTGCTGTGTCTGGCCCCAGGGGTCCCTGCCCTAGTGGGATTGGATCTCAGGGTGGCCAGACCCTGAACCCAGCCAGGCCCATGGAGTTAGTGCTTGGTGCCACTGCGGCACAGGGCCTGCCCAGCCGGCAGGGCCGGGCACTGTCTGCGGTCCCAGGGCTGCACCCCAGCTCTACCCCCACTCTCACCCATCCCCTCTGCAGCCTCCTGCCTGGCCAGCACCTGCAGCCAAGAAAGCAGCTGCTGGGTGAGGGGGCCCAGGGCGAGTGGGAGCCGGGCAGAGGGAATGGGCCGTAACAGCTGGCAGCCAAAGGGAACAGGCCGCTCCAGCCCCTGCGCTCCCCTCCCAGGCCGCCCATTTTCCTCCCTGGCCGCTGGGCATCCGCTGGGCCGGGGGCACGGGAAGGGGAGTAGCGCTGAGCTGCAGCAGCTGGGACTGGCCTGAGGGCTGAGCTCTCCCTTGGCTGGAGCCCCAGCAGGGCAGCAGGAGCCAGCCAGCGTGGGGGTCGGGCTGGGGCTCTCCTAGCTCTCCCCACTCAAGCAGAGGGCTCCTGGCTCTGAGCTGCTCTCCCAGCCTGTGGCTCCTGCGTGCCAGGTGAGCGCGGGGGTCACCGCTCACTCAGCTCAGCAGGGAACCGAGATTTGGCTCCGTGGCTGTTCCCAGTGTAAGCCGCCCCCGCCCCACGAGGGGTGAGCTGGCCCCCCCCCCCCAGCCCTTCCCATGTGTGTGGAATGAACGTTACATGCACCAGCACAGGGGTGACCGGCTGGCTGCTGTGCCAGGCCCAGCACAGACATGAGATGCCCCAAAGGGCCAGGCAGGGGGGATGGGCCCTGCCCAAGGTTTGGGGTGCCTGTGGCTGCCCTGCCCTCCGGCCCCAGGCTGGGAGCTGTGCACCCCCGCACTCGCTGGGTCCCTCCTCGCCCACCTCCCCCCGCGGGGCTGCATACTCACTAGTGCTGCCGGTGCAGCTCTGGCCAGGCTCCCATTGACATCAGCTGCTGCTCCAGTGCCACAATGCGCAGGCCGATGTAGCCCGAGGACAGCAACAAGGCGACCGCCCTGGGGAGAGGCAATGTGAGCGGGAGAGCCAGGCCTGCCGGGCAGGGGCATTCGTCCTCCCGGAGCCGGGCTGGCAAGCGGCTGCTTAGAGCACGGAGCCCTCCGCACGTGGCCAGGGCAGGCTGCCCACGGGGGTGGCCTTGCCAGAGCAGAGCGAGAGCCAGGAGCCCACAGCGCTGGGAGCTGCCTGGCTCCTCTGGGTGTGGCACAGCCCGGCAGGGGGCGAGGCAAGGCAGCAGCCTGCTGCCCCCAGCTGCGGCACGCTGCCCTGGGAGGGAGGGAGCTGTGGGCAGGAGCCAGCAGCCAGGACATCAGGGGCCGGGGCTTTGGTGCACAGACCTGGAGAGCAGCATCTTGTGCCCCAGTGCCAAGCCCCCCTGTGCCAGGAGCTAACGGGGTGCAGGCCCGTGGTGCCCTGGCCCAACTCACAGCAGCAGGTAGATGAGGATGATGATGTTGAGGGTGCTCAGGTGCGACCACCAGCTCCTGGGCTTCTTCGTCTGCCTGCCTGGCCGGGCCCCCCCTGCAGGGAGAAGGAGCCATCATGGCATGTCCAGCCTGGAGGAGGGCAGGGCTACGATCCCTTAGCTACCCCAGGAGGGGTCAGGGGACCCCAGGACCCCTCTGCACTACCCCTGACAAGTCTCCCCTGCACAACCCCCCAGGAGCCCCCCCCGCACAACCCCCTGACAAGTCTCCCCTGCACAACCCCCCAGGAGCCCCCCCCCGCACAACCCCCTGACAAGACCCCCCCCCGCACAACCCCCCGACAAGTCTCCCCTGCACAATCCCCTAGGACCCCCCCCACACACAACCCCCCGACAAGTCTCCCCTGCACAACCCCCCAGGATCCCCCCGCACAACCCCCCCACAAGTCCCCCCTGCACAGCACACCCAAGAGCCCCTCTTGTGCCCCACTGCTGAGCCACACAGCAGGGAGGGGTAAGGATGCTAAAGAGCGGTTACCTGGCTAATCGTATAGTCGATATGATTTCTATGACTACCTGAGAAGTCGATAAGGGGCCACTCTGCAGAGCCACAGTGGGTGTGACTCCCGGAGCCGGCTCGAGCCGGGACTGAGCAATCCCAGCTCGTACTGGCTCCGGCTCTTGCTACATTTAAAATGCAGAGGCGCAGCGGTCCCAGATCCGCACGAGCCGGCCGGGCCACCATGCACAGGGGCTGCTGCTGCAGCCTCCACTATCCCCCACCTGTCCCGAGGCGGGGGGGACGAGGGAGGAGCAGATGGCACCAGGGAGATGGTCCTGGGGGGAACTGGCTTTTTAACCCGGCTCCCCCCAGCCCCAGCTCCTGTTCCCCCCCACCCCCACTGCCCATACAGGGTCAGCAAGGGGAGGCATGAGTAGTCGAGTGCTCCACTCAGCTACCCAATAAGCTTATGCCTACCGGGTAGTCAAGTAGCCGACTACTCACTAACATCTCCAGTGAGGACACGGCCTCCCTAGGGGGGCTGCAGAGCCAAAGGTCTCGCGCTCAGCAGCCCATCCAGAGGGCATCTGGGCAGTCGCCGTCCATCACCCCAGTCCCGCATGGGAGACTCCTCCAGGGACTGGGCACTGTCTGGTGGCCGGCGTGTGTAACAGATACCAACCAAGGGAGCAGCAGGGCAAAGGGGCCAGGCTCATGCCAAGTGCAGAGAGCGGCCCTGCACCTGCCCTGGTGTCAGGCTGGGGTGACTGCAGGGCTCCCACAGTCTGGCCCGGACCCTGCAGCAGGTTGGCGACGGGGGAGCTGTGCCAGCAAACGTGGCAGCAGCTCTTTGCCCCGTGCCAGACATGCCGCGGGGAGCCATGTCTGAGGCCTGCGGGGACCAGCGGGGTGGAGGCTCAGCAGCCGTCGTGCCAGCTAACCCCGGCCCCGCTGCCAGAGCTACCGGGATGCACCTGTCACAATGCCCAAATGGGCGTGGGCAAAGCCCGACATCCGGTACCAGGGAGGGGCCCTGGAGCCTCCTCGGCACAGTACTAAGCAGGCACCTCACGACCCTCACCTTCGCTCGGTGCGACCTTCTCCTCGCCCTCATGCTCTCCGCTCCGCTGCGGGCCCAGCCCGTCTGCACACAACAGGACACAGTCACTGGCGCTGCCAGGCCCCGCAAGGCACCAGGCTCCCCCGGGGGAGCCTGCCTTGTGGGCCAGGCATGGCCTATTCTGCCTGCCTTTAGGGTCCTGCTATCACAGCGCCCGCTCCCCGGCTCTTCCTGCCATGGAGCAGGGGGGCCGAGTGGAGGATGGTCAAACTCATTCCACCTAATACAAGTGGCTGTGGCTGGGCTCCTGGCCATACACTGCGACGCTCAGACCCAGGTGCAGGACGCTGCCCGGAAGGAGAAAGGAGGCGCCAGCAGGCTTCTTATTGCACTTACACACTCGTTTGCACGTGGGCTGCTGAATGTGTAAGGGGAGGGGGGGAGGCTTGGGGCTAGGCCCCACTCACCTTGCTGGTCCAGGAGGTCGTCAGACTCATGGGAGCTCTGCTCCAGGTCCGACTGGCTGGAGGTCTGGAAGGGAAAAGCAGCAGGTCACAGAGGGGCCCCGCCGTCCCTCCCCATGGCTCTCTGGTCTCTGCCCCCTGCCCGTCACCTCCCCGACCCCCACCCCTGGCCACAAACCCCCTTCCTGAGTCTTGGCTGCCTGCTCAGAGCGGTCAGACCCCAGCTCCTAGTTCTGGCCCCTCTGAGATGCACAAAGCTCCTGCCTCACTCTGCAGACCCCTAACCGCCCCCAGCGCTTCATTCCCTGGGCAGGGAAGTTCTTGCCCGGTGCCTGGGCAGCGCTGCCTCCCTGTGGGCACCTGGACACCCGCCTCCTGCCTGCCCCCGAGCGCGTCACTGCCCTGGGGAGACGGGTGTTCGGCGGGGCCCAGGCGGCGTGTCTGGGGGCCGCCGACCAGACCAGGCCCTGCTGAGACCTGGCGGGAGCAGGCACTGCTGTCCCGTGGGGGCAGGGATGCTGCAGAGAAGCCCTGGACAGCCAGGCCTCCCCACTCCCCTGGGCCGGACACCCCTGCAGGCCTGGGAAAGCCCAGCCCCCCGATACGGGCAGCCCAGGCATGTCGGAGCCCCCAGGCGTGTGTGCGGCACATAGGGCTAGAGTGTCCCCCCCACCCCCGGTGTCCTGGCAGCGGGGCACCAAGCAGGTGCTGGGCCGCCTGCCTCACAGGGACACGCTAAGGCAGAGGCCTGGGCACTGTGGGTGCCTTGGAGCAGCCAGCCCCGCGCTCCTGAATCTTCCTCGTTTGCCAATAGTGGCCCCGCTCGGCTGCCTGCAGCCTGCACTGCCCACCCGGCCTCACCGCCCCAGGCCACTGGCGCCCTTACCAGAGACTTCTCCTGGAGCTGCTCCGAGCTGGTGTCGGCCGGCGAGGCCAGGAGGCTGCTGCTCACGCTCCCATCCTGGGCACAGAGGAGGAGGCCAGTGAGCCCCAGCAGGCGGCAGAGCCTCCAGAGCCAGCCAGGGCAGCCCTGGGCCGGAGTGTCCCTACAAATCATGAGGCCCTACGCAACTGAGCCCCCTCCCCCTCAGGGCTCGGGCTTCCCGCCTCCCACCCCGAGCTGCTGGCTGGGAGGAGCAGGTGAGGGAGGAGCGCTGCCCTGGACAGGAGAGAGCAGCGGGGAGGGGAGAGGAACGGGCAGACGTGTTCAGCGCTGTCCACGGTCACACGAGTTCTCTTGGCTGAGCAGGTGCCCTAATGAATGGCCAGGCCGGCCTGGGCCCTGTGGGGTGCAGTGTGCCTGCACGCCAGCCTGGGAGCCGGCTCCCACACACAGGCAGGCCCAGGGTGGTCACCTCTGGGAACTTCGTTAGCTGGAAGCTGGGGAGTGGGGTGGGAAGGGGGCTGAGGGCATCCGCCCAGTGTGTGTGTAGGGGGAGCCCGGGGTGGCATGGCGGCGGGCCCTGAGGGGCATTGGCAGAGCCTCATGTGGAAGGGGAGCTCGGGGCTGGGCAGGCTGGGGGTCAGGATGGGCGTGCCTGGGCATCTCAGTTTTTCTTCACACAGCGTGTAGTCAACCTGTGGAACTCCTTGCCAGAGGAGGCTGTGAAGGCCAGGACTATAACAGTTTAAAGAGAAGCTGGATAATTTCATGGAGGTTAGGTCCATAAAAGGCTATTAGCCAGGAGGTAGGAATGGTGTCCCTGGCCTCTGTTTGTCAGAGGCTGGAGAGGGATGGCAGGAGACAAATCGCTTGATCATTGTCTTTGGTCCACCCCCTCTGGGGCACCTGGTGCTGGCCACTGTCGGCAGACAGGCTACTGGGCTAGATGGACCTTTGGTCTGACCCAGTACGGCTGTTCTTATGTTCTCCTGCCCATGCGGCTGGAGCGGCGCCAACCTGGAGGTGTTTGCAGACAGATCTCAGCAGCTGGTACGTGGCCTCCCGGGTCCGCAGCGAGACAAAGAGAAACTGGAAGGAGAGAGGGAGAAGGGATTGTCCAAGCTCCTCACTCCCCTCCCACCACTGCTGCCTCCACCCTGCCCATGCTGGGAGCTGGTCCCCCACAGGGGCCTCTGCCCAGAGCTCAGGGCTTGTCCTGCTCCTGGTGCCATGGGGGAAGGGCACATGGTCTGCCCCGAGTTCGGGGCTCGCTTTGCGCAGGTGCCACAGCTGGGTGGATGTCCCATGGGCCTTGCCCTCTGCTCTCACCTTCTCGCCCTCCGAGGTGCGGATGCTGAGGGCATTGGGCACCACCAGTGCCATGTTGGCCTTCTTGAGGACAGTAATGGAGGAGACGGGTATCACCACCTGCATGGCGAGAGGAGGCCAGCAGCTGAGGGGCCGGTTGCTCGGGCCATCTCACCCGCTTCAGGAGGGGCCCCCGGTTGCTTTGGTGCCCCCAGACCCACGTGAAAATGGGGGGTGTTGCAGCTCACAACTAGGAGCCAATGGGGGTGCCGGAGCAGCGAGGATGGGGTCCATGCAGTGCAGCGAATGCACACCCCAGGACCAGGCTGTGACAAACATGGCCGCCCAGCCAGGCCAGGCAGGTGGAGCTGGGATAGCTTCCTCCACACGCCAATGGCTGAGCTGTTGCCCCATGGTCCTTGTGGCAGCCTCTGTCATAGATACCCCTGGGGGTCCCCTCAGCCTCTGGCACAGATGGCTAAACTGGGCTACTGGCAGCCTCTGGCACCCCAGGCCTGATGAGGGGCCCAGAGTCCCTGGCCCAGGCATCAGTGCCAGGCCTGGGGCTGGCACCACCGAAGGCCACCACAGCTCAGCAAGGCTGCCTGGCGCCTGTGGCAGGGGAGCCCCCCGGCTGGCCTGTGGGGCCCAGCTGGGGTGACAGGTGGTGAGCAAACTGCTCCAGAGCTGGCTGCCACACGGGGAGGGGAGGGGAGCACTGCCCTTGGGGCTAGAGGCAGACAGACCCCCCCCCACACCCTACACATCTCACCCCTTCTCCCAGTGCACCTCCCTGCACACATCCCACCCCTGCCGCACATTCATCCCATTCTTCCACCACCCCCTCCCACACCTATTCCCATTCTACCCCTCCCCCGCACACATCCCACCCTGTCCCCTCCCCCACATATTTCCATCCCATTCCTCCCCACTCCCCACATCCCACCCCTCCCCTATATATCCCCCTCAACCCACCTCCTTTCCAGCTCTCCTCCCCTCCCCCATACAAGCCAGGCTACTGGGCTAGATGGACCTTTGGTCTGACCCAGTACAGCCATTCTTACGTTCTTATATCCCAACCCCTTGCTCCCTGCATGCATCCCACTTACCCCTACACAGCCCACGCCCCCTGAGTCTGACCCCCGTGAGCAGAGGAGGGGCCCCACCTTGATGTCCCGGCGCAGCATGCTGCAGTGGAAGCAGACGTAGTTCTGCAAGATGTAGAGGCGCCCGTGATAGGGGACTTCCCTCTGCCAAGCACAGGAGACACCTATGGGCGACAGACGACAGGGATGGGTGAGTGGGGGGGATGGGCTGAATGGGTAAGGTATGGGAGTGGTGAGGAGCAGAGGGGTGGGGTGAGTGGGCGGGAGGCTGTGGGGGGGCAGCTGGGAGGTTAGGGGGTGGGTGGGAAACAGGGGTGGAGGGAGGGGACAGGCAGGAGGCCTGGGGAATGGACGGGAAGGGGGTGTGGATGGGAGGCTGGAGGGGTGGGAAACGGGGGGCAGGCAGGAGGCTGGGCAGCAGGCGAGAGGCTGGGGGGTGAGAAGCAGGGGGACAGAGGAGATGCAGGGGGTGGGTGGGAAGCAGAGGTGGAGGCGGGAGGCAGGGGATGGGTCAGAGGCTGGGGGTGGGCGGGAAGTGGGGGAGCGGCACTCACTGTCTAGCAGGGTCTCCTCCTCGGGGATGTCCTCCTTGAAGGCCTTCTGGTAGCTTGCCAGGTGCTTGGCTTGCTGGGGGGAGAGCAGGGAACAAGGTCAGCTGGGGAGAATGAGCCTTCCCCACCCCACCCCACCCCACCCCACCCCGATGGGCCTTGGGGCCAGCCTGAGCCCACATGCTGGGCCCACCCCAAGGGCTGCCAGCCAAGCTGTGTCCTGACTAGAACCGGGCCCCATAGGGGAGGGGGCAGAGAGGAGGCACATATGGGGCAGGATAGAGCACAATGACCAGGCTGTGTGGGCACATGGGGGCCTGCCCCAGACCTTGCCCGGCTGGCTGGGTGCGCCAGAGACCTGCCCAGCACTGCCCACCCCCAAGGAGAGCCGGCCCTGAGCAGCTGGGACCACCAGTGCTAATGCCAGGTAGCCTGGCAAGCTGATGGCATAAATCTCCCACCCAGCGCCCCAATCTAAGACCCCCCTGTGGGCATCCCAACCCCCCAGCACCCATCCCGCCCCCCTGCCAGTGACCTCTCCTGTGACCCCTCCCCCCCGGTATCCCGAACACCCCTCCCAGTACCCATCCTGCCCCCCTGCCAGTGACCCCTCCTGACCCCTCCCCCCGGTATCCCAAAGACCCCCCCAGCACCTATCCTCAATCCCAGAGATCGTAGCCCCCTGTAACCATCTTAAATCCCCTGCCCTGGTGCCCATCCCAACTCCTGTCCCCACAGGGATCCCAACCCATCCTAGCCCCCCAGCACCCATCCCAACCCCATTCCCACAGGATCCCAACCGCACCCATGGAGCCCAGCCCCCCAGCAGCCCCTGGCCCTGTCCAGGTGGGAGGCAGGGGGACTCACAGAGGAAGGAGCAGCTCTCTGCATGCCTGGGGCTTGCTCCTGCTCGGGCTCTTTGGAGAAGGATGGGTCGTAGGTCTTTGATCTGAAAGGCACCGGAGGCCAAAGATGAGAGAGGCAGAGCCCTGGACGGGCTGGGGGGTCCCCACAGGGCATGGCTGGTCTGGGAGGAGGGGCAGGCTGGCAGCACAGGGAGGCACTGAGCAGGTTTGGGGGGGGGAGGGAGGGTACATTGCAGCTTAGCTGGGGTGGGCCAGATGTGAGGTGCCTGCTGGGGAGGGTGCTGGCTCTGGGGGAGGGGCAGGTCTCACCTGATGAGTCTGGGGTGCTTCTTTAGCTGGGGGGCATTGCTCCCTGTCTCCTCCAGGCTCTGCCACTTCTGCTCCAGCATCTTCTTCTTGTTCCTCTTGAGCTTCCCGGAGCTGGTGGCAGGGTCGGCCAAGCAGCTGGGATGGGCAGAGAGCAGGGTGGAATGACAGGTGCCCCAGCCAGGAGCCATCTCTATGCCCTTGTCCTGCCACTGTGACTCCCTCCTGGCCGATGGCCAAGCCGCCCTCCCCAGCCCATCCTTTCCCGTGGGCAGTGGGGGTGCTACCCTAGGCCACGGAGAAACACCAGGGATGTGTGGGGTGTCGGTGCGCGAGGCGCCCATGGCAGCAGAGCGATACCCACTGGCTTTGCCCTGCCTGCTGCCCCTGGCTCTGGGGTCTTTAGAGCAGGGAAGAGTTCCTGAGGATGGTCTTCCTGGGCCAGGGGCAGGGCTGTGTTCACAGCACAGTCAGCCTGGGGGCAGGAGGAGTGGGTACCCGCTCTCCAGCACCCCGCCAGGTCCTCTAGGACTCGCATCTGCCCTGGGCTGGGCTCCTTTCTCACACTCCCCGACCAGCCCCTCGGTCCCAGATAGGCTGATCAGATGGCGCTGGGGGGAGGCACGCCATGCCCCAGCTCTCTCTCCCCTCTCCCCCCAGAGACACAGCAGAGGGGCAAGGGGAGCAGAGCAAAAGGGCTGACGAGCTGCTTGAAAATCCTATGGCCACAAGAGGCCAACGTCAGTCAGCCCCAATCCCAGTGCCGCTGCTCCCCCTCCACAATCTGCACAGGGGCGGCACAGCCCCTCTGTGTCCTGCTTCTCCACAGCAGGGGGCTGTGGCAAGACCTCCCTGGGCACGTCCCATCAGCAGCTCTTAAAGCACTTTACAAAGGAGAGCATTTGATGGAGGGGGAAACTGAGGCACAGAGAGCTGTGTGAGGTCACCCAGCAGGCCTGTGACAGCTGGCGGTAGAACTCAGGTGTCCTGAGGCCCAGTCCAGTCTATCAGCCCACCCCCAGCACAGCCCCAGTGAGTGCCAGTGAGGACCAAACCTCCAGCAGCCAGAACTCCTATGACAAAGCTGTTTACACTGTTACTGGCCACAAGAAGTCACTCCGTTGCCAGCATAGATAACGCCTAAGAGTGAACGGGGGAAGGACCGGGCCCAAGTGAGGAGGCTGCCTCGCTTGTGAGAAAAGATGCTTAGAACAACTGTAACGAACAGAAATGGCCCGTAACAAGTCTCTCTGAGTATTGCGCTCAGCTGGCACGTTTTGTTTTAGCTAGCCGGATAGCGTAGGTTGATCCATCTGGTATCACTTGCAACCTCTTCAGTCCTGCTTTTTGTGTTTAATAAAATCCCTTCTGTTTATCATTAAACCCACTGGAAAGAACTGTTCCTGGGGGTGAGCGACAGCTGGGCATATCTGCATCGCTCTTCCACTGAGCAACTTCTGAGCTGGCTCTATATAAAACATTTATGTGGGGTTCAAATGGATTTATCTGGGGTTTGATCCCGTGGCGGCTGTGCACCAGGGGGCTGTGTCTGCGCCTTCCCAGAGCTGAGCTGCTCTCAGCGTCTGTGCTGCTCTGCTGTGGGCTGTGACCCCAACTCTGTGCCTTTGCTGGGGGAGACCAGAGGGTCTGGCTCAGCAGATTGGGGTGACAGGGTGCCCCAGAGGGCAGGCAGACAAGCTCAGTGCTAGGATCAGCCCATCAGGCGACAGTCTCCAGGGGATCCCTGTGACCAAACCCATCACAGCTGTAATTAGCTGGAAGTTAATAATACTGCTTGTGCAGATACCGTGCAAGATCACTTTCAGTTTGTATAATATCTTGCAGGTCAGATGATAACGCTACCAAGGCAGAGTCAACAGCCCTGACCCTGAGCAATGAAACTGGAGGGACTCACTATGAACTAGATTATGGAGCCTTTGAATTTTGCTTCCTAAGGCAAAATAAAGGAGACAAACCCCCATGCTTCAGGGCAGAACCTGACCTTGAATCATGGGGGTCAGGAGGGAATTTCCTCGAGGGGCAGGCTATCCTGTCACTTCAGGGATTTTTGCAACTTCCATAGAAACAGCTGGTTCCAGTCACTATCAGCAACAGGATACTGGGCTTGATTCCCCCCCCCCTTTGAAGTCACTGGGAATTTTGCCTGTGTGAGGACTACCAGTGTGGCCCAACCTGCCGTTAACTTCCAATGAAGTTTGCATGCAAAACTCAATCCAGTCTCACAACCCCTTCTGTTCCATTAGGGCTGCTCTACACACAGCTGGGCCATGGAGCTGAAGAATTCCTGGCTCCTGGTCCAGTGGCTGGGCCTGTCTCATGCCTCCCAGCTCCCTCTCACAAAGGATCCCACCAGGAGTTTGCCCTTTGTCATCCTGGGGCAGTGAGGTGTTGGGGGAGCTCAGCCCCTCCTGGGATTAGACCCACTCCGATGGATGAGGGAACAGGCTTGTCTCCAGCAGATCAGTCCTGCTCTGAGCCTGAGACTCCACCTGCGGTGTCAGGGTTTCAGGGCTCCTGGTGGTGCTGGCACGTAGCATGTAACAGGAATAGGGAGGCGACGTGGGGGCCAAACGTCATGGGCCCTCAGAGAAGAAGGGAAGTGGAATCCAGTGGCTAGGGAGTGAGCCTGGCACTTGAAAGATCTGAGTTCAGAACCAGCTTTGCCAAAAGCATCCCGCATGCCCTTGGTCATGTCACTTAGCCTGCCCTTGCCTCACTGCCCCCTCTGTACACTGAGAGATTAGCACGCCCCAGATGCTCAGCCGTGTTGGAGCATAAACATGTTTGCTGCCTGCTGGTGTTAAAACCCTTGGGGGGAATCCCAGAGTCAATATACACCACCCCATGCATGCATGGCAAAGGCACACTGGCACCACAGCACATGCTAAGCAGCCGCAGCTCCATCCACACACCCAGCTGGGGCCTGATGGAAACAGTCGGGTTTCGTCAAACCTGAAAAGAAACGGAGCCGCTCCCTTCCTATCCCCATCTGAACTCTCCTCATCACACAGCCCCAGGCCCTGCCTGCGTGTTTACCGCTGGTGTCAGCGCAGGCTTGCTGGACAGCGTGGGATTTTGTGGGCAAGAGCAGGATGCTGAGCCAGGACGCCTGGGTTCTGTTCCCAGCCTGTGGACTTGGAGACAGTATCCCTAGACTGGCAGCGCTGGGAAGAAAGGTTCCCTAGTGGTTAGAGTGGGGGGGGAGGGGTGACAGGACCCCTGTGCTCCAGTTTCAGCGTGACACTGGTTTGACATACAGCGACGGGCAAAAATTTCTGTGGCTCAGCATCCCCCATAGCTAACAAGCCCCAACCCAGAAACCCCCCTCCTGAGAGCAAAGGGACTTGGAGTTTCTGCTGCTCTGGGCGTTGGGAGCACGAGGGTGGGAGGGGCAGGGCGGGGAGGGAGATCAGGAGTGCTCGGAGCTGTGCCTTGGGTCCCCAGGGCTCCTTCCTTTCCACCCCTCTTGTACAGATCCTGCAGGTGGGCCAAAGCACCCCACCCCAGCCGAGATCAGAGCCCACCAACGCACAGCCTGTACCTCATCACTGAGACAGCCAAGGGGGTGCGTCCCACCCCTGCGCCCAGCTTCATGGCCCCAGCTCCCCTGGGCTCCGGCTCCAGGCTGTCTGCCTCACTCAGTCCTCTGCCTAGCTCTCATGCACCTCCAGTCCCTGCCCCTTCAGCCCACAGCCTCCACCCCATGCCTGCCTCCTCTGCAGCTGGCCCAGCCCAGTGAGACTGTAATTGCATCCCAAACTGCATTTCCTTAAAGGGCCAGGCCCAGAGAACGAACACGCTTGCTGCAAGCACGTGGCCCATTCGCCACCCGCACATTCCTCTCATGTGAGTGTGGAACTCCCTTCCCAGCCTCTGCCAAGCAGGTCCTGCTCTGAATGCAGAGGCCGGGGCGCCTTTAGTGAGCAACTGGTGAACCAAACACTCCCCAGCCCAGGGCTACAGCGTGGGGGGGGAGGGGGCATGGCAGTGTGCACCGCTGGCCATAACCGCTGTTTGGTTAAACCCTCCGCTCCTGGAGTCATGTGAGAGCCACAGCTTGTAATTAAAACAGAACAGTTGTTTCCAGCCTGTGTGGTTGCAGAGAAACCCCTGGAAAGGTTCCAGTGTTCCCTCTAATCTTTTCCATCCATCCGTGTGCAGAATAAATGTTTTTATCTGCACCGAAGCATGTGCGAATGCACACCACCAACTGAAACACAAAACCTAGCTGTGGGTGCTCTGCTAATCGGCTGGGATTTCTCCTGAGCGGCCACACAAGTGCCCAGCATACAAGGAACACTGAAGGCAACCCCAGTGGTGTGAAAGCCAGAAAACAAATAAAAAACTATTTTTTATACAATTTGATTTTAAGCCAATCTCATAATTTGGGAGGCGGGGCAGACTACGGATTTTTGAACATCTGAGTTTGGCAGATCTTATTTACCTGCATGATATTTTCAGATAATGTTGGGTTTATTTTCCAGAATGATCAGAATTATCGACATTTTTCATCACTGACCATTTTCAAAACAAGTGTTTTTAGGGAAGGATTTTTTCCCTAGAAAAAAACAAATTTTATTTTGAAACTTTAAAGAACATTTTTAATTGCTTGGGGAAATCCCTGCCTCCCCAAACAGCCTGGCACTGCCCCTGCCTGATTTCAACTCCTCCCCAGTGCTGTGCTGTGGCTGAGAGGCAGAAGAGCCCATGGAGCAAAAGAAGACTCACACAGCATCCTCTCCAGCTTGCTGAGTGTGGGGTGTGCACGCTATCTTCTAGGATGGGGGGGCGGATTTTTAGGAGTCCTTCCCAAGTTATCCTGCACAAACAGAAGCTGCATCTACCCCTGGTGACAGGCAGAGGGGGCTGGTGAGTACCAGCCACTCCTGTGCACTTGGGCAGAGATTAGGATGGCCAGTCCTGCCAAGGATCATTAGTGTTTTCAGTACCTGAGGTATGCAGCTCTGCCCCCACAGTAAGGGGTCACCCTGCTTTGCAAAACGGGCACCACTGCCCAACAGACTGGGGCATGGGGCTGGTGAAGAAGGCAGCAGCACAGTGAAGTCAAAACCTTCATACCAGGGAAGCAGCATTGGCTGGAATTCCAGCTGCGCTGCTCTGTTCCACCCCAGAGATGGCTGCACTTCGGTGGGAGTAGAGCCCTAGAGCTGGTAGCAAAGATGTGGCCATAGCGAGCTTATTCAGAGCTGTTTCTATAGTCACTGCAGCTAGATGTCATAGTTGGAACAATGTCTGGCAAGCAGCTAAATATACCCCTTAGATTTCATAGACATCAAGTCAGAACTGACAGCTCATTTGCACTCAGAATGCTTTTGTAGCATCTGCTGGGTGGGAGATGAATTCAGGCCCCATCTCGGGGCGCCCCCTCCCTTTCCCGGCGTCGGGCATGTGTGGCCTCTTCCCTGGGAGGTTCGGTTTCTGGGGCAGGAGTGGAGTGTGGCAACGCCGGGCTTTGGGGGCGGTTAAACCTGAGCTGGCTGAAAGAGAGAACCTGGATGGCCCCAGGCCCCGCGCTTGTTCCTGGCTTCCAGCCAAGCTCTCGTGGGATCCGGAGCCACCCACCCTGGCCAGCCTGCGCCTTTCTTATTTACTGTTGGCCCCCGCCAAGGATCAGCTCCCACTGCAGCACCTCCTTCCCTCTGAGACCCCTGCCCCACGGGGCTTGCAACCCGCAGGCAGACAGGCCCTGAAGGCTGAGGCCCAGCAGGCCCCTGGCAGGAGGTGTTCAGGGTGCTGGGGCAGGCCTGTGCGTTTCGCTGGAAGGCTTTGCCATGCAGGGGTGTGCGGGCAGGAGAATTGGGCAGACGAGGCTGCTGTGCCCAGCAGAGTGCAGGTGGGATCCATGGCTGACACTCAGGCATCTGACCCGGGGTGGGATGAGATGGCGGAGAGCCTTAAAGGAGCTGGTGCGGGACGTGCTGCTCTTTGTCCAGACATGCAAAGCCCTTCCCCAGCAGACCCCTACTGCCAACCCGCCTTTGCACCGGGCTCCATCGCCTGCCCCCGTGCTTTCCCGGCGAGCACTTTCACGCTGCCCCGCCCAAGTTCACGGGAACAGCTCCTGGGCCCACACCGTAAAACCACCCCCTTGTCCTGCACGGCCTCCTCCAAACTCTCCTCCTTGCCAATACAGGGGGCAAAGTTCTGCCCGGGAATTGCTGACATCTCTGCTGCTGACTGGCTAGGAATTAGCCATAGCTAAGGCTGTGAGTCTTTCACGGATTCCGTGACCTTCTGGGACCTCTAGGGTTGCCAGGTGTCCGGTTCTGAACCAGACAGTCCAGTACTGGAGCTTTCTGTTCGGGAAACAAATTGAGAAAATAGAACTGTCCGGTCTTTCCTAGATCAGATGGAATGTCGATGGTGATGTCATGTCAAGTGTGTCCAGTATTTTTGTTGAAATCATCTGGCAACCCTAGGGACCTCCCTGACTTCTGTGGCTGCAGTGGTGGGTGCAGGTGACCTTGAGGTTGCCTGAACAGCTGGGGCTACCCCAGGGCCAACCACATTGGCTGCTGCTCCAGCAGCCCCAGGCAACTAGTCCTAGGCAGTCGCCATCTGCAGGAGAAGTAGCAATGGTGGTGGGTTCCCAGTTCCTCCCCCAGCCCCTAGGAAGGGGGATTGTTAGCACAAGTCATGGACAAGTAACCAGCCCCAAATGTTGTTCATTGCCCATGACCTGTCCGTGACTGAATCCAAGCCGTATCCAGCACCCCTTTCCTTTACTGATCACCCCGTCTCCCTCGTGTTTCATCCACTATGGCCTCTTGTCTTTGGAGTGAGCTTTTTGGGACAGGGACTTGTAGCAACTGGCATGAACCTGGGGGAAGGAGCACAGGCTGCAGGAGGGAAGAGTTTGGGGAAGGCACCCAGAGTCAGGCTGGATGCACGTGGCTGGGATGTTGCTGCAGCGCCAACTCCTCTATCCATTGTCCTGCTTATAAAGAGCCTCTTTAGTTTTACAGGCCTGGAGTCTTTCCCTGGGATTACCCAGCCCACGGCCCACGCCACGACTGTCCTGTTATATTTGTACAGCACCCAGCACAAGGGGGTTGGGCCTGTCCGTGGCTTTTAGACGTGGCTGCAATATTAATGGTCAATAGTGAAGCCTCGATGCTGCAGGGCTAGAGAGACACCGAGATCGAATCTCTTGCTAATTGGGGCTTGGTGGCTAGGCCTTGGCACCAGGGGCCGGTCACTTCCACTAACCAAGTCCCTAACAGAGCCCCTGCTGTGCATTCAGGATGGATGCATATTCCTGACCTAGCTCTCAGCAGCACTTTACATCAGCTGATCTCTACGCACGTCACAAAGGTCAGACTCATTACCCCCATTGCACAGGTGAGGAAACTGAGGCACAAGGAGCCCAGACTACTTGCTGAAAGCCACCCTGCAGGCCAGTGGCAGAGACAAGAACAGAGCCCAGCTGTGGATCTCCCCGAGCGGCCCGGAGTTCTGTGGTCCAGCGCTTTCCCCTGGACCACAGCATGCCCAGGCCCCCTGCCTCCTGACAGAGCCGGCAGACAGGGCTTTGTGCTGAGTGATGCTGGTTTCTAGTCACAGAGCCTGCTAAGCATCGCAGCTAGTTCTCCAGCTTGTCTGGGGCGGGGGCAGGGGGTCCCATCTACCCCCAGATCATGTCTGGGGATGTTTGTTCATCGCAGCGGCGGGGTAGGAGCCTGCCAGGTCAAAGGGACTGGAGGCGAAAGGACAGCACAGGGCTGGGCTGAGCCATGATCCAGAAACCACCTGCCAGCCTCAAACCTGACAAACCATCTGACTCCTCCCCAGTGGCAGAGGAAAGTGAAAATCAATCTGCCCCTGCGGGCTCATTCCCCAGGCTCTTCCTCTTTCCCTAGCCTTGAGCTCTCATGGTGATTTGCACCTTGCCCCAGCTCCCTGCCTTGCTGAGATAATGCCTTGCAGGGCAGGTGATTATCTGGAAAGGCCGCGTCCTGCTGGGGGTGCTCAGCATGGGGCCCATTGGCACGTTCTGGGGGCCCGGGCGCACCATGGGGCAGCGGAGGAGACACACACACAGCCAGCGGAGGGAGGACGAGCGTGTCCAAGCAGCCCCCTCCGGGGTCGGCCAGAGCCCAAGCAGCTGCAGGGTGTAGTGCTGGTCATGCGCAGATACTGACAAATGACCTGGCCTCTGCTGGTTCCTTCCCTGGGGACAGGAGCTTGGCCTGTCCTGGGGGTGCCGGCTGCTGCCCAAGGCAGGACACCAGCCCCATCCGGCAGCCCGGGCTTTCCACTAGTTACCTGCCGTGCCCATGGCTGGGTGGCCGTGGCTGAAAGGGGGAAGGCCCAGCTGGGGCATCCTTACCTGTAGCCTTGTTCCTGGTGTGAACCCAAACTCTGCAGAGCAAGGGAGCTGGGGCCAGGCCTCTGCCTTCTCTTCCCAGTGGTGACCTTGGGCAAGTCACTTTCCCTTCCGCGCCCTCATTGCCCCACCTGGGACACAGGGAGGGGATACTCCTGCCCCACTGCAAACCCCATGGGTGCAAGGTTATGCAGTGCAGGGATTTCCCTTTGCAGCCGCCAGTCCCTGGTATGAGTCCATGGCTGCAGCCCGACAACGTGCCTGGGGGGGATTACCATGATCCCTCTTGTACAGGTGGGGAAACTGAGGCACAGGCTGGGGCTGCCACTTGCCCAATGTCACCCACAGAGTGCGTGGCAGGGCTGGGAGCAGAGCCCAGGTCCCAGGCCTCACCCACAAAGCCACCCTCCGTGCCGAGTGGAGATGCCCAGAACCGAGCAGGTCGCCGGGGTCCCTTCTGGCTCTGCCCGGCTCGCTGAGCACCATGTGCTGGTCAGGCCCTTTGGGGCTGGAAATGCTGGGCTCAAGCGCTGCCCAGCCCTGACTGCCCTGCTCTAGGAGGGGAGTGATGGGCAGTGACTGGCACCCGCCTCTGGTCCCTGCACGGGGCAGCCGGCCGAGCGCAGACCCTGCCCCCTGACTCAATGAGGCCCCCCAGCAGAACCTGAACACCGCCCCCGGCCGATCTCCCTGGAACCTCCCCTGGCTGTAGGTCTTTCATCTGGCACCCTCTCAGCACCCACTGCCCTGGCAACTGACCTGGCCAAAGTCTGTGGGCAGCACAGCCCTGCCCCAGTGCCTCCAAAGAGCAGATTCTGTGGCACTGCCTTCCTTGGCAGGGGCCAGCCTTACAACCATCCCCAGATGGGGAAACTGAGGCACAGAGCCTGTCGCTGATTTGCCCAAAGTTATGTAGGAAATCTGTGGTCAAGGCAGGGGCTGAACCCAGGACATGCAGCAAGAGGAATCAAACCCAATACACACATGGACACAAACCCAGAAGAACCCTCAAGGCACCCCCCCAGGGAACTTCAGGGGTGAGCATACGCACACATAGGAATGTGTTCTCTGTCACTAGCACACGGCTGGTGTATTTCTGCATAAATGCCAAGCAGGGACCCCCACTCGTGGGGCAGAATCTGGATTAGCTTAGACTGGCGAGGACAGACCGGACCGAGCTCTCTCATCACCTGGAACGAAGGGTGATGTCCCAGTGCCTGTTTGCCATCACTGCAGGTTTGGTCACTGGCATGCAGCACCCCCATGGCAAATGCTGTCCCAGCGCCCTGCTGTGTAGGGCTTCATGCCTGCCAGGCCTGAGCCCCAGCACCTCTGGGCCCCCTGGCACCTCTGGGACTGGCAGGGCTGAGCCCTGGCACCTCTGGGCTTGTCACCTCAGTTATGAAAAAAAAAATATTGCTTGAGCCCTGGCGCATCTTTCATTACCAGCTAAGCCCTGCTGCCGTGTGCCCATTGCTAGCAGTGCCTGCCTGAGGGTAGCTGGGCACAGAGAGACACCACAGCCCCCATCCCGAGGGCTGCTCCTCAGGGCACGGGAGGGTGGGAGTGTGTCCCACTGGGGCAGGGTGATGGAAGGGCTGGCCCCAGGGGAGAGCCCGCTCCTGGACCCCTGGAAGGGGAAATCCACTTACAGCTCCCCGGCCTCGCCCAGGGCACTGTCCGCTCCGCTGCACGGGGGCTCCATCCAGCACACTGCTCTTGTCCTTGGCCACGCTCGGTCCGTCCCCCGCAGCTCCGCTGCACTCCCAGCCACTGCCTTGGCAGGCGGCCGCAGGGCAGCAGAGGGAGAGTTCAAAGCTCAGATTCCAGGGCCTGCCGGGACTGGGCCGGCCCAAGAGACGTGCCCCCAGACACCTGTGCTGATGTCGACGCTGAGCGGCCTGGCGCACCAGGTGCTGCTCGTTCCCCGCCGCAGCCACTCCAGGCGCTTTCCCTCGTGATGGTTTCCCAGGCGACCGGACAGCAGGTGTTTTCCTCCTTCAAGGAAATCCAAGGATCTGCACCGCCACCGGTTCTGAGATCATCTTTATCTTCCTTCCTCCCCTCGCCCACTGCCGTGCACAAACACGCACGGCACACGCCAGCACACGCCAGCGCCAGCTGGCAGCCAGGCTGCTCTTCCATTGCACAAAAGCAATTTCTGCTTCTGATGCCTCTTCGGCCCTGGCGCTGCGCAGTTATTCCTGAACCGAGCTGTGGCAGCCCTCAGAGCTGGGACCAAGGCACAGTGGCCTGATGCTGCACCTGTGTCATTCTGTTGCACACCCAGAACCCCACACCATGCTGGAGCTAGTACCCCCAAAACAAGTATCAAAGGGAGAAGCTCTGCTAGCAGTAGTGGGCCTGTGACACACAGCTGAGCCCCAGATTCCAGCCAGTGGGGCAATAGCAGTGGGGAGGGGTCTTGGGAATGGGAAGGAGCAGGACAGGAGGGGGTGGGAATTGGGATGATGGGGGTACAGGTAAGGCCTCACTGCCCTGCTCTGTGCCTCAGTTTCTCCTGTAGGGATGAGACCCAAGCCAGGTCCCTCAGTGCCCCCAATTCCAATGCACTCACCCCGGCCCCAGAGTCAGGCACCCCCCATTCCAATGCAACCACCCCTTTCCCAGAGCAGGCACCCCAACTCCCTCCATACCAATGCAACTGTAAGTAAATCTCATTAATCTCTGTATTAATAATTTTCTCATTGAAATTTTTTTTATTTTAACTTTGTATCAAGGCCTTTTAGCATTGTAATAAGTCTTTAGTTTGTTGTATTAAGTCCTTTTATAGAAACTTTGTATACTTTCTAGAACATAGAAACTTTGTATTAAGCCGTTTTACATAGAAACCTTGCATCTTGTAGACTTTGTACCCCCTTTTGCTAAACTGATTGTCCTGTTGAGTGAATGAGGTGTGGATGGATAAGGCATGAAAGAGAAGCATCTCTGGGCACTTACAATGCTTGGAGAAAGGTGGAAGCCAGATTCAAGAACAGAATTAAGACCTGTGAAGTGGGCTCATAGAAAGAAGACTGGACCTGTGGATGCCTCGGGAGTAAACAGCAAGCGCCTGCTTTTGGAAGCTCCCTCTTGGAAGGTGAATGGGGCAGCATTAAAACAACACCCAGAAGAAGGTGCCATAGACGAATAACTGCATATGCATATGGCGACTCTCTGCATGAGAGGGAAGACACTACTGTATACATCTAAGGCATCTTGCAGGCAACATGGGCGCATTGATCCAGCTCCAACCCTTCCCCACCTAACTAATCTGGTCAGTGCAGTTAGGTGGAACAACTATTGGTAAAACCAAGACATGGTGTGTGTATGCAGGAGTGCTGTATTATATGCATATAAGGGTTGACTGCTATATGTGTGTATTACCAATAAATGTGGCATTTTGCCTTTTCCCCCTGAAAAGGTCCCATGCAGTACTTTTAAGTACAACACAACCATCCCTCCCCCTGAGCCAGCCCCCCCAAGTGCTCCCCATCCCAATGCACTCACCCCTCCCCAGAGCCAGGGACCCCCAGTGCTGAGAGCACCCCCCCAATCAAATCCTCCCTTCCCCTCTTCCCCCCTGTAGAGCCAGGCACCGGAGCAATGGCTGCTTCTCCCACGCAGCTTGGCTGCCTCCGCTCATACTGTGTAGAGGGAGGCAGCACGTAGTCAGATCCGAGTCCTGGGTCTCTGCTCAAAGCGTCACGTGGGCCAGAGCAGCGTGTGCTCCGGTCCCACCTCAGCCCAGTGCCCCCCTAGTGTGGCACCCAGGGGCAACTGCCCCCCACTCATCCCCCCTTCTCTACACCTCTGAGCTGCTGCCCACCCTGTCCCCCTCCAGCCAGGCTGGAAAGGCGGGGGAGAGCCACAGCCTGGATTTCCTAATGCCTCAAGGGCAGGCTGGGAATGATTCACCAGGACACAGCCCACTCCAGCTCTTCCTCGCTTCCTTATTGCTGCCAGCACAACTTCCTTCTGGCTCCCTCAGCCAGGCCTGGGGTCCCAGCAGGGACAAGGGCCAGAACTGGGGGCCTACATGCTCCCTCAGGTCCAGCCCTGGCAATCTGCCATGCCTGTGCTGAGGGGCCTGCCCATGGCCCCCCGCGTGCCTGTCCCTGCATGCACTAGGCCCACACGATGCCTGCAGGGAATAAATGGGCCCGGTGTGGCACAACAATGAACGGTGAAACGTGGGCCAAGAACAGTGCTCGTGGCCTGCTCGGTGCCATGGCAACCGCCCCACCATCCAGCAACCCTGCACGCGCTAGGCCCACGCGACACCTGCAGGGAATAAATGGGCCCGGAGAGTCCAAGACTTTAGAAAGACCCTGGTGCGGCACAACAATGAACGGTGAAACGTGGGTCCAAGAACAGCACTTGCGGCTGCTCGGTGCCGTGGCAACTGCCCCCCCATCCAGCAACCCGCACTTCAACACACAGAGAAAGCAACAAAGCGGCCCATGCTGGGCCATGCGGTGCTCCCCTGGCACACATTCCTGCTTCCCTTTCCCTGCCGCTGGAGAAAGTGGGCCAGGACCCCTGGCTGACACTCTGCTGGCACTGGCAGCATGGCAGTAACTGCCCTCTCAGGGCAGAGCCCTGGGCCGGAGCCAGGGCCGTGGCTCCTGTTGTGACTCTGAGCCCGTTTCATTGGAACAAGGCAAACAGCTGCCGCCAGGGAGAGGCTGGCCCAGCAGTGTCTCTGCTGCCGATGGATCCCTGGCCCATCACACACTCCTCTCGGTGCAGTTTTCCCCTGGCGACGCGGAGTGGATGGGCTGAAAGCGTTCCATAGAAACAGCTCTGTACCCCCAAAGCTTCAGACGCAGAGCAGATTTGCCGGCCAGCCTGCTGGGCTTCTGGCCAGCAGGGGCTCCCCGATTCCTGCCGCCCACACAAAGGCTGTTATACAGACCACAGAAAGAGGGACCAGCCTGTCCCCTCGTGACTTTGTCCACCAATTAGGCTAAATTTTCAGCACTAATTTTGGCTCATTTATTATTGCCAACTCCATTCTCTTGCTAACAGACCTTTGTTTGGACTGAGCCAGTCTCTGGCTGTAACTTCTGCTCACCGATATCACCAATTTTCTATCACAGGCTAAACTGGACTTTTTTGCCTTGGAAACCTGCACACACAGGCCTCCCTGAGCCGTTGGGGCCCTATTCTTTGCCCCTTTAATGCTGGACGTTCTCAGTGTGTGATGCCTGGGCTGTGGAAAGGCTGCACTGGTTAGCTGTAAACTTAGTCACAACATGGCAAAGGCAGCTGTTTGATCAGAGAATCACAAGAGATTAGGGCTGAAGGAGACCTCAGTAGGCATCAAGTCCAGCCCCCTGCCCAAAGCAGGACCAACCCCAACTCAATCATCCCAGCCAGGGCTCTGTCAAGCTGGGACATAAACACCCCCTCCCTAGGGAACCCATCCCAGTGCTTCACCACCCTCCTAGGGAAATCGTTTTTCCTCATAACCAGCCTAGAGGTCCCCACTGCAGCTGGGGAAGGCCTTGCATTTCTCTGATAGCACCATGGCAGTGCAGCTTGGTGCACACACTCACAGACATGTGCGCATGTGGACATGCCGAGAGACATTCACATGGCTCTGTACAGACAAGTGCCCGGGGCTTGCAGCGGACAGACTCACACATGCCCTAACAGGCAGGCACACACTCTGTTGTGTGCCCAGCACTGTATCCATGGGGACCTCCTCAGTGAGTTAGCAGCAGCATTTGAACCCAGCCCCCTCAGCCCAAAGCTCTGTGTGGGAGTGTTAGAATTGCTGAGTCCCACCTATGCAGCGCTCCCAAGCCCATCCCGAAGACTGGTGAGTGTCTTTATCCCTGTTATACAGATGGGGAAACAGAGGCAAATGCATCCAATGTCCCTGAGAAGAGGCACGACCAAAGCTCATCCTTGGCCCTAGCACTGGGCAGAGGCCTGTGGAGCCCGGAACGCGTTGCATTGGTGATTCTCTGCCCAGCAGGTTCTCCTAAGGCTTTGGGTGTAGGGGGACATTTATGGGCTGAAATTACCCACCAGCTGGGTTCCTCCCAGCAGCTCATCATCCAGGAAGTGAAACACTAGAGTCCTGTGAGCTCAGGCCCAGAAGTGGCTGGCTCAGGTGTTAAGCTTGAAAAAAAAGTATCAATCCAAATCAACACCGGAGTGTGACCCAATTCCACCTGATGCATGGGGTGCAAGGGCGCATTGTTTCCTGCCCGCAGAGGATGACAGTCAGCTGCTGCTGCTGCCTGAAGGAGTCACGCCATCCACGTGGGCCCAGGTTCAAACTCTGCCAGTGACTCAAGAGCAGCACACAGCAGAGCACTTGCATGTCTCAGCAGCAGGACAGTGTGTGAGCGAGTACATCCGCACATCGGTGTGCGCTCGGAGCTGCACGCTGAGTGACTGGCTGCACGCCGTGGGTGTGCGTAGGTGCACACGAGCGTGCAGATGGCTTGCTGCACATATGGGAGCTCAAGGCAACGTGAACGCAGAGCAGGTGGGGCTTGGAGCTGCACACCAAGTGGCTGGCTGCACGCCGTGGGTGTGCGTAGGTGCACACAAGTGTGCGAATGGCTTGCTGCACATACAGGAGTGCGTGGGTGGGTGCAGGCCTGACGACGGAAGCAGGTGTTTATGGTTATTGCCCTACAAGGCTCATGTGGGGCAGACTCAATGAGGCTGAGCACAGCCCCTGAGCCTGAACCAGCCCCCGGCAGCTGGGAGACAGAGCCCTGAAGTTTACAGCTCTCACCTGAGCTGTGATTTATGCTTTTATGAGCAGTAGCTGTGTAGCCCAGCTTGCTGGGATGAAGGCCAGGCTGCAATAAATGGAGCTTCCCAAACACTACAGGATTTTTAACTCCTTCCTGGCCTGTCTGCACTGTAAATGCAGCAGGGAGAGTAAGTGTTCTGGGTGATATTGGGCTTCATGAGCAATGTGGTCTGTGCACATGGCTGGCAGCCAGCGACTTGCTGCGCTGCTTTGGGCAAAAAACCATGCCTCAGTTTCCCCAGTTCTGTGGGGCCAATGATCCCGCACACTGACCGCACACAGAAGAGAATGCAGAAAGGGGATTGTTTCCAAAGCACTACATCTAATCCAGCTGTCAATAACATTTGCACATGGCTCAAGGGCTGGAGCGGTAACTAAGGATGGGAACAGGGAAGCCATACAGAGTGACTTGGCTCACTGGGAAACTCACCCCAGTCAAACCAGATGCATTTTAGTGTGGAAAGGACAAAGCCCGGAGCCAGGCCCCTCAGGAGGCTGGAGCCCAGCTCTGGAAAGTAGTGACTATACAGGATGCGAGTGGATAAGCACCTTGGCCCGAGCTCCCAGGGCCCTGCTGTGGCCAGATGGGCTGATGGGAGCCTGGGTGGGATAAATGGGGCCATGGCAAGCAAAGCAGGGAGGTGATGGTCTGGCCTGGGTGAGACAATCCTGGATGTCACGGTCAGTTCTGGGGCCACATTTTAAAGAAGACATTGGAAAAACGGGGCAAGTGCAGGGACGAGCCACAGAACCGGGGTCAGTGCCTGGCAGCAAGCGACGTGGGGAGCTTAGGGTGTCCGGCCGGCCAGAAAGCAGATCAAGCTGGGAGCAGGTCACAGCATCTAAGCACCACACGGGGAGAAAACACCAGGGCTTAAGGGCGCTTTAAAACAAGAGCCGAACTGGAGCCAGACAGACACAGTCACATTGGACACAAACTTTTCAGCGATGAGCATTGGAGCAAACAGGCGGGCCACGGTGCTGCCTGTCTCTAGGTCCAGGCTGCCTGCCCTTCTGATGTGGCTTACCCAAACGCTGGGCATGGGGTTCGCTGCAGAGGTGCAGGCCTGGGCTAGGCATCAGTTGGAATGAGAGGAGTGGATGGGCCCTGGAGGCTGGCTCTCGCCAGGCAGGTCAGAGATACTGAGCCTGCCAAAGGCTCCAGCCCTGGGCAAGCCGCACCCCTGCACAGCTGTGAAGGAGCCAAGTTGCAAATGGTGAATGTGTGTGACAGGCTTGGAAACTGGGACTGCATGTGCCCTGCGACCACTTGGCTTGCCAGATGCTTTCACCAAAAATCCTGAACATGGCAAAAAAAAACAAAACAAAAAACCAAAAAAAACCCAGGAGACCAAACTTGGTTGAGCAAAAAAAAAACCCTGAAAAAAACAAAACAAGGAGACAAAAGTTGTTGAGGAAAAAAAAAAGGTGCTGCACCTTTAAGAATCCCCAAGCTCCTCACTTACCCCCTGCCCACATCAGATGCGGCAGGGGAAGATTGTCCCCACCAGCCTTGTCTGAGAGAAACAGAAAATACCAGACTTTTTACATGTCTGTTATTTTCTGGGTTTTTTTACAGGACATGGGGGCCAGAAAAAACAGACTGTCCATGCAAAAACCGGATACCTGGCAACCCTAGCGACCAAACAGACCCACATGGACACACAGCAAGACTAGTCCCCTCCAGTGGGGGGGGCAGGGATATAAGGACACACACACATGCACACCATACACACCACACACGCATACACGTGAACACAGGGGCAGGGACATGGGGATGTTCACACATACGCAGCAAGAGGAGTGGCAGGGACATGGACAGACAGACAGACACACACACACACACAGCAGGGCTCATCCCCTCCAGTGAGCAAGGGGGAAGGGACACGGACCTGCGCGCACACACACACATGCACACACTGCAGAGACTTTGCTGGGGAGCCGGAGTGGTGTACACAGCAGTTTCCGGGCATTCCCCCGTCACCGCCTATCACTAAGGACCCCACAGGATTTGGCCCAGCCTGTTGATTCCCATCACCCTCTCCATTAGCTGGGATGCACCATCACTGGTGATGCGACAGGGACAAGGATCTGCAGCCAGCGGCTCTGTGCCCCTCCTGCCTTCTGTCCCACAGGGCCCCCGATGAGTGCTGAGTGGGGTGGAGAAGCAGTGGACGGAGGGAGGGATCCCTGTAAAGGGATTTGCTGTAAAAAGCCTGTACCTCTGGCAGAGCACTGTCCTGCAGCCCCTTGGGAGTGAATAGCGTTTGCTTCCCTACGTACCTAACCTACCCCCATGGCTGCAGGGACCCTGGCCGCTCCCCTACAGGGGATGAGCAGATCAGAATGGGCCCATCTCTAGGCCTCACTTCCCCTCAGAATTGTCTCCTGGGCACCAGGGCTTGTGCAGAGTTTCGGGAAAGTGGGCCCACGCTGACAGGAGCGCTCCTGCCCGCACTGCGCTGTCTGCCCCGTGGCCAGGTCATGCGCTCCAGCCCCCTAATCATTTTGGTTGCCCTCCGCTGGACCCTCTCCAATGCGTCCACATCCTTTCTATAGTGGGGGGCCCAGAGCTGGACACAATACTCCAGATGTGGCCTCACCAGAGCCAAATAAAGGGGAATAATCACATCTCTGGATCTGCTGGCAATGCTCCTCTTAATGCAACCTGATATGCCATTAGCCTTCTAGGCTACAAGGGCACACTGACTCATATCCAGCTTCTCATCCACTGTAACCCCCAGGTCCTTTTCTGCAGAACTACTACTTAGCTGGTTGGTCCCCAGCCTGTAACAATGCTTGGGATTCTTCCGTCCCAAGTGCAGGACTCTACACTTGTCCTTGTTGAACCTCATCAGATTCCTTTTGGCCCAATCCTCTAATCTGTCCAAGTCACTCTGGACCCTATCCCTGTCCTCCAGAGTATCTACCTCTCCCCCTAGCTTAGTTTAATTTACACCTAGCAAAATTAACTATACAGCAAACAGAAACAATTAAAAACCAGACAGTGATCCTACAGACAAACAATAGGAAAGTGAGGACCATAATCATAGAAGGAGCATTCCACAACCTCAACTACTGACAAAGTTTCTTGCCAGATGAAATGCTGTTAAACTGTTTTCTTTACCCATCCTGAGATCTGTTTCTTTATCTGGTGACAGTGGGGGCCATTAGGACAGGGTCTTCTCCTTAACAGCCTGGTGTGACACTATTGTAATGCAATTTAGATGGAATGTGCGTGTGTGATTCCAAGTGTCACAGCTCACAGAGGAAGGCTTTAGGCCTTCCATACAGCTACGGAAAAACCATATTGTCACACCCTGCGCACCAGGAGGCAGCCCAGCTGTGACTCACGCCTTCCACCTTGCACGGCATCACCAGTGCTCGTGAACATTGCCATCCAGCGGGGCGTGGCCAGTTCCTGAGATGAGGTGCCGCAGCCCCTCAGGAATGTCAGCCCTGCCTGTGGGAAAACTCGTTCAACTCGCCGGCTGCCCACTGCTCCGCATCCTGCGGAAGAGCAGCCAATCAGAGCAGTTACGGGAGGTGGGAAGAGCTCCCCTTCCCCCCGCCCCCCCCAGAAGCCACTGCAGCTCTCACAGGAGGGGATCAGGGAGCAGAAAGAGCCCAGCAACTTGGGGCAACTCTTCTCCCACCTCCTGTGAGCAATGGGCTGGGTCCTTGCCCCCCTCACCTGCCAGGGAAAGGACCCTCTGCAATCCTCAGGCCTGGAATGGGGAGGGGGAGAAGCAGACATGGGAGGCAAAATGTGTGATGGCTAGCAGAAACCCTGGGGGAGCCCCAGTATGTGGAGTCTGTGCCCCCAAGAGCCGCCAGGCATGCAGACTGCCCGGAGCTGGACTCTTCATTGGGAACGCCAAATGGTTTGGGGTGCACCCTAGTCAGAGCAAAATCTGATTTTGAAACAACGACCTCCTCCCGAAAATGCGAAAACCCTTCTCCCAGAGACCCTGCACGCTGCAGCCACAAGCCTCTGTGGCCATAAGCCGGGCCATGATCTCTTGGCTATCGATCTATCTATCGATCTGTCTGTCTGTCTATCTATCCCCACACACACCATCCATCCATCCATCCATCTATCTGTCTGTCTATCAATCTGCCTGTCTATCTATCCCCACACACCATCTATCTATCTAGTTACACACACACACACACACACACACACACACACGCACACACACCGTCTGTCTATCTATCCCCACACACCCCATCTATCTGTGTGTCTACACACACAGACACACACACACATACCCCTTCTAAGCCTGTGCAAAAAGCTGTCACATTCTACCTTAGAGGTGACTGCATTTCTGTAGTGAGCCAAATGGTCACTAACCATACAAAACAGGGGCAGGGACTGTCTTTCTGTGCCATGTTTCTACAGCACCTGGCACCATGGGGTCCTGGCCTGTGCCGGGGGCTCCTAGGTGCTCCTGCAATACAAATCAGTTAGTGATTATTATGAATGCTCGTGCACATGGAAACGGGGCAGCTGAAGTCAAGGGAGGTGCAACGTTTCCCACGAGCCGAGGCGCTGCCCATGCATTTATCACCGGAAGTTTGCAGAGTGTTTGGGGATCCTCCAGGTGGCAAGACGCTGGTGAGGAGCCCCCGGGGGTGATTGTTATTATTGCTCCTGGTGTTACCGCTGGGTACACGTCTCGCCGGGCTCGTTATTACATGGGCCAGTTAATAACAGCGCCTGTGTGGGAGCTGGGAGAGTACAAAGGCTCTTGCTCTAGAGCAGTGTTTCCCAATTTTATCTGGCCATGAAACCCTTTAAAAAAAAAACCGCCTGGGAAAACTGGTCGACCAAAAAAAAAAGCCAGCCCGCCCCTAAGACTGTGGCGGCTGGCGGCCACCGGCAATTGCCCGGCTTGCCCACCCCTAAGACCGGCTCTGGGTGAGAGGGGTGATCGGGTTCTCACAGAACCCTTACTTTCACTGGAAACACTGCTCTAGGGACACACTAGTTCATTGCATAATGCATGTTTAACCTGTGGGGGGCGCTGCACAAACACACACACAAGCCAAGAAAGTGGCCAACATTTGGCAGAGTAAGAACAGGCCCTGCCAGGCATGCACGACAGAGACTAGCAACCTTGGTGCTTCGGGGCTCAGGTGAGCAGTGCCCCTGCCCCGAGGAGAGTAGCAGTGGGTTGGCTCTGGAGCAGCTCATGCCTAGCCTGCGATGGCAGGGTGCAGCTAGGGCGTATTAGGTCAGGCGCTCTCCAGGTGAGGTCACTAAAGCCGTGCCCTCTGTCAGAGGGGTTTTCATTTGCACGTACTGAAGAGTGGATCCAAGGCTTTCAGATGTTGGAGATGGCAGTGCGGTGTGGAGAGGGAGGCAATCCCACGAGCAGGGCAGTCCCAGGCCACTAGGGCATTGTAGGTTGTAACCAACACCATAAAAGCCTTCTGGGCAGGCAGGCAGGCAGCTCAAATCCCAGAGCCGTGGGTGAGGCTGGCCAGGAGGTCTCCGCATTCCGCACCTGCGGCTCTCTAGGGGGCTGGGGTACATGACCTACGGGAGGCTGAGGAATTTGGGTTTGTTTAGTCTGCAGAAGAGAAGAGTGAGGGGGGATTTGAGAGCCGCCTTCAACTACCTGGGGAGGGGGGGGTTCCAAAGAGGATGGAGAGAGGCTGTTCTCAGAGGTGATGAATGGCAGAACAGGGAGCAACGGGCTCAAGTTGCAGTGGGGGAGGTCTAGGTTGGATATTAGGAAAAACGATTTCCCTAGGAGGGTAGGGAAGCACTGGGATGGGTTCCCTAGGGAGGGGGAGGTTTTTATGTCCCTGCTTGACAAAGCCCTGGCTGGGATGATTGAGTTGGGGTCGGTCCTGCTTTGGGCAGGGGGCTGGACTTGATGCCTCCTGAGGTCTCTGCCAGCCCCAGGATTCTACCAGCATTCAGAGCAAATTGCAACAGTCCAGTGGCAAGGTTAGCAGCTGCAAGCAGGGCCGGATTAAGGGGGGGGCTAGCCAGGCAGGTGCCTGGGGCACCAACCTATGGGGGGCGCCTGATGGCAGCTGTAAGGGGCGCCGCACACCTGGGGCTGGGCTAACAGAGGAGCCAGCTCCATCCCTGAGGCAGCCTATGTTAGCTGTGCCGTTGCTCCTAGGGTGGGCGCGACTCAAGCCCACCACTGTGTGGTCCCCAGGGGAATGCCCTATCCTGGAGTTCACACTCCAGAATCCATCCCACCTCCCTACCTTCAGCGGGTCCCTTACCCTGCTTTCCAAATGCAGGAGCCAGCTCCATCTCTGGGGCAGCCTGTGTTGGCTATCTGGCCTCTCCCAGGGTGGGTGGAATTCAAGCCCACCACCTTGCACTCCCCAAGGGAATGCCATATCCCCAAGGCCACTCCAGAACCCACGCCACTTCCCTTTCTTCAGTGCATCCCCTCCCACACTGCAAACCCCTTGGCCCAAGACCAGAGCCTGGACCCAACCCCCTACCCCAGCCTGGTGAAAGTGAATGAGATTCGGGGAGGAAGGGGGATGGAGTGAGCAGGGTGAGGCCTCTGAGAAGGGGTGGAGCAGGGCCAGGGCCTCAAAGAAGGGGCGGAAAGGAAGCCAGGCACGGGTATTTGGGTTTGAGGTAGATCTTATGTTGCACTTCAATTGAAAGAGTGATCTTGTGGTTAAAAAGGTAGGAGACCCCTGCTCTAGCCCAGCTCCCAAACCAGGCCTGGATCTGCCCCAGACCTCCCAGGGGCTGTAAAAGGCCCTTGGCAGAGGCTATGCCAGGCCCATGAACTCCACAAAGACGTGCTGGGAGAAGGACCAGCAGGATCAGCCTACAAGTCCCATGTCCCAGGACCCCGAGTTTGGGCTGTGTAGCCATCCAAGCACCTGCTGGCAGATCTGATCCAGTCCTGCCCAGAACGTGGCAGGCAGGAATTAAGTCACAAGCCCCTTTTGTAAATTGTGTGATATTTATACAGCAGGCCTGACTGAGGCTCACAGGTGATGCCACGATGCAGGTAATAGAGGTGGCAAGGAATTACCTAGCTTGTTCAACCTAGGGAAGAAGCAGGAACAGAACCCAGGAGTCCTGGCTCTCTACCATGCGGCTGTCTTGCCTCACAGCCAGCTTGGCTCAAGCAGGATCTCCAGCATTTCCAGCAAGTGATCCCATGCTGGCAGGAGAGATGGGTCAGCCAGCCAGTCGATGTTTTCAGCTGTAGTCAGTGTCAGGCCGGGCGTGAGAGGGGATATGTCACTGGGCTGGGCTGCTGCTCCACGAAAGGTGGCTCACTGAACAGCACGGATTGCCAAATCCTCTGCAGCTGCCATTTTGTCCCCTGAAGCAGCATGTTCCTGGGGGGGAGGCCCACACCACGCGCTCTCCTGGAGGCTTTGTGTTCTTTGCTGCCTAGGGGAAAGCACATTGCGCCCCCCCCCCCTTCTTCCTCTAGACCAGTGTTTCTTAAACTGTGTTCCGTGGCACACCGGTGTTCTGCGAGCCAGTCAGAGGTGTACCGCAACCTCTTCTTCCTTTTTGTGTGTTTTTTTGTGTGTGTGTGTGTGTGTGAGTGTGTGTGAGAGAGAGAGAGAGAGAGAGAGAGAGTTTTTTCTTTTCCTGGTGGCTGATGGAAGCTTGGCTGGGACACACAGCAATTAAAGGGGCCGTGAGCGCATTTCCTTCAGCTTTTTTTTGCTCAACAAAAAAGCCCTAGGTGTTCCGCATAAAAAAAATTATTGTTTGGTGTTCTGCAGTCTTAAAAAGTTTAAGAAACACTGCTCTAGACTGACTAACAAACACATTTGAAGCAACATGGTTAAACTGGAGAGAACCCAGGGTGGATGCTTGAACTTTGCTTGGTTTAGTTCAAACTGCTCAGTCCTAATAGACTTTAACCAGCCTGCTTCAAGCCCCCGGGAGCCCTGGAGCAGCACTGGGCCACAGAGGGAAGGGGCAGTGGGCCGTGTGCCCTGGCGGGGGTGGTAACAGCACCCAGTGGGCAAGAGCTGATCTCACGCACCTGCCCCACTCAGCAGGCAGGGCTCATGCTCTCAGTTTGGGGGGCAGCCCTTCTGTTCAGCCTCATCCCTGTGCTGCTGCCCTGCCCCCCAAACTGCTCCAGCATTAGCCCTGAAAAAGCCCCGGGCAGGGCCTTGAGTCTGCCTGGGGCAGGGGGACAGTGGGGAGCCAGGCCAGGGCCTGCATGGGGGGCTGTGTCTGCCTGTGAGTTCCCCGCCATGTGGCACTTTCTGTTTCCCTCAGCAGTGAAAAAGGCTGAGGGTTTCCAGCCAGGAGAGGGCCCAGCCTGCCTGGGGCATGCGCTGAGCTCTGAGTGTGAGGGCCTGGGACCCCCTGAAGCTCAGTGTGGGAGGGGCCCTGGCCTATCCTGCCCCCCAGGTGGGAGTGAGGGGCCCAGCGCTACCTCACATCCAGCTGCCTATTCCTTTAGCCTGGGGTGGGACTACTGCTCCATGACCACTACAGCCACGATCCCCTGGCTGTTGGGCAGGGGATTAATGCCTCTATTGGGGGGACCCACCTCCCCCTTCCACCTGCAGATGCCATGGTTGTACCAGGAGCCCCCCAGGGGTGGCTCAGCTGGGGGAGCAAGCAGGGCCCCCCCGTTTTTCCTCTCTTGGCACAGAGGCAACTGAACACCAGGCAGCTACCCCTGCTTCCCCGTGCACCTGCTCATACTCCCGGCTGCTCCCCCCCATGGGGGGCCCAGGGCACGTGCCAGCCATGTGAACAGGCAGCGGGAAGACTACAGCGGTGCTGCACCTGGTCCCCTCCTTCCAGAGCCCAGCCCCTGCCCTGCCAGAGCCCTGGGAGCTTAGCGCTGACCCTGGGGTGCCACCAGGCACCAGCGCAACCCAGGCCCAGGCCTCCCGGTGCAGCCAGCATAGGCTTCGGGTGACGCAATCCTGGCTGTTCTGCTTTGCCGGGGTCCGCCGGCAGATGAGGCTTGGCACCTAGTCACCAAGGCCCCTGCCTTGCTCCAGGCCGGGCGGTGGGACGGAACAGCCCTGCAGGGAGCCAGCTGCCTCCAGGGGAGGGGCATTGTTGGGTCAGACCCTACCAGCTATGGCCCTGTCCCTCCCACAAGGCACTGCTGCCTTTGGAGCAAGGCAGGGCACAGCACAGCTTGGCTTTTCCCACCCTGGCCAGCCAGAACCCCTGGGGCATCATCCCACTGCGATTCTCTGCCTCTTGCTCGGGGTTTGGCCAGCCAGCTATAACCCAGCAGGGGGATGGGCACCATGGGGGCTGCTGCGCCAGCTCGCCCACTTTCGCTGGCATTTCCCGCAATCAGGCTCCACGCCGCTCCCAGGACCCGCCGTCCTGTCCCCCACACCGCCCCCAGAATCAGCTGTTCCATCTCCCACACTGCCCCCAGAATCAGCCGTCCCATCCCCCATACCGCTCCCGGGACCAGTCGTCCCATCCCTGAGGCCTGGGTCTCTGTGCTCCTCCACTCTGAGTGCTGACTCCATAGCTCCCATTGGCCAGGAACTGCAGCCAGTGGGCATTGCAAGGGTAGTACCTGCAGGCAGGGGCTGCTTGCAGAGCCCCCTGCTCTCCCTGCTCCCATCAGGGCCACAGGGACATGCTGGCCCTTCCAGGAGCCACATGGGGCCAGGGAAAACAGGGGCCTGCCAAGGTAAGTCCCACTCAGCTGCAGCCCACACCCCAATCCCCTGCTCCACCCCCCCAAACCCCCTCTCAGAGCTTGCACCCTGACTCCCTGCCCAGCTCAGCCCAGAGCCCCCTCCAGCACTCCGAACCCCTAGCCCAGCCCAGAGCCGGCCCAGCCCAGAGCCTGCCCCCAAGCCCTGCCTGGCGAAAGCGAGGCAGAGCACACAATGGGGGGGGGGGGGGGGAAAGAAGGAGCAAGTGGGGCTGGCCTCAGGGAAGGGGGAGGGGCAGAGGTGTTTGGGTTTGTGTGATTAGACAGTTGGGGACCTCCTGGGCCTCCCCATGGCAGGAGGGGGCACAGTGCGCAGCAGCAGCACAGGCAAGAGGGGCAGCCAGTGCAGGGGAGGGGAAGGCACATGGGCAATGCCCCCATGGCCTCTCCTGCCCTGGGAAGAGGGTGGGGGAGAGGAGGCCACAGACAGGCGGGTGCCATGGGACCGAGTGTTAACAAATGCCACAAGCAGCTGCCCCCAACTCCCGAGACTGAAGTGGTGATTTTAGCCCAAGTAACCCACATGGGTTTGGCTTCTTCCCCTTCAGACAGGGCCGGAATAACCATTAGGGTCAGGCTAATCCTGCTACAGCCTTAGGCCAGTGGTTCTCAAACATTTTGGCCCGTGGCCACCTGGCTTAATGCAAACCTTTCCGTGGACCACCAGCTGCTAATGGAAACTCACCATTAATTACATAATTATGCCTAAGTCATTTTGCTAGTACTGCAGCTAGGGAGACTGGTTTAGTTTAACGAGTAAGAAAGGAAAACAGTCATTTAATTTATTAAACAGACTAAGCCCCTTAACTTTCTCACGTTAGTTTATCAAACTTTATTTTAAATAAAGTAAAATATTAATTTATGTCCAACACAAAAGGTTCCCGTGTTTTCTTTCTTTATTTATGGCAGGGGTGAGGAACCTTTTTTGGGTTGGGGGCTACTGACCCACAGAAAAATCAGTTGGGGAACCACACAAATGAGAAGCGGAAAAAAAAAAAAACCCTCCAACCCTCACTGGTATGGCCCCCAGCAGAGACACCTCACTCCTCGGGTGCTCTGGGAGGGACAGGGAGGCCTGAGGTTCAGGGCTTCCCACAGGCCAGATTTACTCTTCTGGGGTTCCAGGGTTAGTGGATTTCACGGACCATCCTAGGCTCTGGGGTTGGGACAAAAATGAGAGGCTTAGTGTGCAGGACAGGACTGCCGCTGAGAGGAATGGGGGTGGTGGGTCTGTCTGTCTGTCTGTCTCAGGCCGTCCTGGACCCATATGGGAGCCTTGCTGGGAACACGCTCACCTCTGCCTGCAGCAAGGCACCCCAGCCAGCTCTTACTGCATCAGGGTACCAGGGCAACTCACTCTCACCTCCAGCGTCATTCCCACACCAGAAAGATCATCAGCTCAAGGTTCATCATTTCACTGCCCGGCTCAAAGGAGCTTCTTTCCCAACTGTGGGGTGAGCCAGGAGTGACTGATGTGAGACGGGAATGAGAACAAAGGCCGATTCCTGGGCACGCTTCCACGTTTGTAGTCTTAGTGACTTCAGGCCAAGGTCCAGGAGAACAGATTTTTGCACAAAAATCGATTTAGGGCCCTTCTGCTTTTTCACCCGTGCATAAGCAGAATCTCACTCAAGTTCCTCTCCCGTGAACACTTTAAACTGGGGTGGAGAGGCGAGGGGAGAAGCAAGGTCTGTTGTCTACTTGATCCTTCTTCTACAGCAGCCTAGTAAATAAACCCCATCCAGACTAGGGATGTTAGTGTATAGTCATTTATGCTTAACTGCTGTGTTATGATTAACTGCTAAGCCTCTATCAGAGGCTACATCCACACTACAGGCTTCTTGTGCAAGAAGCTTTTTGTGGAAGATCTCTTCCACAAAAACTTCTTGTGCAAGAGCACGTCCACACTGCAAAAGCGCATAGAAAAAGAGATGCACTTTTGCGCAAAAGAGCGTCCAGACTGCAGGGACACTCTCTCTCTAAAGGAAACTCTGATTGCTATTTACAGAATGACCACCAGGGCACCTGTGCTTTTTTCGATTGCCCTTTTTGGCACAAAAAAACCTCTTTCCCATCCCCACACACCTTTTTGCGCAAGAGCTCTTGCACAAAAAGGAGTTATTCCTTATAGAAAGAGGAATACCTACACCGGAAAAAACCCTCTGCTCTTTCAATTTTTTTGCGCAAAAACACACTTGAGGTGTGGACGCTCTGTGAGTTTTTGCGGAAAAATGGTCGTTTTTCTGCAAAAACTCTGCAGTGTAGACATTGCCAGAGGCAGCAAGGGGACAGGTGGGAGCTGATAAAACCTGGCTCCCCGTGCATAAGTTGGTTCTTCATGTGTGCCGGCTCCAGGGAGCCACCTGCACCCCCCCCTTGCTGCTGCCTCTGATAGAGTGAGGTGGGCAGGCAGAAGCTGGTACACACAGGAAACTGGCTGGGCCCCCACAGAGCCAGCTGACCCCCAGGCTGCTGCCTCTCCATCAGAGGCTGTGGGGGCGGGGAAGGAGGCAGGAGCCGGTGCTCACAGAGCCGCCTACCCTTCCCCGTGCATAAACATGTAACCACTAAAGTCCAGTGGTTACACATTTACACATTAGTTACCATCCCTGATCCAACCCTGCTGGTTCTTGAGATGTTGATTTTCAATGAGTCTTTCTGTTGAGGGGGGCAGAGAAGATAACAGGGCAGAGCTCTGCCTCATCTTACTCATTGAAAGGCTGGAAGTGCAGGGGAATGGACTAGAGCAGTGGTTCCCAACTGCTGGTCCATGGACCGGTGCTGGGTTGCAAACCGCTGGCTGCCGGAGCTGAAGCCATCTGTTTGCAGCGGCTCCAGGGGCCGGGCTACATATTTTGGCAGACTGGTAACATTTTATTTGCATATTTATTCTCTCTGGGATCCCTCAAATCGAGTACGATTTCCCCTTGAACACCTATAACTGATGAGTGTGAAGATGAGAAGTTAGGCCAATTCTGGCAAGGAACATTCTCTGGCAGTGGCTGTAGGTGAGGTCTCTAGTGCCAGCGGCACCAACACCAGTAGCGCCAATACGGGCCTGGGCACTCTCCAATCATCTTCATAGAGACGTCACTTGATCTCAAAGTGTCCATGATGGTGGTTCTCCAGGTTACCCGACCCTCCACCTGCCTCTCCCAGGTGTTAGCATCAACCTCGCACTTTACCAAGGTGTTCTTATGGATGTCTCTGTAACGCTGCCTCTGCCCGCCACGAGACCTTGTCCTGCTCCTCCTCCTCAGCTGAGCACAGAAAATCTGTTTAGGCAAATGTGTGTCAGGCATCCTGACCACAGGACCATGCCATTGTAGCTGCCGGTGGGCGATTATTGCCTCAGTGCTGCAGGAATCAGCCTCTGCGAGGACACTAACGTCGGTTCATGTCTCATGCCACATGATATCCAATATTCCTCTCAGGTACCTTTGGTGGAATTTCTCCAGATCTTTAATATGACGTCTATAGGGAGTCCAGGCTTCAGCTCCATACAGTAGCGTTGGGATGACGACGGCATTGTAGACATCAGTCTTGGCCTGCGTCTTGATGTCATGGTCATTGAAGACTTGCCTCTGTAAATGTCCATAAGCCGCACTGGTACTGGAGATTCGGTTGTGGATTTCATTGTCAATGTCAACATTGCTGGACAGATTGCTTCCAACATAGGGGAAGCTGTTGACGTTTTCTGGCACTTGGTCGTCCGCCGTGATGGTTGGTTCGGATAACGGGTATTAGACCAAGGTTCTCTTTCAGCTTTCATGCACTGAAAGAGTCAGTCGCAACCTACAGTAGGTCGCGGTGAAAACATCGACGATTGCTTAGAGACTGTCTTCCGAGATAGCACGGACCTGGGCATCGTCAGCGTACTGAAGTTCTACCACTGACAACCGTTGTGCTCTTGGCTGTTAAGTGGCCCAGATTGACGAGGCTACCATCCATCCTGTAGGTTATTTCGATTCTGCCTCTGAGGTCATCTCCAATAACCTGGAGCATGGCTGCCAAATAGCATAAGGGCTATCGCACACCCTTGTTTGACTCCAGTCCTTACGTCAGTTGGTTCAGTTGTGTTGCCATTGTGCAGTATCACAGCCTGCATGTTATCGTGTAAGAGACATGTAATATTGACGAATTTTGGTGGACAGCCAAAGTGTTGCAGGATCTTCCAGAAGGCCTCGCGGTTGACAGAGTCAAATGAATATGCAAATAAAAGGTTACTGGTCCACCAAAAGTTTGTGAATGGGTTTGCTGGTCTGCAGTATAAGAGAGCTGGGAACCACTGGACTGGACGACCTCTAGCGGTCCCTTCCAGTCCTATGATTTTAGGATTCTAATTGTGGAAGAGCTAATGAATACAGAGGAAATGCATTTAGGCTGCTGGCTCCAGACAGGACACTAGTATATCCCCCTGGCTCTCTAGCTCCCACATTAAGCAAAAGCTACTGGGTGGTAGCCAAAGTCCCCACACAGGCCCCAGGGTCTTATCAAACATCCGTGTCAGAAGTACCCTGGTGATCTCCCAGTTAGATTTTTCTAAAGAATTTCTTCAATTTGTTGGATTCCTCTCGCTCTCAGAGAGAAAAGATGATGAAAGCATCTCTGTGGATGCTCTGAGTTATCACTGAATCCAGTGTGACAGAATGTTTCCCAAATGTGGAAACTGCATTACAGCCGTGTTTGTCGCTAATAATCACTAACAATAGTGGAGAATGTTCCTCTTCTCTTCTAACAACGGTTAAAAGTGTCCTCAGTGCTTCGTCCTTCTTGAGCATTGAGAATGAAATGGTCACATCTTTGAACTATAATGACATCATTCACCACTTTGCCACAGCTGAAATGGGAAAACTGACTAGGGACAGTAGAATGCAGATGATAATTTTATGTACATAGATAAATGTTTGATGGCTTCAAAATATGCAATTTATACTTGGGCCCTTCGCTCCCACTAGCCTTAGACCCCTCATAAAGGAGTGAGTCAGTGACCAGGGAGCTTGCGAACAGGTGATTGAAAACAGGGAGTTTAGAGAGGGAGTTGGGAAGAGGGTGAGGTTCTCTTGCCTTTCCTTTAAGCCCTTTTTTACGACAGCAGGGATGGATGGTGATCGGTCTACTGTTGTTACCTGCACAGCATGTGCCGTGTTTGTCTTCCTCCCGGAAGAAAGAACGGATTTTATCTGCACTAATTGCAAGCTGGTCGCCATTTTGAAGGAAAAAATTAGAGGACTGGAGGCCCAAGTGTCGACCCTCCGCTTGATCAGAGAGGATGAAGACTTCCTCGATAGAAGGCAGCATTTAATCCTGCAAGCAAGGCAGGCGGAAGAGCCAGAGAGGGCAGTACGGGACCAGGAAGAGAACTAGCAGCATGTAACTTCTAGAAGGGGAAAAAGGCCAGCACAGGAATCCCCCATTCCTACAGAGGTAAGTAATCGCTTTCAGGCTCTCTCCACAGGCTCTGCAATGGAGAATGCTTTGGAAGGGACCTCACAAGGAAGAAATCAGAAGGGAACCACTTCTACTGGAAGGCATGGGATGCGTAGTCCTAGGGATGGGGGTTCCACGACCACCATCCCCAAAAGACGACGATGACGGGTGGTGGTGGTTGGGGACTCCCTCCTAAGAGGGACTGAGCCATCCATCTGCCGTCCGGACCTGGAATCTCGAGAGGTGTGCTGCTTACCAGGAGCTCGAATTCAAGATGTGACTGAGTCTTACAAAACTGATCAAACCTTCAGATCACTACCCCTTCCTGCTTCTCCATGTGGGAACTAATGATATGGCCAAGAATGACCTTGAGCAGGTTACTGCGGATTATGTAGAGTTGGGAAGAAGGATCCAAGAATTCGGAGTGCAAGTGGCGTTCTCGTCCACCCTCCCTGTTGAAGGGAAAGGACTGGGCAGGGATCGTTGAATTGAGGAAGTAAATGCGTGGTTGCGCAGGTGGTGTCGGAGACAGGGCTTTGGTTTTTTCGACTATGGGATTCTGTTCCGGGCACAAGGATCGTTAGGAAGAGATGGGATCCACCTAACCAAGAAAGGAAGGAGCATCTTTGCAGGCAGGCTTGCAAACCTAGTGAGGAGGGCTTTAAACTAGGTTCGTTGGGGATGGTGACCAAAACCCTGAGGGGAGTGGGGAAGTCGGATACCGGGAAGAAATGCAAAGAGGAATGAGCAACAAAGGAGGACCCCTGATTCGAATGGAGAAGGTAGGGTGATCAACTGGTTATCTAAGGTGTTTGTACATCAATGTGAGAAGCCTGGGTAACAAACAGGAAGAATTAGAGGCCCTGGCCCAGTCCAAGAACTATGATTTGACTGGGATAACAGAGACTTGATGGGATGACTCGCATGACTGGAGTGCTGTCATGGAAGGGTATAAACTGTTCAGGAGGAACAGGCAGGGGAGAAAAGGAGGTGGAGTCGCACTGTATGTAAAAGAGTAGTATGATTGCTCAGAGATCCAGTATATAGAGGGAGAAAAGCCTGTTGAGAGTCTATGGGTCAAGTTTAGAGGTGTACGCAACAGC
Source organism: Pelochelys cantorii (assembly GCA_032595735.1). Lineage (NCBI taxonomy): Eukaryota > Metazoa > Chordata > Testudines > Trionychidae > Pelochelys > Pelochelys cantorii. The sequence continues at coordinate 4,648,995 of CM064354.1, forward strand.
AGTGATGTTGTGGTTGGTGTCAGCTATAGACCACCGGATCAGGTGGATGAGATAGATGAGGCTTTCTTCGGACAACTGAGAGAAGTTTCCAGATCGCAGGCCCTGGTTCTCATGGGGGACTTTAATCACCCTGACATCTGTTGGGAGACCAATACGGCAGTACACAGACAATCAAGGAAGTTTTTGGAGAACGTTGGGGATAACTTCTTGGTACAAATGCTGAAGGATCCGACCAGAGGCTGTGCGCAGCTTGACCTGCTGCTCACAAACAGGGAGGAACTAATAGGGGAAGTAAAGGTGGGTGACAACCTGGGAAGCAGTGATCATGAGATGGTAGATTTCAGGATCCTGACCAAAGGAAGAAAAGAGAGTAGTAAAATACACACCCTGGACTTCAGAAAAGCAGACTTCGACTCCCTCAGAGACCTGATGGGCCGAAACCCATGGGATGCTAACATGAAGGGGAAAGGAGCCCAGGAGAGCTGGCAGTATTTTAAAGAAGCCTTATTGAAGTCACAGAAATAAACCATTCCAATGCATAACAAGAGAAGCAAATATGGTAGGAGACCGGAATGGCTGACCGGGGAAATCCTTAGTGAACTTAAGCACAAAAAGGGAGCTTACAAAAAGTGGAAACTTGGACAGATCACTAGGGAGGGGTATAAATGTATAGCTCGAGAATGCAGGGGAGTTATCAGGAAGGCAAATGTGCAATTGGAATTGCGACTGGCTAAGGATGCGAAGGATAACAGGAAAGGTTTCTACAGGCATGTTAACAAGAAGAAGGTGATCAGAGAGGGTGTGGGGCCCCTACTGGATGAAGGAGATAACCTAGTGACAGATGATGTGGGGGAAAGCTGAAGTACTCAATGTTTTCTTTGGCTCTGTCTTCACAGACAAGGTCGGCTCCCAGACTAATGTGCTAAGTGACGCAATATTGGACGAAGGTGGACAGCCCTTGGTGGGTAAAGAATAGGTTAGGAACTATTTAAAAAAAGCTAAATGGACATAAATCCATAGGTCCGGACTTAATACATCCGAGGGTACTGAGGGAGTTGGCAAATGTCATTGAGGAGCCTTTGGCCATTATCTTTGAAAAGTCGTGGAGATTGGGAGAGATCCTGGATGACTGGAAAAAGGCAAATGTAGTGCCCATCTTTATGAAAGGGAAGAAGGACGATCCAGGGAACTATAGGCTGGTCAGTCTTACCTCAGTCCCTGGAAAAATCATGGAGGGGATCCTCAAGGGATCCATTTTGAAGCACTTGGAAGAGGGGAAGGTGATCAGGAATAGTCAGCATGGATTCATGAAGGGCAAGTCGTGCCTGACCAACCTGATTAGCTTCTATGATGAGGTAACTGGCTCTGTGGATAAGGAAAGTCAGTGGATGTGATATACCCTGACTTTAGCAAGGCTTTTGATAAGGTCTCCCACAATATTCTTGCCAGCAAGTTCAGGGAATGTGGAATGCATAAATGGACGGTAAGATGGATAGAAAGCTGGCTGGAAGGTCGGGCCCAGCAGGTAGTGATCAACGGCTCGATGTCAGGATGGCGGTCGGTTTCTAGTGGAGTGCCCCAAGGTTCGGTTCTGGGACCGGTTTTGTTCAGCATCTTTATTAATGACCTGGATGAGGGGATGGATTGCACCCTCAGCAAGTTTGCACATAACACTAAGCTAGGGGGAGAGGTAGATACGCTAGAGGGCAGGGATAGAGTCCAGAATGACAGACAAATTGGAGGATTGGGCCACAAGAAATCTAATGAGGTTCAACAAGGACAAGTGTAGAGTCCTGCATTTGGGACGGAAGAATCCCAAGCATTGTTACAGGCTGGGGACCAACTGGCTAAGTAGCAGTTCTGCAAAGAAGGACCTGGGGATTACAGTGGATGAGAAGCTAGATATGAGTCAACAGTGTGCCCTTGTAGCCAAGAAGGCTAATGGCATATTAGGGTGCATTTCGAGGAGCATTCCCAGTAGAACAGAGATGTGATTATTCCTCTTTATTCGGCTCTGGTGAGGCCACATCTGGAGTATTGTGTCCAGTTCTGGGCCTCCAATTACAGGAAGGATGTGGATGCATTGGAGAGGGTCCAGTGGAGGGCTACCAAAATGATTAGGGGCCTGGAGCATATGACCTACGAGGAGAGGCTGAGGGAGTTGGATCTATTAGTCTGCAGAAGAGCAGAGTGAGGGGGGATTTGACAGCAGCGTTCAACTTCGTTAAGGGAGGTTCCAAACAGGCTGGAGAAAGGCTGTTCTCAGTAGTGACGGATGGCAGAACAAGGAACAATGGTCTCAAGTTGCGGTGGGAGAGGTCCAGGTTGGATATTTGGAAAAACTATTTCCCTGGGAGGGTGGTGAAGCACTGGAATGGGTTACCTAGGGAAGTGGTGGAGTCTCTATCCCTAGAGGTTTTTTAAGTCTTGGCTTGACAAAGCCCTGGCTGGGTTGATTTAGTTGGGATTGGTCCTGCCTTGGGCAGGGGGCTGGACTTGATGACCTCCTGAGGTCACTTCCAGCTCTGTGGTTCTATAACCTTAATCTGGCCCTTCCTTCAAAGGGTGGAGCCTTAAGGATTTTGCACTGATGAGGTTCAACAAGGACACGGGCAAAGTCCTGCACTCGGGACAGAAGAATCCCAAGCACTGCTACAGGCTGGGGACTGATTGGCTAAGCAGCAGTTCAGCCAAAAAGGACCTGGGGATGACAGTGGAAGAGAAGCTGGAGATGAGTGAACCGTGTGCCCTGGTAGCCAAGAAGGATATTAGGGTGCATTAGTAGGAGCATTGCCAGCTGACCTAGAGAAGTTATTATTCCCCTTCAACTACTAAAGTGGGGGCTCCAAAGAGGATGGAGAGAGGCTGTTCTCAGTGGTGACAGATGGCAGAACGAGGAGCAGTGGTCTCAAGTTGCAGTGGGGGAGGTCTAGGCTGGATATTAGGAAAAACGATTTCCCTCGGAGGGTGGGGAAGCACTGGGATGGGTTCCCTAGGGAGGGAGTAGAATCTCTGTCCCTAGAGGTTTTTAAGTCTCAGCTGGACAAAGCCCTGGCTGGGATGACTGAGTTGGGGTTGGTCCTGCTTTGGGCAGGGAGCTGGACTCGATGTCTCCTGAGGGCTCCTCCAGTGCTAATCTGTGATTCTCTGCATACACAAAAACTAGAGACTTGCTTAAAACATAATCAACCCAAGAGTCCCATGAGTCACCTGACTCCAGGAGCTGGGGTTGTACCGCTCACAAGCGCTGGCACCACTATCATGCTGCTGCACAGCAAGGGGCAAAGGAGGGACCGTTACTGTGCCCGGCTGGGAAACGCGGAGTTTGCAGGCGAGTTGCCAGTCGGGATGCAGATTGGACCCCCCCAAACAACACTGCTGTTGTTCCAACACGGTCTCTTTATTCAGGCTTGTTCTCGTTAAAAAAGTGTTCTCACAGACACTGATCGCCAAACAAGTGTTAAAATGTCCGGGTTTACTTTAGTGCCCCCTTCCCACAGTGTGTGGGGTGGATTCAATCTGTGTCACTGCCCACCACTGTCAGCTGGGGGGGATGTTCCACAGTGGTGGGGGAAGGAAAGTCCATGCAAAGTGGCGGGAAGGAGATGCCACGGAGCAGGCTCGACCTGCTGCACAACCTCAGCACAGGCCCTGCCCCGGGTCCTGACGTCGGGTCCCTTCCTTCAGAGCATCCCCGGTGCAAAGTGCAAGCAGTGCAGTCCTGGTTCCAAGCGCCAAGGCCTGGCTTAGTTGACCGTGCTGCTTTGACTCCTTTCCTCCGTGCTCCCAGCCTCGCCCGGCGTGGCCCCCGCCAGCGGCAGCACAGAAACGTCATCTGCAGCAGAGAGGAGCAGCAGGTTGGCCTCTGGGTTACCCGGCTCCCAGGACTCCCACGCAGGGGACGTGGGCCAGAAAAGCACTTAGCAGCCGACTGACGAGATTTGCAGCTTGTCACCCCACGCTTAGACTTAGCCTGCCCCCAACAGCATACAGCTTAACCCCGGGCCTCCACCATGGCATTCAAAGCCGTTATGGGATTTGTGCCCTCGTTTCCCCTCATCCTAACGGCTGCTGGACACGCACATGCCTTGGAAAGGTCTCAGCCCGCATCTGCCAGCCCTGCCAGAGAACAGCCAGGCAAGGCCAGCTACACGTGAACCAAACCGACCAGCACTGAACCCAGCCATCCAATGCCCAGCCCCGTGTTCTGGCCACTAGGCCGCACTGCCTCCATCAGGTCTAGGCCAAGAGGCACCAGCTTCACACAAGCAAGGGCAAGGACATGTCTACGCTTAAAAGTCTGCACTGCTGTAGAACTGACACTAAGCTGCCAGGGGAGAGCTCTCCCATTCCCCCATCCCCCACAGGCAGTACCAGCTGTGCCACCAACTGTGCCATCTAAATGGGTCAGTCAGGATAAGTGCCCCTCTCTGGGGGGTGGATTTTTCACCACCGATCCAGGTCTGCAGCAGAGACCAGATCTTAGAGGCAGCAGGAACAGGGGTTGTGCAGCACCCCAGTGTTCAGCTAAGGAGCCCCCCAAACTCCAGTAACCCACAATCACATTAGAGCCCCCAGGCCAACTCCCTTGAGCGCTGCAGGCACGTTTGCTTCCGCAGCGTTGGTGGGGTGGAGGCATCTGCTAACAGGCCTGGCCCCCCGCCCAGCAGTGGCTCAGCTTCACCCATTTCACTTTACCCCCAGTGGTTCCGTGTAAGTCATCACACGCCAAGACCCTGTAGCCAGCTGAGTCTCCGGGGGGGAGTTCCAGGCCTGTTGGAGAAGAGCTATGCTACAGCAGGACACCTGTGAGGGACAAGCCCAGGGACAGTGCAGGTGCAGACTAGTGATGGAGGGCAGGGATTCTAGCTCATTTAAATGTCTCTCAGCTGTTTGCTGGTTCCCCAACAGCGCCTCCTGGTGGAAGTGGCTGGAACTAGAGTAGCTGTGAGCTGCCCCACTGCCAGCCTTACTACACTGCCACCCACAGGGACAGGGTAGCAGGGAACGCCCCCCACAGCCGGATCTGTAGACAGACGCCCTCCTTCAGAAACCCACCCCTCCCATGCAGGGATCTCCCCGCAGCCCCCGCTCTGCCAACAGCCCTCTCCCAGGCCACGGCACTCACGGAATCGGAGCCGGATTGGCCAGATCATAATGCAGCAAAGGCAGATGGTGGCGCCCACAGCGACACCCCCGGTGACGACCACCATCACCCAGTGGTAGAACTCAATGCAGCCGGCGCAGCAGAGCTGGGTCCTGCAACAAAGGGAGAAGTGAGGTGCTGGCAGGGCCCCGGCTCCCTCAGCCCCACGCATGCACCCCAGAGGGGACAGCGCCGCCGCCGTGTGGGTCGAGCCTGGCACAGCACAGGGAGTCACTGCAGGCGGGAGGCAAGGGGATGCCCCTGGAGCAGGAAGGGGCATTGCTGGCTCCGGCCATGGTGCAGTGCAGCAGTAAGCCACTGCCAGAGCGTACCGCCCCCCTCCCCCCACTGGTTTGCAGAGGGGGGATAATGGCCTACTACAGCTGGCAGCAGGGACAGTTACTCTGGCTCAAGCAGCAGGGGCTGGCACTGTGCACTGGAAGGTCTCAGGCTCTGAGGGGAAGGGCTGCCAGCAGCTCCAGGCCTTGCTGCCCAGAGGGGGACAGAGATGCCTGCTGCAGGGGTCTCCGGAAGCAGCCCCCGCCCAGCCCCAACACTTACGGGCAGGGGTGCAGGTTCTGGATGGCCATCACCGCCAGCCCGTTGGCCACTTTGTCCGTGAAGCTCATGGCTCCGTAGACGAAGGCTCCGCTGTGCTGCCAGGGAAACCAACAGCATCAGCCTCGTTCTGCACCCCAGGGCTCGGCCCACCTTCCCCCAGCCCCGGCTCTGCCTCTGCAGCGTCTCCCGCAGCCGCCCCACTCAAGCCCCTGCATACGCATGCCGGGAGCCCCCAGGCCTCTCAGCCAGCTCAGGGCCAGCGGCTCAGCTCCGCTGCCTGCAGAACCAGGGAGCCTCCTGCCCTCTTGTGGGCAAGCTCACTGCGGCAGCAGAACTTAATGCCCGTCTGGTCCAGGGCGACACCCCCTGCACAGACCCACCAGCTCTCTGAAGCCTCTTCAGAAACCCAGGCAGGGCGACGCTCCACAGAGCACTCTGGGCTGAAGGACGCCAGCCCCACCGGGGACAGTGCTCCGACGTCCCGACAGCCTGGACTGGCCTTTCCCAGCAGGCCACAGCAAAGGGGAGGTTGCACCCTCGGCTCTGCTCCAGGGGCGCTAACTGGGCCCATCCACCGCTCGCCTCTGCACGAACGTACCGTGTTGGTCCCAATGAGATCGGCCGTCATGGAGAGAGATGTGACCAAGATGGTGGCCGAGCCAGCCCCGAGCAGCACGGCAGCTCCATAAACCTCGGCTCCGATCTGGCTGTCCAGGGCCACCCAGCCGGCGAAGGCCAGGATAATGACTAACCCCGCGAAGTAGGTCAGCTGCTCCGGAGATGGCAGGGACAGAGGGGAGGAAAACACTGCTGAGCAAGGGACTCTACAAAGTTGTAGGCCACAGGGCTGCATAGCGGGTGGGCAGGGAGACGCAGGGAAGGGCCAGAGGGGAACGAGAGCACGCAACCACACTAGCAAGGCCGATGGAACCAGTACGTAATCAGGAAGAGAGGGAAGCGAGGGGCGAGCAGCCTTCAGATGCTGGAAAGGCTGCCAGAGGAAAGGTGGAGGAAAGTGGTTCTCCTGCCTCGGAGGCAGGACGAGAGACAAGGGGCTCGCACCTCAGCAGAGCCAATCCAGAGTAAGTCTCAGGAAAGCCTTGCTAGCTGGCAGAGCTGAGGGATGATGCAGCGTCTGCCTCAGGAGGGCTGGCAGCTCCGGCACTGGCGGCTAGCAAAAGGAGGCTGGGCAGCTGTCTGTCTGGGATGGCTCAGACGCAACAAACCCCGCTGCTTGGAGGGGCCGGACTAGCCGTGCGGCTCTCCGCCTTCCCCCCGGGCAGGCGTTGGGCTGGCCTGCACGCCCCCACGCGTCACCTCACACAGCGACTTGCTTACGAAAGCGGACCCAGCCTCACAAGAGTCAGCCACCGTTACCGACCATCTGCTGACTCCCGCTTTTTGTCAGTGTGAAATCCTGGTTGGTGTGGACTTCATGGGTGCGTTTCCTGGACGGTTGTACCCCCGAAGGGCTGTGTGCCCCCAGGGATGCATCGACCCCTGGTAAGAGCTACCGGACTAGCTGACTCGGGCAGTCCCTTGGCTCCCTCTGCGCCCTCATCACACCCCAGCTCTGGGCCGGGGTCACCCTGTTGTCAGCAGCGCTGTGGGGGAGGGTGATGGAGGCAGGACTGGAGGAGCAGGGGCCATGGACAAGACAAAGGGTTTGGCAGAGCTGTGTGGCTGGTTCAAAGGCAGTTTGGGTACCTGGCTAAGGGGATCGTATTTTCAAGGCCAAAAGCCAGCATGGTTTGGATGTAACCAGTGCTACTGCCACAAGATTCCTGTGCACGGCACCATTCGTCTTTGAACACCCCCTTGAAGTCAGCCCCACTGCTGGCTTCCCGCCCAGGACAGGGGTCGGGCGCTCCATGGGCAGGGAGCAGGGAGGAGGGGGGGGTTTGCCAGCCACATGGCATCTTGCTTCATTTACCCTCAGGCAAGGAACAAGCAGGGTCAGCAATCACTCTGAGCAGCCCAGCACCAGCCTAGAGTGCCCGGGAGGGTACCGGGTTGGGAGAGGACCTTACAGACCACTGGCCGATTCACCCCCCATTGCTCAGGTCCTCCCCTCAATTAACGTTTGATGTTTGGACAATAAAATGCAAGTGCCCAGACTTCATTTGAATCCTTGCTCTGGGGCTGGGGAGAAGGGGTTCAGTCTGCAGGCTGCCGGGGGGGGGGGAAGGGGGGAGGGGAGGAGGACAACCCCAGCCCTCCCTCACCACAGCAGCTTGGGGCCAGGTGAGAAGCGCCTCTCCATGGCCGCCACAGCTCCAGCGGGCACAGCCGGAGGAGGGGTGCATATCCCCTGGCTGGGGCAGGTCCAGGTTTGTCTGCCCCCTATGATCCCCAGCCAGAGTGAGGAATGTAGCAAACTGGGCACTTCCCCCTGGCTCCCTGATGAAGGGGAACAGCTGATACAAAGAGCACAGCCAGGGCATGTGTACGCAGCAGGGCTAACGTCAAATTAAACTATGCAACTTCAGCTACGTCAATTACAAAGCTCAATCAAAATAGCTTGACTCGGCTGTTGGCGCTGTCTCCACAGCCGGAAGTCAAAGGAAGAACTCTTCCTCCGACTTCCCTTGCTCCTCGTGAAATGAGTTACAGGCATTGGAGCAAGAAGTCCTCCAGCTCGCCATTATTTCGAGCTTGCTGTGTAGACATGCACTTTGTTATTCTAAAATTACGCTGCTGTGTAGACATAGCCCTGGGAGGAATTATATTAAAACTCTCTCTTGCTAGTGGGTTAATTCCTTGCTGATGTGTGGTTGTAGCAGGCCTGGACCTGGGCTGGGATCCTACAAACCAGCTCTGGGAGGGCATCCCATGTGTACGGAGCTGCCTGGGGAGCGGGCGAGGTGGCCAGACAAGAAGGGGAGGGGCAAGCAGCTTGCCTGGGATACTGGAGAGGGCGGGGGACTTGCACGATGGGGTCTGGTTTTCTGCAGTGCCGAGCATTCAACTTAGTCTGGAGTCTGGGGGGGAGGGGGGGCTGCAGGGTCAGGCCTGAGGGGTCTGGCTTGCACAGCTCTTGAGGGCACGTGGGGAGATGACTTTGCTTGGGGATTAAGCTAGTTTGGGAAGCGAGGCCCTAGCTGCGGTTTTGCTGTTTTCCTTGGAACCATTTCAGACTCTTCTGCCTCCTGGCTCGTGCGCTGGGTGTCGCGCTGCAGTTATTCCGCGGGGCCCCTTGATCTATCTAATCGAGGGCGTTTGCACTGACGCTTCAGGGTCACGCGATGGGATCTCGTTACTGCTAGGAGAACGGGCTTCCCCTGGCTGCGTCGGCCAGGTGGGGCTGGGCCGCCCAGGACGTGTTGCTGGAGGCAAAGCTAAAAGTGGGCGCGTGCCACAGACCCCAGCCTGGGGAGAACCCGGGCATGGTCAGCTGCAGACCACCACACAGCAGGGAGCGACGCACATGCTGGAGGCTACGGCAGCCAGGGGTTGCAGCTGCTCCGCCTGGACTGGACATGGGCATGTCACGCCCTCTCCACAGGGTCACCGTTCGTTCAGGGCACCTCGGGGCCCAGGCCACTGCTGCCAACGGGGCTCTCCCCACGGGCCCGGACGCCCATGGCTACAGCCCCAGGCTACTCACGTTTCGGCCGATCCACTTGTTGACGGGCTTCATGAGGAAGGAGGAGAGGAAGCCGCTGATGTACATCACCAGGGGGATGGTGGCAATGAATTTCTGGGGAGCAGTGAGGCAGAGCTGAGTGTGAGGCTCACAGGCCACCCAAGAGCCCCTGCCTCATTCTGCCATTTACACAGGGGATCCCCACTCGTAGCCCCCGCTTACTCCCAGCCGTGCAGGGGCCGCCCCCCTGGGCATCACAGGTCATCCTGGTCAAGTCAGTGCCCAGTGTGACGTGGCCCCAGCAGCGCTGGGCAGGACCCTCACCTTGGGCAGCAGCAGCGAGTTGGTGAGGTACATGGCGATGTAGGTCTGCGACAGGTTGACAATCAGCCGTGTGGCCATGTACAGCATCGCCACCTGGGGGAGAGACGCAACACCCAGTTACGCCTGCCACGCCCTGCCCTGTCCGGCACAGCTTGCAGGACTTTGTGCTGGGAGCAATGGGGACCCCGGCCCTGCTCTCTGCCCACCTAAAGAAACGCGGCACATGGCAGTGGCAGGGCACAGAGGGAGGGACCCGAGGGGCCAGTGCAGGCTGGCACTGCACAAAGCTGCGGGGCACAAGGCAGGGCTTCCTGTACCAGGGGTGGGCTTTCTACTCCGCCCCTCCCTGTAAAATGAGCCCTTTGAACCCACAGAGCCATTAGCTGCCTTGCTGGGGTGCCCTGAGGCCTAGCCAGCTGGGCACAGCAATGTGTAGCCAGGTCTGCACAGCCTGGGTGGGGCGTCTCCCTCCTTCTGGGTCACCTGTGCTGCTGTCCCCCCCCCCCGGGTCCCACTAGTCAGTGTACTCCAGCCTTGACCTGAGGGGTGCTGCCGAGCCCCCCAAAGCTCTGCCCCCAGCAACACGCCCAGTGTGCCACATGGCTGTGCCAAGCCCAGAGCACCCTCCCCCATGCTCCCTGGCAGGCCCTGGGGGGCAGCACATCACTCCCGCACGGGACACTCCTTAGCCAGCACTAGGGGCTGAGCCGCAGGGACAAGGCAGAGCCTGGTGCTCAGAAGCCATTCGGGGGCTCCAGTGTCCTGGGGGGCAGCAGCCAGGAGCTGCTGCCTGGGAGGCCAAGCACTGACCAAAGAGCATGGAGACTGGCCGCCCCTCCTGGCCCAAGGGGCGCTGCCAAGGCTGGGGGCATCGGGCACCTGCCCTGCTACTGCCTGGGCTGTACCCGTCCTGTAGCAAGAGAGATCCAGCCGCCAGGCCGCCACCCAGCAATGCCCCTGCTCCCCACACCCTCGCCCCCCCCTGGAACGCCCGGCCCTGGCTTCTCTCATCGGCCTCCTTGCCCCTGTACCTGGTAGAAGGCGGGCTCCTGCAGCCAGTCTTTCCACAGCAGCAGTGGGCGCGGGGGGCTCTTCTGCGCCCCCTGCAGCAGCGGTGTGTGCTCCTCGGGCTCGGGCACCTGGGCCAGGGGGTGGCACCGCTCCTTGGTGCCCAGGTGGAAGAGGAGCGAGAACACAGCGCCCACCCCCACCACGATCAGGGACAGGTTCTGACGGGACAGGAAGGCGACTCAATGGCAGCCAGCCAGGCAGGGGTTAACCCTCTCCAGCCCCTCCCCAGGAGTTCAGGGGCACTTGAGAAGGGGAGGCCGGTTCAACCCCAGGTGCTGCCGAGGGTGCCACAACTGCCCCGTAGCCCAGCACCACCTCCCAGCTGCACCCATTTGCCCCCCCTTGTGCAGGATGGCCAGGCCAGGCAGGCAATGCACAGGGTGGGTCCCCCACCGCTCCCCGGCCATGCAGTGGAGAAGCAGGACCCCTGGCTCTCCAGCCCAACCCCATCACAGCTGTGCTGCCCAGAGCCCAGCCCCGCCATGCTCACCCGGAAGACGGGGATGTCGCGCTTGCCCAGGTGCTCGGTGGGCTCCGAGTGCCGGAGCTGGAAGTGCAGGAGCAGCCAGGCCACACCGTACACGGTGACATTGGCCGCGACGGTGAAGGCGTACCTGGGGGGCAGGACGAGTGAGTCACAGGGTGCTCCCAGCCCGGGTGCCCACACGTGCGAGGGAGTTGTGAGAGGGAGGGGAAAACACTGCAGGCTGGTGCGGGGAGATCTGGTGCCTGAGCCGGTCCTGATCCCCCTCACTGCACTGCCAGCACCAGGCACGTCCGCAGTACAGAGCAGGTGAGCGTGAACGCCCCCGTGGGGTGAATTTGCACGGACGTGTAATGCTGCCCCCTGCTGGAGGGAGCCAGACTGACCCTGCAGCTGGGATTACGCTACAGGGAGAACCGACTCCCTACACAGCCGGAGACTCTTTTTTAGCCCAGGGGGAGACGCTCCCGTGCTCCTGGGGTGCAGGAAGCCCAGCGTGACAGTAGACAGCGTGTGCTGGGAGCTAGATCTCCCCCAGGGTCCACGGCCTCAGCCATGGTCTAAGCCCCCTTTAGATCAATGACGGTTCAGCCCCGTCTCTCTCTGCCCTGGTGCCTGGGGTTTAACAGGTGACCCCGGGGTCTGTCCTGCAGCAGGGGCCGTGTGGCTGCGGAGCTGTCACTGGGTGGGCAGACAGACTGTCTCACAGATGCAGCGAGGCCTCCCACAGCCCCGGCGCGGGCTCCACATCCTTCCTCCAGAGAGTTATCAGCTGGGCACAGACCCAATGCGGACGGGGCTTCCGCCCACCGCTGGCAGATAACAGGGCTCTGTTTGCCTCTGGCCTGCTGATAAGAGACGCTCCCGCCTCCTGACTGAGCACGGGCTGCAGGGACCCCTAATGCTCCACCTGCAAAGCCTGAGGCTGTTCCCCTCCCCACCCCCCGGGTTTGCCTGGGGCAGCCCCAGGCCTGTTCCCCTGCAGAGCCGGTTGCCAGTGTAACTGTCTGACTCTTCTCGTCAAGTACAACCCAGGGCTCCCCCATAGCTCTGAAGCTGGAATCAGAACCAGGACCCCAGGCCGAGATCCCCAGGCTCCTGGGCAGCTCCAGTCTTCCGCCAGGCCCTCTAGCCAGGACGGGGGCAGGGGGCTTTGCAATGGAGCCACCCGGCCTGTTGTGCACACCCCTGGGCTGTGCGGGCGGCCCCTCGCCTGGCGCACTGTGGAGAGGCTGCAGCGCAGGGCAATGCAGGAGGCAGGAGTGTACCTTGAGAGAAGGCTCCACTGTCTGGGCACCAACCCAGGAGCGGGGGGTCACCTGTCTGCAGCTCCCCAGTCAGGGGTATCGCTGGCTGCCTGTGGCTGGCCTGCCCGTCACACCCCTGCCCAGGCGCTGCTGTGACGGGCAGGCCAGCCCGAGTGTTCCCAGGGAGGGGCAGAGCCTGAGTGTTCCCAAGGTCTCACGTGCATGGAGAGCCCAGTGCACCCCTGCTCAGAGCCAGGCAGCTTACAGGGGGGCAGAGCTCGGGCACCCCAGCCCAGGCTGGACCCAGAGGGCGGGGCCAAGGAGAAGAGCCACAGCGAGGCCGTACCCACGGCTGCCCGGGGAAGGGAGGCATGCAGGATGCTGCAAGGGGGGAGCGATTCAGAGAATGATTGACAGGCCTGAGCCTGGGACCAGCCCACGCCAGGCAACCCGGGCCCAGTGGGAGAAATGGGCTGGCTCAGTGCAGCCAGGGCAGGGCAGAAGCAGCAGCAGCAGCCAGGGGACTGGGAGGAAGCTGGGCCACCCTGCAGGGGAGTCCCAAGGGGCAGGGAGCAGCCCTCAGCCAATGGGGTCCATCTCCGTGTGCTGCCCCGGGACCGGGAGCTGGGCCAGATGCAGAGCTCTGCCCTGCATCAGGCTGCTGAGCAGCTCGCATGGCCCCTTGGCCCAGTGCCCATCACAGGGGCAGGATTAGCCTGCGCTCTTCAGCCCCAGCTGCACTCCCCTCCCGCCCCCTTTGGGGGCAGGGCTCAGCCCCAGCTGCACCCATCAGAGGCCGGACGCTGCCCGGGACCTCGCTCCGGAGTGAGCACGCGGGGGCCTTGCGGTGCCAGTGAGCAGCAGGATCTGGCCAGAGGAGGGGTGCAGGTGTTGGGGGGGAGGTGTTGGGGAAAGGGCCAGGCAGGAGCCGAGTGCAGACTGCAGCATGCCCGCAAATGCTCCCCGGCCAGTCTCATGGCACAGCTGCCTGCAGCGATCTCAGGTGCCAGCAGGCAGCTCTCCCAGGGAGGCTCCAGGACCCCCCCCCCCCCCACACACACACACATACACCTTGGAAGCATCAGGCCCCAGCCTCGCTGCATCTGCTCGGCCTGCGGTGGCACAGGGCCGGCGCTCAGTCTCAGAGCTCGGACTCACTGCCCCGACACCCCGACGAAGGGCCACCCCAAAGCAACACGCTCTGGGGGGCGGCAGCTGCTGGCGCTGCTCCCTGGCTGCAGGGGAAGCAGCCCGTGCTGTGGGCACCAAGCCCAGGCTGGAGGCCCGTGGCTGGCTGCAGGGCGTGCCGCCCCCTCACCTGAATGCCGTGAGCTCCACTTTCTCATGGTCGCTGGTCACCAGCTCGGGGATGAGCGACAGGTGGGAGATCTGGGTGGCCGCCCAGCCAAACTGGAAGATGACTATGAAGGGGATGAAGTAGATGAGGGCGGCCCACTGGGGCGTGGCCTCTGTGCAGCCCAGGCAGGGGTTGAAGATGAAGGGAAAGGAGAGCAGGACACAGACAGTCCCTGGGGAAGCAAGAGAGAGGAGTCAGGGCTGGCCGGGAGGTTTCCTGGGTACCACATGTCAGCAGAGCCAGCAGGGCCCATGGCGTTCCAGGACGCACAGATGGCACGGCAGCCTCTCGAAACTGGATCTACACCACGGGAAGCACCTCTGTGCAACTCAGCCTCCTGCTGCGAGGGCATCCGATCAGCAGCCCTCTGCCGGGGCACCTTCTCAAGTGGCACCCGCAGCCCCAGCGTGGATGAGCTCTGCCTGTTGACAGGTTCTCCTAACCATACAGCTCCCACATGAGCAAGCCCCATTACCCCAGTACATGGGTCACACTAGGGGCTGGACCTGGTTAGGAACAGACTCGGTTCTAGGGAGGCGAGAACGAACATTCCCTCTAATGTTCCCATCCATGTGTGGAATCATTTTTGTTACATGCACAGAGGAATGAGCAATGTGCACCACCAGGATAAACACATGCTGCTGGCTGTGGGCACTTTGCTCATCAGCAGGGCAGCATTTGAATCTCTCCTGGGCAATGGCCCAAGCACTCAGCTTACTGGACATGCTAGTCAGAGCAGTGCTTAGCCCCCAGGAGTTGCTGGAAGACATGCAACTTGGTTATTCTTGGTTATTCTGAAGCAGCTTTGACAGCTGCTGTCTGCACTCCTGACAGCAGGGCTTTGCCATCGCCAGCAAGACGCAACGGCTGAGCGTTCTGCCAGCGAGGGGAAAGGGCAGAGATCTCGGCCCCAGAACTCTCCTGAGACTGATGGCGGGACAGACTGATCCCAGCTGGCTCCCAGCCCCCACGAGCACTTCCCAGAGAGGGGCTCAGCCTAGTTCACCCCTCATCACAGAGAAGGAGCCAGGCAGCGGGTGGGTGTCGGAGCCAGGATGAGAACCCCTGGCCTCCCCTCTGCCCAGCCTGGGCCTTGCGTCCCCCCCGAGGGCAGCGCAGACAGACAGATGTCTCCTGCTGAATGGACCCATGGGCCGATTATTCCCCCTGCCCCGCAGGGCGCTGGCTCCAGCCCATCCACGGAGCGGTGACAGCCACTGCTTGGGAGGGGAGCATGGAGCGCGCCCCCACCTGCTTAGAGAGGCCTGTGGGGTTTGGGATCTGACCCCTCAGCACTGGCTAGTAGTTGAGGGCTGGTCTCCCCACCCAGCCCCCTTCTGGTCCATTTCCCAGGGCGTGCCCACGCCCTGCCCTGCCACATGCCCCCAGAGCAGGCCTTGCTGTGGGCAAGGGTACAGTCACCATCCCTGGGAGCAAGGGCTGCCCAGGAGGGTGGCAAATGGGCCATTTCCTGCAGCTGCTGGAGCAGGCCGAGAGCCTCCCTCAGTAGCTGGACGAAGGGCTGGGAACCATGGCAGCAGAAGGCAGCACAAGCCAGCCGCTAGTGCATTCGTCGGAGGCTCCACTGGCTTGGCAGTCCTAGGCGCTCCTCCCCCGCGCGTAGGGTTACCAGGTAGACCCCCCCCAAAAAACAGACACACTTGATCGTGGGCGGGGGGGGAGAGGAGGGGAGGAAGGCACCGGCCGGGAGGGGGACAGGGCTGGCCGGGAGGTTGCACATGTCCAGTATTTTCTGAATTTTCTACTGGACAGAGGGCGCAAATACCGGACTGTCCGGTAGAAAACTGGACACCTGGCAATCCTACCCGCATGTCCCAACCCAGCGCTGGGCACCAGAGGCACCGTCTGCCACGCTGCTCCTTCTATGTCTCCAAGGTGGGCAGTGGTTTCCGTTTCCTAAAAGCCCAGCGGGGCCAGAAACCAATCCCAGGCAGAGTCAGAGCGAAACCAGAGACGCTCCCTGCAGCTCCAGTTCCCCACCACAGCCCCAGCCAGCGTAAGCGTCCCGCTTTGTGGGCTCGCATCGCGTGCCGCAGCCTTTCACATGGTGCCTGCTGGCTCACGTGCCTCCGCCCTGCTACGAAAACCAGCCCAGTTCTCCCAGCCAGCGCAGCGTGTAGCCAAAGGGCCCCCGGCTGCCCGGTTAGCTCCCAAACACTCATGGGCAGCGCGGCTCAGTCTCTTCTGCCCTCAGCATAGGCCTGCCCTGGCATGAGTTTCCCTGCACTGCCACTGTCTTCGAAGAGCCGGGCAGGAGCTGGTCCTTACCCATCAGCCCAGAGGAAATCCCAGCTCCCTCCCGTCCCATTGGCTTTCATGCTCTCCTAATACAACAGCTCTTTCTAACCCGTCTCCCAACACAGATGCCAGAGATCTTCCCCTGCAGGGGTCTGCCCGCACCAGAAACGTGGCAGCTGCAGCGCAGCACAGAGCGGCTGAGCACAGAGCTAGAAATCTTCCAGCCACCTGGCACTGCCTGCGTGGGGCTGGGGCAGGAAATGTTTCTCACCCCAAGCACTGTGGGTAGGATGACCTAGCCCTGAGTGCAGGCCAGCCGCCTCCCCTCCCGCAGCCCGGCATGCATTTGTACCGCCTCGAGGGCTCACCCAGAGACGTGCCCGGGAGCACAAGGCGCTTTGTGCAAGTCCCAGTTTGGACTACTGGCAGGGGCGGCAGGTTTATATAATTTTTGGTGGTGCCCAGAATGGGTCTAATCCCCCCTCTCCCCCACCCGCCCTGTAAGCCGATATATATTTTATTAAATAATGTAAAAATGCACTGGAAACCGTAAGCGTTTAACAGTTTCCCTTTATTGCACAATATCACTATCGTAAGAAAAAATTAACTAAGAATATCAACGTTATTAATACTCTTTTGAATATGGAACGAACCCATTGTGGATTCCACTGTGCATCAAATATATTATATTTTGTTGTACCTGTTGTGACGAAGTGGGAATGTTCTTAATGTTTTCTCTGATGGACACATGATCAGAAGTAAAGTCCCCTCTCTAAGGACTTTTCCCACCATCCTCCTACCAACAGGGATTAGTTTGGCCCCCACCAAACCCCCCCTCATGCAACTATCCTGCAATTGCATTAACCCAACGTGTGTGACATTAACTCAGCGGCAGAGAGGCTGGGGGAAGTGTTCCCTCTAAGAGTTTCCTCCCATGAGCAGAATGAATTTTGTGTTGTGCACCAGTACTGAGTTCATGGGGCTTGTTTGGATGTGCCACTGTGGCACCCAAGTTATTAATAAATATTTTATAAACCTTTACCCTCTCCTCTGTCTCCTCCCCTTGCTCCATCAGCTCCCCTGGTGCCTGCTGCCCCCCAACCCCTCACCCTCCTCTGCTGTCCTGACTCCTGCCCTTCTCACTGCCCTCAGCCCTCCTGAGACCTGCCCCCCTCCACCAGCCCTTCTGTCCCCCCTGTGCCCACTCCTCCAGTAGCCCCACTCTGATCATGTGAGCTACCCCTCCTCATCCCCTCTCCTAACACTGCCTCTCTCCTCTGGTGCTGGTCCCTCCCCTGAAGGTGTCTGCCCTTCTGCTTCACCCCAGAATCCCCTGGAACCTGCACCTTCCCTTAGCCCTGCACCCTCCTGGTGCCCCCCCTTTCCTCACTGCCCCTGCCCCCTTGTCCTCTTTTTCCCTGATGCCCACCCCCTCACCACTCTCTGCCCCTGTTCCCCTCATGCCCCTGTGCCCCCACACATGCCTTGCTCCATCCCCATCTTCCTCATGCCCACCCCTTCTTTCAAGCCTTCTCCCAGCACCTCCCCCTCCTCCCTCTAGCCCCCAATGCCCTTCCTCTCTCCTCTCACAGCATCACCCTGTCCCCCCTCCCACTGATACCTCCCCTCCTGCCCTTTTCCTCAGTCTCCACTTGGCTGCCTGGCATTTGTCTCTCCTCCACCCTGTCCCTTGGTACCTTCCCCTTTCTTCTCCTGATCTGCCCCCCTCCCCTCAGCACAAGCCCCTCCCTCTCTCACCCCTTCCCCCTATTCTTCCCCCCTCCCCTCCTCACCCACCTTCTTCCTTCTAGTTTGCAGTGCTGGAGTCTGAGACTGGGCCCCAGCTGCTTGCGGGGCTCCAGACCACTTGCCGGGCCTGGAGCTGGGTCGTGCGGTGCAACTCTGGGCCGCGCAGTTTTAAAGTCCCGGGCCATGATGTCATGCCACGCCCGGGCATCTCCCCTCTCAGCTGTTGCGCGGCGTTTCAGCACGCCGCACATGCGCAGCTTTCATTCCGGCAGGGATGCTCCGGGGCCGGGGGGGATGACACGCGAGGGGGGGCGGGAGCCGGCAGGTGGGGGCCAGTGCCCGCTCCAGGCAGGGCCGGGAGAGAGACCCAGCTCCAAATATTGGTGGAGCAGGGCCCCCGGCTCTGAATGGGCACCACGAGCCCATATAACTTGCCGCCTATGGGTGCTGATCGAACACGAGTCAGGGCTTGTCTACCGATGACACGAGTCCGGAACACGGCCGGCTAGGAAGGGAAAGCAGATTAGCCAATCCTGACTAATGCCCGCGTAGACAAACCCTTAGGCCTTGGGCTGGGCCTAAAACTTAGGTCGACCCGACAAAGATGCTCAGAGGTGTGAAAAATTCCACCCCAGAGATGTAGAGAAACCAACCTGGACCCTGGTGCCGGCCTAGCTGCCCCTCACGGGGGCGGAGCAATTACAGAACAAACCCCCTTCTGCCGCAGTAGCACGTGTCCACACTCCAGCGGTTCAGCTGCAGCCCCCCCGCCCACCTCCCTCCAGAGCTGCTGTAACACCCACAGCGTTGTCATGTCCTAAGTTAGTGCTGCACCCCCCCCACCCCATGCCACTGCTCTTCTACTGAAGGGGAGCATTGTGTCAACCGGCTCCCAACCGACTCGTGGGGGTTTCCTTCAGTCTTACACTGAGGCTGGCACCAGTTTAATCTCCTCTTCAGTTAAAACCAGCTCAACTCTGATATACACAAGCCCCAGGACAGAGGGAACACTTCGCCCCCACCCATCTGCCCTCTGGAAAAGCGGGCGGTGGGAGGAGCAGGGCCAAATCCCTCGAGTTCAACTCTTTAGCCATGCGATCATCCCTACACCCTGGCGTCACCTAACCCCCATCCCACCACGCCCCCCCCAACTGACTCACTGGAAGAAGACCCCACTTGCAAGGGAAAAAAGCAACAAGGGTAATGGGCTCATGCTTAGCACCATGCTTGACTTGTTCTTCCATCAGTCCCTGCCCGTTACCGGCCGGTTCAACAGCAGTGCACACAAAGGTGCAGGCGGGGCTAGCCACAGCATCCCAATGCAGGCCGGACACAATTCTCCCGGCAGCGGCCGACACCAGTGGGCAGATTTCCCAGCCTGCACCGGGGCAGTGTCCCCAGGACTGATCAGCTCCCTGTACCGTGCTGCGGCTGTCCATCGTGGTGCACAAAGAGAAGTCTTTGTGGGGTCGGCAGCAAGTTGGCCTCATGACAGGGCCCACAAGCTTTGAGGGGACTTTGAGGTGCCTTCCATGACAGCCCAAATCAAATGCACTTATCTTGGGATGCGATCAGACCCGTGCCAGCTTGAATGCACCCCCTTCTTCCAGCCTGGGGATCAAAAGGTTGTGAAGGCCCCAGAGGGGCCGTACGCAGCCCTCAATGGGAGCTGTGTGTCTGAAAGCAGGTCAGGACATGCCCCCAGTGCCGCGACAGAGAGGCAGTGGCAGGGAAGGAGTCAGACCTGCTGTGCTTTTCATCTGGCTGACTCCCGCTGCTCATGCCAGCGGCCACAGGAAGATCTGTTCCCCGATGTGGCCTCATGACAGGTTCACATGAGTAACGGCTTTGCACGGGACACCAGATGAAAGAGGTGCCTCATCTGGAGATAAAAGAGCTCAGGAGGTTTCATCAGACACGCTGGGGCTGTGGGTTGTCTGCAATTTGCAAGGGTTTAGTTCAGAGACGGGCCTAACCCTAAACCCTGTCGGGGGCAGCTCAGAGCCAGATGACCGGGTACAGGGCCCCATTTCAACTCCAGGTCAGAGCCAGATGCTGTGCAAGGAGGGGCCTGTGGAAAGTGGCCAAACTCCCCATTAACAGTTGCCAGGGAGTTTGGTTGCAGTTACCTCTCCCCACCAAGTCCATGGGAGTCTCCCCCCATGGGCCTTGCTGGGCTTTGGCGTGGGCTGCAGAGCCCCATGTATTGGGGGATGCCAGTTTTCACATGGTTTGGCTCTGGTCACAGAGGCTGTATCGCTGGGTGTGAGACAGCAACACCCGCACACATCACAGCCCCTTGGGTCAGGCACTGCACAGAGGAATTATAGCCCCTACCCCTAAGAGCTCACACTCTAATGACCAGACCAGACTGACGGTGGGTGGGAGGGGAAATTGAGGCAGCAAGCCAGGAAGGGACTTGCCCAAGGTCACTTAGCTGGTCAGTGGCAGAGGCAGCAGCAAAACCAGCAGCTCTCCCAAGTCTGTCTGGGACATCACCCACTGGCCCACACTGCCTAGAAAGATGGAGTATTAGGATCTTGACCACAGGGAGGAGGTCCGTGTCTCTGAGTCAGCTGGCAGCAGACACTAGCTCCTTCCAGCCGAGTCTGAGTCTGGGGAGGCGAGCCTAACACAGCCCCCCTGAGTGCAGCTGGCAAAGCCAACAGCGCATCTAGCCCAAAGCAGGTACAGGCTGCCCTGGACAGGAGCAATCCCTGCCCCCAAAGTCCCGCACGCGCCCAGCTGCTCCAGCTCGGAGCCACACAGGGAGCACCGCGACCACCGCTCCCTGAGGGACGTTTCAAGATGGCTGGCAACTTGGAACAGTGACAGCATCTCTGGAGAGCTGCAAACGCTTGGAGAGCGTGTGTGGGAGAAATCCCCGTGCAGCAGCCTAGGAAACGAAGGGCCCACTCATAGGGACCAGGCCTGGGGACACAGATCAGTGCGAATCGAGGGCAGGACATGCCCCAGGCAGCCAGCCAGGGACTGACGTGCAAAGGCTGGTTGGCGCTGGCCAGAGGCAGAGAACGACCGGACCAGAGGAGGCCCTGGAGAGAATGGGGCCACAGCGGGACTCCTGGGCTCCCTACACATGGCCCCGTTTCCCAGACCCTCCTGCTCACTGGTGGGTGTGGTGAGTGGGGCAGGGGAGGCTCAGCGGTGAGCGCACTAGCCTGGCACGCAGGCAATCTGGGGTCGATTCCTTTCTCTGGGTGGCCGTGGGCAGGTCACTAGGGATGTGTCTACACCGCACTGTGAACCAGGGCCTGGGGGCCCTAGGTTTTGGACTCGCGGTTTCCAAGCCCATGTGTCAGCGCCCTCACGGCACTGTAAGCTGGAGTTTCCCAACGCCGGACCCGGGTCTCCCAGCCACAGTACCACAACCACACTGCATTGTAAGCCGGAGTTTACTGTCACTGGACCCAGGTCTCCCAGCTGCAGTACTACACCCACACCGCATTGTAAGCTGGTGCTTACCGTCACTGGATCCGGGTCTCTCAGCCGCGGTACCACACACACACATAAGAACAGCCATACTGGGTCAGACCAAAGGTCCATCTAGCCCAGTATCCTGTCTGCCGACAGTGGCCAATACCAGATGCCCCAGAGGGAGGGAACACAACAGGTAATCCTCATGTGATCCCTCCCCTGTCTCCCACTTCCAGAGAAACAGAGGCTAGGGACACCATTCTAACCCATCCTGGCTAATAGCCATTGACAGACCTAACCTTCATGAATCTATCTAGCTCTTTTTTGAACCCTGTTAAAGTTCTAGCCTTCACCGCATCCTCTGGCAAGGAGTTCCACAGGTTGATTGTGTGCTGAGTGAAGAAAAACTTCCTTTTTTTGTTTTTTGTTTTAAACCTGCTGCCTATTAATTTCATTTGGTGACCCCTAGTTCTTTTATTATGGGAATAAGTAAATAGCTTTTCCTTATTCACTTTTTCCATACCAGTCATGATTTTATAGATCTCTATCAGATCCTCCCTTAGTCTCCTCTTTTCTAAACTGAGAAGTCCAAGTCTTTTTAATCTCTCTTCATTTTTGTTGCACTATTCTGAACCTTTTCCAATGCCAATAGATCTTTTTTGAGATGAGGCGACCACATTTGGATGCAGTGTTCAAGATGTGGGCGTACCATGGTTTTATTTAGCGACAATAAGATATTTTCTGTCTTATTCTCTATCCCTTTTTTAATGACTCCTATATTCTATTTGCTTTTTTGACTGCCACTGCACATGGAGTGGATGTTTTCAGAGAACTATCCACAATGACTCCAAGATCTCTCTCGAGTAGTTGTAGCCATCACAGGACCTAACCAGATCAGCCATACCATCACTGGTTCATTCTCCTGCACATCTACCAATGTAATATACGCCATCATGTGCCAACAATGCCCCTCTGCTATATAAATCGGCCAAACTGTACAGTCCCTACGTAAAAGAATAAATGGACACAAATCAGATATTAGGAATGGCAATATACAAAAACCTGTAGGGGAACACTTCTATCTCCCTGGACACACTATTGCAGATCTAAAGGTAGCCATCCTGCAGCAAAAAAACTTCAGGACCAGACTTCAAAGAGAAACTGCTGAGCTACAGTTCATCTTCAAGTTTGACTCAATCAACTCAGGATTAAACAAAGACTGTGAATGGCTAGCTAACTACAAAAGCAGCTTCTCCTCTCTTGGTATTCACACCTCCAGATCAGCTACTAAAAGTGTGCCTCATCCTCCCTGATTGGATCCACCTCGTCATCTCTAGCCTGACCCTGGCCTGCATATTTATACCTGCCTCTGGAAATTTCCACTACATGCATCTGATGAAGTGGGTCTTTGCCCACGAAAGCTTATGCTCCAACACTTCGGTTAGTCTATAAGGTGCCACAGGACTCCTAGCCGCTCTCTCCACTCAGAAAACTTACCATTTATTCCTACCCTTTGTTTCCTGTCTTTTAACCAGTTATCAATCCACAAAAGGACCTTCCCTTTTATCCCATGATAACTTACTTTACTTAAGAGCCTTTGGTGAGGGACCTTGCCAAAGGCTTTCTGGAAATCTAAGTATACTGCATCCACTGGATCCCCCTTGTCCACATGTTTGTTGACCCCCCTCAAAGAACTCTAGCAGATTAGTAAGGCAGAATTTCTCTTTACAGAAACCATGTTGACTTTCCCCCCAACAAATTATATTAATCCACATGTCTGACAATTTTATTCTTTACTATAGTTTCAACTAATTTGCTGGGTACTGATGTTAGATTTACCAACCTGTAATTGCCAGGATTACCTCTGGAGCCCTTTTTAAATATTGGTGTCACATTAGCTATCTTCCAATCATTAGGTACAGAAGCTGATTTAAAGGATAGGTTACAAACCACACTTAATAGTTCTGCAATTTCCCATTTGAGTTCTTTCAGAACTCTTGCGTGAATGCCATCCGGTCACAGTGACTTGTTACTGTTAAGTTTATCAATTTGTTCCAAAACCTCCTCTAATGATACCTCACTCTGGGACAATTCCTCAGATTTGTCACCTAAAAAGAACGGCTCAGGTTTGGGAATCTCCCCAATATCCTCAGCCGTGAAGACTGAAGCAAAGAATTCATTTAGCTTCTCTGCTATGACTTTATTGTCTTTAAGTGGTCCTTTTGTATCTCGATAATCCAGGGGCCCCACTGTTGTTTAGCAGGCTTTCTGCTTCTGATGTACTTAAAAACATTTTACTATTACTTTTTCGCTATGTCTACACTGCCGGCTTTTGCCGGCAGAGAGTATGCTAATGAAGCGCTCATTAGCAACTTCTCGTGCTTCATTTGCATAATCTCTGCCTGGGGCTTTTTGCACAAGAGGTTTTGCGCAAAAACTAGCAGTGTAGACGGATCCGTTTTGCGCAAAAAACCTCTTTTGCGCAAGATCCTTATGCCTCAAAAAAGGAGGTATATAGGTCTTGCGCAAAAGGGTTTTTTTTGCACAAAACGGATCCGTCTAGTTTTTGCGCAAAAAGCCTTGGGCAGAGATTATGCAAATGAAGCATGAGAAGTTGCTAATGAGCGCTTCATTAGCATAGTCTCTGCCGGCACAAGCCAGCAGTGTAGACATAGGCTTTGAGTTTCTGGCTAGCTGTTCTTCAAACGCCTTTTTGGCTTTTCTTATTATATTTTTACACTTAATTTGACAAAGTTTATTCTCCTTTCTATTTTCCTCACTAGGATGTGACTTCCACTTTTTAAACAATATATTTTTATCTGTCACTGCTTCTTTTACCTGGTTGTTAAGCCGTGGTGGCACTTTTTTGATGCTTTTATTGTGTTTTTTAGTTTGGCGTATACATGTAAGTTGGCCCTCTATTATGGCGTCTTTGAAAAGTTTCCATGCATCTTACAGAGAGTTTACTTTTGTCACTGTACCTTTTCATTTCTATTTAACTAACTTCCTTATTTTTGTGTAGTTCCCCTTTCTGAAATTAAATGCCACAGTGTTGGGCAGCTGAGGTATTTTTCCCACCACAGGGATGTTACATTTTATTACATTATGGTCACTATTTCCAAGCGGTCCAATTATATTTACCTCTTGAACCAGATCCTGTGCTCCACTCAGGACTAAATCGAGAATAGCCTCTCCCCTTATGGGTTCCAAAACCAGCTGCTCCAAGAAGCAGTCATTTAATGTATCAAGAAATTTCATCTCTGCAACCTGTCCTGAGGTGACGTGTACCCAGTCAATATGGGGATAGTTAAAATCCCCCTCTATTATTGAGTTTTTTAATTTGATAGCCTCTCTAATCTCCCTTAGCATTTCATAGTCACTATTATTGTCCTGATCAGATGGTTGATAATAGATCCCTACAGCTATATGCTTATTATTGGAGCATGGAATTACTATCCATAGAGATTCTATGGAATATTTTGGCTCATTTAAGATTTTTACTTCATTTGATTCTACATTTTCTTTCACGTATAGTGCCACTCCGCCACCCGCACGACCTGCTCTGTCCTGCCGATATATTTTGCACCTTGGTATGACCGTGCATTGTAAACCAGCATTTACCGTCATCGGACCTGGGTCTCACAGCTGTGGTACCACGCCCACACTACTTAGCACGAGCTGCATCCACACGGCAGAATGACAGGGCTTGGACCTGAATCTCAGCAGAACTGGGGCTTTGACCTCCCACAACCACCTCCCCCTGTCAGCAGGTCCTAGAACCCAGGTCATGTGTGTTTGCTAACCCGAGTCAGAGTGATCTGTGTGGATGGAAATGGAGACTTTGATTCAAACCTGAGTCAGAGCCCAGACTTAGCATGCAGTGTGGACACACCCGCTGCCCTCTCTATACCCTGGAATAGCAGTGTCTGTCTTCACAGAGGTGCTATGGGTGTAAGCAGCTCACATACCACAGGGATGAAAGTACAATAGATGAGACAAGGAGAGAACAGTTTCCACCTGATGCCCCACTTTGGCAAGGGGCCATGTGTCTTCTACCCCACTGAGCCACCCTGGCCTGCTGCTAGCTGAGCCCAGCCTACAGAACAAAGCATGGGGCCACGTACAAACTAGGAAGTGCAACCACAGCCTCTTAATTCCTCCACATGACACCACTCCTTGAGGCCTTCTCCTCATCACAGAACACAAGGAGCCTGGCCCTAGGGGCCCGTTTCTGGATCCGCCATGGACTCTCGAGCCCTTCACTGAATTTCCGCCTCCCGCCCCCTTTTGCATCAGAGCATCGCCATCCGCAAGATGGGGACAGACCTTTGCTTCGCTGGGGGGCCTTGAGATGCTCAGGTATGACAAGCATCCCAAGAGGAATTTCAAGGGACATTTCTTTCCAGGCCAGGTCTCTGGGGCTTGGCCGTCTTTCTGCTCATAAGCATCTACTCGTCTGTATCACGCCGCCCTGCACACACAAAACTAAACCGAGAAGATGCAGCCAGGAGCTATTTCAGCACTTCTCCCCAGCAGCTCTGGGGTGCTGCATTCTGCCTGAGCTAGGGATGTTAAATTTAGATTAATTAACTAATCAAATTGTCAATGGGATTTCAATCGACTATTTGATGCATCTATAAGGGCGCCTGCACCTTTGAACTGTAGCAAGACCCCTCAAAAGGAAGCTCCGCAGGGAGTGCAGAGGGCCAGAGTCCCCTGCTGGGGCTCTTGTACATTTCAAAAGCAAAATAGCAGAAGTGGCACAAGCGGAGGCTGCTTCAGTGCCTGCCTGCACTGTTTCCACTGTGCCTCTACCTCCCCAACTCCTTGTGAAGACAGTGCTGGGGGAACCGGCTTTTAAGCTGGCTCCCCCCAGGACCAGCTCCTGCTCCCCCCTTCCTTGCTGCCTGTCTCTGATAGAGGCAGCAAGGGTGGGGGAGAAGCAACTAGTTGCATCACTAGTTGACTAGCCGATAAGCTTCTGCTTATTGGCTAGTCAACTAGTCTCTTACATCCCTAGCCTGAGCCCCAGGAGTAGGGGTGGCTTGTAACCATTACTCCAATGTTATCAGTCGGAAGCGCCTGAGGTGTTTTATCTCAAAATTACTGGCTGTGAATTGCTTCACATTAACTGAAGCCTAAATGGCTCGATCTGGCCTATACCAACATGAGAAATCTCTATAGCAGCTCCTCCAGGGGTAGCAACAGCAGGGCTCACTGGCAGACTATGCAATGGCTGCTCTATACCAGGAGCTGGCCTGGGTATAGCCAGGGTGCTCTGGGTGTGAAAAGTTCCCCCAGACACGCAGCTTTGACCCCTGGTGCAGATAGCGCTGAGCTGCCAGAAGAATTCTTCCATCAACCTCACTACTCCGGGCCACCTGCCACGCAGCTGAAAGAAGCGCTCCCACTCGCATAGGCCGGGTTTGTGCTGCCAAACGCGTTTGACATAACCTCAAGTAGAGAAAGCACCTGGGTCCCATACAGCAGAAGGTTCAACCTTGTCTGAACCACATAGTTTTGTCAACAAGCAGAAGCACACACATTGTCATTCTCCCAGGCCTATCACAACTCCCCTGCTATGCCAACATTATAAAGCCACCTCAATGAGAGGCATGGAGCTGATGTAAGTGTAGGCAGGGTGATGCATATGTGGACAGTGTGTTCCTTACATAGGCTGCTGGCTGTCAGTCTGGTCAATTTCACAGTTCCACCAGAGCCGTGAAATTGACAAGAAAGCTGGCTCTCTGCTCTTCAGCCTTGCTGCTGCCAGCCTCCTCCCATCCATACTCTCAGCTTGGGCTGCTGCTTGGACTCCCCACTGCAAACCCTGCTGCCCCCTAAGGTCCCAGCTTCCCACGGAAACACAGCAGCATGCTGGTTACTGGGTGTGGATCTCCCTAAGGCAGGCAAGAAACCCTGGGCAGCAGCTGGGCTCCCTAACATTGGTGGATTTATCTTTGTAGCACAATTGTAGCCTCTGATAAGAGCAGACTGTCACCTGGTCATCACAGGGATTGAACCCACACCCTAAGAGATAAACATGCATCTGAGTACTCAGTGCCCCAGCCAGGAGCTATGGCAGACTCATGGCCAGGTTCCCAGGCAGAACCTGTTTGCATTCGGGCCATTCAAACCCTGAGCTTGCCAGATGTTGCTCACAGTGGTAATTTCCCAGCCAGGCTCACCTACGCATGGCTAGTGATTGTGCCAGCCTCCGGACACAGAGTCTGTTACAATTCAAACCAAGCTCATACTGTTAATTATTCAGCTTTCATTAGCCCAGGCACCTTTAATCCAGGCACCCCGACTACCTCCCAGCAGGGGTTATTGCCTCTCACCCCCTCACTCAGCAAACCCCTTTCCTTCCCCCCGCGCTTTACAAGCCTGTGTCAATGAGCCCTACTCCCAGGAGCAAAAGGCTGCAGGATCAGGCCCTACATTGCCCCATGACGTCTCAATGCACAATGCACTGGCAAATAGCTTTCTCTGCAGCTCTGCTTAACAGCTGCCAGGTTCCACCCCAGAAGTGGCTGCATTTCCCCTGTGAGAAAGTGAGCCCAGCTGGTAGGTTGTACCTGTCTATTTCCAGGGTGCTTTGGAATCCTAGTGCGATGATTTGGCGGCAGTCCCTCCCCCCTTGGTCGATACAGGTCAGAGAACCCCTTTGGCTTCGGCATCCTGCACCACGGGGCTCGCTGGTCTCGGGTCAGTCCGCGCCTGGGGCCCTGGAAGGCTTCACCCGCGTTTTCTCTAGAGAGGAGAGGCCCAGCAGGCAGGCCAGCCCAGGGGGCTCGCCTGTCACCAAAGCCCTGTCGGGGTTGCAGTGATGCTCCCAGGGGAGCTGGCTGCGCCGGGCGCCGCACGGCCGGGAGCGGGTGTAGTACTGGGGCCGGCCAGACCAGCCAGAGGGAGCAGTACAAGGACACTGGCGTGCAAACGCCTCGCCGGCTTCTCCTTCCTTTACTCGCCTGGGCTCAGCCGCCGGCCCCCCGCGGCGCGGAGATCTGGGGCGCGCACAGCTGGGCCCCGGCCCCCCCCACCGGGCGCGCCTTACCCACGAGGTGCCAGGACTTGCGCCGGCCGTAGCGGCCGCAGCCGGCCGAGCGGTCGGACTCGTAGCCCACCAGCGGCGTGCAGACGCCGTCGGCCACCTGGCCCACGAGCAGCAGCGTCCCCGCGTGGGTGGTGCTGAAGCCCAGCCCGGCGTGCAGATAGACCAGCAGGTAGGTGAACCACATGGAGGCGCACAGGTCGTTCAGGAAGTGCCCGAGGGCGTAGCTAAGCCGGGCCGGGCAGGAGGGCGGCGGCGGCGGCGTCTCCGCCATGGCGGGGCTCCCGGGGCTGGGCGCGCAGCGACTCCCCGCAGCGGCATCCAGCGGCGCGGCCGGGGCCGGGGCCGGGGCCAGCGCCCGGCGCGGGGTTTTACGGCCCGGCGCCCGCCCCGCTCAGCCGAGCCCCCCGCCCCGCCGCAGCCATTGGGGCCCGGCCAGGAACCGCGGCCACTCGCCCGGGGCGGGGCGGGGCGGGGGCGGGGTCTGGCGGCGCGGGGCCGGGCAGGGGACGAGCGGGCGGCTGTGATTGCAGCCACGAGCAGAGCGAGCTCTGCCTGGGCTCTGGGCCGGCTCCGTGCCTCAGTTTCCCAGCCGGGGGGCGTGGGGAAAGTGCGTGGCGTGGAACGAGCTTCCCAGGCCCGGTGTGAGGTGAGGTAGGTGCTGCCCCTCCCGCCAGGGCCCGGTGTGGCTGTCTGCCCCGACCCCACGGGGGAGAAGGACACTGCGTCCCCACCTGACAGACCCTGGTGTGAGAGCGCCCCCCCCCCGCCTCTGACAGCCCCTGGTGTGACTGCGCCCCCCCCTTAGACCCTGCTGTGACAGTGCCCCCCCACCTGACAGACCCTGGTGTGACTGTGCTTGCCCCCCCCCCTGCATCTGACAGCCCCTGGTGTGACAGTGCCCCCATCTGACAGATCCTGACAGAGCTGTAACAAGGGTGGGGCAAGTGGGGCACTTGCCCCAGGCACAGTACATTTAGGGCGCAACATTAAAAATTAGAAAGTTCAAATATTATTTCATTTATATCTTTACTATCATCTATTTGCAATCTCAGTATATGTGCAATTAACAACATGTGCAATGAATAAAATTAATACAAAAAATTAAGAATTTTATCATTTTTTTGGGTCAGGGGAGGGGCACAGTTCAGTAGCTTGCCCTAGGTGCAGAAAACCTTAGTTTTGGCTCTGGATCCTGATGTAAACAGCTCATGGTTTCTCTGGTGCTGTTGCACTGGAAGAAGTGGGGGCCTGGATTTAGCTGCCCTGGTTCCCTATTTAGCCAGTGGAATTTTTGCAACAGTATTGCCTTAGGATGCATCGCGTGCTACTGGGGTTTGTGGGGTTGGGGCCAAACTTGGACTGAATCCAGTAAGGTTTGGCAAGGGAACAGCTGTTTTACCAGTGCGGAAGCTCATGTGCGCAGAGGAAGTGTCCAGGCCAGCCAGTGAGGTAGGCAGCTGCCCTGCCGTTCAGACAGTCTCTTCCCAGAGAGCAGAGACTTGTGGGGCTGAGGCAAAAGGGGAAGGCGTAAAAAGAAGGGGGCCCCACTCTCAGGGAGTTCAGTGGCTGTGGTGGATACTGACTCCTCTGACCTTTATGGCTTTCCGGGACCTGTGAGTTGTTGCTGGATGACATCGGGTAAGTTCTGTGCTGCAGAGACATACATGTTGCCCAGTCTCCCTGAACCCAGGAGCAATGCCCGGCGGCAGACGACAGACGGCTCCTTTGCTCGCTCTACGAAGGCAGTTTTTCCAGCCACCACTCTGCCCCAGAAGCTTTTCCTGGGGGGCCATGTTACCAGTGCCTCTGTCACTGTCTGCCTGGCTTTCTGGTCTGCCTGCGCCTCTCCTCTCACAGGCACAGGGCGAAATATGTCCACTGCTCGGAGCCGTTGCCCTGGCACTTGCAGCCTCTCGGCCCACATGTTCACCTCCGCCGCAGATCCCAAGGCCGGAAGCGGACACTGGGATCATCTTGTCAGACCTGCTCTGGGGCGGGTGTTCAAGCATTGCTGCTGCTGTGATGTCGTCCCCTCGACTTTTCCTCTGACTGAAAGATCACAGCTACGCACAACCCCACGGGTGCTTGCAGACCGGGCTGCCAATGCCAGCTGCTCCCATCTTCCAAGCCCTTTTGGAACCTGTTGACTTCACTGCAATCAGTGGGACTAGTCCATGAGTCAAATTACTCGTGTGACTAAGGTTTGCTCCTGCAACCACATAGGCAACTTTGGCCCCTACCAAGGTACCGTATGTGTGCGGGGAGCTCTCGAGGGAAGTGTGTTTGTGCAGTAAAAACAACATGGCACAATGGATCTAATTAAATGAGATCCTGTCTAGCTTATTAATCTCTGTCTAGCTTATTAACTCTGTCTAGCTTATTAATCATCCCATGCTAAAGGGATGCACAGATGACAGAGAGAACAGGCCCAGCCAAAGACACAAGGGGTCTGATTCTGCACCAATTCTTTTACATCCGTGCAAAGCTGGTGCTAAACACCAAAGCAGAATTCCCTACTCTCACCAGCGCTTTACACGCCTTGGCTCTGATGTAAATTACACAAGAGGCAATTAAGGCAGGTGAGAATCAAGCCAGATGCCCCTTTCCCAAGAGAGTTACAATCTAAGAGCCTAATCCTGCAAACACTGTCATGTAGTCAGGCTTAGCTCCTCAAAAGTATTTAGGCACCTAATTCCCTTAGGCACTGAGGACCTGGGCCGTGCTTACCACAGTAACTGAACTGCACCCTATGAGCCAGCTGAAGGTAGGGAGCTCTACCAGTGTTTGCAGGATCAGGCCCTAAATAAATACACCCTAAGATTTAACTTCAGTAAAAAATATTAAGGACACATTTTCAGCCATGGGTGCCTACAGCAGGAAAGGGCCACGTGACAGCGAGGTATTATTTGTATCACTAAAATTAGGCACTTAAAATAAATCCATTATTAGCATCCAATGGCTTCTCTCTGCTGGCGGGCGGTTTTGCACCAGTGAGCAGCCTTGGGTAGCTGCATCAACATCAAAGTGATTCGCACTCACATGGCTACTCCAGCTGCAGCAGGCAACCCCCCCCCCCCAAGGGACACAGCTCGAACACACAGCATGCCGAGCTGGCTGGGAACAGTGGTTTCAGCGCTGCTGATTTAGATGCCCACGTACAAATTTGGCTGCCTGACTTCTCATCTTTTAACATTTCCCTGCAGCAGCCAGAATCTGCGTGTGCCAAGCGACATTTGGCTTAATTAGCCTTGTCTAGCTGAGCCCCAGAGACCTGATCCCAGGAGCTCTGGGCAGTGTCCGGGACGGGCACCACTCCCAGCACAGTGGCAGTGTGGCCAGTGGGATCGGCTCCCACCTGCCTCGCCTGTCAAAGTGGGTTCTTGCTGCTGCTCTGACCGCTGGACCCGCTAACCCTTTTGTGATACGGGGCTAGAAAGACTTTTCAGTGCTGGCCCAAGGTAACTGGGGGTCCTGTCCCCGGTCCACGGCCCTGCGCAGCAGGTGCAGGAGAAAAGAGCAGGTTTTGATGCACTATCAGGTCCACACTAGCGAGTTTGGAGTTTCCATGCTCTGGCACCAGGACCCTCCCCCGCCCTGGCTACTCCACACAGACATCCTGATGGCTGCTTGGCTGCTTTCAGAACATGTCGGTTTTCCATGGTGTTTCCCTTATGAGAACCTGTGTGGCACATGGGCTAAAATCCAAAGCATGGCCTCAGAGGCAGAACCAAACCACATAATGTCCTTTGGCTGCAGCTCTGTTCAGGTGGGGTTATTTTTGCAGTGCACACAGGGTGTCTCTGTTTCTCTCTCACACACCTTTTCCTGAAAGCTGACTCTGTCACCTCTAACTTCAGCCTCATCTACACCCCTAAATCAACCACAACTGGGCCCCTGCCACTGACACAGTCCCCAGCTCAGAGCGAGCCCAGTCATGCAGTTGGAGGGCAGCTTGCAGAACTCCTTGCCACTGGAGATGGGCCACAAACAGCATGGCTGAATGTTAAAAAGGAGGCCAGTTGGAGCTGCAGCGCTGCAAGCACCGATCACAAGGGGGTGCCCACCCCTTGGGCCATAACCCAATCACCTGTACAATCAGACAGGAATTTCTCTCCCTCACGTACAGGAACGGGGGAGGGTTGCTCTCAGGCTGCCATGAGGGCCGGGGGTGATCCTCCTTTTACCCATCTGGTATTGGCCGGGGCAGGGCATCTGACGGGGCCGTGTGCAGCGGGTAGTGATGACGCTGCCTGTAGAGCGACAGTACCAGTGTGGGCTGCATTGTGCTGCCCACCTAGCCACAGGGTGGATCTGCTGATCCAGCCGAGCGGGAGGGCGGGCTTGAGACGAAAGCACAGGACTGTGAGTCAAGGCTCCTGGGCTCAACTCTGCCATCGATCTGCAGTGTGACTGAAATGAGCCACTCAGTCTGCAGCAGGGAACGTGAGAATGGCCGTTTGAGCCAGCCCAATGGTCCAGCCAGCCCCTGTCCCGCCACAGTGCCTGGGCCACCTGCTCCGAGGGAGCACACACAACGGGCAATTATCAAGCGATCCATCCCCTCATCCAGTCCCAGCTTTGGCCACCAGAAGCTTGGGGACACCCAGTGCATGAGGTGGTGTCCCTGACCGCCTTAGCTAATGGCCATTGATAGACCTGTCCTCCATCAACTGATCTAGTTCTTTCTGGAGCCAAGTGACACTTTCGGCCTTTGCAACATCCCATGGCAAGGAGTTCCCCAGGCTGGCTGTGTGCTATGTGACGTGCACTGGGGCCTGGGTGCTCCATGGAGAAGCTGAGCTCAGCGGGCCGGGAGAGGGCGGCGGGGGGTGGAGCAGGCCGCTGGGCTGTTCTGATTCCCACTGTCATGGTGAGTGCTGGGATGGGGGACCCCTGCGGCCGCCCTGTGTATGGATGGGCTGTCTCTGCCCTTTGCCCCTCTGGTCTGTGTGCACCAGCAGGCAGTCACATGCCTGCATTGAGGCTTAATTGAGTATTATTTGTAACGTTCTTCGACCCGGTCAGTTGGAAAGTCTTTTGGACATGCACCGTGTAGTAAAGGGTCCAACAGTACATGTCTGCACCACTGGAGAACTGCTCAGCTGTGTGTCCTAGGCCCTATACCACTAATGGAGATTCTGCTTTAGCTCAAATGGCTGTGACTTGTAATATGAGTTCTCTTGTGGCTGCTATAATGAAGCTCAATAGCGTCCCACGTGACCAATTCTTGTATTAGTGTGTCTGTGCTCTGCCAGGTGGTCTTCCTGGAGGCTCTGATGGGCAGCTGGCTGAGCTCCTGAGCCAGGGAAGCACAAACAATTCCCATTATCACCCGGTCTTGTGACTTTTGCAGAAACTCCCCCGGTTACTAAAGAAGATCGTCAGGCCCTTGCATCATCCAGCTCAAAGTTTCCGCAGCCACGTGAGGCAGGCTCCGGAGTCAGCAGAGCAGAAGGAAGTACAAATGAAACTGGTCTGACAGAGATAGCTCCTTGGGGACAAACCTACAGAGAAATCAGAGCGACGCTCCCTTTGGCCAGACCAGTGCAGAGCTGTTGATTTAAAGCCCTTTATAAGCAACACACAGATAGCTGCACTGCTCAGTGGGGGATGCTCACTCTCGGGGTCACTTGCTCAGCTGATCTGGTGCCTGGGGGGCAGCGGAAAAATGGTTAATTTGGCATGGTGGGCTGGGAAATCAAGTCCCTGTCTACAGAGCTCAGGGCGTTAAAGTTCAACATGAGGCAGGAATTCTCGCCTTGCTTGGGGGAACAGACCTCCGGGGGCAGGCCTGACAGGGAACCCCCATCCCTGACCTCAGGGGGTTGTGCTGTGCAACACCTCCCTCTCTCCCTGCTTGTGGTGCTGCAGATGTTGCCCAAAAGGGGGCCGAGTCCGGTCTGGCCTCTGGTGTTTTCCTGCCCTCTAGGCTCGGCTTTGCGACTCCCCAGGAGGCTAGTGGGAGTTGCTTCTTACCCACCCCTGGGAACAGCTCTCTGTGTTGCTGGCCAGTGTCTCCAGAGGGCCTGCTTTCCCGGAGCAACCTGCTAACAAGCTGCAAGCTCGTTTGTCTCCTTGCAAATGGTAGGAGGGCTAGAGCCGCAAAGCCTCAGACTGCACCATCCCCAACAAACAGGAGCATTTCCAAGGGAGGCTCCTAACTCCCATTGACATTCTGGGGCCTTGGAAAATGATGTAGGAAATGCCCCCAGTTGCCTGCAAGACCCCTTGTGAGTTGCAAAGCTCCAGAAACAACATCCTGTCTCCTTTCTAGGGCACAATTCAGGGGTGCCACTTAGGGGGGGCAGGGGAGGTGGAGTTTGGGACGGCAAGTGTGTGGGCTCCCTGGTGGAGGGGTTACCTGCTACGGGCCTCATGAGAGGTGAGATGTGCCGGGGTAGGGAGCCTGTGCTTTGTTTATGAACAGAGGCAGGGTGATTAAAGAAAGGGCTGGTGGTAAAATTAAGGATCTGGAAGGTTAGCCTGGAAAACAGGAGTCCCTGGCAGGGGAGACAGGGTGGGCACGAGGGGTCATGAGCACCCCAAAGGCTGTGGGCAAGAGAGGTTGGCCAGCAGACTAGCGGGGGAGGGGGACAACATGGTGGCGGGGGGGAGCAAAGCAGCTGGGGCCACCTTGCTCCATTTCCCCTGCCACTGCCCGTGAGTGCAGGAGGGAGGGGAAACTTCAGCAAGGGTGGGAAAGAGATGGAGAGAGGGAGTGAAGCAAGAATGGGGCGGGGTGGGGAGGGCCTGGATGGAGAGTTGGGTTGGTTTGGTTTAGCCTTGTCTTTGCTACTGAATTTTGTCAGCAAAACTGCCTTTTGTCAGCAAACCCACAAGAGCACGCTCTGCCACGTGGCTTTGGGGAGCATGGGATGGGCGTTGTCTATGCAGGACGAAGCTTTGCCGTGGCGGGTGCAAGTGCGAATGCTGCTTTGTGGGCAGGCAGCCCTCCTGCCGCTGGTGGAGGACAGAAGCATTTTGTGGTCGAAAGTGCCACCAGGCAGCGTTCACGCAGGATGATGTCTAGTGACAGGGCTGTGTGGACACAACCTGGCTGCTAAGTGCTGTGTAGTGCAGCCAGAGCCTCAGGAGAGGTACAGCCAAGCCCTCTGAGTCCAGCTGCTTTCAGAAATGGGGGAGATCTGGGGATGTCGGTGAAAAGAAGGCGCCAAACCAAGAGCAGAGCTAGCAGTGGCACAGAGAGGTTTCCGCTCCACCCAGTGCTTATGTGGCCCCATCCCCTTAGTATGTGAGCACCTCACAAGGTCCAACCTGTCCTCACAGCCCCTCCCTGAGGCGGAGCTGGCTGGTTTCCCGCTGCGCAGATGGGGTGCGGAGGCACACACAGACTAAAGGCCACAGTTTCAAAGATTTTAGGGACCTAGTGGGATTTCAGAAGCACCTGGAGGGTTCGGTGCTTTGGAAACCCCACTAGCTGAACCAGGTCTCTTGGGGCTAGCTCCCTAGCTATCTGGGGCAGGGGAATGGATGTTCTAGCCCAGCCAGGCCAGAGCAGCCTCCCGCCTGCAGAACGACACACTGGGCCCAGATGGGCTGAAGCAGCTCCCCCTCCCCACGACACGGTGGGCCCAGCCCAGCCTGGGCACCTCCTACCTGCGCAGGCTTGGTGCGGCTTGGCCAGAGTGGCACACACAGCATGGTGGGGCTGGGGCAGTCCCTGCCCACGAGATCCCAGTTAACAGATGAAATGCAGTGTTTAATCTGTTAACTTTTGAAATGGGATTTTACATCCCTAGCCAGGGGGATGAAGAATGGGAGTCAGATGAGAGGAAATCACCTACCCCCAGAAGGTGGCAGATTCCACCCCACGCTGGGTGGCTGCTGTGAAATTTTAACTGGAAAGCATTTTGTTTTGTCTTTTTTTTTTTTTGCTTTAGAAAAAGCCGAAATGAGGAAGTGTCACTAAGTATCAGGTTTGTTTATGCCTCAAATGCTAGAGGTTTCAGATGCAGCCTGGCCAATGCGAGACAAGGAACAGAAATTGCTCCCCCCGAGTTCATTAAGTTGTTGATGACCATCCATGGTTTTGTGTTATTCATGCCGCCCTGTGTGCTCAGCATTGTTCTGAATACGCCAGCCAACGCAGTCACTGAACTGGTGTGGATACAATGCGTGGGTCTGGGTGAGGTGGCTCAGACTGAATACGTGTGATAGGCCCATATGCAGGAATTTGGGGGGGGGGGTGAGAGCGGTAGGAGGGGCTGGTGGCTGCCCCAGCCACATGGCCCAGCCCTGCCCCCAGCCTCACTCCTGGGGAGGGGGTGGGGAAATCAGCCCCAGCTTTCCTCTGGCCGGACAGAGCATGGAGGAGGGAGGTTGGGGCAACACCCCGCTCCTGCCTTACCCTGGCCAGCTGGAGCATGGGGGAGGGAGGCTGGGAGGCAACGTGCCAACGTGCCGTCCCATCCTCACACGTACTTGGAGGTCCACGGGGGCGTATTCGCACCCTTTGCAGCCCCCCTGCGTACAGCCTGCGTTAATATCTAGGCGGGGGGGGGGGGGGCGCTGGCAGTGATAGAAGTTTTACTGGAATAAAGACGGGAAATTTTGACTCTCCAACTTTCTTTCAGGTGGAAGAAAGTTTCCTTTCCTGCTTGCTTTGGCTCTGAGGTACCTCCAAAGTCTCAAATTTATCCTCAACTTTAACATGTGGAATTTTCTTGGTGTTTGGTTTTAAATATTCTCCAGCAACTCAGTCACTGTAGTGTTGTGTGGAAGAACCTTCTGGCCAGTAACCAGCCTTTCACCAGAGCAAAAGCAGTGCTGCCAGCTCTCCTGATTTTACCATGAGTCTCATGATAATAGTTTTCCTTAAACCCCTGCTCTGGGAGTCCAGTGGAGCTGTGATGATTTCAGCCTCTGTTCCTAAAGAAAAATGAAGTTTCAACCCTCATGGCCGTTGAGAAAGCTTCCAAATGTGACCCCAGAGCACTAAAAAAAACCAGCAAGCAAATGGTCTGGTAGCACTTTATAGACTAACAAAACATGTAGATGGTATCATGAGCTTTCGTGGGCACAGCCCACTTCTTCAGATGACCAGAAGTGAGCTGTGCCCACGAAAGCTCATGATGCCATCTACATTTTTTGTTAGTCTATGAAGTGCTACCAGACCATTTGCTTGCTGTTTTTTTCTGTAACAGACTAACTCGGCTACCCCCTGAAGCTCCAGAGCACTAAAGGCTCAGAAAGCAGAAGGAGAATTAAAAGAAGCCCACTTGTGTTATTTTTACATGATCTCATGGTTTGAAAGCCGATCTCATGGTTTTGGGTGGATCTGATTCATGATTTTTGGGACTGGCAATTTTGGAAAAAGTGACTTGAAAATTTTAGTTACTATTCTACTATTTATAGGGAGGGGCAGTATAAAGTCCCGGGGCCTTGCCCTTGTAGGAGGCTTCCGAAGTTAATTGATCTTGCTTTGTGAACAGCAAAAAAGCATGGAAAGTAAATGTTTCAGTTGTTGTATCCAAGAGTTAGTAGCAAAGCCAGAATATACATTCACATTGTAAACCTCTCCTGTGTCTCTTAAGTGACTTGACACAAGATATGAGAACATGTGAGTATTAGAGCTGACTGGGCCTAATATTTATTTCATTTTCCTTTTTTTGTATAGGAATTAAATGCAGTGCTCCTATGAGCTAATTTCTAAGTTATTGTCTTGGAAAAGCCCTACAGTTTTCAGGTGCCAAAGTAGCCTTTGAAATCACGGTTAAAGTTCCCCCTGCCCCGCAGTCTGCAGTGGTGCCCCTGGCAGAATGTACCCCATGGCTCGGTCAGCTGCCTAGACCCTGCAGAGGGGAGCCCCAGCCATGTGAAGCCCTGGGCCTGTGCATGTCAGGGGGTTTGCACGGGCGTGGCTACACCTGGCCACCCCGGTAGTTTCTATTCCAGCTTCTTGAGCAGGTGAGCTGCGTGGGGCTGGCTGGCTGTGCAGCACCTGGCACATTGAGGTCCCTGGCTCAGGTTCCGAGTGCTGGGGCACTAAAGGAAACCCGTGTCCCCCGGATAGTTTGTTTGGCTGTTACTGTCCCATGCTCTGGGTGCGGTTTCTCCCTCCCTGATGTCATGTGAAAGACCCAATCAAACAGCGGGGAGCCAGGGCAGCTCCAACAGGTTCTTTAGCCTGAGAGAGGCCAGCCAGCCCCACAGCTGTGCTGTGGTGACAGACGCACTCCTCTCTGGGGACACTCCATACAGAGCCTCCCCTCCCTCCCCCCGCCCCCCGTCTTGTCCCTGTGCTGACTGGCTGCTGTCTTCAGCCCTTCTTGCCCAGTCTCCTCCCTTCCAGGCTTGCTGCCTGCCTCTCCTCCTTCCCCTCGCCCCAACTCCCTCCCACTACCCTGGTCCCTCCCCTCTCCTCCCCGTCAAGTGAGACACACAGACACAGCTCCCTCTTGTGACAGACACAGCAAGGTCTTTGGGAGATCAAATTTAGCTTAAGTAGCTTTGGAAGCCAAGTTTAGGTGTGATTGGGGATGGTCTGTCACTCCACTAGGGGAGTTGTTCCCGGTGTCCTGAGCGTTGGAGGACTGCTTGAAGCAACGTTCTAGACAGAAGGAACTTTCAGGACAAAGGAAGTGTGGGTTTCCTAGGAAGTAC
Organism: Pelochelys cantorii; assembly: GCA_032595735.1. Classification (NCBI taxonomy): domain Eukaryota; kingdom Metazoa; phylum Chordata; order Testudines; family Trionychidae; genus Pelochelys; species Pelochelys cantorii. Next base: position 4,687,894 of record CM064354.1, read on the forward strand.
CCGAGGGGAGGTGAATGCAGATTCCAGCTCTGAACCTACACCCTGAGGGGACACCCCCAGGGTCTAGCCGATTCCCTGCCTGTGAAGATCAGCGGCAGAAAGATCAGCAGCCAAAGCACGTGTGTTCTCATTCAGAGCAAAAGCTGTCATGAGCCTGTGGCCACAGAAGACCCATTGGTGGGGTCTGATTGACTCCTAGCAGAGCCCTTGTCGGCACTGGGGCCACTGTTGGGAGACAGGTTTCTGGGCTACATGGACCTTTGGATGGACCCAGTGTGGCCGATCCTCTGTTCTTAGGGGTGATTTCTGGTAAGCGCTGAGGATTCTTTTATTTTCCACCTGCAGAATAAATGTGCTTGCTTAGAAAGAGATGGGCAGTTCCATTGATCAGAGCCTGTGAAGGGAGCAAGCAAAGCGCAGACAGTGGCTGGGTTAGGACATCGGGCCTGCTGGAAAACTCTCAGTGCAAACAACAAACTGTGCAGCCTGGAACAACCCTGGTCAGGAGGGAAGGCGAGAGAGGTCTGCATCCAGGAAGTGATGGCTGAGAAGCCGGGAGCTTGGAGGAAGAGGAAATTCAGGTGCAGTTGCCCTGACCTGTTTCAACTCCACCCAAAAAACTCCTGGCACTAACATGCCATTTGCAACCATCACCCTGCTCGTCAGTTACTCCCCTCCCACCCCCTGGGGACAGTCTGGTCTCTTTGACCAAGTGCTCCAGGGCCCAGACTGTCTGTAACTCTCTGCAATGCCCAGCACAGTGGGGCCCTGTTCCCGGCTGGCCTCCAGCGCCTCTAATAAAAACAACAGTGGTGGGGAAAGTGATTAGATAAATGGTTCTACGGGATGAACGACGAGACGGATTGTGCACAACGAGCTCCCAGTGGGCCCACAGAAACCGAGAAACGTTTGTATTCTCCCATCTCCCAGGCAGAGTCTTCAGAGGTGCCCAGTGCAGGAGACTGGCATCAGGCCAGAGGTATGATCCGTAAGCTCACAATGGCCTTTTAAGCATGGTTCTTGCATAAAAAATGTGGGGGGAGCAAATGAGAAAGAGAGATGGGGTGAGGGTCAGAGGGGGCCACTGAGCAGGGAACGCCAGACAGCGCCCACAGCTCCTCGAAGGCATCTGGAGAGTCAGTGGCTGCAGCCCAGAGGAACTCTGCCTGGAGACTTGGGATCAGAGCTGAGGGGGATCAGAAATAGGCCCCACAGTTGCAAAGTAGCCTCTATCCAGCTTCCTGCTCCTGGGATGGCGGGTACCCATGCCAGGAGGAAGGTGACAAGGGGGCCCTGTGACTTCGTGGGGCCCCAGATGGGGGTTGTAGATCAGGAGGGGCAGGGAGAGGTGCAGCCAGAACCAGAGGAGGTTCTAGAGGAGCCAGAAAGGGCTGTAGCCTGCACTTGAGGTAGGTGTGTACCAGGCTCTCCCTCGCTGCAGGAGGGGCAAGTGGCAGGGAGGTACTGAACGGTGCTAGGTGCACACCCGGGCTCACGGGTCTGTGAAGCAGCTGCCGGGGTGAGTCATGGCAGCTGAGTGAGCAGCCCTGGCATGGCTGCAGGTTTGCCTACAGGAGGGGCTGCGAGGGATTGCCTGATGCCCGGCCATAGCTGAGGAGGCAGGACCATGAGGGATGGTGCGGAGGTGGAGGAGGAGGAGGAGGAGCTGAATCGCGCAGCTGCAAAGTGGGAGGGAGGAGGGGAAGCTGTTGCGAGATCAGGCGGGAGTGGGGGGAGGTGACGGGGTGGGGCCCAAAAGAGACCGGAAGCAAGGAAGGGCCCAAGAAGCCAAAGTGAAAGGAGGCTGCGCAGGTGAAACAGGCCACTATGGCTACGTCTAGACTACACCTCTCTGTTGACAGAGAGATGGAGATTAGGCACGTCGAAATTGCTAATGAAACTGGGATTTAAATATCCCACACTGCATTAGCATAAATATGTCCGCCGCTTTTTTTCTAAACGGAGCTTTTTCGAAAAAAACCGGCAGTCTAGATGCGGCTCTGTCGAAAATAAAGCCTTTTTTGACAGATCCTGTAAACCTCATTTTTTGAGGACTACAGGATCTGTCGAAAAAGGCTTTATTTTCGACAGATCTGCATCTAGCCTGCCGTTTTTTTTTTTTTTTTTTTTTCGAAAAAGCTCCATTTCGAAAAAAAGCGGTGGCCATTTTTATGCTAATGCAGTGCGGGATATTTAAATCCCAGCTTCATTAGCAATTTCAACGTGCCTAATCTCCATCTGTCTGTCGACAGAGAGGTGTAGTCTAGACACACCCTATGGGGGGCCTCCCATGAGATGTGGGGCGCTTCAATCCCTTCTGCCTCAGATCTGCAGGGCCTGAGGAGCTGGGCAGGGCTGATCTATCCCTTTCAGGCCATCTCAGGGAGAGGGACTAATTATTTCCTGACCTGGCACGTCTCCGTGGGCCTTCTCCTGGTCTCTGCGCGATGGCCGGGCTTTCCCGCTGTTCCCTCAATGGCGGCTGTGGCAGTGAGTGTCAGTGACCTGGACTGCTCCTCAGTGGGGGGCTCTAGTTTCCGGCACGTTCTGCAAGCAGCTCTGTGCAGGGGGTGAGAATGGGCCTTGGGCGCAAATTCTGTCTCAGCTCAGAAATAGGGTGTGACCCAGTGCGCCTCCCCATGGCAACTCCTAAAGCCTGTGGGTGGGGCAGTGTGCCCCAGGCCTCCACGGGGGCGTAAGGCTGCAAGAGCCACAGAGCGATGGATCCCATGGCCACCTGCCTGGCTGCCCCCTGCAGCACATGGGGTGTCCAAGCTTTTCTATGTAGCCGCCATGCCTTACCGCAACCAGTCTGTGCCTCAGTTTCCCCCATGTTAAATGGGAGCAGATTGTACCCCTGGGTGTGCGAGAGAGAAGCAGGGGAACCTTCATGGACTCAGGCCCAGCAAAGGAGCAGAAAGCCAGACTCAGCCTGAACAATCGCTGGACGTGCAACTCTGAGAAAAGCTGGGAGAGGTTTGGGGCTGAGTGCTGACTGCAAGGGGCTGGGAGCAAAGAAATGGTCTCCTGCTGTTTTGATTCCAGCTGGGTTCAGGGAAACCGGGTTCTGGGCCTGTTCTGTGTAAATAAACAGGATTGCACCAAAGGAATGCCTGACTCCTCAATCCATTTTCACTCTCTCCCAGCAGAAACAACTTGGAAGGCCCTGAACTTTGGCTCCCCATTAGGATCAAAGAGGGACCAACATATATACAGAGTAAGCATGTCAAGTACCCTGGAAAGCAATATGCCACTTGCAATTATAAAGGAAAAAAAAGCACCGTGTGAATCTTTAAACAGAATGACATGTATCTTTATGCCAAATATTTTTGCACTTAGTAGCTACAGCAAGCTCTGTCAGCTTTATTAATGAACTGCCATTGTGCAGCCCTTGGAAATGTGAACTGCTATAAAGTGCTAAGTGTTATGATCTCCAGAGCACACTGAATTAAACCAAGCATTTGTGTTTACAAAGGAAAGATCCTTTCAGCTACCAGTAATGGTTTTAAATATTATGGTGATCAAATTAGAGATGTCACAAACTCCGGAGTTGGCATCTAGGCAGCCCTAATATAATTTAGGAACATTCCGAATCAAATTTTGTGCAGGATTATTCTGAATTATTCAGATCTATTTTTGGCTTGCAAATACTGTTTATCACAGTGAGATCTAAGCACAGAATTTAACCTGACTGGAGGGTTTTTTTTAAAAATCCAGGGGTTGGTTCCCATTGCTTCTTTCAGCTGTGACTGTCTCGGTTCAGATATGTCAATTTCAGCAGCCGGGATGGGAGGAGCAGAAAAGGGTGGTCTGATGCAGCCTGGGGGTGGGCCCAAGTGACCCCAGGTCCTCATGATGCCAATGGAGAAAGAGCATAGGGAATGTACAGAGTTCTACAGGGGTCCCCTGGATCAGACATACGCATAACAGGTGAGTGGCCTGTGAGACCTCTCCTGAGATCCAGCAGCCCATCTATTATCATAATCATTGTGAAATGTACCCACAGCTGCTATTTAATGAGTTATGTCTCTATATTGAAAATTAAGGCAGGTCACCAGGTGGTGACATGCCTCAGACATGTACCTTTCAGGCAGGGGGTAATAGAGGCACATCTCCTAATCTTCTCATGTGTGTGCAATATGTTGTGGCCTTCCCAGCTTGGTCTGGGCAGCAGCAGACTGTGAAATCTACAATTAAAGAATGTCACAGGAAAACCAAACAGCAAGGGGATCCTCTCTACGATGAAGGATTATTAAGGTCTGTCTGGAGGGCTCAAGGGAATACACCAAGGAGGCAAGTTTTACAGGTTATGACAGGAGAGGCTAGAAAATGGTGGTGAGCGATATTCCAGGGGCCAAGATGAAAGTATCTTGTTAAGGAGATGGAGACTCTAGAATGCCTGTTAGCATTTTGGTTTATATGTAACAATTTGTCTCCAGTTTCTCCACTTGCTACTACTTAGGCCTGATTTCACTACAAACAGATGAGTGCTGCGGTTAAGCAGAGCAGTGATCTGAGGCAAAGCTGTTTCTTTGGAAGCAGCGAATCTGTGATTACTGTGAGTGTCCAGTGGACCGGACGTTGGATGCTCCAAGGAGATGCTCATGGGGTTGGAATTTGGCAATTGCTAACTTGGAGAGAGAGGAGAATGAGTGTTGGGGGGCTGACTCCCAGCAGGCACTGATGAGGTTTCCTCATGCTCACGGCATGTGGTAACAAGGTGCCTCCCAGCCCTGGGTCCCATGTGGGAAGCATCACACCTGGGCTGGGGCATTGGCATGTTACTAGCATGGCAAGAGACATTGACCAAGTGAATCTATTTTGTATCTGTGTCTTGAAGATGGTTTTGATAGCAGCTCTGGAGCCAGATCCACCGTGGCCATTGGGTATTGCCGTTGTGGCTGTGCATGGCTCTGTGCATCTGGTCTGCGGGGATTCCCGGAGCCATTGATGCCTCTTTCCCATCCCATGGGGGTTGTACACCCTGTTTTTGCATTTCTGGGGCTCCTTTGAATCTAAGCCAAGGCCACAAATGACAGCCCCTCATGCGTGGTTTGAGGCAGATTCACAAAATGACAGCCCCTCATGCGTGGTTTGAGGCAGATTCACAAAATGCTAGAGAATTGGATAGAACCAAGCAAGTTTTGTGGGGTCCTGACTGTGTGTGGGAGGCATGATATAGGGGACTGAGAGCCCCTACTGGGGCTAGAAACCCTGGCTGGGGTGTGTTAGTGCGCGGGGGGGGGGGGGGAAGTACAGACCCTGGCTGGGGTGAGTTTGCGTGCAGGGTAGAAACCCTGGCTGTGGGATGGGCATTACAGACCCTGGCTGGGGTGACCGGGGAGGCGGGGGTTTCACAGGTCCGAGGTGGGGGATCACAAACCCTAGCTCTGGGGGGTTGGGGGAGCCCCTGGCTGTGTGGAGGAGTGATGCAAACCCTGTCTAGGGGCAGGGGGTACAGACCTTGGCTAGGGGCTGAGCCCTGAGGGTAGAGACCCTGCCTGTGGGGGTCACTGACCCTGGCTCTAGGCTGGGGGGCGCACGGACCCTGCCTGTGGGGGTCACTGACCCTGGCTCTAGGCGGGGGGGGCGCACGGACCCTGCCTGTGGGGGTCACTGACCCTGGCTCTAGGCGGGGGGGCGCACGGACCCTGCCTGTGGGGGTCACTGACCCTGGCTCTAGGCGGGGGGGGGCGCACGGACCCTGCCTGTGGGGGTCACTGACCCTGGCTCTAGGCGGGGGGGGGGCGCACGGACCCTGCCTGTGGGGGTCACTGACCCTGGCTCTAGGCGGGGGGAGGGGCGCACGGACCCTGCCTGTGGGGGTCACTGACCCTGGCTCTAGGCGGGGGGGGGGGGGCGCACGGACCCTGCCTGTGGGGGTCACTGACCCTGGCTCTAGGCGGGGGGGGCGCACGGACCCTGCCTGTGGGGGGGTCACTGACCCTGGCTCTAGGCGGGGGGGGCGCACGGACCCTGCCTGTGGGGGTCACTGACCCTGGCTCTAGGCGGGGGGGGGCGCACGGACCCTGCCTGTGGGGGTCACTGACCCTGGCTCTAGGCGGGGGGGGCGCACGGACCCTGCCTGTGGGGGTCACTGACCCTCGCTCTAGGCGGGGGGGGGGCGCACGGACCCTGCCTGTGGGGGTCACTGACCCTGGCTCTAGGCGGGGGGGGCGCACGGACCCAGCCTGTGGGGGTCACTGACCCTGGCTCTAGGCGGGGGGGGCGCACGGACCCTGCCTGTGGGGGTCACTGACCCTGGCTCTAGGCGGGGGGGGGGCGCACGGACCCTGCCTGTGGGGGTCACTGACCCTGGCTCTAGGCGGGGGGGGGGGCGCACGGACCCTGCCTGTGGGGGTCACTGACCCTGGCTCTAGGCGGGGGGGGCGCACGGACCCTGGCTACTTTGGCGAAAGGGGGGGTCGATCACTTTGGGTAACTGGCCCTTTAAGACTCCCTCCTCGTCGAGGCTCCGGAGGCCGATTTCTGATTGGTTGGGGCACAGCCGCGCGCAACCGAACCTGACGCGGCCAGCGCGCAAAGCCACCGCCCCGCCCACTGCTTCTGATGAAACCAATCACCGCCTGCGCTATCTGACTCTTGCCTCCCGGGTAGCCAATGCGGGGCCCGGCTCCGAGTGGGCGGGGCGGAGCGAGGAAGGGCGGTTGAGAGAGAGAAGGGGCCGCCGAGCCAGGGAAGTTGGGGGGAAGAGAAGGCGGGTGGGGGGAGGGGAGCATGGGGGGCGTGAGCTGGGGGGCTAGAGGGAGCTGCTGGGGACGGGGCCAGGAGGGGGCCGGGCCGGGCCCCCCCGAGCTCTGACAAGGTGGGGCTGAGCCCCCCCATCCCGCTCCCCTCTCCGACCTGTGTCTGTGACTCTCCTGTTGCAGCGGCCCAGCGGGGGGGGCTGGGAGCCGAGACGCCTGGGTTCCGCCTCTGCCACTGACTCACCGTGTGACCTTGCTCAAGTCATTCCTTGATGCTCCGTGCCTCAGTTTCCCCAGCTTTAACGAGAGGGGGTGCTGGGGTGAGTAGCCCGTGCAGCACTCCCCGAGGCTTGGTGGCACCAGAGCAGATTGTAACTCACCAAAGTTAAGCTTGAGAACTTTAGTAGAGGGTTGGGCCTTTTTTGGTACCATTAATTGTGGGTCCGGGCCCTTAGAGCTTCGAATGAGCAGCGTGTATTATATACGTTGAAATAAGCGAATGAGGAAATAGCTTCAGTATTCCCCAAGCAACATCAGCTCTCTGGTCTGCCCAGCAAAACAGCTGCTAGTCAGACTCTTACCTATGCCTGCGGTGCCCAGGTTGCTTTAAATCCTTGAATATCTTTTTGCTGCAGTGTTAAGCTTGCAGTTTAAATAGCCTTGTTTTATTTTGCACATTTATCATTTTGCTTCTAGAGGTGATAAGGGAAGTGACTTGTCCAAATATCACACAATGAGCTAGTCTCTGAGCTGTCAATAGAACCCAGGAGTCCTGAGCCCTGAGTCATCAAAGCAGGAGACAGTATGAATGGGATTTGCCAGGTGGGCACTGAGGCCTTGTTTTAGCTGGACTGTAGCTTGCTCAGTTGGTGCTGGGTGGTATTCTGCCTCCAATTTCCAATAACCTTTCACCTTGCTGCCTGGTTGCTGAAATGTCTATAATGAAACTTGATTGCACATTACAGGTGGCCTGGTCTGAGCTGCTTGAGCATTTCCTGGTGCTCTAAGGTGGTGTCTGCAGAAATTCGTCATGTCGCATGGTGCAAAACAGCTGGCCACTGGGATCTTGTAAGTGTTGCAGGCTCTTTCCTTTTACCAGAATGCAACAGGCCAACTGTTTGTTACTGTTGCCATGGTGATGATGACAGGACTTGTAGTTTCTGAAAGCAACAACGTCTAGGTAATAAACTCGGAGAACTTCACTTGAAGCCATCAACAAATGGAGGCTCCCTTCGTAGTTTGTTCCAATGATTAATCACCCTCACTGTTAAAATGTTGGTCCTAAGTTTTGATTTGAATTTGCCTAGCTTCAGTTTTGAGCCTATGGTTCTTGGTGTCTCCCTCTCTGGCAGATTAAATGGCTCCATTAGTCCCTGGTATTTTTGCCCCAGGTACATATAGGCTTTAGCAAGTCAGCTTTTGATCAGTTAAACAGATAGAGCTCATTAAGTGTCTCACTGTGAGGCATTTTTCTAGATAATTTTTGTGGCTCTTTTCTACATCACCTCCAATTTTTCAAGAGCGTTTTTAAAATGTAGACCCCAGAGCTGGATGCAAAGTCTCACCAACACCATATGCAGAGGTAAAATCTCCTCCCTGCTCTTGCTTGCTACTCCTGGTTTGGACATCCAAGGGTTGCATCAAAGTGCTTCTTGTCACAGTGTTGCACTGAGTGCTCATGTTGAGGTGCTTCTCCATTATGACTCCCAAGCCCCTTTCCTAGATGAATAACTTTGCCTTTGGTTGTATGCTTACCAGGTGCTCCAGATGACTCTGTCTGACTGCCCTGTCTTCAGCATCAGTTACCCCTCTACAAACATGATCTACGCTGATGTTCTATTTAATTCCAGGTCATTGATGAGCATGTTGAATAGCATCAGGCCTGGTAGCAGTCCCTGAAAAGCCCATTACAAACACATCTGTTCAGTGATGGTTCCCCATTGGCAGCTGCTCTTTGAGATCTGTCTGTTAGCCAATTCTTAATTCATTTAATGCTTTAATGATAGTGGAGAGTATTAATTTTTCAGTCAGATTGTCATGCAGTATTAACTCAAATACCTTACCAGTCTGTTACAGTTGTGCAGTTACGGTTATTGGCCTAACTTGTAATCACAAAGAATGAAACAGACTTGTTGTCTGTACCTGTTTTCCAGAAACCCATGCTGACTGGCTTCAGCTATGCTCCCATCCATCGATTCCTTAGCAACTGAATCATTTTCCATATTTTCTGTTACTTTGCCTAGGATTCATGTCAGGTTAACAAGCCTATAGTTACTTGAGTCAACTCACTTTCACATTTGGAATACTAGTATGTTAGCTCTTTCTTACAGTCTTCTGGAAGTTCCCTGGTATTCCAAGATGTATTAAAAATTAACATCTACGTAGATATCTCCTGAGCCAGTTTGTTTAAGATGGGGGGAGGAATAGCTTAGTGGTTTGAGCATTGGCCTGCTAAACCCAGGGTTGTGAGCTCAATTTTTGAGGGGGCCATTTAGGGATCTGGGGCAAATATGTCAAGGTTGGTACTTGGTCCTGCTGTGAAAGCAGGGGACTGGACTCAGTGATCTTTCAAGGTCCCTTCCAGCTCTGTGAAATAGGTGTATCTCTCTCTCTATATATATATTTTTACATGCAACTTTGCTACTCCTCCCTCCTCTCCCCCAGGTGGTGTGTATAAAATCTACTACAGTGAAATCTTTGTTATCCAGCACTCTGTTAACCAGAAAACTTTGTTACCTGGCATTGCCCCCAGCCACAATACTGTAACATCTTCAGGAGCACAGGCCTGGCTTGGTTTACCATGATTGGCTTAACAATTTTTTATTTAAGAAGTACTAATCATCTTTAACTCAAAATAGAAATGTGAGACCAACTGCCTCACTACAAAACTACCAATATTAAAAACTGGAGTTTTACTATTATTGTCCATTGGTTTTTCCTGGGTTGATAGGACCCTCAGCTAACCGGAATTTTTAGATAACCGGAACGCCCTAATCCCCGAGCGTGCCGGATAACACAGGTTTTACTGCATATATTTGAGAGAGTTTGTCTGTCTGACTTTGAGTCTGTTTGTTCAAGAACTCCTCCTAAATGGTAAGAAGTAGGACCACTAAATTTGGTAGGCACCTCCCCCTTTTCCTAACTTAAAGCAAGGTCAGGCTTTGGCTGTGCCAGGGCAATGGGATGTGCCTGGAATGTGATTGTTTCTCATAAAGCAGACAGGGAAGGTTCTGCTAGCAGGGACAGTTGCATGGCATAATGACCGCTGGCCGTATGGGACTCTTGATGCTCCTGCATTCCCAGCCCCTCCCAGCAGGCAGTGGGGCAGGGCGTAGAGGCATGCACTAGCAGTGCCATCCCAGTAGTGTCTCTGCCGGCGCACTTCAGCCCTTTTCCCCCATCCCTGTGTGACACAAGCTTTCCGGTTGCAGACATGCCACTGGCAAAGGCCAGCATGGGAACTTCCTGGTGGCCATCAAGCAGGAGAAGGGGGAGGTTCCCCGGACCAGTAACGAGAAGCCCCTTGGCGAGGAGGAGGTGAGCTGGCGCTAATGCAGCAGTACGGTGCAGTGGTGGCTAGGTTACAGCACTGCAGGGAGTGGGGGGTTAGGTCCAGCCGGGAGCTGTTTTGTGCATAAGCCTGTGCACAGACATGCATTTGCTCATGTGGCAGTAGTCCTAGTGCAGCTGTGCCGCATGCTGGGGGGCCTTGTGCTGCAGCACAGGGCTGGGAAGAAAGGCCAGTGGCTGTGGGCCTTGGGGAGGGCTAACTGCACAGGGTTGCAAGGTGCTCTGTACCTTATCCCTGCGAATGCAGTCACTGAGCTCCAGTCCAGCGTGTTGGTTGGTTTCTTTCCCTCCCCTGCTGTGGGGCAATAGCCAGTGAAGAAGAGAGGCTGGCCCAAAGGGAAGAAGAGGAAGAAGATCCTGCCCAATGGCCCCAAGGCCCCGGTGACGGGCTATGTCCGCTTCCTGAACGAACGCCGTGAGCAAATCCGCATGCAGCATCCCGACCTGCCCTTCCCGGAGATCACCAAGATGCTGGGAGCTGAATGGAGCAAACTACAGCCTGTGGACAAACAGGTGCTGGGGGAGATGGGGAGTCACCCCTTGTGTTAGCCTGGCCGTGGGACCCGGCTTCCAGCCATGCTCCATACCCACTCAGGCTGTTGGCCCCGTCCTGCACCACCAGCCCCATGCAAGAACCTCTCATGAGTAGGATAGGCTGCGTCCGAGGGAAGCTGGGCTGGGGTCTGTAGGACGGGTCCCAAAGCTTTTGCCTAATCGGCTGCAGTGCTATGTGTTTGGGGCCTGTTCCCTTCTGTAACTGCAGGGCATATGTCTAGCGGCTCGACTGGAGGCTGGGGTGTCGGCCAGTAGCAAACTCCTCATGGCTACCTGGTTGGGTTGACATTGGTGGCCGAGGGAGCAAAGCCTTGCATGCTGGGCTAGACTCCAGGAGTCACGCCCTGGAACATTTGCTGGAATCCGGGCTGGGGGGGTATTGTCTAGGGCTACGCTGTGGTCTGTGCCATGACCCCATGTGGTTCCAGCGGTACCTGGATGAGGCGGAGCGCGAGAAGCAGCAGTACATGAAGGAGCTGCGGGAGTACCAGCAGTCGGAGGCCTACAAGATGTGCACAGAGAAGATCCAGGAGAAGAAGATCAAGAAAGGTTGGTGCAGGGGGCATGTGGGGCTGGGTTTCAGCTGGGCCCCTGAGCACAGCCCAATGCGCCCTCTCCTGCCCCCACTGGCACTGAGGCACTGAAAGCGCTGTGGACCCCGGGGGTGGGGAAAGAGCTGGCAGCATGCCTTTCACTGCCATGTGCTGGCAGAGTGGGCCTGGCACGGCTGGATGAGGGGAGTAACCTCTGACCCCTTTGTGCCCCCAGAGGATGCTGGTTCTGCGTCTGTGAACACTCTGCTGAATGGGCACTTGCACAAGGTAAGTACCCTGGTGGCTCTCTTCAGGGCAGGCAGTGCCTGGGGGTGGGGCTGAGGTGCCAGGTGCCAGCTGGGGGAGCTCTGAGCCCTCTGTAGAGCAAGGTGGTAAAACCTCTCCAGCTGCATGTGGGGGTGAGGGGTGAAGAGGGGCCTGGCTCCATGCAGGGCACAGGCAGCTCCCGCCTAGGGCACCATGCCAGGGGCTTCCTGTCTCTCCCGTGCCACCTCCCTAATGGCCCTTGGCAGACTTACTGCATGTGACTCTGGCAGAGGGGTGTGATGGGGTCTTGGCTGCAGACTGGGATCAGACAGCTGTGGCATGTGGAGCTGAGCCTGTAACAGCTGTGGGCAGTTATTGTGCAGCCTTTAAAATATCCTTTCCAGGTGCCAAGGCCAGGGACTATGGGGCTGTGTTGGGATTGGCTGGGGTCCTTGCACCTTGATGCCTTCCCCTAACCCCTGAGCTGAAGCAGAGCAGCTGTGTGTGAACCCTAGGGGAGGCAGGAATCCTGTGCTGGCCCCTGGCCATTAACCAGTGTCTGCTCCCGGCTAGGGTGGGGACTGTGGCGGGGATGGCTTCTCCACGTTCGACGTGCCTATTTTCACTGAGGAATTCTTGGACCAGAACAAAGGTACTGAGCCTGGGGGGACAGGATTTCACTCGCTGGGGCAGGGACCAGCCTGCGTTGTGGTCGGGCAGCGCCTAGCATGGCGGGGATCCCTAGCATATTACCACTGGCTCAGCTTGGGCCAGGGCGGAAGGCTGCCCTGGGTTTTCACCTCCCACGTGCACTGGGCAGACCCAGGGTCCCTGGTGTAAATAGCCTCTTGGCCTGCCATAGCCCATCCCACCCTGGCTTGTCCCGCTGGTCAATGCCTGCTCCTGCCCAGGAAGGCAAACCCGGCCCCTCCGGCCTGCGGTTGCTGAGCCTCTCAGCACCATGGCAGGGGGCCAGGCAGCCCTTGGAATGGAGTCGCTGGCCCCAGCATCCTGCCCGAGGCGACTTCTGCCTCAGTTTCCCCCGCACGGGCCAGATGTGGGGCTAATGGGCCAAGAACACGCCCAGCACCTGGCTGGGGCCGCTGGGCTCTGCCGTGACCCAAGTTGCCCATGGCAGCACTGGTTGGCCCCGGGCCTGTCTGAAGCTGGTGGGAGCCTGGGCTCTCCCTGTTCTGTGCACTGACCCGCCCCCTGTCTGTGTGGGGCAGCGCGGGAGGCGGAGCTGCGGCGCCTGCGGAAGATGAACACGGAGTTTGAGGAGCAGAACGCCATCCTGCAGAAGCACACGGAGAGCATGAGCTGCGCCAAGGAGAAGCTGGAGCAGGAGCTGGCGCTAGAGGAGAGGCAGACGCTGGCCCTGCAGCAGCAGCTCCAGTCTGTCCGGCAGGCCCTGACCACCAGCTTCGCTGCCCTCCCCATCCCAGGTGGGCCTAGGAGGCAGAGGGAGGAGGATCGTGGGAGCCGCCCCCAGAGAGCCTCTCCCTGAACAGCCCCCTGGCTGGCGGTGGGGCTCTGTGCGTGGGTGGCTGGCTGGAGATGGGGCGTGAAGCCTCGGAGATCTCCCTGCCTTTTCCTCTCAGCGCAGCGGCTCCCGAAGCCCCCTGGTGGCTCTGCAGAGAGGAGACGCTGCCACCGGGGACAGTGCAGCCCCCTCTGGCTGGGCTGTGGCTGGTTCGGCAGGCAGGGGGATAGAGGGCAAACCCCTGCCGAGAAATGTCTGTGCACAGCAGACGGGGTCTTGGCACGGGGGTCTCCCCAACAGGCCCACTGTGGTAAACCCGCTCCGGGAGCAACGGGCCAGATGGGGGGTGACCCCGAGGCTTGGGCCTCAGAGCAGAGCTCTCCATCCAGGGAAAGGGCTGTGGGCAACCCCCCTCGAGTGCCAGTCTGAACCCTGCAGGCCGTGGACCACTGGCCCCTGGGGGTACTGGGCTCGGGACTAACAGGCCCCGTCCCCAGGCACTGGAGAGACCCCCACTCTGGGCACGCTGGATTTCTACATGGCCAAACTGCATAGCGCCATCGAGAGCAACCCCCTCCAGCACGAGAAGCTGGTTGTGCGCATCAAGGAGATCCTCTCCCGGATAGCCAGGTGAGCGGGGCTCTCCCCAACAGTGCTCACTGAGGGTGGGGCTGGCTCTTGCCTGGCCTGTGCATCCGCCTGGCAGGTGTTCGGTGCCCACAGCTCTGGGGGGAGGCCATATTGGTGTCGGGGGAGCCAGTTCTTGGCAGGCGAGAAGAGGATGTGGTGGAATCAACTCAGGCTGCCCTGGTGCTTGGCTTCTCCCTTGGTTGTTCTTGGGGGGGTGAACGGGAGAATGTGAGTCTCCTCCAGCATGTCACACCTCAGTGTGGTGGTGCCAGTTGGGAAACGCCTGGTGCCAGGGGCTGCGGGGGGGGGGGGGGGGTCTGCTCTGCACAGTGGTGCTCAGCCTAGGCCCCAAGCCTGTTGTGATACCCCCTTGCAGCCAAGCAGCCCTCCGTGGGATGCAGCTAGAACAGCCCAAATGTCCCCAGGGCATCTGCAGGCCAGCTCAGTGCTGAGCCAACCTGTGACTGGAGAGTCCATGCGTGGGGCTTGTAACTCTACGTTTTGGGGCCCACGTGGTTGGGGAGGCCCCATTTTCCATGGCAGCTGGGGGACAGGGCAGGGTATGTCCTGGCATCGCCTGTCCTTTTCTTCCTGCTGGGATTTTCTCCCACTCTTCCCCATCCCGCTGGCCTTGGGCTTTGGGAGTTCACATTGCAGCATCTGCCCCTGCAGTCAACTGTTGCCTAGGTGGGCAGTGCCAGGGACACTGAAATTCCCCCCCATCTGCCTCAGGGACATCCCCAGGGTGGGCTGGAGGCAGGCATGGGTAGCAGTGAAGAAACACCAGAACGTCCTCTGGCTGAGGACGAGCCGAGCTTGCCTACACATGCCTTTTTCTTTCCTGTTCTTAGTGAACACTTATGAAAGGCCTGGTGCGGCCTGCGGCCCAGCACTGACTCAGCCTGGGAGCCTCAGCGACCTCCCTCCACCCACCCTGACACCTGAAATCCGCCAGAGCGTCGCACCTCAGCACCTCTGCCTTGCACAGATCTCTGCTGGAGAAGGGCTTGGAGCAGGCTGAGTAACTCTGGGTCCTTCCCTGCAGCTGAGAACTGGGCCGGGCACTTGTGGAAGCTGCGGGGCAGGCCACCAAGTGGGACACAGAGCAGCTTGCGGGGTCACTTCTTGGCTCCCCCTGAGCCCCTGGCTCGCTGAGTGGCAGGGCTGGGGCTCAGCACAGTGGGATGTGATCCCTGCTGCTTGTGGCCAGCGAGACTCCTGGATGTGCTGCAGGCTCTGCGGGCCCCTTGCAAGCTGGCCCTTGATTCTCCAGCCAGGCCCCAGAATTGTGCAGCCGTGCTGGCTACCCTGCAGCAGCTGCGCTAAATTAAACCACCAGCCTTCAAGCTGTCCAGAAGCTGCTCCCCAGTACACTGCCCCCTCGCTCCTGGAGTGCTTGTTGCGGCTGTCTGCAGACTCACGTTCACACTCCACTCACATGAGGCTGTGGCTCTTTAACGAGCTCTGTGATCCTGGGAGGGCGGGGTGGGGGCTCTGCTCCCCTACTCCTAAAATCGCTCGGCTGGGCATTCTGCCCTGGAGGTGTGGGAAGGCCCTGCCTGCATGCCAAGAACAGCCCAGCTCACTTGTCCTCAGCCAGTTGTCTTCTGCCTTAGTTGGCTGTGGGCCATATTTATAGTGACTTAAGAACAGCCAGACTGGGTCAGACCAAAGGTCCATCTAGCCCTGGGTTCTGTCTGCCCACAGTAGCAGGTACTGAAAGGGAATGAACAGAACTGGTCATCATCAAGTGATCCTTCCCCTGTGGATGGAACCAGCTGGATCAGAACTGGGCTAGGCCCAGCCCGATCCGTCTGGTTACAGTCCTGCTGCCTAGAACAGGTCCCAGTCTGCATTTGGGTTGGTGGAGTAGATGGGCCCTTCACTGCTGAGTTAACCCAGGCTCTTACCTGGGTGGTAACTCAACCCCCTCCTGTCCACACATCCAGCCCTGTTCCCTGAGTTTGGTGGTGCTCTCAGCCCTGGCTAGCTGGCTAAATCCCTCAGTGCTAGTCCTCCAGCACCTTTCCATAATTCCCCCATGTGCCCAGGAGGACAGACACGGCCTCCCGCAATTGGGAAAGTCTCCTAGAGCAGCTTCCTGCAGCACAAAGCACCTAGGAAGTGCCCCCGAGGTCCGAGTGGCACCCAGGGGAGTGGCATGCTGGCTCGGACACGTACTGGGTCGGGCACTGCTCGCCCTGGCCAGGCTCAGAGCTGGAGGCTAGTCTCCTGTTACTCTGCAGTGAAGCCCTGTGCCATGAGGTGTAGCAGGAGTCTCCAGGGTTACCATGCCCCCTGCCATCCTGTCCTGAGCCCACAGATGTCCTGAGGGGCTGAGAGTTACTTGCCCCGTGGGTGCCCGGAGCTCGGGAAGGCGAGGCAGTGCGCTGTAGAGAGTGGGGCCCTGGCAGAAGGGGGCCATGCTCTGTGTGGGTAGGGATGGGAGCCCCACTCCCTTCTGGCCAATCCTGCAGAGATGGCTTGGGGCGCAGTGGCACAGCTGTTCCGAGCTGATTCGGGCTCCTGGGGCCCGGGTGAGGGTATAATTGTAGTGCAGATGTTTGGGCCGTAGGTCCCAGAGCACTGCGCCCCAGCATCTGCATAGCAGCGACATAGCCGCTTAGCCCAAGCCTGGCAAACGCCAGCCGCCCATTGTCAGCCGGGGGCTCACCTTTCCAGCTTGCCACGAGATGTGTGCTGGGGGGGCACGAGGTTAGTGTGGGGGGTGTACGGTAGGGGCTCCACACTGCAGGGACATGTGGCAGGATCTGTCCTTCCCTGGGGATGACCATCTGACAAAGCCCTGGCTGGGTTGATTTAGTTGGGATTGGTCCTGCCTGGGTCAGGGGGGTTGGACTTGACCTCCTGAGGTCTCTTCCAGCTCGATGGTTCTATGATTCTATGATCTGTGTGTTCTATTGCTTGGAAATGCCTGCCCCATCCCTGGCGCCAGCCCCGCTCAATAGGGCTTTTCAGCGCGTGGTCCACAGAGCCATGGCCCTCCATGTACTGAGATTTCCAAAGGGTACGTGCCTCCATTCAGAATTTCTTAGGGGTCTGGCCAACCCCGGGGCTCGCGCTCTGGCTTGGCTGAGCACCATTGCTCCATTCCAAGGGGCAGTGGCCTGAGAGCTCTGGATAAGCTCCCAGCCCTGCCACCGACTCTCGGGCTGGGGGTGCTCTGCACCTTGCTGTCCTCCAGCCTTGCAGGGCAGAGCGGCTCCCCTCCCTGCCTCTCTCGGGGAGGGGGAAGGCGGGAGCCCAGATTCCCCAGTGTCTGCGGGGATGGGGTCACACTCTGGAGCCCACTGCTCCCGCGCCCGCATTCTGCATCACCTGAGCCAGTAACATCAGTGGCTTAAACGTTCCCCTCGTGCAGGAGCTGCCATGTCCATCACACAAGCGCATTCTGCCGGGTCTGTGTGGGTCGTAACTCTGTGTCTCCCGGTGAGGGGGTTAGTCACTGATCTCAGCTCGTGGCATTAGAGAGACTTATTTTCTTACTAACACTCTGTAACTATTGCTCCGTTTCAATGAGCAGTTGCTCTCCCGTGGGGCTAACACGTGGGCTGCTACGGAGCTGCAGCAAGAGCTGGTTTTTGTAAGCACCTCCATGTCGCGGCACTTCAGCTCCAGCCTGCCGTGCTTAGACCGCGGAGATGTTTTGTGCAAATAAAAAGGGGTAGAAACCCAGTCTGCTGCCCTGTGTGAAGTGTTCGGAGGGGGGGGAGGGGGATTGTGGGCAAAGTGCGTGTGTTATGAGTGGCCGAGTGGTCCTCCCATTCACAGTTACACTAGGACCCCTGGCTGTCCTGTGAGCTGCGGCAGGGACACCGAGAAGGAGCTTAGCCCCTGGCTGTCTCCTTAGCACAGTGAATCTGGGATGTGAGGGCCTGCTCTGGATTAGTCACAGAACCATCCATTTGGGTGGGAAGAGCCCTCAGGAGGCACCCAGGCCAAGCCCCGCTCAAAACAGGACCATGTGGGGGAGCTGAAGCGAGTAAATGATGCTCAGGCTTCGCTGGCAGACGGACCCCGTCTAAGTGCCTGTCCTGATGGTGCAGTGTGAAGAGCCTGCACGTTTCTCATCAATGCAGCTCAACTCCCACAGCAGAAGAGAGTTTTTATTTTCTGCCCAAACTCCCACTAGGCTCTAAAAGTCAAGCTGGGTTTCCTCAGCAGCCCGCCCAGGAATGCAGGGGGGGCCCATAGAAGACAGGGCAGAAGATGGAACAGAGCCCTGGCCTGCGGGGCTAAGGACTAGGTGGTGGCAGCCAGGGCAGCAGGCATGGCATGAAGATGCAGCAAGGGGCAGGTGCAGAGCGTAGCCATGGGTGAAGTTTGCTTTCATTAACACCCCTGGAACTCCAAGTTCTTGCTCCGATCTCCTTGTCTTGGCTTTTGCCAAGATCTTAGCCGCTGCTCTCCCATCCGAGGAAACCGCCCTGCGCTGGACTGGAGGTGCTGCCTTAGGGACGGATCAGTTTCCACCTTCAGGCCGGAGCCACTTTTCCATGGCTCTGAGGTAAAAAGCCATGGAAAAGTCACACAGAGCCCCCTTCGGGGGCAGGGCCCTGTGTGGGAGGGGCTATGACCTGCCAACCTCGTTCCCCCAAAGCAATCACTCCTGCACACTGCTAACCCTGGCCCAGGGGAGTCTGCTACGCCCACAGAGCCTGAGTGCTGGAGCGGCGGCTTCTGCTTAGGGGCCTAGGCTGCTGGGCAGGAATGTGTCGGGCAGTGGGGGACCAGCTGTCTCTCCAGTGCTTGGCTGCAGTGCCCTCGTGAGCCTGGCTCTGTTCGGCTCCAGTTTTCTGAGGCTGCTGCTGCCTTTGGGTGACCAGAGGTGTGTGCATGTAGATGCTAAACGTGCTGGTCCCCTCGCTGCCAGCGGCCCCTTGTCACTGCCCAGGAAGGTGCCGTGTTCATAGGGCCTCTCCCCTGAGGTTAAGTCCTGCTGGCCCTTGGCTGACAGCCGTGGGGGTGGAGTGGCCAAAGCCCTGGGCCCCTGGTTGTCTTAGCCCAGCTGCCTGTGGGGCTGTAGCTTGGAGCCGGGCCTGCGCGCAGGGCAGCTCATCTGACGCGCCTCGAATTACCTGCGTGCCAGGGATCAGATTCGCTGGGCCAGGAGCTGGAGCCATCTATAATTCAGCAGGGGCAGCTGCCATTGTGGCCCTGGAGGCAGGGCAGCAGGATGCTGCAGCGACCGGGCCGGCGGAGCAGGAAGGTAGGCGAGGAGGAGGAGAAGCCTATGGAGAACGGGGTGTCCCCGGAGCAGGGGGCCACAGAGGCCTCGCCTGAGGGGGGATGTGCTGGAGAGAGCAGTCCCGCTTCCCTCTCACAGCCATCCCCGCGGGTCCGGCCCAGGCTGGTCTTCCACACACAGCTTGCCCACGGCAGCCCCACAGGCAAGATCGAGGGCTTCACCAACGTGAAGGAACTGTATGCCAAAATCGCCGAGGTCTTCGACATCTCTCCCACCGAGGTGAGGTGGGGGCAGGGGGCGGGGCGGCAGCTAGCCCAGAGCGCCGAGACTCCCCTCTGCCTCCGTCTGGGGGGGGTGCTGCTTGGAGCTCTGCGCAGTCCAGCTGGCTGGCTCTGCTCATCAGAGGGCTAATGCCAAGCTCTGGGTGATGCTACCCTACTTGGTGCCTTGGGACTGGGCTGCCCTCCAGGCCCCTGGGGGCTCAGCAATGCACCAGGGGCTGTCTCTTGTACCAGCAGTGCCTCTGTGGTCCTTACAAAGCCCCGGGTGGGGAGGAGACAAGTAAAGGGCTGGAGCCCTGGACTGTGACTATGGCCATGGGCAAGTCATAGCCCCACTTGGTGCCTCAGTTTCCCCATCTTTCCCACCTTTGGGAAGAGCAAAGCCTAGAAGTGGCTGTGTAATCTGTAGGGTGATGAAGAAAACTCTGGCTGGTTTGTTTCTTAGCTAGGCCTCTCATCTTTCATGTGGGTAGCTGTAGAGGAACTAGATGTCCCATTTTGGTCAGGACAGTCCCTTTAAGCTCTGTCCTGACCTGCAAAACTGGGCATTTGTCCCATAAGGGCTTGCCACCTGCAGCTGGGGCAGGTATCTGCTTTGGGCAAAAAGCTGAGTGTGAGGGTCTTGGCTGAGTGTGAGGCCCCCTTTATCCTTCAAGTGTGCCAGCTCTATCTCTTGGGGGGCTGGGTGTGGCTGTTTCTTGGGGGGGGGGGTGAGGCTTGGGCCCTTATCTGCTGTATTGCTGGAGGGTGAGTCAATCATTCCATCCTTCCTGTGTCCCAGGGGTGCTAGGTCTATCCATTGCCAAGTTGGTGCTGGCTATCTCTGGTGGGGCAGGGCTTGATCCCTGCACTTCTGGCTTTACAGGTAGGTAGCTGCTGTGCCACTGGAGGAGTCCCCCACCTTCCAGGCCTCCCCTTATGCATCCTGTGTTCCCAGGGTGTGAGATCCATCCCTTGGGAACCTGGGAGTGGCTGTCCTGGGGAGGTGAGGCCCCCTTTGAAGCAGTGGGACAGCCAACACCCAGGCTGCCCCAGCAGGATAAGGGATGCCCTAAAGGAAAGGTGATGGGGTGGGGTCTCCTGTGGACCAGTGGCTAGGGCACTTGCCTAGGGAAGGAAGGGTGGTGGGTTTGAGCCCCCCTGAGCAGCAGGACAGCAGACAGCTAGGCTGCCCCCAGAATGAAGGCAGGATCCTGTCCCCCTGTGGGAAATGTAGTGACCCTGAGCCCAGGTGAGCTATGACTCACTGGTTACCATCTGATGCTGCTCTGCAGCTTGCCAGGTCCAGTGAATTTCCATCACTCACAGGGGCAGGGAGGGCTTGTTGGCAGGGTGGCAGTAACCTAGCAGCTGTGGGTGCCCTCTGTAGGCAATGCTGGGCTGGGGATTGCAAGCCTCTATCCTTTGTCTTGGCTGGGTCAGACTCACAACCTTGGCTGTGGCTCTTCAGGCACCAGATCTGACCCTGGGAATTCACCTTTATTCCTTGGCATCCCCTCAAGGCCTCCCACTGAAACAAGGGTGCTGCACAAACACCCTGAGCCAGGCCCTGCCTCAGAAGAGAGAGCCATGCAACAGGCAGACCTGGAAGGATGTTTATCCCCATTTTACAGCTGGGGAAACTGATACACAGGTCAACTAAGAACATGCTACAGGGCATTCATCAAAGCCAGGAATTGTACTGAGTCCAGTCTGGTTAATTAATCAACATGGCTCTGCCACAGCAATGCAGAGAAAAATCCCATCATGTTTCTGGTTAGAAAATGCATCTAATTTTGCTCACTTTGAGTTGCAAACCCTGGCATTCCAAAGGAGGTCGGTGGGGCCAGCTCGGCTCTGGGGCTCATTCGTTTATTGGTGCGCGCTGTAGATCATGTGAAGGGCGTTTGCCTCAAAGGTCGGGCTTGGGGTGCTGCCGTGACGGACACGATGATCATCAATAATGCAGGGCTGGCGTGTGTGGTCATGGGCTGCAGTAGGGAATGGGAACGTCCCCAGCAAATGCAAGCCCTGCTTCCCCGAGGGGCCATTTCCCTTTTCATGGGGGCAAACACCTTTCACAGGATCATTAATGCACCACCCAGAAATGACTCTCCCACCCCAGGGCAGAAAGCAGGAATCCAGGGTCTGCAACTCAAACTGAGCAAAGCGAGGTGCATTCCCAACCCGGGGTGGGGGCAGCACGATGCTGGGAGCTGTTCAACCTTCTGGTGCATGCCAGCTGCTGCTCCGCCAGGCTATTGTTGGAGCGTGTGCCCAGCTCCCATGCCCAGCGGGCAGGGTGGTGAAGGGGCTGCTCTCTGGCAGATCCTGTTCTGCACCCTCAACACGCACAAGGTGGACATGCAGAAGCTGCTGGGGGGGCAGATCGGTCTGGAGGACTTCATCTTCGCCCACGTGCGGGGCGAGACCAAGGAGGTGGAGGTGACCAAGACAGAGGATGCGCTGGGGCTGACCATCACCGACAACGGGGCAGGCTATGCCTTCATCAAGGTGAGTCGGGGCATGGCTGGAATGGCCACAGCAGCATGAGGAGTGGCCACAAATTATCCAGCAAGCAGCGGGGCTTCGTGGAAACATAGGTTTCTGGTGAAAAGTGGCTGTCAGCTTCCGGTGGGAAACTTCTGGTGTTTGTTTAAAAACTGCGCCCCAGACACCCAAACAGTCTTGGGTTAGGAGTGCTCCATGGTGCCTTCGGGTATTTCATCTTTCTGTTCGCCTTGCTCCCCAGCTGGACTTCAAATCCCATGATGTACTATGAGCCTGATGCCCATGATGCCTCACCAAGAGATGCCTAGTGCATCATGGGCCCATAAAGGAGGGTAGGAGCAAGAATCATTGAACTACAAACAATACTCATGAGACACTGGGTGGCACATCTTAAAGTATTTCCATTTTCAGTTTGATGAAAAGACAAAACTTTGTGGAGGGGGTCGGGGAAGGCTGGTTCCTGGGAGAGGGCCCATCAGAGTCACACAATCCGGCTTTAGGATGGATGTGCCGGAAGCAAAGTTTACAGATATTTATTCTCATAGACCCTTCACTGCCCGCACCTGGAAATTCCCTGGGGCAGGCTCCCAGGACACAGCGGTGGAGACAAGTGGAGGGGATGAGTGGGGACATAGGGAAACCTCACCAAGTGGACGTTGAGCTGGTTTGAGGAGGCGGCTGAGAGAGCAGAGGCAGCAGGGTAGGGGTCTCTGATCTCCCGTCCCATGGGGTGACATAGGAGTCCTTCAATGACACGGAAAAGTGATCAATTCAAAACTGATCCAGGGGGGATGCCTTTTCCTACTGGCAGCCTGTGGAACTCACTGCCACAAGGTAACCGAGAGGCCAAGAGCTTGGCAGGGCTCAGGGAAGGGTGTGGTCATTGCCTCAGGTAGTAAAAGTAGCCTGAGTCAGGAAATAACCCAAGGGAGACCCCCCTGCTTCAGGGACAAGACAACCTCTAGCTGTGGGGGCTGGAGGGACCAGGCCCGAGGGTAGGTCACCTAGAGCTGCCTGTAGGAATTCTTACATCCTTCCTCAGAAGCAGCTGGCGCCAGTAATGGGTCTGACCAAAGGTCCATCCAGCCCAGTGTCCTGTCTACCCACCGTGACCTGGGCCAAGTGCCCCCAGGGGAGGGAACAGACCAGGGAATCCTCACCTAGCAGAGCTGGGATCAGAATCTGTCCCAGGCCAGCGCTGGAGCCACACAGCACCCAGCCTGTGCCAGAGCCCTGCTGGGGGCTGGGCTAGTGGGTCAGCCTGTGCCTTAGCCGTGAAATCGCATCCCCTGGCTCCTCTTTGGGGCGGGGCTCGCGGCTGCTGACAGCCCGTCCCGGGGCTGGGCTTATGGTGCCGATGGCCCGTCTCCAGGGCTGGGCTCACATCTGCTCTGCCCTGGCTCACAGTGAGGCCAGGGAGGGACCTGGGCAACCCCAAGTTCTGGGGCCAGCAGTGAAGCTGCAGCCGGCCTAGCCCCTGTCTGGGGCAGCAGGACTGCAGAAACCCCCACTGCCCAGCCCTCTCCAGCACAGACGTCCCCATCGGTGATATACCCCTCAGTGGCCCCACATGCCCTGTGCACTACCCCCCCCCTTCCCCGGCTGCAGACTGCAGTGCCAGGAACCAGGGCGAGCAGGGCTGAGCCTTGCTCCCTCCTATGGCTGGGCCCCTTGAGGGTGGTGCCCTGTACACCTTGCAGAGCTCGGGGCCCCTCATGCAACCGGGGCTGGAGAAATGGCATCTCCTTCTACGTGGGGTCCCCACCCCAGGCTGCAGATCTAGGGTCACCACTCTGCCCAGCAGTGCTGCTCCCCAGGGCTAGGCTGGGCCTTTGGGGGCTGCCCAGTGCTGACTGGCTGTGGTGCCCCCCCCAGAGAATAAAGGAAGGGAGCATCATCAACCGGGCGCAGGCGGTGCGCGTGGGAGACAGCATCGAGGCCATCAACGACCAGAGCATTGTGGGCTGCCGCCACTATGACGTTGCCAAGATGCTGCGGGAGCTGCCCAAGGCCCAGCCCTTCACTCTGAGGCTGGTGCAGCCCAAAAGGGCCTTTGGTGAGTTGTGTGCATGTGCCCCCCCCCAGGTATGTGCACCCCCCCCGCCCCTGTGCACCCCCTACACACACACACCCCAGGCACAACCCCCCCCACACAGTGTGTCCAGGGTCTCTGCCTCATGAGCCCATCCATCTGGCCTGGCAAGGTTAGAGGTGGGGGAGCCCATAGGCCCTGCAGCCCATCCCCTAGGGAACAATAAACATCCAAAAAGGCTCCTACACAGCTCCGCTGGCGCCCCTCACTCCCGACCCGCAGCCCCTGCCAGCCCCACCCTGGGCTCCCCCCTCCAGAGCCCTGGCCTGAGGTGCCCTCTCCTCTTCCAGCCCAGGCCCTGCAGAGCAGTGTGACTGTCTCATGATGTGTCAAAGTCTCCCCAGCCCCACTGCCCCCCCCACTTGATGTGGCTGCTGCGTCAGGTTGGGAGTGAGGGGAACTGGCAGGACTGTGGGGGGAGCCCAGGGCTGGACTGGCAGGAGCTGCTAGGCGGGAGGGGCCTCGCAGGGACCAGATCACTGGGGCTGCCCTCTGTCTCAGGCAGCGCCACGTGGCTCCTGCCAATTAACGCCCCTTGTGGAGGGTTGTCTCCCAGAATCGCGCTGAATCTCCCAGAGACCCAGGAGATTTTATGCTAGTGAAAGCCCAGCTCCCTGCCTGCCTTGCCGTATGCCACACCCAGAAGTGACCGGCACATCCCTGTGGGCCGGGGGGGGTAATCCACACAGGGCTGCAGGGACATGCCATCCTCTCCTGGGAGGGGCACAGGGCTGGGGCAGACAGAAACCCTGCTTTAGCCCTGCTGTGCCACCACCCCAGAGCCACCCAAGATAAGTGCTGCCCAGCCAGAATCTGCACCCCTTCCCCTCCCCCATTCCAACCCACTGCCCCAGACCTGAGCCCCTCCCAGAGCCTGCCTCCTGCACCCCAACCCCCTGCCCCAGGCTCAGCCTAGAGCCTCCTACACACCAAAACCCTCGGCCACAGCCCACACCCAACCCCTTGCCCCATCCGGGTGAAAGTGGGGTGGGGGTGGGGGGGGGCAGAGGCAGGATCAGGCTGGTCGGGTTTGTGTGGTCAGAGGTGGTAAGTGCCCGAGGTCCATGACACAGCTGGGCTCAGTGTCATGAACCGCGCAGGTGTCTGGGCCCTGAGATGGCGTCAGAGCCACGTGATGAGTTCAGCCCCAGAGGTGGCTGCATCCCAGCGACACAGAGAAGGGCTCTGGGCTCTGCTTGGGGCGATGTTCAGCAGAGCTTGAGCTGTTTGCCCGGGCTCCCATCTGGGGGCCCAGCCCTGGA
Organism: Pelochelys cantorii; assembly: GCA_032595735.1. Classification (NCBI taxonomy): domain Eukaryota; kingdom Metazoa; phylum Chordata; order Testudines; family Trionychidae; genus Pelochelys; species Pelochelys cantorii. The sequence continues at coordinate 4,712,973 of CM064354.1, forward strand.
GGAGCCAGTTGGCAAAGCCCCTTTCTCCCTCCAGACGCTGCTAGGCCCCAGTGGGCCTGATCCGCCCCAGGCCTTGCCAGAGACCACTCACTTTCCGGGAGTGCGGAGATTGGGGTGCTAGGCCCCCTTGGCCCCAGGGCTGTTCTCGCTGGGGGGGTCCTTGCCCCGGCGCCTGGGGCAGGTCAATCGTGGTCTGGGCTCAGTGCCCCGGTACTCTGGATGCTGGATCAGGGCCCTGCTCTGGGTCCGGCGCTGAACTGCCCCTCCCTGTCTGTCCCAGATATGATTGGGCAGAGGACCAAGAGCAGCAAGTGCCCAGGTGAGGGCAGGGTGGCCAGCGGCAGGGAGACGCTGCGGCTGCGCGCCTGGGCCCCGGCCAGCCTGGAGGAGGTGGTAAGTCGGGGGGGGGGGGTACCCTGGGCATTGTGGGCATGGTCAGGGGGGTCTCACACACTCCCAGAGCAGCTGGTCTCCTGCCCCACCCCGCCTCCCCAGGTCCAGGAGCGCTGGCTGGGGCCCAGGCGTCCGAGCGAGCGGAGGCAGCTCCAGGCCACGCAGGGCGAGGGAGCAGGGTGTCAGCCTGGTAGGGCCGGGCTGCTGAGCACCTGCCCCTCCCTTGCACCTCCACAACAGAGGCCGCTTCCTGCTCAGGCCTCCCGCTAGGTGCCCAGGCAGCTCCCGTCCCTGGGGCGGTGGTCACTGGGGGCCCAAACGAGCTGGGAGCGAAAAGCTCATCAGTGCTGGGCCAGGGAACCCCCCCCCCGGTGCAGAGCAGAGTCCATCAGGCCAAAGCCCCTCCCCCACCAGCACCCTGGTGACTCCCTTCACGCCTGGGCCTGGGGTGGGTGCACCCAGTCCTGGGAAGGCCCCTGCCACAGAGCCCAGGGCTCTCACTGGCCTGCCCAGCCCTCGGAGCCAGCTGCCTGCAGTGATTAGGGGCCAAGATAGTTGCAGCGACGGTGGCTCCGCTGACCTGGCCCCTGCCCGCAGCCCAGCGCCTGGGAGGAGGAGGCTGCCCGGAGGGTGGACGACCTGCTGGAGAGCTACATGGGCATCCGGGACGTAGAGCTGGGTGAGCAGGGCACGGCGGGAAGGGCATGGGCAGCAGGGGAAAGAGGTCGGGGACCTGCAGAGGGCAAGGGCTGGCATGGGGCGGGCAGGGGCTGGGCCCAGTGATGGTGGGGGCAGGGCCAGGTCTCAGGGGGGCCAGGTCTCAGGGGGGGCAGAGGATGGGGTGCTGGGGGCAGGTCTCAGGGTGGGCAGAGGGTGGGGTGCTGGGGGCAGGGCCAGGTCTCAGGGTGGGCAGGTCTCAGGGCAGGCAGAGGGTGGGGTGCTGGGGGCAGGTCTCAGGGCGGGCAGAGGGTGGGGTGCTGGGGGCAGGGCCAGGTCTCAGGGCGGGCAGAGGGTGGGGTGCTGGGGGCAGGTCTCAGGGTGGGCAGAGGGTGGGGTGCTGGGGGCAGGGCCAGGTCTCAGGGGGGCCAGGTCTCAGGGGGGGCAGAGGATGGGGTGCTGGGGGCAGGTCTCAGGGTGGGCAGAGGGTGGGGTGCTGGGGGCAGGGCCAGGTCTCAGGGTGGGCAGGTCTCAGGGCAGGCAGAGGGTGGGGTGCTGGGGGCAGGTCTCAGGGCGGGCAGAGGGTGGGGTGCTGGGGGCAGGGCCAGGTCTCAGGGCGGGCAGAGGGTGGGGTGGTGGGGGCAGGTCTCAGGGTGGGCAGAGGGTGGTATGGTGGGGACGGGGGAGGGGCTAGGCCCAGTGATGGGGGCAGGGCAGGGCAGGGCAGGGGCATGGGAGGAAAGCTGGCTCGTGCCTCTCTGCCCCCCTCAGCAGATGTCCCTGCCCTGAGGCCTGTCCCAGGGAGGTCGGGGTCTGCTCCATAGCTCTGGTTGAGCTGAGTCCTCTCTCCGCAGCCTCGACCATGGTGGAGGTGGCCCAGGAGCGCCGGAGCCCCGCAGATTTTGCCAAGGGCCTGGACTCGGTGCTGGGCGAGTTTGCATTCCCGGGCGAGTTTGTGGCCGAGGTCTGGGCTGCCATCAGTGGAGCCAAGGGGGGCAGGAAATAGGGGGTGCAAAGCACTTGGCCGCTGACACCTGCCTCTGGGCTACGTGCTCCCTTCCCACCCCGCTGCAGCCCTCGGCCTCCCGCTCCTGGTGGGGCGGCTGGTCTCCTGCCCTGGCTGGCTAGGCCCAGCTCCTGCCCTAGAGAGACGGGGGCACAGGCTAGGCCCAGCCCCGCTCCTCTCAGGGTGGGGGCCGTTCCACGGTAGGCCATGAGGGTGAAAGGCTGCCCTGGCTGCAGGGTGTGTGCACTGGGGCGGGGGCCCTACCACCTTCCCCCTGCAAGCAGGCTGGCCCCCTCCACCCCCGGGGCATGGAGGAGCCACGTTCACTGGCAAAGGTTGGGGCAGAGAAGCCAGACAGCCTCAGTCTGTTCAAAGCCTCCATGTTTCTCTGCTTGTTTGCCCCTGCAGCCTGGGGCCCGCGGGGCTCGCCTCTGGCTGGGGGCCCGGGAAGGGCTGATGTGAGGAGGGGTGGCTGATGGGAGGGAGCAGGGCCTGGGCTCCTGAGAGTGGCCACGGGAGCTCACGTCGCATGGTAGGTGAGTTGCTGAGAGCCCCCGCTCCCGGAATTATGGGGCAAGCTGGAGGTGGATTAAAAACAAACCCAAAAGCTCGGGGTTCTGGCTCGGGTGCTTGTGGGGAAATGGGGGGGGGGCAACGTGGGCCCTAAGTGGCTGAAAGGGCCCCACAGGTGCAGAGTAGGCTTCCATTTGTTAAATCCATGACCTGGGGGGCACCAGGTGCTCCCCCGCCCCTAACGCCAGCTAACCAACGTGGGTGAGTTTTAAAGGGTCCAGACTAAAGTCCCTTCCCCATTGGGCTTGCTGGGGCCGGTCTGCCAGCTGCTCTCTGATCAGCCGCAGGCTCCCAGAGCCCGTGGAGCCTGGTCAGCCCCTGATAAAAACAACATCCTGGGGGTTCGCCCATGCACAGACACACATATGTACAGCCGTACAGACATACGTGTGTACAGCCGTACAGTCAGACGCAGACACAGATGCATAGACATACAAACGTACAGCCGTACAGACACAGTGGTACAGACACAGCGATACAGACACAGATGCACAGACATACAAAGGTACAGCTGTTCAGATACAGAGGCACAGCCACACAACCGTACAGCCACAGCCGTACAGACACAGCTGTAGAGCGACACAGCCGTACAGACACAGACGCACAGCCTCACTGTGGTTCACTAGGCGGGGCTGGCCCATAAGCCCCCTCAGTGGGGCTCCTGCAGTGACCAGCAGGAGTGAAACTCAAGTGAAAAAACTTCCCTGTCCCCAGCTCCAAAATTCATCACTGCCGCCCATGAGCGTCCCTTCCTGTTGTGGGGTGGGATACCATCGCCCCCGGCAGAGCTAGGTACAGAGAATGGAACAAACTAGGTGTTTATTGCTGGGAAGAGCACGTGGGTTGCTGCAGGGTTGCCAAGGTCCCATCCAGCCTGTCCCCTTTCTGTGCCCCACTACCCCCTGGACAGCCCCAGCCCTGTCCTGAATCACCCCCAACTGCCCCATCCCTGTCCTGCCCCTCCTGATAGCCCTGCCTCCCTCCTGCATGCCCCAGCCCCAAGCCAGTGGCTCCCCTCCAAGCAGCAGCACAGGTGCAGAGTTAAGATGCTGCCTGCAGCTGTGGTCCATGGGCCGAGTCCGTTGCCCGGCAGCAGGAGATGCCAGCCGTGAGCCCTGGTCCGCCTGGTGCTGGGCCCAGCATCGCTGCAGACCTAGCGGGGTGAAGCAGGACATGCCCTGGAGTGATGTGCCAGCAGCAGCACTTGGAGTCTGTCCAGGCCAGAGGGGACCCTGCAGCAGGCGCAGCTAGGGGGCATATGGAGAGGGGGGGCTCCCACTCAAAGGACTGGGGGATTTAAAATGGCCTCTGCCCTGCTGAAAAAGCCAAGTGTTGGGGTGGGGTCGGCTCTCCGTCCCAGGGCTCTGAGCACCCACCCACAAGCACCACGGCCCCTGGGTGCTGGTGCCTTCTGGGGCGGGGCGAGGCGGCTCCAATACCCGTGCTGCCAGCCGGCACACGAGGCAGCCAACCTCATGCTTCCTGGCAAGAGTCAGGCAGGCCAGGCTGACAGGCGGGTGGTCGTGTCAGTCCAGGGGCCAACCCAAAGCAGCTATCTCTGGGGTAGCCCGAGTCCTGGGCTGGGAGCCGTCTGCCCCGGCAGCGCCCGTGCCCTGCCTGCCGGGCTGCCTCCTGCTACTGCAGCACTGAGTCCTGGGTGAGCTTGCGGCGCAGCGAGGGGTTGAGCATGGGGTAGAGGGAGACGATGGAGGGCCGTGCCTTGAGGCTGGGGTAGATACGCTTCAGCACGGCCCTGCGGAAGAGGATGTAGACCCAGGGGTCCAGGATCTGGTTCCAGGTGACCATGCGCAGGCAGATCAGCAGATTCTCCTCAGTCCGCCGCTCGAGCTGGCGGGGCAGCAACCCAGGGTGAGGCTCTTGCAGCACAGTCTGGATGATGAATATCTGGGTGGGAGAGGGAGATCTTATGGGGAGGAACCAGCGTGGCCCGGGAGTTCAGTGGTCCTGCAACCCTGACTGGGTCACGCCACGGCCCTGGTCCTATTTGTCCCACCACCTGCCTGGGCCACGCAGCACCCGTCTGTCCCTCCGTCCCTCCCACTGCAGGGGGCCACGCAGCACCCATCCGTCCCTCCGTCCCTCCCACTGCAGGGGGCCACGCAGCACCCATCCGTCCCTCCGTCCCTCCCACTGCAGGGGGCCACGCAGCACCCATCCGTCCCTCCGTCCCTCCCACTGCAGGGGGCCACGCAGCACCCATCTGTGTGTCTGCCCCACTGCAGGGGGCCACACAGCACCCATCCGTCCCCCCGTCCCTCCCACTGCAGGGGGCCACGCAGCACCCATCCGTCCCCCCGTCCCTCCCACTGCAGGGGGCCACACAGCACGCGTCTGTGTCTGTCACACTACAGGGGGCCACGCAGCACCCATCCGTCCCTCCGTCCATCCCACTGCAGGGGGCCATGCAGCACCCATCTGTGTGTCTGCCCCACTGCAGGGGGCCACACAGCACCCATCCGTCCCCCCGTCCCTCCCACTGCAGGGGGCCACGCAGCACCCATCCGTCCCCCCGTCCCTCCCACTGCAGGGGGCCACGCAGCACCCATCCGTCCCCCCGTCCCTCCCACTGCAGGGGGCCACGCAGCACCCATCCGTCCCTCTGTCCGTCCCACTGCAGGGGGCCACGCAGCACCCGTCCGTCCCTCTGTCCGTCCCACTGCAGGGGGCCACGCAGCACCCGTCCCTCTGTCCGTCCCACTGCAGGGGGCCACGCAGTACCCATCCGTCCGTCCCACTGCAGGGGGCCACACAGCACCCGTCCGTCCATCCCACTGCAGGGGGCCACACAGCACCCATCCGTCCCTCTGTCCGTCCCACTGCAGGGGGCCACACAGCACCCATCCGTCCATCCCACTGCAGGGGGCCACACAGCACGCGTCTGTGTCTGTCACACTACAGGGGGCCACGCAGCACCCATCTGTGTGTTTGTCCCACTGCAGGGGGCCATGCAGCACCCATCCGTCCCTCCATCCGTCCCACTGCAGGGGGCCACGCAGCACCCATCTGTGTGTCTGTCACGCTACAGGGGGCCACGCAGCACCCATCTGTCCCTCTGTCCGTCCCACTGCAGGGGGCCACACAGCACCCATCCGTCCATCCCACTATAGGGGGCCACGCAACACCCATCTGTGTGTCTGTCCCACTGCAGGGGGCCACGCAGCACCCATCCGTCCCTCCGCCCGTCCCACTGCAGGGGGCCACACAGCACCCATCCGTCCCTCCGTCTGTCCCACTGCAGGGGGCCACGCAGCACCCATCCATCCATCCATCCCACTATAGGGGGCCACACAGCACTCGTCTGTCTGTCCATCCCATCAAACGGTGACATGCAGGCTGTACATCTTACTGTCTGCCTATGGCCGCACAGTGACTTGCTGGCCAAGGACTCAGCCACTGGGACTCCCAGGCAGGGGGCACTTGGTCTCTCTGAGTCCGAGCCTGTGAAGCTGTCCAAGGACCCAGCTATAGCCAGCCAGCCCTCCCCCCTTGTTATGGGTCAGTGGGGCCCCGTTGGGGGGGCACACTAGTGCCCCTGAGGGTTGGAGTTATAATTTATTTCTACTTTGGTTGTGCCCAGAACTGCTCCCCTCCCAGGATCAGGCCCTGCCCAGTGCAGCACCGCCCACCTCACAAACACGAGTGAGGTTTTGGGGCTAGTGTACAGGGCTGGGTGTGAGTGGGGCCCTGCTCTGCCACATTCCCTGGACAAATCCTCTACCTGCCCTGTGCCTCAGTTTCCCCCTCTATATGGGGTGGGGGCAAGCCTTCCCTCCTGCAGGGCCGTGAGGCACATGGGGTGAGCTGTGCCTAGCGGGGCAGGGCAGGTGATAGGCAGAGCTTGGCTGGGTAGGGGGAAATAGGATAAGCAGGACATGGTGGGGGGAGGGGACATGGAGCGTAGTGCGGGGGGGGGGTGGGAAGATGCAAGCAGGGCAGGTGAGATGGGGCAGAGCACACCAGGATGGGGGGCACCTAGCCAGCCAGAGCAGGCAGAGCACAGCCCCAAGGCGGCTGGGCAGTTACCAATCACCCTGCAACTCTGGGAGCTGATGGAGGGGCTGGGGCTACGCTGGGGGGGAGGGGGGGGCCGGGGGAACCTGGAGGCTAGTATGGCTGGGCACTGGGAGGCAAGTGGCCCAGGAGGGAGGTGGGGACCATGGTGGGATGTGAAGACTCAATGGGGGCTGGAGGGGTCACTCAGGAGGGATGGGGGGGGGATTCCACAGCTGGAATGTCTGGGGACATGGGGGGAGCTGCCCAGAGGGGCAGGAGCTGGGCAATGCATGAAGTCTGCAGGCGCTCTGAAGGGTGGGGGAGGGAAGGTAACCCCAGTGTGGGCTGGGGGAGAACAGCTTGGAGGGGGACAAGCAGGCGCTCAGCCCCGCCCATGTCAAGCTTTGGCCATGGTGTGGGATCAACCCTGCTGGTACTGAGCTGTGCCTTGGCCCCCCCCACCCTCCACTTCCCCAGCTGGGGGTGACTGTGGCACCCCAGTCGTGGGACCGATAGGTGGGGCCCCGGGCCCGGCTGCCAGGACCCCAGAGCTCACGGAGGCTGCAGGGCCGGCGGTCGGGGGGGCATTGGGAGCCCTGGCGGGAGCAGGCTGGGCTGAGGGGGCCAGCAGAGCTTGAAGGATTCATCTGCACTGCACCCCAGCACTGCAGCAACACACCCCTCCCCCCGCCCCAGGCATCGAGCCATTTGGGCTCAGGCCGGAGCCTGGCCCAGGAACCCGGGCTGGGGGAGGGGCTCACAACCTGGCTCCAGCCCACGTGAGAACATCCACAAGGCTGATTTTAGCCCCGCCGGCCCGAGTCCGCGACCAGGCTGCCACAGGCGTTTTCTTGCCGTGTTGACGTAGCTCAGGAGGCTTGGGACTGGGCTAGCAGGGGCTGCAGGCTGGGCCTGAGGGGCACCGGCAGAGACATTTTGGAGGGAACCCAGGGGGCTACGGGTCAGGAGCGAGGGGCACCGGCAGAGCTTGTGGGGGGGGGGGGCCAGTCCTAGACTGGGCTGGCAGGGGGCTGCAGGTCAGGACTCAGGGGTACCGGCAGAGCTGGGGGGAGTGCAAGGCTGTGGGTCAGGGTTGACTGGAATGATGAAATAAGGACTTACTGCCCCCTGCCGATCCCTTCCCACCCCAGCTGGAACGCAGCAGCTGGGAGCTCCGCTACTTGGCAGGGCTCAGGTTGAGAGCCGACGGGGGGAGGGGGCCCTTACCAGCAGGGGCAACCAGCAGACACTGGCAATGACCATGATGCCCACCAACTGCACCATCATCTCCACCTCGCTGTCCCGCTGCCGCTGCACCGCCTCGCGGTCGTGGTAGACCCGGCACAGCGTCACCACGCTGACCGTGTTGAAGAGGAAGGAGAGGCCCACGGCGAGGATGCCCAGCAGGGCGAAGATCATGCAGAAGGTCATGTTCTTGGAGTCATGCAGCAGCGTGAGGAAGCACCAGGAGTTGGGGTACTGCAGGGTGTAGTCCCCTAGGCCCAGGAAGGGCAGGAGTCCCAGGGAGAAGGAGAAGGCCCAGACCAGACCCACCATGAACCAGGCTCGGTGCTTGGACATGCTGGTGGAGCGGGAGAAGGGGCGGTTGATGCCGAAGAAGCGTTCCCCTGCCATGGTGGCACCCAGCAGCAGCGGGCACAAGCCAAAGAAGACCATGGAGAGGCCCAGGAAGTTGCAGAGGTGGCAGGAGGGGTCGACCTCCATCCAGTTGAACTTGGTGAAGTGGTAGGAGATGATGATGGAGCCGGTGACCAGCAGGCCCAGGAAGTCGGTCACCACCAGGCCACAGAGGAAGATGAGGAAGGAGGAGCGGGCGCGGCTGTGCATCTTGTGGGAGGAGCTGACCAGCACGCAGAGCGCGAAGAGGTTGGAGGCCAGGCCGATGGTGCCGAAGGCGGTGGAGAACCAGGGGGAGACGATCGAGTTTGTGCTGTTCTCGCTGAGGTTGGTGCTGCGGAAGCAGGAGCCCAACTCACTGGGCAGGCTGCCGTTGGGCTCCATCCCTGCCCACGGTCAGGGGGCTCCCCCCACACAAGCACCTCTGCAGCCCAGGCTCAGGCTATCTTACAGCTGGGTTCCATGGCACCACAGCCGGGTGGGCCTTCTCCCGGGGGCTGGGCACCGCGCCGCTCAGCCTTGCTCCTGCCGGGCAATCGACTGGCAGAGAAGCAGCAGGTGCCCAGGTTGCTCTGCCAGTGCTTTGGGGAGAAAGGGCACTGGTTAGTATCACGCCCGGCTCACCCAGCAGCACCCAGCGCGCCCCATGGTGCCCTCCCCACATGGCTCCCAGAGCGCCAGTATGTGCCACTTGGCACCGAGGGTGGGACTCGGTCCCCGGGCACCATTAGGCGGATCCCCCACAGCAGGCGGAAGTGTCAGGAGCCCCCAGTCAAGGGTTTTCAGCACGAAAAGCCACTTGAGCGCACTGCACAGCCCCTTTGCTAGCCCAAGCAGCAGGCTCTGACCCTCTGCCCTCGCTGAGCCAGGGATTGTGTGAGCTTGGGCTCAGGGGCCACTCAGGACTCCGGGGGTCTCTTCCAGGCCTTGGCACTCGCTCACTGCCAGGCTCTCTTTGCCCATCGGTCCCCATGGCCCGAGAGCTGGTGAGTCGCTGCCCCGAGGCTGGGGGCGGAGCGAAGCTGTGGGGCTGGGAAAGCGGGTGGGCTGGAAGCTCAGGGCCCGGCCCGGTTGGGGTGGCTCCAGGCAGCCTGGCACGAGACACTCGCTGCCGTGGGCAACTGCCCCCCCCCCCACTTGGGCATCTGGGAACAGGGGGAGGATGGTGCCTTGCGCTCGCTGGGCTGACGCTGTCTTTAGATTAAGCGTCAGCCCAGCGAGCGCAAGGCACCATCCTCCCCCTGTTCCCAGATGCCCAAGTGGGGGGGGGGGGGGGGCGGAAGGAAGCCCTGGAGCAACCCTCGAAGCAAGTGCTGCAGCAGGAACTTGGCCACGGGCGGCTTTGGCTGGCCATTCTCTCCTGGGCTCACTGGCTGCGAGCGCCGCCCTGCCCGGCCTTCCCTTCCAGCCCCCAGGCTCCCCATGGCCCTGCCCCCTCCTCTCTCCCTGTCTAGGGGCCTCCACCCCCGGAATCCTGGCACAAACATGGTGTTTGTAGCCACCACGCTGCTCGCCCACTACGCCTCAGGTCGGGTTTGTTTCAGTGCCAGGAGCAGCTCTAGCTGTCGGCTCGGCCTTGCTCCAATCGCTCCCTCTCCAGGCTGCAAGGGGGGTGCTGGGCTGCCACGGTAAAGGCCTCACACACGGGCTTGGTGGTAAACTCTTGGAACATCTGCTGCCTTTGAGGAGCAACGTGAGGCACCACGCAGCTCCGCTCTGAAGCTGTCAGAACCAGCAGCCAAAGCACCGGCACATGCAGGGCTGGAGTAGGAGATGCACCCCGGTCTTCCCAGGGCCAGATCCCAACGCACAAGGGTGGGGTGGGGGATTGATAGGGTTGCCAGGTGTCTGGTTTTGAACCAGACAGTCCGGTATTTGAGCTCTTTGTCCAGAAAACAAATGGAGAAAATACTGCACATAAATGTCCAGTACTTTCTAATTAAGCACATTTTATTATTATCATGAGTATCTGTATGTAGTTGCGTACTGTCTGGCTCACACTGCCCGAGCGTATCTACCAGCCAGGCAGTACGCAACTACGCAATAGAGAGGAGGGGGTGGTGGTGGGAATAGGGCGGGATGGAATCCCCGGGGCCAGACTCACCCGTGCGCCCTGCTGGGACCATGTGCGGGATGGGCAGCACCCCAGGACCTGCGTGTGCCCGGGCCAGCCCTGCTCCCCTGTTCCCCCCCCCCCCCCCACTCCCTCCCCGGCCAGCCCCGCTCCCCCCAACCCCCTCCTGGCCAGCCCTGCTCCCCACCGGACAGTTCCCCCCGGCCAGCCCTGCTCCCCCCTGACCCTCTCCCAGCCAGCCCTGCTTCCTGCTGGCCGGTTGCGCCCCCCCCGGCCCCCTCTCAGCCAGCCCCGCTTCCTGCTGGCCGGTTCCCCCCCCAGCCAGCCCCGGTCCCCTCCTGACCGGTCTCCCCCCGCCCATATGAGATCAAGTGTGTCCGGTATTTTTTTTAAACCATCTGGCAACCCTAGGGATTGATTAGCTTGGGGCCCTGTGCGAGAGAAACGCAGCAACCCCCCCAGCCACAGGCCAAGGAGAACTGTTGGCTCCGTGCTGGCTGAGAAAGACCTGGGGCTGTGGGCCTGCTGTTCGATTCCTGCGGCATGCTGGGAAACAGACTTTGTACGTCCCTTGTACAAAAGAAACACCAGGCTCCACCATCACTGTCCCCTCCCGAAGGACCTGACCTGCAGGCCCCTGCCTACTGGCAGCCAGTGGGAGCAGAGAGGTGTAGCAGGCCCTTGGAAGCCCCCGCTGGAATGGGGCGTTGGCCACAGATACAGGCAGATGGTGTCTCCCTGGAGGTTGCTGGATCCAATCCAGCTTTGGAGGCCACTGGGGCCTGTGTGGGTGTCAGTCGAGTCTCAGCCGCGTGGAGAAGGGCTCAGAGAGGCCCTGCAGCGATGGGCCATGCAGGTCCAGTGCCTGATTCTCCGGGCGATGCCGGGCAGCTGCTTTGCAGTAATACCATGCTCCCGAGGGCAGGTCACTGGGGCTGTTTACACAAGTCTGTGACTCCCATTTGTGCATTGTTTAAAGAAACTTGTTTTCAGCTCCTCTGCTGCCCAACAGCCCTCGAGGGCCCCGCCGCTCGCCGGGTGCGCACCTGGCCTCGGGCCGAGCTCACATGCCTGCCTCTCCATTGGCCTCCCTGCCAGGGCTGTGGGGAGCCGGGAGCTGGCCAGAGGCAAGCTGAGGGCATCAGTGTGGACCATCCAAAGGGGAGATCGGGGATGGGTGGGAGGAGTTTAGGGTCTATTGGAGCATGTCAGCACAAATTTGCCCCTGGCCTCAGCCCAGCTGCACCGTGGGCCTCCCTGAGCTCCGGGAATGTCGCCCCAGGCCTGAGTTCCCAGACAGATGGGCTTGGGCTGCTCAGCCTCTGGACTCTGGCAAAGCCCGGAGCAAGATCTGAGCCCCACAGGGCCGCTCTGGGCTAGGGAGGAGTTACACAAGCACCGTGCGGGGGGCTGGCGAGCAGCAGGGACCCTCCTACCATGGGACCCTCCCCGGGATGGTTCTGGCACCAGCACCAGAGCCCAGGCCGGTCATGCTGGGTGCTGCTCAGGCCAAGCCCAGATCCGGTGGGCAAGGAGAAGAGCCCCGTTCTACACCCGGCATCCTACTCCCCAGGGCCTGCAGCTCATCAGTCTGCTCTGGTCCCTGCTCCCAGCCGAAGCCAGCGACATGGTGCTCTCAGCTGGAGAAGGGCAGCTGATCTATCTACCCCTTGTCCTGCTGGGATCAACCTTCGGAGCCTGACCGCAATAACCTGCCGCCAGCTGGGAGGCTCAGGGGGCCCTTCTGTGGCATCGAGCAACCAGCAGCTTGGGCTGTCCATGGGGTCCAGCACAAATCCACCTGGCTTGGGCCAGGGCCGACCCCAGAGGGTCCAGACAACGAACATGCTGGAGAGCCTGGCCTCCACTTCCACAGTGACCTCTGCCCTTCCCACCAGCACTTGGGGCCCAGTAAAGCTCTTTGTGAACAAACAGTAGCAGAGCCCCATGGGCTAGGAAGCTAAGGTTCAGGACTGGTGGAGAAACTGAGGCCCAGAGCGGGTCAGTGGCTTGCCCAAGTCATTGAGCGAGCCGGGAGTAGAACTCAGGCTCAGCTAACTGGGCAGAGATCTGTACCAGCTCCCTGACTTTGTCCCCATTTTAAAATGGAAATTCCACATTGAGGCAGGGTTTGAATTTAAAATGCGAGAGCAAATCTAGAACAGCTCCCCATGTGGCCACTCTCTGCAGACTGTGTCCCTGCTCATTTAGTTTAACCCACTTCTGCACTCAGCAGGTCTCTCCCGGGAGCGATTCCCCTGGACTCCCCCCGCAGACCTCCTTCCGCCAGCAGTTTCTGGAAGTGGTTTGCAGTCTGCGGCTGTGAGGTTTAGTTTTGAGTCCAGGCCTGTCAATCTGTCCTTGAGCAGCTCCAAACTGTGGGGCTGGCAGTAAGGCCCCAGCATCCCTGCACAGGGCAGTCTAGAGGTCATCGGGGCCTCTTGCCCCCCATGGTCCCGCCTGCGCCCCTCCCAGCCAGTTCACTGCTACTGGCAGGCTGGGCAAGCATTGGGACTGGTTGCCCGGGGGAGCTCTGCTTCGCAGGCCGCTTTGCCTCGCTTCTTTGTGGGGCAGCCAGAGGGAGAGTTGGGTACATGAGTCTTTCTGCCTGTCTGAGCATCAAATTCCAGCTGCCCTGGGCCTTGGCCAGCATTTTAAACAGAGCCAAGAGCTCAGGCTGCTTTCCACCTGAACACCCTGGTGAGTGCAGTCCGAGGGAGATGTGGAGGAGGGAGACGAACTGGACAGCCCGCTGGGAGAGCATAGTGTGGACATCTCCTCTGGACCAGCCTGCCCTGAGCTGAGCGCCACAGGGCAGCCTGGCTTTGCAGGCCAAGACCTCCCAGCTCCATCGGCCCCAGCACAAGATCCAGGGAGTGGTTCAGGGAGCCATTGCAGCACCAGCGTGGGTAGGAGCCGTTGTGGGGCAGAGGCATTGAGGAGCTGCCTCTAAGCCCACACTGCCCGCACCCTGGTGCGTTCTGCCTGCTAGGGCCGTGGCAGCGAGCCAGCCCCCCCAGCCCAGCCCCTGCGGCATGTGGGGCTTGAAAAGCGAACTCCCGCAGTCGGCAGGGGCTGGCCTAGCAACAAGGGCCTGCGGTACACCAGGACTCGCCCTGAGAGCAGCGCCTGGGGAGGCCTTCAGACAGCCTGTGCGCAGGACTAGGGCTGCCAGCTGGTTTCAACAAAAATACCAGATACACTGACGTTGCATCGCACTCTACATCCATCAGACCTAGAACAGACCGGACAGTTCTGTTTTCTCATTTCTATTTCCTCAATTCGTTTCCTGAACAGAAAGCTCAAACTGGACAGTCCAGTTTAAAACCAGACACCTGACAACCCTATGCAGGACCCACTTTTTGGTTCTATGTCTTTGGAAGCAGCTTCTCAGTGAAGGGGGCTGGGCCCAGGGTCCCTTTCCCGGGCCTGCCGCTGGCTCAGCTCTTCCAGACCCTTGGGCGGGGGTGGTGCCCACATTGATCCAGGCTTCCTAACCCCCCTGCCCAGGGCGAACTTCCCGCGGCGTTCTGCACCTGTTGGACTCACGGCATGTCCTGGCCACAGCTGGGCTGGCACAGGGCACAGAAGAGGAAGGAAGGAGGCTGCTGTATCTTAGTGCCCCAGCTAGGTGCAAAGCAGCTGGCTCCCCCCAGAGATGCATACGGCCCTGTGGACACATCGTGAGACAAGCCCCTGGGCCTGGCTCCTTCACCCCAGGGCAAAGAGGGAGGAAAACGCTACCGAGGTGCGAACTGCCCTGGCTTGGGTCGGCCCGAGCGCATCCTGTACTGTGTGAGCCTCTGCGACTCAGCTATTGCAACATCCCCGGCCCTGTGGGACCAGAGTGGAGCCGGCTGCTCATCATATTCAGCTGCATCCGCCTTAAAATGAGCAGCATCTGCTTCTATTTATGCCCCCCCTTTCCCATCAGGAGGGATGAATAAACCCTGCCCTTGCCGTAGCGAGCCCTTCCAGGAAAGGGAGCGGCTGAGTCCAGCCAGGTGCTGCGTTTGTTTGCTCCGAGCAGCGTGGGCCCAGGCAGGCCGGCACACTGGGCGCCCCCTGAAGTCAGGGACAAGGGGGGACAGCTGTCCCACACCTCAGGAGCCGTAGGAGAACAGCCTGGGGATAGGACAAAATGGACTTTTCAGTTCAGTGGCAGTTCCAAAAACTCGGGGGGAGTGGCGGGAATTGTTTGGAGTCAAAACAAAAACTTTTTTGACCAAGCAAAACATTTAAAAACCTTTTTGGCTCAAAGGCAACTTGCTGTTTACAAGTGGAGCATTTAAACATGCTTAAAGGGCATTTGAAACGAAACAAACGCAAACCCCTTCCATTTGTTCAGATTTCCTGGGGCGAAACAATCTGGCGGGTTGAACACGAAGCCAGGAAATGTTTCAATTCCCGAATCTGCATTTCCCTCCTCCCCTCGCCTCCGAAAACCCTTCTCACCACAAATGTCAGGCAGCAGCAACTTGACCCCAACACCCAGGCCCAGCCTGTGAAGTAATGGCCCTGGTCTCAACCCCAACTTCCTGCACCAAATTCTGAGCTGACCTGCTTGGGTGTAAGTCTGCTGGGGGCCGTGCAAAGCAGCATGGGGGTGGGGAGACAGAAACAGGCCTCGTGTCGCTCCTGAGGTGAAATCTCAGTGCAAGGCAGTGGCAGATATAGGGCAGGGCGAGTGGGGCAGCTGCCCCAGGCCCCGCGCACGCGCTACCACCTGTCAGCTGTGGCCGTGGCGCATGTGCGAAATTGTGCTGCCCCGGGCCCCGCGCTTCAATAGGCCCCGCGCCCCACAAAACTCTCATCCGCCCCTGGTGCAAGGGTCTGAAATCCAGGCCAGTGGAGTTCCCGGGAGAGCAGAGGGGGCAGGTTCTATTCTCCAACATGGCTACTCTGCAGCCACTCAGCTGGCCTGACCCTCCCGGGCACAGGGAGGGGGGACTGATGAGCTACCGCCACACGCTCCCCACACTACAGCCACGAGCCCTTTGGGCAGGAACCGGCAGGCTGGGCCAGCGCCCCACGCCCAGCGCAGGGGGGCCCAGTGCTGCTGTGACCTTTGGGCGCTGCTGCAGTGACCTCAATGCGGCAAACAGCAGAGGGGCTTAGAGCAATTTCTAAAGCCAAACCAAGCTGGGAACCAGAGCCCCGGGCACGGGAGCGGCCCTAACAGAGCAAACGTCCCGGTGGGCTGACTCGGCCCCACACTTGGGCCCCTGGAGCCTCCTGCCCTTCCCTGGGCCTTTGTGTAGCTGAGCTGGAGGGCTCAAGCCCGCGGCTGCTGGCGGGAGGAGGTTCATGACCCCCCTCGTTAGCTGGTCACTGTCGTGAATCGGGCTCCGGCGGCAGGAGCCCAGAGGTCTCATGGTGAGGCTGTGGCACCCCATGGCGCAGCTCCGATCCCCCAGCAGCCATGCCTGGCACGGCGCCCAGAACGAATGGCCCAGGCACCCTGTGCTCAGCGGCTCTGACGGAGGCTGCTGGATGCTTTGGTCTGAGAGTCGTCATCTGGCTCACAGCTGGGGAACAGGAGGTATCCCAGCTGAGGGCTGAGCCCAGCCCTGGCCTTGTGTAAGGACGCCTGCAGCGGGAGCTGCTGCCTCACCGTGTGACTCTGGCAAAGCTGTTCCTCAGGTCCCCATCACCACAGCAGAGTCAGGGACCCCCCCCGCAATGAGCTTTGTGACCCTGGGACAAACAGGGCTGGAAAAGGGCCAGTTCCAGGGATCACACCTTAGGTAATGACACACCCCACAGCTCCCAACCTGGGCTCCAGTGCTGGGCCATAACCCTCGCCTGACAGCTCCTCCCCCAACCCTGGCATTCCCAGCTCCCCAGGTGCTGGTTAATGTTGCCTGAGGCAGAACAGGGGCCTGGCTTTGCCTGGGCTAAAGAGGCAGCCGATGTTCATCACTGCACTGATGATAGGCTGGGATCAGGTCAAGTGTTGCCTCAGAGCCAAAGTACCCCAGCTCCATTAGGACAGGCCTTCTGTGACTACATGGGCTCGCGCAGGCAGGGCCAATATACGGTCACGGTCACGCGCTAGGTCACCCATCTAAATCTGCACACCCCAATGTGCCAGCCTGGGGCACCGGGCACTGCGCCACCCCCAGCCCAGTGTCCACACCCCAACGTGCCAGCCCGGGCACCACCCCCAGCCCAGTGTCCACACCCCAACGTGCCAGCCCGGGCACCACCCCCAGCCCAGTGTCCACACCCCAACGTGCCAGCCCGGGCACCACCCCCAGCCCAGTGTCCACACCCCAACGTGCCAGCCCGGGCACCACCCCCAGCCCAGTGTCCACACCCCAACGTGCCAGCCCGGGGCATAGGTGCTCCTCTTCTGATTTTCAGAGCTCATGTTAACATCACGTGCCCGGGTTGCTCCTGACTTGCTCTGTGGTTCCTATTCAGTCCCCTGTAACTGACTAAAATTGCCGAGACTTGGAAATAAAATCCTTCACATCACATCCCAACCTCTCCTGGGCAGGCTGCATCACAGGCCTCTCCCCTTCCTGCTCCGGGAACCAACCTCCACGGCCCAGTTCTGCTCAGAGTGGAAGCCCGCAACCCTGGTCTCCTGTTCGGTTTTGGCTCATTCTGGTGCCTTTTGGCTGGGTCCCAGTCTGGCTTCAAGCTCTGAGCTGACGCCGGTCGCTCCATTTTCACTCCAAATGCCCCCGGCCCCCACCGCAGGGTGTTTGCAGCGGCCTCGCTTGCACAGTCCCAGCTCGGGGCCCACCACGTGGGGAGCTAGAGACACACACAAAGGTGAGCCCTGCCTGGGGAGCTCACAGGCTGGTCTGGGACAAGGCATGAGTGGGGGTGAAATATCGGGAGAGCCCACAGGGAGGGGTCAATTCCACTAAGCTCTGCTTTCCCCCTTGTGCCCGCCCGCCTCGAGCCAGGCAGCACCACAGGGGACCAGCCAGCGAGTCCAGCTGTGTGTCTACACCGGAGAGCGGGAGGCCTCACTGAGAATGCGGGTAGGCGCCTAACGCCTGCACACACTTGGCTCTGAGCGCCCCAGGCCTGATGGGGGAGGAGGGGGAATGCCTTCGAGGCAGAGGGGGGAGGGACTGGGATCTCCCAAGCGTACCAGACTGTGGGACGTTCTGCATTTTGACTTGCCCAGAGACAGGCAGACAGACGCCTCCCCATGGAGCCTTGGTCACCCCTCCAGGTCACCACTTGTATTCGCCTCGCTCTGCAGCCCCTGCAAGGGCTCCCGCCCAGCCCACGGGGGCAGCCCAGGCCGAGACAACCCCACTCCCGGCTTTACAAGGAGATAGCCCAGCATCACCCCGGGGAGTGGGGAGCAGCCCGCAGCATGGCAGGCCCAAGTCCGACGCGGCCTTTGGATGGCACATGCCTGAGATAGGGGCTGACCACAGCACCTCTCTGACCACTGCCCCAAGCTCCAGGGCTCTGTTGACAGCGAGGTCACCCCACAGCCCAAGCATGTTGTAGGTTACCCAACGGCACTAGCCCAGTGGGCACAGGCCAAGCCAGTCTCTGGTTTTACCAACCTCATTTAGCACCCAGTGAGAAAACAGCCGAACCAGGGGGGTTCCTGGTCAAAGCCTTTGTGCCGTCAGCTGCAGCAGCCACACACCACAGCCAGGGTCCCACATTTCGACCATCGGTCTCCCCAGCAGCTGCCACAGCGCTCGACTTAGCCCCGCTGGGTGCAGAGTCTGGCTCCATAGCTCCACACATTGCTCCGGCCCCCCTGCTGACAAGGGCCAGTCTGGAGGAGCGGCCGGTTAACAGCAGACTGAGTGGGTGCTTAGCGCCAGCTGCCGGTCACACTGAGCTCATGTCTGCCCCTGCCTAGTATCTGCCAGGTGTTCGTGTGGCCCACGCGGGCCCTGCCCCAGGGCACGAGCTGCTCCGACTCCCTGTGCACACACCCGCTGGCAGCAGCGGAAGGATCCAGCTAAAACGTCAGGCCAAGGCCTGAAGCTCTTAGCAGCGTTGACCCTGGAACGCTGAACTTGGAGAGGCTGCGAGGGCCCGACCTGCCCTGGGCCCAGCCCCTGGCACCAGAGCAGAGGAAGTGATTTTCTGGCTCACTACTGCCACGGGCCTCTGCCCGGCGCCTGGTGCAGGCCTTGGGACAAGGCCAGGAAGAAAGGCCCAGAGGAGCAGACGTTCAAGCCAGAGACTGGCAGGAGCCGTGCACCTCCGAGCTGAACCGCAACCACCCAAAGTGCGGCAGCAGAGCTCGGGGGGGGCTTTGACTCAGCCCCTTGCAGAGGAAGGCCCCGTTCAGAGCCCAGCAGGGAGCTGGAGGAGACGAGTCCCCCAAGCCAACTCCAGGCCCGGACTGAACCTGAGAGAACATTGCGCAGTCCAGACCCAGCTGCATTCGGACCTAGGTCCCGGAAGCGAGACCCAGGCCTGCTGGGCTGCCTGGTGTTCGCCTCCCGGCAGGAGCAGCCCAAATCTCCTTTCCACTCACGCCCAGCCTTGCCCGGTGCGGGGCAGCCAGTGAGCGCCGCACCCAGCTTCTGCTTCTGCTGCCACATGCGACCTTGCCAGCCACAGGCCTGCCTCCAGCCCCGGGGGGAACCCAAAACCCCCTCTGGCCGCTCTGAGTCACAGGAGCTCTGAAAGGGAGCTCCGGAATGATTCATCTGCCGGGGGGCACATCCCAGCTTTTTCCATTAGTCAGGAGTGAAAACTTGCCACAGTTTGTTCCCGCAACACTCGCTGGGGGCTGAGCTGCCCTAGCCCCGCGACGGCATTCGCCTGGCAAAGCAGCAGCGCTGCCACCGTGGGACTCGGACTGAGCTGGGCTGGAGGGGGCATTTCCAGCCGGCACAGCAAGAGGAGCTGGTGACGGGACAGGAGCGTCCCCACAGATGTGGGAGACCTTCCGAGCTGGCCTTCTGTCAGCCCTGGCTTTGGGGGCACTTTGGTTCCAGACCCAGAGTGAATGCAGCGGGTCGGCTGCATGTCAATCCATGCAGCGCTGCCAACACTTGCGATTCCAGCACGTTCCCCAGTGTTTGGTGCTTCTCTCACAGCCCCCGCTCCAGGGCAGGGAATGCTGGCTGAGCTGGGAGGCCAGGGGCCCATTCCAGGGCAGAACTCTGGGCTGTTGTGGGAACCCAAACGGCTCCGAGACACACAGGGGCTATGTCTACACTGGCAGCTTCTTGCGCAAGAACAGCCGTTCTTGTGCAAAAACTTGCCTGCTGTCTACACTGCATGAGCGTTCTTGCGCAAGTAAATTTACAGTACAGCATTGTAAAACAGGGCTTCTTCCAGAAGAGTTATTCCTCTCCCCACGAGGAATAAGCCCTCGTGCGCAAGAGCGCCTCCACAAGAGGGCAGTGTAGGCAGGCCACATGAATTTCTTGCGCAAGAAACCCCTATGGCTAAAATGGCCGTCAGAGCTTTCTTGCGCAAGAGAGCGTCCACACTGCCATAGACGCTCTTGCGCAAAAGCACATGCCAGTGTAGACGCACTCTTGTGGAAGACTTTTTGCGCAAGAACTCTTCCGCAAAACAGTTCTTGCACAAGAAGCTGCCAGTGTAGACTTAGCCAGGCAGTCCAGGGAGCTGCTCCAGATTATGGCAGCATCTCTGGTATGACCCATTTGCTTGCAGTTAGAACAGCTGTAGCGCTGCTTGTTCAATGCGCCCTCCTCCCTCAGCTCCATCCTAGCCCCCCCAGTTTGGAGGGTGGGTAGCCAGCATGCACTCGGGATGTCAGCATGTAGTTGACTACACAAGCACAGGTTTACCGGTTAATCTTGTCGACTACATGAATCCCTCCCCCCCGCCTGCTGCCTCTATATCAGCAGGGAGCTGGTCTGCCTGGGGAAGCTGGGTTTTAGAGTGCGGAGTGGCAGGGGGCTCCCCAGTAGTGGGGCCAGAGCGCACTGGCCCCTCCCCCAGCAACTATCGAATAGAATCACAGAGCTGGCAGAGACCTCAGGAGGTCAAGTCCAGCCCCCTGCCCAAGGCAGGACCAATCCCAACTCAATCAACCCAGCCAGGGCTTTGTCAAACCGAAACTTAAACACCTCTAGGGGTGGAGATTCCACCACCTGCCTAGGTAACCCATCCCAGTGCTCCACCACCCTCCTAGGAAAATAGTTTTTCCTAATATCCAACCTGGACCTCTCCCACTGCAACTTGAGACCATTGTTCCTTGTTCTGCCATCCATCACTACTGTGAACAACCTTTCTCCAGCCTCTTTGGAACCTCCCTTCAGGAAGGTGAAGGCTGCTATCAAATCCCCCCTCACTCTTCGCTTCTGCAGACTAAATAGACCCAACTCCCTCAGCCTCTCCTTGTAGGTCTTATGCTCCAGCCCCCTAATCATTTTGATTGCCCTCCACTGGACCCTCTCCAATGCATCCACATCCTTTCTGTAATTGGGGGCCCAGAACTGGATACATTACTCCAGATGTGGCCCCACCAGAGCCAAGTAAAGAGGAATTATCATATCTCTGGATCGACTGGCAATGCTCCTCCTAATGCACCCTAATATGCCATTAGCCTTCTTGGCTACAAGGGCACACTGTTGACTCATATCCAGCTTCTCATCCACTGTAATTCCCAGGTCCTTTTCTATAGAACTGCTACTTAGCCAGTTGGTCCCCAGCCTGTAACAATGCTTGGGATTCTTCCGTCCCAAGTGCAGGACTCTGCACTTGTCCTTGCTGAACCTCATCAGATTTCTTGTGGCCCAATCCTCCAATTTGTCTAAGTCACTCTGGACTCTATCCCTGCCCTCCAGCGTATCTACCTCTCCCCCTAGCTTAGTGTCATCCGCAAACTTGCTGAGGATGCAAGCCATCCCCTCATCCAGGTCATTAATAAAGATGAACAAAACCGGTCCCAGAACCGAACCTTGGGGCACTCCACTAGAAACCAACCGTCATCCTGACATCAATCACTACCCACTGGGCCTGACCTTCCAGCCAGCTTTCTATCCATCTTACCATCCATTTATCTAATCCACATTCCCTTAACTTGCTGGCAAGAATGTTGTGGGAGACTGTATCAGAAGCCTTGCTAAAGTCAAGGTATATCACATCCACTGACTTCCCCATATCCACTGAGCTAGTTACCTCATCATAGAAGCTAATCGGTTTGATCAGACACGACTTGCCCTTCATGAATCCATGCTGTCTATTCTTGATCACCTTCCCCTCTTCCAAGTACTTCAAAATGGATTCCTTGAGGATCCCCTCCATGATTTTTTCCAGGGACTGAGGTAAGACTTACTGGCCTATAGTTCCCTGGATCGTCCTTCTTCCCTTTCTTAAAGATGGGCACTACATTTGCCTTTTTCTAATCATCCGGGATCTCTCCTGATCTCCACGACTTTTCAAAGATAATGGCCAAAGGCTCCTCAATGACATTTGCCTACTCCCTCAGTACCCTTGGATGTATTAAGTCTGGACCCATGAATTTATGTATGTTTAGCTTTTCTAAATAGTTCCTACCTGTTCTTTCCCCACCAAGGGCTGTCCACGAATAGTCATGAAACTGCAAAGATGTCATGCGGTTACACAACTGTTCAATTACCCAATAGCTAACCTCCCGAGCACACACCATGGTGATTCCCATGCAGCCTGGTCAGGGCCCCTGGAACAGGGGATGGAATCTCATTCTGGTTTCCCTCCACTGGCCCTTCGCAGCATCTCTGCACTGCCAGGCCAAGGGCCTCCTTTAGCCCCTCAGCCAGGGCCAGACAGAGGCATGGGCAAGCCGGGCAGCTGCCCAGGGCGCCAACTGATGGGGGGCGCCTGATGGCAGCTGTAAGGGGCGCACGGCGTCCCTTACAGCTGCCATCAGGCGCTGCACGCTCAGCTCCCGCAGCGCCTGCCCGCCCGCATCCCCGCATTCCCCCCCCACGGCCGCGGGGCCCTACATGGCCCAATGCACGCGCCAGCAGCGACAGCCAGGCTGGACTGGGCTGCACTTGCACCGTGTGCCCCAGGGGCAGGCCCCGGGCTGTGCGCCAGCGGCCATAGCCAGCCCTGCGCATCCTAGGGGGGCAGGCCCGCTCCCCACGGGCGGGCCTGCGGATGCGCCGCACACCCGGGGCGCCAGAATACCTCGGGCCGGCCCTGCCTGCAGCCCCTGGCACCTAGAAACACAGCCGGCCCCAACCAGCCCCTCGCAGACCTGCCTTGGCAAAGCTCCTCTGGACCTTTCCCCCTCGTCCCCTGCAACACACTCTCCTGCCATGGAGCGCCTCCCTCCTGCCCTGCCCCAGAACTGCCCAGGGCCGGCCTGGTGGGACCACCCCTGCCCCGCACTCCTGAACTGCTTCAGATAGGCCCCACTCACCAAGCCCTGCAGCTGCTCTTCACGCACCCGGAAATGGAAGCAGGGACTAAGCTCATTTTCTGCCAGTCAGTGGAAACAAACGTCAGCCATTGTCTGACCTGCTCCTTGGGCCTTGGGCTAACACCAGCCTGGCAGGAAATCCCGACCCCGTGCGGGTCCGTGAGCTGTTTCAGGGGTCAGCCATGCAGGGCCACTTGGAGCCCCAAGCCCAGCACCCTGCGAGGCAGAAGCCCCGAGCCTGGGCAGCCTCCCAGAGAAGAAGGCTGGGAAGGAGCTTTGCCGTGAGTCAGTCCAACACCACGCTGCTGCGTCAGACACAGGGCAGGGCACAACCTAACCCCTCGGTGGGAAGGCTGCCCGGCCAGGCTGTTTGGGGCAGAGCCTGCTGGATGTCAGTGCAAAGCTGACCCCGGCTATGGCTACACTCGCACCTGAGTGACAAAGCTTTTGGCGTTCACGGCAGCTTAAAAAAATGCTCCCCATGAAGGACGGTTTTGCCGCAGCAAGAGAAAGTGCAAACGCTGCTTTGTCGGCAGGAGCGCCCTGCTGCCGCCAGCGGGAAACCCCTCATAGGGGCGGGGGTGTAATTTGTAGACAAATCTGCCAGCATCAGCTTATGTGAATGCTGTTTTCTAGCCACTGGGCTATGCCAACCCGGCTCTGTCCCTAAAAGCTGCATAGCATAGACACAGCCTTCGACAGCCTGAAGGGGGTTCCAGAGAGGCTGTTCTCAGTGGTGACGGATGGCAGAATGAGGAGCAATGGTCTCAAGTTGCAGGGAGGGAGGTCTAGGCTGGGTATTAGGAAAAACAATTTGCTTAGGTGGGTGGGGAAGCACTGGGCTGGGTTCCCTAGGGAGGGGGCAGAATCTCCATCCCCAGAGGTGTTTAAGTCCCGGCTTGACACAGCCCTGGTGGGGATGATTGAGTTGGGGTTGGTCCCTCTCCGAGCAGGGGGCTGGACTAGAGATCTGCTGAGGTCTCTTCCAACTCTATAAGGATGTGAATGTTTAACCAGTTAATTGGTAAGTTTCACCCTTACTGGGTGAGACTTACTGGTTCTGGTTAACCAGTAAGGGCTGGAGCACGTCCCTGCCCTTTGCAGGAAGGGGCTGCTCCGGCAGGCCGGTAACCAATTAAATGGGATTTTACATCCCACTACTCTGATCTTCTGTGATTCTACGAAAACCTGCTGTGTGTATTAGTGCTGGGCAGAACACCAGTACAGGCTCAGATAGGGAAACCCAAACAGCAGCCAGCAGCTGCAGAGCCAGCCTTGGACAGGGACATACACTGAGGCGGGGACACTCCAGGCAAATTCCCGGAGGTGGGGGCTGCTTTCCTGGAAGTAGCTGAATGACCATGGGACCCTCCCCCTCCCGACACCTTCTCTTCCCACATTCCTTCCATTCCCACTCTAGACCCCTCCCCAGAATTTTGCTTCTAATCTCTATTTGATTTTAATCATTTTTCTTTGCCTCGCTGGGTTTTTATAAGCCAAACGCGTTTGTAGATGGTGTAGTACAAATACCAGATTTATATTTTCACCCATCACACTCAAATCATGGCCAAGGCAGGCAGCACATGCTGAATATGCTCCAAGCCAGTGCGGTGTATTTTGTTCTGCTTGTTTTCCACTTTCTCTTTTAAAACACAGACGTGGTTCATGGCAAACCGATCCCGCCTGCAGGTGCTAGCACAGTTCTCAGAGGAAACTGTCACACCTGCGCAGCACAGCAACCCCCCAGCCAGGGTTTCAGCCACAGAATTTACAGTTGATGTTTGAAAGACAAGCACAGTCTAGCTGCAGCCATCTCCACCCCACCCCTGCTCTATCTGTATCCTCCTCCCAGCCGCCCAGTAGCGTCCCCAGGAATTGAAATGGGGGGGGGTGTGTCAGGGCCGATGAGGGTGAAGGTGGGCTATATGGCACCATAGTTCACAAAATTGGGGGGGGGAGTTGGAGAAATTCGGGGGGGGGTATACACCCCCATGGGGTATGTGCGTGTAGGGAAATCCCTGCAGCTGCCCGAACAGGCAGCAAGCCACCAGGCCTGGAGTGGAGCCGGGGGCTCGGATGGCAGCTCACTTGTCAGGGGATGGCATTCACAGCTCGTCTGCCCTTCTCCAGAGCCCTTTGGGTGCTTTGGGAGCTCAATGTGCTTTTCATTGCACAGCTGGGGAAACTGAGGCAGGGACCCACACCATGAATTGTTCCAAGGCCATGCCACAAGTCACTGATAGAGGCGGGAATGAAACCCAGGAGTCCTGATCATCCCCATAGCCTCATGCCTGCCCTGTAAACGTGCCACCCAGTGAACCTGCACACCTGTCAGCTGAGCATTGGCTGCTGGGAGCGAGGCTGTGTTTGAGGGTTTGCATTAGCTCTGGTGCCGAGGAAAGATGCCGGAAGCCCCAGTACCAAGGCAGCTGGCTGGAGTTGGAGAGTTGCATTCAGGGCCAGATTAAGCTCTTTGTAGGCCTAGGCACGCTCATAATTGTAAGCTCTTGAATTAGACTATCTAGAAATAGAGAATGCCCTATACACCTAATATCACCCACTTTCATTTTCACTCCTGATATTCTCCTGAGAAATTCATGGTACTTCATTCTAAAATAACAGCCATTTTGTTGTATACTACAGTTATACTTAGGAGTCACCTGATAGTTAATCGGCTGATAAGGAGAATAGTGAGATGATGTAGCCGCCACTACGACTGTAAAATCCACAGAGCAATGCATCGAGGTAACATGGCAACATTGTGTCTCAAGATCGTTCAACATCATTTACAAAATAACAGCACATTGGCCCCATGCTGGCCACAGACAATGTTTAATAGTAGCCTAGGGTTTCTGAAACACAACTGTGAATGAAATGCAAACACTGTAGTAATAAGCAGTGTTCCCTCTAACATTTTCCATTCTTGGGCAGGTTGAATTTTCTTCTGTGCACCACCACTACAAACAAAAAAACCTAGATATAAATATATATTTTAAACAGCTTGTAGGTATGGAAGACAAAAATTTTAAAACAAGGAGCAATACTTATGTTTAATATCAAATAAAAGCAAATTAACACTACCCTGGTACCACATGTAGTTCATCATCCTTTCTGACAACTCAAGCTATGAAACACACCAAAATGTGTATTTCCACACATATCCCTGCTTTAGCATTTTAAAGCTGAGTCAAGTGAACATAGTCATGCTCTCCTTGCAAATATTAATACTATGTTTACTTACACGGGAAAAGAGAAAAAGGTATGCACTCAGGCTTATACAGTTTCTCTGGAATGTTAACTCTTAATTTGATCAATAGTGCACAACCATAGAACAGTAAAAATAAGTAATGAAGCAACACAAAACAAATAAGGCCACAAATGTGAAAACATGAAGGGAAAAAAAAATCAGGTGGTTGGCGAGATGTATTTTAAATTAGTGCTATGCAAGTGAAACAAAGATCTGTAAGCACTGATAAAAGTTATCCTTGTTTGAAACTTTTACATGGTGTGGGTCACCAACTCAAAGAGCAGAAGCTCCAGAGCAGCACTTTAACACATTGCTTCAGAGTTTGTAGGCAGATCCATTTTTTAAAGAGCTTGCAAATACAGTCTTCATCCTACAACACACTTAGCATCACACCTAGTACACCCATTGACTCCTAAGAGCCAGAACTATACCACTTATGTAAACTTTCTTTGAAGTAGAATCATGCAGATATCATGAGCTAGGCCTATCCACATAATCCTTATCCACAAAAGCAACCTAACTGATTTACAATACAAAAACACCAATACAAGTGAATTCAGATCCTGCATTAAGATCTATGAATGCAGAATCTCTCCACCCTCTTTATTTGTCTGCTCTGGATCTATCTCCCTCCAAACAAACTAATTTTTAGCTCAGGCTAACATCTCCAGGCAGGTTACCTCCTGTTAACAAACTCAACATGGCCAAAAGCAAGCTGCTTATCTTTTCCTCCTGATACTAGGTGGAAAATATTTTGGTCTAGCACTGCTGAGGAGTCACTGGTGTGTGCGTGTGTGTGCACACTTGACAAATCTAACAGTGGGTGTTATGTTATTCTTCCCCCCTATCATATTTTCCTGGCATATTTAAGATCTGTAATTATGTCACCAACCAGCTGGTAATTAATATCACCCCCTCCTCACTCCAGCCTCAACATGAAAAGGGAAGATATTTGACTAACTTCCCTCTGATGCATTAATGAGACAATGAAGTTTCCACAGAAGCATCCTCATCTTCCATATAGCCACATGACCCCTACCCCAGCATATCACCACCATCCCATGCAGCCTGTTCCCCCACACCTCCCCCAGCCCAAGAGAGAGTTCTATGTTTCTCCCTTGCACCAACAGTTGCAGCCCAGACAGGAGTGAGTCAAGACACCCAACAAATTCCCTCTACCTCAGCACACAGATGCCAGCCAGGACCGACCGACCGACCTACCCCATGCAGCCTGCTCCCCTTCTCCCAGCACTCTCCAGCCTGCTGGGCTGGGAGCGGAGGTTTCTCACATGAAACTGCAGCCAAACCCAGCTGCTGTAATCACATCAATCACACCAATCCTCTCCTCTCCCAGCCCAACCAGGACACCCCAAACTCCCCCCACAACCACTTATTGTCCCCTCCCTACCAGCTGGAAGAGGCAAACTCCATCTCCAGCATGGAACTGCTGCTGAGAGAGAAGTACCCCTCCCGTAAGGCAGCTCCCTGCAAAGCAGCCCTTGAACTCCTGGGCAGGGCTCATTAAGCAGCTTCAAGGTCATGCTGCTGCCCAGCTTACAGAGAACTTTGGTAATTAGCTACTGAAAGGTTGTTTATTTAGGCCTGATAATAAAGTGATACACTAATACTTGGAAAGGACGGCCTTTGAAGAGGTACAGACATTACAAACAGGTCCGACATAATTTTCACATGTATTCTAATAAAAATGGCAAATTATTACATATGATTTAGCAGTTTTCTTTTCTTATTTTTGAGTAAATTAAGATTTTTTGTAGGCCCTACATTTTTTTGTAGGCCAGAGGCACTACTGTGCCTAATGAATAATCTGGCCCTGGTTGCACCTTTCATAGAAATACACAGTGCACTGTAGGGAGATGGGCTAAGCATACTTAGTCCTTTTCATTCAGGGGCTTCCCTATGAAAGGAAGGATGGCTGGTGACTAGGAAGCTGGTTTGGGGTTCAAGAAAGCTGCATTCAATTCCCACCCATCTTTGCCACAGACTTCCTATGTGCCCTGGAGCAAGTCACTTCACCTCTCAGTGCCTAGGTCCCCAGCTGTAGTTTGGGATGAATAGCTCTGCCCTGCCTCACAGAGGAGTTGTTAAAAGCTGTAAGGTGCTCAGATACTGTGCTGATGGGCCAGCATGTTCCCAGGGACAGTGCCAGTAACCCCATTTTATAGATGGGGAAACTGAGGCACAAAGTGGAGCAGAGACTTGGCTGTCATCCCACAGCCCACCAGTAGCTGAACTGGAGACGGAACTTGACTTCTGCGACTTGTAGGCCCGTGTCTGTGTCTGTCACAAGGCCACTGTGCACAGTAGCATCTGGACAGCGCAGCGATGCAGAAATTGCTGCAGTAGTGCCCAGGGGGCTATTACTGACGGGGACGGTGTATGAGCTGGCTGGCTGTGACGTACACAAAGCGAGGGGCCTCGAGAAACAAAGCCGGGGCTTGAGGAAGCGAGAAATCTCCCCATGACAAACCCTCCCCACCAGGAAATTATTTTTTCTGGGACTCCTCTTCACTGTGCACAAAGACCCGCCCATCGCATCTACCCTGGACAGGGATAGGGATAGGGACAGACCCGCATCATCACATGGGACTGCCTGCCCCTCCATGAGAGAAAGAAAGACAAAAACGAGCCTCCCTCACAATCTATAGCAAACCCTCAAGCACAGCCTCGCTCCCGGCAGGGTGCAGGTGCCCAGGGTGGCACGTTTACAGGGCAGGCATGAAGCTGTGGGGGTGATTGGGACGCCTGGGTTTCATTCCCACCTCAATCAGTGACTCGTGGCATGGCCTAGGAGCAATCCACAGCATGGGCCCCTGCCTCAGTTTCCCCAGCTGTGCAACAGCGATAACAAAGTGTTGTTAAGCGCGTTAAGCTCCTGGGACAAAAGGGCTCTGGAGAAGGGCAGACATGCTGTGAGCACCATCCCCTGATGAGAGAGCTGCTATCCGGGTCCCCTGCCCCACTCCAGGCATGCCTGCCCGTTGGGGAAGCTGGACTCGGATTGCACCCGGGACGGTGCTTGCTGCACACTCATGATACATCGCATGCTGAGATTCCTGCAGCATCATTAGTGCCATCAATATTCACGGCAAAGGAATTTGCTTGGCTGCATTAACTGGCCTGGGGCCTACCGAGCTTGTGCTCCCCAGGAGGGACAGTTTCCCTGCCAAATCAGAGAGGCTGGAACCCAGGCCCCAGCCTCTCCCACCCTGGGGTCTTGGAGAGTTGGATCCGACTGACGTTGCTCGAGCCCCTGTCCCCTTTGAGGGCTGGTCCCAGCCCTTGGCTCTGGGCGCTGCAGCTGCAAGCGCCTTGTTCTGCTAGCGCTAGGAATTCTCTGTTTTCATTTGGGATGCCAGGAGCCACTGCAGCCTGGGAAAGAACATGCCACAGAAAGGTCCCCTCTTTCCCGGGGGCCTGGCTCCCAGCCCCGTCGGCGCGAGCGCGCTGTGCTGGGAATGGGAGTCCTCGCGTGAGGTTGTCAGCTTGGGAGCATGGGGCAGGACAAGGCGGCCCCCCAGCCCCACTGCAGGACCTGACCAGATGAGCGCCCTGGGTCCTGTGTCTGCCAGTGCCCGGCACTGGCTGCTGCAGAGGAAGCTGCTGGAAGCCCGAGGAGCGATGTGGGAGAAACGACCCTGCCTTCCCGCCCGGCCCCCAAGGTCCCATCCCACGCTCCAGAGCCTGCCCGGGGGATGGCATCTGCAGGCAGTGATGCTGGCTGGGGAGAGGCTGCCCAGCCTTGGCAAGCACAGGCCACAGGAATGCAGGGCGGGAGGGACCTTGGGAGCCAGTAACCCCAGAGCAGCCTTGACAGGGAGTTGTCTGAAACAGGCCGTCCTCACGAATGCCGGAGCCCTGTGCGGCCCAAGCACCTGCACCACCCGCCCCGGGGAGGGGGCAGCAACTCTGCAGGGGGGGCTGTGCTCAGGGCTGGGGGGAAGGAACAGGGCAGGGAGGCTGTGGGAGAACAGACAGAAGGGGGAGCGGTGCAGCCACCAGAGCTGGGGGCCAGGGGATTGGGGCCGACGGGTCAAGGCATCAGAGCAGTAGCCAGGGGGTTGGGGCCGACGGGGCCAAGGGACTGGGCTGCCTGGGCCAAGAGGCGGAGAGCGGCTGGGGGTGGGGACGGGGGCTGCTTGAGTCAGCACTGCCCTTGGCCAGTGCTAGGCATTCGCAGCTTCGGGCACTGTTTGATTTGGGACACGCACAGTGGGATCTAGTGCTGCGTGTTCTGTGTGCCCATGGACAGCCCTGGCCCGAGACATGCCCGTGACGGGTCCCACAGGCCCCCTGCAAAGCCTGGGCCTGAGTGGGGAGTTTCTCTGGACTCCCAGCCTGTCACTTTTGGTCCGACCTAACGGGACACAGAGAGCAGCTGATCCCGGCTCCTTTCCAGCAGCCCCGAGCATGGCTGCAGGCTATTAGCAGGTTCTCCCCCCACCCCCACACACACTCCCCCGTGCTGCCGTGGTCTGTTCTCGACGGACCCTGGCAACTTTTGCATCCTCCCTCAGCGCTCAGGGCTCTGACCCTCTCTCGTTTGTGTCACTCCCCCTTTAGTCTCCTCCCGCCCAAAGGGCCGCGCCCAGAGCTGGACACAGGGCTCCAGCTGAGGCCCCAGCAGAGCTGGGCAGGGCGGGACAGCCAGCTCCCCCGTCTTGCCTACAGCGAACCCCCCCAGAGTCCTAGTAGCCTTTTGCACAGCTGCCCCCGCTGCCGGGGCGGGATCCATTCTCATGCCCTGTGCCCTGCGGCGGCTGCAAGCCAGCAGGGCCATTCTGCAGTTGTGGGGCCCATTCGGCTCGGTCAGCGTGCTTTGCCCTCGTCTGTGAGGAAAAACATGCCGCTGAATTCAAACCAGTTGTCTGGGTGCAGTCCAGCCCTGCCCTCCACAGCGCCTCCGGGACAGGGTCATGCTGCACGCCACGATCTATTAATGAAAACAGCAGCTGGTCCCAGAGCCAGGACTGGCCCCCGCACTCCCTCCTCAGCTGAGGGTGAAGCACTGGCACTTAGCGCTGGTTCCCTCCTCCAGCCAAACGCCAGGGACGTTCCTTGTAGACCACGCTGCACTAGTTTGTCACGTAGGACTGGGCCAAAAGCCCTGTAAAATCCAGACCCCACTGCCGGCAGCGCTGGAGCTATTTTAGGGGGGTGCTGAGTTCCGCTCCCCCATTTGCACTGCTCAGTGCCCCGGGCTGGCGTTACCCCAGGGTTGCCAACTCTCCCGGCCCAGACAGGCTGGACCCACTGCTGAAGTGGCATCCGGCAGGCCGGGCCGGGAGAGCCAGCAACCTAGCCACAGCTGGAGGCGGTCTCAGAGCCTGGGTGGCGGTGGGACCCTGAGCAGCAGCGGGGCCTCCAGGCACAGTGGGCTGGACCCCAGGCACAAGGGGCTGTGAGCCCATGGGATGGCAGGGCCCCAGGGGATGGCAGCAGGGCTGGCCCCTTGGCATGGTGAAGCTGGGTGCAAAACCTGGGGATGCTGCAGCACCTGCCCCCCCCCACCTACTTCCAGTGCCTATGTCAGCAGCTTCCCCCCTCCACTAGGCCAGTAGCTCCGAGGTTGCTCTGTCGTGCCGACTCTCCCTTACAATCCTGTTATTTGCTGGGGGCTTCCACGCTTATTGCTCAATAATCTGTTCCAGCATCTTCCAGGGGTGGAAGTCAGGCCGCTGGGTCCAGAATCCCCCTTTCAAAGGCAAGTTCTGCGTTTGCCCTTCTCCACCCGGCTGGGCCTCACCTCTCCTCCGGCCAAGTGAGTCGCTAACGGTTCTGAGATTGCCTCAGCCAGACCCTTCGGTACCGGCAGATGAATTTCATGAGACCTGGCTGACTTGAATACACCTAATGTGGCTAAATATTCCTCCCTTGCGTCTTCAGCACAGAGCTCCCATCCCCCACCAAGCAGAGGCCCTGCACCTTCCTTCATCCTCTTCTGCTTTCTAATGTCCTTAACGAGTCTCTTCTCAGCACCTTTATCTTCCTCCCTGGGGTGGCTCATGCAGTGCCCAGGGCTCGTCCATGCAGCAAAGCTAGGCTGGTGGACCTACAGCCACCCAGGGGCTCAATGCGCTGTTGTGCATGCGACTCTCCTCCTGGTGCTGGTGCACACCCTTGCCCGTGCCTGCTGGGATTGAAGTGGGCGTGCTGAGATCTGAGTGCAGGGCCCTGGCAGTCCCAGGTGACAGCCCCTGCTGTGAGCCTCATGCCCCTCAACGTCACAGAGCCCATCCACGTCGATTTCACACTGCTCTTGTCTCTGTCCCAGCAGTGAGACTTTGTCTACACTTGAAAGCTGGAAGTGCAGCGATGGCCACGTGGTCACAGCAAGGGTGCCGGGAGAGGCCTGGCGCCTTACAGCTGAAACTTGCCACGCTTGGGGTGTCACGCCCCGACCAGTACCAGTGGCAGTGTAGACTTAGAGGAGCCCTGGCAGCAGCCTGTTGGGAGGAGGCAGCCAGGAACAGGGGAGGGGGCGGGGAGGAGGGGCTCCCGGGGGCAAAACCATTCTGCTTTTCTCATGCCTTCCTTTCTCTGGACCCCTGAAATCTAAGATGTCGTGATCACTTTCACCCAGGGTTGTTTCTGTTTGAATCTTGTTAAGTTCTTGCCCACAACAGCTTCTTGTGGCAATGAGTTCCCCAGTTTAAGCACACGCTGCACGAGACAGAGTTTCCTTTCACTGGTTTTGGTTTTCTCTCTCACCTTTTCATTTAAATGAATGCCTCTTTGTTCCTTTGTTATGCCGAGGGAAGGAGAACAGAAACCCCTGCGCACCCTTCTCCCGAGCAGACAGACCCATTTACAGACTCTCCTCATGTCCCTTGCAGAGTTGCCCCCCCCCCAGCCCCAACAGTTTCTCTTCCCAGGAGAGGTTTTCAAAGCTGTTGCTCATTCCCCTCATCCCTCAGTCTGGCTTGGCCCTTTGGGCACCACGGTGACCAGCCGCGTTCTGACATCATGACTTAGAAAATGCTCTGCAATGTTCACTGCTCCATCCCTTCCTCAGCCTCCTGGCGCACTTGCAATTTTGGCTGCATGGCACGTGGAGCAGGCATCTCCACAGAGCTATCCACAAGGGCTCCCTTGTCCTGAGCTGGGACGGTTCATTTGGACCCTCGGTGGCGCAGGTCCGAGTAGTTTATCCCCCCGCTGCCATGTGCGCAGCCTGGTCCCATGCCGGGCTCCTCTCTGAAGTTCCCTCCAGTGTTCTCTGGTCCCAACTCCCCTAAATCACTGTCTGTGTTGGGCAGATTCCCCTTCCCCTGCCCCTCACTGCTCACCTTCCTTCCCCGCATCATTAGGGGGTCTTTTCTCGCTTACAGACAACCCCCCAACCTGAATCCAATTTTTTCCGGTAACCATGCTACAAAGCTGCATCATAAGCATCCAGGAACCCAGCCTTGTAATCATCTGTGGTGCCAGATCTGCTCACATATCTATACAAGCAAATTTATCACTGGACCCAACCACAACAGCCACCAAATCAGGGGCTCATTTAACTGCACATCCAGTAATGTGATCTGTGCCATCAAATGCCAGCAATGCCCCACCGCAATATATATTGGACAAACTGGACAGTCCTTCCGGGAAAGAATTAATGGACACAAATCAGATATCCAGAAAGGGAACATCCAAAACCTGTCGGTAAACACTTTAACCTCCCTGGACACTCATTAAGGGATCTCCAAATTGCTGTTTTGTTACAGACCAATTCCACAAGCCAAATACACAGAGAAGGATGGAACTCCACTTCATTCACAAGTTTAACTCTGAAGCAGATGGTTTAAATTGCGATATTGGATGGCTGCGACAATATCAATTAACCAAACAATGAAGGGGCCAATGATTCTGGATGTCTGTATAGAATCTGCCTCTTTTAACTATCTAGTCTTTAAGGTGCTAATAGACTATCTGTTGTTTTTCAGTTTTTCCTGTTACAGACTGGCTCTTCTTTCCCTTTGAAACGCACTGCCTCTCCCCCCCCCCCCCCATTCCTCATTTATTCTTGGTTCTGGACAGTGCTTTTTTTGTAAGAAAAAAGGTGACGGTACTCCAGGGTCAAAGTTGTTGAGCAAAAAAAAAAAAACACAAAACCCACACCAGGGGCTGAAATGCAGTTGCGGCCTCTTTAAGAGCTTCTGTTGGGAGCCAAGCAGTGGCGGATATAGGGCAGCAGCTGCCCCCAGCCCCGTGCTTCAATAGGCCCAGCGCCAGCGCCAGGGGTGGACTAGCCCGGCGGGATACCGGCAATTTCCCAGTGGGCTGTCCGCCGAAGGGCCGGCTGGATGCTGCTGGAGGAGGAGGAGGGGGATTGTGATGGGGCGCCGCAGCCCCGCACTTTAAATTCCCCGGCGCTGGCCAGTACCAGCCATGTGGGGCAGAGGGAGCGCATGCGCGGCGTGCTGAAACGCCACGCAACAGCTGAGAGGGGAGACGCCCAGGCGTGGCGTGATGTCACAGCCCGGGACTTTAAAACCGCGCAGCCCAGCGTTGCACCGCTCGGTTCGGCACGTGGTCTGGAGCCTGGGCTGGGGTTGCAGCCACCCTGCAAACTGAAAGGCAGAAGGAGGGTGGCAGAGGAAGGGGCTTGTGCTGATGGGAGGGGGGCAGGTCAGGAGAAGAAAGGGGAAGGCACCAAGGGACAGCGTGGAGAAGAGACAAATGCCAGGGGGCCAAGTGTAGACGAGGAAAAGGGCAGGAGGGGAGGTGTCAGTGGGAGTGGGGACAGGGTGATGCTGGGAGAGGAGAGGGTAAGGGCATTGGGGGCTAAAGGGGGGAGGGGGAGGTGCTGGGAGAAGGCTGGAAAGGGGTGGGCATGAGAAAGGTGGGGAAGGAGCAAGTCATGT
The DNA here is from genome assembly GCA_032595735.1 of Pelochelys cantorii. Taxonomy (NCBI): domain Eukaryota; kingdom Metazoa; phylum Chordata; order Testudines; family Trionychidae; genus Pelochelys; species Pelochelys cantorii. Next base: position 4,747,779 of record CM064354.1, read on the forward strand.
GTGAGGGCACAGAGGGGCATGAGGGTCATGGGGGCAGAGGGTGGTGAGGGGGTGGGCATCAGGGAAAAAGAGGGCAAAGGGCACAGGGGCAGTGAGGGAAGGGGGGGCACCAGGAGGGTGCAGGGTTAAGGGAAGGTGCAGGTGCCAGGGGATTCTGGGGTGAAGCAGAAGGGCAGACACCTGCAGGGGAGGGACCAGCACCAGAGAAGAGAGGCAGGGCAGGTGTGTAGAGGGAGGTGTTAGAAGAGGGGATGAGGAGGGGTAGCTCACATGGTCAGAGTGGGGCTACTGGAGGAGTGGGCACAGGGGGGACACCTTTTTTCTATTTTTTCTCCAAAGGGGGGCCCCGTGAAATTGTGCTGCCCTGGGCCCCGCAAAACTCTCATCCGCCCCTGGAGCCAAGCCACCCTAGGAAACAGGAAATAGGTGCCAGTACGCCAGAGGGGAATCCCATTCAAGCATTCAATTCAAGTAAGATGGGAAAATAGGTGCCAGTAGGCCGTCCTGGGGCAAACAGTCCCAAAAAAACCACTGGTTCTGGACATCCAACACTCCGGTCTTCTGAAGAAGTGGGCTGTGCCCACAAAAGCTCATGATCCCATCTACATGTTTTGTTCGGCTGTAAAGTGCTACCAGACCATCTATACGTTGTTAGTCGTGGAATGAGGAGTAACGGTAGCTCAAATTAGGATCTTTAATTCAAACTACCTAGTCTGTGCCGCGTGTAACATGACGGGCACGGAGTTTGGACTAGGGGAATTTAAAAATGGCGGTGCCCGGGAAAATGCAAATGAAGCCTGGGATATTTAAATCCCGGGCTTCATTTGCAACTCCGCTTGCCCTCATTACCCTACCTAGCTTGAACTAACGAGCTAGTGTAGCCGTACCCTAAGGTGCCACAGGACTACTTGTTGCTCTCTGGCCTAGTTGGCTTGAAGCCCCTGCAATCAGGTTCCCAGTTTAACCCCTTCCTGCCTGCACTGTAACCGGGGGTGGGGGCAGGTGGGTTGTGTTGGTGGCCAGCAGCAGCCTGGAGGTGCAAGCTGTCTTTCAACTTTGTGCAGGCAGGAAGGGACAAGCTGCTTCCAGCCTCAGGGCGGGGGGGGGGGGGGGGGAATGAGCTCTGCAGACACAGGCCAGGCCACCCACCCCCTCCCGGCCTCTGAGGCTGGAAGCAGCTTCTGTCCCGTTCCTCCCACACAGTGTAGAAAGCTGCTGTGGGCATATCCAGTGTGACAGAAAGCTGGGGAGGGCGCATGACCCCGCATGCCCCCCATATTGCTGTGGGAAGACATGGTGCCAGGTACCAGGAAAGGCAGGTCTGTCTGGGGCCTCACCAGGCAGGGAGCCTGGCATCAACTCAGCACGCCCCAGGGAGAGGGGTGTGTAGAAGCATGTGTGTCACTTCTCCCCGTGTGAACCCTAAAGCCTGAGAGATCGGAAGGGAACCAAAATCACCAACTTTGCAGAGTCTTTTGCCAGGGGCTCAGTCATCGTGGTGGCGATTTGCGTGTCTGTGTGGCAGCGCTTGGGTTGCTGTTGAACCTGCTTGCACACAAGTCATGTTACCAGTGTCCCATAGGGAAATATGGTCAGCTTCAGAGTGGTTGACAGACTTGCCGAGCCCCCAGACAAGAAGGGGGCAAGCTCTGCACCCCCAGAATGGGCAGGGCCTGGGTGGAAGGGGCAGGGCTGTGGCTAGTGTCCCCAGCTGGCCCCTCGGTGCTGCCCAGAACGTGCCCCCCAGGGCTCTGACAGTGATGTAGGGCCCAGGGCTCCAGCCACTGCTGCTGCCTCAGTGGCAGAGGTGGCAGCTGGGAGTCCTGGGCCCTTTTAAATCACCCAGGCCCCAGGGCAGCAGTCCTCTTTGGCTGCCTCTGCACGGGCCTGGTCACACTGCCCCCCCCTTTCCACATCACGAATAAACATGTCAGACACCTAGAGCTAGCGCAGAACCTCAGCAGAACCGGGAGCTGTTTGCCTCCTGCCATGATGGAAACTCCCCAGTTCAGCCTAGGCTTTGTCTACACTTCTAAAAGCAAACCACAGCTGTGGCAGCACGCTGAGGTGGCCCTATGGTCACCGCCTGACGCTGGTGCGAACTCTCCTGGTGGTCGAGGCAAACCACATCCCTGAGGGGAGGAGCTAACAGCACTGGGAGCCTGTTTACACTGGTGCTTTGCAGGGCGGCAACTTGCTGAGCTTGGGGGCAGGCGGTTCACATCCCTGAGCCAGACAGTTGCCGTGCAGCAAGTTAGCCTTGCTTTTTGTTTCCTGTCTTTGATCCAGTTTTTAATCGGTGACAATATTTTATCTCTCACAGCATGATGACTAAGGCCTTGTCTACACTGGCACATTTTGCCCCCCAAATCTGCCATTTGGTGACAAAATAATGAGAGCGTTTACACTGCAATGCAACTTTTGTCAGGAAAAACACCCAATTTTGGTGACAAAAAACTCCACCTCTGTCGACAAAGAACCAGTGTGGACTCTGCTGTTTGTTCTATTGAGAGAACTGGCTTCTGTCAGTATCCTACATCTGTGATGGCTCTGCTCAGCGTTTTGTGATCTCTGCTGCCCTGCAGCCAGGCGTCCCTCCCCTTTCAAAGCTCAGGGAAGTGTCTGACAGCTGAGTGAGCTGTTCCATTTGGGGAACAAACAAAGAGCAAATCGCTGGGATGCTCCTGTTCTGGATTAGGAACATAGCGGCAGGCAGGCTGCTGCTGCGGGGGGAGGGCTGGAGAGGCTGCTGTGCTGCTTTGACATTCCTCAGACGGAGAGCTCCCACAGCTACAAGGGAATCCCAGGCAATGCAAGGATCAGCTCTGCCTTCCCCTGACACAGCTCTGTGGGATGCTCACCCACAAGGCTTCGCTCTGTCTGTCAGCAGGGTGCTGGCAAAGTGGCCATGGAACATGAACAATGGGAAGCAGAAAAACTGGTCGGACGGTTTTGCACTTTTGGCAACTTTTGCATGTCAACAGCACTTTTGTTACCAAACCTCCCCAGTGCAGACGCAGCCTGAGCGTCTACAGCAGCTGAACGAGATTTCTTTGGAAGTATAAAGAAACTACATCCCCTGGTTCTTCTTCGCCGGCGATGGTGAGCGACCCTCTTGTCCAGCCCCCCGCTGAGGCAGGGCCATGCCAACCTAACACTTTTCTGTCCACGCAAGCAGCCCTTAAAACCTCCAGCCATGGGGCCCTGCAGCCTGCTGCAGTCCCTGAGCCAATGCAAGTTTCACCCATTTCCTTGTCTCCAGCCTCACACCCCTTGGCTACAAACCTGATCAGCTCCCTCCTTTCTTTTTGTCATCCCAGCAAGGACTCTTCTGCCATGGCCCCAGGCATTCCCAAGTCGCCAGCTTTGCTGTTCACTGATCGTGGCTTGCAGACAGACATTTCTTGGGGTATTTTTCACCAGATGCCTTCTTTCATTTAACCCAGCTGAGTTTACAGACGTTGCCTCTGCATTGCTATCTGCTCCTGCTCCAGCTCAGGTGTAATCGGCACCCCACCCTTAACTGGCCACCCAGAGACCACTGTGTTCTCGACAGCCATAAGAGCTGTCTCTGAGCAGGGAGTTCCTCAGCCCTTCCGCCAGCTCTTCGGGCACACCCCAGCCTGGTCCTTTACGCGGGACAAGCCCACCCCTCTGCAGAGGCTCTCCTCTCCAAATGCTGCCTAGTGCCCTGTTCGTCCCCCCAGTGGGAGACTTGGGGCCGGCAGTCCTGTGGGGCCAGGTCTCCTTCAATTCAGCAGCTCCCACCACTGGGCTCAGAGGTCCCCGAGTTGCTTGCACCAGGTACCTCAGGGCCAGAGCCGCACTGAGCGCCTTTGCTCCACACGCTGCTCACCTCCTGGAGTTGAGCTTGGCCTTCTGGAGCCAAAGCACCTGCTCTGAAGCCTTGGTCGGAGCCCTTACGCAACACCCGTTTGCCGGTCAGAGCATGGCTGCTTGCTGGATTGTTCTTGTGCCGTTCCAGCCCTGGCAGGCATCAAGTGTCCCAACCCCACCCGTGGCCCATGGCCCCCAGCACAGCCCCACACAGCGCGAGGACACTCACCAGGATGCACAGGTCCTACTCCGCCAACACCCCCACACACTGGCTCTGCCGGCACCTCTGGCTGCCAAAGGCTTCGCTCCTCCCCCAGCCCTTACTGAGCCTTCTGACTTCCAGTTTCCAGTGCCTAGGACCATGCTCAGAAGCCTGGAGCCTGCCAGTATGAAACAACACCAGGTTTACAGGCAGAGCTTTATTGCTGTTCTGTAGCTGCTCCCACAGCAATTCCAGGGTAAAGTTCAAAACCAGCCAGGAGCTTCCGCTCTGTCCAAACTCCTTGTGCACTCACTGCCTGTCACCTTCTCGCTAGATCTGGGGACTTTCACCCCAGGAGACCAGTTTGACTGGCAGGCTCTGACTTCCTGGAAGTCAGTGAACCCAGCAGTATGTGTGGAACTGCCTGCAGCACACATGGTTCCACAGGTTTTGACGGTGCACTTTGATTTCCCCAACGGTCGCCACTTACTCCAAAGTAAACAGCACCTGGCCAGGTCAAAGGCAGTTTGAAATTGGCATTTTGGCCACAATGCAACAGACAGCGAGGCTCAAGCAGGCAGGGCTCCATGGATGGTTTTATTGCGATGGCTTCTGTAAAACTAACCAACCTTCCTGGTGATATTTACAAGCCAAGACAAGTAGTGAAATTAACCGTACACAAAAGTGAAAGTGAGAGTGAGGCCATGAAAATACAAAAACAAACAATGAGCAAGGCAGGGAGTTTTTTTAAAACTCTGCCCATTTTAATCCTTAGTTGTTAGTACCTGGGGGGGGGAACACACATTTATAGCAGACTTACATAGACTTCGTTCCAATCACCCCCACTCTGGAGTCACAGCTTCCAATCACCCCCACTCTGGAGTCACAGCTGTGAGGGCAATCAAGGCCACGCTATTTAAATGGATCATGTTCTCTTAAGGCTCCCGGTTTTGTTTGGTGCTTCACTGCAAGCTCATTTCCTGCTCCTATTGCTTCAGAAAGGAAAAGGGCAGGAACTGAATTTGGTGCTCTGGGAGAGAAACTCTGCAGGCTACCTGGGTGCTGCCTACAATCATCATTCCTGATTAGCACCAGAGCAGGGGCTTTTGTGGGAACTCCAGGCTGTTCAGATTTTCTGGGAGGAGAGACAGATGGGATATCACCTATTCTTGGCCAAGGGCTCCTACCAGGCAGCTGGGGCTGGCCAGCAGCACAGAGGCTGTGTAGTGGCAGAGATCAGGATGTGCAGTTCAGTTATTTACAACAGTGGGACAAGGCCTGGTGCAACTACCACCAAGCAGATTTGAACCTGGGTTTTCAGGAGCTTAGTGGAGGAAGCACTGCAGCTTGCGCTATGAAGCTAACTGGTGCTCAGCTGGATGTAGAGCTCCCTTGTTCTTAGCTCTCACTGTAAGTGGTCTAAGTGCCACTCCACAGGACAGTGAACCCTCGTAGGTGTGTGGGTTACACTGGCACATTCCGCCAGCAAGACACACCAAAGAACAGAACCGGTGATCCCAGTGTAACCCACACGCCTGCTGGGTGTGGGGCACTGTCCTGTGGTGTGGCACTGAGCCCACTTACAGCAAGGGAGACTGAGTCTGTTCTACAGCCCTAGCTGAGCTCCAGCTGGCTTGGAGCTCCAGCTGTAGTGTAGAGCCTCATGCACTGAGGCCCCAGTTTGGTTCTGCTCGCAGGTGCTGTACCAATGCAAGTCCTTTCTGCTGAGGTGACTGGGCCCGCAGCAGGGCTTTCTCACGCTCCTGACCGCTGGCAAACTGTTTCCATGTCAATCTGGCCCAAGTCTCCTTCTTCTTACCAGGCTTGCCCAGCGACTGGGAGGTGCCATTCCCGGCACGGGGAGCCAGACCCTCGCTAGCAGCGACAGAGGGCTCTGTGGCTGTGGCACCAGGTGTTAGATGCCAGGTACTAACCTGCCTGTCCCCCAGCTGCATAGTCAGTAGCAGTGTAGCCATAGCAACCAAAATCACCCCAGTGGCAAGTCAAATTCCATTGTGCTGGACACCTGGAACTGGGGTGAGCCACCTCCCATGCACCCCCTCAGCCTATCTCAGTTTCCCTTCCTGGACAGTATAAATAAAACTTCCCTTGATGTTTTTTAACAAAAATGCCCTTCCGCGAGTTGTTAATAAGAGTCACAAATCCCAGTCCTACTCCATTCCTTCACAACACCAGGTTTCCCTTCCTCAGTGGTGGGCAATCTGGTGTCCACAGACTGCATGTGGCCCAGTGCCACTGCACCTCTACCTGTGGCCCGCAAACCCCCTGGCTGTCCCCCTCCCGCACACACCTCTTGCGCACTGGGACACCGGAGCCCCGCACCTCCTGTGCCTCCCGGTACAGCGCCACACGAGCATAGCCCAGTCCCAACCCACTGACACGCCAGACACCCAGCCAGGTGGAGGCAGGATCCAGGGCCCCATTTCACAGACCCACAGAAGCTACAGGAGCCTCAGATTAGCGGGCCCCTGGCTCCGGCCCAGACAATGGCAAGCAGGACTGAGTAACTCTGTGTGGGGCAGGCTGTTACCACTCCCCTGCTGTTACTCCGCGTGTTGCCCCCGAGCCCTGTGCCTACTCCTCTGCCGGCTGCCCCACGGCGCATTCCTCCCCCTGGCTGGGAACATGCTGCTTAGCTCCACATGGCTCTGAGTAAGGCATGAGAGCCAGCCCCCTCCGCCCGGGCAGTCTGGGGTAGGAGCCGCTGAGCAGTGACCTGGGCTAGACCAGAACCCCTCAGCCCCAGTGGACCTCCGCGTCCCACAGGCATCAGTAGTACGTTGGTTAGCCTGTCACTGCGTTGCCTGGGGCAGCCTCCAAACAGTCTGTGCGAAGGGCCTGAGAACGCCTTTGGAGCAATTGTCATTGTAACTCGAAACCGAAAGCTATGGCAAGTGCTGGGTCCCACCTGCTTAGCTGGTTCTGTGGGGCCCCTCTATCCCTGGCACATAACCAAGCCAGCACACTGTAGTGTGGGGCCGTGCAAACAGGCAGCAGCGAGAACAAATGCGTTGCAGCTGGGACCTCACCGGCTGCCCTGAGCTGGGTTTCACTGCGGGCTGGCAGAGCCCGTACAGACTCCGCCAGGCTCCTGCTGCCAGGGCCGTGCCAGTGGCAGGAGCAGGGTCCCTGAGGGCAGTGTGGCTCCCCGGACCTGGGAGCTGCTCAGCACATCGCCTTGCCGCTGGGGCGCCACATGTTTCTGACACCGCTAGGAAACACTGCCGCGGTGAATTTGGACAGCACCACTGCGGCCTGCTGCCATAGCTCCTAGGGGCCACGTTTAAACAACAGGCCCGCTGGCTTTTGCAGCCTCAGATTTGTTTGGTCTGCCAGGAGAGTCCGACCCGCGGGCTGCGGTTCACTGGCTGCACTGGCCCTCAGCTACGCTGGGGATGGTGCCCAGAGAAAGCCCTAGAGAGGCGCAAGTGTGCGCATGCGCACTGCCGGGGGTCGGCCATTCCTCTCATGCCTCTTGAGCCGCATTGGCCCCCGCGAGGCGAGGCTGGGCTAATGGGGCTGGGCCTCTGAGGCTGGCAAGAGCCCCCCCGGCCCTAGACAGAGCCCATGGCTTGTGGGGCCGGGGGCAGGGCAGGGGAGGTTGTAATGTTGCTGAGCAGCTTGGTGACTTCTGGAGGCTCCATGGGCAAATGACCTCAAGGGACTAAGCATCTCGGGCCAGATTCTGCTCTCCTTTACATGGGCACAAAGCGGGAGCAGAGCCAGTGCGTGTGCTCCAGGCCAGTACCAGAGTGACTGACAGGAACCGCAGGCCCCCTGCCACCTGCCAAGGTCCTCACTAAGGCAGTAGACAAAGCTGGGAAGAGGCTGGGCTGGGCTGGGCTGGCCCCTTCTCCCAGCCTCCGCAGCGGACGCAGGCCTCTCCCCTGCAGCGTGTTCTCCCTCCCCTGGCCAGTCCTGCTCCCATGCGGAGTCCAAGCAGCAGTGACAGCCCAACGTGGCCATCCTGGGGCCTCCCATATCAGCTGGCGCTGCCTGGCCAGGGCAGAGAGAAAACCAGCTTTGGGGGGTCAGGTGCTGGCCAGGGCTCAGCCCCACGTTCTTGTTCAGCCTCTCAGAAAGGCAGGGTCTGACCTGCTGAGCGACAAACCTGCCAGGCAAGCAGGCTTGTCTGTGTGGCTGCATGTGGCCATTCCAGAATCTGCCACATGCGGGACTCTGGCTCCCTGCCAGCCTGGGCCATTCCCTCCCCCCACTTCCCCCGCAGCCCATGGCTCTGTCCTTGGAGGCAGATCAGAGAGAAGCCACACATGAGCACCCATCCCTGGGCGGCGTGGGCAAACCAGGCCTGTGGCTCAGGGCCTGATAACCCCGCCAAGGGCACACTGAGCACTGCCCCTTGTAAGCCAGCCAGAGCAGCTGGTGTCCAAACCCTGGGCCAAGCCCTGCTCATCCCGGGGATACAACTGAGGGCAGCAACTAGCCCCACCAGTTTCATGGCCTTCCACCAGCACAGCGCTGCAGCCACATCAACCTCCTCCCGTGCCCACAGAGCCTCCGTGCACTGGCCCATAGGGCGCAGCTGGGGGCCTCCATGCAATGAGCCCCTGCACCCACTTCAGAGCCTGCTCTGGGGTCGCCACCAGCGTCCACTGTTACCAGCCAGCCCCTTGCGTTCCGCTCCGCTGCTGCCGCCTGCAGAACCCGTGCGACAGTCACAGCCCCCTAAGCTGGCTGCCAGCCCTGGCTGCTCAGCTCCAGAGCTGGGAGCGCAGCAAAAGCGACTGCGGCGCTGCAGGGGCCAGCGGGGCAGCCGAGATTACAAAAGCGAAATGTTTATGGGTTGGCGGAGAGAAGACTCCAGAGACATGATAAACAGCCTGCAAGTATTTGAAGGTTGCAAGCGCTGAGGGATTAGTTCCCACTCAGGGCTCCAGGCTGAAATTAAGCAAAGGAAAATTTAGGCTTAATATCAGGGGGCTGCTATCACTGTGGATTTGGAGAGGGGGGCTTTTATAACGAAGTCCGGCAGAGCTCCAGGGAACATGGCATTGGGAATAACCCTGAACAGGCCTGTGAAAAGAGGGGCCAGACCACACCACAGCAGAACATCGTGGAGTCTGGATTTGGTTCCAGATCCAAACTATGCGCTTGGGTCCTTCTTTCATTCATCGACAGCTAGACGGATGCAGTGAGCTCGCATGAGATTAGCCCCCCCCCCCCACCGTCCAAGCAGGCTGCTCTCAGCCTCTTCCCCCAGCCCAGTCATTTCAGAAGATTTCATCCCAGTCTCGGACAGAAGGACCCTTCTGATACCCAGCCGGGCAGTGATCAAAAGAGACAGAATTCCAGTGGATGTGTTTTCTTTCCCCTAAAAGGGAAAAGTGGAAGATCTTTAGAGCTGATGGGAAAGAGATGCCGTGCAGGGGATGTGTACACACACAGAGACACACACAGACATGGGAACACACAGACATTTCGTCCTGACTGAGCTCAAACAGACTTGGTTTCTATCTGACTCCCTCTGCCCTCCCCCTACACACATCTGTTGCTCATTCTGAGCTGAGTGACATTAACAGTGCCTGTAACTCGCAACTAGAGTTTCTTTTGAATGAAGCCCTTTTTCTGCTGGGAAGCGCTGTGGCAATCCACTGTCTTTCCCACGTACCTTTGGCAGTGCTAGGTCCTGAGGAGGTCCCCGGGAAGAAGGGATACGGAGCCACAGGCAAGAGGAGCTCCCACTTGGCGGGCTGCTGTAGAAGAACCTCTCTCTCAGTGGACGGAAACAGAGATGCAGGGCGGGGGTGGGGGGTGACTGTGGAGAGGGGAGGAGAGACAGATCAAGAGAGGCTGTCTTGGCTCCTTCCCCTGAAAGACACAGACAGGGTCAGGGGTCACTGATGGCTGGGAGGTGCAAATTGGGAACAGAAGCCTGGGACCAAATGGGGAGGCTCATGGCAAGCCTCAGTCGCCCCCCTGGGGCTGTCTTGGGGCCTGGTGGTGACATGCCACAGCCTACAGGAAACAGGAACCAGGACCCCTGGGCAGACCCTAGTGAAGGGGCCCCAAGGATGAGGGGCGAGGAAATGACTCAGACGGCACCGTGTTGCAAGCATCACAGAATCCTAAGGAGTCGGCTGTCGGCTGAGCGAGTGGGCCCCTGAAGTACAACAGGGGGTGGGATGGTAGCAGAGTGGGCCCCATAGCCAGGAAAGCGTCATCTTGCAGACCGGAAGGGAGGCATTTCCTCTTCCACCCCCCACCCGCACCCCATGCAGCTGGTGAAGCCATTAACAAATCCAGGAATGAAGGGGTAGCAAGTGCAGCACTTCCAAAGCCCCAGGGATCTCAGAGCATGTACCCACTGCTGAGCCTCCCCCTCCATGGGCCAGGGATGTATCATTAAACCCATTGGCAGAGGGGAAACCGAGGCATGGAGCAACTGCGGGCCTGATTTGGCAGTTCTTGAGAAAGGATCATTCTGATGATTAAAGGCTGCAGAATTGGGCCCTGGTGACTTGTCTGAAGTTACAAAGTGAGCCACTGGCAGAGCTGAGACCAGAACCCCGGAGTGCTGATTCCTGGCCCCCAAACCCCGAGCACCAGGAAATGCTGCCGAGTTGCACACAGATGAGCCAGGGCCAGCCCCTGCTTGCACTGAAGTTAAGGGGAGTTTGGCCAGTGACTTCAGCTGGTTGAGAAACGTGATTGATGCAGCGGCTCTTCTGCATGAGAGATTGGCTCTGTGATTAATTACCCAGGGGAGAGGGGTCGTTCTGTATAGGGAGCTGCAGGGCCTGGGACTTGCAGTGACCTCTGGATTCCGTGCCCATGGAGAAGAGGCAGGTTCCGGGTGGCTTGGAGTCTGTGTTCCCGGGATCATCTGGCTGGCTCAAATGCCCGGAGTAATGCTGCAGCCACTACTAGAGCTGGCTGGGAAGCAGGACACAGCGTGTTTGCCCCATGCTACATTTATCAGCCAGAAACTCCTCCGGCTGGTGCCTGAGCTGGTGCCTGGTGCCCTGACTTTCCCAGGCAGTGAAGGTGCCAGCCCCGGTCTCCCAGGCTAGGCAGAGATGGTCCGGTCAGGGTTAGGGTTACACACTGAGAGGGGAGCTGGAACAAGAAGGGTAAAGCCTGTATGGGATGCAAAGCCCTTCAAGCCAGAGGCTCTGGCAGCTCCCCCCCCCCCCCGGCTCCAGCAGCTCTGAGGAGCAGGCTTGCAGGTCAGGCCAGCGGCTGTCAGTTGGAGAGAATGAGGCTGCGAGTCGCACGGTTCGGGCTGGGCTGCAGGGCTGTATTCTCAGCACCCTGGCTTGGGCAGGTGTCTCCCCAGTGCATTCCCCTGCCGGTGCATGGCACAGCGTTCACTCTGCTTTGCACCTGGCACCCCACGCGCCCGCCATGCTTCCATCGGCAGGGGTAGCTGAACTGTTCCAAGCGGCCATGTCTGGGGGCAGGGGCCGACTGTCTGGCTTCTGATCAACATGGCTGCATCTAGACTGGCAAGATTTTGCGCAAAAGCAGCCGCTTTTGCGCAAAAACTTGCCAGCTGTCTACGCTGGCCGCTTGAATTTGCGCAAGGACACTGACGATCTAATGTAAGATTGGCAGTGTTCTTGCGCAAATACTATGATGCTCCCGCTCAGGGATAAGCCCTCTTGCGCAAGAGGGCCAGTGTAGACAGGGAAGAACTGTTTTGCACAAAAAAGCCCCGATGGCGAAAATGGCAATTGGGGCTTTCTTGTGCAAAATCGCGTCTAGACTGGCCACGGATGCTTTTGCGCAAAAGCACTTTTTGCACAAAGGCACCCGTGCCAATCTAGACGCTCTTTTGTGGAAATGCTTTTAACAGAAAAACTTTTCCGTTAAAAGCATTTCCGCAAAATCATGCCAGTCTAGATGCAGCCCATGTGTGTCCATACACAAAACCCACACTACACATGTGTGTGTCTGCACACCAGGCACGCCCCCACCCAACCACACACACACACTACCCCACCCAATCACACATCCCCATACCCACCAGACATGCACACCACACACCACACACCCCTAGCACACACACACAGACCACCCCTAGTCCACCACCCATATCCACACCCATGAGACACACACACCACACACCACCGGGACACACTGCGCCGCCATACATCCATCCCCATACCCCACCCCACTATACACCAGAAACCCCCACCCCCTATTTCTCCACACACACTCCCCAGCATCCACACTACACATCTACACACACACAGACTAGCTGTGGGTGTATCTCTGTTTCAGTGGTTATAGAAATGCATGGCCTGTCTGTACCCAAGGATCTCAAAACTTGTAACAAAAAGGAATTAACTGAGTTTTACAAACATGCTGTAAATTAACCGTGTCACTCCTCCTGCTTTTATAGATGGTGTCACAGCTTGTCTGCAGGAGGAGCTAGGCATGCCCAGGATGTGGGCAGTCTGACCTAGTGGTCAGAGAAGGAGTCGGGCTGGGTCAGATGCCAGGAGATCCAAATCCACAACAGGCCAGAGGACAGACCATGAGGCAGGCAGGGTCAGGCAGCAGGACCAGATATTGCAGAGGAGCTCAGCTGCATGGATGGCTTCCTGTGCTCAGTCTAAATACAAGTGGAGACTCATCAGGACCCAGAGCTCTGCCAGCCAGATCCCAGGACCGGAGTCCTCTGTCAAGCTGAGTTTCTAGTTCTGGCCTCATTAGTGAGGGACTTATTGGTGGCGGGTTGGTGCCCACTGGCAAGTGCCGCACAGAGCAGGGTCAGAGGCGAAGTGACGCCACCAGCCCGAGCAAGAGAAGGATGGATCCGACAGCTTGGCTGTGCTGACACTGGGCTAGGTTGGGTGTGGGTGTTGCACACCCCTGAGCACCATAGCTGTATCCTGCTAAGTTCTACATGCAGTGCCTGGAGACACACAAGGAGGTTTGCTGATCTGCCCCAGGTTACCCAGTAAACTAGGGAGAGAGCCCAGCTCTTCAGCGTCACACTGCCGGGTGTCAGCCACAATCCACAGCCTAAGCTCCCCTGTCTAGATGGCTGGGTGGACAAGGGAAGAGGAACAACCAGCTAGGCAGACAGCTGGGCAGGCTGGCTAGAATACCCTGGACTGAAGGTGGCTGACCAGTTTTAGAGAGGTGGACGGATGGCTCGGTTACATTGCATTGCATCTGCTCTCACTCTCGTGTCTTTTGTTTCAGAACTTGGAGAAAGCTACTAGAGGGGAAGCTGTTCTAGATTTGATTTGACAGCTAGGGAGGAACTGGTTGAGAATTTGAAAGCGGAAGGTGGTTTGGGTGAAAGTGACCATGGAAGGGTAGAATTCTTGAGTCTAGGGAATGGTAGGAGGGAGAAGAGCAACATAAAGCCAAGGGATTTCAAGAACGCAGACTTTAGCAACCTAGGGAGTTGGTAGATAAGATCCCAAGAGAAGCAAGTCTAAGGAGAAAAACAATTGAAGACAGTTGGCAGTTTTTAAAAGAGACATTATTAAGGGCACAAGAGCAAACTATCCCACTGTGTAGGGGAGGAAGTATAGCAAGAGGCCACCAGGAGATCTTGAATGATCTAAAAATCAAAAAAGAGTCCTACAAAAAGTGGAAACTAGGTCAAATTATAAAGGGTGAATATAAACAAATAGCACAAGTATATAGGGGCAAAATTAGAAAGGCCAATGCACAAAACAAGCTCAGTCTAGCCAGAGACATATAGGGCAATAAGAAGACATTCTACAAATACATTAGAAGCAAGAGGAAGACCAAGGACAGAGTAGGGCTGTTACTCAATGAAGGGGAAAAATAATAACAAAAAATGTGGATATGGCAGAAGTGCTTAATGACTTCTGTGTTTCGGTTTTCACCGAGAAGATCAGTGGCAATTGATTGGATGCCTAACATAGTGAATGCCAGTGAAAATGAGATAGGATCAGAAACCAAAATAGGGAAAACGCGAGTTAAAAATGACGTAGACGTAGACAAATTATATGTCTTCAAGTCACCAGGGCCTGATGAAATGCATCCTAGGGGCTGACTGAGGAGATGTCTGAGCCATTAGCTATCACATTTGGAAAGTCATGGAATACAGGAGAGAAAAGGGCAAATATAGAGCCCATCTATAAAAGGGGAATAAGGACAACCTTCCATGCCAGGACAGATAATGGAGCAAATAATGAATCAGTTTGCAAAGCTCTGGAAGACAATAAGGTGATAAGTAACAGCCAACATGGATTTGTCAAGAACAAATTGTGTCAAACTAACCTGATAGCTTTCTTTGGCAGGGTAACTTACCTTGTGGATGGGGGGACGCTGTAGACATGCTGTATCTTGACTTAAGTAAAGCTTTTGGTACTTTCTCATGAGATCTTCTCATAAACAAACTAGAGAAATGCAACCTAGATGGAGCTACCATAATGTGGGCACAAAACTGGTTGGAAAGCCATTGCCGGAGAGTAGTTAGCAATGGCCATAGTCATGCTGAAAGGGCCTAATGAGTGGGGTCCCACAGGGATCAATTCTGGGTCCAGTTCTGTTCAGTGTCACGGATGCAGATAATGGCACTGAGAATACACTTACAAAGTCTGTGGATGACGCCAAGCTGGGAGGGGTTGCAAGTGCTTTGTAGGCTAGAATTAATTCAAAATGATCTGGACAAACTGGAGAAATGGTCCGAGGTAAACAGGATGAAATTCAATAAGGACAAATGCAAAGCACAACAAAAATGATTAAAGGTCTAGAAATCATGAGCTATGCAGAAAAATTGAAGGAATTGGGTTTCTTTAGTCTGGAAAAGAGACGACTGAGAGGGGACATGATAACAGCTTTCAAGTGCATAAAAGGGTGTTACAAGGAGGAGAGAGACAAATTGTTCTCATTAACCTCTGAGGACAGGACAAGAAGCAATGGGCTTAAACTACAGCAAGGGAGGTTTAAGTTGGACATTAGGAAAAACTTCCTACCTGTCAAGGTGGTGAAACACTGGGATAAATTGCCTAGGAGGGTTGTAGAATCTTCATCATTGGAGGTTTTTAAGAGCAGGTTAGACAGACACCTGTGAGGGATGGTCTAAATGGTGCTTGGTCCTGCCGTGAGTACGGGGGACTGGACTTGATGACCTCTCGAGGTTCCATCAAGTCCTCTGATTCTTTGGTTTACAAACAAAAGGCCTTCACTGTAACCTTCCCTTCTGACACCCCCCTCCAATCTTTCATCTCCTGAAATCTCCACTGAGCAGCACTTGCATCCTGAGCTGGGTTACTCACTTGTTTTCGATGTGGGGAATTCCATTGCTGGGGCGTGGGGGAGTCCATCCCTAGCACTGTTCAGTTCCAGCTCCCTGCGTGAGTGACACTGTCAGCTGGAGCCGCCGGTAGGTCACTGTGCTGAAAAGCCCCAAGTCAGGCTGAGCAGGAAATGCACAGAGCATTGGACAGCATGTCCAGGGGCTGTCCCATAGCCAGCACAAAGCTCCCTTTCCACGCCATGCACTGGCGGGGTCCAAGTGGCACTGGAGAACAGCAGCAAAGCCCAGTGCCAAGGGTGCCTGGGACCAGGACTTTGGCTGCTTCCTGCCCCTCCTAGATGGGCAGCGCTTCCCCAGAGAGAGGGGGTTATAAACATAGCTTTCCCAAGGCAGCTGAGCTCTCTCGTCCCACCAGCCAGCCTCCCTGGAGAGGGCAGAACCAGGCTAGCCCCAGCAATGACAGGTCAACAGTCCCCACACTCGTGGCTCTGCCCAGCCAGGGCTCCCAGATCAGACCAAGCCACCCCTGCTGGCTGCCGTCACTGCACATGGAGACATGCAGCCAGGGGCTTGTGGGATGCACATGGGGGCTTTCCCCTCTGAGGCAGCCCAGGCTCACAGCCCCCTGTGGTCACCACACTGCGGTGGGTGCATAACCACTTGCGTAACCATTCCCAGAGAGTAGTTGTCAATGGTTCACAGGGCACAACGAGTGGGATCTCACAGGGATCAGCCCTGGGACTGGGTCTGTTCAATAGCTTCATCACTGATGCAGATAACAGCGCAGAGAGTGCGCTTATAAAGTTTGTGGACGATGCCAAGCTGGGAGGGGCTGCAAGCACTTTGGAGGACAGGGTCATAATTCAAACTGATCTGGAGAAACTGGAGAACAGGTCTCAGGTAATTAGGATGAAATTCAATAAGGACACATGCAAAGTACTCCACTTAGGGCACGTCTAGACTTGCTTTCACTTTCAAAAGAAGGTATGCAAATTCGGCGCAAATTTGCATATCTTTTTCTGATTGCATTTTCAAAAGAGGGTCTTTTGAAAAAGAAAATTGTCTAGACGCGGTTCTTTTGAGAAAAAAAACCCTTTTTTGAAAGAACTGAGTAAACCTCATTTTTTTAGAAAGAATGGTTTTTTTGAAAAAGGTTTTTTTTCTCGGAAGAACCACATCTAGATGACTTTCTTTTTCGAAAGAACCTCTTTCAAAAAAGCGATCAGAAGAAGATATGCAAATGTATGCCGAATTTGCATACCTTCTTTCGAAAGTGAAAGCAAGTCTAGACGTACCCTTAGGGATCAGTTGCACACACACAAAATGGGAAGTGACCATCTAGGCAGGACTACAGCAGAAAGGGGTCTAGGAGTCGTAGTGGATCATGAGCTAAATTGGAGTCAACAGTATGACACTGTTGCAAAAAAAGCAAACATAATTCTGGGATGCATTAACAGGAGAGTTGTAAGCTAGACATAGCAATAATTCTTATACTCTAATTCGTGCTGATTAGGTCTCAATTGGGGGACTGTGTCCAGTTCTGAGCACCACATTTCAGGAAAGACGTGGCCCAGTTGGCAAAGAGCAACAAAAAGCCTGGGAAATATGCAGGAAGAATTAGAAGTCCTGGCCCAGTCAAAGAACTATGATTTGATCGGAATAATGGAGACTTGGTGGGATGACTCACATGACTGGAGCACTGTCATGGAAGGGTATAAACTGTTCAGGAAGGACAGGCTGGGGAGAAAAGAAGGAGGAGTTGCATTGCTAGCTTACATACGTAAGAGAGCAATATGATTGCTCAGAGCTCCAGTACAAAGCTGGAGAAAAGTCTGCTGAGAGCCTTTGAGTTAAGTTTAGCAGCAGGAGCTACAGGGGTGATGTTGTGGTTGGTGTCTGCTACAGACCTCCAGATCAGGAGGATGAGGTAGACGAGGCTTTCTTCAGAAAATTAACAGAAGCTTCAAGATCATGGGCTCTGGTTCACATGGGGGACTTTAATCCCCTTGACATCTGCTGGGAAACCAGTAGAGCAGCACACAGACAATTCAGGAAGTCTTTGGAGAATGTTGGGGACAACTTCCCGGTACAAGTGCTCAGCTTGACCTGCTGCTCACAAACAGGGAGGAATGAGTAGGGTAAGTAGATATGGGTGGCAACCTGGGATGGTCGAGTTCAGGATCCTGACCAAAGGAAGAAAGGAGAACAAGAAAATACAGATCTTGGACTTCAGAAAAGCAGCCTTTGACTCCCTTAGGGAACTGATGGGCAGGATCCCCTGGGATGCTAACATGAGGGGAAAAGGAATCCAGGAGAGCTGGCAGTATTTTAAAGAAGCCTTATTGAAAGCACAGGAACAAACCATCCCAACGCGCAGTAAGAAAAGCAAATATGGTAGGCAACCAGTTTGGCTTAACAGTGAAATCCTTGGCGAGCTTAAACATAACAAGGAAGCTCACAAGCCGTGGAAACTTGGACAGATGACTAGGGAGGAGCATTAATATATTGCTGGAGCATGCAGGGGTGTAATCAGGAACGCCAAAGTGCAATTGGAATTGCATCTAGCAAGAGATGTGAAGGGCAACAAGAAAGGTTTCTACAGGCATGTTAGCAATAAGAGGGTGGTTAGGGAGGGTGTGGGGACCTTACTGGATGAGGGAGGTAACCTAGTAACAGATGATGTGGGAAAAGCTGAAGTACTCAATTTTTGTGCCTCTGTCTTCACAGACAAAGTCAGCTCCCAGACTGCTGCACTAGGCAACACAGTATGGGAAGGAGGTGGGCAGCCCTCAATGGAGAAAGAACAGGTTAAGAACTGTTTAGAAAAGCCAGACATAACACACAGAGATGGAAAGTAAGTAAGTAGAAATACTTCATTACACAACTCAAGTACATTTTTTCAGTATTTGTTCTTTACTCAAGTAATTTATTTTTGAGATACTTCGACTTTTACTCAAGTAGGTTTTTTTTTAGAAAATATTGTACTTTTTAGTCCACTACAATTTCTGGAAGTGCTTAGTTACTCATGACTTTTAGCACTGCACTGACAGCTGTGCAAGTCAGCATCCTGATTTGCTAAAACACAGCCACATGCGCATGGGTGCCATTTAGAGGGGCCGAGGTACCAAGTTTGAACCCCTGGATTTCATACTTGAGGTCTGCTTAAAGCTGCATGCCCTGGCTCCAAAGGCAGCTCTTAACTGCAACAGAGTTTGAGCGCTTGCAGCTTTGCCTTTGGGGCAGGGAGTTTGTTATAAAAAAGGGAGGCAGGTGATTAAGAATAACAAAAGGTCCGTCATCTGAAGAAGTGGGTTTTGCCCACAAAAGCTCATGATACCATCTACATGTTTTGTTAGTCTTTAAGGTGCTACTAGACTATTTGTTGTTTTTTAAGTTTTTCCTATTACAGAATAACTCTGCTACCCCTCTGAAGCTTTTGAACAAAAGACAGGTCATTCAAGTAGTTAAGAAATCCTTAGATAATCATGAAAACATTGCCAGGTACTTAAAAGCTGAGAGGGGGTGAGAGGAGTAGCAATGAGTGTTGTACTGTTGGGATTTGCTGTTGGGACCAGTACTGTTAAACTTTTAAATGTTCTTGATAAGGGTGTAAATGGTAAGATGGCAAAATGTGCAGATACTACAAAATTACTCACCATAGTTAAGTCCAAAGCTGACTGCAAAGAGTTACAAAGGGATCTCACAACACTAGGTAATTGGCAACACAATAGTAGATGGAATTCAGTGTTAAGTGCAAAGTATTGCACATGGAAAAGTATAATCCCAACTATGCACACAAAAATGATGGGATCTAAAACAGCTGTTACCATTCAAGAAAGAGACCTTAGAATCATTGCGGATAGTTCCCTGAAAACATCTGCTCAATGTGTAGTGCAGTCTAAAATCGGCTTCCGTACCTAATGACTGGAAGATAGCCAATGTGACACCAATATTTAAAAAGGGCTCTAGAGGCAAGCCGGGCAATTACAGACCGGTAAGTCTAACTTCAGTACCGGGCAAATTAGTAGAAACAATAGTAAAGAATAAAATTGTGAGGCACATAGAAGAACATAATTTGTTGGACAAAAGTCAACATGGTTTCTGTAAAGAGAAATCATGTCTTACTAATCTATTAGAGTTCTTTGAAGGGGTTAACAAACATGCGGACAAGGGGGATCCAGTAGATATAGTATACTTAGATTTTCAGAAAGCCTTTGACAAGGTCCCTCACCAAAGGCTCTTGTGTAAATTACATGACCATGGGATAAGAGGGAAGGTCCTTTCTTGGATTGAGAACTGGTTAAAAGACAGGAAACAAAGGGTAGGAATAAATGATACATTTTCGGAATGGAGAGGGGGAACTAGTGGTGTCCCCCAAGGGTCGGTCCTAGGACCAATCCTGTTCAACTTATTCATAAATGATCTAGAGAAAGGGGTAAGCAGTGAGGTGGTAAAGTTTGCAGATGATACCAAACTGTTTAGGATAGTCAAGACAGAAGCAGACTGTGAGGGACTCCAAGAAGATCTCACCAAACTGAGTGATTGGGCAACAAAATGGCAAATGAAATTTAATGTGGATAAGTGTAAAGTAATGCACATCGGGAAAAATAACCCCAACTATACGTACAGTATGATGGGGGCTAATTTGGCTACGACAAATCAGGAAAGAGATCTTGGAGTTATCGTGGACAGTTCTCTGAAAACTTCCACGCAGTGTGCAGCGGCAGTCAAAAAGGCAAATAGGATGCTAGGAATTATTAAGAAAGGGATAGAAAATAAGACCCAGAATATCTTACTGCCCCTGTATAAAACTATGGTACGCCCACATCTTGAATACTGTGTACAGATGTGGTCTCCTCACCTCAAAAAAGATATTTTGGCCTTGGAAAGGGTTCAGAAAAGGGCAACTAAAATGATTAGGGATTTGGAACGGGTCCCATATGAGGAGAGGTTAAAGCGACTGGGACTTTTCAGTTTAGAAAAGAGGAGACTGAGGGGGGATATGATAGAGGTATATAAAATCATGAGTGGCGTGGAGAGGGCCAATAAAGAGAAGTTATTTATTAGTTCCCTAAATAGAAGAACTAGAGGACACCAAATGAAATTAATGGGTAGCAGGTTTAAAACTAATAAAAGAAAGTTCTTCTTCACACAGCGTGTAGTCAGCCTGTGGAACTCCTTGCCAGAGGAGGCTGTGAAGGCTAGGACTATAACAGAGTTTAAAGAGAAGCTAGATAATTTCATGGAGGTTAGGTCTATAAAAGGCTATTAGCCAGGGGATAAAATGGTGTCCTTGGCCTCTGTTTGTCAGAGGCTGGAGAGGAATGGCAGGAGACAAATCGCTTGATCATTGTCTTCGGTCCACCCTCTCTGGGGCACCTGGTGCTGGCCACTGTCGGCAGACAGGATACTGGGCTAGATGGACCTTTGGTCTGACCCAGTACGGCCATTCTTATGTTCTTATGTAAAAACTAAAAAGTGAACCAAATGTTGGGAATCATTAGGAAAGGATTAGAAAATATCATATTGCCTCTATATAAAGTCATGGGATGCCCACATCTTGAATACTGTATGCAGATCTGGTCACCCCATCTAAAAAAAAAAGTTGTATTGGATTTGGAAAAGATACAGAAAGGGCAACCGAAATGATTAGGGATAAGGAACAGCTTCCATATGAGGAGAGATTAACAAGACTGGGGCTTTTCAGCTAGGAAAAGAGATGACTGAAGGATGGGGGGATCTGTTAGAGATCTAGAAAATCACAATTGATGTGGAAAAATAGAAAATAGAAATGTTATTTACTCCTTCACTAACATAACACAAGAATTAAATTACATTTATAGACAGCAGATTTACACCAAATTATTTCTTCACAGTCAACCTGTGGAACTCTTTGCCAGGAGATGGTGGAAAGGCCCAAACTGCAACAGGGTTCCCATAAGAAGAAAATAAGTTCAAGGAGGGGAGGTCCATCAATGGCTACTAGCCAGAATGGGTAGGAATAGTGTCCCTAGACTCTGTTTGCCAGAAGCTGGGACTGGGCAACAGGGGATGGATCATTTGATAATTGCCTCTTCTGTTAATGCCTTCTGAAGCATCTAGCATTGGCCACTGTGGGTATGTCTACACTGCATTCCTCTTTTGCGAGAGGAATGCAAATGGAGACAAACAAAATTGCAAATGAAGCGCAGATTTGAATTTCCCACACTTCATTTGCATAATCGTGGCCGGCCGCTTTTTTGAAATACCCTATTTAGAGATTAAAAACGCTGTTTAGACATGGTTATTTCGAGAGAAAAAAAACTTTCTTTCGAAATAACCCTTACACAAAGGAGTAATCTGAGTGGATCTAATATTTATTTATAATTTCTTTCTTTTATATAGGAATTCAATACAGGGCTCCTGTCAGCTAATTGCCAAGTAATCTGCCAAAAAATCCCTAGCATTTTCCAGTGCATTCATAGTCCTAGAAAGAGGTGATACGTTTGTATGGGGAGGGCAAATGGAATCAGTCCCCCCCTCCGCAATTGCTGTTTGGCTTGTACTGAGCATGCTCAGTAAAACTCCTGAAGCTGCTGTCCTCATCTGCCCCCCTCCATGCTCTCATTCCCTCCCCCGCAGCAAGGCATGCACAGGTCACCCCCCCCCATCTGAAACGGTGCCCCTGCACATGTGCAAAGCATCCAATCGATGTGCAGTGATGATTTTTTTTAAAAAAGCCAATCAACAAGCACAATGACCCTGTCAACGAAGAAGCCTTTTAATAGCTGCATCAATAACTTTTCATTCAAAACCAGTATCTATGCAGGAGTGGAGAGCCCCAAGCCTCGTGGATTGGATCCAGCATGTGGGGGAGAAGGAGCGCAGCATTGTGTGTTGCTGCTCACCATCCTCCTGGCTGGGAGAATGTGGTGCTGGAAACTGCTCATGGGAGGGTTTCCCTGCTGCTCCCATTGGCCAGATTTCTGCCAATGGGAGCAGTGGGGAGCGCGGAGCTAGGTAATTGTGCCCCCACTCCCGTCATAGCCATTCTTCGCACCTGCATCCTTCTCCCATGCCCCCTCCCACCCAGCTCTCCCAGCCCCATTCAGTTCCTGCACCCTCCCTGACACCCCACACTCAGCCTTCTCCTGCACCTCCCTCCCAGCCCACTCGCTCCAGCACCCTACCTCCCACTCAGACCCCATCCTCACCCCTATCACCTCATTTTGGTTCACCCCAGAGGCTGGGGGGGCTCACAAAATCTACTAACCCTGGGACCCAAAAAGAGTTAATCTGGCCTGTGGGAAGCCCTGAAGCTTGGTACTCCCTGCCTCCTCTCCCCTCCCTCCCCTGCTGTGGGGCTGGAGTGCCAGGGAAGCGAGGTATCTCAATTGGGGGCCACATCAGTGAGGGGTGGGTTTTTTTGGGGGGGTGGGTAACTGTCACTTATTGGCCCCTGACTGATTTTTCTATAGATCAGTTGAATTTCACAAAATTGCAGATGTCCTGGACACAGATAACGGCCTTGAGTACGACCTACCAAAATACCATTGTTGTGCCTGCTGCTTGTTGAACCTAGTTTCATCTGTAGATGTGGAATAGGCTGAATCAAATGACACCTACAAAAAGCTGGCCAGGTCCACTTTTGCCAAATGTGGACTAAAACTGGAGGCTGAGCTATTGGAGCAGAAATGGTTCCAATAAATCGAAAGTAAATCGAAAGAACGCAGCAGTTTTTTCGACTGCAGAAAACCTCATTTTACGAGGAAGAACGCCTTTCTTTGGAAGTGCTCTTTCAAAAAAAGGTGCTATGTAATGCAAACTGTGCTTTTTCAAAAGAGAGCATCCAGACTTGCTTTTTTGAAAGTACTGATTGTAGTCTAGACACTTTTTTTCCAAAGAGGCTTGCAGTCTAGACATAGCCTATGTTCCTGGCTGTGGAGAGAATGCTGCACATACTGAATGAACAAGGAGAGGGGGCCATCAGAAATGTGTTTCCAGCCCTCAAAATGAACATGTAAGTAGTGGTTCTTTGCTTTATACTTTTCTTTTTGTTAAAAAACCCCTGATCATTCTGTATTTAACTTAATTAACAATGTCTATTAACTATTCTACAGGCTGAATCCAGCAGAGCTGGCCTTCTTGGCAGAATATGCCATGGTCTTGGACCCCGTGGCAAAGGTTCTAAATATTCTCCAAGCAGCTGTTCTCCCAGCGGCTGTTTGCATCTTCCCAGCTGCCCAAAGACAGCTCAGATCCTCTTGCTCCAAACACAGGTCCCAGCTAGCTGGGGTCACAGAAAAACCTCCTTAGCTGGGGGGCATCTAGGACACTCAGCCCAGCAGTTTTGGTCCTATCTTTTAGCAAGCAGTTGGGTGCATGCACACTGACCTCCATTGTCATGCCTCGCACATGTTTCCTGGCTCCAAAAGCCCAGGGAGCAACATCTCTCTCTCAGAAAAAGGGCAAGTGACTGTGGTATTCAAGTGTGGCCACAGAGCAAGCAAACCCTGCAGCAGGTGGGGTCAGTGGCATGGGGATTGCATTAGGCAGCTAGGAGAGCAATGTCCCAGGCCTGCTTGGGGTGGCTGGTGGGCTTTGAAATCCAGCAAAGGGAGAGAGTTTCAGAGCCCGAGTGGGAACGTGCACTAGTATTTCTAGCCCCATCGTGCCAGCCCCAGGAAGGAGCTGGACTCTGCCACAGCCGTGGGAGTGCCAGGTGGCAGAACACGGTGGCCAGCACAATGAAGTGCTCTGAACTCAGTGGGGAGGGAGAGGAGGCATAAGTTGCTACCATGGCCATAAGCAGGAATAAGGTTTCACTTGGCACCAGTGTTTATCTAGCCTCCATTCATAGAATCATAGAAACCTAGAGTTGGAAGAGATCTCAGGAGTCATCCAGTCCAGCCCCCTGCCCAGAGCAGGACCAACCCCAACTCAATCATCCCAGCCAGGGCTTGGTCAAGCTGGGACTTAAAAACCTCTAGGGATGGAGATTCCACCCCCTCCCTAGGGAGCCCATCCCAGTGCTTTGGGGTTTTTCCTAATATCCAACCTAGACCTCCCCCACTGCAACTTGTAGCTATTGCTCCTTATTCTGCCATCTGTCACCACTGAGAACAGCCTCTCGCCATCCTCTTTGGAACCCCCCTTCAGGGAGTTGAAGGCTGCTGTCAAATCCCCCCTCACTCTTCTGTTCTGCAGACTAAATAAGCCCCAATCCCTCAGCCTCTCCTCATAGGTCACGCGCTCCAGCCCCCTAATCATTTTGGTTGCCCTCGACTGGACCTTCCCCAGTGCATTCAGAGCTGGCCCGAGCCATTCTTGTGCCCCGGGCCCCAGGTGCACGCCCCTTGCGCGGCCCCGCCCCCATCCGGCCTGGCAGCACCGCGCGGCGCCCCTTACAATCGGGCGCCCCGGGCTATCGCCTGGTCAGCCTGTAGCTAGGGCCGGCTCTGAGTGCATTCACATCCTTCCTGTAATTGGAGGCCCAGAATTGAATGCAATACTCCAGATGTGGTCTAACCAGTGCCAGATAGAGGGGAATAATCACTTCTCTAGGTCCAGTGTGTTTCAGCAGCAGCCCTGGGAACTACAAGTTGGGAACTACAAACTGCAGCATGTTGGGGAGAACTTCCTGCCAGGATGTGCCCTCTGCCTCCCGCAGGGACTGTGCTAGAAGCAGCACACAGGCTGCATGCTGAGAGGAGGGGCTGCTGAACTATTTTCCTGTTCTCTGTTTTTTTACAGAATAAAACCTGTTTCTGGTGGTTTGTCTGAGTGGGTCTGGTCTGAGGTGCGCACACACACACACACACACACACACACACAAAATATACAATGCAGAGCAGCCTCAGGCCTCCCACAGTGGTGTAAGAAGTCACAAGGCTTCCCCTGTGCTGAATAACCTCACGCTGGGCTAGCCAACAGGAGGGGTTACACACCCTAATATGCCGTTAGCAGCCCTGGCTACAAGGGCGCCCTGTTGACTCATATCCAGCTTCTCATCCACCGTAATCCCCAGGTCCTTTTCTGCAGAAAAGGTCCCCAGCCTGTAACAATGCTCGGGATTCTTCCATCTCAAGGGCAGGACTCTGCACTTGTCCTTGTTGAACCTCATCATAGAATACTAGGACTGGAAGGAACCTCAAGAGGTCATCAAGTCCAGTCCCCTGCCCTCATGGCAGGACCCAGTACTGTCTAGACCATCCCTGATAGACATTTATCTAACCTACTCTTAAATATCTCCAGAGATGGAGATTCCACAACCTCCCTAGGTAATTTATTCCAGTATTTAACCACTCTGGCAGTTAGGAACTTTTTCTTAATGTCCAACCTAAACCTCCCTTGCTGCAGTTTAAGCCCATTGCTTCTTGTTCTAGCCTCAGAGGCCAGGGTGAACAAGTTTTCTCCCTCCTCCTTGTGACACCCTTTTAGATACCTGAAAACTGCCATCATGTCCCCTCTCAGTCTTCTCTTTTCCAAACTAAACAAGCCCAATTCTTTCAGTCTTCCTTCACAGGTTATGCTCTCTAGACCTTTAATCATTCTTGTTGCTCTTCTCTGGACCTTCTCCAATTTCTCCACATCTTTCTTGAAATGTGGTGCCCAGAACTGGACACAATACGCCAACTGAAGCCTAATCAGTGCAGAGTAGAGCAGAAGAATGACTTCTTGTGTCTTGCTCACAACAGCAGATTTCTTTTGACCCAATCCTCCAATTTGTCTAGGTCACTCTGGACCCTATCCCTGCCCCCCAACATATCTACCTCTTCTCCTAGCTTAGTGTCATCCACAAACTTGCTGAGGGTGCAATCCATCCCCTCATCCAGGCCATTATTAAATATGTTGAATAAAACTGGCTCTAGAACCGACCCTTGGGGCACCCCACTTGAAACCGACCGCCAACCAGGTATCGAGCCATCAATCACTCTCTGTTGAGCCTGACAGTCTTGCCAGCTTTCTGTCCACCCTACAGTCCATTTATCCAATCCATACTCCCTTAACTTGCTGGCAAGAATATTGTGGGAGACCATCTCAAAAGCTTTGCTAAAGTCAAGGTAGATCACGTCCAGCGCCTTCCCCATGTCCACAGAGCCAATTACCTTATCATAGAAGGCCATCAGGTTGGTCAGGCAGGACTTGCCCTTGGTGAATCCATGTTAACTATTCCGTTTAGTGTCTGATCCCTACAGCCCCCACGAGGCAGGGCAGAGCCATTGTGTAGCTGGAAGGTCACCCAGAGAGACTGCAGTAAAACAGAGATATGACTCCAGGTCTCCCATGGGCTAAGCTAGTGCTAATCCTCTGGGCCGGCTAAAGAAGGCACACAGGGCCCCTCCAACTCAGCTGGCCTCAACTGGCCAATGCAGCTTGGTATGGAAGAAGTTCTCTCCAGAAGAATGTGCACTGCCGGCTGGGCTCTAGGGGGCTGTTGGCTCACCCCCTTATGCCAGGGCCTGCAGAACAGAGCACAGTGGTTCATGCCTAGGCCCCGGGAATGCTCATAACACTAATGGCTACGAGATTTAGAGTAACAGCATCCAATTCTATAGCAAATGTCACCCTCCCAAGAGGTGAATCATTGCACCTGCCACTGAAATGCAGCTGCCTCTGGGGTGGGACTTGTCAGCTGCTGGACAGCAGCAGCACCCAGCAGCTGAAGCCAGGAATGGAAGGGGATCGCCTGCAAGGGATGCTGTCAGGGACTGGGCGTAGGAATGGGGAGGGAATGTAGCCAGGTCCCCAGGTGTAACATCACTGTTCTTGTGCCGGGGATCTCCAGGGCCCGAATCTGGGCAGTATCTCCATAGCAATGACTCCACAGAGCCCCCTAGCAGCACACCCCACTACTGGCTTAGAAGTTCCACCCCCTTTGCGGCCTTCCCATAGAGCTCTCCCATCCAAGCCCTAACCCTTCCCAATGCGACCCCAGTATGTGGGGATCCGACATGGGCAGAGATGCAGCCAGTCCGCCTCCCAGCTCACTCTGCTTTGGATGTTGCTCCTCTTTATCTGGCCTGGCCTAGGAGCCGGGCTGTGTCCTCCCACTCCCATCCATCAGGCCTGACATTCTGCAGACTCCCCTGCCAGAAGCCGGCGCCGAGCCAAGGCGTCCAGCGCAGACGAATGGACCCTTTGATCTCCATGGCTTTGAAGGCATCTGGCCCTCTCGAGATGAGCAGGGGGGGCGTGTGAACAGCACAGAGTGTGGCTGGCAGGACACTAGCAACTCACAGCCCCCGGGGCCTAGCTCAACCCTCTGGCCAGTTCCAGCCCTGCTGTCAGGCTGAGCTCTCTCGCTCCCCCTTCTCCTGTTGCCTGGTGGTCTCTGCCCTCTTCCCTCAGGCTAGGCCAGTGCCCGTAGCTCCCTTGCCCTGGCTTCTAGCCACTCATGCCTGGGATTCCTGCTCCCATCTGTTTGTCCCGGATGCCCCCCAGGGTTCCCGGCCTTCGATTCGCTGGGCTGGTGCATTCGCTCCCTTGGCTGCTGCAGCCAGGCCCAGAGGAGCAGCAGCTAATAGGGAGGCATTTGCAGGAGGGAATGGAAAGGGGAGCCCTCTGTGCCTTCTTTCTCACCTTGGGCACCTCCCTGGAGAACTAGGGTTGCCAGCCTCCAGGACTGACCTGCAGCCTCCAGGAATTAAACATGAATTGTAATAAAGACCATGTCCTTTAATGAACTCTCCAGGAATTCATCCAACCAGAGCTGGCAACTCTATGAAGAGCAACCCTGTGGCTTCACCTCTCCCCACGGGGACAAGGCTGACTGAGCTCCTCTCTGGGCTGCCCCAGGCATCACTGTGTGGGGGCTGCCCCTGCTCTGCCCTCCAGATAGCTGAGCAGGACCTCTAGGAGCAGGCTCATCAGGCAGCGCCCTAGCACAGGGTAGTTCCAGTCCAGATGTTCCCCCTGCCCTCACTCCCCCTACCCCCGAGCCCAGGGTTTGGCTTGCACCAGATGAGGCCTCTGATGGAGGCAGACAGAGCCAGACTGCTGGGCTGCTTTGGCTAATGGCCAGGGATGCATTTGAATTTCAGCAGGCCCTGGCAGAGCAGCAGGTATATTTGTCTATGAACCGCTCACCCATCCGCGTGAGAGACCAGCGTAGCCCCTCAGAGCACCCCAGACAGGCCTGGCTCCACAACTCCAGTGCTGTCCCCAGCCCTGCTGACCCGCTGGCTCAGCCTCCCACAGCGAGGACACAGGCAGGCAGGGGAACCCTGCGGAGAGGAGTGGGCGACAGAGCCACAAGGAGGACTGGAATAACTCTGCACACGCTGGGCACTCATCACTGGGCAGCACACACATCCGAAGTCTCATTAGACACTGGCCAGTGCCCATGGAAATATGTCCCTTCGGAATGGCCGGCGGAGGAGGCAGAAGAATTGGGGATGATTCAGAAGAGCTGCAAGAATGAGTTGGGAGAACGGCCCCAGGGCGGAGGCTGAAGAAGCACAAGCTCTTTGCTGGGCTGCGAGGATGTTCGGTTCCTGCCTGGGGGGGAGGGCCCCTATCGGGCAGACAAAGGCCAAGCGAGAGCCAGGGACTGGAAGCTGACACTAAATCTATTGGTCCATTTCACAGGGAGGGTGACTAGCCATGGGAGGTGGACTGGCCATCGGTTGCAGAGGCATAGCGAAGGGGCGGGGCAGTTGCCCCCGGGCGCCATGCTAGGGGGGCACCAGGTCGGGGTGGGAGCGAAGCACACGCTGCTCTGGCCCATGTGACGCTTTTGAACAGAGACCTGGGGGTTGGCTAAGTGCTCTCAGCTCTCCACACGCTGAGAGCTGAGGCAGCAGGGCCGGACGGCAGCAGCGGCCACTTTAAAAGTTAGATTTCCATACCCGGCCATCCCTTCCTCCTGTACCTGCCTCGGGGGTGGGGGGGGGGTGGAGAATTTGATGGGGGGGGAGCTCCCAGAGCTGGGGGGGGGCCTGGTTAAGGGAGTGGGGTGAGTTCATTGGGATGGGAGGCCCTGGTGGGGGGCTGGCTCTGGGGGTGGGGTGAGTGCATTGAGATGGAGGGTCAGGGGGCTGGCTCTGGGGGAGGGGTGAGTGCATGGGGATGGGGGGCTCTGGGGGAGGGCCTGGCTCTGGGGGAGGGGTGGGTGCATTGGGGTTACTTATAATTTTTTTTTAAATAAAAGATACTTTATAACAAAAGGAAAAACTTAAAAAAATAATAGTCTGGTTACATTTTAAAGACTAACAAACATATAGATCAGGCATGTCAAACTTGAAGCCCACTGAGGGCCACACAAATGAAAACAGCTAGCTTTCAGGGACACCAAAGAAAATGTATTTCTATCGGAAAGTTGTAATTATTTATTATTATAGATTAGGTTTTAGGTATATTTTATAATACTTTTTCAGGTCTTGTTTTAATATAATACAATAATTGATGTGTAAAATTGTTATTTACTCAAAAAATATTTTTTAAATTTAAATATAAATTTAAAGTACTTTTAAATATTTTATATGTTACATAACTTGTTTTGTTGAAATAAAAACAAGTATAGACCATGGGCAATCAAATAGAATAGGCTTCTGTGAAAATTTCAGATACTTTGTAAGTTTTAAATTTTGCATAAACATATAATTATTTGCAGGGCTCAACAATTAGTGTAATCTACTCGCCCGTGGCGAGTCACTGGTCTACAATTTTTTAGAAGTCGGCTGCTTCAGAGATAAAATGTGCTATTTATTATGTATTTTGATGTGCTGAATTCAAATATGACAATTAAAACAACTGATTGGCTACTGTTTCCAAGATATTTAAGTTTTTACATTTTACGTCTATGTATAGTGTGTAGATAGTAGAGTTTTAATCATAAATTGTAAACCTAGGTCTTTTCATGTGTTTATAGTTGCTTTACATGATAATATTTCACCTGTCCTGTTTATGTAACACTTTAAAAATCAGCAAAAGGGTTATATAAATAAAATTTATTATGAAACAAAAGGCAAAAAACTATTATGTACATAGTTTAGTCATTCAGTTCACCTTGTGTTATGAGGGGTGGTTCAGAGGAGGAGGATGGGAGAAAATGTGGTTCCTGTGACACTGATGGTTCAGGACCAGAAGTTTCATCCTCTTCCTCTTCCTCGTCTGACTCAAGTGAGAATGATTCTGGTGCATCAGGAACTGGCAGTCCTTCTCCGTGGGGTACTGGGCGTATAGCTGATGGAATGTTTGGATAATGCACAGTCCACTTTTTCTTCTTTGACACACCTTTCCCAACTGGAGGCACCATGCAGAAGTAACAATTGCTGGTATGATCTGTTGGCTCTCTCCAAATCATTGGCACTGCAGAAGGCATAGATTTCCTTTTCCTGTTCAACCACTGGCGAAGATTTGTTGCACAAGTATTGCAGCATATGTGTGGGGCCCACCTCTTGTCCTGATCTCCAATTTTGCAGCCAAAATAAAGGTGATAGGATTTCTTAACCATAGTGGTTATACTGCGCTTTTGTGATGCGAAAGTCACTTCACCACAAACATAGCAGAAGTTATCTGCACTGTTCACACAAGTACGAGGCATCTCTGCTCACTTTGGCTAAACAGAAATGTGTCCCTTTGCAAAATCAAACACTGACAAATAAGAGAGCACGACACTGTATGATTTCTAGAGCTGATATAGGGCAATTTGTTCAGCAGAGTGATGTAAGCTTTGTTATGATTGTATCATCCATGACTTCTAGGAATAACATGATGCAATTCATATCATGTATGACGCAATACCAGCTTCAGATTGCATCATTCATTGTTTTGCCTAGAAAGCAAGTACTGTCCAAACCCAGTCATAGATTTATTCAGAGATCCAGTCAAAGATGTATTTTAGTCATTTCTGGTTTAAATTGAGATCCCTTCCCTTTATAACTCACTTATCCTCCGCCATTCCCAAGTCAAGGGTCGTATATACTGACCCAATAGCATATCTTGAAAACTAGAGCCAATCAACAATTTTAAGCATCATTTTCGTTCTCAGTGACCCAGAATTAGTAAAGTTTGACTACATTTATTTCAGAAGCATTTTGGCTGTAGAGCAGTATTATAAGCCGGCACAGCCGCGCAGCACAGTAAGCGCATGCGCAGCGCGGTCTGCGCATGCGCAGCGTGCCGAACCGCGTGTCTGGTGAGCAGGGCTCACTGCCCCTTGGCGAGCCCGGATTATTTGTGCAATTGCAAAAAATTGACATATATTTGATATAAAATTAATATACATTTTTAGGGTTACCAGGTAGCTTCAGAAAAAATACTGGACACACTTGTTGGGGGGGGAAGGAACCAGCCGGGAGGGGAGCAGGGCTGGCTGGGAGGAGCAGGGGGGACGGGAAGCAGGGCTGGAGGGGGGGGGGTCAAGGGCAGCGGGGCTGGTCAGGGGAGATAATAAATAAATAAATAAATAAAAACCAAAATATTAACAAAATATCCCCCTCCACTCACCCAGAGCCAGGCACTCCCATATCCCAGTTCTAACCCAATTCCCCACCACTCCCCCACTCTAACCCAATGCCTCCTCCCTCCCGCAGACCCAGGCACTCCCAGCCCCTCCCCCCCATACCTAATGGAGCCAGTGTCACCGCCGTCCCACATTTCTTCCTCAGGCGCTGGGGAGGCGTGAGCACAGCAGCCAGCTGTGAGCAGGCACTTGATGCCTGCGCAGAGCAGCCCGGCCAGCCGTGATCTGCACTCGGCCATGTGCTCCGAGCGGCCAGCGGGCCGCACTTTATTGTTTTATAAAATGTTGTGGCAGGCTGAACAAAATTTTGATTGGGCCACATGCAGGCGGCCAGAAGCCTGTTCGACATGCCTGATGTAGATGGTATCATGAGCTTTTGTGGACACAACCCACTTCTACCCACTAAAGCTCATGATACCATCTACATAAAGGATGGGCAATAATTTTTGCCTGGGGGCCACTTCAAAAATTTTTGAAGTAGCCCTAGGTCACCGTGGAAGGGGCAGGGCCTAAACAGAAAGGGGCGGGGCTACCCAGACCATGATTGATCTGGGGTGGGGGAGCCCCTCTGCCTCCTCCTTCCCACTAGGCACCCATCTCTCTGGTAGGGCAGGAGGAGGCTTCGGGCTTTTCCCCACCCCCAGGCCAGTTAGGGCTTGAGGGCGGGGGAGTGTGGGAAGCCTCCTCCTGCCTTGCGAGGCGTACACGGCACTTGGAAGCACCGCATGCTGCTCCACAGGGCGGGGGCAGAGCAGAGAAAGCTTCGTGTGCTCCCCGCCGCCAAGCCCTAATTGGCCTGGGGGCGGGGGAAGCAGCAGGGCCTCCGCGGACTGGATCCAACCCACGGAGGCCCTTTTGCCTACTTCTGATCTGCATGTTTTGTTAGTCTTTAAAGTAGGACTAGACTGTTTTGTTGTTGTTTTTCCTGTTACAGACTAACTCGGCTACCCCTCTGAAGCTTATTAAAAAAGGTTCTATACTAAACCATTCCTTTTTGCCTCCCTGTTTCCTTTCTCCTTTGGCGAGTTGGGCAGGCAGGAATTTTGGTAAAAATGTATCAGACGTGCACACAGTGCCCGCTCTACCTCAGCTGGTGCTGGATAATCAGAGCATCAATTCTAAATTCGGCATTACTGAAGTGATAGATCACTCCATGTTTTGTTGCAGATTTTCCATCTCCTAGTCATAGCAGAGACTTGGGATTAATGTGGCTTTCTCAACTAAAAGTCTTATACATGTTCGGATGTTGTGATTGTGAACACCTGGAGGGGCAGTCTGCTCAAGGCAAAGTTGGCCTTGAATCTTGATATCTCTGGCTTCAGTTGAATGGCTTGTGTGAAATTTGGAAGAGCAGCTCAGAGAGACCTCTCTCCTTTACTTAAGGATAGAATCTCATGGCAGCCTGAAGGAAAAAGTCCTCATGGCAGACAGAAAGCCATGCTTGCCAGGTATCCTCAGCCTTAGGCTACTTATTGCTTCAAGTGCCTTTAAAAAGTGAGGGTGATTCTTGTGTTGTGTCTTAGTTTTATTTAAAAGTTTTTCGGAGTATTATTTTAACAGGTAAGTTAATCTCTTACATTCATAACGCTCATGTAGTTTTTTGCTGTGCGGTAATGTGAAAAGCAATTACCTAGGTTAACTAGGTAAGTAAATGGGCAGTTAGGAAGCATTACAGAGTGCTTACAATAAATTTATTAGGTATCTTGTTAGTATTTAAAGTGCTACATATTTTTTTTTCTTTTTGTTTTACCAAGATCAGACTAACTACCTCTCTATTACAATAAATTTGATATGCTCAAAATCTTTTTTACTTTTTATTCATTAAAGCAATGTGTTATTCATTTGCTATAAGTGGTTTTAAATGCTTGAATGAAATATAGTGATGAAATTCATATTTAGGTGTATAACATTAATTTCTCTTGTGTTTTATTAAACTTACATATTTAAGAATTTGACATTTTTTATGTAAAAGACATGAACCTAATGAGAATGGGATATGAACAAATTAAAGAGAAAAAAATATTTAACAGAATGTAAACCATAAAACTTTATAATTTATATGGCTGTAGTTAGTAAAATAAGTAATTCATTAAGCAATAAATATCCTAAGAGGTGGATTATTTACAGTAGTGTAGTGAGGAGGGGGGGGAAGGGAAGTGGCCCCTGGGTGCCTCACTAGTGAGGTGCCAGCAGGGCTGGCTTTAGGAAGTGCGGGGCCCAATTCGAACCGTTTTGGCGGGGCCCCCCCACCCAGGATTTTTTGTTGAGCAAAAAAAAAGACTTAGGTAAGCAATTGCTGTGGAGCCTAAGCAATTAATCAAAGCCTATCCCCCCACAGAAACTAAATTCGGCCTGGTGTTACCTATCTATTACCACTGGACTGAAAATCACAAATCAGGCCAGCCAAGGTTTAGGGCAGCATACCAAGTTATTAATAAATATTTTATAGACCTCTACCTTTTCTCTTTGCTGCCATGTCTCCTCCCCTTGCTCCATCAGCTCCCCTGGTGCCTGCTGCCTCCCAACTCCTCACCCTCCTCTGCTGTCCTGACTCCTGCCCTTCTCACTGCCCTCAGCCCTCCTGCAACCTGTCCCCCTCCACCAGACCCCGTGTGCCCACTCCTCCAGTAGCCCCACTCTGATCATGTGAGCTACCCCTCTTCTAACACCTCCCTCTACACACCTGCCCTGCGTCTCTCCTCTGGTGCTGGTCCCTCCCCTGCAGGTGTCTGCCCTTCTGCTTCACCCCAGAATCCCCTGGCACCTGCACCTTCCCTTAGCCCTGCACCCTCCTGGTGCCTCCCTCTGCCCTCACTGCCCCTGCCCCCTTTGCCCTCTTTTTCCCTGATGCCCATCCCCTCACCACTCTCTGCCCCGTTCCCCTCACGCCCCTGTGCCCTCACAGATGCCTTGCTCCATCCCCACCTTTCTTATGCCCACTCCTTCTTTCAAGCCTTCTCCCAGCACCTTCCCCTCCCCCCTCTAGCCCCCAATGCCCTTCCCCTCTCTTCTCCTCTCCCAGCATCACCCTGTTCCCCCTCCCACTGACACCTCCCCTCCTGCCCTTTCCCTCATTGTCTGCACTTGGCCCCCTGGCATTTGTCTCTCCTCCACCCTGTCTCTTGGTGCCTTCCCCTTTCTTCCCCCTCTCCCTCCACACAAGCCCCTTCCTCTCCCACTCCCTCCCCCTAGATTCCCCCCTTCCCTACCTTCTGCCTTCCACTTTGCTCCTGCCCCGCATCACAGCCTGGCTACAGCCACTGGGCAGGAAGCTGTGGCCAGCACAGACACCTCCCAGGGTGTGAGGAGCTAGACAGGCTGCAGGTGAAACTCCAGTGAGACAAACCCTACATGGAGACATTGAGGCCAGCCCTGCCAGCCAGGGGAGAGCGGACTCCAAAGCTGGGGTCCCACAGCCCCCTCACAGCCTCCCTGCTGCCCATCAAGGGACTGGACTCACTCCTGCACCCCATTGATGGTAGGACCCTGTGCCCTGCACCCCCATCTCCTTGCCAGTGGTCACTCCCCTCTCCTTGCACTCTCATCATTCTGTGCAGTGGTGCCCCCTCTTCATGCATCCTGTTACTCCGCCAGGCTGCCCCCACAGTTTGCTCTTTCCTGTTCCCCCATGGAGCTCACAGACACGCAGAGAAGAGCCCCAGAACCCCACGGCGAGCAGAGCCCTCAGGAGTCCATCCCCTGTGCAAAGCAGGACCCCCCCCCAACTCCCCATCCCAGCCAGGCCGGGACTGAAACACCTCTAGGGATGGAGATTCTTCCCGCCCCCCCAGGGAACCCAGCCCAGGGCTTCCCCACCGGCCTAGAGAAAGAGTTTGTCCTAATCTCCAACCCACACCTCCCCCCACTGCAGTGTTGCTCCTTGTTCTGCCACCTGCCCCCACTGAGAACAGCCTCTCGCCAGCCTCTTTGGACCCTCCCCCCCCCTTGCAGGGAGCTGAAGGCTGCTCTCAACTCCCCCCCCCCCCCTTCTCTTCTGCAGATTGAACAAGCCCCAATCCCTCAGCCTCTCCTGGCAGGGCCATGTGTCCCCGACTCCAAATCACATGAGTGGGGGGGGACGCTTTGTACTTCCAAATAACACCTGGGAACCCCCCTATTCACCGCTTCAATGTGACAATGTTAGGCTTGGCACAGCAGATGCCTTGTGAAGCATTTAACAAGGTGCGGGGGTGGGGGGGGGCAGACCAGGGGCCTTTTAGGTCAGGGCCAAGGTCGGGGGAGGGAGGGAGAATTGAGAGGCAGGACTCCTGGGTTCTGTCCCGGCTCCATGAGGGGCCTGGGAGCCCAGAGATCCCCCCACACCCACACCTGCTGGTGGGGACTGTCCTGGGGTCGGCAGGGCTGAGAAGGACTCAGGAGTGCACGGAGGGGCAGTTCTGGAGCTCCCCCACTGACTTCAGAGGCGCCGTCTCCCTGCAGCTGCCGCAAAGGGGGGGGAAGCTGTGGTCGGAGCCGCTCATCCTGCCACCGGCTGCTCACATGTGCGGCGTGAGCACTTCTGGGGGCTGCAGCCAGATCGGAAGGGCGATGGGTTCCAGGCGGGGGAAGGGGCCCTGGGGGAGGGGAACCGGAAGCTAGGCTGCACAGCACCACGTACCGCCTGCTCCTAGCTGTTTTAAAATCCTGGGCTGTGACGTCACGTCACGCCCGGGCATCTCCCCGCCCACCTGCAAACGCTGGCAGTGTGCGCAGGCAAGGGGGAGCCGAGCCAACTTCCGGGTGCGGGGCGCGGGGCCCCCTTAGGCGCGGGGCCCAATTCGGCCGAATTGGCTTAAGGCCGGCCCTGGGTGCCAGTATAGTCCCCCTATGCTCCCCCTATCATCCCTCTGCTTGCCTGCTCCTCCTCTGCCCACTGCCACTGGCTGGAGCTACCTCCTCCCCGCCTCTCTGCCCCCAGCCCAACCCCCTCTACCTCTGCCAGAGGGCTAGTGCATGCAGGACCCAGCCCCAAACTGGAGGGGGTTGGGTAAGATGCGGTACAAGCTCCCCCCACTCCTCCCAGGGTCGGGCTCAGCTGTGCGCCAGGTTCGGGGCCCCACCATTTGGCAGTGGGGAGGGGGGCGCCAATTTTGCCTTCACCCCCGGGCACATAACACCCTCGCTACGCCTCTGATCGGTTGGGATTGTTATGTGAGGCTTCGGTGACTCATCGCGAGCCTGGGCTGGGCGCGAGAATGACTGGCCTGGCAGCCGTCTCCGGCCTGGGCAGTCCAGGCTGGATGAGCATACCAGTCCCATCTGGCCTGGGAATCGCTGAGGGCATGAACTACAAACTGCCGGCTGCCTGGCTAAATAAGGAGCTAAGGACACTCATGCTGCAAACCACAGCTGGGGAACCACAGCGTAGGGCAAACAGGAGCAGCATAGCCAGGTTCTCAACAGCGACTACTGGTTTAGGGGGCCCAACTTGAGAGTCCTTAAAGCAGCCTGATGCCTGCTGGGTCCCCTCAATCACTAGCCCTTACAGAAAGCGTGCCCAGGGAATCAAACCCTGAGGCCTACCGGGACTTGAGCACCTTGCGAGACAATTCTAGGTGCTGTGGGCTGAAATCCTGCCCAAGGGGAACCAAGGCCAGCCCACGCCCATGACAAGCCTCAGCAAATCCACTTCCCTTGTAGAACCTGCAGAGCAGCCGAGCCCAGACTCACCCCACAGACTGGGGAAGTCAAAGAGGCATCTCTGCCCCCCGCAGGGCCTCTCTGCCCCTCCCTTGCATCACTCATTGCATCTCCCTCTAGTGTCTGCTCTGCCAGCCATCAGAGCTGGGACAGAAATTAACCCCAGTGTCATGAAAGACTGAGCTGCGGATTCCAACCAGCCTCCTAGGAGCAGCAGCCAGTGGAGAACCAGAGAGCCAGGTGTGTCCCACAGCTCTGGCACTGGCTTTCTCTGCACCAGCCAGAGGTCTCCACAGGCCCCGAATCGTGAGGCCTTGCCTGCAGGATGGGGGCAGCCTGCCGGGCCATTCGGGAGCCCAGGGCAGATGCTGCTCTGGGGCATAAACTATCTAATGGCAGGTATGCTTAAGTTAGGGCTGAGGCTGTGGTTCTGTACCAGGCCTCGAGGCCCATCCCTGCTCCAGCTCTTCCCACAAATCCCCACCCCCAGCTCCACCTCTTCCCGCGAGTCCCCCCCCCAGCTCCACCGCTTCCCTCGAGTTCCACCCCCAGCTCCACCGCTTCCCTCGAGTTCCACCCCCAGCTTCACCTCTTCCCTCGAGTTCCACCCCCAGCTCCACCTCTTCCCTCGAGTCCCCGCCCCCAGCTCCACCTCTTCCCTCGAGTCCCCGCCCCAGCTCCACCGCTTCCCTCGAGTTCCACCCCCAGCTTCCACCTCTTCCCGCGAGTCCCCGCCCCCAGCTCCACCGCTTCCCTCGAGTCCCCCCCCAGCTCCACCTCTTCCCTCGAGTCCACCCCCAGCTCCACCTCTTCCCGCGAGTCCCCGCCCCCAGCTCCACCGCTTCCCTCGAGTTCCACCCCCAGCTCCACCTCTTCCCTCGAGTTCCACCCCCAGCTCCACCTCTTCCCGCGAGTCCCCCCCCAGCTTCACCTCTTCCCTTGATTCCCCGCCCCCAGCTCCACCTCTTCCCTCGAGCCCTCACCTCCAGCTCCACCTCTTCCCTCGAGTTCCACCCCCAGCTCCACCTCTTCCCGCGAGTCCCCGCCCCCAGCTTCACCTCTTCCCTTGAGTCCCCGCCCCCAGCTTCACCTCTTCCCTCGAGTTCCACCCCCAGCTTCACCTCTTCCCTCGAGTCCCCGCCCCCAGCTCCACCTCTTCCCTCGAGTCCTCGCCCCCAGCTCCACGTCTTCCTTCGAGTCCCCGCCTCCAGCTTCACCTCTTCCCTTGAGTTCTACCCCCAGCTTCACCTCTTCCCTTGAGTCCCCGCCCCCAGCTTCACCTCTTCCCTCGAGTCCCCGCCCCCAGCTCCACCGCTTCCCTCGAGTCCCCGCCCCCAGCTCCACCTCTTCCCTCGAGTCCCCGCCCCCAGCTCCACGTCTTCCTTCGAGTCCCCGCCTCCAGCTCCATCTCTTCCCTCGAGTTCCACCCCCAGCTCCACCTCTTCCCTCGAGTTCCACCCCCAGCTCCACCTCTTCCCGCGAGTCCCCGCCCCCAGCTTCACCTCTTCCCTTGATTCCCCGCCCCCAGCTCCACCTCTTCCCTCGAGCCCTCACCTCCAGCTCCACCTCTTCCCTCGAGTTCCACCCCCAGCTCCACCTCTTCCCGCGAGTCCCCCCCCAGCTTCACCTCTTCCCTTGAGTCCCCCCCCAGCTTCACCTCTTCCCTCGAGTTCCACCCCCAGCTTCACCTCTTCCCTCGAGTCCCCGCCCCCAGCTCCACCGCTTCCCTCGAGTCCCCCCCCAGCTCCACCTCTTCCCTCGAGTCCTCGCCCCCAGCTCCACGTCTTCCTTCGAGTCCCCGCCTCCAGCTCCACCTCTTCCCTTGAGTTCTACCCCCAGCTTCACCTCTTCCCTTGAGTCCCCCCCCAGCTTCACCTCTTCCCTCGAGTCCCCGCCCCCAGCTCCACCGCTTCCCTCGAGTCCCCGCCCCCAGCTCCACCTCTTCCCTCGAGTCCTCGCCCCCAGCTCCACGTCTTCCTTCGAGTCCCCGCCTCCAGCTCCACCTCTTCCCTCGAGTTCCACCCCCAGCTTCACCTCTTCCCTCGAGTCCCCACCCCCAGCTCCACCTCTTCCCTCGAGTTCCACACCCAGCTCCGCCTCTTCCTTCAAGTTCAAGCTCTGCCAGATGGAGGAGATCTTCAGCCAGGGGGACCTTCCCAGAGGACCCCCCAGGCAGTGCCCAGGATCCCGGAGGGACTGTCCAGACAGATGGACCCCAGGCCAAAGACGATTCTCCGCCCCCCACAGTGCAGGCCATTTAACGTGGGCCATAGGGCAAGTGTCTGGTGGGAATCGTGAACTGGAGCAGACTCAGGCAAAGGCCTGCCAAAGCACATGATGACACCTCGCCCCGCTAGGCTTTCAGGTAGATTGGCAGACCTTGGTGCCGTGCCATGCCAGGCTGGTCAGGCTGCCCTGGTCCGAAGGGAGGGGTTCGGGAGCTGCTCGCTGGAAATGGGAGCTGGGGGGAATGGTGCCAGTAAGGGGTTCATGTTTTGTAACCACAGGCCATTGGCATGGAGACACTGAAGGCAACAGAGCTCTCTGCCCAACCCCTTCTCACCACGGGGAGTTAGCACAGGCAGACGTACAACTAGCAGCAGTGGGGGGCTGGGCCTGGCTGCCCATGTGCACCCCGGGGCTCAGCAGGACTGTCATGTCCATGAGCTGCAGGGATTCAGCAGCAGGAAGGTTTGATGGTTCCCATGTGCGCTGTGCACCTGCCACCCGTGGAAATTCGCGGGCACCAGTGCAGCAGCTGCAGGGAAGGAAGAGACTCTCTGATTAACTTACCAGCCTTTCAGCTCTGCAATCCGAGCCCAAGGACAGGAAAGTGCCAGACCCACTTAGCCCTGATCCGGTTACCCTGGCCCCGGCAAGCGGCAAGGGAGCATTCTGGTGATGGGGGGGCACTGGGACCCTTGGCCTCTTCCTGCTGCCGCTGCTGCTTCTCCCCTCAAACCTTTGAACACTGCCTCATTGCACCTCTCCCACCCCTATTGCTGCCTCCTCCCCATAGCTTTCCCATCATTGCTGCCCCTTCACACCTCCCCCACCCCCATGGCTGCTCCATGGTGGTTGGTACACAGGATTCTGGGGCAAGCTTCCCTCCATTATAACATTGGCTCCTTTATTGCTTTGCCCCATGGCCCCTGGATCTTACCCTCCGGCTGCTCCCGCTCCATGCTCAGCTGGCGCTTTGGCTTCGGCCCCCAGCCATTTGGCTCCCAGCTTTGGTTAATGAGAAGCAGCTGGGAGTTAGATCCCGGCCGACTCAGCCGCTTCCTGAACAAGGTCCCGAACATCCCCAGCCTTCTCCAGGGACTTGTCTGGGTGAGCAGCTCTCAGGCTGGGGGTCTGAGGTTTGAGTGGGGGAGCTGTCCTGCTGGGCAGGGCCGGGGGGTCTGAGCTGCTCTACCCACACTCTCCACTGGAGTCGGGAGCAGCCACTAAGCCGCATAACAGCCGTAGAGCCCAATGGGGCTACTCGGAGTTAACGATTATGGGAGCTTATGGGCAATATCCCGAGAGACGGTCGCTTTCCCCCACCCCCTTCTCTGTCCTAGGCTCTCCCCCTTCACTCTCCCCCCCCCCCCCGGCCTCTCTCAGTCCCTCTTCCCCCCACTCCCCTCCTTGTCCCCTTGTCAGGGGGCTCCGGCAGCCAGTGCGGGAGGGGTGTGCTGTGCTCAGTCTGACTCTTCCCCAGCACTGGATGAAGAGGGCAGGGGTGGGCTCAGTGGATCAGTGGGTCAGAGGGCCTCCTGAGCTTCCCACCTAACAGCTGGGACATTTCCTAGGGGTGCTCAGTGCTGGGGGCACCTCACTCCCACCCTCTCTGAGCGTGAGGTGGCCTCGTCTGCCACTGCCAGGGCTCAGCTCCCCCGACTTGGCCACCCATGGACATCACAGACTCGGGGCTCCAGGCCCGCCCTCTTTCCAGCTTAGCAAGAGGCTCCCTCTGACCCCCCAGGCCCTCTGGAGCTTCCAGCCCTGGGCCTCGGCACGCACAGGGTTCACAGAGCTGCTGCTCCCAAAGCCCTGGCAGGACCACCGTGCTGCTCAGCCGGAGCTGCGCTCAGCAGGAAACGCAATGTGCATTTAATGCTGAGCAGAGATTCGAGAAGCCAGTGAACTCAACGGAGACAAAGGGCTACACAGCAAATCCATCCTGGCGCCGCTCGAGAGCCCCGCCAGAGCTAACATGACATCCCCCTGCTTCATAGAGACTGGCTCCCCCGCGGTTCAGTGCCAGTCAAACATCACGTCAGCTGGCACGTGTCCCGCAGTGAAGGGTAATTGACTGTCCCTCTGCACCGCAGAGACAGGCCAAAAGGTGTTGTCGGCTCTTGTAAAGGGGGAATGGTCCCTCCCTGCAGCTTGTTTTGTCAAGAATCCTTCCGGAGCGCCCACAATCATGCGACGGGCATTTTGCTCAGGCTGCCGGTAGGCGCCCGTTGTGCAGTCTGACAGGCTGCAGGGAGCGGGGCAGTGTGCCCTCTCGGCTGAGCAGCGGAGCAGCCACCCAGGAGAGATCCAGGTGCCCCCTGCAAAAAAACTCTGGCTCCATCTTGATTCCTGGAACTTCTCGCTCCTCCCCGAGCCTTGGCAGTCACATCAGAGCCTGCGCCAGCTGCAGGCTCTGGGCCAAATGTGACCTGGGTGCAAAGGAGGTGGTGCAGTCACTGGCATTTCACAGCAGGACTGGGCTTTGCTCTTGGTTTCTCAGTGACTTACCCCTGTGTCGGGGCGGGGGGGGAGGGGAGTTGCTCAGCTCCCTGGACCCTGCCAGGGCCAGAAGCCCAATTCCCTGATTTGGTCAGGTTCATACAATTTGGTGCCTTGCCCAGTCTCTGTGCGGAGTCCCCTGTCTAGCCTAGCCACACCCCCGGCACCAGCAGGGCAGTGGGCAGCAGGTTCCCTGTCGGCCTGGGAGCTCACACTCCTGGAGTGAACGGTCCCATCTGGCCTTGATCTCCCTGAATCTGGGTGCACTGGTTTCCAGGAGCCTCTGGCCCCCCTGGCATGGGGAAGAGCAGCGACCACTGCCTGGCTCTGCGAAGCCACCAGCCTGTCCCTCCTGCTTTGGCTTAGCAGCTCCCAGCGTGTTCTCAGAGCCTGGGGGCCTCAGACCAGCCGCTGGCCCAAGACATGGGTCTTCACCAAGGCAGTTCCCAGGCCCGCCAGCCCCCGGAGGGCGTGGAAGAGCTGGGCAGCACGTCCAGCCTCCATGGCGCCTCCAGGATGAGCAGCCGGCAGGGGGAAGGCAGCTCCTGTGCCCATTGCAGTGTGGGACAGAGCTCAGCAGCCTGGGCAGGGGGGGCACTGCTTTTGGGACGGGAGGGATCATTCAGCCCCGCTGTGGCACCATTAGCTGCTGACCATTTGTTCTTCTTTTCTGTGGCCCTGGTTCTGTTCTCCCTCCCCCCCCCCACACACACATCAGCCCAGCTCCCCTGGTTACACTGCAAACCAGAGACTCCCTGAGAGACTGGTGCCCCTGGGCCGTCGCCTGTCACTGCCACCAGGCAAAGTGGCTGGAAACTCTCTCTGGCTGGCTGGCAAGCACCTTACGCCCTCCCTTTGCACTGCAGCCATTGACTGCACAACTGTGCCGAGCAACATGGATGCAGGCCACTGGTTCAAACCCCACCATTGCTGCTGGCCCACTGGGTGACAAGTGAGTGCCCTGCTCTGTGCCTCAGTTTCCCCATCTGCACTGTGGGGTGATAGCGCTGACCTGGCTCACGGGTCAGGCTCAATTAATGGGTAATTTAAAGCTTTGGAAATCCTGCTTGGGCCGTCCTGCCAATAACGCCAGGCCTCACCTTCCAGCAGCCGCAAGCAGGTCGGAGCTGCCAGCCTTGTGTGGGGAATGTCTCCTTGCCAGGTTATAAGGCCTACGAGGACTCTGGCTAACGCAGATCTGCCTCAAGCCCACATGGGCAGGGGCCTGGGCCCCAGCAACAGTGCTGCAGATGGGCAGCAGTCTCCACTACCTGGAAACCCTGATTTGTTCCTTTGCTGCAGTGCCCATGAGGGGCACAGCCAAATGCCACTGCTGCACTGGCCTCCACAGCTTTCACACTCTGCCAGCGTCTGCCTGGGAGCCAAGTGACCTGGAGCCTATCCCCTCTCTGCCACTGACTAGTTGGGTGGCCTTGGGTCCCTTCCCCTGCTGTCTCTGTTTCTGTTCCCCCATATGGGGACGGGCTCTTACTCCCTTTGTGAAGCCCTTTAGACCCAGGATGAAGAGGTGACACTGAGAGCTGGGCCCTTGAACCCGGACACATGTCCCGACTCCAGCTGGCTAGTCCCCAGCCTTTGGGAGACTGTCCGAGGACTCGCTTCCCACCACACCTGTCAGGACGCAGGCCGGGCTGTGTGTGCGG
Source organism: Pelochelys cantorii (assembly GCA_032595735.1). NCBI lineage: Eukaryota > Metazoa > Chordata > Testudines > Trionychidae > Pelochelys > Pelochelys cantorii. The sequence goes on from CM064354.1 coordinate 4,791,527, forward strand.
CACAGCTCCGCAGTGATCCAGGCTGCGAGGGAGAGGTCCTTGCCTGTTGACAGTTTAATGTTGTTCTTTCGCTCCCTCTGACCTACAAACCACAGGCCTGGCCTACACCCACTTCCCCCTGGACAGGAATACAAGCGATCATGTGCTCCGCAGGCCAGAAATAACCCTGCTGCCCAGAGCTGAGCAATTTCAATGGCTTCTTGATAGTTTTAAACAAACAAGAGGAGAGAGAGGCACGAGGTCAGAGCCTCCGCAACTGCAGCAACTGGCTGGCATGAGCCGTTAGGGACGGGGATAATCAGCCATCGCATTCATAACGTACCATTGGCGATAGCTATTTAGCTTTCCCTGGCACCTCAGAGCCCCGCCTCGGAGCAGAAGCCGGTAGTGTCAGGTTCTGGACACACCCAGAGCAAGACAGGGGGACGTTACCATGGGGACAATGGACCCAGGATCAGGGCAGAGTCTCCCACTTGGCTGTTTTATACAAGCTCGGCTCTAGGAATGGCCTGAGGGCAGGTCTCTGGCCTGTGCCAGAGCAGAGGATCCCAAAGAGCCCTGTGGCATTACATAATTAAACTACAGCCACGGAGACCACGGGAGCGACCAGCGGAACGTCATTACAAAGCCTGTGGGGTGGGGGAAGTTGGGGTTTGTGGAGTGTTCCAGCCAGCACACTGGGAATGGGGTGGTGGCCAACAACAGACACTATGGGCCCTCAATGGAGAAAGAACATGTTAAGGACGTGGGCATCCGGTAGCCTGGGCAGGGGGAGGTTCTGCCTTCCCAAACCACCAGGTATGGCCCCGCCCACACTGCCCCCACAACACCTGCTGTAGGCATTCAGGGGGCTGAGTGTTGCTGCCCCCTCTGCCTGCCCTCCCTGGTGCTCCAGAGACCAGGCAGCATGGGGCATGAGTGGGCACACGCCCTCTCCCGTCACTTCCCCTCCCCATGGCGTATGGGGGGGGCGCTTGGTGTGCTGCCCCACCTCCTCCCCTCCCGTAGTGAGGGCGGGGCCTTAGCAGATGGGGCAGGGCTGTAGGTGGGGCTGGGGGCCTGCTTCCCCCAGTCCCATCTGCACCGACCGCCCATGGTTAAGGACTATTTAGAAAAGCTAGGCACACACAAGTCCATGAAGCCGGATCTAATGTGTCCGAGGGTGCTGCAGGAGTTGGCAAATGTCATTGCAGAGCCACTGGCCATTATCTCTGAAAACTCGTGGAGCTCAGGGGAGGCCCCCGACGACTGGGAAAAGGCAAACGTAGCGCCCATCTTTCAGAAAGGGAAGAAGGAGAGCCTGGGGAACTACAGACTGTGCAATGCCGACGGGGAGGGGTTCTCCAGTTGGAGCAGGTGCTTCTCCTCCCAAGGGCTAACGCTGTCTGCACCAGGGCACGGTCGGCTTAACTGAGTCACTGTGGGGGAGGGTGGATTTGGCATGACACTGATCTACTCTCCCAGTGCAGACTGGGGCACCTCTGGAGCTTTGCCCCTCTCATCTGCTCAGGGGTTCAGCAGGCACCAGGGAAACATGAGCCTGCGGGTAGCAGCCTGTGCGGGGAGGGTGCCCACTCCCTCCTCCTGGTTACAAGGCCGACGAGGCACATCTTGGTGGCTCTGTGTTCTCTGCCGAAGCCCTGTGCCCCAGCTGGAGCTGATGGCCAAGCTCTGCTGCTCCTGGGTGCCAGGCAGTGAAGGCCAGTCTGCATGAGAGGGCTGAAGAGAGGCAGCCCGGCTGAAGGAGCTTGTCATTAATGACACAGAACTAGGGCAGGCTTTTCCAGGGCACCTTGAAATTTGCCAGCCATCCCAGGAGCGGCCAGTTGTCCTGAGGGAAGGCTAAGGCCTTTTCCTGTAGCCATATTGTGAGGCCTGTGGCCTCAGGCCTTTGTGTGCAGCCGGTAGCTGAGAAACAGGGAGTCATCCTCATATTGCCTTTCAGTTACATTCAGACCCTGTACTCTCCAGCCATCCTCCTGGCACCCTCTAGCACCGGTAAAGAAACAGAGCATCAGAAAGGTGATGAGGTTCAACTTGGGATGGAAGAATCCCGAGCGCGGCTACAGGCTGGGGACCGACTGGCTAAGCAGCAGTTCTGCAGAAAAGAATGACGGGATGAGAAGCTGGATATGAGTCAGCAGGAAGGCTCACAGCAGACTGGGCTGCATTAGGGGGAGCGTTGCCAGCAGATCGAGGGAAGTGATTATTCCCCTTTATTCGGCTCTGGTGAAGCCACATCAGGAATATTGTGTCCAGTGCCCGCCCCTGCACAGAAAGGATGTGGCTAAACTGGAGAGAGTCCAGCAGAGGGCAATGAAAATGATGAGGGGGCTGGAGCATGACTTATGAGAAGACTCAGAGGGAATTGGGCTTGTTTAATCGACAGACGAGAGTAAGGGGGGATTTGAGAGAAGCCTTCAACTACCTCAGGGGTCAGCAGCCTTTCTAAGCAGCAGAGCCTTTTTTTTGTTTTTGTCTTTGACCAAAATCTTTTGAGAGCCGTATTGCACACAAAGCTACTTGTACCTGTACACAGAGGTAGCAGGAATCCAGCAGATGACAAACAAGTTCTGACTTAAATAAACACAATAGGTGATGGAATAAACTGCATCTATGTAGCTTTTCCCCCTTGGTTATTCATTAACGATACAATTTGTGCATTTTGTGGTCACCAAGACACAGAGTGACCCAGTCCCTGTCCTATTTAATGAATAGCTCATTCTCTTTCCATTCCATTAAATTATATTTAAAATTGGTTTGAATAGGCTTAGACTTTATCAACTAATAATAGACTCCTGGCCAATTCTCTTTATGCAACTTCCGCTGTTGGGAGGAGGCTCAAGGCTGGGGCTTAGGGTACAGGAGGGGATGAGGGGGCACGTGGGGACTGAGGCAGAGCATTGGAGTTCAGGAAGGAGTACAGGGTGCTGGCTCTAGGGTAGGGCTGGGGCTTTGACTGCAGGAGGGGGTATGGGGTGCTGGCTCTAGGAAGGGACTGAGGATTGGGGAGTGACCTCCTATTGGGGGCACTCACGGCTCCTGGTTAGCGGCACAGTGAGGCTAAGGCAGGCTTCCTGCTTGCTCCAGCCCCACACCATGTCTAGAAGGGGTCAATGTGCCTTCTTGGCCCCTGGGTGTGAGCAGCAGGGGGCATGTGGCTCTGGGTACGTTTAGCCTACAGAGGTTTTCCAGAGGTATACCAGAAAGTAGTGTAGACACAGCCTCTGCATGCTGCCCCTATCTGCTCGCACCACCCCCTTAGCTCCCATTGGCCACAAATCCCTATACCTAGCCAATGTCCAAGGAACGCGTCTGCTTTTCCAGAAAAAAATTTGGAAAAGCAGGTACATTTTGTCGACATCCCTGTAAACCTCGTTTTATGAGGAAGAAGGGATGTTCCAAAAGAGGGTTTTTTCTGACATTTGGTCCTGTGTAGATGGGCCAAATGTCGGTAAAGCCTCTTTCAGAAGAAAAGCAGTTCGCAATTTGTGTATCTTTTTCGACTTTTCTTTGTAGTGTAGACACAGCCTCTGCATGCTGCCCCTATCTGCTCGCACCACCCCCTTAGCTCCCATTGGCCACAAATCCCTATACCTAGCCAATGTGCACTGCAGGGGCGGTGCTTCCACTCAGGACCACCATGCCAAGACCCCTGCTCCCCAAACCAAGGGGCTACAGGACAGCGCTAGCCACTTCCGAGAGCAGTGTGGGGCCGAGCAGGCAGAGAGACTGTGATTGATTGGGAGAGTCCCCAGAAAGTCACAAGGGAGCAGCCAAAGAGCGGCATGCATCTCCAGAGCCACAGGTTGCTGACCCCTGAGCTACCTGAGGGGGGTCCAAAGAGGATGGAGAGAGGCTGTTCTCAGTGGTGGCAGATGGCAGAACGAGGAGAAATGGTCTTAATTTGCAGTGCGGGAGGTCTAGGCTGGGTATTAGGAAAAACCATTTCCCTAGGAGGGGGGGAAGCGCTGGGATGGGTTCCCTAGGGAGGGGGTGGAATCTCCATCTCTACAGATGTTTAAGTCCCAGCTTGACAAAGCCCTGGCTGGGATAATTGAGTCGGGGTTGGTCCTGCTCTGGGCAGGGGGTTGGACTAAATAGCTACTGAGGTCTCTTCCAACCCGAAACCATAATTCTATGAAAGAAAACAGTTTGAGAGCGTTCTACCTGGCAAAAAATCACCAATCGATAGTTGTGGTTGTGAAATCCTCATTTCTTGACAAAACAATGGTCCCCACTTCCCTGTTGTTTGTCTGTAGGAGCTCTGTCTGGTTCTTCGGTTGGCTCTGTCTGTTGCATAATTAATTTTGATAGATATAAATTAATTAAGGTGATATGATTAGCTAGAGAATTTTGTTAGGGCTAGTGAGTAAAATAATTGGTTATGGTCTAGCTAAGCACAACTCATTTCACAACATAAACTGGGGTCCAAAAAGGAGATCAACAGAGAAGGAACAGAAGAAGAATAAACAGGAAAGACCTGGAGGAAGAAGAAGAAGAGCTCATCTCCAAGACACAGCCTAAGATCTGAGCTGCTAAGAGTCCTCCTCACAACCTGATGTGCAGCAACCAGAATCCAGAGACTGACCTTTCCTGGCTAACAGAGGAAGTTCACCTGGCTGAACAGGACTGGAGAACGTAGCCCTGTCTGCTTATCATGTGTATTTTCCATGCTTGCTAATCTACTATATATATGAGATAGAGAGATGTGTAACTTGGTTGTACCTATGCATTAAAGTTACACCCCAAAGGGTGGTCGTCGACTGACCGTGGGGGTGACGCTAGAATCCAGAGTTTTTATCTGGGTGTTCGTCCATTGGCACAGCATACATATGTATAGTAGTGCAGCAGCAAATCTGTTCACTGATGACTATTATTGTACCTTGCTTGGCAATGAACCTACTCGGGGACTTTCAATCCTTATCTGATTTGTGGTCTCTGGGGGCTCTTTCAGAGTCTGTCCTGTTGACTAATTGCACATGGTTATTGCGTTAGACAAGGACGCACACGCACACACATGGCCAAAAGTTTATCATCGTGGCTGGAGTATAGGCCCTGTCTGGAACCCATCAGGACAAACCCCATCTGCCTGATGACAATGCACCTCAATCTGTTGTTAGCTTTCTTGGCTACAAGAATAGTGATGGAGATGCAGCCGTGTTAGTCTGGTGTAGCTGAAACAAAAGACAGCACTATGCAGTACTTTAAAGACTAACAAGATGGTTTATTAGGTGATGAGCTTTCGTGGGCCAGACCCACTTCCTCAGATCAATATCATATCAGATATCACTGGCCCATGAAAGCTCATCACCTAATAAACCATCTTGTTAGTCTTTAAAGTGCTACATAGTCCTGTTTTTTGTTTTGGCTACAAGGGCACACTGTTGACTCAGATCCAGCTTCTCATCCACTGTAATCCCTGGGTCCTTTTCTGCTGAACTGCTACTTAGCCAGTTGGTCCTCAGCCTGTAACAATGCTTGGGATTCTTCCGTCCCAAGTGCAGGACTCAGCACTTGTCCTTGGTGAACCTCATCAGATTTCTTTTGGTACAATCCTCCAAATTATCTAGGTTACTCTGGACCCTATCCCTACCCTCCAGCGTATCTACCTCTCCCCCTAGCTTAGTGTCATCTGCAAACTTGCTGAGGGTGCAATCCATCCCCTCATCCAGGTATTATGAACATGCAGACTAGTGTTGCAACCACTGTTATATGTTTGCACCAAATCTTGTACAAAGTGGGCCAAATGGGAGGTGATGACTCGCTGCTTACGTTGATAGCTCTGAGCTTGTATTTCAAATGCTTGCTTCTGGGAGACACCAACAGAAGGCTTGGCCAGCCTGCTATGAAAGGAACACTAGTCCAGTGAATAGAACTCCTTGACTGACAGTGACCTTGGGGGCTGCCAATCCTCATTGGAAAAGCTTCCCTGGGCATGTTCAGACCCGCAGGGGATCAGCCTGTAAAGAACCAAGCCAGGCATGGACGGGCGCCTTGCTCATGTGACCAATTCCCTCTTGTATCTGGATTTTTCCATGGCGAGAACAGATTCAGTTCACACAAGGAAGCTATAGAAGGCCTGGAAATCCTTCCATTTTGTCTTTGTCAAGGCTGTTCCCCACTCTGGCATGACAAACGTAGAAGTGGGAGCCCGCAAAAGCACCCCAAAACCTTCTCTCTGCAGGCTTTGGTACAAAAACTTCCCCCCAAAATCCTAATACCCAGACTTTGGGGAATATCCACTGCCACCACCCAAGTATTTCCACGAAAAATCAGGGAAGAGATCACTTGGGGAATCTCATCCCTAAGGTAAAAACCAAAATGAACCAATACCAGGTTAATTAGAAAAAAGGAAACAAACTTTTATTATCAAAACAAAACTACAGTTGCAAGCATAGTTGAGTTGGCTAGATGGTAAGAGCCACCAGAGAAAATTCCCAGGGTTAGAAAGCTTCATTACATAAGAGAGGAAAAAAAAATACTTTTAAAGAAAGAAAAAACATTTTTAACAGCACAAGACCTCAGTTGCAGAGTCCCAAACCAGAAAACAATAAAACCTGACAGACTAGCTAAACTTTTTCCTACTTACACCTTGTCAGAAGTCCATCCTTGGAGAGAGACAGATCTCCCTGTTACTTGGAAGAAACCGCTCTGACTCAGACAAAGGAGGGAAAAGATAAAAATTCCTTTGTCCCAGTTTGACATCCCTACCTGCACTGTTATTGGCTGACCAAATACCAGGCTCGGTTAACCCCTTAGCCACCAGGCTGCTGGTCAGCCCTTCTGGTTATGACAGTCTTCAACCCAGCTTCTCACCTCTGGAGGATCTTTACTACAAACTGATGGTGGGTGTACTCCAGAGTCTCGGTGTAAGCCAGCAGTTTACTCCATTACAGCTATAAGCCTAAACCAGGTGCTGACTTTTGATTTTGCCAGCAGGTGCTTTGGAAGACAGGTGTGTGTTTGGGGGCAGGGGCCAGTTTTGCGAGGGAGGCTATTTGCAGCATATTTATACATTTCTTTGATATTCTGTTTACTGAATATGTGTCTGTCATTGGCATCTGCACGATTTAATCCTTCTGTAACTGGTAATTACATGACTGCATGATCACTACTCAGCATATTCAAGTCACGGCTCTCCTCGACAAGCTGCTTTCGCTGACAGCCCAGTTTAAAGACATTGCATCTCACTGCAGCTGTCTGGACAAACTTGTCGGCAGCACTGAGGCTGGTGGCTCAGTGCTGGGTTTATAATGGTACCGGTGGCACTGTAGGGCCAGCCCTACCCCCACTCACCCCTGTCCCTGCTCAGCCTCTCTGTCCTGGGCCCAGCCCACCTCTCTGCTCCCTCAGCCCTGCAAGCAGCAGGCAGGGCCTTGAGCGGAGGAAGCAGAGTGCGGGCAGAGCAGAGGACAAGGCCCCAGGTGGGTGCTGGGGCCCACAAAGGATTAATTTGGTCCTGCAGGTGCTGAGCACCCTCTATTGTTTTCAGTGGGTGCTTGAGCCCTGCACCACCCATGGCACCAGTGCTTATGGCCCTGAGCATCTCCTACCACCTGCCAGTGGCTCCAGCTTCCCCATGGGAGGAGCCAGACTGAGTCTGGGGCTTGTCCTGGCTTTATGGGACCAGCACCAGCTGCTCTCAGAGGAACCTTCATTGAAGGGGCATCCATTTCCAGAGGACATTCCCTTCCGCCCCCCATGGCGACCCATCAGCTCACGCCCTGAAGCAGGGGGGCTTCAACCCCTCACAAAGCTCTTAGTGGGTTAACATTCACTGTGCTAACTCAGCTTGAGGCCTTGGGCTTAGTGACATCCAGTAGCAGGGAGTCCCACAGGCCAGCAGTGTACCGGGTGCTCTTTTGAATTTGCTGCCCTAGGGCTGCAGAGTCCCTGGGGCCCTGGCACAGAATTGAGGTCCGGTTTGCCCCAGGACGTGGAGCCACTTCCGCCACATGGAGATTGCTGGTGGGCGAAGCTGGGAGCGGAACTGGGCCTCTGGTGGGGCCAGGCCCTGCTCATGATCCAGAACAGAAGAGCAGCACATAAATCTCCCTGTGCCAAGGGGGAGCCGCTCTCTGGCACCATCCCCTCTCCAGGCGGAGGGGCTGCACTTCAGAAGCCTAATAAGGAAGTGAGCTGTCTGAGGTTTGAGGAATGGGCCCAGCCAAGCCCTTGTGTCTCCCCCGCCACAGCTGGCAGGTAGAGCACATCTCTCCACTGCGGCCGGGGGGAGCTGGGGAGGGTGGGAAGCAGGACTGGCTCTTGTCCAGACCAACAGCAACGTGACTGCCGCAGCCGGGGGCTCAGCCCAGGGGCTCCCTCTCCCCTCACACCAGGCCCAGCCCCCCAGACCTGCTTCAGCCACAGCCCCTGAGGAGCAACGGGCGACCCCCCCTTGCTGGGCACTCTGCGCCTGGCCAGTCCTACATTGCTCTCATGGGTCAGTCACCCAGGGAGGCGGCTCAGATGGGTGGCATGGCAAGGAAAAGGCAAACCAGCCCTCCCTGAGCCATGGCTCAGCTGGCCCAGAGCCCGGGGAGGGCGCTGCAGGGCTCCCAGTGGGGAAGTGACCCATTAACCCAGTGCAGTAAATCCCGGGCTGCCTGCAGGCAGCACTTATAGCCATTGCTCAGCCCTGCTCTGTGCCAGCCCCCAGCTCCTGCTACTGCCCTTTCTGGCCCAGGCACCAGGGATGTGCTCACAAAGCCCGCAGTCAGGACCAGCAGAGCGTGCTACTGAGGGGCACTAGGGCCTGCCAAGCTGCCTCCCCTGCTCCAGGCCCTGCCCCGCACCAGCAGCCAGAAGGGCTGGGGAGAGGCGCAGGGACAGGCTCTGGCTGATGGGTCAGCCCAGCGGCTGCATTAGCCACAGCAGGTGGGAGCAGGTCTGGGGGGCTGGGCCTGGTGTGAGGGGAGAGGGAGCCCCTGGGCTGAGCCCCTGGCTGCGGCAGTCACGTTGCTGTTGGTCTGGACAAGAGCCAGTCCTGCTTCCCACCCTCCCCAGCTCCCCCCGGCCGCAGTGGAGAGATGTGCTCTACCTGCCAGGCTGGGTTCTGGGGGAGAGACCCTGACTCCTGCGCTTCTGGCTGTAGGTAGCTCCTGTTACACTTGGGGAGCTGGGGCTGGGGGCCCTTCTCCTGCAGGGGGCAATTCAGACCCACCCCCCTCTCCGTGACCACTGGTTGTGAGCAGCAGACACAGCAGCATGGGGTGTGACAAGCAGCTCTGCCTCAGACCAGTTCCTGCAGCCTGGGGCCCTTGTCCCAGACCCCCTGGCACCAGCAATCAGCCTCCCTGGTGCATGTGAGCTCCAGCTGCCCACCTGGCTCCATGGGGATCAGAGCCTGTTCCCAGCTGAGCTCAGCCGGGCGGTAGGGGGCTGGAAGCCACAGGGTCCCTGGTACTTTACCTGCATAGCCAGAGCAAGGGGAGAGACCCAACCAACCCTCTGCCCCCCCCCCCCCCGTGGCAGCCTGGCCCCACAGGGGTCATTAGGATGGGTGAAGCCCAGCTCCGTGGCTGCCTTGGTCTCTGTGCTAGCAGTGCCCCAGGGCAGGCCTGCTGCTCCTTCCCTCCCCTGCCCAGCTCTGGACTCAAGGCTGTGGGGCAGATTCAAGGCCTTGGATCCTGCCTCTCCTCCCTCCCACCCCCGCTCCCAGCTCCTGAGACAAGGGCTGGGTACCTGTAATGGACTCAGGATGGGCTCATACTCATCTACACCAGGCTGATCTCTGGAGGGCCTGGAGCTCTTGGCTGCTGCTGCCTGGTTGGAGCCTCCCCACCCCCACCTTGCCCTGTTTGCTTGTGAACAAGGCCCCACGAGGGCCCAGCCGGGTCCCCATCACCCGTGAGCACAAGCTGCACACACCCACAAGGCCAGGTGGTCAAAACCACTGCCCTAGCTGGAGTCACAACGAGCACAAGGAGAGGGTTCACAAACCATTTAAAGGGATAGTACCAGTGCGCCCCTACCCCGCACACACCCCCTACCTGGGCCTGACTTCAGCCATCACCTTATCTGTTCTCCCAACTCCTGCACAAGGATCCCCTCTTCTTTTGGCTGCTCTGCAACCCTTACATGCTCCAGGCTAAACAGCCAAAGTGCGGGGCATGGGGGGAGGGCACAAACCTCCCAGGGCTGGACCGCTGGCAATGCTGGCTGCCTCGCTGCTCCGTTGGCAAACAGGCTGGTGGGCTTGGCTGCCGGTGGTGCAGACGGGCTCAGCATGCTCCTATTTCCCCTGGCTGAGAAAAGCCGCGGGGACCCTCAGCTGGGTCTGGGATGAGGCCCTTGCACAGGACCTTGGTGTCCTTCCACCGGCCTCCCCACGGAGCCCCTGCCCTGGCAGCCGAAGGGTTTCCAGGAGGGTCTGACACAGCAGGAAGAATTTGAGCCCTGCTGGCCCCAAATGATCAGAAAACCCCAGAGCCCCACAGCCTGAACCTGGGAGAGAGATTACACTGGGGCCCGTGGTCCCCGTGATTGGACCCCACAACCCATCCTGGGCTGCATGATAAACTAATGTTCCCAGCAATTCATTCTGCCCCCAACCTGTGGAGGGACCCATCCCCCGCCCCAAATTCCCGCTTCCACAGCCCCCAACTTCTCTGCTCCTGAGCCCTTCACCCCCTCTGCCGGGGGAGGGGGAACAGGCCCTCCCCTCCCCCTGCTCACAGGGGAAGGGCCCCTGAGCTGCTGGGCTCTTTGCTCCTTTCTGGGAGAATGGCAGAGCTGCTGGAGGGGGAGGGGAGCTCTGCCTCCCCTCTGCGGCAGCTATGATTGGCTGCTCTGCCTCAGAAGGCGTGGCATTGGGCCAGGCAGCCAATGAGAAAGCGTTTCCTGCAGTTCAGGATCAACATGCCTGTGGTGCCAGTTTCCCAGAATGTGATCTGGCTCCTATCCCGCCATAGTCTGCCTGTGGCTAGGCTGCAGCACAGCTGTTTGCACTGGGCCCAGGGGCTTTAGGGTGGATAATTACCCCATGCTGCTGCCCTGCACAGCTGGGGGGGGGGGGGGGGGGAAGAGGCAATCTGTGTGTGGACAGGGCCTGTCTCAAACAGGATCGCTAAGCAGGGCTCAAGCCTTCGCGTGGATGCAGGGAACCCCAGCTAAAGGGGGCTTCTGCCAACAGAGCTGACCCTGCACAGGAAGGGGAACCAGCAGCACAGAGCTAAGTATTGTAACTTTGCCCACAGGAGGGGTTGGCCTGGCCCTTGGCTCAAAATCACTTCGGAGCTCCCAGGAGAAGCAGTTTGCAAACCAGGCCAACTGCCAGGAAAGTTCTGCTGCTCCCTGGCGGCCCAAACTAGGGATGGAATAGTCTAATCGATAAATTGATAAGCAAAAGCTTCTAGGTTAATGCTATAGATGACACGCATTTCCCTCCCCTCTCCCCTTTGCCAGTACATTTTTATCAGGTTGGCCAGCAGCCCGGCTTAGTCCTGGCTTGTGGCTAGTCTGGAACCTACCCCCACTGTGGCTCTGCATTTAAAGTGTATTAGGAGCCGGCCGGGCAGGCAGCCCTGCTCAGTTCCGTCCCTGCGCTGTGCAGCAGTGCAGGGTGACAGGCAGCTGGTGCACGAGGAGAGCTGGTTTTTACACCGGCTCCCCATGTAGACCAGCTCCCACCTGGCTCCCCATGCTGCTGCCTCTGACAGAGGGGCAGCACGGGGCTCCTCAGGAGTGGGGCCGGAGCACACTGGCTCCCAGCCTCATCCCCGGGGACTACAGAATAGTCGACCAACCAACAAGAATTCATGAGGTGACCTGACTCTTCAATTAACCGACATTTAACATCCCTAGCCCAAACGCTACGCCGGCCCACGCGCCGGCAGGCGGCCCAAACGCTACCCCGGCCTGCGGGCCACTAGTAAAAGGAGGCCCCCGTGCAGTTAGAAGCTCGGGCGCCTCCCTTAGTCAGACATCGCTCCCATCTGGAATCCCTCAAGCCCTTGTTTATTGTCTTCTAAATCCCCCATCCGTGCAGAGGGAGCGGCTGGCCCTGCCTGCAGTAAGCAAGCCCAGGCCATGCTTCAGCCTCTTGGGAGGGAAGAGGATTTACAGGCGCCTGCAGGCCAGGCTGAGAGCTACAGAAAGCGCTGGGCTGGTCATTTCTGTAGGCCCAGCAGCCTTGGGGTTTGTGCAACAGCTTCTGCTTCCCTCGCCTCTACATGGGGCTGGAACTCCAGGTGGAGCTGGCCCAGCAGGGTCAGCCCCTTTAGCACAGGAGCTGGCCTTGGCTCCATCTCAGGCTTAACTCCCACCCTTCCTGTGCCTGACACCGTGGAGCCACATAGCCCAGCGGGAGCACGTGGCAGGGCCGGCTCTGGCCTGACACCAGGGCTATGTCTACACTGGTGGCTTCTTGCACAAGAAAACATCCACACTGTGATGTGAGCTGCATTTTTGCACAAGAGCACCCATGGCAGTGTGGATGCTCTCTTGTGCAAGAAAGCTCTGATGACCATTTTAGCCATAGGGCTTTCTTGCGCAAGAAATCCCTGCTGAGCGTCCACACTGCCCTCCTGCGCAAGAGGGCTTACACCTGATAAAAAAGAGCGTAACTCTTGCGCAAGAAGCCCTCTCTTACCATGTCGTACTGTAAATTTCTTTACGCAAGAGCGGCCGGGCAGTGTGGACGCTCAGCGGATTCTTGCACAAGAACGGCCATACTTGCACAAGAAACCACCAGTGTAGACATAGCCCAAGAGCAGCAGAGCCCAGTGGGAGCACGCGGCAGGGCCAGCTCTGGACTGACACTGAGAACGGCAGAGCCCAGCGGGAGCACGCGGCAGGGCCAACTCTGGCCTGACACCGGGGGCAGTAGGGCCAGCTCTGGGGAGAAGCTGCACAGCTTGGCATATGCTAAATGGAGCCCGTTTAACCCAGATTTGCTGAGCCCACCTGAAGCTGGGTCTGCCGCTCCCAGTGCCTGTCTTCTCCCGCCCTGGCTGGGCCACTGCCTGTTACACCCAGCTGGGAAGGGCTACTGAGAAGTCAGGAAGTACCAGGACCACTGGGACAATGTCTGGCTGTCAGCCAGTGGCTATAAGGACAATGGGGGGGTCGCCCCTTCCCTTGTTAGAAAGTCATGGGAAAGCCTGTCTTTGGGCTGACCCCTCTGTACCATCCCCCAACCCCAGGGGGCTGAGCCTGCTGCACCCCACTAGGGACAGCCGGACACAGCAGGGAAGGGAGGCACCTGCTTCTGGGGGGCCACATGCCCGAGATGCAGCCCTCTCCCAAGCTCAGCAGCAGTGCACAGCTGGGGGGTGGAAGCCTCCACCGCACAACGCCCTGAGCCTCCTCTCGGCTACTTTCATCTGGGCAGCGGGGTCCTGGAAAGGGGCAGAGGCAGCGTGAGCAGGAGCCGGGGGTGCTGGGTTCCCAGTGGGAAAGAGCCTGCTGGGAAGGGCGTGAAGCGGGCCAGGCCGAGCTCCCAAAGCAGGATCTCCCACTGAAGGCCCCAGCCCCCAGAAGAAAGGGTGCAGAGGCCACTTCTGGGAAATGTCTCTGTTGAAGGGAGTCTGGCAGGGGCTGCTTGGGCCTGGAGCCCAGCGGCAGGGGAGGGCCCAGTCAGCTCGGGACGCAGTGCTAGGCCTGCCAGCCGCAGAACTGGGAGCTTGGAGGGGGGCTGGTGGGGCAGGCGCTAACAGGCATCCAAGGCAGCCCACCAGAGAGCCCATGTGGTGGTTGGAGCAAAGGGGCCGGGGGCAGGATGCCCGCTTCATGCCTGCACCCCAGCTTCCTCCAAGGACCATTCGGCTATGCTGGGAACATGGGGAGCAGCGGGGCAGAGGGCAGGCGCCCGTGAACAGCAGGTGCTTGGTAGTGGACTGGGAGCTACATGACACCACCCATGGGAGCAAGGATCAGGCAGGCCATGGAGAGCAGCACCCATGGGCCCAGGCTGAGCGGAACACCAGCTGTTTGCCCCCCCCCGGGATCAGGAAAGAGAGCAGCAGACACCCCTTAGCAAATCACCTGGGCAACGAGGGCAAGGGGCAGGGCTGGCACACTGGTTCCATCCCCTGCCACATCCCTCTGCTTGTGCACGGACCCAGAGCCGTCTGCACACTTGTTCTGCTGGGCAGGGTCCCAGGAAAGGCTGATGGTAGCTCAGCATCTGGGCTTACTGGGAATAGGCAGCACCTGAGCCACTGCACCTGCTTGGAGCTTCCCGAAGGGGAGGGGGCTCCCATGGGACAGAGCTCAGGGGAACAGGTGGTTTTTCCAGGGAGCAACTGGTGCACCCAAGGACCCAGGGAGGCACGCGTGCTGGCCACGCTTTAGTGGCTGGCAGTGGTGAGCCCAGCCTCTGGGCTCCCTTGGCCCCATGGCACAGATGCCAGGCTTAGAGAATCCAGGTTTATTTTGGAGGGTGTCACACCCTCCAGGATCCCGACCGTGGCCCATTAAAAACAGGAGGAAGGGAAAGTCCCCTCCCTTCTCACACAAAGCCAGACACAGCGCACCCCAAAGCGCTTGCAAGCGGTGGACAGAGCAGGGGTTGGCAATGATGCGAACAGTCCGGGCCAAGGGAGGCAGCCGAGACAGTGGGCGGCAGGCAGGCGCCTGGCCCCTTCACCGGCGGTAGCGGTACCGCTTGAAGTGGAACCAGAGCTGGAAGATGCCGTTGGCGAACTGGCAGCGGAAGCCGTGGCGGTGCGAGTACTCCCATTCCCGGTTGACAATCTTGAAGGCAATGTCCTCGTAGGGCGGGCCCGCGTGGAAACGCAGGGTGGCAAAGTCCTTGTTGTCCTGGCAGGCCTCCAGGAAGTACTCGGGCGTGGAGCGCTTGTCAATCAGGTCGGGGTAGAAGATGTTGAACTTGTAGCCCTGCACGATCTTGGGTGGCGGGTTGTCGAAGTCGTAGTGCGTCTGGTTGTACTTGTTCCACTCGAAGCCCGTGTGGACCCGGTTGAAGAAGCGGGGCTTGCGGGGCCGGTACTTGTCTGCCCAGAGGTAGGCCTTGCCCGTCAGGGGCATCTCCACGCTGAACTGCGCCTCGTCGGCACCCATGCCCTCCTTGGCCTTGCGGAAGAAAATGTCCTCGGCGCTCTCGCTTGCATCTCCTGCGGAGGAAGGGCAGGGGCTGGTTAGAGGACAGGGCCTGCTGCACGACTCCTGCAGGGCACCAGCCCGCCTCCCAGACCCGCCGATGGAGCACCTCCCAGGGCAGTGCGGGGGAGGCAATGCCGCTGGACTGCCCCAGCAGGACCCCACCTGGGAATGCTAAGGAGGGGAGGGAGCAGCCCACACCCATGTCCACTGGTTACACTGCCAGCAGCCGGGCTGGGGGAACTTGGCACAGCTGCACCAAGAACAGGGTGGGGCCGGGCTGGCTGGCGCTATGAGGCAGTATCTGGGACAAGAGTGAGCAAAAGGGCTTCCACAGGCTGGATCCGGCCCACCAAGCAGGTGGATCTGGCCCGCAAAGGCCTTGCTGCTCCTCCACCCCCAGGCCAATCAGGGCCTGGGGGCAGGGCAGCACGCAAAGCCTCCTCACACCCTGACAGGAGCACGTGGTGCTTTGAAGAGCCGTGTGCTGCTTGCAGGGCAGGGGGAGATGGAGGAGGCTTCGTGCGCTCCCCAGTCCAATCAGGGCCTGGGGGCGGCAGAGCTGTGTGAAGCTTCCTTCACTCTGCCCCGGCCCTGTGAGGAGCCCGCAGCACTTCAAAGTGCCACATGCTCCTGGCAGGGCGGGGGGAGGCTTCCCGCGCTCCCCCGCCCCGAGGCCCTGATTGGCCTGGGGGTGGTGGAGCATGCCACGCCCCTTCTAGGGCATGGGTGCCTAGTGAGAAGGGGGGGAGCAAAGGGGCTCCCCCACCTCCGGACCAATCATGGTCTGGGGTGGGTAGCCCTGCCCCTTCCTGTTTAGGCCCCGCCCCTTCCAGAGTGGCCCAGGGCTACTTCAAAAATTTTTGAGGTGGCCCCCGAGCAAAAATTATTGCCCATCCCTGACCTGGGAGATACCCAATCCCAGGTTAGCGAGTCCCAGGTCTGCTCGGGCTCCCCCACTCCCCACCCGACACATGCTGGGCAGGCACAGGGACTCCCTAGGGCTTTGCAGGTCCTATCCAAGCAAGGAGACTGCTGGCCTTTCCCAGGGAGCAACTCTGCAGCCCCCATCCGAACTGTTGTTCTGAGACCCAAGCCTTGCGCCCAGCAGGGCAGGCCCTGAAATCCAGCCAGGCAGTGCCTCCCCATGACACAGCGACCCCATGGAGACCAACATGCCCAGGCCCAGCCAGGACATACGATCCTGCAGAAATGGACACGCCCAGGCCCAGCGCCTCTGTGACAAAGCGACCCCGCGGAGATGGACACACCCATGCTGAGCCAGCCAGTGACACAGCGACCCTGTGGAGACGGACACACCCAGGCCCAACCAGCCAGTGTCCCTGTCATAACCAGGAGTGCTGACCAGCACTTGATGACTAAGTGGTTAACTATGTCTCCTGTACCTGGCCACGTATTGAGTGATCAACCAATAACAATGTAGGTAGGAATTTCAAACTGGGACAAAGGAGTCTTTATCTTTCCCTCCTTTGTCTGAAAAGCGGAGCAGTTTCTTCTAGGTATTAAGGGAGATGGAAGACACTTCTCTTCCCAAGAACAGACTTCTTACAATGTATAAGTAGGGAAAAGTTTAGCTAGTCCATCAGGTTGTTGTTTTCCTGGTTTTGGAATTTGGAACTAATGTCTGAGCTGGTTAAGTGTTTGGTCTTTCTTTGTAACTAAGTTTTAACCCAGGGGGTTCCCTGAGAATTTTTATCAGTTGGTGGCTCTTCCCATCTAGCCACTTTACTATGTTTGCAACTATAGTTTTGTGATAGAAAAAGAGACCAAACGTTTATTAACTAACTGGAATTGGTTGATTGTTGTGTCCTTTGACTCAGTGCCTAGTTATAAGGGCAGAGTCCATTGTTGTCTGTGAATCCCCTCTGTTTTTCCCAACTCCAAGTAAAACGGAGGTTGGGGGCAGGGGAGAGTTTTACCTTAGGGAGGAAGTTTCCCAAGTGATCTCTTCCCTAGTTTTCTTGGAATTATTTGGGTGGTGGCAGCGGATTTCTCCAAAATCCAGGTATTAGGATTTTGGGGGGAAGTTTTTGTACCAAAGTCTGTAGAAACAAGGTTTTGGGGTGTTCTTGTGGGCCCCCACTTCTGCATTTGTCGTGCCAGAGTGGGGAACATCCTTGACACCCCTGTGACACAGTGACCCCGTGGAGACGGACACACCCGTGCCCAGCCAGTCAGCACCTCCGTGACACAGTGACCCCACAGAGAAGGACACGCCCATGCCCTGCCAGAGCTGCTACCTGTAGCCTGCAGCTGTTGTCTCAAGAGCAGCAGGCGCTGGAGATCTTCCTCGGCCTCCACCACGTGGGCGTCGCAGGGCAGCTCGTGGGAGTTCAGCAGGCGAGGACTGTACTTCCCAGCATCATAGTCATCCAGGCTCTGCTGGATCAGGTCCTCCTCCATCAGCACCGCTTCCCCCTCAGCCTCCACCTCGCCCGCCGTCTCCGAGGGGCCTCCGGCTGTGGAGGGGCCTGGCTGCACTGGAGCACTCTCCTCTGGGTCCAGTCTGCCAGGCAAGGGGAGAGTGGCTACAGCAATGGGCTCAGGCAGTGTGGAATGCTCTGAGCCTAGGGGCGGTGTCTGTTTCCCCAGGGCACTGCTGAGTACTGCCTCCGCAGGGCGAATGCCAGGCCTGCCCGCACATGCCACTAGGTCTCTACCACCTCTCACCTGCCCCAGCCAGACACTGCAGCCTACAGGGACCAAACAAAGCCTGGGTGCTCCACAGGCTACTGCACCCGAAGGAAAACACTACCGGGCCCCCTTTCTCCCAGCGAGAAGAGTTTGGGGACGGGGACAGGCACCACCGGGCCCTTTCTCCCAGCGAGGGGAGTTAGGGCCCAGTGGTGCCTGTCCCCGTCCCCGAACTCCCCTCGCTGGGAGAAAGGGCCCGGTGGTGCCTGTCCCCGTCCCCGTTTTCCCAGTGAGGGGAGTTCTGGGGGGTGGGGCGTGGGGACAGGGTGTTGATGTCAATTCATCCCTCCCCCAAACACTTCGCTCAGGACCAGGCTTTCTCTTGCCCAGGGCTGCTGGGGCAGGGTGGACAATGCATGTCCAAGGGCCGAGTCCATCCTGCAGCATTCACAGGGAGGCACCAAGTGGCCCCTGGAAGGACGGCAGCACCTTGCTGGATCCTCTGCGAGGGGGAATATTTGCCCCAAAATGGCAAGAACCCGACTGGAGGGACCCTCTGGCACTGGGGCTCAGCAGCTGGTAACTCGGTGACCAGTGTGATCAGACCCAGGAGCACTTCCCAGTGGACATGTGTTAGGGCAGCTGACCAGGCCCAAGGCGGGATCCACCGGATGGGCGCACAGGCTGCCGGGCTTGGTGTGCTACTGGCTCTAGAGGAGGAGAGGTCTCATGGGCAGAGCAAAGGCCCAAGGGAGCCATGCACTCTGCCTTTCCAAAGGCCATGGGGCTGCCAGTCTAGCAACGGGCTCTGCTCCCAGCTCTGCCAGAACTGGGCAGGCTCTCACCAGTACCTGTGGAACAGCAGCTGCCATCTCCTGCAGCAGGAAGCCTTGCTCGGCCTGAGGGAAGTGCTCAGAGACAGCAGCATTCAGCAGCGCAGGGCGCAAACTCATGCTGTTCCACTCCACCCCCACCACCCCTTCCCCAGCTCCAGGGTATTGTGTGGGGCAGGGCCGCTGGTCCTGCTGCTGGGATTGTGGTGGCCGGGCGCACTCCTCCGTAGCACCAGCCAGGTAACCACATGTGGCCAGTGAACCAGCCTTTCCCACCGGACGCGAGATCTGACCAACGGCTGGGGGTGGGGGGCGGGAGTCACGTGACACCGGCCCCCTGCTATGCTTCCTACCTGTGTGCACTGAAGTGCTCAAAGCCAGCCCGTGTTCTTACTGGGAGCTGGATCTTGGGACGCCCCCCGGGCTGGGCAGCATGAAATTCAACCCAACCAGACTGCATGGGAGGGTTTTACAGAGGTTTGAGAATCCTGCTGTAACTACAAACCTCGGCCAGGAGACATGCCCACAGCCTCAGGCCTTTCAGGCAGAGCCGTGCAATGGGGAGCAGGGACAGCAAAGACACAGCCAGGCAGCAGCCAAACCCGGCCCTGAACCCTGGAGTCCTGCACTCCAGCTGCCCTGGCGGACGCTCAGCAAAGGGGGTGCTCCTAGCGCCTGGAGGGCCGAGCTAATCCCCCCACCCAACTTCTGGCACCAGAAAGTAGTCGCCTGCCCGGCATACCTGTCACTGGGGGAAGATGGCTCCTTTTTCAGGATGGGGAACAGCGGCTCACTCTCCACTCCCTGTTCCTGCTTCAGCTTGTACAGCTTCTGGCGCAGCACGTCCTGGTGTCGCTCCCGAAGCCTGCAGAGTGACAAGAGCAAAAGCATGAGGCTCCAGCACAGCCGCCAGCAGTGCCTTCCTCGGAGACCCGGGCTGGGCCCCCAGCAGAAACTCACCATGCATCACCCATGCAACACCAGGGCAAGGTGCCAAACATAGGCTCAGTGCCAGCACTCCCTCCAGCTGCGGGGCAGCCCAGCTTCACAGGTGATTGTCAGCGCTGCCCAGCCAGAGGCTTAGGGCTCCGTGTGCCGAGCTGACTGAAGCCCTGCTGCCGCGTAGCTTGGAGGGACACTGCTCAGCGCCCTGGGTCCTGCCCCAAAGGCTTCGTGTGCCAGGAATGCTCCCTCCGAGAACTACGGTCCCAGCCAGGCCCCGTGGGGAGCACACAGCTGCCTCCTGCGGTCTGACAGCTCAGGGTCAGAGCTTGAGTCCCAGCTATTGGGGGTGGGGGGGCAAAGAGGAGCAGAGTCAATTAGGGATGTGATTGTGTAGTTGATTAACCGATAAGAAAAAGCGTATAGGTCAGTGCTCTAGACGACATGCATTTCCCTCCTGACCCCTGCCAGAACATTTTCTAGCAGGCTGGCCAGCAGCCCGGTTCGGTCCTGGCTTGCGCCAGGTCCAGGACTTACACTTTAAATGCGGAGCTGCAGCAGGAGTATTAGGAGCCAGGTGGGCAGGTGCCTGGCTCAGTTCTGGCTTGTGCTGGGTCTTGGAGCTCAGCCCCCCCACAGACAGGGGCTCTAGGGCTGCTGCCACCTTGTGCTGCTGCCTCTTTATCAGCGGCAGTAGTACAGGGCGACAGGCAGCCAGTCCATGAGGGGGGCTGGTTTTTAAACTGGCTCCCACCTAGCACCCCACGTTGCTGCCTCGGATTCAAAGGCAGCAGTGCAGAGTGGCAGGGGGCTCCTCTGGAGTGAGACAGAGCACACTGGCTGCCGGCCCCACTCCCAGGGACTACAGAATAATCGAGTAACCGTTAAGAATGCATGAGGTTACTCGACTGCTCAATTAACTGACATTTAACATCCCTAGAGTCAATAGTAGTTTTTGTCCATCGCAGCACCCGGACCCGTTGCCAAGCTACATATGTGGGGCATTCTCTTTTCCCTCCCCCCAGCAGGGAAGAGACCCATCACCAGGTGGAAGGAGCTAAAATGCCTATGCCCAGCTTGGGACTTTGGTATGACCTCCCCCACTGTGATCTGTGCCGCATTTCCCCAATACCACCGCTGCAGCCCTAACCCACTCAGAATATGCTCCCGCCCCTGCTCACCTGGCCCGGGCCATATACGCTTTAAGCTGCTGCAGCAGACTCTCCCAGTAGCCAATGTCCAGATTGGGTCCCCCTGCTCGGATCTTGCCCTCGATCCCTTGGAAAATCACTTGCAACTGGTTGTACGTCTTCCCCTTGAACACCGACTGCACGTCTGAGCTGACGGAGGCGTTGACACCTTCTCGGCGCTCTCCTGCCACACAGTCAGGCAAGGGTTAATACAAGTCAGCCCCACTGGACACTAAGGAACAGAACTCCTCCCTGGCTCCTGAGCCACAGTACAGAGTCCAGGCCTGCCCCAAGCCCCCCTCCAGGATCGGATGCTCCATGGATGCACCCTCACTGCCTGATGCCCAAACCCTGTGGACCCCCAGCCGGATTCTCCCCGCTCAGACGTCAGGCATTGCTCGGCTAATCCTAGCACCTTCTGTCCAGCCGGAGCCCACCAGTATGGACTGACGCACGTACGAGGGGTCATCTGGCAGGGCCCAACCCTGGCAAGCAGAAAATGCCCTTTGACAGGCATGGAGTGCTGCTCAGGATGGGACCCAGGTGATGCTGCACATGCTGCCCCAGGGCCTTTAGCAAATTCTTGGCTGAGTGTTCCCAGCCCAGGAGCTTTGGCACAAGCTTGTGCAAAGCAGCCGGGCTCAGGTGGCAGGTTCATGCTCTCAGCACTGTGCCAGCGGTTCTGGGAACCTCTGCATGGAGCCATGGCCCCTCAAACGGGAACAGCAATGCCTGCACATGGATGCCCCCTGGCTTCAGTGACGGAAGCTGCAGCCGGCAGAGCAAAGCCGTTTGATGCAGGCCACAGAAGCAATGCGGAGGAGCTGCAATCACAGAGACACTAGGCGGAGCTGCCATCACTGCTGGCCAGACAGGCAAAGTACCAGCTAGGGAGTTCTCTGTAGGAAGGCAGGGAAATTCTCCTCGCTTGGGGACAGCTCCAGCCTCAGCCCCCGGCACACTGGGACAGCTGAGAGCTCTATGCCAGGGCCAGACAGCTGCGAGTTGCAGGGCCAGGAATCAGCCACGCTGCAGAACTCCATGGGCTCTGGGGTTATTTTGGAGCCACCCTGGAGTGTGCTTGGCACTGCACAGACGGAGCAGGCCTCACAGCAGGGAGGTCACCTCCTGAGTGATGATAGCTCAGAGAGGAGAGACAATCTGACAACTGTCAGGGAACAAGAAGAGCCAGAGCAGAACATAGGCCTCTGCTCTAACAACTAGGCCACACTCCCCTCTATCTCCCTTTCCCAACTGCACTGCTGTGCATATGCAATGCAGGGGCTGACAGCCAGCGTGCCCACCCCTTACCTGGGCCTTTCCCAGAAGCCTCCAGTTTACGGAGTTTGGCTATCTCGTCCTCAGTGATAATGGTCATGTCCCTCCAGAAATCCACGTTCTTGCCCTGCTCCAGTTCCATATAAACCTAAAACAAAGAGCCACGTAGGGAGTCAGGCTGATGCTGCATGGAACAGGAGTAGCCATTCAGAGCATTCGTGATACCAATATTCTAGAAATACAATGAATCTTGTACCAAGGGAAAAGTTCAATTCACTAAATGTGATCATCATGTTTAGATACATGTATCAGCTCTCCGGGTTCTGTTCCAATAAAACCTTTCATATTAGATGCTAGAGCAGGGGGGAGGAACCTCAGGCCCAGGGGCTGGATCTGGCACCCAAGGCTCAGAGCCCCCCAACATTGGGGAGCCTACGTTGGTGCTCCAGCCCCCCACTGCCTCACCACAGGGCTGGAGCACACAAAATCTACTAGCCTGGGCTCCCCTCAGCTCTGGTAGTAAATGTCTTTCTCCTCAGCTGAGGGCCATGTCAGAGAGGGGTTTGGTTTTTTGCTTCTCAGTTGTGGCCCCTGACCGATTTTCCTGTGGGTCAGCAGCCCTCACCCAAAAAAGGCTCCCCAGCCCTGGCAACATGCTATTTTGGAGGGGGTCTGAACGAGTATTGACCTGGCAAGGTGGCTGGCCCTTTGGGGATCAGACACCCATTTTACACAGTGAGCAGAATTATAACGAACTTTGCACTGTGCTGGACCTAAGTGCTGATGGAAGCCAGAGAACTGGGAGGCAGGAAAGGGGACTAAGATTTCTTTTTTCAGCTTCTCGATAAACAGGATGAGGAACCAGGAGCAGTTTGTGACTGGTTGGTGAATCTAATTTCACTGTTTTGGGACAATCTGCTCTCCTTTTTGCAGCCTACGTGGGCTGCTCTAGGCACCTTCAGGCCACACACAGGCCTGGCCTGGCTCTTTGAGTCAGACCCTTTGCAGCTACAGTTGTTCCTATTCCAATGAGCCCTGAAGGCAGGGCTGAAGAGGGACAGCGGGCAAAGGACAAGAAGGAAGGTCAGACAACAGCTAGAGAATGGAGGCCTGGAAGCAGCAGTACTGGAGGGGAGGCCCGTAGAGAGCGTGCTGCCCTTCCCAAAGAGCAGGTACCTGGATATCCTCCAGCAGATCCTCCATGTCAGAGACAGTCAAGCCATTCAGAAAGGTGTAAGGCTCATGCATCTCCACCGCCAGGTCATCGTCCTCCGCACTGATGTACTTGGCCAGCAGGTCGATGGGTTTGGCACGGCCATCCCGGATCCGGATCTTTGACCTGCAGGTAACACAAGAGCTCTAGCTACCAGATCCTCAGAGCAGGTCTGTCCCCAGTGCCCGGGACTGAGACAAGTTGCTGGTGCCCGCCTACCGCAGCTTGGCCTGCTGAAGATGGAAATTGTCTTCTTGCTCCTCCCAGGTTTTGAAGTGCTCTGCCTCCTTCTCCCGCTGCAGCATCTCCAGCTCCTGCTCGCGCATTGCCTTTTCTCGCTCCCGCTCCAAGCGCAATTGCTTCACCTGTCTCAGGGGAAGAGGATTCCATTGTAGTGCAGAACCTAGGGCACCCATCCATTCCCCAAAGGCTCAGCTGGTCCCAGCATGAACTCACAGACACTATTTTCAAATCCATTCCAGCGCAAAACTGCCCCCTTTCCCACAATCAGCCCTGCTCTGACAAGGAGCTGGGAGAGCACCAGGCAGGAGACGACAGACAAGAACCAATGCTGCCATGGATAAAGGGAGAGCTGAAACTCAAATTCAGGCAGCACAGACCCAGCTGGGGCCCATGCTCAGGGTTGGAGGTTACAGAGATCTCTGTCAGCTTAATACTGCATCATTAAAGTGAACAGGGTCAGCTCATTCTGTCACTACACACTCCCCTCTCTTCACCCAAAGGTAGACCCAGCAGGGAGAATAAGACAGGTACTGGTAACCATGTGACTTATATTGGGGCCAGCTTCCTCGCCTGCATTTGCTCCACTAGAGAGCTCCACTGCCTATCACAGGCAGAGAAGGGCCACTGGCTCTCACCTTCTGCAGCTCCAGACGGTTGTCCTCTTGGATTCGTTTATTTCTCTCCTTCAGTTCTTTCTCCTCCAGGTGGCTGATCCCTTTCTTCTCCAGGGCCTGAAATCAATCATGCATCAAGAGGAAGCAGGGAGTCTTGCGTTCCCCAACAGGCCCCTCCCACTTGTTGTTTGTGAATTGGAGGGAAGTTCCCAATATAAGCCCTCTGCGGGTGCTAAGTACATATCACCTACACACTCCAGCTCACTGCAGAGGAATTTCAGACCTGCAGCCTCCTGAAGATGATGCTGTGCAAACTAGAATTAAGGATGTTAAATTTCAAGTAATTTACTAGTGGAGTAGTCGATGGAATTTCCATCGACTAGTCAATAGGCATTCCTCCTTTGAAATGTACAAGAGCTCCCGCTGGGCCCCCACTGGGGCTCTTGTACATTTCAAAGGAGGAATGCAGAACTCTGCATACAGCCCAGGGCCAGCAGGAAATCCTACTGACTCTGGGCTTCATGTGGCGTGCCAGCTTTGAAATGTACAAGAGTCCCCCGTGGGGGCTCTTGTGCATTTCAAAGAGGAAGGACCTGCATGGAGCCTGGGGTCAGCACAGAACTCAAGAGTCCCCCGCTGACCCTGGACTCCATGCTGTGCTGCTGCTTTGAAATGCCATCCTGGGCTCCGCACGGCATTTCCCCAGAACCCGGGGTCCTCTGGTTTGAGTCCCCAGCTGACCCTGGGCTCCACACAGCTGCCGCTTTCAAACACCATTTCAAAGGGGCAGCACCACACAGCTGATGCCGGGCTCAGCTGTGCAGCGCTGCCCCTTTGCCTGTGTTTCAAAGCAGCTCCGCCCCTTTGACACGCCACCGCAGAGTCTCAAAGCAGCAGCACCGCACAGAGCTCGGTACCCTCTCTTGCACTCCTCTTTGCTGCCTCTATCTGATAGAGGCAGCAAGGGGCGGGGGGGGAGAGTTGACAAGTCAACTTGACTATCCGGTAAGCATTTGCTTATCAGATAATCATCTAGTCCTTAACATCCTTAACTAGAATCAGCCAGTGGCTGCCACGAATAGCTGTGGATACACAAATGTGGATACACAAAATTCCACCATCCCATTTAAATTAACATCAAACTCTACGTAATGAATAAACTGGCAGCAAAAAAGCAGCTGATAGTGCCTGTAATCTGATGGGCAAGATGGGAGAGGTGGCAGAAGGTGCTGCCCTGGATCACAGCGGCTGGTTTTCAATTGTACGCCAAATGAAACTACATTGGCTCTGAAATAATTGCTAAAAACAAGCGGGTGCCTCTCCAGCATGTCTTTGGTGTCGGTTTCATCCTCACTTTCACTCTGCTGCTCTTAGCATTTTCAAAATTCATCCCTCACTAACTTACTCCAGGCAATCGTATTCCTTCCCCATGCCCATCATCCCTCAGCTGGCATCCCTTCGCCCACTTCGCAGTGGCTCAACTGGTCTGTGCAATGCTGAACAGACTGAGGTGCCGCAGGAAGAGCTCTGCTCCGAGGAGCAGCAGAGCCCTGACTATCTCATGACACAAACAGGTTGGGGGAGGGAAGAGCCCATTTCTCCCCCCACCCCACTACTAGCTGAGGTGGAGAGAGGCCTCACTTTGCTCCAGATGAAGGTGCCCAGCAGGTTGTTGTCCCCAAAGGGGTTGTCGGTGTTGGTGTAGCCCATGTATTCCTCCCCCCAGCCCATCTTCTCACGCTTTTTCCTCTCCTTAGCTTCCTTCTTGGCCAGCCGCCTGGCCCTCTTCTCCTCCGGAGTCTCCAATGCCTTCATCAGTTCAGCCTGTTTCTTCTTCTCCTCTTTCAGCTTGAGACGCTCTTGAAGGCTCAGCTGCTGCCCCAGATCCTCCCTTGAGCTCTGGGAACGGGAAGGAGAGACAGAAGAGACAGAAGACACAGATGACCTGGAACTCGATCGCTCCTTTCTTCTTTCTCTGCTGCGGCCTCTTTTCTTCACTCTCTCAGCCTCAGAGTCTGAACTAGAGGGGTGATCCCGTGACTGAGTGGCGCGATTCTTCTGCCTTTTGTGGTGCCGGTCCCTGCTTTTGCTCTTCTTTCTCCTTCTCCACCTCTCATCGGAGTCAGAGCTAGAAGACGACAACGCTTTAGTGACAGTTATCTCAGAGAAGACAACATAGCAACACAGTCCTTCTATAACGTCCTGCTTATCTACACACCTGTCCAAACATTCATTCACCCTCCCAACAGTTCTGAGTTGGGTAAGCACTTGCCGCATTTCACTGATAGAAGAAATACAAACAGGATGGGGATTACCCAAAGCCACAGAGCGAGTTAGTGGTAGAGCCAGGAAATCAGAGCTCCTGTCTTTCAGCCACGGGTTTGTTCCTCTCAATCAGACTGCCTCTCAGTGGGAAACAAGAACTGAAAGCTTCTAAAGTAAAGAATAAAATTGTCAGACACATGGATGAATGTAATTTGTTGGGGGAAAGTCAACATGGTTTCTGTAAAGGGAAATCATGCCTTGCTAATCTGCTAGAGTTCTTTGAGGGGGTCAACAAACATGTGGACAAGGGGGATCCAGTGGATTCGGTATACTTAGATTTCCAGAAAGCCTTTGACAAGGTCTCTCACCATAGACTCTTAATCATAGAGCTGGAAGAGAGACCTCAGGAGGTCATCAAGTCCAGCCCCCTGCCCAAGGCAGGACCAATCCCAACTAAATCAACGCAGCCAGGGCTTTGTCAAGCCGAGACTTAAAAACCTCTAGGGATGGAGATTCCACCACCTCCCTAGGTAACCCATTCCAGTGCAGTAAAGTAAAGTAAGTTGTCATGGGATAAGAGGAAAGGTCCTTTTGTGGATTGATAATTGGTTAAAAGACAGGAAACAAAGGGTAGGAATAAATGGTAAATTTTCTGAGTGGAGAGGGGTAATTAGTGGGATCCCCCAAGGGTCTGTCCTGGGACCCATCCTATTCAACCTATTTGTAAATGATCTAGAGAAAGGGGTAATCAGTGAGGTGGCAAAATTTGCAGATGATACCTAACTGCTCAAGAAAGTTAAGACCAAAGCAGACTGTGAAGAGCTTTAAAAAGATCTCACCAAACTAAGTGATTGGGCAACAAATGACAAATGAAATTTAATGTTGATAAATGTCAAGTAATGCCCATTGGAAAACTTAATCCCAACTATATATATAATATGATGGAGACTAATTTGGCTACAACTACCCCAGATAGAGAGATCTTGGAGTCACTGTGGATAGTTCTCTGAAAACATCCACTCAGTGTGCAGCGCCAGTCAAAAAAGCAAATAGAACTTTAGGATTAATTTAAACAGGGATAGAGAATACGACAGAAAATATCGTATTGCCTCTATATAAAATCATGGTAGGCCCCCATTCTGAATACTGCATACAGATGTGGTCGCCTCATCTCAAAAAAGATCTATTGGCATTGGAAAAGGTTCAGAAAAGGTCAACAAAAAATTATTAGGGGGTTTAGATGGGTCCCATATGAAGAGAGATTAAAAAGGCTTGGACTTTTCAGCTTAGAAAAGAGGAGACTAAGGGGGGATCAGATAGAGCTCTATAAAATCATGACTGGTATGGAAAAAGTGAATAAGGAAAAGTTATTTACTTATTCCCACAATATAAGAACTAGGGGTCACCAAATGAAATTAATAGGCAGCAGGTTTAAAACAAACAAACGATTTTCTTCACTCAGTGCACTGTCAAGCTGTAAAACTCCTTGCCAGAGGATGTGGTGAAAGCTAGGACTTTCACAGGGTTCAGAAAAGAGCTAGATAGGTTCATGGAGGTTAGGTCCATCAATGGCGGTTAACCAGGATGGGTATGAATGGTGTCCCTAGCCTCTGTTTCTCTGGAGGTGGGTGACAGGGGAGGGAATCACATGAAAATTACTTGTTGTGTTCCCTCCCCTTGGGGCATCTGGCATTGGCCACTGTCGGCAGACAGGACACTGGGCTGGATGGACCTTTGGTCTGACTCATTCTGGCCATTCTTATGTTCTGCTGCTGAGACTCACTGGCTCCGTTGGAGGCTGAATTCCTGTTGCGGGCTCACGTCCCACTTTCGGGATGAAGCCTCGGCCAATAGGGCAACCTCCGTACGGGGGCCAGGCCAGGGCTACAGGCTTGTCCCCGCGTAGCGCGGCCTAGCAGGGATTTACCAGGCAGCTACACGCCAGTGCGGCCAGACGCTGCTCTGTGCCGCTGTCGTTTGCCGCCCTTCCCGTTCCCTCAGGGGAGCCGCCGCGCCAGGCGCTTGCCCAGCTCTGACCGTCCGGGACAGGGCCCAGCCCACGGGGGTAAGGCCCGAGCAGGGCAGGGCTGCTCCCGCCGCCGGACGCCGAGCCCCAGGAACCCGCGTCTCACCCCGAGTCCCTGCGCTGCCGCCGCTCCGCGCTGCCCCGGCCCCGGCCGCCTCCATCACTGCTGGCGCCGCTAGAGCCGGAGCGGGCCCGGTGGCGCCTCCTGTCCCGAGACCTGCTCGCCTCCCTGCGGCTGCGATGCCGCGAGCGCCCCACGGGGCTCCGCGAGCCAGACCCCATCGGCGCGTCGCCGCTCTCCGTCGCTTCCGGCCCAGCAGGGGCCTCTCTCACCCGCGGCGCATTCCCAGGCGCCGACCGCGCCTGACGGGAGCAGGCCTTTCCCAGCGGTCGCAGCCGACCGCACCCAGACCCAGACCCAGACCCAGGCCCAGGCCAGCTCGTCCTCCCGGGTTTCGTTCTGCGGAGCAGCGAAGCCGAGACAGCGGCGGCTCCGCTCCCGTGCGTTGTCTGCAGGCACCACCATGGACAGCTATTCGAGTCGGGGGCCTCCCCAGCATGAAAGCCCTGAGTAGAAGCGGCGAGTGCGTCACAGCGTGGGGGCGGAGCCAACCCTTAAAGGGGCAGAAGGCGAGCACGCTCGAGTTGGGGGGTGGGGAAGGCACGGCACGGCACGGCGGGGCCTAGGGTCCGGGCTGGCGCCTTTACCCTGCCGGCCCTGCCCAGGCGCCGCCGCTGGGCCCTAGGGCCACGTGCCCAGCCCGGCTGCGGCAGAGGGAGGACCCAGGCCAGAGCTCTGGTGCCCGCCGGCTCCCGAGCTCTAACCCTTGGGCCGCAGCCCCTGGCACCGGCTGGCCTGCGCCGCCAGCTTGCGCCATAAATCCTGGGGCGGGAAGAGGTCACCGAGTCCAGCCCCCTGCCCAGAGCAGGACCAACCCCACCTCAGTCATCCCAGCCAGGGTCGGTCAAGCCGGGACTTAAACACTCTCTCGGGATGGAGATCCCACCCCCTCCCTAGGGAACCCAGCCCAGTGCTTCTCCCTCCCCCCCCCCCCCGGGAAATCCTTTTTCCTTATATCCAGCCTCGAGCTCCCCATTGCAACTTGAGACCATTTGTTCTGCCATCTGCCACTACTGAGAACAGCCTCTCTATGGGTATGTCTACACTACCACCCTAGTTCAAACTAGGGTGGCTAATGTAGGCATTCGAAGTTGCAAATGAAGCCCGGGATTTAAATATCCCGGGCTTCATTTGCATCTTCCCGGGTGCCGCCATTTTTAAAAGTCCCCTAGTCCGAACTCCGTGCCCGTGGCTACACGTGGCACGGAGTAGGTAGTTCGAATTAGGTTCCCTAATTCGAACTACAATTTGAACTACCTACTCTGTGCCACGTGTAGCCGCGGGCACGGAGTTCGGACTAGGGGACTTTTAAAAATGGCGGCGCCCGGGAAGATGCAAATGAAGCCCAGGATATTTAAATCCCGGGCTTCATTTGCAACTGTGAATGCCTACATTAGCCACCCTTGTTCGAACTAGGGTGGTAGTGTAGACATACCCTATCTTCTTTGGAACCCCCTCAGGAAGTTGAAGGCTGCTATGAAATCCCCCCCTCACTCCTCTCTTCTGCAGACTAAACAAAACAAACCCAAATCCCTCTTCCTCAGCCCCCAATCATTTTGGTTGCCCTCCGCTGGATTTTCTCCAAAACGTCCACATCCTTTCTGTAATGAGGAGCCCAGAATTGGATGCAATACTCCAGATGTGGCCTCACCACAAATAAAGGGCAATAATCACTTCTCTAGATTTGCTGGAAATGCTTCTCCTAATGCATCCCACTATGCCTTTAGCCAAGGCTTCAAGAGCACACTGTTGACTCATATCCAGCTTCTCATCCACTATAGTGTTGTGGTCCTTTTCTGCAGAACTGCTGCTTAGCCAGTTGGCCCCCAGCCTGTAGCAGTGCTTGGGATTCTTCCATCCCAAGTGCAGGACTCAACTTGTCCATGTAGAACCTCATGAGATTTCTTTTGGCCGAATCCTCCAACTTGTCTAGGTCACTCTGGACCCAATCCCTACCTCCCAATGTATCTACCTCTCCCCCTAGCTTAGTCTCATCCACAAACTTGCTTAAGGTATTAATGACCTTTTTCCAGGTCATTAACAAAGATGTTAAACAAAAGCATCCCTAGAACAAACTCTTGGAGCATTCCACTTGAAACTGACTGCCAGCCAGACATCAAGCTGTTGATCACTATCCGTTGAGCCTGACAATCTAGCCAGCTTTCTATCCACCTTACAGTCCATTTATCCAATTCATACTTCCTTAACTTGCTGGCAAGAATATTGTGGGAGACCATATCAAAAGCTTTGCTAAAGTCAAGATACATCACATCCACCACCTTCCTCATGTCCACAGAACCAGTTATTTCATCATAGAAGTAAATCAGGTTGGTCAGGCAGGACTTGCCCTTGGTGAATCCATGTTGACTATTCCTGATCACTTTCCTCTCTTCCAAGTGGATTCCTTGAGGATCCCCTCTATGATTTTTCCAGGGATTGAGGTGAGGCTGACAGGTCTGTAGTTCTCTGGATTCTCCTTTTTCCCTTTTTTAAAAGCGGGCACCAAATTTGCCTTTTTTCAATCATCCGGGACCTCCCCCAATGAGTTTTCAAAGATAATGGCCAATGGCTCTGCAATCACATCAGCCAACTCCCTCAGCACCCTTAGATGCATGAACAATGGGTCCTTAAGAACAATTTGCACCTTCTCTATCAGCTTCTGTGTAACAGGAACATGCTCATTGACTTTTTCCCCTTTTCCCTTCCTTATCTCCCCCCCCATCCCCTACTCTTTATTTTGGAACTAGACCTTTAATGCTCCATTCATCTGAAGAAGTGGGTTGTGTACCATCTACATGTTTTGTTAGTCTTTAAAGTGCTGCTAGACCAGCGGTCTCCAACCTTTTTACACCCAAGATCCCTTTTTAAATGACAGAACAAGCCAAGCTCTACCGCCCCGCCCTTTCCTTGAAGCCCCGCCCTCTCTATTCTCCTTCTCTCTATCACTTGCTATCCCCAACCCTTATACTGCTGCTTTTTTTCCCCAATTCTTCTGTAGGAAGTTTTTCCAACATTTGGCCTATCTAGACTGGACCAAATGTCAGAAAAAACCCTTCTTTTGGAAGCCCTCTTATTCCTCATGGAAAGAGGAATATAGGGGTGACCGAAAGATCATGTTTGCTCTTCCACTAAAAGAAGTAGAAGAACAAACACATTTCTGGATGCAGAAGAGTTTTTTTCTGAGATGTCTCCAGAATCCTGAAAAACTCCTGCAGTCTAGCTGTACCCTCGCTGGGTTCAGACAGGATGTGTAGGCTCCGGGGTGGGAATGAGGGATTTGGGTTTGGGAAGGGGTGAGAGGTGCAAGCTCTGGGAGGAAATCTGGATGCAGGAGGAGGTGGATAAGGGAACGCTGGCTTGGGGAGGGGGCTCCAGGCTGGGCAGTGTTGGGGTCAGATGTAGGGTTAGGGTACTAAGCAAGCCACAGACTTCTGGATGTGAGTGTTCAGGAATTTGGGTTGGGGTATGTGAGGGGCTCAGGGCAGGGGGTTCCAGTATATGATAGGCTCAGATGTAGGGTCTGGGAGAAAGGGGAGTGCAGGAGTGTTATGATGCTGTGGCCAGATGGGGCTTGGCCCCAATTGGGGGTTTGTTGGCCAGGCTTCATTTTCAAATAAAATGCTATGTCAAACACAAAAAGTTTCTGCATTGTCTTTATTCCTGAGAAGGGCAGGGAACCTGTTTTGAGTCGGGGTCACTGACCCACAGAAAAGTCAGTTGGGGCCACACAAGTGAGATGCAAAAAAACCCTCCTCCAATCCCCGCCCCCAGCTTCACTAATGTGGCCCCAACTGTGTTGGTGGGAGCAGGGGACATAGTACTGGGGAAGGGTGCTAGTGGGTGCTTCGGCAGGGGACAGGGTGCCAGTGGGGACAGGTTTCTGCGGCTGGGGACAGGGTGCCAGTGGGGACAGGTTTCAGAGGCTGGGGAGTGGGGAGAGGGAACAGGGGGGGTAGTGGGGGCAGAGAGTTCCCTGCACCCGCCTCCTCCCAGGATTCCCCCCCCCCAAGGGAAGCTGGCGCGTGCCTCCTCCGGGGCTGGCACGTGCCTCCCACAGCGCAGCCAAACCCCCGCGGGGGTCTGCCCCGGGGCCAATTCCCGCTCCCGCAGTGCAGCCAAACCCCTGCGGGTGCCTGCCCCAGGGCCAAACCCCAGGGCCGACCCCCGCTCCCATGGTGCAGCCAAACCCCTGCGTGCAACTGCCCCAGGGCCAAACCCCGGGGCCGACCCCCGCTCCCGCGGCGCAGGGAAACCCCTGCGCTCGACTCACCCCTTCTGCGGTGCAGGCAAGCTGCCGCACTCCTCCTCTGGGGCTGACGCCCCCTCCCACAGCATGCCCAGCACGCCACAGAGCTGGGAGGGGAGCAGCCAGCGCACTTCCGGAACCCATGGAAGTGGCGCGAAACTGCAGGCATGATTTCCGTTCACCCCGCGGGAAGCCAGCACTACACTGGAGATAGGTAGTGGGGCTTCTCAGGGGTGGGGAGAAAATGGGGGGTGGGCGGGCCCGAATGCTTCGCAATTGACAGGTTGGTGACCATGGTGCTAGACTAAGTGCTGCAAGACTATTTGTTGTATTTCAAGTTTTTCTTGTTACAAACTAACTCAGCTCCCCCTCTGAAACCCTTCCAACCTGTCATCTTGGCGTAAGGTCGACACCTACTTTTCCAATGTTGCTGCCCTCCAATCTCACACAAGCTCTTCTATGCTGCCCAAGCAAGAGAGGTTCCCCGTGAGCATGCAGAAAGTGCCCACCCCTCCCCCAACTTGTCCTTCAAGTCCCTCTTCCTTTGGGAATAAGAATGGCTGCACCGGGGAGAGGTCACTGCTGCTGCCCAGCGAAGAATTGCACACAGCCGCTTTCGCCCCATCCCACCCCCGCCTGCTTGTTTGTCTCACCCAGGATTACTTGTCATTGAGCGGATGAGCTCTTTGGGGCAGGGATGGTCATTTGTTTATACAGCACCTAGCGCACCGGCCTGTGGCTTTCAGGTGCTGCAGTGTGAAATGGCGAACTCCGGAAGGCGCTCGCTTGCCCATCTCCAGAGCTGGGAACAGAACACTGAGCTCCTGGCATGGCTGCGCACTGCCCACTTCCCGTATCCAAGCTGTTGCATAAATTAACTTTCCACTCTTTAAAAGACACTAGAAGGCTGCACCCCCTGCTCACCAACCCCCCTCGCTGGTCACTTTTGCCACCGGAGAGCCAGTTAATCTTGCACTGAGCCCAGCTGTGCTCTCCATGGCCCCAAGTCACTCGCATCCTTCTCCACTCCTGCCCACCGCACCCCTGGACAGCCCCTCTCTCCCAATGCTCTCAGCTCATCCCGCCCGCTCCTGCCCTTTGATCCCCAGCCAGTCCCCCCCATCTGCACCCTTCCTCCTGCCCCACCCACCAATAGTCCATGGCCCACAGCCCATCCCCCTCCTTACATTCCTACCCCCACCTCCTTCCTAGCCCCATCCATCCTCCTTAACCCTAACCCCCTCCACACACCCCCCCCACTGCCCATCCCCACATACACCCTTATCCCCTTTCCGCCCTCCTTATGCACACCCTGCCCCCTCCCACAAACAGGCAGCCTAACCAGCAAAGAAATGGCACCAGGCCCATATGCAGGAGTTGCTGTGGTGGGGCTGCCCTAGGTGCTATGACAGCAGGATCTGGGCAGCTGCCCAGAGAGAAGGGTCAGCAAAGGCGGCATTGCTGGGGTGCAGTGAAAGGGGATGGCTGTGGGCAGAGGAAATGGAAAGGAGGCAGAGAAAGAGGCTGGAGGGAGGGGCAGGGATGTCTTTGGGATGTCAGACTGAGAAGGCGGGTTGGGAGTCTGGGAAGGGGAAGAGAGGGGCTGAGGACACAAATGGAGGATGGGAAGAGGGCCAGGGAGCCATGCAGTGAGGGGGGCTCCAGGCATCACCATGCAGGGGCAGGCCGCCCTCCTTCCCCCCCCCCCCCCGGTTGTGTTGGCAACCACTCCGAATGCTGCTGGGCCTCCCCTCGCTGATGCCTCCAGTTGCCGGGCTGCGGCGGTGGGATCCACTGGGACAGCTTGGCAGTGGCACACCACTCGCAGTGCGGTGGAGGATAGGATGGTGGCTGGGCGGCCAGGGACTTGGAGCCTGCCTCCATTCCTGGTGCGAGTGGACCGCACTCTGGGCCTTGCGCCAGCTGAAGCAGCCTTTGGGGTTGGAGGGCTGAGAGCCCCGGCGTGGGAGGAGCATGGCCTTGCAGCCCGTCCCCGGGCAGCGAGCCAAAGCTCAGCCCACCCCACGCACGCAGTTGCACACCACAGCCAGCCGCCAGAAGGGGATATGGTGCAGTGGTTGCTTCCCCTGAGCAGGCAGCTGCCGGGGCCGGCCCGGCCCGCAGCCAGTGCCTCCCAGCGGCTGTCAGGCCCCGCACCACTTCTCCTGTGGGCTTGCTCCTGCATGGCGCTTCAGGGCCCCAGGCCAGGTGCCCACGTCCTCAGGTCATCACCCCAGAGCCTCTACCTGGGGTGTCCCCTGCGAGCAATGGTGGCAACGTGGGCACAGCCTCATTCCCTGCAGGAGACTGACTGGATTACCTGGGAAGTGCCCAGGCCCTGGATGGAATCGCTCCCTGCCCCAGACACTGTTTGGGGATGGGCAAAGCCACCTGGCAGCCTGGCCTGGGGCAGATTCTGCCTCTTAAGGGTCCTTCCTGCTCAGCTCTGGCTGTGGCCTTTCGGGAGGCGGGATCTGCCCAGGCCAGGCTGCCAAGTGGCTTTGCTGGTCCCCGAGCAATGTCTGGGGTAGGGAGGCCGTAGTCTGTGGGCACAGAGTGACGTGATGATGTACACACACAGAGATGTTTATTCAAACGAAAGGGAAGTGGCTTTTCACCACATCGCTCTGGCATTCATTTGATTTCTTGGACATGCTAAACAAGCCCTAATGCACCATCTAGTTCTTAGCTAGCCAAGAAGAACACTTCTTTGTTAGGAAACAAGTGTTAAGGGACCTTTCAGAAGTACAGGGGATTGGGATCTGATATATATTTCATCTGGAAAATGAGACCCATCTGTAGCAGTGTCCCATTCCACCTCTCTGGGGGAATTACTTCTCCCTCTTCCCCCACATGCACCACAAACAGATTAACTGGCTCTTGCAGCACATCTGAATTGCTCCCTGGAGGTCTCCCATCCCAAACCTAGGCTAGATTCATTCTCCGTAGCACAAAACACTACATGCTCAGCCGTAGCGCCTGTTAAGTGAAAAGCCTCACTAAGATTTTGGTGCCAAACCCTCTCTCGTAAACAAACTCTGATCAAATACAACCAGAGCTAGTTTGTACATGGCAAATTAGAATGGTTACCCAGCATACAGTGCAAGATGTCCTACAGGTCAGGATTTTCCAATCTATGGGTAATGACCCTAAATTGGGTCACCAACGTGCTTCAGAGGGTTGCATAGTGGCTCTGGTCCTATGGGCCTGGGTAGGTTTGCTTCCCCGTGCCAAGCACACACCCCTTCAGCATCACAGGGCCATGTAGGTTTAGCCCACCCCCCCCCCTCTATCTTGACAGGGGCAGATGCTTCTGGACCAAATTGCGAGTGGCATTGCAGCCACCTGAGTGATGCTGCAACTCCAGAGGTTGCAGCCCATAAAGCAGGGAGCTGAGTCCAGCCTGGCTCACAGGACAGGGAGAGTTCAAGGCAGGCTCTGCAAACCTCCCCAAGCATTGCATGGCCCTGAGTGCCAGGTCCTCCCCTCAGGGCCTGTTCACTGGGTTGCAACAGGCCACCCCCTGCCAGGGGCAGGACCCAATCCCCCTTCTTCTGACCTATTTACAGGGTTGTGACAGACCAACATACACAAATCAGGCCCCAGCCCAGGAAGGTGGAGAACCTCTGCTACCAATTAGCAAAGACGAGACTGAGGCAATGACATGATTACCCTATTTATTAAAGAGATCCTTTCCAAATTAAAGGAAGCGGGAAGGAGAAGCAGAAGGATGAGGCTGTTGCACACAAGTGTTAGTTTGTGTCAGCAGTGGTTGTACATCTCATTCAGCTCTGGAGTCCATGGTACAGCTCCCCCTCTACAGAAAAAGCTTTGAGCTTGTCCAAGTATTGTCAAAGCAAAAAGTTCTAGTAGAACCCTCTTAAATAGCCAAGGACACAATGTTCATAAGTTACCAAATGAAACATGAGATAAGACTGACCTCAATGCCACTGAGCAACACAAGCAGGTTTTTGCCTAGATCAGAGTTTAATGCGAACTAACTCACTGCAAGGTGAGTTCGCTGGCATGTCTGTGAAGGCGTGTGGTTATGTCACAGGTGGGTAAGGACACAAACATGGATTGTCCACATATTTACAAAGATATTTGCCAACTTAACAGCCAGTCAACCAACTCAGGGCTACAAACCCGAGTCTCAATGAAGCCAACAGTCTGACTCCAAGTCAGGTGGGAGCAGATTGTGACTGCAGGAAACCTCTCTGACGGGTGAGAGAGAGGACTCTGCTATTAACAAGGGTATTGCCTTTTGAGCCAAGTTCATGATTCCAAGAGAACACTGCATCTGACTTGTCTCACAAAATGCCTTCGTTTTAATACAGTGCAATAGTTCCAACAGTGTCCACTTGGAGCAATAGCAGCCAGAGACAAGGCAAAACAAGGGTCCAATCTCACGCTTAAGTATTTACAAAAGTCTTTACACTAAAAAGGGGAAAATACTTTTAGGAACCATTCCCATGGGGTTTGGGTAAGGCATTTCATTCACTAGACATTATCAACAGTTGCTTGGTTCTGTGTTTACATCAAAGACGACATTATGCTTTATCACACAGCCTAAGAACAATTAACATCCATTTACATTTCTCTGAGACTTCCCAAAAGCATTCAGGACTCTCAACGGAAACAAAGAGAGGGGTGACAGTATCCATGGATTCTCGTTTTCAGAGAAGCACCCCTCTTCTCACATCCCCTCCCCCTTACATTCTGTACATGGAGCATACATAGAAAGTGACCCAATAGAAACAGCAGCTCTATTATACTTGGTCTAATGTAGACTTCAAACGAATCAGACATGACCCAGTGAGTCTGAGCCGCTCTCATCGGCCTCTCCACTTACAAACATGGGCAATGATGCTGGGTGGGAGGGTGAAGAGATGCCCAGGGAACGCTCATTACTAGAAGGAAAGGCTGGAATGTGTTTCAAGAGTCAATGGGCTGATAACAAGGACAAGCATGGGGCTTGTCACCAC
This sequence comes from Pelochelys cantorii, assembly GCA_032595735.1. Lineage (NCBI taxonomy): Eukaryota > Metazoa > Chordata > Testudines > Trionychidae > Pelochelys > Pelochelys cantorii. The sequence goes on from CM064354.1 coordinate 4,829,204, forward strand.
TGCTGCTGCCACCAAGGATCACAGTCACACCAGCCTCCGGGTTGCAGCGGTTTCACAAAGTGACCCCAGATGGTCCTGGTGGAGACATGACAGCAGGATACCTGCAGCAACTAACTGCTGGTGGCAGCGAAGGATACAGCTATGGGCAGTTCCTAGCAGAGCCTAGGGCTTTGGAGGGTCCACTCATGAGAGTGTGGAGGAGTCTGCAGCTTGTCCGTTTTCAGTGACTGAGTGCACATTTCGAGTCTTCTTTGGAGAAGCTGCTGCTACAGTTCTCTGGAGAATTTTGGAATGAACAACTCCCAGCCCAAACACACTGGAGGTGAGCAGAGGAGGGTTTGCTGGTGTGCGCGGTGAACACTGAAACGGAGGTTTCTCCTGCCTGGGATCTGCTCGAAAAAGGCTCGGACTTGTGCTGAACACCAAGCATGAGGTGTCCACCCCAGCGAGTAACAGCCCAGAGGCCAGGGCCATGCACCTGGCACTCAACACTGCATTTTTGCTAAAAGCGAGGTCTTAATTATACCTCCATCTGCATTCTGCACCATGGCCTCTCGCAATCCTCTACACCAGTGCTCAGAAAGACCCTCAGCAGAAGCCATGAGCACCCACCAGGCCCGCTGAAGAGGGGAGAGAGAGGATACAGGGAGGTGGTGGGACATGACATGACACTACTTGGAAGCCTGGGTTCTCACTGGGTTATTCCGGTTGTTTTCAGTGACTGAGCACACAACATGGCAGGAATAAGATCTAAATGGGCAGCTTTAAACAGGCCACAGCTTATAAGCAAACCTGTCAGCTACAGGGAAGCGAACAATGAAAATCTAGGTAGCTACAGTAAATGTAACAGTGCAGCTTTCGTACTGCCCCAGTGAATGCAAGGACAACACTCCAGGCCACTCTGCAGCGAACAAGCAGACTACTATTGAAACAGACACCATCAATTTCCAAGAGACCCCTAAGGAATTCTACAACCCCTTGTCCCCCCTCGCTCACTGTAGATCCAGGGCCAATGCAGCGCCAAGCAGTGGAACCTTTGAGGGAGGCAGCCCCTCTCCTCTCCGACCCCAAAGGAAGTGGCTGTGTCATCTCTACAGGGAACTGACCACTATCTCCAGTCCAGTTCTGGAAATGGAGGCTCTCTCAAGGCCTAATCATACAAGCACGTGGCATAAGAAGCCGCTGACATCCAGGAGGCAGGAAATAAGAGCCTACTGATGGAAGAAGAGCTTCTTCTGAGCCCAAGGGTCTGGTCTTCACTGCAACTAGACTCCCCCAGCTGGCCTGTGCCAGAAGACTCAGGCTTGTGGGGCTACCTGCAATGTAGGTGTCAGGCTGCAGCTGAGGCCAGGCCTACAGCCCTGCCAAGTGGGAGAGTCCCAGAGATCAGGCTGCAGCCCAAGCCAGAACCTCTAGCTTGCAATGAAAAAGTCCCCAGCGCAAGCCTGAGCCAGCTGGCACAGGGTCTGACTGCAGGAGAGGCAGCCCCTATGGGTCCTTGCTGCCATGCCTCTCCCATGCGCACTTAAGCCTCCTGTAAGGGCAACTTGTAACAGACAAAAGACAAGGCCCAGGCCTCTCTCCTCTGTAGGAGCAGGGAGGACTTACAGCGGCAGTACCCTACCACCACGAGGAGGAGCTGGAAGTCAGCACCGCCTGGCTGCTGTGTGCCATCTCATGGCTAAGCGAAGCCTAATCTGGCCTGAGCTAAAGGCTGCAGCCTGCAAAAAGCATGAGCTTGGATAGCCCTGTCTGCCTCCAAGGCTCGGGTGCTACAGCACACAGCCCATGCATCCAATAGCACGTCATATGCCCAATGCAGACGCTTCCAGGAGCCAGGCTTCTCTCACTGCCTTCGGTATGGGGGCAGGAGGCTCGTTGGGTTCGGCTACAGAGAAACGTGTGCAACTTGGCCCCTGCGACTCCCTCCCTCACTTTGATCAGAAAGCAGCCGCATGTTCCTGGCTTTAAGCACCTCAATGGCCTGCAACGCCCAGCTGCAGGTCACACCTGGGGAGGAGAGGCCATTGGAATATCCCCGCAGATCTATAGTTCTCCTCCCTCCATGCAGGGACCAAGGCAGCAGGCTGTGGGTATTGTCTGCCAGCAGGCCAAGGCGGACACCCAGCCCACCTCGGAGCAGCACATTCATGGGGAAGGCAGAGCACACCCATTTTCTCGGGCCAGAAGCTGGGCAAGCCAAGAAGCCAGGTCATTACAGCCAGCGGCTCTTTGCTTCTCCCATACAGATTCATGAGTTAATTGTAGAGGTCACTAGCTATTCCTAAATTCAGATCCAGTGGCACATCTAGCTTGGATTGCTTCAGTATGGGAGCAGTTCTAGTCAATGGCCTTTAATACACTGCATTTACATAGCACCTTTCAGCTGAGGGGCCAAGTGCTTCCACCAAGATGGGCATTACCCGCATTCATGTGTGGGAACTGAGGCACAGAGTGGCTAAGTGACTTGCCCAAGGTCACAGAGCCTAGACTCCTGACTCTCCGTCCTGCTGCCTGGGGGCTAGACCATCCTGCGTCCTCCTCAGGGAAGCTGGAACTGGACCTGCCCTTCTCCCCGCCCCCCGCCGAGTGAAGCTCACGCTCTCCCCTGTGAGGTTTCACACTCTTGATGAAACAGATCAATAGAAATAGGACAACCCAAAAAGTGCAGTAAACTAAACATTAAAAAAGCACGTTTGTGCTGTGTCTGTGCAAAGATAAAGGAAATAAATACATGATTAAAAACGTAAAAAGGTTCACAGTATCACACACGGATCGGGAGCTGCAGGAGCGCCTGTCTGGACACAGCCCCCAGGACTCTTTACACAGGAGCTCTGGTGGGAGGGCTCTTTGCCGTCCTTGGCTCAGGTAAGTATAAATACACGGTGCGCACACTTTGCTCCAGCCTGAACGCAGCGCCCAGGAGCCGGCAGTGCAGCAAGCTCTTCCCCATCCCATTGGAACGGCCGCCTCAGTGAAAGGGACATCAGCTTGCAGAGGGAAATGCTGCTCTCTGGGACTTCAGGCTCTGCATAGAGATTACTGAAAGAGGCAAGGAGAGGGGTTAGCGTGCCAGGAGGGCTTCTGGGCTCAGTGAGCCTCACACTAAGTCAAGGCCCCGAAAGAGAGAGAAGCATGCTCACTTGGGACCCTCAGGTAATACGGCAGATCCAGAGGCTCTGGATCAGTGAGGCTTGACAGTACTAGGAACGATTAGCAGAGCCAGAGCTGAACCTGGTTTCTCACTGCACAGCAGCTCTTGCCTGCTGCCGAAGAGCCAATCTAAGATGCAGCAGGACTACCCCAGCCACGCAAGCCCAGGCCAAACTTCATGCTGGTGCTGCAGCCCGAGGTCAGAGCTTACCCCTCTGGGCACCCATCAAAGCTTTCTCCAAACTTACTGTATCGCTCTCCTCATCGGAGACAGAGTGGACTTGAGTGCTATAGTGGAGAGGGGAGTAAACCCAACTCCTCTCGTCTGTGGGCTGCCAGAGAGGCCAGCGGCAGCAGGGATAGTGCAAGAAGAGCAGCGGCAGAGCAGGTGCGAGGGAGAGAAGAGGAGAAAATAAGAGTAGAAACATACAGTAAAAACAGCTGCACACCTGGAGGAAGAGAACTGATCTTACAGTGCGACTCCGGAGAAGGAGCCTTCCCCATCCTCAATACATACCTGACCCCCAACAGCATCTGGGGCAGCTACTAGCAGTGCTGCTAAAATGGAAACCTCTGTTCTGCTATGGGGCAGGTGGCAACACTTTCCACTTCCACCTTGCGAGAGAGCTTCTCAAAGCCCCAGCCAGTCTCAGGTGACAGATAGGGAAACAGAGGCACAAAAGGCTAAGTGACTTGCTTAAGTCCCACAGCAGGTTAGTGGCAGAGCAAGAATTAGCCCCCAGAACTTTGGACTTCCAGTGCTGCATTTTACACACCAGCCTATCCCTTTCCCCACACCTTCATCTGAAGCTGCATCTGCCCATGTCAGACTTTCCTGCCACTGCAAAGTTAAGGAAGCTTTGGTGGCAAACCCAGCAGTATTGGGTCCCCCTCGTGCGGACGTGCCCAGGCAGGCGGCGGGAGCGCAGGGTTAGAGCATGTTGGACCATGAAGAGGAGCTGGTTAGTCACCGGTTGGACAGCAGGCGAAATGGAGACCAGGGATGGGGGATGACAAAGGAGGCGACATAGAACTGGAATGTTTGGGGAAGGATCCAGAGACTGAGCTACCCCAGACCCACATCGATGCGACAGATGCCGCCTCAGGATGAGCAGGGAACGGCTCGCAATCGAATGCAAGGCAGGGCACAGCGGGACAGAGCCACTTCTATCACGAACCAGTTCGGTTTCTGCAGTGGGGTTTGTGGCAGGAGGTTCTCGCCCATTTCCCCCTTTGAATGCCCAGCTGGGCTAAGGCCCAGGCACTTGGGCGAAGCGGAGGGAAGCAGGGCTGGCACGGAGTCTGCGACGTACCGCTACCACCAGCCCAGGGGAGGGGCTATGCTACGAATCCCATGGCTAATTGCAGGTGGTGCCAATAAGGAGCCACTGCGAGGGGGCCCCAGACTCCAGAGCTGAAGCCTTAAGTACTGTGCTAGAAACTCTGGAGCCCTCCCCCACCCCCACTGTGCGGAGCCCGCCCTGCTTCAGATCCTTTATTCCCCGTGGCTGGTAATTACTGCTCTGGCTGAGCCCTGCACTCCAGCCCCCCCTTCCTAGCCTTTCATGAGCACTAGAGGCAGGTGTTAGAGAAGGGGTCTGTGCCTCCTGGTGACAGAGAAGCATTCTGAGCACGGGCTCGAGTTAACCCCTTCAGTGCTGGGGCTCCCTGACACAGTAAATGGGGGCAAAATGGGTTCACAAGCTCCTGGGGGTGGGGGAGACAAGATTTAATGCTGCTCTCTCAATTTTGCACCATTTTATTTTCTCTGGCTCCTGCCATGCACCATCTCACCGGGCCCTGTCTGCACCTTGCTGAACCAGGCTGTTACTCACCACCTATGGCCTGCCTACTTCATGCCCCAGCCTCTCTGCTTGGCAGAGGAGGGGCTGGGAAGATCATCCCCCCTTAAACTAACCCCTTGGACCCAGGGAAGGGAACATAACTTCCTCCTCTGTAAACTTGGGGCAAACAAGGAGAAAGGTGATGCAACTCCCACTGAGAGCCAGCCCACCGGGGGCAGGGAAGGCACTGCACCTGACTGGAGTCCCCAGAGATTTCCCTCCAAGAGGTGCTAAGCTGTAGAAACTGGTCAGTGCATTAAACACCCAGAAATCAGCCCAAATCCTAAGGGTCAAGGTCTGTGTTTATAGGTAGATTTTTATCATCAGCTTCCTACCGGCCAACTGGCATCTCCTGGGAATCCAGCCTGTGTGTTCCAGCAGGACTTGGCCCAACAGGGTCACGTGTAAGTTAACGGCAGACGTCTCCAAACACGCTGGCACAATGCGTTAATAAAAGCACTTGGCTAAGTTCACTGGCCTAGAAAAAAGGGGGCAGGAAGGAGGGCGACTATCTCGCACTCGGCTCATCAGCATGGGTGCATCAGTATCTTTGGAAACAAGGCGCAGGCTTGTATCTAGTGGCCTGAACTGTTGCACAGACACCCCACAAACCAGAACTAGTCCCTGGGGCATCCAGGAGAGAGGGGACCATTCGGCCTTTGCTTGACCCCAGTGTTTCAGAGCTGCAGCCTGGCTCCCTTGCGGGCTAGCGTGTTCACTTACAGTCCCAGAGGAAAACGAGGCGGCTCGGAGTCTGCGCTGGTGGGGAGAGTAAATCCAGTACCTCCCATCTGTGAACTGGATGGCACCAGGGCAAGTGAGGTGAGAAAGGAAACAGAGGAGAAAGGATGAAATGAAAGAAAGGATGCAAGAGAAAGCAACCAAGGGGCTGGGCCCTCCAGGCCTGACAGGACTAGCTGGCTGGGGAGCCGTGCGGGGGAGCAGGTGAGCCCCATGCCCAGCTACACTGCTCTGCGCCTCTACGCCGAGCGGGGGGATACAATGCAGCTTCACCCCCCGCAGTTACTGCCTTAAGCATCGGAAAGCAGACCCCCCCAAAGGCGAGTATATGCTCCCATGCAACTCAGCGACCTCTCCCGTGGCCGAGGGCTGCTTCAGATTGCTTATGAATGCAGCTAGCTACTGGAGAGCCACCCGTCCGGACCGGCATGCTCAGCACTGGCCTGAGTTGCCAAGGAAGCAGGTTCCCTGGCTGAGTCAGTGGGGACCACAAGTTGGAGGCTGGGGAGGCAGGCCCAGTGCCCTGCACTGGTATCGCAGAGCCAGAGGGCTCGCAGGAGCTTGGAAACGTCGATGGGTTCCGTGACTCGTGCACATTGCCTGGCACAGCACTCTGGCGGATCCATCCCAACAGGCCGCCCACTGAAAAGCAGGTGGACAGTCTATGGCCAGCTGGGAGTGGAGCCTTGCTAGAAGGTACTTTCCAATGGGAAGGCAGATATCAGAAAGCAGCTCACACTCAGCTGCTATCCACAGGCAAAGAAAGAGCAGCAAATGTGAGGGGAAGCTGTTTGCATTCTGAATCGCATGCACAAAAAAAAACCAAACCAGACAAGCTTTGAAACCTGAGCCAATTCCTCCTGCAGCTGTCCAAATTACTCCGCAATGAATGAGCAATTCTGCAGTGGAGTCACATGAGCACAAGGAAAGCCACCATGTGATGCCTGAATATATGCTGGCTCTGGGGTCCCCACTTTAGGGTGATCTTGGTTTCTACACAAGTGTCAAACTGGGGGGCACAGCTCTTCCCCGCTGTAACTTCACTGCAGCCACACTAGCAGCAAGGCCAGGATGCAGATGCCTAAACAGAGGGTCAGTAGGCAGTCTGTCTCAACTTTTCCTCGCTGGCCTTCCTAGCTCAGAGAGGAGGAACATGCTGCTAGAAGTCTCCTCTCTCTTGATTCCAGCAGGTGCTCAGACATTGCGAGAGCTGATGGAGGAATACAGCCCAGAGCTACTCAGCACACTGCTGCCAACCTAGCAGCCACCTCACTTACTCCCTGCCTCAGTACTAGATTTCCACTGCGCCATCTAACGCATCTGCCTGCAGAAAAGGAAACAAATCAGTTCACCACGGACCTCGGAGGTCAGCCAGCGCAGCGACATCCTGCCTGGCCTCCTGGAGGCAACGAGGAAAGAGTAGGATCTGAAGCCTCCTCTTTTCAGGGGGAGAAACAATGAACATTCCCAGATACGGACAGCTGGCCTGTTTAAGCCAGTCCATGTAGGCAGCCAAGGCCCCGTAAAACAGCAATGCCTAGCAGCTCCTGGGCCTGCATGTGCTACCTTTGGGTAATCAAAGGCTGGCACCAGTTATTGGGATTTAAAACCTTCCTCTTTAACCCCTGAGGGCTTGGGTGACTGACAGCCACGGATCAGATCCAGAGCGCCTGGAATAGCCAGGCCGGGCAGTTTTCCCTCACTGTGCTGCCTTGGTACCTCAGCTCTAGCTCGAGTGCTGCTTGGACATGCTGTCTGGGCATACGAAGGCCTGGACGGAGAGAGTAGCTTACAAAGTATATGTCTGTGACTGGCACATCATCTTCATCCGAGGCCTGGCTGGCTGGCTCCGAGGCCTGGCTGGCTGTCTCCACTTCGATCGCAGCTGGGGCTATTGCAATGGCACAAGCTGATGAGGCTGCCTCTCTGGGGAAGAAACAGAGAACATGAGAGCAGCTTCCTTCAGCAGAAGGAGGAACTGATCCGATCGACTTGGTGGGGCTGCCAGTCTGGACACCAGCCCTGCTCCACAGCGCTATGGTTCAGAGCAGTATGGGATCAGAGCATCACTCAGCTCCCTGGGGGAGGAATCCAAGCTCTTGGGTGTCTGGTACCCAGAGCAGATCAGTGCTCATGCATCTCAAAGAGGAGGCAGCCCCTTCCAGGCCCAGCAGTACCACAGGCTGGCCAGCAGCTGGAAGAGCCACACTGCTGCAGCAGTGGCACAGGCAATGCTAATTCCTGCCACATGGCTGGTACCAACAGCAGCTCCTGCCTGTCACAGACACTTGCCCATTGTCGCCATCCTCAGGCACGATGATCTCAATGTCACACTTGCTCTCCAGCTCTACGGTTATCTGCTGCAGCTCCTCTTCCACCCGCGCCTCCTCGTGTGACCTGCAGAGCCCAAGGGACACAGGCCTGTCTACTCCGGTCCACATCATCTCCCCCACGTCCAACAGCCTCCCAGCCCAGCACTGCTGCAAACACAGCTCTTGGCAGCAAGTGGCCAGCGCCCAACCCATGGGCAGCTGCACCACACACATGTACCAGCTCTCTTAGCTCTTGCAGTCGGGCTCTCCCGGGCTCTTGCAGCCCAACTTCCCAGCCCAGAGGGTCGAGCCCCTCCTGGTTAGGAGGAGAGAATCAGGCAGTGGGATTACCTGGAGCAGAGACCCTGCTTTACCCCAAGATGGCTGGCAGCCTGAAGCTGCCTGCTGGAGGGGAGGAAAGCAGAGGAGAGTGGGGGCGAAAGGAGGAGCTGCACTGGTGACATTCCAGCTGTGCCAGAGGACACAATTGTGAAGGTCAAGACTATAACAGAGTTCAAAAAAGCATGAGGGAATTCCTGGAGGAGAGGTCCCTCGACAGCTACTAGGCAGGCTGGCGGCCCTAGCCGCTGTTTGCCGGGCAGGAAATCCCTTGATGCTTGCCTGTTCCATTTATTTTCTCTGGGGCACCAGGCATTGGCTACTGTCGGCAGACAGGACGCTGGGCTAAGATGGACCTTTGATCTCACCCAGTCTGGCCGTCCTTACGTTCCTATGCATTTCCCGCCATGCCTAGGATGTGCACAAGTACCAAAGGTGAACACCACAGTCCAGACTAGATTATACACCATATCCTTAGGGAGAGCCATGTATCTATGGACTGCCTGCCTGTTCTCGCCCAAGTGGCTAGTCAGCGTCTGGGCACTGGGGATGCTCCAGTAGGGAGTAGCAATCTGTGATTCTTTGCTGCAGTCTTGTTTCTTTACAGAGAATATACCAAGTTGTGTGTCTTTGAATAGAGAAGGAATCAAATGCTAGGAACAGCGTATTTGCGCAGAGCACGAAGAACACTCTTTTCAACCTGCACACTTGGACCAAACTCCTTGCCCCAAGTTTCTCCCAGAGTCACACATGGAGCTGTTAGCTGCTCCTTCCCGCTGTCTGTTTCTCTTGTCCCCAGTGTTCTGCTTACCGCTACCCTGCAAAATATCAGCAAAACCTCCTGGGGGTTCACATTCTTTTCTGTCCTAGGTGGAGCTGTATCCTTACAGGTATGTTAACTGAAGGGTGCATTCACAGCTATCAATTTCAATGGGATTTTAACTCTACCCAGAATGAGGCTTCACCCAGTTCATAATACTAAAGCAACTGCCTGATCTACACACAACTGCACCAGCCAGGGATGTGGAAAAAAAATCACTGCAAACACACTCACACAGCCCTGAGGACTGAAGCCATGTGAGCTAGCCATGGTGTAGGCACAGCTAGGTCAACGGAAGAAGGGAATGCCTCCCACAGACTTAGGGGAAGAAGTGGTCCTACCATGACAGAAAGGCCCCTTGTTATGTAGGCTGCATCTACACTCCGGATCTGTGGCAGCATGGGTATGCTGCTCCGGGCCCTGCAGTGCAGACAGGGCCTTGGAGTAAGTGACTTGTTCGGTGGTCCTCGGGGGAGGGACCAATTGCTAAGCAGAGGACACAAGCAGCAGGGGAAGAGTTATTTACAGAGATACCTGAAGAGAAGATGTAATAGGAAGAAGTAATACCACCCAGACGGGAATACCAAGAACCCCCTCTGCTTGCTCCCTTGACCATGCCTGTGCAAAAGTGGATGAGGATGCAGTGCTAGTCAGGGACTGGATACTGCATAGCCAGCAGGGGAGCACTCGCAGTGCTCTATGAGGCTCCGCTTGGGAGCGACGGACTTTGCTGTTTCTTGTAACACAGGTTCGAAAACTCCCAGGGGAATTCTCCAGGACAGCCATACTGAGAGCCTCAGCAAGCTGGGTCCAGCCCCTCAGGTTTTCTGAGCAAGGATATAAATTCACTTTGATTCATGTATTAATACATTTGCACTGGCAGCCCTTTTCAGAGGCTTTCAAAGGGTTTTGCTCTCCAGCAACCGCTGAACCTCAGCTCCTTTATGAATAATGTAGATCAGCAGCAGCCCCAAAGATGTGGAAACCAACAGGCCTGGCCAATAGCTTCAGAGATTCCCAATGGGCTGCCAGTTTCAAGATGGGAGGCCATTACACATTGAATACAATTCTCATCAGGGCTGAGTACCTGACAGCTCCCCTTTCCTTCAGTCATGGGGGTGGCTCTTACAGCACCTGGGAAAAGCAGGCCCTGGGTCACTAGTGAGACCAAGACAAAACTGCAAGTGGGACTGGACATTTATGTAGATGACAAATATATCCAGAATTGTTCAAATGAATGATCACAACTTTGGGGCTGGCTGGATAAACCTGTGCTCTGGACCAAGCCAATCTTGCCACTGGAGACTAGGATAGACCCATAGGGGGAGTTCTTAACCCTTCTTCTGATGTGCTCAGCAAAGGCTGCTGTCATCCGTCAGTGAAAGAACTCTGGGCCAGCTGGATCTCAGGTCTGACCCAGGCAGGCACTTCCTATGATGCCAGAACCTGAAGGACCCAGGATCAGAAGCTGTATTTGGAAACACTGGCCTTTAACTTACTCAAGGGATCACAGCAAGTTTGGGGCACAGCTGGCAACAGAACATCAGGGGTCCTGACTCAGACTCCTCTGCCCCAGCAGGCAGACACTGCCGCCAGTGTTAGTGATATGTCTGTCGGACTTCTGCTGTCAAAGAAAGATCTTGGAGTAAAGGTATCCTCTAGGAGCAGGGGGATTCTCCCCACTGTGCAGCAGCTCCCTGCTACGCACCACTGGGAGAACAGAGGGCTGAACTCCCAGAAATGCTGAGAGCGAGCACGGTTCACAGCATATGACAGCTGGAGCTGGGATTGCTCAACACCTCTTGTTTAACCAAAAAAACCAAACAAACAAACAAACAAACAAATCAGACCCACTGAAGACAGCTCTGACAGCATCTAGCACAATAAATGCAGGCAGAAGATTTCATGCAAGGATATGCCTGCCTTTCCACTAACTTCAGGGCAAGTTCCTTCATCGCCCAGTGCCTCAGTTTCTCCATCTGTAATACAGGGGTAACGATACTGACCTCCGCTGTAAAGTGCTTTGAGATCTACTGACAAGAATTGCTAAATAAGAGCTGGGGACTATTATCATGAAGATCACAGAGGGAGAAATTCACTCGCCTCTGCAGACAGGGCCCAGGACAAAGTCTATGTGCTACTGAAATTCCACCAGTCACTAGAGCACGAAAGGACATCTTACCTGCCATCCTGCCCTGAGGAGTGCGTGCGCCTCCTGTGGAGACAAACCAAAACCCACATTTACCTGACTGGGCTTTTAAAAAAAAGTCAGGGGGGCTATTCTACTTGACAGCAATAATTAATCCCAAGCCACAGTCCTTGCTCCTAGGAGCAGTTTAATGAAAATCAGCTGGGGCAGAGGCTCGGGCCAGACACCCAGATGACAACCCCATGCTTACCTGTACCTGGGCTGCTCAGAAGTCTCTGAGGGAGACCGCTCAGGAACAGAGAGCGACGTCGAAGAGAGTGTCGTTGCGATGGAGGCTGTGGTTGCTTCTTCGAAGGAAGGGGGAGTGCAGGGTAGCAGGTCTGGCCTTCCTGCTATGCACAAGGCCAAGGGCAGGAAGACAGGAGAAAACAGGCTGAATGAGTTAAATGCAGGCAACTCTGGCCTGTGTCTGGCCAGCTGCTGAAGTCATGTCAGTCTGCTGCACCACCACTGGGCTCCACACCCGCGGGGAGTGGGCAGATCTTCCGTGCTGTGCAGCTGAAGGTGTGTGGGGACAGGCATGCAGTGACTAACAGCGCGGACTTGAGTGAGGTGGGGGCTGTGCAGATTTCCTCAGCACAGTCCTACCAAGGAGCTTCACTCCCAGCTCCACCAGTGCCAAGACCCCGGCTGAAACGTGTCCTTGCAATGCTGCCAGGGGGATTTAAGGCCTCGCTCAGACCCCACTTTGGGCTCAGACAGTCTGAGCAATATCCACATGTGCTCAGATGATGCATGAAGCCTTAGGGGTAAACTTCATGGGCCCAACTGCCCACTACCTTTCCCCATTCTTCAGAACTGGGAAAGGCTGCACAGACATAAGTGGTTGTGGAGAATCAGACCCAGCCTCCTCCTGGCAAAAGCCATGGCTTGCACTGGACCGTGGTACCAAAGCACCAAAGGAACTGGGTTTCACATCCCCACTAAACAGCAGGATGGTCCACAAGCCAACAGCATTTCCATGGCCTCTGGACTGTCCCCGTCATCACTGCTCCTGCTTGCAGCAGTGACGTGAATGACCATTTTTACATGGCACCCTCACGGTGCTGGCTCTCTCCAGAAGTGCAGGAAAGGAACTCTGCCCTTTGCAGAGCTGAGGCACTGCTTAGCCAATATATTAGTTCCTATTGCCATGCCAAAGCAATAGTCTCTTACCTTCCCCCCTGTCCCAGGCAGGGTTAGCACAGCAAGAAATGGAATGAAGAGCTGCTGATCAAGTGAAACTCATCTCTGGGGCACACTGGGGAAACTGAACGAGTACGGGGAGGATGCTAAGGAGCAGCTACACACCCGGGGTGACAGAATAGCCACTGGAGAGCTAAAACCATCACAACCACTACCTTCATCATCCAACGTGGGGTAGCTCCTGGCAGCACGGAGATCATACTGGGCCTCATCCCTCTCCGAGGGGATCTGGCTAGCTGAAAATGCAGCTGTTGGACCAGGCATCTTGACAGCTAACAAGGCACCACGTCCTTTCTTAGATGGAGATGATTTCAGAGCTGCAGTCAGAAGAGTTAAGGAGGTGAGACCATGAGCTGTGCTGACAGACACCCGAGAAACCCTCCAGCCCCTGGGCTCAACACCCCCACAACACAGCAAGAGAGCGACTGCCTCCAGGAAGGCCTGGCTGTGGGCTGTTGAGACGGTTTGCCTAAAGTGCTTCCAGCTCTGAATCGGGCCTTTCATAGGAAATTTGGCCAGCTCCAAGCTACAATCAGTTCCAGCTTCCTGGCCATTGCAGTTTCCGAGCTTAGGCCTGGCCTGCAGGGGGAAGTCCTGTTTTGCTACACAGCTGGCTCACATAAGGAAGATGACAGGAGAAACAAGCACTTGCCAGGCATGCCCTCTCACTGATTCCTTGGGGCATGGTACTCTCCAATTCCTACACACCTGCTTTACAAACTGCATAGACTGGCACAAAGCCCACAAGAAAATTCTGCAATGTGGTTATAAATACAGGTGTGGGGAAAACTCCACACACTCATGCTGCCCCTGGAGTATAGCCTGGTACGTTTTAAAACAGCTTACAAATACAAATGAGAAGAAGCAGGGAGACCAACTGTGACAGGCATTTCCGTGGCTGTATGGGGAGCAGCAGGCTGTGTGGTTAAGATTTTCCCTACTAGCAGGGTGGGAGAAACAAGGGGGGCAGAAGGGACATCCTGCCCATCTCAAAAAAGGGAGGGCCCCAAAGGGGTGCCCCAGACAGCAAGTCTGCATGCACTTACAGGAATTCTTTCGGAACACTGTGTTGGTCATGAATTTGAAGAATCTCTCTGCGTAAAAGCTGGGTCTGTGCACTGACACCGTGTCCTAGAAACAAGAGAGGCGATCAGCATTGTCCTTAAAATCCACCTCTTTATTAGCAGTGCCCAGTGAGTCTTCTTTTTTCCAACATTTAATGTCAACAGCACCTTAAGCAGATCATTTCAGGTAAGTCCTTCCATTTTAACCTTTGATTGGATTTTGATGCGGTTCTCAGTGGTTTATGCTAGGCTAGTGATTCTGCTGCTTAAAGGGTACCTAGATTTTTTGGAGGAAGCAAACAGCTTGATTTCATACAAGAGTCTCCCCTGGTTTTGTTTACTGAAGTTCAAAGCGCACTTGGATACAGATGGATTGGACATAGTCACCAAAATTCACCAACGCAGCATCAATGCATTTTAGTGATACAGCGTATTTCATTTCGTGTACTAAAGCTGAAGCTGCCTTGGGCAGCTTTGATGGTCTGTCCTGCTTCCATAATCGTTGGCCTCTACATTTACAGGGGAAGTCCGACAGGCGTTTCTGAAGGGCGAGTCATTTCCCACTCAAGTCAATTCTGTAGCAGCACAACTTGCTGCTGTGCAATGCCAGAGGAAAACAAGTAAAAAGTGACTCCCCATTGGCCAATAATTCACCTGAGTGGAAATATAAACGTCACAGCGAGTGCTCTGGGACAGTCCAAGGCAAAGGACAGAATCAGGAGGGCTAACCAACTGAGAAAGTGGGGTGGGCTAACGGAAGCACCATGCCACTGCCACAAGTGTATAGGAGTGAAGAATTGCTCCTTTCCATTGGACTGGAGCTGTACCTGCTAAAGACTACGAATGGCAAGGTGATGGCATGAAACTGCATACAGGCAAAGCCTGCAGACTCACAGCTTACCGAGAGCATTTCCCTCCCTAGGCTGTGTGCCAAACACTCACCCCATCATGGACGAGGGCCTTCCACGTGTGCTCTAGCTTCTTGATGAACCTAATTTTAAGAGAGAGTGTTGGACATAGGTCTGCTCTCCTTGCCTAGCAGGCCACCTTTCACACCCTCCCACGGCAGAGGACAGTCAGCTACCACAGTTCCTTCCCATTCTCAGAGCATAGCTTTCCTCTCTCCCAGTCAGCTGGGCAGATGTCTCTGAAGCAGATTGCTAGGTGCCAGCAGCTGGAAGATCAGGACTCCCTGGACATACTGGAGCTGCGAGGAAGGCACAAGAGCTACACCCCTCCCTCCACACAGCGGAGATCTTTCTTTGAGAAAAGCAGATTCAGCACGAGTGGCTGAGATATGAGCTTCAGAAGGAGCAAGATGAAAATCCCACAGCTTTCAAATACACCTGGATCAAGCTGAGGCAAATTGGGACACATGCTCTCTCAGACCATCATCTCAACAGCAGGCTTTAATCTCTCGCCAGACAATATTAGAAGCGGGTTTTAGGGAAGCTCAGGGGTCAGCGGATGCTCAAGCCCTCTTACCTGTAGGACTGAAGGATGTCTATTATTCCTACATGCAGCAGGAGACGCTCTCCTTTTCCGTTCACAGCCGGGATTCCCCCCATTCTGAAGAAAAGAAAACATGGGGTCGCACCTATGTGGAGATGCCCCAGGAGGCTTGTGCATTATGTTAGAGTAGAAAAGAGACTGGCATTGTCCGGGGGGGGAAGGGGGGCGGGACGGGGGCAGGGGGTGGATTCTGTAGTTAAATCAGGTTGTCTCTGGTGCAACAGCTTTTGTTATAAGCTGTCCGTAATGCACTTTGCTGTCTAACTGGAAGGTGGTGTTCTATGTTCTTTGTTCCCTGTCAATCTCTTGACCATGAAGAGAGATTGCAGTAGGACATAGGTTCATACTCAAACTAGATACAAAGCACTAGCTGCCACGTGCGAACGCCACCCTACAGATACGCTAAGCTAGCAGCTTTCGGCCACTTCCTTAGGGCAGCCTTGGAGAACATTAAGACTCATGTGGCACTTCAAGGAGGCATCTGGGCAAATATCCCCTTCCTCCAAAAACATACGTTCTGACATTTAAGATTGGGTGTTTGCTCCCACCATACCCAGCAGCAGCTCCCTACAGAAGTGCTGAGGCAAGTCTTAGGCATGCCCTTTGCAGGCAAAATGCTTTGAGAACACTAGGATATAAACCCCTATTTTCTTCTAAAGGCCAATCAGCTCGTGACAACAGATGGCATAAATCCTGAATGCAGCCACAGTGTCTTGTGTGCATAGAAAAGCAGAAGCTGGGCCCAAATCTTTAAGCACAAGTTTGTTTTTAAACTGTCCCTCCCCCTGTCCACTAATACCCATCTTGAACATGCAGTGCAATTAGTACCAGGTAGGGATGTTAAATATCAATTAATTGAATAGTCAAGTAACCTCATGAATTCTTATCAGTTAGTCAACTATTATCTAGCCCCTGTGTCAGAGGCAGCAGCGCCCGGTGACAGGCAGCAGCGCAGGGTAGCAGCAGCCCATGTCTACAGGGGGGTCTGAGATCCCGGACCCAGCACGAGCCGGAATGGAGCTAAGCTGCCTACCCACCTGGCTCCTAATACACTTTAAATGCAGGGGTAGGTCCTGGACGCAGTGTGAGCCAGGACTGAGCCAGGCTGCTGGCCAGCCTGCTAAAAAAAATGTACTGGCAAGGGAAGGGGGGTGGGGGGAGGGAAATGCGTTTAGTCTATAGCATTAACTTATAAGCTTTTGCTTATCGATTAATCGGTTAATCCACTACACTATTACATCCCTAGTACGGGGTGGGCAATCATTTTTGCTAGGGGGCCAGTCCAAGATTTTGGAAAGTGGTTGAGGGCCGCACTCTTCCATAGTATTAATGGAAGAGGTGTGGGGGTTGGGATGGAGATTGGGTGCAGAAGGGAGCTTGGGGTAAGAGATTGGGGTACAGGAGAGAATGGAGTCTGGGAGGGAGTTTGGGTGAAGGAGGCAGTTGTGACCTCAGGCAGGAGACGGGGGTGCAGGGTTTTAGGATGAGACCTAGGGTAGGAGTGGATTGTGATGTCAGGCAAGAGATGGGGGTGTCAGATCTGGGAGGGAATATGGGTGCAAGGGGGGGGGCAAAAGCTTTGGATGTGTGGAGTAGCAGAGCAGGAGTGAGGGGCAGAAGTTTGGGGAATGGAAGGGCTGGGGTGCCAGAGGCAGGCTCTGGCCAGGTGACTTACCAGCCAGCAGCCAAACCAGCCTGCCTGCCGAACTAAAGGCTTGCATAGCTTAAAACATTTCTGCTGGTCTGGCCATTTGCTTGAGTGAGTAACTGAGCAGGAGTAACTGTGCTTTGTGGTTGCCTGTTATTCAAACAGGCAGCTCCCATTGGTCTGTTTCTGGCCAGAAACAGACCAATGGGATTATGCTGGGGGTGGGAGCAGTGTCTGAATCTTCCCCCCTCCCCTCTGGGCTTATAAGGAGAAAGCGCCCTGCAGCTGCATTTCTGAGCGGCGGGGCTGTGAGGCAAGCAAGGGAGCCTGCCTAGGGCTCCCCATTGCCTCCGCAGGCCAGATCTAGTGGCTTAACAGATCACATCCGGCCTGTGGGCCGTATTTTGCCCAGGCCTGATTTAGTATCAGCACGTGGTAAGTCAACATGTGGCCATCAGGAAGTCTACTGGAATTAAGAGTTATTTGAGAGAATGAAAATGCCGAAGTATTTCCTGGCTCTTTAAGCATGCAGAACCCTTGGTTCAAAGTGAAGCAGCTGGTCTCTCAGAGCACAGACGCTAGCAGACCAACAGAGCAAGCCCACCATTTGTTAGTAAGCCCAGCCCCGAGCCATAAAGACAAAATGCTGCCAGAGCCACTAACGGCTCAAGAGCTACAGAGAAGACATTGTGCAAACACACAGTGGGCTAGCCTCCCCCACCCACAGCTCTACTTGAGCACATCCACTCCCACCAAACCCCAGCACCCCGGAGCAGAGGCATGCCAAATCCTCTAGTTGCACTGGCATGTATGGCTTAGCAAGAATTTCTAGGGATGAAGTGACAGACTCACGATCCAGGCAGAAAGGGAACTCTAGTCTCCTCAGGCTAGGCTAGTGTGCAGTCCCACCACATCACCATGCTTCCGGGTGAAGCCTGCCCCAATCGCTCCTCCTGAGACCGGTGTTGTGACTACAGGCCAGTGTGGGGCCACTCACCTATCGGGTGAGTCATGACCATTACAAAGAACACCGTGGGAACTGGTAAGTGTTTCCGAATGCCAAGCACCACATTTCACATCACTACTCCAGGCTCCACAACATCAGTGGCTGGACTCCCTTTTCCTTTGGGCAGACGGGTCATTCAGACAGCTCAAGCCAACAGCAAAGAGCTTTCAGCCCTAGGGATTTACTACTTTGGCTTTTTGCTTCCACCCACCTCACACTACAACAGCGCAAGAGAACCAGATTTTCACCTACGTGTCATCTGTATCTATGGACTCCCCCCGGGCAGCCCCACCCTGGATGGACTCCATGGCTGTGGAGTAAAGTGCCTTCTGCCCAACAGGACGCTTCTCATCAGATGTGCTCTGGGTTCCCTCAGTCTGCCGCTCCCGATCTTGCTGGTCTATGTTATGCACCCCGAGCAGCAGGCTGTAGTCCATGATTTTAAAGCTTTCCAACACCTACAGGTTAGAATCAAGTTCAAGAACAAATTAGACAAAAAGTCAGTCCAGTAAGTTCCCACATGCTACTTCAAAGGCAGATCCAAAAGCATGGGACTGTCCATCTTGGTTACACAGAACTCATCCCAAGAACTCCTTAGCAGCTATGGGAGAGCGTATCTGAGTTCATTCCCCTTTGTTTCAACACAACATCCTTTGGGCTTGGTCTAACAGATCTCAGCCACCCTTGTGTTGTGGGATGCCCAGCTCTGCTCCATCACCTGTCCAGACTGTAAAGCAGAATCTCATTCTCTAATTCACCCCAAGGACCCAGTTGAGGATGGTGAACTGGAGAATAAGAACCAAGAATACCACAGCATATGGCAAGCGGTGTCCCTGGGAGCCAAGTGTCATTTGCTTTCACGACGTTTCCAGGACCCCAGTGAATGCTCTCTGAAAGCAGCAGAGTTCCATGAGCCCTATCTACTGTATTGCTGGGAGCTGGGCACAGACAGGCTCAGCTCAGAATACAGCAGATAGGCCATTAACTTGTAAGTCCCAAAGCCTAACATGGGACAGTCCATTTTAGTTACAGCCAGCCAAGAGCTGCAGAGCTACCGTCGGTCAGTCCCACTTTCTGGGTTCATCTTGCCCTTACCAAGCAGTCTCGCTGCAGCGTTTTCACCAACGCACTGAAGGTATCTGTGTCCAGCATTAGGCCTTCTGGCATATCCTGCATGAAGTCCAGGTCCTTGAAAGTGGGACTGGACTTTTCCTTCTCCTTCTTGGATGCCCGGCGTTTGTAGGTGGAACCCTTCAGGTCAAATTTCAGGTGCATTTTCACCACTCGGGGCAGGATATTATTCATCACCACCACCCGAATGTTCTTGCCTCCCGACTGAACGCAGTACAGTCCATAGAACTTTGGCAGCAAGGTCCGTGGGTTCTGGTTCAGGTTCTGCAGTGGGGCAAGGAAGGCAGAAAGGGCAGGTTAGAAAGAGCCGCAGTGAAGAATGACACCTGCTTTGTTCAATGCGGAACCCATGCTCAGACTGGCTTTGGGAAGGATTTACAGACCAGTGTTTGCACACCCAAATTTATTTTTACCTTTTCTATCCTGCAGAAGAAAGCTTCCAAGTAAACTCCCCCTAAGCATTTGAATAGCTTCACCTAGGCTTTACAAACTGGAAAGATTGCAATGCCTTGCCTTGCCTATAGGAAATCAGCATTTGAACATCTCCCTGGGCAAACAGCCAAGTTTGGGAACTCCCAAAGAGATTTCCCCACAAACCACAGCTAAGAAAAGGGAAACCTAAGCACAACCCCCCACCCCCACTCTGACAGCTAGTTAGTGGGAATTTAAAGTCTTAAAATATCAAATCTCCTTAGCTCATAGTTGTTAGATCTCCAATTAGATGTTCCCTTGCTCAGAACAAACATTTATTTCAGCATCTCTATGAAGCCAGGAGGAAACATTCATCTCCACTTACCTTGCATAGAATGAGTCAATTTATAAAACAGTCTGCCAGAGAGATCAGTTAAGCCACCCCCATTGCAGGCCCTTTTTAGGCAGTCATGTTATTAGGAATGATATGACAAACTCAGTTTGCTTATTCAGTGCTGGGAGGCTTTTAAAAGGAAACAAAAAGGTCTATGCGTGCCATATGAGAGAAGAGATCAACCTGCCAGGTTACAAAACAAAGCAAACAGAAACACAGCAAGTGTATGAAAATTTAATGCCTCTTCATCTCACCTTTCATAATCAGACCCGGAGTGAGTTCTCTTTCTGAGCGTGTTAGATACAGTGCCAGGCAAAGCCACTGCTGCCAGCCAGAAGCGGAAAGCAGAACTCCACTTTCCAGAGAGCAACAACTCAGCACCAACCATCCTGGTGACTTGTCTATCAGCTCATTTTACACCTCCACTGAGTTTCAGATGGCAGCAGGGAGACCCTCATAGCAATTAGCATGGGGTAACTTTACAAAATATCAGACAACAGCATAAGTGCTTTACAGCAGGGTGAGAAGTCATGTTTCAGTCTCTAGAGTTATTTTTATTATACAACCATCCAGAGTTCCTGGAACAAGGAGGAGACTGGTTACTACTTCCATCTGAGTTGTCCTAACCCTACGAGCCCTGCCCAGCATGCTACACATGCTCAGCCAGAGTAACATTTTCAAAAGCTCTTAAATGACTTACTGTTTAAACTCCATTTTCACAAAAGCAAGCCACTGATTTGCAGTTACATTCTGGAGCCTAGAAGTCCCGACGTGCTTTGGAATAATAATTCCTAGCTCTTATCCAGCCCCTTTCTTCGGCAGCTCTCAGAGCACTTTACAAAAGGACCATCATACCGCCATTTTACAGGTGGGAAACTGAGGCACCAAGAGCCGCAATGGCTTGCATGAGGTCACCTGGCAGGCCAGTGGGAGAACCAAGAACAGAATCCAGGTCTTCTCAGGCCCAGTCCAGGGCCCTGAGCAAGGCAGATCAGTTAATTAGAGACTAGCACAGTGCACACGTACAAGGGGCAGAGTGAAGGTAATGTGGGTAGCCTCAGCTCTGGTACTTCCATTGCATGGTGCTTTTCCTTTGCAGACTTTATGCCCTTTGAATGCAGTTTTTGGTCTGGAAATGGACCCTAACATGCAGCTATGTATGAGACGCTTCCTGCCACTGAGGGCACCTACCTGCCCTGACACACTGGGTTCCTGGTCTGTTCCTCCTCCTGGCAAGTCACTGCTATGCCCAGTGCACTACCACTGCCTCATGCTCCTGTGCTGTAGAGCAACCCACAGTTTGGTGCAGTCTTGAAGATGCCAGCACGCAGCCACAGGCTGCTACACACAAAGGCTTCAGCTGGCAGGCAGGCACCAGGGATGGAGAGGGCAGGACCTACTGCAAGAACAGCCTGTTGCTGAATGGATCTCCATTAAGTTGCACCCAAAGGAAATCCAGGAAATAGTGGGAAGAGTACCCCCAAAACAACAATGGTTTTGTGCTGCTCAAAAGCAGGCCAACACTCCCACACTACCACAGAGCTGCCTTCATAAACCTGGGAGCATCGGATAGGGGACAAAGAGGAAGAAAAAAAGTTTCACCTCTTAGGCCCCCATCCGTAAAGGGGTCATCTTTTACCCTGGGATACAACTGTAGTAAAGCAGGTGGAGGGGGCAAATACTTGTCAGGACATGGTTCAGCTGTTTCCAGGTTTTACGGGGCTGAATTTTGTTTCCAGGTCAGCCTTCACAATAAGCATCTGTGCTGGGCAGGCAGGCAGGCAAGGGAAGCCCTGCTGGGTTACCAAACATCTCTCTTTGTGGGGCTGCAGACAGGTGAGCTGTGCCTTCCTTCCACAAGCCAAAGCCCTCATACGCACCATGTAGTAGCCAGGCAGAAGTTTCTGTAAGAATTCCGCTTCCTTGTGCATCACAGTTTTTATGATGAATTCGTCATCACTGGTGACATAGAAGAGGGAGCCGCTGGCACCAGGGTTCGACAGCTCAATCAGAGGCTCGTTACATAATGAATACTACAAAGGAAGGAAAAAATAAGGTTGCATTCACCATAAGATGACATCTGCCAGACATTCCTAAAGCACTGCCCCTGGAATCTACATCAAGAGGTCTGGGATAGTAAGCAGCGTGGAAACTGTGAACATTAAACCGGAGCTAGGTCTCTCAGTGGGTTCAGAAAAGGACAAAGATGGACACAGACTCCAGAGGGCTCTGACTGCTCACGGAGTCAAGCTAATCAGCCTGCCCTCAGCAACACCCAGGCTGCACAAGAACATTAAATCTTGTTCTGTTTTGTGTATGCCCTGTAATGCCACCACAGATGGGGCTAGTGGATGCACAGAGAGAAAGACTGGGTTTAAAAAGACAAGCCAGCTTGATCAGTGTTACGTAGCCCTGTGCCAGAGGGAAACAAAATGCATTGCCTGTTCCAAGACTAAAGCTCTCTCATGTGCTCAAACATTAAAGATACAAGGTTTGCAGAGGCGTCCCTCACACCCTCAGTGCAGCAGCTAGAACAGGTGGGAAAACACTCCCCCCTATACACTCATAGATCAGTAGGCATGTGGTAATTATGCTTCCCTGTATTCAGAACCCAATCCTGGAGAACACGGCTGGGATTAGAAATCTGAACAGCGAGTTCCCAGAGCAGAATGTGCATGAGGAGCAGAAGGGAAGAGGAGGTGTTGTGTGGATACAATACCCCCAAACCATTTGCATATGCCAAACAAATGGGGTTAGGGCACCATTCCGTAGGAGCTGGTATTTGAAGAAGGTAAGGCAGGGTAAAGCAGACAACACAGAGGGGACCAGCATTAGAGCAATACATTAACTGCTATCACTACATGTTGAAAATACCTTTCAGCACTGCATGGATTAACGATCCAAGACTTCAACTTAATTATCTCATACATAATTAAAAAGGCATTCCCTACCATGGTGGGCCAGAGAATAGGGAAGCAGTGGCAGCAGATCAGATCTATGACCTTTGGAATTCAGGCAGGCTCTCCCCCTCCCCTAAGTTTGTAATCACTATCATCAAAGCTGTAAGCATTAGCCCAGATGGAGATTACTGTTGTCAAGCAGTCCCAGCTTACAGGTTCATTTCAGTCCTCATTGCCCATATCTGCAGCTCGTCAGAAAAGCAGTTACATAAAAATGATACCTTCTGAAGATCTGCTCCCACCTTGCTGCCAGCAAGATGAGGGGCAAACACAGGCAGGAGCCAACTAACTGAAAGTTGATGACCTACACAAAAGTTTTGAACTGATGCTGCTCAGGGGTAAGAAAAAGTTCACAATGGGCAATGTAGTTAAGCCGACCTATCCCCTTGTGCGGGCATGGCTGGGTAGATGAAGGAATTCTTCCATCACTTAGTTATCCCTCTTGGAAAAGTGAATTAACTAGGCTTGGAAAATCCTTTTTGTCACAAGAGGAAGCAGTTACACTATGGTGCAATGGCAGCACAGCTGCCGTGCCATAGCTGCACCATTCCAGTGCCCATATGGTCTTGCAGGAGAATACTGGTTAGCTAGAATTCCAGCTCTAGGAGAGCAAGCTGGATTCTAGTCTCATTTTCACATCACTAAGTATAACTACTCTCAAATTGCTAATCTTTATTACTGGGGATGATGCACAAGGCAGACATCTTGCGATGGTCCCGAGACCTGATTCAGAGCCAGCAGCGTGGGGTGGCAGCCCACTCTCTGGGAGCAGAGCCTGGAGGCAGCGCATATCTGTTACAGTGACCAGTAAGTGCTTGCTTATTGGTTAACTGTTTAAACAGTTACACTATTACATTCCTCATCATGGAAGTCGGGAGAGATTCCAGAAGACTGGAAAAGGGCAAATCTAGGGCCCATCTATAAAAAGGGAAATAGGAACAACCCAAGAAACTTCAAACTAGTCAGTTTAACTGCTGTGCCAGGGAAGATAATGGAGCAAGTAATTAAGGAATTCATCTGCAAACATCTGGAAGAAAATAAGGTGATAGGTAACAACCAGCATGGATTTGTAAAGAACAAATCATGTCAAACCAATCTGACAGTTTCCTCTGACAGGATAGCAAGCCTTGTGGACATGGGAGAAGTGGTGGACATGGTATATCATGGTAAAGCATTTGAAATGCTCTCACATGACCTTCTGATCAATAAACTAGGGAAATACAACCTAGATGGGGCTATTGTAAGGTGGGTGCATAACTGGCTGGATAACCGTTCTCAGAGAGTAGTTATTAACGGTTCACAAGGCTCCAGGGATGCTGGAAGGGCATAACAAATGGAGTTCCGCAGGGGTCTGTTTTGGGACTGGTTCTGTTCAATATCTTCATCAACAATTTAGATGATGGCACAGAGAGTACGCTTATTAAGTTTGCAGATGTTACCAAGCTGGGAAGGGTTGCAAGTGCTTTGGAGGATAGGGTCAGAATTCAAACTGATCTGGACACACTGGAGAAACAGTCGGCAGTAAATAGGATGAAGTTCAATAAGGACAAATGCAAAGGACTCC
Organism: Pelochelys cantorii; assembly: GCA_032595735.1. Taxonomy (NCBI): domain Eukaryota; kingdom Metazoa; phylum Chordata; order Testudines; family Trionychidae; genus Pelochelys; species Pelochelys cantorii. Next base: position 4,853,497 of record CM064354.1, read on the forward strand.
ACTTAGGAACAGTCCGTTTCACACATACAGAATGGGAAGCGACGGTCTAGGAAGGAGATCTGCAGAACTAAAGAACCCCACACATACCAAATAATCATCTGGACGAATTCCAAAAAGCTCCCGGAAGTATCGAAAAGCCACAGGTGCATAGGTTTTGAACCTGAAGTCAGGGTAATGGTGTGCTGGAGTGAGGTTACTTCCTTCACTGCAGGGAAAGGATAAAAAGAGGAGGCAGGTTATTTCAGATTAATGCCTCATGGACTTGCATATTTACATCTGGACAATTAATACATATGAAAAAGGCAAACTGAGCTTTGCAAAAAGGCACCCCAAGAAACCACCAATGTAGGCACAAAGATCTTGCCTGACCTGATCAGGACATCAAAGGATCTGATATTTTAACCATCTGGCAAGGAAAAACACACTCCCTGGGGAAGAGAGGATAGGCAGAAGTTTGCAAGGCTTGATGTATTCACATACAGGATCTAGTACGCCCTGCACATTTACAGCTCAACCAGGCCAATGAATATTGTTGGCTAAGATTCCTCAATCTCAATACAAAGTACTGTAGCACCTGGAAGTGAAAATGCCACAGAGACAGGTAGAAAGGATGACAAATTATAAAAGTAATGGAAAGAACCCTGCATGGATATATTAGTATTGCATCAGCAAAAAAAAGATCTGCAAACATCCATATCCATATCCATATCCACATCCGTGAATGCGGACATCTGGAGATATACAGCTGATGTCTGCAAATTTGCAGGGTTCTAGACACAAAGTTTGTATCTGCATGCACATCCATAGCTGCAAAAATGAGCTGCTGAAATCCTTATTCATATCCACAGATGCGGATAGCTGTCGATATAAAGCGGATTTTGTGAATTTGCAGGGCTCTATAACAAACTTCAAGGCTGACAAGCCCAGTAAGCAGAGATATCACAGCCCATCGTAAATCTAACCCCATCTCTTGAGCTGCAGCACCATGGATAGTGGTGCTCAAGAGAGTTAACACCAAAGCAGACTGTGAAGAGCTTCAGAAAGATCTCACCAAACTAAGTGATTGTGCAACAAAATGGCAAATGAAATTTAACATTGATAAATGTAAAGTAATGCACATTGGAAAAAATAATCCCAACTATACATATAATATGGCTACTAATTTGGCTACATCTACTCAGAGAGATCTTGGAGTCATTGTGGATAGTTCTCTGAAAACACCCACTCCATCTGCAGTGGCAGTAAAAAAGTGAATCGAATGTTAGGAATCATTAAAAATGAGATAGAGAATAAGACAGAAAATATCTTATTGACGCTATATAAAACCATGGGATGCCCACATCTTGAATACTGCGTACAGATACGGTCGCCTCATCTCAAAAAAGGATCTATTGACATTGGAAAAGGTTCAGAAAAGGGCAACAAAAATGATTAGGTGTTTGGAATGGGTCCCATATGAAGAGAGATTAAAAAGATTTGGACTTTTCAGCTCAGAAAAGAGGAGACTGAGGGGGGATATGATAGAGGTCTATAAAAATCATGTCTGGTATGGAAAAAGAGAATAAGGAAAAGTTATTTGCTTATTCCCACAACATAAGAACTCCAAATGAAATTAATAGGCAGCAGATTTAAAACAAAAAAAGGAAGTTTTTCTTCACTCAGCGCAGTCAACCTCTGGATCTCCTTGCCAGAGGACGTGGTGAAGGCTAGAACTTTAATAGGATTCAAGAAAGAGCTAGACAGATTCATGGAGATTAGGCCCATCAATGGCTATTAGCCAGGATGGATAGGAATAGTGTCCCTAGCCTCTGTTTCTCTGGAGGTGGGGGGCAGGGGAGGGATCACTTGAGGATTACCTTTTATGTTCCCTCCCTCTGGGGCATCTGGTATTGGCCACTGTCAGCAGACAGGATAAATTAGCATGACAAAAGGAAAAAGCCAGCCCCTTTATTTTGTTTCACTTGTCCACTTACCTGGGGAAGAAAATGCTCTCCACCACATAAAAATCCTGCATCAGGACATCTCTCTCCGGCTTGGAGCTCAGGTTTCCCACTGTATAACCAATGCCTAGCTGGATGGCCCCCTTGAGAGTGGTCGAAGTAGTCTGGAGAAGGAAGAGAGCAATCAGTGAATAGTCACCAAAAGTTACAGCAACAGCCCCCCATACAGGCAACCTTGCTGCTCTTCAATCATACCAGTGCCCTGTGGGAAGTCAGATACTGGCTGCTTTTTAAGAGGCTCACACTATAGACTGCTGCCAGCTTCTATAACAGGGATCGGCAACTGTTTCAAACCAAAGAGCCAAACTACATCAAAGTTCAGAATAAATGGTCAAAGAGCCAGTATCTAAGAAAACCCATTTGCATGGCTGAAAATATACAACTTAATATCATTGATAATTAACATGATGATTAATAATAGCATAAATGAAACATTGTACTCACAGACTTTATTTAATGGGACTTCTGCTGCTGCTGGGTGTAGCTTGTGGATGTGGGGTGCAGGAATCAGGGCTGGGGTATATGAGGGGCTCAGGGCAGGGGGGGAAGGCAGCATGGGGCTGGATTACCTTACCTGGCCAGGGGCTGGGCTGCTGCACCCAGGCAGCAGTAGCTGGACGAGGGGCTGGGCCAGGATCACCACAGCAGGATCGTGGTCTCCGCTGCTACTCATGCTGCAGCAGCAGGGAGGCTCCTGCCACCAGCCTTTCCTGCGGCCAGATGGGGGCCAGACCACGGGGCCTGTCCCAGGATCAGGGCCGGGGCCAGACACTGTGGCCAGATGGGGGCTGGGAACTTTCACTCTTATGTTAATTTACCAAACTTCATTTTAAATAAAGTAAATATTATGTCCAACACAAAAGGTTTCAACATCATCTTTATTTATGGCAGAGATGGGAAACCGTTTTTGGGTCGGGGCCACTGCCCCACAGAAAAATCTGTCTGAGACCACACAAGTGAGAAGCAAAACACCAACCCCTCCAAACCCCCCAACCCTCACAGATGTGGCCCCCAACTGAGATGCCTCACTGCCCTGGCAATTCATGGGGGGGGTGGAGGAGGGAGAGACAGACTGAGGTTAAAGGCCTCAGGCCAGATTAACTCTTCTGGGTTTCCAGGGTTAGTGGATTTTGTGCCCTCGCCCCCAGGCTCTGAGGTGGGGCCAGAAATTAGGGGTCCAGTGTGCAGGACAGAGCTGTCAGTGAGTGAGATAGGGATGGGGATGTAGGATCTGGGTGGGAGACAGGGTGCAGGAGTAGGTTGGGAGTAGGGTGTCTGGCTAGGGGGAAGGATGCAGGAGCAGGCTGGGGGTAGGTTGCTTGGCCAGGCGGGAGGGGGCAGAAGTGGGCTGGGGGTGTAGGGTCTCGGCATGGGTGGGCGTGAGGGCGGCAGGGTCTAGGTGGCCCTGGCTTGCTTTTGAGTTCTGCACTGCTCTCAGTCTTCCTGTCCCACGCATGGTTTCCTGGCCAATGGAACAGCGGGAAAAGCTTCCAGGCTGTGCTGCTGTTCCCACAGGAGGGGGAGGGGAAAGTGCACAGAACCATGTGTGTCTCTGGGCTTTCTCCACCCCTCCTCCCCGCAGGAACTTGCACCGGCTCCAAGCTTGCAGGGGGGTTGAGGCTGGAGCATGAGCGTGGGCTCCCCACTGAGGAGGGAATGAGGGGGAGGCTGAGCTTAAGTTGTGAGCCATATTTGGCTCATGGGCCATAGCTTGCCAACGCCTGTTCTAGAGAATGATAGTGGTAAAGTGCTGGTAGCCTGCAAGATCAGTACAATACACAGCAAGGAAATCCAATCCAAGTGGCTGGCCAGCAGCACACTTGTATTCCCCATTTGATTCTCACAGTTTGTATGAGCTGTTTGTACATACTTGGTCCCACCTCCCACCACTTCCCTCCAGAATTCGAGTAAGAGATGGAACCTTTTTGTAGGTAGTTTCGCCAGAAGCATCAACTCCTCGATGACCTATCTTCTTTCCTTGGCCAACTCCAGGCTGACCTGATAATGACGGGGCCTGGGAAAAAGAAGTTTCCAGGTCAAAGTGGTGAAAAAACCCTATGCTAGCGGAAGGGAGAGAAGAGGCACAGTGGCACAGGCAGGACTGAGGTTTGTGGTTATAAGGAATGTAATGGGCTGCATTTACTTCTGTGTAAAACTCTGCAGAGTGCACAGGGATTTATCAGGCACCAGCAAACTTTAAACCCTGCATTACACATCCCTCAGGATGAAAAGTGAGAAGATAGCCAGCAGCTGTGTTACACACAGGACTGTGAACCTCAACATACTGGGAGGAGGGATGGTCTGGGGTTAAGACTCTGGACTAGGACTTGGATCTAGGTTTATTTCCCTAGTTCCGTCAGACTCCCTGTGTCTAAAGCCAGAAAAGACCATTGTGATTATCTGACCCCCTGTATAAACACGGCCAGCAAACTCCCCCAAAACAATTAGTTACTTAATTTCAGTGCCTCTGTTCCCATCTGTAAACCCCCACCTTGCGGGGTAATGGGAGCATGAGTGAATTCATGTTTGGGGGGTGTTGAGGCACTGTGGGGATGTGAATCAAATACCAGCCGCACAGATCAGTCTTTAAAACACCTCACTCAGATAAGTACCCAGCAATGTTCCCTCTAAAGTTTTCCATCCTTGAGTGGGTTGAAATTTCTTATGCGCACCACCAATAAGGAGGCAGTGTGTGGATGTGCACCCACCACAAACAAAACAAACAAAAACCGTAGATATAAATATCCATTTTAAATAGTCCATAGATGTGGAAGAAGATACATTAAAACAAGGGATAATTAACATGGAGCAATACTTATGATTATTTAATTTCATATTAAATAAAAAGAAAATTAACACTACCCTGCTGGCTCTTAATACATTTAAAAGTGGAAGCACAGGGTGGGGGGGACCCGGCACTAGACAGGACTGCTGATTCCCGGCTCGCGGCGGGTCCCCCACTGCACTCCAGCCTTTTTACATTGAAGCCAGAAGCCCAGCTAGGGTTGCCAGCTGTCTGGTTTTGAGCTTTCCGTTCAGGAAACAAATTGAGAAAATATAAATGTCTGGTATTTTCTAGATAAGATGTAATGTAGATTGTGATGTAATGTCAAGTGTGTCCGGTATTTTTGTTGAAACCATCTGGCAACCCTAAGCCCAGCAGGTTCCTTAGCCAGGGTCCCTGCCTTCCAGCCCCTGTACGTGCTCAGGGGAGCTGCAGGAGCCATGTTTATTGCTCTTAACAGAGGTTGTGTCTAAACTACATCCCTCTTTCAACAGAGGGATGTAAATTAGACACTTCAAAATTGCAAATGAAGCGGGGATTTAAATATCCCGCACTTCATTTGCATAATCGCATAATGGTGCTCTTTCGAACAAGCGCCATTTTGAAAGTAAAACCGCGGTCTAGACGCGGTTCTTTCGAAAACAGCAGGCTTTTTCTAAAGATCCTGTACTCATTTTTTTGAGTCTGTCGAAAGAGGGATGTAGTCTAGACATAGCCTGAATGATATGAGCCCAGGGGATGAGGGAGGGAGCAATTTCACATGCTACCTATCCTGCAAACAGGCAGCTGCTACTGGTGGAAACTGGCCAATGGGAGCTAGTGGGGGCGGGGGCAGCACGAGAAGCCTGTCTACCCTCCTGCCAGGCTCTCAGGGTATGTCTACACAGCAAAGTTATTTCAAAATAACAGCTGTTATTTCAAAATAACTTTACCAGCGTCTATGCAGCCAAACCGCTATTTCAAAATTAAATCGAAATAGTGGAGGGCTTATTCTGAAATTGGTAAACCTCACTCCATGAGGAATAGCACCAATTTCAAAATAGGGGGCCTCCAGCCCTTCCCAGCCCTGGTGGCCACAACCAAGAAAACTCCTCTCCCTCCCCCTCTCCCCAGAGCCCTTAAAGGGGTAGACTCTGGCCACAGTGCCTGTGCCAGCTCCAAGCCTGCCAGCCCAGAGCCAGCAGTCACTGCACCTGACCCAGTGGCCCCAGCATGAGCCAAGCACCCAGTGCCAGCCAGCCCTCCACCGCTCCCCAGGAGCAGTCTGCCAGCTCCCAGGAGCCTGCATGGGGCCGGAAAAGGCAGGCGCCTGCCTGGTCCAGTGCGGAGATCAGGGACCTAATTCAGGTTTGGGGGGATGCCTCCAACATCCATTATCTCTGCACTAAATGGAGGAACGCAACCGTCTACAGGCGGATGGCTGCCAGCTGGCCACCAAAGGCCACATGCGAACCCAGGAGCAGGTTCGCATGAAAATAAAGGAGCTGCGGCAGGCATATGCCAGGGCCACAGGGGGCAGCTCTCAACGAGGGGTAGACCCAGACCCCTGCCCCTATTTTGATGCAGTGGGGGGCAGGACGGTTCATGCCCCCCAGGTGGTCATTGACCCTGGGGCAGAGCTTGCTGCCTCCTACTGCTCCAGCCCCTGCTGCCTCCCCAGTTACCGCTCCTCCTCCCACTCCTTTTCCCGCTCCCACCCTCCCCACACCCCCAGGGATGCCGAGGCCCCCGCACCCACGCTGCTGGGAGACAGTCGGGCTGGCGAGACCCCCAACCCTGAGCCCTGAGCTTCTCCTCCCCTTGCCTCCCCCTGCCAGCTCCCTCCTCCCAGGTTTCCCCATCCCCTCTCCCACCCTCCTTCCTCCCCTCTCCCACCTTCTTTCCCCAGTCTCACCTAAGTTTCATTCCCCCCCACCCCAGTTTTGTTCAATAAAGAGGCTTTGTTGTAATGAACACGTGTCTTATTGTACAGCAGGAAGGGGAGGGGTAAGTGGAAGAACGTGAGGGAGAAATGAGGCACAAGCCCCCAGTGGGGCACACCAGGGACACTGTTACTGCCTGCAGAACGTGCTGCCAGGCTCGCAGCAACACATCCAGGAGAAGCATCACAGTGCCTAGGGGTGGCTCCGGCTCCATGCTGCAGAGTGCTGTGGTGTCCTGAGTGAGGGCAACCAGAGCACGCAGAGAAAAAAATGCTTTGCTGTCCTTCAGTGAGGTAGGCAAGCAAGCAGGGAAACCTTAGAACCAGCTGTCCAGGGAGGTCCCTTTAAGCACAGGTCTCAGATAGCCTCAGGCAGCAGCCACACAAGGTAACTCCTGACCCGATGCCCTGCCAGAACCGGTTCCGGCCGGCCTTAAATGCGATTCAGCGTCCTATCAGTATGGATGCGCTATTTCGAAATAGCAAAACACTATTTCGAAATGCATTTTGTGTCTAGACACGTTATTTCAAAATAAGCTATTTCAAAATAACGCTGTAGTGTAGACATACCAATAGTGTTCAGAAACACACACGTGGCACTGCACCCAGCTTTTCAGAGTGCCGAGCAGGTGTGGGGCAGGCAGGGAGCCGGCTGTGGCTCTCATGGCCAGATCCAACCTACAGATCATCTGGAGTAGAGGCTGAAGCCAGCTTCTCTGCTGCTGCTTCTGCTCCTTGGAGAGGGCAAATGCTCTTCACCCTCTTCCCCAGCCGATCAGCTAAGCTCCCTGCCTGCAGAGGGAGCTCAAAAAAGGGTTGTGTGAACACATTGGTTTGCAGCTTACAGGGAACCTTGGTACCAACCCCTTATAGGACATTTGAAAGCCAGCAAGCAGAGTGGATAATGAATCACCAGTGTAGTGTTCATGGGGATATACTTCCCTTAAGCAAGCTGCTGTTTACAAATGATTGATTCACCAAGCAGGATGAATTGCTGCAATTGTAGCAATTTCCTCCAGAAATGTAGCAAAGGACTCTGAAAAGATTGCTATAACCTCCACCATTCTTTCCCATCTCTCTTTGTACCCAGCCTACCCCCCTGCCCCCCATCTGCTCCTTTCACAAATCAGCAGCAGAGCTCAAGCCAATTGCGCATTGTAAAATTGTTTCTCTGAAGCCCCATTCATGTAGAAACACATCTGCCCTGGAGTGCTGCCTTAACGACTCGACACACTGCCCATCATGATTGAGAAGCGTCACAGGCTGCCAACAACATTCAGTGGACTCACCACGCACATGTGGGGGGAGAAATACTACTTAGTGTTCTGCTCCTGTGAAGCTATTAACAATCAACAGCCATGCCTTTAGACATCACCCATCTGAGCACAATATGGAAAGGCCCGAGGCCGTCTCTCATGGAGGACACCACATGAGTGGTATTGGTCTATAAAGCAGCACTTGACAATGTATTAACACTGGGCTTCACAGCAAAGGGAGTGTGATTCCATTCAGACTGCAACCGAGTTTGACAATATTTCCTTCCAATTATCTGCTCTTTCTGCTGGAGAGCCTTCTGGACAGGACCAGCTCAGGCCTTTATTTCTCTCTCCCACATTTCTACACAACATTCTGACTACCATTACTCCACACTTGTAAATGTAACACACATACTACATCTTCTACCCAATGACCTCAAAACTCACTACACACGAATTAAACCACTGCAATCCAACTCCATGCTGTAGGTAATTAACCCCCTTTTACCCACTAACCTGACTGTGCCACTGTGGGTCAAGTAACTGAAGTCAAACAGTAACTGAGAAGCTGGGGACAGAGCACAAAGGCTCCACTCCCAGGCTCTTCTTCCAACCATAACTGAGCATTTCCTGTCCCAGAGAGGCCTAGATATTTAGTTTAGCCTGTTCACAACACAAGTTTAATTTCCCATTAGATATCAATTGGAGGGTGGGGCTGGGAGAATGCCTATCACTCCCAGAAACAACACTATAGAAATTATAATTACCGTCAGGCATTTAAAACAACAGCCCATCACTAACTGGGTGACTATAAACAATGTGTCCCCCCGTTCCCCCCAATTACTCAGTCTGACACAACTGGACCAAACAAACAGGCTGAACCTGCTGCCCTGGAGATCAGGAGCCAGCACTCGAGGTCCACTTGCTGAGAGATCCTGTCAGCTAACCATGATTGATGTCTGACCATGTAGAAAGCAAAAGCAACTCAGCAAACTATAACCCAGCCTAGCTTTGATTTTGGCCTGCATTATGTAGCAAAGTACTTAGATGACCCACATCAACAAAACAATAAAATCATTAGGATTAGTTTCTCAAACCCTCTGGAAGTAGGGACGTTTCATCCCCAGTGGAAAGATAGGAAACTGAAGCACAGGATAAATTAAGTGTCTTGTCCAACGTCATACAGATGCTTGTGGCAGATGTGGCTCTCGAGTCCCAAATCAGAGACTAGTGAGAGCAATGGAGTACTGGTGAGATGGTCCACCTTGGATCTCCTCTCACACAGATATACCCACCCATCCCCCCAGTGGCTGAAAGCCTGGGCTACCAAAGTTACATTTTTTTTTTTAAACAAAGCCAAAAATGTCCAAGAAGTTAAAAATTAGACACTAACAGACTGTGAATCCCGGTGACGGAACCTGCTGAATGGTGGCAATTGGGCCCAGAAATCCATCTTTGCACTCTCCCATATACAACCAATGAAACCGTTGCATGAAAATTATCTGCGGAGTAAGGGTGGTGATGGTTTGAGGTTCCGCGGTTATTACAAAGCTCTAGGATTCCTGGCTGAGCACAGTTACAAGTGGCTAAAAATGGCTCTCATAGGTGTAATCTGCAGAGTCAAAATAGCAGAGAACAAACTGAGCAGTAACAAACAAATCCCAGTGATAATTCACCCTGGTGATACACTAACACAGAAGAATTCCCAGCCATGCTTGTAGCAGTTTCTGTTGCTCCCAGTTGACTCAGACATTCTAGCCTTCAGCATGAGAATCCCTGAATCTTACACAGATTAATTGGAAAAAATTAAATATTTTTAACTTGCCTGGACACTCGTTAATGGATCTCTAAGTCACTCTATTATTTCAAACCAATTTCAAAAGCCAGCTCCGCAGGGAAGCTACAGAACTTAAAATTTCATTTACAGTTTGATTCCTACAATTGAAGTCTAAACAAAGACCTTGGCTGGGTGGCCTGCTACATTCCACATCCTAATGACATAAAAAAACCAAAAGTGGGTACTAAGTATTCTTATCAGCTTCATTTAGAATGGACACCTTAATTGACAATTTTTCCCCTTTTTAAAATTCTTTTTCCTCCTCTTTCCCGCTCCACCATTCCCTCTCTGTGCTATTTATTTGAAAACAGGACCCCCTAAAAACTCCATTCATCTGAAGAAGTGGGTTGTGCCCATGAAAGCTCATGATACCATCTCATTTTTTGTTAGTTTCTAAGGTGCTGCAAGACTATTCGTTGTTTTAAGTTTTGCCCTCTTACTGACAGTCAGCAGACAGAAAGGCTGAATGGATCATTAAAATGGATGTGATCACTACGGATCAAAATCATTCTCCACAATTCTTTGCTCTGGCTGCCAACCATGCTGTAGGAAGATAGAGGAGGCTGCCAACCTGATGCCTTCACCAACATCAAGATTCACCATGGCTTCCCCACCTTGCACATTTCTCCATTTCAAGTGTGTGCACCATAGAAGCTCTATTTGGGTGCGTCTACACTGTGCTCGAAATAAGCTACACAATTTGAGCTACAAATTGCATAGCTTATTTTGAATTAATTTTGAAATAGCTTATTTCAAAATTTGGCTCTGTCTACACAACCCCAAATTTTGAAATAGAGCGCTATTCCGAAACATCCCTTACTCCTTGTGGGAGGAGGTTTACAGGGATGTCGGAATAGCAAGCCCATTATATTTCAAAATAACGGGCTTGCTCAAAAGACACAGAATAGCCATTTGGTGTTACTTCCAGTATCCCAAAATAGCACCACAGTGTAAACATAGCCTCTGTGTGCTCTTCCCCTCCCCCACAGGAGATTTTAAACAGCTGTATGCAACTCACCTCGGTGAGGACGGTCTTCTTCAGTGCCAAACCTGAGGAGAGAAGAACAGTAGGTCACTGGGAGGATGGTCACAAGGCTGTTGGCCAGGTGCATTTATCTCAACAGGCGATCAGTCAAGCAAACAGAATCATTAAGACAGCATGTTTTCACCCAGCTTTTCATTTCAGGGGTCCCAACTTAAAGAACAAGCCTAGACACCGCAGCTATTAGAAGCTCCTATGGTGTCTGTGTCATCCTTCCTAGTGGTTGGTGGTGCTGTCACTCTAAAGGTGTTACAATAGTTGACAACTTTCCCACACTACTTGCTGCACCTCTAGTAATGGGACTGTGCTACACTGATGAATTACTTACTTAATGAACAAAGAGGAGCCTAGAGAGGCTTTTATAATGCTCTTATCTAGCCTCTCAGCAAGAGGAAAGAGTGGAGTGGCACTGAACTGTGTCCCAGGTCTATTTGCAGAACCCCTGCACACTAATGGATTAGCCTTCCCAGCATCCTGGTGAGGAGGGAATCGTTCTCCACAATTTATGGGCATGGAGGCACAGATTAAATGACTTGCCTAACGTCACAAAAAAAGGCAAAGTTCCATTCCCGCACCTTAAACACAAGTCCAACCTTTTCCCACCTGATCTGTAGCCAAACTCTGCAGATGGAGCTAAGTGCAAATAGCCCCCTTTGCTGTCTGAACCAGGGCCCGCTACAATGGGTGAATGCAGCACTACTGAATTTTCATTCAAAACAAAATGCAAAACCCAAAAACCACAAAACCCAAGCAGTTTTGTGCCCGGTATCATTTGCCCAACCTGCACTAACCCCAATTCTGGAGAATTATGGCTTTTGTTAAGTTGGCCCTAGATGACTTGAACCAAGACCTGCTCATAAAGGAGCTCTTCCAGCAATACACCCCCTCCCCCACAGAGCTGCCCTTAGGGTTTTGCAAGTTAAGCAAGTCATCTCCTCAAATGGAGAGTTCTGCTGGAAGAGTCAACATCTTAAATGGGAGGGAAGAGCCCTTTTTAAAAAAGAAATAATGAATTTACCTGTGAGGCTGCCTAGAGTTACCTGCTAGGGCCATGGACACACTTCCAGGCACGACTGGATCAGCATGTCAAGGATATCACGTTGCAAAGCAAAACACAGCAATTCACTTTGCACAGAACAAAGGCTCCATACATGTAGCCATCCCCCCACCCCATACTTAACCTGCCCTTGAACCAGGCGGCTAAGTAGGGGATGCAGCTGCAGCTTATGGCTTAAATAAAAATTTCCTCAAGTCTAAGGGGGTAGGAGTAGTAAGAGGATGTTTCTGTCCAGTTCTTTAGGACTCCTAAGAGATTTGGACAGAGCAGTGCGTGCCAAGGGAGCCAGTCCTGCCTGTCAGACTTGCTGCAGTTAGTTCCCATAATGACTGTCCATGGGAAAATCCTATCACAGCTTGACCCAAAAACCCTTCAGGAAGAGGGGACAATGTCAATAAATTGGGATGGTCCATGCCTGCCCTTCTTGAAGACTGGAAGATATTCAAGTAAGAGACAGCACTACAAGATCTGGTTCAAAACTGGTATCAACAAGAACGCAAGATTAGTAGGAACATCCTAATACAGTGCTGATGCTGCAACAATAAATCTACAGGGTCATACGAGAAGGTCACCCTTGTGTTTCCTGACCTACAACAGATCTCAGATCAGAAAAAAGGCATTTCCTTCTGGCCACCGGGGGCTAGCCCCTTCTGAACAGATGCTAGAAGACGATCTCATGGGTTTGGTCTGCACTAGGAATATTTTAAAACAAGGTTTTACCACTGCATCCTCAGGCTGGGTCCATGTACTAGCAATACAAGAGCCCTAGCCCCAACAGAGGCTTCCACAGAACAGGTCTAGGCAACCTGGAGCTTTGAATGACCACCCTGGGCTCCTGATTTTGCTAGCACAGCAGGAGTTGAACGAGTATTCGCAGAATAACCTAGACAGGGTCGCTTCTCTTATTTATTCACTTTTAAACACTCCTCTCCCCCCCCCCCCCAGTGCAAATCGATTAATTACCAGTGGGAAGTAGGAGGGTCCCATTCCACTGCACTATGTTCAGCAACCAAGACTGCTTTTTGCATAGATTGTATCGCTCACTCCCGCTTCAGGGGTCACGGGACTAGAGTCTGCTAGGAGCACAGGTGAACCGAACTTCCTTTCACAACCTTTCTAGGTCACAACATGGTCTCCTGTGTGCCTGTGCTGCCTACCCAGATTGCAAATTCCATAGGACAGGGACCCTCCTCTCAATGCCAACAAACACACCAGCTACCTGAAGGCATGAAACAGTCTGTGATTCAAAGGGCTAGATCCTGCTCCCAGTTATACCAACCTAGCATTGTTGAAATCAATAGGAGTATATGGTGCAAAGAGCAGTATTTGAGCTAGAGCAGCTATGGTTTCTGTGTTGACAGTACAGCCTGATCTGCTACAACCTTGTACTCCAGGGGAGTTAATCTTTCTACAGCTACACACTGTCAGAATTCCAGAGCAAGAGATTAGCTTTAGTTTTCTTACAACTACCACAAGCTGCTCAGTGTCCAGCATCTAAGTGCCTAATGTACGTGCTCCAAGGGCTGAGTCCACACTGACTGACTGCCTGGAATAAGGGCAACCAGACCAGCCATCCGGCTTTTTTGGAACAAATTACATTCCAAAGGCACAGCTGCACTGACAGCCAAAACCAGCTTTTGAAACGAACTAGTCTGCAGAAACTGAAAGTATTCCACTGGTAACTCAGTGTGCAGCAGTCAGCTCATCTCCTCAGTAAGTTGACAGATGGCCTGCTGAAAAAAACTGATTTAATTCCAGCTTAGGGGTAATACAGCCACAAGACACAGCACTTGGGTGTAGGGATGAGCTGGAGCTCTATTTTAAGGAGTTTCCACACTGAGCAAGCTAACTGAAACAGTCTTACTCAATGTAACTCGGGAAGTCCCTATTCACACCTGAGAATTTTCAAGACAGCCACTTCATACAAACCACATACATGCTGTAACTCCAACTCTCTGCCCAGATCTCAGCCCTAATTTTTTGCAATTTATGTTCTGTACATTTGACTTGCTGCTGCCCCACCTCACCCCCTTCAAGGGGAGCACCCGTTGTGCACACCCATTCCGAGCTGAGAATTCTGATTGCAGCACAATACAATTCCCATCTCTATTCGATTTAACCCTTAACCCTTCCTTTTTCTGACTCTTCCTCTAGCTGCTATCACAGTTTCTAGTTTTTCAGATATAAGCACTCCTTGGAGCAAGGACTGGATTTATTTCTGAAGGCACTGTGCACATTTACAGAGCTGCACACAGAGATTCTGGGGTTTGGCTTCCACTTTTAGCATTCATTTATCATTATAATATCCTTAAAAACGTGTATTTGAACTGAAACTAGACACACTGGAGGAAAAATTAGTTGTTTCATTAACAATCAAGCACAAGTACTTTTTAAACCACCCCATTTATTGTTTGTGTCTTACTTCACCATCATCAACAAGGCAAGTCCCAAAGGATGTATCCTCGTAGTCCAGCAACACCCAGAGAGATCTGTAGCTACCTACTACAAACACCACTACCAATAAAAGTGACCCACAAGACACCAGCAGGATGGGATTTAGGCTGGATTTTCAAAGCCAGGTGCCTCACTCCCCTAGGTTCTTTTGGAAATCCCAATCAGTTTGTGATTTATAGCTGACCTAGTGTCTCAGATGTCAAAAGCCCCTTTAATCTTGTCACATTCTGGTATTCTAATGAACAAGCTGATTTTATTTATAGAATAATTCACTTGTTTGGCTTTAAACTAAAGACTAGAATCTACATACATAAGTAAACATCTTAACTGACACTGGTTTTACTTACAAATTCTATAGTAGGAGATTCGATTCTATAAGGATTCTTGACACTGTGGAGATAGGCCATAATGCAAACTCCTCACACATGCTCACTAACAAAGCTGGAGATAGGGATGCAAAATCCTGATTAAAAACTTAACTGGTTAAACACACAGTGGGGGCTGCTCCAGCCCAGCAGCCGCAGTCCCCTTCCCACCTCCCCTTTAACCACTTACCAGGTTAATTCTTTGGAGACTCACTGCCATACATATTAGCACCTAGACAAGATCTTGTATCATTGATTAACTTCTGCAGGCTTTGGAGCAGACTGTTAAATGGCCACTGTTATACCCACTAGTGTTGTAATCAGGAATGTAAAATACAGTTAAAAATGTAAACATGTAACTGCTAAAAATGATAGCAGTTATCTGGTTACATGCACTGTGGGATCTGTCACATAAAGCTTTTTACAGCTAACCCTCCCCGAGAGTAGGACTGGCATAGGCTGTTAATTATGAGGATAACCGGTTAACCTTTTACATCCCTAATACCCACCTGGAAAAAATGAGGCAATGCTTCAAGATGTAGATTATGGACTATAAGGCTTCCACAGAAATTAACTCAAGGGCTAGTGGATTGGATGCACTAATGTAGTATAATATCTGCACTGTCCTAAATTCAGGTGCACTAGATTTTAAATGGGCTGAACCTCCTCACTGAGGATTATTCGTGGGGCCAAATCTCAGTCTTATTTGTTTAGCAGGGAGAACGTATGGAAGGAGTTACAGGGTAAATATGGTTACTCACCTTTATGTATCTGTTATTCTTTGAGATGTTATTCATGTCCATTCCAACTAGGTGTGTTCACACACACCTACATAGTAGCTGGAAGATCTTCCCCCTACCTGCTAGCCGTAGGGTCACTTCAGGCACCTCCTGGAGTGGCATCTTCATGGTGCCCAATATAGAGCCCTGCCAATCAGCCCCCTCCTTAGTTCCTTCTTACTGACTACTCTGAGAGAAAGGGGGAGGGGGGAGGCGAGTGGAATGGACCAGGGATGTTAAAGACTAGTCGACTATCCCACAAGCATTTGCTTACCCTAACCCTCCACCGCCCGCTGCCTCTATGAGGGGGGATGGGGAGGGGGACTTCAAAGCAGCAGTACCGCACAGTTGAGCCGAGGATCAGCTGTGCAGCACTGCCGCTTTGAAACCCCAAGGCAGCATTTCAAAGGGGCAGCCGCTGCTGCCGCACAGCCAATCAATCCACTTTAAAAGGCCCGAAGGACTCCCCAGCTGACCCTGGGTTCTGGGGAAAGGCCACGTGGAGCCTGGAATCAGCTGGGGAGTTCTCAGCTGACCCTCTGAAATGCACAGAGGTGGCATTTCAAAGGAGCAGCTGCCACACAGCTGATCCCCAGCTCAGTGCCAGCTGAGTCCCCTTTTATTATTAATTTAACTCCCTCCTTTTGTGGCTAGCTTTTCCCAAGGCAATTGGTTCCCCAACCGAGGTGGAGGCCAGCCAAACAGTCTAGTCCCCTCTCTATAGAAGATAGACTAACATTCTCAAAACCCTACTCCACTTTACCAAGTCAGCAGTTAGAACATAAGAATGGCCGTACTGGGTCAGACCAAAGGTCCATCTAGCCCAGTATCCTGTCTGCCGACAGTGGCCAGCACTAGGTGCCCCAGAGAGGGTGGACCGAAGACAATGATCAAGCGATTTGTCTCCTGCCATCCCTCTCCAGCCTCTGACAAACAGAGGCCAAGGACACCATTTTATCCCCTGGCTAATAGCCTTTTATGGACCTAACCTCCATGAAATTATCTAGCTTCTCTTTAAACTCTATTATAGTCCTAGCCTTCACAGCCTCCTCTGGCAAGGAGTTCCACAGGCTGACTACACGCTGTGTGAAGAAGAACTTTCTTTTATTAGTTTAAAACCTGCTACCCATTAATTTCATTTGGTGTCCTCTAGTTCTTCTATTTAGGGAACTAATAAATAACTTCTCTATCGGCCCTCTCCACGCCACTCATGATTTTATATACCTCTATCATATCCCCCCTGTCTCCTCTTTTCTAAACTGAAAAGTCCCAGTCGCTTTAACCTCTCCTCATATGGGACCCATTCCAAACCCCTAATCATTTTAGTTGCCCTTTTCTGAACCCTTTCCAAGGCCAAAATATCTTTTTTGAGGTGAGGAGACCACATCTGTACACAGTATTCAAGATGTGGGCGTACCATAGTTTTATACAGGGGCAGTAAGATATTCTGGGTCTTATTTTCTATCCCTTTCTTAATAATTCCTAGCATCCTATTTGCCTTTTTGACTGCCGCTGCACACTGCGTGGAAGTTTTCAGAGAACTGTCCACGATAACTCCAAGATCTCTTTCCTGATTTGTCGTAGCCAAATTAGCCTCCATCATACTGTACGTATAGTTGGGGTTATTTTTCCCGATGTGCATTACTTTACACTTATCCACATTAAATTTCATTTGCCATTTTGTTGCCCAATCACTCAGTTTGGTGAGATCTTCTTGGAGTCCCTCACAGTCTGCTTCTGTCTTGACTATCCTAAACAGTTTGGAATCATCTGCAAACTTTATCACCTCACTGCTTACCCCTTTCTCCAGATCATTTATGAATAAGTTGAACAGGATTGGTCCTAGGACTGACCCTTGGGGGACACCACTAGTTCCCCCTCTCCATTCCGAAAATTTACCATTTATTCCTACCCTTTGTTTCCTGTCTTTTAACCAGTTCTCAATCCAAGAAAGGACCTTCCCTCTTATCCCATGGTCATGTAATTTACACAAGAGCCTTTGGTGAGGGACCTTGTCAAAGGCTTTCTGAAAACCTAAGTATACTATATCTACTGGATCCCCCTTGTCCGCATGTTTGTTAACCCCTTCAAAGACCTCTAATAGATTAGTAAGACAGGATTTCCCTTTACAGAAACCATGTTGACTTTTGTCCAACAAATTATGTTCTTCTACATGCTTCACAATTTTATTCTTTACTATTGTTTCGACTAATTTGCCCGGTACTGAAGTTAGACTTACCGGTCTGTAATTGCCCGGCTCGCCTCTAGAGCCCTTTTTAAATATTGGTGTCACGTTGGCTACCTTCCAGTCATTAGGTACGGAAGCCGATTTAAGGGATAGGTTACAAACCACAGATAATAGTTCAGCAATTTCCCATTTGAGTTCTTTTAGAACCCTTGGATGAATGCCATCCGGTCCCGGAGATTTGTTAACATTAAGTTTTTCTATTTGTTCCAAAACCTCCTCTAATGACACTTCAATCCGGGACAGTTCCTCAGATTCATCACGCACAAAGGACGGTGCAGATTTGGGAATCTCCCCAACATCCTCAGCTGTGAAGACTGAAGCAAAGAAATCATTTAGTTTCTCCGCAATGGCTTTATCGTCCTTGATTGCGCCTTTTATAGTTCGATCGTCTAGGGGACCCACAGGTTTTTTAGCAGGCTTCCTGCTTCTAATGTACTTAAAAAACATTTTGTTATTTCTTTTTGAGTTTTTGGCTAGCTGTTCCTCAAAATCTTTTTTTGCTTTTCTTATTACATTTTTACACTTGATTTGACAGTGTTTATGTTCCTTTCTATTTATCTCACTAGGATTGGACTTCCACTTCTTAAAAGATGGCTTTTTGTCCCTCACTGCTTCTTTTACATGGTGGTTAAGCCACGGTGACACTTTTTTAGGTCTCTTGCTATGTTTTTTAATTTGGGGTATACATTTAAGTTGGGCGTCTATTATGGTGTCTTTAAAAAGTTTCCATGCAGTTTGCAGGGGTTTGGCTCTAGTCACTGTGCCTTTTAATTTCTGTTTAACTAGCCTCCTCATTTTTGTGTAATTCCCCTTTTTGAAATTAAATGCCAGGGTGCTGGACTGCTGAGGTGTTCTACCCACCACAGGAATGTTGAATGTTATTATATTATGGTCACTATTCCCAAGCGGTCCTGTAACGGTTATTTCCTGGACCTGATCCTGCACTCCACTCAGGACTAAATCGAGAATTGCCTCTCCCCTTGTGGGTTCCTGCACCAGCTGCTCCAAGAAGCAGTCATTTCGGCCATTGAGAAATTTTCTCTCTGCTTCTCTTCCTGAGGTGACATGTACCCAGTCAATATGGGGATAATTAAAATCCCCCATTATTATAGAGTTCTTTATTTTGGTAGCCTCTCTAATCTCCCTCAGCATTTCAATGTCAGTATCACTGTCCTGGTCAGGTGGTCGGTAATATATCCCTACTGCTAATTTCGTATTATTGGAGCATGTAATTACTATCCATAGCGATTCTATTGAACATGTTGATTCACTTAATATTTTTATTTCATTTGATTCTACATTATCTTTCACATACAGTGCCACTCCACCACCCACCTGGCCTGCTCTATCCTTTATCTTCCATAGTCTTTGGTCTTCCTTTGCTTGTGGGACAGGAAGGATTCTGAAGAGGACTGAATGGATATTCTTCTTCAGCACACTTGTGTGCAACATACAACTGTACAGTTTGCTCCAGCCACTGGCTATGGAAAGCACAATGCTACTCAGTTCCACTCTCTTCAGTACAGTGTGCTTGGATGGCAAATTCTCCTGGGCCTGGGCCACTTTGTGCCTATAATGCACCATGCTCCCATATGGTGTAGAAAGCATCATCTAAACCAGTGTTTCTCAACCTTTTTTTGCTCATGGCCCCCTTCTGAGCCTCATTCATCATACGCCTGGCAGTTAAATTTGGGTGGCCCCCTCAGACTTACTGTGGGCCCCCTTATGTTCCGTTTTTTTCCATGTGGCCCCCTAGAAGTGAGGCGTGGCCCCCTGGGGAGCCATATGGCCCACATTGAGAACCACTGATCTAAACGGAGCTGAACTAGTGTGACTTGTTTTATAACTAGCTAGTTAAACAGGTACCACTCCTAAGTATAAACAAGCCTAAAGTAATTCACTGAATTGTCCTGAATGCTCTAAGGGAGAATGAATTCATTTCAGTATGTAAGGCTGGCTTCCCTTTTACAGGCTCATCTTGTGTGGTCTTTCCCTATTAACATGTACAATCTCTCAAATTGGTTTACTTCCCTAATTCTGTAAGCTCACAAATGGCAGAGGCTGCTGAATTTGCTTTGGGTAGAGTTAGCCACAGCATCTCCTTGCAGCAATGTGCTAGATTTTTAAAAGGTGGGTTACTTTAAAAATTGCTTAGAACGATAATCTTAAAAGGGAAGGCTGCATATTTAATAAGGTGAAGTAGGTCACTGTAGATCAGTGGGAAGGCCAGCTTATAAATAGCTTCCCCTTCAGAGTGATGTTACTCTATTGTTTCCCTCTAATTACAGCCTTCATGTTGTGCTGCTTATAGGAACTGAGACAATGTTGTGAGGAAATGATGGGGGCTCCCTGAGGTTAGCTTCTTCACGGTCTGCTTTCCCATCTGACATTCTGAATGTTCGCACTGATTTTCCTCTACAACCTTAGCTGGCTCGTCTGCGTCAGATGCTCATGATTCTCAGCACAAGAAGCAATTTTTTGACATTTTTTCTGAATTGCTTTTTCCTTAATTTCTGGCACAAATCAAGGTGCTGAGAACAATATAAATCAAGGAACCAAAAGACGTGAAGAGAAGCATTTCCTGAATTGCCTATACACCAGTGCTACCCAAGCTTCTAGCAAACAAGAACTGGAATTGCTTACAGATTTACATCAATTCAATCTAGTTGGTACTAAAAGACTTACCCAGCACTGAAGCCTGGGGGTGGATAGCTGTGGTCATTCCACAGTATAACTGTTCATCCTGTCAGACCCATCCCTTTCCATTTGACAAGAAAAAAAAAAAAAATCGAATTCTAGGCACATCCCAGTGTCCTGGCACAACCCAATCCTGATCTTGCTTTAAGTTCAGATAAAAGGAAGCTGCATGCCAAATTTGGTGGTCCTAGCTCCTATAAGTTTAGAATCAGTTCTTCAATGGACTCATAGACAGACAAACATACATTTCTAAAATACATACACACACACTTACAGAAACCCAATGAGATGATTTGCACAACTGCAAAGTGAAAGATCAATAGCAGCAACCTATTTAGCTAGTGCCTGACAACTAAATCACACCGAGAAACAAGATGACCACCACCTTATGCGCTTTTATATATAAGTGCAAAGAAAAAAAACCTGTCTGATCATGGGGAACTTCAACTGGAGTGACATATGTTGGAAGTCTTATGTTGTCAGTACTGAAACACCCTTGCAGTTTCTAAACATTACACATGACAATTTCCTAACCCAGAAAGTGTTGTAGCCAACATGAGAGAATTCTATATTGGACCTTGTCCTAACAGATAGAGGAACTGATCACTGAAAATTAAATGGTAGCTTGTATACAGGGGATCAAGACTTGGTCACATTTATTATGAGCAAACATAATGATGAAGTCCAGACCAGTAACATACATACATATATTTGATGCTTTAATAAGGTGAATTTCACAAAGTTAAAACAACTGTGAGCCAAGTCAGCTTGAGGAAGAAACTAATCAGAAAAAAAAAAAAGTCAGAATAAATACCACATACCCCCAAAAGCCAAAAAACAATAATCAAGGAAGAAGGCCATGCTGATTTAAAAAGTGATCTGGTTTAGAGAAAGCCATAGCAGCCGTAACAAAAAAATAATATAGCAAATGGAAGAAAGGGTAAATTAATAGCAACAGTAAATGAATATAAACCTGAAGTTACATATTGTAGAAAATTGATAAGGAAAGCAGAGACACAAGCACAACAAGGAGAAATCTATTGGCAGAATAATAATAAAAAGAATCCTGCTAATGGTACTGATCCATTACTCAATGGAGATGATAGAATTAATAATTATGCAGAAAAGGCAGAAGACTTCAGTAAATATTACTGTCCTATATTTGAGGGAAACAATTGATATATTCTCACTGTGGTGATTGATAATACTCTGTTCAACTAGTATCTCTGGAGGATGTTAAACAGAAGCTACTGAAGTTAGACGTTTTTAAGTCCAAGTAACGTGCATCTAAGAATTTTTAGAGAGCTGGATGAGGAGCTTGATGGATCATTAATGTTTTTCAGTACGTCTTGGAGTACTGCAGGAGTTCCAGAAGCCTGGAAGAAAGCTAATGTGTCATTTTAAAAAATGGGTACATAGGATGACCTAGATAATTATAGGCCTGTCATCCAGATACCAACATTGGGCAAGATAATAGAGCTGCTGATTCAGGGCTCCATTAATAAAGAATTACAGGGGGGTAATGTAATTAATGCAAAGCAACATGGGTTTAAGGAAAACAGATCCTGGCAAACTAACCTTTTTAATGAGAGTACAAAGGTAATAGTGCTGATAAAGGTAATAGTGTTGACATAACATACTTAGACCCCGCTAAGGAGTTGGTACTGCATGACATTTTGATTTAAAATTAGAATATAAGATTAATATGGCACACATTAAGTGTATTAAAATATGGCTGATCGGTGTCTAATCATAAATAAGGAACCACCACAGAGCATGTGTTTCTAGTGGCATCCTGCATGGATCAGTTCTTCACCCTTCACCAGGGATGGGGAACCTCTTTTGGGGTGGGGGGCTGCTGACCCACAGAAAAAAAAGAAAAAGAAAAAGAATCAGTCAGGGGCCATACACAGGCCAAAACAACCAAAAAAACTTCTCTGACGTGGTCCTGACTAAGAAGCAGAAAGATATTCTCCACATTCCCCTTGCACACCAGATCCTAGGGGGCCCTGGCTAGTAGATTTTGTGTGCTCCAGCCCTGCAGTGGGGCAGCAGAGGGCTCCCTAATGCTGGGGTGGGAGAGAAGCCCCGAGGCTCAGCGGCCAGATCCAGGCAAGCCAGGGGCCACTTCTGACTCCCAGGCCTGAGGTTCCCCATCCCTGCCCTATGCTATTTAACAATTTGATCAATGACCTGGAAGAAAATGCAAAAAATCATTGATAAAGTTTGCAAGATCACACAACAAAGATGGGAGTGATAAATAATGAAGATGACAGGTCACTGATCAAAGTGAGTTGGACTGATTGATAAAATGGGTACAACCAACACATTTGTGTTTTATTACAGGTAAATGTATACATCTATGTACAAAGCATATAGGCCATATTTATGGATTGGGGACAATATTAAGACGCAGCAAATGAAAAATTGGGAGACTGTGGTGGAAAATCAGATAAACACGAGCTCCCAGCGTGATGCTCTTGCCATAAGAGCTAATACAAGCATGGGATGCATAAACAGGGACATCTTGAGTAGGAGTAGAAAGGTTACTTTACCACTGTGTTTGGCACTGCTACAACCACTGCTGGAAAGTGTGTCCAGTTCTGATGTCGACAATTCAAGAAGGATGTTGATAAATTGGAGAGGTTTCAGAGAAGAGCTATGAGAATGATTCAAGGGTTAGAAAACCTGCCTTATGACGACAGATCCAAGAGCACAATCTATTTAGCTCATCACAGAGAAGAGTTTGACGGAGTATAGTCTGCAAAAATCCACATCAGGAACAAATTCAGTCTGCTCTTCAGTCTAGCAGAGAAAATGAAAATATAATCCAAATGACTGGAAGTTGAAGCCAGACAAGTTCATCTTGGAAATAAGGGATGGTGTCCATGGGCATGCAGGGACAGCTGGGGGGAGTGCATGAATGACAAATATGGTAATTAAAGCACTGGAGCAATTTACCAAGAGTCATGATGGATTTTCCACTACTGATCATTTTAAAATTAGGGATGTTAAGAAGTGTGTAATTTGTTAATTGATAAGGGTTAGCACTGCAAGTGCATGGTCCCGGCTTGCACTGGGTCTGGGAAATACTTGCCCTGCGGAGCCACAGCGGGGGCAATTTAGGGGATGTGTGAGCAGGCAGCCTGGCTCAGTCCCGGCTCATGCTGAGTCCCAGGAACTATCCCTGTTGCAGCTCTGCAATAATAGCATCGAGCTGCAGCTGGGGTAGTTCCTGGGACCTGGCATGAGCCAAAACTGAGTCAGGTTGCCCTCCCACCCAGCCCCTAAATTACTTTCCTTGCAGTCACAGCGGGGGTAGCTCCTGGATCCAGTGCAAGCTGGGATTGAGCCAGGCTGCTAAAAAATTTACTGGCGCAGGGTGTGTGTAGCCAATATCATTAATTGATAAGCATCCATTTATCATTTAATCGACTACACTGTTACATCCCTATTTGAAATCAAGTATGGATGTTCTTTTAAAAGAGCCTCTCCAGGAATTATTGTGGAGCAGTTCTCTGGCCTGTTAACACATGAGGTCACACTAGATCACAATGTTCCCATATCTCCTTGGAATCAAAGAATCCCTTTCCCACATCCTTTGTTTTGCCTATTTTGATTGTAAGCTTCAGGGCAGCAAATGCCTTACTAAATCTAGGTCTGTAAAACACCTAGCAAAAAGGGGCCGGGCCGGGACCTGGCCTGGGTGTTACTGTAGTAACAAATTTTACTACACAGCAACAGAGAACAATGACCCCCCCAGAACACTTTCTGTACCATGGTCTCTCCCCTTAAGATAAGGTGAGAGCCCAGCAGTAGGAGCTGCGGGGAAGTGGAGTGAAAGCGCCCACCAAGTACACTCCACTTCCCTGTGGCTCTCACTGCAGTAGGGAATGTGGGGAGGGGGCTCAACTGCTGCTGCCACTAGTGCCAGACCAACCAAGTAATCCTTGAGGCCGGGTCCCTCAGGGGACAGGGGTGCCATGGTGGAGCAGTAGGGGGGAAGAGGCAGGGTTTGGGGGACAGTTTCACACACCCTCCTTTGGGCCACAGGGTCTCCCAGGCCGGACCGTGAATCTGCTTCAGCCCACAGATGGTCCAGGGGCCAAGAGTGTGAGACCCTGCTTCAGTGTCCTTGTTGGCACAGTATATAGCTGAGCTGTCCCCCAGATCCAGGCTTCTTGCACCATTCCACATAAGCAAACCTAGGTCCAGAGGAAACCATTTCCCTGGGACTAGTGCTCTACAATCCTTCTCCTTCCCACAGGAGTTGCTTCAGGAATGGAGGCCTGCTGAATGGCAGCCATAGTGTGCAGTGATCAGTCCAAGGAATCTCTCCTACGCAGCATAACCAGAGACATGGAACAAGATGCCTCGCCGAAGGAAAATCTTTAGTACAAATTACTGCAACTTACAGAATACATCTGAAGTAAAAAAGGCCCCATAACCAGGCTATTTCTAAGAAGCACTTCAGCAGACACTCACGCTGTCACAGGAAATAATCTGCTGTTATCCAGGATCACAAGATGATTCAGGATAGCAGTTAATTCATCCCATTCCAAGCCTAGATTACTTCTCACCCTAGGGTGTGCTCTTTCCCTCCCTGCAGCAGGACATTCCTCATGAAGTGCCTACTGCTGAGTTAATGCAGAGTGTTAAAATGTCTCCTTAACAACTAACCAAGAGAGGGTATACAGCAGGGAGGCCAGTTACAGCTCTAAATAAGCAGGACAAATGCAGTGAAAGTTAAAACAAATGAGTTAATTTATTTTACCATTTTAAAATCAGGTGCATGGCTAGAAAGGCCTTTTCAGAGCGCTTAGTGCAAACTGTATGACAGGTCATCTGGAAAATGAAACACGAATTTAATAAAAAAACCATACATAACACCAAATGGCTAGAGCCCTGCGCAGATACAAAATTAGTATCTGCAAAAATGACCCATGGATATCTGCATCCTCACCCATGGATTTGCAAGGCTCTACTAATGGTAAAATACACTGCTCCACATTCAGCTGCATCATTATGTAATCCTGTGGTATGTTCAGACATTTAGCTTTCATAATCCAGTTTTTCATCACTAAAGACAAAGTGGGGATGTTAACCAAATATATATATTTTCCCCCTTTATGCCACCTGTCACTGAAGGATTTCAAAGATTAATTAAGCAAACTTCCTAATATATCTCTTGTCAAGATTGTTCCCCACTCTGGCACTTACGGTGTGTCTAGACTACAGGGTTTTTTCGAAAAAATCTTCCCCTGCGTCTAGACTGCTGATACGTTCTTTTGAAAGTAAATTGAAAGAACGTGGACTTTTTTCGACCGCAGAAAACCTCGTTTTACAAGGAAAAAAGCCTTTTTTTGAAAGTGCTCTTTCGAAAAAACGCGCTATATAATGCAAACTGTGCTTTTTCGAAAAAGAGCATCCAGACTGCCTGGGTGCTCTCTTTTGAAAAAGCGGCTTGCTTTTTCAAAAATACTGGTTATAGTCTAGATGCTCTTTTTCGAAAGAGGCTTGCAGTCTAGACGTAGCCTTAGAGTGCAGAAGGTGGAAGCCTGTAAGAGACTTTGAAATACCTTACAACTAAAGGCTTCTGCTTAAAAACTCCCCAGGGTCACACCTTGGGTGGAACATTGCCACTACCCAAATGCAAAACCCTCTTGGAGAACCCAGGAAGACTAGCTTAGGAATTTCTTCCTATGAGGTATCCTCAAGTTCTTTAACCATCTCTCTGGAGAGAGCTTGAAAACAAACTATAATTCTTAATAGCGGACTTGCAGTTTTAGGCACCTGCACACAGAACTTTCTGCCCTCTAGGACACAGGAATGAGATCATAGTCTTAAAAAAGGTGGTAATATTAACAAAAGCAAAGAAAACATACTTGGTTGCTGGGTGTTACAGAGCAACTGAAAAAGGAAAGATGCAAAACACAGAACTGCTTCCCCGGGATTCAGTTAAAAATTTACAGTGTGGGAAGTACATGGACTCAGCACAAGAGTTCAACAAACCCAGAAATAAAGAATATAATCTGATCGCATCTAACTAAACATTCCCTGTTCTATTCCACGATTTAGTCCTTCCCTAAGCATGGATATTGCTCGAAGTTCCATGCCTTGTTCCCACCCGCTTGGTTCTGGTCACACAGACTGCAGCAGGAAGGTCCTGCTTTTCAATCCAAACCCATACTCTGTTTTCATTGGCTCTCCACCAACTCTTCCTGGAGACTCTCTAGATTTAACCCTTATGGGCAATTTAGTTTAGTTAATGGAATGGCTGGGGTGTCCTGAAAAAGAGTGATTCCCTCCCCCCCTATTCATCACACCTTGTTACCAGTTTACTAATGGGGAACAAATAGCCAAAGATGCTCAACAGGTATCAGGGGAATCTCACTCAAGAGTAAGAATGCGCACTCTTCAACATACTCAGAAAATAAATGTACTGTCCAGACCATCTGTGCTCCTGCCACACGGCACTAGGACCCCAAAATAACAGATAGTGAACTTCCTTATTTGATAACTGGACTGACTCTACAGCTTTTGTATTTATTACATATCACAGCTGCGTTACCCATTTATTTCAAGAACAGAGGCAACAAGACTCATGTTGCAACTTGGGTTAGAGTACAAGGACAGGCAAAACTGACCATGAGCAGATTTCATCAGAATGACAAGCAGCAGGATGGACAATTAAAAAGGGGTTCTTCAACGGTCCTGTAAGACCCCAGATGGTCTATTCCTGACACTACTGAAGCATAAAGCTGGCCTGGAGAAGCCTGTCTAGAGCGGATATATTCAAAAGCCTTAGAACTCAGCTCAGAATGAATTCTCTTCTCTGTCAGAGTCATACACTTTAGCAAAGCATTGATGCTTCAAAACAAGCCATGAGTTCCTGCAGGAAACCAGGGCATAAACAGCTTGAAAGCCTCTGGTCTCCGCTGACCACTTCTCTGGTAATACAGAGGAAAATTTAGTGAGTTCATGAGTTCTACCAACCTCGCTGACATCACAGAGTGCTTGGGAAAGCAGCTGTTCTCCCCTTAGGTCTTGTGCATACTACTGTGGGACATCAGCCTACGTTATGCAACCTCAGGTACATGAACAACACACAGCAGTAAGTCAACAGCTGACGCTTTCCCAACAACTCCCCCTATTTTTTCATTTTGGTAGCGTATTGGAGTTGACAGGAGAGTGTGATAGATGCAATAAATCAAACTCCACTGGATCGATCACTGCCTGTTGATCCAGCAAGTAGTGAAGACATGCCCTTAGACACCACCCTACACTATTTCCCTTTTGCAATGGTAGGTATTCCAGTAGGTGAGCAGAAGGTTCAATTCCAAACCTCAGGGTATAAGCCAGCTCCGGGCGTTCACCAACTCTGGCAGCCAGCCCTGCTCTGCAGCATAAGGCTTATAATGCAGAGTGGCTGGCTCCCTGGGAGTAGGGCCAGCAGCCAGCTTGCACCTCAGAGCAGCCAGCTCCCTGCTGGGAGTAAGGCTGGTGCCCCAGGCCTGGATCTGATGGAAGAGCTCGCAGACCAGGGCTGGCAGCGTGTGCCAGGAGTCAGCTTACGCACACCAGCTCCTGACTACCAGCCCTGCTCCCAGGGAGCCGGCTGCGCTGTGGGCTCTGCAGTATAAGCCTGACACTGCACTGATCTAGTGTCAGGCTTATACTGCAGAGTGGGACCAGCAGCTAGAACTGGTGCAAGCCAGCTTACTCACACTGGCCCCTGGCTGCAGGCCTTGCTCTTGGAGAGCCGGCTATGCTGCGGCCTCCGCAGCATAATCCTTACATTGCAGGGCTTGCAGCATGGAGCAGCAGGCAGCTCCCGGGAGCCGAGGGAGGCACCTCTCCGCTATCCCTTTCCTCCCTAGTCCCACCTGGCAAAAAATGGTTAACTACGTAACCACTAGGAGTTGTAACTGTTGCACGGTTGGTGTTTTTAAACCTTTTTTACATCCCTAATATCAATGGGGACTCCACACCACAAGATCAGCCCCCAAAGATGTAATGCCCTTTGCTCACGGTAAAAGCAACTGTCTGAACATTAAGGCCATGCCTTACGGTTTGCTCAGTCAATGTACCAGGATTTTTCTTAGTGGTGGGCTGTTTCCTGATTGGCTTTGTGGCAAAAGCTGCTTGGCTAAATCCTCTAAGATTTATTTCTGCTCTTGCTAATGTTGCATGACAGAGATTTTCCTGGGGTGCTTGAAGCAGCAGAGATGAAAAGGGGATTTGTGAATGGGCCGTGTAAGAACATGCGTCACTGAACATACAGCTCTTTCGCTAGGCTGCTCACACTCTTTCGCTAGACTGAGTAAATTCCTCTCCTTCATTTTGCACTTCTCAGTTCCCAGAGGCTGGTATTTATAACACTGAAGGGGAGGGGGAGGGGAGAAAAGAGAAGGGGGCAATAACATTTTACCTAATTTGAAATTAAATAAATTTGAAACATTTTCTTTAAAAATAGGTTTTAATAATTTCAAAGTGTTCCCATTCCTGATACAGCCCCCTTTAAATAATACATCCAACATTTTCAAACACAATTTTCAAATTGCTGATGGCCCTTTAAAAATAAACAACAAGTATATGGGGGGGGAAAGGATTAAAAGCAGAGGTGAAGAGGCATGTTGTATCTATTTCTGAATATACCTCCAAGGTTTTCCTGAATAATTAGAAGTTCACCAGCCTTCCAATGCTGCATATATGTTTCTAACTGCCCCTCGAGACAAAAGGTGCTCCCACCTCCTACTTAGCTGTGACACACAGAGTACATTTCCCAGCTGTGAAGAAGGGCTCTGTGTGAGCTCAAAAATTTGTCTCTCTTGCTAACAGAAGTTGGTCCAATAAAAGATATTACTTCACCCACCTTGTCTCTCTAACGTACTGGCACTGACACAGCTGCAACTTGCACTTGGCAAGATTTTTGTAAAGTCTCATTCAAGATCTCCAACCACCAAAAGAAGCTTGGCACCTAATGACTGGCATCATCATGTAGCCCCACAAACCAAGCACAATGAAAAAACAACATTTAGAAATTCAGCTGCTGATCAACACTTTCATGCCCTACTCTCACCCTATCATTGGGTAAAGGCCATCTCTGTTCTAAGATACTGGAATGGATTTGCATGATGTCCTATTACAGGGCACCTACAATGCTGAAACAAAACAAGCTCCAAGTGAGCTGCCAAAGACAATAATGAAACTGGAAGATGGAACTTCAGTAGAAATCCTATTTCCAAGGGACTGTCAATGAGGTATGCCACCTTGTGATTTAGCTATCAAGCTGAGAAGCATGGATGTGTTAGCTACACAACACTGTACATCATTCACACAGGCACCTCAAACATAGCCTAGACAACCCTGACATGAAGAAAAGGCCTTTCCTAGCACAGATCTGCAACTCTGCTCAAAAGCAGACTAATAAAAACAAGGCAGCAGCATCTCCAGCCCCCAACCCAGGAATGGTTAAATATCGGTTAATTGAATAGTCGAGTAACCTCATGAATTCTTGACAGTTAGTCGACTATTCTATAGTCGCTAGGGGTGAGGCCAGCAGCCAGTTTGCTCTGGCCTCACTCCCAAGGAGGCCCCTGACACTCCGTGCTGCTGCCTCCATATCAGAGGCAGTAGTGCAGGGTGCTAGGTGGGAGCTGGTCCGTGAGGGGAGCCAGTTTAAAAACCAGCTCCCGTTGCTGATCGGCTGTCTGCTGCCCTGTGCTGCTGAGAGACAGCAGCACAAGGTGGCAGCAGCCCCTGTCTAGAGGGGGTCTGAGTTTCTGGACCCGGCGTGAGCCACAACTGAGCTGGGCTGCCTACCCACCCAGCTCCAAATACACTTTAAATGCAGAGCTGTAGCAGGGGTAGGTCCCGGACCCAGCATGAGCCAGGACTGCTAGCCAGCCTTCTAAAAAAAATGTATTGGCAAGGGCAGGGGAAATGAGTGTAGGCTTTTGCTTTTTGGTTAATTGACTATGCTATTACATCCCTATCCCAAGCAGCACACTCATTTTTAGCCAGGCCTCTACTACTTCCATTGAACAAATACGGCTATGTCAAATTTTTATTCATTCAAGAACAAGTTCTCTCCATTTGTGTACTCCGGCTGTGTAAGGATAACAATGCTCTTTTCAGAAATCTTAAATTAGAATATAAATGGAACAATTACATTATATTAAATATAGAAAACTTCAGTCAAAAGACACTGGGGTTACAATGGCAAGCATTCAAATGCCAGAATTAAGAGTGATCATGCAATTTTCATTCTGGCCTCCAGCACAGTAGGTTAAACATTAAGTTTAACTGGTTAAATGGGGGTGGGTGGACTGCGAGCGACTGGGCTGCCAGTGGGCCACAAGCAGGGGCCTGCTCCTGGGTAACGGTTAACCATTGCCTGGTAAGCATCACCCGTTAAATTAATATCCCTTCTGCACAGGCAGATTGCAACAGTCATCACAAACAGGCAGAGCCAGGAACAAGACCCAGCTTGAGTTCTCACCTAGTACCTAATAGGGATGTAAACAAGTAGTTGACTATACAATTAACCGATAAGCCTAAGCCAGTGGTTCTCTAAGTGCGGTCCACAGAGGCCTCCCAGGTGGTCCACAGCTTCAGCTAATCCCCCCCCCATTCCCCCGCAGCAGGGAGCTCACTGGCATTCTAGCCTCTGTCCGCTAAGCCCCGACTGCCAGACCGGCTCAAAAGAGACAGAGAGCAGAGCCACACAGTTTCTTGCCTCCCTCCTGCCCAGCTCAGCTGGGGGACTCCGCAGCTTCCCCACAGGTGGGGAGGTGGGGGGAGGGAGGAAAAGTGTGAAGAAAGCTCAGACACAGACAGCAGCATAATTAAGGGCTTTCCCCAAGGGAGGGAGATGAGAGGGAGTGCAAAGAGAGAGCAGAACAAGCAGCTCTATGCTGCCTTGCCTCCCTCCCACCCAGATCGCTGGGAGAATGCCAGCATGGCGATGGGCCTTCCCGGCCACTCTCATTGGCTGCAACTCCAGCCAATGGGATCAGCGGGAGACCATATGGGTACCCACAAGGGTACGGAGCCAGGTAAGCAGCTCCCCCCACCCCCATGCCCAGACCCTGCATCCCAATCCCCCTCACTCCCTCCAAGACCCCACACCCCCAGCTTGCTCCTACAGCAGGGCTGGGCAAAAGATAATCTGCGGGCGATTCAGCCCATGAGAGCCTCAGCCGGCCCCCTGCTTGCCCCTGCTTGGCACTCAGGAAAGCCAGCTTCAGGGCCATGTGTGTGTTTGTGTTTCTGAACTACAAGAGCCTGGAGGGTGGGGCGACAGCTGCCCTCACCCCCAGTAGCTCCCATTGGCTGGTTTCAGCCAATAGCAGCGGCCTGTTTGCAGGATAGGCAGCATGGAAAGTGTCCCCCCTTCCGCATCCCCCCCACTTTACAGCATTCAGTTCAAAGCAGTAAACATGGCTCCTGCAGCTCCCCTGAGCAGGTACAGGGGCTGGAAGGCAGGGACCCTGGCTAAGGAACCTACTGGCTAGGAGCCAGGTAAGGTCTCGCAGCCAGAGTAAGCCCCTCCCCCCCCAAACCTCTGCCCCCTTACCTCATGTAATCCAAACCTTCTACACCCCTGCTCCAGACCCCATGGACCTTCCCAGACACCGCATCACCTTTGCGCATTGAACCCCTCATTTTGTCCCCATCCCTGAGCCTAAGGGGGTCCACAAAACTCCATTAACTCCGGAACCCCAAAAAGTAAATCTGGCCTATCGGAAGTCCTGAACCCCAGTCTTCCCTGTCCCTTCCCCTCATCCTGTGGGGCTGGAGAGCCAGAGGAGTGAGGTGTCTCGGTTGGGGGCCACATCAGTGAGGGTTGGAGGTTTTTGGAGCAGTTTTTTTTGAGCAGTGAGGTCGGATTGCACTGGCTTCCAGCCCTGCTCCCAGGGACTATAGACTAGTTGAGTAACCGCATTAATTCGAATTGGTTACTTGACTATTCAGTTATCTGATATCTGACAACTCTAATGCATGAAGAGAAATTATTCTCTTGTGTAACACTCTGCCTCATTCACTGTCCAACCTGCACACGAGACACGGCTCCTAGATGAGTATGTTATATCACGTGCAAGTCAAAATTATAACATGAAACCTTAAATTTAACATTTCTTAATGTCTGAGTGCCTGGTTTTGCAACCTTAATGTTCTTTTAACATCTTTACAATAACTATCAATGATTCTTAGGAAACAAAAATTAGATCATGTGGAAAGTAAAGAACCTCTGCCTGGATCATCAGGGTTATAACAGACACTCCTCAGGGCCAAGGCACCACCTCTACCACCTGAGCTAAAAGATTAAGGAGGCGCAGTTATCCTCTATGTGGACCAACCATATGGTGATCGGACACATCTTGCCAGTGGCTTACCCAGCTATTTGTTAGACAACTGAGGAATGCTACAAATCTTAGCTTCTAGTCCAGACAGTGTAGGAATAGTGGGAGAGGTGGTCTGAACAGCCACATTCAGAGAGGCAGGGACCTAAAAAGACAGACTTGGGTCTGTCATATTAGAGACTGGTTCTACCCTTGGGCTCCATGGAATGTGATCCTGTGCAACGTCTCAGTTCCCTCATATGTGAAAAGGGAGAGGAAAGAGAGACACTTGTCTGTTTCCAAGATAGGTAGATGGAGCCCTCTCAATGAAGGCTGTGAAGGGCACAACATATAGGTCAGTGGAAAAGCAGATTGCTGGAAGAATTCTGCACCACAATGCAATGTAGAATTTTGAAAAAAATTAATGTTGTGCATGCAGAATTTCCCTTTCTCCACAGAAATGGGCTGCAGTGCTGCTGGCCGCCACTAGGGGCCACAAAACACAGGATTCCAGAGTTATCTAGTCCTGTTGGGAACTGGATCTGGCCACCTTCTTAATTTCATCTAGCCCGCAGCAAGTTTCCAGGTTCTGGGCATTGGTCTATCCTCCCCGCACCCTCCTCCACACTGAGCTGGAGCACTGGATGCTGACCACTGGATCAGGAAGCTATGCCTCCTCAGTGATGAAGACTGGTCAGTTGGTAAATTATTCCAATAGTAAATTACTCATTTTTTAAAAAACTGACATCTTATTTCCAGGTTGAATTTATCTAGTGTCAGTTCCAGCCACAGGACTGTTAGATCTTTCTCTGCTAGATTGAAGGGACCATTATTAATATTGTACTTAGACAGTAATCAAGTCATCCCCCCTAGTGCTTTAAAAAAAACCAATACACCATAATGGGAGGAACAATAGCAGAAACAGTTACCTCCTGGGAGGACTGGCCACTAGAGGGGGATGAGAAGTAAGTTTTGCCAGTGGCTTAGACAGCTGTTTGCTAGGCAGAAGAGAAATGGAGGGAAACAATCCTGATTTCCACTCCTGGCCTTGTAGAGAAGCGCGGATTAGCGGTAACAGGCAACTCAGTCAAGGAAAGACTAGAAGATACGTTTTGAAAAGCAGAGTGTTCATGCAATACTACAGTCGGGGTTCCACCGACAGTTCTTGTGGGACGTATCAGTTACCTGTCTGGGAAAATGGAAACAACAGCCCTGCTCTGCCTCTCCAAGACCAGCAAGCGCACAGACTTCTAAACCCCCACTAGGATTCAGTTTCCTTCTGGATCCCAGCCCTCTTCTCCCCAGGCTAAAGGAGCTGCAGCTAAACTCCTTTCAGAGCTGGAATATGCTCAGTGCAGATGGGATGTTCCGCAGTTACAGCATCAAGCTTCTGACAAGCTCTTCTGAGCACATGCAAGTGGCAAGTTTTTCCCAGTGTCTTTTACTGCCAAATCCAGATGGATTTTGATATGGAAAGCAAAACACATCTTTTACACCCCACAAAAATCTTCCTGCAAAGATGAATCAAAAGCATATAGGAGCTAAATCGCTTCAAAGGGAGTATTGAAAAAAATGTTAACATTGATAAGACAATTTTCCTCAGAAGCAGCTCATCAAGGTTTGCTGAAACTTGAGAAATGTCATGCAGAAGTCTTGAAAAACTTCAGTCTAAATAGTTGTGTATTTGGTGAAGTTACATAAGCAACAACAGGGTCTTCTCAGGGAAAGTGTTGGTACCTTCAACTGTAGGTGGTGCTTCTGGGTCTTTTCTGCAGAGTCAGTCATGGCCCACTGAGAAATACTGACATAAAGCAAGGTCAGGGTTTGGTTGTGCTGGCACAATGGGATGTGCCTGGAATGGGATTCAATTTTATGAGAAACAAAGGGAGGGATCTGCTAGCAGGGATACTGTATAATGTCCATGGGGGAACAGCAAGGAGCCAGAGATGGGGACCAGGACAGCTATAACCCCACTGGGACAGCAAGTGGCAGGGTGAAGAGAGTTTGTCTGTCTGTCCCCTCTCAGGAGACATGAACCCCTCCTGTGGCTGTGCCCATTGCAGCAGCCATGGACAGGAACTTCTCACCTGGCCCCAAGCTGCTGCGGTGACAGATGTCTGGTGTTGTCCTCTCTGCCTGGGGCACCCTGCATACTGACCCCCTAATCCACAGCCCTACCACACAGCAATGATTTAAATGAAGAAACACAAAATTATTTCAGTTAAGGACCCAAGCAACCTCCAGTAACAGATATAGTATTAAGTGTATGCTAGGTCTTAACAAGACAAGATCATCAAAGAAAATCCCAGAAGAACATGCCTTCTTATAAAGCGCCTTCCTAATAGATCTGGATTGATCTGTACCTATGTCCTTAGAAACATAGAAGATTAGGTTTGGAAGAAACCATCTAGTCTGGTGTTTCTCAACGAGTGGTATGAGTACCCTTAGGGGTACTCGAGGGAAGTCTGGGGGGGGTACATCAACACTGAAGTTTGGAGAAAACTGAATTTTTGTTTTAAGTTTTACAGCGTTTTATTATTTTTGTACTTTTTACACCCAAAAGTTGCCTGCCCAGCTACGATTAAGTTGTTTAAACATATGTGTTGCAATTGTAGAAAAAAATGTTGTGTGTCTGAAAACTGTAAGTACTGGGGGTACTTACAATTTTTTTTTGAAAAAGGGGGTACTTTATATTTAAAAAAAAAGGGGGGGGGTTGAGAAACACTGATCTAGTCCAATCCCCGCTCAAAAGACAGACCA
The DNA here is from genome assembly GCA_032595735.1 of Pelochelys cantorii. NCBI lineage: Eukaryota > Metazoa > Chordata > Testudines > Trionychidae > Pelochelys > Pelochelys cantorii. The sequence goes on from CM064354.1 coordinate 4,889,045, forward strand.
ACCCCAACTAAATCATCCCAGACAAAGCTTTGTCCAGCCAGGACTTAAAAATCTTTAAGGATGGAAATTTCACTCCCTCCCTAGGGAAGCCATTTCAGTGCTTCATCACCATCCTAGGGAAATCATTTTTCCTAATATCCAACCTAACCCTCCCCTGATGTAACTTGAGACCATTGGTCCTCGTTCTGTCATCTGCCACCATTGAGAACCAGCTTGCTTCCATTCTCTTTGGAACCCCCCCTTCACGTAGTTGAAGTCTGCTATCAAATCCCCCTTCACTCTTCTCTTCTGTAGACTAAATAAGCCCAGTTTCCTCAACCTCTCCTCCTAAGTCATGCACACCAACCCCCTAATCATTTTAATAATTTGAAGCAGCCCCAGCCCTATGCAACTGTACAGAGGGTTAATTCTAGTCAGCACTGTTTATTACAGATGAACCTTGACTGCATGTGCTATCTGAATACTATAAAAAAGCTGTTCTTTATACAGAAATAATCATTTCCCTTTCCTATTCTATAGTAAATATTTAAGAGCACCATTTACATTACAGTCAATAGCTTCACCTATTCTAATAGAACAGAAACATAAGGGAAGTGGCATTTTGTTTTACTCAAGTAATACTGTAGGAAAAAAATTAGTGAGCTACAGTATGACTCACTATCAACTGGGATGTGCAGTCTTCACTACACTGGCAAAGAAACACCTCCCCCCCCCCCCCCAAAAAAAAGTGTCTCGATTGAGCAGCTGGCAGCTCCAAACAGCCTAAATTGATGGGAACATATTGAGTCCTTCAGCTTTACTCACCACACACTCTGACTCAGTCTAGTTATTCACCACAACATGGTAAAGAAACTCGCATGTAACCTGAAGATGCCACAGGAACACATGACGGTAAACAACTATTCCTAATTATGGGTTGAAAAGATTTTGTTTAAATATGTGGGTGACAGAGAAAAAGTGAGAGAAAAAGTTACTTTTGCCAGTTTGGGCCCTTTTATTACTCAAAGGTTTCCCAGAAAGTTCTGAAGTTAGTCAGGCTGCCTACATCGCTGGAAAAAAAACAACACACCACATGGCCCTAATAGCAGAAGATTTGCTTAAGGGAAGGCAAGGCAGTACTATTGGCTCTTATACTGTTGTCGTCAGGATTTCAGTGTTTGTGGAAGGGGCTGGACTTATATATTCTACAGTAGTGATGGTCAACCTAGGGTACCAAGTGGGCCTGCATGAGTGGTTCTTCATTTCAGTGGACCACAAGATTGTTGAAACCAAGACGGTCTCCTGGGATAGGGTAGTTTTGCTAACTGAGCATACATACTTAGAATTTGTGGGATGTGCCAACTCAACTGTAGAAGTGCTCTGATTGGATGCACAGGGAGCACACAGCTCTCACAGTCAATGTATTGTGCAATCAGCATGCGGCCTTGCTTTAGGTGCACGTCACTTTAGCAATAGCGGTAGGAAAAAAAACTACAGTAATTCCTCATTTAACACAGTAGATACTGTCGAAGCAAAAGACTTCTCTGTGTTTAGGCAGCTAACAAAAAGTTTTATTGATCAATAAGGCACAAAGTGAGCCAAACGTGACCCCAGCAGAGCCGGGCCCAGTAAGGCTGCTCAATGCAATTCAAACCTAGTATTTTATACCCTTAACCAAACAAGTCTGATGTCAGGGCAAGAAATCAAAGCGAACTTCAAAAAGAAACTACTATCAGCAAAGAAAGAAACAGATTTTAGGGAGTAGGAGCTTCAGCTCAAAATAGTTCATTAACGCATTCCAACAGCTCATCCTTCTGGCTTTTCTCACCTTGGTGAAGGTCAGTTCACTCTTTGGTGTATGTGCAGAAGCAGGGGACTTAAATGGCTTCTGTTATATGAAGTGGCTTCTAGCTAAATATGAAATGGTTTCCACAATACATTTCAGAAAATGATCATGCTAAGTGAAAACGTGTTATGCAGGGTCAATATTCCCATTGAAAATAATGGAAACGGTGGGGGTTGCTTGCACGTGCGCTTGCAACTCCAGCCCTGCATTTGTTAGCAGCTGGGACCAGGACATAAGGTTGGGGGAGAAAGGGGACTGGGTTATAGCAGGGAGGGGAGGTGTTTGTTCTGGGGAAGGGAAGGACAGAGGAGGGGGCTTGCAGCCAGCAGCTGGGTTTCCCCAGCTGGCCGGTCACCAGCAGTTGCACGGGGCTTACCCTGCCTCCTTACAAAGCAGTGGAGGTTTGCCGCTCGCCGCACAGTTCCCTGGTGACCCCACTCTGGCCGGACGCAAGGCATCCGGCCAGAGGGGGTCATCGGGGAAATGCACAGCGAGCGGCAAACCTCCGCCGCTTTGTAAGGAGGCAGGGTAAGCCCTGGGCAACTGCCAGTGACCGGCCAGCTGGGGAAACCCAGCCGCCAGCAGCAAGCGGGGGGCAGCGGAGAGGGAGCGAAGCATCCAGCCAGAGGGGGTCACTGGGGAACAGCACAGCAAGCGGAGAACCTCTGCTGCTTTGCAGGGAAAGCCTTGCGCAGCTGCCAGCCACCAGCCAGCCCTAGGGGAAATCATGTTATTGCGGGGATGGGTTGTGTTGTTCGAAAAATGTTCCCCCCCAAAAAATTGTGCTATCACGAAAACATGTTAAGCGGGCACGTATTAAGCGAGGAATTACTGTACATGGAAGGAAACCAGCAGAATCTGGCACCTCTGTGTGTGCACAATGGTCAACAAGAGGTCTTGTGGGACACACACAACCTGGATGGGCTGCATGAGGCATACGGACTACAGATCACCCACCACTGTCCTACAGATTCAAGTCCTTTCAAGTTTTCCCACTGTGTTGCAACCCTGATCTCTGGGTGTGTGATCATCAGGCTCCCCACTGGGAACATCAGTTGTGATACAGACTGAAGCTAAACTCATTTCACACAGGTTGCCATGCAAGTTACAAGCTTTTCCTTCACCTTCTCTCTCGGACTTCTGTTATTTAACATCGGCACCAAACAGCCTTTTGTTTGATATCACTAACAAACTGATCATCTTTATACTGAATTTCTGATATTTTGGCATCATAAAGGTATCAATTCAGTGGAATTGTAAAGCTATATGAAGTCATGTGTTTCACATGTCACAGATCTGCATTAAGAAATTTTCCATACCACAAAAAGAACATGAGGTGCCTGTGTGCGTACTGGAAGAGTACGGAGCGGTACACAACCAGATGCTGTAAATGCAGGGCAAGCGTTTTGCTATACCAAAGATTTACAGAAAGAAAACATTGTTTCTATAAGTCTCTCCAACTGGAGTAAGGATCTAGGAATGTGAAGGTCTAATCGCACTCACATGCACCCCCGTATCAGAGAGAGGCAGCGCGGGGGGGGAGAAGAAGAGGGGTACTTCAAAGTGGCAGCACCACTTGAAGCCTGGGGCCAGACCCTGGGCTCCACACGGTAATGCCACTTTGAAAAGCCGTGTGCAGCCCAGGGCCAGCTGGTGTGTCCCCAGGCTGCACGTGGCGTTTCAAAGCAGCAGGGCCACGCTGACCCTGGGATCAGCGGTGCTGCCGCTTTGAAATGCTATGGGCAGCCCGGTGTCAGGCTCCTTGTGGCATTTCAAAACGGCAGCACCGCACAGAGCCCGGGATCAGCTAGGCTCAATGTGGCACTGCCACTTTAAAACACTGCAGCGAGCTCGGCGTCAGGCTCCTCGCGGCATTTCAAAGCGGCAGCACTGTGTGGAGTCCGAGATCAGCTGGGGAGCTGATCCCGGGCTCCATTCGGCGCTGCTGCTTTGAAAGGCCACGGGTAGCCCAGCGTCGGGCTGCATGCAGCATTTCAAAGTGGCAGCGCCACATGGAACTTGGGATCAGCTGGGGACTCCTCAGCTGACCCCAGGTTCTCTGCAGTGCTGCTGCTTTGAAACGCTGCAGGGAGCCTGGTGCCGAGCTGCATGCAGCGTTTCAAAGGGGCAGCATCATGTGGAGCCCAGGGTCAGCGGGGGAGTCCCCAGCTGACCCTGGGCTCCACGCGGTGCTTTCACCTTTGAAGTGTAACAGCAGCCCCAGGGCTGTTGATACACTTCAAAGGTAGAGGCACCCTATCAACTAATTGAATAGTTGATGCAAAATGCATCGACTATTCGATTAGTCAATTACCCGATACTTAACATCATGCAGAGGTACTACCTCCTAACGTACATTTCTTATTGGGAACTCAAGCCACAGAGCAAGAGTTCTTTTAGAATATATCAAACTAGTTTATAACCTGCTCTGTGTATATGAAACTGAACAACCTCAATACTTTGGGCCTATTGAATGCACGGCTGACTCTCTCTTAACATGGCTACGAGTGGAACACGTCCTGCTCTCAGTCACAGCTGTATGGAAACCAGAACAAGACGTTGCAGCTCATGGGAAAGCTCTGTACTGGAATTAAAGGGACAGAGTCAACGGAACTGTTAAAATTACACTGTGATAGAATCCCCTTTAATACACATCACCTTTGAAAAAAAGACTCCTTTATGAAAAAAAGAGACAGGATTTTGACAGTGCTTTACTGATATTTATACAGGTCCAAACATATGTGGGCTCACACACACCCCTTGCCTCCATGCACTTGCTTCTTCAGCTAGGGATGTTAAAATTCAGGTAATTGTAAAACTGCATAATTGCTGAATTTTTCAGTGGTTACACCTACTGGCACCTACTGGGCCCCCACTTGCTGGCCCCACACCTGGGGAGTCGGCTGCTGCCCCGTGCTGCTGCCTCTAATACAGAGGCAGTCACATGCGGTGGCAGCCAGCTCCCCAGGAGCAGGGCGGTAGCCTGCGCATAACAGTGACAGCCCCGGCTTAGCCATTGACCGTTTACAGTAATACGTTCCCACCTCTATCTTCAACAGGAATAGCAAGGCCAGGCAACTCTAACCTCCTCCCCAGAACATGCAAACAACTGAGAACTGAAGTACTACTTTTCTCCTATAGTCCCTGCCCAAGCTCTCACTGCTTGACAGCTTGTAGAAAATAAAAGGGCTCCCTGGAACCCAAGTTTTCTATTCTCCAGCATCATAAGGACTTAGAGAACAAAAGGCAACTCCATTACCCAACAAGTTCCCATTACAACCCACTAGCATAAAAATGTCATGGGATTGAAGAAAATGATTCCAAGTTCTTGCTGTTCCCCAGCTCAGTGCAAGGATCCGAGGAATAGGAGACGGGGTCCTGAAGCTGAACCACCAGTATTTACACAGCAGGAGGTGGGAAGAGAAGGCACAAGACAATAAAACAGAGTGAAATTGACAATGTACCAATTTAGTGGTCTCTGCTGTAGTTAACATGAGATGAGGGAAGAAGCAACCTTTTCAGACAAATGTGACTTTCGAGTCTATTACATCTTGCACTCCCCTTTGTTCCCACATGCACAGACAGATGGGAACTAATCATGTGCTGGAAAACAAGCCTCTCAGAAAATATTCAAGTGCAACATCACCACTGCCAGAAGAAAGGCACCTGCCAGGCTCCTGCAAATTAATTCAGGTCTGCAGGAATATGCTCAGCAGCCCAAAGAGATATATGGGAATAATAAGAAGTGACAAAGATTTAAGCAGCACCTGATGTGCACAGTACCCTGAACCTCTGTCGGAATATCACGTGACTATGTCAGATCTATTTCTGGATTTAATTTCTTTCAGCTGAGAGACGCTTTCATGAAGAGAGCTAGCAATGTAATTTGGACTTAGTTTTTAATACCACAAGATCTGTATTTGGGAAAAATTCACATTTTAATCAGATTATGGGCTCTTGACAGATGCACATAGGTCATGTGAGTGAACTGCTTGAATCACTGTGCAAGTAACAAATAATCTGAGCTCAGTCTCAGATTATTCCCTAAGGAAGACTTCTTCAGAGCCCTTGAACAAGAGAGCTCCCTGAATGGAACAGCAGCCACAATTCACCGAGTCCCATCAATCCTGGATTCGGGTAGGGGGTTTAGGCTCAGCACTCCACATCAGTACTTGGCCTGGGACAGGGAAGCTAATGATCTGACCAGCATACCAAATTGGGCAATGAATACTGGTCATGTGCCACTTGAGGCATGTTGTGCATATGTTCAGTAGTAGTGCTGGAATATGCAACTAGCTGTTACATACAGCTAGTTACAGCTAAGACAAATGCTAGTACAAAATATCTAGTAAAAAATATTTTAAGAGAGGCTAGAATACCCACTGCTAAGACGGAAAGTCTCTAGTTCTTATTGGCCTTCCTCAGCTCTCAACCCCCACTGGAAATCCTCCCGCCCAGTCTCATTTAAAGAAGCAATTAGTTTGCTTAGACAGTTATAAATTTAGTTCAAAGACTTTCTTCTAATTCCCAATGGACAGACTATGTACTGGGCTCACTTAGGAAGAAGTTACTGCAAAAAAGGTCTTTAAAATGTAATAAGTTGGGAGGGCTCTTCTGACTAGCTACCCTAACCTTACCTGGCACTGTTTCCAAGGGCAGTGGGTATGCACTGCGCCACCAAGCTTCTAATCTTCACCGCTCCTGGGACCATGTTTATATCTGATTCTTCCTTAAGCTGGTAAAATCTTTCCATTCTGGGAATGGCCACTCCTATTTCCTTTTTCACCCCACTGGGAAAGGCTGACCTGCAGGTAGACTTCTTGTCTCAGCCCTTTAATCTGCGCACAAGATAAAATCATTTCCCATGCCCCTTGTGAAGTTACTTATGATTTTATCTCTGGCAAAAGGAAGAAACTGTCAACCAATGAGCAAACACTTCATTGTAATATTGTTCTAACTAGCACCCCTAATGCCAGTCCCGAAGTATTGGTATTATAGCTTCAGTGTCCACAGAGGCTGAGAGGGTGAGGAGCTAAAAGTGAACAGACTTTGTCTCCAGAGGGGGAGTAGCAGACAGTGAGATGCACTGTACCAAGTCAGATAACAGAATTCGATCAACTAGAGGCCTCACCCTCTAACTCTGAATGGGCAATAAGCAGCCTGGACGTAGTTCACTGGGGTAGCCCCTAGCTGGTCTCCAGTGCTTTAGGTACATGCACGGCCACCGACTTGCAGCTCCCGTTGGCCATGGATCACCATTGCAGGCCAGTGGGGAAGTGAAATGCTCCAGGACATCACTTCCTGCAACCCCAATGGCTGGGAACAGCAATCCAAGGCCAACAGGAGCTGCAAACAGCCGCACCTGCCAACACACAGATAAATAAAGCACCCGCAGCCTGCCAGGGGCTTAACCTGACAAATGGCATCCAGCCCACAGGCTACTTATTGCCCACTTCTAATCTCTAGTGCAGGGATGGAAAACCTAAGGTCCATGGGCCAAATGCGGCCCCTGGCTTGCATGGATCTAGCCCCCAAGGCTCCCCCCACATTGGGGAGCCTGTGCTGGTGCTCCAGCCCCCCCCCCCAACCCACTGTGGGGCTGGTGCACAAAAACTCTACCAGCCTGGGCCCCCCTAGGCTCTGGTGTGCATGGAGAATGTGGGGAGTGTCTTTCTCCTTCTCAGGCAGGGTCTATGTCAGTAAGCGGTTTGGGGGGCGGGGGGGGGGTGGAGTTGTTTTGCTTCCACCTGTGTATAGCCCCTGACATTTTTCTGTGGGTCAGCGGCCTCCGACCCAAAAAAAGATTCCCCATCCCTGCTCTAGAATAGCGGTTCCCAACTGCTGGACAACAGCCTGCTGCCAGGTCAGGGACCTCTGACTGCTGGGCAGCGGCGGCTCTGGGGGTTGGGGCTGGGGTACACTGCTCTGGCTGCAGCTGTTGGGAGAGGTGTGTTCTGCCCTGCCTCTCAGCCAACCAGCACTGGGCAGGGGCAGGGTCTTCTCCCAGCTACAGATGCGCTCTTCCATGGATAGGAAGACGCTGTGTGGCCCTCCTGCAGTGCAGAGAAGCGCTCTTCCGCGGCTGGAGGAGCCCGGAGTGGCACTGGTTGGCTGAGAGGTTAGGAAGACACACCGCTCCCAACAGCCATGGTGGATAGGGAGGTACGGGGCAGTGTTCCCCAGCCCTGGCCCCCAGAGCTGCTGCAACAGAGTCAGCAGCGCAGGGCTAGGCGAGGGGGGCAGAACAAGCACTGGGGGCTCCAGGGGCAGGGCTAGTGCTGGGGGGTTCCGGAGGCTGAGCTAGTGGGGGGTAGGGCTGGCACTGGGGGGCTCTGGTGATGGTGCTAACATCTGGGGCTGGCATGGGGGGGGTATAGTGGCGCTCTGGAAACAGGAGACTAGTACTGGGGACATCTGGGGGGTGGGAGCTGGCACTGAGGTGTTTGAGAGGCTGGTACAGGGGGCTGTGAGGGTGAGAGGCTCGCACTGGGGATGTTGGATGCAGGGGACTTTAGGGTTAGTGGCTAATTCTGGGGGGTACTGGAGGAGTGGAGGACTCTAGGGGTTAGGGCTGGCACAGGGCTGGGTTTTTGGTGGACTGGTAACACTTTATTTGCATAGTTGCATATTCATCATTTGCATAATGAATATGCAAATAAAGTGTTGCCAGTCCATCACAAGTTTGTGAATGGGTTTGCTGTTCCCCAGTAGCAAAAAGGTTGGGAACCACTGCTCTAGAGGGTTCTAGTGCTTTGCCAAGTCTGGCTTTGAAGAATCATAAGTGATGAGACAAGACTTGAAAAACTGATCACACAACTAGACAGATGAGAAAAATACCGTGGGCTGTGTGAAAAGTTCAGGCCCACCTCCCCAAACTGCGGGGATTCCCACAAGTATGCCGCCTCTGGTCCCTGTTTGAGGCACCATCTTTTCTAATGTCATTGTACAGTTGGGTCTCTAATGATCTGAACCCTACTCACAACAAGGAGATTTTGGATTCTTCTCATGCTCTCAGAGCTGCCTGACTGTTGCTAATAAAGGGAGAATGATGTCCCTGCCATTCTACCTTTCCATCCACTTTTTGGGGACAGGTACTCCATCCTGAGTAACACCAAGGCCTGCCACAGCTGCTGTTTATCAGAGCTTTCCTCAAGACCAGACATCTGAAGATAATAGGATTTTCACCAGTTTAATTGATGATCGCAGCAAATCTGAGCAAAGTCATCAAGTGCTGCTTGGTAAAAACTGCATGCAGCTGTCTGGTCTAGACTGTCTGTGGACTCCAGAAGATGGTACTACAACAGTATACATGTGATTCAATTTCCAAGGTGTTCTTTAAAGCCATAACAGCTAGACACTTTTCTTTTTCTACTCATCACCAAGAGCCATAAATCCTGCTGCCTGCCTGCCCCACATCTTGCTAAACAAGCCTCACACTGCATTCCAGAAAAGGACACCTAGAATAAACTGGAGAATTTCTCAAGCAGGGCTGGGCAAAATATGGTCCGTGGGCTGCAGCTGGCCCACCAAGCCACCAGATCCAGCCTGCAGCAGCCTCACCAACCCCCTGCCTGCTCCACCCTGCACTCAGTAAAGCCAGCTGTGGGCCTGTCACCATCTCTGAATGCGGAGAGCTGGGGAGGGGAGTGTTCTCACGCTGCTCTTCCCCCAGTAGCTCCACTGACTCATTTCCAGCCAACAGCAGCTGCCTGTTTGCAGGACAGGCAGCATGTGAAGTGCCCCCTTCCCTCTCATTCCCCGGGCTCACAGTGTTGAGTTCAGAGCAATAAACATGGCCCTTGCAGCAGCTCTAAGCACCTACAGGAGTGTGGAAGGCAGGGACCCTAAATAAGGAACCTGCTGGCTGGGAGCTGCCCAGGTAAGCATCTCCCAGCTAAGGCAAGATCAGAGACATGTTGCTGAATAAATCCTTGTGCATCTGTCCTTGCTCACTGACTTACAGACTTCTGTAGTGGATTATTTAAGTTATACTGCCTTTTTTTTTTTTAATAAAGGTCATTGTGTCGCAATAGTCAAAATTTAATTGGTTCAGTTAAACACTATGAATAAACTTAGTGTTGAGAGACATGGATACTCAGCGTCTCTCTGAATGAGACTCACAATGACACTTGTAGTCTTCTTAACCCAGAATGGTTGCACTACAGTCATATGCAAAAGTGAACCTAAAAATTGTAGTTATATTGATCTGTAAGTCGGTGAGCAAGCACAGATGAACAGGGATTTGCCCAGCAACATAATTCTGATGGTCAGTTTGAGACTCCCAAATTCATTTAATATGATCAAGAATAGTCAGGTCTCCTGATTAGTATGTTTCCAGCCTTTCTGATCTTGCCTTGGATAAGCTGAAGGTGACAGAAATATTGCTTTTCTGTAACTGGAAAAGATTCTCACAGTTTAGAAGGGCTACACGAAAGAGATCATAGGAAGAGTGTGAATAGAGTTGTGGCTGTAGCACAGGAATCAAACACGAAGTCCCTGGTTCGGTGTGTGCTCACTGGACAAGTCATTTAAATGCCCCAGTGCCTGTAAAATGAGGTTAATCGTTCTCTTATTGTACAGGGGCACTGCAAGCATACACAGAGATACAGGGATAGGAGGGCCGAGAAAAGCCAATTAACTTAGGCACCAATACGCCTCAGCCATCACCAGACTGGGGCTCTCTGCCTGCTAGTCTTTGGTTGGAAGAAGAGTAATTTTCTTCCCTGAGACCCTGCAGGTTGTTGCTATCCCAGCAGCTCCATTCACGAGAGGCAGCAGAGGAAGCCTATTCGGTGCACCTAGTCCATCGTTCGGGGGCTAATGAAAGACTGTGCCCTGCTCTCCTGGGCATGGGCCTGTGTGGACAAGGCCCCATCCCCGATTTCCTACTGCCAAGCACTGGGCTCCCGCCTGCCCCTAGGGAGCAGCCCACGAGCCGCACTGCACTCCTGGGCCCCAGGGGCAGCTCGGATCGCCCCGCACATCACTACTTTATGTGCCCTCCCCCAGAGCTGTCGGGGCTCGCGCCCCACCCCCGGCTGCCCCATGCGGGCGGCGGAAGCGCAGCAGGGCTGGCTCACGAGGCGCAGCGCAGCCGGGGTGCAGGGATGCTGCCCGGGGAGCGCGTCCTGTCCCGGGACAGCAAGAGCCCAGCCCAGAGCCTGCCGGTCCCACCCTGCGCGGGCACAGCGAGCGCTCCGCCCAGGCGGGCCATGCCCGGGGGGGGCGGGGAGGCGCAGCCGGGGTCCGCCCCCCCGTGTCCGCAGCCTGTTCACCTCCTGCCGAGTCCGGTCCCCCCCATCCAGCCTCCGGCGTGACGGCTCCGGCCTCGGCGGCTGCCGCGCTCTCCGCATCGTCCGGCACCTCCAGGTCCATGGCCGCGCAGAGGGGGGAGGCCCCGGCCCCGCCGCGCTCGCTCCCCCTGCTCCGGCCGCCAGCAGCACTGACGCCGGCGCTGAGGAGAGTGGGAAGAGCGCCGAGCTGCACGGACCATAGAGCCGGGAGTGCGGCGGCTAGAGGGACCCTAAAGGCGGAAGATCATAGAGACGGCCGGATGTAAAACTAGAAGGGCCCGGGAGACCACCCTCCATGGGGCTCTGGAGGGCCAAATGGGGCCCAGCGCGGCGGCTGGGAGGGGAAACCATAGAGCGTAGCTAGGCGGCCGCTTGTAACCGGAAGGAGCGGGATTGGGAGTAGCAAACCATAGAGAAGAGCGACGGAGGGTCGCTCTTGCACTTGTTCCCACGCCTGAGGGGACAGGAAGCAGAGAGAGGCTGGGCGGGGCGAGCGGCCCCTCCCAGTGCGTCCTCAGAGCAGGGTGAATGGCTCTAGCCCGGCAGCAGTGGGGGCGGGCCTGCCAGGTCACCATGGCAACACGAGCAGCCTCGCCCTGGCCCGTGTCATTGGGGGAGGGGTCGGTGCCCCGTTCCTGCGCCGGGCAGGTGGCTACGCCCGGAGGCGGCGGGTGCGGGGGGGGCTCTGTGCAGGGCCGGCTCGTTAGCACCTTTCAGCCCTGCCCTGAGCCCTGCCCTCCTGGCGACCGGGCCGGAGCAACCCGCCCCGCGCCCCCGCTTAACCCACATAGAGAGCCCGGCTGGGTACAAAATCGGCATCCGCATCTGTGTCTGCAAACAGCCGCACCCGCGGCGTGGGTCCCCGGCTGGCCTGGACGTAGAGTGGCCACCGTCAGATCGCCAGGGCTCTGCATGTGGGCCCAGGGTTACCGGCGAGGTAGTGTTGGTGCAGCTCCCCCCCCACCTCCTCTAGGGATGTAATAATGTGGTCGGTTAACCGATAAGCAAAAGCTTATAGGTTAATGCTGTAGACTACATGCATTTCCCTCCCCCGCCCTTGCCAGTAATGTTTTTAGCAGGCTGGCCAGCAGCCCTGCTCAGTCCTGGCTTGCGATGGGTCCAGGCAGCAGCTCAAGGCAACAGGCAGCCAGTGTGCGAGGCGAGCTTGTTTTTAAACCAACTCCCCTCAGGGACCAGCTCCAGCCTAGCACCCCGCGCTGGCACCTGGCACCCCCCGGAGTGGCAGAGGACTCCTCATGAGTGAAGCTGGATCGCACTGGCTGCTGGCTCTGCCCCCGGGGACTATAGCCTAGTCAACTAACCGATAAGAATTCATGAGGTTATTTGACTATTCAATTAACCAATATTTAACATCCCTAACCTCCTCCTCTTTTGCCCTGATACACAGGCTTTAAGAGTCTTATGTTGTTACCAGTGTCCCCTGCAAGCTGAGCACTTGTGCGCCACTCAGGAGAGATTCCAACAGCATCCAGCTGATTAGCAAAGTAATACACTGCCCCCTTCTCTGGAAGAGAATACTTCATGTGTATCACCACCAGTCCCTGCTTGACCTAAGGAGCGAGATCCTTTGTACAGCCCATTGAATTGGAGCCTCCAATATGGCAGCGTGGCACTGTTTTTTTGGTTTTTTTAACAAGGAGATAGGAGCATCTTGATTTTTATGGTATTTCACAGAGGGCAAGGTTACGGTTATCTGGGTATAACCTTGAGGATGCTGGTTGATTTCATGGGGAGGGGGTGTGTATAGTATAAGAAAATGGTGTAGGTACAATAGCTTTATATCACATTCTCTTGGTGGTTTGGACTCAAAATGAAGAATGGCAGTATGAGCCCCTACCCCTTGAAGGGTGCTCTGTTTCTGCAAAGCTGCATGACCATTTTCTCCCCAGGAGGGATATGAACCATCACTGGGTGATGCTTACTGGGTAGGGTTACCATATTTGAACTTTCCAAAAAGAGGACACTCCTGAGAGGGAGTGTCTTTTTTTTGAAAGTTCAAATAACAGTTAACCAGTGCCCAGGAGTAGCCGTAGGCACCATTTATGGAAGGCTGGGGGGAGCAGTAGCCTCATTCCCAAGTTTGAACCCCTGGATGTGATACTTTAGGTCTGCTTAAAGCTTCATGCCCTGGTTCCAGAGCCAGTTCTTAAATGCAACAAGAGTTTGAGCTGCTTGCAGATTTGCCTTTGGGGCTGGGATTTAACAAAAGGCTGGTCAGTCAAGTAACTGAAGGATCATTACCTCATCATGAAAACATTGCCAGGTACTTAAAAGAGAGGGGTGAAAAAGAGTAGGAATGAGTGTTGTGCTGCTGGGATTTGCATTTGAATCACTGCTGTTAAACTTAAAAAAAAATTAAAAAACAATGAGTTGTCCTGTAGCACCTTAGGCTACCTCTACACTGCAGGCTTTTGGCGCAAGATGCAAAAACTTGTGAAGCGTCTACACTGTATGCGCATTCTTGCACAAGTAAATTTACAGTAAAGCATCAGAAGAGAGGGCTTCTTGTGCAAGAGTTATTCCTCTCTCCACGAGGAATAAGCCTTCTTGTGCAAGAAGGCAGTGTGGAGGGGCAACAGGGGTTTCTTGCGCAAGAAACCCCTATGGCTAAAATGGCCATCAGAGATTTCTTGCGCAAGAGAGCATCCACCCTGCCATGCACACTACCATGGACGCTCTTGTGAAAAAGCACATGGCAGTGTGGACGCACTCTTGCACAAGACCTTTTGCACAAGAATCCTTGTGCAAAACAGTTCTTGCACAAGAAGCCTGCAGTGTAAACGTAGCCAAATAGACTAACAAAAAAACTGCTCTTAAATGTTCTTGAAAAATGGGTGAACAGTGACCAGTCCAAAGCTGACTGCAAAGAGTTACAAAGGGATCTCACAAAACTAGGTTATTGGGCAACACAAGGACAGATGGAATTCAGTGTTAATAAGTAAAAAGTTATGCACATGGAAAAATAAAATCCCAACTATATATATAAACATGATGGGGTCTAAAATAGCTGTTACCACTAAAGAAAGATATTGGAATCCTTATGGATAGCTCCCTGAAAACATCTGCTCAATGTGCAGTGGTAGTCTAAAAGCTAACAGAATATTGGGAATTATTAGGAAAGGAATAGATAAGAACGTAAGAACTGCCATACTGGGTCAGACCAAATACTGTCTTCCAACAGTGGCCAATGCCAGATGCCCCAGAGCAGTGAACAGAACAGGTAATCATCAAGTGATCCCTCTCCTGTCATCCATTTCCAGCCTCTGCCAAACAGAAGCTAGGGACACCATTCCTACCTATCCTGGCTAATAGCCATTGATGGACCAAACCTCCATGAATTGATCTAGTTCTTTTTTAAACCTTATTTAAAGTCCTGGTCTTCACAATATCCTCTGGCAAAATAGTAAAACAAAATACCATATTGCCTCTATATAAAATCATTGTATGCCCCCATCTTGAATACTGTATGCAGATTTGGTCACCCTATCTAAAAAAAGATAAACTGTATTTGGAAAAGGTACATATAAAGGGCAATAGAAATGATTAGGGGTAAGGAACAGCTTCCATATGAAGAGAGATTAATGATACTGGGATTTTTCATTTTGGAAAAGAAATGACTAAAGAATGGGGGGGGTATGTTAGATGTTTAGAAATTCATGAACTGTGTGGAAAAATAGAATAAGGAAATGTTATTCACTCCTTCACTAACATAACACAAGAAGCTGACCCAATTAAATGTATAGGCAGCAGTTTAAAAAAAAACAAAATAAATTATTATTATTATTTTCACAATTAACCTATGGAACTCTTTGCCAGGAAATGGTAGAAAGGCCCAAACTTATAACAGGGTTCCAATAAGAACCAAATAAGTTCAAGGAGGTTAGGTCCATCAATGGCTACTAGCCAGAATGGTCAGGGATGGTGTCCCTAGCCTCCGTTTGGCAGAAGCTGGGACTGGGCGACGGGATGAATCATGATGATGCCTCTTCTGTTTATTTCTTCTGAAGCACCTGGCATTGGTCACTGTCGGAAGACAGAATACTGAGCTAGAAGGACCTTTGATCTGACCCAGTATGGCCATTCTGATGTTCTTCTATAGAGATGAACTGTATCTGCCCCCTTGCTGTAACCCGCTACACCCCACTCTCCTTCCAGAGCTGAGATAGAGCCCAGGAGTCCTGATGGGTTCTCTCTCTCTCTCTCCATAGAGTTAGTAACAAAGTAAGAAAATATATTAAAATTTTAAGGTTAACTAGTGTCCAGTAAAAAAGTTTCAGAGGAGTAGCCAGGTTAGTCTATAACTGGAAAAAATTAAAAAACAACAACTAGTCTTGCAGCACCTTAGAGACTAACAAAAAAATTAGCTTTTGTGGGCACAACCCACTTCTTCAGATGAATGGAGTTTAAGGGATCCAGTTTTCAAATAAATAGCACAGAGAGGGTATGGCGGGAGAGAAGGATAAAGAAGGAAAAAAGGGGAAAGAAATTGTCAATTAGAGTGTCCATGCTAAAAGGAGCACTTAGTACCCACTTTAAGAACCCTTTGTTTGATTCTTTATGTCATTAGGATGTGGAACGCAGGGGCCATCCAGCCAGTGTCTTTGTTTAGACTTCTGTTGTAGGTATCAAACTTATAAACAAAATTAAGTTCTGTAGATTCTCTGTTGAGCTGGCTTTTGAAATTGGTTTGAAATAATATGGTGACTTGGAGATCCATTAATGAGTGCCCAGGCAAGTTAAAATGTTCCCCCAACTGGTTTCTGTGTGTTGCCTTTTTGGATATCTGATTTGTGTCCATTAATTCTTTCTCATAGAGACTGTAGAGTTTGGCCAATATTCAATGTGATCTTGATGGCATAGATCACATTAGTGAATGCAGTTATATGAGCCTCTGATGTGATGATTTACGTGGTTAGGTCCTGTCATGATATCGTCTGTATAGATGTGTGGACAGAGTTGGCATCAGAACTGACTGCAGGGCTGGGTTCCTGGATGAGTATAATGGAGATGTGCTGCATGGTTATTGGAAAGAATGTTTTAGGTTGGGGGTTTCTGTAGGTAAGGACTGGTCTGTCCCTAAGGCTAGTGAGAGTGAGGGGTCATTTTCCAGGCTAGGTTGTACATTGTTGATAATGCATTGGAGGGATGTAAGTTGGGGGCTTTTTCCTTCTCTCCCCTAACCCTTCTCTGTGCTATTGATTTGAAAACTGAACCCCTTAAACTCCATTCATCTGAAGAAGTGGGTTATGCCCGTGAAAGCTCATGATACCATCTACATGTTTTGTTAGTCTCTAAGGTGCTGCAAGACTATTTGTTGTTTTTTAAGTTTTTCCAGTGTCTTGTAAGTGACTTTCCGTAAGATGTCAGAATATATAAGTGTTAGAGCTGAGTGGTTCTAATATTTATTTAGTTATCTTTATTTATATAGGAATTAGATACAGTGCTCCTGTCAGCTCACTGCCAGAAAATTAGAGTTTTCCAGTACCTTGGTAGCCCTGGAAACAGATGATGCGTGTTTTTGGGAGGGGGGGGATTGGTTTCTGTCCTCCCCATTTGGTGCTTGGCTTGTACTGAGCATGCTCAGTAACACTGCTCCAGTCTCTGACCTTACTCTGCACCCCCATACTTTCACTCTCCCTCCCCCATCATGGCATGCATAAGTCGCCCCCCCCAAATCTGAACTGGCGACCCTGGTAGCAGCCCCCCATCTGCCAAGAGCAGAGGGCTGCTCCAAGCCCACCATGATGCATGCCAGGGTGGGAGGCAGCAGGCAACCCTGTGGTCTGGGGGCTGCTCCAACTGGACTGGAACAGTCCCCTGCCCGGGGTTCTCACTTAATTGGTTAACTGGTTTAGCCTAATGTTTAACCTGATAACTGATCAAATGGGACTTTACATTCTTACTCCCCACGTACCACTCTGACCTGGGCTATCCTCACAACAGCAGAACTGTCACCCTGAGGTGACTGTCCGAACCCCATTGCACATGGTGCACCCTCAGGATGCCAGTGAGGCAGGATGGTACATGGCATCAGGAAGATGATGTCACACATACAAAAGTGCCTAGGAATGGCAGGGCAGCACATAGTAGGTAGTACTAGTGTTCTCCCCTGCATGCGGGATGTGTTGATCTTGCAAAGGAACCTGCATATACCACCCTATCCTCTCCCACCCACCCTGTAAATGGTGAGACGTGGCAGGACATTTACATGAAATCACTCCTGCCCCCTTATATCCTGTTTTCAAGTCACATGAGCCCTGGACTTGGGCAGACTACTGGCAGATCATCTCTGTTCCCCTTACAATGGCACCATCTAGTGTAGAGATCTGCCCCGCCTCAGATTTTATTCTTAGTGTTGTCTTCATGATGAGAAAAAGAAAAGTGTGTTTTAACATGTGTTAACCAATGGTCACATCCTAGAGAAGACTAAGAAGGCAGTTGTGGTTTTAATATGTTAGCTGGTGTGTACCAAAAACTTGTTAAAATAAGGTGTCACTTTAAATTCTGAGGGTTTTTTTGGGGGTGGGTGGGCTGAGGGAAGTGTGTGTTCTGATCCTCAGCAGTGAGTGAACAAAAGAGCCAGTCTGGTGCAAGGAGGGGGTGAGTTGTACCTCTCTGCTGAGCTTGGCCCTGTGTGTAAAATCCATACAAACTTTTAGATATCAGTAAAAACACACCAAGCTTTGTAATGGAGCTGAGGAGTTCTGCCCACTTGGCCCAGGGCAAGCTCTGCATAGTGGGACAAGTCCAGGAACTCTATAGTTCCCAGGGCAGGGGTGGAGAGAGGCAATCTGACAAGCTGCTGACTGGCAGGGGTAGCTCTTCTCTGACTCCAGCTTTGGACTCTTCTTCCACATCACTAGTGTGCACACCAGCAACGTTTTGGCTGCGTCTAGACTGGCATGATTTTCCGCAAATGCTTTTAATGGAAAAGTTTTCCGTTAAAAGCATTTTCGGAACAGAGCGTCTAGATTGGCACGGACGCTTTTCCGCAAAAGCACTTTTTGCGGAAAAGCGTCCCTGGCCAATCTAGACCTGCTTTTGCGCAAGAAAGCCCCGATCGCCATTTTAGCCATCGGGGCTTTTTTGCGCAAAACAATTCTGGGTTGTCTACACTGGCCCTCTTGCGCAAAAGCATTTGCGCAAGAGGGCTTTTGCCCGAACGGGAGCAGCATAGTATTTGCGCAAGAACACTGACAATCATACATGAGATCGTCAGTGTCCTTGCGGAAATTCAAGCGGCCGGTGTAGACAGCTGGCAAGTTTTTCCGGAAAAGCGGCTGATTTTCCGGAAAAACTGGCCAGTCTAGACACAGCCACCGTGACTGCAGGGACGTAGGAGACAGGGTACAGTGGACCAGGCACAGCAGCCTCCCACAGGCTCCCTGCCAGTGAGTAGGGATGGAAAGGGTTAAATGGTTAACCGATTACCCAGTAAGCATCACTCTTACCAGGTGATGCCTACCTGGTAAGTGGTTAACTGGCAGCCCAGCCAGGCTAGAGGCTGCTCCAGCCTAGCCAGGCCCACTGGATCCCAGTAGCCAGTTAAATGTAACCGGTTAATTTAACTTTAACTGGTTAACTTTTTAAACGGGATTTTACATTGCTACCAGTAAGTCCTACCGGTGAGTCACTGGTGACAGCCTCTCGTCCCAGCTGGGCAAGCTGCTCATGGACCTCTCCTCTCAGGGTGGGAGAAGGGCCTAGAGGAAGGATGGTTTGGGACAGGGGGCTGTAATAGGAATAGGATTGTCTCCATATTAGGGATGTAAGGGTTTAATCGGTTAACCAATAAGCATTAGCTTATCGGTTAACCTTGTCAGTTAAACACCCAACCACTGCTGGCAATTCTTGGATATGGCAGCAGCTGGGAGCCCGTGGTACCAGCAGCCACCTGGAACCTGTGGAACTGGCAGTGCCAGCAGCCCGCAGGTACAGCAGCCTGCAGGGCCAGCAGACCAAGGAGTGTTTAACAGTGTAACCAATTGAATTTGAATCAGTTACATGGTTAGTGGCTTTTTAAAATCCGTTTTACATCCACATGCATGTGGAATGTTGTTTATTTTTATTCTTTTGAGCCATTTTCATTTTATGCAAGAATATATGTCTAAGAAAGATTGGTTGTTCCTAATTTTTTCTATACTGTCCATAAAAATCATGTAACCCTTCTGCCGGATAGGGCTGGCAGCAACCAGGGCCAGGTTCAATATCTAGGGGTCCATCTCACACAGAACCAGCTTGAGCCCCCACCCAGTAGCCTGGGAAATTCACATACCCCTGGGCGCCTCTGAGAGGCAATGCTTCCCCACTTGCAAGCACAGAGTCTGAGTGTAGAAAATAAACCTTGTATTGTAACTAATTTGGGACTGTTGTGGGGGTCACAAACCATGCTACCCCTAAATGTGGGAACTGTAAAATATGAAACCAGTGCTTGCAGGAGAGACACCATCATTGTAAGAGATCTCAGAGGAACAAGCCTCCCCGCTTCCAGAGTTGAGTGGACTGAGTTGTGGGGGGAGGGAAGGGCTAAAGGGCTTGAGTCAGCCTGCTTCATGCCTGCCAGGTGTGAGCTGTGTTTACATATCAACAGTTAACAGTTAATTATTTTGCAGAGCTAAACAATTGGAGTGAGCACACCCACCCCCAGGGCAGCTCTCTCCTTTTAGCTGGCTGATAGCAAGCAGTAATTCAGCCCCTGCTTACAATGATACTCAGCAGTTGGCAAGCCACCTCTGCTGCCTGCTTTGTCTAGCTCTGTATTTGCTTGATGTGTATTAGATTTCTGGATTCTAGGAAATCAAATTGTATGACATTGCAACCTTTCAGCAAGAGTATTTCTACTCCCTGCTGGTGAGTAGGGATGTGAAGGGTTAACGGTTATCCAGTAAGCATCAGTCTAATCTGGGTTATGCTTACCTGGTAAGTGGTTAACTGGTGCATGCTTTGAATATAAGGCTATGTCCGAAAAAGCAGATGCATTCTTTCACCATCCCTGTAATCCTCATTGTATGAGGAAGAAGGGATGTGTCAAAAGTGGAGAGTTTTCTGAAATCTGGTCCCATGTAGACAGGCCAAATTTCAGAAAAGCCTCTTTCAAAAGAAAAGCGGAAAAAGATACATTGCCTCGGCATTTCAAAGCAGTGCTGCACAGCTGAGCCCAGGGTCAGCTCCGTGCAGTGCTGCTTTGAAACGCTACCATGGCGTTTGCGTGGAGCCCGGGGTCAGCTGGGGAGTCCCCAGCTGAAACTGGTTTCTGGGGAAGTGCCGCTCGGAGCCCAGGTTCTGCATGGCATTTCAAAGCAGCAGCGCAGGAATGGAGCCTGGGGTCAGCGGGGGACTCTGAGTGACCCACTGACCCTGGGCTCCACGAGGGCACTTCTGCTTTGAAATGCACAAGAGCCCCCATTGGGTTGGAAAAGCTCCCTTATGGGTTTGTGCCATCAGTTATTCTTTGATTATACAGATTTGATTAAGGGAGGGAGGAAATTTAGTGATTCAGACACTGGGAGTCAGGAGATGTGGTCTGCAGCATGGTCTGGGGAATGAAGGTAATTAGTAGACCTGACTCTACTACTGCCTTGCCGTTTGACCAAGGTCAGCTCACTTAACCTATATGTTCTTCAGTTTCTCCATGTCTAAACTGATAATTATAATACATACTCACTTTTGTAAAGCTTTGTGATCCTGATGGAAAGTGCTATCTAAGTATCAGCATGATATACATGTGACACTATGCTCCCATATCTTTTTATGGAAATACGTTTTTGAATATGAATATGCATAACTTGAATATGCTTTATGCCAGTGTTTCTCAAACTATGCTCCACTCTCAAACTGTGCTCCACGGAGTTCCAGGGCTCCGCGAGACATCTCCAAGGGCTCTGTGAGGTTGACAAACTGGAAACATCGATAGGTACAACACATACAATCAGTGGACCGCTGGGGCTCCGCATAAATTTTTACGCATGTAAAGGGCTCGGGAGCCCAAAAAGTTTGACAACTGCTGCTTTATGCAAAATGAGGCAAGTAATCCATTGTTCAAGAGCTTGTGACCCCTAGATAGATAGATAGATATATAGTCTATATGTGTGCATGTATCTTTTTTGTATGTGAAGATAGAAATATGAAGCGTAAACCTGCTTATTAATCTAGGTCTTCTAGAAAAAGCCATTAGCAGTTCTTAAGGAATTTAATGGCCCGATGCTCAAGGCAACTGTCTGTAAATGGTTTTGTTTTTCCTGTAAGCCTACACTGGGGTGGAGCCTACAAATCAGTTGACCGTGCCACCTGACACTGGAATCCATCTTGAATCTGGTATTTTTCCACTGGGATTGGGAGGATGGAACAAAGATTTCCCACTCTGGGGAAATTCTGTTTAAGGGCTGGGTAGTGAACAATGGGGGTCTTCAGCTGCTTTGGAAACTGCCTCCCCATCCTAAGAGGATACAGAAAAACATCTGGAAAAAAAGAGAACTGTAATGGGAGGGGCACTGCTGGGCTCGGGTCAGAGAAAACGATCCGTTCTGGCATGTGGAATAAAAACTAGGGAGAGAAATATAATGTGTAACAATGTCTCTTAGTATATTAGGCTTATCTGGCATGTTGTGTTTTATTTGGGCTCTTACCCCAACTCTGTGCCTTTCCCGGGTGAGACCAGAGCATCTGACCCTGTAGGACAGGGTGGTGGGGCACTCCAGAGGGTAGGTGGGTGGGCTCAGCGGTATGATCAGCACACGGGTAACACTCTCAAGGAGACTTCTCTGATCTAACCCCTCACAATGCACAGTGCATTAGATCAGCGTTCAGCTGTGTTTGTTTAATTTGGAAAGGCAGGTGGAAGTTAAGTGTTACCCAGGGACTGTCAAAAGATTCCTTGCTGGGAGAGCCAGATGCTTTCAGTGTTGAACTGACTCTGCCACTGTTCAGTTCTATTTGCCTAGCAAGTGAAAATCTCCCTGGAGGTGCAATCATCTGCTTGTTTAAAAATAACCCACCTGGTATTACCTAGGGCTAAGTGAGGTTTCTCCAGTGCAGAGGGTTTGGGTCTGTGGGTTCAGGCAGGAGAGGGAAAGCCCCTTGACAGCAGCATATGACAAACTGGTCTGGAATTGGGACGGTCAGTGTTAGTTCAGCATTAGCCTCACAGCAATGGAAACCTGAGTCCCAAGACAACACCAATGCAGCTGCATAATGTGGAGTCAGACACTGTAGGTTGAGAATATTTAGCCTTCCAAGTGCTGTGCAGACAATGAGCTAGGAATCCTCACAGCTCCCCACCAGATACAAGTATTATTATCCCCAGGGGCGGCCTGTGACTCTAGGCAGACTAGGCAGTCGCCGAGGGCGCTGCCGGCACCGCCGGCCCGGGGCGCCCCGTGATTACATCACGGCCATTGACAGCCATGCAGGCGGGGGCGCCAATCGCGCCTTCCACCTGGGGTGCCAGCTGCTACAGCTGGTCTCGGGCCGCTCTTGATTATCCCCATTTCACAGCCTGGGAAGCTGAGCTCTAGAGCAAGGGTTGGCCACCTTTTCAAACCAAAGAGCCAAACTCCACTGTAATTCAGAACAAGTCATCAACAAAGAGCCATAGAAGAATGCCCATTGGCATGACTGTAAATATACACCTAGTATTATTGATAATTAACATAATGATTAATAATAGTATAAATGAAACATTGTACTCAGACTTTATTTAGTGGGACTTTTGCTTTTTGCACATTTCTTTGAAGTTTACATCATAACTGGTCAAATCCAGCTTCATGCATGCATTCAGGCTGTCTTCTGTCAATCTTATGGCAGGGGGATGGGGATGAGGGGGGTGCAGAAATTTGGATTGGGGTGTATGAGAGGCTCAGGGCAGGGGGGTTGGGTGTATGATTGATTTAGGGCACAAGGTTGGGGGATGTGTGGGGTGCAGGAGTGTTATGGCAGGAGACTGGGATGTGGAAGTATGAGGAGCTCAGGGCAGGGGATTCAAGTGTATGATGAGCTCAGGGTACAAGGTTGGGGTGCAGGAGTGTTATGGCAGGGGCCTGGGGATGTGCGGGTGCAGGAGTCTGGAATGTGGGGGTATGGGGCTCAGGGCAGGGAGTTCAGGTGTATGATGGTCTCAGGGCACAAGATTGGGGGGTGTTGGAGATATTTAAGAGCACCTCAATTCATAAGCCCTAGAACGGTCCCCAGCATAGACAGCAGGACTCAGGAGCAGGGAGAGAGCGTGGGAGTCCCCAGACACTAAAGCAAAAGAACTAGCCCCCCCGCATCCTCCTGGTTCCTCCTCCTTCCCTCACTGCCCCTGCCCTCCCAAAAACTGCCCCCCTCGCCCTCTTCCTCCCTGGTGCCCACCCCCTCACCACTCTTTGCCCCAGTTCTCCTCATGCCCCTCTGTGCCCTCACACATGACTTGCACCATCCCCAGCCTTCCTCATGCTCACCCCTCTTTCACCCCCTTTTCTTCTGGTACCCACTCCTCCCCCTCCCTCTTGCCCCCATTGCCCCTCCCCTCTGCCCTTCCCTTTCCTCTCCCAGCATCACCCCCCCTATCCTCCTTGACACCTTCCCATCCCCCTGCTCCTCCTGCCCTTTCGGCTCATTGTCTCCTCTTAACTCCCTGCCATTTCTCTCTCCTCCACCCTGCCCCTTGGTGCCTTCCCCTTTCTTCTCCTGCCCTGGCCCCTCCTCTCCTCTCAGCACAAGCCCCTTCCTCTCCTCACCCCCACCTCCCACTTAGTTCTCCCCTTGGCCCTTCCCTTACTTTCTGCCTTCCTGACACCTGCACCCCTCAACCCCCTCTAGCTTTCTGGTTCCGGGGCGAGGCTGGAGCTGGAGCCAGAGTCACAGTGCTATTTTTAGTACCCCGGCCCCAGCCCAGGAGGAGCTGCACCGCGGCCAGGCTCCAGTCCCGGCACACAGGGTGCACAAACTTCTGGCCGGGGAAACAAAAGGCTGCACTGGAAGGCCAGAACTTGCCAGTAGCCACCACTCCCTGTTGGGCAGGTGGATTCATGGAGCCTGGGGAGTCGTTCCTCCTTAGGAACCGGCTCCAAGTGCTGAGCTGTAGCTCCCTGGCGCGAGGTGCTGGAGACGGGGCTGAAAGACCAAGGCTACTACCACCAAGCTGCCAACTTTAGCGAGGGACTGGAGGGGGGGAAGGTGGCTGGACGGGTAGGGCGGGAGGCAGGGTACAGACCAGGAGGATGGGAAGGATGGACCTGGAGAAGGGAAGAGAAGACGGGGCCACAGGAAGGGGCGAAGAGACAAGGGAAGGCAGGGAGGAGGGTGACCCCAGCACGCAACGCAGGACTGGCCCTTGCGCCTCCCAGGGAAGAAAGAAACACTGCTTGGCTGCTAGCTGAAGGCCAAACCCAGCTACCAAGTGTGCCGCTGCCTCCTCCCCACTTCCCATGGGGATGAGGGCTAAAGCGGCAGCCACCCATCTCCACTCCTCAAGGTGCTTGGAGCAGCACACCCCTTCTGCCGGGACCTGGAACAGCTGATTTTAAAAACCCCGGTAGCCACTGCCATGTGGCTTAAGGGGCAAGGTTGTTGCCCAGTCCTGGCCGCCCATGGGCCTCGCCACCACCCTCCCACCCCGCAGTCCTGGTCCTGGTCCCTGTCCTGCCCTCCCCCTGCCACAAGCCCAGAAGCAGCTTGCCTTCAAGGTGTAATGAAGGTGAGTGCTGCTGTTCAGAGTTGGGTAGAAGTATAATTCCTTGTGCCCTGCCTCCCAGGTGCACAACCAGTCAAAGAGCCATATTTAGGTGTCTCGCGAGCCATAGGTAGCCGACCCCTGCTCTAGAGGAACTTTCCTGCCGAGACCCTAGAGAGAATCATGGTGGGAGATGTGGTTACAGCTGAGAAGTTCCTTCCTCATCTTGTGTTCACACCACTAGACTGCCCGATATCAAAGCTGGACAGTCCTGACCAATGATGAAACTGGTGGCGCTGCGGGTCTTGCTCACCAGGATGGAAGGAAGCCGAATTTCTTCTCCTTCAGCATTGCAATCTGCTGCCTAATGTGACTTTCGTGCCCATCTCAATAACCTCAAACCCTGAGCACAGCCAAAGAGACACAGAGCAAGATTCGGACTGCTGATCTGGTGGGGGATGGCAAATGGGCCAAATTCTGCACTGGTGTAGGCAGGCATTACTCTATTGAACTCAGTGTGAAAAAACCATCAGACCAACCCTGTGGCTTAGTGGCATTGGTCCCAGGGAGAGTGGAGAAGGGCAGCACACTTTATTCTTTGTATTATGATAGGGCCCCATTCTCAACTGACCCTTAGTGGCATAGGTGCTATTACTAGTCAGTTGCTGCCCAGGAGAATTCCCAGCCAAAGCAGAGGGGAGGGAAGGGGGTTAACAGCGGAGCAGAATGACCATTGTAAATGTCACTTGATGCCCCCTGGTTTCATTTAGTCCTTCAGGTGGAGTTCGGTGGGTGCAGGGGGAGCCCTGCACAGATACAAAATTTTTATCCGCAGCTGCATCGGTATCAGCAAAAATGAGCCGCAGATATCCACATCCACACCCACAATTGCAGATACCAGTGAATATAAAGCCAATATTCACAAATCTTCAGGGTCCTAGATACAAAATTTGTATCTGCATCTGTATCCACCAAAATGAGCCATGGATATCCATAGCCACATCTGCAGGTATGGATACCCCTGGATATAAAGCAGGTATCTGTGGATTTGCAGGGCTCTAGGGCAGGGCTGGGGAACCTGGAACTTTTTGGGGTAGGGGGCTGCTGACCCACAGAAAAATCAGTCAGGGGCTGCACATAAATGAGAAGCCCCCCGAAAAAACCAACCAAACCCTCACTGCTGTGGCCCCTGACTGAGGAGAAAGACACTCCCTACCAGAGCCTAGGGGATCCCAGGCTAGTAGATTGTGTGTGCTTCAGCCCCATGGATTGGAATGCTAGCACAGGCTCCCCAATGTTGGGGGGAGCCCTGAGCCTGAAGGAGCCAGATGCAGGCAAGCCAGGAGCCACATCTGGCCCCTGGGCCTTAGGTTCCCCACCCCTACTGTAGGGATTTACTAGACGAGGAGTTGGGGCATGGGGGTGGAACATGCAGGGGAGGCAGAGTGAGAGAGCAGGAGGGGATTGGAGCTAGCAGCCAGTCAGCAGAGGGGGGAGACGAGCCTGTTCTTTTGCTCCCTGGTGTTGAGGGTGCTGCAGCGGGGAAGGCCCTTGGTGTTTGGATGGGGGCGGGGGCGGGGGGAAGAGTGACTCATATTGCTCAATAGCATCTCCTCTTGGTTGACTGAGATGCATCTTGCCCATCTTGGCCAGAGACTTGTGGTAGGAATGCTGGTGAGAAGATGCCCCAGTGGGAGCAGGCAAGGGCAGAAAGAGCTGTTTGATACCCCTTGCAGGAATGCCATGCCAGTTTCCCAGCCCAGGCACCCAGATCCTCAGCTGCTCTGGGGTGGAGGAGGGAAAAGAAATGTGCAAGGTTGTTTTAGATCAACCCCACCCCCTCGCAATACAGAGACTTGTCTCTCTTCCTCCCCATTAACTTTTTAGGGTTTCCCCAGGTAGGAGCAGTGCTTTTCTGGCCTGTTCTGTCTTACTCCTTGTTTAAATGCCAGCATAGCTGCCCAAGCCCCTTCCCCAAAGATCACCTTTTCTTTTGCCCTGGGTCACTGGCAGTGTCTGGCCCACAAAGGGTTAAGCAAGCCGCCCAGGAATGAAAGCGGCTGCTGCATATATCAGGCAGGCTCTACCTGGGGAGCAGAGAGTTTTCTTCTTCCTGGTAGAGAAACACAGAGGAATTGTCTCCATGTGTGGCTGAATCCCAGGGCCTTTCTCCGTTGTTGAGGAGCGAACAGCTCGCCCTCCCCCAAGGTGAGTGTTTCATGCGGTGGAAACTGGCTTTGATTTAACTGGGGCTGGGGCGGAGGGAAAGGGCTGAAAAACAACCTACTTTTTAAGTTGAAAAAAGTACCGTCTTCCCCATTTTGTCAGCCGCCTTCCTGGAAGCCAGGAGAGGCAACAGAAGAGCCTTTCAGCCCCTTCTGGAGTGTTTCAAGGGACAGGTGTGTCTTGCTCTGAAAACACCCAGCGCTCCCCTGGAGTAGGGGAGCAGTGTTACAAACATTCCTGTTGACTGCATAGGGACGTTTTAAAGAACCCGACTTCAAGTGTTAACCTGAGGGAGGGCAACTCTAGACTGGAATTACAATCGGCACCCATCTCTAATGGCAATTTTGTAAAGGAAACTCACCATTCACACGTGGCAGCACTAAATCATTAGCCATGGCCAGAGACTTTAGCAGAGGGCTGAGCTCGGAGCCTGAAAGCTGAAACCCTGAGGAGTTTAATTGATTTTAATTTCCAATACGATCTCTGCAGTGCTAGGCTGACTTCCCCAAAGCCTGATGGATTTCACGGGTTCCACGTCCTTCAAACTCCGCTTTGTGTGTGTGTGCACGCGTGTGCGTGTGTGTGTGTGTGCACGCGTGTGTGTGTGTGTGTGTGTGTGTGTGGCGCGCGTGGGACGGGGTCTCACGCTCGCCCCTGCCCCAGGGCGAGACCACACAGCGCTTTGCTGTAGCCCTGAAACAGTTTGCTTGGATGTAAACAATCTCTGGGTATTGCTGACGCTGAAGCATGCAGCTGAGCCGGAGTGAGACGTAAGTGGGGAGCTGCAGACAAAGGAAGGCTCTTGGGTGAAAAAGACGTTTATAGGCAGCTTTATATAGAGGATAATCCCGCAGTTCCTCTGGATTTACACAAGTGTAACTTAGATCCAGATCTGCACGTGGCAGAATACATGACCCACAGGCCAAAACTATGCTGCAAATAAAACTAAGTCGGAGGATCTGATTACACCACAGCTCCCATCGGTAGCATAAGTGGGACCTGGTCTGAATGCAAAGCCCTGGGGAACCGTCCTAACAGCTTCTGTGCCCTTGCATGTTTGCCCAGCCACATCTGAGGAGAGGAGAAGATGGCAACTTGAAATGCGCCCGGTGCTGCAGTACTCGCTAGGGGCCCAGCTCTGCAATCTTATCAGTCCCTGCGGAGCCCTTGTGCATTGTTAGAGCCAAACCCCAATACTGGGGGAAGGCCCCATGACTCGGGGTTTGACAGCCCCGCCTCGCCTCTAGCTCTCACGCGGTGAGCGCCTCTCCGTGGCACTGGGTCCTTGCAGTGCAATGACAAACGCAGCAGCTGGGCCCTGGCCCCTAGCTTCTGTAGTTGGCCTGTGCCCTGAGGTGCAGCGGAAAGCAGGCGGGGAGGCTCAGAGGTGCGGGAACTTGGGGTGCGGGGCTGCGGCACCTCCTGGCTTGAGCTGCTTTCCATCGTGTGCAGGGTTTACGGCAGGGATGTAATAGTCTAGTTGATTAACCCATAAGCAAAAGTTTATAGGTTAATGCTATAGACTACACACACTTTCCCCCCACCTGTTGCCAGTACATTTTTTAGCGGGCTGGCCAGTGGCCCAGCTCAGTCCTGGCTTGCACTGGGTCCTGGACCTACCCCCATCCTGGCTCTGCATTTAAAGTGAATTAGGAGCCGGGCGGGCATGCAGCCCAGCTCAGTTCTGGCTTGTGCTGGGTCTGGGAGCTCAGACCCCTCCCCTGGACAAGGGCTGATCAGGGACTATAGAAGAGTTGACAAACTGATTAATCTCATGAATTCTTATCGAAAATTCAAGTAACCGATATTTAACATCCCTAGTTTACAGCTGGCGGGTTCCCGTAGCCCCGTCAGGCCAGAGCCCTACTCAGTGGTTTCCAGAGGCTGCTTGGTGTAGCTGGCTGAGTGGGCGGGGGTAGTTTCTGCAGGGGAACCTGCCAAACCAGCTTTTCTGGCTGCTTGCTTGGGTGTCTCCTCTCCCTGCGCACACCCCACAGCAGGGTCAGGGATGAGTGACCCCAGGGTGGAGCAAACCTGCGGGCACTTGACTTGCGCCTCAGACTGCAAGCGGGGCATTGCAGGGGAGGGCTGCAGGCCACAGGATGGGAGTTGGACTTTGCGGTAAACTTGCACTTACTAGAGCAGGGGTTCCCAACCTTTTGATACTGGGGCCCGCAAACCCATTCACAAGCTTTTGGTGGACTGGTAACATTTCATCTGCATATTTATTATGTAAATGATGAATATGCAAATGTGTGAATAAAACGTTACTGGTCTGCCAAAAGCCCAGCCCCCAGAAGCCCTAGTGCCAGCCCTAACCCCTAGAGCCCCCCACCACTCCACTACCCCCCAGTGCCAACCACTGACCCCAGAGACCCCTGCACCCCCAGTGGCAGCCTCCCACCCTCAGAGCCCCCTGGTGCCAGCCCCCCACCACCAGAGCCCCCCACTACCAGCCTCCTGTTTCCAGAGCCCCACTGCAACCAGCCTCCCCCAGTGCCAACCCCAATATTAGCCCTGTCCCCAGAGCCCCGCAGCGCCAGCCCTGCCCCCATAGTGCCCTCCACTACTAGTTCAGCCTCCAGAGTCCCCCAGTACTTGCCCTGCCCTCCTCACCTAGCCCTGTGCTGCTGCTAGCATGGCAGCAGTGCTGGAGCTGGGGTACACTGCCCAGTGCCTCCCCTCCTATTGTGGCTGTTGGGAGAGGTGTGACTTGCCCCGCCTTTCAGACAAGCAGCACCAGGCAGGGGCGGGGTCTCCTCCTGGTCACAGAAGAGCGGTCCCCTGTGCGGCAGGAGCATTTCCCTGCCCTTGCCTGGCGCTGGTTGGCTGAGACACAGGGCAGGAAATGGTGCTCCCAATAGCTGTGGTGAGAGCGGTGTAGCCCAGCCCTGGCCCCCAGAGATGCGGTGTAGCCCAGCAGCCAGGGCTGGATTAAGGTGGGGGCTAGCCGGGCAGTTGCCCGGGGTGCCAATCTATGGGGGGCGCCTGATGACAGCTGTAAGGAGCACCGCGCGCCTGGCTGTGCGGCGCCCCTTACAGCTGCCATCAGGCACCGTGCGCCCGATTGCAGCTGTAACATGCACAGTGCGCCGAGGGATGCAGCCGTTCATGCACTGTGCGCCCGGGGGTGGAGCTGCGCATGCGTTGCGCGCCCACTGCCCGGGGTGCAGGAATGGCTCGAGCCGGCAGCTAGAGATCTGCAGCCTGGTAGCGGGTCACAGCCCAGTGGTTGGGAACTGCTGTACTAGAGCAAGTAACCTGGCTGTAGCCTCTTCTGTGTTCCTCACTTGGACACCCCTATGTACAGTGATAGCAGCGAGCCCTTTCCTGGGGACTGCTGGCGTGTTCCCCTCTGAGCTGCCTTCCCCAAACCTTTGGCACCAGGCCTCTCAGAACCCCCGGTGCAGGACAGCCAATCAGGAGACAGCTGGGACTAGAGGCAATAGAAACTGCTCCTCACCTTGGGAAATGTAGCAGGGAGGAGAATTCTGGGAGGCTCGAATTGCCTTCCAGCTGCCAGCAAACTAGTCAGTTTCAACACCCACTGTCCTGCCCTGCGGAGGAGTTTCAGGGCAAAGACTGCAGCCAGTTCAGATCTAGGTTAGGAGCCTGTTGATTGCATCCTCTTCCTCACCTGTGTAAGCAGTTGAGCTCAGTCACTAAGCAACCTGTCTCTGTGTCACTCCCTGCTGGCACTTTTGGTTTCAGTCCACCTCTACCCACAGCACAGAGGGCCCTGTTCCCTTTAAGGCGTGGGGAGTTCCTGCAGTCCTAGCCCAGGACTGCTCTGCAGCCTCTCAATGTAGTTGAATCTTGGCCCTATGCTGCGGTTAGGCAGGGGTGCCAGGTGATGTTCCCTCTAACTTTTCTCATCCATGTGCAGATTTTTTCCTATCTATGTGCAGAATAAATGTTTGTGTGTGCTATGGCATGTGCGAATGTGCACCGCCAGTAAACAAAATACATTGGACTCCCTTCTGAGTGACTGCACAAGCGCACAACTTACAGGAACACTGTGCACAGGGCCCAGCCTTGCAGGATTTGGTCCTACCAACACCTTCCTATTGTTTTTAAACACAACAGATTTTTTTATTTCACTATCAAGGCTGCGTTAACTAGGGGACTGGAGTTGCTGTCCACACCCTCAACGTCACACACAGTCAGCTTTGATAGCTCCTCTCTGGTGATGATCTAGTGCTTTACAAAGCCTCCCCAGTCCATTCTACTGGGGGGGGGGGGGGGCGTGGCGGCGGCAGGGAGATACTTGCCTATGTGTGCCAAGCCTGCCCAAGGTTACAGGCAGAGAGAGGGAACTAGAATGCAGGAGTTTTGGCGCTTAAGCTCATGCTCTAACCACCAGGCAATGCTGCCTTTGTGACTTAGTCTGTCAAAAGATGATTCTATCTAGTGGGCATCGGTTTCCTCCCTTAATTTGCCCCTCTCCTTTTTACGCAGCTTGGATTTCCGAGGCTTGTGGCTGTGTGATGGAGAAAACAGCACAGCTGGAATTCTAAGAACTTTTAGTCAAACATTTGGGTGTGCATGTTTCTTCTGATGTTGGGCTCCTGTATAAAGTGGTCCCCGAACTAGCTGCTTCACTGTGCATGTCTGCGCTGTGCAGTTCTTCAAAGGTAGACGCGCCATCACACACGAGACAATAGCACAGCAGGGATCTTGCAATGTGGAAATAAAAGGTCTGCTGAAGAGTAGCAACTAAAACAAAAATGCCTCACACCAGTTCCCCTAAGATATATGGCCCCACAGAGTACCAAATGCAAAATTTGGGAGAAGGTGGCTTTGTGGCTAAAGCATTGACCTGTCTGATCTGGGTTTTAGCTTTGGCTCTGCCATAAACATATTGTGAAATCTGAGGAGAAGTCCCTACTTTGTGCCTCAATTTCCCTGTCTGTAAAATGGGGCTAAAACAATGGCTTACTGCACAGGGGTTTAATGAGGCTTGTGAAGTGCTAAGAATGTCGTGGGATGGAATGCATCAATAATAGTGAGGCTACATCATTGTCTGTCCTCATCCCCATTGTACAGATAGGAAAACAAGCATGTGCGCATGTACGTGCACACCCACACCCATGCGTAAAACAGTTTGACCCAGATCATGCAGCGAGTCAGCAGCAGAGCTGCAAATAGAACCAGGTTTCCTAGCAGGACATAATAATACATTGCTGTTGTTTGGGCAGAGAGACTCTGTAGGACTATAAGTGGGATCCAGAAAGGAAAAGATGTTCTTTTTGGGGGGGGGGTGGGACATCAACACTCTGATGTCTGGCTGAGGTATGGGCCTGCCATCTTAGTGGAATAGTCTCCTCGTATATATTCCAGCAACTATCCTTTGTGGCTCACATGCACCCCAGCCTGGAAATTGCAGCTGGACAAATTCAGATGGGAAATAAGGTATAAACTTTTAGCACACTCATGATTGGCTATTTTTCTTGCTAGAAATTATGTTGGGGCAGAGCAGACTAGATCACAGTGGCCATGGAGTCACTGAATCTATGAAAAGCCCTTGAAGCAAACGGGGCAGAGACAGAGGATAGAAATGAAACTGCTGCACAGGGCTTGGGGAGGAAACCCCCATGGCTCCCTAGAAAGTGTTTCTGGCTTCCTCCTCCCTGCTCCAGGCACTGGCTAGATCATGAAAGCTGAACAGGATTGTGCTGTGGGTACAAGCTCAGAACAGATGCAGGTGTAACTGCCACCAGGCGGATTTGAACCTGGGACCTCTGAAGCTTAGTAGAGGAGCCTCTACCCTTGGTGCTAAAAGTCAGCTGGCACCCAGCCCATACTGTAGGTCTCCTGGTCTTATCAGTCGCTGTGGTCTGTGACACTATGTGGGACAGTGTGGGTTACACAGGGACTCCTGAGGACTAACTTCTGTAGGAATAACTGGAGTCCTTTCTGGTTGACTGGTTTGTGTTCTCACCATGGCACCCCTTGGCGGACTGCCACCCCTCCACCCCCATGTCTCACCCATGGCTCTTCTAACAGGAGCCTGCCCGGGGACTTCCACGCAGGCAATGAGACCAGCTTGTTGGTTTGTTTGTGTTTATAACTTTGTACTTGTTTTCCAAATACACAAAATACCAGACTCATCATAATTCAAAAGGTAAAGGGTGATAGGATAAAAGGAGGGGAAGTGATAGATCTGGCTTCACGGTCTACGTCAGTGGGCTCAAACTAGAGCCCTGCGTGGATACAGAATTGTGTATCTGTATCTGCCAGGCTCGCTCCTAATCCGATCAGCACTCCACGATCCGGATTTTGCGTGCATCCGCAGGGCAAACCATCTGGAGGGGAGGGGGCATGGTCCTGCAGGGAAGAGGCAGGCAGCAGGAAAGCAGGGACTGGAGATAAGAGGCAGCAGGAGCCCCGGGGCTCAAGCCCCATCGGTCACTGCTCACAAGGCTGGAGGGATCAAACGCCCAGCCTGCCCCTAAGCCAGAGCAATTTCATAGTCTTGGGGACTGGGGAGGAGCGGGGGGGAAGGGACAGTCTGTTACCAAACATTCAAAGCAATTTGGAATGACCTTTTAAGAGGTCTATGATAAATGTAGACCAGAAGTCTCCTTTTAAGCCAGCTCCCCACAAGTCCTGGCTCCCACCTGCCCCACCCTGCACTGCTGCCTCAGTGGGAGGCAGCAACACAGGTGTGGGGGAAGGGCAGGTGAGCAGAGGCAGCAGTGGAGGCGGGGGAGAGAGGCAGGCAGGAGCTGGCACTCACAGGGAGCCCTCTTAAAAGCTGACTCCCCATGAGCACTGGCCCCCGCCTGCCCCCTCCCATGTAAAAGTGCCTCCGCTGTAAATTTCAAACACATTTTAACACTCCTGTTGAAAAGGGCCCTGGTGGCTCCGGTCAGTGATGCTGGCTGTGCTGTTAAAAGTCCGGTTGGTGGCACAGCGGATCTATGGCTGGCTCCCTGACTCCACATGGCTCCCAGAAGCAGTTGGCATGTCCAGCCCCTACATGCAGGGACTGCCCCGGGGGCTCTGTGTGCTGCCCTTGCCCCAAAAGCCAATTCCGCAGCTCCTATTGGCCAGGAGTCACGGCCAATGGAGCTGTGGGGGGGGGGGGGAGCAGCATGCACAGCTCCCTGGTACCTCTGCCTAGCAGCTGGACATGCAGGCCACGTTGAGGAGCTGTCAGAGGTAAGCCAGAATCTGCACCCTGCTCCCCAACCCTCTGCCTCAGGTCAGAACCCCGTCCTGCATCCTAACTCCCTTGCAGAGCCTGCTCTTCTCAGCCTCTCCTGCACCCCATACTCTTGCCCCAATCTGGGTCCCCTCCCACATCTGAAACCCTCAGCCTCCTCCTACACCCCAAGTCCCTCATCTCCAGCCTCATCCCAGAGTCTGCACCCCCAGGTGAGGCCCCCACTTCCCTCATCCCAACTCCCTACCCCAGACTGGTGAAAGGGAGTGTGGGGGGGGAAGTGATGGGGTAAGGGGGGCTGGTGTGAGTGGAAGGCGGTGCCTTGGAGAAGAGGCAGGGCCTCATGGGAGGGCCTGTGCTGACCTGCCCTGAACAACTTAGAATCTCACCAGACAGGGGAGAGGAAGTTAGGGGAATCCCCATTTTAGAGGTGGAGATACCAAGAGGGAGAAGACAAACACAGAGCGATCAAGTGACTTGTGCCA
The DNA here is from genome assembly GCA_032595735.1 of Pelochelys cantorii. Taxonomy (NCBI): domain Eukaryota; kingdom Metazoa; phylum Chordata; order Testudines; family Trionychidae; genus Pelochelys; species Pelochelys cantorii. The sequence continues at coordinate 4,923,714 of CM064354.1, forward strand.
TGAAGGGCATGAGGCAGAGCTGAACCAGGTATCTAGAGCCTCAGGCCAGAGCCTTAATTACAAGCCTGTTCTCCCTCTTGGAATTTGTCAGAGGTGGACCATTGAGTGACACTCCTGTGGCTCCCTGCTTTCCAGTAGGTGTAGTGATGCCCATTGCTTATGAGACCCTGCGCTTTCCAGTACACCCCCTGTTTTAAGCTGCCTATAACTTTGCCACTTGCTTTGAAAGTGCCCATGTGTGCTCTCCGCTTGTGCAGTCTTAATGCTTATAGGGTTACCAGATGGTTTAAAAAAAATACTGGACAAACTTGATCTTACGTGGCGGGGGGGGGGGGGGGGGGGAGGGAAGGGGGTCCGGGGGAGCGGGGCTGGCTGAGGGAGATCAGGGGTGGGGACCAACCGGGAGGGGAGCAGGGCTGGCTGGGAGGGGGTCAGGGGGAGCGGACTGCCGGAGGAGATTTGGGGGGGGGGTTTGGGGGGAGAGCGAGAAGGGGAGGGAACTGGCTGGTGGGGAGCAGGGCTGGCCCAGGTGCATGCAGATCCCGGGGTGCTGCCCGTCCCAGGCATGGTCCCGGCGGGGTGCATGGGCAAGTCTGGCCCCAGGGATTCCATCCCACCCGGCCCCGCCCCTGCCCCTGCCCCTGCCCCTGCCCCCCTCCTCTCTACTGTGTAGTTGCATATTGCCTGGCTGGTAGACACACTCATGCAGTGTGAGTGTGTCTACTAGCCAGGCAGTATGCAGCTACGTACTGATACTCATGATGATGATAATCAAAACTTAATTAGAAAATACTGGACATTTTTATGTCCAGTATTTTCTCAATTTGTTTCCCGGACAGCAAGCTCAAATACCGGACTGTCCAGTTCAAAACCGGACACCTGGCAACCCTAAATGCTTATGCATGCGGGGTTGCATTATAACATACGTATCCTACAGGGCCTCTGCTCCATTTGCTTTCTGTCTTGGGCACTGATTGAGGCAAAGGGTGGCACGAAAGGAGAGGCTGCAGTGGGAAAGCAGGGCTCTATCCCCGTCCAGCTCCTTTGACAGAGTTACTGGCCTAATGGATAGGAGAAAGCAGGAGACCTGCTAGATCTTCACTTAAGTCAGGTGCTATTGTATCATGCAAGCAAGGTACTAACAAACATCAACAGGACTTTATTTACCAAGAGTGAAACCTCTTTACAAAACTGCTGCATCGTTTTCACTCAGCCCCCCTGCCTGCTATTCTTCTCTCCGCTCCTTCCTGTTTCCTGTGCTTCCAGACTCCCAACAGCCAATGCTCTCAGTTCTAATAATTGCAAGCAGTATTACATCTAAAACACCATATTCCCTCCTCTCAAGAAACGCTCTCAATTATAAAATAAACGTTGTTCTAACCACAGCAACAAATATGGAACAAGCCACTATACTGTTGGCAGAAATATTACACTGAAAACACTGTAAGTACTACATAACAGTCTTTAGTCCAGACAGGTGGTCATCTGGGTCTGACAGACCGTCTCTCAAACCCGGTTTCTAGTGCAATGTCTTGTGTTGGTACTACAGTGAGGTACTACAGTGAAGTCATCCATCACAGACTGGGTGTTGGCATAAGCAGGTGCAAGATAAGAAGCATTCCATACATGCCCATCAGAAAGTCGATAGGTGCAAGGCCCCCTCTTCTCAATGATATTAAGAGGAGAAGTGAATTTATGGTCCCCTTTGCGTAGAAGTCCAGGTTTTCTTACTCTAATGAAGGAGCCACACTCAAACTTCGGTTCCTTAGCACCCCGCCATTTGTCTGTGAAAGCCTTATACTTTTCCTGGTTCCGTTCAACTGTTTTTCTCACATCATCCTCTCTTGATGCATCAGGTCTTGACTTTAACAATCCAGCAATGTTCAGTTTGGTATTCATCTGTTTTCCATGCAGTAACTCTGCAGGTGATCTTTGCGTAGTGGCATGTCGTGAAGCCCTGTATGCCTGCAAGGAATCAGTAGTGAGGGTTATCCACAATCGCCCTTCCAGTTTAGCCGTTTGCAAACTCTTTTTCAAGCTTCTGTTATAGCTGACTCAATCTGGGTAGCAATGGGTATTGCTTTCTCCAGTGTAAGTTGTGGTTCTAGAAGCAAGCATTCGCTTACACGAAGTGTGGTTGTTTTCTCAGTGAGCTGGTCTCTAATCATCTAATCTGCCATATTCCCTAAGTCACACGTTACAATCAGATTCCTCAGAGACGCAATATAACTGCATGATAGTTTCCCCTGGCTTCTGCTCACGCTGGCGAAATCTGTAACGATTAGCTACTACATTCACTTCTGGCACAAAAAAGTTCTTTAATGCAGTGAGTGCAGTCGCATATTTATCATCTGCAAGGGGAAAAGTGTAAAATATACGCTGCCCTTCTGCTCCAAGGCAGTGGATTAGCAGAGCACGTTTTCTTACTTCAGAAATCTCTGTAGCACTGATTGCAAGCAGATAAGTCTCAAACCTATGAATCCAGGCAGTAAAAGCAATTGGAGGCTCACCTGGGCTTTGCAGAAAGGGTGCAGGTGGGTTCAGAGGCAGAAGATCCATCCTTGTCACCAAAATGTTGTATTATGCAAGCAAGGTACTAACAAACTTTAACAGGATAAATTACCAAAAAAAAAAAAAAAAAAAAAAACTAGACTAACTCAGCTACCCCCTGAAGCTTCTAAACTTCAACAGGACTTTATTTACAGAACTGCTGCATCGCTCTGTTGCTCTCACTCAGCTCCTCCCCCAGCTAATCTTCTCTCCCCTCCTTCCTGTTTCCTATGCGTCCAGACTCCCAATAGCCAATGCTCTCAGTGCTAATCATTACAAGCAGTATTACATCTAAAACACAACAGGCGCTAAGCCAGTCCCACATGACATTATCAGAAGCAAACATGGATATTCTGTTCAACATCTTCATCAGTTATTTAGATACTGACCTAGAGAGTTCACTTTACAACGTTTGCAGGTGACACCAAGCTGGGAGGGGCTGCAAGTGCTTTGGACTCGGATAGGGTCAGAATTCAAACTGATCTGGACAAATGGGAGAAATGGTCTGAGGTAAACAGGATGAACTTCAATAAGGACAAATGCAAAGTCCTCCACTTAGCCCTGGTCTACACTAGGGTTTTATTTTGAAATAACCTTAGGTCAAATTTATAAGCAGAGACTCCACACTACCAAAGTCCGTTATTTTGAAATAATGGGCCACTAATTTTGAAATCTGTACGCCTGCTTTTCTTGGGGAATAACATTAATTTCAAAATAGTTATTCAGAATAGCGGTAGTGTGGAAACTCCAGTGCCACTATTTTGAAATAAGTACTCCCTAGAGTAATTTGAACTAACAACTCCCCAGTGCTTCCTGGGGGTCTACGTCATGGTAGCACGTCCACATTAACAGAGCCTGCCTCGGACTAATTTCGAGGCTTCCCTGTAGTGGGAACACACTATTTTGATTTTGTAAAATTGGGAATTATTAAGTTGAATTTAGTTATTTTGAAATAGTTTCCTAGTGTAGACTGGCCTAAGGGAGGAACAATTGGTTGCATGCACACAAAATGGGAAGTGACTGTCTAGGAAGGAGTACTGCAGAAAGGAATCTGGGGGTCAGAGTGGACCACAAGCTAAATAGGAGTCAACAGTGTGACACTGCTACAAAAAAGGCAAACATGATTCTGGGATACATTAACAGGAGTGTTGTGAGCAAGACACACAGTAATTCTTCTGCTGTACTCTGTGCTGATTAGACCCTCAATTGGAGTTTTGTGTCCTGTTCTAGGCACTGCATTTCTGAAAGGTGTGGAGAAATTGGAGAGGGTCCAGAGAAGAGCAACAAAAATTATTAAAGGCTTAGAAAACATGAGCTATGAGGGAGGGCTGAAAGAACTGCGTTTTGTTTAGTCTGGAAAAGGGAAGACTGAGAGGGGACGTGATAACAGCTTTCAAGAACATAAAAGGGAAGGAAGAAAAATTATTCTCCTTAACCTTTGAGGACAGGACAAGAAGCAATGGGCTTAAATTGCAGCAAGGGAGGTTTAGGTTGGACATTAGGGAAAAACTACAATAAATTGCCAAGGCAGGTTGTTGAATCTCCATCATTGGAGGTTTTTAAGAGCAGGTCAGATAAACACTATGTCATGGATGGTCTAGATGGTGCTTGGTTCTGCCCTGAGGGCAGGGGACTGGACTTGGTGACGTCTCGAGGTTCCTTCCAATTCTAGTGTTCTGTGAAATGCAGTCTAGATTAAATGACTGTAAGGTAGGGGCACCACTGGTTGGAAGCCCATCCTCAGTAGTTCACTGTCAAATTGAGAGGATGTATCTAGTGGGGTCCTGCAGAGGTCTCTCTGGGGTCCAGTACTACTAAATATTTTTGATAATAGAGTGGAAAACATGCTTGTAAAATCTGTGAGTGACCCCAGGCTGGGAGGTGCAAGCACTTGCAGTTAAAATTCAAATAACCTTGACAAATTGGAGAATTCATCTGAACTCAGCAAGGAGAAATTCAGTAACGAGACATGTGAAGTACTTCACTTAGGAAGGGATAAAATCACATGCTGAACTATCAGACGGGGAGTAGTAGGCTAGGTGGTCATAGAGCTGTAAAGGACGAGGAGTTGCAGTTAGCTTTCCTGCTAAGCTGCCCAGGGAGACCGACTGGGTGGGATGGGTTACCGGGGCTTGATATGTATGCTGACCATCCTTCCTGGAAAATCCGGGACAGTCCCAATTTTTAACCTCCTGTCATGGTGTCCCCGTGAAGCATTGAAATGTCCCGAGACTCCACATGCAGCTGCACATGGCTGTTTCCACACATACACCCCCCCCCCCCCCCCAGGGAAATAGGAGTCACGGACACTTCCTGCTCAGTAGGAGCAACCAGAGGCAGGGCCTGTTGGGACTGCCGGAAAACAAGTGATTTGCGAGGGTTAGGCACTGGGAACCCAGGTGAGGGGATCAGCTGGGCTGAGGGGGAAGGGGGAGGCACCAGGAACCCAGCCGGGTGCAGGGCTCAGCTGGGCTGTGGGGGAGGCGCTTGGAACCCGGGGCTCAGCTTGGCTGGTGGGGGCGGGTGCAGGGAACCAGCACAGGGCTCAGCTGGGCTGCAGGGAGTGTGGGAGGGCACAGGGAGCAAACAGGCAGCTCAGCTTGGCTACGGGGGTGGGGGTGGGGTGCAGGCTACGGGCTGTGGGGGATGAGAGGAGGCGCAAGGAACTGGTGCAGGGCTCAGCTGGGCTGCGAGGGAGGAGGGTGCCAGGAAGCCCAGTGGGGGGAGGGGACAGCAGCAGGGGGCCTGAAATGACCTCCCCTGGTCTGGAAAAATCCCCTATCTGGGACCAGTCAGTTCCTGAGGGTGCCGGACCAGGCAGCTCCAGCCCCTACCCCAAGTCCCCTCCTGCACTCTCCCTCCTGGCCAGACACCCTACTCCCAGCCTGCTTCTGCACCCTACCTCCCACCCAGACCTCACAACCTCTCCCGCTTCTGCACCCCAACTCCCTCCCAGATCCTGCATCCCCTCCCTGTCCCACTCACTGGCAGCCCTGTCCCACACACTGAACCTCTCATTTTTGTCCCCACCCCAGAACTTAAGGGGGTCCATAAAATCCACCAGAAAAGTAAATCTGACCTATGGGAAGCCCTGAACCGCAGTCGTCGCTGTCCCTTCCCCTCATCCCGTGGGGCTGGAGTGCCAGATGAGTGAGGTGTCTCAGTTGGGGGCTACATCAGCGAGGGTTGGGGGGGTTTGGGAGAAGATTTTTTTTTTTTTTCTCACGTGTGATCCCCAATTGATTTTTCTGTGGGTCAGTGGCCCCCGTCCCAAAAAACAGTTGCCTACCCCTGCCATAAATAAAGAAAACATTGAAACCTTCTGTGATGGACATAAGTATTTTACTTTATTTTTAAATGAAGTTTGATAAACTAACATGAGAAAGTTAAAACAATCTGTTTAATAATTTAAATTAAACTGCTCTCCCTAGCTGCAGCACTAGCAAAATGGCTTGGGCGTAATTAGGTAACTAATGGTGAGTTTCCATCAGCAACTGGTGATCCGCAGAAAGATTTATATTGAGCCAGGTGGTGCACAGGCCAAAAAGTTTGAGAACCACTGAAACAGAGGCACTCCTGGCCTCTCTCCCCGAGAGACCACCTCAGGCTCTCTGCTGTTCCACAAGAGCCTACAGAGAGATTGGGTCTGTTACCACAGCGCTGAAATCACTGCGTCACTCCGGTGTGGATGATGGATAGACTCTTTGTGAGTCTTCCTCATCCAAGCAGTTGATGATTTAACCAGCATGGTAAGATGCCATGTGAAAACACTTGGTGCATCCACAGAGATGCAGGATGTAGCGTCTCTCTACAGCAGTGGTCTCCAACCTTTTTAACCACAAGATCATTTTTCAATTTAAGTGCAATGTATGATCCACCTCCAACCCAATCCCCTTGCCCGGCTTCCTTCCTGCCCCTTCTTTGAGGCTCCGCCCCGGCTCCACCCCTTCTCAGAGGCCTCACCCTGTTCACTCTACCCCCCCCTTCCTTCCCGAATCTCATTCACTTTCACCGGGCTGGGGTAGGGGTTGGGGTGCAGGCTCTGGACTTGGGCCAAGGTATTTGGAGTGTGGGAGGGGACACCCTGAAGGTAGGGAGGTGGGGTGGGTTTTGGAGTGGCCTAGGGTATACGGCATCAGCACCTGGAGCACAGGTTTGTGGACTCGAGTTCCCCTCTGTCTCCACTTCACACACCAAGGTAGTGGCCTGGCAGCCAACACCAGCTGCTCCAGGGATGGAGCTTGTGCCCATATTAGGAAGGCAGGATAAGGGATCCACTGAAGGTAAGAAAGGTGGCATGGGTTCCTGAATGGAGTAGGGGCTAGGACTCTGGCTTACAAAGCATAGGGTCATGGGCTCAAGTCCCATCTACCCTGGGAGTGACCAGACATCAAACACAGATAAGGAACCCTCTGAAGGGAGGTAAGTGGGGTGGGCTGGGCTCTTGAGTGGATTAGGGGATATAGCATTTACCCAGGGAGTGTAGGCTTAAGGGCCTAAGTCCCACCCACCCTAGGAGCAGCTGGACCACCAAGACAGGCTGCCCCAGGAATGGAGCTGGCTCTGGCATTAGGAAAGCAGGATAAGGGGCCCTCTGAAGGTTGGGGGGTGGGTTCTTGAGTGGAGCAGGGGATAGGGCATTGGCCTGGAAAGGGTAGGATGGTGGGTTCAAGTCCAACCCACCCTGGGAGTGGCTAGACAGCTACCCCAGGGATACAGCAGCGGAGCCAAGGCAGGCCCACTCCTATCCTGGCCCTGCACCACTCCTCAAAGCATCTGTACAGCAGTGGCTCCATGTGCTGCCCCCCATATACAGGCACCAACCCCATGGCTTCCACTGGCCATGGTTCCCCATTACTGATCAATGGGAGCTGCAGGAGTGGTGTCCACAGGCAAGGACAGCATGTGGTGACCCCCTGTTACCCCCTGTCCTGACCTTCTCAGGGGCTGCAGGGACATGCCAGCCACCTCCAGAAGCACATTTACTAGGGGGATAATTACTCCAGACATGACAGGGTTGGCATTTTAGAACTCACCACTCAAAGCATTAAAATTTAGGCATAAGAGAGAAACAAAAGTTGTGAAATGCACAGACCTGTCACAAACCAAAAAGAACCCACTTGGCAAGCAGGAAAAGTAGTAACAACCCCCATGTGTGTGTTGGGTCAGGAGATGAGAGGGAAGGATGGTGTGTGTTTGTGGGAGTGACAGAGATTTGCATTGCCAAGCTCCCTCCATCCCCTTCTCTCTGTGGAGATGGGGTACAGAAGTGGGGGGAGGAGGGACAACCTGACATCAGTGCTCCTTCTTCTCCCTCCCACATCCTGCACAGTGAGCAGGAGGCTCTTAAGGGGCAGCTCCAAGGCAGAGGGCAGGAGCAACATGACAGTGGGTAGAGGGGCAACTGAAGTGCCAGCACTTGATAGCTTCCCAGACAAATCAGTCAGGTTCCCCTGTCAGACTCCAGGATCTACTGGTAGATTCCGATTTACTGGTTGGTGACCACTGCTCTACGGAGAAGGTTGACCTGATTTGTGTGTCTGGTAAACAAGCCCTATGTGAGCTCTGAAGAGATGAGATGTTTTGACTTCCAGTTTCCAGGGATTTGTTCTTCTGTCTTTGGTCTGCACGTTGTCTAGACCTGAATGGAGTTAGCTGTGACAACGCATTTCTGAGTTATTCTGACACACAAAGTGAAACCTGTGCTAAAGACCCTTGTCCAGTGAGAGAAAGTGTTGCTGTCAGAAGAACTCAATTCAAAGTCTCTCCAGTTTTCTTCTAAGATAACCTCTACCAGGCAGTGGGGCTTTGACTGATTGGTCCCTTATATTTTTTGAAGGGTAACTTAGGCTATGTTTAGACTACGGGGTTTTAAACTCCGCCGCGTCGAAGGAATGCATTTGCTCGTCTGCTTTTTTTTGGGGGGGGAAGAGCAAACGCGCTCTTTTGGTGAGCCCTGTATACCTCGTTTAATGAGGCATAAGGGTTCTGCCAAAAGAGGAGCCTTTTCTGCCATTTGCCCCCCCCCCCCCATAGCGGAAACGTCTCTTCCAAAAAAAAAAAGTGGAAAAAGCTATGCAAAATGCGGAGCACATTTTGCATAGCTTTCTCTGCAAAAACGTCGCAGTCTAGACCTAGCCTAAATGTTAACTGGATCTTCTTGAGTAATATCAACAGATTGCTTTGGGCCCAGTCCTAGCTTAAAGTTTCAATTGGATCAGGCCCTTTATAAGCAGGTAGGGAAGTGGTCTCATTTGGCAATTATTAGGTATTAATTACATAGTATAGGCATTGCATTCATGGTATTGACATATACCTTTCTCAGTAGCTTTATATATAAAATAGCCCAGCTCCATTGACCTCCATGGGCAATGTACCTTTCAAGCAGTGGTGGTGAGGGTTAGTGACATGGTCTTCTCCACCCTGTAATGGTCATGGATAGTTCAGTATTGTCATTCTGGCTTGTGGAAACAGAGGATACTTGATAGTTTTGCAGTAACTTCAAAAAATGCAGTGGCAGAATCTCTCATTAGGGATGTACATTCCCATTAGTCAGTTAACCAGTTAATGTTAGGGCACACTGGGGCTGACACTGGCTCCCAGCCCCATGGCTGGACTTAGATAGTTCAAATTAAAGCTCCTAATTCGAACTACCATTACTCCTCATCGCAGGAGGAGTAACAGTAGTTCGAATTAGGAGCTTTAAACTACCTAGTCCGTGCTGCATATAGCTGCGGGCAGGGAGTTCGAACTACGGGGCATTTAAAAATGGCAGCGCCCGGGAAGATGCAAATGAAGCCTGGGATATTTAAATCCCGGGCTTCATTTGCAAGTTCGAATGCCTACATTAGCCACCCTAGTTCGAACTAGGGTGGCAGTGTAGACATACCCGGAGAGAGGCTGCTCTGGATACTGGCACAGTCCCTGCCTGTGGGGGGTGGGGCCTGGGTTTCCCAAAGTCAGGGGCTGGTCCGGGCAAGAGCAACCTCTGTCTGCAGCAGACCCTGTGTGGGGCTGGAGCAGCCCCCTGCCTGTAGCAGATGGGGAGCTGCTCCAGCCCCCTCTGATTACCAGTTAATTGGAACCAGTAAGCATTATCCATTAAGAGGACTAAGGAAGTTGTTCAATGAAATCATGGGATAGTTCTGGATGATTCCCAGGCTGTGGGTCAAATTGGGCTGCATCTACACTGCAAGGGTGTGACTAGACTACATGTCTCTGTCGACAGAGCCATGTAAAGTAGTTTACTCGACATAGTCAATGAAGCGGGGATTTAAATACTCCTCACTTCATTAAAATAAAAATGGACGCCGCGCTGTGCCGACAATCAGCTCATCCAGCACAGCGCGGCAGTCTAGACGCGGTGCGGTTGACAAGGGAAGCCTTTGTCGACCAGGTCTGTAAGCCTAGTTGCATGGAGGGGCTGCTGTAGTGTCCAATCCCATCCCTATTGGTAGAGAACGGTGGGAACAGTTCTTAGAGGGGTCACATGACACCTTTTACTTCTAGTCATGTGTCCATCTTGACCCCAGAAGTACTACCCCTGGGGTGGGATTTCCTTTGGCAGGTGGGCAGGGCCTAAGGGGTCAGGGGCATAGCTAATGTGTCCCTATTTTTAGTTCAGAAAATATGGTCACCATATCAATATGTGATGTAGTTGCAATAAGAGGGCATTCTTTGAATGATTGCACATGTGCATTGCTGTGCTGTTGTTGGAAATTTTTCTCTCGGTGGTCCCCATCAGTGGCTTGAGCACCCTCTGGTTTCACACGTTGCTGTGGGCAGGACTGGACGTGGTGGACTCAGCTATTAAGGCCATGGAGTCTGCAGTTTCCGTGCTCAGGAGGTCTTGGCTTGCTGCCTTGCAGGGGATTTTTGTAGAGCAGCAACGTGGTCTTCAGTCCACTCATTCATGTCCCATTATGCCATCACTCAGCCCTCCAGAGACAGTGGTAATTCTGAGCACATTGTACTCCTGCCTGTGTGTACGTAAACACCATTCCTTCTCCCGCCCCATGCTTGTGAGTCAGACTGAGTGGAAGGCACATGTGTAATCGCTCAAACTCGATAACTAACCTTACATTCCTGTTCTTTGAGCTGTGCGGCATGTGTCCATTTCACAGCCCCACCCCACCCCTCTGCATCAGGGCTGTCTGACCAGAAGGAACTAAGAGGGCTCTGGGTTGGCTGGGCCCTTTATCCTGGTGCATGGTGGCATGTGATGGCAGAGGGTAGTTGAATCACCCTAACAGGTACCACTTGAGGTTGCAGCATCCTGGGCACATGCAAAACAGATATCAAAGACCAACAATAACAGAAGGGTTAACTCTTGTATACCCTTGTGGAGTGTATAAACTCCAGTTTATGTTGCAGCTAAGACATGAGAAGTAACTGTCCCACTCTACTTAGCACTGGTGAGGCCTCAAAGGTGAGGTCCAGTTCTGGGCACCTCGCATAGGAGAGATGTGGGCAAATTGGAGAGAATCCAGAGGAGAGCAAAGGGTTAGAAAACCTGACTTGTGAGGAAAGTTAAAAACTGGCCATGTTCAGGCTTGAGAAGAGAAGACTGAGGGGGATGTAACTGTGTTTAGATACACTCAGGGCTGTTGTAGGGAGTCTAGTGGTCAATTGTTTTCCATGTCCTTGGAAGTTAGGACAAGAAGTAATGGGCGTAATTTGCAGCAAGGGAGATAAAGGTTAGACCTTAGGAAATAACTATTCCTATAGTTAGAAAGTTAAATACTAAAACAGGCTTCCAGGGGAGGTTATGGAATCTCCATGATAGGTGGCTTTTAAGAAAAGGACTTGATGGTCTCGATGGAGGTCCCTTCCAGGCCTACGCTTCTATGATTCTATGTGATACAGGGCAAGCCTATCCCATAACACTGGTGACCACTTCATATTGAATGGGTAACCTTGTCTCTGGCACTTCTGAACATTAGGACACTTGACTTTGTGACTGGAGTGCTCTCTTACCTTAGCAGTTTGGGTGTAGTACAGCATGTTCCTTGGCTCCTGGGTTTGTAATATTCTTTTGTGATGTAAAATAGCTGCTACGTTCTACCAAGAGCTGGTTGCATTTTAGTTATTCCAACAGTGCCTATCATGTTGGTATCTAGGCCACGTGTGTACATCCTTTTCCTGGATTTGTGCAGTTTGTGAAGGGCACTGTATAAATATAAAGGGTGACTGCTAATATTGCTGGGTTACTGCTAATACTGCTCTCTGGGGCTCCTCGCCACCCTGTCCTGTTGGGCCAGATCTCCCCTAAACAAGGCACAGAGCTGAGAGAACCACCGCCCACCCCCACTGAATCTCTTGCATTCTGGGAGAATGCGGTTCCAGGAAGCCAATCTCCAAATGGGATCAAACCCCCAAATTAATCCGTCTTTCACTGTGTGAGTTTCACACATTGCAAGCTCCTTCAGGCCAGCCCCTTTGAACAATGAAAGGAGAATATACACATTGATTGCTCCCCCAAGTAACAGTTATTTACACTGGACTTAATAGTAAAATAAAATTTTTATTAAGTACAAACAATAGTATTTAAGAGGTTGCAAGTGAAAACGAACAGAGCAAAGTAAATTACAAATTTAAAACAACAGAAAACACAGCTTCAGAGGGGGAGCCAAGTTAGTCTGTAACAGGAAAAACTTAAATAACAAATACTCTAGTAGCAAAATATGTAGATGGTATCATGAGCTTTTGTGGGCGCAACCCACTTCTTCAGATGACCAGAGTATAATTATAACACACTAAAGCTTATTGCAAACTTACCTAAAACTGTAATAGAGATGTAGCCGTGTTAGTCTAGTTTAGCTGAAACAAAAAACAGGACTATGTAGTACTTTAAAGACTAACAAGATGGTTTATTAGGTGATGAGCTTTCACCTAATAAACCATCTTGTTAGTCTTTAAAGTGCTACATAGTCCTGTTTTTTGTTTTACCTAAAACCTGTTCTTGTTTCAGGCAAAACTGGGAAGTTCTTTTACCTGGGGTCCTTTTGGGTGTGTCATGCAGCCAAAGACAAAGAGGCTGACAGCTTTGCAGCTTAAACAGGCTTCCTTTTGGGTGGGAATTCTTTGTTCTTCATTCCCTCTTCCATGGAAAATTACCGGTTAAATTAGTATACCAGCGTAAGTTGGTTTGGTCTCATGTCTTTTCCAGGACCAACCACTGCTCAAACTTAAGAGAAAAAATCTAGCTGTTTTCAAGTCTTTGAGCACCCAACCACTGAGGCTACTGAGAGCACTGCTGAGGGCCTACCTTGGCACATCTAAAACCATAAACAATTTCCTACCTCATATTTCTAATGTTACACACAATAACACCACAATAAGATATTCAGATCCAGCAGACTGAGACATTAGCACTGATAGGCTACATGAGGTATTTTGTCCAAAGCAGCTTCCCGTTATGCATATTTGTATCCATAAGACAAAGTGCTTGGTCCCTGCTCTGGTCTTTATTTCCAGCCCCCGCTGCCCTCAAGCTGCATGTCCAGGGAGCCTGGGCAGTGTGGTCTGTCAGGGCGGCGAGTGGGAGCCAGCCCCAGAACTTTCCTGTAGCCTCCCAGGAGTGTGGCAGATGCAGGTATCCCAGGGGGTTCTGGAGCACACTTCACCACTCTGCAGCTGGCAGCAGCCTGAGGTGGGGGGCGGAGGGGGTTGTTTTTTCCTTTGAACCCTACATTTTGTGTCAAACTTCAACATCCAACCCACTAAAACCCCTTCACTGAACAGCCCATGTTATAATGAAACTTCGGCAATTTTTTGTAATAGTTCAGGAGCCCTGGAGCCTGAAGGTTGAACTCTCCGGTGCACAGGGGCATTTTCCTGCCGGGGTGACTCAGCACAGAGCAGTAGAGCCCAGTTCTCAGCCTTCCCAACCTGCAGTCCTTTGACAGAGACCACACCAGAGGTATCATGTGGTTTAGGTGCTAATGCTCTTCATGGGCACCTGAGTCCCACCCATAGCACCGGCACAGTGAATGCCCCCCAGGTGCACCATGTTCTAGGGCTAGAGTGTCAACTCTAGTGGGAGCACTACACACTTGGGGATTTGTTTTCTTTGACCCAGGTCTGTGCAGTGCAGTGTGGATGCCTGAGCACTTGGGTTGACCACAGGCTGGACAATCCTTAGCCTAGGATTAAAATGCAATGTAGACGTGCAAGCCTAGGGTTCCATGACACCGGTCAGCTGACTCGAGTCCCACCACCCCTGGGCTTACATTGTTGTGTAGGGGCCAGCCTGAGACTATTGCAGTGAACTTCCCCCAGAGCTAATGACCATCACAAACCTCTCCACTTCAGCATCAAGAGCCAGGCCCATTTCTTTGACCTCGCCTTCTCTAACATGGACACATTTTTAAAGTGCTTACACACAAACGCTATTAGTCTAAATAATAAGATGGGTGAACTAGAGTGCCTCGTATTAGAGGAGGATATTGATATAATGGGCATCACAGAAACTTGGTGGAATGAGGACAATCAATGGGACACAGTCATCCCAGGGTATAAAATGTATCAGAAGGACAGAACAGGTCATGCTAGTAGCACTGTGTGTGAAAGAAAATGTAGAATCAAATGAGGTAAAAATCTTAAATGAATCAAAATCTTCCATAGAATCTTTATGGATAGTAATTCCATGCTCTAATATTAAGATTATAGCAGTAGGGATATATTATCGACCCCCTGACCAAGACAGCGACAGTGACTATGAAATGCTAACAGAGATTAGAGAGGCTATCAAAATTAAAAAACTCAATAATAGTGGGAGATTTCAACTATCCCCATAATGACTAGGTACACGTCACCTCAGGATGGGATGCAGGAATAAAATTTCTTGACTGCTTAAATGACTGCTTCTTGGAACAGCTGGTTCTGGAACCCACAAGGGGAGAGGCAATTCTTGATTTAGTCTTAAGTGGAGCGCAGGTTCTGGTTCAAGGGGTAAATATAACTAGACCGCATGGAAATAGTGACCATAATGTAATAAAATTTATCAAATTTTTATTTCCCCTCTGATTGGGGAAAACACCGCAGCAGCCCAACACTGTGGCATTTAATTTCAGAAAGGGGAACTACACACAAACGAGGAGGTTAGTTAAACAGAAATTAAAAGGTACAGTGACAAAGTAAAATCCCTGCAAGCTGCATGGAAACTTTTCAAAGACACCATAATAGAGGCCCAACTGAAATGTACACCCCAAATTAGAAAACGCAGTAAGAGAACTAAAAAAGTGTCACCATGGCTCAAGAACCAAGAAAAAGAAGCAGAGAGAGATAAAAAGGCATTGTTTAAAAAGTGGAAGTTAAATCCTAGTGAGGAAAATAGAAAGGACAATAAACTCTGTCAAATTAAGTGTAAAAATATAATAAGAAAAGCCAAAAAGGAGTTTGAAGAACAGCTAGCCAAAAACTCAAAAAGCAAAGCAAAATGTCTTTTAAGTACATCAGATGCAGGAAGCCGGCTAAACAACCAAGTGGGGCCCCTGGACGATCGAAATGCCAAAGGAGCACTCAAAGGCAGTAAGATCATTGCAGAGAAACTAAATGAATTCTTTGCTTCGGTCTTCACAGCTGAGGATATTGGGGAGATTCCCAAACCTGAGCCATTCTTTTTAGGTGACAAATCCTGAGGAATTGTCCCAGACTGAGGTGTCATTAGAGGAGATTTTGGAACAAATTGATAAACTTAACAGTAACAAGTCACCGGGACTGGATGGCATTCACCCAAGAGTTCTGAAAGAACTCAAATGGGAAATTGTGCAACTATTAACTGTGGTTTGTAACCCTTCCTTTAAATCAGCTTCCGTACCTAATGACTAGAAAATAGCTAATGTGATGCCAGTATTTATAAAGGGCTCTAGAGGTGATTCTAGATGAAGGTTTCTAACCATTAGAGGAGTGAGGTTCTGGAACGGCCTTCCAAGGGAAGTAGTGGGGGCAAAAGATCTATCTGGCTTCAAGATTAAACTAGATGGGTTTATGAAAGGGATGGTTTGATGAGATAACATGATCTTGGTAACTAATTGACCATTCATTATCAGTGGTAAATAGGTCAATGGAGGGATGATAGGAGTTACTATTGAGAACTTTCTGGGTGTCTGGCTGGTGAGTCTTGACCACATGCTCAGGGTTCAGCTGATCACCATATTTGGGGTCGGGAAGGAATTTTCCTCCAGGGTAGATTGGCAGAGGCCCTGGAGGTTTTTCGCCTTCCTCTGTAGCATGGGGTACAGATCACAGCTGGAGGATTCTCTGCATCTTGGGGTCTTCAAACTATTTGAAGGCTTCAATATCTGAGATATAGGTGAGAGGATTATTCTAGGAGGGGGTGGGTGAGATTCTGTGGCCTGCATTGTGCAGGGGGTCAGACTAGATGATCATAATGGTCCCTTCTGACCTTAAAGTCTATGAGTATATGATCCTGGCAATTATAGACCTGTAAGTCTAACATCAACTCCTGGCAAATCAGTTGAAACAATAGTAAAGAATAAAATTGTCAGACACATGGATTAATATAATTTGTTGGGGGAAAGTCAGCATGGTTTCTGTAAAGGGAAATCCTGCCTTACTAATCTGCTAGAGTTCTTTGAGGGGGTCAACCAACATGTGGACAAGGGGATCCAGTGGATATAGTGTACTTAGATTTCCAGAAAGCCTTTGACAAGGTCCCTCACCAAAGACTCTTGAGTAAAGTATGTTGTCATGGGGTAAGAGGGAAGGTACTTTCATGGATTGATAACTGGTTAAAAACAGGAAACAAATGGTAGGAATAAACAGGAAATTTTCAGAATGTTGAGACATGACTAGTGGGATCCCCCAAGGGTCCGAACAGGGACCAATCCTATTCAACCTATTCATAAATGATCTGGAGAAAGGGGTAAACAGTGAGGTGGCAAAATTTGCAAATGATACTGAACTGATCAAGATAGTTTAGGCCAAAGCAGACTCTGTAGAGCTTCAAAAAGTGAGCTTCACAAAACTAAGAGATTGGGCAACAAAATTACAAATGAATTTTAATGTTGATAAAAGCAAAGTAATGCACATTGGAAAAAATAATCCCAACTATATGTACAATATGATGGGGACTAATTTAGCTATAACTACCCAAGAGAGCTCTTGGCATCATTGTGGATAGTTCTCTGAAAACATCCACTCAATGTGCAGTGCCAGTCAAAAAAGCAATACTTGAATACTGTGTATAGATGTGGTTGCCTCATCTCAAAAAAAGATATATTGGTATTGGAAAAGGTTCAGAAAAGGACAACAACAACGATTGGGGGTTTGGAATGGGTCTCCTATGAAGAGCAATTAAAAAGACTGGGACATTTCAGCTTAGAAAAGAGGAGATTAAGGTGGGGAATAGGATAGAGGTCTATAAAATCATAACTGGTGTGGAAAAAGTGAATAAGGAAAAGCTATTTACTTGTTCCCATAACATAAGAACTAGGGGTCACCAAATGAAATGAATAGGTAGCAAGTCTAAAACAAACAAAAGGAAGTTGGGGTTTTTTTTTCCTTCACACAGTGCATGGTCAGCCTGTGGAACTCCTTGCCAGAAGATGCTGTGAAGACCAGGACTTAACAGGGTTCAAAAAAGAACTAGATGGATCTAACCTCCATGAATCTATTAGCCAGGATGAGTAGGAATGGTGTCCCTAGCCTCTCTCAGAGGCTGGGGATGGGTGACAGGAGAGGGATTGCTTGAAGATTCCCTGTTCTGTTCACTCCCTCTGGGGCATCTGGCATTGGCCACTGTTGGCACACAGGATACTGGGCTAGATGGGCCTTTGGTCTGACCGAGTATGGCCTTTCCTATGTTCTTTTGTTCATAGCTGTGTGTGTGAGAGAGAGAATCTCCAACAAAACACCCTACTGCGCACACTTCTGCCCCCAGGGAGGGGAAGTGATCCAGCTTGTGACAGGGGTTAGTCACGTTGCTTAATGAATGACTGGAAGGTGTCCAGAGCTGGTGGCAATGAGCAATGCAGAAGAACCTACACAGAAGAGGAGGCATTAGGCTGGTTCCCTGTTCACTCGGGGCTGGCCTTGGGCTGCTTGCAACCCTGTGCTCAGTGCCAGGACTCTCCTATTGCTTCCCCAAATGTAAATATTTGGGGCAAAATTTCAACAGGCTGCACAGCAAAGAGCAGAACAGAGGCTAAAGCCGGAATCCCTGCACGCGAGGCACTAAGTATCAGATGCTGCTGCAGGTTTCTCTCATATGCAGCAGCAGCCTCAGCCCACACAGGAAATCACAGCCAGCTCGGTTCCATCTTTTGGCTTGCTAACGCCAGAGGTAGAGGAACGTTGTGGGAGGACACAGGAGAGGGGAACTAATCTAGTGTC
Organism: Pelochelys cantorii; assembly: GCA_032595735.1. NCBI lineage: Eukaryota > Metazoa > Chordata > Testudines > Trionychidae > Pelochelys > Pelochelys cantorii. Next base: position 4,941,621 of record CM064354.1, read on the forward strand.
TCCCTTGTTGCTGTCTGTGGAGAGTAGGCATGTGTAGTTGATTATCCAATAAAACTAGGTTTATTGGTTAATCAAGCAACAAATAGTCTGGTAGCACTTTATAGACTAACAAAACGTGTAGATGGTATCATGAGCTTTCGTGGTCACAGCCCACTTCTTCAGATGACTGGAGTTTTGAGTTTAGGATGTCCAGACCCAAAATAAATAGGGGAGAAAGGAGAGGGGGGGGAAGGAAACAAGAAGCAGAGGGTATGTAAATATCAAAGGGAAAACCAAACAGGCAAAACTGGTAATCTGTAAGCACCTAAAAATTGGATAGTTAAAAGAAGCAGAGAAGGATCATAGGATAGCAATTAGAGAGGAAGGGTACTAACACAAGGATCTACACAGACAAAGAGCTGTTGGCACCTTCATTGTTTGTTTGGCTGATAACGTCCCAGCCATCCATTATCTCTACTGAGGCCATAGGTGTGAGAATTAAATTTGTGGATGAATTGTAATTCCAATTCTTCTCTGTGTATTTGGCTTGTAGAATTGGTCTGTAACAAGACAGCCACTTGGAGATCTTTTAAAGTGTGACCAGGTAGATTAAAGTGTTCCCCAACAGTTTTCTGTATGTTCCCTTTACGGATATCTGATTTGTGTCCATTGATTCTTTCCCGTAGGGATTGTCGTGTGTGTGTGTGTGTGTGTGTGTGTGTGTGTGTGTGTGTATGTATATATTGCATTGCTGGGGCATAGATCAAATCACTGGATCTTGACTACACGCATTCCCGCCCTTGCTGTATCCCAGGCAGCAAGGGGGGGGGGGGAGCAAGAGCTAGTGCTGGGGGGAGCAAGGTTAAAAGCTGGATTCTCCTCCTCCCCCCCCTGCCCCCGTACCAGCTCCACAGTGCCACCTGCCCCTGGCAGTGTGGGGGGGAGGGGAGGCTGCCACAAAGCAGCCCCTGTCTGCAGGGGCCCAAGCACTCCACAGACGCTGCTCCACATCCCGTGGACGAGCCTTTGTCCGCAGGGAGCCTGGGCCCACTGTGGGCAGAGGCTGCTTTGCTGCAACAGCCCCTCCCTGTGGACAGAGGCTGCTCCGCATCGTGCAGTGTAGCCTCTGTCTGTGAGGAGCTCGGATCCCCCATGGACAGGGGCTGCTGCCACTCCACACTGATGCCTCTGTACTGGAAGAGGCAGTGCAGGGCAATGGGCAGCTAGTTTTTAAACTGGCTCCCTTCATGGACCAACTCCCCCTGCCACCTTAAGCTGCTGCCTCTGTATCGGAGGCAGCAGCGCTGCATGGCAAGGGGTTCCCTGGGAGAGGGGCTGGGAGCACAGAGATTTCATGAGGTCACACAACTGTTCAGTTACCCGATAGCTAACTCCCTAGTGGAGAGGTCCCAGGGAACTGGCTTCTCTATGTTTCCACTTGCTAAAATGCATCAACAAACCCTAAAATATCCAGGATTCTTTCCAAATCGCTGTCCTTTGCCGTGGAGAAGCGAGGGGGCTGCATGCCTGCGACTGGGGAGGCAACAGCTCATGACCATGAATCGGAGGGAAGGCATCTGCCTGGCAAGGTGTGGTCCATGCTGTGAATGTGTGAGGATGCTGTGTGGGCTGAGTCACTCACCAGGATACTGACGTTTTGTGCTTCGATAGCTCCCTTCAGCTGGGACTTCACAGTGACTTAGCCATGCTAATGAGCCCTAATTGAATCTTGGCCATGCCTCTGGGGCGTACTGCATCCTATGTACAGCACAAGCATTGGGGTTCCCATTTTACAAATGGGGAAACGGAGGTGACTTGCCTGAGTCGGTGGCTGGAGAAGGAACCCAGGAGTCCTGATTCTGGATCTGGTATGCAGTGAAAACTGGGCACAGGCTCCCACAGCAAGCAAGTGTGAGTTTGGCTGGCCCCAGTAACAAAGCAGAGTGGTTAGTGAGCCCAGAACACAGCCAGGGCCCTTGCCTGCTCTGGTGGTCAGGCTGTGCTATCTTCAGCACTGCTCCTGGAGCTAGCTGGAGTCAAACCAGCTGCAATAGGTGAGCCCAGGCCCAGCTTTCACTGTGCCCTGGCTTTCCCACCATTGCAGAAACCAGGAGTCCTGGAGCCATTGGATCTGTGCTAAATGAGATCTGTGTTTATACTGACTAGGAACCATTCTCTTGTGGCTATCTCATTAATGGGGTGGCAGCATGGCAAGCCCCCTCTGCTCCACATTCTCCTGCCCGCCTGCCCAGGCAGCAGAGCTCTGGCTGTAATCTGTCTCAGGACATGTGTTCCTGGCATGCACCTAACTTCCTGCAGAACTGTAGCCAGCTCTGTTCCCCCAGGTCAGCTGCCTGTAAACCCTGGCCTGGAGTCTTGTGCAGGAGCCTGGCAGGGCCGCAGGTCAGCTGGCTACCTGCAGAGCACTTGAGCGCGAGCCAACTGGTCTCTTGGAATAGGTGTGCCCACACCTGGTTGTGTCAGCAGGAGGCGGGGCTAGGGCATACGGGAGGAGGCGGAGCAGCAGGTGTAAAATCCCATGTTGCTGGGAGAAGGAAGAAATGATTTTTAAGAGCCACAACCTGCAGCTGAGCACAGACTCTCTTGGCCTCTGCACAGTGCTTGTCCCCCTGGCTGCCTGAAGCTTCTCGACCCTTTCGTCCCCAGAGCCGGCCCTGCCCATGGGAGCAGCCTGGGGCTTGGTGGAATATGGCTGTAAGATTCCAGGCAAGTGTCTTTCCCCAGCGTGGGGGTGGGTGGGGTATTCGGGGAAGGAGCTCCTGGGCCAATAGCTCTGCAAGTGCTGTGCGTAGTAACAGCCATTGTGGGGCAGGGAAGAAAGGGAGCTGAAGGGAGAAACAGGGTTTATGCTCTAGTTAGCCAGCAGCCCGGTCAAAGGACAGTAAGTCCAGGCTAGAAACCAGTCTTATCTGAGGGTGGGGGAGGAAAGCATTGGGAGCTCCGCCCAACAGGCCCTGCGCTGCTGCCCGGCCTCCTGCTCCTGGATCTGTCTGGGGTTTCGTGTTGTCAGTTGCTCTGCCCACGGGGGACAGGCGGGGTGGTGAAGGGCCCATTCTGGCAGCATTTGGAGTACAGAACTGCTATGAGTAGGCAGTGGTTGGGCGGGTGTCCCCTTTCACACTGCTCTCAGCCCTGGCCCGGGGATCGATTCAGTCCTGGGTGCCTGGGCTGAGCATGACTGCCTGGCATCCTGTGATGCTCACTCCTCCTGGAGGAACTGGCTTCATTGCCCAGTTTTCACTGCATACCAAACTCCCTTCTGGAGGCAGGCAGGCATTGGCAGTAGCTTGTTCTTACTCCTGGCCTGGCTTAGATCTGAGCCAGCAGCCTAGTTCCAGAGGAAAGTGGATGCGAACATCAGGATGATTCTGGGAAGAGTCTGCTCACAGCCTCTCCTGCTCCCACTAAAGGCAGTGGCAACCCCCCCTTGACCACCTTGGACCACATCTGGCTTGGTGCACGGTGCAGATGTGCATGCATGGGGCTGCACTCCTCTATTGCTTCCTGTACTGCAACCTGCAAACACTGATTTTTCGGGCAACCAGACCTGGCTAACAATGAGTTTTGCTTTTGTGTGGCTTTGTGTTAATTGCTTTGATCCACCAGCTGTTCTGAGAAATCTTCTGCTGGGGGGACGGTCTCTGCTGAACCTAAGGGTTGAGCTGATGCGTAAGTTCCCCTGCAAGCAGGTTGGCTAGAGAGGGGCCGAATAGGAGCTCCCCCAAACTTGAAATACGGAGTTGGCAGCTTGCTCCCTCTTTTAATTGTACCCTGCAACACAGCAACCTCCCAGCCTGTTCTGTTCACTGTCTGCCTGTCCTTTTTGTTTACAATCTGTTTTGGCTGTTCCCTTCCTTTGGCATCTGCCCAGGATTCCGCCTTTGGGGTTGTGGAATGCCTTGTCCTGCCCAGAGATATGCTTGCAGCTGAAGGAATGTTCAGCCCAGCTGATCTGCTTGGGTTGGAGGGTTGTTTGTGGGTGGTTTTCTCAACACTGAGCCTCCATTCTCACTTTAGAATCATGGGGCAGGAAGGGACCTCAGGAGGTCGAGTCCAGCCTCCTCCCCAAAGCAGGACCAATCCCAACTCAATCATCCCAGCCAGGGCTTTGTCAAGCCAAGACTTAAAAACCTCTAGGGATGGAGATTCCACCCCCTTCCCTAGGGAACTCATTCCAGTGCTTCACCACCCTCCTAGGGAAATCGTTTGTCCTAATATCCAACCTAGCTCTCCCCCACTAACTTGAGACCATTGCTCCTTGTTCTGCCATCTGTCACTACTGAGAACAGCCTCTCTCCATCCTCTTTGGAACTTCCCTTCAGGAAGTTGAACGCTGCTGTCAAATCCCCCCTCACTCTTCTCTTCTGCAGACTAAACAAACCCAAATCCCTCAGTCTCTCCTCATAGGTCATGTGCTCCAGCCCCTGAATCATTTTGGTTGCCCTCTGCTGGACCCTCTCCAATGTGTCCATGTCCTTTGTGTAGTGGGGGGCCCAGAGCTGGACACAATACTCCAGATGTGGCCTTACCAGAGCCAAATAAAGGGGAATAATCACATCTCTGGATCTGCTGGCAATGCTCCTCCTAATGCACCCTAATATTCCATTCACCTTCTTGGCTACAAGGGCACCCTGTTGACTCATATCCAGCTTTTCTGTTGACTCAGATCCACTTTAATCCCCAGGGCCTTTTCTGCCGAACTACTACTTAGCCAGTCGGTCCCCAGCCTGTAACAGTGCTTGGGATTCTTCTGTCCTTGTTGAACCTAATCAGATTTTTTTTGGCCCAATCCTCTAATCTGTCTAGGTCACTCTGGACCCTGTCCCTGCCCTCCAGCATATCTACCTCTTCCCCCTAGCTTAGTGTCATCTGCGAACTTGCTGAGGGTGCAAACCATCCCTTCATCCAGGTCATTAATAAAGATGTTGACGAAAACTAGCCATAGAACTGATCTTTGGGGCACTCTGCTAGAAACCAACTGCCAACTAGACATCTAGCCATTGATCACTACCCGTTGGCCCCAAAAGTCTAACCACCTTTCTATCCATCTTACAGTCCATTTATCTAATCCATGCTTCCTTATCTTGCTGGCAAGAATATTGTGGGAGACCGAATCAAAAGCTTTGCTAAAGTCAAGATACATCACATCCATGGACTTCCCCATGTCGACAGAACCAGTTGCCTCCTCATAGAAGCTAATCAGATTGGTCAGGCATGATTTGCCCTTGGTGAATTCATGTTGACTATTCCTGATCACGTTCCCCTCTTCCAAGTACCTCAAAATGGATTCCTTGAGGATCCCCTCCATGATTTTTTCCGGGGACTGAGGTAAGGCTGACTGGTCTGTAGTTCCCTGGATCGTCCTTCTTCCCTTTCTTAAAGATGGGCACTACATTTGCCTTTATCCAATCATCCGGGATCTCTCCCGATCTCCACAAATTTTCAAAGATAATGGCCAAAGGCTCTGCAATGACAGTTGCCAACTCCCTCAGTATCCTCGGATACCCAAATGCATGGGTCTAGATTTAATGTATGACTGGCTTTTCTAAATAGTTCCTAACCTGTTCTTTCTCCACCAACGGCTGCCCGCCTCCTTCCCGTGCTGTGTTGCCTAATGCAGTATTCTGGGTGCTGATCTTGTCTGTGAAGACAGAGGCAAAAAACACCTCTAGGTTGGTGTTGGTGTCGTTCTACTGATGCAGTCTTGGGGCAGGGTTGTCAATGTAGTCCTGGAGGTGTCCTCACACGACATTAATCTTGAATTAAAAGTTATCTTGAATTCCCAGGGCCTCCAGGCTAATCCTGGATGGTTGGCAGCCCTACTTGGGGCAATCAGGGCCTTGTGGTCATTGAAGTGTCACGAGTAACTCCCAGGCAATGCCTTGATGGCTGTGGGTGAGGAGGTGAAGCACGGGGTGGGGGTCTCTAGACTTCACCCCTTTTTGGGAGTGGCTGTTAACACTCAGGACACCATGATTCTCCCTGTGAGGATCCTTAACCTCCCTGATTCTCCTCATCAGTGGCATCTGGAGCGCCCATTTTCCATGCCACTCTGCCAACGAACCCCTCCCCCCCCCGACCTCTAGCACCCCCTGCATGACTGATCTGCCCCCGGGAGGGGTATGATCTGGCTTACTCAGTTGCTCGCAGATCTTTTCCTGATTCTTGTACACCAGGCTGGGTCCATGAAGATCTGAACTGCATGCTATTTAGTTACTGTGGTTTTGAGACAGCAGGTGTCTAGTAATCCCCTTGGACCGTGGGTCTGCTCATTCAGAATCTACAACTTGCTTAGTGCGTTTGCCTTCTTTGGATGACAGATCTCACACTGCACCAGGGATGTAAATTCCATTCCTGACTGTCACACCATTGCTCTGGGGTTAGTCATGGCTGTGTTCTATACCTCAGTTTCCCCCTCTGTAGATGGGTGATGTGGTTATTGGTAACTGCTGCATAGGTGCTAACTACCGGTTGTGAAATGGCAAATTATAGGGTATTAAATACTGTACCTGGGCTTACGATATGTTGTCCTTTGATAGGCAGACATCCAGTAGGAGCTGTCTTTGCATATTGGCTGACTAGATAAACTTGATTTCCCCTCCCTAATTTGAATAGATACTTTAATTCAGGGACCTAGTGGACGATATCTGGCAGGCACAGGAGGTCACCTGCAGTAACCTGCTTGGTGAGGCTCCTAACACAAGATTTCTCACCTCTGTGGGTTACAATAACTGCCAGCAGTTTCCCTCATTGCTCGCGCTGCTTGGCAGGTGTTTAATTTGGCTAAAAGCCCCTCTGCTTCCACGTGGCAGACAATTGCACTGGGCCCTGGAGACAGCGGCCGGTGAGCTGACTCACTAGCTGCTGCCTGATCTGCTTTGGGCTCTCTTTAGCTGGGTTCCTAATCGGGGCAGTTGCAGGGTGCTGCTGCCCCTTCCCCAGCGTCTGGCAGCTGAGTGACTCAGGACAAACTCCCTCTATGTCCTGGCCAAGGGCTGAGCTCCCCAGCCACCCAGAGGGCAGCCATGGAGATGCTCAGTGTGTGCCCTGCTCTCCTCTCCGAGCCAGCCCCCTCTTCCTGCCCCAGAGGCACAGCTCGGTGTGGGCAAAACTGGACCCTTTCCAATAGAACCAGGAAGGACGTGGGTTTCTGAAACTAATGAAGAGGCTTTTCCCCTAAACTCCTGAAAAACATCAACAAATCTCCCCAACCCCCTGTTGAGGTAGATGGGTACAACCCTGTGTCAGTTGGGGAAACTGAGGCACGGGTGAATGAAGTGACTTGCAGTGACTCACTCCACTAACCCTCGGTCCTTTGCTGTAACCATCACACGCGCTGCCTCCTTGGCTCCCTTTGATCTCCTTGCACTGGGATGAGCCTGCTGTTGGCAGGTGCATTCTGAGAGTTTCTGTCTGTAGAGCACTTAGCCCCACTAGCCTGGACACGCCCTGAATGGAAGTCGCTCTCTCTGCAGCTGGAGGCTGGGTTTGGGCAGGAGGAGGAGAGGGGAGCCCGAGCTATGGACAGTTAGCTCCTCAGGAGCAAGGCAACTGGTTTCTGTGCAGCTACAAGGGATTTTTAGGACGGCCAGATCTCGGGGGGGGGGGGGGGGGCGGGTGTCTAGAGAAGTGACAGGAGCAAGCTGGCCACCCCTCCCCTTCTCGGGCAATAACCTGATTGCACCAATTGACCGTCTCTTTTTCTCCGGCTCCCAGGTCGCAGCCATGGAGGAGATGATCATCTGGGAGCAGCACACCGTGACGCTGAGTAAGGTGAGCTCCCTCCCCCTGCCCCCTGCCCCCTGCAGCTGGGCCCTGCGGTGGCATGTGTGGGAGGGCAGGCCTGGAGGGCAATGGGTGGCATTGCCACGCCTTATCAATGGGGCCCTCTCCCTTCTGGAGCGACTGGGCTCCTAGCACCATTAGCTGCTTCCCTGTGGGGCCCTGCTAATGCCAGCCTGGCAGTACAAGCCTCCCCCGTAAGCCAGCCACAGTGTCTACTTGATTCACCCGGCTCTCTCCACTGTGCCCTCGCGGTGCCTGGCCAGTGCCAAGTAGCCCCCAGCAGCCTGACCTACTGTGTGCCAGCTGGGTCCTGCCCATGAACCCATTCTTGGCAGTGGCTGGCCTGCTGGGGAAGCAGCTCACCTGCTGCAAGGTGCCCCATTCATGGCACTGCCTGGCCTGCTGCCCGCCCCGCTCCATGGCAGCCAGCCCCTTCTGGGCAGAGTCTGACCTGGGGTGTGTCTGTCGCACTAGGACCCTCGACGGGGCTTTGGCATCGCCATCTCAGGAGGCAGGGACCGTCCCAGCGGCGTGGCTGCGGACCCCTCTATCGTGGTCTCAGATGTGGTACCTGGCGGTCCAGCAGATGGCAGGCTCCAGTGAGTGGAAATGGGGCTGGAAGGGGTCACTGAGGAAAGCGTTGTGAGCAGAGGGGCCAATCGTCTCCGAGTTCTGGGGTGTCTTGGATTCAGGGCCCTCTGTGCGGGCGGGGAGGCAGCACTTCGGGCACTCACTGATCAGCGGCTAGGAGGCGCTATTGTCACCTTTGCTTTGCAGCTGGGGAGGCCGGCACAGAAGGGGGTGATTGGCTGATGGTCTGTTAGAGCCTGGGAGGTCCTGGCTCCACTTGTGCTCAGAACATACTTCATGGGGGTTGGGAGGCAGGTCTGCTGGGGTCTGAAGGGAGGCGTTAGCAGCTGCACTAGCTCCTGGAAGGGACCTGCCTTCCCAGCTGCTGGCTCCTGACCTGGTGTCAGAGGGTGGAGCTGGGGAAGTCAGACTGGAGGACATGGGTGGGTTTGCACCTGGAAGGGTATCCTGCCTCCTAAGGGACCTGCCTTAGGGGAAATGCAGAGGAACAGCTCCCCGGCAGCAGAATTTCCAGGAGTGAAATGTACGTAGGACTGTTGCTGCAGAGACGTTGGCCTAGGCTGAGAGGCTGCCCCTAAGTCTCCCCAGTCAGCCCATGGCGGCTCTGCGCTGGCCAGGGATCTGCCTGACCTGGGTCTTTCCTTTCCAGGATGAGGGATCACATTGTGATGGTGAATGGCCTCTCCATGGAGAACGTGCCCTCCTCCTTCGCCATCCAGACGCTCAAAACCTGTGGCAAGTTAGCCAACATCGTAAGCATCCTGCCTGGGAGGGGCTGATCTGGCTTGGGTGGGAGGAGAGGTGACAAGGGCCCAGCATAAGGCCTACATGGAACTGGCTGCAACCCCTCTGCAGAGTTAATTCCAGGGTTAATTCATGTGGTTTGCCCCGCACTTGAGTGCCCCCCTCACATTCCGCCCTTAGCTCGACTGCGGCAGTGTCACGAACTCTTGGTGCCTGGCCCGTCAGAGGACACAAGCCAATGCAGGCTAATGCCTGAGTTAGCACCGCTTGTCGGCTGCTAATACCACTGATCTGTAGCACGGAGTCAGGCTTGCTGCACTCCAGGGCTGCTAGTCCTTCAGAGCCTTCCCACAGTCCGCCGCCCCCCTCCCCCTGCCAGAGAAACAAACAAGTTCTCCAAAAACTCCAAGAGCTGGGCAGTGAAGTGGTTTGGGACGCTCCCAGAAATCTTAAGTTCCACCCAGAGCCAGTGAATGCCAGCGCGGACACGGCAGCTGGAGAGCGGCCGCGCTCACTCGAGAGGAGCAACTTGAGTTACAACTGCAGGGCAGACATGCTCTGAATAAGTGGGGTCCCATCACCTTACAGCAGGGCTGGATTTGGGTCTCCCTTCTCCCAAGCATTTCGTGGCCAGCAACAGCCCTGGTTCTTCCACCCCAGGGCTTGTTTAGATTGGTGTGTCTCGGTCCCTGCTAACCTGACAGATTACCTGCAGGGATAAACCAGCATCTTAAAAATATTGCAGAGCTCTAACTTCTGGCAAACTTTTAAAATTGTGAAAGAGGGAAACGCTAGGAATAATTACCGTAATTTAGCAAATATACCCCGCACCCAAATATAACCCGCACCTGAATATACCCCGCGTTTTTTTTCTATTTCAGTAAAAAAAATCTTGTATACCCCATGCACGAGTATAACCCATGGGGTATACAAGACTTTTCTGTGCTGGGGGTATATCTGCCGGGGGCATATTTGCTAATTTACGGACCAGGGAGGAGGGGGGAGAATTAGCCAGCCACTCACTGCCCTGGTTCCTGCTCAGCTGCCAGCTTCCAGGTGGGGGAGCACTTATCCCCCTGGTTCCTCTGCAGCCACAGGAAGGGGCGGGGGAGCAGGAACCATCATCTTCTGGGCAGGGGAGCGCTTCCCCCTCCCCCCCCCCCCCGTTCCTGCGCAGCCGCAGGAACCACCAAGCTCTGGTGAATTAAAAAAACCCGCTGGTGAGTTAAAAAAAAAAAAAAAAAAAAAAAAAACCCCTATATACCCTGCACCCGAATATACCCCGTGGGTGTGGGTGTATGCGGGGTTTGTAAAAATGAATATAACCCGCGGGTTATAGTCGCTAAATTACAGTATTCACAATTCGAGCTCAAAGCCACTAGCAAACATTCTGGGGTGTTGAATAGCAGCACCAGCAGTTAACTCCTCCTCCTCACTTCTGTTTAAAGCTAAACTTTCAAATCTGTAATTGGATCTGAAAATACGTACGTCAGGTCCAGAATTTGTAGTGTGACGCTGGGGACCCTGGGCCAAATTACCCCCATGTAGGCTGCCCCCCAAAATTACCTGTTAACATTTTAGTTTCTAACTAGGGATGTTAAAATGCGTGTATTTGGGTAAACATGTAACCACACACAGGAGTGTGGGGGAAGGTGGCTCCCGAGGAGCCAGTGTGTGTGTAACAGGCAGCAGTGTGCAGGGAGCTGGTATGTGCAGAGGCAGCAGTGTGGGGGTGGGGAGGGGCTGTGTGTAACCATGAAGGTTAACCAAGGAGCATGGGCTTATCGGTTAACCATTTCCATTATCACAGCCCTACTTCTAACCAGGAATTCTTGGCTCCAAATGGTGGCGGAGCCTGGGACACAGCGAGTCCTCACCAGCCCTCAATCCGACTGGTAGATCTGCCCTGCTGGATGGGCATGACCAGGCCAAGTGGCTCCGGGACCTTTGCTGTCACTACGGTGATGCCAAATTGCTCTGAATGCCTGAGACTCTGCCTCAGAGCCCTGGGAGCAGCTCAGCCCAGAACAAACAGTGACAGTATAGTCACTGGGCCCTGCATGGCCTGAAGGCCAACCCTGGATACACCTGATTCGAGAGGCTGTTCCAAAGGCATGAGCCAGTGGGGAGGAAGGCACGTAGTCAGGTGGAGGCGAAGGGGATGGTTGGGTCACAAGCATGAGCAGTGGCAGGGAGGGTGGAGGTAGGAGGGTGATTAGAACAGATGGGCCAAGTGGCTCTTGACATGTCCTGTCCTCCCCATGTTTAGTCTGGGGCAACATGGCTCCTTCATTAGTTGGCCCAGTCCCGTCCAGCACACACACCTAGGAGCTAGAGGAAAGGTTGGTGAGTCAGGGTTCGTGGGACTGGTCTTACCTATGGAACCGTTTTGGCTAGGGGTATGATTACTGAGCTAGTTACCCCAGGCTAAGCCCCAGTGTGGGTGCAGTTATGCTGGTATAAAGGTGCCTTTTCCTGGTGTAATTATTCCCCTCTCCGTGTGAGATTGCCGTACTGGTACAAAGCACCTTACAGCAGCATAACTGCATCCTTGCTGGGGCGCTGAACCGGCTTATCTGTGCTGGTACATTCAAGGGCTGCAACTTTCTAGCACAGAAACAGGGGCTCCTTTGTCTGACTCTCTGTGGGGCCTTGGGCAAATAAGGTCCTGCCTCTGTGCCGTGACTTTCTCCCTCTGCAAATGGGGAGAATGACGCCCTGGGAGGTGAGTGGTGGCTCTCTTGGGGAGGGCTGTCTGTGTCTAGCAGAGCACATGGGGTTTGCCAGTTAATTCTTCTTCCTTCCCACCTGCAGACAGTGAAGAGACCCAAGAAAATTCATCTTCCTGTGACCAAAACCAGCCAGGCGCTCTCCAGTGACTCCTTGCACACTCCCAATGCTGTCCAGTACGATTCGGATGAGTATGGGTACCAGGGAGATGAGGCGTCTCCACGGAGCGCAGGGAAAGGAGACCGGCACGACAGTTATGGCAGGACTCGGCCTCAGGATGATGTGGATTACAACAGAGGCTACGACGGAGACTCCTCCAGTGAGAGGAGCTCCGGCCACTATCGGGAGAACCGCGATATTCGAAGGCCGACATCCAGAGGCAAAAGGCGGAGCCAAGATGGCAGCTACAGGAGACAGAGCCGAGACAGCGGCTCTGAGAGGCAGAGTTACCACAGACATCACTCCACCAATGGGTATGGCCACGAAGAGGACACCAATGGGCTTGCCCTAGTTTCTGGGTTCAAGAGGCTGCCGCCCCAGGAGGTACCAGTGAAACCCATCCACACTGTTCTGGTGAAGCGGAAAGAGAATGAAGGTAAGAAGCAGCTTCCTGCCAGCCCCTGCAGTGCAAATGAACCATCCTTCATTGCACAGGCGGGCGGAGGCTGCCAGGCGGGCAGGAGGAACACAACAGGATGACTTTAAGGCAGGGTGGGGAACCTCTTTCGGTTCGGGGGCTGCTGACCCCCACACAAGTAGATTTTGCGTACTCCAGTCCCACGGTGGGATAGTGTGTGTGTGTGGGGGGGGGGGGGGTGGAGTGTCCACACAGGCTCCCCAGTACTGGGGAGGGGAGGAGCCCTGAGCTTCAGGGGTGGGATCCAGGCGAGCCCGGGGTACAGGATCCCCATCCTGTCCAAGGGCACAGAGATTAAGGGCCTTTAACACCTGTGATGTTGAGCAATTGATGTCATCTACGCTGCTTTGCCCGGGAGGGAGGCGGACTAGGAAGGAATACCCTGACCTCCACACACGTCGCAGCGAGTTAAGGCAGTTTAGAAACGGAGTTAAATGGGCGCAATTTGTAGATGTGCACCAGGCCTGAGTGACTGCAGTTTATGGCCTGGCTAATGCTGCAGCTGGAGCCATGAGGGGCCCACACTGGGTACTAGGGGCTTGTGGTGAGGGCTGGTCTCCTTGAGACCAGAGCTAGAGAAATGTCCGTTCCACTCCCTGAACCTGACCTGTCTCTCTCCTGGAGCGCAGAGTATGGCTTGAAGCTGGGAAGTCAGATCTTTATCAAACACATAACGGAGACGGGCTTGGCTGCCAAGGACAGCTCGCTGCAGGAGGGGGACCTCATTTTAAAGGTAGGCAGAGGTCTTGTGCTCGGAGCAGGGTGTCAGTGCAGGGTGCGATGCTGTTTGCAGGCCGTGTGAACTGGGATTCTGGGAGCTCTCTGCACTGGGAAGATGAGGCTGTTTTGGTAACCGACGTTAAACTACTTCTGCTGTCCCCTGCATGGCTTTGGAACGCCCTCTCTGTGGGTGCAAACTGGGAGACCGTTGCAGCATCACGTGAAAGGGCTGCTGTGCCTGTCGCCATCAAAACCGAACCCTTTGCTCGGGGCGGTGGCAACCCTGCAGCAGAAACTCCTCTCCAGTCTGCCACTGACCTGGGCCTTGTCTCCACAGGCTCAATGGACCCATGCTAAAAAAACAGTGTGTGTGTGGGGGGGGCATAAAGTTGTTAATGCTCCCCCAGCCTGAGGAAATACAGTGTGCAGTGTACATCCCTCCCGTAGCTTGCGAACAGATGACTGAGCGGCGACCTGATAACAGCCGCAAGAGAGAGGAGGGTGATCAATTATTCTCCGGGTCCACAGACGGCAGGACAGGACGTGAGGGGCTTATTCTGTAGCAAAGGAAATGGAAGTTTAGATATTAGGAAAACTCTCTGTAAGAACAGGCTGTACAGACTAGGGATGGTCTAGGACAGGCTTACTTGGCCCTGCCTCCACCCGGGAGACTGGACTAGATGGCCTCTTGAGGTCTCCTCCAGCCCGGCATTTCTGTGGTTCTATTAACAAGAATGCTCCACCCCACACTCTGGTACCCAAGCAAATCAATTCTCCTTGGCCCCGGGCCCTAAAGTTCCACTCGGACAGCCTGAAAACAGCCCTGTGGGTGGGATTGCTATCTGTTGCCCAGCACTTGCCGGCCTGAGCTTTTAGTTAAAACAGCATTCCTGCTTGGGTGTTTTCTTTGCACCTCAGAGTTTTCTTTGCACCGTCTTGGCCCAGGACTCCTTGCTTCCAGGTGCTGGACAAACACCGACCTGGCCCCAGGAGCTGACCACCTGAGCAAAGTTGCTAGCGTTCGCTTCTGACAGCGTGTGGTGCTCCCAGAAATCGGTGTTTAAGGAGATGTGTGATGTTACTTCGACTAAAGCACTGAGCTGCAGATATTCACCTACACTTGTTAGCTGATCAGGGGTTTGATTTTTTTGTAGCATATGATGTGATGAGATCTTAATTTTTGACTCTTTATTACCAAGTTCTCCACTTCTAGTAAGTGATTTCATGCAAGTATTCCACTGTGTCCCATGCCTTTCTGTTTGTAGGCGCAAACAGGTTGGTTTGCTTGTCCGCTCCAACAGTTGCAGACTCTGGCTGAATAGGTTTAGCTCCTAGAGGTTCTTGTTGGTCAGGGATGTAGGGGTGTGGTACAGGCATGTAGATTACTCCCAGCTCTTTCCCTGCTAGGAGATGTTTATTCACAACCAGGCACCACCCCCCCCCCCCCCACCGGCACTTTGCAGAGGGCAGAATTCAGGCTGCCTGGGTGTGGCCATGCAGGCTGGCTCCTAGGGTTGATTTGTAGAGGAGTGGACAATGAGCGTGAGTATCGGTGGATGTGTGGGTGGTGCTGATAAATGGCTTCACACCATACTTCCTGGTGGTGTGGTTTGGTGAGAAGCAGGTCAAACTGTGGATCACATTGCGCAGGGCAACGTGGGGTGTGGTGGGTGGGCAGTGTGATGTGACAGTTTCTATTTTAAGTGTTTAAATTACAGTGATTGCTCCCCATCCCTTCTGGGCCTAAAAGTTTCTAAGTAATTTGTTGTGTAAAATTATTCAGTTCACCTCCCACACCCAATACGGGCAGAACCAGCTTCCACCCCACACCCCAGCTCTGCGTCACCCCCACAGCCTCACTTTGGCACAGGCAGCATTCAGGGGGAGGGGGGAGCAGAAGCTATTGCTGGGCTGGCCCCAATCCCCAGTGATTCTCTGCCGCTGGAGGCTCTTGGCGACACAAGGAGAAGGAGGGAATCTTCGGTTGAGGGTGGAAGAGACAAGTTTTTGTGCTCACACAGTGCTGTCCCTCCAGTCTGGGAGGCTACCGGGGGCTGGGGGGGGGGGACAATTTAGGGCTGTGCTCAGGCTGTTCTAACCTATTCCTGGGTTGGGTCACCCCTTGTCAGCCACAGCACAGAGATGGGGCAAAACGCCTCCAGTTGTCCCTGCCCTCAAAGGACTGTCCACAATGTCTGCCTACTCTGATGTAGCCTCTCCTCTGAGACCGTCCTCCACCGCGCTCCCACTGGAATGAAGGGGGGGGGGGGTAACTGGGTCCCAGTGCTCCTCCACTTGCAGCTCCAGTCGAGCCCCTGGGGCTTCAGCCTGGGACATGGGGATGGAGCCAGGAGGGAGCTGAGCAGAGGTGCTTGCCCTGGTGGCTTGGCTTGCCCTTTCATTCTCCTGATCTTTCTCTCCCAAGGCCTGGCCTCTGCAAGAGCAACTCTCTGCTTGCTGGTTTGCCTGTTGGGGCTTTGTCTAGATTGGGACTTAAAGGGGGGTTATTAGGGCACACTCGTTAGCCCAGACTAGCTAACACAACCTCTTACTCAGACAAAGCCTGTTTGTGGTCAGATCTCCAAAAATGACTTCAGAGGAGCCTCTTAAACATTGTCTATCCTGTGTCATGCATGACACTTGCCCCCGTGAGTGCTTTCCTGCCCCAAGCCGCCTGGCCACAACTCTGTCATGGCCATTGCTTTGCTCAGACCCTTCGGCTGTTTTCAGCCCTTGTCTCTGGAAAGCCTAGAATTGGTCATTGATGGTAGATTTTTTTTTTTTTTTTCCCCCCCCTCTAATACCTCATCTGCAGTACTGTGTCCACCTCTGGGCACCACACCTTAGGAAAAGGAGGGACACTTTGCAGAAAGTCCAGAAAACAACAAAAATGATGAAAGGTCTAGAAAACATGACCTGTGAGGAAAGATAGGAAAAAGTTGGGTTTGCTTAATCTAGAGAAGAGAAGGCCAAGGAGGGACCTAAATCTTCAAGTATGTCAAAGGTTGTTGTGAAAATCACAGAACACTAGAACTGGAAGGAACCTTGAGTCCAGTTCCCTGCCCTCACAGCAGGACCAAGCACCATCTAGCTCCATAGTGTCCAAAACGCTATCCACTAGCCACGTGTGGCTATTTGGACAGTTGAGTGTGGCTAGTTCGCTATGGCAGTAGCCACTCTTGTGGTTGCTGCTTCAGAACTGGTTCTACACCCCGGATCTAGATCATGACAGATGATCCAATGTGCTCTTAAATATCTTCAATGATGGAGATTCCACAACCTCCCTAGGCAACTTATTCCAGTACTTAGCCACCCTGACAGTTAGGAAGTTTTTCCTAATATCCATGTTGCAACGTGAGCCCATCGCTTCTTGTCCCATCATCAGAGGTTAAGGAGAACAATTTTCTCCCTCCTCCTTGTGTAACACCCTTTTTAGGTACGTGAAAGCTGTTATGTCCCCTCTCAGTCTTCTCTTTTCATGACCCTCATAGGTCATGTTTTCTAGACCTTTAACAATTTTTGTTGCTCTTCTTTGGACCCTCTCCAATTGGTCTGCATCTTTCCTGAGCTGTGATGCCCAGAACTGGACACAATACTTCAGCTGAGGCCTAATCAGCACAGAGTAGAGCCCAAGAATTACTTCTCATGTCTTGCTCACAACACTCCTGTTAAGCAAACTTCACTTTGAGATGTGGGGTTTGGTTTGTTTTTTGATGGCAGGGTCACACTGTTGAATCATATTTAGCTTGTGGTCCACTCTGACCCCTAGATCCCTTTCAGCAGTGCTACTTCCTAGACAGGCGCTTCCCATTTTGTGTGTGTGCAACTGATTGTTCCTCCCTAAGTGGAGTACAGGTTGTGCCTCCTTAAACCAGGACTCTCTGATCCAGCAACATTTGTGGTCTGGTAAGGCCACGGATGTTCCTGGACCACAGAGCCCAGGCACAGGGAGGTCTGGTGGCGTGACAGGAGTGCAGTAGGGTGGGGCCAGTGACTCAGCTGGGAGCCCTATGTCGGGGGAGGGGGAGGTGCAGTGGGGAGTTCTGGTCCCAGCGTCAGCCCAGCTGTGAGGCTTCTGGCCCCAGCCCTAGAGCAGGCGGCTGGGGAGCTCCAGCCCCAGTGGCAGTCAGGGAGCGCCAGCCTCCACCCTGTCTGTGGAGCACCAGCCCCAGCCATGGAGCCAGGCAGCTGCAGAGCACCAGCTCTGACAGCAGCTAGAGGGTCCCGGGAGGCTGAGGCAGCAGCAGGACTGGGCTGGAGCCCTAGTCTAGGACAGCAGGGCATCCCTGGTCCGGCAAATCCCCTGGTCCGGGACCAGTCAGGTCCCCAGGGAGTCAGACCAGAGAGCCAACCTGTACTTTGCATTTGTCATTTTTTTGAGAGAGAGCGGCCCTTGTGCAAAAGGGTTTTTTTTGCACATAAAGGAACTGTCTACACAGCACTTTTTTGTGCAAAAACCTCTTGTGCAAAAGGGATCTGAAGAGAAAATGCAAATGAGAGCGCGACATATGCAAATGAGCGCTCCATTTGCATTTGCTCTTCTGCAAGAGGCTCATAGTATAAATGTAGCCTAAGGGGGGATATAATAGAGGTCTATAAAATTATGACTGGTATGGAAAAAGTGATTAAGGAAAAGTTATTTACTTATTCCCACAATATAAGAACTAGGGGTCACCAAATGAAATGAATAAGCAGCAGGTTTAAAACAAACACAAGGAAGTTTTTCTTCACTCCGCACAGTCAACCTGTGGAACTCCTTGCCAGAGGATGAGGTGAAGTCTAGGACTTTAACAGGGTTCAAAAGAGCTAGATAGATTCATGGAGGTTCAGTCCTTCAATGGCTATTAGCCAGGATGGGTGGGAATGGTGTCTCTAGCCTGTTTCTCTGGAGGTGGGTGATGGGAGGGATCACGTGAGGATTACCTGTTGTGTTCCCTCCCCCTGGAGCATCTGGTATTGGCCACTGTCGGCAGACGGGCTACTGGGCTGGATGGACCGTTGGTCTGACCCAGTATGGCCATTCTTATGTTCTTGGTGGAAGGGTCAGGGCTGGGGGCTAGCCTTCCTTGCCAGTCCTTCAGCGTCTCCTGGAGCACGCTGTCTGGGGTTCCGGCACTGACTTCAAGGGCCCAGGCCTCTGGCTCCTTCCACAGTAGCAACAGTAACAGCTGGGAGCCCTGGGCCCCCTTTACCACCGTCAGTCAGTGGGCCTGCACCGCCTGTAGTGTGGACACAACTATAGTGCTAGAAAAGTGCCTTATCTCACTCTAACCTGTTGCTAGAGCCCTGCAAATCCATGGATATCTGTGGCTCATTTCTGCGGATGCAAACTTTGTATCCGCAAGGGCTCTACTTACTGCCGTGTGCACCTCAGTGCCAGGATAACTGCACCTGCGTCAATCTGGTCCTTGATCTCTGTAGCTGACCCGGTACTGTGTGTGCGCACTGGCTGGAAATCTCTCCCCTGACACCTACCTAACTTCAACCCAAATGCTGTAGAAACGCTGAACCGGCCCGTATTCTGCTCTCACCGCCGTCGCTCTGAAAGGTACAGTACTCCCCAGGCAGCAGAAGCAGAGAATTAAAAGGAGGGGCCTGAGGCAGCGTGTAGGACAGAGCTGCCATCAGTGCCTGCATCATGCTGCCTGGGCAAACTGAGCCCTGCCACCAGCGGGGGCAATGCAGAGGCTTCAGCAGCACTGTCTGTCTGCCCCAGGGTGGCATCACAACCTGAGCAGTGGGCAGGCCTGTCAGTTGCAGTGAAAGGGACTTGCAGTCCCATCTCCTGGCCAAAGCAAACCTCGGAGCTTGTCTGCACAAAAACTGGAACCAAAATGCCTGGGGGTTTCTCTGCAGTGCAGACAAGGTGTGTGTTTGCCTTGCTAGCCGAGTGGCAAAAAGCCCCAGACAGGCTTTTATGTCAGCATAGCTAGTTGAGGTCAACATCATGCTAACCAGTTTACGGTCCCTGCTCCCTCCCAGCCAGACTTGCAGAGAATCGGATTTCTGCGAATGGAGACACCACTGCCACTGTGTGTGTGGAGGGGGATTTATTTAATGCATACAAATACAGAAGCAGAGGTAGATTTGTCGAAGAGGCCCTGGCAGGAGGGTCAGACCAGAGAGCTATAATCAAACTTGATTTGCGAGTGTGTCTCGCCTGGGCACATCAGGAGGTGCTGCCTGTCTGGGGAACATTGTAAGTGCGGAGCTAGCTGTCTGTTTTCACTTCTGTTCAGTCGCTGAGAATGGGTGTCAGGGGATGGATCACATGGAGATTGACTGTTCTGCTCATTCCCTCTGAAACAGCCTGTAGTAGACAGGATACAGGGCTAGACGACCTCTGGTCCAACCTACTATGGAAATAGCCAGAGGTCTTTCTGTGGTGAGCGCTCCTTCCACCTGCTCATCACCAGGTGACTTGTGGGGGTGGTGGGGAGGAGAGAAGAGAGACTCTCACTCCAACCACCTGTTTCCCTCCCAGCTCAGCGTCCCCGACAGCACTGAGCAGCCCAGGTGCCTTCCTCACGGGGGCTGCAAGGCTGTGGTAACCAAGAGGGTCTCCTGGAACAGGGTAGTCCTGCTCACCACACTGGCTAGACTTTGCGGTGTGAGCTGACTGAACCATGGCAGCGCTTTGCGTGGAGGCACAGGGAGCGCCGGCTCTCACAGGCACTGCTGGGCGCGATCAGCACACACCTTGCTCCCCAGGCCGTGTCACTGTGTAACACTGGTAGGAAAAGAGCCTAGGTGGGCGGAAATCAGCAGACGCTGGCGACCCTGCCTGTGGCTACCAATAAACCAAGGGTCTCGTGGCCACACAGAACCACAGCGGGTCGCGGGTTGCCCACCACTACTTCAAGAGCCCAGTTAGCCTGTCACTGGAAACACTTAAACGACGACGAATGGTCTAGCAGCACCTTCGAGACTAACAAACCGGGGAGCTGGTACCATGAGCTTTCGCGGGCACAGCCCATTTCTTCAGAGGAAACTCGAAGAGCTAGTGATATTTCACAGCCATTGTGGGAAACACTTTGAAGTCTGTGGATGAAACTAGGGATGTTAATGGTTAACCAGTAAGTCTCACCCTTGACAGGTGAGGCTTACAGGTTATGGTCAACCATGGGGCTGGAGCAGCTCCTTGCCCACCCTAGGCGGCGGGCTGCTCCTGACCCACAGGGTCTGCCACAGGCAGGGAGTGTTCTAGCCCAGCCAGAGATGCCCCCAACCATAGTGAGGGGGCACGCCAGCCCAGCTGCGGCAGACAAGGGTGGGGGACTGACCTGCCCCGTTCAATCGGTTAACTGGTTAAACTTAACATTTAATTGGTTAACTAATCAAACAGGGTTTTATATCCCTAAGGAAAACCCCTCTCTAGTAGTGTGGTGTGTTCTCCCTCTGTGTGTGCGCATGTGTGTACACAGCATTATTAAAGCCCTTGTCCAGTGGCGGTTCCAGGGGATTTGCTGGCCTTCATACCTGCTTGAATAGTCCAAAGGAAATTCTTTCCCTGCTTTCAGCAGGGTAGCTATGGAGACTGGAGCCAGCCTTGGCCCTGCCCGCTCAGTCAACAGTCCCGCCCTCCCGTTGAGCGCTGTGATAGGAGGCCCGCTGGCTGGCACGTGGGAGTGTTTGGCGTGCGGTGACTGGCTCCGCACAGCACTGCCGAGTATGGATCTCCAGGCTAACTGCTGGTGCAAGGGGATCTGGTGCGAGGGGATCTGGGCTATGGCTCCGCTTGCACTACTCGGCTATGCCCAGCCCCAGGGAAGGCTGCTGCTTCTCCCTGAGCGCAGTGCTTGGGAGGCATCTCTGTAACCCTCCGCCCCTCTCTCTGCCCCTCTGGCTAGATTAATGGCATCACCAGCGAGAACATGTCTCTGGCTGACACCCGCAGTCTGATTGAAAGGTCAGAGGGGACGCTGAGGCTGCTTGTGTTCCGGGACAACCGGCAGTTCCTGGTCAGCATCCCCCAAGTGGTGGACAGCGACAGTGCCAGCTCCTCGCTGGATGGTGAGTGGAGTCCCCAGGGCCCGGGGAGCCTGCGGGGGGCAGGAGCGAGGACACCCGTGCTCTGTGGCTGGCCGGGGTACAGGCAGCTTGGCAGTGCCACACTCGATACTGGGGAGGGGAAGGGCACACCAGGACAGCAGCGAGTGTCCGAATCCCAAGGTCACGGTGCTAATTCCCATGGTGCTCACCATTTGGAAGGTCGTTGGCTCCAGGCAAGAGCCCCTCAGTGTTGGACTCTGCAGTGTACTTACTGTTTGGGAGCCTGTGGAAAAGGGCAGGGATCCAGGCAGAGTCCCCCAGCGACCGGCCTGTGCAGTGTGCTTGGTGCCCGAAGGCCCAGTGGGCATTCTGTGGCCAGGGCTGGGTTCCGGCCAGGCATGCTCCTTAAGTGGCGGCTGCTGTGCTGGCCAAGCTGGAGGGAGAAGCAAGGTGCTGGCAGCCTTCTCGGTGTGCAGGGCAGCCGGCAGTGGCAACTCGCAGGTGTTCTCAAGCGGACGGCAGGGCGTGGGCAAGGGTTGCCAGGCATTCGGGTTTTGACTGGAATGCCCAGTTCTAAAGGGACCTGGCAGCTGGCAGGGATGACTCTGGTTGAGGGTGCAGGGGGCACCTGTGGCTAAGACTGGCTCCCTACCTGTCTGGGCTCCCAAAGCAGCCACCAGGTCCCTGCTGCCCCTAGGCGCCAGGAGGCTCCGTCCGCACGCTACTCCTGGCTGCAGGCACTGTTCCCACTGCTCCCCTGCCAACAGGAGCCGTGGAGCTGGCACTCTGTGTGCCGGGGGCGTGAGGGCAGCCCATGATGGAGCCTGCCTGCGCTTAAGGGCCACAGAGACCTGGTGGCCACTTCTTGGGAGCCGTGGTAAGCTCTGCTGGGCCCTGCAGACCCACCCTGCTTTGCCCCAGCCTAGAGCCCCCTCCACACTCCTGCCCTGGCCCAGTGAAAGTGGCTGAGTGGGGGAGAGCAAGCGATGGAGAGGGGCAGGATGGAGCAAGCAGGGGGCGGGGTCTCAAGAAGGGGTGGGGCCTTGGAGAAAGGGTGGCGCAAGAGTATTCAATTTTGTGGGATTCGAAAGTTGGCAGCCCTCGTGTGGACTCAAGTACTTGGTCTGTGGCTTCCCTGCTGCTGCGCTCACTGTAAGGGTGCTAAGAGGCAGGTAACTGACTAATCATGTTCTCAACACAATTTGAATCAACTAGATGATTAGTTGATAGGGGGCCCTGCTGCGGCTCTGCAGTTTAAATGTAGTACGAGCTGCGTAAGCAGGAACCCGGCTCCTACAACATTTAAACTGCAAAGCTGCAGCGGGGGTAAGTCCGGGACCTGGTGTGATCTGGGACTGCACAGTCCTGGCTCTCGCCGGGTCCTGAACCTCTGCTCCTCTGCTTCCCCTACCTGCTCCCTGCCCCTGCCCAGCACTGACTTCTGTTACCCCCGCCCCGCTGCCGCTGATACAGAGGCAGCAAGGGGGGGGAAGCGAATTGTCAAGGAGTGACTCGACTCCGCGATAAGCCTACTTGGCTAGTCACTTGCATCCCTACCTCACTGTACCAGACAGCAGGAGTCCCAGTCCTTCCCCACACCCTGATCACCTCTTGAGCTGAGGAAGGAATTGAACCTCTGCTGGGGGTGTGGCTGTGGTGTGCTGGCAGCTATTGTGCTGACTTCTCTCTCCCGCCCCCCACTTGTGCTCCAGACATCTCCGACATCGGCTCTGAGCAATCCCACCCGCCCTCTGCACGGAGCAGCCAGCAGGCCCCAGAGGCCATGAGGACAAACTCGCTCTCGTAAGGATCGTTTCTTCCTCTCCCCCCTGCCCCTGCTTTGAGTTCTCAGACCCTGCTCCCCTTTGCCCCTGCCATGCTCCCCGGCAGCCAGCTAGTCCTGAGCCAGTCCAAGCCCTGAGAGATGGCCTCAGACCGGGGGTGTGGACTGATGGCTGCAGCCACCGAGCTGAGTGGCACCTGCCCCGCTTTCCCCCCCCGCCCCCCAGTCACGTGGCCTAGCGCTCATCTGCAAGGCCTCACAGCGCCCGAAATTGGCGCTGGCTGGCTCCACTAGTAGGCCCTGCGGAGCTAGGCACCAAGTTTAGTTTAGGCGACCTCCCTGTCTCTGACCTGCAGCCAGGCCTCTCCCGCCTCGTATGGACAAGCTGGTTCTCTTGGCTCCAGTGAGAGTGCGGACAGAGCTCCCAGTGTGAGCATCAGGAGCCCTGGGAACAGGGCCAGCCGGGGAGCCCCTTACAGCCCAAGTGATGGAAGTGCTGCTTGCCAGCTGCTGTTCTCCCCCTGCCAGGGCAGCCCAGGCCCTCAAGGCCTCGGTAGCTGCGGGAGGGAGCGAGCTAAGGGCTCCTTGGTGGATGTTGGAAGGGCTGGAGCAGGCGGCAGGTGGAGCCCAGGGTGGCCCTGTGGGCTCGGAGCAGAGCGAGGCAGGCGGTGGCACACAGGAAGAGAAAGCTCCTCCCTCCCCAATCCAGCAGGTCTGTGGCTTGTCAGGGAGGGGTGTGGTTGCTGTGAGCCACGGGAGCTCTCCCCACGCAGAGCCCAGCCAGGCCTGCTCCCCGCACCCAGAGAACAGCCCCTACGGGGGCTGGCTGCCAGGCAGGGGGGCTGCCTGCTGCTGGAAGGAGCAGGGAGCGTCTGTGCAGAGCCCAGACACTGGGGCCTAACCTGCTGCTGGCAGCCCTGCTGCAGCCCCCTCCTCTGGTGGGTAGCACCACCGCGTGCCCTGTCCCACACACCTGCGGCCATGTGAAGGGGAGCTCCAGCAGCAGGGCCACAGTAGCCAGCCCAGCGAGCGCTCGCCAGGCAAGGGGCTGCCACCTTTGGAGCTGCGGGAAGGGGGATGGGAAATGGGCCCTAGGGCTTAGATCTGAATGGGGCCAGGGCGCCTTCCCCCTCCCCCCTAAGCTAAGCTCCCGTCATCTGTGCTCTAGGGAGGGGAGACAGCCCAGCAGGGAGATGGTGGACACGGTACAGAACGATGCTCCAGTCCCAGGTGAGTCCCGGCGGTTGGGTCTCTGAGTCCCGCCTGCCCTGCCCTGCTTGAGGGTCACGCCCAGCCCAGCAGAGTGGTGACCGACAGCCTGGAGGGGCTGGGCTGGGGGATCCATCCTGTTCCCGGCGCTTGGGCGTATTCGTGCCAGGACACCTGCCGGGGAGGAAGCTGCCATCTCAGCAGGGGCCCGGGCTGAGGGGGCCCCGGAGCGCCATCTCCCCACTTGTCTCCAGAGGAGGGCGGCAGGGCTGAAGAAGCCTGGTGGGGTGGGTCTCCTGCTGCTTTTTGTGCTGCCCCTGTTGTGTGAGGCAGAGGCCGTCAGTCTCCGGGACCGCCAGCACGGACGTCCTGTACGCGAGGCCAGGCTGATAACTGGCTCTCAGCAGCCACCATTGGCCAAGCTCCCAGCATGCTGTGCTCTGGCAGCAGCCTCGTGTGGGCTCCACTGTCCCATGTCCAGGTGTGCGTCTCCGCCAAGGCATCCTTGGCTCTCACGAGCCCTCAGAGCCACTTGACTGTCCGGGGTGCGCTAAGCAGGCCGGCGCTGCTCCACTTCACCCTGCCTCTGCCATTTCAGATCCCTCAGAGCCTGCTGAGAACAGTGTCTCCTACAGCCCCCCTGCAGCCAGAGCCAGGGAGGAGGAGGAGGATGGGTAAGTCGCGGGGGGTGGTGGTGGTGGGAACAGGCCCCTCTCCTGAGCTCTCCTCGCTGGCTGGGGGGAGGGAGCTGAGCTGAGGCGCGCGGCGCTGTGTACACAGAATGGTCCTGAGTCACAGCAGGGGAAGAAGCCTCCCACGGTGGGCTGGCAGGGGGAGGGATGATGGGAATAGTTGGACTGTCAGAACTCTGCAGGAGGGTGGGGTTGGGGGGCTCTCAGCAGGGCCCTTGATGGGGCAGGAGGAGCCCAGGGTGTCCCAGCTCTTGTGCGTGGTGGTGAAGCACCCTGGTCCCTCCTGTGCTGGCTGTGGGGAGCTGCTGTGACCCGTCTGCTGTGCCGGCCGCGCTGACTCAGCGGCTTGGAGCACACTGCAGCTTTCCCGCTTGCAGGTACAGCCCAGACGCCAAGATCGTGCGCTTTGTGAAGGCCAAGAGCATCGGGCTGCAGCTGGCTGGTGGCAATGACGTGGGCATCTTCGTGGCAGGTGTGCAGGAGGGGAGCCCCGCAGCCGGCCAGGGCATCAGAGAGGGGGACCAGGTTTTGCAGGTATCGTGGCAAACAGGGGCAGGGAAGGGAGAGTGTGGCTGCGTCACTGACTCTTGCTGGGCAAAGGTGGCATCCTCGTCCAGTGTGGCTCTTAATGTCATTGGGGGCGGCAGGGACCCCACCCCTTGCCTCCATGGAAGTACCTGGGGGGCCCAAATCTCATGGTTTGTTTCTGGGCTGGGACTCCGGAGCTCTTGCTGTGTCAGTGCCCCCGAACGCCCTGCCCTCTCCGCCAAGAGGCTCCGTCCCAGGTGGAGCCCCCACAAATGGTGAGCCAGGAGCGACCCTGCAGGCCAGCCCCTCTTGCGGGAAGCTAATCCTGGGAGAGCACTGGCCATGCTCCTCACACCCCCTAGGCCAACCTGCAGCCTGCCTGGGCCACCAGCCTGTTCCTCCTGCCGGGCTGGGCAGGAGCTGTCAGGCCCTCTGGCGGCCCTGCATTGCCATCAGTGCATGTTTGAACTCCTGGCCCACATCTGGGCTTGTCCCCGAGGCCTTCAGCACCCAAAGCATCCCTGTGTGGCAGCTGCCATCTTGGCTGGCAGCCCGTGGCTTGAACCAGGAGTTCCCAGAGTTCAAAACGCAAGCGGCTAAGCTGGAGCCATAGAGTCTGGCCCTGCAGCTGGGTAAAGGCTCTTCCTTGTAGCTCGGCCAGGCCTCGAGGGGCACCTGGAACACCGGGCTGTACAGGCTCTCCATCCCCTCTAGCCCCTTCCAGGCCCAGCCCTCCTTAGGCCTCTGACCCCCTCATGCAGTCAGGGTACGATGGGGAGCCTGGCTAGGTCAAGGAGCTGGGCTTGGCCCCCAGGCTCCTGGCCCTGGCTCTGGCCGTCGCCCCGGCCCTACCTGGAGCACTGGCGCGATGGCCTCGTTGCCCTCCCTGTGCAGGGCCTTGCCCTTGGCATGGGCTGCCCCCGCGCAGGGCCAATGGGGACGCTGACGCGAAGGCGCTTCCCTCTCTGGCAGGTGAACGAGACCAGCTTCCAGAGCCTGACCCGAGAGGAGGCCGTGCAGTACCTGCTGTCCCTGCCGCCGGGCGAGGAGGTGGTTCTGCTGACCCAGAGCAAGCAGGACAGTAAGTGGCCAGCTGGCCTCCAGCCTGCGACTAGGGCTGCTGTGGCTTGGAAGTTAAGCTCCTGCTCCAGGCGCTGGCTGCTCCTTGCCCATGACAGCCGCAGAGGTGCACTCACCCCTCCCTTGGGAGCCTGCCCACGTGCGTTTTCTTTTCCCCTGGGAGGCTGGGCGAGAGACGAGACCAGCCAGGGACTTCCCGGAACGAGAGCCTGTGATCCCAGCTGTGCTGGACAGGCATCCTCTGTTGGCCTGAGCGCAGGGGGTGGAGAGTTAACCCAGCCCTCCGCAGCATCCCAGAGAAACCCTCCGATGCTGCCACCCCACAAGCCTTCGTGCCGGGGGCTACATCTGTGCTGCCTCAGGGTACATAGCGGCCCCAGGATCCTGCAGGGCTGGCACCAGCATGAGACCAGGACAGCCCTGGGCGGGAAGGCAGGCTCGTGTAGCTACATGGCACACTCGTGCCAACTGGGAGACCCAAAGGGAAGCCGCCTGCTGTCTTGGCTTGGATCAGGCCTGCTCTAGGGGTCCTGCACCTTTTCGGGGCGGAGTTCCCCCGGCTCTGGCTGGGAACTGAGCCACCTTCTGCTTCGACCGCCCACTCGCTTTTGTCTTCTGTGTTGCGGGTTGCTGCCTTGCACGCTCCTGCCCGGGCTTCATTCCTGGCTGGGGAGGAGGGATGGGGTGTCTGTGCCACCTGCTCCTCTGGCCTGGCTCTGCCCGTCTCACTGGATTCTGAGCTCACGTGGGGACCAGAGCTCCCGGGGGCATCTTCCTCCTGTTTGTGAGCCACGCTGCAGGAACTCTGATCGGACGGTCCCTGTCCTTTGCTGTCCCCATGTTAGAGGGATGTTGGTGCGGCCCGTCCAGTCTCTCCAGCCTGCTAGTGGGTGCTAGGATTATTGCCTCTTGGAAGCTGCTCTGGGATGGCCCCAAACCTACCCACACAAGCAGCATCTCCCTGGGTCTCTCGGGGACTGTCTGCCGTGCAGGGAGCACCAGGGCAAGGGACTCTTACAGTCTCTGTCCCCAGCCCTGCAGTGCTGGTAGGGCCCTTTCTGGCCACTGCCCTGGAGAAATCTCCCCAGCCCGGGGGATGCTGTTAAATTAGCTGCCACACTCCTCCCTCGAGGGAGCTGCTGGTCGGTGTGAAATGAGCCCTGCGCACAGCGAGTGTCGGGGCAGGGGTTTGAGCCCTGGGCAGTGACAGGTGCTGCACAAAGAGCCGACCCATCTCTCCTCCCTCTTCCCTGTGTGCTGCCCCCAAAGCTCCCTTGGCCGGGGCTGCCTTGCCCTGACAGGCCCTGCCTTGACTTGCCCAGTCTACAGGAAGATGCTCAGGTCCAACGTGGGGGACTCGTTCCACATCCGCACGCACTTTGACTTCGAGAAGGACGCTCCCTCTGGGCTGAGCTTCACGCGGGGCGAGGTCTTCCATGTGCTGGACACCATGTACCGCGGCAAGCTGGGCAGCTGGCTGGCTGTGCGCGTGGGCAGAGACATGCAGGAACTGGACAAGGGAATCATCCCCAACAAGAGCAGGTACCAGGCTGCAGGGACAGGGCCCTGGCGTGAGCAAAGGGGGGTGGAGCTGTGGGGGGACGTCCCCCAGCGTGGATTGCAATAACCTCTCCACCCCCAGACACCTACCGCTGAGCAAGCCCTCGGGGTGCTGACTTGGAGCCTGTGATGCTCCCATGACAGGCAGTTGACAGCCAGGGCCTGGGCAGGTGGCTGCTAGGGGATGGAGATCTTGCCAGCCCCGCATATGCTGGCATCCCATGCCCATGCCAGCCTCCTACCCTACCATGGAGGGTGACCCAGGCTTCTGTGGGGCAGAGAGAAGAACATCCGTCCTGGATGACCTCGCCGGAGGAAGCCTGGTCCAGCGGAAGCTCTGGGCAATGCCACAGAGCGGCCATGTGTCTTGAGGCCAAGTCGTGATCTGGTTCTGCCTCAGTTTACCATCTGTGAAATGGGGACAATGGTTTTGTCCTGGGAGGAAGTGGGGGCTGTTTACAAGGCAGCCTGTAGCCCTAGGGGATGTGGCACAGGTTGGACAGGGCTGGGCCACTGCTCAGGAAGGGAAGTGGGAGCTGGTCATGTCGATGCAGAAATTCAGTGACCCAGGCCATGTGCCCTGCAAGGAAATGCTCCCTAGGTCTCACTGCATGGCTCCTGGGGTGCTCCACGTCCTGCCGCTGACGCTGGGTGCCCGCAGCATCTGCTGCTTCCCGGACCATCCTGCTGGCAAAGGGGGCACCGAGGGAGGAGGCGAGTTGGTGTCGGCCCGGGAGGGGCTCCCACATGCCTTGATACACGGTGCTGGAAACGCTTGTCAGTACCAGACCCTGAGCTGGGCTGGCCGGGCCAGGGAGGGGCTGGACCAGTGAGGCGGGAGGTCCGGGGGCATCCGGAGATGCCTTGGGGCTCTCCGTGCTGATGCTGCCTCCTCCTCCGATGCAGGGCTGAGCAGATCGCTAGCTTGGAGTCCGTCCTGAAGGCCACCTCCGTCGCCAGCTCCTCCGGGGCTCGGGCCGAGTTCTGGAAGCTGCGGGGCCTGCGGGGGGCCAAGAAGACCCTGCGGAAGAGCCGCGAGGACCTGTCGGCTCTCACCAAGCAAGGCCACTATCCACCCTACGAGTGGGTGGTGCTGCGGGAAGGTGGGCAGGCGGTGCTGGGGGAGGGAGCTGTTGGCCTGGCGGGACTGAGGAGAGCCCTACGCTTCCGTCCTCCTGGCCTGCTGAGCTGGGCTCTCCCTAGGGAGGTGTTGCCCCAGGCCCGGCCTGGCCAGCGGCTTTGCACACCAACTCTCTGCTGAGGGATTCCCTGCCTGGACGTGGCCTTGGGGCAGCTTCTCCCCAGACCTGACCCTTTGCAAGCGGGGTGTTGGTATCTCCCTGGGAGCTGCCTGCCCTTGGCCAGACAAACCGCACTCCCTATGGGGCCGGAAGCTTCCTCCAAAGCCAGGCTGGGCTGCCTGGGGTGAGGCTGCTGCTCTTGCCCTGGCTGACCTCCGGCATTCCCGAGTCAGCCCTGCCAGCCCCCCGCGGGCCGGCTCGAGCTGTCTCAGGCCACGTGGAAGCAGCAGTGGTGGGAGCAGGCAGGCTGTAGCCCTGCAGATTGGCCAGGGTGCTGCAGCAACGGCTAATGCTCAGAGGCTGGGCAGCCTGAGGCCGCTGGCCTGGTCCTGTCGCTCCCAGCCATTCCCTGGGCCCATCTCCACCCAGCCTGGGCGCAGAGTGCCCCCCGTGTTACAGGTGAGACGGCGGGGGGCCCACCCAAGCCTTGCAGCCGTTCAGTGGTGGGGCTGGGTCAGGACCTGTGCTGCCCGGCTCACTGGGCTCCCCTCTGCTCCCCGCAGCCAGCTTCAGGCGGCCGGTCGTGATCCTGGGGCCCATCTCTGACATTGCCATGGAGAAGCTGAGCACCGAGCTGCCTGACCAGTTTGAAATAGCCCGTAAGTGCAGCTGGGTGTGTCTGAGGGGCTGGCCTGGGACTGCAGGGCTCCCTGGGGGCCAGGTTACTGGGTGCTCTAGGCAGGACCTGCCTGCCCTGCTGATGCAGGCTCTTGGCTGCCAGACAGGCTAGTGCCGGGAGCCTCCTACAGCCCTGGGGCCCGTTCAGGGGTTGGGCCCTGATCCCACTTGCTTCCTGGCCCTTGGCTTCCACGTTCCCCATGTGCAGTGTCCACCTCTCCCTTTGGCACCCACAGCCCGGCTGCTCTGCAGCGTCATCTGCCCAGGTCCATGAGCTAGACGGGCCTGGGCTTCCTCTGCCCCTAGTCCTCGCACGCCCCGGCTGTGCCCTGTGTGCTCCCCCATCCCCTGGCCAGTCCTCGCACGCCCCGGCTGTGCCCTGTGCCGCTCCCTCCAGTCCTTGCGCACACACACTGCCCCTCACCCTACCTGTCCTTGCCCAGCACAGCTGGGGCCTGCTGGGCTCTCCTCTGCCCTGCAGCAGCAGTGCTAGTTCTCACCACACACACAGCTGGGCTGGGGAGCTCTCCCGGCAGCCCAGCTGGGCCAGGAACACTCAGGGAGCATCAGTGGCTCTGGCTTGGAGACTCCCCTTGTGCCACGTTGTGCTTGTTCCCCAGAGAGCACGCCCCGTGACGGGGGGTCGGCCAAGGTCATTAAACTGGACTCGGTGCGGCAGATTGCTGAGAAGGTGAGACCCCTGCCCCTCCCCCCAGGACTAGCGAGGGGTGTTCTTCCCACACCAAGCCTCTTCTGGCCAGGGCCTCGGAGCCCTGCACGCGCCGGTCGCCCGAGGCTCCTGGGTCTTGCCTGAGTGAGTGTGGAGCTAGGAATAAACCCTAGTGCCTGGGCTCCTGGGTCGGGGACAGCCCTCAAGGGGGTGGGCGAGGCAGCCAGTGGGGTTCCCCTGGGAGGGGGCAGGGTCCAGAGAGCTGTATTGCAGTGGACAGCCCAGCTCCTCTTGGCTGGAGGTCACGGAGGGGACCATGGCGCAGGTTTCCCTTCCTGCCCCCAGGATCCCCCCCTGCCCTCTCCTGCCTGCAGGACAAGCATGCGCTGCTGGACATCACGCCGGCGGCGGTGGAGCGGCTCAACTACGTGCAGTACTACCCGGTGGTGGTGTTCTGCGAGCCCGACAGCAGGCAGGGCATCAAGGCCATGCGCCAGTGGCTCGCCCCCAACTCCAAGAAGAGCTCCCGGCGCCTCTATGCACAGGCCCTCAAGATGAAGAAGAATTACAGCTACCTCTTCACAGCCAGCATCAGCCTCAGCGAGAGCACCAACACCTGGTACCAGAGCCTCAAGGAGATCATCCAGACCCAGCAGGCCCGGCCCATCTGGACTGCAGAGGAGCAGGTAGCCACGGAGACCCTCTCACTCCTCCAGGTGCCCTGTGTTGCTCAGATCCCTTTAGCCCACCTGCCTGAAACGTGGCACCCCCTGGGCATGGCTCTGTGCCTGCTGGACCATAGCCCTGCCATCCTGCAGTCCCAGGGAGCTGGGAGTGGGTGGGGCATGGCTCGGCTCTGCTCCCAGCACCCCAGGGAAGCCCCCTAGGCTCCAGGGAAGGGGCAGTACCTCAAACTGCTCCCCTAGGTCCCTGCTGCTCTGAAGGGCTGGGGGAGATGGCGACCCATTGCCAGTGCTGAGGGGCCAGTGGAAACTCCCAACTCGGGTCACAGCGGGTCCAACTGGGCCTCTCTCCAGGTGACCCCCATCTCTCTTGCGGCAGGTGGAAGCCTCCTCAGAGGAAGGCCTGGACCTGCTGAAGCAGCAGCACTCTGCTAGCGCAGGAGACCTCACCTGTGACAGCCGCGCCAACAGCGACTACGAGGACACGGATGGCGAGGGGGGGGCCTACACGGACAATGAGCTGGACGACGACTATGGCCAGCCAGCCCTGGCCCGCTCCTCAGAGCCCGTGGAGCCGGATGAGCACGTGGCGCAGTCTGTGGCCCACAGCCCCCCGCAGGTAGGGGTCAGACGTTGCCCTGGCTGATGGTGAGGGGGCTGGGATCTCGGCCGTGGCTGCAGATGGTGTCACTGACTCCTAGTGGGAGTCCAAGGCGGCCCCTCCTGGGCAGCTCAGCAATGCTGGGGCAACTGCCCTCCTTTCTGAAAAGCTGGGGGCAGGGCAGGGGAGCCTGGCCCTCTTCTGTTCCTGGAATGGGCCAGAAGGGGAACTGGGGGGCAGGGAAGAGGACAGCCAGGCCTGTACTGCCAGGGGTCCCTCCCAGGGCTGTGCCTGGGCCCGAGTGCCCCTGCCTGGAGCACTCGGCTCTGCTGCCTCTAACTGCTTCCTTCCCATTCCCACAGGATGGAGACCAGCAGCCTCGGGGCCAGTGGAGACGAGATTACAGCAGCATCAGGTAACAGCCGCCTCGGCCGCCAGCAGCTGTGACGTGGGCAGCCGGCAGCGACGGGCCTGGGGGGGCTGCCAGGGCTGGTCACGTGCTCAGAGCCTCCTTTCTGCCACACCACTGGGGCTGCTGGCTTGAACCCCATCTCGTAGGGGTTAATGCGAGCCACTGGATTCCTTTACCCCTTCCCTTTCCTTCTGGCCCCCGCACACGCTCAGGGCTGGCAACGGGAGTGTCGCCTGGGGCCAGATTTGAACCTGAACTCGCCATGGTCCATGGACCACCTGCAGCTCTTAAGCCCAGAGACTGATGCTTGCTCTGTCAGTGTCAGCCTGGAGACCCGCTGGGGTCCAAAAAGAACTAGTCATGGAGGACAGGTCCCCCAATGGGCGGTAGCCAGCACAGGCAGGACTGGTGCCTGTAGCCTCAGGGAATGAATCACTTGATTCCATTCTGTTCGTTCCCTCGGGGCACCTGGCACTGGCCGCGGGGGGAAGATGGGACACTGGGCTAGATGGACCTTTGGTCTGACCCGGCCTGGCCATTCTGTTCTTGCAGCTCGAAGGCTGGGCTGTGGGGGGCCTTAGCCCACCCTGTGTCTGACCCTGCAGTCAGCCTCAGCCCCAGCAAAGCGCCCTGCTGCCTTGGAAGGGGAGGG
This sequence comes from Pelochelys cantorii, assembly GCA_032595735.1. NCBI lineage: Eukaryota > Metazoa > Chordata > Testudines > Trionychidae > Pelochelys > Pelochelys cantorii. The sequence goes on from CM064354.1 coordinate 4,974,609, forward strand.
CTGGCTCCGCCTGCCGCAGGTCTGAGGGGACACGGGGCCGCGGTACCCGGCTCCGCAGAATGTCCTAGACAGGCTGCTCCCGCCCGGCACTGGGAGGCAGGATGAGGCAGGCGCAGGGTGGACTGGGTGCTGGGAGGAGTCCTCACCAGGCCCAGGGGGCTGGGTGGGAAGGAGGGATTCTGCAGGGTGTCCCGTCCCGGTGCCCAGCCAGGGCCTGACCCAGTGTCGTGCTGCCCCACAGGGAGTACGAACACAGTGCGCTGAAGAAGAAGTTCACACAGGCCCGGGCCTACGACTCCGATGAGGACGAAGGTTACGACTGGGGTCCAGCCACGGACCTGTAGCCCCTCAACTGGGACTCCTCCCGCTCCATGCTGCCTGCTGGAAAGAGCCTGTCATGCTGCACCGTCTCATTGATGCCCAGGGCCAGAGAGCGACCCCCCCCCCCCCCAATCCCTTTCTGCCCTGGGTCCAACCCACCGTCCCTTCTCAATGGAGGTTGGCTCGCTCCGGCACACTGAGGGGCAGGGCTAGTTGGTTTTAATCTCCCTAAACCCGAGGCTCAGGGCAGCAGGCTGCTAGCACCTGGCCTGAGCTGTTCTCCTGGGCTCCCAGCCTCTGAACACTTCCTAGATTTTAACTCTCCTCGCCCTCAGTGGAGCCAGAGCCCAGCCAGCCCCATCTCGGGCAAGTGCAGCTCTGCCCGGGGTGAGTCATGGGGCAGGGCTCCATGGCTGGGGCTGTAAATAGCCCTGCCTTTGTTTGTAATAAATAAAGGGACTTTTCACTAAACCTGTGGTCTCCATGTCCTCCAGAAGGCAGGGACCTGGGGGAAGGTGGTGGACTGGACCCAGCCCCGTGGGCAGTGGCTTGGCTCCAGGGGTGGGGAAGGAAATGCAGGGGAGCAGCAACAGCGTGAGGCTGTGTGCGCTGCACAGGGCGGCAGTGTTGCTGTGCTCCCGCCTGGCTGCAGGGGAACAGAATGGAGCGGCGGCTGTGGGCAGCTGGCCTGGCACAGCTCAGCTGGACTGCTGCAGGCTCTGCTCCTCAGCCTTCCCACGGTAGAGCTGTGCAGGGGGGCACTGCGCCCAGCTGGGCCTAGGAGCCTGCCCCTGCAGGGAGTGCGCTCGCTATCACAGTGCCAGACCCTGAGCCAGATGCCCCCATGGAGCACTTAGCAGTAGCAGCAGGCCTTGGACCATGGCAGGAGCCATGTGCAGAGTAGGGCAGAGAGGGGAAAGTGATCAGAAATAGTCAACAGGGATTCACGAAGATCAATCTGATTAGTTTCTATGATGAGGTAACTGGCTCTGTGGATATTGGGAAGTCAGTGGATGTGATATACCTTGATTTTAGCAAAGCTTTTGATTCGGTCTCCCACAATATTCTTGCCAGTAAGTTAAGGGAATATGGATTGGATAAATGGACTGTAAAATGGATAGAAACCTGACTAGACTGTCGGGCCCAACAGCTCGGTCAGGTTGGTGGTTGGTATCTAGCAGAGTGCCCCAAGGATGGGTTCTAGGACCGGTTTTGTTCAACATCTTTATTAATGACCTGGATGAGGGGATGGTTTGCACCCTCAGCAAGTTTGCAGATGACACTAAGCTAGGGGGAGAGGTAGATAGGGTCCAGAGTGACCTAAACAAATTGGAGGATTGGGCCAAAAGAAATCTGAGGAGGTTCAACAAGGACAAGCGTCGAGTCCTGCACTTAGGACAGAAGAATCCCAAGCATTGTTACAGGCTGGGGACTGAATGGCTAAGTAGCAGTTCTGCAGAAAAGGACCTGGGGATTACCGTGGATGAGAAGCTGGATATGAGTCAACAGTGTGCCCTTGTAGCCAAGAAGGCTAATGGCATATTAGGGTGCATTAGGAGGAGCATTGCCAGCAGATCCAGAGAAGTGATTATTCCCCTTTATTTGGCTCTGGTGAGGCCACATCTGGAATATTGTGTCCAGTTCTAGGCCCCCCCACTACAGAAAGAATGTGGACGCATTGGAGAGGGGTTGGATTAGGGGGTTGGAGTGCATGACCTATGAGAAGAGACAGAGATTTGGGTTTGTTTAGTCTGCAGAAGAGAAGAGTGAGGGGGGATTTGATAGCAGCCTTCAACTTCCTGAAGGGAGGTTCCAAAGAGGACAGAGAGAGGCTGTTCACAGTAGTGACAGATGGCAGAACAAGGAGCAATGGTCTCATGTTACAGTGGGGGAGGTCTAGGTTGGATATTAGGAAAAATGATTTCCCTAGGAGGGTGGGGAAGCACTGGGATGGGTTCCCTAGGGAGGTGGTGGAATCTCCATCCCTAGGGGTTTTTAAGTCCCAGCTTGACAAAGCCCTGGTTGGGTTGATTGAGTTGGGGACTGGTCCTGCCTTGGGCAGGGGGCTGGATTTGATGACCTCCTGAGGTCTGTGCCAGTTGTATGATTCTAAGTTCTGATGCTCCACCCCCTCTCCTCAGCTGGGCAGGCCTACGTGCCCCAAACCTGCTCCCCTGGGCTATGTCTACACTAGTGGCTTCTTGCACGAGAAATATGCAAATAAGGCTCAGCATGGAATATTGCTGAGCTTCATTTGCATCCCTAATGAGCCACCATTTTTGCAGAAGAGGCTCTTGTGCCAGAAGGAGCTGTCTATGCTGCCCCTTCTTGCGCAAGAAAAACCCTCTTGCGCAATGCCGTTATTCCCGAAAATAATCGGCGCAGCAGCTCTGCGCAAGAGGGTTTTACTTGCGCAAGAAGGGGCCCTGTAGACAGCTCCTTCTGGCGCAAGCGCCTCTTCTGCAAAAATGGCAGCTCATTAGGGATGCAAATGAGGGTTAGCACTATTCCACCCTTAGCCTCATTTGCATATTTCTCGCAAGAAGCCACAAGTGTAGACATAGCCCCAGACTGCCAAACCAGCTGCGTGGGCCAGGTGTTGGGGCAGGAGCAAAGCTGGGATTGGGGGGGGGGGGGCACACCACTGGTGAACCCTCTGCTGGTTTGGCTGGGGGCCAGCTAGGGGAAGCTGTTTGCTGGCAAAGGGACAGTAGCTCACCTTCCCCAGCCCAGGGCTGTTCGCTGCACCCCTTCCTGCAGGAAGCAGGGACCTGGCCCGCTGTCCTCGGCGGAGGGCCCCGCACCCCACATGCCCGCAGTGCAGTCCTGCCCATGCAAATCAGCCCGGGACACGTCACAGCCTTTATTCCCACAGCAGCAGGCAGTACAGGTTAAAATCACAGCCCAGGGCTTCCCACAGCCGAGTTAGGCCAGTAGCCAGAAGCTGTTACTGCGGTTATCACCCAGCCATCAAACCTCCCCCACCTCCTCTCATGCTGGGACCAGCACGACTATTAATTTAGTACAAGCACTTTCCACAGGGCCAGCCCCAGCCACACCACTGGGCAGGGGTGGCTGGCCCCCACCCAAGCCTCCAGCAGCAGGGAGGGATCACTGCCCACAGCAGAGTCCCTTTCTCCTGTGCTCCGCCAGACCACTGCTGCCTGCTTCAGCCAGCCGGGCCCCCATACCCAGAGCCAGCCCTGGAGTCTGGCTGATAGAGCAGGCACACCATGGCTCCTGCAGCTTCCCTTTGAGTGCGGGTGCAGTTAACCCCTCCCACCCAGAAAGCACCTCTGTCCCTGCTGGCTCAGGCCCAGCCAGCCACACTAAGGCACTGGGGCAAAGGAAGCAGCTTGCATTCTCCAGGCCCCACTCCACACAGGACAGGATGCAAAGGGCTGGGCGTACAGAGGCCCAGGAGAAGAGCCAAGTTTGGGTCCCTCACCCTGTCCAAACATGTGGGTTAAGGCCTGGTCTGAAGCCCCCTCGTGGTGAGGCCAGGCAGAGCACCCCCAGAAAAGGCCAGTGGGTGTATGGTGGGGGTTGCCTTGCAGGTCCCTGTGTGAGACAAGAAAAGTGGCAGGATCTGGCCCCCAGCAGTCTCGAGGGCACCGGAAATGCTGCCTGTCCTTTCCTTGGGGGCAGCTGCTCTAGGCCAGGGCCCCAAAGCCAGGCAGCTGCTGCAAATCCAGCTCGGTAATGCAAACTCTGCCCTTCAGAGGAAGATGGGCTGCTCCTGGCCAGTCAGTAACCGGTAGGTGGAGGCCGGCATGGTCTTGATATGGACCTGGAGTGAGAGAGAGTGAATCAGCTGGGAGGACTCTGTTCAGACACTCACTTGGGTGGGATCTACAAGGCTCCTGAGCCTATCTGCTCCAGCCTCCCATGGGCTGAGAGATATGCAGCCATCTGTGGGGTGGAGCGGAGCTGCTGGTTTAACCAGGCACAGCTACATGCACAAAGCATGTTTAGGGCAGGAGATGGAGTTTCCTGCCCAGGTTAAGGGGCAAACAGGAGGACCTGCGAGAAAAGACCAACAGTTCTTAGCAGAATCCTGCTTGCAGGGGAGCTCAGGCTAGCTGGCTGGGAGTCCCATGTTAGCCCCGGTTAACCCTGCCAGCTGCCCAGGGCTCGGGCACAGGTTAGGGTAAACAGCCATCACTTTGCCACTCTAGGAAATGTAACCCTGCTAGCCTGTAGATGTCGAGAGCCAGCAAGCTCCTCGGGGACCCTGCCATGCACCACCCGCACCTCAGTTAGAGCCGACAGTTCCTGAGCTGACCTGCAGGCAGAGAAGGGCAGCTGGTAAGAATGAGTTACAGCCCTTGGCAGGGAAGATGCACCCCACTTGAGGGATGCAGGCAGAGGAGGAACTGGAGGGGCAGTGGGAGCTGCAGGGGGAAAGGCTGCGCAGCTCCCACAGTCCAGGCAGACAAGGTGTGTTAATCAGCAGTGTGACTAGGGATCCTGCCCACCTCAGAGGACGCAGCCTGCAAAACAGAACCAGGAATCCTAGAACACTAGGACTGGACGGGACCTTGAGAGTCATCAGGTCCAGTCCCCTGCACTCACAGCAGGATCCAGTACCATCTAGATCATCCCTGATGTCTATCCTACCTGCTCTTAAATATCTCCAGTGATGAGAGATTCCACAACCCCCTAGGCAATTTATTCCAGTGCTTAACCACCCTGACAGGTAGGAAGTTTCTCTTAGTGTCCAACCTAAACCTTCCTTGCTGCAATTTAAGCCCATTGCTTCTTGTTCTATCCTCACATGTTGAGAATTTTTCTCCATCTTTTTAACAACCTTTTAGGTACTTGAAAACTGTCATATCCCCTCTCAGTCTTCTCTTTTCTAAACTAAACAAGCCCAGTTCTTTCAGTCTTCCTTCATAGGTCATGTTTTCTAGGCCTTTCATAATTTTTGTTGCTCTTCTCTGGACCTTCTCCAATTGGTCTACATCTTTCCTGAAATGTGGTGCCCAGAAATGGACACAATACTCCATCTGAGGTCTAACCAGCGCAGAGTGGAGCAGAAGAATGACTTCTTGTGTCTTGCTCATGACACTCCTGTTAATGCCTCCTAGAATCAGGTTTGCTTTTTTTTTTTTTTTTTTTTGAAAGTGTCACACTTTTGACTCCTATTTACCTTGTGGCCCACTCCTATTTACCTTGTGAGACGGATTGTTCCTCCCTAAGGGGAGTCCTTTGCGTTTGTCCTTATTGAACTTCATCCTGTTTACCTCAGAGCATTTCTTCCAGGTCACTATTGTCTAGATGATTTTGAATTAAGACCATTTATGCTCCATTATCTTTCCTGACACAGAAGCGAAGCTGCCTGGGCTGCCCTTATTCCCCTTTTCCCAGTCTTCTGGAATCTCTCCCGACTTCCATGACTTTCCACAGATGATCGCAAAAGGCTCAGATACCTCCTCTGTCAGCTCCCTGAGTATTCTAGGATGCATTTCATCAAGCCCGGTGACTTGCAGACATCGAAACTCTGACTGATTTTTAACTTCTGGTTTTCCTATTTTCACTGTTAGGCCTCCAGTCACCATCAAAGGCTGGGAAACAAACTGGGGGGAGTGAGCCCCACATCTACTCCTAAAAAGATGGGTCAGGAGCCGCAGGAGGGGAGTGAGCCCCCCTCCTCCCAACAGGGCAGGGGTCTGTCCCACATCAGACTCCCCCTGCTATGGCAGCGGTCTGCTCCGTATCTGCTTCTTCCTCCCCAAAGCCAAGGCAGGGGGCTCAGGGCTGGCATCTGCCTCACACCAGCCCCCTGCCAGGGCAGAGGGCCTGGCCTGCTCACCTCGCTGACGGCCTGCGTGAGGATCTGGATGATCTTCTCATGCGGGGTGGCCACCACGCTCCGCCCATTGATCTCAATGATGCGATGGCCCACACGGATGCCGCCTCGCTCTGCTATCCCCCCTCGCATCAGGCTGCAGATCTAGACAGCAGGGGATGCCGGTGAGAGCAGACTAGCCCCTGCCCAGCACCCCACCCCCCACAAAGCTTGCCCTTTCCTCCCTCAGGCGCCTCGTCCCGCACACTGCGCAGCAACCCCGCTGTGGGCCACGGCAGCGGGTTTGGCCCTGGAGTCCTGGTTCTGAGCAATGGGAGCAGCAGGATAGTGCCAGGGAGCTGGGACACAGCAAAGGTGCTGTGGGGGGCGGGGGCAAAGGGAGACTGTCTGCAGGTATTCAGAGCCCTGGGGCAACACACCTGGGCATCACTGAGTCCTTCTCCCCACCTACAACCAGCCCTGCCAGTGCCCCCCACACAACCAGCCCCAGCGATTCCCTCGCTCTCCTGGAACCAGGCGCCTGCGGCTCCGTGGCTGGCTGGAGGTTCTCCCAGGCTCGAACAGAGCCAGCCGCTGAGCCCACCGGTTCTCGCCCCAGGCCCCCCTGCCACTCACGATGCCGTCCTCCACACAGAAGCCCAGGGGGTACTTGGAGTCGGGCCGGCGGACGATCGCGGTGGTGACAGGCGGGCAGTGCACGATGCTCAGAGTCACCTCCGTCTGCGATTTCAGGTCCTGCCGGGGCGGGGGAGAAGAGCGCGTTAGCACTGCAGGGGCCCTGGTGGAAGCTGTCAGGGCAGCCTGGCCGCAAGGCAGACACAGGGCAGCTGAACACCCACCGGGCAGCACAGAACATGGCCACTGTGCTCCGCACCTGATCCCCAGGGTGTCAAATTACATTTAGAGGAGGGGAAACGGAGGCTCAGTCTTGCCCCAGGCCATACTGCAGATCAAGGAAAAGAACCCAGGTGTCCGAGTCCGGCTTGCCCAGCTCTAACCTCTAGGCCATGCTGCCCTCTCTCCCCACACCCTGGCCCCAGTACAGGTGTGCTCCTCACACTGGGCAGTGCTGGGCTTGCCCATCCTCTGCTCAGGGACATCCCCAGAGGCAGCTTCCCTTAGGCTCCCGTCCCAAACACCAGAGCCTGAGGCTGAGGCTGATTCTCCCAGGTCCAGGGCATGGCTGAGTCCTTCGCCAGCCTCCCATTAGGCAGAAACTCCTGCAGAGAAATCAGGCAGGGCACTGGGAGTCAGGACTCCTGGGTTCCCTGCTGGCAGACGCTTGCAGGCTTAGTCTGGCAGGTCTCCCTGCACCCCGACCTAGCTGCTCATGGGGGCTCCTGGACCCAGCCCACTCCCTGGCAGTGCGGCTCCAGCCCTGCTCCACCCCCATCTGGCTGCAGCCTCCTGCCCCAGCTCTCAGGTCCCTCAGCACGGAGCGCAAAGGGCTGAGCGCCTCCGCTGGGCACTGTTCCCCTTGCCCCTCCTCAACTCCCACCCTTCAGTGCCCCCTCCTCACTGTCCTCCCAGGTTCACCCCACCATCCCCATCAACCCCGCCCCAGTCCCCTCCCACCTCCCCCTCCCTAGCCTCTATCCTCCCACCCTCCCCTTCTCACCCGGATGATGTTCTGGCAGGTGCTAAGGGGCAGCCCCACCAAGCTGGTCCCATTGACGGACATGAGCCGGTCCCCGATGCTCAGCTGCCCACACTTCTCCGCTGGGCCCCCGTGCATGAGGTTGGCAATGACCACGGTGGGCAGGATGGAGCCCCAGCCCGACTCCACGACAGCTATGCCAAGGATCTCCCCCTTCTGCTTGTGGATGCAGATCTGCAGGCCAGGCAGAGCAGTGAGCTGGGTGGGCCCAGGGGGACTCTCGGGGCTGGCAGGCCGGGCAGAGCAGGCCCGGTGAGCCAGGTGGGCCCAGGGGGATTCTCGAGGCTGGCACAGAGAACACTGCACAGCCAGGAGCATCGCCAGTGGCAGGCTCCAGCGCAGGCCCCAAGAGCATGGGGTGGCTCATGGCTACTCCAGACCCAGATCCCGGAGGGGTGGGTGCAGCACTGGCACTGGGAGGGCAGGGGAAGCACAGTGATGCCGGCCCCCAGCCCCATCATGCCATAGGGAGCAGGGAGGCCCTGGCAGGTGGAGCACACGAGGCTCTGCCCTGCTGCAGACACCAGCAGGAGGTGCTGCCCGGAGCCCAGCTGGAGTGTGAGGTGCCAGGGAACCCACCCTTCCCTGCCCCTGCCGGCGGCGCTTACATCCTTGCAGTTCTCCTGCTTGGAGAAGTGGGCCAAGTCCCCGTTGTGCAGCTCCTGGCTCTCCAGGGCACAGCTGTCCTGGCGGGGAGACAGCTGGCTTGGGTCGATGCCGCTGGCCTGCAGCAACTGCTGGTAAGCCACGCTGAAGGCCTGCCCGATGGCCTGAGCAATGAGCTGAGCCTGCAGGAGGAGATGCCCAAGGTTATCCCGGGACAGGGCTCCATCCCCTCACACTCCCACCATGCAGGGACAAAGCTAACCTGTCTGCCAGCCCGTTCATGGCACAGCCAAACCCTGCTAGTGCAGCAGGGGGAAATGTGATGCCTCCAGTCCCCTGTATAGCACAGACACTCCCACGGCTCTCCCCTCCCCATCCCCTGGCCAGGGCCCCCTCTATGGCACAGACACCCCCATGCCTCTCCCCTCCCCCATCCCCCAGCCAGGGCCCCCTCTATGGCACAGATACCCCCATGCCTCTCCCCTCTCTGGTCTCCTGGCCAGGACCCCCTCTATGGCACAGACACCCCCATGCCTCTCCCCTCCCCCATCCCCCAGCCAGGGCCCCCTCTATGGCACAGATACCCCCATGCCTCTCCCCTCCCCATCTCCTGGCCAGGGCCCTTCTATGGCACAGACACCCCCACATATCTTCCCTCCCTCCTGGCCTGGGATTCTACAGCCCAGAGAACCCCCAGGTGGTGCTCTCCTGTCTCCAGCCCGACCACAGGTGGCCAGAGATGGGGGTTACTGAGACACCAGGCGCAGGTGCAAGGCCCAGCACAGCAGCAGGGAGAAGTGCAAATGAGATGCCTCCAGGCCAAGCTGAGAACCCCCAGCTCGTGACGCCTGCTGGCCCTGGGGTAGGACTGGGATCCAGAGCTCCAGGCTCGCTGCCTGTGTAAAGATCCATCCGAGGCCCTGCCCGGCTCCGACTCACGTCGGCGGAATGGAAGACGTGGCAGATCATCTTGTAAAGCCGCTTCTCCCCCGAGGCGTCTGCCCGCCGTGGTAGCTTCCTGCGTGCCATTAACACGAGGATGGTGCCGATGTCCGCGATGTAGGAGATTGTCTGGAGGGGATGGTCCATCATGGCCTCCTGGGGAGGCGAGCGATCCAGGATTCAGTAACCCTGCTGCCTGGGGCAGTCTCGCTGGAGTGCCCAGGCTACAGACGCAGGGAGCCCAGCGAACGCAGCGGAGGGAAGGGTCCTTGGGCAGCCTGTGGCTCTGGTGGCTATTCCACTCAAACACCCGCCACACGGTTGGGAGAACCCTCCTCTGAGTTACAGGTTGGACATGCCTTCAACCAAGAACTGGGGATCTGCTCCCCTGGGTCCTGCACGGCGACCTGCAGCCACACCACCAGAGACCTGACTGAACAGGCCTGGTGGTTACAAAGGAGAAACCCAACCCTCATCGGCTCTCTACTCGTCCGGAAGGCAGCCGCACGCACACCGAGACCGACCCCTGTCGCATACTGATGCGACTCAGTGATCGGTCAATATAAACCAGGCTTAGATTAGATTAGGAGCGTGCACGGGGGGCTCTGCCCCAGCACAGCTCTACCTAGAAGAGTCCTAAGGAACATACAAAGACAATAGGCTTTCCCTTTACATGCAAGCTTATCATTGTGCAGGGCCCACACCAGAGGTGGCTGCATTTTGGCAGCAGCTGTGGGATCCCCACAGAGGCCATCTATGGGATCCTCCTGGAGGAAAGGCCCCTTTATCAGGTGGGCTCGCAGGTAACTGAAGCACATTCACACTCAGCTTCAGGCTGCTTTTCTGCCTGGGCCAAGCGCCCTGATCCGAGTCAGAGGGAGCGTGGTGCCGAGATGGGGACGCCTCATGGGGAGAGAGTCTAACAGGCACAAGCCGGCTCTTCTAGCAGAGGTGACCCGGCCCCTGGAACATCCCCTTTCCTACACACCTGTGAGTCGGCTGTCAGCACCTTGATCCTCTGGGTGGAGACAAACAGATCCACCTCGGTCATGGGCTGGGATTCCCCATCTGGCGCCTGCAGCACGGTAAGGAAAAAGCGGCTGTGTGGATGCTTGCCAGTAGCCCCTGGGCACAGAAAGCGACGGAGCCAGGACTCCTGGGCTCTAGTCCCAGCTGGGCCCTGACTCTGTATGACCAAGGGTGAGTCACCACCTCACTCTGTGCCCCAGTCTCCCCTCCATGAGTCTCCATGAACATGAAGTCTGGGTGGGTTATAGAATTCACAGCTCACTGGCTAACAGCAGCTAAGGTAATGGATTGGGTTTCCCTGCCTTCCTGTACCTCATCTCAGAGCACCCTCACTGAGCACTTTACACAGACCATGCAAGAGGGATGGATCAGCCTCTTAACAGGGGGTAAACTGAGGCACAAGGAGGCCATGCCATGCCTAGCCTAGTGTCACCCAGTGGGACCCCTTTCTCCCTCTGTGGGAACCCTGCTCGAATCCCCCCAACCCCTTCCACCCAGCCAGTGGGAGCTCAGCTCCCTGCCACAGACACACCCCGGAGTGACCTGCTTTCACTGCTTTTCACACCAGCTCCCGGTACAAACAGGATAAACCTCGGGGAGCCAGCAGCACCCTCCCCTGGGAGGGACCCCGGGGACCCTATTTTTCCACATGCCCAGCTGCTGACTGCGCTAGCCGGGGCGGGTGAGAACGCGATGCACATGCAGGCAGCCGCTCACGGCGCGCCCAGCTTCGCCCTGCTGTCCCAGGGCCCGCACTCCCCTCGACCCGTTGCTGTGCCAGGCCAGCAAGCCCAGGAGTCTCCTGCAGCAGCAGTGCAGGGCGGGCAGCAGGGAGCCAAGGATGCATGCAGTGCTCCGTGCATGGCGAGGGCACCTCCTCAGCTGCATCCATGGGGGCACTGTGGCTCCTGGGGGGTGCCAGGCAGGGGCTCATCTCAGCAGCCTCTGCCCACAGGGCTGGGTGCTACCGACGAGATGCAGGTGGCAGCGTCCACTTGCACTAGCGACCGCCCGGCTCACCCAGCACCCACGCCCACCTTGATCCTGTCCATGGCCTCCTGGGCCTGTGCCATGCGGACGCTGGTGGGGGGATTCCTCTCCGAGACCAGCTGGGTGGAGCCCAGATACTTTGCTCCGAAGATCACTCCATCCAGGAGGTCCTCTGGCTCGCAGGGACCTGCCACTGAGAAGCCAGAGGCGGGCGTTAGCCAAGGCTCCTCCCGTCCCTTCGATTGCCATGGCCTGTGACCCCAGGCTGAAGCCAGGCCCAGCTGCTGCTGACTGCCAGGGTCTCTTTCAGCAACCTTCCCTCCTGGCTGGGGGCCAGGTTACCCCTTGCCTCTCAGTGCCCGACTCCCCTCTCCCTCCTCCACTGAAAGCCAGAGCACGCCCTGCCACGCTTCTGCTTCCATTCCGCACAGCCTGGGCATGGTGTCCCCGCTCAACAGACCTGAACCCGCCATGGCAAACCCCCCAACCTGTGCTCCTCTCTTCACACAGCCCCTGGCCAGGCTCAAGCAGCAGGGCTGGGGCCCAGCGAGGGCCGGCAGGTGGCTGGGTGCCAGCAGAAGTGGTGCCTGCCATGGTTTCACACTCCCCGCTCTCCAGGACACCCACCAGTGAGCTCCCTGCGAGCGCTGCCCCATTCCAAGGGACCAGAACCCCTGGGGCCAGCCCCTCACCTCTGCCCTCCCTTGGAGCTGTGAATGCCAGGCCCCCAGGGCATCTCCTTGTCCTGCAGGTGCTGCTGGGAACACGCCCGAGTCCAGGGCAGCAGCCAGCCCTTCCACCCTTCCTGCTGCGGCAGCCCCAGGGGACCAGTCCCAGAGAGCTGCAAGGAAGGTTATGCAGCGCAGGGACACAGCTGGGACCCCCAAGCTCATTTCACAAAGGCACAACTAGAGCAAGTTTGGACCCAGTGTCCTCACTAGGGATGTGAACGGCTAGTCGATAAGCAAATGCTTATTGGATAGTCGACAGGCTAGTCGACTAGTCGCTTCCCCCCTTGCTGCCTCTATCAGAAAGAGGCAGTGGGGGGAGGGGATGCTTGAAAGTGGCAGCGCCGCGCAGACCCCCAGCGCCACGCTGCACTGCCGCTTTGAAATGCTGCGCCCAGGGTCCCCAGCTGGCTCCAGGCCACACGCGGCGTTTCAAAGTGGCAGCACCGTGTGGAGTCCGGGGTCAGCTGGGGACCAGGTTCCATGCAGTGCTGCCGCTTTGAAACGCTGCAGGGAGCACGGGACCAGCATGGGACAAGCTCCCCGCTGGCCCCGTGCTCCCCGCAGGTTTCGCCTTTGAAGCATAGCAACAGCTGTTGCTACACTTCAAAGGGGGATGTGCCCTTATCGACTAATCGAACAGTCGATGCATTGACTATTCGATTAGCCAAATAATCAATATTTTACATCTCTAGTCCCCATGCTGCCCTTCACCCAGGGCTGCACAGCCAGGGTATGTCTACACTAGCTCGTTAGTTCGAGCTAGGTAGGGTAATGAGGGCAAGCGGAGTTGCAAATGAAGCCCGGGATTTAAATATCCCGGGCTTCATTTGCATGTTCCCGGGCGCCGCCATTTTTAAATCCCCCTTAGTCCGAACTCCGTGCCCGCGGCTATACGCAGCACGGACTAGGTAGTTGGAATTAAAGATCCTAATTCGAACTACCATTACTCCTCATTCCACGAGGAGTAACGGTAGTTCAAATTGTATAGCCGCGGGCACGGAGTTCAGACTAAGGGGGATTTAAAAATGGCGGCGCCCCGGAACATGCAAATGAAGCCCGGGATATATAAATCCCGGGCTTCATTTGCAACTCCGCTTGCCCTCATTACCCTACCTAGCTCGAACTAACGAGCTAGTGTAGACATACCCCCAGAACCCTCCTGCTGTGAGCCAGGGCAGCGAAAGACACACGCCCTCCCCCCTTCCTAAATCCCCCGCTTCCCTGCACAGCACCTGGAAGCAGCTGCCATCTGCACCATGGCCCAGGCGCTGGGGAGACAGAACACCCGGGACACGCAAACGAGTCACTCACCCTCTTTGAAGGCCGGATAGGATGCCAAGGGTTCTTTAGCCTGCAAAGCAGTGACAGATCAGTGAGGGCTAGCGCCAGGGCAAGCAGCAGCCAGGGCCCTGCCAGCCACCTCCAGCCAAGACTACGGCATTGGGCAGCAGCCAAAGGGGACAACGCCGGAGTGCAGCTCCCTGGGCAGAGGTGAGAGCAGGGTGATGAGCAAGGGGAGGCTAAGGCTGCTGGAAGTCTGTGGGCAGCATGCCAGGGAGGAGGTCACTGGGTTAGCTCAGCAGCCCTGGGGCTGGACCAGGGTCAGGCAGCCCCAGCGGGGGGGGGGGGGGGGGGGACAGGTCAAGCTACTGGCGAGCCTGGGGTGGGGAGGGGTCTTCTGGGGACAGGAACCTGCTGCCAGCCCTTCATGCATCCAGAGCTGCTCTGCCTGTGCCAGCCCATCTGGGTGTCACACATGGGGCAGACCTGCAAGTCCCTTGCATGCCCAGTGGAGAGCAGACCTCGTCTCTGGGCCCTCAGAGGGTCCAGACCAGGCCTGACTGGGCTCTGGGGCTCTGTGTCCTCCCCGTGACACCAGGCCCATCACTGGGCGGCAGCACCTAGATCTACCAGCTGCCCTCGGGAATGGCTCACCCAGCGGGGTGCCAGGGGCATCTGCTCCCCTCCCCCTGGCCTGGGGCAGTTGGCTGCAACTCTCATGCCAAGGGCTGACTCACAACCGCTCTGCGTAGCTGTTGCCAAGGGATGTGGTGAAGGGCTCAGCTCCAGGCCTGCCACCCAGAGGTAGTTCAGAGCCCAGCCCAGCCCCAGCCCAGGGCACCCCCAGCAGCGTGCAAAGCACTCACAGCTGTGCTCCCGTGGGGGGCCTGCTCTGGGCCCTGGCTGGGAGGGGCAGACATGGCCACCCACACAGGCTCTGGGGAGCTGTCCCAACTGCCCGGAGTCACACAGGCAGGGTCTTCCTCACAGGCTCCCCCTGTCCGATACCACCGGCAGGAGCCTTCTGCCTGAGGGCTGCCTGCCTGCGAAGCAGCCTCCTCCATCTGCTGGGCCACTGGGCTCTCTTGGTGTTGCAGGGCCGCCCCATCGCTCCCAGCCAGGATGTCTGACCTGGCTAGGGGGGTCTCCTCGCTGCCTTCTGCAGGAAGGCCCCCCTCATGGTGCAGGAGGCTCAGCAAGTCCTCCCGGTCAGCCTCTGCAAGGAGCAGGCTGTGGCTCTCCTGGCTCCTCCGGGAGCTGGTGGAGCACTGGGCATGGCAGGGCAGCACCCCCAGGCCTCTCCCTGTGGCCACGTGCAGCAGGCAGGGAGAGCATTCGCCCGGCAGGCCCTGGCAGCAGCCAACAGCTTGTCTGTGAGGAAGTGGCACCTCTCCCCCATAAGGCCCCACGCCACAGTCCGATGCCAGCAGTGGGTCGCCCTCCGAGGCAGGCAAGTCGTCATGGAAGCTGGGGCTGAGGGACTGGAGCTGGGTGAGGAGGCCCTGGATCTCCGACTGGTCATCCTCCCCCACGGTCTCAGTCCACTCCTCCCTTCCCAGGTGGGCCTCAGGTGCCTCATCCAGGTCCATGCAAACCAGGTCACTCTGCTCCGTGCTGGCCAGGGCTCTGGGACAGCCAGAATCACTCCCAGCTGCAGCAGCATTCTCACAGCCTTCCAGCCCCCCTCCCGGGACCCTGCAACCCTCCTCACATGCTTCCCCAGCTGCCGGGAGGTCTGAGGAACTAGGGCTCTGCAGGCCCCCCAGGGCCCCTTCACAGGCAGGCGGCTCCACAGCAGCTGCATGGAAAGGCAGCTCAGCCCCAGCAGCAGAAGAGTTCAGGTTGGAGCACAGGGCACTGAAGGGGGATCCCAGCGGCTGCGGGTTTTCCTCAGAGGCTGTTGGCATGGCCAGTGCTGGTAAGGCACCTTCCTCCAGGTCCATGGTGGGCGGCTCCAGGAGCTCCCCGCGAAGGCTGAGGCTGGCAGCGCCAGGCCCTGGGCGTGCGTCGGTTTGGAAGTCCATGCCATCGTCCATCATGGTCGCTCCTGCCCAGGTAGGGAAGAATAAACTCGCCCTACACTAAGAAAAGACGGAAAGAGGCATTCGAGCTTAGACACGGACAGGACTGAACGGGAAAGCGGAGACAGCTTCACAGACCAGATTCTAAGCAGAGCCCCCCTGAGCAAAGCCGACAGAGGATCCAGCCCCCCATCTTCGGAATGGAAGTAAGCAGCAGAGGCTGGGCAGGGCTGCATTGGATGAACACAGGCAGCTGCTACCCTGGTCCTGCCACAGAAGCCATAGCGTCTCCCGTGCCATGACAGTGAGGAATGGAAATAATGGGAGTAAGATGCCAGCCAGCACACAATGCCGGGTGTCTGCACACACATCAGTTTCTGATGCACAGCACTTTATGCTCATGAATGAACAAATTCTCACAAGGCCCTCCCTGGAGGCTGACCAGCCTCACTGTACCTGTTTTCAGGTGGGGAAACTGAGGCACGTACATTTTGCAAAGGAGGCCACTGACACTGGCAGCCCAGGCTGAGACACCAAGGGCCTGATTATCTCAGAGGGACTGAACCCCCTCAAACCCTCCCCCACTCGCTTTCTCTGTCCCTAAAGAGGCTGCTTCCTCCCTGTCTGATTTTAACCTTGCACTTGATTGAAGTGTCCGATGACCCAGGGAGTAAAGATGCCATGGCCCCTGCAAAATCCCTCATGCTCAATTGCACTGCTTACATTGCACCTCAATGTGACATGCAAACAGCAAGGCCTCACTCTGGGTTCAGTGACACCAGTGCAAATCAGGAGTGAATCCACTTAAGTCCATGGAGCTACTCCTGATTTACACCACATCACTGAGAGCAGAATCTGGCCCCCTAACCACAGCTGAGTCTTGCAAACTTATAGTCCCCAGCGCCAGCTGGTTTCAGTAGATTGGGGAGTAAAAGGAATGAGCTAGGCCTGGATTTTGCAATCAGACCCTTCCAGGCTTCCCCCGGGGCTGCTGGGCACTGACTTCAGCACAGTTCCCTTTGCACAAGGCGGGTGGATTGCATCAGTCATGAGCAAGGCGATACAAGGGGGCAGCTCACTCTTGCGCCCGGGCTGGTAAGTGTTGGAAGCCAGGCTGCCCCATGCCTGCGCACTAGGGAGCCGCAGCGTCACCTCTCCATAAAGAGAAGGGCTCGCTCATTCTGGGCCAAGCCCTTCCCCGCTGCGTCAGGCACGGCCAAAGGCCAGGAAGAGAATGACCTAGGTCCAGGGGCTGCACCGCAGCAAGGCGTGAGAGCCGCAAGCCTCCCTGCCTGGCCACACAGCTGCCGGTCGAGAAAACTTACTTGCCAGGAAGTTTCACCAACTCCTGCAGCAGCAGCAGCAGCAGCAGGACAGGCAGGACACTGGGGCTAATTAACCCTTTGGGTGCTGGAACCTCCTCCGGGCCAGGCGCGCTCCTCCCGCAGGCGGCTGCCCTGGATGAGGCTACCGAGTTAAATTTCACTTACTCCGGAGTCTCTCTCTCCCCCCTTCCATCTTCCTGCGGCACTTCCCCTCCACTGAGCGTGCGCGGGCCCGGGGGCTGATGGGAGATGTAGTTCTGGGCTGGGCAGCACGTGTAGCCGTAGGGGAATGTAGTTTGGAGGAGGCGGTGTGCAACCCAAAGCGGCTGTCTGGTTCCTTCCTTCACGTCAATCACCCTGAATAGATCTGTGCCATTAGGCCTCAATCCTGCAAAGTTCGAAGCAGGAGCCTAACTGACCCACATGGCTAAGGCAGGGGCACCGCTGGGAGGAGCAAGTCCCCTGACCCCAGTTTCCTAGTATAGTGGGTGGGATGCAAACAGGAAAGCTAGGGGCTGCTTTGCACTCTGCAGAGGGTTCAAGCAGTGCTGGTGGCTGACAGGGCTGAAGCAGCAGCTTCCTTTGCTCCTGGGCTACATCTAGACTGGCATGATTTTCCGCAAATGCTTTTAACAGAAAAGTTTTTCCGTTAAAAGCATTTGGGGAAAAGAGCGTCTAGATTGGCATGGACACTTTTGCGCAAAAGCACTTTTTGCGGAAAAGCGTCCGTGCCAATCTAGACGCGCTTTTGTGCAAGAAAGCCCCGATCGCCATTTTAGCCATCGGGGCTTTTTTGTGCAAAACAATTCTGGGTTGTCTACACTGGCCCTCTTGCGCAAAAGCATTTGCGCAAGAGGGCTTTTGCCCGAACAGGAGCGTCATTGTATTTGCGCAAGAACACTGACAATCTTACATTAGATCGTCAGTGTTCTTGAGCAAATTCAAGCGGCCAGTGTAGACAGCTGGCAAGTTTTTCCGCAAAAGTGGCCGCTTTTGGGGAAAAACCTGCCAGTCTAGACGCAGCCCCGGTGATGAGAAATGTACATTCCCTGGCTGTGTGGGCTGCCAGCTGCATGCCCTGGGAGCTGCGTGCATGACTCCAAGATTTCCCCTCCCGCTGGGCACCCAGTTAGCAATCTCCTGCCAGCCCGTGCCCCCAGCCAGCAGCAATGCTAGCCGCCCTGGATCCACGGGGCACTCTGAGCCCTCCACGTGGGTGAAAAGCTCCTCGTAACCCAGCTGACAGGATGGGAGTTAGGAGTTAGGAGAGCGTGTTCTGGCTGGCCTTGGCCAAGAGAAGAGGCCTGATGAGTGCTGAGCTCCTGAAGTCTCTCCAACAAAGCTGAGCCGTTTTATTTTTGGTGTCACAGTCACATAGGCATTTCACTTGCTCCTGCTGGAAATCGTTTTATTTCTAAATAAAATTGTTTTATTTACTAATTTATTTCTTGAATTAGTCTATGGACTCCTGGGACTTTTTACGATTCCTGGAGGGCTCTTAACCCTACAAAGTTGTTACAGCCTTGAAACCAGCAGCCTCTTTATTAACTTCCTTAATATTTGAGTACGCTCTTGAAAATGACATTGCTGAGGGCAAATTTTTCTAAATAAAATTTAAGACATTGGGTGTCATATTTTCATTAAGACACAGTTTAAAATACTCTAGCTGGGATACAGTATATACATCCTCAGGGCTCCATTATGGAACTGACTGGTTTCCAGAGGCTAAAACAGGCTTTTAGATCAGCCATTGCAAAGCTTTTGATACGGTCTCCCACAGTATTCTTGCCAGCAACTTAAGGAAAAGATTGGATAAGTGGACTGTAAGGTGGATAGAAAGTTGGCTAGCCTGTCGGGCTCAACAGGTTGTGATGAACAGCTTTATGCCTGGTTGGAATCAAACGGCGTGCCCCAAGGACTGGTTCTAGGGCTGGTTTTGTACAACATCTTTATTAATGATCTGGAGGAGGGGATGGATTGCACCCTCAGCAAGTTCGCGGATGACACGAAACAAGGGGGAGAGGTAGATCTGTTGGAGGGTAGGGATAGGGTCCAGAATGACCTAGACAAATTGGAGGATTGGGCCAAAAGAAATCTTATGAGAGTCCTGCACTTGGGATTGAAGAATCCCAAGCACTGTTATAGGCTGGGGACTGACTGGCTACTTACTCAGCAGTTTGGCAGAAAAAAACCTGGGGATTACAGTGGATGAGAAGCTGGATATGAGTCAGTGTGCCCTTGTAGCCAAGGAGACTAATGGCATATTAGTGTGCATTAGGAGGAGCATTTCCAGCAGATCTAGAGAATTATTCCAATTTATGCGGCACTGGTGAGGCCACATCTGGAGTATTGTGTCCAGTTCTGGGCCCCGCATTACAGAAAGGATGTGGATGCATTGGAGGGAGTCCAAAGGAGAGCAACCAAAATTATTAGGGGGCTGGAGCACATGACCTACTAGGAGAGGCTCGGGGATTTGGGCTTCTTTAGTCTGCAGAAGAGACGAGTGAGGGGGGATTTGATAACAGCCTTCAACTACCTGAAGGGGGGTTCCAAAGAGGATGGAGAGAGGCTGTTCCCAGTAGTGACAGATGGCAGAATGAGGAGCAATGGTCTCAATGGTTGCAGTGGGGGAGGCCTAAGTTGGATTTTAGGAAAAACTATTTTCCCCAGGAGGGTGGGGAAGCACTGGGCTGGGTTCCCTAGGGAGGGGGTGGAATCTCCATCCCTAGAGGTGTTTAAGTCCCAACTTGACAAAGCCCTGGCTGGGATGATTGAGTTGGGGTTGGTCCTGCTTTGGGCAGGGGGCTGGACATGATGACTGCTGAGGTCTCTCCCAGCCCATGGATTCTATGAAAGTTCAATTTTAAAATTTTTTGTTTCCATTTTGAATAATTACATCTTGAGTACCTTGAACTGAAGTGTGTTTTCATTTGTTCTGAAGAAATGTGCAGGCCTGCTGATGGGGGGGGGGGGGGGGAGCGGGCTGAAGGGGGCAGTTGCCCCAGGGACTGACAATTCAAAGGCACCAGAGGCTCCCAGCTGCCGCTACTACAGCAGCAGCGGTGACCAGAGCCTTAGGACCTCAGCTCTGAGGGCTTGCGGGGGAAGGGGGGCAGCACCACAGTCCGGATGGCACTGTGGGTGGCTACACCAGTTCCATCCCTTCTGCCCAAGGCCACACTCCTTCCCAGGCATGGAGCTGTGTCCCCACTACTTTGCCCAGGAGCCTGTGGAAGCTGTTGGCCCCCGTGGAAATATGAAATACCTGGTGTAGCTTGGACCTCTCTAGTCCAGCAGCCCTGGGCCGGAGCACGGCAGGGAAAAGCTGGGGGGACCCGCACTCCGCAACTCCCCCCCCCCCCCAGAGCTCAGGGAGGGAGGTGGAGCAGCAGGGCAGAGAGTGCTCAGGACAAGAGGCAGGATGGCTTTGAGCCCTGTGCCTAGGGGCCATGAGCGCAGCCCCGCGGCCAGCACTTGGGGGCGGGATGTGTCTCAGCAGCCGCCCTGCCTCGAGCCCCTGCCCCCGGCCGCTGCCCTCCCAGTGCCCGTGGCCTGTAGCAAGCTGCTCCGGCACCGGCGGCCCATTCCTACCGGGGAGCAGCTCGGCTCAGACCGCGGCCGAGCCCCACGCCGGCGGCAGAGGGGCCAGCACTGACCTCCCCAGGCCCAGCGCTGCCAGGGACCCCAGCCGCCGCCTCAAGCGTCCTACGGGCCGGGGGCAGCAGGGCTCTCGGGGAGGGGCTGTTACTGCTGGAGGCTTGCGCCGCTCCGGGCAACGGGACGCCCAGTTCCCGCCCCGGCAGCGGCGCGCGGTGCGGTGGCCGAACTACATCTCCCAGCGGGCTCTGCGGCCTGCGCCCCGGGCCCGAGGAGTGAGCGCTCGCGCGGCCATGGCAGCCAGGGCGCTGGCGCGGGCTCTCGGGACCGGGCGCCGCCTGGGCGCTACCCCCGCCTGCAGGGCGCCGGCCAGCGGCTACGCCAGGAAAGTAGGTGAGCGCAGCGCCGGGCCGCCCGCACTGCGCGGCCCTGCTGCTCCTCGGCCGGGCTGGCGCGGGACAGCGCGCTGGAGCCAGGACTCCGGCTTCGCTCCTGCCGAGTTTCTCTCGTGCCTCAGTTTCCCGCGTGCGAGTCCGTGATAGCCGCCTGGGTCGGGCTGGCAGTGGGGCACTAGCCATGGTCGATATGGGCCGGGGCCCGTAGGCAGCCTCCGCCCGCGCCTGGGCAAGGCTGCCCTCCCTCGGGACCATGGGGAAGATGCACCCACCAGGCTGCGGGGCTCGTGCGCTGCGCGGACGGCATCGTGTGACCCCCCCGGCTGACGCCCGTTTGTGCCCTGCTCAGTTTCTCTCGCCTGCCCCGTGCCTCAGTTTCCCACGTTGCGAGTCCGTGATAGCCACGTGGGTCGCCGTGCCCCCGAGAGAGGCGCTTTGGCTTGCAAGCCACCGGCCTGGAACCGGCGCAAGGATGTGACCCGCACTGGACTCAGAGCTGCCTCAGCGTCACGGTGACAGGCACATCGGGACTTCGCAGGATTCTGCTCCTTGCCATGGGCAGGTGTTCTGGGGAGTTAAAGCGAGAGAGTTTAGAGGGGCAGTTGTGGAGCATTTGGGGTTTCCCAGCCAGTGGAGGGGGCTTGTGTCCTGAGAGGGTTTGGTCCTTCCCCTGGGAAGCAGAAATCACAGGGGGAGGAATTTGGTAAAACCATTGCTGCTCCCCACAATAGTCTGGTGCCACCCCCACCCCCTGTACTATGGTGACTTCTGCTTGTCTCTGCAGCGGTGAAGGCCAAAGGGAAAGGCTTCGTTAAGGATGAGATGAAAGGCCCAGAGGTGTGCAAGGACCCTGTGCTGCTCACCACACATGCCATGGGCGTAAATTTCTACAAACAGGGCCCAGAGGTGGCACTGAAGGATGACTCTGAATATCCTGACTGGTGAGTGATGCCAGGGGTGACCAGCAGAGCTGGGCAAGTAAGGGGACTTTCAAGTTTGCTGGTAACTCTCAAAAACGGAAAAAAATATTTCAGATGGAACAAAACATTTTGGTTTGATCTTGGCTGTTTCTTATTTTTTGTTATTTAATGCAAGGAAAAGCTTAAAATGTCACCTCACTTTGAACCAAAATAATTTTGTTTCAAAAAGGTAGAAATGAAATGGAATAGTTCTTGCCAGCCCCAGCGTTGTGGTGAAATCTGCAAGTTCAGTGTAGCTGAATCTGCATTTTTCACTGAAAAAGCTTTGTGCAATAACTGTGGCCAGGCTCTGGTGACCATGGCTAGCCCCGGGGCGCTTTAAATGATAGGGCATGCTGACTGGCAAGCGATTGCATGAGGCAAGGAGGCAGCCAGAACCTCAGGGACTGACCCATCCCATCACCTGGGTCAGGATTCAAGGAGTCCACTCTCCTATGCTTTGGTCCCCAGGCTGTTCCAGATGCACATTGGCCCCCCCAAGAAACTCGAGGAGCTCGACCCAGATACACTCGAGTACTGGCGACACCTGCGGAAGCTCAACACCTGGCGCCGCAACAAACTGAGCAAGAACAAGAAGTTTTAGGTGGGGCTTGTGTGGCGCCACCCTGTCCCTTCTGTGCCGCTGAACCAGGGAAGGATGCTGCACAGAGGTTCATGGGGGGATTTGGACCTGTCCTGCGAGATGGGGAAACAGACACAGCTGGGCAGGTCCCTTGAGCTGGCATCAGCTGGCATCTCTGCCCAGCCAGGGTCTCTTATTTTTTCTTTAAATACTGATAACAATAAATCACTGGCCATAACTGGACAGTATTGGTGTGTCTGTGGTGTTACCAATGCTGTGCATTTTCCGCAGCATGGGAACAGAGCACTTGCAAAGCCAGGGTTCACATCTTTATGCCTCTCCATCTCTGGGGCGTCGCTGGGCTGTTTGCTCCCTTCGAGGGCTGAATTGGGGTAGCTGTGGGGGATATAAGTAGTGGTACCCTCCCAAGCTCTGCCCACAAACCGAGCTCCAGCCATTTGACACTAGTGGCTCTTCATAGTATAGTGGTTTCTTCTCTCGCATTGATCAATTGGTTGGCATTAGACTTCAGAGTGAATGCCCCATTAGGTTACATACCTGCATGGCAACAAATATTTGCCATAAGCTCTTCCATTTAGCAGAGAAAAATATGATACAATCCAATGGCTAGAAGCTGAAGCTAAGCAAAATCAGGTGTAAACTTTTAACAGTGAGGTTAATTAACCATAGGAATAATTTACCCAGAGTCAGGGTAAATTCTCCATCCCTGCCAATCTCTAACTCCTCTGCTCCAGGGGCATTCTGGGGGATGGTCAGCAGTGTTCCCTCTAACTTTTCCCACCCAGGAGAGGAGTGAATTGTGCACCAATATGAAAGTGATGTGCAAGATGGAGGGGATGTACGACACACCTTCATATTTGTGCACATAAAATTAAAGTGGTGGGGGTGGGGCCAAAGGGTTCATAGTGTAGGAGGAGGCTCAGGTCTGGGACAGAAGGTTGGGGTGCAAGGGCTCTGGTTGGGGGTGCAGGCTTTGGAGTGGGGCCAGAGAAGAGGAGCTCAGGGCTGGGACAAGGTTGGGGTGTGAGGGCTCTAGCTGGGGATACAGGTTAGGGGCTGGGGCCAGGTTCAGGAAAGGTTTGGGGTAAAGGAAGGGGCTCCAGGGCTATTATGATGAGCAAGGACTCCCCCTAGCGCTCTCCTTGCAACAGCACCCCTCTGTGGGGAAACACCCAGGGGCTGGGTGTGGGCTGAGCCGAGCTGGAATGGGATCCTGTTGGATGAGAGACAGGGATGAGGCCAGATGGGGTGGGGCACCACAGCCTAGCTACTGGGACTGCTGCAGGATCAGGACCGGGGTTGGGCCACCACAGCCAGATGGGGGCCAGGGCTAGGCTGGCTGGAGGCCAAGATCGGCCTCTGTTGTGGCAGGGCTGGGACCAGGCCTCCCTGGCTGGATGAGGGCCAAGGGTGGCCTCTGCCGCATCAGGATCGAGATGAGGAGCCAGGCCTGGATCGAGGCTGCTATGGCCAGATCAGGCCTGGACCCGAATTGGGGCTGGGCCCAGGGAGCTGCGGCCCGATGGAGGCTGAGGCTGAACCCGAGCCGCCGCAACTGGATGCAAGCTGAGGCTCTCCCACCACCCTGCGGCAGATTTGGGGCTGGGGCACTGCAGCTAAGCTGCCACAGCTGGATGGGGGCTGGGACCTGGGCAGATGGGCCAAGGGTCCCTCCCTCACTTCCCTCCTCGCAGCAGGATCAGGGCTGGCACCAGGATGTCACAGCTGGATGGGGACCCCGGGCCTTGCAGCTGGGCTGCTGTGGCCAGAGGGGCCAAGGTCACCCACAGGAGCCAGGTCAGGACCACAACTTCCTATGGCAGGGTTCTGGCTGGAGCCCAGTAGCCCAGCTGGTTGGAGGGCAGGCTAGTTCTGTGCTAGGGGTGGGGCAGCCCTTCCATGGCTGCCACGGGTCCCTAGTCTGCGCAGCCTCTTTGGGCTCCTGCATGATGCTAAATAGCTGCGTGACCGCTCAGCCATGCAGCTTCCAGGGATCTTAGGTGGGCGGAATAGATCACAACCTTCCCTTCTGGCCTTACTCTAGAAATGTAGAAAAAATGGATGGGGGCTTAGCAGAGCCCTTAAGCAGGGCACTCTGCTGGCTGTGTGTGGCAGCACGTGGAGTAGCAGATGCATGCCCAGCTTAGGTGAGGAGAGTTCTGTAGGGGCCAGAGATACCTGAACCCCCAGGTTTGTCCCCTTTGTGGCTGCCTATAAGCCCAAAGAGTGCCGCCCACTCCTCCTTTCAGCAGAGTGCCCTCCACCTTCCCTTGGCCAGAGCCTTTCCCTGCAGCACTTGTAACCAGAAGCAGGGCTTGAGGAGATGGGCGAGCCACCATGGTTCACCCACCTCCATTACAAGGTCTGCCACAGTGGGTCAGGCCGTGGACCATCTTCCCCAGTAGCCTGTCTCCAACAGTCAGAGCCATCCCCTGAGCCTTGCAGCGGCCGCCTCACCAGTCCTATGGAGGGGACGGTCCCCTGTACTGAGGTTAGCCCACAGGGCCCAGGGCGACCGGGGGACCTGGGACCAGCAGCAGGGGTCTCAAACCATGGGGGTGTCAGGAAGCAGAGCAACTCGGCTGGGAAATGGAGACAGAGTGGAGCAGGCTGCTAGGTCAGTCCACATCCTGCAGCTCCTGCTGTCATGATGAGTGTGGGAGGGCCGGACCCCTGCTGTTGCCCCACGCAAGGGCCCCAGGTAATCCCCTGGGTTGCATCACTTGCGGGAAGGGCTTCAGGAAAAGGTTAGGCAGGGGTGGGGTTTGGGGGAAAGGGTGGAGTGGGGAGGAGGCAGAGCAGGGGTGGGAAAAGGCAGGAGGGGGTTTGCCCCGGGGCCTGGTCCCCCATAAGAATGACCTGGCCAACAGTGGCCTCTACCAGAGCTTCAGGGGGGAGCGTTTAGAACAGTAACTATGGAGTGACCCCCCTGCCCCACCCCGGCTTGCACTTCTACAAGTCAGAGGTCTAGGGTGCCCCAAGCATGGGGTTGTGCCCCTGCCTTTCTGGGCTGACAGCCGGTGATGGACCTGTCCTTCAGGAGCTTACCCAACTCTGTTTGAACCCACTTACACTTTTGGCCATCGCAGCCCCCCCAGCAGTGAGTTCCAAGGGGAGTCCAGCATTACATGCAAGCACTTCCTCTTCCTCATATTAAGCCTGCGGTTGATTGATTTAATTGGGTTATTTATTTTCATGATTTTACAGATGTCGTGTCCCTTAGTCATCTCTTTTTTTAAGATGAACGGCCCCGATCTCAGTCTGTCTCCTCGTCTGGAAGCAGTACCATGCCTTGATCATCACTGGGCCTTCCCCAGTTCCACCCAAGCCTTTCTGAGATGGGGCAGCCAGAACTAGACTCAGTATTCAAGGGGCAGGTGCACCAGGGATTTGTAGTGGGGCATTATTATGATCTTTTCTGTCTTATGTTATCCCTTCCCTACTAGTCCCTAGCGGATCATTAGCCCCTTGGTACCATATTCTGTGCCTTGTGTGATGGTTTGGAACTTGTGTGAAAGAGCCTGCAAGGAACTGGAAGCAATGGATGACATTTGTCAGCATCGTTGGCAGGTCCCAGCATGGGTCATGCGGCATAGCTCTGTGACCAGGCCCTATGGGTACGCCCTGACCCGGAGGATTGATTTCAGACATAAATTTGAATTGTGATTTAAATCAGCAAGCAGGAATCCTTGATTTAAATAATCAAATTGAATCTAGTTTCGTATTTGCACTTTTCAGTTATTTTCCTATGATTCTCATTGGTTGATAACCATTAAAACAGGTTGGTTTGCCATTAAATATAGCCTGTAACATTACGTTTGGTACTAGTTTTTGCTTATCAGGAGGGTACACTAGAATTATCCATATTTATTTAAGCAATTGTATATCTAAACATACGTTTACTCAGATTCTTAATTTTTTTCCGTTTTCTATCATTAGAAAACAACGAGTGGTTCATTTCTTATTGGTAGATGATTCATTTTGTTCTCCTTGTTGCAAGCAGCATTTGGGTGGAAATTGGGATTTGATTGAAAATGCACAAACTGAACAGTTAAACCTGTGTATTAAATCCGTTGGCTGCATACATCAGGCGTTTGATTTTCTGTGACGTGTCAAGCGTGAGCGTCTGCTGCTTCATACTGTCTGTGATTTGATGTCAATGATTTTAGGTTGGGGGAAGTTCCGGCCTTTCACCCAGATTGTCCGGGAATTCACATGTAAGTGGGTTTCTTTTAAAACAGGAAAATGCCCTTGATTGAAATGTAAAAGAATTGGATGTTGTGTGATCTAAGCCCCTCCGCCCCGGGCATGTGTATCAAGGATGCTCCTAATCTGCCGGCTCCCCCTGGCTGGGGCTTGTTTGACACAAAGATGCCCCACAGGTTAGAAATGGGGAGGGAGGAGGATGTGCCCCCTGGCTCTCCAGCCTGGTGATGTGCGCCCCTCCCCCTGGGCTTTACAAAGCACCTTCCGCCTCCACGAGCTCTCACTTCCTCTTTGGCCCCACAGCTCTCAGGCTGTGTGGTCTGGTGAGGCTCCTCCGCTCACCTGACCCTGGGAGGGGAGAGAAGTGTATTCACTCAGCCTGCCTCCACCCTTTTCTAAAAGGGAGCAGTGTCTGGGGGTTAGGGCGGGGGATTGGCAGCCAGGGTGCCCGGGTTCCATGAGAGGCTCCGCTGCATGATGCTAGGAAAGACCTGTTCCTGCTTCTCCCCAATGCCAGACCCTACATCTTGCTCCTGGAGCAGAGCCCACTTGGCAGTGCCCAACCTGGGCCTCCCCCACTGCTCTGCCAATGCACTGTCATTCTTCTGAGCCCAGGGTCCCCCCAGCCCTCCCCTCAGCTGTGCACAGGAAGTCATATCTCAACATCTCCCCATCAGCTCTTTATGTTTTTACACTAGAAACCGGTGGGGCAGTGCCCTGGTGTTTGGGGCAAGCTGCAGCGCAGGGCAGGGAGGGAGGCCCAGGGGTCATGGATCATGCAGGATTCTCAGGGCGTGGAAGGGCCAAGAGCTGGTGGTGGTGAAGGGGGAACTGTTCTCTGCTGAATCCCAGGTTCCCATTCAGGCTGGGAGTCACCAAAAGCTCGTGGGGCCAAATCCTCACGGGCATTTTGGTACCTAACTCCCCTCTGGGCCTCAGCATCTCCAGCTTGTGTATTGGTGAGTTGCATTGGAAGAGCCTCAGGAGAAGCTAAGGTTGGAACTGGGCTGAGCTGGGCTCCCAGTGCAGGGCAGGGGGATTTTGTGGAATTCACCAAATCCAGCCCAGCAGGCATTGCCCTGCCATGGATTCCCAGAGCGACTGCACTGCCCGCTAACCTACGAGTGTACACACGTGTGATGGAGCTGCTGGGGGCTCCAGGTGGCAGGTTAGAGGTTCCTGATACGGCTGGTTCCACTTGATGGCCAGCATCTTGGTCCCAGGGCTCAGCTGCTGAGCAGTGGCCACGCAGGTCTCCCCGCCGTGGGGGCAGCTCCTTGGGAGCAGAGGGGGTTATGCTGGGTGTGAACTGGGTCCCACCACTGCTGCAGCTACAGCTCAGGAAGCTGCTCACTAAAGCAGAAGTGCCATAGGGGGGGGGACTTTTGTTTTTAGCACTTGTTTCCTGTGCGTGGGCTTTGGAGTGCGCTGCTGCACGGCTGGGACACGGGGCCCGCCCCGGCTCAGAACTGCCCGCCCCGGCTCTGAGCGGTGTTGACAAGAGCAGGAGGGTTCCCCACCGCCCCGTCTGCCTTAAGGTGAGTCCCTTCTGCCAACGGTGAGTTCACTGTGGCTGACCCCCTGCTGCTCTCCCTGCTTGCCCTCTCCCCATATGCTGCTTGGCCCCATATGCTGCTTGGTCCCCACCCCACCCCAAGCCTGCAAAGTCTTAATGTCACCCTGCCGGGCATCCAGCACCCAGGCCTGTTGCGATGTTCCAGGATTGGGCCCTAGGCTGGTAAATCCAACAGGGAGGGACGCAGCCTCCGTTGCAATGCCAGTAGGCTGGGCGCAGGAGAAGGAGGCGCTTGTGGTTAAGGCAGTGGGGGGGCGCGGCAGGACTCCTGGGTTCTATTCCCAGCCCTGCTGGAGAATTCCTGGGTGACTGGGGCAAGTCGCTCCTAAGCTCTGGTGAAGTGTCTGAATTGTGGGCCCCATGTCCCACGCTCCTGCTGCCAAGGGTCTCGGGCACTGCTGGTCCTGCTCTGCTGGAACTGCGTGACATGGAGCCAATAAGAGATTGCTCAGCTGCCCCCACCAGCATCAATGCAGGACAGTTCCCCCCGGGTTGCTATGGTACTGCTGGAATGTAGGAAAATAAGAGGCACTCCAGGGCCAGAGGAAGCTGGAAGGGTTCCCTGCAGTAACTGCCTGGCCCTTAGGGGTCAGCCAGGCATACCGTGCCTCCAGCAGGAGTCTGAACCCCCCATTCAGTCTTCACATCTTCAGTCTTAATGAGAGACTCAGAGGCTGATGCCAAGGCAGTGCAGCCTAACGGTCAGAGCACGGGGCTTGGCGCCTATTTGACATACCAGAGCATGACCCAGACTAATGAGCAGCTCAGTCACCTTGGATGCCTCACAATGCCTTGCTGAGATGGCTTCCACCTGGGCTGCTCACAAACAGCTTCCAGCCTGCAAGCCACACGCTGCGTGTCTATGTGCAGCTACAGCCTGCCAGCCGCACTTGGGTTACATGTTGGCTCTCCCCAGCCTGGATTATGCTACAGAGTGACTCTAAGACCCCCAGCTTCAGCGTGTCCCTCAGCAGTATAAGCCCTCTTCTGGACAATGCAAGTTGCAGTGTGTCTGTCCTTTCTTTAACAGAAATAATATGCACGCAACTTGCCACCCAAATGAAGTTTGCCAGACACTTACATTTAAACACACTGCGTTAGTTAAAAGAGTAAAACAAGTTTAATTACCAAAAGAGGGATTTTAAGTGAGTACAAGTCATGAGGAATAAAAATCAGAAATGGTTACAAGGAAAGTAAAGGCAGGACCTTTTCCAATACTGTACTTAACAAACTCTATCAGATTCAAGCAAAGTTTCTTACCATATACTTTCATCAGTCTTGCGGCCCAAACCCTGTAGGTCAGAATCCCTTCTCCCAGAATCCAACAAAGGCTTCCTTTTTTGCTTCAGGTGCTGTAAATGTGATGGGCAGGGGGAGGGGGGGGGGGGCCTGAGGGGTTCTTTTTCTATAGTTTGTCTCACTCTCGAAAACCATTTTCAGGGGACATCAGGACACAAAGAGTCTGCATGGAAGGATGTTCCCTGCTGCTTTTTCTTCTACGATTTGTGTTTCTTTTGCTTCCTTTCCTGCTTGATGGTTCTGTTTACTGCTTAAATACAAATGAAGCAGAGTGCATATGTCTTTGTTTAGGACAGATCTATTTGCCAGCCTCCATTTGCAACGTGTTAATAGCACCACACCTGGAATTATATCATTTCACTTAGGGGGCATCTACACAGCAGCATTATTTCGGAATAACAATGTGAGCATCTACACAGCAATTCCGTTATTTCAAAACACACTTGCAATAATGGGCGGCTTATTCTGACCTCAGTAAACCGCATTCCACGAGGAATAACGTCTATTCCGAAATAGCGGTAGTGTGGACGCTCTGCTGCTGCTATTCTGAAGTAGCTCCTCCCCAGGGCCATTCGAAGTAATTACTCCCCAGTGCTTCCTGGGGCTCTAAATCGAGGTAGCGCATCCACATTAGGGGAGCCTGCCTTGGACTCATTTTGAGGCTTCCCTGTAGAGTAGACGTGCTATTTTGAAATAAGCTATTTCAGAGTATTTCTTCCGGAATAGCTTATTCCGAAATAAGTGTGCAGTGTAGACGTAGCCTTGCAGGGGCCACACATATTTTATTAGGATGATATTGGTCAGCATATTATGAGTTGTCAATGACCCCTCACCAGGAATACTTTGTACACAGATTATTGGAATAGTGTGTTGTGTGTGAGCACGGGCGTATGTTGTTCTGTCAGAGTCAGATTCTAGTCTTGCTGTCAGCATTGAGGCCATTGGCTGTGTGTCTGTGCCAGGCCCTTTCTCACCCTGGGCCTGGGAAGATATTAGGACACTAACCCCCTTGCCCTAAATCTCCCTGAAAATCATCTGCCAGGTCACGGGCAGGATCACGCTGTCTAGGGTCCTTGCCTAAAACAAATCAAACTCCAGCTCAAGCCTCCACCCAGCTCTAGGCTCCCACTTCTGGCTCTGGGGAGTCAAACTAACCTCTCCTGGGTCCCCTTACCGGAGCTTCTTCCCCCTCCTCAGCACTCTTGGCACAGGAGCTTTTCCTCCTGGGGAAAACAGTCCAAAGAGCCACGACAGCCCCAGGTATAGACCCTGAGCCGCCTAAGTCAGTGCCCCAGGTGTCTGGCTGGCACCAGGCGAAAGCTGCCTGAGCAGAGATCAAGGACTCCATGGACTTGTCTTCCCAGCGATGTTAACTTGAGTTCCCTGCAGCGTCGCCCGTCAGTGGCCCCCCCTGCAGCCACAAACCCCTTCACTCGTGTGATGGGGCTTTTCACTCCGGGGCTGACCCCCTGGGAGCTCCAGTTAGCAGCTGTGAGTAGTGCAGTGTGGACACAGGCTGGCCCCACCTGCGATTTTCCTCCACAATTCCCCACCGCTCCTCTGCCCAGAAAGGACAAGCAAGTTTCCCCTTCCTGCGTCCCCAAGGCCTCATGCCACACGCAAGGGAGGGCAGTGCCCAAGGTGGAGAGGAGCAGTGGGACTGGAGATAATGTGAGTGAACGGTGCAGGGAGGAGAGGACCCTAGGCTGCTCCATAAGCCCCAGCCCCTAACACTCTCTGCTGCCCTGCCCCCACGCGTGCAGCTCCCTGGCCCAGCTCTGCAATCCCAGCTTTAGTCCTGCTGGCTCAGCTCTGGCTGGCGTGACTATCGGGGCCCGGGGCTGACGGGAGCTCAGCCACGTTCCATTGGCTACGACGCCTGCTCAGAACTATTACCTCCCCCGCTGCTCCCGCCCCCGAGAGTCAATCTGCACGGGAGCCAAACCTGCCCGTGAGAACCTGAGCGAAGTAAGACTCCGGCACAGGAGCTAGAACTCCAGCTCCCTGACTTGATCCTTCTGGTCTTTGCTCCTCAATCTCTCTACAGGCCCATACGCCAGGGAGGGGAGTGAAGGGTGCGAATGCACCCCCCTTGGTCCCCCAAGTAAGTGTGAGGGGGCTTGAGGCTTGAGCTCAGCCCCCGTCCTTCTCCCTGCAACGAGAAGCCGGCGTTGGTGCTGCAGCCTTGCCCTTTTCCCTGACCCTCAAGGTTGGAGAGCAGCGCCAGCTTCCCGCTAGGGGGAGGGGAGGGAGAAAACCCCACGCTTTGCTGCATGATCCGGCTCATGGAGAAGAAGCGTTCCCCCAGCTGGGGGAACAGCAGCGCATGGACATGCTGCCTGGAAGCTTTCCATTGACTAGAATCTGGCCAATGGGAGCAACAGGAGGCGGTGCCTGAGACCAGTGTGGGGCATGAAGGCAAGTAAGTGCCCCCCTTTCCTCCGGCCCAGACTCTGCAACCTCTAGGGTTGCCAGA
The DNA here is from genome assembly GCA_032595735.1 of Pelochelys cantorii. Lineage (NCBI taxonomy): Eukaryota > Metazoa > Chordata > Testudines > Trionychidae > Pelochelys > Pelochelys cantorii. The sequence continues at coordinate 5,006,436 of CM064354.1, forward strand.
TGGCTGAAACAAAAATACCGAACACTGCCCCCCCCCAAAAAAAAACCACTGGGAAAAAATTTTGTTGAAGGAGAAAAAAAGGGGGGGGGGGACCAAAGTTGTTGAGCAAAAAAAAAAATTCCAGGTAGTCATTAAAAAAAAAAAATCCAGACACACTTCATGGGAGGGGGGAGGACCAGCCAGTATGAGTGGTGCTGGGCGGGAAGGGGGGGGGCCTGGAAACAGCTAACGGGGGGGGGCAATGGGGCTGGCCAAAGGAGATGGGGGGGGCCAACAGGAAGCAGGGCTGGTTGTGGGGGGGGGACGGGCACAATGGGGCTGGCTGCGGGATATTGGGGGAGGGGGGACTGGCCGGGAGTAAGGGGGGGCGGGAAGCAGAGCTGGTGGGGGGGAGGTGCAGTGGTGCTGGCCAGGGGAGATCAGGAAGGGGAATGAGCCGGCGGGACGCAGAGCTGGGGGGGGGGGAGGCTCGGGGGCCGCGGGGCTGGCCGGGAGGAAGGGGGGGGCGGGAAGCAGAGCTGGCGGGGGAGGGGGGGTGCAGTGGCGCTGGCCGGAGGAGATCAGGAAGAGAACGGGCCAGCGGGAAGCAGAGCTGGGGGAGTGCAGGGGGGCTGGCCGGGGAAGATCAGGAGGGGAAGTGGGGGAGAACCGGCTGGCCAGGAAGTGGGGGGAGGCGGGGGCGGTGAGCAAATTGGCTGGCGGGGAGCGGCACTGACCCGGGCACTTGCTGCCTGTCCCATGCAGGCTCCCAGCGACACACGAGCGAGGAGGAGGCTTCCCCTCCTCCTCACACTCAACCGACTGAGGGCTCCTGGTGGCAATCGCAGCCCCGCCTCCCAGCTGGGACTCCCAGCCACTCCCCCGCCCCCGCCAGGCTTCCGTCCGGTGCGCAGCCAGAAAAATCAGAAAATAGTGGGCATTGCACATGACCGGTATTTTCTGATTTTTTTTTTACCAGACAGTGTGCAAATATCGGACTGTCCGGTACAATACCAGACACCTGGCAACCCTAGACCCTCCCACACAGCTCCCTCGCACACACCCAGCCTGCTCCTGCACCCTCTCCCATGGCCAGATACCCTACCTCTCCAATCTGCTCCTGCACCCTCCCCTATGGCCAGATACCCTACCTCTCCAACCTGCTCCTGTACCTTCCCCCATGGCCAGATACCCTATCCCCAGTCTGTTCCTGCACCCTACCTCCCACCCAGACCTTGCACCCTTATCCCCTCCTGCACCCCACCTCTCACCCAGATCCTGCACCCCCATTCCTCTTGCTGGCAGGTCTGTCCCACACACTGAACCCCTCATTTTTGTCCCAACCCCAGAAGACTAAATCTGGGATTGGTCCTGCTTTGGGCAGGGGTTGGACTCAATGACCTCCTGAGGACTCTTCCAACCCTATGATTTTTATGATTCTATGGGAAGCCCTGAACTTCAGTCCTCCCTGTCCTTCCTCCTCCCCCAATGGGGCTGGAGCACCAGAGGCTCCAGTTGGGGGCCACATCAGTAAGGGATGGGGTTTTTTAGAGAGGTTTTTCTTTTGCTTCTCACTTATGTGGTCCCCATCTGATTTTTCTAGGGGTCAGTGGTCCCAACCCAAAAAAGGTTCCCCACCCCTGCCATAAATAAAGAAAACATGGGAACCTTCTGTGTTAGACATAAATTAATATTTTACTGTATTTAAAATGAAGTTTGATAAACTAACATGAGAAAGTTAAGGGGCTTAGTCTGTTTAATCATTTAAATGACTATTTTCCTTTCTTACTGGTTAAATTAAACCATTCTCCCCATCTGCAGCACTAGCAAAATGGCTGGGGCGTAATTATGTAATTAACGGCAAGTTTCCATTAGCAGCTGGTGGTCCACGGAAAGGTGGGCCACAGGCCAAAAGTTTGAGAACCACTGTGTTAGGAGGATGGGTGGGTAGGGCTGGTGGCAGTACAGCAGGGCTGGGAGAACGGCTCCCCCCACCTGCGAGGAGCTGCCCGGTCCCCACCCCACTCACCCAAGCTGGCCTCGCCGAGCAGGTAGAGCAGCAGCAGGCAAAGGTGGCTGAGGGAGCAGGAGGCCATGGCAGCCGCGCTGCCCACCATGATCCCGGAAGGTAATTGCTATAAAACCTTTATTCCTGTTCACATTTTTAGCATGTTATAACAAAATCATTTTACCACTCACTGTTTCCATTCACATTTTCATTAACCTCTCTTATGCGCACTCAGTGCATGACTATTTTGAACTCTTTTATATTTAAAATAATTGTGGTCCACATTTACAAAAAAGACACACACACACCCCAGACATTCCTGCGTGCAGGCCTGCAAAGACACCATAATAGAAGTATACCCAAAATGAAGAGAACTAAAAAGTACACCATGGCTTAATCAAATAAAAGAAGCAGTGAGAGATACAAAGGCATTGTTTTAAAAGTGGAAGTTAAATCCTAATGAGGACAATAGAAAGGAGCATAAACTCTTATGAATGAAGTGTAAACATACAATTAGGAAGGTCAAAAAGAATTTGAAAAACAGCTAGCCAAAACCTCAAAAAGTAATAGCAAATTGTTTTAAGTACATCAGGAAGCAGGAAGCCTGCTAAACAACCAGAGGGATTGCAGGAGGATCAAGATGCCAAATGAGCACTCAGAGATGATAAGGTCATTGGAGAGAAAGTAAATGAATTCTTGGCATTGGTCTTCATAGCTGACGATATGAGGGAGACAAATTCTTTTTAAGGTGACAAATCTGAGGAACTGTCACAGATTGAGGTGTGAGAACAGGTGGTTTTGGATCAAATTGATAAACTAAACAGTAGTAAGTCACTGGGACCAGATAGAATTCACCCAAGAACTCAAATGTGAAATTGTAAAACTACTAACTGGTTTGTAACCTATTCTTTAAATCAGTTTATGTACCAAACGACTGGAGGATAGCTAATGTGATACCATTAGTCTAGAGATGATCCTGGCAATTACAGGTTGGAAAGTCGAACTTCAATGCTGGACAAATTGGTTGAAACTATAGTAAAGAACAGAATTGTCAAACATAGATGAACATAATTTGTTGGGGAAGAGTCAATATGGTTTCTGTAAAGGGAAATCTTGTCTCAGCAATCTACTACAATTCTTTGAAGGGGTTGACAAATACATGGACAAGGGAGATCCAGCAGCGTACTTAGATTTCCAGAAAGTCTTTGACAAGGTCCCTCACCAAAGGCTCTTAAGTAAAGTAAGTTGTCATGGGATAAGAGGGAAGGTCCTTTCGTGAATTGATAACTGGTTAAAAAACAGGAAACAAAGGGTAGGAATAATGAAACTTAAAAAACGGGTGCTCCTGTAGCATCTTACAGACTAGCAAAGAATATAGATGGTATCATGAGCTTTCGTGGGCACAACCCACTTCTTCTGAGGAGCAGCGCAAGAGGTAGGAATAATGGTCAGTTTTCAGAATGGAGAGAAGTAACTAATGGTGTCCCCCAGGGCTCCGGAGTGGGACCGGTCCTATTCAACATATTCATAAATAATGTAGAGACAAAATCTGCAGACCTGAGTCCTGGGAGCAGCGCCTGGAGACAGCACCCGCAGGGCCACAAGGACGTGCTGCCCAGAGTGAGCAGCCAGGAGCTGCTTTAGCCCTGCTGCGCTGCTGGTGCTAGTAGCAGGGGTCTCCGGGGCATTTTAAATCACTCAGGGGCAGCAGGTGGGGCCAGAGGAAGCATGGGGGAGCCTGTGGAGACCCCCAGCCCTCCTGGAGCTGCTTTCCAGAAGAGAGTGTTCTACTAAAGTGCAGCACCCCCGCCCCCACCCCCTTGCACACCCCACTCCCTTTCAGAGCCTACACCTTCTCCTCCAGGCTCTTCTGCCCCCAAACTCCTGCACCCCCCCCAGCCCCAGACTGACCCCTCCCTCCTGTGCCCAGCTCCCAGAACCTGCACCCCCTCCTGTACCCCAATCCCCTGCCCCAGCCCAGGGCCTGCACTTAGACCCCCTTCTGCACCCACACTCTCTCCCAGAGCCTGCATGCACTCCTGCACCCCAATACCCTATCCCAGCTCAGAGCCTGCACCTAGCACAGAAACTCCCCCCAAAGCCTGCACTCCTCCTCCACCCAAACTCCCTCACAGAGCCTTAGGAAGGTGGGGAGGGGAGTTGGGTGAGGTGGGGTGTGGACTCTGGGAATTCTGGGCACCACCAACATTTCTGCAAATCTGCCATCTCTCACTGGGCAACAAAATGGCAGATTCAGGGGCGGGGAATAAGGTATTGGGGGGGAGATGAAGTATCTGGGAAGGGGAACAAGAGATCAGAGGTCGGGGGGACGAAGGATCCGGGGTGGTGGCAGGGAATCAGGGGCAGGGGAGATGAAGGATCAAGGGTCAGGGGAGGACAAAGGATCCGGGCATGGACAAGGGAGTAGGGGTGGGGGAGATGAAGGATCTGGGGTGGTAATGAGGGATCGGGGGGATGAGGGATTGGGGGTGGGGGAGACAAAGGATCGGGGGTGACAAGGAATCGGGGCAGGGGAGATGAAGGATCAGGGGTGGGGAGATGAAAGATTGGGGGGGACAAGGGATCAGGGGTGGGGACGAGGGATCAAAGGTCGGGGAAGGATGAAGGATCCGGGGTGGTGACAAAGGATCCAGGGAGGGACGAGGGATTGGGGGTGGGGAGACGAAGGATCTGGAGTGGAGACGAGGGATCAGAAGCGGGGGAGATAAAGGATCGAGGGTGGTGACGAGGTATCGGGTTGGAATGAGGGATCGGGGGGCGGAGGGGGACAAAGGATCCAGGGTGGGGACAATGGATCGGGGGCGTGGGGGGGAGATCCAGGATAGGGCCGAGGGATCGGAAGCGGGGGAGATGAAGGATCGAGGGTGGTGATGAGGTATCGGGGGTTGGAATGAGGGATCGGGGGGGGACAAAGGATCCAGGGTGGGGCCGAGGGGTCGGGGGTGGGGAGATGAAGGATCAGGGTGCAAAGGATCGGCAGCGGGGGATGAACAATCAGGGGGTTGAGCCTCAGCACATGAAGTTGTGGGTTCAGCCGCCTAACTCCCACTGCCACCCTGTTGGTAGGACTCCGGTGACAGGCTCCTGACTCTCCCCTGCTGCTGGCCCCGGGCTATGGGACAGGGGCAGCTGCAGCCAGCGCTCTTGTGGTGTGCCGTGTGATGAGCGATTTGTGGGAGCAGGCTGGTGTCAGCCTGTGGAGGTGGCTGCCTGGGGGCCCTTTTGTCCCTGCTCAGCTCAGAAAGGCGCTGTTGGCTGTGTTGCCTGATCAGTGGCTCTGCTTTCTGTGCCCAGGTGGTTGTTGGTTCGGGATCGGCTGGGAACAGGCACCTCCTGGGCCTTGAGGCAGAAGGAAGAGGCCAGACAGGCCAATGGCTGAGGGAAGCATGCCCATCAGCACCCTGGGAGAAGCTGCCTTGGCCAGGCTCAGCGAGCTCCTGGACAACTGCAGTCGGGGCTGGAGGAAACTGGCTGAAATCGCCGGCACCGAGAAACGCTTCAAATGCAGGTGGAGGAAGCAGGGGGCACAACAGGCTTAGGGCACCGATGTGGGCAGCGCGGCCACGGGCAACCCGGCAGTGGGACCCCGGGCAACCCGGTAGTGGGACCACGGGCAACCTGGCAGCGCAACCACAGGCAACCCAGCAGCGCAGCAACCCGGCAGCGCGGCTACAGGAAACCCGGCAGCGCGACCATGGGCAACCTGGCAGCGTGGCCCCGGGCAATCCAGCAGTGCAACCACGGGCAACCCGGCAGTGCAGCAGCCTTGCCAGTTGACCTGCCCCAGTGTGTGCGGAGATGGCTGGGAAGGATGTGTGTGTGTGTTTGCACATCCACGGGGGTGATGAAGATGATGTTTCTGGTATGAATGGACACACAGTGTGCATTTGTGAGGGGGCAGAGGTGTCATTGCAGTGTACGCTGTGGTGTGCAGTGTGTGGATAAAGTGTGTGTTATCCCAGGGAAGGCTGTGGTGTGTGTCCATGTATGTGAGAGCTGTCTCTGTGCAGGCCCTGAGTGTGTGTGTGTGCGCAGATGTCCAAGGACAGGGTGTGTGTGTGTATGTGTAGTCCCAGTGTAAGCTTTGTGTGTGTGTAGGCCGTGGCATCCCAGTGGAAGCTACAGGGTGTGTCTTGTCCCAGCGGAAGCTGAGAGAGATGTAGAACTCTAGAAATATCAGACCAGAAGGGACCCGAAGAGACCATCAAGTCCATCCCACAGCACTGAGACAGCCTGTGGGGTGTAGGGTGTGTGCTGTCCCAGTACAAGCTCTGGGGCATCTGCAGGGTGTGTGCTGTCCCAGTGCAGTCCTTGGGGTGTCAGTAGGGTGTGTGCTGTCCCAGTGCAGTCTGTGGGGTGTCAGTAGGGGGTGTGCTGTCCCAGTGCAGTCTGTGGGGTGTCGGTAGGGGGTGTGCTGTCCCAGTGCAGTCTGTGGGGTGTCAGTAGGGTGTGTGCTGTCCCAGTGCAGTCTGTGGGGTGTCGGTAGGGGGTGTGGTGTCCCAGTGCAGTCTGTGGGGTGTCGGTAGGGTGTGTGAAGTCCCAGTGCAGCCTGTGGGGTGTCGGTAGGGGGTGTGCTGTCCCAGTGCAGTCTGTGGGGTGTTGGTAGGGTGTGTGCTGTCCCAGTGTAGTCTGTGGGGTGTCGGTAGGGTGGGTGCTGTCCCGGTGCAGTCTGTGGGGTGTCGGTAGGGGGTGTGCTGTCCCGGTGCAGTCTGTGGGGTGTCGGTAGGGGGTGTGCTGTCCCAGTGCAGTCTGTGGGGTGTCGGTAGGGGTTGTGCTGTCCCAGTGCAGTCTGTGGGGTATCAGTAGCGGGTGTGCTGCCCCGGTGCAGTCTGTGGGGTGTCAGTAGGGGGTGTGCTGTCCCAGTGCAGTCCGTGGGGTGTCAGTAGGGTGGGTGCTGCCCCGGTGCAGTCTGTGGGGTGTCGGTAGGGTGGGTGCTGTCCTGGTGTAGTCTGTGGGGTGTCATAGGCTATCCCAGTGCAGTCTGTGGGGTGTCGGAAGAGGGTGTGCTGTCCCATTTCAGTCTGTGGGGTGTCATAGGGTGTGTGCTATCCCAGTGCAGTCTGTGGGGTGTCGGAAGAGGGTGTGCTGTCCCAGTGCAGTCTGTGGGGTGTCATAGGGTGTGTGCTATCCCAGTGCAGTCTGTGGGGTGTCGGTAGGGGGTGTGCTGTCCCAGTGCAGTCTGTGGGGTGTCTGTAGGGGGTGTGCTGTCCCAGTGTAGACTCTTGTGGGTGTTGCAGCTCTGTATGTGGGTTGATTGCACGTCCCGGCTGCCCTTTGAGGTGAGGATCTCTGTGGTGCTTGGCTCCTTTCCCCTGAGCTATGGGGCACCCCTGGAGACACCATTGGATACTCGGGGGCACCTGATGCCGCAATGCCTGATGGGAGCTGTAGTCTCTATGAGCTGCATTCTCACATTCAGGATTCATCCTTCTCCTTCGGGTGTGTTGGCCACATGAGCCCGGCACTGGGCAGTCGCTGTGCTGCTCCCAGGCAGGCTTTTGTAGGGCAGAGCTTGGCCCCATCTTCGACCCATAGAAAAGCCTGAACCCACTTTCTGTCTGCGGTTCCCACTCTGTCCTGTGGCTGCAGCCGGGTTCCACGGGGAACGCTGGGGCTCGAGGCTCACTGAGGGCCTGCCAAACAAGTGACAGACACTGTCAGTCCAGCAAGCCCCACTCTGCACGTCTGGCTTAAATGCCCTGCTGGCCAGCCCACGGCTCGGCTGAGCAGCAGAGGCTGTGACAGGGTCTCTGCCCGATGCCCCAGCACTCGCCCACCACAGCCAGATCCAAACCCCGGCGCTCAGAGATGCTCCTTCCAGTCCCGTCTCTGCCCCTGACTGCATGAAAGGTCCCAGCCGTGCCCCGGCACCTGCCTGTACAGAATGGCCGGGGCCACAGGATCTGCTGGGGCCAGGGGATGCGAGTCAGGGCAGTGGGACTCCCTGGTAACCTCACCCTGGCAGTAGCGCGTCTGCCCAAGGTGGGTTAAGATTGTTCTCCCTGATGCACAGCCCATCCCGCAGGGCAGTGCCAGGCTGAGCTGAGCTCCCCGTCCCATCCCCCACTCTCCTGGCTAAACCACGCGGCCTTCCGCTCAGAAGCTGGGTCTGTCTGCTCAGCGCCAGGCTGGAAAGGGTTAACGTTGCTCTTGTGTTTGCGGCGGCCCCCAGCGAAGAGGAGCTGGAGATGTGTTCCCTGAAGGTCCTGGAGCCCTGCGGGAGCCCCAGCCAGAGCCTCCTGCAGCTGCTGGCTGAGCGGGACTGCAGCCTCAAGTACCTGCTCTGCTGCCTGGCTAAGCTGGGACACACCGAGGCCTTCCAATTCCTCTCCAGCATTGGTACGGGCTGGTGGGTGCAGCATGTCAGGACGCTGGGGCTCTAGGACGGGAACTGGGACTGGGGGCTGGGGGCAGGACCCGGCATCAGGACGCTGGGGCTCTAGGATGGGAGCTGGGGCTGGGGGCTGGGCCTGGCATCAGGACACCGGGGCGCTCAGCCCGGCTGTGGGATGGTGGGAGCAGGGAAGCAGAATGTTTGGATTCCAGGGCAGGGAACTGGAGCTGGAAGTGGGAACCAGGCTCTGTCCAGATGGTGGTTTGGGATGATTGGGGGTGGGGGTGGGGGACAGGACTTCCTAAGAAAGGGGAAATGCTGCAAGGGGAGTGTGATGGGAACTATCTAAAAGTACAAATACATCTGGTTTTTGCCCGAGGCGCCGTCTACACTGGAAATGCCGTGGCTGAGCTGTGTTAGCACCTCTGTGTAGCTGGTGTGGGGAAGGGGTGCAGCAGTGGGTGGAGTTGTCCTGTTGGTGAGCTACTCCACCCTCCTTGGCCCCCCACTGGCTGTGCCTGTGTTTGGTGGGAGTAAGTGCACTGCTGTGGGGATGAATTGGGCCCATCCCTGACAAGATGGCGGGGCTGATGTTTGCCAGCAGTCTGGGCCTGGGGTGTGCTCCTGGAGGGCTGATTTCCCAGAGAGCCAGGGGGTTGTTCTTTCCTCTCTTGCAGTCCAAGAGCCCATCCAGATCGTGGTGCAGCCTGAATCTCAGGTTGTTACAGAAGGGACCCGAGCATCTTTCACCTGCTGGGCCACAGGGCCCCCAGGACTCAGCTACCAGTGGTTCTGTGGGAAGCAGGAGGTGAGGCTGGGGTGCGCAGAGGGAACAGAAAAATCTCCTGGTTTAAAACAAGTCATCAATAAATCTGCAGCAGCAGCATAGTCTAGTGGGAGGAGAATGAGTCTCAGGCCTGGCTGTTCCACTGACACACTAAGTGACCCTGGATGAGTCACATTCGGGGGGGTTCAGCTTGTGAAGCCAAGGGCCGAGCACCCCAGCTCCAGCGGAAGCCGTAGGACGTATTGATGCCTGGCTAGGCCGGGCAATGCTCGGAGCTCTGTCAGTGCTGGGCGGCACACAGCCTTTGAGCAGCCCTTTCTGGGTGGGACATGTGGGGGTGGATGGAGGCCACTGTGCCAAGACGACTTGACTTCTGCCCTTACACCTGGCATGTTTATTTTCATGCCTGTCAGGTGCCTGGTGCCACCTGCCCTGAGCTGGTGATTGACCCGGCAACTCTGCAGACCCCAGACTGGTACATCTGCCGTGTTAATCACAGGGCCAGCTTCCTGTTCTCCAGGTGGGCCCGGCTCCAGGTCAAGCGAAGCAGCAGCCCTGCCTCAGGTAAGAGGGCAAGTTGCAGGGCATTTGCAGCAGCAGCCGGGTCCGTCCGAGAGTTGAACCGTCTGGGGGCAGCTTGGCCCCACACTGACTTGCGCACCCTGCCCTCTGGGCCTGGATGAACTGAGAAGGCTGCGGACCACCAATCTGGGTTTCGTGCTTGTGCTGGGGCTGGGCCTGCCTGCCCCATGGTACCAGCCCTGCCCTGCCTTGCCCATGATGAACACCCACGGACTTCCACGGGTGCTGCCAAGCAGCAGGGATCAGTAGAGCCTTTCTGGAGGGGTATTACATGGTCTAGAGCCATGGTGTCCAACACAGTAGCCACTAGCCATATGTGGCTCTTTGGCCAGTGGAGTGTGGCTAGTTCAGAACTGGCTGGACACCACGGATCTAGAGGGCAGTGCCTTGGGCTGGGACTTAGGAGCCCTGGATGCTGGGTCGCTTTGCCACTGTGCCTCAGTGTCCCCATCTGTTCCCCTCCTTCTAAAGCACCATGAGCTGTGTGGGTGCACAGTGCTAGAGGAGGGCTCAGGGCTGCTGCTGTGATGATTGGCTGCCTGGGTCCTGGCTGTCTGGTCAATGCCCCAGTGGTGCTACGAACAGAGTGGGAGCTGGACCCTGCTGTGGCACAGTGCCAGGTTGCTCAGACTGAGATGGAGCAGTGCCTGCTGGGATATGTAGTCTCCAGGCTATGCCTCCAAATTGCCCACCATGTGGTTTGGCTGCCTTTGCATGAGCCTGCCCTGAGGCCTGGTCCCACATAGGGACTGTGTCGTCCTGCCCCAGGCTAGCGCTCTCTTCTCCACCCCCTCCAGCAAGCGGCCATTGCCCGTCAATGGTGGGTCTGCAGATCCTCTGCCAGCCCCAGCCCTGCACCTTGGACAGGGACTCCCTTCATCTGCGCTGCGTGGCAATCGGGAACCCCCCACCCCAGTACCAGTGGTTTCGAAATGGGAGTCTGATTGAGGGGGCGCGCAACTCCCACCTCCAGGTACCCTCTTGGGGTCTGGGCAAAGGGCGCTGGCCGGGCAGGGGGCCGTAATGAGCTGCAGACTCTCAGGAAGGCAGCTCAAGGTGGGAGTGGGGGGATCGCAGGGCAGGACAGTGAGTGAGGGGCAGTGGCAATCCCCGGGTCATTGCACAGCTGCATTCAGTACCCCGGCCCCCAAAGGCAGATTCCTGGGGGCACTAGAGTGCAGGGGCTCCCAGCTGCAGCTCTTCTCTTCCTCGCCCCTCCCTGCAGGTGAAGCTGGTGACCACAGCGGAGAGAGGCCACTACTCCTGCAAGGTGTTTAACCTCTTCCAGGAGGTGTGGAGCCAGGACACGAAGGTGGAGATTGGTGAGGATGGGCTGTTGTATGTAGCCATCCCCACTGGCTGGCTCCGAGCTGGGGCCTTAGGAACTAAAGCTCAGTCCTCGGTCCTCAAGCTAAAGGAGCAGCCCTGTGTGTGGGCAGCAGTAGTAGGCTGCTCAGAAGCCACATTTTGTAGCCTGATGGACACTTGGCTCATCAGCCTGCAGGCAGTCCCCAGCTCTGCCCTTCGCTCTGCGGCTGCTGGGCAGGCTGTGAAGCGGTGTGGCCAGTCCAATGAGAAAACTAGGTAATCACACGGGGCTCGAGCTTGTCACATGGCTTGGGGCAGTGGGGGAACGTGCTTTTATCACAGTGATGGGCCGAGGGCTGCCTTTGAAAGCTGGGGATCACAGCAGGGTCTCAGGAGATATTAAGGGACACGATCACCAATGTTCCCTCTGACCTTTTCATCCATATGCAAAATAATTTTGTTCTGTGCACCGAGGCATGTGCGAATGTGCACCCCCAAGAGAAACACAACCCCCAGCTCGGGGTGCTCTGCTAATCAGCTGGGAGGCCTTGGAATCTCTCTCCCCACTTCCAGGGAGCACCCTGCTTATCTCCCTGTACTAAACGGACAGGGCCCCAGCTGCGTCCTGGCTTGACTTCAAGGGGGCCGGGGGGAGTTGTGGGCCCTTATTGACATAACCCTCTGCCATGTTGGCCTGGAGTTCCCTGAGACATTGCAGGGCGCAGTCCTCGCCAAGGCCTGGCGGGGAGGGGGGACGGGACACAGCACCCTGTGCCTGTCTACAAACCCTGCAGGGAGGCTGGGGCTTCTGGCACGGCCTGTGGCACGAATTATCTCATGTCACTGTGGCCCCAAGCAGCAGCTGCAGCCAGTGCTCACCAGGTCCCGCTCAGCCTGTCAGCCTCACTGCTTCACCCTTTCTTTTGTGCCAGGCCCCCAGCTGTTTGCCTCCGGAGGCTCCTGGAGGGAGGGAGACGCAGGTACGTGAGGCCTGGGGGCACCTCTGAGCTAGGAGCTCCTGTCTGAACCCAACTCTCCTGGCTGGAGCTGCTGGTTGTGCCCACCCCCGCAGGCACTGTCATGCCAGGCACAGGCCTTCTTTGGCCTTGCCCAGTTTAGATGGCTGTGGGGGGCTGCGTGCCCACCCTACACTCGAGGGGGTGCTGCTTTCTGTGGACAAGGGCTCATGTTCTGTTGCCAGGATTCCCTCCTCCGGGGGCAGAGGGCAGGAGTTACCAGCCATGGTGCCTGTGCGGTACATGGAGAGATGATCATGCATCTCATTCTTTCCAGGGAACACCCCAGAGCATGAGAGCCCCAGCCAGCTGTACGGTAAGAGGCTGCATTCAGATCCCCAAGCAAGGCCTCCACATAGAAATGGCCTCCCTCTATACATGCATCTTCCTCCCTGGTGACAACATAGAGACACAATACTGTTCTCCTGGCCAGCTTAGCTAGCCCATGGAGATACACATCTTCCACAACCAGGTCAGCTGATCCCCCCCTTGCATGGGCACCTCCCCTCTCTCCTGTCCCAGGCTGCCAAGTGGGTTGGGCACAGAACCATTGCGAATCCAGTCCTGCCTGTGGCCGTGAGAGATCAGACTTAGCCCAGCCCTATGATTGGCCTGGCAGTGCAATCTCCAGGGCTCTGTCCACCTCCCACCTCCTCCATGGCTTTGCAGCATGCCCTCCGGTCCAAAGACCTGGCAGCGAGGGCAGCATGCTGCCTGCTTTAGACAGAGCCAGTCTCATCTGAAGGGATGAAGCCAGCTGCAGGGAGGATTCTGCCTGGGGCTGGAAGAGAGGTCTAGGTCCAGGGCTAAAACGTGGCCCATGTAGGCCATGACTAGCTATATCCCCGCTCTGGAGAGCCCATCCACAGCACGTGGGGCAAGAGGCTGGCTAGGGTGGGGCTGAGCATAGAGCAGCAGACAGAGGCAGAGAGAGGATGAACGTTGAGCCCAAAGGGCCCAGGAGGGTTCCCCTCACTCCCTCGCAGACCCTGACGTCTTCCTCTTGTCGCTCTCCTGGGGCAGCCACAGACAAAGTGGCTCTGCTGATTGGCAATATGAACTACCTGCACCACAAGCACCTGAAAGCACCCATGGTGGACGTGCACGAACTGACCAATCTGCTGCGCCAGCTGGATTTCAAGGTGGTCTCCCTGCTGGACCTCAGCAAGGACGAGATGCAGATGGCCGTCAACGAGTTCCTTCTCCTCTTGGACAAAGGCGTGTATGGTATGGAGGAAGCACCCTATGATGCTGGGTAGCGGTGGGAGAGCCCCTTCCTGGACCACCAGAAAGTGTTTGGGGGGGGGTCTCCACTGTGTGCACTGGCCTATGCAGGAATAGGCTCCTTCCTGCTGGGGCCCATCCCACCTGGGCAGACTAGCGCAAGCTAAGGGGCGGGCTTCCTCAAGAGTAAATACATAGGAGGATTTTCATGAACACTTGGAAGTTTTCCCACTGGATGGTAGGGTTGCCAGGCATCTGCTTTTGCACTGGAATGCTTGTTCAAAAAGGGACCAGTCAGCACTGGTGGCCAGGCCAGTAACAGTCTGGTCGGGGCACAGCAGGGCCAGGCCAGGCTCCCAGCCTGCTGTGGCTTTGTGAGGTTCCCAGAAGCTTCTCAGTCCCAGCTCGGAGCACCCTACTGCACCTAAACCCCTCATCACCCAGCCCTACCCCAGAGCCCGCAGTCCCAGCCAGAGCCCTCATGAGTGGTGGGAGCACGGGCAACAGAGAAGGAGGAGGAGCAGGAGCGGGGCCTTGGAAGAAGGGCAGGGCAGGGCCAAGGCACAGGTGTTTGGTTTTGTGCGAGTAGAAGCGGAGATGCCCATTTCCTGCCCTTCTTGTGCCTGGGAGGTTGGGCAGCATCTCAGAGGCTCAGCTGTAAAAGCGAAGGTGACAGGGTGTGACAGAGCCTGGGTATTTTAGATAGCGCTCTCATTTCTCAGAATCACCCTCATGAACAAACAGCCTGGTGGAGGTGTGGGATCAGTAAGACCTCCGCCTGTGTGCCCTGTTGACTTTGTGCAAGCAGTGCACACAGCAGACTCTGGGGGAGCCTCCAACAAACACAAAATCAGATAAGGATCAAGGGCACCAGGCCAGGTTTATTGTCAAAGGAAGTACAGTTATAGTTGTGAGTAGACTGTAGTGAACCGTTACACACGTGTACCCATGACAATGGCCCAGCTCAGTCAGAGCCAAGAATGTAACACTGCTCCCTTGGCTGGACAAAGACAACTCCCGTGGGGTACATTTTACACACAGGTAGAAAGAGTTTACACCTCACTCCCGAGGTATCAGGGTGCCACCCTCTGATGTACCTAGATGCACCCATTAGGGTTGTCAGATGGTTGAAACAAAAATACCGAGTCCCCCCCCCCCCCAAAAAAAAAAAACCACCGGGAAAGAATTCTGTTGAAGGGGAAAAAAAAGGGGGGAGACCAAAGTTGTTGAACAAGGACTTATTAAGCCAAAAAAAAAAAAAATTAAAATAAAACAGCATGTCCCCTTTAAAAGTGAGTGCAGGGATAGGAACAGGGGAGCACTATGACCCACGGGAAAGCATTGCTTCCCCTAGGGCTTTTGGCCGGCAGCCATTTTGTGCCGGCAGCCTTGGGGAACCGGGTATGCTTGGGGGCTGGGGATGTTGGGGGCCAGGGAAGGCTCAGGGGGGAGGCCGGGTGCTGAGTGTTTGTAGGGTTGCCAGGTGCCCGGCATTTTCGCCTCCTGGCCGGGGAAGAAATCAGAGAATACCGGACATCTCAGGTGTCTCAGTGTCCAGTATTCTCTGAATTTCTTTACCGGACAGGTGCCGAAAATACCAGACTGTCCGGGTGAATACCGGACACCTGGCACCCCTAGCACCCATAACCTCGTACATGGGTTCGATGCTTATCCATTGGGCTGTCAGTTTAGACCCTGTCCTGAGTCTGTGTTCCTGTTATCTGTGTGGGGGGGGAGGTTGGTACCAAGATGTCTCCTAGCAGATGTTCTCTTACCACCCCTCTGGAATGTGCTTATGGCCTGTGCCCAGTGCCCCTTAGGTCTGAGTGTTTCTGTGATATCAGCCCTGTTCGTGCCAACTCCCGTGAGCAGGACGCTCACAGCTTCACTCTGCTTTATGTCAGCAAAGGCTTGACCATTGTGGCCTGGCCTCAGGCCTCACACCCGGCCTGTGACAGGTGGGCGTATGTTTCAGGTCATCTTGCTACAGAGCCACGTTGAGCTGGGTGCTGTACAGAGGTACAGAGAGCGAGGAGCTTGGCCTCTGTCCGGAAGGCCTGGGGCAGTTAGGAGAAATAGGAGAATGGGAGGGATGGGGTGGCAGGAAGACAAGCACAGCAGGAGCTGTGTATCCCCTAGCGCGGCACAGTGCCACAGCTCGGCCAGCAGCGACCGAGGAGAGGCCTGCAGGAAAGTGCCCGACCAGACGGGGGCGAGGAGAGACTTGGAGGGACAAGGGAGTGGCAGGTAGACTCTGCCTGGATGCTCCTGCTCCAGACAGGAGAGGCTCATGGGAGAAGCCAAAAATGGGGCCCTGAAGGCTGGATTGTTAGCAGGTCCAGTGGGAGCTGACCTGAGATCAGGTGGGGCTGAGCTGGGAAGGGCTTGGATTAGCAGGTGTCAGTGGCGTGGGCTAACCACAGCCTGGAGTCAGGCTGTTAAGCTTTGCCCAAGGCCTAATGCAGGATGTTACTGGGCTTCTCCTGCGGTCTGCCCTGGCCAAGAGAGGATCCCCCAATGCATTGCTGCAAACAGGAGAGGGAACTCCAGGCAGGTGAGGGGGCAAGGAAGGTCATGTCTAGGTCAGGCGGGGAAATGAGTGGGAAGGAGGAGAACCTGGACAGGATTTCTGAGTGCCTAGGAATGGACTTTGCAGCCCCAGACACTGTCTGCAAGGACAGAGTAGGAGGGAGGCAGAGATGGAGAAGGTGTGAGAGCAGCCTCGACGGATGCAGGTTGATGCATTTTACTGCTCCTGCTCCCCCTCCTCCAGGTTTGCTCTACTATGCTGGGCACGGCTACGAGAACTTTGGGAACAGCTTTATGGTGCCGATTGACGCGCCGGGATCCTACACCTCGGAGCACTGCCTGTGCGTGCAGAGCGTGCTACAAAGCATGCAGCAGCGGCAAACCGGCCTCAACATCTTCCTGCTGGACATGTGCCGCAAGAGGTGAGCACGCCAGAGCCAGCCGCAGGGAGTGACAGGGCCAGGAAGTGTCACTCAGCACAGCTGAGCGCAGGCATGCACACTCATGTACCAGGCTGTAGACTGGAGCCCAGTTTGGGGCTGCCTGCTTTGAGGGTCTTGGCTGTCAGGCACTGCGTAAGTGCAAGGGACGTACAGCCAGGGCGTGTGAAGCAGCCCGTTGGCTTTCCTAAGCACCGACACCCACACATAGACCGATACTGATGCCCGCACATGCGACCATGCACTCTGGTATGAAGTATGGGACCTGCTCTCCGGGTGTCCTTGGCGGGGGTCTGCCCAGGCATTCCCACCAGACGCACGCAGGAACAAGCACGCAGAGGCAGCAGTTGTGCATCCCCCCACATAGGGTTACCAGTGTCCGGTATTCACCCAGACAGTCCGGAATTTTCACCTCCTGTCCGGTAAAAAAATTCAGAGAATACCGGACACCTAAAATGTCCGGTATTTTCTGATTTTTTTCCCAGCCAGGAGGCGAAAATGCCAGGCACTTGGCAACCCTACAAACACTCAGCACCTGGCCTCCTGGCTCCCAACACCCCCAGCCTCCCAACCCCAGCCCCCATGCTTACCTGGTTCTGCAAGCCTGCCGGCACAAAATGGCTGCCGACCAAGGGGAAGCAATGCCTCCCCTGGGTCTTAGTGCTCAACCGTTCCTGTGTTCCTATCCCTGCACTCACTCTTAAAGGGGACATGCTGCTTTAATGCTGTTTTATTTTTTTGCTCAACAACTTTGGTCTCCCCCCCCTTTTTTTTTCTTTCAACAGAATTTTTTCCCAGTGGTTTTTTTGGGGGGGGGCGGGGGGGTTCAGTATTTTTGTTTCAACCATCTGGCAACCCTGCCCCACAAGTGCATTGCCCCACTGCCCAGTAAGACCAGCGGCCATTACTCATGAATGGGGCTCCTGACAGAGAAGAGCTGAGGGCCCTTGTCAGAATGAACTCCAGTGCTTCCCTGGAGAGCAGCCAGCCCGGGGCTGGCCCTGTGGCAAGGAGCATAGCGATAAATCCAGTCAGGGAGCCGGAGTGCTTCTAAAGCGGGGAGGGGGGACATTTTTTGGGTTGGGTGCCACTAACCCACAGAGATATCAGTCAGGGGCACACAAAAGTGATAAGCGTGCGCACACACACACACACACACCCCTTGATGTGGTGTGATGTGTTTTTTAATTTTTTTTATTTAGAATTGTAGTGTGATGGCTGAGTTTGATTTTCCTTGCCCAGCTATGGCCACCCCTTCCCCCCTAAAGGCACCCCATGCAGGACATGGGCTGGGGAGGGAGTTTCCCTTCCCTCCCACTCCTGCAAGGGATTTCCCTCTGCCCCCCCCCCCCCATGCCTCCTTAACTGTTCAGGGGGCACTGCTAGCAGCGTATGGCCACCCTATGCCGGGAAGAGACTGGGGGTGGGGGGAGAAGTTGGCCCTGCTGTGGCCTCTCCCATGCAGGGAAGGGACTTGGTGGCTTCCCTTCCCTCCCACTTTGGGGATGGATTCCCCCTCCCACCCTGTCCCTGCATGCCTCTTCACAGCTGCCTGGGAGCTTTCCCCTCTGGCCAGGTCTCCTGCACCCTCTCCCAGGTGCAGGGGAGGGACTGGAAGTGTCCACCCATGCTGCAGGAGAAGCTGGGGAAGTTTTTAAAGCAGCCCTTGGGACCCTTGCAGTGTTTCACAGCTGCTGGACCCCCCAGGGCTGGGTGTGGCCCGTGGGCTGGAGGTTCCGCGCACCTGTTCTAAAGATTCTCTCCTCTGGCCAGCACCCTGTGCTCAGTCACACAGATGGCCTTGTGCGAACAGCTAAACAGCCCAGCAGTCCTGTGTAGTTTCCAGCCCAGCCCAGGGCTATTTTTACAGCATGTTCTCCAGTGCTTTGTCCTGTCTGCCCCCTTCCAGAGCTTGAGGCTCAGTAGCATGAAACCTCTTGTCTGATCAGAGCCGCTGGCCTGTCCCCAGGCCGGGGCTCCCAAAGCAACACAGACTATGTAGGGTTCATTCCCCTGATGAGGTGCTTCCTTTTCTTTTCAGGAATCTGAACGATGACATCATCCCACAGGTGGGGGCGCTGCAGGTCACAGCCAACATCGTCTTCGGCTACGCCACGTAGGTGCTCCCCATTGCCTCCTGCTGGAACCAGAGACACCCTGAGGCTTGAGTGGGAGATGGGTGCAGGGTCCATTACAGGGGACCGAACCCAACAATTGCTGTGTTTTAGGGGAGTTGCTAGCTGCGGCACGTTCTGCATGGGTCTCCTGGGGTGAGGTTCATTAGGGGAAAGGGCAGTAATGCAGCACACCTCCATATTGCTGCTCGCACCAAACTCTCCAAGAGGCAGCCTGGTCTAGTGGGTAGAGCACAGGGAGCATGAGTCAAAAGAGCTGGGTTCAGTCTCTGTCCTGCAGCATCTTGGGCATGTCAGGTCCATGCTCTGTGTCTTAGGCCCTCCCCCATCTATAGCGTGGCAGTAATAACTCTTGATCACCTGCTGTGTAACTGTGACAGGGCACTTCTAGTTCATTACACATCACAGTCCTCTGAAGAAGGTAGAGTTTTCAGCCCCCATTTAGAGGTGGGTCAGCTGAGGCACAGCAAGCCAAGCTGTCTAGCCTGAAGCCAAAGCTTCCCCAGGTGTCTGAATAAAGCCATCTGCTGACAAAGCCAGGCTTGCAGGAAGAAAGTCCCAGTATGTTCTGTGCTGAGCTGGAGAAAGGCAGCGTTTGGCTGTAGAAGAATCTGCAACCTTAGCTCTCCTCTGTGCCCCTTTTGTTAGATGTGCTGATGCCGAGGCCTATGAGCTGAGCCAAGGGGAGCTGTCCAATGGCATCTTTGTTAGCTTCCTCAAGCGATGGCTGCTGGCGGACGAGAAGATTACGGTGCTGCTGGACAAGGTGGCAGAAGGTGGGTTATGCTGGGGGGTGGAACGGCTCTCCTGGGCCAGCCTGTCACGGCTCAGCACTGTCTGTGAGCCGCTGACTCACCGCTGTGCTAAGGTCGTGTGCCCAGCCCTGGCTGTGTATTCCAGACATGGGAACCCTGGAGATCACCAGGGGGAGGCAGGCGCTGGAGCTGCGGAGTAACCTGTCCGAGCGGCGAGCCCTCACCGATCCAATTAAGCCATCCAAGGGCCCAGAGGAGCTCTCTGTCAGGAACCTGCAATGGGCCAAGGCCCATGGTGAGCATCATGGCCTCATTGTCCCGGCAGAGAGCTGTGGTGGGAGGCCTGTCCTGAATTGTGGGGAGGGGATTCCATGCAGGGAGCACCTAGGGAAGCTCCTGGGATTGCAGTGACTCAGGGAAGTCTCAGCCCCTGGCACAGGCATCGCAGAGCAGTTAGGCAGAAAACACTGAGGTGCGACAGTGCAGCCAGCTGAGGAGATTCAGAGCCCCAGGGGCACATGGCTGGGCCCAGCAGGAAGCCCCGATCTCACCCAACTTCTGCAAATGGCTTTGCTGCTATTGGCCCGGCTCTGATCAGGATGAGCACTACTGGGAGGGTGCGTTAGTGTCACAAAACAGCGGCCATTGGGGAGCCCACACTGACCCTGGGGGGGGGGACCAAGAGCCTCCTCAGCTCCCGGAGCGCAGGGCCCTGCCCTGTGAGCTGAAGGAGAATCTCTGTTAACAGTGAGTAGGCCAGGGCCTAGGACACATGGCGGAGGAGCTCTCATTCAGACCAGTAGGTGTAAGTGACACACTCGTGTGTATCCTGCCCCTGTTTCTTTGTTCGCAGTGCTTCCCGAAAGCCGATACCTCCGGTTTGACTGTGGGGCTCGGGTACAGCTGGGCTTTGCTGCCGAGTTCTCCAACATCTTGATCATTTACACCCGCATCGTCGAGATGCCACCGGAGATCGCCCGGTGCGAAGCGAAACTCACCAGTGTCCCGGAGGTGGGAGGCCCGATGCCTGACCCTGCCTGGCCCAGAGGCGTGGCCAGGGATAACCGCCGGGATGGGGTTCTGTGCTATGAACAATGGGGACGCCCGGGCCAGGCGAGAGCAAGCGCTAGGCAGGACCCATTCTCACTGGGCACGTTTCCCCATCAGAAAAGAGAGCAGAGAGGGGCTCAAGCAGCAAAACCCCAGCTTCAGGGAACCGCAGTTAGGAAGGTTCTGTCTGATCCGCTGCCCCGTCTCCGAGTCCCTCCCAACACAGCTCGCAGGGATCTCAGGCAACGGGCTGGCACAAAGAAACTGACCCTGTGACAGGAACCAGGGGCAGTGAGACCTTGGCATGGCTTCCACTTACCAGCTAACCAGCCTTTGAAACTCTGCCCTTGCTCCTGACACCTCACTAGGGGGCAAGGGGAGGCTCCCCGAAGAGGTGGGCGCAGGCTGACAGCCAGGGCCCTACCTCTCAGGCCATCACTCAGAAAGAGGCTGTCAGTCTCATGACGCCTGATTGCGGCCTCCATGCGATGGGCGGTGCTGCAGCACAGGCCCCTCGTGCTGGGGCTGCCTGGCGTGACCGTGCTGTCTCTGGCAGGAGCTGGACGTGGATTTGAAATTCACCAACAAGGAGAGCCCAGAGGAAATGGGGAGCAGCCTCTCCCTGGCCTGGAGCCTCAACTTCTCCGACTGCTGCCTCTACAGCCGCCTCTGTGGCCTACAGAAGCTGAGGGTAAGTGCTGGCCTGACCCGCTGGCACTGGGCCTGGGCCCAAGGGGCAGTGGGCTCCAGTTCCCCCTCCTTTGGCTGTGCTGGTGCCAAGACAGGGAACACGCAGAAGGGGGCCAAACAAAGGGCTGGCTCCCTCCATGGCCTTCCCCGGACTCCCCTGCCCTGACTCCAGGGTCTGATCCTTCCCTGCAGGCTCTCCAGCGCCGGGCCCTGGGGAGCATTGCTGAGCTGGGCCGTGCTGCAGTGAGGGCCTGGAGCCCTGGAGGCAGGAACTGTTCTGTGTTTGTACAGCAGGGTCCTGGCCCAGAATGAGCAACAGCCACAGGAGCTGCCCATGCTCCTACTGCCGGTTATAGTGACTGGTCCCAGTGCATCCCTCGGTAACGTCTCAGTTACTGTCTCGCAGCCCCAGAGTCACCAGCTGACACCATGGTCCCATTTCCTGGGCACTGCATGAGCTGTCCCTGCCCACAGACAAAGGCAGTAGCATCCCCATTGTCCAGCTGGGGAACCCCAGGGAGAGCGGTGAAGTGATTTATCCGAGGCTCACACACAGAGCTGGGAATCTGACCCAGGTCTCGAGGGTCCCAGGCCAGTGCCTTGCCCACTAGGCCTCCCTGCATGGTGCTGAGTCCTGAAAAGGAGTCCCAGCAGGGGTGAGTTGGCACTGTCAGGAGTGAAAGGACCAGCACGGGCCATGTGGTCCCTGGAGAAGTGGCTGATGGCTAAGCAGAGGGCACTGGGGAGTGTGAGGTTAAGGAGATGGAGGCTCACACGGCCCTGTGACATACCCACCCATGGTAACCCTGGTACATGGTGTCCTTGCAGAAGGAACTGGCCTTCACCATCAGCCTGCAGTACCAATACCAAGGACTTGAGGACTTCATTGAGGAGAGCCAGTCAGTGAATATTGGGAAACCGCTGATTGCAAAGCTCAACTTGTATGTCAGTGAAGGGCCCAGGGGCTTCTCTGGTGCCCACAGCCCACTGGCCCCCCCAGACTTGTGTGCAGATGCCTTGAGCGGCTCATTCCAAAGCACCAGGAGCATGGAGACCTCCGAGTCACCCGCTGTCTCAGAGGCCTACCGCAGTCTGCCATGTGACTCGCAGCTTGGCAGCTGGTGTGTTGCAGATGGCCAGTGGGCAAACACCCCCGAGGAGAACCTGAGCCCCGAGTTTCCAGGCTCTCACTCCATGTAGCACTTGCAATCCAGCACAGACGTTACCAGCCGCCTCCCTTCCCAGCAAGGAGCAAGGGAAACTGCTAGGGTCCAATTCTGCCCTGGCCTCTGCTCCACCAACAGAGACTGGGAACCAGTCCACCAGCGGATCGTTTTCCTTAGCACCAAAGAACACAGCCCGGCCCTGGGCAGCGCTGCCAGTGACCAGAATGAGCATCCCAAGGCCCCTGGGGTCACCTTGTGCAGCCTCCTTCCCAGCACAGCTGGAGAACCTCAGCCAGCAGGGCTGCCTCAGGCCTGGGACTTAGCTGTGTCCCCTTCCCCAGTGCTAGAGTTGGGCCGTTGTGTCCTTGGGCCTCCCAGCCATCCCGCACTGGCCCCTCTGCATGGGATCGCAGGGAAATCTGGGGAGCTGCTGAGAGTTTTACAGAGCAATAAATGTCGACTCTAATGTAATAGAAGAGATGGGCCTTCTCTACTGCCGGGGAGGGCCTGCTGGGTCGGCAGTAGCAAGGAAGCCCTTGCACTGGAAGCTTCAGCTCAAATCCACCCTCCCAGAGTGGTGCCCACTGGTGGAGGCCACTGCTCAACAATTACAAACGCCCCCTCCCATGGGGAGTCCCCTCCTCGCAGTAACAGACTCAGTAGAGAGCCGGGCCTATGAGGCCTCTCCATTCACCAGGAGGGAGGGGCTCTCCTGGGGAGGGCTGAGGGGTGGGTTGCCCATTCTCTGCCCGCTCTGTGAATGGAGAGTTGCTGCCCAACGCACTGCTGGGTCGGTAACAGCCAACCCCAGCTTCCTCATCTGCACAACAGCCCCTCACGGCTGTGCTGGGCCAGGCCCTGCTTTCCCCACACAGCATCCTGGTGCGAGGGGGACCTCCATGAGGAGCGACTGGTTTAATAAGGGCCTTGGGCCATATCCTGGGATGCCCCAACAACCACAGTCTGGGGCCGGTGTCAGAGCCGTCACTGCAGCTAAGGCCTGTGAATCTACTGCCGGGTGTGCAGAGACTTAGGAGAGAGCATTAAGGAGAGAAAAATATTGGTGTTCGAGAGGAGTTATAGAAAGATCCTGAGAATAGGATGGATGCAGAAGGTCACCAGTGAGGAATTACATGGGAAGATACAGCCGAATGAACGACGAGCAAAAAGTTAAGACCCTGGTATTCAGCATAATGGATGGTCCAAGTAGGAGGGGCAGACCCCACAGAGAATGGGTAGATGATATAGTAGATTGGTGCAGAGCTAGTCTACAGAAACTAAGCCACTCCGCACTGGACAGGGAAAGATGGAAGGAAATAGTGAGGGAGGCTTTGGACCCCAACGGGCATTGAGCCCGTGGTTGTTGATGATGATGATTAAGGAGGTTGCAGTGTCCACAGCAGTGAGTCAGGGGGAGCTGGGTGGAATCTGAGTAAGTTACAGTCACGAAAATCAGGGCCTGCCCCAAATGGGCAGGGAGAGAACATAAGAATGGCCATACTGGGTCAGACCAAAGATCCATCCAGCCCAGTACCCTGTCTGCCAACAGTGGCCAAGGCCAGGTGTCCCAGAGGGAGTGAACTGAACAGGTACTGATCAAGTGATCTCTCTCCTGCCATCCATCTCCACCCTCTGACAAACAGAAGCTAGGGACGCCATTCCTTACCCATACTGGCTAATAGCCATTAGTGGACTTAATCTCCATGAATTTATCTAGTTCTCTTTTAAACCCTGTTATAGTCCTAGCCTTCACAACGTCCTCAGGCAAGGAGTTCCACAGATTGACTATGTGCTGTGTGAAGAGGAACTTCCTTTTATTTGTTTTAAACCTGCTGCCCATTAGTTTCATTTGGTGGCCCCTAGTTCTTGTATTATGGGAACAAGTAAATAACTTTTCCTTATTCACTTTCTCCACACCACTCATGATTTTATATACCTCTATCATATCCCCCTCTTAGTCTCCTCTTTTCCAAGCTGAAAAGTCCTAGTCTCTTTAATCTCTCCTCATATGGAACCCGTTCCAAACCCCTAATCATTTTAGTTGCCCTTCTCTGAACCTTTTCTAATGCCAGTATATCTTTTTTGAGATGAGGAGACCACATCTGAATGCAGTATTCAAGATGTGGGCGTACCATGGATTTATGAGGGCAATAAGATATTCTCCATCTTATTCTCTATCCCTTTTTTAATGATTCCTAACATCCTGTGTGTTTTTTTGACTGCTGCAGCACACTGCGTGGACGTCTTTAGAGAACTATCCATGATGACTCCAAGATCTCTTTCCTGATTAATTGTAGCTAAATTAGCCCCCATCATATTATATGTATAGTTGGGGTTATTTTTTTCCATGTGCATTACTTTACATTTATCCACATTAAATTTCATTTGCCATTTTGTTGCCCAGTCACTTAGTTTTTTGAGATCTTTTTGAAGTTCTTCACAGTCCATTTTGGTCTTAACTACCTTGAGCAGTTGAGTATCATCTGCAAACTTTGCCACCTCACTGTTTACCTCTTTCTCCAGATCATTTATGAATAAGTTGAATAGGATTGGTCCTAAGACTGACCCTTGGGGAACACCATTAGTTACCCCTTTCCATTCTGAAAATTTACTATTTATTCCTACCCTTTGTTTCCTGTCTTTTAACCAGTTCTCAGTCCATGAAAGGACCTTCCCTCTTGTCCCATGACAACTTAATTTACGTAAGAGCCTTTGGTGAGGGACCTTGTCAAAGGCTTTCTGGAAATCTAAGTGCACTGTATCTACTGGATCCCCCTTGTCCACATGTTTGTTGACCCCTTCAAAGAACTCTAAGGGTATATCTACACTTGCACCATAGTTCGAACTAGGGATGCAAATGTAGGCATTCGAAATAGTCAATGAAGCGGGGATTTAAATATCCTGCGCTTCATTGGCATGATCTCATCGGTGCGTTACTCCGATCAACAGCTTTTTTGAAAGTGAAAGTGCGCGCCGGGATGCGTTAGTTTGAACCAAACCCTTGGTTCGAATTAACATTACTCCTCAAAAAATGAGGAGTAACACTAGTTACATTTCGAATGCCTACATTTGCATCCCTAGTTTGAACTAGGGTGCAAGTGTAGACATACCCTAATAGATTAGTAAGACATGATTTCCCTTTATAGAAACCATGTTGACTTTTGCCCAACAAATTATGTTCTTCTAGGTGTCTGGCAATTTTATTCTTTACTATTGTTTCAACTAATTTGCCCGGTACTGACATTAGACTTACCGGTCTGTAATTGCCAGAATTGTCTCTAGAACCCTTTTTAAATATTGGTGTTACATTAGCTATCTTCCAGTCATTGGGTACAGAAGCGATTTAAAGGATAGGTTACAAACCATAATAGTTCCGTAATTTCACATTTGAGTTCTTTCAGAACGCTAGTGTGAACCATCCGATCCTGGTGACTTGTTACTGTTAAGTTTATCAATTAATTCCAAAACCTCCTCTTATGACACTTCAGTCTGTGACAAGTCCTCAGATTTGTCACCTACAAAGGACGGGTCAGGTTTGCGAATCTCCCTAACATCCTCAGTCACGAAGGACTGAAGCAAAGAATTCATTTAGTTTCTCCACAATGACTTTATTGTCTTTAAGTGCTCCTTTTGTATCTCGATCATCCAGGGGCCCCACTAGTTGTTTAGCAGGCTTTCTGCTTCTGATGTACTTAAAAAACATTTTATTATTACCTTTTGAGTTTTTGGCTAGCTGTTCTTCAAACTCCTTTTTGACTTTTCATATTACATTTTTACACTTAATTTGGCAGTGTTTATGTTCCTTTCTATTTACCTCACTAGGATTTGACTTCCACTTTTTAAAAGATGTCTTTTTATCTCTCACTGCTTCTTTTACATGTTTGTTAAGCCAAAGTGGCTCTTTTTTAGTTCTACTATGTTTTTTTAATTTGGGGTATACATTGAAGTTGGGCCTCTATTATGGTGTCTTTGAAAAGTGTCCATGCAGCTTGCAGGGATTTTACTTTAGTCACTGTATCTTTTAATTTCTGTTTAACTAACCTCCTCGTTTTTGCATAGTTCCCCTTTTTGAAATTAAATGCCACAGTGTTGGGTTGCTGAGGTGTTCTTCCCACCACAGGAATGTTAAATGTTATTATATTATGGTCACTATTTCCAAGCGGTCCTTTTATAGTTACCTCTTGGACCAGATCCTGCGTGCCACTCAGGACTAAATCGAGAATTGCCTCTCCCCTTGTGGGTTCCTGTACCTGGTGCTCCAAGAAGCAGTCGTTTAAGGTATCAAGAAATTTTGTCTCTGCATCTCCTCCTGAGGTGACATGTACCCAGTCAATATGGGGATAGTTGAAATCCTCCACTATTATTGTGTTCTTTCTTTTGATAGCCTCTCTAATCTCCCTTAGCATTTCAGAGTCACTATTACTGTCCTGGTCAGGTGGTCGATAATAGATCCCTACTGTTATATTCTTATTAGAGCATGGAATTACTATCCATAGAGATTCTATGGAACATGTTGATTCATTTAAGATTTTTACTTCATTTGATTCTAAATTTTCTTTCACATATAGTGCCACTCCCCCACCCGCATGACCTGTTCTGTCCTTCTGATATATTTTGTACCCTGGAATGATTGTGTCCCATTGATTGTCCTCAGTCTACCAGGTTTCTGTGATGCCTATTATATCAGTATCCTCCTTTAACACGAGGCACTCTAGTTTACCCATCGTATTTTTTAGACTTCTAGCATTTGTGTACAAGCACTTTAAAAACTTGTCACTGTTTATCTGTCTGCCCTTTTCTGATGTGTCCCTTGGGCCCTCAGCACGTGTGTCTGGAAAGATCAGGCCCCATACAAGGTGTCACATTTGTTGTGATCAGGTTTGCTCCAGCACAGGAGAAATAGAGAGAAATAAGGAGATTACAGGGCACCCAAGGGGGTGGATTAGGGAATTGGAAGGGCAAGACACCAGGCTGCTCCAGGAGCCAGATGGAGTCGCTGCTCTTTGCTTTTCAAAGCCTGGGGCAAATGTCAGAGCTTGTGCTGCACCTTGCCCCAGGCTCTCTGACAGCGCTCCCTCCCAGCCACCCACTGCCCGGAGCCAGTGCCATGTCACCCCGGGACAAGCCCCAGCAGCTAATCCGCTGGCTCAGCCCCCAGCTCCACAGCAACCACAGTCACTGGGAACAGTTGGACCTGCACTCCTGCCCCACTTCCTTTTTTGAGGCATAAGACCCATCTGCACTGCTTGTCTTTGCGCAAAATCTCTTGCACAAAAAGCATCAGCAGAGATATGCAAATGGCAGTGTGACAAATGCTAATGAGTGCTTCATTCTCTGTAGACAAATACCTGCAGTGTAGATATAGCCCCACAGGGAAAGGCTGGGTCTGGATCAGGTGGGTGCTCCCCATAGCCAGTGCGCCCACCTCATCCCAGAGCACCCCCTGCTGGGACTGGGCAGGAAAAGGGAAGCTCCCCGCAGCCAGTGCTCCTGCGCTGTTCAGGGCAGCGGCCTTAGCTAAAGAGAGGCCAGGATCGGCAGAGCTGTAAATTCATGTCAAGGGCTCCTTGGATCAGGCTGACGGGTTTCCCCTCTCCCTTGGGAGCCACAAGCCCTTCTGAGTCAGGAAGGGCTGGGGGCAATGTGAAGCTGTAAGAAGTGTTCTGTTCTGTGCCTGCACAGACCCAAGCAGATGACAGCTCTTCAGCAGGAGTCCCTGGGCCGGCGGGGGTGGGGCAGTGGCCCGCTGGCTCCCTTGTGTCCAGTTGCTGTTGGGTTCAGTGTTAATAGCCTAGCGGGCTGGGAGCATGGAAACGTGTTCCACCAAAAATAGATAAGAAAGAAATATTTTTCATTGGGGCGGGTGTGTTTTTTCACAATTTTCCATTAAATGGATTAGTTATTTTTTCCTCAGCAGGGAGAAAGGAAAAAAGTGAAAGAAAAGTTTTAATAAAAAATTGACACATTTCAACCAACATTAAAAACCTGTTCAGCCCTTAGGCGCCTCATTGAAAGTCAGCGGGGTTTACTCCTCCTCATTGCAGGAGGAGTAACGGTAGTTCGAATTAGGATCTTTAATTCGAACTACCTAGTCCATGCCGCGTGTAGCCGCGGGCACAAAGTTCGGACTAAGGGGGATGTAAAAATGGCGGTGCCCGGGAAGATGCAAATGAAGCCCGCGATATTTAAATCCCAGGCTTCATTTGCAACTCCGGTTGCCCTCATTAGACTACCTAGCTCGAACTAACGAGCTAGTGTAGCCTTACCCTCATTGCTGAAACAGGAATGTAGGTTCCGAAATCACTTTGGTACTTTTGAAATTTTAAAGGTACTGTCTCTGGGCCGCTCTTCCCCTCCAGATAACAGCCCTGCCCTGCCTCCGAGGGGCTGGCGCAAATACATTAAGGGTTGCAAAGTGCTCGGATGCCATCAGGTTAGTGAGGCACTCACAGCCACTTTCCTGCGCAGGTAGACACACATACTGACAAGTATCCATGCAGTAATACCACAGACACCTGCCACCAGGGGTCCCCCAAGCCTGCCCATGGTGAGAGACGAAAAGTACATAGGCCCTCACAAACTACTAAAGATGGTTGCATTATTTTTTTTCTCAGAAAACAATGGAGGTGTGAGGAGAACAATTGTTTTCATGGGAAATTTATACTTTTGGTGGAAAATTATACTTTTGGTGGAAAATTATACTTTTTCAATGACATTTGTAAACAAAAATGTCAAAAATCTCTTTTTAATTTTTCAAAAATTTTCATTGTGAAATTATGGGGTGAGGGGAAAATCCCACATTCTCTTAACACCCGCTATCACTATTTTTATTATCCTTCATTTTCCAGGAAAAAAGGAGAAAATTAAAGGGGGGGGGGGGGGAAGGGCAGGAATGGGAATTTCCCCTGCAAAACAAATGAACAAAAAAATTAAAACATCCCATGGCAAATGTTGACCAAAAGGAAAATCTTTCACTTCTTTTCCTATTTGTTTGTGTTTGTGGGCTGGGGGACAGGCTGCTGGGAGGTCCAGTCTCACCACTGTGCAGTTCACGTGTTGAATCCACGTGCTTGGCTAGACTGTCTGTAATCGTGGGCCCAATACCCTGCTGGGGGCCAGCAGCAGACCCCTGATCCTAGTACTCAACGCCCCACACCTGGCTCACAAATAGCTGTGAATCGCACTGGCAATAGGGTGGCTGGGTCACTTATCCTACAGGTGGCATGTGCTAGTTGCCAGGACTCAGACAGGGCAGGGGGGAGCGTGGAGGCAGGAGGGATGGGGGGAGGGGACTCTGAAAAATCTGTTTGGATGTGGTCAAGTTAACAGATGAGGAAAATCACCATTTGCAAATACTGACTCCCCCGAGCACTTGTGCCCTGTCTGAGCTCAGGTCCCTTCCGTGGCAGCTTCTCCACAGCAGTCTGTGCAGGGACATGTTGCTGGTGCCGTTCAAACCCCCTCTAACACCTGGCCACTGCTTGTCCATCAGACAATGTTGTTTCATCCACACAAGCATTTGGTGACTGAGCTGGTGTGCGCAAGCTGTCATCTAGGAAACCCCCGAAAGGGGCATTTTGCTGATGCCTGCTCCCATTCTGGCATTAGTGGCATTTTTTAATTTGTGAATGTTTTTAAAATTACTCTTTTTTTTAAAAAGCCCAAAGCATTTTGAATTGAAACATGCCGGCCGAGCCGGACTTTTCAAAAAATGTCATTTCACTGGAAGGTTTGGATGGTTTGGGTCCATGGGAACAAACTCTAACGTTCAGATATTGGAATGTCTCATGGAATGGAAATTCCCACTTTCAACAAGCTCTGGTTTTGGCTGTTCTTCTCCCCTCTGCTCTTCTGTTTTGGTCCCCCCAGCCACAGCCTGACCAAGTCCAGGTCTGGGCTAAGACAATCCTTTATACATCCTGGAGGTGGCAATTCAGCTGCGGGAATGGGGGCAGGGAGGCTGTGGGGCCATTCTCCACATCCCATGTGCTGTACGGGGGCAGAGTTCCACTACACAACTCCCACCCAGCCCTTCAATCTGCCCTAGGAGCTGGGGCGTGCTGGTCTGCGCCCCTCACTGCATCTCTTGGACTGAAACTTTGGCTCCCACTTTTTTGATGAAAACTGCACATTCTTTTTGACCCTCCCCTTTTTCGTCAATGTGGTTCCTGTGGGCGGAGCCTTCCAGGGTCTTCTTTCCCAGTGAAGGTCAGACAGACCAGCCCCTTCCAACAGCATTACATTCATGTGCCATTTTGCTTTTATGTTGGTTGAATACAAATTAGCTAATTTAAATAATTTGTATTCCTATGGGTGAGGTCACATATGGAGCCACCTACATGCAGCCATCTGCCTTTTTCTGGAGCAACCACAGCTGGCAGAAGTCTGGCGGGGCACAGCATCTAGAGCAGCTGAGTGGCTGTGGCTTTCGCTCTCAGCCTCTCCTCCACCAATGGGATACAGCAAGGAGGGGGAATTTGCATATCCTCTTCCCACAGTCCTTTCATGGGGCAAGTGATGAATTGGCTTGTTTGAGCTGGTGATTTTGGTCAAGGGAACCCTGACCCAATTAAATTACAATTAAACAGGGACACACGGTGGAGCTGGCTGAGGAGAAAAGGTAGAGAGATGGGGTGAGTTTAACCTCTCCCCCGCACACACACACACACACACACACACACTTCCACCTCTTCACAGCCAGCCATCCTTTGTTGGGACTTGAAAGGCTAAGACAGACCAAGCCGGCAGAGGGGCCTGGTTCACCGAGAGGGTGGCAGAGCTGGCGCCAGCCAAGATTGGCTGCTCCAATTATGTCATGTGAAAAAATCAGCCCCCATTCAGCATGTCCTTTCCCAGAGATCAAACCCCATTAGTTCCACTGACGTAGCTTCATTATCTCTGCTTGGGAGTGAGCCTTTTGATGGGGCCTGTTAATATAAGCCCAGTCCCATTAGCTGGGCCTGGATGCCAGGGGAGAGTCCATTATTCATTTAATTGGTCATTAAAGGTTTAATTGTGATTACCGAACTGGTCCGGCACCAGGAGCTCCTAACAGGCCAGGAACAAAAGGAAGGAAGGCTGGTTTCATTGCGATAAGTCCCATTCCAGCCCCGATGTCCCTGACCCTGTAGGCAGGACTCTCTTGAGCAGGGCTTGTTTCTCTAGCTCCCAGGGGGTTGATCGGGGAGACCCTTCCAAGCCTTGGGGATCACTGATTGGGCCCTTGAGGCACTGGGTGCCCAGGCCTGGTTGTGTCTGATCAATGCCAGGGTAAGTGGGTGGCACCCACTGTTCCTCCTAGACTCATGGCATCGCCTGAGCTTCTCCACTTAGGAGTGGTGCCACCAGGCCTTGCCAAGGTCTCCAGAGCCTTGCCAAGTCCTGGGCTGGCCAGGGTCACTGTGCCAGATGCCCCTACTGCTCTGCAGGCAAACCACCTGGGCAGGTTCCATTTTTAAGAGGGTTCTTTTTCATTTGTAGTTTTTCCTTCTCTCCCCCTGCCTTTCTCACCCCTTCTTCTCGTCCCTAATTCCTGGGCTCAGGAGCAAAAGGGAAAAGCAGCCCAACAAACGGGAAAACGCAGGAACAGAAAATGGCCACGGGACTTTATGACTCAGTGGCGACTGGCAGTGACTGACAGAGTTCTGCCCAGGTCACGCTGGCGCCGGCTTGTGAATTGCCCCCCACAGACACACTCACAGCCCAGGGCCAATCACTTTGCCCAAGAGATGCCGCTGGCTCTGGACTGGCTCTTGGTGGTGGTGCAGTGCCGAGAAGCCAAGCCAGACCAAGGCGTGTGAGGGCTGCACTGCCACACTAAACACCCAGCCCGGCAGAGAAGCAGCGCAGCTCCGGGAAATGACTATACCAGGACGGGCCAGGGCTAAGCCAGGGGCATTACCTGCCCCTTGTGGATTTCCCTGCAGTGGGTCAAGGACCCACAGTCTGCCCCTGAAAGGGCCCAGCTCTACCTTCCTGCCAGTGGGGCAGTGAGGAGCTGCAGCACCCCGTGGGAGCTCCAGGAGGTGCCATGACTCCATCTGCCTGGGCAATAGGCCAAGATGGCACCCACTGACAAGCTGCCGGGCCTCACCCCCAGCAGCAGGGCCAGACTCAACCTTCTGGGAGACAAAGGATGGGCTCCTTGTGCCTGGAGTAGTCGGCGTGTGTTGATGGCAGGAGTGGCAAAAACAGATCCCTTGGCCTGGCTGTATGAAATGCTATTAGCAGCACCTCCTCCCCCCCAACACCCGCCTCAACCTCTGCTCTGCTGCAGCTCCCTGGCTAGCCAGTCGGCCCCCTCCTCCCTTGCCATGTGAAAGGGCCCAGAGCCCTTGGAAATCCCAAATGATGTAAACCAGTGGTTCTCAACCTTTTTTTATAAAGTACCCCTTTAAAAAAAAAAAAGAAAAAAAAAAAGATAAGTCCCCCCCCTGCCCTTTTAAAAAAAATTGTAAGTACCCCCGGTACCTACAGTTTTTAGACACACAACATTTTTTCTACCATTGCAACACATTTGTTTAAACAACTTAATTGTAGCCTGTTGGGCCATTAAATTTTTGGGTGCAAAAAGTACAAAAACAATAAAGCGCTGTAAAACTTAAAACAAAAATTCCATTTTCTTCAAATTTCAGTTGTGTTGACGTACCCCCCCAGACCTCTCTCAAGTACCCCTAAGGGTACTTGTACCGCTGGTTGAGAAACACTGATGTAAACTATGGGCTGGCCGTCTCCCAGTCTCCTACCATATTCTCCTTCCTGGCCCCATGTGCTGAGCTCTGGGAAGACTGGCTGGTTTTCCTGCAGTGCCATCTGGGTCCCTTTGAAATTCACACGTTGTGGTGATTGTAATTACTGCAGCTTTGTGTCCCCAACATGTGGCTTGGAGTCACTGCTTGAGAGCAATTAGAGAGGCCGGGCCCCAGGCAGAGCCCTCTGCACTGCCCCAGAGTGACTGGCGAGCAGATTCCCCTTGACAAGCACAAGGGGCTGAGAGCAACTGTTAAAAACTGAACAATACCAGCTCCCAGCCCAGAGCCTGGGAGCAACTTGTACTGGGAGCTTGTGTCAGGTCACCCATACGTGGACTATGGCATTAGACCTGTTGTACAATAGAAAGAAAGAAAGAAAGAAAGAGGGGGGGGAAGGAACAGAGGGAGGGAGGGAGGCTTGGCGCTGAGAGAAGATAAAAGAGCAGGAGAAAAAGAGGTGGACAGAGGGAAAATACACGCGGGGCAGAAACACGGAGACACAGCGCACAGAGATGCAGTCGCTTGGTCCCATCTCATCCCTGGCCTTGGGCCTCATTGACTGTGCTCTCCAGCCCTGCTGGGGCTCCTAGGTTGTGTCGCTCCCCCCACCCCGTTCTGCTTGGTGACAACCTTCTTTCATCCTTCTCCCTAGCTCCTCCCAAGTGCAATGGCTTTGAGTTTTGCCACACTGGGTGGGCTGGCTCTGCCATGTGGGCTGCTCAGCCCCGTGCCCTCCAGCTCCCGGCCTCTCCCATGGCTGAGCACAGAACAGCAGCCAGAGCACCTGGGCAAGCCCAGTCCCCAGCTGGTATAATATAAGACGCTGGGCATGGGCTCTCGAACTCTTCAATGCAGCAAACCGCAGGGATGGAACTAACTGCCCTGGGGCCCCACTCCTCTCCTCCCTCAGGTGGCCATGGCAGCGTGCCCAATCACATCGCCGGGCACAGCCAGACTGCCGTGGGCAGTGAGATTCCCAGGCAGGGAATAACAGGACAACAGCATGGGGGTGGCAGCTCAGGGTCCGCACCCCACCCAGCTAGCCCATGTCTCTGCTGGACCTACAAGAGCTGCAGTGTGCCAGCTGCTGGTGCCAGTCTCTCTCCCCGGGCAGGAGACTCATTCCCAGCTGCAGAGCAGACGTACCCTGAACCCTCAATGTATTCAGGCCCTAGCTCCTGCTGAAATCCAGGGGCGTTAGGTATCTAAATACCTTCGAGGATCTGGGCCTAACAGACTAGGTGAGGAGATGGCGAAACTACCATCTGGCTTGTGAAGGGGACAGTTCCCCCAGTACACTGTGGATAAAGTACTAGATTAAAGGTGCCCCACCACCCAGGCAGACCTGCGGGAGGCATGGCAGCCAGAGAAGATGCTTTCCAGCTGGCTAGGGCCAGGAGATGTGAGTTCAGCTGCTGTCTTTGTCAGAGGCGCCCTGTGTGACCTTCAGGAGTTGCCACCATCCTTGTCCTTGGGCTACTTGTCTGTTTGGAAGTTCCTTGTTCTGTGTCTGTTCAGCGCTTAGCACCAGGCAGCCAGGATCTCAGCAGCAGCCTTGCTGGACTAACCGAACACCTGTAATTAGCACCTATGCTGACCCCCTGAAAGCAGCCTGGCAGCCTGCTTTTGGCCCTGCTGTTCAGGCTCACCTTTGCATGGTGCTAAGGAAAATGAAAGCCACAAGGAAAACAGGCCATCCCCAATCAAGGACCAAGCTGACTGTCAGGGAATGTGGCCTGCTGGAGACTGCAGGACTGTCTCCCAAAGCCAAGGGTCTGACTAGGGCTCCAGCACATGGGACTTCTACAAATGGACACAACAGCAGCACATTTCCTGCAGGAAAAACAGGACAAGACCCAACTGGACTTTTCTGTCTCATCACTTCTTTGATTCAAAGCACAGACAGGAACTGAGCTCTCACACGAAACCCTCTGCCATTTCTTAGAAGACTAACAGTATTGGTCTATCTCCAGCTCAGCCTCCCTAGCCCCCTTACAGGAGTGCTGCATCAGACCATGTTCCACACCATAAGTGGCTGCACTTCACTTACGGGTGAGACAAGTCTGACATACGACCCTCAATTTGTAAAAGGACCACTAGGACTATGTCTACACTTGTGACTTCTAGCGCCAGAAATATGCACATGAGGCTAAGCATGGAATATCGCTGAGCCTCATTTGCATGCCTAATGAGCCGTCATTGTTGCAGAAGAGGCTCTTGTGCGAGAAGGAGCTGTCTACACTGCCCCTTCTTGCGCAAGAAAAACCCTCTTGCGCAATGCGGTTATTCCTGAAAATAATCGGCATAGCGGTATTGCGCAAGAGGGTTTTTCTTGCGCAAGAAGGGGCAGCGTAGACAGCTCCTTCTGGTGCAAGAGGCTCTTCTGCAAAAATGGCGGCTCATTAGGTATGCAAATGAGGCTCGGCGATATTCCACGCTTAGCCTCATTTGCATATTTCTGGCACAAGAAGCTGCGAGTGTAGACATAGCCTAGAGGTCCCTGCACCAGTGGTACTGAGATTCCCAAGCGGTGTATCTTTCCAATAACATTAGCCTCAAGAGTCAACTAACAGGTCCTGTGCTGCAGAATGGGGTTGAGTTTTTTTAGAGTGTTAACCCTGAAGAGAGATTAAAAAGACTGGGATTTTTCAGCTTAGAAAAGATGAGACTAAGGGGGGATATGATAGAGGTCTACAAAATCATGACTGGTGTGGAAAAAGTGAACGAGGAAAAGTTATTTACTTATTCCCACAATATAAGAACTAGGAGTCACTAAATGAAATTAATAGGAAGCAGGTTAAAACAAACAAAAGGAAGTTTTCCTTCACTCAGCGCACAGTCAACCTGTGGAACTCCTTGCCAGAGGATGTTGTAAAGACTAGGACTTTAAACAGGGTTCAAAAAAGAGCTAGATAGATTCACAGAGGTTAGGTCTATCAATGGCTATTAGCTGGGATAGACAGGAATGGTGTCCCTAGCTTCTGTTTGTCTGGAAATGGGTGACAGGAGAGGGATCATGTGATGATTGCCTGTTGTGATCCCTCCCTGTGGGGCATCTGGTATTGGCCACTGTCGGCAGACAGGACACTGGGCTTGATGGACCTTTGGTCTGACCCAGTCTGGCCATTCTTATGTTCTTATGAATACAATCATATAGCTGCATTTACCAGCTGAATCAGCATCACTCTCTGACACGGCTAAAAAAATACCCAACAAAAATAGTTCTCTAGGAAACTAGAGCATTTCATTTTATGTTTTTTTTTAAATCTGCAGCATAAAAAAACCCATGAATAACAATAAAGACAAAGGGCCAAGGGAAGGGAAACCCGAGATGCTCCCTCTACTCCAGGGAAGGTCACTACAGGCTGCTGGGGGATGGGGGGTTTGAACAGACAGGGGGCCAACCCTTTGTGTGAGAGTCCAGGTGTAAGTGCTGGGGATCTGGCCAATCGCTTGTGACTGTCACAGGAATGAGTGGGGTGGGTGCAAGCCCTACTCTCCAGAGCAAGAGGCAGGGCTCAGGAGCCTGGAGTCTCCCAGATGCTCAGTCCTCTGCCTGCTCTCACCTCCAGTGTGTGCTGACCTTGCAGGGATTTTCTGGAAGGGGCCTGGGGCAAGATGAGCCACAGCCAGTCCCACAGATGGTGCAAATCTCTGTAGCACCAGGGATTGACACCAGCTGTGGATCTGGCTCTTTGGGGTGGAAAACGGAAGCCAGGAAATACAAACCGTGCCCTGACCTGTCCCTTGGGCTCCGCGGCGCTGGGCTGCCTTTGACAGGTCACAGCAGTTACTCTGGGGAACGTGTCTCCTTGCACAAGGTCTTGGCCTTGCCACCCATTCACTAGTGTCCACTTCTGTGTCCTCACTTGCGATGCCGATCAGTTCGACCCGGAGACCCTGCTAAACGTGGGCGGAAGGAGGCTCCCTGCCCTGTGTCACTGTGGTGCGATCTGGCTTGGGAAGTCCGGTAGCAGCTGGACAGGTGCTGGGGGGGCTCTCAGTCCCCTGGGGAAACACCAACATCCAACGTCTGTTCTGAGCAACCAGAGTGCAGAGTGGCCAGTCTGATGGGAAGATGGAAGAGTGGCCAGGGGGTGGGGAGGGCACCATTAATCAAATCGGCTGCCAGGTTTTATCAATGGTCTGAATATGCTCCTTGGCTTTCATCCGTAGGGACGCAATGCTGGAGCTCCTCTGGTCGACATCTTCCAGAGGGTACTTGTCCACAAAGGGAGTGGCGCACTGGTACGGCGTGGGCGCCATGGGCTGCATTGCCTGAGCCATGGGAGGCGCCGTGTTGAGGAAGGAGTGGCTGGTGTAGGCAGGCTGCAGGGCTTGGCTGGGCCCCATGAAGCCTGGGATGCTGTGGACCGTGGTAGCGCTGGAGATGGGGGAGGTCAGCCAAGGGTCCAGAGGCAAGGAGTTGCTCATGGGCCCAATGTTGGCAGTCATAGGGGGCCTGTTGAAAGACAACATGGGGGTGTCGTGGAGTTTCATTGAACTGGCTTCCATTTTCTCTTGCCGCCTCCACTTGGCGCGTCTGTTCTGAAACCACACCTGCAAGAGGAGAGGCTGGACAGTGACTAACTGCACCAAATCCTACCCCACCACATTCCATCAACATTCTGCACCACACCCAGGCCTACCTAGGATGCTGGGTGACTGCAAACACCAGCCTCCTGGAACTCTGTGGCTGCAAGAACTAGAGAACTCAAATCACCCTTTCAACCTCCCAAGCTAAAGGAGAATCCTGCAGTACAGGGCATATGCCAGCTGGCTGAGTTGTTCTGGTTCCACCAGTAGAGGGCAGAGTTAACACATACACAGCCAGCAGTTCTTTCCCATGCTTAGTATCAAAACAGCACCAGAACCTGCCGAGTTTAAGAGTGATGTTTCCGTGATTACTCCTGCACTGTTACTACTTTACCTTTGCTGGGCATGAAATCCTAACATCCTGCTGCAGGCCAAACGCTTGTTGACTTTTAACTCCTGAGTGAGGCTCTGGTCTCTTGTTCAGGAAGTTGCTCTCAGATAATACAAAGCCACACGATCCTGGAGAGCATCTTGCCTGCAAACCTTCCCCCAAAGCACTTTGTGACGTTAAATAATAAGTAGCAGAGAGGAGGAAAAAACACTGGGAGGAGTGATGTGAATGAAAAATAGGGGTAGTCAGTGAAATAAGTCATTTGGACCTTCAGTAAAAGATTCTTTGCCCCATATCTGCTCCTCAGAGCCAGAAGGAAACACTGGGAATATCTAGTCTGACCTCTTGGGTGTCACAGGTTGGAAACCCTCACCCTGTAATTCCCACAGCAAGCCCTTACCTTGTCGTTGAGCTAGAGCAGATCTTCAAGAAAGAGCTGCCCAGTCTCAATTTAAAGACCCCAAGTGATGCGAGTCCACTACACCCTTAGGTGGGCTGCTCCCTGTTCAAAATTAGCACTTTGTCTCATTTCAACTTCTAGCCACTTGATCTTGTTCTGACTTTGACCGGTTATCAAGCCCCCGTTATCAAAGATCTTCTCCCCATGTAGGTACTTACAGACCAGGATCAGGTTGCTCCATAGGAACCCCCCCCCCACGTCCCCTTGCCATTCACTGGCCCTTCCCACATCCCCATCCCATCTGGCCTTCGCCAACGGAAGGCTGACAAAGGAGCAGGCAGGGCGAGGGGAAGAGGCAACCCTACTTCACACTCATGAGCCTAGCTCATCCCTAGTGCTTCCCGCTCAGTTACTGCGGAGATTAATGCGTTTAAATGTCCCCTCCGGGCTCCTCCTCATGCTTTTGGGGTTTTCAAAACCAACGGGCTATCCGTAATGTTTCCCTTTTGCATTTCAATCACTTCCTGTTTCTAGTCAGAGACCATTCCAGGGGCAGCTCTGCAGGAGTGTGAATGGTAATTGATGATTCCCTGTTCTGTTCGTTGGCTCTGCAGCACCTGGCACTGCCCATTGTCAGAAGACAAGAGAGTGGGCTAGCTGGACCTTTGGTCTACCCCACTGCTACTGTTCTCACCAGCCCCCTTCATCAGCTATGCAGCCTACAGCTGCTTGGAACAGGCCCTCAGGACTCAGCCACCAGTGCAATCAAAAGATGCTGCATATGTGCTATGAGACTGTCTTAGCTCTCACTGTATTTTGTGCTCCCATACTATGAAGCCCCATCATATCCAATTAAAAATAACGTAAGAACATCAGAACGGCCACACCGGGTCAGACCAAAGGTCCATCCAGCCCAGTGTCCTGTCTGCCCACAGTGGCCAGGGCCAGAGGGAGTGAACACAACAGGGAACCCTCAAGTGACCCCTCTCCCGTCACCCATTCCCAGCTTCTGACAGACAGGCTAGGGACACCCCTTCTCTCTGATTGGCCACCCTTTTCCTGCACATCTTTGTAACTCCTCCCCCACCCCGGGTGGCTTGGCAGTGTTTTAGCCAACAGGGGCCATGTGTGTAGCCACCCCCAGCCTGATGCAAGGCTCAGTGCCACTCTGAGTCAGACCTCAGGAAGCAATGAAAGCTTTGGCACCAGGTCTCTTCTCCGTTTTCCACACAGCTAGAGACAGAGCAAAGCAATGAACCCTGGCTCATGCTCAATGGGGGACTGTGGCCCAGCTTGGAGCCCTTTCAAACGATGAGCCAGGTCCTGGAAACATCGTCCTCCAAGTCCCCTTCTGGTCCCTCCCACACAGGGGCATGTCTGTGATGCCTGGCCTAAATTCCAGCCTGCTTCCTTAAATGCAGCTTCAATGGGATTTAATATGCTTCTTCGCTTTTCTGTCCTAAGCTCTCCTGCAGTGTTGCAAAAGAACTGCTGCTGTGCTTCACCCCAGAGCTGGCTGGATTTCAGTGGTGGCCAGAGTCATTCTAATCTCTGTGGCTAGTTAAGTCTGCAAAAGGACTTTGGGAGATATTTATCATTAAGGCATCATTTTCAGAACTGGACACATTTTTTGCATAATTTTTTTGTTGAAAATGGACTTTTCAAAAATAAACTTTTACCAAAAATTGTTAGCATGACTGAAATTTTCTGCTTTTTTTTTGTGAATTTTCCATGAAAAGTTCTATTGGCATTTTGTATCCAAACCATTTTCAAAATCATTATCAACCCCTTTTCTTTGCCAAGAACCTAGTTTTCAACAAGGAAACATTTTTCAATACACTAAAAATATTGATAACAATCCTGTGAAAAAAATTGACTTGCCATATTGTGACAAATTTCACATGAAACTGGAACCATGTGACAAGGAATGCAATCCTTTCTCCTGGTTTGAAACATAAGGCCTGGTTCATATACAACCCTTGACACCCAGAGCGCTCTCAGTGGTTTAACAGAGAGGAACACGTCATTACACCCATTTTTACAAATGGGAAAACTGAAGCACCAATTGGTGCTGTGATTTACCCCACTCACTCACTAGGCTAGTGTGAAAGCCAGGCGGAGAAGCCCAGTCTCTGGAGTGCCAGTCCAGGGCTCAATCCATCGGACTGCTTTCTGTCTTCAGAACTGCTCAGCCCTGCAGGGAGATCCCAGCCCAGGTCTCTCTTCCCAGGTGGCCAGGCAAGGTTAGGACCAGGAGTGAGAATTTCACGTCACTCCATAGCAGAGCTGCTGGAAGAAGCATCTGATCTCCATGTCTCATCAGCAGGCAGCGATTGCCTTGACTTCCATGACACGGCGATGGGAGTGCGTGGCTAATTCCCTTGGCCACAGTGGGCGATGGATGCATGGTCCTAGGTGTGTTATGCAGCCTGAGTACCAGCAGGAATCACTTCTCTCCAGCAGCAGGGGACATGTGAGGGGCGATTATCTGGTGGTCAGCGAAGAAGCCCACACATTTGCTAGGCATGGGGCCCCAGCTGGGGCGGCTGTTGCCAAAACCCTAACACCCACCAGGCAAGCACTTCCCCCAGCCAGCATAAGCCAAGGGCTTCTGTTGGCCTCCTTCTAGAGTGCTGACCCAGAGCCCTGGAGGCAGATGGCTTCTGTCCACAGCGACAGGTACCCACCCCATTGGCAGCAGTAGGGCAAGTATCCTTCAGACCTGTCAGCCAGCACTGCTTCACCCTGACCTACCGAGATCCTCCTCTGGGGCCAGGAGCGGGGCATCCAGCCACCATGGCCCATCCCTCCTTGGCTTCTCTCATGGCACTGCCCACAAGGGTGTGGATTGTACCAATGTGGACACCGGACCACTAGGAACTGACTGTGCTCATACCTCTGTGATAGACAGGCAGATGGTATGTCTGGGGATAGCTAGATAGCTAGCTAGAGGGGGTGTGTGGAGATGATAGATAGATAGATAGATAGTGTAGGGGAGGGATATTTATGGGATAGAAGGCAGATGGGGTATGTACAGGAATGGATTGCTAGCTAGTAGGGTATCTATGAGAACTGACAGATGGCTGGCTGGATAGACAGAAAAGTAGTGGGGTGTAAATGGACAGACAGATTAACTAGCAGAGAACTGAACTGAGACAACACTCCCCATCTAACTCATTCCAGGCAGACCCCTGAGCAGCCAGACGGCAGTGCCTTCTGAGCACTACAGACCTAAAATCAGAACCATAGACATGTCCGGCTGGAAGGGACCTTGAGGGGCCTGTGCTGAGGCAGGACCAAGTAACCCTTCACCACCCTGACAGGTGTCTGTCCAGCCTGCTCTTAATCACCTCCAATGATGGGAACGCCGCAGCCTCCCTGGGAAGCCTGCTCCAGAGCTTCACTAGCCTCAGAGCTAGAGTTTCCTAATTTCTAACCTAAATCTCCCTTGCTGCAGATCAGCCCCTCACTTCAGTGGCCATGGAGAGCAGTTGATCACCATCCCCTCTATAGCAGTCCTGAATGTATCTGAAAACTGTTATCAGGTCCCCCCCAGTCGTCTGGTCTCCAGACTAAACATGCCCATCTTGTAACTGTCCTCACGGGCCAAGTTTCCAAACCCTTGTCTGGTACTGGTCGCTCTCCTCTGGACTCTCCAATTTGCCCACTTCATTCCTAACGTGAGGCGCCCAGAGCTGGGCACCGCACTCCAGCTGAGGCCTCGCCCGTGCCCAGGCAAGTGAGACTGTTAGCCCTGTGTTAGTACACCTCAGACGGCCATTAGCCTTTCTTGCAGCTGCATGTTCCATAGACAATCGACCTGGACTTAACCAGTGACCAGTGGTGAAAGGCTCCTGCATTCACCATTGGTTAACTTGATGCCCAGGAGTAACACGCTCATCTGGCCCTCCCTCACCTGCACTCTGACCTCCGGCAGATTGACTTTCATGGCCAGCTCCTCCCGGCTGTAGACATCTGGGTAGTGGGATTTCTCAAAGGCCCTCTCCAGCTCGTGCAATTGGTAGGTGGTGAAGGTCGTGCGGTTCCTGCGATGTTTCTTCTTGGGCTGCTCCTCCTCTGTGTTCTCTGGCGTGGTGCCCTCACTGTCCACACTCTTCCGCAGCTCACTCAGCTCTCCCTCGCATTTATTTAGAAACATGTTGGCTTCTGTGGAGGGGACAGCAGGTGGGGGTTAGATCAGAGCTGGCCTGGCAATGCCAGCCATACAGCACCCGGGAGAGACAGGTCTCTCTGTCCCACTACAACCACCACAGAAGCAAATTAAGATGTACTATTAAGTAGCAACTGGTAAGTTGCAGACTAAGCCTAGGGATTAATTTACCTGCCACTGAGAGGCAGCCACTTCTGGGGTGGAATGTGACAGCTGGATAAATTCATAGCAGCTCTGCACAACAGTTTCAGACCAGTAAGTGAGGAAGAATCAGCCTGCACAGAGTGTTTGTACTGCTTTAAATACAATAGAAGCTCAGAGTTATGAACACCAGAGTTACAAACTGACTGGTCAACCACACAGCTCATTTGGAACTGGAAGTATGCAATCAGGCAGCAGGAGAGACAAAAATAAAAAGCAAATATATCACAGTACTGTTGTTAAATGTAAACTACTAACAAATAAAAGGAAAGAGAATTGCATGTCTGCCTAGGAAAGTTTTAAAGCTGTTTTAAGTTAATGTTCAGTTGTAAACTGAATGTTGTGTTTGGAATTGTGAATGTTTCAGAGTTACAGTCTCCGTTCCTGAGGTGTCTGTAACTCTGAGGTTCTATTGGTGTATGCTGGTGTCTGTACCAAACCTGCCTACAGTCCAGCTCCAAATGAAGCTGCCTGGGGAAGAGAAGCAATTACCCACACACAGTGACCTGGCATGCAACGCTCCGCCAGTGGCTCAGTGCTGTATTCAGCCCTTCCCACAGACTCAGCACATTGCCTCAGGCCACGGCTGCATGGTCCTTGGAGACCTTCTTAAGACCCCGGCTTCGCTTTGGAGCCCAGCAGAGATTCATGGCACAGTGCGGTCCAGCTCTCCCAGCACTTCACTCTCAGTCACCCCTTCCTGGCTATTCTCTTCCACTCTGGCGCACTGCCACCCAGCTCTCCCTGGAAGCAGCTCGGAGGTCAGATCTGATTTGCCACAACACCCCCGTTGCTTACACACAAAGTCCCTTGGCACTGAGACAGCAGCAAGGGCCGGGTAAAGCAGCATCTGCTGGCTGCTCTGTGCCACTCCTGCACCGCAGAGCCGCCAAAGCTGGCCACCTTGTGTCAGCAGAGTGGTGCACAGGGAGCAGAGCGCACTGGGAAGCTGCCCCAGATGCAGAGATGAAACATGTTGTGCGCTCCTTTGACAGTTGCCCTGCTCCTGCTTATTCCCTCTACAAAGCCACAACCCTTCTGACTTCAGAGGGGTCCCCTGCCGCCCAGTGTGATGTTGCCAACCCAGAGGGGCAGACTGGAGGACTTGCCATCTAGCCCAACCCCCTGCTCAAAGCAGGACCAACCCCTACTACACCATCCCAACCAGGGCTTTGCCAGATTAGACCCATTACTTCTTCTCCTACCTTTAGTGGATGTGGAAAGCAATGTCTCTGTAGCAGCTCTTACAAACTCCCCCTGCCCGGTCTTCTTTCCTCAAGACTAACCAGGCCCCACTGTTTCAGCTTTTTTTCACATCCCAGGTTTTCTAAACCTTTTATCGTGTTTGTTGCTCTCCTGGGGACTCTCTGAAGTTTGTCCGGTCTTTCTTAGTGTGGTGCAGAGCACAGCGGGCCAGTTACCTCCGGTTAGTACAGCCCAGAGTGGTATTAGCCTTCCCTGCTGTTGCACCACATTGCTGACTCCTATTCCATTTGGGACCCCAGACCCCTTTGGGCAGTGCTATGCCTCACCAGTTGGTCCCCACTTTGTAGCTGTGCGTTGATTTTTTCCCTCCTCAG
Source organism: Pelochelys cantorii (assembly GCA_032595735.1). Taxonomy (NCBI): domain Eukaryota; kingdom Metazoa; phylum Chordata; order Testudines; family Trionychidae; genus Pelochelys; species Pelochelys cantorii. Next base: position 5,050,490 of record CM064354.1, read on the forward strand.
GGGTACTTGGCACTGACCTTTACTGGATTCCGTCTTGTTGATTTCAGAGCAATATTTCAAGCCATCCGGAGTTCTAATCCTGTCCTCCAAACCCTCCCCGCTGGGTGTCACCTGCAGATTGCAGGTGCATATGTTCCACTCCATAGTAAACGATGGTCTGACTCTGCTCCCACTGACTTCAAAGCCCAACCCCCATCACCGTTCTGCAGAGTCAGTGAGATCAGCTCCTTTCCCTACCTGACTCCGCTGGAGCTGATCTGCATCAGCCGAGGGTCTGCCATGGGGCCTCTGCGCTCTGCAGAGTCAGAACCTAATGAATACAGTGCAGTGACCCCAACAAGAACACACCCATGGGTATATTTGCATGCTCTGTTTAATCATCAGTGGGACAAAAAGCAAGGCTGATTGATAGATCTGACCCCTGCCTGACTGCAGTCTGAGCTTTGGCCGGGAGAGTCTGCTGGCTCTAGCACAGCCTCCTATGGAGTAAGGGAACTTCAGTGTGTGTCTGTGACCAAATCACCAATACCGAAGGATTTTTTGTTTCACTGTGTATGACGCTGCCAGTATTTTGGCATATTATCAGTAGGGCTCGACAATTAGGGCAATGTTCTCGCCCGCGGCGAGTAGATTTTAGCCCGGCACGGCGCCGCAGCGCGATCAGCGCATGCGCAGCGCAGTCTGCGCATGCGCAGCAGGTCAAACTGCATGGCTGGTGAGCGGGGATCGCCACCGCTTGTCAAGCCCTGATTGTCAGAATAAACTAAGGGGGTGCAATTCCACTGGGCTGGAATTACAGCAATGGAATTACAGCAATGGAGTGCAAAAGCAACAAGTCCTGTGGCACCTTATAGACTAACAGATTTATTGGAGCATAAGCTTTCGTTGCAAAGACCCACTTTGACAGATGCCCACGAAAGCTTTTTTTGCCCACGAAAGCTTATGCTCCAATAAATCTGTTAGTCTATAAGGTGCCATAGGACTCCTCTTTGCTTTTGCAGATTCAAACTAATGTGGCTACCCCTCTGATATTTGACATCAATGGAGTGAAAATTTTCAGAACACAGGCAGGGTTTGGGAATTCACTGTCCATTAATGAGTACAGTAAATGGGCCAGAGCCTCACAGGGGTAAATCAGACAGACTTCAGTGGAACTACACTGATTCTTCACTACATGAGGTTCTTAAGATTATGTATATAATACAGATAAATACATTATATTTTATCTATTTAATTTTGCTTGGTTGCTTATTAAATTTGTCATGAAAAGCTATTGAATATATGTTTATTAAAATAAGCTTCCACAATTTAGTGTCCCGTCAAGAACTGAGAAAAAATTATATAAAAAACAAATTAAAATATGAAAGCTCAAATGAATACACCAGCCACCATGTAAATTCATTCAAATCTTAACTTAATATGGCATGAGATTTTTAATTCTTTCAGTTTAAATAGTGGGTTTTTTTCTTTCTTTTACTACAACTTTCTCTACCTGACATCAGAGTAAAGTAAAAATTCTCTTGTAATATCTGTGATAATATATTGTCCTTTCAATACAGATCACCCAAGGAAGTAATGACATTCCCATAGCTAGGCTCTGAAGTTGTCTTATAAAAAGTATTATGATAATAGTTAGAACTCTCATGAGTAAAATCCAAATTTCAGAGATGCAATAGAAATAGGCTAAAGTAACATTTTTAAAAAGAAAAATCAGCTGTACAGTGACACACAAAAAATCCAAATATAAACTGAGATTTAACCTGCTCAAGTATTTTTTTAAAAATCACCATCTTTGTGGTGTTTCTCTTTAATAATATTATTTAGAACTGGACAATCTCTACTTGCTTGAGATAATATGGCACTTGAAAAGTGCAAATGGCTAAGGAAACCAGTGGTAGAAAAACTAGAGACGCTTAGCTCCGCACACAACTGCTCTATGATTTGGCAATTCTGAAGAGTATTGCCTTTGATTGCAAAACAAATAGAGACAAACATCAGAAGAAATAGCAGGCCCATCAACATGGCTATAAAAAAAGCTTCCTCCCCAAAATACATGGTTTCATTACTCCTCTGTCCCCACCCGTTGTTTCTGGCTAATGACCTTTTTTCCCTAACTTAGTGTTTATAAGCGTTTTCAAACCTCAGAACATTGCATCTTTAAGCTTTTTATCCAGCATATCTGAAATCTTTCTGTGGCATTTGATGAGGATTACTGGGCCCTTTCTATCTGTAGGGATCTAATACAAACATGTAAATAAAACAAAAAAACATAATCCCAGGATATTCCTTCAGAGAGAAATGTGATCAGATCCCTCACTGGGATAATGATGCATTGAGGTGCATGGTGTGCCTTGCACACACAAATACACAGAGGCGTGTGTCTAAAGAAATGAAAAAGGAAATTACATTAAGTAACTAAAACTAAATAAATAACTAAATAAAAGATCTCTCTGTATATATGAGTGTGGAAGAAATTAAAAATGAAACTAAATTCAGCAACTAAATATTAAATAAATAAAAGATCTCTCTTCATATGTTTGTGTGCAGATAGATAGATAGATAGACAGATAGACAAAGGTGTATGAGGATAGAGAGATTTTACAAGTAGACACAGAGTTACAGATACATACGTGCCTACACATATGTATTTAGACATTTACAGTGTGTACAAATATTCACATTAACATGTATACAACAGGGGAGCTTTTAGTAATTAAATGCTATTAATTTCTTTCTGATAAAGTGAACGGCAGGTTTTGAAGGCCCCTTGCTGATGTTGGGTCTGTTCCTTGCTGGGATCCAAATTTGATGGTCCCGAGCCCAGAGAGTTCACACATTTTGCCAATCTCTCTGGGTGGCTCTGCCCCAGAGAGCAGTGCCGGCCCGTGGCTTTGGGGGAGGAGAAACTTGACTCTTTGCTATTCACTAGCGGGGCTGCTCGGATGGCCAGTGGGTTTGGAAGATGCCTGGAGCCAGCCTATCCAAAGCCCAAACCTCGGAGGGGACTTACTGGTACAGGGGCAGGGAGAGAACTTGCCAAGCTCCCCATGCCTGGTTGAGTCTGCCCAGGACCCTACCTGGGCTCAGCCCAGACCTCCTCCAGCTCTCCACACTGGCTAAGGGGGCCCCCAGGTTCTCCCCACCAAGCCGAGCCTGGTATCCTGCTCTGCCCAGGGGAGGGAAGGTCCCTCCAGGGGCCAGCCCCAGCCTGAGATAAGAAGGCAGCAGAGCCCGGGGCCGCACTCCCTCCTCACTGTACCCTAGCCCGGGGCTCCGCTCTGATTTAGGTGGGTTGGTCGTGCTCTGCAGCATCCTGGTTCCCAGGCCCAGTGGATCGCCCCCCCCCCCCCAGCACTACAGGTATAAGGTCTGTTCCCTAAGAACTTGGAGTTGGGCCCCTCTCTCTGAGTGACCTGCTGAGCCCGCTGAGCCCAGCCCTGCTGGTGGACAGGAGCAGGGGTGCAGGGCAGCAGTGGCACTGCCGGAAAGTGGCCGTTTCAGAGGCAGAGCTGTGGGGTAACCAGCCCTGGGCCAGACCTGCTGCTTTGGGACAGATACAAAATCTTTCCAGGAGCACTGGGTTGGTGCATGGGGCCCCTCCAAGCCCCCTAGCCGAACCCCCAGGCCCAGCAGCGCCCTGCACAGCCCTTTCCCAGGGCTCCACGCTGCTGCAGGCATTGCTCCACCTCACCCAGCCCCAACAGCAGAAGTCCCAGAACTGCTGCTGGGACGCGGGGAAACGTGTCCTGCCCTCGCCTGCCACACTGCAGGGGCGCTCCCGGCAGAGGCGGCAGGGGCTGCTGCCTGGGCAGGAGCTTGAGAAGGGGCTGTGAGATACTCGGGCCCCTCGAGCCCCAGGTGTGGAGGCAGCAGCTTCTGGAGCAGGTGCCTGGGACCCCACTCTGCTCCGGGGACTCTGGCCGGGGCTCCTGGAGCCGGCTGTGCCCCTGCCCTGCCCCCGGGAAAGGACGGTCACGGCTGGATTTGATTTGCAAACCAATTTACCGTAGAGAGCTGCCTCCTCCGGATGCGAGCCCAGGGGTCGGGCGCTGTAGGGTGCTGGTGGCTGCTCCACTCTGCTAGTCTCCCCCAGGCTGCCTGTGCCGCTTTTGCTTGCCATGGGGCAGGGCACCTGCAGAGGGCCCAAGAGCGAGTCCTGATCCCTGCTAAATCCCAGGATCACGTCGATACTGTGCACATGCCCTGCACCCCCCACACCGCTCCCGCAGCCCTTCAGCAACACCTGCTGCTGCTGCTGCAGGGCCAGGGGGGCTGCGGGCGGCTGCAGGGCCGCTGCCTCCAGCACGTTCATAGGGCCCTCCTGCAAGGCCAGGGGCATTCAGATGGGGGGGGGCAGGTTGTAGAGGGGATGGGGATGGGAACGGGGGAGTGGGTGGATGGGTGAGGGGGGGCAGTTGATGTGTGGGGTGAGTGACCCAGGTGCAGGCAGCCAGCCGCCTCCTGGCACCGTCCTGCTCCCTCTGTCTCTCTCTCACTCTCTTCTCACTTGCGCAGCTCTTCATCTGCAAGGAAAGAAGAGAGAGGAGAGGAGGAGGGTGAGGAACGTGCTGGCCTCCGGGAAGCTGCATCCGAACCACAGCCCACCGCCATCGCCCGCCTCTCCTGGCCCCCAGGATGCACGACTCTTCCCCAGCAGGTGACCAGGGTCCATCCCTGGCTGGGGCTGAGCTCCAGGGCTCTGGGCAGCTACACGAGCTGGAGGAGCCAGACCTGCCACCCTCCCATGTCTCTGCACATCCCCCTGCCCACACCTTGGCTTGTTCCTGCAGCCACCTCTGCTTCAGAGAGGGGCTGCTTCCAGCTCTGCCCTGGGCCTGGGCTTTCCCTGAGCAACCTGGAGACACCTTGCCCCCCTCCCTGAGGTCTGGACAAGTGAACCCGGCCAGAGGAGCTGGAACCAGGCATGCGGGGGGCTGCTGCACTCCCTGGCCTGAAATAGTTTCCATCATATTTTTTGGCCCGTTGGCTCTCACCCCCCACCCTCCCATACCATCATTCTAGTCCCGCCGCACCGGGGTTAGCATGGGCCTGGCCTCCGGCACAAGCACAAACACCCAGTTTAAAAACTGCCAGATAATAAAGAGCAAAAGTGCTGGTGGTGCAGGTGCCCACAGCAATATGAGCTGGGGCCATGGGCAGGCAACTGGGACAAATCTGGTGAGAGGGGTCCCACAATAGAGCTGGGCCAGGGTAGGGGAGCTGGAGTGCATGGCCTCTGCAATCCTAGCACTCTGCTTTAGCTGCCTACACAACAAGCAAAGAGTAAGACCTACGCAATGGAAAGTATGAGAGTAAATAATCCACCGAGTGGGCCCAGGAGTAAAATAAGCAAGGAATTAAATAAATCACAGATTCATAGAAACAAGCAAAATAAGAGCAGAAAACGATGCATAAGGGAGTAAAGAGGAGAGTAAATCAGAAAATAACAAACAATAAGCTACACCTACTAAAAAGGAAGAACAAAAATCCAACTGCTCGATCAGTTTCTAGGGCTACGTCTACACTTCAGGTTATTTTCGGAATAAGGTACACAAATTGCAAACCGCAATTTGCGTACCTTTTTCCGATTCTACATGGGTCCAAATGTGGGAGAAACCTCCTCTTTCATCAAATGAGGAATACAGGGATTCCGAAAGAGTGTGCCCGCTTTTTCGGAAACTGATCTGAAAAAGCGGACGGGTTCCCTGGACGTGGCAGAGTATCCCGGAAAAACTATGTAGTGTAGACATAGCTATCCCAGCTATCCCTCTACACCCCTGGCTCTCCGTCTGTGGAGCCACCTGGATCTGACGCTCTGTTTGCAATAAACCCTTTCTCTGTTAAATCTCAGAGCTGGCTCTTCCTCTTAGTTGTTACATTTCTGCCAATGATTTTATTTCCCCCTCTGCTTTAGTTTTGACATGTGCAGTTCTGCTTTAGTTTTGACATGTGCAGTTCCTGTAGGGCCCCCACACTGTCTCCCCAGCCCTCCTGAGACTCTGCCTCACATTGTCACCTTTTAATTTTCACCTGGGTCATCCTTGTTGGAAAGCTCATTCTACCCAGCAGAAATAAAACCTCATGAACTCGAATGGATATGTAACGAGCAGAGATGATTGAAGGCACAGATCCTGCAGTCTTTGTTACACCTGCCCCCAAACTGCAAGTCTCAGGCAGGTGCAGAATTTGCCTCCCTCCACACACAGCCCCACTGACCTGACTGGAGCTGCTCCCCACAAATACAAAAATCAACGAACACCTATGGCCTTTGCTCATGCAGAATCCATTGGAGTCAGTGGACAGGATCGGGCCCAACAATGCATAATCGGACCAGCTCCCCTTCTAAACATTCCAGCAATTGGTCCCATTCCTGTTAGCAAAGCAACTCAAAAAAGAAAAGGAACACTCCGAATAAATTCAGGGTGTGTATTTCAAGAATCACTTCTAGAATTTTTAAGGAACCTTAATTAGATTCATTCAACTAAAAGAGCTGATTTCGATTTCCCGTCTTGGTCTTCAGTGGATTCTGGTATTTCATTATGAACTCCATGATCGCAGCAGCAATTTTTAGTTTTAAGTACTTAAGCTTTAAAACTGTAATGAAGGAAACTGCAAAGACACAATCTCTTAGGGATTTATCTCTGTTTTGATTTATTCTTGAATACACTTTTATTCCTCTACAATACTGCATGGGAATGGGGTTACCCATCATTTCTTAAAAAAAAGTAAATAAAGTGAGAAACAGTTAAGAGCATTTTTTTCCAAGCTGAGATAAAGGTCAAAGATCACCAATGACTAAAACTGTTGAACTGTCTCCTTGAAGCTTATTAGTCAGATGATTGGGATTTCTGGGGACTTCCCCCAATGTTTCTGCAGTTTAACAGGAATGCAAAGAAAGAAAAGCAAAAGGACAGAAGAGAAGAGGAAACGCAAAAGTAGAAAAATGTAACAAAAGCAAAGACGGACGATTGGCCGGCTGGTTCCAGCATTGTTGATAAACTCAGAATACTGGTTTGCACCCGTTTGCTTTTCATGTCCATTATTTAAGAAGGAAAGAGAGTTAAGGGAGCCAAAGTATCAAGGGGTCTGGTTTCTGATCTGGAAGGACTGTCTCTAGAAGCAGGTGAATGAAGTGGGGGAGAGAGTGGGTCCGATTCAGCCCTAAGTGTACAGCAGGAGAGAGCCAGTGGGAGTTAGGGATGGTGTTCCTGCAGTGAGAGGGACAGAAGGGCTGGGCCTCACCGGGCAAGCACCACATTTTCTGTGCTGTTTTTCTGCTGATTTCCAGGGCCTGTCTTATGCCCAGCGCTCTCCCTCCCCAGTCCCCATTGCATTTCTGTTCCCCCAGTGACCACATGGCATCTGTGCCTCTTTCCAGAGACCTCACTTCTTCACGGCATCTCTCCCCCACCTTTCCCCGCTGAATTAGAAGAAACAAAAATTACCTGCTGTGCCCCACTTGGATTTTCCAGGAGTATTTAACTTGGAAGGTCCCTCCTGGAAAGCAAACAAGCGGCTCAACCTCACCAATCTTGCAGCTTGGCAGCCAAAGTTCCCTCTAGTCTCCTTATTTGTCACAGAACCATCTCGCTAAGGCTCGAGAGAATCTTTATTTAGTCTTGCAGATGTCACCAGGCCCTGCAGATTGGAAATGAGTCCAAGGGATTAAGGCGAGGTCATTAATTGGAGGCCTTCCCCTTTAAGAATGATTGACAGTTACTTTCTGGACAAGTAATTGCTCTAAATGTCCCTCCAGCTGAGGGAGGGGGAGAACTCTAATGATGGACAAAGAGGGGAGCTGCCTTCGCCACTCAGACTGTCTCCCATACAAAGGCGTCCTGCTGGAGTTTTCCTTGTAATCCCCTCATTACCGAAGAGGAAAAGAATTAGAAACAGAGCGAGGAGAAGAAAGGCGGACGGGGCTGCCGGGGAGAAAGAGAAACAATTTGCTTTGGCCTTTTTAGCAGCCCAGAGGTTTGCCTGAGGGAAGTTCACTGACTCAGGCCCCGAGCACAGCCCTGGGGGGAAGGCGTGCCCCCCACCTGCCTGCTCCTTGGTGGGCACAAGGTCACAAGCCTGGCTTGCCCCACCCTTGGGACGCGTGGCCAGGCTGGCTCACGGTATGGAGTCAGGCGTGGTTGGTTTGAATGCTGCCTTTTCTGGGGCTCTTTGGGTAAAATGCCTGATCCCTAGGGCCTGAGTTCTGGCCCCATTGCATGGGAGGGAGAGCTCCTTCCGGGTCTATGGGGAGGGAAAACTTGCCTATTGTCACAGGGATAGCTCTCTTGGTAACTGTCCTCTAGGGTGGTGGGAACAGGCTATTTCATTCCCATCCCTGCCCACAAAATGTGATTGGCCCTGGCGTAGGTGAGCCCCCCCGAAAGCACAAGAATATCAGCAATTCCCTACACCCAAACTCCTGGCGCCCGCATCCCCTGCAGCCTCAGGTGCTACTCAGGAGCAGCAGGGTCACTCCCTGGGTGGCTGAAATGTCACCTCGCCCCGTTTTCGCCTTTCTGCCCCAAGTGCGACTCGCATGGGTGGTTGGTCCCTGGGGACAAGGGGAGAAATGGAGAGGGGTCGCACACGGCCAGAGGGCTGTTACCCCAGCTCATCACAGAGCGAAGGAAGTTACAACTTTCATGTGTCCCTGGCGGCCTTGTGGAGCCCTCTCACTAATGCTCACATGCTGTCTCAGATCCCACCCCAGGCCTCAATGCACCCCACCCCATAGGCCCATGTAGCAGCACCCTGCCCATCCCCCAATGCACTCATCCCCAAACCTTGCTGCAATGCACGGTGTGGCGGCACGTCGGGGTCCCCCGACTCCTGCACCCCCGTAATGGCACGGACAGACTCCACCAGCCAGTAGAATAGAGGGAGTTTATTGCTTCTCCAGGATACAGCACAGCACAGATGTCATCTGGTTACAGGAACTGGGCCTAGGATGCCTCAGCCCCCCCTTGAGATGGGGGATGCTGGGCCCCTAAATTCCAGCCCCTCTGGGCCCTAGGCTGTCTCCTCCATGATCCCAGACAGAAACTAACTCTTCCTTCCAGCCTTGCCCCCAGCCAGGGCTGGCCTTGCCCCCTTCCTTTCCATTGTTCCGCTCCATGGGAGATACCTGTCTGATGAGTTTCGAAGCCCCCTTGCATAATGACTCATCCCCTGCCCTGCTGGGCCTTGCTGCAGACAGCAGCCAGTGGAGGTCACTGACAACCCACTGCCCAGCATAACAACCAGCAAGGTACCCCCACTACGTCACACACGGTACCACCCCTATCCCCAGTGCACACACAGCTGCCTCAGAGCCATGCTGCAATACACGGAACCACCTGCACCCCAAGCCCCCAATGCACACACAGCTGCCTCAGAACCATGCTGCAATGCACAGTACCACCCGCACCTCCAGCCCCCAATGCACACACAGCTGCCTCAGAGCCATGCTGCAATACACGGAACCACCTGCACCCCAAGCCCCCAATGCACACACAGATCCCTCAGAACCATCCTGCAATGCACAGTACCATCCGCACCTCCAGCCCCCAATGCACACACAGCTCCCTCAGAACCATCCTGCAATGCACAGTACCACCCGCACCTCCAGCCCCCAATGCACACACAGCTCCCTCAGAACCATGCTGCAATGCACAGTACCACCCGCACCTCCAGCCCCCAATGCACACACAGCTCCCTCAGAACCATCCTGCAATGCACAGTACCATCCGCACCCCCAAGTGCCCAGTGCACACACAGCTTCCTGAGAACCATGCTGCAGTGCACAGTACCACCCGCACCTCCAGCCTCCAATGCACACACAGCTCCCTCAGAACCCTGCTGTAATGCACGGTACCATCTGCACCCCGAAGCACCCAGTGCACACACAGCTCCCTGAGAACCATGCTGCAATGCACGGTACCATCTGCACCCCCAGCCCCCAATGCACACATAGCTCCCTCAGAACCATCCTGCAATGCACGGTGCCAGCCACACCCCCAAGTGCCCAGTGCACACACAGCTCCCTCAGAACCATGCTGCAATGCACAGTACCACCCGCACCTCCAGCCTCCAATGCACACACAGCTCCCTCAGAACTCTGCTGTAATGCACAGTACCACTCGCACCCCGAAGCACCCAGTGCACACACAGCTCCCTGAGAACCATCCTGCAATGCACGGTACCATCTGCACCCCCATCCCTCAGTGCACACACAGCTCCCTCAGATGTTTCCCCAGTGAATATGTGTCAGCCCCCAAACCATCCTCCACTAGACGTTTCACACACCATCCCCACATTCCCCTTCCCCCAGTGTTCACTCATTCCTATCCCTTATGTGCCTCTCCCAAGTCACAGACTCCATTCCTCCATCCTGTCAGAAATTCCTTCCACAGCCCGTCGGGAATGCTCTCTGTAATCACAATCATCCGCAAGGGAAACTGGCCTGAATGAGAGCCAATGAGAGAATGGAGATGGACCCCGACTGTGGTGTGGTTGAGGGCCCTGGCCTTGTGCGACCAGGATTCAAACCCCCACTGTACTATGGACTCCCCATGTGACCTCTGGGCCTCAGCACCTCAACTGTGAAATGGGGGAGCAGTGTTGTAAGATCACCGAGAGCCTGGGTGATTTGTTGACCAGGGGCCGGCTCCCTCTCTGGGATCTGAAGTGAGACATGCAGCCAATCAAACTGACTGGAGATTCAAACCCTCCCGCCATGCTGCTCACAGGTGAGCTGCTGGCCCAGCCTCTGTCCCAGGAGAGACACTTGCTGGTGATTTGCTAACAAGGCAGGCGGAAGATCCTGTGCAGATCCCTGGTGACAGCTGTGGAACTGCCATGCCATGTGACTGCCCTTCACTGGGCAGACTCCACCTCCATCCATCTCCAGCTCCTTTTCCCTGGCGGCAGAGGGGTGTCCATGCCACGCGTCTGCCCTGAGGAGGAGCCGGCTGTCCCAGCGCTCTCTTTAGCCATGGCTGGCATGCACCAGCATCTCTTCAGGGCCCTTCCTGGGGAATAGCTGAGGGCCGTGCCCACATGGGGGAAGGGGGTTCTAGTATGTTTCCCCCTAGAACTGAAGCAGAGTAACTGGCAAAGGAGTGTGTCCACACCACTTTGGTTATGCTGGTTTAGGCCACATCCCTCGTGACTCATCACATCGCACAGTGCTGTGCATTTTACAACCATCTGCACAGCATTGTGGGCGAAATCCCATGGTGCAAAGTTCCACTGTTAGGCCCAATACAGTCTGAGGTTTCTATCGCAGGGCAGCGTGGGTTTCCTCCCAGAGCCTTTCAAACTAAAAACTGCCATGAGTCCTCTCCTGGCATCTCATAATTCAGCTAAGCCATTTTCGAAATGCAGACAGGCAGCATGGAGGAAACTCGTTGAGGGCCATAATGCTGGCTGGCATGAATACCAGCCGGCTGTTACATGTGTACTGGCAACTGGGAAGCCAGGGCAGTGCCACCACCATATGGTTAGGGAAGGAGGTGGAGGGAGTTGATGCTGAGCAGGTAACTCTGCAGGATATTTTCCTGGAGCAGTTTCAGTCAGCAGACCAGCTAGCACTGGCTGGTAGAACAGGCTAGTGCAGTGGAACAGCAATGGCTGCAGAACTTCAGGCTATCAAAGGCTGCTTCATCCCAGTGCTTCCCCACCCTCCCAGAGAAATCGTTTTTCCTACTATCCAACCTAGACCTCCCCCACTGCAACTTGAGACCATTGCTCCTTGTTTTGTCATCTGCCACCACTGAGAACAGCCTCTCTCCATCCTCTTTGGAACCTCCCTTCAGGGAATTAAAGGCTGCTATCAAATCCCTCCTCACTCTTCTCTTCTGCAGACTAAACAAACTCAAATCCCTCAGCCTCTCCTCGTAGGCCATGTGCTCCACCCCTTCATCATTTCTGTTGCCCTTCGCAGGACCCTCTCCAATGCGTCCACATCCTTTCTGCAATGGGGGACCCAGAACTGGACACAGTACTCCAGATGTGGCCTCACCAGGGCCAAATAAAGTGGAATAATCACTTCTCTAGCTCTGCTGGCAATGCTCCTCCTAATGCACCCTAATATGCCATTACCCTTCTTGGCTACCAGGGATCACTGTTGATTCATATCCAGTTTGTCATCCACTATAACCCCAGGTCCTTTTCTGCCAAACTTCTGCCTAGCCAGTAGGCCCCCAGCTGCACTTGTCCTTGCTGAACATTATCAGATTTCCTTTGGCCCAGTCCTCCAATTTGTCTAGGTCACTCTGAACCCTCCAGCGTATCTACCTCTCCCCCTAGCTTAGTGTCATCTGCAAACTCACTGAGGCTGCAATCCATCCCCTCATCCAGATCATTAATAAAGATGTTGAACAAAACCAGCTCCAGAACCGGCCCTTCGGCACTCTGCTAGAAACCGACCACCAACTAGATATTGAGCCATCCATCACTCTCTGTTGAGCCCGACAGTCTTGCCAGCTTTCTATCCACCCTACAGTCCATTTATCCAATCCATATTCCTTAACTTGCTGGCAAGAATACTTGGGAGACCATCTCAAAAGCTTTGCTAAAGTCAAGGTAGATCACGTCCAGTGCCTTCCCCATGTCCACAGACCCAGTTACCTTGTCATAGAAGGCCATCAGGTCGGTCAGGCATGACTTGCTGTCAGGGCTGTTTCCCACCCTGGCTCTCCAAGTACAGAAGGTGAGGGCCCACAAAGCTTGAAAAGAAAAGAAAAGAAAAGAAAAGAAAAGAAAAAAGAACAAAAAACCTTTGCTTCTACAGATGCTGGTTACAAAAATTTCCCCAACAATACAGATTTTGGGGAATTGCTGCCACCATCAACTGATTTTTATCCCTAAAAAAAATCAGGGGTGAACACTTGAACCCACCCCCAGGGGTACCCCAAACTCTTTCGCCCTAAAAGAGCTTGAAAAAAGAAAAGAGGAAAACAAGCTGCAGTTGCTAGCAGCTGACCTCTCAGTCAGAGGCTTGCAGATACACACAGACAGACAGACCTTCCAGGACACAAGAATCAAATCATCCCCTTTAAAAAAGTACAATGACCAATATACAGGGAGAGTTCTAAGTAGCTGAGTCTGGAAATGCCTCTTCAGAGAGGGTGTCAGCCACTTTGTTAGAAGCTCCTGACATGTGTTATATGTCAAAGTTAAAGTCTTGGAGAGCCAAGCTCCATTGAAGGAGTTTCTTGTTAATCTCCTTGACAATGGGAAGCCAACATAGTGTGGAATGGTCGGTCTGCAGAAGAAAGTGTTCCTCCCCCCACATGTATGGTTGTAGCTTCTCTAGAGCATACCCAATCGCATAGCACTCCTTCTCTGAGACAGACCAGTGGCTTTCTCTCTCAGACAGTTTTTTGCTGAGAAACACGACAGGGTGAAGTTGGCCCTGTCTGCATCCAAACTGCCCCCACCCCATGCCCAGTTATGTCTATGATGACAACGAAAAGCTTGTCATGGTCTAGGGCCCTTAGTACAGAGTCAGACATCTGGTCAGCCTTAAGCTGGTTAAAAGCTTCCTGGCACATGCCAGTCCATTGGGCCGTGTTTGGCTGCTTTTTCCTGGTCAGGTCTGTTAGTGGGGCGACGATCTCACTGTGGTGTGGTACAAATCGCCTGTAATACCCGGCCAAGCCTAAGAAGGATTGGACCTGTTTCTTTGACTTAGGGACAGGCCAGTTTTGGATAGCTTCTACCTTAGCCTGTAGAGGCTTGCTAGTTCCTTGACCCACCTGGTGTCCAAGGTAAGTCACCCTGTTTATGCCAATTTGATATTTTTTGGACTTAACTGTGAGCCCTGCCTCCCTTATGCATTGGAAGACAGCTTGGAGGTGTTGGAGGTGTTCTGCTCATGAATCAGAGAATATGGCCACATCGTCCAGATAGGCCAGTGCAAATTCCCCAAATCCGGCTAGTACAGCGTTTCCCAAACTATGGGCCGCAGTCTGGTACCGGGCCGCAGGAAAAAACTACCAGGCCTCAGCGTGGTTGCCAGGGTGTTCTGTGCTCCCGGAGTGCCCGTGTGGCGCCGGGTCCCCCAAGCCCTCGGCCAGCCTGGGCGGAGTCTGCAGCCGGATGTTCCAGCTCCCAGTAGAGTCCTAGCTAGGGGAGGGCGGGAGGGGGGGAGAGCCGGCCACCAGAAGCAGCACTGGATGGGGGAATCGGGGCGGGCCGGGGAGATTGGGGGGGCTGGTGGAAGCAGGGCTGCCAGGGGGCGCGAGGTCGGGGGTAGGGAGCTGGCCAGGGAAGATGGGGGGCAGGCGGAGAAGTGGCCACTGGAAGCGGGGCTGGATGCGGGCAGCGGGGCTGGCCAAGGGAGATTGGGAGGAGAAGCGGGGGAGAACAGGCTGTCCGGGAGGGGTTGGGGGAAGTGGGGCTGGCCAGAGGCACGGGGGGGGGGGGAATGAATTGGCTGGCGGGGAGTGGGACTGACCCGGCCATATGCAGATCTCGGGGCACTGCCTCCCTTCCCCCCTCCCGCAAAGCACGAGTTTGTCCGGCCCGGGGATTCTATTGTTCCCCCGCACACACATCCCCTCAAGTAGTTGCGAACTGTCTGGCTGGTAGACACACTCATGCAGCCTGAGCACATTTACCAGCTAGGCAGTTCGAAACTACAAACTGATACATCTAGTAATAATAAAACTTACCGAATGAGAAAATACCAGACATGTTATATGTCTGGTATTTTCTCAGTTTGTTTTTTATATGTTTATATTTTTGGGCTGCAAAAAACAGTACTGAAAAAAAAGGGTTCCAACTAAAGTAAAAAGTTTGGGAAACCCTGGTCTAACCAGCTTTCTGTCTGTCTTACAGTCCATTTATCCAATCCATATTCCTTAACTTGCTGGCAAGATTATTGTGGGTGACCGTATCAAAAGCTTTGCCAAAATTGGCACTGAGGGTTTTGGGAGGACCAGAAACAACTTATTTGAATATTCATCATGTGATTAATGAATATGCAAATATGCAAATGAACGTTACCAGTCGTCCAAAAGTTTGTGAATGGATTTACTGGTCCCCATGTCAAAAAGTTTGAGAACCCCTGGGCTAGTAGACTATCCACAAGCCTTTGGAAGGTTGCAGGTGCATTGTGCAGCCCGAAAGGGGGAACACTAAACTCATACAGCCCTGCATGTGCAATGAAGGCTGACTTTTCCTTGGCTGCTTCCTCCAGGGGTACCTGCCAGTACCCCTTGGTTAAGTGTAGGGTGGAGATGAACGAGGCACACCCCAGCTTCTCCAATAGCTCATCTGTGGTGGCTTTGGATAGTTGTCTGGGCGAGTTACAGCATTCAGCTTACGGTAGTCCATGCAAAAGCAGATTTCTGTCAGGGCCTGGCACACGTTCCTGGCCATAATGTTCCCTAGAGCCACTACTTCAGGCCATCGGGTGGCAAAATCCACCAGAGTCGGTATGAACTGTTTCTCTCTGGAGGTCTTTTTAGGGAAAAGACCCATAATATCCACAGTTGCACACTGGAATGGGACCTCTATTATGGGGAGGAGTTGGAGAGGTGCTTTGACCTGGTCTTGGGGCTTCCCCACCTGCTCGCACTCCTCACAAGTCTGGACATAGCCAGCCACCGCCTTCCCCATTCCCTCCCAGTAGAATGACCTCCTCAACTGATTCTGTTCACCCCAGCATGGCCACTAGGGTGATCGTGGGCTAAGCTCAAGAGCTTTTCCTGGTCCTTAATTGGAAGTCCAGCAAGTTAAGGGAATGTGGATTGGATAAATGTACTGTAAGATGGATAGAAAGCTGGCTAGAAGGCCAGGCCCAACGGTTAGTGATCAACGGCTCAGTGTCAGGATGGCGGTCGGTTTCTAGCGGAGTGCCCCAAGGTTCAGTTCTAGGACCGGTTTTGTTCAATATCTTTATTAATGACCTGGATGAAGGGATGGATTGCACCCTCAGCAAATTTGCAGATGACACTAAGCTAGAGGGAGAGGTAGATACTCTTGAGGACAGAGATAGGGTCCAGAGTGACTTACACAAATTGGAGGATTGGGCCACAAGAAATCTGATGAGGTTCAACAAGGACAAATGCAGAGTCCTGCACTTGGGACGGAAGAATCCCAAGCATTGTTACTGGCTGGGGACCAACCAGCTAAGTAGTAGTTCTGCAGAAAAGGACCTGGGGGTTACAGTGGATGAGAAGCTGGATATGAGTCAACAGTGTGCCCTTGTAGCCAAGAAGGCTAATGGCATATCAGGTTGCATTAAGAGGAGCATTGCCAGCAGATCCAAAGATGTGATTATTCCCCTTTATTTGGCTCTGGTGAGGCCACATCTGGAGTATTGTGTCCAGTTCTGGGCTCCCCACTACAATAAGGATGTGGACGCATTGGAGCGGGTCCAGCGGAGGGCAACCAAAATGATTTGGGGGCTGGAGCATATGACCTACGAGGAGAGGCTGAGGGAGTTGGGTCTATGTAGTCTGCAGAAGCGAAGAGTGAGGGGGGATTTGATAGCAGCCTTCAACTTCCTGAAGGGAGGTTCCAAAGAGGATGGAGAAAGGCTGTTCTCAGTGGTGACAGACGGCAGAACAAGGAGCAATGGTTTCAAGTTGTGGTGGGAGAGGTCCAGGTTGAATATTAGGAAAATCTATTTCACTAGGAGAGTGGTGAAGCACTGGAATGAGTTACCTAGGGAAGTAGTGGAGTCTACATTCCTAGAGGTGTTTAAGTCTCAGCTTGACAAAGCCCTGGCTGGGTTGATTTAGTTGGGATTGGTCCTGCCTAGAGCAGGGGGCTGGACTTGATGACCTTCTGAGATCTCTTCCAGCTCTATGGTTCTATGATTCTATGAACTAAGTAGATGTGGGTGGCAACCTGGGCAGCAGTGATCATGAGATGGTTGAGTTCAGGATCCTGACCAAAGGAAGAAAGGAGAGCAGCAAAATACACACCCTGGACTTCAGAAAAGCAGCTTTGACCCCCTCAAGGAGTCCAGGAAAGCTGGCAGTATTTTAAAGAATCTCATTGAAGGCACAGGAACAAACCATCCCGATTCGCAGCAAGAAAAGCAAATATGGTAGGTAACCAGATTGGCTTACCAGGGAAATCTCTGGTGAGCTTAAACACAACAAGGAAGTTTATAAGAAGTAGAAATTTGGACAGATGACCAGGGAGGAGTGTAAACATATTGCTCGAGAATGCAGGGGAGTTATCAGGAAGGCAAAAGAGCAATTGAAATTGCAGCTAGCAAGGGATGTGAAGGGCAACAAGAAAAGTTCCTACAGGCATGTTAGCAATAAGAGAGTGATCAGGGACAGTGTGGGGCCCTTACTGGAAGAGGGAGTTTACCTAGTGACAGATGATTTGGGAAAAGCTGAAGTACTCCATACTTTCTTCGCCTCTGTCTTCACAAACAAGGTCAGCCCCCAGACTACTGCACTAGGCAACGCAGCATGGGAAGGAGGTGGGCAGCCCTCAATGGAGAAAGAACAGGTTAGGAACTATTTAGAAAAGCTAGACATATACAAATCCATGGGGTAGGATCTAATGCATCTGAGCATACTGAGGGAGTTGGCAAATGTCATTGCAGAGCCTTTAGTCATTATCTTTGAAAATTTGTGGAGATTGGGAAAGGTCCCGGATGATTGGAAAAAGACAAATTTAGTGCCCATCTTTAGAAAAAGGGAAGAAGGACAGTTCAGGGAACTACGGACCAGTCAGCCTCAGTCCCCGGAAATATCATGGAGGGGATCCTCAAGGAATCCATTTTGAAAATGATGTGGGGGCTGGAGCACATGACTTATGAGAAGAGGCTTAGGGTTTTGGGCTTATTTAGTCTGCAGAAGAAAAGAGTGAGGAGGGATTTGATAGCAGCCTTCAACTTCCTGAAGGGGGGTTCCAAAGAGGATGGAGAGAGGCTGTTCCAGTAGTGATGGATGGCAGAACAGGGAGCAATGGGCTCAAGTTGCAGTGGGGGAAGTCTAGGTTTTGAAATTAGGAAAAATGATTTCCTAGGAGGATGGGGAAGCACTGGGATGGGTTCCCTAGGGAGGTGGTGGAATCTCCATCCCTAGAGGTTTTTAAGTCCCGGCTTGACAAAGTCCTGGCTGGGTTGACTGAGTTGGGATTGGTCCTGCTCTGGGCCGGGGGCTGGACTCAATGACTCCTGAGGTCTCTTCTAGCCCTGGGATTCTATGATTCTATGGAACCACCAACTGTCTCTGAGGACTCCAGTCCTCCTTGTGCCCACTAGAAAGAGACTCTTGGTATAAAAGTCCTCTTTCTACCACAAACCTGACCCTGTTAGAAGAGCTGGGAGAGTTCACTTCTCTGGCTGCCATCCAAGCTCCCTTGAGACTCTCATCTGCTTCCTGTTCTGCCCATAACTGCTCTCTTGATGCTGGAGACATCAGTTCCTTGGGTTGTGGACTTGGGCTTGGTCCCCCTGGAAGCGAGGCAGGTGAGGTAGGTTTGGAACCACTTTCTGCTGATGCATTGGGTTGCGTTGCAGTCTCAGGTGGGGCCTTCCGTGGTGCCCTCTGCAGCTGGTTCTGATCCTGGTACTGGCTGCTCCACCAGTTCCAGCTCTTGGGCTGGTTCCATCTGGAGTTCAGGAAGTAGATCCACTGCTGCTATTGTAGTCAGTGGTCTAGGGTCTGGCTTTGTCACCTGTCTGGGTCTCCAGTGTTGGGGTGTCTGGGTGCACAGACTGTCCTGGTAGGAGGCTCAGGAACGGTTGTAGGTGTGGAGGCCTGCTTAGCCTTGCTGCGAGTGACCACTCCCACTCTCCAGGCTTGTTTTACATGGTTGGCTAGGTCTTCTCCCACCAGCATAGGACTGGGGTAGTCATCATAGACTGCAGAAGTCCAAGTTCCTGACCAGTCCTTGTACTTAACTGGCAACTTGGCAGTAGGCAGGTCAAAAGAGTTTGCCTTGAAGGGTTGAATGGTGACACGGGCTTTTGGGTCAATGAATTTGGGGTCCACTAGGGATTCGTGGATCACTGACACCTGTGCTCTGGTGTCCCTCCATGCAACAACCTCCCTTCCATCTACACTCACAGTCTCTGGGGGAATCCCTGAGGCATCTGGGCCTGAGGTCTTTTGGTGTGACCCCGGTGTGATGAGTTGCAATCTATTGTTGCTCTTGGGACAGTTGGCCTTTACACGCCCTGGTTCTGTATGTTTAAAACATCAGAGGAGGAACGGAGTTAGTCTGTAGCTGGAAAAACATGCTAGACCATTCGTTGTTTTTTAAGTTTTTCCATTTAAAAGAACACACAACTGGAGCATCACTGGAGTGAGATGGGTTGCTGGAGGATGAGGTGAGGACATCTGTGGCCTCCCTTGAGGTGGATAGGGCCCTTCCCTGTGTGATGGTGCTTGGATGGCCCCCTGTTGTTGGATGCCCTCTCTGGACATCCCTTCTGGTTCCCCCATAAGCTGTTTTCCGTACTGCTTTTCCCTCTCTGCTCCACCCATCTGGTACCGAGCACTCCTGCCTCTCTTAGGGACTGAGGCTTCCCATCTAGGATGTACCCTCCAGGAACACCATTGAGGAACTGTTCCATCTGCATCAGGAGAGAGAACTCTTCCCAGGTGTCAGTCTTCTTCCCTGAGATCCATGTTTCCCAGCTTTTGGCTACATGACGGGTATGCTCAGGAAATAGCATGCCATGCCCTGAGTCCACTTTAGGGCTCTGAATCAACAACGGGCATGTTCGGGAGTGAGGCCCATCATCAATCTGGCCTCTTGCTTAAACAGTTCATAATCATTTACAGATTAGCTGCCACCCTTAGTATAGCAGCTGCCACCTCTAGTATAGCACCAGTGATTTGAGATCTAAATTCCGTCACGTACTGATTGGAGGAGATGTTGAACCCCTGACAGGCCCTCTCAAAATTTAGGAAGAAGTCCTCTACATTATCTTCCACCTGGTACATGGGAAGTTTCCTGGGGGTGTTGAATAGTGATTGGAATGGGGTTGTTGGGTAGGGTAGCTGGAGTGTCTGCCCTTTTAGCTTTCTCCAGCGCAACTTAGGCCTACACTTCCATTCGCTTCACCTGTGCTTCTGCTTGCCTCACCTCAGCCTCTGCTTGTGCGTGCTTCAATTCGGCTTCTGCCTGTGTGTGCTTCAACTCAGCTTCCGCGTGCCTCGCCTCTGCGTGCTTCTCCTCCGTCTGTAGGAGAAACTTCATCTCCCCCCTAGTGAAATTTCAGCCTGCCTGCAAGGCAGCCTCCCACCCTGAGGTCCATTGTGTGTCCGGGGTAGGTCTGTTCCCCCCGGTCCCTGTCTCCATTGTGGTACTTCCCTCTGGCCCCTCAGAGCCAGGCTCCAGTCCCTCCTCCCTGGATTGGGACACTTGGCTTATGTCTGGGGTTGTTTCTGAGCTACTTCCTGCCCTACTCTAGCCTAGCTATCCAGTTGCCCCTAAAGGTAGAAAAAGAAAACAAAACACTGTTTGGTTTGGACTCTCAGGATGCACAGATTTAACCTTCCATGTGCCTTTCCCCAAGGCAGCATCAGAAAAGAAGAGAGAAAAAAACCCTCCAAAACTTCCAAACACCAAAACAGAGAGGGGGAAAAAAAGTGTCCTTTTAAAATCTTGAGGTCTGTGTTCCAGGTTCAAAATGACCCCACCTCTCTGCCACCATGTCTGGGCTGTTCCCCACTCTGGCACTCTGAGCGCAGAAGGTGAGGGCCCACAAAACTAAAAACAAAACAAAAAGCCAACCCCCCCCACTTTTGCATCTACAGACACTGGTTACAAAAACTTCCCCAACAATACACAGATTTTGGGGAATCGCAGCAAGTGATTTTTATCCCCAAAAAATCAGGGGTGAACACTTGAACCCACCCCCGGGATACCCCAAACTTTTTTGCCCTAAAAGAGCTTGAAAAAGGAAAAGAAGAAATCAAACTGCAGTCTCTAGCAGCTGACGTCTCAGTCTGAGGCATGCAGATACACACAGACAGACAGACCTTTCAGGACACAAGAATCAAATCATCACCTTACAAAAGTGATTTTTATTACAAAACAAAAGATAAACTTGATAAAGCATACTTTTTCGCTGGATGTTGCTGGATGTTACAGAGCAACTAAGGAAAACATTAAAACATTTGTGTCTCTGGGCAAAATGCTAGGTGGTAAATGGGGGTGGGGGGAAGGCATAGATTCATGCAAAGCAGTTCAAATCAAACCACAAAATAAAGAAAAATTACCCTGAACACAACTAGATTCACTTTTCCCTTTACTTACTTCCAATTTTCTTTTTGTTTAGTCCACTCCCATGCCCCAGTTTCCTTGGAGACATGGTAGTCCTCTCTGGGTTTAAATCATTCTGTGTCTCTCAACTCCTGGTTTTCTTTCTCTCACAAATAAAGCAGGCAGGGAACCTAAATCCAATTCAAATTTCATCCCTCTATCTCGATTGGTTCTGCCAGCCCCCCCCCAGCGAACACCTTTGCTAGCTACCTGAGTTTAACCCCTTAGTCACTGGGTGCTGGTCAGCACTCCTCCTGTCCATTACACTAGCCCTTGGTGAATACAAGTTGACTTTTCCTGATCAGTTTCCTCTCTTCCAAGTGCTTCAAAATGGATTCCTTGAGGATCCCCTCCATGATTTTTTTTTGAGGGGGGGGAAGGCTGAGGTGAGGCTGACTGGTCTGTAGTTCTCTGAATTCCCCTTCTTCCCTTTTTTTAAAGATGGATACCACATTTGCCTTTTTCCAATTGTCTGGGAGATCCCCCATTTGCCATGAGATTTCAAAGATAAGGGCCAAAAAGTAACTGTCAGGGAGAGAGTTTTCTCAGAAGAGTCCTGTGGGTATGATAGAGGGAGGACTCGAACCCTAGACTTGAAGATTAATAGGGGGGGGGTGTACAGCCCAGTGTGCTAGCAGCTCCCTGGCTAGTTACTTGCTGTCCTGGTGTGAGTAGAGCAATGGGTAGGATGACTCTCATAAAGGAATGTGCTGTTCTTGAGAGAATGCTTGTCAGGGGGCTTGCTGCTGAGCTGGGGTGCCATTTCAGATTTTGGAGGAGGGGCAACCTTGCATGCCCTGATTGGGTGCGGGGGGGGGGGAGGGGAGAGTGAGAACATGGGGGGAGACAGAGTGAGGACAGCGCCTTCAGCAGTGTTACTGAGCATGCTCAGTACAAGCCAAGCAGCAAATGGGGGGCTGATTCCATTTGCCCTCCCCACACATGCATATCACCTCTTTCTAGACTACCAAGGCACTGGAAAACTAGTTTTTTGACAGATAATTTAGCAATTAGCTGACAGGAGCTCTGTATCTAAAGCCTATATAAAAGAAAGAAAATTTAAATAAATATTAGATCCACTCAGCTCTAATATTAACATTCTGACATCTTGTGGCAAGTCACTTAACGGACACTGGTTCTCCTTAAAACACTCATGTACATTCTTACTTTCTTACTAACTGGAGAGAGAGAAAGAGAGACCCTGGGCTCTATCTCAGCTCTGGAAGTGGAGTGGAATTTAGTGAGTTATAGCAGAGGGCAGATATTTTTGGGCTCTGTATAAGATCAGACTGGTCATACTGGGTCAGACCAATGGTCCATCTTGCCCAGTATCCTGTCTTCTAACAGTGGCCAATGCCAGGTTCTTCAGAAAGTATGAACAGAAAAGACATTCATCAAATGATCCATCCCCTGTCACCCATTCCCAGCTTCTGGCAAACAGAGGCTAGGGACACCTTCCCTGCCCATTCTGGCTAATAGCCAGTGATGGACATAGCCTCTTTGAAATTATTTTGTTCTTATTGGAACCCTGTTATAGTTTAGGCCTTTCCCCCAACTCCTGGCAAAGAGTTCCACAGGTTGACTGTGAAGAAATAATTTGTTTTAAATCTGCTGTCTATACATTTAATTGGGGGAGAATCTTGTGTTAGGTTAGTGAAGGAGTAAATAACAGTTCCTTAGTCTATTTCTCCACACTATTCATGATTCTCTTGATCTCTAACATATCCCCCCATCCTTTAGTTATTTCCTTTCAAAGATGAAAAATCTCAGTCTTGTTAATCTCTCCTCATATGGAAGCTGTTCCAATCATTTCTGTTGCCCTTTCTGTATCTTTTCCAAATCCAAGATATCTTTTTTCATATGGGGTGACCAAATCTGCACACAGTATTCAAGATGTGGATATACCATGATTTTATATAGAGCCAATATGGTATTTTATGTCTTATTATCTATTCCTTTCCTAATGATTTCCAGTATCCTGTTAGTTTTTTAGTTTTTGACTGCCACTGCAGTCTATCTGCAATGATTTCAAGATCTCATGCAATGCTGGTACAGCTGCGGTGCCGTAGCGGTGCAGTTGTGATATGAACCTGGCCTGAGTTGGGAGATCTGGAACAGAATGAAGCTCCTGAGAAGAGAGGCACCTCAGCAGGCCTGTGTGGGAAGCTACTCCCAGCTACCTCTACAGCTGCAGTGCTATTTTGGGATATTTCGGAGCTATCCCACATCTTAACAGCAAGCCTGTTATTTCAAAATATAATGGGCTTTCTATTCCAATGCCCCTGTATACCTCATTCCACGAGGAGTAAGGGACATTTTGGAATAGTGGGTTATTTTGAAATCTGGTGCTGTGTAGACAGTGCCAAATTACAAAATATGCTATTTCAAAATTGACTTGAAAAAAGCTGCGTAATTTGCATAGCTCAAATTGCATAGCTCATTTCAAGCTATGGGTGCAGTGTAGATGTACCCTTAGTGAGAGAGAGCTTGCTTAGCCTGGTGGGTAGTGCATTCACGCAGGCTGTGAGAGCCTCATGTTAGTCCTGCTACTTCAATCACTCTTTTATCCACAGTGGATAAAAGGGACCTCCACTGTGACCCCCTCAGAGAGTCTCTGGGTTGTGAGTCACCTCACCACCACCTGCCCTCGGTGTGAAGCCATCTTCTCAGGGCCTGCTGGGGCTCAGCTCCCTGAAACCACCTGGTCCTGGCAGCACAAGTCCTGCCCTCCAGGCCCCTTCTCTCTGCAAGGTAGAGGGACAGGTGCACTCCAACCTCTGAGAGCTCCGAGTGTTCCATACTGTGTCCAGCCCCTTATCCACTGACCACTCTGGACTACCAGGGCACCGAACATACCAGCTGTAAGAGTCAGCTCAGATCCAACACCGTGCTTAACACGAACACCACACTGTCAGATGTACTTATATGGAAAACACAGCTACATTTCTTACTAAAGAGAGAGATTCAAGTAACAGCATTGCAAAGAAGTGGTTACATGTAAAAGAAAATCACACCACACTTTCTAGAGCAGGGCTACTCAACATATGGCCCACAGGCCATTTGTTTGCAGCCCACAGGTGGGAACCAAAACAAAAAAAGTAGTCAATATAATGGTCTTCTGTTGATATGTGTTTTAGTCGTTAAATTCCTGGACTGTCATTGCTCATTAAAAGTGCTGTCATATAGGTGGAAATCGGGTAAATATTGCCTTTTATTAATATCAGCATAACTGACTTAAATGGGGCCTGTGTGTTGTATAGTCTTGCCGTAATCTTTGTATTCATGCCCATCAGTGTGAAAGAAGCTATTTGCATATATTTTTGCATGTATATGCAACCACACTTAAGTTGCAGCCCTCGGCATGTAGGCTGCGTCTAGACTGGCAAGATTTTCGCACAAGCGGCCGCTTTTGTGCAAAAACTTGCTAGCTGTCTACACTGGCCGCTTGAATTTGCACAAGAACACTGACGATCTAATGTAAGATTGTCAGTGTTCTTGCGCAAATACTATGATGCTTCCGCTCATGGATAAGCCCTCTTGTGCAAGAATACTTGCACAAGAGGGCCAGTGTAGACAGGGAAGAACTGTTTTGTGCAAAAAAGCCCCGATGGCGAAAATGGTGATCGGGGCTTTCTTGCACAAAATCGCATCTAGACTGGCCACGGATGCTTTTGCGCAAAAGCACTTTTTGCGCAAAGGCACCCGTGCCAATCTAGACGCTCTTTTGCGGAAATGCTTTTAACGGAAAAACTTTTCCATTAAAAGCATTTCCGCAAAATCATGCCAGTCTAGACGCAGCTGTACTGTATCATTGTGGTCCCCAGGGCTTCCAAAGTTGAGTAGCCCTGTTCTAGAGACTAGTCTCAGAGGGTTAGCCATGTTAGTCTATTTCTTCAAAACTAGTTAGGAGTCCTGTGGTTAAAGACTAGCAGATTTATTTGGGCATAAGTTTTTGTGGGCTGGAAGTCACTTCATTAGATGTAATGATGAAGTGGGTTCCATGCATCTGACCAAGTGGGTTCCAGCCCATGAAATCTTATGCCCAATTGCATTAGTCAGTCTTTAAGCTGCCACAGGATTCCTCATTTTTTATAGCGACTACAACAGGTTACTCTCCTGTCTAAAGTTTTCTCTCACCCAAAGCTCTTTCCATCAGTTTCAACCATGCCTGGCTGAGTCCCCTGTTCATGACTGAGAACATAAGAACATAAGAATGGCCATGCTGTGTCAGACCAAAGGTCCACCTAGCACAATATCCTGTCTTCCAACAGTGGCCAGTGCCAGGTGCCCCAGAGAGAGTGAACAGAACAGGTAATCATCAAGTGATCCCTCCCCTGTCATCCATTTCCAGCCTCTGACAAACAGAGACTAGGGACTGGGGCTGTATCTGTACTACCAGCTTATTTCAAAATAAGTTATTTCGAAATAATAACTCCCAAAATAACTATTTTGAAATAAGTTTATTCCTCTTTCCAAGCAGGAGTTATTATTTCAAAATAATGAGCCATTATTTTGAAATAACAGGCTTGTTAGTGTGGATGTTTGCCTTGTTATTTTGAAATAAGGGGAGTAGACAAGACCAATGTAGACATGATCACCATTCCTACCCATCCTGGCTAATAAGTATTGATGGACCTAACCTCCATGAATTTATCTAGTTCTTGTTTGAACTCTGTTAAAGTCTGGGTCTTCACAACCTCCTCTGGCAAGGAGTTCCACAAGTTGACGTTGTGCTGCATGAAGAAAAACTTCCTTTTGTTTGTTTTAAACCTGCTACCTATTCATTTCATTTGGTGACCCCCTAGCTTTTATGGTATGGGAACAAGAACTTTTCCTTAGGCTACATCTACATTGCATCCCTCTTGCACACAAGCCTATGCAAATGAAGCATGGAATAGCATATTGCCACACTTCATTTGCATAATTAATTAGGGACCGTTTTTGTAGATGAGGCTTTTGCACAAAAAGGAGCTGTCTACACAGCGCCTTTTTGCGCAAAACCCCCCTCTTGCACAAGAGTCGTTCTTCCTGAAAAAATGATATCTTTTTTGAGATGAGCTGACCACATCTGTACACAGTATTCAAGATCTGGACATACCATGTATTTATATTGAGGCGATAAGATATTCTCTGTCTTATTCTCTGTTGGCCAATGGGAGCTGTGGGAGGTGGTGCTTGTGGGCACATGCCGTGCAAGGAGACCCACCAGCCCAGTCCCCCGAAGAGGTGCACAGGGACATGGCAGCAGCAGCCTGTTGCTTCTGGGAGCAACGTGGAGCCATGGCAGGGACAGCCTGCCTGAGCACTCCACTGTGCCGTGGGCCAGACAGAAATGTTACATGGGCAGGATTCGGCCCATGGGCCATATTTTGCCCACCCCTGTATTAAGCTGAGGGTAAAGATAGATATGCTGGGGGGCAGGGATCAGGTCCAGAGTGACCTAGACAGATTAGAGGGTTGGGCCACAAGAAATCTGATGAGGTTCAACAAGGGCAAATGCAAAATCCTGCCCTTGGGACGGAAGAATCCCAAGCACTGCTACAGGCTGGGGACTGACTGGCTAAACAGCAGTTCAGCAGAAAAGGACCTGGGGATTACAGGGGCAGGAACTGAGATCTGGGAGACAGTGTGTCATCTCCTGTGCTCTCAGAGACCTGCTGGTGCCCAGCTAAGAGGAGGACAGAACAACCTGATTTAAATGCAGCAATGGGGGAGCGATAGGAGCAGGATAGACATGCCCACAGATGTAGGGGAGGGGCAAAGAGTGTACCTCAAGGGGTAACAAGGCTGGTGGGAGTCAGGATAAAAGTGTTAGGCTTATGGGCCTGGTCTTCACTAGGGCTGCATCTAGACTGGCAAGATTTTGCGCAAAAGCAGCTGCTTTTGCGCAAAAATTTGCCAGCTCTCTACACTGGCCGCTTGAATTTGCGCAAGAACACTGACGATCTAATGTAAGATTGTCAGTGTTCTTGCGCAAATACTATGATGCTCCCGCTCAGGGATAAGCCCTCTTGCACAAGAATACTTGCACAAGAGGCCAGTGTAGACAGGGAAGAATTGTTTTGCGCAAAAAAGCTCCGATGGTGAAAATGGCGATCGGGGCTTTCTTGCGTAAAATCGTGTCTAGACTGGCCACGGATGCTTTTGCGCAAAAGCACTTTTTGCGCAAAGGCACCCATGCCAATCTAAACGCTCTTTTGTGGAAATGCTTTTAACGGAAAAACTTTTCCGTTAAAAGCATTTCCGCAAAATCATGCCAGTCTAGACGCAGCCTAGGTGTTTAAGTTTAGGTTGAATTTAAGCACATGAGGTTGATTTTCTAAACAATGAGTGCAAATTACCAAGCCCATTCTGTTGACTTTAAGAGTCATTGAAGTCAATTTCCATACGCCTGCTTTGCACAAGGAGTAACACTTATTTCAGCCTTGCATAGTCCACTTTATGGTAGTGTAGACACAGTGTTGCGAAAGTCAACATTCTTGGCTTCCATCTCACAGTGCCCTGATATGACTGCTCTGTCCAGGGCTTGCAATTCTCCTGTTCTCCAGGGGAACAAGAAAAGTCCTGAGCAACTCTGAATTTCATTTCCTTTGTGGACAGTGTGCTGTGCACACCTCAGAGCGAGCAGCACACTCGGCCATGGGTTCCATGAGTTCAAATTCCTTGAGCTTCAGTTCCCAGGGTGCAGATGAGCACCAGAACGGAGTGTGAAGGAGATCTTGGACTTCCCTGAGGGGTGGGGAGAGGAATCCGTTCTTGTGGAGCTCCAAACCAGAAAGTGAAATACAGATAGCCATGCCAAGATTGCAAGGGGCATGGAGGAGAAAGGATACACTAGGGACATCCAGTAGTGCCGTGTGAAAATAAAGGAGCTGAGGCAGTCTAATCAAAAGACAAAGGAGGCAAATGGATGGTCTGGAGCATCGCTGCAAACATGATGCTTCTACAAGCAGCTGCATTTGATCCTAGGGAGGGAACCAACCAGCTTCCCTGGCCAGATCATGGAATCCTCCCACCACACTCAGGGCAGCAACATGGAGAACAGTCTGGTGGAGGAAGAGGAAGGGGAGAAGGACAAGGAGAATGGTCAACATGCAAGCAGGCAACCAATATGACTGACAACCAAGAATTTCTGATAACCTTGGGGACAATCTC
This sequence comes from Pelochelys cantorii, assembly GCA_032595735.1. Classification (NCBI taxonomy): domain Eukaryota; kingdom Metazoa; phylum Chordata; order Testudines; family Trionychidae; genus Pelochelys; species Pelochelys cantorii. Next base: position 5,078,879 of record CM064354.1, read on the forward strand.
CTCCTCCCAGGATGTTTCATAGTCAGGCACTGATCCCGGGAGGGCAATTCTGGTGAGTTCACATTATTTATCTTGCTAAAAGCGGGTTAAGGTGTGATGTGCAGTGCACTCTGTGTCTACACTGTGTGTGGGACCCAGAACAGATGGTTAATGTGTCTGGAGATGGAGTGGGAATCCTCCCTGCACATCTCCATGAAACTCTCATACAGGAACTCTTTGATTCTTCTGGGGAGGCTGCCTCATTCCATCCTCCACGGTAGGACACCTTCCCATGCCAAGCCACCAATAAGTGGTCTGGCATCATTGCAGCACAAAGCAGTGCGGCATAAGACCCAGGTTGTTGGCCACATTCAGTCAGCATCTGCTTCTTATCTCTGTGATTCGCGTGGCAACCTGGATGAAGGAGAGGAAGCTATTAGCTGCTGCTCCCGACAAGTGGGGTGTGCCAGCAGGGGTGGCCCGTGAGCCTAGGCAGACTAGGCAGTTGCCTAGGGCACCGCTGGCTCGGGCGCCCGATGATGACGTCACGGGGTGCCGGGGCGCCCCGTGATTATGTCACAGCCATTGACGACCGTGCAGGCAGGGGCGCCGATTGTGCCTTCCGCCTGGGGCGCCAGCTGCTACAGCCGGCCTTGGGCCGCTCCTGTGTGCCGGACACAGAGGGGAGCTGTGTGAGCCACTGCGCTGCCTCCCACCTGCAGGATTGTGCCCTGGCAGGTCCCTTACCATGCCTGCCACCAAACTTCATGAGTCCAGATGTTTCCCTGAGAACTCTGTTGTGTACCTGCTGTACAGTGGCTGCTTTAAAGTGTAACTATGGCCTTGCACAGAACACATCTCCATTGTCTTTAGAGAGAACTTCAGTGCATGTTAACAGATGAGGTTTTAGGCTCCACAATGTATCTCCTGTAATGTGTGCCCTTGTAACTTTTTGTTACAGCAAGAGCAGCAAGGAGCTTGCTGTGCACTCCCCCTGCTCCACGAGCTGTCTGCCTTGCACAAATCCAAAGGCAAAACCAGACAAGGGAAGGCAGGGTGGGGGTGGAACTCAAGGGCAGCCTCAGACTCAACCTCCAGGACATCACAAAACAAAAGGCTGCTCTTCTCCAGTTACTGGTTGTGTGGCCCAGAGCCACATAGAAACATCTACCTTGGAGCATCAGCTCAGTTGCCATGACAACCCATCTAAGAAGAATTCTGGATCTGTAATATTGTGGACCAAAGGGTCAGATTGTGTCATGATAAGCTGCTGTAAAGTCAAAAAGGCAACTCTAGTTTTCTTCTCTTGAAATCTATTCACAGGATCTATAGCAATGTCTAAAGATACAGCCAAGAATGACCTTGAGCAGGTCACTGCAGATTATGTAGTGCTGGGAAGAAGGTTCAAGGAATTTGAAGCGCAAGCGATGTTCTCGTCCATCCTCCCTGTTGAAGGAAAAGGTCCAGGTAGAGATCGTCGAATTGAGGAAGTAAATGCGTGGTTGCGCAGGTGGTGTCGGAGAGAGGGCTTTGGTTTCTTTGACCATGGAACTCTGTTTCGGGCATGAGGATTGTTAGGAAGAGATGGGATCCACCTAACGAATAGAGGAAAAAGCATCTTCGCAGGCAGGCTTGCAAACCTAATGAGGAGGGCTTTAAACTAGGTTTGTTGGGGGACAGTGACCAAAGCCTTGAGGTAAGTGGGGAAGTTGGATACCGGGAAGAAACACAAAGAGGAACGATGGAGATGGAGAAGGTAGGTCAATCAACTGGTTATCTAAGGTGTTTGTACACAAATGCAAGAAGCCTGGGAAACAAACAGGAAGAATTAGAAGCCCTGGCCCAGTCAAAGAACTATGATTTGATTGGAATAATGGAGACTTGGTGGGATGACTCGCATGACTGGAGCACTGTCATGGAAGGGTATAAACTGTTCAGGAAGAACAGGCGGGGGAGAAAAGAAGAGTTGCATTGTATGTAAGGGTATGTCTACACTACCACCCTAGTTCGAACTAGGGTGGTTAATGTAGGCATTCGAAGTTGCAAATGAAGCCCGGGATTTAAATATCCCGGGCTTCATTTGCATCTTGCCGGGCGGGCGCCATTTTTAAATCCCCTTAGGTCGAACTCCGTGCCCGCGGCTACACGCGGCACGGAGTAGGTAGTTCGAATTAGGATCTCTAATTTGAACTGCTGGTACACCTCGTTCCACGAGGAGTAACGGTAGTTCGAATTAGAGATCCTAATTCGAACTACCTACTCCGTGCCGCGTGTAGCCGCGGGCACGGAGTTCGACCTAAGGGGATTTAAAAATGGCGCCCGCCCGGCAAGATGCAAATGAAGCCCAGGATATTTAAATCCCGGGCTTCATTTGCAACTTCGAATGCCTACATTAACCACCCTAGTTCGAACTAGGGTGGTAGTGTAGACATACCCTTAGAGAGCAGTATGATTGCACAGAGCTCCAGTATATAAAGGGAGAAAAGCCTGTTGAGAGTCTATGGGTTAAGTTTAGAGGCGGGAGCAACAGGGGTGATGTTGTGGTTGGTGTCTGCTACAGACCTCCAGATCAGGTGGATGAGGTAGACAAGGCTTTCTTCAGACAACTGAGAGAAGCTTCCAGATCACAGGCCCTGGTTCTTATGGGGGACTTTAATCACCCTGACATCTGTTGGGAGACCAACACAGCAGTACACAGACAATCCAGGAAGTTTTTGGAGAATGTTGGGGATAACTTCTTGGTACAAATGCTGAAGGAATTGACCATGGGCCATGCGCAGCTTGACCTGCTGCTCACAAACAGGGAGAAACTAGTAGGGGAAGTACAGGTGGGTGACAACCTGGGAAGCAGTGATCATGAGATGGTAGATTTCAGGATCCTGATTAAAGGAAGAAATGAGAGTAGCAAAACACACACCCTGGACTTCAGAAGAGCAAACTTTGACTCCCTCAGAGAACTGATGGGCAGGATTCCCTGGGATGCTTACATGAAGGGGAAAGAAGTCCAGGAGAGCTGGCAGTATTTTAAAGAAGCCTTATTAAAGGCACAGGAAGAAACCATCCCAATGTGCAGCAAGAAAAGGAAATATGTTAGGCAACCAGATTGGCTTACCGAGGAAATCCTTGGTGAGCTTAAACACAAAAAGGAAGCTTACAAGAAGTAGAAACTTGAACAGGGAGAAGTATAAATATATTGACTAGGGAGAAGTATAAATATATTGCTTGAGAAAGCAAGGGAGTTATCAGGAAGGCGAAAGCGCAATTGGAATTTGCAGCTGGCAAGGGATGTGATGGGTAACAAGAAAAGTTTCTATAGGCATGTTAGCAATAGGAGGGTAATCAGAGCAGGTGTGGGGCCCTTACTGGATGAGGGAGGTAAACTAGTGACAGATGATGTGGGAAAAGCTGAAGTACTCAATGCTTTCTTTGCCTCTGTCTTCACAGACAAAGTCAGCTCCCAGAATAATACACTAGGCAACGCAGCATGGGAAGGAGGTGGGCAGCCCTTGGGGGGGAAAGAACAAGTTAGGAAGTATTTAGAAAAGCTAAACATACACAAATCCATGGGTCCGGATTTAATGCATCCAAGGATACTGAGGGAGTTGGCAAATGTCATTGCAGAGCCTTTGGCCATTATCTTTGAAAACTCGTGAGGATTGGGAGAGATCCCGGATGACTGGAAAAAAGCAAATGTAGTGCCCATCTTTAAAAAAGGGAAGAAGGACAATCCAGGGAACTACAGACCAGTCAGCCTTACCTCAGTCCCTGGAAAAATCATGGAGGGGATCCTCAAGGAATCCATTTTGAAGCACTTGGAAGAGGGGAACGTGATCAGAAATAGTCAACATGGATTCACGAAGGGCAAGTCATGCCTGACCAATCTGATTAGCTTCTATGATGAGGTAACTGGCTCTGTGGATAAGGAAAATGAGTGGATGTGATATAACTTGACTGTAGCAAAGCTTTTGATATGGTCTCCCACAATATTCTTGCCAACAAGTTAAGGAAGTATGGATTGGATAAATGGACTGTAAAATGGATAGAGAGCTGGCTAGACTGTCGGGACCAATGGGTAGTGATCAATGGCTCAATGTCAGGTTGGCAGTCGCTTTCCAGCAGAGTGTTCCAAGGATCGATTCTAGGACTGGTTTTGTTCAACAGCTTTATTAATGACCTGGATGAGGGGATGGATTGCACCCTCAGCAAGTTCGCAGATGACACTAAGCTGGGGGAGAGGTAGATAGGTTGGAGGTCAGGGATAGGGTCCAGAGTGACCTAGACCAATTGGAGGATTGAGCCAAAAGAAATCTGATGAGGTTCAACAAGGACAAGTATAGAGTCCTGCACTTCGGCCGGAAGAATCCCAAGCATTATTACAGGCTGGGGACTGATTGGCTAGGTAGCAGTTCTGCAGAAGAGGACCTGGGGGTTACAGTGGATGAGAAGCTGGATATGAGTCAACAGTGTGCCCTTGTAGCCAAGAAGGCTAATGGCATATTAGGTTCCATTTGGAGGAGCATTGCCAGCAGATCTATAGAAGTGATTATTCCCATTTATTTGGCACTGGTGAGGCTGCATCTGGAGTATAGTGTCCAGTTCTGGACCCCCCCCATCCCTATCCCACTCACTGACAGCTCTCTCCAGTACACTGGACCCCTCATTTTTTACCCCATCCCAGAGCCTAGAGGGGCCTGCAAAATCTGCTAACCTTGGAATCCCAGTCCTCCCTGCCCTTCCCCACCCCATGAGGCTGGAGCGCCAGGGGAGTGAGGTGTCTCGGTTGGGGGCCACATTAGGGAGGACTGGAGGGTTTTGGAGAGTTGGGTTTTTTGCTTCTCACTTGTGTGGTCCCTGACTGATTTTTCTGTGGGTCAGTGGCCCCCGACCCAAAAAAGGTTCCCCACCTCTGCCATAAATAAAAGACGATGTTGAAATCTTTTGCATTGGACATAATATTTTACATTCTTTAAAAATGAAGCCTGGACAATAATCCCTCAATTAGGGCCCAGCCCCCATCTGGCCGCAGCATCATAATACTCTTGCACACCCCCCACGTACCCCAACCCTGAGCCCAGCATACACCTGAACCCCCTGCCCTGAGCTCCTCATACCCCCACATTCCCAAACTCCTGCACGCCCACATCCCCAGCCCCCTGCCATAAGATTGACAGAAATCAGCCTGAGTACATGCAGGAATCTGGATTTGACCAGTTATGATGTAAACTTCAAAGAAATGTGTGAAAAGATGCAGCAGCAGAAGTCCCATTAAATAAAATCTGTGAGTACTTCAGAGGGGGAGCTGAGTTAGTCTGTAACAGGAAAAACCTAAAAAACAACAAAAACCAAATGACTAGTAGCACCTTAAAGACTAACAAAACATGTAGATGGGATAAGTGGGTTGCGCCCACAAAAGCTCATGATCTCATCTACATGTTTTGTTTTTCTTTAAGGTGCTACTAGTCATTTGGTTTTTTTGTGAGTACAATGTTTCATTTATGCTATTATTAATCATTATGTCAATTATCAATAATATTAAGTTGTATATTTCCAGTCATGCAAATGGATGTTCTTATACGGCTCTTTGTTGACCACTTGTTCTGAATTTTGATGGAGTTTGGCTCTTTGATTTGAAAAGGTTGCCGACCCTGAGCTAAAAAGTCAAGACAGAGAATGAAACAGAAGTACCAGCTCAGCAGCAGAGCCAGGATGAGAGTCACTATTGCTCACTTGTTTCTGCCAGTGGGTGCTTCTTTCTGCCAGTTCCCCCATACATGAGCAGCAGATGGGGGCCTTAAGGGCAGGATGCTGACTGAGGGCTCCACCTAGGTTGTATTTCCCTAGTTAATGAGAGTGTGATGCAAGACAGTAACCCTTACAAAGCCTTACTAAAGTCAAGGTCTACACATCTACTGCTTCCCCCACCTACAAGGTTTGTTACTCTGTCCAAGAAAATTATGTTTGGCTTGATGCAATTTGTTCTTGACAAATTCATGCAGACAGCTACTTACCACCTTACTGTCTTCTAGATGTTTGCAAATTGATGCAAATGATGAGACAGGCTGAATGGTTCTGCATTCGGGAGGCCTAGAAGGGCAGGTTGCTTTCAAGGCTATCCATGAAATCATTCTGATAGGTGATTTCAATCCAAATGGGGACTGACTGGAGAGGGTGGTTTGACCATTTGCCCTGGAGAGGGTGGCTTGACAATTTTCCAGTGAAGCCATTTTCAGTGGAAAAGAGGTTTTCAACGGGAGATTAATTTTCACAGAAAAACGGAACAAAATGTGGCACGGGAAGTGTCTGCTTCCTGTGGGCAAAGGCACATTTGGATTGAAACCCCAAAACTTTCTTTCCAAAACTTCTTGATCCAACCCGGAAAAGTCTGTATTTTCTGTGGCACCAGCCCTCTTTGCCATGCCAGCCCATGACCTGGCTTCTCGCTCCTTCTCCCCATTGCCGAGTGCTCCTCCCCAGTATTCTGACCTTCTCTCAGAAGTGGGCCCCCGCGGAAGTGAGTGCGCACATGAGAGCGCGTGCTGCATATGTGTGGATGTGGGCATTGGCCCGTGTGCAGCACAGACACAGCAGGGTGGCTAGCATGGCTGAGTGTGGCACACTGAGAAACCCACATCTGATCAGTTCTCTGCAGCCTGTCATCAACTCCGCTCGCATCTGCTGCATGTTTGGGGAGACCGAGCCTGCCTAGGCCCAGCAGGGGGTCACATGAGTGAATTGTGCTCACCAGCCAGTGCCAAGCTGATTGTCGGTGCCGTGGGGTGATGGTGGCTGTGAATCCAGGAGGCCCGTCCAGCTGCCCCCTGCCTCTCCGTGTTAGGGATTTGGCTCTTCTTGACAATGGCTGCGCGCTCAGAGCCTTACTGCCTAACCTCCTTAAGGTGTTGGAGAGCATGGAGCGGAGGGAGGGGATGTTTCTGACAAATGATTATAATTGCCTTTTAGGCGCAGATAGCAAATTGATTTGCTTCCTAGTCTGAGGCCCATAATCACTTCATCACTTTAAAATATTAATGCTATACTTCTTTGCTAGTTTCCCAATTACCCTAATTGAAGGCAAATTGGTTAAGAAGGTGCAATGCAGGGTATCAAGAGGTTTAGTTCACTCAAATGACAGTTTTAAACCTCACTAATCCTATTAGAAGCCAAAGCTGCTAACGCTTAGAGACGCTGCGTCAGCTTACCGGGGAGGGGGCAGGCGGGAGGTGGGGGCTGCCAGGGGTAGGGGAAGGCCGGGAGGTGTAGGGGCACTCACGTGGTCAGCTCTGAGAGGGATTTATCACTTTTTTAGTTCATTAAGAAGCCTTGGGCAGGCGGGGGAGCCAGCCAGGAGTGACCCAAAAGAACTGGCGGGAGGCAGAGGGAGATGAGGGACAGGTGGCGACATGGGGCGGGAGGGAGGGGGGGAGAGCAGGGTGATTAGCCTGGGAGACCTGGAGGAAGGCTCTGACCTGAATCACACACATACTCCCAGGCTGGGGGTGGGAGAAGAGGGGCAGGGGAGGAGGTAGCTATCTGTGATGAGAGCAGGGGTGTGGAGGGCATCCCTCAGCCTACACCACCTGGCTACAGAGGGACAGCACTGGGCACTGTGAACTGGATGCTTCCCCTCCCCGTAGTCTGTGCTTCCTTCCAGGTGGCTGAGCCCATGTGGACATAAGCTCCTCCAGCCTGGCCCCAACGCATCTCCGCACTTCCCTGGGGTGGGGCACTGGGGGCAAGCCTGGTCCCAGGTTATAGAGACCCAGCAGCCACCACAGCATTTCCCCAGCGGGGGGGCAGAGGTGGGGAGTGGATCTCCTCCCCCACAGCTCCCCTGCACACTCAGCAGCCTGGGACTGGAGCCACAAAACCTGTCTGAGGAGATGACCCAACTCTCTCAGCCTCAAGGCCAGAGGGGGGCTGCTGACACCCAAGTGGCCTCTGAGTGGTGCGCTCCCTGTGTCCTCTCCTTCGCGTGCACGGGTGTGGCCGCACCCGTGTGCCCCCTGCCGCCAGGCAAAGCCCAGGGCCTCTGCACCACTAGGGCACCCCGCAGGCCTGGCTAAGAGCAGAGGCTTGTGGGACAGAGTGGGATGGGAGATGGGGGTAAGGCAGCAGTTTCCAAACTTTCCAAAGCCCCTGTTCTAATCTGGGTTAATAGCACAATCCCCCCACTCCGCTCCGCTGCTGGCTGAGCGGCAGCTGGTATCTTCCTGCCCACAGTCTCCCTGAGCTCCTTGGGAGGCCACAGAGCCTGGCCTGAGAGCAGGGATGGTGACACAGAATCGGTGCCATAGTTCTAGGGAGGGAGGGCGCCCTTCCTGCCATGCCAGCCCCTGCACTTGCCTCTCCCCGGTGCTGAGTGGCCACACTGGCTCTGAATTGCTTCCCCAGAAGCAGTTGCATGTTGTTGCCTTCACTCAGTGTGGCAGCGCCAGCTGCTCCACGGCCAGGCCTGGTACTCACGGGCTTGGAGGACAGGTAGGGCAGACCAAGCCCTATACACTGGGGTGTTGCGCTAGTGCTGTGTCCGTGCTATTACTGCTGGCTACATTGCCCCCACCCTGTCCCGCCCCCATCTAGGCCCTTGCCCAAACCCACGGAGTGGCATGTGCTTGGAATCGCATCTGCACCTGCCTCCAGGTGGGCACACTGCCAGGGTAATCCACGGCCGAGTGGGAATGATGAGCTTTGAGATCATCAAACAGGCCAGGGAAGGGTTAATCATTAATAATTTCATTAATTAATAACTGCACTGTATTAATTACATTAGTCATTAGTACTGAGTCAGGAACAATACTAATCCCCGGCTCTTAGCCCTGGGGGAGGTCTGTAAATTACACAACATTTTGGGGAGATTAAGACCCACCCACCTTGGGTAGCACTGAAACAAACACGCATCATTAAGCCCCGCCCCTCATGTGACATCATTCACTGACGCCCCTGGCTCCAAAGGGCTCCACACCAGAGGAGGGAACCAGTGTCTCTGCTTTAGAGAGGGGGAAAGGGATTCGTCTCTCGGCTGGTGGTGCTGAGCTCCCTTGCTGCTCAGCATGTGCTGGAGCCAGGGGGAAATGCTGTGGGGTGGGGTGACCTGCCAGGCCCTGTGGGGGGGGGTGTGTGATGTGCCAGGCCCTGTGGGGGGGGTGACCTGTGACCTGCCAGGCCCTGTGGGGGGAGGGGTGACCTGCCAGGCCCTGTGTGGGGGCGTGATCTGCCAGGCCCTATGGGGGGGCGACCTGCCAGGCCCTGTGCCAGCAGGATGAGCCACTGGCATGTCGACACGCACTTCCCCGGGCAGCGCTGACTGCAATACCCTTCCCCACTTGTGCAAAGCTGACGCTGACAATGAAGGGTTTCACCACATTTGGAGCACTGGCCCCGAAGGCCGGCCACTGCTTCAGGCAAACGTCAGGCTCTCAGATTCCCAGCTGTTGCCACTTGCTGCCTCAGAATTAGGGCCCTTTTCTCAGTGCACGGGGAAGGAACTGCCCCAGTCTCACTCATCCTGCAGCTCCTCCACAAAACAGGGCGACAGTGCGAAGACAGTAAGCTCCATTCACAGGTTTCTGAAGCTCCTGGTGACTATTCCCTGGGCCTGGGCCTGGGCCTGGGCCTGATGCCTACTCACACCCACTCACTGTGGCCTGATGCACTGGCAGGGCGAGGTGGGCTGGGTGATAGCATTCGCCCCAGTGCCCATGTGGGGTAGCTGGGAGAACTAGCACCTTGTCCCCGAGGTCACACACCTGGGGGCATTTGTTGCATTTTAATACAAGGCCAGATCTCTGGTGAGTCGCTGTTTCAATGGTTCTTTCCCTCTGAACCCATCCCATCCCACCTGTCTGTGCTGAAGGGTTCACTGACAAGCCTGGGGGATGTTCTCCAGGGATGGGGACTGTCCTCCTCCCCCAATGCCTGGGCAGCCAGGTAACCCCCAGAAGCCACCTGGAGCTGGTCTGGCTCCCACGGCACCTTTGTCCCAGGTCCAGACCCTCTGTAGCAGGAGAAAGAGGAGGTTGTGTGAATCTGGGCTTGGTGGCTCCTTCTTCCCCAAAAGGCCAAGAATGGCCCATCCTTGGGGTGCACTGGGCTCCTCTGCTCAGGCAGGAGAAGGTGTAGGTGTGGGGCTGCTCCCGCTGGAGTCCCAGCCCTCCCCTGGACCACCCAGCGCTGCCTGGATGAAGCAGCTGCAGAGCTGCTTCCCGAGCACTCTAATGAGGCCAGACCCTTGGGGAGACACAAAGTACAGCCTGGCCCGGCCCAGCACTTCAGACAGCAGCTTGGGACAGGCCTGGAACCGCTGGGTGTGGGATGAGGGGAAAGTGGGAGGAGGAAGGGGAGCGGGTGTTATTCCTGCGGGGACAGCAAACTTCCTAACCTACTGAACTGTTGTGCGCTGCTAAACGCCTGGTGCGTCCCACCCCAGAGATGGTTGCATTTTAGTTGTGGCTGGTCTGTGAGAGTTCCTGCAAGGTGCCACTGAAGCTAATGGGAATTGATGGCAACAGCAGCAATCTGAAGCAGGATCCCTGTCACCTAACTGAACCAAGAGTCTCTATTACTGCGATCCATGGTACCTGGGCTGTGTAATCCCATGATACTCTGCCCTTCTGGTGCTGGTAAGGCCCCTTTAGCATCCTATCCCAGCACCTCATTTTACAGCAGGGAAACTGAAGCATAAGGCAGGGCTGTGATGGGACCAAGGCCCCTCAGCAAGTCTCTGACATGGCTAGGAAGAGCACCAAAGCTCCCACTCCCATTTCTGTCTTTAGCTACTGGAGCACGTTCCAAAGAACATGGGCTACCAACTACCAAAAGCACTGAGCCACAGCAGGAGCCAAGCTGGAGGCTATCAGAGCAGGGCAAGAAAGTGCCCCCATGGACAAAAGGCTCTCAGTCAGTTACGGTGATTAAACACGCACAGAGTATGCTACCCAGAGGGCAGAAGGGCAGCCAAGAGCTAGCGTGGGGAAGTTGGACTCAGCACTCAGGTTAGAGTCTCACCATAGCTCTGCCACTGGCTGCTTGTTGGCCTTGGTTAAGTCACTTCCCTTTGGCTGCTGTGCATGTTTTCCAAGCACAGTTCACCACTGTGGTTCCAGGAGCAGCCAGAATACACACAGGGGCTGAGTCAGGCAGGACAATTCACAGGCCTGTGCAGCCCAGCCTGGGGCTACAAGCAAAGGGCTCAATTTCCTTTATAAACCTTATACACGATATCTCCAGCCATGGCCCTAAGCCCCGTAGCTTCCTCTGGTCACACAGCAACATTGAGGGCCATTCCAGTAGAATACTGCAGTGCGTTTTGCAAGGGTTCAGCTAGCTTAGTGCTCTGGGGACAGGAGATTCAGGCAGATTAGATCTCACTAAAATAGGCAGGTATTAGTGATGTTACCAGCCGTCAACCTTTCATGGCCACTTGTCTGTGCTGCTTAAGCCCATGGAACCTGTGCGATAGATGCAATAAGGGAATGTCCTCAAGGAAGTAACCTTAGCATTGGAAAATCAGACTAATGTAATTTTTATATTTTTTGCTTTCCAAAGACAGGAGCTTTTTAACCATACAGATCGGGAGAGGAGCTCAGACAGGTCTAGGAAGAATGAGCAGCTTGTCCTTTCAATAGCAACACCTTTATTTTTAATAAAATGGAATAATAAAAACCAACATCTCGGGCCCACTTGCAAACAGAGAGCCCAGTCCTGCGAAGCAGCTTGGCTCATTCCCATTCATTTCAGTAAGTGCTCACCACTTTGCAGGGGTTTAGATAGATTAGCCACAGCTGAAATGCAGCCACCTCTGGGGTGGAAGGCATCAGCTGTTTAACAGCCCACAGCAATGCTGCACAAATAGCTGTGGTCAGGAGGGAACAATGAACCCTGGATGCTGCAGAGGGGGCTGAGGCTGAATGTAATTTATGTGGGTTGGAATTTAGCCAGGACACCCAAGTTAACATGTCAGCTCTGGGGGGAAAAATACCATGATCTGTGTTATGGCTACAGATGTTTGGGATCTGGCTAAGGGGACCACATTCACCCCAGACCCAATTTAGGGTCAAAGCCTCAGCTGGTGGAAATTGGTGCATGCTCTGCTACACCAGCTGAGGTTCTGAGCCTAGGTGTCCGTAAATCCAGTCATTCCTGTACCACATCCCTGCCCTGCACCTGTCCCTTGACTCCAGCTAATGAGGGGCCATGTACCTGAGCTCAGCCAGGGCAGGGAACATGGAAGCAGAAGCTGAACCATCTGGGCCCAACCTCCCAATGAGCCCTGTATCGCCTGGGAGGAGCCGCGTATGGTGCAGGGACGCAGCAGGCTTGGGGTGTGAGCTTCAGTTCAGAGACCCTAGGAAGCCCTCATGCCAGTTGGCAAAGGGCTCGCTGTCATGTAACAGCAAAGCCCACAGGCCTGACAAAGTCACCTCACCGAACACATGGCTGCCAGGGTATTTGTCTACAAAGAAAGCCATGTGAGGTCTCTAATAAGTGTGGCTATTACACTGGCCATGGTACCCATTGTGAGATGTGTGTGAAGATGTCATGAAAGACATTGTAAGTACCGATGACAAATACACTCGCCCAGACAAAGGAACGTTGATTTACTGGGCTGCCTAGAGCTCGGATGCAAAGTAAGCAGGGTAAGTCAAACGCAATTGGAGTTCATTTGCATTAAGGATGTGAACAGGGAACTGGTTAACGGGTACCCAGGAGCAGCCCTCACCTGCAGCCTGCCATGAGTGGAGGGGTTCTCCAGCCCCATGCTGAGCTGGGAGCTGGCATCCCTGCCTAGGGCTTGCCCGGCTCCGCCCCCCACAGCTGGAGCCCTTTCGCCCCACTGCAGTTAACCAATTCAACAGGATTTTACAGCCCTAATTTGTATCTGAAGTCCACAGGAAAAGCAAGCTAACAAGAGCAACATGGCAGCCAGCATGCGGGAGAGCAGCAGCAGGCTACATTTCAAAGGGTTACTGAGTGATAGGGAGGAGACCAAAAGACACTTTTGGAGCCCAGCCTGGCGGAAGCCAAGGCCAGTGTTTTCTCATCCCTGAGCCGGAGCTGTTGCATGATCGCAGACAAAGCCTGTAGCCTGCTGAAGTTATGTTCAGTCTCTAAACTGTTTCCACTCTCCTTACTCAGTATCACTTAAAGCTCAGTCTTTGTTAACAGCCTTCGTGTTGTTTTGTCATGCGCAGTTCTCAATTCTCAACTGTAGCAGGAGCAGTTGAGTCAAACACCCTGTGGGTGCCGCCTCTTTGGAGACTGGACTTGGGAATGGGCCCACCAGGGGACTCACTCATGCAGGGCGGCAGGAGCTGCCATGCATCAGGTGTTACCTGCCAGGCAAAGGAAAGGCTGACAGGGCGTTGGAGGAGACTGGTTGGGTGGCAACTGACTGTGAGGGAACTGTCGCATACTTCGAGCCCTACAAATCTCTTTTCTGAGGCAGAGGGGTAGTGAGGTGACACATAATTCTGGGTGCCCTGAGACCGTGTCACAGCCTCAGCCACAAAGAGGGCCCCTCAGCACTGGGGGCTGTACAAACACAGAATGAGAAACCTGCCTGCTCCTGAGACCTGACAAGTTAAATAAACACTGGCTAGAGGAGAAAGAGAAGACATTTATTCAAGGTCACTTGCAGAACCACATATAGAACCTAGGGGTCCTGTATCCTAGGCCAGTGCCCTACCTAGTGCACCACACCAGGAGTGAAAGTGACAATTTGTGCACATTTCACATGAGAAACATAAAACGAGGCCCATGGGTTCTGTAACACTAAAATAGCCTGACTGCCCCCAGTTCCAGGTCCTGTATGGCTTTGACACAACTGCGCCTGGGGTGACCCAGCTTTCCACAGCTGCGCTGTCCAAAGGGTGGCGGGGTCTGACCAGATGAACTGAGCAGCAGGGCCCAAACACAGACAGGTAGAGGGGAAGATCGCACATAGCCAGGTGCTCTCTGGAGCGGGAGAGAGAGAGAGGAGAATTCAACCCCCTTGGACTCTGGGCACGCTCAGTGAAGACACACTCCTTCAGCCAGCACCTTCCCAGTCTGTTTGGTGCCAAATGCCAATGCCTCAAACCCCCCACCAGTGCTGCTACCTCACTCTCTCCAGCAGGGGGCGCACAGAGACCCCTTCAACCTCAGGGTCAATCAGGGAACAGAAAGTGATCGGCTGGGGATTCTCAGCCAAGCCTGGGTCTCCAGCCACTTCCCCACCCTCGCTGTGGCTTCCCAAACAGGCGTTTGGGATGGAGCCTTAGGCTTGTGCAGCCCCAGCAGCCCCCAGGTGGGCCAGAGAGCTCAGCTCTCTTGCTCCTCAGTGCAGCGGGGAAGCCCCAGACTTGCCTGGGATGATCCGTCACCAAGTTTCAATCACTAGACCCCGGATCTGTTTGAGGCCGCCCAGGGGCACAATGAGCTGTTCTGGGGGGTGGGGGGGCGCATGACATGACTTTGGGCCCCTCTCCTCTCACAGCTCACCTCTTGAGCATTGCTGCTTAGCTAACGTTAATTATTTTATCTCATCCAGTCAGTGTATTAAATAAGTTTGTGTAAATTTTAATTGAACCTACTATTTCAGTTCAGTTTCTTACAGGTTCTGTCATATCGCCCCCCCCCCCCCGCAAGGGGACACTCAGGGTGTATGTGGGGGGGATAATAAACAGTACTTGTAAGAAATTTGAGTAATGGAAGGGGCTTAGGGCAGAGGGTTTGGGGGCTCAGGAATCAGGGTGGGAGCTAGGGTGTGGGGCTTAGGGTAGGGGGTTTGGGGGCTCAGGAATAAGGGTGGGGGCTACGGGTGGGGCTTAGGGCAAGGGGATTTGGGGGCTCAGGAATCAGGGTGGAGGCTAGGGGGTGGGGCTTAGGGCAGGGGGTTTGGGCGCTCAGGAATCAGGGTGGGGGGCTTAGGACAGGGGGTTTGGAGCCCAGGAATCAGGGTGGGAGCTGGGGGTGGGGCTTAAGGCAGGGGGTTTGGGGCTCAGGAATAAGGGTGGGGGCTAGGGGGTGGGGCTTAGGGTAGGGGGTTTGGGGTTCAGGAATCAGGGTGGGGGCTAGGGGGTGGGGCTTAGGGCAAGGGGTTTGGGGGCTCAGGAATAAGGGCGGGGGCTAGGGGTGGGGGGCTCAGGACAGGAGATGTGGGAGGTGCAGGAATCAGGGCACAGGGCTGGGAGTGGAGAGCTCAGGGCAAGAGGCTGGGGTGCATAGGGGTGAATGCCAAAGGTGCCATTTCAGGAGGGTGGGGGGGGCTGCAGCCACACATACCAGGCTCTGCTGCTCTTCCTCTTCCCCTGGCCATCAGGGAAAAGGGGAAGTGTGCAGCTTGTGTGGAGTCTCCTCTGCCCCTGCCCTGGGCAGCAGGGAGTGACAGGCAGGCTCATAAGCTGCGCACTTTCCCCTCGCTCGCTGACAGTCAAGGGGCGGGAAGAACAGCAGAGTTCCAGGTACACGCGGCTGCAACCCCCCCGTCCCCGAAGGGCACAGGGGAAGGGAGGCTCCAGGGGCTGGGGCAGCCTGGGGGTCAAGCACAATCCCAGCCAGCTCTTTTCACTTGCCTGGCTGCATGCTTCTTGGCAAGGCAGCCTGAGGGAGAGTCCTGGGAGCTCGGCTGGGAGCAGCTGCAGCTGAGTGCCCCAGCCCGTTGGCTTCTCTTTGCTGGAGCCACACTGGGGCACGCTGGCTTCCAGCTCCAGACCTGGGCGGGCCTGTGCTGTGAGCCTGTCTGCACGGTGTGTCCCGCGGGCCCCCTCGTGCCCCTGATGCTGTCTCACATACAGCGAGGGAAGGGGCATGGCTGCCCCAGAGGAGCAGGCAGGGCAGTGGCGGCAGCAGCCTCTGTTCTGTTGAGCAGGGCCTGGGTCCCTACGCCAGCTATTGGCACACGCCTAGTCCGTCCCGCGCCCCCATTCTCACTTCCTCCCAGGCCTGTCACTCCTGCTACCCAGCTGTGGCAGTCTCCAGGCCAGTCCTAGCCAATTGCCCAGCCCCGACCCATTCATCATGTAACCCTTTGCCAGGTAGCACTGGCAGCAGCCAGGGCCAGTTCAATATCTAGGGGCTCCTTTTCATCCATCTCACACAGAATTGACTCGAGTCCCCACCCAGTAGCCTGGGAAATCCACACACCCCTGGGCACCTCTGAGAGGCAATGCTTCCCCCCACGCACGCACAGAGTCTGAACGTAGAAAAGGTTCTTTTCGTGAAAGAGGGAGAGAAGTAGCATGGCATTAACATGGGAAAATACCACAACCAGAGTTCATAACCAACCCACGAGCGAACGTCCCAGCTCAAGTGGATTGAGCAATGTCCTTTGCCTCTCAGGCTCACAAGTCCAGCAATGTAAGTGCCCCATTCACATGCCCAACCTTTCTCCGCACCCCACTCACAGGTGCTGCCCTTGGTCAGGGCAGATCAGAGCTCAGGGGTGATTTTCAGAGCTCACCTCCCATCCTTGGGGTGGGATGGGGATAGGAGGCAAGCTGCTTTGTTGACATGACAGTGTAGACGCAAAGGACAGTGTAGATGCAATAACGCCTTCTGTCAACAGAACTCTGTCGACAAAAGGCGTTATTCCTCATAGAATGAGGTTTATAGCCGTCGGCAAAACTGCTGAGTTCTGTCCACATTATGTCGACAGAACTCAGCAGCAGTGTAGACGCAGGTATAGTTTTGTTGACAAAAGTCCACTTTTGTTGACAAAATCCTGTAGTCTAGACACATCCCTGGGCTACGTCTACATTGATGCGATCTTGCGCAAAAGCACCTGCTTTTGCGCCAAAAACTTGCTGCCTGGCTACGCTGGCGATGAGTTCTTGCGCAAGTACACTGACGTTCTAATGTATGAAATCAGGGCTTCTTGTGCAAGAACTCTGACACTCCCGCTCAGGAAGAAGCCCTTTTGCACAACTGTTCTTGCACAAGAGGCCAGTGTAGACAGGCAGCCAAGAGATTTTGCACAAGAGCCGTCCAAACGGAAAAAAGACCTAGTGGCCGCTTGGACACTCCATACGCGCAGGCGCCGCTCTGGACTTCCTGGTAACCCGAGCCCCTTTAAAGGCACACGCAGCCTGCAGAGGCCATGCGGCAGAAGCACCTCTGCCAATGAGCTCTGCTGCGCGGCTCTGCTCACTCAATCAGCCACCAGACTGCCCAGAATGGCCGCTCCAGGGGGGGAGCAGCAACCCGCACCCCCAGCGCAGGAGGCCCCAAGGGGCACAAAGTGGCGTGCCCCTTCCTGGTCCCCAGGGGAGATCGAGGCCCTCCTGGACCTCTGGGCCGAGGAAGAGGCCCTCCACGACCCACAGTCCCGTCGGATGAATGCAGACATCTTCCGCCGCATGACCCAGGCGCTCTCTGACCAGGGCCATCCAGCCCGGATCCTCGAACAGGTCTGGGCTATGTCTGGGCCAGCAAGGGCCAGGGGGGCAGGAGCCGACAGCTGCCCCCATTACCAGCGGCTCCACGGCATCCTGGGAGAGGTGACACCCCAGGGACCCTCGGTGCCAGTTGACACCAGCAGGCGCGCCCCCGTCACCAGGCCCAGCGAGGCGGGGGACAAGGCAGAGCTGCCCACGGGGTTGGAGGACAACGAGGAGGACCAGGGGAGCAGTGTCACCCTCCAGCTTGAAGTCCTGTTAGGCAGCCCGGACGTCTCCTGTGCGTCATCGGAGGCCGGGGAAGGATCCACTGGTGAGTGTTGCACTTTGCACTCACAAGGGCGGGGGGGGGGGGGAGCCAGGCACCCAGGGGGGAGGGGGAGGGAGCGTCACTCAGGCAGCGTGATCTGCACGCTGTGTACCATACCAGTATGCAGCAAGTGCAACCACGTGCAGCCTGGTGACTGTGCGGCATGTGGCAGCGGCAGGCAGCTCCAGGGCACGCCTGGGACTGTGCTGCTCACACACATCCGGACCAGGGGGGAAGGGTGGATGCCGGCTGGAACCAGCCAGGGCCCCAGGGGCTCAGGCCAGAGCCCACACCTCCCGAAGGGTGCAGCAAACAGACAGCACACTGTTCATGCCTGGCTGTGCGACACAGCCAGCTGCTCCTGGGAAAACTGGTGAGCCCCTCGCCTGCTCCCGGTGCCTTGGCTGGCCCCCCGAGGGAAGTCCCCACTGTGGCCACACATGTCCCTGGGCTACGTGTGTGAGGGCTAGCGGGAGGGGGAGGGGGGACATGCTCAGGCCAGCCCTAGGGCCACCTGAATTTTGCTGCAAGGATGGTACACTCCCCAGTCACCCCTGGTTCCATCCAGGAGACATCCACGTGATGGGGATCTGAGAGCCCAGACCATGTCTGCCATATGGGCTCCCAGGCACTGTGTGGGGATTCATCTTGCTCCCTGTCAAACACCACTGATTAGCCCAAAGCCTCACAGCCTCCCCCAGCAGGGAGTTCCACAGGTTAACACAACACAGTCCTCCTCCTCCTCCTCCTCCTCCCCCCCCTCCCCCAAGGGGCCAGGACACAGACCGGTGGTTACAATACATGGAGGAGCACCCTACTCCGGGGGCGGTCCTGTATGCAAACATACAACACGGGGGGCGGGGAACAAGTGGGCCCAAGCCACAGTACTGTGGTGTCACCTGGGCTCAGGGGTGGAGGGCATGGGGTGTGGGGATGGTGGCTGGGCTGCCTGACTGACCCATCCTTTCCTCTGGTCCCTGCAGGAGCGGGGGGACCCTCCAGCCCTGTGGCAGCGGCAGCACCCCCAACCGCCCAGGCACGAAGCCGGCGGGTCCGGCAGCGGACCAACTCCTCTGGCGGCACGTACAGGCCGTCAAGAGGATTGAGGCAGCCATCACACGCCGGGTGGATGCGGACCTGGAGTGGCGCCAGCAGGCCTGAGGCCGCTTCCAGGCTCAGTGCGAGCATATCGGCGATGCCATCACCGCCCTCACTGCACACATCGGGCACGCTGTGCATTATGGCATGGCATTGCCCCATGCACCTGCCATCCCTCCCATGCCAATGCCCGTGCCCCCTCCTGCTGCCCCTCCTGCTCCCGCCATGCCCCCTCCTGATGCAGCCCATCCTGCTCACCTCCCCATGCTGCCTGCCCGGATGCGGCCTGAACCACATGTAGTGGTCCGCCCCCGCAGATGCGGTCGTAGGGCCACCCCTCCCAGCAGTAGCTCCCTCCTCCCCCTCCCAGTTCAGAGCCTCCTCCCTCCTCCCACCCTACGTCCCCACTGTAAATAAAAAGTTCAAGACGTTTAAAAAAAACCTGTGTTGTTTATTGGGAGGTAAGGGGAGGGGAGGAGGGAAGGGCTGGGGATGGGAGGGAGATGTAAAGGGAGACAGAGGCGACCCTACTGTGGGGCCTGGGAGAACACCTCCGTCAGGGCCTCCCATATGCGCACCCCATCATGGTGCGCCTGGTGGATGGCAGCTGTGCGGGGCTGTTCGAAGGCCTGGCCCTCGCCTGCCATCCATGCTGGGAGGAAGGCCTCCCCCTTCCACTCCACGATGTTGTGGAGCACACAGCACGTAGCCACTACCTCGGGGACATTCCACTCACCCATCTCAAGATGGGTGAGCAAACAGCGAAACCAGGCTTTCAGACGGCCGAAGGCGCACTCCACCTGGTTGCAGGCCCAGTTGAGGCGGTCGTTGATCCGTGCCCGGTCGTGGTCTGTCTGCCCTGTGTAGGGCTGCATCAACCAGGGCAGCAGGGGGTAGGCCGCGTCCCCCACAATATATGTGGGCATGGGCACGTCCCCAACAGTAAATTCCCACTGGGGGAAGAAAGTGCCCACCTCCAGCCTGCCAAACAGGCCGGAGTTTCGGAGAATGCGGGCGTCGTGTGCCCTGCCAGACCAGCCTGCATAAATGTCCGTGAAGCAGCCATGGAGGGCCTGGAGCATGTTGGAGAAGTACCCCTTGCGGTTTATGAAATGGGCCGCTTGATGCTCCAGGGCACGGACGGGGATGTGGGTTGCATCCAGGGCTCCCCCGCAGTTGGGGAACCTCAGGGCAGTGAAGCCGGCCACCATAGCCTCCACGTCCCACAGGCAGATGACTCGCTGGAGCAGGATGTCGTTGATGGCATGGACGACCTGCAGACGGGTGCACAGAAACACAGGGGAACACATCACATAAGGAAGGGTGAGTGCGTGCTCCCTTGGGGGGGGGTTCTCACCCCCCCCCCGTGATGCCCTTTGTCCTCACACACACCAGGGCCCCCTCACCCCACAGGCCACCCCCCCCCACCAGCAGGCCTGTGCAAGGGAGGGATGGCCCAAACCCCTGGGTGACGGGGCATTCCCCATCACCCCAGCCTGGAGTCTTGCCTGCCCCTGGGCATGGAGTGCAGCACCCTCCTCCCCGCCCCCCCAGGACTTACCTGCATGATGACGGCACCGACGGTGGATCTGCCCACCCCGAACTGGTGTGCCACTGATTGGTAGCTGTTCGGGGTGGCCAGCTTCCACATGGTGATGACGACCCTCTTGTCCACGGGGATGGGTGCCCGCAGCCAGGTGGTGCTTCTCTGGAGCGCAGGGGAGAGCCAGGCACATAGCTCCAGGAACGTCTGCTTTCGCATCTGAAAGTGCCGGAGCCATTGCTGGTCGTCCATTGCCCCAGGACCAGCCGGTCCCACCACTTGGTACTGGTGTCCAATCTCCACAAGGGCCTCTCCACGGTGGGGTGGGGATGCCACAGGGACGCCACCGCCTCCCTGGTGAGGGAGTCCAGAGCGACCTGCACCTCGAGGTCCTGGACGAGGAGTGCAGCAGCATGGAGCAGCAGCTGCAGGCACTCCAAAATGGCCGGAAGGGGCCAGAGCAGGCACAAGACCATGCCTGGCTCCATGGCACAACAAAAGAGCTGAGGTCAAAAAAATCAGCAAATGGCACTAAGGCACAAGGCTGTGGTGTCCAAGAAGGCAGAGGGCAACCACAACTAGAACTGCTATGGCTGTCAGTCCCTGCAAGAGGTACTAAAGCTTGCAGCAGGAGAGAAACGGCTGTCCAGGGAGATCCCTTTAAGCACGTGTCTCAAAGGAGCTCCAGCCCCGGCCCCCAGAAGGGGCTTGTGCCCTTTTGCCCTCTCCAAAATGGTTCCGGGCTCCTGCTTTTGCGCAAGAGTGACCCGGCCAATGTAGACTCCCTCTTGCGCAAAAGTGCATTGCTCTGACGATGAGTCCTGGCCAATGTAGACGCCCTCTTGTGCAAAAGCGCATCGCTCTGACGATGAGTCCTGGACAATGTAGACGCTCTCTTGCGCAACTACTTTAACGCAAGAACTCTTGAGCTAAAGAGTTTTTGCACAAGATCGCGCCAGTGTAGACATAGCCCTGGAGTCCTGGGTCCTCCCTCTCACCAGGGCTGAGGGCCGAGAGGTTCCCCCCTTCTGGGCACAGGACAGGCCCTCCAGTCCCCACGGATGCATTCCAGCATCATTCACCTCCCGGGGCTGAACAGGTTTCACCAGTCTGCGCTGAGTGAGGGAGTGGCCATATCGACCAGAACCCGCTGGAGCTTGCGTCCCACCAATGCAGGGGTGGTGACCAGCCCCACCCTTGCTGCTTCTCTCTCCCACTCCCCCAGCCACAAAATTTGGCAAGCCTGCTCCCCATTTCCGGACAGCCCTGGGATCTGTGTGCTGGCTGCCTGCATCGCCAGCAGGTCAAATGACCCAGATGACTGGGGGCCTCCTGGCCTCCTCTCTTTCTCTCCTGGCTTCTCGGGAGGGGGGGGGGGAATTCTCAGGACTTTTCCCCCATTCCAGGTCACAGCCTGTCCATGCTCCTTTCAGTGTGATGTCCACACTGGTGTACATCATTTTGATGGTGGCCTCCGTGGTCATCAGCTGGTGCCTCTCCAGGAAGTCCTGCACAAGTTAGCATCGCCCTGTCCGTTAGTTTCTCCCACTGTCTGGGTGTCAGGCCCACCATGTAGTCCAGCTGCAGGGGGCAATTTTGCATGGAGGCCTATGGAGGCTCACCAAATTGGGGTTTGGGGTGGAGGAAGGGGTGAGCATCTGAGGGTGCAGGCTCGGGGCTAGGGCTGGGACTGAGGGTTTGGAGTACAGGGGGGTGCTCTGAGTTGGGATGGAGAACCAGAGCAGAGCAAGTTCCCAACCCCGCTCAGGTTAAAAGGGCCAACGGGCCAGATGTGGCTTGCAGACCAGTTTGCCCACCCCTGCCATATAGGCTGCTTGCACCTTGCTGGCCACATAGAGCCTGTCTTAGGGCCCTTGTTGCCTTGTTCCAGCCCGCGGCCGTGGCTCCCCATTCAAAGTACATCGGCGGGGCCCATTTTACAGAGAGCCTGTTGCTGTATATTGGCCTGCTCCCGGAGCGGGGGTTGTTGTTCAGCCTGCCCCATGAGTGAGGCCTACCTCTCCACCTGGGGGGAGTGTTGGGAAGCCTGCAGCCCTCCATTCTCTCTTGGCTTTCAAAGCCCAGACAAGCCCCATGTGTGCTAGAGTGCTCTCTGTGCCCCACTGATTCAGCTCCCCAAAGACTCAGGCTCACGCCAAACTGGTGCCACACCCGCATGCTTGATCCCTGAGTCTGGTTCCCACGGCCAAGTCCCAGTGATTTACAGGCTTGTCCTAGCACAAGCCTCAGTTGCAGCTCCAAGCTTCTTCTGAGCCTCCTCTGCCCTCCTGGTCTCCACACTCCGCTCTTGCCTCCTCCCAGGATTTTCACTCCAGTTATGGAGGCTGGCAAGTGTGGCCGGCTTCCAGGCCAGTCCTAGCTAATTGCCCAGCTGGGCTGGAGTGACAGGAGCTGACTAGGTCTTCCCTTGCAGTGCCCTGCCATATGCAGCCATAGCACAGCTCACCCCTTGGCCCCCTTTGTTGGATGGTGTCATGAACAGGAACTGGAAAGGAGAGGCTGGCTTATCTGGAGAGTGAGGGAAGGGTTACACTAATTTGGAGCTGCACCTGAGGGAGGGGGCTTTGGGCATTCAGCCAATGAAATGAAGATAAGGGATTTCAAACGAGAGAGGGGTTTCCCTTTGTTTGGAGCAAGCAGCAGTTTTCCCCTAGACAGCAGGAGAGACCGACTGTCCCAGGAACAGACTTCTTGAAATGTGTAAGTAGGGAAACGTTTAGCTAATCCGTCAGGTTTTTTATTCTTTTCCTTGTTTGGAGGTTTGGAAATCATGTCTGAGCTGGTTAATTGTTTTTCTCTGTTCTTTTGTAACTAAGGATTACAGCCCAGGGATTCTCCCTGAGTCTGTTTCAATCCATGGCTTTTGACATGCAGCCATTTACCATGCTTGCAACTTGTTTCAATAATAAAAGTGTTTTCTTGTTGTTTTCGTTAACTATTATGAGTTGATTCTTGTGTCCTTAAACCAGTGGTCACCAACCAGTAGAGTGGGATCTACCAGTAGATCTTGGAGCTTCTGACAGGTGATCCCGACTGGTTTGGCTGGGAAACTATCAAGTTGCTGGCACTTCAGTTGCCCCTCCGCCCACTGTCCTGCTGCTTCTGCCCGCTGCCCCCTGGGATCCTCCTGCTTGCTGTACAGCACGTGGGAGGGAGAAGGGGGGGGCTGATGTCAGGGTATTTCCCCTCCCCCCACTCCTGTACCCCATCTCCACACAGAGAGAAGGGGATGGAGGGAGCCCGGCAATGCAAATCTCTGTCACTGTCATACACTGGGTGTGTCTCTGTCATGATCACAAACACACAGGCTATGTCTACACTGGCGGGTTATTGCACAAGATCTCTTGCGCAAGCAAACGTCCACACTGGCCAGAACCGCATCGTAAGAACGCTGAGCTCTTGCGCAAGAAAGCGTCCACACTGGCGGGAAGCCCTTGTGCAAGAACATGTCTCCGGAAGAAATTCGGCCATGTTGAGGTCACTAGCAGCGTCTGTGGGCATGCGCCAGACCCCCACTGGGAAACGTGCTTAAAGGGACACCTGGACGGCCGTTTCCCTGTGGCTGTGTGTTCAGGCACCCCTTTCGAGGGAGTGAGAGCCACAGCCGTGCCTGTCACCTCTGTTCCTGGCAAGTGCCCCTGGGCACCCTTGCTGCCACCTTCACAGCCATGGAGCCAGAGGAGGACCCCAGCCAGCAACGTCCCCTCATGGACATTATAGAGGCTCTGGAGCTCCTCCACCAGGGAGCCACAGTGCTCCAGCAGGAGCTGGAGACTGGGCAGCATGTGCAGGACCTCCCCACGGCTGCAGCTGGGCTCGGGCACCCGCACCCCACCGTCGACAGGCGCCTCTGGAACTACAACACCAGTGGGGACTGGTGGGAGCGCCTGGTGCTGGGACAACGGGGCGACCAGCAATGGGTGCAGAACTTCCGGATGGGCAGGGGGACATTCCACAAGCTCTGCACCTGGCTCGCCCCTGCGCTCCGGAGGCAAGACACCCGCCTGCGCCCCGCCATCCCCATGGAGAAGAGGGTTGCGACCGCCCTATGGAAACTGGCCACCCTCTACCACTCCGTGGGGAGCCGGTTCAGGGTGGGCAGGTCCACCGTCAGCATGGCTGTCCGGCAGGTAAGGCCCCCGGGGGACCACAGGCTTGTCCCGGGGGGGGGGGCAGAAGGGGCCAGACCTGGGAGGGGAGACTGTAGGGGGAGAGGGACGCCCCACACCTGGGGCGGGTCACGCTGTTCCTCCCGCACACAGCTCCGCTGGTGGGAGAAACCCCCAGGGGCAGAGGGCCCTGGCCTGTGTGGGGGGAGGAGCCATCAAAGGTGGGGGGGCAGCACATCCCAAGGGCCCATGTACCAACTGTGTCTCATTCCTTGCATCCCCTGTGCTCCCATGTGCCCCTCTGCAGGCTGTCCGTGCCATCAATGAAGTACTGTTCCAGAGGGTGATCCACCCTCGTGACCTGGACGCCACCATCACCGGCTTCACCAGCCTGGGGTTCCTGAACTGTGGGGGAGCCATGGACGGGACCCACATACCCATCCAGGCGCCAGAGCACCAAGTGGCCCAGTTCATTAACCGGAAGGGCTATTGGTCGGTGGTAATCCAGGTGCTTGTGGACCACCAGGGCCGGTTCGTGGACATATAGGTGGCCCACGACGCCTGAATCTTCCAGCACTCAGGCTTGTGTCACAAGCTGGACGCGGGCACCTACTTCCCTCAGCAGGACTTCAGCATTGGGGCAGTCAGGATGCCGGTCTGCAATGTGGCAGATGCGGCCTACCCCCTGATGGCCTGGCTGACGCAGCCATACACGAGCCGACTGGACCACAGCCAGGCCACCTTCAACACCCACCTGGACCGGGCCCGCAGCCCCGTTGAGTGCACCTTCGGGTGTCTGAAGGCACGCTTCAGGTGCCTCCTGACCCCCTGGACATGGGGGTGCACCGTGTCCCAGAGGTCATCGCAGTGTGCTGTGTGCTGCATAACATTATTGAGGGGAAGGGGGAGGCCTTCCTCTCAGAGTGGATGGCTGGTGAGGGCCAGGCCCCACCCAACAGATGAACCGCGATGGGGTCTGGGTCCGGGAAGCCCTGTGGGTGATGCTGGACCGGGCCCCACAGTAGGCTGCGCCTATGCCTCCAAGCGCAGGGCTCTCTTCATCTCCCACTCCCATCACCACCCCTTCTCGCCACTCTTCCCTCACCTCCCAATAAATAGCATGTACTGAGTTAGGAAAAGGCACTTTTATTTACAAAGGGAAGGGGGTGGACTGTGGGGAGGAGGGGGGTCTGAACTGGGAGCGGGGAGGAGGGGGGTCTGAACTGGGAGCGGGGGGAGGGGGGTCTGAACTAGGAGCCGGGGGGGGGGGGTCTGAACTGGGAGGGCCTCATGGGTGGGAAGGGAGGCTTCTCCCTCCCCCATGGGTGCGCGGGTGCCCCTTGTGCTGGGTTGGGGCAGGCTGCACCAGGAGGTGCCGAGGGTAGGGGACCTCAGGAGGGGGCTCGGGCAAGGCAGGGGGGACCTCAGGAGGAGGCATGGGCAAGGCAGGGGGAGAACCAGGAGGAGAGCTGGGGGTGGAAGAGGGGAGCCTGGCAGCATTGGGCTGCTGCACAGGGCCCATTCACTCTGCGATCGTGCCCAGGATAGTGCACACATGGTCGCAGCGCTCCAGGTACTGGCCCCACACCCGCTCCCGCCACTCCACATCTGCGTGGATCTTCTCTGTGAGACTGTGTTCCATGCGCTCGATCGCGCAGACGTGGCGGCGGAGCAGGTGGTGGTGGTCCCGGGAGCGCTGCGACGGACCCGGGATTCTTGGTGCCGGCGGGATGGGGCTGGAAGGTCCCTCACTGGCAGGGGGTCCTACTGCAGGAGAAGCAGAGGATAGCAACATGGTCAGTGAGCCCTGCCCCATGGTGTTTTGGGCACCCTGTGCCCTCCTCCCTGCCCAGGGACAGGTGTGGTTGGTGAGGGGGAATTCCCCTGGGGCAGCGGGGGGGGGGTCCCAAGGTGGCCCAGGAGCCCCCAGGGGGGGGCCGCATGTGCTGGGGGGGGGGGCCTGTTGTGTCTTCCCCAGGGGAAGCTACAGCGTCCTAGAGGTTGCCATGGATGTATGCTGTGTGCAGCACCCGTTAGGCTGTGTGGGGTCAGGCCTGCAACCTTGGGGCTGGCCTACTCCGGCCAGACCACCCCCCCAGGTCTGGTCGTGCAGGATCCCAGGCGTGTGCTGGGACTAGCTGCTGCTTCTGTGTGCCACTTGGTCTGGCTGCACGTAGGGTTGCCAGATGGTTTCAGCAAGAATACTGGACACACTTGACATTACATCACAATCTACATTACGTCTTAGTTAGAAAATACCAGACATTTATATTTTCTCAGTTAAATCCTCTCAATTTGTTTCCTGAACAGAAAGCTCAAATACTGGACTATCTGGTTCAAAACCGGACACCTGGCAACCCTAGCTGCACGAGGTTGCACGTGCTGCATGCCGCTGCACAGCATGTGGCCGCCATGTGCCGCTACCTCTCCCCCACCCTGTGGTCCCCACCCCTGCCCCCAGCACACTTGCAAATGGTAGCCACTGCACTCACCAGACAGTCCTTCGCCCGGGACACGTCCTGACTGCTGCTGGGCTGGGATGATGAGGTCTGGCTGCTGTCCTCTGCCACCTCTTCCTCTTCCTCCTCGTCCGTGGACCAGTCGCCCTCCTCCTCCTCCTCCGGTTCCCTGGGTCAGGTCACTGGGGTGGCCACCGCTGTGTGCACCTGGACCAGCAGGGGACTGGCCCCTGTGTCCCCCAGGATGTGTTGCAGATGGTGGTAATGGGGACAGGCAGTGGCTTCGCTGCCCGCTTGCTTGCTGGCCCGCACATAGGTGAGGCGCAGGTCCTTCACCTTGGCCCAGACCTGTTCCAGGGTCTGGGCCGGGTGTCTCTGTGCGCCCAGTGCCTGGGCCATCCGGGAGAAGATCTCGGCATTTCTCCTCCTGGACTTGGGGTCCTGGAGGGCCTCCTCCTTTCTCCAGAGGTCCAGGAGGGCATTCACCTCAGTGGTGATCCAGCATGGAGCCTGCCACTTGGTGCCCCTGTGGGCCTGCTGGTTACTCTGGGGTGGCTCCTCGGTGGTGTCTGAGGGACCTGGCTGAGACTGGTCAGCTGCCATTGTTCCCCCGGCTGCTACCCGGGCCGCATGTGGCACACGGCTGTGCTACGTGCCTGTGCCTTTAAGGGGGGGGGGCAACTAGTGGGAAACCAATGAGTGGTGATTGACTCTACGGAGTGTCGGAGAGGCCACCCGTGTTTTTTACTGGAGGCCAGTTCTTGCGCAAGGACGTGTTTGCCGAACATCCACACTGCCCTCTTGCGCAAGAGTGCCTGCACAAGAGAGCCTACACCTGATAGAAAACAGCGTAGCTCTTGCACAAGGAGCTGTCTCTTATCACGCCGTACTGTAAATTTCCTTGAGCAAGAGCAGGTGGGCAGTGTAGCTGCTCTGCAGATTCTTCTGCAAGAACGGCCGTACTTGCGCAATAACCCGCCAGTGTAGACATAGCCACACTGTCCTTCCCTCTCGTATCCTAATACAACACATAAGTGGGGGGTTGTTACTACTTTTACTGCTTGCACAGTGGGTCAGTTTTAGTTCTTGACAGGTCTGTGCATTTCACAACTTCCATTTCTCTCTTATGCTTACATTTAATTCTTTGAGTAGTGAGTTCTAAAATGTCTACCCTGTTGTGTCTGGAGTCATTATCCCTGGAGGAGGCTGGCATGTCCCTGCAGCCCCTGGGAGGGTCAGAGTCAGGGTTCTCCACATGCTGTCCTTGCCTGTGAACACCACTCCTGCAGCTCTAATTGATCAATGATGGAGAACCATGGCCAGTGGGGGCTGTGGAGTAGGGGCAGCACATGTAGCCATTGCTGTACACGTCAGCTGCTTGCAGGAGAGGTGTAGGACCAGTGCAGGAGTAAGCCTGCCTTGACTCTGCTGTTCCATCTGTGAGGCAGGTGTCTGGCTGCTTCTGGGGGGTGGGGGGAATTGAGCCCACCACACTGTGCTTCTCAGGCAGGTGCCCTATCCCCCCACCCTCCTACCTCTGATGGGTCCCTTATCCTGCCTTCCTAATACAGGAGACAGTTCCAACCCTGGGGTAGCTGGTGCTGGCTGTCCAGTTGCTTGCAGGGGGTGGGGCAGGACTCAATCCCCCAACCCTACACTCCACAGGTAAATGTATCCCCTAATCCACTTCAGAACCCACCCCCATGGAGTCCCTTGTCCTGTGTTGGTTGTCTGGTCACTCCCAGGGTGGGACTTGACCCCACCAGCCTGTGCTCTCCAGACAAATGCCCAATCCACTGATCCACTCTAGAGCCCAGCCCACCTTCCTACCTTTGGCAATGTCCCTTATCCTGCCTTCCTAATACAGGAGCCAGCTCCATCCCTTGGGCAGCTGGTATTGGCTGCCCAAGTCAGGGGAGAGGATGAGATCAAGCCCACCACCCTGTGCTCCAGAGGCTAATCCCTGAGTTCACTTGAGATTCCACCTCACCTCCAGTGGGTCCCTTATCCTGCTTTCCAAAAGTGGGAGCCAACTCTATCCCTGAAGCAGCCTGAGTTGGCTATTTAGCCACTCCCAGGGTGGGCAGAGCAGCAGGGGACTTAAACTCACCAGCTTATACTCCCAAGGCAAATGCCCTATTCTCTAGTCCACTCAAAAACCCAGCCCACTGTCCTACCTTCAGGGGGTCCTCTATCCTGTGTTGGCGGTCCAGCCACTCCCAGGATGGGCAGAGGCAGGGGTGAGACTCAAGCCCCCAATGCTGTGCTCCCCAGGTAAATGCCCTATCCCCATGACCATTCCAGAACCCACCCCACTGCCCTACCTTCAGGGTGTCCCCTCCTACACTCAGAACCCCTTGGGCCAAGACCAGAGCCTGGACCCAACCCCCTACCTCAGTAGTGAATGAAATTTGGGGAGGAAGGGGGATGGAGTGAGCAGGGTGAGGCCTCAGAGAAGCCGGGAAGGAAGCCAGGCATGGGTATTTGGGTTGGAGGTAGATCTTACATTGCACTTACATTGAAAAAGTTATCTTGTGGTTAAAACGGTTGGAGACCCCTGCCTTAAACCTACATACCTAAGTGAAACCATGTTATCCAAGAGAAGCAGAGCCCCATTGTTCTCTGCGGATTTTCCCTGTTTGTTTTCCCAACTCCAAGCAAAATGGAGGTTGGAGCAAGGGAGCAGAACTTTGGCTCAGGGAAGGGATTCCAAGTGGTCTCTTCCCTGTAAGTAGGCTTACTTCTTTTTATTTCTTTTTTTATTCAAATTGACACTTGGTGGTGGCAGTGATTTTTTTCTTGGATCTCAGGGAAACTGAGACTAGACAAGGTGTTTCTGCGAGCTACAGAGACAGGTTTTTACAGAGTTTATCTGCACTCAAAGCGCCAGGTTGGAAAATAAGGGAAAACCACAGAAAAAACAAGGGCCGTTTTAGGGAAGCATCATGTCCCTGAGCATGCTGTGTGTTTTTGCTGTGTGTTTCCCCCTCCTGTACATGCTTCTATTGCCTTCTGCAACTCAATTATCACAAGTCGCAATATCACATTTAAATCAAAGAATCATAGAATCCTGGGGCTGGAAGAGCCCTCAGGAGGTCATCAAGTCCAACCTCCTGCTAAAAAGCAGGACTAATCCCAACTAAATCATCCCAACCAGGGCTTTGTCAAGCTGGGACATCAAAACCTCTAGGGATGGAGATTCCACCCCCTCCCTGGGTAACCCATCCCAGTGCTCCACCACCCTCCTAGGGAAATCGTTTTTCCTAATATCCATCCTAGACCTCCCCCGCTGCAACTGGAGCCATTGAGCTAAATGGTCCCTCTTGGCCCGAGAAGTACACTTACATACAAATACATACAAACAAATGAAACATGGGCCAATCCCTCAAAATCAGGGTCTCCTACCCAGGCCTGGCCCCAGCATGCTGAGCAGAGGGTGGAGAGCAGCAGGGTCCTGTCCCTCAGCTGCCCCCACACAGCTGCCTCCTGCAGGGACTGGAATGGGACATAGCACTAGAGACTCTGTCAGGCCATATCCCACTGCCCAGGGAAGCCAGCTGGGCCTGTGGGAAGCAGCTCAGGCAGGCCCAGAGCATCTCATGCCCCAGTGAGTGAGGCACCAGTAGCAGAGGCCAGTTGGGAAAATCTTGACCGAATCTTGCTGGAGAAATGGCCATGTCCTGTAGTGGCTGCAGTCTGCACTCACACACCAAGCACCCACAGCTTCAGACAGCCCCCTCCTCCCCCATATTCACAGGCCTTCCCCTTCACACGCCCACCCCCCCAGACACACTTGCACCTAGGGGTCGGAAGTCTGCGGTGTGGTGCCCTGAGGGGACTCTTGCTCTGTGCAATGATGATAACCATTCAGCTGCGTGCATGTGTCCCGTGTGCCATGCTCGCTTTGCACAGAGAGCTGGCACAGCAGATCCGAGAGAGCCCCCAAAACACAAAATCCGATAAGATCGAAGGCACCAGGCCAAGTCTATTGGCAAATGAAATGCAGCAATGGTTGTCAGCAGACTCTACTGAACCATCATGAATATGTACCCCCGACAATGGACTTAGTCAGTCAGTTACACGGGATTCTCCCCTGCCCCCTCGGCTGGACAAGGACAGCCCCTCTAAGATGCATCTTTGGCCACAGATACAAACAAGTTTCACATCACTCCTGTACATCAGGGTGCCACCCATTACTTTGTATGTGGTTCAGTCAAAACACCCTCCCCATCCTGCTGTCATGCTAGACCCTGTCCTGAACCTTGGTCAGTGTGTTCCTATTATCTGTGGGGTGTGTTGGTGCTAAGATGCCTCCTAATGAGGTGATCCACCCTTTGAAGCATGCTAACAGCCTGTGCCCAGTCCCCAGTAGTTTTTCTGTGGGATCAACCCTCTCCATGCCAAGTTCCATGAGCAGGGCCTGCCTCTCGCTCACATCTTCACTCTGCTTTATGTCAGCATCTGGATCTTTGTGGCCTAGGTCTCAGGCCTCACAGCAGTCCTGTGACAGGTGAGTTTATGTTTCAGGCCTTCATCTTACTACACTGCCCAAGCAGCGAGTGTGCAGCCCGAGCCCCACGCCTGGAGTCTGAGCCAGGCAGACACTTGGCACCCCAGGCCCTGTTGGGCTCAGCCATTGAGATGTGGATTTCTGCAGACAGCAAGTGCAAACTGCATTCCCAACAGCAGGGCCTGGAGAAGCAGCAGGTACTTTGTTTGTAAAGCACTGTGCAAACTCCTGCATGGCATCAAGAAGACACAATGCTACACGGGTCCATGTCCCAGGATCTGAAATGATTCCTCGGGGACCTCATCCTAATACATCCCCGGGGGCCACGCTGCACAGACCTGCCCCTTAGCTAGCACTGCCACCTCCGCGCTGATGAGTTTGGAAAACTTTATCACCGCAAAAGAATTGCCACTTTGGAAGTGGCCTGTGTGGAGGGTTGCTATGGGTTAGTCATCGGGCAATGTGGCCACTCAACTCCTCTCTGGGCATTGGGCCCCCAGGGCTTAGTCGGGCCTCGATCAGGGCTGCTTTTAAAAATCCTGGATAAGCCCCCACACATAACTGCCACCAAGTGGATTTGAACCTGGGACTTCCAGACCTTAGCATAGGAGCCTCTACCATTTGTGCTAAAAGCCTGCTGACTTTCAGCCCACAAAGTAGAGCTCCCTTGTTCTGAGCGTGGTCTAAGTGCCACTCCACGGAGCAGTGAACCCCACTAGATATATGGGTTACATAGGCACCCACAGAGCAAGCCTCATGGCACCCTGTACGGCAGCGCACAGCGAAATGTAGCTGTGGGGCCATAGTTAAGGGCAAGGCAAGTTTAGCACTTAGGCTACATCTACACTGGCAGCTTCTTGCGCAAGAACAGCTGTTCTTGTGCAAAAACTTGCCGGGTAGCTACACTGCATGAGCATTCTTGCGCAAGTACCGGTAAATTTATAGTCTAGTGTCAGAAAACCGGTCTTCTTCCAGAAGAGTTATTCCTCTCTTCAGAAGGAATATTATACATGAGCCTCGGTTGTGTCTACACTGGCACGTTCCACACTGCCATAGACGCTCTTGCGCAAGAGCACATCTCTTGCGCAAAAGCACATGCCCTTGGCTACGTCTACACTGGCAGCTTCTTGCGCAAGAACTCTTCCACAAGAGAGTGTCTACCCTGCAATGTGCTTTTGCACAAGAGCATCCATGCCAGCGTAGACGCTCTCTTCCGCAAGAAAGCTCTGATGGCCATTTTAACCATAGGGGCTTCTGGCGCAAGAAATTCATGTTGCCTGTCTACACTGGCCTCTTCTGGAAGAGCTCTTGTGCAAGAGGGCTTCTTCCTGAGCGGGAGCGTCAGAGTTCTCACGCAAAAAGCCCTGATTTTCTACAGTACAACGTCAGTTTACTTGTGCAAGAACGTGCGGCCAGTGTAGACAGGCAGCATGCTTTTGCGCAAGAACGCGCCAGTGTAGACACAGCCGAGGCTCATGTATAATATCGGAATTGCTTTACCCCCCCACTGAAATGCAGCTCCCCTCCCCCGGGGGAATATGGCAACTGCCTAACAACTAGCTCATGCTGAGAAGCAAAGAACTAGCTGCTACAACATTCCCAGTCTGAGCGCCCTGGTACTAACTGCAATCATCCCATTCATTGGCCACCTGCAAGTCCTAGCCCAGCCAGCAAAGAATCCATATCTACTCCCCGTCAGCAGGGACAGGTGCACGGGGTGGCCTGGCCTGGAACACCCCCTCTCCTGGGAGCCAGGGGAATGTGGGAACTAGCCCCAGAAGTGACCTTGGCCCAGTGCTTCCTTCTGCAGCTGCCGTCTCTGCAGAGCCCTCTCCCAGCTCATGAGCCCTCTAGTGTTCCATCCCTCCTCCTCGCCCTCTAGCCTTCTCCTTCCCCCCTACCGCTTCGCTCCCCTGCCTCTCTGTAGCCCCTGGGTTGCCTTTTGGCCAGAGAGGCCCTGTGTTTCTTACACTGCCCCTGAGAGCGCCAAACGCAGCATGGGCCCTGCATGGGGGAGTCTGATGGCCCAGCCCAAGGTGCCAGGCAGTCACATCCACCTTGGGGCCCCACTCTGGGCCCACTGCTGGTTTTCCTCAGACTCCACGGGGACCAGCCTGTTGCAGAGCAGAGCCTCCTGCTGCAGGCTCCTCACCTCCTGGCTGCCTGCAGAACGGAGGCCATGGTGGAGCAGAGCCCAGCCAGCCCTTGGGTCTCGAGCTTCTGGGCCCCCACTTCGCAAAGGGGCACAGAACAGCAAGGTCAAGGGACTCTCACTAGGCTGGTGGGGCAACAGTGGGATTAAGGCATTAGAAGGGGCTCTGCAGCCACCAGGGTGGAAAGAGAGTCGCTGTGTGGGGCAGAGGCCTGCGCGGTCCCCTGCCAGCGCGGAGACAGACCCTGCAGAGACCAAGCAGCCCCAGAGACCCAAGGTGACATTCGCCCCCATCGATGCGGGCGCCTGGGCCACCTCACAAGGCTTGCAGCACCTCAGCCCCACAGATAGGCAGCCAGGCTGCTGGGGGCTCGGAGCTGGGCAGCCAAGGGTGGGTGGCTGGAGGCAGGTTTGACAGAGCCGGTGTTGGGAGGAGCTGAGCTGGGAAGGGGAGTGAGGGGCTCTGCAGGGTGGATCAGTGCCTGGCAGAGAACAAAGTGCTTGGAGCTGGAGCCGCCCGGCTGCACAGTGCAGTGTGCCACCTTGGGCCCTGAAAACTCTTTGGTTGGGCCTGTGTCAGGCCCTGCCAGCAGTGGCTTTGCCATGCCACCTGCCCCCTCCTCCACCCTGCGAGCCTCCTGGAGGTCGGTGGGATTGTCCTGTGGTATCTGCAAGGAGCCTGGCTCTCATACAGGCCCAGCCAGCTGGGTGGGGAATGGGGCAGGTATGGCACAGCCAGCCCCAGAGCCTGGACCCGCAACCATTCACCCCCGTGTGTTTAAACCAAGGGAGGGACAAGTGGCTGCATGCTGGGCTCTGGGCCAGGTCAGCAGAGGGGCTGGGCAGGCAGCCAGGCTACAGCACAGTGGACAAAGGTGAAATGAGTTTGGTGGGGCTCAGTGCACCCCGCTAGGCAGGTGGATACCAACTTGGGCAGCCCCAGCTGAGAGCCGAGGGGGCGATGGAGTCCAGCCTTCTCTCCCCCTGGCCATGGCCATGCTGGGGTGGAGGTGTGGCATGCTGGCTGCAAAACAGGGAGAGGCACTTGCACTGCTGCTCTCCTGGCCTCATCTGTTCTGGATCCAAGCGCCGACCTCCAGCCATCACAGCGATGGGTGTGTTCGCAATGCAGATGGATAGGCAGCTGCCTCCTGGACAGACAGACTTGGGGCTGCAGGGCTATCAGTCCAGCACTAAGATCGTGTGAGAGCAACCTCAGGAGAAAAGGGGTGGCCCTGCACCCTTCCCATCAGCTGCCCTTCGCCTCTGCTGCCCCTTACACAGCTGTGTGTCCTGGAGCAAGCTGATCATAGAATCATAGAACCCCAGGGCTGGAAGAGACCTCAGGAGTCACTGAGTCCAGCCCCCTGCCAACCAACCCCAACTCAGTCCAGCCCCCTGCAGGACCAACCCCAACTCAATCATCCCAGCCAGGGCTTGGTCAAGCCGGGACATCAAAACCTCTACGGAAGGAGATTCCACCTCCTCCCTAGGGAATCCATCCCAGTGCTTCACCATCTTCCTAGAGAAATAGTTTTTCCTAATATCCAACCTAGACCAGTGCTGAATAAAGGGGAATAATAACTTCTCTAGATCTGCTGGCAATGCTCCTCCTAACGCACCCTAATATGCCATTTGCTTTCTTGGCTACCAGGGCACACTGTTGACTCATATCCAGCTTCTCATCCACTGTAATCCCCAGGTCCTTTTCTGCTGAACTGCTGCTTAGCCAGTCGGTTCCCAGCCTGTAGCAGTACTTGGGATTTTTCTGTCCCAAGTGCAGGACTCTGCACTTGTCCTTGTTGAACCTCATCAGATTTCTTTTGGCTCAATCCTCTAATCTGTCTAGGTTACTCTGAACCCTATACCTACCCTCCCAATCTATCTACCTCTCCCCCTAGCTTAGTGTCATCTGCGAACTTGGTGAGAGTGCAATCCATCCTCTCATCCAGGTCATTAATAAAGATTTTGAACAAAACCGGCCCTAGAACTGATCCTTGGGGCACTCCGCTAGAAACCAACCGCCAACCTGACATCGAGCTGTTGATCACTACCCATTAGGCGTGACAGTCTAGCCAGCTTTCCAGCCACCCTACAGTCCACATATCCAGTCCATACTTCCTTAACTTGCTTGCAAGAATATTGTGGGAGACCGTATCAGAAGCTTTGCTAAAGTCAAGACAGATCACGTCCACTGACTTTCCCATATCCACAGAGCCAGTTTCCTCATCACAGAGGCTAATCAGATTGGTGAGGCAGGACTTGCCCTTGGTAAATCCATGTTGATTGTTCCTGATCACGTTCCCCTCTTCCAAGTGCTTCAAAATGGATTCCTTGAGGTTCCCCTCCATGATTTTTCTGGGGACTGAGGCTGACCAGTCTGTAGTTCCCTGGCTTCTCTTTCTTCCCTTTTTGAAAGATGCTCCTGCAAAGGCGTTGGCCTGCCTGTCCCTGGCCCCAGCCCTGCCGCACAACCAGAGCAGCCAGGGATCCCCACCCCTGGACTGTGTGGGACAAGATGCCCAGCCACTGTGTCTGCAGCTGGGCAGAGCTGGTGCTGGCCGCATGCCTTGGTTAGTGAGGTGCTGGATTGCAGCGCAGAGCGAGACACAAGAGGATTAGGCAGCAAAACTCAATCAAGGTTTGAAAGGCTGGAATGGAGACAAGAAGGGGATTGGAGCGAAGCCACCTGTCCCTGGCACACACATACACGCGCGCTCATGCACATGCACACACACACGAACATGCACACATACACACACACATGCACTCACATGCATGTGCATACGCACACATGCAGACATACACAAACATGCACATGCACACACGCACGCACACACACATTCATTTAATCTGGGCACCACCAAGGTGACAAGTTTGTTTGTGAGCCAACATGGGGCTGTGTTTATTCCCCCTTTCCCACCCCAGCTTTCTGCAGCCCCCCAGGCTGGCGTATTGCGGAGGTGCCCCGAGAAGGTGCCTTGTGCTTGTTATTTCTATGGGAGCGATTTCCCAGATCTATGGGAGCTGATTAAAAATCTAATCCCTGGGCAGGGCAGGGCTATGCTCTGAGCTAGGGCCAGGAAATACAGACACTTCAAACAGCATATTGGCAGAGAGTGGGGATTTTAGGCTAACTCTGTGGGCCCCAACACCCAGGCTCTCCCCTCTGATTTTGCTATGCAGCCAAGCCTGTTCCCTTGAACCACGGGATGAGATGGGCTGGGCTGACACCCCTTCAAGGCAGGAACAGGTTTAATTTGCATCCAGAGGTTTAGAGACACTTGACTCAGAAAAATTCCACCCCAAGCTATGTCTCTCTCTGAGGCCAGGGCTGGAGGGAAACAGGCCCTGGAGGTTAAGTCAGTATGAACATAGCCTCAAACACCCTGGCTGTGTCTAGACTGGCCAGTTTTTCCAGAAAATCAGCCGCTTTTCCAGAAAAACTTGCCAGCTGTCTACACTGGCCGCTTGAATTTCTGCAAGAACACTGACGATCTCATGTAAGATTGTCAGTGTTCTTGCGGAAATATTATGCTGCTCCCATTCGGGCAAAAGCCCTTTTGCGCAAAAGCTTTTGCACACAAGGGCCAGTGTAGACAGCGCGGTATTGTTTTGCGCAAAAAAGCCCCGATCGCAAAAATGGCGATCGGGGCTTTTTTGCGCAAAAGCGCGTCTAGATTGGCACAGACGCTTTTCCACAAAAAGTGCTTTTGCAGAAGAGCGTCCGTGCCAATCTAGACGCTCTTTTCCGCAAATGCTTTTAACGGAAAACTTTTCCGTTAAAAGCATTTGCGGAAAATCATGCCAGTCTAGACGTAGCCCCTCTGTCCCCCACCCACCAGCCCAGCGCTATCACCGGAACACCCTTCCCACCCTCACTGCCCTTCTCTTCCCTGGCAGACCTCAGACAACATCGGCACCCGGGGTGCTGCCATTGCCGTTGCTGCAGACGTTGGAAAACAGCTGCTGGATCCTGGGTCCAACTTTGAGTCTGCCCCCCAGTGGTCCTGTGCCAAGTTTGTCATCTTCTGCCCCCCAGCCAGCTCTGCCCCCTGGTGGTCCTGTGCCCAGCTTGGAGTCTTCTGCCCCCGAGCCAGCCCCGGCCAGCTCTGCCCCCAAGTGGTCATGTGCCCCCCCAGCTCCTTTTTCTCACCCATCCCTGCCTACATCTGTCCCCACCTGTCCACTCTTTTCCCTTCCCAGGCCAGTTCCTCCATCCCCCTCGGACCTTGCTCCCTGCAGTCCCAAGATCTCTCAAAACTGGGTGACTGGGCAACAAAATGGCCGCTGAAATTCAGTGTAAAATACAAAGTAATGCACATGGCCAACTATAACCCCAAGTATACAGACAAAATGATAGAACCTAACCCAGCTGTTACTAGGGTTATAAAATCCCATTTAATTGGCTAACCAGTTAAGCATATTAACCGATTAACCGATTAAAGGGGTGAGCGTCCCAGTCAGAGCAGGCCCTGCCTGCAGGGTGCTCAGGCCCACTGCAGGCTGAAGCTGCACTGGAGCAGCTCCACCTGTTAACCTTAACCTGTTATGGGTGAGGCTTACCAGCTAACCGGTTAAACCTTCACATCCCTAGTTGTTACCCATCAAGAAAGCACTCCTGGAGTAGCGCTGCCGATTCACAAGACTCCTCACTGTGCCTGCTTCAGCCTCAGCTCATTCCCCAGCTTCAGAAGACTAAAATGATCCCCAGTCCTCCACAACTGAAGAGTGCAGCCGTGCTAGTGAGCATCAGAACAAAGCCGCACATTGAGATGCCAGTGAGACTGTTGTTAGTTTTTATCCAGAAAACTACAGAGAGACAGAAAGTCTTTCAATTGGCATGTTAGTGAAGACAGCTTGTAGGTGATTGCAATGATTTTAAAATACTGCAACTCATGATTATGTAATTATGTGGTTCATAATTGAATAATTATTGAAATAATAAAGATACCAGTGATTAGACACATTAAATAAGTAGTACATGAAAAAATTGTATAAATATGCTGAAAATAGCCTCCTCCCAAAACTGGCAGAGTGCCCCCCAAAACACACACACCTCTTCAACTTGCAGAGGTGCAGGCAGGAGGGAATACCAGGCAGCAGGGGCTAAGATGCTGGGAAGCCAGGGAAGACTGACTTGACTTACAAGAGCTTCCCCATGAGGGGAAACTGAGGCAATGGCTGGCCCAACACCCTCTGTTACAACAGTGCCTTTAGCTGTGAAGCTGCGGAGCTAGTTTGGCTGAAGCCAGGCTGCTGAGTGTATCTGAATCTCGGCTGGGGTGGGGGAATTACTCACATGCCAGGTGGACATTGGGACTCTTGTTTATTTTGTGCTGCTGCCATGTTGTCAGTCCCTCGGACATGAGGGAAACCCTTGGAAATGCACATCAGTAGGAGCCTCCTGAGAGCTGAGTCCAGGTGCCAAGAGCTAAGGTGCAGCCGCCATTCGCCCGCCCCAGCACCAGCACAATCCCTGCGCCCCAGGGATGTCCTGGCAATGCTGAACAACCGCTGAACGTGTGTCCGACTGGCACTGGGGCCTGTGTGCTGCCCACAGTGCTTAGTGCAGGATGGAGACACGACACCCAGTAGTGTCGGGTGCACGCACTCCAGCACCAGACACAGACAGGGGCTGCTGGCTCAGTGCACTGGGACGCCCTCCTCCCAGCTTGCCCTGAGGTGTGATTTGTGGCTAGTGGATGGGTCATGTGGCCACCAGCTTGTGATCCATGAGGCTGCCTGAGCAGACTCACGCTGAACGCGTCAGATGGTTCAGAACTGAGCCTGCATGGGCACCAGGCTGTGCACGCTCTCAGAGAGCCGTGCTGGGGCAGGGCCAGAGGAGGGCTGCCAGGGTAAAATAGGGCCCCTTGGAACACTCTCAGCAGGTGCAGGGACTCGGAGTGCTGCCCCACAGCTGCCTCGCTGGACGTAGCCAACAGAGGAGAAGGTCCCACCCCCACCGTTAGTGCTTGGCGAGGCAGCACAGAGCAGGGGACCAGCCCTGGCAGCTGGTGAGTCATAAACTGCTCTGTGCTGCCCAGTGTGGGTCTTGGCCAGGTGCGGTGCCTTGATGTGTCAGGCGGGGGTAACCCAGGCTAGAAACACTGCCCCAGCAGAGGCTGCATGGAGCCTGCCAGCCCCTGAACCATTGTGGCCCTGGCTGGGAGCAGAAGCCACCAAGGCTAACTGTTCCCTAAGTGCTTCAGCTCC
Source organism: Pelochelys cantorii (assembly GCA_032595735.1). NCBI lineage: Eukaryota > Metazoa > Chordata > Testudines > Trionychidae > Pelochelys > Pelochelys cantorii. The sequence continues at coordinate 5,118,651 of CM064354.1, forward strand.
TTCTGCAGCTTCTCCATGAGCTTCTTGAAGGAAGGCCGCTTCCCTGGCTCTAGCTCCCAGCAGCTCTTCATCAGGGTGTAGAGGGAGGGTGGGCATTCCTCAGGGGCCTCCATCCGGTACCCCTTCTCCACCATCTCCGTCACTTCCTTCAGGGTCTGGGGGGAGGGGAGAGTGACCTGCTGTAAGATCCCTGGCTCCCTTTCTGTGTCCACCAAGGGCCTTTCTGCAGAGTGATCTACCCCATCACCACTCAATCCTGCCCACCGCGCCTCTGTCCGCACAGTCTCCCCCCCGGGAGACCACCACTGCTGCTGCCCACAGCATGTCCACACCCCGTGGCAGCTGCCCATGTGGCACCGTGCTCTCATTCCCCCCGCACCCAGGCTCAGCATCTTGTCTGGGCCTTACCCCAGGAGCCAGCCAGCCCTGCCCCATGGGCAGATCACTCACCATCTTGGGGTAGGGTGCCCGGCCGTAGGAGAACACTTCCCATAGCAGGATCCCATAGCTCCAGACGTCTGACTTGGTGGAGAATTTCTGCAGGGAACATGAGCGAGATGCTGCCACAGCTGTCAGCCACAAAGCCATGCAGGGCTGGTGCTGCGGCAGCCAGGAGAATGTCCCACCTGGAGAGCAGCCTCGCCCCATTTCGGGGTGCTCCTGGGACAGTGGCAGGGTCATGCAATGGGGGACGGGCCTGGCCCTTTGCAGGGAGTCCCCTCGGCCCTGTCTGTAATGTCACTAGATTTTGTCTGTCCCAAGGTGTGACACAGCGGGCTCCAGATGGGGCGTTGCTCGTGCACACACCATAGTCCCTATGACAGCCCTGCAAGTGTCCCCATCAGAGGCCCAGACTGGCTCCTCTCTGTCCCCATGGAAATGGCTTAGCCCCTCCTTGCTCTGGGCACAAGAATATCCCAGGATGCATTGCCACGCAGGTGCCCCTTCATGCATGACGGGACAGCTGCCTGGATTCTCCTGAATGCGCTGCAGTGCACGCCGGGGGAAGCATTGGGTGGGGATACACGGACAGGAAGCATCAGTTTGACTGAATGGGTACCACCCAAGTGCGCTGCTGTGTCTGGGTAAGATGTGGGCATCACAGCCTGGTGATAAGTATGAGCTGGGCTTGCCAAGACCTTGCGAAGAGCAGGACCCCTGCAGAGGGCAGGGCCAGTGCGCGGGGACCTGCCTCCCTTCCTCCCTCTCTCACTCACATTGTGTTTCAGGGCTTCAGGCGCTGTCCACTTGACTGGCAGCTTGGTGGCATCAGAGCCTTTCAAGTCCACCTTGACCAAGCCAAAGTCACTCACTTTGGCCACGTTCTCCTCTGAGATCAGGATGTTGCGGGCAGCAAGATCTCTGTGCACCAGCTTCTTGGACTCCAGATAGTCCATCCCCTGGGCGATATCCCTGTGTGGCCCGGGCAGCACAAGCAGTGGAGAGAGGGGGCAGAAGGGATCAGCACCAATCTGCCACACTCACAGCTGCCTGTTGGCCCAGGCATGCAGCTAGCCCTCACTAAACAAGGCGGCTCTGCTGCAGCCTGCCTGGGGCCAGCATCCCTTCTGAGCCCGAATACAAGCATAACCCCCCTGCCTGCAACCTGCAGGGTCTGTGCAGGGCTGGGCTCAGGGGCTGCTCCAGCTCCACCACTACCTCCCGGTATGGCCCTGCGTGCCATGGGGAGAATGGCTGGCTGGCCTCCCACGGGGAGCATGACAGGGGGGATGGAAAGGGGCCGCCTGTGATGAGGGCAGCAGACAAGGCTTGTTCGGATGACAAGGGCAGGAGTAGCCCCTCTTCGGGGCCCCGGGCCGCAGGGGGAAGTGCAGGACTCACAGAGAGAACTGGATGAGCTGCTTGGCCTGCAGGGCCAATCTGCCCCTTGTCCGCAGGAAGTTGACCAGGTTCCCCTGCCATTGGAGAGAGAAACGCCCATCAGAGCCCACAGGCAACCGGGCCTGCAGCTGCTCACTTTCATCCCAGTGAAACGTTCTGCATGGCCAGTCCCGGGCTCTGAGCCACCTGGCCCCCTCGCCTGGTGAGTGCCACCCTGACCTTACAGTCCTCCCTGCAGGACAAGCTGAGGGACCATCTCCATGGCCTGGTCCATCCCTCTGCAGGACTTGGGTTTACAACGGGGCCTATTCTGCAGGAACCACCCTGGGACCCACCCAGAGGGAAGGGTTGCCAGCCACTGCTGAACCTGCGCCCTGGCTGTGAAGGGCTCCACAGGCCAGACCCTCGCCTCAACTGCCTGAAGCAGGGTGCTGAGAGCATCCCTGGGACAGTGGCCCAGTCGGGGTCCCTGGTTCGCTCTGATGCAGCAGGGCAGTTGGGCCCACTGCTCTCACCTTGCTCATGAACTCCATGATGATATAGAGACCATTGTGCAGGATCACGCCCAGCAGCTGCACCAGGTTTTTGTGCCGGAGCTTCCTGGAGGAGGGAATGAATGGCCATGTCCTGCATGGGGCGGGCGTGGGGTATGTGCACTCCAGCTACATGTGGCACTTACACTGAGGTGAGGGAGGGGGACACAGGGTCCTGCACACACACCCAGCCACTTGGCTGCATGGGAGGAGACACAAACAGCTCTTGGCTGCAAGAGAGGGGGCACAGAGAACCTCCCCCACCCACACACAGCTCCTGGCACGGGGAAAACACACAGAGCTAACCCCTGGCCGGGGACAGACAGACAAACAGACACAAGCTGAGTGACTGGTGGTGTATATCGCACTGCAGGGGGAATTCTGCAGCACGCTAGGGCTGCAGTGCCAGGGCTCACTGGGTTTTCTTCTTTGTGGGGTGGGTGTTTTTCAGGCTTGAGATGTCATTGAAGGGAACCCACAGACAGTTGTTAAGTCAGAGGACACGGGGGCCCTGGAAACCTCTCAGATGTCTCTTCCTATTTAGGAATAAGTCAAAAGCAACAGCCCAGTTCACCTCCCCCTCCACTGCCCTGTGCAAGAAAGGCAGGAAGGGCGACATGGGACCTTGCTAACCTCTGGAGGGCTCCACTGGGCCAGCTCTAGGAGCTGGATTCTCAAAGGGCCTGGTCACTCTGCAGCAGAGGCCACACAGGGGGAGTTGGGGGCTACTAATGCTTGTGAAGGGTCCCCGCCTGGCATAGAGGGTAGCTGAAAGCCTTAGCTCAGCCATCAGAGCCCTCCCCAATTTACCCCATCCTCAGTGCTGGAGTGCGAGCTTGCCTGACTGTGCTCTGCCAGGGATGCCCAGCTCCCCACCAGCCCCCCTGTCTTTCCCTCTCGTGGGGGAAAAGCAAAGTCAGCCCTTCCCCTCCTCCCACCCGCTGCAGGCCACTGACCGCCCCCGGGCCTGCAACATGCGCACAGCTAATCTGCAAGGACCCCCCATTCTGCCACCCGCCCCACCATGCACACCTGTCGGCGGTGCCCACCAGAGCTCCCTGCGAGGGCTTGTCTCTGACACTCCGCACCTCCTGCAGTCCCAGAGGGATGGGTCTGCACATGCCCCAGAGCCTCACCTGTCGTCCTGCTGCGGCCAGCCCACAGCGTGGGCAGGAACTAGAGTGGGCCCTCCCGGAAGACACACCCAATCTTGATTTAAAGACTGCAGGAGACAGAGGGTCTGCCACGTCCTTGGCAAACGTTCCCACGCATTGCCAACCTCCGCTGGAAGGGCACACCTCCCTGCCAGGCTACATTTGCCTAATAGGTTGTCTCTTACTGAGTGTTTGGCCAGTGCCTGGCATGGTGCTGCTCTGGCTGGCTGGAGGCCCTCAGGTGTCTGCACAATACCAATGCTAAAGAGGAGCCCGAATAACGAATCATTAATATGGAAATGAGGGTCAGTGCGAGCTGCCAGTGACGGTTGCCGAGGCTCATTATGCGAACACACGATCTCTCTCGCAGCACACCGCTAGAGCCGTGCCAGCCCTCGGGAATTCAGCCAGCTGAGCCCCAGGGGCCGGAGCTTGTGCCCCGAGTAAGACATCTCAGCCAGCATATCTGTCTGTCCTGTCAACCTGCACCTAGCCCCAGCAGAACCCCTCCCTGCAGAGCACCAGGGGCAGACGAGGGGCTGCTCGATCCGCCTCCAGGCTCACTTACGTCATGGCGGCGGTCTCAGCAAGAAAGGCCTGGGTAGTGACATCGCACTTGATGTTCTTCACAGCCACTTTCTGCCCCATGTATTCTCCCTGCAGGACGGCTGTGGGGGTGGGAAGAGAGGGGGGTCAGGCACCATACGGCGGCCCTACCCCAGCCTGGGGGAAAGAGCAGCAGGGTCCAAGGAGGGAAGGGCCCAGCGCTGAGCCAGCTCAGCCACATCCCAGGGAGATGAAGGGAAATGTGGAGGGGCCCCCACCATGGCTCACACAGGCACAGTGATGGGGGCAGAGGTGTGTGCCTGGCAATACCCGCTCTGGTCTAACCAACAAGGCTACCCATCCGGCCAGGGCTCAAGCTGTGCACTGAGTGGGTGGGGTCTCATGCTATCTCAGACTCCTCCCACTCCCTGGACTGTCCCCGCCCCCCCAAGTACTCACCTCCAAATTCACCTTCCCCAATCTTGTCTCCCAGCGTGAGGTGCTGCAGGTTCAGTAACCAGCCAGCTGCAGGTGAGAGGAGACTAGCTGGTTACATAAGGCAGGGCCGGGTCTTCCCCCTTGCATTGGGCCCAACACTTATCAGCCTGCTGCTCCCCCCCGCCCCGAATGCAAGTTTCACACCTGTAAGCTCCACCCAGCTCAGCCAGGGCAATGGGTTCCCTGTTACTCAAGAACATTGGACCCTGGGGCTTTTACCTCCTCCAAGCCCTGGTCACTTGTCCTAGTGTCCCATTCCCCTTTGTCCCCACCCCTGGAGTTTGCAGAGACCCCTCATACCCTTGGCCAGCTCTTCCTCAGCAGATTTCATGCCGGGCTTGGGCTTGGGCTTTATCAGCTTGGTACAGATGGCTCCCTGGTCCTGCATATAGTGCTGCAGACAGATAGACAGGACAGACTGACAGTCACTCAGGCTCACAGCTGCCACTCCCTGCATCAGCTCTGTGGTTGATTCATTGTGCAACCAGGACTCTCTGTGCCTCAGTTTGCCTGTCTGTTAAGCTGGGGATCAAAATCTATCCCTGCTCCCCAGGGCAGTGCTTATTCTCTGAATTTGGGTGTGAGCTGCCTCGGGTGGAAGGTGATTCAGAAGCCAGAGCAAGACTGTTACAAAAAGCTGACCCAACTTCCTTCCACTGGGTTTCAGTTTTGAGCAGCGACTCTATATTTAGATCCTGTGGTTTTGGCTGCTGTTTCATGCGCATGGCTCACTCTGGGCTGACAGCAGCACTGAGTAGCTGGGAGAAGATGGGAGGGAGGCTGTCTGGGTTCCCATTCAGAGCTACGCCCAGGTGCCCAGGCGCTGTGGGGCCCGATGCTTTTGTTCTTTGTCCAATGGAGCCCCAGAGCTACTGACTCCAGGGAGCTGCGGGCGCCTGCTGCCCCAGGGCGGGGACCTGGGCCTGTGTCCTGCTGACCTCGATCATGTCGATGAGGTTGTAGAAGCTGACGGAGGCGTCGATGCTCAGCCGGTTCTCCTGGTAGACGACGCGGTAGTGGATGACCTCCTTGCCAAAGCTGACACACAGCACGTAGTCCCCGGGGTGCCGGATGGACTCGCGCACCAGGAAGAGCCCATCCTCAGGGGGCTGGAGTGCCTGCACGGCCTCCACCCCAGAGATCTTCCCATGGAACCAGCTGGGGGCAAGGAAGAGAGGGCGTCTGAGAGGAAACGCACGGCACAGACAAGCCCAGCTTGGCAGAGCTTTCCTGGCATGAGCCCCTCCAGGCTCCTTCCCATTTCAGGCACTGCAGGGGGCTCCTGCACCGCAAGCAGCCAACCAACCTCTCGCTGCCCAGCCAGGCCAGGACCAGCACACCTGCTCACTCCATTCTGGTGGGGGGGGCATTGCAGCGGAGACCCAAGTGTGTCTCCAGCCCGAGGCTAGGGCCAATCCTTCATGCTTCAGGGGATAGGCAAAAAGCACCCAGAATGCACCTGGACAACCCCTTCCTGACCCCTGCAGAGACCAGCACATGGCCTGATGCCTAAGATTCGAGCTGCATCAGCCAGCGGAGCTGTAAAATAACCCTGTCTCCTGTCAGGAGCCATGGCAAGGCCCATGGCCCAGGCGTGGTGTTAACTCCCAGGTATTCGGGTGGCAGTAGGTACCAGCACCGGTGGAACCAGCTGATCCCAGCCAACAGCAGGAAGGGGATGGTCTCCTTCATAATGCAAGCGTGTACTCACGGCATCAGGCTGAGTTTAGGGTCCACGCGGATGGCCCCACGCTCCCGCACCAAGCTGGCCGAGAGCAGCCCCTCCTCGCCGGTGTCGTTGTGTTTTGCTCGGTACCAGCCTTTCTGCTGAAGGAGAGACATAGGAACAGCCAGACTGGGTCAGACCAAAGGTCCCTCTAGCCCAGTACCTGTCCTCTGACAGCAGCTAATGCCAGGTGCTCAAAGGAGAGAGGTCCCTATTGCCCATTTCCAGCACCTGGCAAACAGAGGTGAGGGACACAGCCCTGCCCGTCCTGGCGAATGGCCATTGATGGCCCCAACCTCCATGAATCTGTCTAGCTCTTTTCTGAGCCCTGCCATAGTGTTGGCCATTACAAGGTCCTCGGGCAAGGCGTTCCACAGGCCGGCTGTGTGAGGCGCGAGGAGCATGGTGTGATCTTGGTGCCATTGGCACTTGGGGGAAGGAGTCTTACTCCCCAGGGGAAGAAACATCTGGAGACAACTCCATTAGCCCTCCCAGCTCTCCTCGCCTCACTGGCAGGGCCTCATTGCTGCTGGAGGTGTGGGGGACAAGGTGGGAAGGGATTGGTGGGGGGAGGAGGGAGGTTGGAGGGAACGCAGGGCAGGGGGAGGTGCAGGACAAGGTGGAGTCCTGCATCCTAGGCTAAATCAGAGTCTGCTGGCTCAATGGCAGGAATTACAGCAACTCTTTGGGCCCACCTGCTCGTGCCAGGCGCTGCCCACACATCCAAGGACGGGTGGTACCTACCCTGCACAGCTTGCCCCACAGCTCCTCCTACAGGCACTTATGCCCCATTGCCAGGAGAATGGGGGCAAGTAGCAGTGTGCCATTGCGAGCAGCCCCTCCCCCAGTTTTCAGGCGCCTGGCTGGAGCAGTGGGCATGCCCTGTGGCCAGGCCCTTTGGGCTCGTTTCCCGGCTCTGGGGCCCTGGGCACTGTGTTGCCCGGGTGCCTCGGCACAGCGGGGAGGAGCTGCCCGCCCGACTCACCTCGCAGACCTCGACGATGGTGACGATGTCGCCCTTGCGGAAGGCCAGCTCGTGGGCTTTGGGCTTGGTGTGGTCGTGCTTGGCGATGCACTGTGTCCCCGGCAACCAGCATTTCTGCAGCAGCAGGTGGTGGCATGAGCGCGGGTAGCAACAAGCCAGGGCTTCCCTGGCAGCTAGGCCAGAGGCTGTGGGGTGAGGGGACTGGCTGCACCCTCTGCAGGACTCCCAGGGTGAAATGGGCATCTCCATCGTGCTCCCCACAGCTACTCAATGGGCCTGCTGCACTGGATTGTTCCTGAGCCGGTATGACACAATGCCAGGCGTTGCCAGGCCAGCAGGGTCCAGCGAGACACAGGCAGAGACGCAAGTAGGCCTTGCAGCTCAGCTAGGCACTCAGTATCATTCCAGATGGGACCATCTCCCCAGTGCTGGCTGCTGCAGGAGAGGGGGTGCGCAGCCCCACAGTGGTGCAATAATCTGCCCATGGTGGAAGGTTCTTCCTCGCCGGCACCAGGCAGATAGCAGCTGATTTATGCCCCAGAGCAGGAGGGAATAGATCAGGTCCAGGCACTGGTGGGTCCATAAAGGAGTGGAGGGGCTAGCCCCCATGGATTTGGAGATGGTCCTAGGGACACCCAGCCCATGGACTGTGAGTGGGTGAAGAGGGAAGGGGAGACCTGTGAGTGCATGGGGGAAGGGAGTTCAGGGAATTTCATGTTGGTGTGTCACACATTCAGAGACCCCTTCTGCACCAATGGCTCCTGCCCAATCTGTCCCCTTCTGTGGCTGTGTTCCCTGGGCTGCCAGACCTGTGTGCTGCCTGTTTGCAGGGTTTATACGCACAGCTCTGAGGGGCAACGCACTCACCCAGCCCTCCAGGAAAGTGAGCAGGGCCCTGCATGGGCTGGAACAACTTACTGATGACATGCTGCTTGGCCCGTCAGCGAATGTAGGGCTGTTCTGGGAATCCTGTTGCTGATGAAATGCAGCAGTCACCTGGGATGAGAAGGAACCAGCCATTGATCTCCGTGCTGCAGGGAAGGAAGAACTACAGGGGCTCCACTCTACTGAGGTTTTCTTGGTTAAAGAGAAACTGTCTAGCAAACATTAGAGCAACTGCTGCACTCCACCCCAGAAACAGCTGCCTTTAGTCTGGGGTGAAGTGATTCCCACCCCTTGGCATGCAGCTGTGAAGAGCTTTGGGATGCTTTGAGGCACAGACATGGGAGATGAAGCATCACTGTTGTTATTAGAAAGGCATTTTCCCTTCTCAGCCCCTCACCCACCTATGAGTTTCTGAATGGGTGTGGGTGCTCACACTTGGTGGATCTGAGCTGAAAGTGTTTATGGTGAAAATTGTGAGCCAGAGTCTGACCCAACACCAGGTGGCTGGGTAAGGTTGTAGCAAGATGTTGATCTCTGTGACAGATGATCACATGGTCCAACGGGAGCTTGACAAACTGGTCTGCTGCCATCACACAAGGGCCTTCAGACCGAGATGTGGAGACCTGTCTACACCCCCTTCCTGCCATGGCCTCCAAACACATTCCCATTATCCCTTTATTACCCCCCAGCCCCTCCTGTTGTGCCCAAGACAACAGCCTCCCGGCTTCCCAAATGGAAACAATCAAGGGTGGGATTCTCAGGTGCTCAGCTCTGGCCCATGGAGGACAGTGGGTGAGGTCTCCCTGAGAGGCCCCCCTCCCCAGCTGTCCTGCTCAAGGTCACCCAGTTAATACATGACAGAACCAGGACTAGGACCCAGGAGTCCTGACGCCTTGTCCCTCTGCCGTCCCCACTGGAGCCCATGCTTTCCTATTGCTTGGACCAGAAACTCCCCAGGCTCTAACCACTAGATTCTAGAGTTTAAGGGCAGAAGAGACCCTTGGACTTCCTGTAGATCACTGGCTTCCATCCTCACCCAGCCCTGCACAGCAACCCAGCAACAGAAATGACACAGCTGCTCTGTGCCACAGGCAGAGCACACAGGGCTGAGGTGTCCAAGGTCCCTGCAAAGAGAGACACCCAGACACCCTGGCAAGTGACCCAAACCTCTCTCAGTGCAGAGGGAGATGAAACTCCCCCCATCACTGTCGATCTGAATTGGGACAAAATTCCTCCCAAACCCACACTGGGTTAGTCCCTGGTCCACCCAAGCAACTAGCTAGAGGCTCCTCAGTATCCTGGCTCTCCCCATCCAGTGACCCATCCTGGTTGTGGCTGCTCCTGAGGCTTCAGAGGAAGGAGATTAAACAAACCCTGCCAACAGCCCAGCATGCACTGGGGTGGCAGGGGGGGTGGCAGGAAAGGGTGGGTCAGCGCTGGGCGTGGGAGCTCTTTGCCTCTCACACCACCCTGCCAATGAATTTTTCCCACCTCTCAGAACAAGAGGAGAAACTGGTCCCTGGTACTCTGGAGGGGGGTAGAGGAGAGCTGTCAGCAGTGCTGTCATGGAGGGACAATACAGTGTTTGTCTACCAGCCAGCAACCACCCTCTCCCACTGGGAATGCACCTGAGAACCAGCAAGAGGATGATGGTAGAACCTGCCATCTGCTATGGGGGAGGCATAAGTTACAGATGGGGAAAGTGAGGCCCAGTGGGGTGGGGAATGACGTGCCCAATGTAGCAGGCACCATCACTGGCAGTGCTGGGACAGAACTCATGAGTTGTGCTTGGACTGCTGGCCACTCCAGCTGGGCCCCATCTTCTCCTCGCAGCAGGGCCCAACACTTCCATCTCCCCAGTGGCCAGTTCCACTCAGACCACTTTGGGTCTCTGCAGCTCCTTCTGTGGACAGTGTCCAGGCAGAGCATGTGTAGCCGCTGCTTGGCACAGAGAAGGGCTGTCCCTGTGGCCAGGCAGGAGCAGTGACAGTAATTAAACCCCTGGCTCCTGATTTCCTGTTTTGGGATGTCATAAGAACGGGCATCCCGGACCAGGCCAACGGGCCAGCTAGGCCCATACCTGGCTCTGGCAGCAGCCAGTGCCAAGAACTTCTGGGGGAGGGAATGGAACAAGCAATTCTGAATGATCCACCCCCTGTCCACCACTCCCAGCTTCTGGCCTTCAGGGGTGAGGGACACCCAGAGCTGGGGGTGGGGGGGCACCCTGACCAGCTTAGCTTACACACTTCCTTAGCTGCCTGCTCATTTCTTTGGACCCCTGGTGCTTGTGGGGTTTGCAGGGTTAATAGCACTTCCTTCTGCCCTGGCACTGTACTGTCTCTCAATTAGCAGGAGAGAGGGCGCTGCTGTGCGCTGGGCTGAGGCCCGTTGCAAGCCCACTTAAATCTTGCCTTGGAATACAAGCAGTGCCACGAGTCTCTCATTTCTATAGCATCTTTCCCTCTTTTAAAGGCAAGCTAGCCCTGTGGCTGAGGCACTAAGTCAGTCTCAGGAGATCGGGGGAGGACTCAAATCCTGGCTCCGCTACAGACTCCCTCTCTGACCTTGGGAAAGTCACTTACCCTGATTTCCCATCTGTGCAATGGAGATAATTGTCTACTTAGACTGTAACTTCATGGGGGCAGGGACTTTCTTTTAATAAAAATGTGTGACATCTAACAATGCCCTGCTGACCTTAGCTGGGGTGTTGGGACACTGCCGAAATAGAAAGCATACATTTGGCAGCTGTGTCTTTATTGCACCATCTCCTCTCAACCCCTCTCCAAAGCTCTCCTAGTCATTGCAATGGGCTCTCTGGGCCAGTGTCTAGCTCTAGCCATTGCAGGGTTGCCAACCCACAGAAATTTCATTTACGGACAAAATGGGAAAAATTTATGGACAGATGCATTTTTTTACAGACATAATTTTTATACTATAGATTTTGACATTGTAAACTTTGACGGTAACCAATATTAAATTACATAAACTGCCAATGTGCTGATGCTAACTCAGCAGGATAATGTAGATGATAACATCACGTAGATCACGTGGTTCACGTTACTTCACCTCAACCATTGAGCTAAATAAACAACTAAAATGTCCAATTTCTGCTGCTCTGCAGTAAAATGGCTGAAGCAGCACAGAAGAAATTTAATTGCTATAGAATAATTGCTGTTTTTTGAAATTTTATTGCACTTTTACAAAATTTACGGACACCTAAATTTTTTTTACGGACTTTACGGACATGTCCAATTTTGGCTAATTTTTTACAGTGTCCGTAAATTTACTGATGGGTGGCAACCCTGAGCCACTGGCAGATGTGCATGCACCACTTTGGCAGTTGGAAGGGCAAGGGGGTGCAACATCACCCAGCCTCTTGCTGTGCAGAGAGAGGCAATAATTCCCCTCATCTAATGCTGGCGGGCCGGCTGAGTCTAGGGCCAATCAGTGCAGCCTTAAACCAGAGAACAACTGCTGGGGAAGTTGAGTGGAGGCAGAGTTTAAACACCAGAAGCTTCAGGCAGCTGGACTTGAATTCTGGGGACTCACTGGGATTTGCTAGTCTTGCCTGCTTCTTCTAGCCCTGGGGACAGCAAATAACACCAGAGCCTCAAAACACAGTGGGGGGTTTTGCTGGGATGCAAGCGAGACTCATGGCGGGAGGTGGCCCTATGTCCCTGCGCTGCCACTTGGCCTGTGGGGAGCCCAGTGTCTGAGAGCAGGTCAGGCAAGAGGTGCCTGGCAGAGCTGTCAGCTATAACCAGCTGCCCTTGCTGGAACCCTGCCCTAGGCACCGGGAGGCATCATTTGGCTGAACACTCCCCTATCCAATGGTCGTGGCAGCTCATTTCTTTTGAAATGGAAGCATCCAGGCTTAGTATGAGGGCACAAGATGAGCTGCTCAAAGAGGAAATTGCCATTGGGCAAGAGGCATCACTTCCAGAGACCTACAATCCGGAGAAAATGATTCAGGACTTGTCACCAGCTGTTCTCTGAACTCTGGCAGACTGGGGAAGTGAGGTCCCCAGCCTTTCCTTTGTCTGAGGTCAGCCTAGCCCCACAGACCGGTCCTCTCCGGCTGAGCAATCAAGAAAGGGTCCTTATGATCATCTGACCTACATAACACAGATCAGAGAATGGCTCTGGGCATCTGCAGCTAGTCGTGGAGTATCTTTTAGAAGTCACATCCTGTTTTGATTTTAAGGCTCTGTGTGATAAAGAATCCACCACATACTCGGACAAGTTGTTCCAGTGGTTAACCAGCCTCCCTGTTAAAAAGTTTGCATTTTATTTCTAACCTGAATTTGTCTAGCTTCATCTTCCAACCCATTGGGTCTGTGTACAGAGACATCCTGTTTGTAAAAGTGGAATAACTCTCTTGACTTTCATGGGGTTATTCCTGATTTGTACCCCCAGGAGAACTGGATTAAGGCACTCTTGGCCAGCTCCTGTGACTGCAGCTCCTGGAGTCATGTGATTATAGCAGAATATCAGCTTTAAACAACACATCTGTAGCCCTCAGCAGGGAAGAAAAGACTTTCAAAGGTCACACTCAGACCGTGGGGGGACATCTGTGGAGGCTGCTAAGAGCCTGAGTGGGAGGAGCTGCCTCACTAATGCCAATGGCTGTTAATTGCAACACTCACAGCTCTGGAGTGCTGTCACCTCTCCTCCCCTGCCCCAGCTGACCATCTGCCAGAGAAGGCCAGGAATGCAATCGGTTCCACCCTCCCACACTGCAGAGAAAAGTCCACAACCGTGACATTTAAAAAATAATAAATTGGGAGTTCTTGCCCTTCACCTTGTGGTTTCTGAGACTTTCAAGCTGTTTCCCCCAGCCACAAGAGGTAGGAATGTACTTTTTTACAAAGAAAGTTGAGACTCCCACATATCCACATGACTCCAAGACCTGCGGCTTTAAGACTCAAATATTGTGAGACTTGAGCTAAAGTCATGAGTGCTGAAACCACTGGGCTTGTGCCCTTCTGCCCTATAAAGAAGGGCCAAATGCTTTTAACATTAGAAATTCAGAGCCTGTTTTTTTCTAGAACTACTGGAGAACTGGAGAACTCCAAAAAAGCAAAATTGTCCTGACTGACTGGGGACAGGGGTGTGAAAGGATTTTTGTTCACACTCTTTGCTTCTGTTAGTGCCATTCAAACCTGAATGCCTGAGACACGCTTGGGAGGAGAACTCCCTTTGGTAAAAATGCAGTGCTCCCCACAACCACTTTAATGAAGGACTGAGACAGATCTCCAGAGAGTCCCACCGCAGAACCAGTTCTGATATGGCGATACTAGAAGCAAGTCCTGACAGGACACCTCCTCGCTCACCATTTCCACCTCTGCAATATGCAGAAGCAAACACGGCAGGGCAGGGCAACGGTCCTTATTTCGTCCCTTTGCAGGTCACTTATAAAAAACACCTACCCGGGTACAAAGCCAAACCAGCTCTGCACACCAGGAAGGGGGCACAGCAGTCTCAGCAGCAATTGTGCTCAGGATACAGCAATGAGGTCCTGGATAAACACCCTGGCACATTGAAGGGACAACGCCAATCCTCTCTCATTTCCAGGGGGCCAGGCTGTGAGTCTCCTGCAGCGCACCCCCCGATTGGCACTGCATGGAGGTAGGGGATAAAAACAGCTGCATTTCATCAGCTGAGCAAGCAGAGGATCTATTTTAGTTTGTTTAAAGAAATGTTCCTGCATCAGAGGTGATAACAGCTCATTCTCTTCCCCTTTCAGGGGTGAGTCACAGTCATTTTTGGGCATTACAAGTCCGAGAACAGAAAGGGGTTTTCTTTGTAATCATAAGTATTGGAATCTTTATTGCACCAGTCTCTGCTACCTCTTTCCTGTTGCCCACTCTAAAAAACAGGAACCCCAAGAGGGGACTGAAGATGTTTCAGCATTAAAAATAAAAACCAGGTGGAGATTTGTTCATTTCAAAAGCAACATTTGTCCTAGACACAGCCTCAGTGTCTACAGCTGCTGCCTGTTCCTTAGGTCACATCTCCATTTGCTGAAGGATCCACACTCTGGCGGTCGATCTCCCGGGGCTCTAGTAAAGACCCACTAAATCGAACATGGAAGGTGCCCCTGTCAGTGCTGGTACTCCTTGTTGTCGTGAGGAGTACGGGAAGTCAAGGGGAGTGTGTGTAACAGTGCCAAGCATGACTAGTGGCATTATTTACATAGCTGGAGTTGCATACCTTAAGCTGACCTCCCTCCTGCAGTGTAGATCTGGCCTTACTAACATTAGTGCATTTCTGTGCCTGTGAAAACCTCCAGGTAGGTTGCTGTGGAGAGGACGAGGCCCACACCCATGCCAGCAGGAAGGTGCATCTTCAACCCAGATACTAAAGTCCAGTGAAGAGCAGGCAGTTGTAATTGAAACACATGAACTGAGACAGGAGCCCAGGTTCTACCTTGATCAGTTCACATGGCCTGCAACCATAATCTACCTGGCTTATACACCATTTCCTCAAGCCTGTAACTGACCAGCAGCCACAGTACCAGAAATGCAGGATTTAATTTATAAGGAAAGAAATGCTAAGGCTCAAGCAAATATTTTTTTTATATTCATAACATGCAGGCCCAAGGGTGCTAGGCCCTGAACTACCCAGCCAAAGGTGCCGGGGCCCTATGCTACCTGGGCTGGAGGTGCCAGGGCTCTGAGCTGCCAAGTCCTGAGGGGCCGGAGCCAAGCCCTGCCAAGCCGTGGCACAAATTACGCCCTGCAGCTATGACAGTGCGAGTTGATAACTGAGCCAAATCCCATTTTATGCCCCATTAACAAACAAGCCCCAGGAGCAAAAGGGCGGGAGCAGAGACAGGAAGTTCTGCTTTGGCCCCTCTGCAGCCCCATAACAGAGTTCCCACAGGCAGGGGAGCATTTGGGGATGTGGCCATCTTGCTCCTGTTAACGGGCACTTGGCTGCTGCCAGCCTCTGGCTAGTGCACAGCAGGGCTGGCGAGAGGGAGAGGGGGAAAGGTCCATAACGCACCACTCTCAGTGGCATCAAGCATCCCTCCCTCCAGCAGTATCGGTCTTAACCAGCCCTGTGGCCCACAGGGCTAGTGGGAACGAGAGGAAACGGAAGGTTCCTAGGTGTGCAGCAGGGAGCCTGAGACGGGATCTCTACTATCCTCATGGGCTCTCAGCTGCCCTTGCCAAAGGCCATGGCTCCGCTGGAACTCACGTGGGGCTCTGCCCTACAGGCCACAAACACCTGTCGTCTGGCCAGAGGCAGCAGGGCCTACTAAGCTGTAGTGCTCGGGCCTTCACCTGCTGCAAAGACGAGCAGGCAGACAGGGAGGTAACAGTCAAATTGTGGTTGTTTCCATCCAGTGCAGAGCGGCAGTGTGAACCAAAGTGCAGCCACATGCACCGGTTGGTACATTTGCCATAGGCACCAACTCCAGGGTGCTCCAGAGCAAATGTAGCCACAGAACACCACAAGTGGATGCTCAGCTCCCTCCGCCCCCACTCAAAGAGCAGCTGTTTGTCAGAGGGCAGGGGGAGGGTGGAGCAGGCTGAGAAGAGGCAGAGCAGAGGGGGAACCCTTGGGGAAGGGAGCGGGGCTTCAGGGAGGAGCAGAGGTGGAGAACACCCCCCCGAAGAAAGTTGGCATTAGGGCAGCTCCCCAATCACTCACCTACCTTTTGCATGGCTTCCCTGGGGATTTTCTCTGCCACAACTTGCTTCCCCCCCCCCAGCCATATGCTCCATGGGAGGGAAGGCTGTTGATTAAAGCACAGAGTAGGACCCAGGTGATCTGGGTTCATTGCCTGATACTGCTACAGACACTCTGGGTGACTTGTGCATGTCACTTATACCCAAGTCCTCACAGGGACTTAGGCACCTAATTACAATTGATTTCTATCAGGTATGTGCCTAAATACAGTTGAGGATCTGGTTCTAAATCTCTGTGCCTGAGCACCCTACCTTTAAAATGTGGGTGGCAATAAAAGCATGGTCTTCCTCCCCAAAATGTTAAGACATGCTCAGATCCTAGAGGAGCCATGGAAATGCCTAGGTAAATATAAATTAAACAGTAATAGGTCACCAGACCCAGGCTGTATCAACCAAGAAATTGCAGAACTACTGACTCTTATAGGTAACTTATCACTTACATCAGCTTTTGGACCAGGTGACCAGCAGATAGCTAACATGATGCCAATTTTTAAAAAAGGTTCCAAAGGTGATCCTGGCAATTACAGATCAGAAAGCCTAACTTCAGTACCAGGCAAATTGGTTGAAATGTGGTAAAGAACAGAATTACCAGATACATCAATCAACCCATCATGTTGGGAAGGGGTTAATACGGCTTTTGCAAAGGGAAATCATGCCTCACCATCCCATCTGCTAGAATTCTCTGAGAGGGGCCAGCAAGCATGTGGACAAGGATGATCCAGTGAATTCAGTGCAAGGGCTCAAGCAATTTTTTTAAATATTCATAACTGATATGCCAGCACTTGCCAACTTGGAATTTCAGAAAGCCCTTCCCAAAAGCCCTTAAGCAATGGAAGCTATATTGTGATAAGAGGGAAGGGCCTCTCATGGACTGGTAACTGGTTAAAAGACAGGAAACAAAGGGTAGGAATAAATATTGGTTTATAAAAAGATAGACTGTCGAGTCCCAACGAGCTGTACTGGGCCCAGTGCTGTTCCAAATCCTCATAAATGACCTGGAGAAAGTGGTAAACAGTGAGGTGGCAAAGTTTGCAGATGATACTCAAGATACTTAAGGCCAAAGCTGGCTACAAAGGGATCTTTCCGAACCAGGTGACTGGACAACAAAGTGGCAGGTGATACCCAGTCTTGATAAATACAAGTAATGCACATTGGAAAACATGATCCACATACAAAATTATGGGGGCTAAATTGGCTGTTACCACTCCAGAAAGAGATCTTGAAATCAACATGGATAGTTTCCATGAAACCTTTTACTCAATGTATAGCAGCAGTCAAAAAGCTAACAATGTTGGGAATAACAAGGAAAGGGATGGATAATAAGAAAGAAAGAATCATAATGCCATTGTATAAATCTATGGTAAGTCCACATCTCGCATACTGTGTGCAGTTCTGGTCACCCCATTTCAAAAAAGACCTATTAAAATGGAAAAAGTACAGAGATGGTCATAAAAATTATTTGAAACAGCTTCCGTATGAGGAGAATAAGTCTGGTCATCTTGGAAAAGAGATGACGAAGGGGATATATGATAGCGGTCTATAAAATGATGAATGGCGTGGAGAATGTGACTAAGGAAATGTTATTTCTCCCTTCTCACAACACAAGAACTAGGGGTCACCCAATGAAATTAACAGACCTCAGGTTTAAAACAAACAAAAGGAGTACTTCACACAACACTCAATCAGTGGAACTCATTGTCAAAAGTATTGTAAAGGCCTAAAGTTTAACTGGATTCAAAAAAGGAAAAGCTCCTGGAGAACAGGTCTATTCATGGAGATGGTCTGGGACTGACCCCATGCTCCTGAGCCTCCGACTGCCAGAAGCTGGGACTGGATGATCTGTTGATGACCCTGTTCTGTTCGTTGTCTCTGAAGCATCTGGCACCAAATACTGGGGGAAGACAGGATATGGGGCGAGATGAGCCATTGATCTGAATCAGTCTGGCCAATCTTACGTTTTTCTGATGTTCTTCAATTCACAAGCATTCAGGAGAGAGCAAATCAGTTGTTTTTTTTTTCTTTTTTCCATTCACCTACCTCACTACAATCAAACCAAAGTCATGGTCAAGGAAGGGCGCCTGTTACAACCATCACAGGAGATGAAGTGGAAGCAAAGCCTACTGAATGAGGCACACAAAACACCCATGAGGCTGACCAAACCAGCCTGTCCGGTGGAACCCGACCACTGGACACGGTCATCTCTTACCCCGCCTCTCTTCAGACGCTTGCCTGGAGGAGGCTTGCTGAAAGCTCAGGTGCTGAATGTTGCTCTGCTGAGCCAGAGGCAGCAGGCAGATCTGAACAGCAGGTCTTGCTATAGCACTGAGAAAGTGTTGAAGCATCACGCACAGGAAGAGGACAATGATGCTCTCTACTGGCTCCTACCTACCAAAGGGAGAGCAGTTCTGGCTCAGCTAGGAGTGATCAGTCCTGCACTGGCGGGGATTGCGGTAGCTGGGCTTGCAGGTCTCCAGTGATTGTCATGCCGATGAAAGTTGGCTGCTGGCCAGCCCTGGGAATCCAAAGTATTGAAGAACAAACCAGAGGGCAAGTTTCTGCACCCAACCCAGCCTCTTGTGAGACTGGCTCAATGCAGCCATTGCTAGGTTAAGAGGGGGGTTCACTACCTAACTGTGGCAGTTTTGATGATGCAAGTGCCTGGTCTACCAAGCTTATTCACAGAAGTCAGCACCCAGCGTCTTGGGAGGGTTAAAGTTGGTTGTTTTGATCCCTTGCCGTTCCCAAGCGGTGGGAAAGGCCTGACAGTAGGTGCGGATCTTTGAGATGCTTTGGCTGCATGGATCCCACTGCTGAGATTTGTGTGCCCTACAAGTGGAAACCTCATGCACAAATAACTGAAGAAGACCCATCCAGATGATAAGCTCTTGTCCAATGCTTCTCATGACCTGCAGTCTGACCTAGGGTAACAGGAAACACTAGCTCCTGACCCAGCAGTGGGCACCTGCAGCCTGAAGGCCACGTGCAGCCGTTCAGGGTTGTGTGTGTGGCTCGTGAGATATTGTGTTGCCATTGCCCACACACAGGGTTGCCAGATTCTGCTGATTTTCATCCACATAGTTTTTTTCCCTACCAGTATTACTGACGTGACCCGCACATAAAGCCAGGGCATGTGAAGTGAGGAGGGCGCTGACTGTGAGAGCTGGGCGCTCCCCCTGCATCCAATCACAGCGCTGCCACAGCTCAATCGGTCCATCCTGCAGTGAGTGGAACTACCCCATCCCAGGAGACTGCTTTGGTTCCCACAATCTTACAGCCCACTGAGATGAAGGAGGGCCACTCATGCAGCCCACCCACTAGGCTAGGTTGCCCCTCACAGTCCTGAACTGTTCCATCCCTTTGGAACCACTTTCGATTGCTTTAGCCTGTGCAATTGTAGGTCTCTGACATGCTCCAGGAGATATCGAAACATACAGTAGGTTCACTGCATAGTCCTGCCCTCCTACTGGCACAAGTGCACTGGAAAAGTGCTCTGCATCACTGCAAAAAGCAGCGGAAGAGCTGGCAACTGTGCAGACAGGTTACAGGAAACCTAGCCACAGCTTGGTGTCAGACAGCAGACTGGCAGTGCCGCACACATGCCATTGCACACACCGTCCCCCTCCCATCTACCCAACCACATGGGTCAGACGGCTCCCAGAGCACAAGCGCCAGCTGAGACAGAGGGCAGCTTATTGTCTTGCGGCACCAAAGGAAGTACACTGCTATTTATCCCACTGAGTGTAGCACTTTGAATGTCACCAGCACTTCTGGCCTCCTGGAGGGGAGAAGGTAAACGTATTACCCAGCCACAGCTACTGCCCTAGCCAGACTCTTGTACTTACCTTCCTGCAGCACCCATGCAAAGCCCTTGGCACCAAAGTCGTTGCAGGTTTGCTCACTGCCAAGCCAAGCCCAGACCTGAGTCGCAAGAACTTGTAGAATAAATTCCCAGTTCAAATGATGGAGTAGAACGTTACCTCCCGCGCAGCTGTGTTCACAGAAAATCCACTCTGAGAAACTCCTCTCAGCTTTATTTCCTGATTTCTCTTCGAGGCTGGGCTGCAGAGGCAGTGCCTTGGAGGTCCTAGTGCCTGCTTTTATGCAGCCAGTTTTAACCAAAGATTCAGTCTTTGATGACGCTTTACCCTGAGGTGACTTTTGCCCCCTTGCTGCACAAGTTCACATCCCATCAGGGGAAGTATCAACAGCTGTCTGATTTGAAACCATGCAGCAGTTTATGACACCCAAAGCAAACTAACAATCAGCTGATATAAAACAGTGAGTTATTGTTCTGCTACTACCTGTTTTGTGGTGGTGCCCACACAAACTTCCCAGACATTGTGACAAAGTGAGAATTACTGTGTGGCAGGGGAGACTCTGAACATTTTGGAAGGAAAATGTGATGAGACGAGAGGGTTCTTGAGTTCTGGCCCTAGCCCAATCCCCAGTGACCACTTCCATTCTTTGTGCCTCAACATCTGTGAAGGGAGGGGGAGAAAGAATACTGACCTACCTCCTAGGCACATGAGGCACAACTAATGATTGCAAGGCACAGACAAAGCCTTACATGAAGAGAGCTGTAGAAGGGTAATGTATTATCCATATGCCATCACAGCTTGTACCCCCCTTTGGGTCAGGATCCCTAACTACCTTCCCCCTTCTATTGTCCCTGAAATGAAGATACTCCTGTTATAATACCCTGTATCCTGCCATAGATCCACTGAAGTCGGTGGAACAGAACAATACCAATCCACCCCAGCTGAGCAGCTAGCCCCTGCTACTTGCAGCACCCTGTGTAATAACAAGCAACCTGCTGCAGTAAAATGCATCTGCTGAATATTCTCCACTCTGGCTTAAGACATGCCACTGGGGAAATGACTGGAATAGATTTTACAAGAATTTACAAACCAAATTCAGCATGAAGAGGCACTTGGGTTTGGTTTGATGTACAGCATTCATGCTACCATCATGTCAGAGAGTTGGGAAGGTTTTCTGCAGCCTTTTCATTGCAAGAAAGTGGCAGTGAATAAAAGGGGCAAGGAAGCAGTTTCCTAGCTCTCAGCAAAGCACAATAGTAAATAGGACACCGCACATAAATCTAAACCAACCTTAATTAGAGTTTAGACACCACCATGTCAGTGCTCTTCAGAGTCCCACCATGAATCACAAACTGACTCATTGCACAGGACTGTTGATGATGTTACTACATGGTTGCAATAGAACCAAAAAGATGCAACTGAGCTGGAAGCTTCACTGCCCCAGGCATTGTATTAAAACAACAAGAGACTGTCCTTGATTTAAGTAGCCAAAAATTGGAAGAGAAAGGCAGAGCTTTTATCCTCCTTTTACAGCTGGGAAACTGAGGCAGAGAAAGACTAAGAAACTTACCCAATACTGCTCAAAAAGTCAGTAGAAGAGTTGGGCAAGGAACTCCTGTCCAGCAGCTTAGCCACTAGCTTTTCCATGGCATCTCAGTAGGTGAATAGCTGCTTCAAAATCTGTGTGGGGAGGGGAGTTACGAGAAAGATGACCAAAGGCATGAAGAGGAGAACCAGGTGTATCTAGTGGCAGTGATCCTTTAAAAAATTCCCCAAGCCTTACAGACTGGAGAAAGCTGCAAATGTGGACATGCCCAAGACAGTCAATCTGGGCAGTTCTGGCCCAAAGGAGTCAACAAACAGAAGTATCAGGGAAGGGACTATGCAGCCCTAGTCTGTGACCTGACCGATCTCCCACTGCAGCCCATGGAAAGACTCCTATTGACTTCAGTGAGATATTGGCTCCTAAGCGACTAAATCCTTTTTGAAAATGAGATTTATCTCATAAATTGGTTAGCTCTATGTCAAGGCTGATTCCCCACTCTGGCACGATGAATGCAGAAGTGGGGGCCCGCAAAAGTACCCCAAAACCTGATCTCTCCAGGCTTTGGTATAAAACGTCCCCCCAAAATCCTAAAAACCTAGATTTTGGGAATAAAAATCCACTGCCACCGTCAAGTGCTTTTGAACCCACAAACAGGGGTGGACACTTGAAACCAACCCCAGGGCACCCCAAGCTCTTTTCCCCAAAGAGCTTGAAAAAGAAAAGAGAAAATACAAATTACAGTCTGTGGCTGCTATTCCCTAGTGCAGGGGTGGCCAACCAGTTAGACACAAAGAGCCAAAAGAGTTGTGGATAGTAGTGCAAAGAGCCACACATCCCTCCTCCAGAGCCAGGCACCCCCAGCCCCCCCAACCCAATACCCTCCCCCTCCCCCAGACCAGGCTCGCCCAACTCCCCCCACTCTAACCCAATGCCCTCCCCCTCCCCCAGAGCCAGGCACCCCCAGGCCTCTCCCATTCTAACCCAATGCCTGGGTCTCACCGGAGCTGCCACTGCCACAACCACACACTTCTCCCTGCAGGAACTGGGGCATGCGCACAGAGGGGGCACACGGCTCCGAACGAGCCATAACCCTGAGAGCCGCATTTCTGTGAGTGAAGAGCCGCATGTGGCTCAAGAGCCACAGGTTGGCCACCCCTGCCCTAGTCAGAGGCATGCAGGTCCCACAGACAGATTTTCCAGGACACAGAACTGAACCAACGCCAGGTTAATAAAAAAGAAAGCACTTTTATTATCAAAACAATACTCCTGTTGCAAGCATAATGACTAGATGGAAAAAGTCACAATTAATATACTCATGGGGACTCCCATGGCTAAAACTTAGTTACAAAAGAAAGGAAAACCCATTTCTAACAGCACAAACATCAGATCCAAAGTCCCACAACAGAAAACAATGAAACCTAATGGATTTATCTAAACTTTACCCTACTTACACATTATGAAGAGTCTTTTTCTTGGAGAGAGACACGTCTTCTGTCTCCCACAGTATCTAAAGCAAACTGGGTCAGAGACAAAGGAGGAAAAACCCCAAAATTCCTTTGTCTCAGTTTGAAATCCCTATCTGCATTTCTATTGGCTGACTGCTATCTGGCGAGGTACAGTTAACCCCTTAGTCCCCAGGCTGCTGGCCATCCCTCATGACCATGACACTCTGCCTGACACACTCCATATGTGGTCACACTTATTCTAGCATACGAGTGCCTTATTCTGAATTAGCACTTTCAAAGATGATAAGCAACTTAATCAGACACTAAAGGTAGATCCCTATAGACGCAACATGAATCCATAAGGAGTGGATGTCTGTATGAAGGACACTGCAACGCATGGGTGAAGGGTCAATGGTAGAAATGTGGATGTCTATGCTACAAGGCTAAGTTCACTTTCTTTCACCATTGTAGTTAAAACTTTTGTGGGCACAGTGCATCCCCAAGTGAACTGGGTACCAAGCCCCATGTGCAATCCAGGACCATCTGCCACTGGCTGTTCTGGAAAGGGTTTACAATGCCTCCTGTGGGCAGGATGAGCATCCCATGATGCAGTGTTCTTTGTCCCATCATTTTGGAACCTGAAGGGAGGTTCCAAAGAGGATGGAGAAAGGCTGTTCTCAGTAGTGACGGATGGCAGAACAAGGAGCAATGGTCTTAAGTTGTGGTGGGAGAGGTCCAGGTTGGATATTAGGAAAAACTATTTCACTAGGAGAGTGGTGAAGCACTGGGATGGGTTACCTGGGGAAGTAGTGGAGTCTCCATCCCTAGAGGTGTTTAAGTTTTGGCTTGACAAAGCCCTGGCTGGGTTGATCTAGTTGGGATTGGTCCTGCCTAGAGCAGGGGGCTGGACTTGATGACCTCCTGAGGTCTCTTCCAGCTCTATGGTTCTATGGGCTTCCTAACATATTTCACAACAGAGGCTGTATACCAATGATGGACAACGTAGGCTAGTGAGTAAGCAGCAATGGGCCGCAAGATTGTTGTAACCAAGATAATCTCCCATGACAGCTGCAATTGCACACCTAGCATTTGTGGGGTGTGTCAGTTGAACTGTAGCAGCACTTTGACTGGATGCAGAGGGAGCGTGCAGCTCTCATAATGCTGTGTACAATCAGCACACACCTCACTTTAACCTGCCCTTGCTTTATGTGCATCACACTTTAGTCATACTGGTAGGAAAAAAACTGACACTGATGGAAACCAAAGGAGTCTGGCAACCCTGCATGTGAGCAATTGTAAATAAAATGTCTTGAGCATCCAATGCTCCACCACTGCTGTAAACTGTACATCCACCATCTCTGTCAGAAAGCATGTCTCTGCCTGCTCTCCAGGCTTGTGATGAGCATTGTGAACACAACATGCAGTATTTCATGAACTGTAAATCATGGTGTCAGTTCTGCTCTGTGCCAGTGACATTACTGAATTTTTAATAGGAATATGCAGATCATTTTTGCACCCCTCCCATGGTATGTTTGCCCCAAATTTCATACAAAGTGGTCCAAGTGATGTGTCTATTGAGAACTTAGGTTTTGCTGAGTCTGTTCATACTATTCCCATGTCTTGTACAACTTTTGTATTTAAAGTTGCAAATATTGGCTCTGTACTGGTATTCCAAGTATTTGCTTCTAGGAGACAGCAGCAGGTACAGCCTACCTATTGTGAAGGGTGTCCACTCAAGTGAATAGCAGTACTTCATGGACAACAGCCCTTAAGCATTGCCAGTGTAACTGTGGCAGAATCCCCGCTCAGACCCTTTGGTCTGGGACACCTTCTGGCCCACAGCTGTTTGTAATAGCTCTTCAGGCCTGCGCTTGCTCAGCTGTGGCCATCAGCCTCTTCAGCCAGGCTACAGTGGCAGAGCTCTGGCTTAGCCAGCCATCTGTCACACTCCTTCCCCCTTGAGAAGTGTCTGTTTTGGGCCTGCCTCTCCTTAACTCTCTCTCTGCCCCTGGGGGTGGCTTTTCCCCTTTTTTTCTTGGAGTCCTCCTTGGGGAGTTGTCCCTTGCCCTTGGGTTCCACCCTCTCGGGTCTTTACCAAGGGGGTCCCTTCTGGGCAAATCCCCACCTGCCCCGAGGGAGGCTTTGGGCACTTTTCCAGGAAGCTCTTTTGTTCCCTCCACACAAAATTCACAAAATGCCCTGGCCTCCTGCATTGCCATCAGGTCATAGTGCCAGCCCCAACAGGTGCTCCTCGAGGTGACTCCTTCCTCTCCAGGCTTTTCCCAGAAAGGGGCTCCTCTGGCTTCCTCCCTGGTTCCTTGTCCCTGAAGTGTCGGCCTTCTCTCCAGGGAACCTCTGCCTTGATATACTCCTCCACCAACCTGACCGCAGCATCCACTGTGTCCGGCTGGTGGTGCCTGACCCACTCCCGGATACTCTCCGGAAGGGCTTGAAGCAACTGCTCGAGAAGGAGCGAGTCTAGTGTTTCTTGCACTGTCCATGCCTCTGGCCTCAGCCAACCTTTGCCCAGTCTAGTAGCTTTTGGGCAAATGCCCGGGGCCTCACTGCTGCTGTCCATCGAGCTGACCGAAACTTCTGCCAGTACTTTTCTGTGGACAGACCCACCTGGTCCAAAATGGCTGCTCTTACTGCCTCATAGTTACAGGCTTGATCATCCCCCAAGGCCATGTAAGCCGTTTGAGCCTCTCCTGCCAGGTAGGGAGCCAGACGCAGGGCCCAGGTAGCCCTGTCCCATGCAGCACCCATGGCTACCTGCTCAAATGTCCTAAAAAATGATTTGGGTCATCTGCTGGCCCAGGCCTGGCGGTTGGGTACCATCTCCTTCCCCAGGACTGAAAAAATTGATGAGGAGTTGCTGCCACACTTTGCTCTGCTCTTTTATACATTCATGCAGGCTTTGCTGCTGCTCTGTCTGCCAGCTTAGCAAAGCCTGCCTCTCTGCCTGGTGGGACTGCTGGAAGCTTTGCAGGGCCTGCTGTACTTGCTCTTGCTGCTTCACCAGCCACTGCAGGGTCTCCTCCATTTCTGGGCCACCAACCACATTCGCTGGAGCTGCACCCCACTCCTGGTACCACATGTGGCAGGGTCCTTGCTTAGGCCCCTTGGTCTGGGACACCTTCTGGTCCACAAATCAGCCAGAGACACTTCTGGTGCAGTCACTCAGGCTTTTATTGTTAGTTCCCACCTCCTTCTATGTACAAAACTTACAGTCAGGTCAGCCAGCTCCTCTGCCTGCCTGGGAGCACACCCTGGCTCCTTGCCCCCTGCTAGCTGCCTTCCTCTGCCTTATCTAGCCCTCGCCCAGTGAGGCCCACAGCTGTTTCTAATAGCCCTTCAGGCCTGGGCTTGCTCAGCTATGGCCATCAGCCTCTTCAGCCAGGCTACAGTGGCAGAGCTCTGGCTTAGCCAGCAGCCTGTCACAATAACTCTGAGGAATTCTGCTGCCAGCCTGTAGTCAAACATGCACCTCATGGCTGCTTGCCTAAAAAGGACATGGACAGGTGATTGTCTCATGTGACAAACTCCCTTTTGAGGAGGTACCGTCACTCAGCTACAACAGTGGGATTCCCTCTACATTGGCAAGATTAAAAAAAGAGCCCTAAGGGTTCCTCCATCTTTGTCTTCACTTCAACTCATCACTTCAGAACCAGCTTTGCTTTGAATTGGGCCCGGAAAGACTAAACAAAAGCTGTACCCCAGAAACTTTTAAGAAAGCATCTCGGCTAAAAGCCTGCACCAGAACTTTGTGATTGGTGTATGTGATGTAATTTCTTTAACAATTCTACTCTCAACCTTTTCTTTCTTTTAATACGTCTTTAGATTTTAGATTCTGAAGAATTGGTGCAGCATGCTCTTTTGGGTAAGTTCTAAGATATAAATTGACCTGGGAACATGGCTGGTCCTTTGGGATCAGAGGAACCTGTTCAGATTTGGTAAGATTGGTTTTCATAACCTCTCATCTGAGTAAGGTGTGGCACTGGTTGTGGCACAGGAAAAGCTGGAATGTGTAAGGGGGTTGCTTGCTGGCCAGTATGGCAGCTGAAGTGTTCTTTGTGACTGCTTTGGTCTGCCTTCCAGTGAAGGACCCTCAGGCTACAGCTACACTACAGGCTTCTTGCGCAAGAAGCTTTTTGCGGAACAGAGCTTCTGCAAAAACTTCTTGTGCAAGAGAGCGTCCACACTACAAAAGTGCATCGAAAAAGCAATGTGCTTTTGCACAAGAGAGCATCCAGACTCATAGGATGCTTTTTAACAAAAAAAGGCCACCTGGAACCAGTTCAGGCAGGGCTTAACGTCACCGATTGCTTCCAAAGGTTTGTGCTGGAGCCTTGCAGACACGTACTTAAAGGGACCCCCCTGGACAGCCGTTTCTCTGCTGCTGCTTGCGGACCTCTTTGAGGGACAGAAAAGCTTCAGCAGTGCCTGCTGTGGTTGCCCTGTGCTTTATGGGGAAGCCACAGCTTTGTTCTGAGCGTGCCATAGAGCCAGAGCTGCCCCTGGGCAGGCGATTGGCCCATGTGGCCATGCTGCAGTTTTTGCAGCATTTGCTGCCAGCTGCCTTCCTCTTCCTGGAGGACCTGGACCCTGATCTCCTTCTGAAGACCGTTTTGGTGGCTGCTCCACTCTGGCAACTGCACCCCACTATATAGAGAATGTTCTGGAGGCTGGAGACCAGTTTGGACTGGTGGGACCAGCAGTGGGTGCAGAACTTTAGAATGCGCAAGGCCACCTGCCTCAAGCTGTGTGCCTGGCTCACCCGCGCCCTCCAGAGACACGACACCCACCTGTGGCCCACCATCCCCCTGCAGAAGCAGGTCGCAATCGCCCTGTGGAAGCTCGCCACCCCAGACAGCTACCAGTCAGTGGGCAACCAGTTTGGGGTGGGGAAGTTCACGGTCAGGGCCCTCCTTGTGGAGGTAAGGAGCTCTCGGGCTGCAGTCCCTGCACGGGGGGGGCAGTGGGGAGAGGGAGAGTGTTGGATAAGGGGACCCTCAGGAGAGTGGGGCTGGAGACTGTAGGGGATGGAGTGGGGGTGGGGGGAAGCCCTGTCCCCAGGGGGCTTCTGCCATCCCACCCTCACACAGCCCTGCTGCTGTGGGGGGGGGGGGGGACACTCATAGGAGATGGGTCCTGGGGAGTTTTTGGGAGGGGCCCACAGGAGAGGAGGGGGATGGGCACCTCCCATGGACTCAGTCACTCCCTCTCTCATTCTCTGTTTTGTGTGTTTGTGTGTCTCCTTCTGCAGGTGGTGAGGGCCATCAACTCCCTGCTGCTGTGGAGAGTTGTCTGTCTGGAGGACCTGGACGCAACCGTGCTCGGATTTGCTACCCTGAGGTTCCCCAACTGTGGGGGAGCCATTGATGGGACACACATCCCGATCAGAGCACTGGACCATCAAGTGGCCCAGTTTATAAATAGGAAGGGCTACTTTTCTATTGTCCTGCAGGCTCTGGTGGACCACCGGGGCCAATTCACGGACATTTTTGTAGAGTGGTCAGGCAGGGCACACAATGCCTGAGTGTTTAGAAACTCTAGCCTATGCTGCAAGCTGGAGGCAGGCAGGCACCTTTTTTCCCATGCCAGGACTTTGTGGTGGGTGACGTGAACATACCACTGCGCATAGTGGGAGACATGGCGCTACCCACTAATGCCCTGGCTGATGAAGCCATATACCGGCCACCTCAGCCCCACCCTCAGCACAATGCCCGGCTCAACCAAGCCCAGATGCTGCTCAAGTGTGCCTTTGCCTGCCTAACGGCACGCTTTCTGGTGCCTCCTCACCCACCTGGACATCGGGGAGCACAACATCCCTGAGGTGGTGGCGGCGTGCTGTGTGCTCCACAATATTGTGGAATGCAAGGGGGAGGCCTTCCTCCTGGTGTGGGGGCAGATGCTGACTGCGAGGGCCATGCGTTTGAGCAGCCCCAGACAGCTGCCACCCTCCAGACCCATCAGTTGGGGGTATGCATCCGGGAGGCCCTGAGGGAGAGGTTCTCTCAGGCACCCCAGTAACTCTCCCCAGGGCCTCTCCAACAGGGGTCTCTGCCTTGTTGCTCTATCCCTTCCCCCTCTCAACTCCTGCCCTTGCCCCTTCCCTGACCTCTCAATAACCACACCAGTTTAGTTTCAGAACAAAAAGAGTCTTTTTAAATTAAACATTCAGCGAAGGTGGGCAGCGGTACTCTGAATTGGGAGGGGAAACCAGGACTGGGAGGAGGAGTGAGGTGGCTCAAGGTGCCCCCTTGGGTGTGGGGGGCCTCGTCGGGGTTGTGGTGCTCTGGGGGCCACAAAGGGGTGGGCAGGAGGGGGGCTAGAGCGGGGTCAGGGTTGGCAGTGGGGCAGGAGGAGGGGCCATAGGCATCACTTGGGGATGGGGGCAGGGGCATGGGCATTGCTAAGGGAGGGAGCAGAGGCATACCAGGGTGGGCTGGCGGATGGGCAATGGCCATAGGAGGGTGGACAGGAGCAGCAGCATCAGGCAGGTGTGCCACCATGCAGGACATGATGTCACACATGTCAGAACATGCCATCATGTCACCCCAAGCATGCTCTCGCCACTCCAGGTCCGCATTGACCCTGCACTCCAGGGTCTACTGGATGTCCCGGAGGATGCTGACGTGCTGGTGCATCAGATCCTCCTGCACCCTGGCTTATCTGTGGGTCCCCCGGACTCTGGCAGATGTCTGTGGTGATGTGGCTCGGCCCTCTGTCCTGGCTGCTCCGGCTGTGGAGAACACACAAGAGGGAGAGGCGGTCAGTCATCCCTGCAGACACTGTCCCTGAGGCCATGCCCTCCTCTGTGAGCGGCTACCACAACAGTCTGTGGCCCACAGGAGGAGGATGCCCCGAGTGCAAGGCCACATGTGGCCCTGTCTCACAGGGGCCCTGATGTGCTCAGAGGACTGTGTTGTCCACTTCCCCTCCCCCCCACACACACACCACGGACAGGCAGCCAAGGGAAGTGTCCTGCCACAGTGGGATCCCCTCATGGGTGGCAGAGGAGCTGGGAGCAGCCTGGCCCTCCCTGGGGTCTGCACACACAGCTGTGGCTCGCTGGGCCTTGCACGTGCAGAATGCCTGTGTTCTGTGTGCGACACTCCTCATTCTGTGTGGGGTTGTGCCTGCACCCTTGTGGCGAGCCTGCTTCCAGCTGGGTGTGCTGCCCCCCCCCCCCCGGGGTCAGGATGTGTGTGGCCTCCCCTGAGCCTGGCAGCAGGAGCCCACCCGTGCTCGGGGGCTGCCTGCTGTATCCACGTGCCACACAGTAACGCACTACGTGGTTGCACGTACACGGACCACAGTACCATGTGCAGCCCGAGCAGTCCAAGTGACACTTGCCCCCTGCTCTCTGTGCACCCACCTCCCCTGCCCTGTGTGTGTGACAATTCACCTGAAGATCCCTTCCAGGCTTCCAAGGAGGCCTGGGAGACATCCTGGCTGACAGTGACCGGCTAGAGGGAAAAGGTCATGGTCCTTGGCTCCTGCTCCCCCTCCTCCTCCAGCTGGGGCTGGCTCTGGCCCTCCAGCTTGTCCTCGGGGGCAACCTCTGGGTGGACAACAACTGGGGTCTCCAGCCCGGAGTCCACCACAATGTGTGGGGAAGAGGTTTCCCCACCTCCCAAGATGTGGTGGAGCTCCGCATAGTAGAGGCAGGTGTGGGGTCCAGCCCCTGAGCGTGTGCTGCACTTGGTGGCCCTCACATACCTGACGGAGCTCCTTCACCTTGCTCCAGACCTGCTCCATGGTTCAGGCAGGGTGCCCTCACTCCAGCCATGCGTGAAAAGATTTCGGCATTATGCTGCTTGGCCTGGGGATCTTGGAGGGACGACTCCTCAGTCCACAATTCCAGGAGGGTCACAATCTTTGGACCACATCATGCTGGGCTGCACCTTTTGGTCCCCCATGGAGGGGGGGCCTGGGACCCCTGGGGCTGCTCCCTGGAAGGGTCAGGGGCGTGTCGGGGGGCTTCCAGCTCTTCCATGTGTGGCAATGCCAGTGGCAAGAGACAGCCACATGGTGAGGGACCAGCTCTCTGGCTGGCTTCCTGACACAAGGTTTGTCAGGGTGCCTGCAACTTTAAGAGGGGCCAACACACAGGAACTATAGAGTTCTGATTACCTTGGATGGAGTGGACACCACGGCACCTGTTTTTTTTTTCCTGGAGGACATTTCTTGCACAAAAACACCTCTTGCCCATCCACACACGCCTTTTAGCGCAAGAGCTCTTGCTCAAAAAGGTGTTCTTCCTCATAGAAAGAGGAATACTAATTGCGCAACACCCCCCCCCTTCGATTCTCTTGTGCAAAAATGCGCTTGAGGTGTGAACGCTCCACAAGTTTTTGTGCAAAAACAGCTGTTTACCTCTGTAGTGTAAACATAGCCTCAGACATGGGCTGTAAGTAGCCCTATTTCAAAGCAATTTACCCTGATTTGACCCTCTCAGCAGTCCCTCCACAGAACCATCATATTGTCAGTCAGAAACAATTGTCAGTCAGAAACAATTCAAGGTTGCTTTTGGCATTTACAGGGCAGCTGCACACAGCAGACAATCAGTTCTGGGCATTAGAAAATAGCACTGAGTATGGGATCACATCGTTATGCCGGTCTGCAGTATCAAGCAATGGCTGCAGAACTTTCAGATGCACAAGTCACCTTCCTGGAATTGTGTGTGGAGCTTTTCCCTGCCCTCTGGTACAAGGACACCAAAATGAGAAGAATCAGGATTTTACTGTCAAATTATAGAGATTCTGCTATACAAATTTACAGGAGGACAGCATTAGCTCTAGGAGCAAGTGAACATAGCAAACTTGGGGCAAGCAGCAGCTTTAGTAAAACAATGCTTTTTATTTAGCAACCTGAACAAAAAGATCGTATCTGTCCTTAAAAATTTTGAAGAGATCAAAATAGATTAACCCAGAAAAGGAGGTATCACTGTACCCAAACAATGTTTGCTGTTAACAAAATGGTTATGTACAGCACCCATTTACAGATCAGAATAAGATTCTCATTTGAAATGCTGAAGGGCTTTAAACGTTTATTTTTCCATTTTCCAAGGCGGGGATGCAAGAGAGAATCTTCAGAACACAGGGTCATCATCATCTATGGAAAGAACAGCAGCAAAGAATAACTTAAAAACAAAATTCACATTATTGCACATTAATTGCTTTTGAATATTCTGTTACTTGGCACAACTCGAAAGATTGTACATAGAAGGCAAAGAACAGAAGTTCATTTAATGCACATCTCAATAGTGACCTAATGTGGGTTTCAACAGTGCCAATGAGTGGGGCCATCCAGACAAATACCACACCATATTTGAGAGTGCACAAACTCTTTAAGAGTCCAATAATCTTTCTCCATAAATTAAAAAAGCCTTGATTAAAATATAGGTTAAAAATTTTATGTTTAGTTTCTCAGGGTACACTAGTTTTTTAGCACAGTGCTGTCTCAGAAGATGTCTCGTACTTGCTGACCATCTTGTATCATATTGGCAGATGAACTCTGGACTTTGATATGCTCTGTGTTTAGAATTTGAAGTTCTTCTCTTGCTTCTCCCCACCCTCTTATCATCTTAAGCCAGCACATAAACATGAACTAATCTGCAAACTCATTTCCTCATTAACACAAAACACTGAGCTACATGGTTACTAAAGGAAATCTTCTATAAGATATGCCAATCAGCTAGCAAAATAACTCTGATAGGTCACAACTGCCTAAAAAGCAGAATGCAAATGTAAGCCAAGAGCCCCAATCGAACCAAAGAAGGTCTAAGCACAGGGAGAACCTCTGTGTTTGCTACTGTTCCCTGAACTGCCTTGCAGACTGACAGCAACTTGAATACGGCATTTCTGTAGCACCTTGGCATGGAAAGCAATAATTCTACTTCTCCCAAGATTATCTCAAGCTCACCACACTGTTTTCTTGGTGGTCGGGACCTGAGCTCATCCTAAGGAATGCATCATCAGCTGCAGCCAATCCATCCATTTCCAGCGCTGGGGAAATTCTGCAATTGCTGCATTTGGAGCCAGAGTAAAATTGCGGAGTTCCCCCAGGACTGACATTAGCCTTTGTTCATAGGAATTCCAATTGACCTGTTTGCTTGGAAAGAAAAATCACTCCAATTTGAGATTATAGGTCTTTTCCCCCGGTGTGCAAAGAAAAAAGCAACTGAATGTACTTTGAACAGGAAGCACAGCTGGGTCCTATTTAATGGAGAATAGAATAAGTATTTTCCAGTTAAAACATAATCCAAGAATTTGCTTTTGAGATTAAAATGCTGAATGCTAAAAACCCAAACCAAAGTTTTTATGGAGTTTATACAAACCAGGTTTAAAAGAGTATCTGAGTGTGAAGTTGAAATGATGAGAGCTTGGGATAATTACCATCCATCCAATCACCTACCGGACTTGTAATCACTTGCTGGTCGAGAGGTCCTCAAACCATCGGGCACACTGAAACATTCTGGGGGACTGCAGTAGGGCCAGTCTCATAGAAGGCAGGAAGAAGCACCACCCAGCTCACCCCATCCCTAGCCAGGGTCCCAGTTCACGTGCCTGGCCCCATCTTAAGACTCGGCTCCATGCCCAGCAGTTGGCCCACACCACAGCCTGGCTACAGCTCCTCTCCTAGCCCAGGGCCAAGATTGGGGACAGGAGTGGAACCACACCCAGTCATGGGCAAAGCTGCCAGCTCCCCCTGTGGTCTGGGCTGCATGGTGGAGCTGGGTGGTGCCCACACCCAGCTGTGGCCTCCTTACCCCACAGAATCATAGAATACTAAACTGGAAGGGACCTCGAGAGATCAACAAGTCCAGTTCCCTGTACTCATGGCAGTGCCAGGCACCATCTAGACCATCCCCGACAGGTGTTTGTCTAATCTGCTCTTAAAAATCTTCAGTGATGGAGATTTCACAACCCCCCTTGCAATTTATTCCAGTGTTTAACCACCCTGACAATTAGGAAGTTTTTCCTAATGTCCAACCTAAACCTCCCTTGCTGCAATTTGAGCCCATTGCTTCTTGTCCTATCCTCAGATGTTAAGGGGAATAATTTTTTTCCCTCTTCCTTGTAACACCCTTTTAGGTACTTGAGAGCTGTTATGTCCCCTCTCAGGCTGGTCTACGTTAGAAGTTTACAATGAATTTAGCTGTATAAGGTTGATTTTCTCAACAGTATGTCCACACTACCAGGTTTGTCTTGTCAACCGTAAGGGCTGCTGAAGTCAGTGTTGGGTATTCCTTATTTCATGAGAAGTAACAGTCCTCAAACTTGCTGGTTAAATTTACGGTAGAATAGACCCAGCGTAGAGAAAGTTGAGGTTCTTGGCCTCTGGGAGGCATCCCACCATGCCCCGCTCTGACTGCTCTGGCCAGAACTTTTGCCTCAACTGCTCTCTGTGAACAGGAAAAGCCCTGGGAAAGTTTGATTTCATTTCCTGTGTGGCCGAGCAGCATAGGTAGCCATGACTTCAAGTCCCATGAGCTCCAGTTCCCAGGGGTGCAGAAGAGTGCCAGCATGGAGTATGCAGAAGATCTTGGACCTCACTGAGGTGTGGGGAGAGAAATCCATTCTCTTTGAGCTCTGAACCAGCAAAGAAATGTCACTATCTATATGAAAGTCGCAAAGGCCATGGTGGAGAAAAGATAGTCCAGGGACGCCCAGCAATACAGAGTTAAAATAAAGTAGCTCAGGCAGTCCTATCATAAAACAAAGGAGGCAAATGGACAGTCTGGGGCATCACGGCAAAACGGCATCATGCCGTTTCTATGCTCAGCTGCATGCAATTCTGGGGGCGGGGATGGGGACCCAATCGGTTTCCCAAGCTTGACTGTAGAGTATGGCAAAGACACTCCTGGCAGCAGCATGGAGGACAGCGTGGTAACCAGGGAGGAAGGCCAGCCGGAAGGCAGCAAGAGCCAAATTTTTGTCATGTTGGAGCCAATCCCCTCCTCTCAGGACAGCTCCCAGTTGAGCACCAACCCCGGGGAGGGCACTTCGGGTGAGTTCACAATTTTTTTCTTACAAGCAGGTTAAGGCAGTTGGGTGTGATGTGCGGTGTACTCTGGGCCTACACAGCGCGGGGAGGCCCAGAACAGCTTGTTTCCTGAGATGGAGCGGGAATCTTCCCTGCACATCTCCATGAAGCTCTCACATAGGAACTCTGAACAAGGTTTCTGGGGAGGCCAACCTTATTCTGTCCTCCATGGTAGGACACCTTCCCATGCCAAGCCAGCAATAAGTGGTCTGGCATCACTGAATCACAAAGCATTGCAGCATAAGGCCCAGATTTATGGCCAAATTCAGTCAGCATCTGCTCCCTATCCCTCTGTATGATTCAGAGAAGACTGATATCTTGCATGGCAACCTGGATGGAGAAGGGGAAGCTATTTGCTGCTGCCAGCATGTCTTCAGCCTCTGGTACTCTGTCCCTCCCTCCTGTCCTCCCAGTTGCATGCTGCCCCACCAGCATGACCAGATCTCATCCCCCTTCCCTCTCCCACTGCAGACTCCTGCAGGATAGGAAAGCAGCAC
Source organism: Pelochelys cantorii (assembly GCA_032595735.1). NCBI lineage: Eukaryota > Metazoa > Chordata > Testudines > Trionychidae > Pelochelys > Pelochelys cantorii. The sequence continues at coordinate 5,153,877 of CM064354.1, forward strand.
TCCCTGGGAAGCCACGAGTGCCAGACACAGAGAGCGGGAAGCCACTCTGCCCTTCCAACATGACCAGACCCCATCTCCCCTTCCCACCTGAAGGACCATGCCCTGGGGCGGCCCCTTACCATGCCTAACCTGCCTTCAAACTGTGAGTCCAGATGCTCCCCAAGAACTGTTACTGCTGTACAGTGACCACTTTAAAACAAAACTCGCACAAAACACATCTCCATTCTCTTTACAGAGACCTTCACAGTATGTTAGGTTTAACACAATGTATCTTCTGTATTTTGTTAGTCTCTAAGGTGCCCCAGAATTATCTTCTGTAATGTGTGCAGTTGTAACTTTTCGTTACAGCGGGAACAGCAGGCAGCTTGCTGCACACTCCCCTGGCTCCACCAGCTGTCCACGTGGCACAGATCTGCAGGCGAAAAAGGACAAGGAAAGCAAATGAAGTGGAGGCATATGTTCTTGGAGGAGATGCAGGCGGAGAGGCAGGACAGGAAAGCATGCAGGGAACTGCAAGCGAGGCAACATGAAAAAAATCTTTGGCTCCCTGACAGGGTGCCAAAAGAAGAATCCTCTCCCACCCCAAATCTCCTCTACCCCATGCAAAATAACTTTCCCTCCTCACCTAGTTCCATAGCCTCTACCCCCAGGAGTCCCAGGACACGGAGGGGGCAGACTCAAAGGGCAGCCTCAGAGTCAATCTCCAGGGCCTTGGGATGCAAAAGGCTGTCCTTGCACTTCTGAGTCTCCTCCCTTCTCCCCCTTTTGGGTTCCCACCATGGGCTTCTTTTCTTTTCCTACTGTCTTCCCGAAATAAAAATACATGATCTCTGAAAAACAGTCCCTTTATTGCTTGTACTACAGGGGTGGGGTGGGGGATTACAAGCAAACACAGTGCATAAAGGCGTACCTTTGTGAGAGCAATGTGCATGTTTCTCAAAACTGGCCATTCATAAAAACTTCCTTTCAAAACCACACTTCTGTGCCATGTTCTCCTTGTCGCCGGGTGTCTGGTTGCACAAAATCTCTGGCTAGGCACTCTGCCTCAGCTCCTCCGCCCTGACAGAGAACTTTCCCCCTTGCTCTTGCAAAGATTATGGTGCACACAACAGGCTGTCACCACAAAGGGAATGTTGCATTTGCTATGGACTAAGTCAGCAAACTCCTAAATCTTCCCTTTAAACTCCCAAAAGCACATTCAACTACCATTCTGCACTTGCTCAGCCTATAGTTGTACTGCTCCTTACTGTAGTCCAGGCTGCCCATGTACAGCTTCATGAACCGCGAGAGCAAGGGGTAGGCTGGGTCACCAGGGATCACCATTGGCATTTCCACCTCTCCGATTCTGATTTTCCAGTCCAGGAAAAAAGTTCCACTGTGAATCTTTTCGAAGAGGCAGGAGTTCCTAAAGATGTGAACGTCACACAGTTTCCCAACTATCCCATGCTGATGTCAGTGAAACAACCCTGGTGATCCACCAATGCACTAGCAGCACCATGGAAAAGTACCCCTTGTGGTTTACACACTCCTTGGCAAGGTGGTCAGGGGTCGAGATGGGGACGCGTGCTCCATCTATCGCCCCATCCACAGTGGCATCCACATTTCCTAGAGTCATTACCCTCTGTAGCAGAATGGTACTGATTGCCTTGGGTACCTGGATTACAACACCAGCCATTCCAAACTGCTTCCCAACTGACTTGTAGCTCTCTGGCATTGCAAGCTTCCATAGGACAATTGCCATGCACATCTCTACAGTCAGAGTGGGTCTCAATTGCCATGTGCGTCTCTACAGTCAGAGCAGGTCTCTGCGCTTCATGGTGGGGGAAAGCAGTTTGCAAAATTCCATGAAAGTGGCCTTATGCATTCAGAAGTTTTGCAGCCACTGCTGCTCATCCCATAGCTGCATCACAATGTGGTCCCCCCCACTATGTGCTTGTCTCACAGCACCAGAACCAGCATTCAAATGGGTCAATAGAATTGAATGCTGACTGTTGTTCCATTTCCATTTAAGAGCAGGTTAGATAGACATCGATCAGGGATAGTCTAGACGGTACTGGATCCTGCCCTGAGGACAGGGGACTGGACTTGATGAACTCTCAAGGTCCCTTCCAATTCTAATGTTCTATGATTCTCTGAATGCAAGGGCTTGCCTGTACAGTGTTACCATGGCACCTAGAGATGGAGATTTCTCCTCCACATACTCTTCCTGGTGTGCTGTGCTTATGCTCTCAACATATTGCACCATTAGGCCCACCAAGGTAGACATCAATATCACAATGGTTTGATGCAAAACGGGACCCATGATTGCGCTAATATGGCATCTGCATGGGCAACCAGGGCCAAAAAGACTTTTTCCCATTGATCTCAATCAATGGGAGAGGGAGAAGACGAGTGCATTATGGGATGCTGACATGAACTCATGAACCTGCTGCAAAGTTTTGGTCCCAGTGTGCACTGGAGCATAACCCAGAATGCAAAGCGGCACTGGCACTGTGGGGATAGCTACCCACAGTGCATCACTCTCAAAGTCGATGGCAGTCGCCCTAATGGGGACACGTTACTTTGAACTACTTTGAATTCTTCCCTGCAGTGGAGACATGGACCTTTGACTTTGCAAAATCAGGTGACCAGAAATCTACCATAATAGATTTGACCTCATCTCATAGTGTACACATGGCCTCAGTCTTCTGTTTTCCGAACTAAACAAATCCATTTCTTTCAATCTTCCCTCATAGAGGTCATGTTTTCTAGACCTTTAATAATTTTTGTTGCTCTTCCATGAACTTTCTCCAATTAGGCCACATCTTTCCTGAAATGCAGTGCCCAAAACGGCACACAATACTCCAGTTGAGGTCTAATCAGTGCAGAGTGGAGCAGGAGAATGACTTCTCGTGTCTTGCTCACAACACTCCTGTTAATGCATCCTAGAACGATGTTTGCTTTTTTTGAAAGTGTTACACTGTTGACTCATATTTACCTTGTGGCCCACTATGAACCCCCTAGATCCATATCTACAGTACTCCTTCCTTAGACAGTTGCCTCCCATTCTGTATGTGTGAAACTGATTGTTCTTTCCTAAGTGGAGTACTTCGCATTTGTCCGTATTGAATTTCATCCTATGTACCTCAGACCATTTCTCCTGTTTTCCAGATCATTTTAAATTATAATCCTATCCTCCAAAGCACTTGCAACCCCTCCCAGAATGGTATCATCCACAAACTGTATAAGCATATTCTCTATGCCATTACATTAAATCATTGGATATTGAGCAGATCCATTCCCCAAACTGTTCCCTGCCCTTCCAGCATGATTGTGAACCTTTGATAACTACTTCCTGAGAATGGCTATCCAAACAATTATGCACCCACCTTATAATAGCCCCCATCTAGGTTTATTTCCCTAGTTTTTTTATAAGAAGGTCATGCAAGACTGTATCAAATTAGTTACTACAATCTAGGCATACCGCATCAACCACTTCCCCCTTATCCAGAAGGCTTGTTATCCTATCAAAGTTATCAGAATGGTTTGTTCTTGACAAATCCATGATGACTGTTACTTATCATCTTATTGTCTTCCAGATGTTTGCAGATGGATTCCTTAATTATTTGCTCTTTCCTAGCACAGATGACTGGTCTGTAGTTTCCTGGGTTGTCCTTATTTCCCTTTGTATAGACAGACAATATATTTGCCCCTTTGCAGTCTTCTAGAATCTCTTCCATCTTCCAAGCTTTTTCAAAGATGATAGCTAATAGCTTAGGCAGCTCCACAATCAGCTCCTTGAGTATTCTAGGATGCATTTCAGGAGGCCCTGGTGACCTGAAGACATCTAACTTATCAAAATAATTTTTAAATTTTTCTTTTCCTATTTTAACTTCTGAGCCTACCTCATTTGTACTGGCATTCACTTTGTTAGGCTTCCAATCACCAACCTTCTTGATGAAAACCAAAACAAATAAGTCATTAAGGATCTTTGCAATTTCCACATTTTCTGTTACTGTTTTCTATTCAGCAGTCCTAAGCTTTTCTTGGTCCTCGTGAGAGGGTGTTTGCCCTGCACTGGCCCTTTAAAGGCAAAACCCCAGCCCTGAGCAAGAGCTGAGAGCGAAGTCCCAGTGGAGGCAGTTCTTGCTAATGTGGGCCCAGCCGGGGGCTATATAAAGAAGGACTCCTGGAGGGAGAGGGAGAACTGACTGCTGCTCTGGAGAGAGAGCAGTAGGGAGTATGACTGCCAGGGAAGCAGGAGGCTTCCTGGAGGTAGAGCAGGGGTGGGGAGGCAGCCAGGTTAGGCAAAGGCAGCAGATCCACACTCCTTTGCCAGTGATGAGTGGCCATTACAGACTGCAGTTTGCCCGAGGCAGGGGCTAGATGAAGACTGGCAGTGGGTCACTGAGGCAAGGTGGGTACAAGGGAACCGGGTGCTCCCTGGGAGGAGAACAGAGTGCCCTGGGGAGGGGAGGACCCTGGAGTGCAAGCAGGAAAAACACCCACCGCCGGAAGGGGGCTCAGACACTGGAGTGGGCACTGCTGGAGGGCAGTATTCTGAAGAGGACGCCAAGGTCCATGAATGACACACATGGCATGGACTAGAGAGGGCAGGGGAGACACCAGCTAGAGGGAGGCATCCAGCGAGTCAACAAGCTAATTCCCAGAGCAACCAGCTGGAGGCGCCATGGCGGTGAGTCTGCCCTGTGACAGTCTTCCTCTTGTTTCTAATATATTTGTAGAGCATTTTCTTGTTGCCCTTTATGTGTCTAGCTAGAATGAGATTGTTTTGTGCCTGGGCCTTTCTAATAGCGTGTTATGTATTCACATTCACCCTTTGTATTTGACCTCGTTTCCTCTCTTTAGAGCTCCTTTTTGATTTTTAGATCATTCAAGGTCTCCTGGTTAAGCCAGGGTGGTCTCTTGCCATACTTTCTATCTTTTCTAGGAATATTACGAGCACAAGAGCAACTAAAGTCTTTTTGAAAAAAATTTCAATAGTCTTCAATTGTTTTTCCTCTTAGACTTGCTTCCAGTGGGACTGTGATGGGGTGTAGGCACAGAAGACGCCTTGGGCGGGGGGAGCTTCCCAGAGTGCTGATAAGGTCACTGACACTCACCTTCTTGCTCTCTGGGGCTTCTTGATACCCTGTCCTGCTGGGCCAGCTCTGCTGGTCTCCCCCAGCCAAGGTACAGAGCTGAAATTCCTCTCTCCCCCTCCCCCCCCGAGAAGCAATACAGACACTGAAACTCTTCAGGTCCAAGGAAAAGTCAATTTGGGGTCCAGCTTCCCAGAATACCACTCCCCAAATGGGATCAGAACTCCAAATGCATTATTTAGGTAAGCCCCCTTTAATAATAAAAGGAGGATGTGCACATTGATTGCTCCCTCAGATAACAATTATTTACACTGGGCTTGACAGTACATAAAAGTGATTTTATTAAGTACAAACAGTAGGATTTAAGTGGTTATAAGTGAGAACAGGCAGAGCAAAGTAAATTACAAACGTAAAATAACAGAAAACGCTTATCTAATTCTGACACTAAAACCTTGGTAGAAACGTCTTACAAACTCACTCTAAAACTGTTCCTGTTCCAGCTAAGCCTTCAAACCAGGGACTTTCCCTTTTCCTGGGGTCTTTGATTCATACCCTGGGGTGTGCCACGCCAGCCACACAAAGACCCTGCTAACCTTCCCATTGTTTTTATGCATACCCTTTTACATGGTGAAGTTACCTGGCCAGTCATGTGACTTCCTAAAACCAACTGCTGCTAAGACTTAAAGGACAAAAGAGTGTGTTTACATATGATTCCCCAGACATTGAGGTGTCCCAGCATTGAAAACACCCTTGATGATTTTCATTTGCACATTTAAAATCATAAAGCATTCCATACTCCATATATGTAACTTTATACACGAGAATGATACAAAATAAAATATATAGATACAGCGGATTATGACAGGAAGATCGATAGGTTACATGAGAGAATTTGTCCAAAACATCTTTGAGTTAGGCACATCTGTATCCACAAGTCAATTTTCTAAAGCATGGGGGGGTCCGTCACAGGGACTTTACCTACCAACTCCCCAAGTTTGTTAAAGTCTGCCTTCTTCAAATCCATTATCTTTATTTTGCTCTTCTCCCGCCTAGCATTCCTTAGAGTGATTCATGAATACTTTCATTTCATGATCACTCTCACCCAACTTGCCTTTTTCTTTCAGATTCTCAACCAGTTCCTCCCTATTTGTTAAAATTAAATCTAGAAGTAGCTTACTCCACCTTCTGAAATAAAAAAAAGTTCTCCAATACATTCCAAGAACTTGTTGGATAATCTGTGCCCTGCTGTGGTTTTTTTTCCCCCCAACAGACGTCTCGATAGTTGAAGTCCTATGAAGTCCATCACCACCATGTCCTGTGCCTTGGATGAATTTGTTAGTTGTTCTAAACAAAAACAAAAAAAATCTCACCCATTTCTTCTTCCTGGTTAGGTGGTCTGCAGTACATCCATACCATGACATCACCCTTATTTTTTACACCCAGAGACTCTGAACAAGTCAATCTCCTATGTCTATCTTAACCTCAATCCAAGTGTATATACTGTAAATATATAAGGTAAAATCTTTTTTTCCTTTTTCCTCTTCCTGAGCAAGCGGAACCCTTTTATACCAATATTCCAGTCACGTCCTCTTCCATATCAGGAGCCATGGAAGATGGATCGAGCAAAGGGGGGGGGTGCAACTCTGAAAAGTTTGGTGATCACTTTGCTAGTGGGATTTACTGGTTAAACACTAGACGTTACATAGAAAAATGGAAGCGTAACTCCTTTATTTTTTTCCTTTTAATTTTTCTTTTATTCCAGATAGCGCTACAAAGACATTCAAATATTAAAGCCACATTACAGGCCATTCTTTAAACACAAATAAAATAAAATAACAAAATGAACTGTGTCAAGTGACCCTAGAACACAACATTGTCAAAATAAAAGTTCTTTAAAAAAATCCCATTGGGCAATCAATTTGAGAAACCCTTCACATAGAAACAGGTTGATCCAATCAATTACTGGCTGCCCAATGCTAGCAATCAGGTTTCCCAGATGAGCTGCCTGGCTGCACAAGTGCTGAGACCAACCTCCTCACCCCATTTCTATTAGTGCAGCTAGAACACCCTTCCTTTGCTCAGCATCAGTAGATTTTACAGGATGGTAGCCCAAGAAAGCAGAGCTATCAAAGCCTGACATTTTGTGAGAGGTACTGCTGAGAAACTTCTGGCTTTAAAAATAGACTAAATGTCAAACTGTGCAGATTTTTTTAAAGCAGCTTTTTCCCCATGACAGTCCTGATCACCTCTCTTTAGAAGGCACTAATTGGTATGTAGAGAATATCTGTGATTAGTGATTGCATTGTCAAGTAACAGTTAGCATTGACCCTGTTCTTAGCACTTCTACTTCAGACTGTTTAGAGTAGCACTTACGTCTCTACTCAAAGTGTCACTTCTACTGGCACATATTTAATGCTTTCCTGGAAGAGAAAAAGCTATGCAAAGCTGCAAACCACAATATCAAACAGGAGAAATCCTTCTAGTTTTTCACCCCCCTCTCTCTTTTTAGGTTTAGACAGCATGTTTTATCGCGGTGTTTTTAAGTACATTGTGTTCTGTATAACGGAGAATTGTAACCCAAGGGAATTAAACATTTCGGACTCTCTCATTTCTACTGCCCACTGTCATTTACAGACAAGTTGGCTCCTTTGCCAAAAATGGCTCTGAGCGAGTAGCTTATGTAACTCTTTACAATGCAGCATTCGTTTCACTGCCCCAAAGTGGAAGCCCACAAAGTGCAAGGATCCTTCTTCCCCCAAAGTCTCAAACTTGTCAATTTCAAACAGACACTACAGATCCAGCTAGAAAATGCCTCCAATTTCATGCTGGGAATGTAATATGAACAAGGAAGTGTTTTTAAAGATGCGAACCCAATAAGTTTGTGTTTACCTTTACATATCATGGGACATATTTAAAGCTTAAGAGAAATACCAGAGTTTTTTTTTTTTTAAATGCCTGCCTCAGCCTACCTATTTTGCTGTGGGGAGGGTTTCTTCTGGAGTTCAGGGGAGGGCATGGGAAGGGAATGTAATAGAGGAAGAGGGACTATTGCCATAATCAACTTTACTTTTATGGAATGATTCAATTTTTTAAATGATTTAAGCACAATTTAGAACAAATCTACACCACGTTATTTCAAGGGGAAAAACATTAAAATTGCCAAATGTCGAAGACTAAACAGAAACTCATATTTATATATAAAAATTAAAGTCAGATTAACTTTATCTTAGTAAAGGCGACAACAGTGGTTAGGCATCACATTCCTCCTTTTTGTCCTTCTTCCCGTTGCCCTCGACTGGCTCACTGGTGTCTCGTCGTCTTTTTCTGTTGCGTACATTAAGTCTATTTTTAGGAGGTGGCAAAGGGTCCATTCCAAGTACTTTGTGTATCTGCCTGAAAGCTAGCATCCTTAAAGCATGCTAGAGGAGGAAGGAAAATAAACATTAAGGACAGAAGTAACATTGACAAGATAGGTGTAGGCATGACATGGCTAGTACTACATAGCCTACAGTACCTTCTGTGTATAGCAGCCTTTAACCACCATCCTACAGGATGGAGTTTAAAGTTAATAATGACAAAGCATTCTAAATATCAAGGACAGATATAAAAATATAAGTACCTTATTGAAAAGCTGCTGAGAGTTCATAACTTCAATTCAAATCAGTGGAAGCTGAGCTAATCAATTCCTCTGAATAATCAGGCCTAAAAATGTTCGTCCTAATCCAAAATCTGCTGAAGTCAATGGAAATCTTTACAATAGTTTCTAGATCTTAAAAAGATGTTCCTAAAGCCTAATGAAGACCTAAAAACTACTGTCCTTTGTTTAGTAAAAGAATCATTGTGAATTCCTAAATCAAGTATATGACTTCAGCCTACTGCACTGGAGACATTAGACAAGAGCTAATAAACTAAAAGTATTTTTAATTTTTTCTACTATGTGCTGTCTGGCTTGCAAGAGGATTTTTTTAAATTTTAAAATTGCATTACATTATCTGCCAACATCCCAAGAATCTTTGACTGATATTAATGCCATTACTTTGATGTGGCCAGTAGAAACAGATTTTAGATACAAAAAACAGAAATGCAGCCCACAGCTTGCCTTTCCACATAAAATCTGATTAAATTGCCAGCTTTTATTGCTGGTTGATGTAAAGAAGAATTACCATGCAAATCATTAAGAAAATTAATAATAGTATTATTCAGAAATATGGTTGTGCACATTTTAAAAAGTATTAAGAATACATGGATTTATATTTGATACTGTTACACTAAGCACCAAAGATAGCTAACAAGATTAGAGAACAAAAAATATTTTTTTCATTGCATTTATTTTGACAATTCTGTGCTTTCTAGCCAGTTTCACTAGTTTCATACAGGCAGTTTGCCCGTGTCTTTATGTATTTACCCCTTAATCCACGGCTACTCAACACGTGTTTGTTTGCGACCCACAGTGCGGTTTGGGTTTACGTGGGGCTCAACATGCGGCCCACAGGTGGGATGCTTTGAACATGGCCTCCACTGGGAACATGCTCCACAATGGCGAGGCGTTTCCCAAGCGGGGTGAGCAAGCAGACCGGCTAGCTGGAACCAGGGCTGGACTAAGGGGTGGGCTAGCCAGGCAGCTGCCCAGGGCGCCAACCTATGGGAGGCGCCCGGCTCCCGGCGGGCTGCAGCGGCCACCCGGGGCGGGGGGCTGTGTTAACCCCCACAGCACTGGCCAGCAGCGCCCTTCTCCCCGCGGCCGCAGGGCCCTGCATGGCCAGGCGCAGCCCGCCCTGGGTGGCCCCGGGCTGCGCGCCATCGGTGGTGGCCAGGCCGACTGGGCAGCACATGCGCTGTGCGTCTGCCCATGTGCCCCGGAGGCGGGCCTGCGCATGCGTCGTGCGCCTGGAGGTAGGGATGCGCGTCCCAGGGGCGGGCTTAAGGCTTAATGTTTGAGTCTGGTGCCGCGGCTTAAGGCTTAATCTTGGTATTCATGCCCATCAGTGTGAAACTATTTGCACATATATTTGAATGTATATGCAACCACACTTAAGTTGCAGCTCTCGGCATGTGCTGAGAGTAGCATTGTGGCCCAGGGGCTTCCAAAGTTGAGTAGCCCTGCCTTACTCCCTCCAACCTACTCAGGAGAGAAAAGCTTTTTGAAAATAGAAAAATAAATGGACAGGGAGACTTGGGGATAATGCAATACTGAACGTGACTTACCTCTCTTTGAAGGCCACTTTACTTTTTCATGTCACGTATTTTTCATATTGATATATTTCTTTATTTTTAAAAAGTGTGTAAATTAGATGAAGCTTTCATGGTCAGAGTTATTAACATGGCTTTTGGGATCACAAACACATACAATCGCAAACCAGAAATTGCCCCTTACCATGGGTTCTGTAGCTGGAAAGGACATAGTAACTTCAAATGCCAAAGTATACCAAATGCCTCACTTTGCAGAATGTTTTTATGGAAGTTTCCTTCTCAGTGCTATTAGAAATAACTATCTTATCTACCTGGGCACTGGCTGTAATATCCTCTCTTTCCTGACTGGTCATAGTCTCTAGAGCATCCATTTCATCTTTCTCGCAGGGATCCTGTAGCCCAGGTCCATCTGAAAGCAAGGGGAAGTAGGAGTCACAACACTAAAATACACTATGATCAGGATTTTAGAAAAAGATGTTTAATAAAAATCACATTTAAATAATTTCCTAACGTAGTGTTAGTTACAGTATTACTGACACTGCTTTTCACAACTTACGCAGTTTAGTTACTTTTTTGCACTTCATTCAACTTCAACAAGGAAATCTGGCTATTCAATTTCCTTTCTGGATTCTCAGAGACTGGCACAGAATGCTTGGATTTCACATTTTTAAAAATAACGCTTAAAAGTTTTAATGAGAGCAATTTTAGTAATGCACACACAAGTGTTGGGCCTAACTCTTTAAGTCAGGGATGTAAGCGACTAGTGGACTAGTTGTCTATCCAATAAGCATAAGCTTATCGGATAGTTGAGTAGTGACTCAACTAGCCACTTCCCCTCCCCTTGCTGCCTCTATCAGAGGCAGCAAGGAAGGGGGGAGCAGGAGCCGGTGCTGAAGGGAGCCGTCTTAAAAACCGGTTCCCCATAGCACTGTCTCTGCGGGGGATAGGGGAGGCTGCTGCGAAACAGCCCCTGTCCGCAGGGGTCCCAGAAGGGAGCTTGGCTCCCCCTGTGGACATGGGCTGCTGCCGCCAAGCAGCCCGTTTGTGGTGGCCATGGCTGTCTGCCGCGAACAGAGGCTGCTGGACTCAGTGCGAGCCGGGACCCAGAATTACTCAGTCCCAGTTCAAGCCAACTCCTGGAGCTACTCCCACTGCAGAGTGGTCCTATCGACAAACTGCATCGACTATATGATTAGCTAGGTAACTGCCATTTAACATCCTTACTTTAAGTACTTCAAAATAAAAAATAATCAATTCCTTCTGCCAATAAAAAAAGGCACAACACATCTGCCATTTTCTGAAAGAAAAGCTACGAGAACCACTGAGTCCTAGGATCAGTAGTGGACAGAGTGTATTCCAACAGTCATACTTTCACACTTGTTCATGGGAAACCATAAAAAATGTAGCATGTGCCACAGAATGACAATACAGATGACACAGTCCATCTGTGGAGCAACATGAAAGATATTAGTTTAGAACTGACCCATCAAGAGTGTTCCTGTAGCTACACATTCAAGAACACGGCGCATGGCATCTCCAGGACTTAAAGGAATCGTTGCACTGTTTAAAGCCTTTTCTACTAGAAGTTCCATTGCCTGTAGGAAGGACACAATCAGGATTGAATTTTAAATGAGAGACTGAAGATAAAATACACCACAATTTTTAAAAAATAAAAGCAATGCTGTGTCCTGTTCCAAAAAAGTCTGGCAGCCTCTGCAGAAGGCAAAGACAACTATTTTCTTAGGGCTGTATTACTTTTTAGTTCCTTGAAACTAAATTTAAGATACTGCTAAGGTAGCCTTGTAAAACCATCACGATCATCTAAGCTCCTGCAAAAAACAAGTTGTCTACTTGTGCAATGAAAATAATAAAACCATTTTACTTGTCACCAAAAATTACTTGCAAGAGAAAATGGCCAAACAGAATTATCCGAGGCTGAGCTTAAGAGAATTTACAACTCGGTTCAGTGTTGGCCACTAACTTATTTCTAGAAACTCTCTAACAAACTACGTGATGCATTTAGAGTAGGGGTCAGCAACCTTTCCAAAACAAAGAGGCAAACTACATCAAAATTCATAACAAGTGGTCAGCAAAGAGCCATTCTCTGCCCCCTCCCCTCCACAGGCTGCAGGACCATGTGCCCTGTGAACAAGAGCCTAAGGGGAGGTGGGAGTGGTGCATTGTGCGCTGCCTGTTCTTGAAATAGGCTGCTTCCATTGCCCAGAACTGGCCAATGGTATTGTGCTAGGGGTGGGAGCAACCATAAAGCACCACTCTCTTCCAGTGTGTGGAACACAAACGGCCCGGCAGCCGCTCTTCTGAGAGGTGTGCGGGGGTGGGGCAAGCAGTGGAGTGTGCTTGGGGGCTCCCTGCTGTGTCCGCAGCTGGATTGTTTTGCCCTGGTCTGCTGTACCCGCCAGCGCAGGCTCCCTGCTGTGGGGGGAACAAGTGGGGGCTGGGCTCGAGCTTCAAGAGCCATATGTGGCTCCTTAGTGAGCCATATTTGGCTCGCGAGCTATAGGTTACCGACCCCTGATTTCGAATCTTTACAGCAGTCTGGTCATTTTCTTAGGAAAATTAGGACCGACCAAAGAATATGGACCACTGTAGGCTCCATGGGATCATTTAGACTTGCTCTTGTATGGTTTCTTTGGTTATTTATTAGTTGACAATAGCCCTGCTATTTTTAGAAAAGTGCCAATAAATGTTCAGGTTTATCATCACTTCTTAATTCCATTATTTTGAAAAGCCTACCAGTGAAACTCATGTCACCTTTTATCCAGTGATTCTATTATGTTTATATGAGTCTAATCTACTATGAATTTGAGAGAGTTTGTCTGTGAATGAGAGAGTCTGTCTCTCTGCCTGTCTGTCCAAGAACTCCTCCTAAATGGTAAGAGCTAGGACCACCACCAAATTTGGAATACAACTTCCTCTTATCATAACTTAAAGCAAGCTAAGGGTTTGGCTGTGCATGGGGAGCTTCAACTGCCCCCACCCCCGATATGTACAGGGATGCATAAAAACATACAGAAAATAGAGAATCACCAGGCAGGTTGAAAGGGCTGGCTGGGGACATTCCCCTACAGCCGGGACTACCCCAGCCCCAGCCTCCCATCCCCAGGTCCTTTATAGAAATGCGGGGGGGGGGGGGAGGTTAGAGGGCTGAAGCTTCCACCCTCCATTGGTATGGGGAGCATTGATGGCTGTTCCCCTTCATCAGGGAACGAGGGTAAAGGGCAGATTACTGCATTTCTCACTCTGGCTGGGGAGTGCAGGGGGCAGATGAACCTGGACCTTCATCCTTTCCTCAACTGTGCCTGCTGGAGCTGCAGAAGCTAAGGAGAAGTGCTTCTCACCTGTCCCCAAGCTGCTGCAGTGAGAGAGGGTTGGGTTAGTCTTCTCTCCCCAGGACAGCCTGCATTCTGAACCCTTTATCTCCAGTCTGCCCAACAGCAGTGATTTAAATGAAGAAAAACAAGGACCCAAGTAATGCTGGGTAAATAGTCCAGTACTATTATATTAGAAAGTCTTGTCCAATCATCAGTATTAATTACACTTGCACTAAAAGTTCCCAATGAAGATTAAGGTCCCCTTGTACTGGACACTGTATACACACACAATAAGACAGTTCTGGGCACATCATATTTAAGTCTTCCAGCTGCAGTAAGAACTGGAAGAGAAAGGATAGCAATGTGAAGAAAACAAATGTGCTTCTCTTTCAATAAGCCAATTCATCTCCTTATCACAGGTTAACTGAGCATGTGTGGAAAGAGGAAATGACTCGGGGAGTGCGGAAGGGGGGTGGGTGGGGAAACACCTGCAGCAGGGGGTCTGGCCCCCCAGAATTCACTGGCAGCAGCAGGGGAAGCAGAGGTAGGCTCACTTTGCTCTCCTGGCAAGCCGCTCTGGGGTAAGGGATGAGACCGCCCCCATTCTCACCAGCAGGAACCAAAGCGACATGGCCAGGGGAGCAAAGCAGGCCAGGGGAGCAAAGCAAACCAGGGCTACCTTGCTCTGCTTCCCCTGCTGCTGCCAGCAACATTCCCTCTAAGCCAGGCCTTGGCAAAATTCGGCCCGCAGGCCAAATGCAGCCTGCCAAGCCACCGGATCTGGCCCATGGACGCTGTGGGGAGCCCCAGGCAGGCTCCCTGCTTGCCTTGCTCCACCCGCACACTGCTCAGAAATGTGGCTGTAGGGCAGTTTTTCTTTAAAAACTATGAGTCTGGAAGGGAGGGGGGAAGCTTTAGGAGCTGCTGCCGTCCCCAGCACAATCCCATTGGCTGGTTTTTGGCCAGAAACTGGCCAATGGGAACTGTTTCAATAACAGGCAGCCATAAAGCACAAGGGGCTCCAAAGCACATGGCTGCAGCCTATGCGGAGTGGGGGGGAGGGGGACAGGCAGGGAGGCTGATTCAGGAACTGCTGCTGGCCAGTAAGTCTCCTGGCAGAGCCTACCTCTGGCACCCCAGTCCCTTCCTTCCCCAACCCTCTGCCCCCTACTCCACATCCCCAAATCCTTTGCCCCCCTCCTGTATCCATATCCCCTTCCAGATTCAGCACTCCAATCCCCTGCCCCAGATCATAGTCCCCTCCTGCCCAAGCTCACAACCCAAATCCCTGCAACCCTTCCTGTACTGCAATTCCCTGCCCTAGGTCACAATCCAACCCCCTCAGCCCCAGTCCAATGCCCCAGTTCAAAACTGCCTCCTTCACCCAAACTGCCTCCCTTACCCCAAGCTCCCTTCTGTACCCAACCTCCATCCCAGACCCCGCACCTCTTCCATTAATATCATGGAAGTGTGCGGCCCTTGACCACGTACCAAATTCTTGGAGTGGCACCCTATCGAAAATTATTGTCCACCCTTGTTCTAAGCTGTGCAGCAACACAGCCCTGCAGCTGCTTAATCAGCCCTGACCAGTCAGGGGCTCAGGGTTCCGTGCACGGAGTTGCCTGACTGGGTGGGGTTGATTAGGGCTGTGCTGCTGCGCAGCTTAGAGGGAACCTTGGCTGCTGGTGAGTGCAGAGGGTAGGGGTAGATCCTTGCTGCCAGTGATACTAGCCCCACTACAGCCACACTAGTCCCCCTAGCCACCTTGATTGGGGGAAAGAGGTGGGGCAGGGCAAAGGGTGGAACCGGTGGAGGGGGTTGTCCTGGCCCTTTCCCATGCTGTGTGGGGGTAATCATGTGGCTGGGTCTCTCCTCTGCCAACACATATTTAAGCCTGTACATAGTGCCTACAGTCATGCCGGTGTGGCTGTTCACATTCTGAGGAAAGCAACCTCCTCTCACTGAGCTTTAACTGAATCATACTGCTTAGGCAGCCTGCAGCCATGGGCTGAGGCACTGTATGTTATAGCCAAATAAGAAGTGGAAAATCTGAGATGACTGCATATATGTGTTAATTATTTCTCAACTGTCATATTCTCCACCCCTGTAAAAGGATCTGGAATTGAATAACTACATAAATTTCAGAGGGGTAGCCGTGTTAGTCTGAATCTGCAAAAGCAACGAGGAGTCCTGTGGCACCTTATAGACTAACAGATTTATTGGAGCATAAGCTTTCGTGGGCAAACATCCGACAAAGTGGGTCTTTGCCCACGAAAGCTTACGCTCCAATAAATCTTTTAGTCTATAAGGTGCCACAGGACTCCTCGACGCTTTTACATAAATTTGTTTTGGTGATGAAGCTATAGAGGATTGATTCCCAGTTGCTGAAAGCAGCTCTCTTGTTATGTACAGGGTCAAATATGTGTTGGCAGAGGAGAGACCCAGCCACATGATTACCCCCACACAGCGTGGGAAAGGGCCAGGACAACCCCCTCCACCGGTTCCACCCTTTGCCCTGCCCCACCTCTTTCCCCAACCAAGGTGGCTAGGGGGACTAGTGTGGCTGTAGTGGGGGCCTAGTGTCACTGTCAGCAGGGATCTACCCCTACCCTCTGCACTCACCAGCAGCCAAGGTTCTGGGAGAGTAAACGTAGACCACATTCTCAGAACTTCTAAGGTGGGTAGAGTTTGTCATTGGTGTCAACAGATTCAGCCCTATATATCCAATGTACTTGTGTCGTTAGCTTATCTTTTATTTCATTTCAAAGTCCCCAATAATCATCAGTGTTGCTACAAAAAAGTGTCTTGCATCATAGCAATCAGAGGAAGAGTGTCACAGAAAAGGCTTGTCTCCTTACCCAGTCTGGAAGTGCACCCCATGTTGGTACACGCTGGCAAAGATCTCGCAAAACCCTGATGATAATTACACAGGATTGCAGACAGTTAGCTCTAGCCTTTAGGGAAAGAAACAAGACTTAAAATAAAATATCTAAGACATTAAACACTTAAGTAATACAAGCAATAAAACAAAACTCATTAATAGTATCTTAGAGTCTCATGTCAATATTCTCCTTATGTGAAAATTAAACCATTTAACTTCATATGGAGCAAAGTGTCCATTGTGTACTACTCCATGTAAGAAATATGAGGCACTGGCATTCCAAAAAATGCTGAGGTACAACACAAAAACAAAGGGGATAAAGAACTAACCTATCTAGCCATTTTCAACCATTTAGTTAAAATGCTACATCACCTGCATTCAACATTCTGAGGACTCCCAGGGTAAGCAACATTATTTGTGGAGTCAGTGCTAGCAAAAGGCATTAGACTGTCAGCTCTGAATATTCAAATCCTCTACTTATCCACAAAGCAGGTACAGAAGGATCACAATAGGGCAGGCTTCACTTTACCATGAGCCAATGGTTCACAAGAGAAAGACCAAATGGGGGTGTTGTATCTCAAGGATCTATTCAGCTCTAGATTTTCTTTTGGGGTTGCTGAAGAGTGCTAATTATCATGGAGATGGGAATGATAGACAGGGGAAGGTTCTGCCTTCCCAAATAGCCTGATGTGAGGCCACTCATGCTCCACCCCTAGAACCAGGGTGGATAAAAATCAATGATTTTTAAAAAAACAACAAAAAAAGAGTTTTTAATTTAAATCACATTTTTTGGATAAAATGCTTTTTGAAGAAGATAGATCTAAAGAGTTTTAATTATGATCCATGATGAGATATCTTTGAGCTACAATGTAACAGGGATTGTAAATTCTAATTCTATAGTGTGAGACAAAATATTCATGTAATGTTTAAGAAAAGTTGGTATGAGCTTGTGGATTAGGGATCCAATCTTATGGGGTTCCAGGCTAGATTAATCTCTCTAGCTACCCAATGAGACTCAGTGCTCAATCTAGAAGATAATATCAGAGATGCTTAGTTTTGCACTTCTCAAACTGTGGATTTGTCTTTCCAGAGATAACATGTTTATTAACAGCAAATGTTTAAATTAATAATATATAGAGATGAAAAATAACAGACCTTAACCCTATTGTCCCGCTGAAAATTTGTGTACTCAGAGTCAATCCCTTACCTCTCTCTAAAAGTGCAAAGTTTCACAAAGTTTAATGATGGGGGAAGAATAGATCTGAACAAAGAGAAGTCTGGAGATAAATGCTAGAAGGGAGGGATAGGCAGGAGAAACAAAAGTGAATTTGCTTGAGCAGCATAATCCAGAAGTTGGCTGGTGTGACTGCAGAGTCATTGGCCATTATCTTTGAAAACTCGTGGTGATCGGGGGAGGTCCTGAACAACTGGAAAAAGGGAAATGTAGTGCCCATATTTAAAAAAAGAAAAGGCAAATCCAGGGAACTACAGACCAGTCAGCCTCACCTCAATCCCTGAAAAAATCATGGAGGGAAAGAGAGGAAAGTGATCAGGAATAGTCAACATGGACTCACTAAGGACAAGTAATACCTGAACAACCTGACTGACTTCTATGACAAGGTAACTGGCTCTGTGGGTGTGGGGAAGGTGGTAGACATGATATATATAATTGGACTTTAGCAAGGCTTTTGACACAGACTCCCATAATATTCTTGCCAGCAAGTTAAGGAAGTATGGATTGGATGAATGGATTGTAGGGTGGATAGAAAGCGGACTAGATTGTCAAGCTCAATGGGTAGTGATCAACATCTCGATGTCTGGCTGGTGGTTGGTATCAAGCAGAGTGCCCCAAGGATTGTTACTGGGGCCAGTTTTGTTCAACATCTTTATTAAAGACTTGGATGACGGGATGAATTGCACCCTCAGCAAGTTCACAGATGCACTAAGCTAGGGAGAGAGGCAGATACACTGGAGGGTAGAGATAGGATTCAAAATGACCTAGACAAATTGGATGATTGAGCCAAAAGAAATCTGATTCAACAAAGGCAACTGCAGAGTCCTGCACTTGGGATGGAAGAATTCCAGGCACTCCTACAGGCTGGGGACTGACTGGCTTAGCAGCAGTTTGGCAGAAAAAGACCTGGGGATTACAGTGGATGAGGAGCTAGATGTGAGTCAAGAGTGCACCCAAAAAGGCTAACAGCATATTGGGGTGCATTAATAGAAGCATTGCCAGCAGATCTACAGAAGTGATTACTCCCCTTTATTTGGCCTTGGTGAGGTCATATCTGGAGTACTGCATTCAATTCTGGGCTCCCCATTATAGAAAGGATGTGGATGCATTGGAGAAAGTCCAGTGGAGGTTAACCAAAATGATTAGGGGTCTGCAGCATTTGACTTACAAGGAGACGCTGAGGGATTTGGGCTTATTTAGTCTACAGAAGAGAAGAGTGAGGGGGGATTTGATAGCAACCTTCAACTACCTGAAAGGGGGATCGAAAGAGAATGGAGAGAGGCTGTTCTCAGTAGTGACAGATGACAGAATGAGGAGCGATGGTCTCTAGTTGCAGTGAGGGAGGTCTACATTGGATATTAGGAAAAACTATTTCCCCAGGAGAGTGGTGAAGCACTGGAATGGATTACCCAAGGATCTGTTCTTGGACCGGTTTTGTTCAACATCTTTATTAATGACCTGGATGAGGGGACGGACGGCACCCTCAGCAAGTTCACAGATGACACTAAGCTAGGGGGACAGGTGGATATGCTGGAGGACAGGGATAGGGTCCAGAGTGACCTGGAGAGATTAGAGGATTGGACCACAAGAAATCTGATGAGGTTCAACAAGGACGAGTGTAGAGTCCTGCACTTGGGACAGAAGAATCCCAAGCATTGTTACAGGCTGGGGACCAACTGGCTAGGTAGCAGTTCTACAGAAAAGGACCTGGGGGTTACAGTGGATGAGAAGCTGGATATGAGTCAACAGTATGCCCTTGTAGCCAAGAAGGCTAATGGCATATTAGGGTGCATTAGGAGGAGCATTGCCAGCAGATCCAGAGAAGTGATTATTCTCCTTTATTCAGCTCTGGTGAGGCCACATCTGGAGAATTGTGTCCAGTTCTGGGCCCCCAACTACAGAAAGGATGTGGACGCATTGGAGAGGGTCCAATGGAGGGTGACCAAAATCATTAGGGGGCTGGAGTGCATGATCTATGAGGAGAGACTGAGGGATTTGGGTTTGTTTAGCCTGCAGAAGAGAAGAGTGAGGGGGAATTTGATCGCAGCCTTCAACTTCCTGAAGGGAGGTTCCAAAGAGGCTGGAGAAAGGCTGTTCACAGTAGCGACAGATGACAGAACAAGGAACAATGGTCTCAAGTTACAGTAGAAGAGGTCTAGGTTGGATATTAGGAAAACCTATTTCACTAGGAGAGTGGTGAAGCACTGGAATGGGTTATGTAGGGAGATGGTGGAATCTCTATTCCTAGAGGTGTTTAAGTCTCGGCTTGACAAAGCCCTGGCTGGGTTGATTCAGTTGGGATTGGTCCTGCCGTGGCAGGGGGCTGGACTTGATGACTCCTGAGGTCTCTTCCAGCTCTATGATTCTGCCTAGGGAGGTGGTGGAATCTCCATCTCTAGAGGTTTTGATGTCCTGGCTTGATAAAGCCTGGGCTGGGATGATTTAGTTGGGATTAGTCCTGCTTTGGGCAGGGGGTTGGACTTGATGATGTCCTGAGGTCTCTTGATTCTATGACTTCCTCCTCTTCACAGCACAATAACTTAAAAAGGAACATTTCTAGAGTATGGATGATCCCATTGATATTTTTAATAAGCTTTTGGTGAAAATAAAACCTGTCCAAAGCAAAATATTTTATCTTTATGCTAGTAGGCTAAAAAAGGTTGTGGATGTCAACTCCTGTAAGTAAATGGGTCTGACAGGATCCTTTTATATATCACCATCACCACCTGGCTTAGAAACTCTTCTTTAGAGCCCTAAATATTCAAGTACAATTGATGGTCATTTAAGCTTCATTGACCTTCCTTTGTATGCAAAGGTGTTAAACATTCAAGATGCAGTGGAAAGTTAGCACAATGAGTTAATATGTTGAAGGAAACCAATCAGTTCCATCTCTCATTCTACCTTTCCCAGATCTGGAGAAGACCTCTGTGTCAGCTCACAAGCTTGTCTCTTTCATCAACAGAGGTTGGTACACTAAAATATAATTATCTCACCCACCATCTCTTTAGTTGTTTAAGTAACGTGTACAAAATCCACAACTGTATTTAACATGGGCAGCTGGTGAATGTGCCTTTGGGGGAGGCTATAAGTCCTGGCCCCTCCCCTGTATTGTGAGGTCCCATCCCTTCTACCCTCCCACATCAAAACCTCTAGGGATGAAGATTCCACCACCTCCCTCGTTAATTCATTTCAGTGCTTCACCACCCTCCCACTAGAACAGTTTTTCCTAACAGCCAATCTAGACCTTCCCCACTGCAACTTGAGACCACTGCTCCTCATTCTGTCATTTGTTACCACTGAGAACAGCCTCTCTCCATCCTCTTTAGAACCCCCCTTCAAGTAGCTGAAAGTTTCTACCAAGCCTACTCTTCTGTAGACTAAATAAGCCCAAATCCCTCAGCCTCTCCTCATAAGTCATGTGCTCCAGCCCCTAATCGTTTTTGTTGCCCTCTGCTGGACTCTCTCCAATGCATCCACATCCTTTCTGTAACAGGGGCCCAGAACTGGATGCAATACTCCAGATGTGGCCTCACCAGTGCCAAATAAAGGGGAATAATCAATTCTCTAGATCTGCTGGCAATGCTCCTCCTAATACAGCCCAATATATTGTTAGATTACAAGAGCATACTATTGGCCCATATCCATCTTCTCATCCACTGGAATCCCCAGGTCCTTTTCTGCAGAACTGTTGCTTAGCCCATCAGTCCTCAGCCTGTAACAATGCTTGGGATTCTTCTGTCCCAAGTGCAGGACTCTGAACTTGTTCTTGTTGAACCTTATCAGATTTATTTTGGCCCAATCCTCCAATTTGTCTAAGTCATTCTGGACTCTATCCCTATCTTCCAACGTATCTACCTCTCCCCCTAGATTAATGTTGTCCACGAACTTGCTGAAGGTACAATCCATCCCCTTATCCAAGTCATTAATAACAATACTGAACAAAATCAGCCCCAGAATTGACCCTGTGGGGACTCTGCTTGATACCGACTGCCAATCAGACACCAAGCCGTTGATCACTACTATTGCGCCTGACAATCTAGCCAGCTTTCTATCCACATTATAGTGCATTTATCCAATCCATACTTCTTTAACATGCTGGCAAGAATAATATGGGAGACCATATCAAAAGCTTTGCTAAAGTCCAGATATATCATGTCCACCATCTTCCCCATATACACTAGCGATGTAAGGGAAGAGTTGACTAGTCGACTACCTGATAAGCCTATGCTTATCGGGTAATCAAGTTGATTGCTCACATTCCACCCCCGCCACTGCCTCTGTGTGTGGGGGGAGAGCAGGAGCTGGAGCTAACTGGCTTTTAAGCCGGTTCCCCTCAGCACCGGCTCTACCATGCCGCCTGTCTCCCCCTCCCCCCACACTGCTGCCTCTAGTAGAAGCAGCGGGGGGGCAGAGAGCAGGGGCTGCTGCCATGAAGCAGCCCCTGTGTGCGGGAGGTCCCAACTCCTCACAGAGACCCCCACGCACAGGAGCTCTGCCAGCTGGGGATGCAGCTCAGCTCAGTCCCCACTCACGCTGGAGCAGGACCAAACTCTGCTGCGGCTCTGCAATTTAAAATGCAGTAGGAGCCAGCTAGGCAGCCAGTGCAGCTCAGTCCTGGCTCACACTGGTCAGAGACCCATTCTACTGAGGCTTTGCAATTCAAAACTCTTAAATTGCAGAGCTGCAGCGGGGTTTGGTCCCACACCCGGCGCGAGCCAGGACTGAGCTGGGCTGCCTATTGACTAATCAAGTAGTCGATAAAAATTCTATCAATTACTTGATTAGTTAAATACATCCCCAATATCCACAGAGCCTTTTCATAGAAAGCAATCAGGTCGGTCAGGCATGACTTTCCCTTGGTGAATCCATGTTGACTGTTTTTGGTCAGTTTCCTCAATTCCAAGTGCTTTAAAGTGGTTTCTTTGAGGATCCCCTCCATGATTTTTCTGGGGACTGAGGAGAGGCTGACCGGTCTGTAGTTCCCCGGATTCGCTTCCTTCCCTTTTTAAAAGATGGGCACTATATTTGCCTTTTTCTAATCATTCGGGACTTCTCCTGATCGCCACGTTTTCAAAGATATTGACTAATGGCTCTGCAATCACATCAGCCAACTCCCTCAGCACCCCTGGATGCATTAAATCCAGTCCCATGGATTTGTGTATGTCCAGCTTTTCTAAATAGTTCTTAACCCATTCTTTCTCCACTAGGGCTGCCCAGCTCTGCCCCATACTGTGCTGTCCAGTGCAGAAGTCTGGGAGCTGACCTTGTTTGTGAAGACAGAGGCAAAAAAACATTGGGTACTTCAGCTTTTCCCACATCATCTATCACTAGGTTACTTCCCCCATTCAGTAAGGGTCCCACACCCTGCCTGATCACCTACTTATTGCTAACATGTCTGTAGAGACCTTTCTTGTTACCTTTCACATCCCTTGCTAGCTGCAATTCCAACTGCCCTTTGGCCTTCCTGATTACACCCCTGCATGCTGGAGCAATATACTGATATTCTTCTCTAGTCATCTGTCCAAGTTTCCACTTCTTGTAAGCTTCCTTTTTGCATTTAAGTTTACCAAAGATTTCACTGTTAAGCCAAGCTGGTTGCCCTTGCTTTTCTTACTGCACATCGGGATGGTTTGTTCCTGAGCCTTCAATAAGTCTTCTTTAACATACAGCCAGCTCTCCTCATTTCCTTTCCCCCTCATGTTAGCTTCCCAGGGGATCCTGTCCTCCAGTTCCCTGAGGGAGTCAAAGTCTGCTTTTCTGAAGTCCAGGGTGTATATTTTGTTGCTCCCCTTTCTTCCTTTGGTCAGGATCTTGAACTCAATCATCTCATGATCACTGCTGCCCAGGTCGTCACCCATATCTACTTTCCCTACTGATTCCTCCCTGTTTGTGAGCAGCAGGTCAAGCTGAGCATGGCCCCTGGTCGGTTCCTTCAACACTTGTACCAGGAAGTTGTCCCCAACATTTTCCAAAAACTTCTTGGATTGTCTGTGTACTGCTGGAGTTGGAATGTGCACACAAGGATTTTTGGTCATTATACAGAAGATGCCTCCAATAGCATCAGTTATACTTTGAATAAACCTGGTCAGTTCTGTAGCACGAGACTGTGTCTTTCTTCCTACTGAGTCCTTCCTTCTACCAGATTAGCAAGTCAATGGGAAACTGCACAATACATCTCAGTGCTTGGGAAAGCTCTTTACCTGGAACCATTTAGCATGACGAAGGGCGGCCAATGATTCTAAGCATTTCTCTTGACTCAAAATATCACAAGGTTCATGCTGAGATTCTGCTGCTGCTTCTAAGAGGAAAGAAATACATGAATGTCTCTTTGCACCACTTACTTACCAAGCTTTTGTGACCAAAAGTTGCTGTGCAAAACCAGAAGACAAGTATGACTTTTTGTTAATAATAGCTATCAAACTAGCATAGTTTTCTAAATCATATCCACTGACTGAAGCCTTACTGCACTGTGATTAGAAATCATTGTCTCCTCAATGGAAAGCAAGCAGGCTTTTTCAAATGAGAACTCTTTCAGAAAGCATTGAGAGTAGCACAAAACAATCTCTATTAGCAGATTACAGCAGTTAAGTCTGTAGATTTATAGAATTAAATCTCTAACACAGCTAACTCGATCCACCTCCTGTTTCCCCATTCAGGAAGGCGAAGGGAAAAAGCAAGTTTTAGGAGGATTTCAGCCTTCTGATTCTGTCACTTTGGAATTAGCAAATGGTATCAAAATGTCTGCTCTATCATAATAGTTATTTCATTTTTAAATTATGTACTTAGTACATAAAACCTTTTACATACAAAATCATTTTAGACCATCAATATTTACTCACCCTTGTCAGCAGAAGCATCCTCTCTCATAAGAGGAGATGTGACTAAAATTGTGACCTGCATTTTTGGTTCCTTGCACGAACAGATGAGTATACTCGCTTCCCCAGAATTAGATGAAACTTCATACTCATCTTCAGTTAACATCTAGCAAGTCAAAAACAAAACCCAACTTGTTTCACCTTCAAGTTCATGTGCCAGCTTTATCCCCACACACCACTATTAAAAAGTTATTTGGTGAATTTTTAGTTCAAGAAAGATATTAGTTAATATAGTTTAAAAGGTAGGGATGACATAGCACAGTTACAATTACATTAGTAGAAAAGATCTTTTATTGGCCCAAGTCCTGTTGGTGGAAGGGACAAAACATTCCAGCTATACAGAGCTCTTAGTCTGGAGAAAGTAAACAGTGTCTGAGTTAAACACAAGGTGTGACAGTTACGTTGAAGGGGCTCACACATGTTGTAGGACACTACTTTAAATGAAGTGGGCAATTAGAGGTTAGCGGGCAGTAGGATGTGCTACTGGTTTTATGGTTTAATCCAACAATTTATGTGTTGTGGTGGGGCAGCTGCCCCACACAGGAAGGAAAAGGGGTCAAAGAAGCCCTCATAGAAGGTGCGCAGAACCCCAACCAATAAGAAGAGGGCTTGTAGAGCCAGCCAATAGGGAGAAAGCTTGTTAGGGCAGCTAATCAGGGTGAGCGAGGACCATACAAGAAGGGCTGCCCAGTAGAGCAGAGGGGAATCACTCCCAGGAGTGCAAGGGAGGAGAACTAGCTGAGTAGCGGGCAAGCCTTGGTCTCCCCTCCTTTTGCCCTCACTTGCCATTGAGAGGAGTGACTGGAGCATGGACTGCAGCTTGTCACTAAGGTTGGACTAGATTAGAGATTGCTGGTTCCCCTCGAAAGAGAGAGGATGGAGTGGGCCACGGCCAGAGGACTGTGTCCTAAAGAGGATGCCGCAGTCCTTGAGGTGAGACAGGTACAGTAGTCATCACGATGGCAGGCAAAACACCACCCACAGATGGCGCACTCAACTACACAACTAATTTCCAAGACAACCAGCAGGAGACACCAGTGTGGTAAGCACAACCATTACAGTGGCTCAAGTATATAACTGAATGTGTCCAGCAGAATTATGAATT
This sequence comes from Pelochelys cantorii, assembly GCA_032595735.1. Classification (NCBI taxonomy): domain Eukaryota; kingdom Metazoa; phylum Chordata; order Testudines; family Trionychidae; genus Pelochelys; species Pelochelys cantorii. Next base: position 5,179,575 of record CM064354.1, read on the forward strand.
TAAGTTCCTAGGCTTTTCTTTTGAAGGTATTCTACAAGTTTTCTTTGAGGATGAGTACTGAGAGGTCAGACACAGAGACATCTATATCCTGAGCCAAATCTTTTCCAAACTCCCTCTTCTGGCTTTCAAACAACCACCCAAGCTCACTGAGCTCATCAGCAGAAGCAAGCTCTGATCAGACCAGGACACACAAACTCAAAACAGCACCAGACCCTGCCAAAACATGTGCAAAATATGTGGACATATCTCCACTGATACAATGATCAGTATCGCCTTCAATATAACTTTCAAGATCAGTCGATCCTAGAGATGCCTGTCACAATGTCTGGTGTACCTCATCCAGTGTATCAACTGCCCCAACAACTATCTCTTTCTACTCAAAAGAATCCCACATAACTCTTTCAATAGGTAAGCCTGGGAGCTTAAATTCACAGCTCTGCTGGATACTAAAAATCATGAAATTAACAGACACTGGTTTTATAGCTTATTATAACAATTTGCTGCTAACCTTTAATTGCCGACTTCCTTTACAGTGGTCTCCTACCATATATGTGAATGCTGTTAGCTTAGCAATCTGTTCCACCTTGTATTTAGTTCACACACACTATCTTCTCCAGATCTGAGAAAGAGCAGGGTATAGCTTGAAATATGGATCTTTTCACCAACAGAAAAAAACGCTCTCACCTACCTTTTCTCTCTCATATCCTGGGATCAGCATACTATCTACAACACTGCAAATATCAGAGAATCATACAACTGGAAGGGACCTCAAGAGGTCATCAAGTCCAGTTCCCTGCCCTCATGGTAGGACCAAGCACTATCTAGATCATCCCTGACAGGTGTCAGTCTAACCTGCTCTTAAATATCTGCAGTGATGGAGAGTCCACAACACCCGTAGGCAATTTATTCCAGTGTTTAACCACTCTGACAGTTAGAAAGTTTTTCCTGATGTCCACCCTAAACCTCCTTTGCTGCAGTTTAAGCCCATTGCTTCTTGTCCTATCCTCAGAGGCCAAGGAGAACATTTTTTCTCCCTCCTCCTTGTGACACCCTTTTAGATACATAAAAACTACTATCATGTCCCCTCTCAATCTTCTCTTTTCCAAACTAAACAAGCCCAACTCTTTCAGTCTTCCTTCATAGGTCATGTTTTCTAGATCTTTAATAATTTTTGTTGCTTTTCTCTGGACCTTTTCCAATTTCTCCACATCCTTCTTGAAATGTGGCACCCAGAACTTGACACAATACTCCGACTGAGGTCTAATCAGCACATAGTAGAGTGGAAGAATGACTTCTCGTGTCTTGCTCACAACACTCTTGTTAATTCATCCCAGAATCATGTTTGCTTTTTTCTCCCCCCTAACAGTTTCACTCTGTTGACTCATGTTTAATTTGTGGTCCATTATGACCCCTGCTGAATCCCTTTCAGCAGCTCCTTCCTGGACAATCACTTCCCATTCTGTATGTGTAGATTAATAGGCAGCATACCAACTTTTTTGTATGCCCTTATTGACCATGTTTTTTTACAGCCCTACCAGTGCACATCAAACTTGACATGCAGCACTCCGTTCTGCCTCACCACCCCCAAACACAAGATACAGTTCTGTGGTGACCTGGAAGCCTATTTTTGCCCTCTTTGACTCAAGGAATATTTTCAACATGCCATTGAAAATTGCAATGACCCAGAGGATCCTTTCTACCAACATTACAAAAAGAATTCTACGTGGACTCCTCCTCACTGCCGAATGACAGTCTGGACCTCTACAATGACCGATTCCACAAATGTGCACAAACATCATCACATATGACATAACTTCAACTGTACAGAACACAATGCTATCCACAGCCTCAAAAACAACTCTGACATTCTAATCAAAGAGGGCACTGTACTCACTATGAATAGGTCAGAGTATGAACAGAGGTGGCCAGGCAACTCACCCACACCACATTCTACAGGTCTCTTTCCTCTGATCTCACTGAGGAATAAAAAAATAAACTACACCATCTGCTCAAGAAACTCCCTGCTACAGCTTGGGACCAAATCTATACAAATACACCCCCAGAGCCCTAACCAGGAGCACTCTATATGTTACCCAAGATCCATAAACCTGGAAATCCTGGATGTCTCATCATCTTAGGCAATGGCACGTTTACAGCAGGGTTATCCGGCTATGTTGACTCTCTCCTCAGAACCTATGTTACCAGCACTCCTAGCTATCTTTGAGACATTACTGACTTCCTGAGGAAACTACAGTGTATCAGTAATCTTCCTGAAAATACCATCCTGATCACCATGGATGTAAAAGCTCTTTACACCAATATTCCACACAAGGATGCATTACAAGCTATCAGGAATAGTATCTCTGATGATGCCACAACACACCTGATGACTGAGCTATGTGACTTTCTCCTCACCCACAACCAGTTCTGATTTGGGGACAACTTATACGTTCAAGTCAGCAGCACTGTTATTGATACCCACATGGTCCCACAATATGCCAACATTTTTATGGCTAGCCTAGAACAATATTTCCTCAGCTCCCATCCCCTAGCACTCCTCCTCTGTTTATGCTACATTGATGACATTTTCATCATACAGGCTCACAAGAAGGAGACCCTTGAAGAATTCCACAGGGATTTCAACAATTTCCACCCCACTATCAACCTCAGCTGTGACCAGTCCACACAAGAGACCCACTTCCTGGACACTACAGTACAAATAAATGAAGGTCACCACTTGAGTAAGCTGCGCATCTGCATGGTCATACAGCAGTTTTCTGAGTTCCACTCAGAAATTAAAAGCTCCTAGGCAGGCAGGGAGCTCAGCTGACTGGCGGGAGGAGGGGTGTCCTCTTGCTGAGCAAACATCTAAATGGGACTGTTCTGTGCTTGAAATTGACCAGCTCCCAGAGCAGGTAAAAAGGGAGATAAGCAGGGAATAAGGAGCTGGAGGAAGGGGGGAGTAAGTAAATAAGTAATTGGCTGAGGGGGATGTCAGATCAGTTGAAGAGCCCCGTCTGCATGAGGAGAAAGAGAGAGAGAGGCAGAAACTCAGCACTCTCAAGCCTCCTGGGAAAGGGGAGATAAGGAGCTAACTGCCTGGGGGAAAGGAAGGGTGGGTGACTGGGTGCTGGCATCTGTGCAGTGAGGTGGAAGCAGGGGGCAGTTTGGAGTTTCTGACTTGCTGCAAATGCTCTGTCTGGTTGTGTTGGAGGGGGAGAAGCAGGCTGCATGGAGTGGGGGTGTGTGGCAGGACATTTGCCTGATTACATTTGAAACAAAGTTTACATAGGTGTTAATGTCTTAAGGTAAGAAAGAAAAAGATTCTTTTAACAGAATTTTTTGGAGTGTTACAGATATCTAAAACTCTGATCTTAATTTTTAAAAATCCAGTGTTATTAATTAATATATGGTATATTGTATTGCATTAAGGCCAGATCTTTGCTCTGTGGTCGAGTTTTGGCTCTTATGAGTCAGAAGTAGCAAGTACTAGCTTGGGCTGTTAGAAAGGCTGATGATGCATGTACTCCAAGGGTAATGTAAATTTTCTTTTTTATTTGATTTCATATTAAATATCGTAAGCGTTGCTCCTTGTTAAATATCCCTTGTTTTAATATATTTTCTTCCGCACATACGGACTGCTTAAAATACGTGTGTGTGTGTTGTTTGCATTGGTGGTGCACATCCACACACACACCTCAATATTGGTGGTGCACATAAGAAATTTCAACCTGCCCAAGAACAGAAAACGTTAGAGGGAACCACCCTATACCAGAAACCTACTAAGCGCTGTTCTTACCTTCATGCTTCTAGCTTCCATCTAGGACACATGACACAAACCACTGTTTACAGCCACGCCCTAAGATACAACCGGATCTGCTCTAATCCCACAGACAAACACCTACACTATTTTTATCAAGCATTCTTAATCCATCTGGGGAAGTGAGGAAACAGACTGACAGAGCCAGATGAGTACCCTGAAGTCACCTACTTCAAGACAGGCCCAACAAGGAAAATAACAGAACACTACTGGTGATCACCTACAGCCCTCAGTTTAAACCCCCACAGTGCATCATTGACAATCCACAATGATCCCTCACTCTCACAGATGTTGAGAGACAGGCAACACCTTGCCTATAGACAGCTGCCCAACCTGAAGGAAATACTTACCAGTAGTAACACATCACATCACACCTCCGATAAACTCACTCAGAAACCCACCCCTGCAACAAACTCTGTTGCCAACTGCACTGAAGGATAAATATACATAAATCAGACATCAGGAATACTAATACACATAAACTTGTAGGGGAACATTTTAACCTCCCTGGACATTCAGTAATGGATTTAAAAGTAGCCATCCTTCTACAAAAGAAATGTATCACCCAGTTACAGAGGAAGAGGAGAACTGGACTTCATCTACAAATTCAGCACTATCAACTTAGGCTTGAATAAAGATCTCAATTGGTTAACGCACTAAAAAGGCAATTTTCCCTCTTTTGATATTCACATGAAATGCTGCGAATGAAACAGATCCACCCTGACTTAATTAGCCTCATTAACACTGGTCCTACAATTGTCTGGAAACTTCTTTTGCTGATATATATACCCCAGATTCTGCAACTTCCATTCCAACTCATCTGATGAAGTGGGTTTTACTAGTGAAAGCTCATCATGACCTACTGAACTGTTAAGTCTCTAAGATTCAACAGGACTCTTCATTTTTAGTTACAGACTAACACTGCTATCCCCTCAGATTTTTTACTATGCAGAACTCTGTCATTATAGTGTTAAAACTTTCCTGAGCAGACTCTCTCATCATGAAAATTGTGTCGAATGGTACTAGCTTTGTGATGTCAACAAGAGCCTGTAAAGACTGAACTAAGTCACCCAAAATTCATTTCTTGTGGGCAAAGAGAGGAAAAAAAAAAACAGTGCAACAAGCCATTATGCTACCTATTACTATAATGGAAATTAACATTTTGAGATGGAGTGCAGAAAAAATCCAGCACACATTCCCTTTTACAATGCCTATTGATAAAGGTAGGAACAATATTTTCCATTTTGTTTTGCACATCACCTGGCATAGTCTTCATCTTCAATAAGCAGTATTGGATTACTTTGTGCTCTGGGTATACTTTACCTGACATCTAGTAAAGAAGAAACAGTCACTAGAAATCAAACAAAGAAGGAAGATCCACTCTTACCGAAAGTTGCTTGGGCAGCTGCTCTGTGATATTTTTTAAAAGCATGTGTGTAGGTTTCTGGGCAGAGAGTAGGATAAGATGAACATTCCTATCTCCTTGGAGCAGAAGCCCTTTTGCCAGAATGCCAACTCGCATTACACCTTTCAGAATTCGGGGCGCACCTTCTGCCTTCCTGTTGTGGAGAGAAGCCACGTGAAGACATCAAACAGAGCTATTTACATGGAATCTGAGTCTTAAAATCTACCAGAGGAATTAAGTTCCCTGTAAGCTGTGCAGCTGCACTGCCTAGTTAATGCCACACAGCTGCACCAGGCACCTGCACATGGCAGGGAGGAGAGATGCCCTTCCCCCAACCTGTTATGGCCATCAGCCTGCCTTGGCTAGGGAGGGATGGCCTGAACCCAGTGCCACCCCCGCTCCGTGGCCAAGCTCTCCAGCTCTGGCTGGAACCTGCCAGGGTCAGAGGAGGGGCAGTCCCAGCATTGCCATGGTGGGGAGAGATGCCTTTCGCTCCCAGCCCAGGTGCTGCTGCGAGGAGAGAGAGATGGGGGAGTTCTCTCCGTGATGCCTCCCCACCCCATGCCTTATGAGAATTGGCTTGTGAATATGAATATGCATAACTCCAAGATGCTTTATGCAAAACAGGCCAAGTATCAGCATTACAGCTGGACCTGTATATACTGTTTCTGTGTATGAATCAGTCTTGTATGTGACGTTAGAAATATGAAATGTGAGTCTGTTTATAATTCTAAATCTGTTAATGAGAACCAATAATGGTGTCCTGGAAGCCTAATGACTCAGTGATCAACTCAAAGACTTGTATGTAGCCTTACTTGTCCTGTAAGTCCAGAAAGTGATTGGTCTAGAAAGACATGTCACCACACCACCTGCTACTGAAGTGGGTTTTGCCCATGAAAACTTATGCCCTAATAAATCTGTTAGTTTCTAAGGTGCCACAGGACTCCTCATTCATTCTGAACCTGGTATTTTTCCATGGAAGTGGGGGATGTAAAAGAAAGGATTCCCACCCTGGGGAAAAATCTATTTAAGCAATGGGAAGCAATCCCCTTTTGTCTTCAGCTAGGTTTTGAAACTGCCTGCTACACTGTAAGAGGAAACAAAGAACTTTGAAGTGCTGGAGACACAAATCAAACTAAGGGAAGGTTACTCACTTTGTGCAGTAACTGGAGTTCTTCGAGATGGTTGTCCCCATTGGTGCTCCACCTTAGGTGCGCCAGCGCCGCTGCGTCCAGCAGTCGGGAGATTGTTAGTAGCAGTGCCCTCCCAGCTAGCCGCATGCGCTAGGCTCTGGCGCGAGATGCCTGGTGTATGTAATGTGCATGTACGGCCAGCCGGCTCCTCAGTTCTTCTCTGATCTGGACCCAAGCAGAATCCAAAGCAGAGGGGAGGAGGGTGGAGCACTCGCAGGGACAACAATCTCAAAGAACTCCAGTTACTGCACAAGGTGAGTAACCTTCCCTTCTTCTTCGAGGAGTGTCCCCATGGGTGTTCCACCTTAAGTGACTAAAGAACAGTATCAGTGCTTGGAGGTGGGGCCTTCGGAAGGCCTGTTTCGGCTGCTGAAAGTACTGAGCGGCCGAATCGAGTGAGAGTGTCTGCATACGACTGGATGGCATAGTGATGAGTGAAAGTGTGAGTGGAAGCCCATGTAGCTGCTCTACAGATCTCGTCTGTGGGGATACCGCAGAGGAAGGCAGTGGAAGCGGCCATTGCCCTCGTCGTGGAGTGGGCACATAATGTCCAAGGAGGCTGTTTGTTGAATATGGCATAAACCATCCTTATATAGTCCCTGCGGACATCGAGGGTGTGCAGAGCCCTTTCTCTGTCATCACTATGAGGCTTGGGGAAACAGACAGGTAAGTAAACTGGTTCATTACAATGGAATGAGGTAAGTACTTTGGGAAGGAACTGTCCTTGTCCTTCCACCTTTTCCTTGTGGAAGACTGTATAGGGTGGGTCGGTCATTAGTGTGCCCAACTCTACCACTCTTCGTGCAGAGGTAATTGCCATTAAAAAGGCCACCTTCATGGACAGGTGGAGGAAGGAACACGTTGCCGGTGATTCGAACAGTCTGTCCCTTAGTTCTAGGTTAAGGTCCCATGCGGGGCCTGGTTCTTTAGTTGGTAGGAAAGTATTGCGCATACCTCACATAAATCTCTCGATTGATGGATGAGAGAAAACCGAGTGATCCTGTATAGGTGGGTGAAATGCGGATATGGCTGCAAGGTAGACCCTGACAGAACTGAGGGATAGACCCGAGTTGTGAAGATGTAGTAAGCAAGGCTGTCAATTGACATGCTTTAATGCTTGAGATTAAAGCAGGGCAGGATTAACGCGTTAATTTTTTTAACACGTTAATCGCAGGTGTTAATGCTGCACTGCCCCTTTGAAGTGTCGCTCCGGTGCTTCAAAGGGGCAGCACAATGCGGAGCCCGGGACCAGCTGGGGAGTCCCCAGCTGACCCTGGGCTCCATTGCCCCTTTGAAACACATGGAGGCGGTGTTTCAAAGGAGCAGCCGCCTCACAGCTGAGCCTAGGACCAGCTGTGCAGCGGCTGCCCCTTTCAAACACTGCCTCTGCACGTTTCAAAGGGGCAGTGGAGCTGGAGTTGACCCCAGGTTACAAGGAAGTGCCACATGGAACTGGGTTCCACTGAAATGCTGCGTGGAATGCCTTGTGCTGCCTCTTGGAAACGCCACCCCTGCGCTTCAAAAAGGCAGCGCTGCATGGAGCCCGGGGTCAGCTAGAGTCCTCTAATGCTGCGAATGAGACAGATCCACTCTGACTTAATGAGCACTGAGGGCAGACTGAAGCGTGGTTCTAGAGATTAGAGAGCCCTCCTTCATCAAAGGTTTGTATTGTTCTCTTTTGTTGTCTGGTAGGATTTCAATAAAAGTCGACAACTGATCAAAGATATGATGTGTATATTTGGAAAGAAGCACTACATAGTTGGTGATGTGTAGTTGGAGGCTGGCAGAGGAGTATGCTCTCTTGCCCATGGCATCGAGCCTCTTCCATTCTTTGTCATAAGGGGTTGACTGCATGGCCTGCTGCTTACCCCTTTGGTCTGCAGCTTCTACTATGAGCGAGTTCAGCAGGGAGTGGGTGAAAAGAAATTCTGCAACCTGTGGGGGCGACATAATATTTTCGATCAAGTCTCTTTGATGTTGGTGGGATTGTCGCTGGCGTTTTCCATTTCTACAGCTGGGTCCATCAATGCCTCATTCATGGGTATTGAGAGTCTGGTTTGCACTGAGGCATGAAGAATGTTAGTTAACTTATGCTGTGTATCCAGAGGACTGGAGAGGGATATTTCCAGTTTGTCAATTACCCTCTTAAAAAGGTTCTGAAAGGACTTAAAATCATCCTCTGCACCCTTTATTAATAGGGATGTAAATGTCTCTGCCAACAAGGATGGAGAAGAGTGTATAGGTAAGGGGCAGTGGGAGGGCTGTTCCACCCCTGCGGTCTCCGCGTCGTCTTCGCATTCAGAGAATTCAGACCTGTCCAGCAAGTGTAAGCTAGGAGGTTTAGGTTTGGCAGATATATGGTAAGGATGCCCTGCTTGGGGAACAGGCTGCTGTCTGAATGTAGCCCATGGGTCCCAACATGGCCAACTTAGGGGCATGAATGGCGGTCCCCAGTGCTGCTGCAACTGTTGGGGGTGTACTGGTTTCGGTAAGGAATTCTTACGCAGAGTAGGTTGAGGTAAGTCTTCCTCCTCAGAGTCACTGAAGCATGGTGATAAAGCTCCAGGAGTAATGGAAAATGAGGACTTAGAACTAGCTGGGGTGCCTGGGGCACCGAGGCTATAAAGAGCTCCGCCACTGTGGTGAACTGCGGAAACACAACAGGTGGGCCCACTGGCAGTATAGCGCTGTGGGGGGGTCGGTACTGGCACCGGGAACGTGCTGGGCACTTTCGAGTGCTTGGTCAGTGCTGGCTGCTCAGTGGGTGGTGCGCGTGCTGCTGACGATGCCGCCTCCGATCGCAGGGTTGTCGGAGCCCCCTTTTTTTCTGCCAGCATTTTAGCCAGTGCCGGAGCGACAGCTTTATGCATCAGCCCTGCTGTGCGGCTGTGTGAGGAGGGACGATATCCCTGTTTGTGGTCACAGCTTTTATGGGAGCCAGAACCTGAACTCTTAACTGCCTCCCCTTGATGGTGTAGGGGCAGCAGTGTCAAGTCTTGAATTTGTCACTCTCCTCGCCGGGGATGTAGACCCAGAAGAAGTGTAAGACCTCTTCCTCACTGAGGGAGATTTCAGTTTGGTGCTTGGGCTTTTACCTGCAATAGCCCTCTCACCTGCCTCTGCCCCTGGTGGGCTATGCCTCAGGGGAGAGTTTAGGGGAGCATCTGAAGGAGGTTTCAGTGCTGTCTCCATCTGCAACACAGGGAGTTGTAGCTGCCTGGCTCTCCTTGTGCACTTTGTCAGTTTCTTGCAGTCCTGACAGTGCTCTGTACTGTGGTCTTGTCCCAGACAGCAGACACACAGAGGCTGTGTCTAGACTGGCGCGATCTTGCACCAGAGCTATGCAAATGAGGCTCAGCGTGGAATATCGCCGAGCCTCATTTGCATAACTAATGAGCTGCCATTTTTGCGGAAGAGGCTCTTGCGCAAGACGGAGCTGTCTACACTGCCCCGTCTTGCGCAAGAAAAACCCTCTTGCGCAAAGCCGTTATGCTGATTATTTGCAGGCATAACGGCTTTGCGCAAGAGGGTTTTTCTTGAGCAAGACAGGGCAGTGTAGACAGCTCCATCTTGCGTAAGAGCCTCTTCCGCAAAAATGGCGGCTCATTAGTTATGCAAATGAGGCTCAGAGATATTCCACGCTGAGCCTCATTTGCATAGCTCTGGCGCAAGATCGCGCCAGTCTAGACACAGCCAGAGAGTGCCCGTCTGCTACAGCTACAGAAAGACCACAGCCCAGACACTTTTTAAAGCAGAGGAGCTGGGCATGACCTGAGTTATATCTTGAACAACAGCAACCACTATCAAAGCGGGAACGCCGCCTGATGGAGATCCTTGGGTTTTTTTGTTTTGTTTTTTTTAAGTGAATAGTGTCCATTCAGTTGGTTATTAATTGAAGTTAAGGCTAGCTGAGTAGCTGAAAGGATGGAGAAGGTTGAATGTGAGGGTGACTGCTGATCTGCAACTGAAGCCGGGGGTGGTCAGAGAAGAACTGAGGAGACGGCTGGCTGCGCATGCGCATTACATACACCAGGCATCTCACGGCAGAGCCTAGCGCGTGTGGCCAGCCGAGGGGACGGGTGCTGCTACTAACAATCTCCGACTGGTGGGCGCAGCGGCGCTAGCGCACCTAAGGTGGAGCACTCACGGGGACACTTCTCGAAGAAGAAGAGTTTGTCTCTGATTTTATGTGGATTCCTGAAATAAGAACAGTTATTTAAGGTATGAATTTGCATGTAGTAAGTTTCTTAGTGAATTAGAACTAGCTATGTATTTCCTATACATTTTAATTTAGTAACTTACTTTGATCTGTTTTCACCTGCAACTACTTAAATCTGACTTTTTGTACTTAATAAAATAAAAACACTATCAGACCCAGTATAAAAATTGCTTCCTGGAGGAACCAACCACTGTATATCTCTCTCTTTCATTGATACAGGGGGCTTACCTGATGAGCTTTCAATGAGTAAAAAACTTTTACACAGAGAAAGACTGGTTTATTTAGGGGTTTGATTCCTTTCAGGGGCTGGTTTCCTGGGAGCTGAGCCCTAAAACTGCATCCTCCCTAAGCTGAAGTGTTTCAGTGTCTGCATTGCTCTGCAGAGGGTCAGTTACCCCAAGTCTATGTCATGTCTAGGGGAGACTAAAGGATATAGCCCATCAGGACAGAGTGGTAAGGAACCCCAGAGAGCAAGAAGGCGGGTGTTAGTGGCATGATCAGCACACTGGGAAATAATCCCAAGGGTCTTCTGTGACTGCATCCTGCCACACTTCCTCCTTGCAGTAGCCTCACAACACCCTCTTTTTACACCAAACCCTTCATCCCCAGGCCAGAGCCTGCACCCCCGGGCCACAGCCCTCACACTCCTGCACCCTAATCCTCTGCTCCAGGCCTGAGCCCCCTCCCACACTCACAAGAACTTAGCCCCAGCCCTGACACATGAATTTTGTTATGTGCACTAATATGAAAATTTATGTGTCATACGTAAACTTTAATTCATTCCACTAACAGGTGGAAATCATTAAAGAGGTGGAGATAATTAAAGGGAAAATTGCACAGGGACCCCCAAAATAGCTACATAGCAGAACTTTAAAATGCAATAAATAATATAATTAAGGCTACTAAAGTAAACGGCTGCCCTGTATTTATTAAAACAGAAGAGCACTAAAATCTCCATGAAATATTTTGGTTCTGCTGAAGCACAAATTCACTGAAGCAACTTTAGTGATAGGTCTATTATGAGTTACTTCACAACACATTTGCCGTTTGATTGTAATTTTGAAACCTTTCAGTTAAACCTACATTGAAGAGCCCTCCAGAATTGTTATTTAAACTAGCATAAAGATTTCACTACCATCCCATGTTTAACCATTCAGGGGAGAGTATTTTTGGTGCCTCTACTAATATTGGTGCCAAGTGGTATAGACAACTGGAACATTTTCTGCAGGAATTGGACATTTTTGTAACCCTTTGTATCTAGTTTCAACCAGTGTTACAGAACAGAACACACAAATTAATGCCCTTGTGATACATGCATTAATGTATGTATCACAAGCTCTGCAATCGCCATCCTTATTACTATTTAGGAAAACCACATACAGATGCGAAAAAGAGTGAGGGCAGGATTACTTTTGGCCATTTTAAAACTCATTTTGCTGATGTGGCCTTCTTACCCATCTCCTTGAACAGGCTCTGCTATTCTGTGATGACAACTTCCTCAGAACTCCAAAAGTCTCACCTCGTCTTGCCCCAACACTGCAGTAACTACCTATGGAAAGGGATTATGGAAAGCTTGTTACCCTCTCTCTTCATCTTCCCCTCTTTCAGATTCTTGCTCTGTCAATGAATCAGAGACGAGCTTAAGGGCACGTTCAGAATGGGAGACGATCTTCTGGATGGCCTGCAGCTCCTCTTCTGTTGGGTAGATGATAGAGTGCTTTGTCATGATGTAACGGTCATCAGAAGAGTCTGGTCGTCTAGAAGGCTGAAAAACAGAAAATGGCAAACTCTACTATCATTTGGAGGGTGAGAGAGAAGAATGAAAACAATTCTTAGCAATACTGCCACTATTAGACATCCTATACACATTTGTAACTATGTGAACAGATGCACAAGACTACATAAGGCTGCCTCGAATATTTTTAAATACAGAGGTGGGGTAAAAATATTTTAAATAAATAAATAATGGAAACAATTAAAGAAATTCCAGCAAGCAGCTGGATTTTTGTCAAGTCTCACAAGGTCTGGCTAGAAAAGCAGTAAGGAAAAACTTAGCTGCTGCACAAAGTGAGAATCAATTTGCAGTGTTCTTCCCTCTGAATTAGTATTGCACTGATGTGCGGCACTAGAGGATGCAAGATTCTAAGTGGTGAAATCTTGTAAATCAAACTATAAAAGCTTATGTCTTGACCACACGTCATGAATCCACAGCACCACTTGTATCCCATAGACAGATCAAATTCCAATTTTCCTTCCTTCAATTTCCTCTGAAATTTCAATAGAATAAGTGTTTCCTGAAGAGCTGTGCAGTGTTATTATGCACTAAACTGTTGTCATGTTCCAACTTAGAGGAGACCATGTTTCAGCGCTACACTAACTAACTAATATGAATGCCACATCAGTGAATTTGTGGAAGTTGGGGATTTGAGGATTTATTTGGATGAAAGGCTTGAAGAAGCTTCAAGATGATTGGTATATAGTACAGCAGCATGACCAAGACCAGTAGAAGGAGCTGAAATTTGTACTCATTTTCCAAGTTCTCCAGCTGCAGTGGTTAATGAGCAATCTCGTGAGCTTTCCTAGCCAGCTCTCTCAAGTCATGTTGCAAGCAGATTCACGTTGACTATGAAGACCTGCCAACCCCAACAGTGAGTACAGAACAAATCACTAATCAGATCTACACATGACGCGCTGTAAAAATCTCGTTTAAAATCTATCAGGTGGCTTAGCACAGAGTGACACCATTATACCTCATACCCAGAGAACTGGGCTAGTCAGTAGAGACAGATTTGACTAAAGAGATACAGTGAGAGCTGTAAATGAACCTCCCAGTTTCCAGTGATGAGATAAATAAAAGTCTGCCTCACAGATTCAAACAAAAAGGAATCTGACCTCCAGGTCAGACTGCCTGAAAAATGCTTGAGTTTGAAAAGAACTAGGAAACTATACTAACAAAATTTTAAAAAGTAAAAAAAATATTTTCAAAAGACAATCTTTCTAAAAGCGCACCAAAAGACTGAAAATAAAGTTTTCAACTACCAATTTAGGAGAAAGATTAGATGGCTAACAAGTTTGCAACTACCTTGAATCGTACTTAGCCAGCCAATCTTTCTCCTAAATTGGTAGCTGAAAACTTTGTTTTCATTCTTTTGGTGTGCTTTTAGAAAGATTGTCTTTTGAAAATTTTTTTTTAAATTTTTGTCTTTTTGGTCTTAGATTGGGGGAGCAGGGGGCTGCCGTGGGTGCCATGAGCCGGAGCTGGCAGGGGGTGGCCTGCCGCGTCGGTAACCTGCCAGGGGGACCGGGATGTGGCCTGGCGAGGGGGGCAGGCCGCTGGGGGGGCCGGTAGTGGGCCTGCTGGGGGGGCTTAGAGCTGGAGCTGGCGGGGGTGCCTGGTGAGGGGGCCGGGAGCTGCAGGGGGGCTGGGATGCAGCCTGGCGAGGGAGGGCGGGCTGCCAGGGGCCTGAGCTGCAGGGGTGTCCTGCCTGGGAGGAACCAGGCTGCGACCTGGCGGGGGGGGGGGGCTGCGACGTGGCGGGGGGGGGGGCAGGACAGGCCTGCCAAGGGGGGGGCCCGGGATGTGGCCTGGTGGGGGTGGGAGTCTGAGTTGATGGGGCATCCTGCTGGGGGAGCTGGGAGCCGCACGGCGCAAAACCAGGTTGGCCAGGAGGCAGGCAGGGTGCAGGAGGTGGCAGGGTTGGCCTGCCCTGGGGGGGGTAGGGGGGGGAAGCTGGAGCCGGCGGGGGTGGCCTGCCTCGTTGGGGGAGCAAGGTGGCAGAGCACACATGCACACGCCTGCAGGAGTTGGCGGGGATGGCCAGCACGTGCACAGGAGGGGAAGTTGAAAATCCCATGACATACAGACAAGAATGGTGACGGCTTAATAGAAAGATTGTCTAATGAAGCTCACTGGGTTCTGTATGTGACAACCACCACTTCAATAATCTGCACATAAACGGGACGTATGTAAATCTGCAAATAGATTAAAATATGAAGTACTTAGCAAGGCTGGATACGAATTTTTCCAATTTAAAAAGTGATTTTTCACAAGTGCTTGTTTTATCTCCTGCTACTGTAATACATTACCCACTCAATGACAACATAGTATGTCACATACTCCACTGCAATACGGAGTCCTCGCTGCAGATCTCAAGTGGGCGTGTGGGCATATGTGTAATCTTATGGTGATTTCTTGGCCCAATATAAAAGATTTTTAAAAGAAAGGGTGAGTGTCTGGATGCAGAACACAAATAAGAATCTTACAAGACTGATCAAACCTTTGGATCGCTACCCCTTCCTACTTCTCCATGTAGGAACAAACGATACTGCCAAGAATGACTTTGAGCAGGTCACTGCAGATTATGTAGCACTGGGAAGAAGGATCAAGGAGTTTGCGGTGTAAGCGGTGTTCTCGTTCATCCTCCCTGTTGAAGGAAAAGGTCCAGATAGGGATCGTCAAATCGTAGAAGTAAATGTGCGGTTGTTCAGGTGGTGTCTGATTTCCTCAACCATAGGATGCTGTTCCAAGCACAAGGATTGCTAGGAAGAGATGGGATCCACCTAATGAAGAGAGGGAAGAGCGTCTTCATGGGCAGGCTTCCAAACCTAGCAAGGAGGGCTTTAAAATAGGTCATGGAAAGGTATACATTGTGCAGGAAGGACAGGTGGGGGAGAAAAGGAGGAGGAGGAGTTGCACTGTATGTAAGAGAGCAGTATGATTGCTCAGAGATCCAGTATGAAAAACCTTTTGAGAGTCTTTGGGCTAAGGTTACAGGCAGAAGCAACAGAGGTGATGTGGTTGGTACCTGCTATAGACCTCCAGATCAGGTGGATGAGGCTTTCTTCAGACAACTAACAGAAGCTGCTAGATCACAGGCCCTGACTCTCATGGGGAAATTTAATCACCCTGACATCTGTTCGGAGACCAATATAGCAGTGCACAGACAATCCAGGAAGTTTTTGGAGAATGTTGGGGACAACTTCCTGGTACAAGTGCTGAAGAAACCGACCAGGGCCATGTGCAGCTTGACCTGCTGCTCACAAACAGGGAGAAATGACTAGGGGACGTAGATGTGAATGGCAACCTGGGCAGCAGTGACATAACATGGTCGAGTTCAGGATCCTGACCAAAGGAAGAAAGGAGAGCAACAAAATACACACCCTGGACTTCAGAAAAGCAGACTTTGACTCCCTCAGAGAACTGATGGGCAGGATCCCCTGGGATGCTTACATGAAGGGGAAAGGAGTCCAGGAGAGCTGGCAGTATTTTAAAGAAGCCTTACTGAAGATACAGGAACAAACTATCCCGATACGCAGTAAGAAAAGCAAGTATGATAGGCAACCAGATTCGCTTAGCAGTGAAATCCTTGGTGAGCTTAAACACAAAAAGGAAGCTTACAAGAAGTGGAAACTTGAACAGATAACTGGGGAGAAGTATAAATACATTGCTCGAGCATGTAGGGGTGTAATCAGGAAGGCCAAAGTGCAATTGGAATTGCAGCTAGCAAGAGACATGAAGGGTAACAAGAAAGGTTTCTACAGGCATGTTAGCAATAAGAGGGTGATCAGGGAGGGTGTGGGACTTTCACTGGATAAGGGAGGTAACCTAGTGACAGACGATGTGGAAAAAGCAGCAGTCAAAAAGGCAAATAGGATGTTAGGAATTATTAAGAAAGGGATAGAAAATAAGACACAGAATATCTTACTGCCCCTGTATAAAACTACAGTAAGCCCACATCTTGAATACTGTGTACAGATGTGGTCTCCTCACCTCAAAAAAGATATTTTGGCCTTGGAAAGGGTTCAGAAAAGGGCAGCTAAAATGATTAGGGGTTTGGAACGGGTCCCATATGAACAGAGGTTAAAGCGACTGGGACTTTTCAGTTTAGAAAAGAGGAGACTGAGGGGGGATATGATAGAGGTATATAAAATCATGAGTGGTGTGGAGAGGGCGAATAAAGAAAAGTTATTTATTAGTTCCCATAATCGAAGAACTAGAGGACACCAAATGAAGTTAATGGGTAGCAGGTTTAAAACTAATAAAAGAAAGTTGTTCTTCACACAGCGCGCAGTCAACCTGTGGAACTCCTTGCCAGAGGAGGCTGTGAAGGCTAGGACTATAACAGAGTTTAAAGAGAAGCTAGATAATTTCATGTATGCTACAGTCCATACAAGGCTATTAGCCAGGGGATAGAAATGGTGTCCCTGGCCTCTGTTTGTCAGAGGCTGGAGAAGGATGGCAGGAGACAAATTGCTTGATCATTGTCTTTGGTCCACCCTCTCTGGGGCACCTGGTGCTGGCCACTGTCGGCAGACAGGCTAGATGGACCTTTGGTCTGACCCAGTACAGCCATTCTTATGTTCTTATGTAAGCTGAATTACTCAATGCTTTTTTAGCCTCTATCTTCACAGACAAGATCAGCTCCCACACTACTGCACTAGACAACAGTGTGGGAAGGAGGGAGGCAGGTGGAGAAAGAACAGGCTAAAAACTATTTAGAAAATAGGTAGTAATACATGTGCCTATGAGCTTTGCAATACGCTGGCTGGAAAGCGCACTGCCTTTGGATCGTTGTGCTATTGACACTAGTAATCTGTCCGTTGTGCGCCAGTCCCGAGTTCTATCGATATAGAACGAAAGTGCTCTGCACACATCAAGGGTGTGTAATAAGGCTTCCCTCTGTGATGAGTGAGGCTTTGGATAAAATGACAGTAATACAATGGGTTCGTTGAGATGGAACGAAGAACATACTTTCGGAATATATTTCGGATGCAAGCGTAATGTGACCGACTTTTTAGTAAACACTGTGAACGGTGGATTTGCCATCAGTGCAGCCAACTCACTGACTATGTGCAGATGTAATCGCCAGTAGAAAGACTACTTTCATTGTTAACATTTGAAATGGTATAGTTGCTAATGGCTCAAAAGGAGGATACATCATGGTATCGAGTACCAAATCTAGGTTCCACGAAGGACTAGGTGATTTCCGTGGAGGGTAAAGGTTAGTCAGGCCTTTTAGAAACCTTTTAGTAGTTGGGTGGGAGAACATGGAGAATCCCTCTATAGGATGATGAAAAGCACTAATCGCTGCCATATGTACTTTCAGAGAAGAGATAGCCAGACCAGAACCCTGCAGATAAACAACGTAATCAAGGATTCGGTGGAGAGGAGCTGTTTCGGGGTCAGTCTGACTGTTACAACACCACCGTGCGTATCTAGTCCACTTTGCCAGGTAAGTCTTTCGGGTAGATAATTTCCTACTGTGCAAAAGGATTGTCTTCACTTGCTCTGAACAGAGGTGCTTGTTTGTTTTGAGCCAATCAGGAACCAGGCCGTCAGGTGGAGAGATCCTGGCCTGGGGTGGAGGACAGAACCTCGCTTCTGCGATAGGAGATTTGATGGGGGGGAAGCGGATAAGGCGGTTTCACAGACATCCTGTGAAGGAATGGGTACCAAGGCTGTCTCGCCCATGCTGGGGCCAGTAATATTACTCATGCTGAGTCGGCGTTGATTTTCTCTAGTATTCTGGGTATGAGTACTACTGGAGGGAATGCATAAAGTAGCGAACGCTTCCAGCTGATAACAGTGCATCCCCCAGTGATCCCTTCCCGATTCCTGCTCTGGATCAGAAAAATCGGCATTTCCTGTTGTATGGAGTGGCAAATAGATCTATAAGAGGTGTTCTCCATCTGTGGAAAATTTGACGAAGGATGTCTGTACGTATTTCCCACTCGTGATCCATCGGGAATTGTCGACTGAGAGAGTCTGCGATTGTATTTTCGGAGCCAGTTAAGTATGACGTTGTGATGGTGATGTTGTTTTGGATGCAGAAGTTCCGGATGCAGAAGTTCCAAAGACGGACTGCTTCCGCACACAGGGAACGTGATCTCGCTCCTCCTTGCCGGTTGGTATAATACATCGCGGCAATGTTGTCTGTTAACACCCTAACCACAGTGCCCATGATACGGGTGCAAAAGTGTTTGCATGCAAGAAAAATAGCCCTTAGCTCCAGAAGGTTTATGTGGAGAAGTCTCTCAGAGTCCGACCACCTGCCCTGCACCTCCCCTCCGTTTATGTGCGCACCCCAACCGATGAAGGAAGCGTCTGTGGTTATTTGGTAGGACGGTTGCAGCCGAGGGAATGGAACTCCCTCCATGAGGTTGTGCTGCTTCGTCCACCATGCGAGGGAGTTGCAGACGTAGGCTGGGGGCACGACTATCTTTTGGATGCTGTGCCTTGAAGGTACATATACAGATGCTAGCCAGTGCTGGAAGCATCGAAAATGTAGCCGGGCATGAAGAACTACAAAAGTGGTAGCGGTCATATGGCCCATCAATTTCATGCAAGTGTGCACTGACACCATGGGAGCATCGACGAGTACGGTCACGAGGTCTTGTATTGCGTGAAACCTTTCTACAGATAAGTACACTCTTGCAGCAATGGAGTTGAGTGTGGCACCTATGAACTTTATGTTCTGAGTAGGCTCCAAAGTGGACTTTTTCTCGTTGATTATAAGGTCCAGAGAGTTGAAAGTTCGAACAGTCAACATAACCATGGGTGCCGCCTCCTCTCATGTCCTGCCCTTAATGAGGCAATCGTCCAGGTAAGGGAATACCACCACGTTCATCCGACGGAGATGTTCCGCCACAACCACAAGTGTTTTCGAAAAAACCCTTGGAGAGGCCGCCAGACTGAAGGGCAGGACGCAATATTGGAAGTGATCGTTCCCTATCATGAACCGAAGGGGAATCGCCTGTGCGCTGGGTGTATGGCGATGTGGAAATAAGCATCCTGCAAGTCAAGAGCTGCAAACCAATCCCCACTGTCGAGCGATGGGATAATTGAAGCTAGTGTCACCATTTTGAACCTCTGTTTGCGGAGGTAACGATTCAATTCCCGCAGATCTAGAATGGGTCTCCATCCTCCGGACTTCTTTTGAGTTAAGAAGTAGCGGGAGTAAAAACCCCTTCCCCTGAACTGGTTCGGAGCTCTCTCTATTGCCCCGATGGAGAGAAGATGGTGGGCTTCTTGTCGTAAGAGTTCCTCGTGAGATGGGTCCCTGAAAAGGGACGGGGTTGGTGGGGTAGTAGGAGGGACGGAGGTGAGTGGAATCATGAATCCGGATGTCACTAGCTCCAACACCCATCGGTTGGATGTTATTGCGGCCCACTGATGGTAAAAGAGCCATAATCGATGGTGGAACAAGGAAGGAATGTGCTGTTGGTTTGCAGCGATGTGAGATGTCTGCATGCCCTCGACCAAGGAGTCAAACCTGCTGCTTCGCAGATGATGGATTATTCACTCGTATGGGCTGAGGCCGTCTGCGCTGGGGTCGCTGTTTTGGACGCGTCTGCTCATATGGACATTGCTGTTGCCTCTGATACCGGTGATCATATCTCCTCTGGTACGGATAATACCGTTTGCGCCTGAACGGGGTGGTGCACATCCCCAAAGTGCGTAGGGTTGTACGGGAATCCTTTCTGGAATGGAGAACTTCATCTGTCTTCTCCGCGAACAGCTTCTGCTTGTCGAAGGAGAGGTCCTCCACCTTGCCTTGCAGCTCTTTGGGGACTCCCGCTGTGGCTAGCCAGGACGCTCTGCGCATGGAAATGGCTGTGGCCGTAGAGCGTGCTGCTGTGTCCGCGACATCCAGTGCGATTTGAAGTCCTGCCCTCGATGTAGCATAACCTTCATGCACTACTGACTTTAAGATCGGCTTCTTGGAGTCTGGAAGATATTGAGCCAGTTCGGTCAATTTGGAATAATTATCAAAGTTGTGATTGGAAAGTAGGGCAGCATAATTTGCTATGCGCAGAAGTAGGGTGGCAGAGGAGTAGGACTTTCTGCCAAAGATATCAAGTTTCCTTGCCTCTTTGTCTGCACCAATGGTTTTGAATTGTGGCACCTTCGATCATTGTTGAGCGGAATCCACAACCAATGAATTAGGTTGCGGGTGATTAAAGAGAAAGTCGAAGCCTTTGGCTGGGACGAAATATCTTTTGTCGACCCATTTGCTTGTTGGGGTTGTCGAGGCTGGTGACTGCCATATTTCGTCTGCATCCTCCGTGATTGCCTCCTCGATTGGAAGAGCAATTTTCAAACGTTGCTGTGGATGAAGATTCCGCAGTAGGTGATGCTGCTTGGTTTGCACCTCTGTCAGCTGTACATTCTGAGACTCAGCAACTTGTTTGAACAGCTCTTGAAACTGTCTCATGTCATCTGGAGGAGACATATCCTCAGGGCAGACCACCTCATCTGGAGCTACTGAGGTTTGGTCTGTCGGTGACATATGCTCAGGCTGATCCTCAGCTTCAGATATCTGTCGTCCTTCAGGATTGGACTGCAGTGGCTGTGCCTGAGGACTGATCGAAGATGGTGCAGACAAGTAGTTCTTCTGCTGTGTGTGTGTTCCCGCTGGGACACGCTGATAGTCCGGGGAATGGCAGCAGCATGTAGGTTGAGCATAGGAGCGGGACCTGTAGTAGCTATGTGCCCTGTGGCATCGATCATAGTAACGGTCAGAATAGGTTGGGGAGGACCATCTAGAAGATGTAATGCTGCCATGATGCCTATAATAAATTGTGCTGGGAGAACGTCTTGGTGAGCGCAGCAAGCGAGACGAGCACCTTGCCGGTGATGGAGAGTATCTGCGACGAGGCGATGCGTGATGTCTCCGGGGTCTAGGACTGTGTCGTGGCAAATAAGACCCCCGAGTGTTGCGGTAGTACGTGGCCCTCCACATGCGGGAATAGTGCCTAGGAGGTGAAGGAGACGGTACCGGGGAGAAAGTTGGCGACGGGGAGAGAGCTGACAGGCGCACGGACGTTTTGCAAGCGGCTTTTCTTGGTGCTACAGCCGCTCTGTTGTCCAACTGGGCATGGTCTCCACTGTCATGCACTATCAGTGCTGGAGAGTGCCCTGGTTCCCCGCTGTGCTCTGCCGCCTCCATGACAGCTGACCCCTCCAGTGCCGATGCCTCTGGCGATGGTTGCAGCATGTCCGGTGCCGACAGCCGTGCTGTCGGTGCCGAGCCATTTGTCTGCGCGACTGTCAGCACTGGCTCTACCGGTGCTGAGCTGCCTCTGCGCACGGCTCTTGGTGCCGGCGCCGGTATTTGCCACTCCTCCGGTGCTGCCAGCAGTGCTGGCGGTGCAGAGCTGTCTCCGCGCATGGCTCTCTGTGCTGGCACCGATGCCTGCTGCTCCGTTGCCGCCAGCTGTGTGGGCGGTGCAGAGCCGGCTCCACGTGCGACTGCCAGTGCCAGCACCTGCCACGCCTGTGCTGCTGAGAGCTGTCCTGGCAGGTCCGAGCCGACCTTCCGTGCGGCTTTCAGGACCAGTGCTGAGGCCGCCTTCCGTGCCTGTACGGCACCTTCTCTCGGCACCGGGGCAGCTGAGTTCTTCGCTGCGGCCCCGGCAGTCGTTTTAAGGGCAGCGGGTGCAGATCCTGGCATGCCCGGCTCGCCCCCTCCACTGACTCTGGGTGCAGCTGGAAGAGAGTGGGTGGGAGATGCCCTCACCCTCTTATCTGGGTATGGCCCAGGGGACGAAGCACTCCTCTTTCATGCCCCTGTACTAACTGAAGCCGGTGGCGGAATGCCACTTGAAGGCTGTAGAACCTCATCCAATAAGAACAGTTTGAGGCGCATTTCCCTTTCTTTCCGCGCCCTGGATGTCAATTTTAGGCAGAGTTCGCATTTGTGAGGGATGTGAGCTTCACCCAGGCAGCGGGTACAAGCTGCATGCCCGTCCGATGCCGGCATAGCGTCCCGGCAACGGAAACACGGTTTGAAGCCTGAGAAGCCAGGCATGTCAATTTCAGTTTCTTGCTTTTACCAAAGAACTGAACAGTAACACTAACAATTAACTAACTACTACTAACTACTATCCTACATGAAACTCTAACTATAACTAACTCTTTTTCTCTACAGAAGCCGAGCTTCACTGAGGAGAACAGAGAAGCTCCGCCAGCAACCGAGGACGGTTGAAAGGAACTGACGGGAGCCGGACCACACGATCAAAGGCGCGAAAGCCGCGAGACGCTGACTGTGCACGCGTGGTCCGGCTGACAACTGCCACTGAAAACCTCCAACCAGTGGCGCCGGGACAAGCCCAACACCAAGAGTGGAGTACCCACGGGGACCACTTGAAGAAGAACACAACATTAATCCTGCAGTATTCCATGAATACACAAAGGAATAGACATTTGAGCCTTGAAACAGAGTTTAAACATGCCAGACTTTTTCACATTTCTCCTTCCAGGAACAGAATCAAGGGTTACCTACCAAGAGAGGAGGAACTGGCATGCCAGGTCTGCCCATAAGTGGGGGTGGATGCCAGTCTGCAGCCATCCAACGCCACTGGTCCTCCCAGTATAACTGCTCTTCCTCTACTCGCCGCCAGTACATTTCCTCTTTGTAGCGCCTGAACAGAAAGAGGGGAAAATGTGGTATTTACACAAAGCAAAGATGAACTACATTAAAGTAGTTCAGGCCTCAAAACAGTCACTGGTCTCTGACCAAGTGATCAGGAAAAACTATGATACTAGACTTAACAAATCTATGGTATGTCTACACTAGCCCCCTAGTTCGAACTAGGGAGGCTAATGTAGGCATTCGAAGTTGCAAATGAAGCCTGGGATTTAAATATCCCGGGCTTCATTTGCATGTTCCCGGGCGGGCGCCATTTTTAAACGCCCCGTAGTTCGAACTGACTGCCCGCGGCTACACGCGGCAGTCAGAAATTAATCCAAACTAAGTCCTTCATTCGGATTAACTGTTACACCTCATTGCAGGAGGAGTAACAGTTAATCCGAACTAAATCTTTAGTTTGGATTAACTTCTGACTGCCGCGTGTAGCCGCGGGCAGTCAGTTCGAACCACGGGGCGTTTAAAAATGGCGCCCGCCCGGGAACATGCAAATGAAGCCCGGGATATTTAAATCCAGGGCTTCATTTGCAAGTTCGAATGCCTACATTAGCCACCCTAGTTCGAACTAGGGGGCTAGTGTAGACATACCCTATATTATTTTAAAAAGTTTTTCCGGCATCCCACAGCCCCTCCCCACTTCTACTGCCCCGCCTCCTCACTTTCCCCCCACTGTTAACCCAGCAGGAATTGGCAACCCATGGTTCCCGGACCCCAATAGGAGCAGTAGCACTGAAGGTAAGCTGCTGCTAGTGGGCTTCTGGGGGGGAAGAGGAGGAAAATTGCAGGGGGGAGAGTGGGGCAGCAGAGAGGCCTGCTGTTGGGGGGCAAAAGCTCCAGCCGGGGGGGGGGGCGGAGTGTAGTAAGGCCTATGGTGGGGGGCAGAGGGAACCACAGGAGGCCCGCTGTGGGGCAGGGCATACTGGACTGGGAGACATTCCGGCCCCTGAAACAGGCTAGGAAGCACCCAGTCCCTGAGCTGGGGCCAGGGGTGGATGTGCCTCTGGCAGCCACCACGTGGCACACTGCCAGGAGTTACAATTTCTATGAGGGGGTTATGGAGGGAGGGCTGGAGTGGGGGTCACCCCGGCCCCTGAAACAGGGCTGGGAGGCACCCCACCCCCTGAGCCAGGGCTGGATGTCCAGCCCTGGCTCAGGAGCCGGGGTGCCTCCTGCGGGATGACCCCCAGCCTGGCAGCCCTCACCCCTGGGCCTCTGCAGCAGGGCCCTCTGCCTCCTGCCACAGGCCTCGCTGCCAGTCCCCCCCCCACCCACACACACACACTGCTGGCCCCTGACCCAGGGCTGGATGTCCTTCCAGCAGCTGCCACGTGGGCAGGTGGCTGCCAGAGTTTGAATTGAGTTGCGTGGCTCCTCCGCTATCTGGGGTGGGAGAGTGGGATGCACAGGAGCTGCGGGGGCTCGGGTGGGAGGCGGTGTGTGGAAGCTGTGGTCGGGATGTGGGAGCTGCAAGGGCTCATGTGGGGGGGAGGGCCATGCGGGGGCTCAGCTGGGGGCAGGGAGGCACAAGTGGGGGGCCCGTGGGAGCTGTGGGTTGGGGGAAGGGGCACATAGGAGCTGTGGGAGCTCAGGTGAAGGCAGCGTGTGGGAATCACGGGGGCTTGGGTTGGGGGTGTGCGGAAGGTTTGGGGGGAGGAGCTCATGGGAGCCTCGTGATCTCTTGGGGGCTTGGGTGGGGCATATGGGGATGTGAGGGAGCTGCAGAGCCTCATGGGGGCTCAGGTGGGGGGGTGCATAGGACACGCACGGTGCCCCAGTGATTGGGGGGCCATGCAGGGGCCACATAGCCTTGCTCCTCGCCAGCAGGGGGCCAGAGCCTTGCTCCCTTCCTCCTCCCTGCCAGAGCAAGAGGGTCAAGCCAAGCCCTCTCCCCAGCCAGTGGCCATAGGTAGGGGCTGGGCCAGCCACAGCTTCCATCCGGCCCAGTCTCCACCCAGCAGCCGGAGGAAGGGAGCCAGCCCAACCTCGGCCTGGCCCAACCCCCCAGCGGCTGGGACGGAGGAAGCCAGGCCAGCTGAGATCTCTCCCCCACTGGCGGCTGGAGTGGGGATAGCCAGAGCAGGCCAGGGCTGCTACGGCTCAGCCTGGCCCTCCCCAGCGGCTGGGGGGAGAGCGGGAGCTTCCTATCCTTGGAGAGGGGGGGATGGCGAGCATAGTGAGCAGGGGGCACCACCCCCGAGTAACTTATAATACTCATTTATGATCAAGTTAGCAAGAGTGCCTCAGGAGAATATGAAGAAAATTAACACCTCTGATTGAACTGTGTAAGGCGGCAAAAACAGAATTGGAAATTGCCGACCTTATTTCCTGCCCTAGTTCTGCTGTATACCTTTTAAACAGATACTGAATTTCACTCAGAGATGACTGCATATCAGTGAATTAAGTGAATTATTAGTAGGTCAAGATTCTGCAAAGGATGGGATAAGGAGGAGACAATCTTAAGATGCTTTTATATTCATTCTATGCAGAATTCATTATACAGGAACTAAAAAAACTAGTGGTATCCTCTAGCTGAATGTGGTACTGCCAGTTCCAGATGCCTACTACCTGCCAATACTTAACGGGGCTTGGGTATGATGGGGGAGCAAGAGTATTGAGGTATTACAAAAACTATCCATCTTCCCACTCCACTCAGTGCTTGCTGCAGGGATTCTCAAAATATGGGCCATTCCTCAAGGGTGGGCTGCAAAACAGTTCTGGGTGGTCCTCCCTGGGTGGAGTTTGGAGGGCATACATGAAGAAGATTCTCACCCTGTGCAGTAAGGATGGTTCTTCAAGATGTGTGTCCCTGTGGGTGCTCCATTCAAGTCTCAGTGCATCCTTGTGCCGCTATTTGGAGATTTTGCCGAGCAGTGCCTTCCCATACCACACATTAAGAGGGACAGAGTAGGGAGTATAGAGGTAAAAGAGATTGTGTAGCCCAATTTGCTCTCGAGAACCCATTTGTCCATCGTAATAAGGGCCCATTGTTGCTAGAAGGTCCTAGACGGTGAAGGAAAGTTGTATTTGGATGCACTAGATCTTTAGGATTGTTGCTTTCAGAACAAATGGATAAACTTAAAAGTAACAAGTCACTGCAACCAGATGGTATTCACCCAAGAGTTCTGAAAGAACTCAAATGGGAAATTGCAGAACTATTAACTGTGGTTTGTAACCTATCCTTTAAATCAGCTTCTATAGCTAATGACTAAAAGATTGCTAATATCATGCCAATATTTAAAAAGGGCTCTAGAGATGATCCTGGCAATTACAGACCAGTAAGTCTGACATCAGTACCAGGCAAATTAGTTGAAACTACAGTAAAGAATAAAATTGTCAGACACACAGATGAATATAATTTGTTGGGGGAAAGTCAACATGGTTTCTGTAAAGGGAAATTATGCCTTACTAATCTGCTAAAGTTCTTTGAGGGGGTCAACCAACATGTGGACAAGTGGGATCCAGTGGATATAGTGTATTTAGATTTCCAGAAAGCCTTTGGCAAGGTTCCTCACCAAAGGCTCTTAAGTAAAGTAAATTTTCATGGATTAAGAGGGAAGGTCCTTTCGTGGATTGGTAACTGGTTAAAAGACAGGAAACAAAGGGTAGGAATAAATGGTAAGTTTTCCGAGTGGAGAGAGGTAACTAGTGGGGTCCCCAAGGGTCTGTCCTGGGACCCATCCTATTCAACTTATTTATAAATGATCTAGCGAAGAAACACAAGGAGGAACGAGCAACAAAGGAGGACCCCTCATTCGAATGGAGAAGGTAGGGCAATCAACTGGTTATTGAAGGTGTTTGTACACAAATGCAAGAAGCCTGGGAAACATACAGGAAGAATTAGAAGTCCTGGCCCAGTCAAAGAACTATGATTTGATTGGAATAACAGAGACTTGGTGGGATGACTCGCATGACTGGAGCACTGTCATAGAAGGGTATAAACTGTTCAGGAAGAACAGGCAGGGGAAAAAAGGAGGAGGAGTTGCACTGTATGTAAAAGAGTAGTATGGTTGCTCAGAGATCCAGTATACAGAGGGAGAAAAGCCTGTTGACAGTCTATGGGTTAAGTTTAGAGGCGGAAGCAACAGGGGTGATGTTGTGGTTGATGTCTGCTATAGACCACCTTATCAAGTAGATGAGGCTTTCTTCCGACAACAGAGAGAAGCTTCCAGATCACAGGCCCTGGTTCTCATGGGGGACTTTAATCACCCTGACATCTGTTGGGCGACCAATACAGCAGTACACAGACAATCCAGGAAGTTTTTGGAGAATGTTGGGGATAACTTCTTGGTACAAGTGCTGACCAGGGGCCATGCACAGCTTGACCTGCTGCTCACAAACAGGGAGGAACTAGTAGGGGAAGTAGAGGTGGGTGACAACCTGGAAAGCGGTGATCATGAGATGGTAGATTTCAGGATCCTGACCAAAGGAAGAAATGAGAGTAGCAAAACACACACCCTGGACTTCAGAAGAGCAGACTTTGACTCCCTCAGAGAACTGATGGGCAGGATTCCTGGGATGCTTACATGAAGGGGAAAGGAGTCCAGGAGAGCTGACAGTATTTTAAAGAAGACTTATTAAAGGCACAGGAAGAAACCATACCGATGCATAGTAAGAAAAGCAAATATGGTAGGAGACCAGATTGGCTTACCGGGGAAATCCTTGGTGAGCTTAAAACACAAAAAGGAAGCTTACAAGAAGTGGAAATTTGGACAGATGACTAGAGAAGAATATCAGTATATTGCTCAAGAATGCAGGGGAGTTATCAGGAAGGCGAACGCACAACTGGAATTGCAGCTAGCAAGGGATATGAAGGGTAACAAGAAAGGTTTCTACAGGCATGTTAGCAAAAAGAGGGTGATCAGAGAGGGTGTGGGGCTCTTACTGGATGAGAGAGGTAACCTAGTGACAGATGATGTGGGAAAACCTGAAGTACTCAAGGCTTTCTTTGCCTCTGTCTTCACAATCAAGGTCAGCTCTCAGACTAATGCACTAGGCAATGCAGTACGGAAAAGAGGTGGGAAGCCCTTGGTGGGGAAAGAACAGGTTAGGAACTATTTAGAAAAGCTAAACAAACAAATCCATGGGTCCGGATTTAACGCATCCAAGGGTACTGAGGGAGTTGGCAAATGTCATTGCAGAGCCTTTGGCCATAATCTTCGAAAACTTGTGTAGATTGGGAGAGATCCCGGATGATTGGAAAAAGCCAAATGTAGTGCCCATCTTTAAAAAACGGAAGAAGGACAATCCAGGGAACTACAGACCAGCCTTATCTCAGTCCCCGGAAAAATCATGGAGGGGATCCTCAAGGAATCCATTTTGAAGTATTTGGAAGAGGGGAAAGTGATCAGGAATAGTCAACATGGATTCACGAAGGGCAAGTCGTGCTTGACTAATCTGACTAGCTTCTATTATGAGGTAACTGGCTCTGTGGATATGGGAAAGTCAGTGGATGTGATATACCTTGACCCTAGCAAGGCTTTTGATACGGTCTCCCACAATACTCTTGCCAGCAAGTTAAGGGAGTATGGACCGGATAAATGGGCTGTAAGATGGATAGAAAACTGGCTAGACTGTCAGGCCCAACAGGTAGTCATCAACGGCTCGAAGTCAGGTTTGCGGTTGGTTTCCAGTGGAGTGCCCCAAGGATCTGTTCTAGCACTGGTTTTGTTCAATATCTTTATTAATGACCTGGATGAGGGGATGGATTGCACGCTCACCAAGTTCGCAGATGACACTAAGCTAGGGGGAGGGGTAGATACACTGGAGAGCAGGGATAGGGTCCAGTGTGACCTAGACAGATTAGAGGATTGGGCCAAAAGAAATCTGATGAGGTTCAACAAGGAGAAGTGTAGAGTCCTGCACTTGAGACGGAAGAATCTCAAGCATTATTACAGGTTGGGGACCGACTGCCTAAGTAGCAGTTCTGCAGAAAAGGACCTGGGGATTACAGTGGATGAGAAGCTGGACGTGAGTCAACAGTGTGCCCTTGTAGCCAAGAAGGCTAATGGCATATTAGGTTGCATTAGGAGGAGCACTACCAGCATATCTAAAGAAGTGATTATTCATAGAATCAATCATAGAATCATAGAGCTGGAAGAGACCTTAGAAGGTCATCAAGTCCAGCCCCCTGCCCAAGGCAGGACCAATCCGAATTAAATCAACCTAGCCAGGGCTTTGTCAAGCCGAGACTTAAACACCTCTAGGGATGGAGACTTCACTACTTCCCTAAGTAACTCATTCCAGTGCTTCAC
The DNA here is from genome assembly GCA_032595735.1 of Pelochelys cantorii. Lineage (NCBI taxonomy): Eukaryota > Metazoa > Chordata > Testudines > Trionychidae > Pelochelys > Pelochelys cantorii. The sequence continues at coordinate 5,208,891 of CM064354.1, forward strand.
CACCCGCCTAGGGAAATAGTTTTTCCTAATATCCAACCTGGACCTCTCCCACCGCCACTTGAGACCACTGTTCCTTGTTCTGCCATCCATCACCACTGTGAACAGCCTTTCTCCATCCTCTTTGGAACCTCCCTTAAGGAAGTTGAAGGCTGCTATCAAATCCCTCCTCACTCTTCTCTTCTGCAGACTAAACAGACCCAACTTCCTCAGCCTCTCCTCATAGGTCATATGCTCCAGCCCCCTAATCATTTTGGTCGCCCTCCACTGGACCCTCTCCAATGCATCCACATCCTTCCTGTAATTGGGGGTCCAGTAATTGGGGGTCCAGAACTGGACACAATACTACAGATATGGCCTCACCAGAGCTGAGTAAAGGGGAATAATCACATCTCTGGATTGCCTGGCAATGCTCCTCTTAATGCGACCTAATATGCCATTAGCCTTCTTGGCTACAAGGGCACACTGTTGACTCACGTCCAGCTTCTCATCCACTGTAATCCCCAGGTCCTTTTCTGCAGAACTGCTACTTAGGCAGTCGGTCCCCAGCCTGTAATAATGCTTGAGATTCTTCCGTCTCAAGTGCAGGACTCTGCACTTGTCCTTGTTGAACCTCATCAGATTTCTTGTGGCCCAATCCTTCAGTTTGTCTAAGTCACTCTGCACTCTATCCCTACCCTCCAGCATGTCTACCTCTCCCCCTAGCTTAGTGTCATCCACAAACTTACTGAGGATGCAATCCATCCCCTCATCCAAGTCATTAATAAAGATGTTGAACAAAACCGGTCCTAGAACCAAACCTTGGGATACTTCGCTAGAAACCGACCGCCATCCTGACATCGAGCCGTTGATCTCTACCCGCTGGGCCCGACCTTCCAGTCAGCTTTCTGTCCATGTTACTGTCCATTTATCCAATCCACATTCCCTTAACTTGCTGGCAAGAATATCGTGGGAGACGGTATCAAAAGCCTTGCTAAAGTCATGGTATATCACATCCACTGACTTCCCCATATCCACAGAGCCAGTTACCTCATCAGAGAAGCAAATCAGATTGGTCAGGCACGACTTGCCCTTCATGAATCCATGCTGACTATTCCTGATCACCTTCCCCTCTTCCAAGTGCTTCAAAATGAATTCCTTGAGGATCCCCTCCATGATTTTTCCAGGGACTGAGGTAAGACTGACCGGCCTATAGTTCCTTGGGTTGTCCTTTTTCCCTTTCTTAAAGATGGGCACTACATTTGCCTTTTTCCAATCATCCGGGATCTCTCCTGATCTCCACGACTTTTCAAAGATAATGGCCAAAGGCTCCTCAATGACATTTGCCAACTCCGTCAGTACCCTCAGATGTATAAAGTCCGGACCCATGGATTTATGTATGTTTAGCTTTTTTAAATAGTTCCTAACCTGTTCTTTCCCCACCAAGGGCTGTCTACCTTCGTCCCATATTGCATCACTTGGTGCATTAGTCTGGGAGCTGACCTTGTCCGTGAAGACAGAGACAAGGAAAGCATTAAGTACTTCAGCTTTCCTCACATCATCTGTCACTGGGTTACTGTCCTCATCCAGTAGGGGCCCTACACCCTCTCTGATCACCTCCTTCTTGCTAACATGCCTGTAAAAGCCTTTCTTGTTATCCTTAACATCCCTTGTGAGTTACAATTCTAGTTGCACTTTCACCTTCCTGATAACTCCCCTGCATTCTCAAGCTATACATTTATACCCCTCCCTAGTCGTCTGTCCAAGTTTCCACTTTTTGTAAGCTCCCTTTCTGTACTTAAGTTCACCAAGGATTTCCCCGGTAAGCCAATCCGGTCTCCTACCATATTTGCTTCTCTTGCTACGCATTGGAATGGTTTCTTTCTGTGCCTTCAATAAGGCTTCTTTAAAATACTGTCAGCTCTCCTGGGCTCCTTTCCCTTTCATGTTAGCATCCCAGTGGATGCCCATCAGGCCTCTGAGGGAATCAAAGTCTGCCTTTCTGAAGTTCAAGATGTGTATTTTACTACTTTGTCTTTTTCCTTTGGTCAGGATCCTGAAATCTACCATCTCATGATCACTGCTTCCCAGGTTGTCACCCACCTCTACTTCTCCTATTAGGTCCTTCCTATTTGTGAGCAGCAGGTCAAGTTGGATCCTGCAGCACTTGTACCAAAAAATTATCCCCAACATTCTCCAAAAACTTCCTGGATTGTCTGTGTACTGCCGTATTGGTCTCCCAACAGATGTCAGGGTGATTAAAGTCCTCCAGGAGAACCAGGGCCTGTGATCTGGAAACTTCTCTCAGTTGTCCGAAGAAAGCCTCATCTACCTCATCCACCTGATTCGGCGGCCTGTAGCAGACACCAACCACTACATCACTGCTGTTGCTTACACCTCTAAACTTGACCCATACACTCTCAACAGGCTTTTCCCCCTCTATATACTGGAGTTCTGAGCAATCATAGCGCTCTCTTACATACAGTGCAACTCCTCCTCCTTTTTCCCCCTGCCTGTTCTTCCTGAACAGTTTATACCCTTCCATGACAGCGCTCCAGTCATGCGAGTCATCCCACCAAGTCTCTTTATTCCCCTTTATTCGGCTCTGGTTAGGCCACATCTGGAATACTGTGTCCAGTTCTGGGCCCCCCACTACAGAAAGGATGTGGATGCATTGGAGAGGGTCCAATGGAGGGTGACCAAAATGATTAGGGGGCTGGAGCACATGACCTATGAGGAGAGACTGAGGGATTTGGGTTTGTTTAGTCTGCAGAAGAGAAGAGTGAGGGGGGATTTGATAGCAGCCTTCAGCTTCCTGAAGGGAGGCTCCAAAGAGGATGGAGAAAGGCTGTTCATAGTAGTGACAGATGGCAGAACAAGGAGCAATGGTCTCAAGTTACAGTGGAGGAGGTCTAGGTTGGATATTAGGAAAAACTATTTCACTAGGAGGATGGTGAAGTACAGGAATGGGTTATGTAGGGAGGTGGTGGAACCTCCATCCCTACAGGTTTTTTAGTCTCGGCTTGACAAAACCCTGGCTGGGTTGATTTAGTTGGGATTGGTCCTGCCGTGGGCAGGGGGCTGGACTTGATGACCTCTTGAGGTCTCTTCCAGGTCTATGATTCTATGATTCTAGAGAAAGGGGCAAACAGTGAGGTGTCATTCTTTGCAGATTATACCAATCTGCTCTAGATAGTTAAGACCAAAATAGACTGTGAAGAGCTTCAAAAAGATCTCACCAAACTAAGTGATTGGGCAACAAAATGGCAAATGAAGTTTAATGTTGATAAATGTAAGGTAATGCACATTGGAAAAAATCCCAACTATATATACAATATGATGGAGTTTGGCTACAACTACTCAAGAGACAGATCTTGGAGTCATTGTGGATAGTTCTCTGAAAACATCTACTCAGTGTGCAGCGGCAATCAAAAAAGCAAATAGAATGTTAGGAGTAATTAAAAAAAGGGACAGAGAATAAGACAGAATATATCTTATTGCCTCTATATAAAACCATGGTATGCCCACATCTTGAATACTGCATACATATGTGGTCGCCTCATCTAAAATATATATATATATATTGGCATTGGAAAAGGTTCAGAAAAGGGCAATAAAAATGATTAGGGGCTTAGAACGGGTCCTATATGAAGAGTGATTAAAAAGACTTAAAAATTACAAAAGCAGTTTCTCCTCTCTTAGTGTTTACACCTCCAGATCAGCTGCTAGAAGTGGGCCTCACCCTCCCTGACTGAATTAACCTCGTTATCTCTAGCCTTATTCTGGCCTGCATATTTATACCTGCCTCTGGAAATTTCCACTGCATGCACCTGACGAAGTGGGTCTTTGCCCACGAAAGCTTATGCTCCAATACATCTGTTAATCTATAAGGTGCCACAGGACTCCTTGTTGCTTTTGCAGATCTAGACTAACACGGCTACCCCTCTGACAAAAAGACTTAGACTTTTCAGCTTAGAAAAGAGGAGACTAAGGGGGGAACTGATAGAAGTCTATAAAATCATGACTGGTATGGAAAAAGTGAATAAAGAAAAGTTATTTACTTATTCCCACAGTAAAAGAGCTAGGGATCACCAAATGAAATTAATAGGCAGCAGGTTTAAAACAAACAAAAGGAAGTTTTTCTTCACTCAACACACAGTCAACCTGTGGGACTCCTTGCCAGAGGATGCGGTGAAGGCTAGGACTTCAACAGGGTTCAAAAAAGAGCTAGATAGATTCATGGAGGTTAGGTCCATCAATGGCTATTAGCAGGGCTTGACAAACCACGGCGAGAGCTACTCACCAGCCCCGCACCGTGCATGCGCCAGACTGATACTGCGCATGCGCGCAGCGCCAGTAAATGGAGCGCACGGAGCAACCAGCTGAAATCTACTCGCGATGGGCGAGTAGAATTAGCCGTTTGCCAAGCCCTGGCTATTAGGCAGGATGGGTATGAATGGTGTCCCTAGCCTCTGTTTCTCTGGAGGTGGGTGACAGTGGAGGGATCACGTGAGGATTACCTATTGTGATACCTCCCTCTGGGGCATCTGGTATTGGCCACTGTCAGCAGACAGGATACTGGGCTAGATGGACCTTTGGTCTGATCCAGTATGGCCATTCTTATGTTCTTATGCTCAGACCCCCAACCAAAGCTTCAAATCTGCTGTTTGTTTGAAGTAGATTGAGTCTTGGAGGATTGGTTGTGTTAGATCCTCCTTCTATGGGGACATTGCTTGCACCTGTTGTCATATGGCCTCTTCTGTTGCCTGTGATAGTTCAAGTCTCTTTGGCTTTGGTATGGCATATATCTACGTCTTTTATTAGGTGGAGTGTGCATGCCTACAGTGCGCAGTGTGGTGTGAGAATTTTTCATTAAGTGTAACATCTCATCTGTTTTTGTAGTGAATAGTTGGTTCCTGTCAAAGAGGAGGTCCTTTATCTTTGCAATTCTTTCAGGACTCCCGATGACTGTAACCATGATGCCCTGTACATTACTATCGCTGTAGCTATGGATTGGCCCTCTTTGATGATGGACTGGACATGGGTTCTCTTGTTTTCAGGAAGGTCCTGTAAGAGATCTTGTAATCTGGAATAATTGGCATGTTCATAGTTAGCCAGAAGGGCAATGTAATTCGATATTCTGAAATGGAGGGAGGAGGAGGAGTATACTTTACGGCTGAAGAGATCTAATCATTTGTGCTTTTTCTCTTGAGGTGTAGACTTGTATTGAGGGTGTTTTGATTTGTGATGAACCGAGTCCACGACCAATGAATTTGAGTGGCGATGTGAGAATAGGAAATCCATCCCTCTTGCAGGGACAAAGTATTTTCTGTCCGCCCTGCGATTGGTGGGGGGCACAGAGTCTGGTATCATGATGGCTCCATGATAGCCTCATTGACGGGTAATGCTATTTTTGAGGATGTAGCTAGTTGGAGTATTTTGAGTAATTTATATTGTTTGTCTTGCACTTCCTGGAGAGTAGTGTTCTGAGATTGAGCCACTCGTTTGAATAATTCTTGAAATTGTTTTAGGCTGTCTACTGGTGGAGAGGGCAATACTTGGAAAACTGCCTCATCTGGAACAGTGGAAGACTGCGGGACCTGTGAAGAGCTTTCTGAATCGTACTGAGGTAAGTTCTCATCATCATGTGCTAGATCTGCCTGCGTTGTTACTGAGGAATGGGCATTAGAAGGGACAAATGTGCTGTGGTGGCTGGAGGCCATGTAGCTGTATGCACTGGTGTAGAGGCTGGTGTATCTCATAAGCGGTGGCAATGGGAGGAGCGGGGGCGATATTGGTGCCATGGCTCCCAGAGAGGCCACTGAGGTTGAAGCTGTTTCAGTGGATATTACCATGGGTAGTTAAGCCATGGAAGTTGTGGGGGCTGTTGAGTGGAGTGCCATGAAGCCACTGATCCCGTTGGGGATGAGTGATGTGAAGAAAATCTACTCCCTTGCCTGCTGCCACATTCATTTTGAGAATAGTGTGGGAAAGTGGGAAAAAGCTTCGACATTTTGTCTATATGGGCTGCTAGAGTGAGGTAATATTGGGGAGTGTGGTGAATGTACTCCCTGCACCAGTGGAGATGGTGCACCCGACTGTGGGGCTTTTTGTAAGTGGCGCATCTTTTTAGCTGCTTTCTTATGTTCTGGTGCTGGAGCATGCTTTAAGTCTGTCTGCTGGGAACCAGCTTGCTCAATCAGTGCCGGGATGCCTATGGGTGCTGGCGGCGGTATATCCCGTTTTGTCGGTGCGGCCAGTTAGCTGCATCGGTGGGTGCTGACTGTCTTGGTTCCGACTCAGCTCTGTTAACTGAGGTTGGTCTTTGCTTCTCCGCGGAGCGAGAAGTGGACGGCACCGGGAAACGGGCAGCCTGGGACGTAGCGAGCAGTGATCATGCTGGGGAAGCCTGTGGCACTTGAGAGCCTCTGTGGGGTAATGAACTAGCCCTCTCATGGGGCGCTAAGTGTGCCCATATACCTGGGGTCTTATCCCCCGATGGTTGGAGGGATTTCTCCCAGAGAAGGTTCTTCAGCCTTATTTTGCGGTCTTTCTTCACGCTGGCCGTTATGTTTTGAAAATGTGGGCACTTTTGCACTATGTGGCTTTCACCCAGGCACTGAATACAGGGTGCATGTCCATCAGAAATCAACACTGAGTCCTGACATGAATCACATTTCTTGAAGCCAAGAGAGAGCCTGACATGTTGAACAAACGTGAGGAATCAGAAGTTGGAGAAAAACAGAGTAGAGAAGGGGAAAAAAATGGAGAAGCGTTTTTTTGGGGTTTTTTGTTTTTAAAGAACTAAGTGAAATTACTCTTACACTGACTAAAACTATTAACAACTGGTAAACTAACTATACTATTTTTCAATTTTCTGTCAGAAAGAAAAACATTGCTGTGACTCCATCTTCAACCGAAGACGGTAGAAAAGGAACTGAGGGAAGATTGCGCCGCGCGCATCTAATGGACTAAAACAGCACGAGATGGCAACTGTGCATGCATAGCATACGAAGGCACTGCTAGGCAAAATCTCTAATCAGCGGCATGAGGATGCACCGAGACCTGAGTGGAGCATCCACACAGACACCACTCGAAGGAAAACCAAGAGATACCATTTTCCAGCCACCCATGGTCACGAGGTAAGGAATGAGGTAGGCCTGGGGTGTGAGGCTATGAAAAAGGAGCTTGGGGCAGTGCGAGAGAAGCAATAGGGGCAGGGGCTGGAAGAACGAAAATACAATTTTGCCCATGGTGCCATTTTCCCTAAGGCCAGCTCTGGGTGCCTATGAGGCATGTTAGGGTGCTGGATGGATGACTGGGCTAGGACTACCAGGTAACAAGCATAAGGCACTTAGTGGGCTGCTGAGGGAGAAGGTGTCAGTGGGGATTGGCTCTGGTATCTGCCTGGCCAGTTTGCCCTCTTACTGGCCCTCAGCCCTGCTGAAATAGGGGGGCTGGACATGCCTCACAGGAAGCCTCTCTTCTTAATGGTTGAGTGTTAATAGGCAGCCATAGTGCAGCTGCACAGGTGGGCCTCAGGGAAAAAAGTCTGAAAACCCCCACTCCACAAAAGTGAGGGCAAAATATGAGCCATCATGCAATTCAGTCAACTTACATTACTTTCACACAGTTTACTGCAAAAACAGGCCTACATCCTCCCCTTCCAATGCTGTTCAGTCACAGAAAGGTTAAAGTACCGGCCAGTGAGAAGAGGACAACACAAATAGTTTTACTTTCCCTATGTAGAGGCCATGTCTTCAATGATACTGCTCTAAAGGATTTTAGATTTCTGTCAGGCCATAAGTTTTTCTACTATGGCAGGTCTTTCCAACCTTTTACTTCCTACAACTGCACCAAGTCAGTTACTTCACCTATTCAGCCATTCACAATGTCTTCCTCAAATATGCGCCCAGAACCCTTTTCCAGCAGTTCCTGTGACAGTACAGAAGTCAACACATGTTTTTTTCTGGCATCTCACGGAGAAAACATTCATGTGGCTAAGTAAGCATTTGCACAGACAAAGAAGGAGGACAGATCTGTGACCAGCTTCAAGATCATGACTGAGAACCTGTGCACCAGCAAAACTCAAAGGATGGTGTGAATTAACAAAAAGGTATGAATTGTGCAACACCCCATAAAATCCACATTTTTGTGAAAATGATCTCGCCTCATTTCCATGTGCCAACGCTGGTTTTCATCTCTGTGTCTCTTTATCATATCCTTCTGTTTCTGCTTTTTCATCTTCTCCTCGTGCATTTTCCGAGCTCGGTTACTGGGCTTGATCTCAACTGGTAGGTCTGGGTTTACTTTCTTCTACAAAATGTTACAACACATTTTAGAAAAATCTTAAAAGCATCATCACAAAGCTAGTAGAGTATCAATATACAAAAATTCTACTACTGTAGTCCTATGATTACATCAGTGTTATTGACATTACACTTGGTTTTTAAATATTTGGTGGCATTTTGTTTAAGAATAATTTTGTTTAAGAATAATTATTACCATTTTATTACCATTTAATAATTAAGAGAAATAGACATGGACAGCTGCACCACACACTTAGGTCCCTATTTCCAGAACAAGGAAGTCTCCTTGTAGACTATTCCAACTACCAAAAAGACCTATCCAAAACAGGTTTAAGACAGAGAATACAATCCAAGAGAAAGATTTTAAAACTTAGATGCCTAAAAGCGGCTGAATATTCCGAGATGAGCAACCACAACTGCCAATGAAGTAAACTGGAGTTTATGGGTACCTAGCACCTCTGAAAATCAGGCCTAAGGAGTCTTAAATAAGGAATCCAAAATGAAAATACCCAGCTTTGAAAATCTGGGACCAATCTCCAACTTCACATAAACCGAAGACCAGAAGCTGAGATATTTCAAAAGCAATATTCAAAGGCCTAACGAAGGGATAATGTTAAATACATTTCAATATTCTGAGAATAATTCTAATCTGACTTCATATTAATGCAGTCTCATATAAATGAGGAATATCTGATTGAATATGGGACATCAGTTCTTTAAGAATTCATTTTCTGCTTTTTTCTCACCTTAAATCAATGCTGTTTACAGACATTTGGTTGCTATGGAAATGTTGTAATGCTGCATTTGCTGGTGTGGAAAAGATGCTACCAATATAAGTGCAAAAACACTTTTTTTGAAGATACAGACCAACATGGTTTGATACCCCTTTGATCCTAAAAAAGTGGTAACTTGAGTTGCAGAACAAGTAGCAGGAACAGGTAAACACTTAGCAAATAGAACTCATATTCTCATGAAAAGGGTCGTGACTGATTGAAGCATGACAACTGAAAACAGAATAAAGTGGCTAGAAAGCAAAAATGTTTTTTCTCCCATCTCACAGCTTTTAAAAAGTCTCTAAATCTTACTAACAGTCAATGGAAATGAACAATCTGCTCATTACTTTCAAATAAAAAGGCAGAATATTTTTATTCTGTGTAGGCTTCAATAGAACAGCTATACTGAGTCAGATCCAAGGTCCATCTAGTCCAGTATCCTGTCTTCTGACATTGGCCAATGCCAGGTGCCCTACACAGAATGAACAGGTCATCCTCAAATCATTATCTCCCATTCCCAGCTACTGAAAGAGACTGGGCAAACTCAAGCCTGAGGGGCAGATCCAGCCCACCCAGCTGATTAACAGAGGTGCATACTTACAGCCAAGGGCAGCAGCACCAGCAGTGTGTGTTTGGTTGCCCCTTACCCCACCTTCCTCTATCCTGCAACGGAACTACTTCCAGGACTCTCTTGCTAGCTGTGTGTGGGGGGGAGGGAGTACTGAAGTCAGGGTGTCCCCTTCCCCAATACCCCACCTCTGCAGAGCAGGGGTCATAGACAGACACACACAGTCAGCAGAGCTGCTCTAATCTGAAGCATGTAACTCAGAGGAGTGCAGAACAAAGGTGGGGGGAGATAACAGAGCAGCACAGATTTCCCTTCAAGAGACAGCGTGGCTTCTTTCAGAAACTTAGCTAGTGTGCACACACTCTGTGTCACTGCCACACATACCCAGTCTGTGCCACACTGTCTCTATGCCACAAACACACAATCATTGTCACACACACTGCTGCACACATTCTCCCATCACTGTCATACATACTCAATGTGTCACAAAATTTGTCTCTCTCAGTGTTTCTCTTACAGACACACACACACACACACACACACACACTCTCTGTAACCCCACTCCTTTCACCTAATGCCCCGCCCCTTTCAGGGGCTTGGAGCCAGTCCATGACCATGTACCAAAATTTGTGAAGTGGCCCCGTTGCAAAAATTATTGCCCACCTCTTGGCTAGAGACATCATTCTTGCCTATCCTGGCTAATAGCCATTGACAGACCTATTCTGCTAGCACACCACTGGTGGAGGAGTAGATGGCTCTGTCTCGGGGGGACACTGGAAGCTGGTTACTTCTGGCAGCAGGCAGTGCTCCACCCTTTCTCCCAGCACTCCCACCTTGGCTCTGGTGAATCTTTATGCTGCTCTAGATACAGGAGATAAGGAATCACTCCCTAAGGTAGAAGAGAAGAAGCCATCTGCCCCCAAAGGTGGGACGTCTGCAGCCACCACTGTGAAGAGGAAACATAGGGTAGTGGTGGTTGGAGACTCTCTTCTGAGGGGATGGAGGCACCCCTCTGTTGCCCTGACATCTTAGGAGATATGCTGCCTGTCAGGGGCCTGTATTCGAGATGTTACAGTGGGACTGTCGAGATTATCCAGCCCTTTGACTACTACCCTATGCTACTCATTCATGTGCTATAATAGCAGAGCTAAAGGAGGGACAAGGAAGAACTGGGGGGGTGGGGAGAAACCCAATCAATATCTTAAATGTCTGTATACAAATGCAAGAAGTATGGGGAATAAGCAAGAAGAACTTTAAGTGCTAGTAAATAAACACAACTACCACATCGTTGGTATCACTGAAACTTGGTGGGATAATATGCACTATTGGAATACTGGTATAGAAGGGTACAGCTTGCTCAGGAAAGATAGGCAGGGAAAAAAAGGGATGTGTTGCCTTATATATTAAAAATGTATACACTTGGACTGAGGGTGAGATGAACATAGGAGACAGACTTGTTGAGAGTCTCTGGGTTAGGTTAAAATAGGGGTCTACTACAGACCACCTACCCAGGCAGAAGAGGTGGATGAGGCTTTTTTTTTTTAAACTAGCAAAAGCATTCAATGAATAGGATTTGGTGCTAATAGGGGGACCTCAGACATATGTTGGGAAACTAACACAGCATGGCACAGATTATCCAACAACATCTTGGATTGCACTGGAGACAATTTTTTATTTCAGAAAGTAAAGAAAGCTACTGGGGGGGAAGCAGTTCTAGATTTGATTTTAACAAATAGGGAGGAACTGGTTAAAAAACTGCAAGTGATAGCTTGGGTGAAAGTGATCATGAAATCATAGAATTCATGATTCTAAAGAATGGTAGAAGGGAGAACAGCAAAACAGATGGATTTCAGGAAGGCAGATTTTAGTAAACTCAGAGAGCTGGTAGGTAAGGTCCCATGGGAAGCAAGATTAAGAAAAAACAACTGAAGACAGTTGGCAAAGGGACATTATTAAAGGACCAAAAGCAAACTATTCCACTGCACAGGAAAAAGACAGAAAGTATGGCAAGAGACAACCTTGGCTTAACCAGGAGATCTTGCATGATCTAAAAATCAAAAAGGAGTATATAAAAAGTGGAAACTAGGTCAAATTACAAAGGATGAATAAAAGCAAATAAAGCAAGTATGTAGGGGCAAGATTAGAAAGGTGAAGGCACAAAACTAAATCAATCTAGCTAGAAACAAATGGGGTAACAAGAAAATATTCTACAAATATATTAGAAGCAACAGGACGACCAAGGACAGGGTGGGGGCCCATTGCTCAGCAAAGGAGGAAAAACAATAACAGGAAACCTGGAAATGGCAGAGGTGTTTAACAACTTCATTTCGATTTTTACCAACAAGATTGATAATGACTGGATGCCTAACATAGAGTGCATCTACACTGCAGAGCTTAACTCGAAATGAGCTACGCAAACTGAGCTACGTTAATTGCATATATTATTTCAAAATAGCTTATTTTAAAAAAGGGAGCATCTACACAGCACTTATTTCAAAATAGAGAACTCTTCCTCCGACTTCCCTTACTCCTTGTACAATGAGGGTTACAGGAGTCAGAGTAAGAAGTCCTCCAGCTTGACAGTATTTTGACACTATTTCAAAATAACTGCCTGCTGTGTAGACGCGAACTAAGTTATTTTAGAATAGTGCTAGTTATTTTGAAATAGTGTTGCAGTGTAGACGTACCCATAGTAAATACTAGTGGAAATGGGGTAGATTTAGAAGTTAAAATAGGAAAAGATCAAGTGAAAGATTACTTAGAAAAGATAGATGTTTTCAAGTCACCCGGGCCTGATGAAATGCATCCTAGAATACTCAAGGAGCTGATAGAGGAGGTATCTGAGCCATTACCTTTCATCTTTGAGAAGTCAAAGTCAGGAGAGATTCCAGAAGACTGGAAAAGGGCAAATATAGTGCTCATCTATAAAACGGAAAATAAGAAGAACCCAGGAAACGACAGATCAGTCAGCTTAATTTCTGTGCCAGGAAGATAATGGAGCAAATAATTAAGAAATTAATCTGCAAACATAGGGAAGATAATAAGGTGATACAGAACAGTCAGCATGGATCTGTAAAGAAACAAATCATGTCAAACCAATCTGACAGCTTTCTTTGACAGGATAACAAGTCTTGTGGATAAGGAGAAAGTGGTGGACATGGTATACCTAGACTTCAGTAAAGCATTTGAAATGGTCTCGCATGACCTTACCAATAAACTAGGGAAATACAACCTAGATGGGTGCATAACTGGTTGGATAACCATTCTCAGAGAGTTATTAATGGTTCACTGTCATGCTGGAAGGGCATAACAAGTGGGGATCCACAGGGGTCTGTTTTGTTCAGTTCAATATCTTCATCAATATCTGTTCAATATCTTCATCAACGATTTAGATGATGACATAGGGAGTATGCTTATTAAGTTGGCAGATGATACCAATCTGGGAGGGGTTGCAAGTGCTTTGGAGGATAGGGTAATAATTCAAAATGATCTGGACAAACTGGAGAAATGGTCTGAATACGATGAAATTTAATAAGGACAAATGCAAAGTACTCTACTTAGGAAGGAACAATCAGTTTCGCGCATACAGAATAGGAGGTGACTGTCTAGGAAGGAGTACTACTGAAAGGGATCTAGGGGTCAGAGTACACCACAAGCTAAATAGGAGTCAACAGTGTGACACTGTTATAAAAAAAGCAAACAAACATGATTCTGGGATGCATTAACAGGAGTATTGTGAGCAAGACATGAGAAGGCATTCTTCCGCTCTACTCTGCATTGATTAGGCCTCAGCTGGAGTACCGTGTCCAGTTCTGAGCTCCACATCACAAGAAAGATATGGAAAAATTGGAGAAGGTCCAGAGAAGAGCAACAAAAATTATTAAAGTCTAGAAAACATGACCTATGAGGGAAGACTGAAAGAATTGGATTTATTTAGTTTAGAAAACAGAAGACTGAGAGGTGACATGATAGCAGTTTTCAAGTATCTAAAAGGGTGTTACAAGGAGGAGGGAAAAATTTGTTCTCCTTGGCCTCTGATGATAGGACAAGAAGCAAGGGGCTTAATTTGCAGCAAGGGAGGTTTTGGTTGGATATTAGGAAAAACTTACTGTCAGGGTGGTTAAACACTGGAATAAATTGCTTAGGGAGGTTGTGGAATCTCCATCACCAGAGATATTTAAAAGCAGGTTAGATAGACATCTATCAGGGGTAATCTAAATGGTGCTTGGTCCTGCCATGAGGGCAGGGGACTGGACTTGATGACCTCTCAAGGTCCCTTACAGGTCTAGTATTCTATGATTCTCCATGAATTTATCTGGCTCCCTTTTGAATATCTTGCTAATTTATTTCAAAATGTTGGTTGTGGCCAATTCTGGACATGACAAGCTCAAAAGAATTTCCAAAACAAACAGTTTCTATGTGATGGAATGACACATTGAGGTAATAATGTTCTAAAAAGCCTAATCCTGCTTCCAAGAAAACTTAATTTCAACAGGCGCTGGAACAGGTCCTGCATGATAAAATATTCTCCATATATAGGTTGGTCAATAGCCAAATATGCTTTTCCATCCAAAAAGACCAATTCCTGTTGAAAGAGGATCTAAGGAGGTTTTAATCTAAGAATTTTAAAATACGTTTTTTAGGTTCTTCTATGCTGGATTTAACTAGTGTTTGACACCCCTAACATATTGTGACATAGTGCTTGTGAAATGCTTTGTGCCGCTAAAAGTATTCTGAAAACAGAACTTTACCAATCAGTGCTTATATGCAATTTTAAGATCAACAAATGCAAGAAAAGTTAAATGGCAAAGATGAACTCTTCCATAGTGACTGTATTCACTGAGACTTGAATTGACAAAGTTCGACTGAGTTTGATGGATTCAATTCTTTGTGATCTGTGCAACAGCATGGGCTTCACATTAATAATGCAAGATTAATTTTGCTATCAATCAGTCCATTTCGAATTAGTGCTGGGAAGCTGCAAATTGTTGGCCATACTGTTTCAGGTGCCTGAACTGCAATATTCACTGTAAAAGGATGTTTAAGTGGTCTACTGCCCCATTTAAAGGCAGAAAGAGAGACTCATTCCTGATAAGTGCTTTGGAAAAGAGATGGTATGGCTACTCTCTTCAAGAAATTATTAGAACTGGGGAAGGGAAAGGGACTAAGTAGTAGTTCTACTGGATAGTACTCAGAAATTATTGTATAACTATTTACTAATTGAAAAATAAATATTTGGAATGTTTTTTTCCTAAAGTTAACATATTCTAGCAAGATGTCTCAGAAAAAACTAAATTGGTAATTTAACCTGTCTTCACACAACATGATTTTATTCTTTTAGGGTGTGTCTAGACTAGTGGCCTTTTTTCGAAAAAACTTCCCCTGCGTCTAGACTGCTGCCGTGTTCTTTCGAAAGTAAATCGAAAGAACGCGGCAGTTTTTTCGACCGCAGAAAACCTCATTTTACAAGGAACAATGCCTTTTTTTGAAAGTGTTCTTTTGAAAAAAGGCGCTATGTAATGCAAACTGTGCTTTTTCAAAAGAGAGCATCCAGACTGTCTGAGTGCTCTCTTTCGAAAAAGCAGCTTGCTTTTTCGAAAGTACTGGTTGTAGTCTAGACGCTCTTTTTCAAAAGAGTCTTTTTCAAAAGTATCTTTCGAAAAAGCCTCTTTCAAAAGAGGCTTGCAGTCTAGACATAGCCTTAGAAAGAAAGAATTTCATCCAGATGAAATACAAAACAAATGGTCAAAGTTGCGTTTTGAAAATCTTCATTCAGACATGCAAAACTGGTTTCATTTTACAATAGTTTTGAAATGCAGACTTACTATTTGCTAAGTGCATATAAGATACTAGAAAGCATTTATTTCCTATAACAAAATCTACTCAAATCAGTTACCACTTTCCTTAAGTTATTTGCACCAAACACCTACGGTAGTTTCCTTTATATTTTTATGAAAAAATTAAATATATATACACTAAATACAGTAATATCTGAGATCTGGAAGTGCACAAGCAGTGGGAAAAAATATTTGCAAGAATTTTTCTGGATTCATCCTATTTGTTTTCACATCAGTGAGAATCCTTATATTTAGGAAAAACTCTTTACAAAATAAACTAATGATTTCTCTCCCTTCTGTTTTAGGAGTTGAGACTGAAGCCAGTACTATCCAAGTCCCTTTGGTTCAACATCCTGAAAGGATGTCCCCATTCACACCTTGTACTGCAGCCGATGCCTACGCCCCTTCAGATGCATGTCCTTTGCATTAGGATCATTGAAACTGCACTCGCAGAGCTTACAGTGAAACCGGATCATTTTTCCTTCATCATTGCACACCTGAGACAAAATATATGATTTAATATTTATAGGCACTGCTTGTGGCAATAACAAAATTATCTTGCATTTATGAAGAGCCTTACATCACAGTGGGTCCTAAAGAACTTTACAAAGTTTAAAGTATATGCATTTATCCATCACTGAAAATCAGTCAACTTTTGGGTGACACACAGCATCTATTTAATAGCTCACAGTGACTATTTAATAGCTCACAGTGCATAGCTGTTTAGGACTGAAAGAGAAGATACAATATCCACTTTTATACATGTTTACTCTGGGACTCCCTAAATTTCTTCTACTGTTTAATGCAACGTAACCAGAACATTAGGATTAATACTTATGAAAAGCATCATGACAACTTTCAGTAACACAACAAATAGTCTGGTAGCACTTTAAAGACTAACAAAACATGTAGATGGTATCATGAGCTTTCGTGGGCACAACCCACATCTTCAGATGACCATAGTGTTGGATGTCCAGGACCAAAATAATGGTCCTGTATAGATAACTCAGCTATCCCCTGAAGCTTCAGTAACATAGTCAGGAGTTGGACTCTCCATCTGCACAACACACCTTAGCACCATGCCAGGATTTTGGTACAGAAATTACTCAAAATAAAGAGCATCATCTATTCAATTGTGACTAGCACCACCGCCACCACTTCTTGCAGCACCAAGTTGTTCCCAACTTCTGTTAGCTTGTGATTCTCAGGTTCTGAGTCTCAACTATAAGCTCATAGTAGGGATGTTAGATATTGTGTATTTTACTAATCATGTAGTCGCAACAATTCTTAGCAGTCACACAGTTCCTAAAATACTTCCTGGGGTAGGGCTAGCAGCCAGTGCTCTCCTGGCCTCGCTCCTGGGGAACCCCCTGCCACTCCATGCTGCTGCTTCTGTATCAGAGGCAGCTACGTGGGGTGGCAAGCGGAGGCAGTCCACGGAGGGAGCTGATTTAAATGTCAGCTCTCTACGCAGACTGGCTCCAGCCTGCTGCCTCAATGGGAGCCGATCCACATGGGAAGCTGGCTTCCCATGTGTACTGGCTCCTGTCTTTCCCCTCAACTTCTACTGCTGCCTCTCTATTAGAGGCAGCAGCACAGGGGTGGGAGGTGCAGGCAGCTCTGCAGGAATCGGCACACGCAGGGAGACGGCTTTAAGCCAGCTCCCTTCTCTTGCTGTCTCTGATATAGAGGTAGTGGGGGTGGCGGAGGGTTGTCGATAGTCATTTGGATTAATCGATAAGCCTAGGCTTATCAGTTAATCACGTAAATGGCTATATGCTAACATCCCTTGCTCATAGTGGCATGACTCCAGACATAAATGTTTCATAAACTTTAAAAACTGTTTGCTGCTCATCTCTTATTTGTTTATAATCTTAGCAAGGATGAGAAGCAAGATAACACTAAAGTAAACATTTCTCTGGAAACGATACAGATGAAAATTTAATCTTGATTTTCCAATCTCATTATACTTAACTGGGAATTCAAGAGCAAGGCAACATTTTAAAGATATAATTAATGGTTATCAGTTTTTGATATAAAGTAAATCATTTTGACACTTTGGCACAGCCTCATCAGCTGTATGTAGGCAGGGCACACACAAAATTCTCAGAGAAGGGTTCCTTAATAGGTTGTCTAAATTCTGCATTTGGGTGCCCAAATGTAGATGTGAAAATTGGGCCACAGCAATTCGACACCAGATGAAACCTGCAGCTATGTGATTTTTCTAAGATTGCTCAGTGTTGAAAATAAATAAAACTCTGTGCTTTAAGTATATGTAAGCTTCAAAGCCTCACATTATACAGCTTTATTTGTGAATGATTTGTGAAATATGAAAAAAGTGGTTAAGCATTACCTCTTCCACATAGTCATGTCCCACAGGTTGTACGTCAAGTAAAATCCCTAGGCCATTTCCAGAGACATCATGGGTTGGCTGTTCATATCGTAGCTCTGATTTTGTTTGCACCTTCACTTCCTCCAATTTGATACTTGTTTCCTGAAGCTTATTAGTCCCTGAATAAAGAGAGATGGATTAATAACGAAAATGATTTACAATCTGTGGAAAAAATCCTTATTCTCATTATCAGCACTTGTACAAACCCATCCCATCACTGTTAATTTCTCAAATGACAATACTCCATGGCTAGCTCTGTACGGCTTTTTTGTCATTATGGCAGCTGCCAAAATATAACTGAATAAGATCTACGGCTCAATTATACAATCTCTATGACAACAAAAACACCCATATCTAGAGTAATATTTAAAAATTACATATTTCTAGTCATGTGCAGGTTTTTCTTATCAGCCTTTCATTCAGATACAAGTCTTTACTCTCTTATGACCAATAATTAAATTTAGAACAATCATCTACTATGAACATCTAGACTACTATAAAGATAAGGAAGTTCTTTTAATAATAACAATTCTTTTGAAATAGAACAAATGACAGACTTGAACTTCAATAACTATGGTTCTTACAAGCTAAATTGAATATAAAATTTTTGAAGAGGTGAAGGCTTAAAGGTGAGAGATTTCAAAAAAAGTTTAATATCAAGATTCAAAAGTATTTCTACAGATTCCAACAAAATATAAAAGACAGTTTACCTGTTCTGTAACTGGTTCTCGAGATGTGTTGCTCAGATCCATTCCACATTAGGCCTGTCACATGCACCAATGCTGAAAGCTTTTCCTTCAACAGTATCCATAGGGGCCACTCCAGAAGGAAATGGGAAAGGGGATTGCCAAAAACTGGATTCAGGGAAAGGTCCAATATGTCATCCTCGGGCATACCCTCAAAACAACTTTTTAGCCCCTTGCTTGTGAAGCTAAGCTTGAATGGGCAGAGGGAGGAGGCAGGGGCACCTACTGCTGCTTGTAGCTCTTGGTCTTCCTGTGTGGTGGATCCTGCCATGGCCAACTAACTCCCTTGTCCTAAGCTGGCATCAGTTTAAACTGCTTGCACTCCAGGCCTGATACATAAAGGCCCAAGGTTTTAAGTTGGGTATTGGAGACTTTCAGACCATGTAATGTGGTAAACAGGGCCTGGCTTGGCCATCAAAAAGAAGATCCTGAATGGACTGCTGAGCCTCAATGGACAACCCAGAGAGAAGCAGACAAGACACTTGCTATATGGTGATGGAGGATGCCACGGTGCAAGCAGCGGAGTCCACAGCATCAGATACCACCTGGAGAGCTGCTCTCATGGCCCTCACTTTGAAATCCTTTTGAGAGTCCTCCAGGCCTTCTTGAACTTGGCAGTTTTCTGCCATATATCGAAGTCATACTACTCTAGGAGAACCTAGTGGTTGGCCACCCTCAGCTGTAAGCTAGATGAAGAATCTTACATCCAAACAAATCCAGCCTCTTAGAGTCTGGGATGCCCTTGGCATTCTCTGTGGTTAATTGTCTCAACTAGGGATGTAAGCGAGTAGTCAAAGTATCCGCATCTCCCAGCCCCAGCCTCAGTGTGGTGCGGAAGGGGAGAGCCTGGGACCGGCAAGGACCTGGGATGAGCCAGCTGCTCTGAGGGCAGCTCAGCTGTGGTTCTGCTCGCTGCCCATCCCACATGCCAGGCTGGCTCACACACGGCAGGCAGGAAAGTGGCCAGGGCTGCCCGGCGCTGGGTTGGGAGCAGAGGACCAAAGCCCAGGGGGGTGCAGTGAACCGTCAGGCGAGCTCGGTGCTCCCAGGCTGGGCTCAGGGAGATACAGACTGGCTGGGTTGGCAGCACTCTGCGGGTTGGTCTCCCTTGGCGAACTGGGCCGATCCCGCCAGCAGCGCTATGTAGGCTCTGTGTAGGCTTAGCAGGCGGGGGCAAGTCCTCTGGACGGGCTGAGTGTTTGGGGGGCCAGGCCAGGCCCCATGGGCACCTGGAAGGAGGTGCCAGCACCCAAGCCGGGGTGGCTGGGCTTGCTGCTCAGCTGGAGCAAGCCCAGGCTGGGCCCTAAATGCTGTGCACCGGTGGCAGCAGCCTGCTTGGCTCACTGGAAGGACCGGAGCTTGCCTGTCACCAGGACTTTGTCACTCGGCCTGGGCGCACCGCTACCCAAAGGGGCAGAGCAGGGCAAGCAGCTGAGGGCCAAGCAGGGCTGACATGGTGCAGGCACAGCTTAGATTGTGGCCTGGCCTCCAATGTCTGCCCATCCTGGCCCTAAGATTTGCGGCGGGGCTCTGCCCATCTCCTGCCTGGCCTGTGCGGTGCCTTGGTGCCGCTACCCGGTATGTCAGGCAGCCAGTGCACAGTCCCCATCGGGGGGGGGGTCCTCGCCCCTAAATGATTTCAGCTTCGCTCCAGCGAGGCTGGGGACACGAATAGGCGGGTCAAGCACCCCTCTGCTAATCCAATGCTGCCTTCCCAGAGTTCAGCTAGCCTGCCCGGGGTTGCCGCAGCCCTTAGGCTTCCTCTCCCGACTCCGGGATGTGTGCGGTGGGCAGGCACTTGCCGAGGTTCCCCACAACCACCAAGGCCAGGATGGGAAGGCGGGAGGAGGGGTGGTTAAATGAGATGTGCTGGGAAGCTGCATCCCAAATCAAATTTACCTGCGGGCTGCCCCTTGCCAGGCTTGCCCAGTGCATTTTGCTGCCCTCGGGGCAGGCCATGAACAGGGGCTGTTGGACCTGGCTCACAGCTCTGCAGTTTAAATGTAACAGGATCTGGCCTGCTGCAGCTCTGCAGTTTAAATGTAATAGAGTTGGAAGCCCAGCTCTTTTCAACTACATGATTAGCTGATTACTTGCTACTTAACGTCCCTAGTCTCAACCACCCGGGAATTTGGGACAGAATGGGAATAAAAGGTATTCATGGCCCTTGGTCAGGACAAAAGTACTTTCACTCTGTCTGTCTGGAAACAGGGGTCAGAAAGGAGGGTTCTATAAAGCATTGATAATTTGACACTTCTTCGTGAAGGGGAAGGCCAGTGGGAGAAAGGACAACAAACAGGGAGTCCTCCTGCTCCTCCATCTCCTTCACCTGCAGGCTGAGGTTGAAAGCAATTCCCTTCAATAGTTCATGGTGTACCTTAGTCACCCTGAGGAACAGAAAGGGTGTGAGGGGTCCCTATGATATTCTCATCTGGCAATGACAAAGAGGAAGCTAATACTGAGGGATCAATGGTGCCCACTAGCAGTCCAGTAGTTTGACTCCCTTCATCCACATGGAGTTGGTGAGTTTTCTCCCTTGAGGCTTCAAGCACTGGCGGGGGACAGGTCGGCAAGGCCACCAGCCTATCCAAAACTCCTGTCACCAAATAGGCAGGGTGGGAGGGCTGAGTGAACCCCCATGCAATCCAGGAGTACCATGGGGCTGGCCCCTGGGCAGGTTTCGGTGCCAATGACATAGACAGCACTGAGGGCCTGGGAGGCTATCCAACCAAGATTCAGCCCTGCTCTGTACTACATCCATATCCTGAATGGTTAGTCCCAGGATCTGTTGGAGCAGTGACTCTGCATGCAGCAGTGCCCTTGGTCATATTTGGAGAAAGAGTGGTTTGAATAGGACAAGTGACTCCTTGATGACATTGGTAACCAGCAGCACTTGGTGGATCCACTATGGGAACCCAGCGATCCACACTTCATGCTTTGAGACCAGTGCCAGGATGAGGAAAGAGTTTGAGAAGTAATGTGGGCTGGACACCTGGGGGACTCTCCTGGTACACTGTGACATCCATCTTGAGGACTGATGGTGGGGCCTATGTCTCCTGTCCCAGGAACTGTAACATTGGCACAGCAATATGACAGGTTGATCCCAATGTTCATGCCAGGAGGCATGTGCCTCCGAAGGTCTGTGACTGGTGAACTCCCTCTGTCAGCATCCAAGGTCCAGTGACCCCAGAGAGCTCTGCTGCATCTGCATTTGGGACAGAAGAGTCCCAAGGTGTCTGGGTCCAGGCCCCTCCAGGGCCCCTCCAGGGCTGGGGAGGGCAGCACAGGGAGCAATAGTCTCTTGCACAGCCAGGAGAACTTTGGGTGTTGACTGCAGCTGAATCTGATGAAGGTGTCCCTCTGCATCCAGGCTTTCAGGCAAGGAATGGGGTGGGCTGCACCCAAGGTTCCCTGTAAACTGCATGGCAGCACAGCTGTTTAATGAGCCCTGTCCAGAGGCTCAGAGCTCCCGCGCAGGCTGGGAGCTTGGCTGACTGGCTGGGGGAGAGGAAATTTCAAGCAGCTTCAAACAGAGTTGCCTGCTTCAAATGGAGGTGCTCCAAGACCAGGTAGGGAGGAGAGATAAGGAGGAGGGAATAAGTGGCTTGCGGGGGGGGGGGGGGAGGGATAGAGAGAGTTGGAGGATAGGGGAGTTTGGGGAGATGAGGAAGAGGTGGGAAGGAGTAATTGGCTGGGAGGGGGGATTGGCCCCTGGAGAGGAGAGAGAGGCAGAGGTGGAAACCCAGCACTCTCCTCAAGCCTCCTGGGCTGATAAGGCGGGTAGGGGGAAGCTGGCTGCATGGGGTAAGTGGAGGAAATAGGGGGTGAGTGGATGCTGGAACTGGGGTGAGGTGGAAGTTCAGAGTTTGTTTATGCTGTGTGGCCTGTCTTAATTCCCAGCTAGACTGCTGGTGCCTGCAGTTGAGCTGGGGAGAGCAGATTGCACAGTGGTAGGTAGGAGATAGGGGGTGGGTGGATGCTGGCATCTGTGCAGTGAGGTGCCAGTGGCGAGGAGGAGATGGAGGAGTTTGCTCGGGGTGTCCTCCTGACTCACTTGCTGCAGTCCAGATTGCAGTCCTCTCTGTCCATCTCAATTGCAGGGAGGGGGGAAACTAGGCTGCATGGTGTGTGTGTGTGGCAGGACATTTGAATGAATACATTTTAAACAAAGTTTACACGGGTGGTAATGTCTTAAGGTAAGAAAGAAAAAGATTCTTTTCCAGAATTTACTCTGATCTTAATGATTTTTTAAAAATCCCGTGTTACTAATTAATACATAGTATATTGTATTGCATTAAGACCAGATCTTTCACAAAGGGCAAGTCGTGCATGACCAATTTGATTAGCTTCTATGATGAGGTAACTGGCTCTGTGGACGTGGGAAAAGTCAGTGGATGTGATCTATCTTGACTTTAGCAAGGCTTTTGATACGGTCTCCCACAATATTCTTGCCAGCAAGTTAAGGGAATGTGGATTGGATAAATGGACAGTAAGATGGATAGAAAGCTGGCTAGAAGGCCGGGCCCAGCGGGTAGTGATCAACAGCTCGATGTCAGGATGGCGGTCGGTTTCTAGCGGAGTGCCCCAAGGTTTGGTTCTAGGACCGGTTTTGTTCAATATCTTTATTAATGACCTGGATGAGGGGATGGATTGCACCCTCAGCAAGTCTGCGGATGACACTAAGCTAGGGGGAGAGGTAGATACGCTTGAGGGCAGAGATAGGGTCCAGAGTGACTTAGACAAATTGGAGGACTGGGCCACAAGAAATCTGATGAAGTTCCACAAGGACAAGTGCAGAGTCCTGCACTTGGGACGGAAGAATCCCAAGCATAGTTACAAACTGGGGACCAACCAGTTAAGTAGTAGTTCTGCAGAAAAGGACCTGGGGGTTACAGTGGATGAGAAGCCGGATATGAGTCAACAGTGTGCCCTTGTAGCCAAGAAGGCTAATGGCATATTAGGTTGCATTAAGAGGAGCATTGCCAGCAGATCCAGAGATGTCATTATTCCCCTTTATTCGGCTCTGGTGAGGCCACATCTGGAGTATTGTGTCCAGTTCTGGGCCCCCCACTACAAAAAGGATATGGACGCATTGGAGAGGGTCCAGCGGAGGGCAACCAAAATGATTAGGGGGCTGGAGCATATGACTTATGAGGAGAGGCTGAGGGAGTTGGGTCTGTTTAGTCTGCAGAAGCGAAGAGTGAGGGGGAATTTGATAGCAGCCTTCAACTTCCTGAAGGGAGGTTCCAAAGAGGATGGAGAGAGGCTGTTCTCAGTAGTGACAGATGGCAGAACAAGGAGCAATGGTCTCAAGTTGTGGTGGGAGAGGTCCAGGTTGGATATTAGGAAAAACTATTTCACTAGGAGGGTAGTGAAGCACTGGAATGGGTTACCTAGGGAAGTAGTGGAGTCTCTATCCCTAGAGGTGTTTAAGTCTCAGCTTGACAAAGCCCTGGCTGGGTTGATTTAGTTGGGATTGGTCCTGCCTAGAGCAGGGGGCTGGACTTGATGACCTTCTGAGGTCTCTTTCAGCTCTATGGTTCTATGATTCGCTATGTGGAGACTTCTGGCTCTTATGAGTCAGAGGTAGCAAGTACTAGGTGTGATGCTAGTTGTTTTCTAGGAAATCTTATTCACACGCTCTTTGAAACATGCATCTGTTTACAAACCCTGAAGCCATGTGTTAATTTGTTCTGAGGCTTCTACTCTGAGTTGGTGACACACACAAGGTGAAAGTTTCAAACCAGGAGAACTTTTATCTGTTTTAACAGGTTTCTGTTTCACTTGTTTTTGTATAGCAAATTATTCCTCAGATAAACTATATAAGCCTGAGTGAATGCCTTTTACTCTCCTTTCCAGTGTCAGTGAATATTGTATTAGTATTTGCAAGGAGAGAATGACTATTTCTAGTGGAAAGTGGACTATTTCTACCTCAACTTTAAGATGCTGAACAAATGTATGTGTGGATAATACGCATTTTGATGTGTTTACTAGCTTGAGTTGTTACAAAGGTTGATAATCAATGTACTCCAAGGGTAGTGTTCATTTTCTTTTTATTTGATTTCATATTAAATAAACATTGTAAGCATTGCTCCTTGTTAACTATCCTTTGTTTTAATATATTTTGTTACACACCTGTGAACTGTTTAAAATATATATTAATAGCTAGGTTTGTTTGTTTATACTGGTGGTGCACATCCACACTCTACCTCAATATTCATGCCACACATAAAAAATTTCAACCTGCCTAAGGACAGAAAATGTTAGAGGGAATACTAGCTACTCCACTCAACATGAACTGGGGCATGACTTCCAGAATGGGGAGATGAGCTGCCCAACACAGGCCTTAGCTCAGTCTCAGCCCTGTCCTTCCTCTTACAGGGAGAGAGAGATCAACCCTTACTGGCCTTACTAACTTTCCTGGCCAGAAGCGCAGATGGGGATCAGTGCTGGTTAGTTGATAGCACTGCACACCAATGCCTCGGCGCTGAGCGCCAAGTCGGATCTCTGCTCCAGTGCTGGAGTGAGCTCCAGTTCCCTTAGGAGTGTTCTAAGTAATTTCTCACTCCTTAGTCTTTGACTTATAAGAATTACAAATGCAACACTTGCCACTTATGTTCCCTTTACCCAGGTACTTAAGACAGCAGCTATGTGGGTCACTGACAGGCATAGGACATTCTAAACCAGAGTGGAACCAGACTGCTGGCACTAAACATTAAAAAGGCTGTAGAGCAGTTTTTAAACTAAGAGATGGGGGAAAGCTGATTGGTGCGGAGATGCATGTAAATCGGAGGGAGACTTTTCTTAGAGGAGAATCCATCGATAGACATTCTCTAAGCTGTAGTCAGAAAGAGACGAGGGGAGAGGGCAAACCATGGGCCAGAGCAGACAAACAACCGCATACAAAGGAATCCAATGCACCAGGAAAGGGCAGACAAATAAGCAGTGGCAAATTTTTAAAGTGCTTCTACAAAAATGCTAGGAGTCTGACTAATAAGACGGGTGAACTAGAGTACCTAGTATTAAATGAGGAGATTGACATAATAGGCATCACTGAAACCTGGTGGAATGAGGAAAATCTGTGGGACACAATCATACCGGGATATAAAATATATCGAAAGGATAGAGCAGGTCAGGTGGGTGGTGGAGTGGCACTGTACGTGAAAGATAATGTAGAATCAAATGAAATAAAAATATTAAGTGAATCAACATGTTCAATAGAATCGCTATGGATAGTAATTCCATGCTCCAATAATAAGAAATTAGCAGTAGGGATATATTACCGACCACCTGACCAGGACAGCGATACTGACATCGAAATGCTGAGGGAGATTAGAGAGGCTACCAGAATAAAGAACTCTATAATAATGGGGGATTTTAATTATCCCCATATTGACTGGGTACATGTCACCTCAGGAAGAGAAGCGGAGATAAAATTTCTCAATGGCCTAAATGACTGCTTCTTGGAGCAGCTGGTGCAGGAACCCACAAGGGGAGAGGCAATTCTCGATTTAGTCCTGAGTGGAGTGCAGGATCAGGTCCAGGAAATAACCGTTACAGGACCGCTTGGGAATAGTGACCATAATATAACAACATTCAACAACATTCCTGTGCTGGGTAGAACACCTCAGCAGTCCAGCACCCTGGCATTTAATTTCAAAAAGGGGAATTACACAAAAATGAGGAGGCTAGTTAAACAGAAATTAAAAGGCACAGTGACTAGAGCCAAACCCCTGCAAGCTGCATGGAAACTTTTTAAAGACACCATAATAGACGTCCAACTTAAATGTATACCCCAAATTAAAAAACATAGCAAGAGACCTAAAAAAGTGTCACCGTGGCTTAACCACCATGTAAAAGATGCAGTGAGGGACAAAAAGGCATCTTTTAAGAAGTGGAAGTCCAATCCTAGTGAGATAAATAGAAAGGAACATAAACACTGTCAAATCAAGTGTAAAAATGTAATAAGAAAAGCAAAAAAAGATTTTGAGGAACAGCTAGCCAAAAACTCAAAAAGAAATAACAAAATGTTTTTTAAGTACATTAGAAGCAGGAAGCCTGCTAAAAAACCTGTGGGTCCCCTAGACGATCGAACTATAAAAGCCGCAATCAAGGACGATAAAGCCATTGCGGAGAAACTAAATGATTTCTTTGCTTCAGTCTTCACGGCTGAGGATGTTGGGGAGATTCCCAAATCTGCACCGTCCTTTGTGGGTGATGAATCTGAGGAACTGTCCCGGATTGAAGTGTCATTAGAGGAGGTTTTGGAACAAATAGAAAAACTTAATGTTAACAAATCTCCGGGACCGGATGGCATTCATCCAAGGGTTCTAAAAGAACTCAAATGGGAAATTGCTGAACTATTATCTGTGGTTTGTAACCTATCCCTTAAATCGGCTTCCGTACCTAATGACTGGAAGGTAGCCAATGTGACACCAATATTTAAAAAGGGCTCTAGAGGCGATCAGTGCAATTACAGACGGGTAAGTCTAACTTCAGTACCGGGCAGATTAGTCGAAACAATAGTAAAGAATAAAATTGTGAAGCATGTAGAAGAACATAATTTGTTGGACAAAAGTCAACATGGTTTCTGTAAAGGGAAATCCTGTCTTACTAATCTATTAGAGTTCTTTGAAGGGGTTAACAAACATGCGGACAAGGGGGATCCAGTAGATATAGTATACTTAGATTTTCAGAAAGCCTTTGACAAGGTCCCTCACCAAAGGCTCTTGTGTAAATTACATGGCCATGGGATAAGAGGGAAGGTCCTTTCTTGTATTGAGAACTGGTTAAAAGACAGGAAACAAAGGGTAGGAATAAATGGTAAATTTTCAGAATGGAGAGGGGGAACTAGTGGTGTCCCCCAAGGGTCAGTCCTAGGACCAATCCTGTTCAACTTATTCATAAATGATCTGGAGAAAGGGGTAAGCAGTGAGATGGTAAAGTTTGCAGATGATACCAAACTGTTTAGGATAGTCAAGACAGAAGCAGACTGTGAGGGACTCCAAGAAGATCTCACCAAACTGAGTGATTGGGCAACAAAATGGCAAATGAAATTTAATGTGGATAAGTGTAAAGTAATGCACATCGAGGAAAAATAACCCCAACTATACATACAGTATGATGGGGGCTAATTTGGCTACAACAAATCAGGAAAGAGATCTTGGAGTTATCGTGGACAGTTCTCTGAAAACTTCCACACAGTGTGCAGCGGCGGTCAAAAAGGCAAATAGGATGCTAGGAATTATTAAGAAAGGGATAGAAAATAAGACCCAGTATAAAACTATGGTACGCCCACATCTTGAATACTGTGTACAGATGTGGTCTCCTCACCTCAAAAAAGATATTTTGGCCTTGGAAAGGGTTCAGAAAAGGGCAACTAAAATGATTAGGGGTTTGGAACGGGTCCCATATGAGGAGAGGCTAAAGAGACTGGGACTTTTCAGTTTAGAAAAGAGGAGACTGAGGGGGGAATATGATAGAGGTATATAAAATCATGAGTGGCGTGGAGAGGGCCGATAAAGAGAAGTTATTTATTAATTCCCTAAATAGAAGAACTAGAGGACACCAAATGAAATTAATGGGTAGCAGGTTTAAAACTAATAAAAGAAAGTTCTTCTTCACACAGCGTGTAGTCAGCCTGTGGAACTCCTTGCCAGAGGAGGCTGTGAAGACTAGGACTATAATAGAGTTTAAAGAGAAGCTAGATAAATTCATGGAGGTTAGGTCCATAAAAGGCTATTAGCCAGGGGATAAAATGGTGTCTTTGGCCTCTGTTTGTCAGAGGCTGGAGAGGGATGGCAGGAGACAAATCGCTTGATCATTGTCTCCGGTCCACCCTCTCTGGGGCACCTGGTGCTGGCCACTGTCGGCAGACAGGATACTGGGCTAGATGGACCTTTGGTCTGACCCAGTATGGCCATTCTTATGTTCTTAGTGATCGAAGGGTTTAAAGCGTGGCAGGATTAACACAATGATTACTGCTAACATTAAAACTATTTACATTAACTTTACGAAGTTTCTCTGAACGAAGCCTGAGCAATGCTAGAGCAGTGAACATTTCATGCATTGTCAGTGGCACCAAAGAAACTGAGTGTGGGAAGAGTGTGCGGTACCCCTTATACTGTGCCAGGAGGGTGGCACAAGAGCCACTCCTCTATGGATACTGCTGAAGGAAAAACTTCAACACTCCTAATATGGAATGGACATGACAAGCACTCAAAGAAGTGCTACTGTTTGATAGTCTTCTAAAATACCACAGCCACCCAATGCAACTTTCAGATAGAAGCCCTCCCATCATTTCTTCTCACAGCAGGAGTAAAAAGAAGAAATTAGCAAATATGGAAGCCATCAGATTTGTTAAACACCCAAAAATCCCTGCTCTGTTTCTGGAGCACTTGTTGAAGCAGAGGGGGAAGATGACAACAGCAAATTTTAGATTTTAGAAGCCAAGTGGTTAAAAAATGAACTTTCAGACCAATTAAAAAGCTTGATGTAGAATTACTTTTCCTTTATCGGTTTTCCTGAATAATAATAATGGGAACATGAAAAGGCCCCACCTGCAAGCATTTGGAAGAATCATACATTTTAAACAAAATGACAATACATCAAAAACGGGGCAGTTAAAAATGGAGTTTAAGGAAACATACCTGTAAATGTTATTTTGGATGTAACTGCTTTCTTCACTGGTACTGGCTTGCTTACATTGCTTGTACTGTTAGCTGATACAGCTGTTTGTTTTGTTGGTATAACAGATGGGGCATGGGCAGCTGGCTTAATTGCTGCAGTGATGGTAGGACCAGAGTTCACTACAACAGGCTCTACTGAAGGGATGGGCTTCCCCAATTTAGTATGCAATTTAACAACCTGAAATACATGCAATGGTCATATCAAAGGCCAGTTCTAAAAATGGACAGACATTAACAGCAGTATCATAAAACTTTTCCTTAGAAAATGTATACGATTACACAAAGACATGTGCAATAAAATGAAATATATAATAAGAGAGGAGGTTTCTCACCATGTTCAGTAACTGACTTTCTTCAAGATGAGTGTACTTGTGGATGCTAGTAGGTGTCAGCATGTCCCCGAGCTGCTGATGGGAGTTTAGAGAAGGGCTGTGCACCTATCGTGCATGCATCCTCTCTGCCCAGTTCCTTCTCCATCATGGAGAGCCAACAGAGAAAACTTCGAAGGAAAGGGGAAGAAGGGAGGCTAGTGGAGCACCCACAGGAACACTCATCTTGAAGAATGTCAGTTACATCTCTCTTCGAGAGATGTCCCTGTGGGTGCTCCACAGTAGGTCACTAGAAAGCTGAATGTATAAAGGATCATGTAGAAAAGCTGTGATGAATGAAATGGCCTTAGGCACTTTGAATTCAGAGAGTGGGTACATAGTGCTTGGCAAAAGTATACTCAGAGGCCATATAGCAGTTCTAAAAATGTCCACAATTGTGACCTTGTGTAGAAAGGCTATGGAAGCAGCTACAGCCCTGGTGGAGGGAGCTCAGATGGATGTAGGAGGATTAGCATCATTAGAGTTGTAGCACAGCCAGATGTAGTCTGAGAGCCAGTGTGAAAGCCTCTGCGAGGAGATGACTTTACTTCTATTATGGTCTGCTATGGATATGGATAATTTAGATGAAAACCTGAATGGTTTTGTCCTATGGATATAAAAAGAGTGCTCTGCACACGTCCAGTGTGTGCATTGTTGACTCAAAGGAGATGGCATGTGGCTTTGGGAAAAAAGTAGGAAGTTGGATAGTTTGCTCCTGATTCTGTTGGAATAAAAAGCAATCTCTCCCCCAACCCTCATGGTTTGAGGGGTTTCAGAGGATTCAAGATCATGGTCCGAGGCTGGATGAAGGGATTTTTTTCAAGCAAGAAAAGTTTGAGGCCTAGATCCCAGTCCAGTGGCATATCTAGTACACTTTCGAAGTTTGTGGACAATATGAAGCTGGGAAGGGTTGCAAGTGCTTTGGAGGACAGGATTAAAATTCAAAATGATCTGGACAAACTGGAGAAATGGTCTGAAGTAAAAAGGATGACATTGAATAAGGACAGATGCAAAGTATTCCACTTAGGAACGAACTATCAGTTGCATACATATAAAATCAGAAATGACTGCCTAAGAAAGAGTACAGATCTGGGGGACATAGTGGATCACAAACTAAATATCAGTCAATAGTGTAATGCTTTTTCAAAAAAAGCAAATATTCTGGGAGGTATTAGCAGGAATGTTAGCAAGACACGAGAAGTAATTCTTCTGCTCTATTCTACGCTGATTAGGCCTCAACTGGATTACTGTGTTCAGTTCCAGGCACCATATTACAAGAAAGATGTGAACAAATTGGAGAAAATCCAGAGAAGCAAAATCAAAATGATAAAAAGTTTAGAAAATATGACCTATTGAAAAAACTGGGTTTAGTCTGGGGGAAGAAAAAACAGAGGGACATAACAGTTGCAAGTACAGGTTGGACCTCCCAAAACCAGGACTCCCTCATCCTGCAAAATCTGTGGTCCAGCAAGATCACAGGTGTTCCTGGATGAGGGAGTCCTGGCTGAGAGCCCAAGTGGCAAGAGGGCTGGCAGCTCGGAGCACAATGGGGCTGGGACCAGCGCTGGAGCCCCGGTAGCGCAGCAGGACCCGCAGCAGACCCAATAGCAGGGCAGGGATGCGGAAGTCGCAGCCGGGGCCAGAGACGTGATAGCCCAGGTAGCAGCGTTGGGACTAGGGCAGTCCGGGCTGCCAGAGCTGGGGCAGCAGGGAGGGAGAGTGGTCTGGGGAGACAGTAGCAGGGGACCTTCTTTGGTCCAGCAAATTCCCTCATTTGGGACCGGTCAGGTCCCAAGAGTGCTGGACCAGAGGACCAACCTGTACACAAAAGATTATTTCAAGGAGGAGAAAAAAAACCAAAACGGTTACTTACCTCGTAACTGTTGTTCTTCGAGATGTGTTGCTTATGTCCATTCCAGTAGGTGTGCGTGCGCCGCGTGGACGGTCGTCGGAACTTTTTTACCCTTAGCAGCACCTGTTGGGCCAGCTAGGGAGCCCCCTAGAGTGGCACCGGCATAGCCACGCATATATACCCCTGCTGGCTCCAACCCCTCCCAGTTCCTTCTTGCCGGACATTTCGACGAAGGGGAGGAGGGTGGGATTGGAATGGACATAAGCAACACATCTCAAAGAACAACAGTTACGAGGTAAGAAACCGTTTTTTCTTCTTCGAATGCTTGCTTATGTCCATTCCAGTAGGTGATTCCCAAGCCATAACTATGGAGGTGGGGTCGGAAGTCTAGATAGTGACAGATTGTAGCACAGCCATCCCCATGGCCGCGTCCTGCCGGGCCTGCTGTGAGATAGCGTAATGTGTGGTGAACGTGTGCAAGACGACCACGTGGCCACCCTGCATATATCGAGGATTGGCACCTGGGCCAAGAACGCTGTGGACGACGCCCAGGCCCTAGTGGAATGGGCAGTCACTTGGGGCGCTGGTTTCCCTTTCAGCTCGTAGCACGCTCTGATGCAAGCGGTGATCCATGAGGAGAAACACTGCGCCAAGACCGGCGAGCCCTTCATCCTCTCTGCTATCGAGACAAAGAGCTGCGTGGACTTACGGAACGCTCTTGTCCTTTCTAAATAAAATGCCACTGCTCTTCTAACATCCAATGTGTGTAGTGCCTGCTCCCTCCCATCCGCGTGAGGTTTGGGGTAGAAAACCGGGAGATAGATTTCCTGCGACATAAGGAAAAGGGACACTACTTTGGGCAGGAAAGCCGGGTGAGGGCAGAGGGTCACCTTGTCCCTGGAAAACACCATATACGGCGGTTCCAAGGACAAGGCCCGCAACTCCGAGACTCTCCTAGCCGAGGTAACGGCCACCAGGAACGCCACCTTCCAAGATAGGTGAGACAGGGAACAGGTAGCAAGCGGCTCGAATGGGGCCCCCATGAGCCCTCGCAGCACTAGGTTTAAATCCCACTGAGGAATGGGCTGCCTGGCCTGTGGGTATAACCTGTCCAGGCCCTTCAAAAACCTCTTGACTATGGGAAGGGTGAATACTGAGCGCCCTCGCTCGCCCTGATGAAAGGCCGCGATGGCCGCCAGGTGTACTCTAACCGAGGAGGTAGACAGTCCCTGCTGCCTGAGCTCCAGCAGATAGTCTAAGACACACTGTGTAGGGGCCGCAAAGGGGTCCAGCTCCCGCTCCCCGGCCCAAGAAGCGAATCTCTGCCATTTAGCCCGATAGGTAGCCCTAGTAGAAGGCTTCCTACTTTCCATCAGTACCCTTTTAACCGGGTCCGAGCAGAGGAGCTCCTCCTCCTTTAGCCACTGATCTTCCAGGCCGTGAGGTGCAGGGAACGCATTTCCGGGTGACAGAGGAGACCTTGCCCGATGTTCTGCGTGAGCAGGTCCAGGACCTGCGGGAGGAGGATGGGGTCCACCACCACAAAGCCCCATAGGGTCGTGTACCAGTGCTGGCGGGGCCACGCCGGGGCAATGAGGATCAACATTGCCCGGAACCTCCTGATCCGTAAGAGGACCTCGGGAATAAGGGGGAATGGGGGGAACGCGTATAGGAGGCCCTTGGGCCATCGCCCTATCAGGGCGTCCCCCAGGGACCCACTCCCCCTCCCTCTGTACAAGTAGAACTGGGGCATTTCCTGTTGCTGCTCGAAGCAAACAGGTCAAAAAGGGGAGCACCCCACCTCAGGAAGAGCGAACTGATCACCTCCCCATTGAGGGACCACTCGTGGGCCGCAAAAGCTCTGCTGAGCCGGTCCGCCAGGATGTTGTCCACTTCCGGCAGGTAGGTCGCCTGCACGTATGTGTCGTGCGCCACACAACTCCCAAAGGGCCATCACCTCCTGGCACAGGGGAGAGGAGCGAGCACCACCCTGTCTGTTGATATAATAGATAGCGGCCATGTTGTCTATCTGGACCAACACACAGATTCTGCAGAGGGGCGGGAAAAATGCTACGCATGCAAGCCGGACCGCCCGCAGCTCCCGGACATTGATATGCAGCTCCTTCTCCACCTCGGACCACATACCTTGAGTCCTCAGGTCGTCCAGGTGGGCTCCCCAACCTGCTTCCGAGGCGTCCGTGCCCAGCCGCATGGCGGGGGGGGGGGGGGGCGACGAACAAACGGTACCCCACTGCACACCTCCTCCTCCTTCGTCCACCATTCCAAGGTTAACAGGATCGCCGGTGGGACAGTGACCACCCTGTCCATGTGGTCCCACGCTGGCCTGTAGATGCTCAACAGCCAAGACTGGAGCGGGCGCAGCCTCAACCTGGCGTGCCGAAGCACATATGTACAGGCCGCCATGTGCCCCAGGAGTTTCAGGCAACGTCTCACTGTAGTTAGGGGGGCAGCCTGGAATTCCTGAATCAACCCCCTGATGGTTAGGAACCTGGGGGCCGGGAGGTAGGCCCTCCCCATCGTGGCGTCCAGTCTCGCCCCCACGAACTCGATGATCTGCGTGGGGGTTAGGGTTGACTTCGCCTCGTTTACTCAGAGCCCCAACCGGTCCAGAGTCTGTCTGGTCAGAAGTATGGACCGCTGGACCTGCTCCCTGGACCGTCCCTGGAGGAGCCAGTCGTCCAGATAAGGGACCCCTTCCTTCCTGAGCATGGCCGCCACTACCGCCATGCATTTCGTGAACACCCTGAGGGCTGTGGAAAGGCCAAAGGAGAGCACCGCGAACTGGTAATGCTCCCCCCACACTGTGAATCTCAGAAATCGCCTGTGATGAGGGGCAATGGAAATGTGGAAATAGGCATCTCGAAGGTCGAGGGCGGCAAACCAGTCTCCCTGATCGAGAGACGGGATAATGGAGGCTAGCGTCACCATTCTGAACTTTTCCTTCCTTATGAAGGCGTTCAACCTCCTGAAGTCCAGTATGGGGAGATGGCCCCCCTTCGCTTTGGGGATGAGGAATTAGCGGGAGTAGAAACCCTTTCCTCTGAAGGCCACGGGAACCTCTTCCACCACCCCAGAGAAAGGAGTGTGGCCACTTCCTGCCGGAGGAGGTGCTTTTGAGAGGGGTCCCTGAAAAGGGACCGGGAAGGGGGGGGGACGGTGTAGGGAGGGAAAGGAACGGGATAGAATACCCCTTGCCACCACCTCGAGGACCCACCAGTCCGACGAAATAGCCGCCCAGGCCTGGTAGAAAGGGAAAAACCTGTCCACAAAGGGTCGATTTAGGGCCTCTACTGATTGCCGTCCTCATTCGCACCGTCAAACGCCCGACCTGGGGCCCTGGGACTTGCGCGAAGGCCCCTGATTGTTATCAGAGCCCAACTGGGAACGCCTCGTGGCGTTCCTGTTATTGCCATCCCGGGACCTACACCTATTCTCGAACCTGGCCCCTTGACCAAACCCCCTCTGACCTCGAGGGGCCAGGGGTCGCCTCTGCGGGGCCGGGGTATGGAGGCCAAGGACTTCAGAGTCGCCCGAGAATACTTCAAACTATGAAGCCGACTGTCTGTCGGCTCCGAGAATAGGCTCGGCTCCCGCATAGATTAGCTTCTATGATGAGGTAACTGGCTCTGTGGACATGGGGAAGTCAGTGAATGTGATACACCTTGACTTTAGCAAGGCTTTTGATACGGTCTCCCACAACATTCTTGCCAGCGAGTTAAGGGAATGTGGATTGGATAAATGGACGGTAAGATGGATAGAAAGCTGGCTAGAAGGCCGGGCCCAGCGGGTAGCGATCAACGGCTCAATGCCAGGATGGCGGTCGGTTTCTAGAAGAGTGCCCCAAGGTTCGGTTCTAGGACCGGTTTTGTTCAATATCTTTATTAATGACCTGGATGACGGGATGTATTGCACCGTCAGCAAGTTTGCAGATGACACTAAGCTAGGGGGAGAGGTAGATATGCTAGAGGGCAGGGATAGAGTCCAGAGTGACTTAGACAAACTGGAGGACTGGGCCACAAGAAATCTGATGAGGTTCAACAAGGACAAGTGCAGAGTCCTGCACTTGGGATGGAAGAATCCCAAGCATTGTTACAGGCTGGGGACCAACCAGCTAAGTAGTGGTTCTGCAGAAAAGGACCTGGGGGTTACAGTGGATGAGAAGCTGGATATGAGTCAACAGTGTGCCCTTGTAGCCAAGAAGGCTAATGGCATATTAGGCTGCATTAAGAGGAGCATTGCCAGCAGATCCAGAGATGTCATTATTCCCCTTTATTCGGCTCTGGTGAGGCCACATCTGGAGTACTGTGTCCAGTTCTGGGCCCCCCACTACAATAAGGATGTGGACGCATTGGGGAGGGTCCAGCGGAGGGCAACCAAAATGATTAGGGGGCTGGAGCATATGAGCTATGAGGAGAGGCTGAGGGAGTTGGGTCTGTTTAGTCTGCAGAAGAGAAGAGTGAGGGGGGATTTGATAACAGACTTCAACTTCCTGAAGGGAGGTTCCAAAGAGGATGGAGAAAGGCTGTTCTCAGTAGTGACGGATGGCAGAACAAGGAGCAATGGTCTTAAGTTGTGGTGGGAGAGGTCCAGGCTGGATATTAGGAAAAACTATTTCACTAGGAGAGTGGTGAAACACTGGAATGGGTTACCTAGGGAAGTAGTGGAGTCTCCATCCCAGAGGTGTTTAGGTCTCGGCTTGACAAAGCCCTGACCGGGTTGATCTAGTTGGGATTGGTCCTGCCTAGAGCAGGGGGCTGGACTTGATGACCTCCTGAGGTCTCTTTCAGCTCTATGGTTCTATGATTCTATGATTCAAAGGGAAAATCTTGCAGAGTGGTCTGCACCTCCACTGGGATGCCGGAGACCTGGAGCCAGGAGCTTCGGCGCATGACTATGCCGGTAGCCATTGCCCGTGCCGCTACGTTTGCCGCGTCTAGGGCCGTTTGCAGGGCTGACCTAGAGACTATCCTGCCCTCCTCAGTGAGGGCCGCGAACTCCTGCTGAGCATCCAGAGGCAAACGTGCCTTAAACTTATCTGCCGCCACCCAAGAGTTATAGGTATACCTGCTAAGCATGACCCGTTGATTGGCAATTCTCAATTGCAGGCCCGCAGTCGCGTACGCCTTCCTGCCCAGCAGGTCTAGCTTCTTGGGCTCTCTACTCTTTGGCGTGGGGCCCAGCTGTCCTTGCCTTCTCCTTGTTACAGGCTTCCTGCATGACCGCCGAACCCAGCGGAGGGTGGGAAAACAGATGTTCATGGCCAGCCTGAGGCACAAAATACCGCCTCTTGACCCCTTTCTGTGTAGGCGGTATGGACGCCGGGGTTTGCCAGAGCGTCTTGATGATGCTGGCCACCGTTTTGTTTAGAGGGAGGGCGACTTTAGTCGGGCCATCGGCAGTGATGATGTCATGACAGGGTCCTGCTCCTCCTTGACCTCCTCTGCCTGGACCCCCAAATTCTGGGCCATCCGCCTCAGGAGGTCCTGGTGGTCTCTCGCGTCCATGGCCGGCATTGCCGGGGCTGGGTCACCCAAGGCCTCATCGGGCGGCGAGGAGGACAAATCCCTCGCCTCCAAATGTACCTGGGGAAGCACGTCCCCTGAACCAGGCGGATGTTGCAGTACTGCCTAGGCGACCATCTGGGCCAGTGTAGGTGGCTGATGCGAGGGGGCCTCGATCCCCGCCACACCCGAAAGGGAAAATCTGCTCTCCGACCCTGGGTCCCGAACCAGCGGGGTCGCCGAAGGGGCCACCCTGCTCCCAGAGCGAAAAGAGGGCGTCACCAACCCCGACCTCATCGACTCTGGCCCCTGGACCTGGTGGTATGCCCAGGGGGTCCAGAAAGGCCACTGCTGAGGCCAGGTCTGCACCTCCACAGGGCAATGAGACCGGTCCCCATGCCAGGAACTCAAGCGGTGCCGAGACCTCGAGTGGTGCTGAGGGCTGTACCTCCGCGGCCTACTGGAGCGTCTGGAGGAAGCCTGGGAAGAGATGGACTCCACCTCCGACCCGGAGGAGTAGTCAGAAGCCGACCAGGGTGGTGCTGTCGATCGCTCCTGCCCCTCCTGGTGCATGTGGCAAGCCATCGCCGTTGGCTTGCCCCGGTGCCCTGGCAGTGCCGGCGGGGGCATGGCCTCCTTCTCTGGTCCATGCAGCAACGGTGCCGGAACTACGTGTGGCAGCAGGCCCGGCAGGGTTGACGGTGCCGGGGGTACCAGCTGCGCCGGTGCCGGCTGAGCTGATATCGGCATCATCAGGGGTAGTGCCCGGCCTGCGGTGCCGGGGACTGTGGCACCGGATGGTGCGGAACCGAGACACTCGGTGCCGCCGTAGCCTGCGCTGATTGTGCGTCCTGTCTGGGATGGGCTTGCGTACCACCTGGTGCCGGTCCCGGGGACGTCGTGAGCTCAATCAGTTCCTGAGCCTCCAGGAATGTCTCTGGTGTCAGCAGCGGGCAGACCTCCTCCACGGACAGGTCCGGAGACTCGGAGCTGCTCTCTCTGCGAGGGCTTGGCCCCTTATGGCTCTGCTCCGGTGCTGGAGGGCTCTGGTGCCCACTCCTTCGGCGGGTCTCCCCTCTATGTGAGGGGGACCTGTCCCTGCGCACCTTCTTATGCGCACGCGGGGCCGGGGACTGGGACCGGTGCCACGGTGCTGACCTGTGCTCCCGTGCTGAGGCATGCTTCCTCTGGTGCCCGGCCTCCTGCACCGAGCCCGGTGCACTCCGCACAGATGCGGCCTCCGGTGCCTGTGGTTGGAGCGCGGACTCCATGAGCAACAGTTTCAGTCTTGAATCCCACTCCCTCTTAGTTTGGGGTTGAAAGACTTGCAAATCTTGCAAGAGTCAGTTAGATGACCCTCACCTAAACACTTTAGGCAGTCCTTGTGAGGGTCACCACGGGGCATCGATTTAGAGCAGTGTCTGCAGGGTTTGAAGCCCTGAGGCCCCGGCATACCCTCCCCCCTTGCACGGGGGAGGAGGGAAGATATTAACACCTAACTAACGAATAAGAAAGAAAACACTTAACAAAGATAACAACTATTTACAGAAGATAAGCTAACGCTAAGGGCAGTCTTGTTAGAGCAAGACCGACGATCCGGTTCACCGTCACGGGCGGTAAGAAGGAACTGGGACGGGTTGGAGCCAGCAGGGGTATATATGTATGGCTATGCCGGCGCCACTCTAGGGGGCTCCCTAGCTAGTCCAACAGGTGCTGCTAAGGGTAAAAAAGTTCCGACAACCGTCCACGCGGCGCGCGCACACCTACTGGAATGGACACAAGCAAGCACTCGAAGAAGAACCTCCTTCTCATTAAACTTTGAGAATAGGACAAGAGGCAATATGCTTAAACTGCAGCAAGGGTGGGTTATGTTGGACATGAGGAAAAGACTTCCTGTCAGGGTACTTAAACATTGGAATAAATTGTCTAAGGAAGTTGTAGAATCTCCATCACTGGAGATTTT
This sequence comes from Pelochelys cantorii, assembly GCA_032595735.1. Taxonomy (NCBI): domain Eukaryota; kingdom Metazoa; phylum Chordata; order Testudines; family Trionychidae; genus Pelochelys; species Pelochelys cantorii. The sequence continues at coordinate 5,247,885 of CM064354.1, forward strand.
TTAAGAGCAAGTTAGACAAACACGTGTCAGGAATGGTCTAGACAATGTTTATTCCTGCCAGGAGTGCAGGGGACTGGACTAGATGATCTCTCAAGATCCCTTCCAGTCCTAAGGTTCTATGATAGCCAAATTTTCTGGTATCGCAGTACCCAAGTACACTGCTGAGTGTTGAAGCATCCTAGTGATACAGTCTTTTGTGTTTCAGGGGTTTCTGGATAGCCAGTCATCAATAGCAATCAAATCTTGAAGTATAGATATACTTCTACTTCAACTTTTTTCTCAGAAATATTCTCCTGATAACCATGGGCTACTGTGAACATTTTTAGAAAACCAGCATCCTCTATAATCAGATATTACACAATATGTCTACATTCAATGTCCATGGTCTTGCTGAACGCTCATACCTTCTGATGCTTTGCTCCCCGGATGTGCGCTGCATATGCATCTGCGCCTGTGCAGGAGACATCACAGAGCTCGCATCGAAGCTGAATCTGTGCCCCACGAAGGCCACAGATTGTCAGGTTACCTGTCTTCTGAGCTGCCTCCTTTTTTTTATGCTTCTGTCCTTCTAAGTGCTCCCGGTAAGTCTGAAATCAAATAGGGAAATACATTCTAAGCAGCAATGTGAGACACTGATAGCATCCCTGTATTTCCTTGGAACCATTCATTTGCAAAGATAGGTCATATAACCGGGCTAGTTTTAATGGTGCAAATATGTGCAACTCAAAGCCTTTTTGTGGCATGTTTCACTTATTAACACTACTCAAAGCAGCAGCATCTAGAGCAGTGGTGGGCAATAATTTTTGAAGGGGGGCCTCTTCACAAATTTTGGAAGTGGCCGTGGGCTGACACAGAAGGGGTGTGGCCTTGGGTGGAAGGGGCGGGACTGAGAACTACCCTGCCGGGAACTTTTCTTGGACTGGGGTCTCTGCCCCCTGACTTCTGGCCAATGAAACAGACCTGGAGCAGAGGGGACGGTGCTGGGGGCTAGCCTCCTCCCAGAGTTGTCTGGGGTGGAGGCTTAGCATTCACATAACATGTGTATGACCTGGACAGATTAGAGGATTGAGCCACAAGAAATCTGATGAGATTCAACAAGGACAAGTAGAGAGTCCTGCACTTGGGACGGAAGAATCCCAAGCATTGTTATAGGCTGGGGACTGAATGGCTAAGTAGCAGTTCTGCAGAAAAGGACCTGGGGGTTACAGTGGATGAGAAGCTGGACATGAGTCAACAGTGTGCCCTTGTAGCCAAGAAGGCATTGGGAGGGTGCATTAGGAGGAGCATTGCCAGCAGATCCAGAGAAGTGATTATTCCCCTTTATTCGGTTCTGATGAGGTCACAGCTGGAATACTGTGTCCAGTTCTGGGTCCCCCACTACAGAAAGGATGTGGACGCATTGGAGAGGGTCCAGCGGAGGGCAACTAAAATGATTAGGGGGCTGGAGCACATGACCTATGAGGAGAGACTGAGGGATTTGGGTTTGTTTAGTCTGCAGAAGAGAAGAGTGAGGGGGGATTTGATAGCAGCCTTCAATTTCCTGAAGGGAGGTTCCAAAGAGGCTGGAGAAAGGCTGTTCACAGTAGTGACGGATGGCAGAACAAGTATCAATGGTCTCAAGATACAGTGGGAGAGGTCTAGGTTGGATATTAGGAAAAACTATTTCCCTGGGAGGGTGGTGAAGCACTGGAATGGATTACCTAGGGAGGTGGTGGAATCTCCATCCCTAGAGATTTTTAAGTCTCAGCTTGACAAAGCCCTGGCTGGGTTGATTTAGTTGGGATTCGTCCTGCCTTGGGCAGGGGGCTGGACTTGATGACCTCCAGAGATCTCTTCCAGCTCTATGATTCCAGTGGGGCCCCTAGCTCCACTGCTAATCCGTTGCCTGGCAGGAACAAGCCCTTTGAATAGAAGCAGTTAAAAGGGCCTGCGCCTCCTGGGCAGCTCCCAGGCAATGGGCCAGTGGGACCGAGAGCTGCGAGCCCTTTCAACTGTTTCTGTTGAAAGGGCCTGTGCCTGCCCGGTGTCTGCCAGGCAACACAGCTGCCCAGCAAGTGCAAGCTCTTTAAATAGAAGCAGTTGAAAGGGCTCGCACGTCTCAGGTTGCCAGATGGTTTCAACAAAAATACCGGACACACTTGACATTACATCACAATCTACATTACATCTTATCTAGAAAATACCGGACATTTATATTTTCTCATTTATATTTTCTCAATTTGTTTCCCGAACAGAAAGCTCAAATATTGGACTGTCCGGTTCAAAACCGGACACCTGGCAACCCTACACATGTCTCCGACTCCCAAGCAATGGGCTAGGGCAGGAACCAGCAACCTTTCAGAGGTGGAGTGCCGAGATTTGTCTTATTTGCCTCTAAAATACCGTCTGAGTGCCAGTGACACTTTTTGAAGTCAATAATAGTCCTACTTACAGAAGCTTCATTAATAAATTAAGATGCAGATCTTACCGTTTAGTGCAGGGGTTGGCAACCTTTCAGAAGTGGCATACTGAGATTTAACTTATTCACAGATCTGTGTGCCCGGGAAAGAGGGGAAGGAGAGGTAAGGGCAGGCTGGGTACGGTGACCTTATTTTCTGAACCAGCTGCAGCTAGTGAGAATGGTTTAATTTAAATTATGAAACACATTAAGCGTTTTAACTTTCTCATGTTAGTTTATCAAACTTCATTTTAAATAAAGTAAAATATTAATTTATGTCCAACACAAAAGGTTTCACTGTTTTCTTTATTTATGGCAGGAATGGGGAACCCTTTTTGGGTGGGGTTCATTGACACACAGAAAAATCAATTGGGGACCACACAAGTGAGAAGAAAAAAAACTCCTCCAAAACCCCCCAATGCTTACTGATGTGGCCCCAACTGAGACACCTCAGTCCTCTGGTGCTCCAGTCTCATAGAGTGAAGGGAAGGAGGAGACTGAGGCTCAGGGCTTCCTGAACCAGATTTACTTTTCTGGGGTTCTGCAGTTAGTGGATTTTATGGACCTCCTTAGGCTCTGAGGTAGGGACAAAAATGAGGGGTATAGTGAGCGAGAAAGGGCTGCCAGCAAGTAGGTTAGGGATGGGGTGCAGGATCTGGGAGGGAGGTGGGGTGCAGAAGCAGGCTGGGAGTAGGGTGTCTGGCCAGGTGGAGGGAGCAGGAACAAGAGAGGGTGCAGTGTGTGGCCAGGAGAGAGGGTGCAGGTACAAGGGAGGGTGTTGGAGCAAGCTGGGGGTACCAGGTCTTGGGGGGGGGGGAAGGAACTGAAGGGATGGGGGGGGAAATCTGGGCATGAGGGGGAACCCTTACCTGGCTTCGTGCCCCCTTGCAGCAACGGCTGCAGCCACGCTGTCCCAGCCGCCCCGGAGGGAGGCCCTGCTGCCGCGGCGGCCACACAATCCAGGGCCAGCCCCAGAGGCACCACTGCTTCGGCCACATGGTCCAGGGCTGTTCCCAGAGACCAAGGCCAGCCTCAGAGGCACCGCTGCTGCAACCACACGATCCCGGGCCAGCCCCGGAGGCACTGCTGCCATGGCCATTCAGTCCCAGGCTGGCCTCAGAGGCTGGAGGCCCTGTTGCCGCAGCCATGTGGTCCAGAACCAGTCCCAGAGGCGCTACTGCCACAGCTGCAGCCACGCAGTCCCGGGCCGGACCCAGGGGTGCCGCTAAGAAGCCTCAATCCCAGTGCTGCCTCCTCCCATCGCAGCCTAACCTGCTGCAGGAAGGAGGGAGTGCTCTCCAGCAGCCATGTGGGGGAGGAGGGGCAGGGATGAGCTCCCTCCCCCATGCTGCTGAAAATCGGCATGCGTGCGCTAGGCGGCAGGGCCTGGAACTGCTTCGCGGGCCTGATCAAAGCCCTAGGCGGGCTGAATCTGGCCTGCTGAGAGGCTTTTGCCCACCCCTGATATAGAGTCATATCCAGGAAGGTGAAGCAAATATACCTACCTGTATATAGTGCTTTACATCCTCCAGAAAACAATGTCCATTTACAAAACCCATTTAGGCTTACAAAGTTACAATATTTATAGGACAATGAGAGGAATATTTGAAGTATTTTTAATACCAGTTTTTAGAAGTATCGGGCACATTTCATAATCACTATTCAATGAACAAACAGGTCTCTCTCTGAGGGGATTATTTTACTGATATTTGGTCTTTTTGTGAGGAAGCAGATTGAGAATGCATACCACCATTGGAATCAAAGGACAAAAAAGCTTACCATAATTACTATAAAGATAACTAGTACTCTTTAAAAAAATACGAGTTTTAAACATGGTTTAAAGCATTCCTACAAGATGGTCATGAATTACCAACCCCGGCACCAATCTACTCACTTGCCATTTATCAGCATGATACTCGGAGGTAGGGAAACAGAACCCCAATATTTCACTTACCCACTAAAAAAAATTACAGTTGATCTAACTGAATGGACAAACAGAATTTTGCAATGCTGGCTTTAAAATAATACTACACAACCCAATCTAAGATAATTGATTTCCCTACGCAAAACTCTGAAAAGCTCAGATTTTTCATTCATTCCAATCGCAAAATGCATTTCATATGGATTGAATTATAGGGTATGTCTACACTACCACCCTAGTTAGAACTAGGGTGGTTAATGTAGGCATTCGAAGTTGCAAATGAAGCCTCGTTCCACGAGGAGTAACGGTAGTTCGAATTAGAGATCCTAATTTGAACTACCTACTCCATGCCACGTCTAGCCGCCGGCACGGAGTTCGACCTAACGGGATTTAAAAATGGCGCCCGCCCGGCAAGATGCAAATGAAGCCCGGGATATTTAAATCCCGGGCTTCATTTGCAACTTCGAATGCCTACATTAGCCACCCTAGTTTGAACTAGGCTGGTAGTATAGACATACCCATATTTATGCTAAAAATTGCAGCTCATTTTATTGGATTCAAGAAGTTTTCAGACTAAGCATTTTGAAGAAGACCAATTCCTTTGTATTCATAAAACACTTCAAACACTGGGACCCAATCCTAATTTGGGGGATTCTATGATAGAAGTACTTAATAATTAGCTTCAGTTTTATTCAATTAGAAGCAGTGAACATAGTATTATTACTACATTCAGCCGGGGTGGGCAATAATTTTTAATGTGGGGTCACGCCAAGATTTTGGCAAGTACTCAAGGGCCGCATTTCTACCGAGGGGGTTTGGGGTCTGGGACAGAGGTTGGGTGCAGAAGGGAACTTCGGGTAGGAGACTGGGGTGCAGGAGGGGGTGTGGAGTCTGAGAGGGGTTATGGGCGCAGGAGAGGATTCTGGCCCAAGGGAGGGGCTCTAGGAGGGGGTGCAGGGTCTGGGAGGGAGCTGTGACCTGGGTGAAGGGGGGTGCAGAATGTTTGGGTGATGGCTTGAGGCAGGGGAATGGGGTGCAGGGTTAGGGTCATGGGTGCCAGAGACAATTCTGGGCTGGGCGAAGGGTATAGGAGAGGGTGCAGGGTCTGTGAGGAAGTTGTGACCTGGGGGAAAGGGGTACAGAGAATTTGGGTGGACATACTGCAGATCAGTAAGTGCAGGTTATATAGAGTGGATACATAGGTATAGGTAAAGGGGGATTGCTAACCTGTGGACCAGCACAGCTGATCTTGCAGATGTCACAGTAGTGAAGCTGAGGCTGTTTAGGGGGCCCTTTGGGTTTCAGCAGTTTGTTTTGAAAAGGTGTTTTTTTGCTGAAGCTGTTGCTAGAGTTCGTGGTGGTGCTGTTCCCTGTGCTACTCCATGAAGAAGAGCTCGTGGATTTCGGTTGCAGTGGGGGTGGTGGTGGTTGCTGCTGCTGGGGATGGGGCTGCTGAGGTGGTTGATAGTAAGTGCTAGCTGTTGTGTATGCTGTGGCATCATAACTGGAATAATGTGATCCTAGCAGGCAGAAAAAAAAGGGAGCAATTGTATGAGAGTTATAGTTTAAACAAAAATACAGTGCAACATCTGCATGACAGCTACCTCCTTACCAGAGTACGATGTTGAAGCACAGTTGTATGAAGAGGAGGGGGTGTACGAGGAAATGGAAGAGGCAGATGCATTCTGCTGAACAGTTGTTACTGCTGAGTAGGCATTGTAGCTTGAAGATGTGGCACTCACTGTTTGAACTGGCTTAATTGTAGTCACCTGTCTCTGGGGCTGGCTCTGACTATAAATACCACTAGATTGACTGTAGCCACCTTTGGAGCCTAGAAAGCAAACACAAAGCTCATCTTCTTGCAAAACTGAAAACAGACACATGTGCTCCTTAAAGATTAGTCATCTCTCCTCACTCCTAATATATATTTTCTAAATAAGACAAGATGATTTTCAAATGGGTATAATTTATGATGAGAGACTGCAAAACATATTAGCCTGCAAAGAAGTGAAACAGACAGATGAATAATTGACCAGTCCTTCCCCTTTCCATTCTTTTTATTATGAAAGAGGTCACTCAGATTAATATCAGGTAAATTTAAGAACCACAGTAAATGAAGGGACTTCTTTTTCCCCTTACCTGTAAGTTTGGTATCTCATAGTGGAACTCACAGCTGGGTAGGTTCCACCAACTGATCCCTGGAGGTAGCTGGCTCTGATTTCAGGTGTAAAAGGGAAGACTCCAATAAATCAGATGCAGGACAGGAGACACCCCTGAAGATCTATTCTTAAGCTTTCATATAAATTGGTTAAAACTGGAAAGAGATATTTTTAATGCACCAGTAAGACACACTCTCTTCTTAAAACAGCAGATGATTATAAAAAGAATTCATACTTTAAAATAGATATAGAAAGGATTCCTCTGGATTGGTGGATATCCCCCCTATGAGAAATCAAAATTTTTCTTCTCTCACTCACAAAGACCATCCAACTATCCAGAAGGCTCACTGCTGGGATCTAGTAGGCAGTAAAATAATGAATGTTGCCAGAAACAAGATAATGTCCAAAAGGAAGGTGGGGGATACAACATGTTCTAGACTATTTTAATTAAGCTGTTGTATATGAACCACAGTTTGTCGAACCCTACAGTTAAAGGCTGTATCCACTGACATGAAACTTTTCAGTGTTGGATAAAAGAACACACAGACCATGTAGTTGCTTTGCAAGTTTCCTGCTTCAAAGCATCAATGCTTCCTGTTCAGAAAGGGGAGCTCAGTCTTGTCATGTGCATTATGATTCCTTTGGAAGAATCTTTACTAGGGCAAGGTACCTTTGTTTCATTGCCAGTCTAATCCATATGGAAACTGTAGTCTTTGAAGTTTTCTTGCCTATCTTGTAGATGTACTTGACTTCTATGATTTGGTTCTAGCCAAGTAATATTTTAGGATGCTCCAAACATCTAGGATGTGCAGCAGTTTCAGCTGGATGAATTGGTCTGGGACAAAAAGAAAAGCACTCTCTGACGTGAAAAAATAAATTAGCAATGGGTACCAAATTTGTGGAAGGTCTGAAGACCATTTTGTTTGGAAAGATATGCAAACACTGCATTGACAGATAATGCTCCCAAATGGTCAAATCCAATCTGCTGAGACAGGGTAAATAATTAAGAATGCTTTGAAAAAATGTATATAAAAAAAGTATTTAGATAAGGGTGCAGAGATGACTGCTGTAGCTTGGAGAACTAAGATTAAATTCCAAAATTTAAAATATATTAAATATTCTTTGGAATAGATACAGTTTTAAGGAATATGTCATATAACGAGGAGCATTACTGTTAACCTCTTTCCTGAAGGCGCCACAGGACTACTCGTTTTTCCAGAAGATAGATATTTTAGTGCTGAAAGTGAAAGAGACAGGAAAATAGGGCTTAAGCCTTACTTGAATCTGGCCATATGGAATTCTGAATGGCTGAATTGAAGGTGCTGGAGGTTGTCTGTGTAACCCACACCTATTTGGCATAGTGTTCTATTACCCTCTAGTGGTGACTAGGCCACATGGAGGTGGACAAACCTTGCACATTTTAAAAGCCAAGTCTTTTTAGCTCAAGCAGTAAAGTCTTGTGGAATAAAACCTGGACATCAAGGTTTGATTCTGCTTCCAATGTGATGAGTGATGTCACATCTATAGTGTAAAATCTACACTAAATGAGAAAATGTTTAAAATACCTTGAAAAGAATAGATGGTAAAGTTCTTCCTAGATTTTAAAAAAGTATCCTCACATTTTCTGAAAGCATGCAAAGCTTAAAATACCTAATCTCAGATTCCCAACATTCCAGCTTCAAAAAATCTGGATGGAGAAAAGAGGTTGGAAAGCTGAAGATGGTCCTTTGCATCCAGTAAATCCCCCCCCCCCCAACTTTATAGGTCAAAAAGTGGCTTTAAGAACCATTCAGTTCATAAGATGAAAGTGGTATCCATGTGGCAAGGGCCTCTCTGGTGGTTTGAGAAGATTTTAGTGGTCTTGTCTGTCTGAAAGGCAGAGAAATCCAAGAGTGATTATATAAATTTCAGAACCGAGTCTGGTTCAGCTCCAAATGCTCAAAGAACAGTTGATGGGTTAGGCAGATGGCTTCATGATTTAACTTGTCTGATGGAAGTTGCTTTAATTGTTACCTGCAAAAAGTTTCAGTGTTTGTGTCCTTTGTTAACAACTTTGGTACCTCCCTACAGGTGTACAAACCCACGGATCTTCCTATTATCAACACTACTACAGGCGTTCTCAAGCGTCATTGCACTGTGATCTCCTGACAACAAAAATTACTAAAGAACCCCAAGAAGGGGTGCCTGACCTCTACTGCTCCTGGCAGGGGCTGGGGGAGAGAGAAAGTCTGAGCCCTACCATTCAAAACAGGGGAAGGAGGCAAAACCAGAGTCCAAAGGCTTCAGCCCCAGATACAAGGATTTGTAACCTGAGCCCCACCACCCAGGGCTGAAGCCCTTGGCCCTCAGCTTCAGCCCTAGTAAATCTAACACCAGCCCTGGAGACTTGATTATAATGGGATTGCAACTCACTTTGGGGTCCTAACCCACAGTTTGAGAACCAATGGCTCTACTAGAACTGAACATTATTTTCAAACTACTGAAACTGCTTTGAGTTGTAAACAGTTAAATTTAGGGTAGACTCTCTTTTTGAATTTTTACTGTACAAGTGTTCACATCTCTCCCGGGCAACCCAATTTGATATGTATCTGTCATCATCTTGAGCTAATGTGGCTCTGAATGAGATTTGCTTGCCAAGAGCTTTCCGAATACCAGAACTACCATTTAAATTTCCCTGGTAACACATGATCCAGTTATGTAGCTGGAAGATCCAGTTTTGCCAGAGCTTACAGAGGTCAGAAGTAAATAATTTCCCATTAAGCAGGGAATTAAGGGATTATGGGACAAAGGGATCAGTTATGGCCTGTACCATCATTTTTGATGATCTATGATAAAGACAATTAGACAAAACTACTACTGAAATTTGTTCATGGGTAAGGTTACTGTGCTGAAGGATGACACACCTTGTCCTGAGATGGAAGTCATTCTGAGAGGGAATTCCATGAGTTTTGGGATAGATACTAAAGCCATATTGCTATAGAAGTTGCATTAAATTTGGTGAGTCTTGCAAGCCTTTCTGCATTTTAAAATATTTTGTTTATTGGGATTATAATGTCCAAATTATGAAATACAAACACCATGACATTTGAGCAAATTGGATAGGAAAATGGAGATAGGCAACGATTGACATCTAGTTTCTGGACTTAAAGTTCCACTCCCACAGCCTTGTTTTACTAATTCAAAAGAGAAAGGCAGAGACCCAAGCCTCTAGTTTGTTTTGATATCACGACTCTAACAGTTTCTGAAATATTGTTCTTGGCAAGGGACTAGAGCTATTGCTTCTAGTTTTTCTACAGTCTGAATGGATTGTTGCAGGACTAATTTTTTAGTTCAAATTGGGGAGAAAGAAAAGGAGGGGAGAAAGGTAGAATATGCTAAAACTATCATATATTCTTCACTTATCACCTCTCGTCTCTATTTGTCTTGTGTTGTATTAACCCAGTCACTGAAATAGCTTTAGAAATCCTCCAGAATAGTGGGAGGCAATGAGCTGTCATAAATTAAAAGAGACACTGAGAAAAACTGTTCCTCAAAGGAATTTCCCATTTCTGAAGACAAAGAAAATGAAGAACTGGTTATAAATACTGTAATGTCCATACAGGTCAGTGCTCAAAGTTCATGCAACAGATCTGATAGCCAAGAGATCCAATGCATCAGCAATGGCCATTATAGTAGCTGATGGTGTCAGGCAAGGCAAGGCAGCAAGACAGGATCAAATGAGGGCAAAAAGACAGTCAGATATGGCAGGATCAAACAGAGTCCGAATAGCAACTAATAGGCAATGCCTTGGTGCTCACAGAATCATAGAACACTAGAACTGGAAGGGACCTCGAGAGGTCATCAAGTCCAGTCCCCTGCCCTCACACCAGGACCCAGAGCATGCGGCTCTTCAAAGAAAAAATTGCAGCTCCCGCACCCACACCCGCGACTCTTCAAGGGCCAGCTGTGTGAAAGAGACAACCGCGGCGTCCTGTGCATCCTCCAAAATAGCCACTCAAAATGGCCGTCGTTAAAAGGGCAATGCCTGCTCTGCTCTTAAAAGGGCAGCATCTGGATCTTCTTTTTTTTTTTTTTTTTTGCTCAACAACCTTTTCCCCCTCGGCTCTTTGCTCTGTGTCCCCCACTATTTTGGCTCTTCGTCTGTAACAGGTTGGCCACCCCGGCCTAGACCATACCTGATAGATGTCTATCTCACCTGCTCTTAAATATCTCCAGAGATGGAGATTCCACAACCTCCCTAGGTAACTAATTCCAGTGTTTAATCACCCTGACAGTTAGGAAGTTTTTCCTAATGTCCAACCTAAACCTCCCTTGCTGCAGTTTAAGCCCATTGCTTCTTGTTCTGTCATCAGAGGCCAAGGAGAACAATTTTTCTCCCTCCTCCTTTTGACACTCTTTTAGATACCTGAAAACTGCTATCATGTCCTCCCTCAGTCCTCTCCTTTCCAAACTAAACAAGCCCAAGACTTTCAGTCTTCCTTCATAGGTCATGTTCTCTAGACATTTAATCAGGCTTGTTGCTCTTCTCTGGACCTTCTCCAATTTCTCCACATCTTTCTTGAAATGTGGTGCCCAGAACTGGACATGATCAGGGCTGGACCGAGCCATTCCAGTGCCCCGGGCAGATAGGTTAATTGCGCCCCGGGTTGGGAGAGGGCGCATGAGCCCTGGGTTGGGGGAGGGCACATGCACGGCCCAGCCCCTGCATTGGCGCGTGGGGGAGGGCGCATGCGCGGCCCCGCCCCCGCCCAGCACGTGGAGCTGGCGGCGGCAGGACACACGTGCCCGGCTCGGCCCAGCCCGGCTACCGCCACTGGCACGCAGCCCAGGGCCGCCCAGGGCGGGCCAAGCCTGGCCATGTAGGGCCCCACAGCTGCAGGGGGAAGGGTGCTGCTGGCCGGTACTGAAGGGGTTAACGCGGCCCCCGCCCTGGGCGGCCGCTGCAGGGTGGCTGCTGGGAGCTGCTGCAGCCCGCGATCCGGGAGATGGACAGAGCCCTCGAAGTGAAGAGAGCTTTTTTATCCATGACAGAATTCTTGAACAATACTATGCCAGGTCAATGAAGCTTGAGGCAACTCTTGCTCTTAACTTGAACTTTTTTTTTTCATTTAGAAATCTTAATGCCAGCTGTATGGATGGAGTCTCTATAATTACATTCTGGGGTTAAGGAGATGTAATCTGAAAATATGAAAATTCTGTGTGTTTCTCTTTCTACATCTTGTAGAATTTAAGATAAGCCTTGCAGAGGAAGCTCTTTGATGGTGAAGTCCTGTATCTATGATTTTCTGAAGACACCAATGAATACTGCTTTACCTTTGGATTTCCTCATCTTAAATATTTTTGAGAGGCAAGAATGCTTGTTCAGCATTATCTCCATAGTGCAAGTTGTCTTCTTAAACACAGTTCTATTCTGAAAAGTGACTTAAAAAATGTAATCACGTGGCTCTATGTATACTGTAGTGCTGTATCACATGCATGTGGTTTAGAAATCTCTCCTAGCAGCCCTCCCTGCAATTTTCGCATAGGCTAACAGAACTAAATGCAGGTCTAAACGCAGAACATGGCCTGATTTTTGTCAATAGTACACAAAGGAAAAAAGAGCTCAGGCTGAGTTTGCAGAGCTGATAATCACACTGTATTTTTTTCTTTGTAAACTGAAAACATTTGATAATCAACGAGAGACAAGCATGGAATCCAATATAGTGCACATAACACAGAAACAGTTTCAGAGTAATATTGCATTTCAGAAGCTGTCTAAATTATCCCTGTCAAAAGTCATCTGACATGCAAGTCAAGCTCATGTTTGCTGAATAAAGGAAGGGATTCTATAATACTTAGATTTTTTGGATTTTGCCTTCATTCCATCTTTTCTTTTTGGCAATGGAGGTGAAGAGGAAAGATGGCTATTCCTTTCTGGATGAAAAAGAGAAAGGGATTAAGAACTCATCTTTTCATCTTCTTATAACTCTGAACCCAGGATTGGGGAACACAACATCTGGTGGTTCTGTTTCTGTCTGAACTGAAACTAGCCCCTAAAAACAAGAAAAGGAGTATGGAAAAACCTAACTCCTTCTTAATAACTTCAGGAGATGATATAACTTTCAAACAAACAATTTGATGCTGACTTTCTTCCTCCAGGATGAAAAAATATTTTTTAAATGTATTCCTGTGCCATCAAACCTTGGTCATAACCAGTTGTTTATGATGGAATTAAAATTTGGCCTTGAAGGAAAAACTTTACTGTACTGAGATGATGGAAGTAGATGGCCAGACACTGCTGAATTGACATTTACTGCCTTTGGCAGCAATGCTTTTAACAGATTGTTTGCCAATCTTTTGGAGAGACCTTTGTCATCACAGCCCCATGCACTCACTCTCATTAAATTGGAAATGGCTGAATTCTATTAGATTGCACTTTCCCCAGTGGATCTGTTTTTCTCCTAACCTTAAGACTGAGGGAAAAGATCTCACAAAATGGGGGACTTGACATATGTTGCTAATGAAAAGATAGAGGAAGACTTGAAGCAGGAAAGAGGAGAAAAACAGTTAATAAAGAGCTATTGCTTGGGCCAAAGTGTGTCTTCGGTGCAGAAAAAGGGACAGATCAGCCAAGAAGCGCCTCTGAAGCACTACATCAGAGGCCCAACAAACCACTTCAACACAGCAGAGGAAATACAGAATGCAGGAGACAGAAGTGTTCAAGAGATGGGGATGGCTTTCCAGCAGTGGGAGTAAATCTGGAAGAGCCAGCCAAGAAGGTAAGAAGAGCAAAGTGCTTCAGAGGAGGAAAGCTGAGTACAAGCAGCACTGAGGAGAATGGCAGCTCAATTGCATTTGGTTATCAGAACCTCCTCAAGCTACCAAAAAGTCAAGCCAGCTTGCCTCAGGATGAGTGGGAGAGACCTACCCAGCAGTGAGTCTTCTGGATTGACCAATATCACAAAGCATGTAATTAACCTGTAAAAATAACCTGTAAAATTAATTACACCAAAAAGACAGAGAATGGACTATCACAGCTAATTTAAATAAAAGCTGTATAAATTTATGACAAATAAAATGTGGAAAGTCAAATTTCATTCTTCAAGGATCACTGCAGAGGTGAAGAATAAATCCTCCTTTCACAATTATGAATACAAGCAATTGGCTGGTTATTTGATGAGGTTTTTTGCCTTCTTCTAAAGCTTCAAATAATCACTGCTACAAACAGGACACCAGACTTGAAGGACAAATGTTCTCAAATTATATGTCTAATCCTATGTTCTTAATAGTCCCAATTTAACCATCATCCCACATGTATTCATTTTTGAGAGGTAACTTCATACTTAATAATGAAATGTCACTCCAATTCAGGGCCTTAAGGATTTGAGAATAATGAGAAAATTTCTCATCAACTTCAACAGAAAATTTCTCTAAGAAAGGATATCAGGACTAAAAGGATACGTCTAGATTACATCCCTCTTTCGACAGACGGATGTAAATTAGGCACTTTGAAATTGCAAATGAAGCCAGGATTTGAATTTCCCATGCTTCATTTGCATAATCACATTATGGTACTCTTTTGAAAAAGCGCTATTTCGAAAACAAAACTGCGGTCTAGACACGGTTCTTTCGAAAAGGGAAAGATCCTGTAAATCTCAAAATGATAGGTTTACAGGATCTTTTAAAAAGCCTTCCCTTTTCAAAAGAACCGCGTCTAGACTGCGGTTTTACTTTCAAAGTAGTGCTTTTTCTGAAAGAGGCCATAATGTGATTATGCAAATGAAGCGTGGGAAATTCATTTGCAATTTCGAAGTGCCTAATTTACAAAAGCGACGAAAGAAGGATGTAATCTAGACACAGCCAAAGTGAACAGTGTCCTATGTCCATTTACCTATGGCAACTGCTTATAAACCCTTGTGGATGTAGAATCCTTGAAAAACCTCTAGCAAAAAAGGATCCTTGAGCAAAACTGCATAACAATACGCTTAATATTGTATGTTTTGCTTTTTAAATAGAATTATTTAAATAGCTTTGTTACATATGAAAAAAATTCTGAATCAGAAAAATAATCTGATGCTCAAAATACAGTGACCCAAGTTAATCCTCAAGGGAAAAGCAGCAAGAAAACATGAAGAATTTTTAATGTTAAAGATAAATATATCTCCCACGAGACAAACTCAGTACTTTTGAACTAAGCAGATCATGCAGATTTATTCCAATAAGCTAAAGAGACTTCAGTTATTCACAGATGTTTAAAGCTATTATTTTGGCTACTAGAGGGAACCTATACAGTCACAAAAATAAAACAAACGTTTAGAATTCACAGGCTTTAAAGTGAATGCTAATTCCTAGTAAATCACCAAGACCAGATGGTATTCACCCAAGAATTATGAAGGAACTCAAATGTGAAATTGCAGTACCACTGACTGTGCTATGTAACCAATCGTTTAAATCAGCTTCTGTACCAGATAACTAGAGGATAACTAATGTGAAGACAATTTTTAAAAAAGACTCAAGAGGTGATCCCAGCAATTTTATGCCAGTAAGCCTAACTTCAATACCAGGCAAATGGTTCAAGCTATAGGAGGAACACTATTTGTTGGGGAAGAGTCAACATGTTTTTTTCTGAAGAGAAATCATACCTCACAAATCTACTAGAATTCTTTAAGGGAGTCAACAAACATATTGACAAAGAAGATCCAGTTGATATAGTGTACTTAGATTTTCAGAAAGCCTTTGACAAGGTCTTTCACCAAAGGGTCGTAAGCGAAGTACAAAGACATGGGATAAGAGAGAAAAAGCCTCTCACCAATCAATACGTGGTTAAAAAATAGGAAAAAAGGATAGAAATAAATGGTCAGTTTTCGGAATGGAGAGAGGTAAATAGTGGTGTCCCCCAGGGATCTGCACAGGGACCACTCTTATTCAACGTATACATAAATGATGTGGGGGGAAATGAGGTTAAACAGAGATGTGGCAAAATTTGAAGAGGATACAAAACTACTTAAAGTAGTTAAGTCCAAAGCTGACTGCAAAGAGTAACAAAGGGATCTCACAAAACTGGGTGATTAATCAAAAAAAAAAAAAACAATGTTGCTAAACGCAAATTGAAAAACATAATTCCAAATCATGGACTTAGAATTAGCTTTGATCTTGGAGTCATTGTGGATAGTTCTCTGAAAACATCCACTCAATGTGCAGTGGAAGTAAAAAAAGCTAATGGAATGTTAGAAATTATTAGGAAAGGAGATAGCTATGGAAACAGAAAATATCACATTGCTTCTATAGAAATTCATGGTACACTCACATCTTAAATACTGCATGCAGATCTGCTTGCCCCATCTCAAAAAAGATGTACTGAACCAGGAAAAGGTACAGAAAAAGGCAACAAAAATGATGAGGGTATGCAACAACTGCCATATGAGGAGAGATTAATAAGACTGGGACTTTTCAGTTTGGAAAAGAGATGACATGGGGGAATAGGATAGAGGTCTGTACAATCATGACTAGTATGGAGAAAGTAAATACTCTCTCTCATGATCTCGGGATACCAGATGAAATAGGCAGGTTTAAAATGAAAAAAGGAAGTATTTCTTCACACAATGCACCGTCAATCTGTGGAACTCATTGCCAGAAGCTGTTGTGAAGGTCAAAACTATAAACAGTGTTCAAAAATAAATAAATTCAAGAAGAATAAGTCCATCAATGGATATTATCCAGGATAGGGAGGGATGCAAAATCATGCTCTGAAGTATCCCTTGCCTGTTTGCCAGGTGCTGGGAATAAGCAACAGAGGATGGATGGATCACAATGATTAACTGTTCCATTAATTCCCTCTGAAGCACCTGGCATTGATCAGTGTCAGAAGACTCAACAGTCTAGGTGGACCATTGGTCTGGTCCAGCATGGCTGCTATTAGCCTCAAAGCAAAGGTGCATGGGAGTCAGTTTTGTGCTTTTTGTTTTCTCAACCAAAGCATGACATTATCTCTGTATTTTTCACTATAAATGCATGTTGTATATTTTTATATGTAATGATAT
This sequence comes from Pelochelys cantorii, assembly GCA_032595735.1. NCBI lineage: Eukaryota > Metazoa > Chordata > Testudines > Trionychidae > Pelochelys > Pelochelys cantorii. The sequence continues at coordinate 5,264,421 of CM064354.1, forward strand.
TTTACATGCAAATACTCCCACAGGCTTGAAGAATGGGCTGGACTTTTTCTAACAACTCTTGGGCACATAGTTTATTTTTCACCTGAATTTTGAGCAGGAGTACTTAACTTATAAAAGGAATGAAGTTGCAAAGTTTAATATTTTCATATTTTTATCAAATTCACTCCTCTATAAGCAACAGAATTTCCAGCTTGGTTTCAAGTCACCACTGTGATTTGTATTTATACTCTATCAGCTCATGTCATATGTATGAAGCTAAATATTTCTGCATTCAGATTCTTAGAAATCTTTTTTTGGAGACATTAGTATGAAATAACATTTGTGCTCAAATTGAGAGTTAGTGAACTGGAAAAAATGAAAACATCACAATTTCTCAAAAATGTTTAGACTCTTAAGAGATTTCAGGCATTGTCTGAAGTTGCTAAAGAATCTAATTCAACTACTTTTGACACTTCATCTGCAACTAATATACCCTTTTTGTAGGGATGTCAACATGTAGTCGACTGTACAATTAACCAATAAGCCTAGGTGCCACCTGCCCACCCCTCTCACACTGCTGCCTTTATCAGAAGACAGAGGCTGCTTCATGGCAGCCTTCTTCACCACCCTGCAGCAGCCTCTGTCTGGGGGGAGCTTGGACCCCACACCACACAAACAGGGGCTGCTACCATCCTGCGCTGCTGCCTCTATATCTGAGGCAGCAGTGCAGGGCAGCAGGCAGCTGGTCTGCATGGGGAGCTGGTTTTTAAACTGGTTCACCTCGCAGACCTGCGCTCGCTTGGCACCCCGAACTGCTGCCTCCAATATAGAGACAACAGTGCCAGGTGGCAGGGGGCTCCCCGGGAGTGGAGCTGGACCGCACTGGCTGCCTGCCCTGCCCCTGGGGATTATAGAATAGTCGAGCAACTGATAAGAATTCATGCGGTTACTCGACTATTCAATTACCCCATATCTAACATCTCTACCCTGCTGCCAAAAACCTTTAAACATTTTGAACCTGCCAACACTGTCTGTACATACTTTAAAAACACACACTAAAGTAGTGAACACTGGGTTCCTTTAGCACTCACTTGACTGGTAGTAAGAGTCTGTGGCAGTGTGTTGCGGCTGGGTAGCAACTGGCTGGTAGTACTGTTTACTGTCATAGCTGCTTGCAGATGTAGATCTTCCATAATTGTAACTATCCTGTACATGAAAACACAATGAATAGTTCTACAGCCTGTACATAAAATTCCAACAGAACAAAAAGCTAAAGTATGAACACATAGCCCAATGCTACAAAAAATAGATAATTAAGCATTCTTTAAAAATCTGATAATCATTTTAGTACAGTCCAATTAATTGATAGATCCTTCATGCATTTGTCCATATCAGCTGGGGAGAACAGGTCAGTTTATAGTAGAAAAAAGTCAAACAGCCTCCCAGATTTCATGCTACAGCTCTTGACTCAAAGTTGATAGTACTTAGACTTTAGGAAATTAAAGAAAATCTGCATCTGTTCTGGCTCACTAGTAATGTGTCTTGATCCCACTGCATTTGCTACTACAGACTGAACCTCTCTATTTCAGTACCCTCAGGACCTGACCGGTGCTGAATCAGAGAATTTGCTGGACTGCAGGTCAATATTCTCTAGCAGCATTACAAACACTTCCACTGCTTATTAGGCTCTTAGAAGACAGGTATAAATTAGAGCTGAACAACAGTGCAGAACACTGGGAGCCAGGGCTGGTGGCTGTAAACAAGCTTTATGGGACAACAGGAAAGTTGGACACACCCATAAGTGAACATCTGGCTAACAAACATCATGCCGGACCACAGATGTTGCCGGCCCAGAGAGTGCCAGACTGGAGAGGATCAACCTGTACATAAATATAGTTAGTGCTTTTCTGTATATTCAAACAGGTAGCACATATATAGGAGACAGTACGTCCAACTATCTTGGAAGGATTTATCAGACAGAAATCCTTTAACACCAATATATTAATTTTGTAATTTATATCTATATTATCTTGGTGCCTGGAAACCCTATTAAGGATTGGAATCCATTGAGCCTAAACAAACGTAACATAACACAGACAGTTCTTGTTCTCTTTTTCAATTAAAGACTGGATACCTGGATTAAAAAACAAACCAAGAAAATCACATAATTTCCATCCTTACTCTGCATCCCAGGCAAAAATGTATACCATGAAGTTAATATGGACAAATGCTGCTAACACAAGTTACCAATTCAAGCGTCACCAAAATGTTTCATGGATTGATACCTGGTAGTTTGGTGTTGTGGTAGGCTGGAGGGTAGGTTCCTGCTGACGAGTACCATAAACATAGTCCTGTGTTGGATGTGATTGGTATGTTCCATAGGCAGTTGCAACTGGCCTGGGAGCCTGCACTGTGGGAGCATAAGATGGCATCACAGTATGTGCTACTCCAGAAGCTTGTTGAACAGTGTAGCTTGCCACAGTTGTTGGATGGGAATAAGTACTTGGTGGGTGGAAATAAGCAGGTTGAGTACTGTAAGACAAGACAAACAATTTAAAGTCTACAGAAGCACAAGGTTTTTAAAGTGGGCCAACATTTCATAAGCAAAATCTGACCACATTTTCATCTCATCAATCGATCTAGTACACATTACCTAAGTATCCTTTGATTAACACTGAAATAAAGTCAATGCTGAAACTCAAACAATACTATGATTCATCAAAACTAGAATTCATGTAAAGACAGGAAGGACGTGAAGAAGTAGGGCACCAAGAAAACAACATATTTGTGTAGAGTTCCATATCATTATCAACCAGCAACTTTATTGGGGTAAAGTGGAGATTTTTAACTTCACCGATTTTAGAAAATTAATTCCCATAGTTTGATCCAGGAACAAGTCACTTTGAACCCTTTCTTCCAAAACAACAAATAGTCTAGTAGCACTTTAAAGACTAACAAAACATGTAGATGGTATCATGAGCTTTCGTGAGCACAGCCCACTTCTTCAGATGACCAGAGTGTTGGATGTCCAGAACCAAAAATAAATAGGGAAGGGGGAGAGAGGAAAAAAATGGGAGGGGGAAAAAAGAGGTAGTGGGTATATAAATATCAAAGGGAAAGCCGAGCTAGTATGTAACAGGCAAAACTGAGAGTCTATAAGCACCTAAAGACTGGATAGTACTCTTCCTGTCTAATTCCTAACTAATGGTTCTTATCTCCTTCTTTTAACTATCCAGTCTTTAGGTGCTTATAGACTATCAGTTTTGCCTGTTACAGCGCCCACTGCCCCCTGAAAGATACAGAAGTGGACACAGGCCCCACAGTCACAGGTCCTTCCTTCAGCCAACCTCTGCTCCCTGGTCTTCTAAATTGCCATTTTGGCTCTAACCAGGAGGAGGCTGATGAGGAAGTCCCGCGACTTTGTGGGGCCACAGATAGGTGTGCATAAATTAACAGGTGAGGGAGAAGTGCAGCTAGAACCTCAACAAGAGGCTCTGGAGGAGCCAAAAGAGGGGCTGTAACCTGGCACTCTCAAGATAAACATACACCAGGGTCTCCCCCATTCCACAAATGGGGTAAGTGTCAGAAACAGGGATGAACCGTGCCAAGTACACACCCATGCTCATAGCACTGTGGAGGATTCTCTAGCTGTTGTCACCCGCGGGTCGCCGAACCGAAGTGGAGTAGAGACTGGCCCTCCAGGGCTCTCCACCTTGTACTGGTGGTAAGAGGGTGGCCGGGTGGGACATGAGGGTGGGGAAGTGAAGAGTGTGAAGCACTAGCGTGTACAGATGACTCTTCGGTGAGTTTCAAAAGGGGACCAGCTGCAATGTGTGCAGCCCGCTCAGATGATGAGGGGAGGGTTGTTGGGAAGGCACATGGGGCCGGGGGCCAATGGAGAGATCAGGAGGACCAGGAGTGAGGGGCAGGCGGGGTGCCACCCTCTCACAGGACCCTGTTGAGATAAACCTGAGCAGCAGGCAGCAAAGCATCCCTCGCCTCCTGAAGTACGCGCCGGGGAGTACGCAGGGTGGAGAACCCCATGTGCTGGACATGCGTCGGAGGATCCACCCAGTCTCCCCAGTCATAGTCCAGGAGGTCTCCGATCCTGGTGACTTCTGCCAGGACCAATCTCTGGCACACTGAAGGGAACTCCGCCACCCCAACACAAAGATGTGGATTGTGTAGCAGGGGTTCTGTGAGGTCGTCTACCCCCACGGTGGATGCCAAGGACCTGGTCGCTGAAAGCAGCTTCCAGGTCAGGAGGAGGTCCTGGCAGAAGGCCAGCAGCTCAAAGAGATCTTGCAGACCTCTCAAATAAAGGAGCTGCTGGTCATGTTGGAGCCCTTGGAAGCAGCAAAGGAAAGCGTGCACCAGAGTGCTCCACGTGGGACTATCTGCATCATATAGGAGCCTCTGCAGGGCCTGGATTTGGAGGACACAGACCTGCATGTGCAAACACGTCAGCCCTGTCCTCCCTCCTCCAGGGGAGGATGGGGAACCCCTGCAGAGACCCAATGCAGTCCTGACCAGAAGAACCGCAGCATCAGCTGCTGGATCTGAGCCAGGAAACATGGGGTCAAGACCAGAGTGTTGAGACAGTGTCAGAGCATGGACAGGATCAGCTAGTTAAGCACCAGCACCCTCCCAAGCAGTGAGAGGCACCAGAGCAGTCCTGTTCATCTCCGCAATCACTCAACCACCTTGGACTCTAAACCTTGCCAGTTCTCTGGCGGGAAGAGATGCGTGGTAGAAAGGAAAACGTCAAGATAGAGCAGCAGACCCACAGTCCACCAGATGGCCTGAAGCGCAGGTGGGAGGGAGCTCACCTACCACCTGGCCCTGATCACCAGGCCAGAGCTCTTGACCCAGTTGACCCAGGCGGAGGAGGCCCATAAATGGCTTTGGAGGCCTCCACCTGCACCAGATCACTTGGGTCCTGGACCACAAGGAGCACGTTATCGGAGTACAGTGACAGGACCAGCTGCATCTCCAGCTCTCACAGAACCAACCCTGTCAATCTCTTGAGAAGAAGATGGAGGAAGGGCTCGATGGCCAGAGCATACAGCTGACCTGACAACAGACAGCCTCGACATACTCCCTGCCTGAAGCTGATCAGTATGGTTAGGGTCCAGCTGAACTTGACCAAGCACTCTACAGAAGCGTACAGCAGCTGGAGAACCCCCCCAAAGTGGGGCCCAAAGCCAAAGGCCCACAGAGTGCCCAGAAGGTAACTGTGGTCCATCCAGTCGAAAGACAGACCATCCCTACACCCGAGCTCTATGAGATCCCAGACCAGATAGAGATTATCGAAGATGGTACGGTCCGGGATGGTGTAGGTCTGGTCTGGATGGACCGTGTCCGCCAGCACAGCCCCCAGTCTCAGTGAGATGGCCTTGGCAATGATTTTATAGTCCATGCTGAGGAGCAAGATGGGACGCCAATTCCTCAGATCACGCAGGTCCCCCTTCTTAGGTAACAAAGTGAGCACTTCTCGCCTTCACGATAAAGGGAGGACCCTGCTCTCCAATGACTCAGCTCAGATGCTGGCAAGGTCCGGGCTGAGGACATCATAGAATCATAGGACTGGAAAGACCTCTGGAGGTCATCGAGTCCAGCCCTCTGCCCAAGCAGGACCAATCCCAACTAAATCATCCCAGCCAGCTTTGTCAAGATAGGATTTAAAAATTTCTAGGGATGGAGATTCCACCACCTCCACAGGTAACCCATTCCAGTACTTCACCACCCTCCTAGTGAATGTTTTTCCTAGTATCCAACCTAGACTTCTCCCAGAATACATGGTAGAACTCCAGAGTCAGCCCGGGGGCTTATTGGTGGGCATGAGACAGAGGGTTTCCGAGAACTCAGTCAGAGAGAGAGGCAGCTCTAGCCAGTCCTGGTTGCCTGTGCAGACTGTTGGATGCGAGAATGAACAAAAGGTGCCCTAGGCCCGAAGGTTATCAAGGGCCCGGAGTTCCTCCCGCCTCTCCCAGTACATTCTGCAGAGGGATGGATCTCCAGGGCAGGTGGCAAGATGCCTCTCTAGCTCTAAAACCTCCTGTTCCAACTGCTCTACCACTGCATTCCGCCACCAACTGGCCTCCTGGGTTTAGTTGCAGCAAAAGAGCACGCACCTTTCCCACATCCCACCACCACTTTGCAGAGGGAAAGGCGCACCGTCGCCCATGCCAGGCCAGATGGAACTCCTAGAAGGACATTACGAAGCCCAAGTCCTCCAACAAGCTATTGTTGAAATGCTAGTAGGCCAGCCCCAGCCCCTCCAAGGAGAGAGAGGCCACCACGGCTACCAAGCGGTGGTCCGAGAACAGGGCCGGCCGAATGCTGGAGGAGTGGGCCCGAGAAAGATGACGAGAAAGATTAATGCAGTCCAGTCGGGATTGAAATGACCGTTGACCTTCCACCCAGACAAAGGTGAATGCAGTGTCCTCAACCAGGTGGCGGTTGCACCAGCCATCCATTAGCGAGTGCTGGTCTATTATTTCCCTGAGGAGGTCCCCGTGTGGTCCCATTCTAAGGGTACAGTTGAAATCCCCACCCAGGACCAGGCATTCAAGAGGATCCAGAGAGCTAAGGAAGGCAGACGCCTGCTGGAAGAAGTGGAGCCTCTCCAGGCTGGACATCGGGGCATAGATACTGACAAGATTTAATGTCAGCCCCTCCACCCGAACCTGGAGGTGCAGCAGGTGACCCTGCACGACCTAGGCAGTCCCCAGCACATCGGGCTGTAGGTTCAGGGAGAACAGGGTCACCACTACAGCCTAACGGGCCAACAGATGGCTGAAATAGATCCTGTCTCCCAAATCCAGCTGCCAGTCAGCCTCAGCACCCGGAGCAGTGTGGGTCTCCTACAGGAAAATGACAGAATACCCCTCTTCCCTGCAGACACCCAGCCTACCGCCCCAGGTGTTCAGAGTGGCAAGGATGAATGGCAGCATTGAGAGGGCTGGGGAAGTTCCTCGCTGGCAGGAGTGCTAGCAGTCCCCACTGGGCCCCGCAGCAAACTGACCGTACCCAAATGTGAGAAGGATGTCATGGAAGCTGCAGGCCCGCTGGTAGGTCGCATCCTCCCGTGGCCCAGTCCCTTTACCCTCCCACAAAATGGCCCTTATAGTCTGGAGAATGAGATGGAAGTCTCCCCAGTGCTGAAGAGTGAGAGCCACTTTGTTCCTGGAGCCATGGATGTCTTCCAAGAAGTCGCACATTTTGCCCGTCAGTGCATTGGACATTGGGGCCTCAGGCCCCTGGACGTCTTTGGGCCAGACTCCCCTGCGAGCCCCACAACCAATCAACATAGGAAAGCAGAGACCCTGAAGTCCCTGCTGGGAAGAGGGTAGAGGCAGTGGCAGAGGGAGAACAGCCCCAGACATGCTGGGAGCGGAAGAAACTAAAACCACCTCTCAGGGGCCAACGTCTGAACTGAACATGGCAGCCGGGGGCAGAGGTCAGGAAGGGATCAGGGAGAGGAGGAAGAGGAGTAAAGGGAGTAGGGGGAGGAAGAGAAGGGGGATTAGGAAAAGGAGTGGGTGGAAGGGGAGCAGGAGGAGGAGTGGGAAATTCAGTTGGGAGAAGGGCTGAGCAGGGAACAAGAGTGGGACGGGGGTTAGGAGCAGGAACAGGGTCAGAATCCTCAGTGGAAGAAGCACCGGGATGTGGTACTTCCTCGCAGGGCAGGAGATCAGCAGCGGTGGTAGGGGAGGTTAGTGTCTCCCCGGTGCCAGGCCCCAGTGCAACAGGGAATGCTGCACCTGCATTTCTGCTATTGGGGGCAATGGAATCCCTGGGGCTAATTGAGCAGGCCTGCAGAGTCAGGCCAGCCTAGGCTAATTAGGACACCTGGGGGTAATTAAGAAAACCAGTTCAGACTGGCTATAAAAGAAACTTTGCCTACAGTTGGGGCATGCATATAGCTGAGAGGATGGAGGAGGGCAACACTGAGAGTAGGAGGAAAGGACACGACAACTGAACACTAGGAGGACAAACCAGAGAGAAGGAAAATGCTGGGGAAGGTGTGGAGAAGTAGCCCAGCAGTCTTAGAGCTGTCTTCTAGCAGGTGTCGGGGATTCACACACGCAGCTATTATTACAGGGCCCTGGGTCCCCCTCTCCCCAACAGCCTTCTCCCCATTTCCACTCAGGAAAAAGGATTGTGGAGTTTATTCTCTGTTTTACTAATAGGTTTGCCAATGATTAAAAGAGCTCAACAAACAGAAAACTAAAAGCCTAAGTGTGGTGCCTAAAACTGTGGGCTGCTGTGAGCCTCTGAGCACACAAAATCTGCCAGGAAGCACAGGATGCTGTTTTTCATGGGAGCTTTGTCACAATATCCATAGCACAAAGGTTATACTGGAGTACAAGGGTAAATGACATGGGGGGAAAATATCGCCTCTAAGGGTGCATCTACACTGCACCATAGGTAGAAATAAGATACACAATTTGAGCTCCGCAAATTGAATATCTTTTTATCTTATTTCAAAATAGCTTATTTCATGCTTTGGCACTATCCATTACTGTTCGTGGAATGAGGTTTACAGGGACGTCGTAATAGTGAGCCCATTATATTCAAAATAAGGGGCCTGCTGTGAAGACACGAGATAGCTATTTTGGGATATCTTCTGAAATAGCACTGCAGTGTACACATTGCCTAACACACTTAAGCGTACACAGAACTCCATCCAACAATTAGCCTAAGAACAAAAATCTAATGTACCAGCAGAGGATCTAGCACAAGAATGAAAGGATTCCTTCAGTTTACCTTTCATTGTGGGTTATTTCTCCAACAAATATCAGGAGATTTTTGCACATATTAAATACTGTAATTTTTAAGACTGTCAATTAATTGCAGTTAATTCACACAATTAAAAAACTGATAAAAATTAATGACAGTTCAACTGTTAAAACAGAATACCAATTGAGTCAATAATTGCACTGTAAAAACAAAAGACATCATACATTTTTCAGTTCATTTGAGAGAAGTGCTGTCTCTACCATGAAAGTGCAACTTAGAAATGCAGATTTTTTGGGGGGGGGGAAGGGATGGTTATATAACTAAAGTCAAAAACAAAACAATGTACAATTTGAGAGCCTATAAGTCCACTCAATCTTAATTCTTGATAAGGCAAATTTGTTTATATTTACCAGAGATAATGCTTCCAGCTTCTGATTTACTATGCCACCAGGATGTGAGAACAAGAGTCAGCATAGGAATTTTGTAGCTAGCATTTGCAAGATATTTCTGTACCAGATATGCTAAACATTCATATGCCCCTTCATGCTTTGACCACCATTCCAGAGGACAAGTTTCCATGCTGATGACATTTGATAAAAATATAGTATGTTAATTAAATTTGTGACTAAGTCTTTGGGAGAGAATTGTATGTCTGTTTTATCTGCATTCTGCATATATTTCATGTTCTTGTAATCTTGGATGATGACTTAGCACATGTTCATTTTACTTTTGCTGCAGATTTGACAAAACACGTGAGATTTCTAAAAATAGCTACAGCACTTGAACCAAGATTTAAGAACCTGCCTTCCAAAATTTGAAAATGACAAGAGCAACACTCCAATGTGGAAGCTACAGAACCTGTACCACCAAAAGAGAAAATCAATCTTCTGCTGGGGGAATCTGACTCGGATGATGAAAATGAATATGCATCAGTCTGCACTGCTCTGGATTGTTATCAAGCAGATCCCATCATCAGCATGGATACATGTCCTGTAGAATTGTGGTTGAAGCATGAAGGGACATGAATTTTTTGTGAATCTGACACGTAAATATCATGCAACGCCAGGTACAACAGTGCCATGTGAATTCCTGTTCTCGTTCAGGGGAATTGTGGAGAAGTAGCATACAACATTATCTCCTGCAAATGTAAAAAACCTTGTTTATCTGAGTGACTAGTTGAACAAGAAATAGGACTGAGAGCAGGCCCAGCCAGAGAGTTTGCAGGGCCCAAGGTGGCTCCAGACGGGGCCTCAGAAATAAAGTTTGCAGCCACTACAGAATCAGGTGCACCCACCACAGTGAGTAGCCTCCAGCCCACGGAGAGCAAACACTGGTAGGTCCAGCTGCCGGCACATCCCCCACACCACCGGACCTTCTCCGGCAGTCAGGCTCCCCACCCTGGCCCAACTGCACCTCCCGGACCCACTGAAAGATAATCTCCTGCAGCTTGCAGGCATCCCTGCAGATGAGTTAGGCGGCAGGTGCAGCCAGAAGTGGGGGCTGCTGTAAGTGGACAGGCGAGTCGCTGGGCTCCACCATGATGCTGACAGAGTGCACGGACAATGCACAACCTTCTCCAAACTTCCCTCCCAATACTGAGCATTGCTTTGCCTAAAACGCCCTCGTGAATCCTATCCTCTGTGTTTCATTTCCTCAGGATACCTTAACACAGGTGGTGTGAGGATAAATACAGCTAGCGGGCTGGCAAGTGCCAAAGAGCGCAGAGCCCTGAAGGCGCGAGGCTCAATGCAACCGCCTTGTCACTTTGCCCTAAGACTGGGCCTGACTGAGTGGACACTATTTTCTTTAATGCTGCTATTTTTTTGCACATACTTGTATATTCGTAGGTTCAACTTTAATGATATAGAGATTGCACTACAGTACTTGTCTTAGGTAAACTGCAAAATATTAACAGTGCAAATATTTGTAATAAAAAATATAAAGTGAACACTGTGCATTTTGTATTCTGTGTTGTAACTGAAATCAACATATTTGAAAATAAAGAAAATACCAATAAATGGTATTTTATTATTGTTTAGCAGTGTGATTAATCGCAATTAATTTTTAATCACGTGACAACCTTAGTTATTTTATATCCTGCTATGCAATTGTTTAAATATACATGCTCTCTTCAACATATTAACACCACAACACGATACAGGTTTAGAGCAGACAATGTTAATCAATCTCTAAAGAGCAAAACATTGTGGTCAACAGCATTTAAGCCTGGAAACCCCAGTAATTTAAATGTAGTATCCATTAAGACAAACAATTACAAACCCAGGAATTCTTTGAAGCATGCTATTCCAATTCATCTAAAATTCCCCACTTTGTATTACACTTCACTACTTGTTCTTAATCTAGAGGACTATGCAGCACTTTAAAGACTAACAAGATGGTTTATTAGATGATGAGCTTTTGTGGGCCAGACCCACTTCCTCAGATCAAATTCCGGAAGAGAATTGGCATGACCATATATACCAAAGGAATACAATGAAAAAAAGTGAACACATTATAAAACTGACAAATCAGATTTAAAACAGAAGGGGGGTGAGGGGGAGGGCTAGTATCTATGAGATAATGATACTAGGGGTGATAATAGGGGAAGCTCTCTTTGTTTTTTGAGTACAGGATCTGTCAAAATATCACCCCGCTGTCGGCAGAACTGCGTCTAAACGGCAGTTTCGGTTTCGAAATGGCGCTTGTTCGAAACAGCGCCAGAACGTGAGTATGCAAATGAAGTGCGGGATATTTAAATCCCCACTTCATTTGCACTTTCGATGTGCTTTATTTACATCCCTCTACTGACAAAGGGGTGTAGTGTAGACCTAGCCTATATGCTAATATGCTATGTTAAGCACTCATATGGCCTCTGTCAGAGCTGTTCCCTACTCTGGCATGCCAAGTGCAAAAGATGGGGGCCCACAAGAGACCTTAAATACATTGCCTCTAATAGGCTCTACTTAACAAAAACTCCCCAGTGTCACAGATTCACTGACTTTGGGGGGGAGGGGAGGGGGGGTGCCTGCCACCACCAAGTGAAACAAGAAAAAAACCCTTTCTTCTTGAACCCAGGAAGGAAGCACTTGGACTTCTTCCAGAGGGGTACCCCCAAGCTCCTTTACCACAAGAGAGCTAGAAAAACAAAGAGAAAACAGACTGCGGTCTCTGATAGCTGACCTCTTAGGGTACGCCTAGACTACAGGCTTCTGTCGACAAAGAGTGTCTAGACTACATCCAGTTCTGTCAACAAAGCAAGCTGCTTTGTCGACATGACAGTGTAGACGCAAAGGACAGCGTAGATGCAATAACGCCTTCTGTTGACAGAACTCTGTCGACAAAAGGCGTTATTCCTCGTAGAATGAGGTTTACAGCCGTCGACAAAACTGCTGAGTTCTGTCGACATTATAATGACAGAACTCAGCGGCAGTGTAGACGCAGGTATAGTTTTGTCGACAAAACCCTGTAGTCTAGACACACCCCTAGTCTGAGGCTTGCGCACAAACACACACACACACACACACACCGCGCGCGCGCGCTCCTGTTTCTTTCCAGGAGCCAAGAATCAAATCATTGCCTTAAAAAGGTGATTTTATTAACAAAAAAGATATTCTTGATAAAGCATACTTGGTTGCTAGGTGTTATACAGCAACTAAGTAAAAAACACAGAGAACATCTCTTAAACAGTGAATGGGGGAGGGAAGGCACAGATTCACATAAAGAAGTTTAACCAAGCAACCAAAACAAAACAAAAATACCCTGATCTCAACTAAATTCACTTTTTTCCTTTATTTACTCATGATCCCTTCCTGGTTCAGTCCACTTCCATACCCAATATTCCTTGTAAGCATAGTCATTCTAATTACTGCATTTTGCTCCCTCCAGCCCTTAACTTAGAAGATACAAAGAGAGTAAGCAGGTAAGGTATCTAAATACAATTTGAATTTCAGCACTGTATCGCCATTGGTTCTTCTGGCCTCCTGCCAACATCCTTGCTGGCTGCCTGAGTTTAACCCCTTAGTTACCAGGTGCTGGCCAGCATTCCTCCTATGCAACACAGCCTTCATCTCACAATCTTTCATGTTCATTTATTTTTCACGATACCCCTGAAAGCAAGGAAGTATGTGCTATTATACCCATTTTACCGCTAGACATCTTGTGTGACTCTGAGTCTCAGGAATTTAAACTGATTATACTATAGCACAGGCAGCTCTTCAGCCTTTGGCCCATACTTCCTCTCACTGCACTTTGAGTCCAAGGAATTCTGGGTACTATACTACCTTAAGACCACATTTGCCCATTAAAGCTAGAAGTAATGGGAGCTACATATGTGTACGCAGAATATTATTCACCTAGAATTTTAAATTCAGTACTACTATTTTGACACCCCTATTCTCCCCCATAAGCACTTCAAATTGTGCATACTATATTGTTGTGCATTTGATATAATTAAAAGAGTTATACAATGTGAGAAATAACTTCATGTGTTTTGTGGTTCCATTCATCCTTCTATCCTAATAGTACTAATTAAGACAAAAATTGCATAATTGTTAGCTAATTTTTACACTTTTATATTTGTATAAGTATGAGAAAGAATCTCCAGATGTAAACAGAAACCAAAATAAAGCCGGTTTGTGATGAAGAACACCTTCTCAATGCTCAGTTATTTATCATCTATAAACACACACTTGCAAGGTGCTTGCTTACTCAATATAATGAAAGCAAATTAATATACAATTAAAACTAGGGCTGTGGAAGTGTAACTGTGTACACGGTTAACCAATGAGCCTAGGTTCATCGGTTAACATTTACGATTGAACACAGGCAAACATCAAGAATACAAAATAGATTTCTGAACAACAAATTTAAAGGGTGGATTTGATTTAAATCACTAGTCAGGAAGACTCAATTTAACCATGGTTTTCTACATAAAAGTGTGACCTTGTTGGTTGTTACAGCCTTAATACATATTCTTCACAACTCAGAGACAAATGTAGGTTTCATTTTTAGAGGGTACAAGCTATACATTTTTTAAGTGACTTATTTTGAAAACTTTTCAGATTAGTTTTACAGCTATATCAAAAAATGAATGATTGTTTGGTTACTTCATTCACCAAAGGTAATTGAAGCAGGTACATATGAAGTCATCGGGAGGTGAACGATCTCCAAATCAACAGGTTAATCATTACTTGGAGGATTTTCTTTCCATGCTGTATTAGAAGGAGAATATCACCAGACAGACATGTAAATTGTTTTATTTAACTAAAGCAACAACGTTATGTATTCTGGATTTTTTTTCTTCAACAGCAAACATATAACATTTTAACAAAACAAGCATATGAATTTTTGAATTTAGTTAAACATTTGAGTTTTTTAAAATTAGGTTTGTTCTTGTTAAAATTGTTTTTAACTAAAATAGTTACAAGACATATTTAATAAAATTAAATTGACTGTCAGCCAGAACAACATGAGAAACAAAATATTAGCTTCTGCAGCTAGCTCAGTGGTCTTCATCTTCATTTTCCTGTTTGTTCATAATCTGGAAAAGAAAAGCAAGCTTTCCTGCTTTTTCAGATCCCAAACGATTTTTCAGTCTGGAATGAATTGATCCAAAGGAAGAAAATATTCTTTCTACATGAGCAGAAGAAGCTACTGCTGTTAAAAGTGAGATTATCACTTCAACAGTCTCTGAATCCAAGTGCTTAAGTGACTTTCACCAATTCACTGGTGTGACTGTTTAAAACATCATCAGCAAACATATTTCTTGAGTGGTTTACCCTTAACTCTGAAATTTATTATAGTTGGCATCATGGAGGGATGACTGCTGGATGCCCATGTCATAGCCAACTCCTCTTCTTCAGCAGTTAAGGTTTGACCCTGATACTGAGTATTGAGAATATTTGCAGTAAAATAAGCTGGAGATAGTGCTTGTCATATTTGTTTTTTTTAATGCTTATAATTTAACTCTGTAATTGCCATTTTCTCTTTTAATTTCTCACTCGGCTCCTTCTAAATTTCAACAGCATCAGCAATAAAACAGCTATTTCCCCGCATTTTGTTCAAGGTTACAGAAATAGGCTTCAGGGTTACTCAGCACGTGCGCAACATTTCTCTTAAACCCAATGCTAAGAACTTTGGCTGTGACAGTGCCATCTATTTTTTTACAATTTTGTTCACAAACTGTTATCAGATTAGGCCAGGTCTTGATATAGTGCTCAAGACAGTCCACTACTGACTTCCATCGCAAGTCTTGGGGGGAGAGTTAGCTTGGTTCCTCCCACTATTTTCAGAGCAGTTGCTACAAAGTGGTTGTTATGGAAGTATTTTGCAATTTCAACATTAGCCTTTATTTCTGGAAAACTGAATTCTTTGGCTAGGAGGTGCATCAAAGAAGCACTGCAACCATATGTTATTAGCTTGGGACTCTCTTCACTCTTCAAAATTTCTTCTAATCTTGGATACATCTGCAGCTTTGTCTGTGACCAAGCTGCATACTAGACATTTGAATTTATTTCACACTTTGTTGTAGCTTTTACTGCTACTTCTTGTAAGCATTCTGCTGTGTGTGTATTTCCTTAGGAAAACATTCCCCTCTTCTATTGTCACACAAGCACGTACAACAGGATAATTGTGGACATTGCTTCACTCATCAAGACCCAGGTTAACCATTTTACCCTCTAGTCTTTTTGCACACTGCTCAATTTCTCTCTCATACACTTTATCCAGCAATTTGCCTTCAACATCTGCTCTGTTGGGTGGACTGTATCCTCGTCTTAATGACTGAACCAGGTTCATGAAGTGTGGGTTCTCAATCATATGGAAAGGAGAGACTGTTGCACAAACAAATAGGGCAACATTTTTAATCCATTACCTCTTTTTCTAATCTGCTGGTTCTTATCTTATCTTGGTTGTCTCTGGATGATGGAGATTTTTTTCTTTTTGCTACAGGTGATATACTGTAGCAATGTGACATACATGATATGACTGGGCCTCTATCCTTGGCAGGTAACTCTGAAACTATAGAAAAAGATGGTGATCTTGAAGGTGGATAGTTTTCAGAATCCTGTATGTTGAGGATGGACTCTCCTAAACAAAATAAGTCAATGCAGTTATTTAATGATTATTCATACTGCTCATTTAGTATTACTCACTGACACTCAGTACTACTTTAAAGGTGAAATTGTAAAAGCAAGATCTGCTTATTTCAGCTGTTTATTTTATTATCACAACTGCATCAAAATGATAGCACCATAAAACAACTATATTTTGAACTCAAGCATGAAAATGCAAGAATAATCCAGAAGGAAGACAGACAGTCCTTAAGAAAAAGGTATGAAATAAAAAAGTTTACCAACCTGAAGCTCCTGCATGTTCAGACATGTTCCTTTCATCATCTTCAACACAGCTTGTTCCTGAGAAGGAACACTTCTCAGGATGTTGTTTCATTTGGGCAACCAGGCTTTGCATTTTTTGTTGCAGTGTTTGCATTTTGCACTCATGCTTGTATTACCCACAGGTAGAGAAACTTCTTTAAAACAGTCCCAAACTAGGTCTCTTTTACGGTCTGCTGCCATTTTAGGTTTTTGCTTTCTGGTGAGAGAACAGTATGGTAGATCTCAAATCAATGAAGCCTACTACACACAGAAAGACCTCAAGACTTCTGGAATATGCTGCTCAGTTTCATTTTTATTTCTCCTGCCTGTGCCTCTGTTCTCACATTAATCTCCAGACTTCTCCTTGTCCAGATCTTTTATGGCTGATGTTTCATTTTGGATCATACCTCTTGGCACTAGAGATGCAAAAGTGCACCGTGTACACGGTTAACTGATGAACCCAGGCTCATCGGTCAACCTTCATGGTTACACGGAGTCTCCTAGTACACGCGGGGATCCAGCTTAAAAGCCTGCTCCCTATATGCATCGGCTTCCGGGGAGCCAAGTGTCCACTGCATGTAAACATGTAACCGCTGAAAATTTCAGCGGTTACACATTTACTTAATCGCATTTTAATATCCCTAACTATATCAAAGTCAAGATGTAGGTTCTGAGTAGGGATGTGAAAAGGAAAGCATCTCCCTTAACGGAGGACGCTTACCAGGTAACAGTTAACTGGAACCCAGAAGTCCCCCGCCCGTCGCAAGTGGAGACCTGCTCCAGCTTTGCATGAGGCCAGAAGTGGCGGCCTTTCCCAGGGTTGCCATTTCTGGCACCATAGCAGGGGGTGGGGCTAGGCTGGATTGCCCCTCCACATTTTAATTGGTTAACTGGTTAAACCAGAGGTGGGCAAAATCAGGCCCAGGGACTGGATCCTGCCCACCAAGCATTTCTCTCCAGCCCACCCAACTGATTAGCAGAGCATGCATTCTTACTGCCGGCAACATGTATTCAGCTGCCCCTCCCCCCCATCTGTCTCTGTCCTGCAGCCGAGCTGCTCTCAGGATTCTCCTGCTAGCTGTGCAGAATGGGAGAGTGGGGGGGATGAAGGAGAGAGGACAGTGCTGAAGTCAGAGTGTGCCTCTGCCCCTATACCCCATTCCTGCAGAGCATAGGTCAGGGAGAAATAGACACACAGCAGAGCTGCTCCAATCTGAAGTGCGAACACTAAGTGATTCAGAGGAGTGCAGAGTGGGGGATGAGGGAGACAACAGAGCAGGACAGATTTCCCTTAAAGATACAAAGCATGACTGTGTCACTGTCACACATTCCAATCTGTGCCACACTGTGTCTGTGCCCCCCCCCCAGTCACTGTCACACACACTGCCACACCCATTCAATCTGTGTCACAAAGTCTGTCTCTCGCACAAAGTGTTTTTCTTTCACACACTCTCTTTGTCTCGCTCTGTAGCTCCTTCTGCCCAAGGTTCCTCCAGGGGGGCCCATAGCTGGCCGCAACCACGGACCAAAATTTGTTAAGTGGTCCCCCAAGAAAATTATTGTCCACCCCTGGGTTAACATAGTGTTTAACACTACGTTTAACCAGTTAACCAATTAAAGGGATTTTACATGCCTCATTCTGAGTCACATGTAATATTTAAAATGTTTACCGTTCTTTTTAAAAATATATTCTATTACATTCAGTAACTTTTCTCAAGGATAAATTACACAACAACCTTGAAATTTCATTGTAATTGTTGCTCTATAATATTCTCCTAAATAAAACTATCTTTACCTTCATTTTTCAAGACTGCTCAATTTCCTATCCTGTAAAAAGTGGGAGAAAGACACCTGACACTTACTAGAATACTAATGTAATTTGAGACATCCACATTTTAAATCGCAGATGCAATACTGTCTTCTGTCGTATGAACTGTTTGGTGCACTAGACATAGATATTAGGTAAAGAGATAACTTTTCCTAAAATACACACCAAGCTATATTACAAGTCAACATTGGTTTTAAGGGGCATGCTAGGGATGTAACAGTGTAGTTGATTAAACAATTAACCAATTAACAGATGCTTATCAGTTAAGGCTGTCAGCTACACATAATTCCCCCTCCTGTGGCTCTTCAAATACATTTTTTAGCAGGCTGGCCAATAAGCTGGCTCAGTCCCAGGTCAAGCTGCGTTCTGACAACTACCTCTGGACCTAGCCAGCCTGCCCCCACACCAGCTCTTAAAGTGCTTCTAATGCAGAGCCGTAGCAGGGGTAGTTGCTGGGACTTGGCTTGAGCTCGGATGAAGTGTTTACAATGCAAACCCTTATTAATTAATTGTGTCGTTGACAAAATTTTTGTTGACTACACAATTAACGAATTACACTCTTCTTAATATTCCTAGATATCACGAGGAAAGGCATTTCATTACTGATGATTTGGTATCTACAGCATCCTGATACTGTGGAACATTATGTTACTGCATCACTTGAAGGCCAGGCTGGGTATGACCAGGACCATTTTGAACTGGTGTTAGTCATACCTGACAGAGTGCTCCCAGTCGGTGGCGATGGGTGATCTTCCGTCTGCCTGTAATGGGATTGCATGTGAAGTTCCCCATTGGCTGGTTTTGACGCCGGTGCTTTTCAATTATATATTGCCTTTGGGAGAGATTTTTGAGAGATAGGCCTTGGGTTATCATAATTATGCTGATGATACCCCACTGTATATTTCTCTTATCACCTTACTATAGTGGTGTCTGACAAATTTGGGAATTAATGACAAAAAACTGGCCAAGACTGAACCCTTGTAAGACTTAAATTATGCAGATTGTTTCAAGCAAGTGATGTGCACAGAATATATTTCCTTATGCCTCCCACTCCAGTAGGATGATGTATCCAATTCCCTAAATAATGTTAACTATCTTATTTTACTAGTTGACGGAATTTCCATCGACTACTCAACTTCGACTAATGGATAGGAACTTCCGCATTCCTCCTTTGAAATGTACAAGAGCCCCCGCTGGGACTCTTGTACACTTCAAAGGAGGAATGCAGAACTCCGCATGCAGCCTGGGGCCAGCAGGAAGTCCCGCTGACTCCAGGTTGCACGTGGCGTGCCAGCTTTGAAATGTACAAGAGTCCCCAGTGAGGGCTCTTGTGCATTTCAAAGCAGCAGCACAGCATGGAGCCTGGGGTCAGCAGGGATTCCCAGCAACCCTGGGCTCCATGCCATGCTGCCAATTTGAAATGCCACGCGGAGCTGGGGTTAGCTGGGGACTCCCCAGCTGACCGCAGTTCTGCACGGCATTTCCCCAGAATCCAGGGTCAGCTGGGTTCTGTGGAAATGCCGCTCTGGAGCCCAGGATCAGCTGGGAGTGCTGACCCAAGGCTCCATGTGCCACAGCACCGCACAGCTAATCCCAGGCTCAGCTGTGCAGCGCTGTCCCTTTGAAAGCCGCCTCAGTGTTTCAAAAGGGCAGCCGCACAGCTGATCCCCAGCTCAGCTGTGCGGCACTGTCCCTTTCAAACACCGAGGTGGCATTTCAAAGGGGCAGCGCTGCACAGCTTATCCCGGGCTCAGCTGCACAGTGCTGCCCCTTTGAAGTACCCCCTCTTCTCCCCCCTTTGCTGCCTCTATCTGTTAGAGGCAGCACTGGGGGGAATCGACTAGTCCTTAAATCCCTAATCTAGATTTAAGATTATACTTTGACAAGGGCTAAGAGCAGTAGATCAATCGTCAGGCACACTGAGGAGTGGGAGGGGATTTCCCATTTCAGTAACAGTGCTAGAATGCAACACTTCTACTTGCATCTGTTCTGGCAACTAAGGGACAGTGTTTTTAACCTTATAATAAGATTGGTGTAATTTACTACATTTATGGGACTACCTAAGAAGCTGATCTGCCATCTATGTAATGCAATACAGCATGTAGTTGTGATAAGAGTGGAGCAAGTCTACTTGTTGGGTCACTACATTCTAGCTATCTGTTGGTAGGCATATAGCATTTAAGGTTCCCATTTCAGCTTTTAAGGCTCTAATCAGACTGGATGGCCAAGTATTTTACAAAGTTTTTCATACCCTATACTTCATTTCACTCCAAAACGGGATTAAATATGACTTTGAACTTCTGCAGACTTATAGAAATAGTTACAGCTCATATCTTTACTTCTAAAGCCTTGGATCTGTGCAATAGCTTCATTTTAGAATAAAGAGCCACAATTTGTTGAAGTGGGAAACCCTCTTATTTCAAAGTTGGAGAGTGCAGTTTTAATTGTGAGGTTTTATCTTTCATAGTAGTGTCACAAATTTGTTAGGTGGTAGGTAGGTGCCATAAAAGTTAAGTCATCTAGTAAGCTATCTTTATGATGCTCATGCCACCACATTCTTTATACTTAAGATAACGAGAAATACATACTTGCAAATCTAGTACCTATTTAAATTTAATGTGCTGTGGGAGCTTCAACTATCATCAACCAAGAAGAAACACAATGTGAAAACATGTAAATTAGTTAAATGTCACAAAACATCCATACTGTATCTGATTCTACTTACTGAGGTTGCATTATTCTGACGTGCAAGAATATATTAATATTCAGTCCTAAGACTAGCCAAAAAGTTTGAGGGTGATTGGCCGCCTACCATTGTGAATGTCAGTGAAAAATGAGGCAGAATCAAAGGCTAAAATAGAAAAATAAGTTAAAAAATTCTTAAACAAGGTAAATGTCTTCAAGTCAACAGATAAGGTTGATTAAATAAGAACATAGATTTGTCAAGAATAAATAATGTCAAACCAACCTGATAGAGTAACAAGCCTGGTATAGCTTGACTTCAGTAAATCTTTTGATACCGTCTTACATGATCTTCTCATAAACAAACCAGGGAAATGCAACCAAGATGGAGCTATTATAAGATGGGTGCATAACTGGTTGGAAAACTGTTCCCAGAGATTAGTTATCAATGTTTCAGTCATGCTGGAAGGGCATAACAAGTGGGATCCTGGAGGAATCAGTTCTGTTCAGTATCTTCATAGATGATTTAGATAATGTAATAGTACACTTATAAAGTTTCTGGATGATACCAACCTGGGAGAGGATGTAAGTACTTTGTAGGACAGGATTAAAATTCAAAATGATCTGGACAAACTGGAGAAATGGTCTGACATAAATAGGATGAAATTCAATAAGGACAAATATAAAATATTCCATTTAAAAAGGAACAATCAGTTGCACAGATACAAAATGGTAAGTGACGGCTTAGGACGGAGTACTGCAGAAAAGGATCTAGGAGTCATAGTGGATTACAAGCAAAATGAACAATGTAACACATTTGCTTTTTTTGGCAACAAACATGCTGGCATTTATAAGTAGGACACAAGTAAGTAATTCTTTCACTGTACTCTGTGCTGATTATGCTGCAACTGGAGTACTGAGTCCAATTCCGGACACCACATTTCAGGAAAGATGTGGATAAATTGCAGAAGGTCCAGAGAAGAGCAACAAAAATTATTAAAGGTCTAGAAAAGTGACCTCTGAGGCAAGATTGAAAGAATTGGAATTGTTTAGTCGGAAAAGAGAAGGCAGAGGATGTAGTTTTCAAGTATGTAAAAGGTTATTACAAGGGAGGAGAGAGAAAAAAAATTCTTCTTAACCACGGGGGATAGAACAAGAAGCAGTGGGCTTCAATTGAAGCAAGAGTGGTTTAGGTAGGACATTAGGAAAAACTTACTTTTAGGATAGTTAAGCACTAGAATATATCGCCTAGGAAGGTTGTCGAATCTCTGTGTCTGGATATTTTTAACAGCGGTTTAGGCATGGTCTAGATAACACTTAGCCCTGCCATGAATGCAGGGGACTGAACTAGATGACCTCTGAAGGTCCCTTCCAGTCCTATGATTCTATGACAAGCAGCTATCACAAAGTGCTCTTAAAAACACTTAATAAGCTGTTCAAATCTTCATACTTATGGTGGTGTCACACATGCAGCGGTGGTACATTCTGTCAACCAAACCAGAATACTGAGAAAGCAGCTGCATTTATGGTTTTATAAATGAACTAGGGGACTGTGTCCCCTGCTCGCTACACTCGCCAACCCCCACCCCCTCAGGCCATGCCACGCAGCATTGCCCCCCCCCACTATGGCCACTCTGAGCAGTGGGGGCAGTGCCGCCCACCCCCCCCCCCTTTGGCCACTCCATGCACCACTACCCTTTCCTCCCCCTGGCCGCTCAGCGCACTACCAGCCTGCTCCTGCACCCTCCCCCTTGGCTCTACACCCTGCCCCTAGCTTGCTCCTGCACCCTTCCTCCTGGCCATACTCTGCACCCTCTCCATCCCTATCCCACTCACTGGCAAGAGATTGGGGGGGGGGGGGGAGAGGAGGCACACGTGGAAGGGGGCAAGAAGGAGGCTGTGCAGCTCCCACCTCCCTGGAGCACCCATATGTGGCTCTCACCCATGTAGCACTCCAGCAGTGGCTCCCCCAGGGGACATGGGGTGGCCAGGTGGGTTGGACCCAGATGAAGGAGGGGACCCAGTCCCAGCAGCTCCTCCCTCCCCGAGGCATGAAGCGGGAGCTAGAGCTGGAGCAGCCCATGGCCAGAGGGGATGGTGCCGAGGCTGGCCACAGCAAGCAGCTGAGGACGGAAGTAGGCAGCAGCATGAGGATGCAGATGATGTGATGACATCACTGTCATTCCACAGGACAATTTTTTTTATAGAGAGATTCAGACAAATGTTGGCTTTTCATGTTTATAGAAGTATAGCATCTTAAAATGCTTTAAGGAACTTATTTTTATGAGTGGAAAAGTGACAATAATTGTTTGAATCTTCTCACTTACTGACAAATTCACAGTACAGTAATTCCTCATTTAACACTATAGATGTGTCTCTGAAAATGTTCATGCTAAGCAAAAATGTTCTATGTGGAGTCAATTTTCCCATTAAAAATAATGTAAATAGTGGGGGTTGTGTTTCAGGTAGTGGTGGCGAAGTCAATTTTTTGTTGGTGCTGGGTCATCAACATTAGGTATCTAGCAACACAAGTCGCCACGGTTTGTTAAAACAAAGATAAACATGTGAGTGAGCGGAAGAGCGCTGTGACCACGTGTATTCATCCGCTCATGTGTATTACCACTGTTTTCACCAACTTATCCCGCAATGCGAAGTAGTCCGCCACTTGACTATTTTCGTGTTATTTCGGGGACGGTTGTGTTATTCGAAAAACGTTCCCAAAAAAATTGTGCTATTGCGAAAATGTGTTAAGCGGGAACATGTTAAATGAGTAATTACTGTATTTTCCACATCAGGTTGAAAACATAGGTTCAGTACTTAAATATGTTTCTGCAGAAAGATAAGACTATGCAAGATTAACAATATGCAACTAGGCCTCTTTATATGTACTCAAAAGAAAGAACTGACAAGCAGCCTGTCAAAAATGATATTAAGAATGCAAATACAATTGAAAAAGTCAAATTCTCTGCTCGAATCACATCAGTGGCACATGCACTTTCCATTAGTGAAAATGTGCCGCAAGCAGTAGTAGCCAAATACTACTGTTCAAGAAGCAGCCAAATGACTGCAGCTATCAAGTGCGTTGTTTCTCAAAAGCTCACACACTTCACAAATGCCCACTGTCTTTCTCCACCAACTCTGGAACATATCTTAAAAATCCCAAGACCAAGAAAGTGGCCACCAACGCCACTGGAAAAGCTGAGAGAAATTTACAATATTTTAATTGCAATGGTGAATAATTTCCAACTCTCTCGATAGTGTAAGATTACAATGTAGTTTTTAACCTAAGTGCAATAGCTGCATGAATACCATAAAAAAATACCATCTGGCTAGATGTTGGTTTCTGATGTGAGCTGGGCTGGGAAAAGAACACATGCAAACCTCCTTGGAAATACTGGGTAGAGAGGAGTTTCCAACTGCATGATTTGCTGCCTCCCTACAACTCCAGTTGGGAGCTATTTTGGTAAGGAAAAAAGAAAACTGCTTAACCAAGGTGGGCAAGATGGGGCCAGCAGACCAGCCACCAAATCTGGCCCACAGCCACCTCACCAGGACCCTTACTACAGAGTAGCTCACACAGCTTAAATAGCTGGCTGCTGTGGACATTGGGGAGGGAAGCAGAGGCTTCACGTGCTGTTCCGGCCCCTCCAGTAAAATCTCTCAGCTCCCATTAGCACATTTCTGGCCAACAGGAGCTGAGAAATTTTGCTGGAGGCAGGGACAGCATGTGAAGCCTTCTCTCCCTCCAGTACCTGGAGCAGAGAAGCTGGAGCAGCCAGCTGACCAACCCAGAGCTGCAGCAGACAGGCAGGGAGCCTGTCTTCGGTTCCTGCAGGGCTACTGGCTTGGGAGCTGCCTAGGTAAACACGCCCCAGGCAGAGCCTGCACCTGGCACCCCACCTGCTCTCTTCCCCCCAGCTACCTGCCCCAGGCCACCATCCAAACTCTCTGTCCCCACTTTGCCTATGTTCTCCAGGTCACAACTCCCTCCCAGACCTTGCACCCCTTCCTACACTCCTCCCCAGGCCAGAATCCTTTCCTACACTCATACCCGCTCCCAGACCCTGCATTGAAAGACCCTGCCCCAGGTCACAACCTTGTCCTTCACCCAAACTCTCCTGCACCCCAGTCTCCTACCCCAAGCTCCCTTCTGCACCCAACCTCCATCCCACACCCTGCACCCCTCCATAGAAGTGGGGCCCTTGACCACTTATCAAAATCTTGAAATGCTTCCCCCCCATTAAAAATATTAGCAGAGAAGTGAGTAAAATCAGGGTGAAATATTTTAAAAACTCAAAGATTATAAACAGCAATAATTTCAGAGCAACTGTGAGGTGGGACCCTGGAAATAGGGAACTTGAGTTCATCCACACACAAGGGTCTTACCCTCATGGAGTAGTGCTTTTGAACTGGCTGGCTAACACAACCATTGTGCACTGTGAAAGAATGTAAAGATGGGTGAGCAAATGGAAGAAGGTGGGAGTGAGGGGGAAATAAAGAGGATCCTCTGAGAAATCGGAGTGACCAAGCAGGAAAAGGAAAACAGGGAGGATCCTTGGAGAGGCTTGGCACTGGAAGGAAGAGAGGTGAATATACAGGAGACACAACGTATTCCAGGGAAGAGAAAGAAGGGAGTCCTGGAGGAAGAAGAGTGCAAGGGAAGGGAGAAAGATAGGGAACCAGACACATTTTTGGGAAAAGCAGTATATTGAACAAGGAGAGGACAAAAGCATGGAGAACTGAGATTTCTGAAGGTGGTAAGGCACCCTGAGATATGACAGTGTGTCTGAGGAAAAACTTCCTCAACGCAGAGCACCCCTAACAATGAGATGAGAGGAGATATTCTGAGGATTGATGGGAGAACAGAATAAATTCTTAAAAGCATCAGAAGAGTCTTGGAGAAAGAAAGCCCCTTGGGAGAGCAAATCCTTGAAGCAAGCAAAGCCCTGGCGAAGCAATGGCCTGGTCATACTGGGGCATGTTAGGTTAGTAAAAAAATTCCTGGAAAAGACACAGTCCTCTGAAGATAACAAGGAACAGGGGAAAATAGCAAGGAGTCCTGAGGCACAGTAGAGGAGACTAACAGATTTATTAGGGCATAAGCTTTTGTGGATAAAACTGACTTCATCAGATGAATTGGAGTGGACTTTACAGAAGCATGGGTATATAAAAGGACAACAAAAGAAAGAGGGTACATATATATGTCCCTGCCTCTGTAAACTCCACCGTAATTCATCTGATGAAGTAGGTTTTACCCACAAAAGCTTATGCCCCAATAAATCTGTTAATCTCTAGGGGTCACAGGACTCCTCATATCTGCAAAAACAACAAACTAACGTGGCCACCCCTCTGAAACTTTTCACCATGCAATGAATAAGGGGAATCCTGTGGAATCTTAAGACTCCATGAGAAATGACAAGTAGTTAAGAAGTCAGCAAAAGCCCCAGTGGATAGGAGAACAGACTAGAGGGATGAATGCTGTAGTAAGGATTAAAGAGAGCACAAGGCTAATCATATGACAAAACCCCACTGGTGGTGGATGTTAGTGATTAAAAATTCTATTTATTGTTTAATCAGTTAACCAATTAAAAGGGGACAAGCTGGGAAGGCCCACCAGCTGCTAGGCTGGAGTGCACCCCTGCCAGCTGCTGGGCTGGAGAGCACCTGCCCACCCTACTTCCCTGCCACAGGCAGGTGCTGCTTCAGTCCAGCCAGAGCAGCCCTTTGCCTGTGGTGGGCCGGGAGGGACCACAGGCAAGGATTGCACCGGGACGCCGATCACTCCCTGCCTGCAGTGGGCTAGGGCACCCCACAGGCAAGCGCTGCTCAGGTTTCCTGGCCGGAGCAGCCCCTGCCTGCAGGGCACCTGGGCCTGCAGCAGGGAGGAGCTGCACTGGAGCAGCCCCTGTCCACAGCGAGCTCAAGCCCCACCAGTAAACCTTAACCTATAAGCCTCACCCTTAACAAGTGAGTCTTACCCGTTAAACCCTCACATCCCTAGTGGATGTGGGAATGGAGCAAGGGAGATTCCTGGGGAGGAAGTCTCAATTGGTGGATCTGAAAAAAGGGCAAAGCCACTGATGTGTGTGCAGAAGATGGCATCCTCTGAAAGGAGGAAAAGGAAAGCAGAGGAAGGGTTGAGGGCATGAAACCACCACAGTGTGTCTGAAGAAAAGAGGTACTAGGGAAAGACCCTTCAGTATCTGAAGGCAATAAAATGACAGACGGAGATGAACCAGCTAGAATGGCTGCAAGGAACAAGTTCCCAGCGAGGTAAGGAAGGAGGAGACGTGAGGAACGGGGAAGGAGAGCAAAGATTGAGGATGTGAAATGAGATCCCATTTTGTGGGGTCAGGAGAGGAGGAAGATAACAATGAAAGGGAGACAGGTGAAGGCAGAGCCAATTCAGGTGGAGACAGGGGATGAAGAGGGTGATGGAGGAAAGAGGAGTGGGGGGCAACCCCCCATGTGTACAGAGTGGAGGGATGAAGAGGGTGGCAGTGGAGAAAGAGGATAGGGACTGCAGCAGGGCAGCACTGAAAAAAGGAGGACAACGAGAATGACAATGGAGGCTGGGGGCAGAAGGGTGGCGGAGATAGGGGGCAGATGGATGAGAAGAGCGGCAGCAATGGAGGAGAAAGAGGAGGAGGGTGGCAGCAACAAGGGGGGCAGGAGGATGAGGAGGGCAGTGATGAAGTCAGGGGGCTGGTGGTGATGGAGGGGGCAGGACGATGAGGAGAGCAGCAATGGAGGCAGCAGTGATGGGGGGACAGGAGGAGGGTGGTAGCTATAGAGGAGGACAGGAGAACGAGGGGGCAGTGATGGAGGCAGGCAGTGGGTGGTGGAGGGGGCAGCGATGGGGGGGGGAAGCAGGAGGAGGACAAGAGAATGAGGAGGGCAGTAATGGAGGCAGGCAGTGATAGTGGTGGTGGTGGTGGACAGGCCAGTGATGAAGGGGAGTCAGGAAGAAGGTGGCAGCAATGGAAAGAGCAGGAGGATGAGAGCAGCAATGGAGGAGGCAGTGATGGGGGGGACAGGAGGAGGTTGCAAGGAACAGTCCCCAGGGAGGAGGGCAGCGATGGTGGTGGTGGCAGAGGGGGTAGCAATGAAGAGGAGACAGGAAAGGCACGGTGGCAATGAAAGAAGCAGGAGGATGAGAAGGGCAGCGATGGAGGCGGTGGGGACAGTGTTGAAGGGGGCAGGAGGATGAGGATGAGGAGAGGAACAAATGCGGCGGCAGCAATGGGGCTGGCGGCCATAGAGGAGGGCAGCGATGGTGGTGCACGGGGCAGCGATGAAGAGACAGGAGAGGGTGGCGGGGATCGAAAGAGCAGGAGGACGAGGAGGGCAGCGATGGAGGCGGGCGAGGATGGAAGAAAGGGCAGACCCCTGACTCTCCACGCTGCCGTTTTAACCGCTTTAAGTGAGAGAAGGGGACCAGAGGCTTCGGCAGCGCCTCAGCCCTCCCTGCTTTGGGCCCGCCCCAGCCGCAGTGCCGCGAGCGGCCCGAGCTCTGCCTGTGCGGGGGAGAGGAGAGGCGGAACGGACCCGCGCGGCGCGCGAGGCAAGAGCTCCCTGTACTGACCTGTATTGGGGCCCGGCGGCGGCAGCGCCAGGCGCGAAACCGTAGTAATTACTGGCCGCCATCTTGGCTCCTCACGGCGCGGCGATGCAAGAGGCGACCGGCCGGAGGGGAGGGGGCGACAGGGAGCCCGGGAACACGTCACCGCCGCGCGCGCCTTCCCTGCGGCCCCCTCAGCTGGGCGAGAACAGTCACGTGACATCCCACCACTCTTTAGGTGGCGCGCGTACAGCACGACCGTCGGGGCGGACGGAGGGAACTTAGGGGCGAGCCGGCCCTTGGAGCCCGGCTGCCTGCCTCTTGCTCCCAGCGGCTGCGGGCGGTGCAGGTGGCTGGCAAAGCGGGGAAGCCCTCAGCAGCCCATGTGCAAGGGCGAAGGGCCGTTACAGGTGCGGGTGGCCCTGAGAGGGACACCTCACAGCACGTCAGTCATCACCACACGGCTTCCTCGCCATGCCGTGCTAAGATGTGACTGCGGACCCGCAGAATGGCACCACGTAGTGTGATGTCACAGTGCATGCCCACTTTGCAACATTTCAGATAGTAACACTGTAGTGGCATTATGGTCAAATGTCATCACAACATGGTGTGACATCATGGCTTGGAGCTGAAATGTCATTTTAATATCCCAAAACATCATCCTTCTGTAACAAACAACATCTCAATATGTGAGATACCATATAATTTAACACAAAAGGTTTTACCCAGCATTGTTCGGGTCCTTGTGGGAGCTCAGGGTGGGGGGAGTGCAAGAGTCAGGGCTATATGATGCTAGGTGTGGAGGGGCTCACAGGGCTACCCGCAGCAGCGCCTCACTGGGACACCTAGGGCTATACTGCTCAGTTAGCAGCTCCTTCCCAGGGGCTGGGGCTGCACTAACTGGCCCTAGCTAGTGGCTCCTCTGGGTTGGGGAATCTGAGGCTGCACTGCCCAGCCCCAACCAGCATCTGGAGCACATGACGTATGAAAGGCTGAGGGATTTGGACTTGTTTAGTCTGCAGAAGGTAAGGGTGATGGGGGTTTGATAGCAGCCTTTGACTGTCTGAAGGAGGGTTACAAAGAGAATGGACAGAGGCTGTTCTCAGTAGTGACAGATGGCAGAATGAGGAGCAATGGTCTCAGGTTGCACTGGGGGAGGACTAGGTTGGATATTAGGAATAGTGATTTTACTAGGAGGGTGGTGAAGCACTGGAATGTGTTACCTAGGGAGATGGTGGAATCTCCATCCCTAGAGGTTGTTAAATTCCAGTTTGACAAAGCCCTGGCTGGGATGATTTCATTAAGGTTGTTCCTGTTTTGGCCAGAGGGTTGGGCTGGATGACCTCCAGAGGTCTCCTCCAGCCCTATGATTCCATGAGTCTAAGAGCATCTTGGAGGATGGAGGGGCAAGGGAAGAGCTGCATTATCCAGCTTCAGCCTGTTTCTCCTCTGGTAGGGGCAAGGTCTATGCTATCCAGCCCCAGCCCACACAGCTTCATCAGTGCCAACTCTGCCCACGTATCTACACTGACGAATTCATCACTGGAGCAAACAACATAAGCCACAAAATCAAAGGGTCATTTGACTGCACATCTAGTAATTTGATCTACGCCATCAAATGCCAACAGTGCCCCTCTGCTATATATATTGGTCAAACTGGACATTCTCTGCAGGAAAGAATCAATGGACACAAATCGGATACACGTAAAGGGAATACTCAGAAGCCCGTTGGAGAACATTTCTGCTTGCCTAACCATAATCTGACAGATCTGCAGGTAGCGGTCTTATCACAGGCCAGCTCCTCAAGCCAAATTCACAGAGAAAGCTTGGAATTACATTACATACACAAATTCAATTCATATGCTAATGGACTCAGTCTTGATTTAGGTTGGTGGGGACTCTACCAATGAGGGTGCTAACAGCTTTCTGAGTGGTATCCTTCCTGTCTTAGCTATCTATTGACTTTGATCTTTATCTGCTTAGGTTTAGCACCCATTCTCCAGATACTTAAAGAAAAAACTGGAAGGGGGGTGGGAGAAAGAGCATCATTCTCTCCCCCCCCCCCCCCCTTCCCTTCTCCTATTTATTTCGAGTTTTCAAATCCCCTACTCCTAACTCCGGTCATCTGAAGAGGTGGGCTGTGCCCACAAAAGCTCATGATACCATCTACATGTTTTGTTAGTCTATAAAGTGCTACCAGACCATTTGTTGTTTTTTTCTGTAACAGACTAACTTGGCTACCCCCTGAAGCTCAGGGACAAGGTGTGCCAGGTCCATGCTGCCCTGCCCTGGCAATGCTCCAGGGGGATCATGGAGGCAGGGCCGCTAGCTAGCAGGGCTACCCCCTCCAGTGCTGCAGCAGAGAGCTGGGGGGGGAGGAGCCTCGGGCGGGACGGGGGTGTCACTCATGGCCAGTGGCCCGCAGTATGTAATTGACTTATGAATACAAATATGCATACCTCTTTGATGCTTTGGACAAAATACCTCATGTAACCTATCAATCTTAAGATCACAATCTGCTAGATCTGGATATCTTATTTTGGTGTATGTACCATTCTTGTATGTAAAGTACAAGAATGTGGGGTATAGACTGCTTTATGGTTTTAAATGTGCAAATGAAAGCCAGCAAGGGTGTTTCCCTCAATATCTGGATGAGTACCTATAAGCAGGCTCTTTTATCCTTTAAATCTTAGTAGTAGTTGGTCTTAGGAAGACATGTGACCACCGTAACTGGTAGGGTCTGACCACCTAACTTTCCATGGAAGGGGAGAATGTGAAACAAAGTATTCTCACCTCAAAGGAGGGATATTTTAGATGCAAAGTTTTCAGGCCTTTTATCTTTGGCTGCCATGTTACTCCCAAAAGAATGAACCAGAAACCCTGGGGGGGGGGGGGAGCTCTTTACTCATTTGGAGGTTCAGCTGAAATAAGAACAGTTTTAGGGTAAGTTTTTTATAAGCTTTAGGGTGTTAGAACTAGCTATGCATAGAACAAATAATGAAGGTGCTAATGGTTCTTGATGTCTGTATAGAATCTGGTGTTGGTCATCTTCCTTTCCGAGTGCAAACTAATGGTTCTTATCAGGCTCTTGTAACTATTTAGTCTTTAAGGTGCTACTAGATTATTTGTTATTTTTTAAATTTTTCCTGTTACAGACTAACTGGCTATCCCGCTGAAGCTTATCTACTCTCTGTCTCTTTTCTTCCTCCCCTCCATTTTTTTCCTTCTCCCCCCCCCCGCCCCTTCCCTTATTTATTCTTGGATCTGGACTTCCAGCACTCCCATCATCTGAAGAAGTGGGCTGTGCCCATGAAAGCTCATGATACCATCTACATGTTTTGTTAGTCTTTAAGGTGTTACTAAACTATTTGTTTGTTTTTTATGCATTTTGTTATTTTAAATTCATAATTCACTTTGCTCTGCCTGTTTTCACTTGCAACCACTTAAATACTGTTTCTACTTAATAAAATCACTTATTTACTATCAAGCCCAGTGTAAATAATTATTGCCTGGGGAAGCAATCCATGTGTGCATCCTCCTTTCATTGTTAAAGGGAGCTTATCTGAATGATTTACTTAGGGTTCTGATCCCACTGGGAGTGGGTATCCTGATTGCTATGCCTGAAATGGCATTCTCCTCAGACCTGAAAAGTTTCATTGACTGTATTTGTAATCTTGGGTGGCCTAGACTTCACTGCCCTTCTCCAGTATCTAAAAAAAACCCCACTCCCACAACAGTACTGGAGACCCAGAGTTCTGTCTGTAAGGAATTTCAGCAAGGATTGCCCAGTGTCAGCCTCCCTACATTCAAGTTCCAAAAGAAACTAAATTTAATTAAATAACTTTATTTGTTTCTTCATAAGATTTTATAATCTAATTCTTACAACAGAACACAGCTATTTTATAACCCACAGATAATGTCCATAGTTACAGTAAACATAAGTAAAGAGAAAACTAAAAGTAAAATTTGAACAGTTCAGTCTACACAAACACAATAAGAAAAGACGGAGAGGTCCCAAAAGCTTAGATTTAGTTCACCAAAGTCTCAGTTTATGCCTCTGATCATCAAATCTGCACCATATGCTGAATCTGAATTCTCTCTCCACTTGCTTGTAGGGAATCCTCAGTTGTAGTCCAGGCAGACTCTTCCTCTGCTGTGGATCACTCCTAGACAGCCAGCTCACTGATTAACCAGTCAGTTAACTCACAAGTGAACAGACTTAAAGAAACCTTGTTACACGAAAATACAAAAACTGAGAATATCAAAACAGAAATGACTCTTTCCCCATTGCTACATTTACAGAGGAGCTGAAGAATCACACTGACTGAGAAAGTGAACTAGAACAGTTTTGCTAAAACAAAACAGCATTTAAAGCATACACAGAAGTTATTTCCCCTCCCAGGTTCTCCTAGCTCTAAGTAGCATTGCCCAAGATCCCTGGTAGAGGATTAACAATATCACTACCTGCTGCAGAGTGAGAAACAGCAGCCAGTTCTCTGCTCCTAGCTTATCTTCTTCCAACTCATACAGGCCTTAGAAAAGCATCTGCCCTGCCTGCTTGCTCATGAAGTCTGACCCCTAACTACCGGATCCAATTCCAGAAGCTTCTGGGTGGAGTACTGAATTTGCCCAGAAACAGTAACACTCAACTCACTCTTACCTCCCACACAGGGGTCTCTTAAAGAGATAGCTCCCTATTAAGTGCATGGGTTACATATTGCTCTTCGGGAGGGGGATGAACTCAGCACTGTGCCTTAGTTGGGGAAGACTGGGGAAGACCAAGAGATCTGGCCCAACAAGACAGGATGGTGAGAAGCCCCAGAGAGCAAGGTAGCAAGTATCAGTAGCTTTTCCAGCATACCAGGGGTCTTCTGTGACTGCACCCCATCACAAGGACATTTGCTGAATTGTCACCAAGTTTCTTCAAATGTTGTCAAATATTATTTAATTGTATTGAAATATATTAATGTTGCATCATATAGGAACGTAACATGTTTGAGTTGTACCAAATGTCATTGCATTGCATCATAAGACATGGTGAGGCTGATGTAGCTGTGAAAAAAGGCTTACAGACTCCTGTAAAGCACTTTAGGCCAAATATTTCTAGTAGAGTGAGGGAAGTTTGATTATGATCGTACAAAGTACTGATGAGACCACATATGGAATTCTGTGGGCAATTCTGGAATCCTATATTTAAGAAATATGAATTCAGACCAGAACAGGTACAAAGAAGAACTACCAGGATAATGAGAAGAATGTAGAACCTGACTTATGAGACTGGCCTTGTTTAGCCTAACAAGGCTGAGAGGATATATAATTGCTCTTGATAAACATATCAGATTAATAAACACAAGGGAAAAGAGAACGAGGAGTCTTGTGGCACCTAAGACTAACAGATTCATTTGGCCATAAGCTTTCATGGGTAAAAAACCTCTTTGTCAGAGGCATCTGACAAAGTGGTTTTTATCCACCGAAGTTTATGCCCAAATAGATCTGTTAGTCTTTAAGATACCTGTGACAGGGCACATCAGTCCCACACTGGAATTAAGAGGGTTAATCCCACTCTTTTAACTCGGGAGGTCACGCTTCCATGGCCCTGCTGGACATGCTCCAATTGGGGAGCAGATATAAAAGGCAGTAACCCAGCTCTGTCAGAGCAAATGGCTGGAGGGGAAGGACCTGTGATGGAGGCACCTGCTGAAGAACCACCGACACCTTGGCTAAAAAGTCCTGCCGACCCACCAGAGAGGCCCAGAAAGTCTACTTTGCAAAGGAGTACAGCAACGCAACAGCTCACAGATGACAGCCCCATGACACAGGTTAGGAAGTGATCCAGACAGGGTGAGTGAGTGGTATCGCCCACTCTAGTGAGTCAGTGTGCTGTGGTCAGATTTCCCGCTGACCTAGTGGTGGGCTACCCCTCTGCTATTAAGGCCCTAGGAAGGTGTCAAAGGGGGGGAAGGAAATCCTATCTACTGACTCTGACCATTGGGCCATACTGCCCTGCTGAAAGGGATGCAGTTACTGACTCTGGCCATTGGGCCGCATTGCCCTGTGAGAAAGGGACATGATTACTGTCTGGCCACTAGGCCATGCAGACCTAGAAGTGGACTGTAGAAACTGATGTAGGCCGCACATTCCTGACAGGAGAGCAGGACCATGGGGTGTATAAATGTCCCTTCCTCACACCAGGTCAGAATGGGACACATCAAACTTGTGACAAGTTGGTGAAGAACATGGGCAAGAACCCAGACTTGCAGCGAGGTCCCCTGGGGAAAGGGCTGTGACAACCCCCCTTTCCCTCTCTGGTCCTGAATTCTTTTGTTATTTTTGTTCCCCGGAGAATCCAATGGAGGTTGAGAATAGGGATTTAAAATTCCGTTTACTTGGTTAACTGGTTAAACATGAGGTTTAACTGGTTAACCAATTAAAGGGGGAGCAGGTGGGGGGACCACTCCAGCCTGTCAAGAGCAGCTCCTGCCTGCAACATGCCAGAGCCAGCCATGGACCGGGGCTGCTCCAGGCTGTGCCAGCCCCCACCAGTTAACTGGAACCAGCAAGTATCAGCCGATAAGTATCACATACCTATTTGAAAAGATCCTAAAATGGCTTCTGGAAAACCAGCAACAAGAGGCAGCCAAGCAACAGCAGTAGCAGGCACAGTTACTGCATCAAGTGGCAGAGCAGCAGCAGCAGCAATTGCCTCAGTAGCAGGAACAACAGCAGCAACTGCTATCGGAGATATCGGCCTTGCACCAAAGACAGCAGGAGTGTCTGAAGCAGCAAATGGTGAAACTAACGTGCCTGATGGGCCCCAACGGCTCTCCAGGGTGACAGGGCAGGGAAGACACTGAAGGATCTGTCAGTCCAGCTGCCGAAGAAGGGACCCAGTGATGACCCTGAGGCATTTCTAGTAACATTTGAAAGGGTTGCTATTGCTGCCTGATAGCCGGGGGAACATTGGGTCACCTTATTAGCCCTTTATTTGATGGGTTCAGTTTCAGATGGCATACCACAATTTAGACCCCCCAAGATGCATTGGACTACTGGAAGGTCAAGGATGCCATACTTTGATAGGCATTAGCTCTCAAACGTACTGCCAACGCTTTCATTGGGCGTGATGAGAAGGAGGTGGGCAGCCCTCGGTGGAGAAAAAACAAGTTAAAAACCACATTCAGGCATGGGAGAGGAGTTCCGAAACAGCAAAAGAAATGCTGATATCTACACTAAAGTAGCAAAGGTGGAGAAAGGATATGCCAGGGATGCCCAGCAGTGCTGTGTGAAAATAAAGGAACTGAGACAGTGACTGCATTGCTCTTCAGGAGGGGCAGTTACCCCAAGTTAGTGCCTTGTCTCGGGGAACCAGAGGATCTGGCCCAGCAGGACAGGGTAGTGGGGAGCCCCAGACAGTAGGCAACAAATATCAGTGGGATAATCAGCACACCAGAAAACAGTCCCAAGGGGTCATCTGTGACTGTACCCTATCACACACATTACACAAGGATGGGCTCTCACACAATCCTGGGGGATTTACTAGGTTGGCTCACACCAAGGTCTGGCTACAACCAGAATCCATTGTATTAGTTAATGGGTTGCCTTTTCCCACAAGGTCACCCAGCAACAGCTTGGCAAAGCTTCTCCTCCTTGTCCTAGAACCCCAGTCAGCACCTGGCCATAATTGCAAACCTGTAAAGGGGTAGTCACAACAGAAATATCCTTCCCATCCACACTTGTAACATTTGCCTCAAGTTCTTCCCTCTATTGATTCTGGAGCCTCCATCCCAGGACCTGCCGGCTGAACACTCTTGCCCTTGATTTAGTGGTAGGCTAATCGACTACTATCTAATCAGCGTTCTCTCCAGGGTGGATTTTATTAAAATCAAATTAATTTAAACCACTAGTCAGGAAATCTCGATTTAATCATGGTTTTCTACATAAAAGCACATTCTTGTTGGTTGTTGTAGCCTTAATACATATTCTTCAAAACTCAGATAGATGTAGGTTTTATGTTTAGAAGGTACACACATTTTTAAACATTTATTTTGAAAACTTTTCAGATTAGTTTTATAGCTATATCAGAAAAGAAATGATTGTTTGGTTATTTCATTCTCCAAAGGTAATTGAAGCAGATATTTATGAAGTCATTGGGAGGTGAACAATCTCCAATTCACCGTAGAATCATAGAACACTAGAACTGGAAGGGACCTCGGGAGGTCATCAAGTCCAGTCCCCTGCCCTCACGGTAGGACCAAGCACTGTCTAGATCATTCCTGATAGATGTCTATCCAACCTGCTCTTGAATATCTCCAGTGATGGAGATTCCACAACCTTCTTAGGCAATTTATTCCAGAGTTTAACCACCCCGACCGTTAAGAAGTATTTCCTAATGTCCAACCTAAACCTCCCTTGCTGCAATTTAAGCCCATTGCTTGTTGTCGTATCATCAGAGGCCAAGGAGAACAATTTTTCTCCCTCCTCCTTGTAACACCCTTTTAGGTACTTGAAAACCGCTATCGCATCCCTTCTCAGTCTTTTCTTCTCTAAACGAAACAAGCCCAGTTCTTTCAGGGTATGTCTACACTACAGACTTTTGTCGGGAAAACAGCCTTTTTTGCAACAAAACTTGAGGAATGTCCACACTGCAATCGCGTTCTTTCGATAGTAAATCGAAAGAACAGGGGGCTTTTTCCGACAGCGGTAATCCTCATTCTACAAGGAGGAAGCCTTTTTGCAAAAGAGCTCTTTTGCAAAAAGGCATGTATGGACGGGGAGGAGGGTTTTTTTTTTGGAAGAAGAGGCCTCCAGGAAAAAGCACAGGTGCCCCGGTAGCCACTCCATTCAAAGTAATCACAACTCTATAGTTCCTGTCTCCTGGCCCCTCTTAAAGCTGCAGACACCCAGGACAAGCCTTGTGGCAGGAAGCTGGGCAGAGAGCAGCAGCCTGACCACACGGCTCTCCCTGCCACAGGCCTTGCAAGCCATGTCCGCACCTCAAGCCCCCCGCAACCCTCCTGGCTCTTGCCGTGAGCAGTCCTAGGGGTCCCAGGACCCACCCAGGGGGAGCAAGAGGTGCGCACCCTCCTGGTTAGGCCTGGAGATCGAGTGCTCCTGGAACTGTGAGGTAAGAAGGAGGCCTTACAGAAATGCGGACATTTATGGCCAGATGGCCGACTCCCTGGCGGAGTGCAGACACCCACCCTGGACTTTGGAACAGGTCCAGAGTAAAGTCAAAGAGCTCCACCAGGGATATGTCCGGGCCACCGAATGCAGCTCCTGCTCAGGGGCAGGACCCCACACCTGCCTCTACAACAAGGAGCTGCACCAAATCTTGCGGGGTGGGGAAATGTCTTCCCCACCCATCCTTGTGGACTCCGGACTGGAGACCCCAGTCATCACCCAGATGGAGGAGAAGCAGGAGGACCAGGGTCAGCTGGCCACAGCGGAGGAGGAGGAGATGGGCGCCGTGATCCTCTTCCTCGAGCCGGTGCAAGGGAGCCAGGATGTCTCCCAGGCCTCCTCGGAAGCCTGGGAGGGCTCTTCAGGTGAGTGCTCTCACTTTTACACACACAGGGCTGGGGAGGTAGATGCACATGGGGTGGGGGGGCGAGTGTCACTCAGGCTGCACATTGTGCTGCGGTCCGTGCACGTGCAACCACATGGTACATTACTGTGCAGCACATGGTTGCAGCAGGCAGCCCCTGAGCTCAGGTGGAATCCTGCTGCCAGGCTCAGGGGAGGCCACACACGTCATGCCACGGGAGGGGCACCCTGGCTAGAAGCAGCCTCACCACAAGGGTTCAGGCATGACCCCACACAGACCAAGGAGTGTCGCACACAGCACACGGGCATGCCTGCATGTGCGAAGCAGCAACCGCTCCCACAGGCAGCCCAGCAAGCCGCACCTGTGTGTGCGGACCCCTAGGAGGCCCAGGCTGCTCCCGGCTCTTCTGCCGCCCAGGAGGGGATCCCACTGTGGCTGGACACTTCCCTTGGCTGCTTGTCCGTGTGCTGGGGTAGGGGGGAAGCGGGCAGCACGGTCCTCTGTGCACGTCAGGGCCCCTGTGAGACAGGGCCTGCTGTGCAGGCCCCACTTGGCCTTGCACCCGGGTCATCCCCGTCCTCTGGGCCGTGACTGTTGGATGCTGATCACAGTGGAGGGCACAGCCTCAGGGACGGTGTCTGCAGGGATGACTGACCACCTCTCCTTCTTGTGTGTTCTCCACAGTCGGGACTGAGGGCTGAGCCACACCACCGCAGCCACCCGCCACAGCCTGGGGGACCCAAAGGAGCACCAGGGTGCACGAGGACCTGATGCACCAGCATAACAGTGTCCTTCGGGACATACACCAGACCCTGGCGCACAAGGTCCGTGCCAACTTGGAGTGGCGGGACCACACCTGGGACCAGCTGATGCAGCTGTGTGACAACATGTGTGCCATCATGTCCTGCATGATGTGGCACACCCACCTGATGCCACTGCTCCTGGCTTCCAACCTCCTGCCCCCCTGCTATGCCTCTGCTTCCTCCCCTAGTGATGCCCATGCCCCCTCCCCAAGTAATGCCAATGGCTCCTCCCCCTGCCAACCCTGACCCCTCTCCAGTCCCCCCTCCTCTCCAATCCCGTGTGCTCCCTGGGCCCTCACAACCCCCATGAGGTCCCCACACCCGAGGTGGCACATCGAGCCACCCCTTTCCCCCGCTCACCTTTTCTGAATCTTTAATTAATACAGACTGCATTTTTTTTAACCAAACTGGTGTGTTTATTGGAAGGTCAGGGAAAGGGTGAAGGGAGGAGTTGTGGTGAGGAACGGATAGGGCCGCAAGGCAGAGGCCCCTAGGGAGGAGGCCCTGAGGAGAGTTACTAGGGTCCTTGAGAGAACCTCTCCCTCAGGGCCTCCCGCGTGCGCACCCCAGCCTGATGAACCTGGCAGACGGCCGCTGTCCATGGCTGCTGCAAGGCTTGCTCCTCGTGGCCGGTGTCTGCCCCCCACCCTGGGAGGAAGGCCTCCCCCCTTCCTCTTCACAATGTTGTGAAGGACACGACATGTCGCTGCCACCACCTCGAGGATGTTGTGCTCCCCCACGTCGAGGCGGGTTGTGAGACACCGGAAATGTGCCTTGAGGCGGCTGAAGGCACACTCCACCTGGATCCTGGCCCAGTTCAGGTGGGCATTGAATTGGTCCCTGCTGGGATCCAGGTGGCTGGTATAAGGCTTCATCAGCTACGGCATGAGGGGGTAGGTCGCGACTCCCATGATGCACAATGGCATCTGCACGTCTCCAAGTCACAGCGAGGGAAGAATGTGCCTGCCTCCAGCTTCCTGTACAGGCTAGAGTCCCTGAACACTCGCGCAACGTGCACCCTGCCCGACCACTCCACAAAAATGTCTGTGAAGTGTCCCTGGTGGTCAACCAGGGCCTGCAGCACCATGGAGAAATAGCCCTTCCTATTAATATACTAGGCCGCTCAATGGTGCGGTTCACGGATTGGGATGTGGGTCCCATCGATCGCTCCCCCGCAGTTCGGGACCCCCAGGGCAGCAAATCTGGCCAGGTCTCCCAGATGGACAACCCTCTGCAGCAGGATTGAGTTGATGGCCCTCACAACCTTCAGAAGGAGATAAAGAAACACACAAAACAGAGAATGAGAGAGGGGGTGCTCTGAGCCCCTGGGAGGAGCCCACTCCTCTCTCCTCCCCTCCCCCCCAAATGCCCCGGGAGCCACCTCCTATGAGGCCACACCCCCGCGCAGCAGGGCTGTGTGAGGGTGGGATGGCACAAACCCCCAAGGATGGGACTCCCCCCCCAACTTCACCCCCCACAGCCCCTAGCCCCCCTTTCCCAAGGGTCCCCCTTATGCAACACCTCCTCCCTTCTCTCCCCCCCCCCCCCCGTGCAGGGACTGCAGTCTGAGACTGCCTTACCTCCATGAGGAGGGCTCTGACAGTGGACTTCCCCATGCCAAACTGGTTACCCACCGACCGGTAGCTGTTGGGGGTGGTGAGCTTCCAGAGGACGATGGTGACCCACTTCTCCAGGGGGATGGTGGGTCGTAGATGGGTAATCCATCCCGATGCACAGCAAGAAAAGCAAATATGGTAGGCAACCAGATAGGCTTACTGGGGAAATCCTTGGTGAGCTTAAACACAAAAAGGAAGCTTACAAGAAGTGGAAAATTGGACAGATGACTAGGGAGGAGTGTAAATATATTGCTCGAGAATGCAGGGGAGTTATCAGGAAGGTGAAAGCACAATTGGAATTGCAGCTAGCAAGGGATGTGAAGGGTAACAAGAAAGGTTCCTATAGGCATGTTAGCAATAAGAGGGTGATCAGAGAGGGAGTGGGGCCCTTACTGGATGAGGAAGGTAACCTAGTGACAGATGATGTGGGAAAAGCTGAACTACTCAATGCTTTCTTTGCCTCTGTCTTCACAGACAAGGTCAGCTCCCAGACTAATGCACTAGACAACACAGTAGGGGAAGGAGGTGGACAGCCCTTGGTGGGGAAAGAACAGGTTAGGAACTATTTAGAAAAGCTAAACATACACAAATCCATGGGCACGGATTTAATACATCCAAGGGTATCGAGGGAGTTGGCAAGTGTCATTGCGGAGCCTTTGGTCATTATCTTTGAAACTCGTGGAGATCGGGAGAGATCCTGGATGATTGAAAAAAGGCAAATGTAGTGCCCATCTTTAAAAAAGGGAAGAAGGACGATCCAGGGAACGACAGACCTGGCAGCCTTACCTCAGTCCCCGGAAAAATCATGGAGGGGATCCTCAAGGAATCCATTCTGAAGCACTTGGAAGAGTGATCAGGAATAGTCAACATGGATTTACAAAGGGCAAGTCATGCCTGACCAATCTGATTAGCTTCTATGGTGAGGTAACTGGCTCTGTGGATGTGGGAAAGTCAGTGGATGTGATATATCTTGACTTTAGCAAGGCTTTTGATACAGTCTCGCACAATATTCTTGCCAGCAAGTTAAAGGAGTATGGATTGGATAAATGGACTGTAAGGTGGATAGAAATCTGGCTCGACTGTCGGGCCCAAAGCTGGCTAGACTGTCAGGTAGTGATCAACAGCTCAATGTCAGGTTGGCGGTCGGTTTCTAGTGGAGTACCTCAAGGATCTGTTCTAGGACCAGTTTTCAACATTTTTATTAATGACCTGGTTGAAAGGATGGATTGCATCCTCAGCAAGTTTGCAGATAACACTAAGCTATGGGGAGAGGTAGATATGCTGGAGGGCAGGGATAGGGTCCAGGGTGACCTAGACAAATTGGAGGATTGGGCCAAAAGAAATCTGATGAGGTTCAACAATGACAAGTGTAGAGTCCTGCACTTGGGACGGAAGAATCCCAAGCATTGTTACAGGCTGGGGACTGACTGGCTAGGTAGCAGTTCTGCAGAAAAGGACCTGGGGATTACCGTGGATGAGAAGCTGGATATGAGTCAACAGTGTGCCCTTGTAGCCAAGAAGGCTAATGGCATATTAGGGTGTATTAGCAGGAGCATTGCCAGCAGATTGAGGGTATGTCTACACTTGCACCCTCTTTTGAGAGAGGGGTGCAAATGAAGACATTAGAAATTGCAAATGAAGCCGGGATTTAAATATCCTGCACTTCGTTTGCATAATCGCGTTATAGAGCTATTTCGAAATAGCGCTATTTCGAAATAAGACGCTGTTAAGATGCGGTTATTTCGAGAGAAAACCCTTCTCTCGAAATAACCCTTATGCCTCATACAATGCGGTTTACCAGTTATTTTGAGAGAAGGGTTTTCTCTCGAAATAATGGTGTCTTAACAGCATCTGTTATTTCAAAAAAGCGCTATTTCGAAATAGTGCCATAACGCAATTTTGCAAATGAAGCACGGGATATTTAAATCCCAGCTTCATTTGCAATTTCTAATGTCTTCATTTGTATCCTTCTCTCGAAAGAGAGTGCAAGTGTAGACATACCCTTAGAGAAGTGATTATTCCCCTTTATTCAGTTCTGGTGAGGCCACACCTGGAGTATTGTGTCCAGTTCTGGGCCCCCCACTATAGAAACAATGTGGACACATTGGAGATTAGGGGTCCTATAAAGGTAGCCATCCAGTCAGGCAGCGGCACAGACAGCTGCTGCGGCACAGGAGCCAGCAAAGAGAGCTGTAAACAGGGGAGTTTGAGTGGGAGTTTGTAAGGAGAGTTTGGATTGTGGGACTCGTTTGGGGTTTGTTTTTGCCATGGGGTGGGGGGGTGTTTTGGTTTGTTTTTGTGTTTTCCGGACTAACAGGATTTAGGTGAGAAGGCTGATAAACACAGAGGCAGCAGTAGCCATGGCCCAAGTAGTAGAGGACACAAGGAGGATGATTGGATGTGGTAGCTGCGGTATGTACATGATTCTGGAGGGGGTACCTGAAAGGAGTTTTGTTTCCATGAAGTGCCGCCTGATAGAGCTGATGGAAGAAAAGATCCGAGGATTGGAGATGCAGGTGGAAACTTTGGTCGAGTTTAGAAGGGGGTTCGAGCAGATGATGGAGCAAAGGCATGAGGTGGCTGAAGGGGAAAGCTTAGACATGCAGATGGAAGCAGGATCAAAGGCCTCGGAGGGGGGACTGCTGGGCGAAGAAAATGGACAGTGGAAGCATGTGACTATGAGAACCGGGCAGAGGAAAAGATGGGCCAGTGAAGGAGAAATAGAACTCAAGAACAGGTATGCAGAGTTGGAGAATGAAGAAGGGGTACAACAGGTGGCCACTGAAGGTGGAAGGGCAAGGAAAAAGAGAAGAGTGGTTCGTCCCATAGATAAAGGGGAAGAGTCGATGGAGACAACACCAATAATGAGCACCAGGAGGATACAGGATGGGCTGAAGAGGATTACAAGGGAAAATAGGAATGGAAAGGACTTGCAGCCAGAAGAAACAAGAGATAGACCAGAGAATCGCACTGTCACCAGGAAAAGGCAGGTCTATGTGACTGGGGACTCCTTATTGAGAAGAATACACAGGCCTGTAACCAGAGCTGATCCAGAGAACAGAAGGATGTGCTGTCTTGCAGGTGCTAAGATACGGGATGTGGAACTGAGGTTGAAGAGGATCCTAAAGGGAGCGGGAAAGAATCCATTGATCATCCTTCATGTAGGAACAAATGATACGGCAAGATTCTCGCTGGAACGAATCAAGGGAGACTATGCCAGGCTGGGGAAGACGCTTAAGGAAATCGAGGCTCAGGTGATCTTCAGTGGAATTCTGCCTGTTCCTAAAGAAGGGCAACTAAGGTGTGATAGGATTATGATGCTCAATAGATGGCTCAGGCAGTGGTGCTATAAGGAGGGCTTTGGGATGTATGGCCACTGGGAGGCATTCACGGACAGAGGACTGTTCTCTCGGGATGGACTTCATCTAAGTAGGGAGGGAAATAGACTTCTAGGATGGAGGCTGGCACAACTGATTAAGAGAGCTTTAAACTAGGAATTTGGGGAAGACGGTTGGGAGATGTCCAGGTAATTTCTACGCCGGATTTTAGCATTGAGAGGGAGGGAAACAAAGTAAGAAAGGATATAGCCGGGGGTAGGAGAATGG
This sequence comes from Pelochelys cantorii, assembly GCA_032595735.1. NCBI lineage: Eukaryota > Metazoa > Chordata > Testudines > Trionychidae > Pelochelys > Pelochelys cantorii. The sequence continues at coordinate 5,308,154 of CM064354.1, forward strand.
ACATAAGGAGGAAAGGTAGAGTGGATACTAGTCTAATAGATCATATTGGAGGTACAATGTCCATGCCAAATTGGGTAAAGAATGTGAGTGAGGCCAAACAGCAAAAATTAAGATGTTTGTACACCAATGCAAGGAGCCTAGGTAACAAAATGGAGGAACTAGAGCTACTGGTCCAGAAAGTGAAACCAGATATTATAGGAATAACAGAAACATGGTGGAATACTAGGCATGATTGGAGTACAGGTATTGAAGGGTATGTGCTGTTTAGGAAAGACAGAAATAAAGGTAAAGGTTGTGGAGTAGCATTGTATATCAATGATGAGGTAGATTGTAAAGAAATAAGAAGTGATGGAATGGAGAAGACAGAGTCTGTCTGGGCAAAAATCACATTGGGGAAGAAAACTATTAGATCCTCCCCTGGGATAGTGCTATAGACCACCGGGATCTAATTTGGATATGGATAGAGACCTCTTTAATGTTTTTAATGAAGTAAATACTAATGGAAACTGCGTAATCATGGGAGACTTCAACTTTCCAGATATAGACTGGAGAACAAGTGCTAGTAATAATAATAGGGCTCAGATTTTCCTAGATGCGATAGCTGATGAATTCCTTCATCAAGTAGTTGCTGAACCAACAAGGGGGGGGGTGCCATTTTAGATTTGGTTTTGGTGAGTAGTGAGGACCTCACAGAAGAAATGGTTGTAGGGGACAACCTTGGCTCGAGCGATCATGAGCTAATTCAGTTCAAACTAAATGGAAGGATAAACAAAAATAAATCTGAGACTAGGGTTTTTGATTTCAAAAGGGCTAACTTTAATAAATTAAGGAAATTAGCTAGGGAAGTGGATTGGACTAAAGAATTTATGGATCTAAAGGAGGAGGAGGCCTGGGATTATTTTAAGTTAAAGTCGCAGAAGCTATCAGAAGCCTGTATCCCAAGAAAGGCGAAAAATGTATAGGCAGGTGTTTTAGACCAAGCTGGATGACCAAGCATCTCAGAGAGGTGATTAAGAAAAAGCAGAAAGCATATAAGGAGTGGAAGATGGGAGGGACTAGCAAAGAAAGCTACCTTATTGAGGTTAGAGCATGTAGGGACAAAGTGAGAGAGGCTAAAAGTCATGTAGAGTTGGACCTTGCAAAGGGAATTAAAACCAATAGTAAAAGGTTTTATAGCCATATAAATAGGAAAAAAACAAAAAATGAAGAAGTGGGACCGCTAATCACTGAGGATGGAGTGGAGGTTAAGGATAATCTAGACATGGCCCAATATTTAAACTAATACTTTGCTTCAGTCTTTAATGAGGCTAATGAGAAGCTTAGGGATAATGGCAACATAACAAATGGGAATAAGGATATGGAGGTAGATATTACCATATCCGAGGTAAAAGCCAAACTCGAACAGCTTAATGGGAGTAAATCAGGGGGCCCAGATAATCTTCATCCAAGAATATTAAAGGAACTGGCACATGAAATTAGCAAAAATTTTTAATGAATCTCTAAACTCAGGGGTTGTACCATTTGGCTGGAGAATTGCTAATATAGTTCCTATTTTTAAGAAAGGGAAAAAAAGTGACCCGGGTAACTACAGGCCTGTTAGTTTGACATCTGTAGTATGCAAGTTCTTGGAAAAAATTTTGAAGGAGAAAGTAGTTAGGGACATTGAGGTTAATGGCAATTGGGACAAATTACAACATGGTTTTACAAAAGGTAGATCGTGCCAAACCAACCTGATCTTCTTCTTTGAGAAAGTAACAGATTTTTTAGATAAAGGAAATGCAGTGGATCTAATCTACCTCGATTTCAGTAAGGCATTTGATACAGTACCTCATTGGTTAAATTGGAAAAGATGGGGATCAGTATGAAAATTGAGAGGTGGATAAGCAACTGGTTAAAGGGGTGACTACAGCAGGTCATATTGAAAGGTGAACTGTCAGGTTGGAGGGAGGTTACTAGCGGAGTTCCTCAGGGATCAGTTTTGAGACCAATCTTATTTAATCGTTTTATTACTGACCTCAGCACCAAAAGTGGGAGTGTGCTAATAAAGTTTGCGGATGACACAAAGTTGGGAGGTATTGCCAATTCAGTAAAGGATCGGGATATCATACAGGAAGATCTGGATGATCTTGTAAATTGGAGTAATAGCAATAGGATGAAATTTAATGGTGAGAAGTGTAAGGTTATGCACTTAGGGATTAATAACAAGAAATTTAATTACAAGCTGGGGGCACATCAGTTGGTAGTAACGGAAGAGGAGAAGGACCTCGGAGTCCTGGTTGATCACAGGATGACTATGAGCCGCCATTGTGACATGGCTGTGAAAAAGGCTAATACGGTCTTGGGATGCATTAGGCGAGGTATTTCCAGTAGAGATAAGGAGGTGTTAGTACTGTTATACAAGGCATTGGTGAGACCTCATTTGGAATACTGTGTGCAGTTCTGGTCTCCCATGTTTAAGAAGGATGAATTCAAACTGGAACAGGTACAAAGAAGGGCCACTAGGATGATTCGAGGTATGGAAAACCTGTCTTATGAAAGGAGACTCAAGGAGCTTGGCTTTTTTACCTCAACCAAAAGAAGGCTGAGGGGAGACATGATTGCTCTCTTTAAATATATTAGAGGGATAAATACCAGGGAGGGAGAGGAATTATTTAAGCTCAGTATCAATGTGGACACAAGAACAAATGGATATAAACTGGCTATCAGGAAGTTTAGACTCGAAATTAGACAAAGGTGTCTAACCATTAGAGGAGTGAAGTTCTGGAACAGCCTTCCAAGGGAAGTAGTGGGGGCAAAAGACCTATCTGGCTTTAAGATTAAGCTAGATGGGTTTATGAAGGGGATGGTTTGATGGGATAACATGATCTTGGCAACTAATTGACCTTTCACTATCGGTGGTAAATAGGCCAATGGTGGGATGATAGGAGCTACTATAGAGGTGTGTCCTGGGTGTCTGGCTGGTGAGTCTTGCCCACATGCTCAGGGTTCAGCTGATCGCCATATTTGGGGTTGGAAAGGAATTTTCCTCCAGGGTAGATTGGCTGAGGCCCTGGAGATTTTTCGCCTTCCTCTGTAGCATGGGGCATGGTTCACTTGCTGGAGGATTCTCTGCATCTTGGGGTCTTTAAACCATCATTTGAGGACTTCAATATCTGAACCACGGCACAAAAAATCCCCCGCCAACACACACACATACCCTCCCACAGCACAGGAAAACCCTGCGCTAAACTCACACCTCCTGCGGCGCAGGCAGCCAACGCACTCCTCCTCTGGGGCTGGCAGGGGCAGCAGATTTGTATAATTTTTGGTGGTGCCCCATTAGCCACACCCCCTGACCCCGACTAACCACACCCCGACCCCCATTAGCCACACCTCCTGACCTCCGTTAACCAGGCCTCTGGAGGTAACATGGTCAGGGCAAGATGGACACATGACCAGAAGTAAAAGGTGTCATGTCACCCCTCTCAAAGGACTTTTCTCACCATCCTCCTACCAACAGGGATTAGTTTGGCCCCCACCAAACCCCCCTCATGCAACTATCCTGCAATTGCATTAACCCAATGTGTGTGACATTAACTCGGGGGCAGAGAGGCTGGGGGAAGTGTTCCCTCTAAGGCTATGTCTACACTCGCGGCTTCTTGCGCAAGTACAACCGTTCTTGCGCAAGAACCCCCAGAGCAGCCACACTGCCCGCCTGCTCTTGTGCAAGGAAATTTACAGTACGGCGTGGTAAGAGAGGGTGTCTTGCGCAAGAGCTATGCTCTTTTCTAACAGGTGTAAGCTCTCTTGCACAAGAGGGCAGTGTGGAAGCTCGGCAGGGATTTCTTGCGCAAGAAACCCCTATGGCTAAAATGGCCATTGGAGCTTTCTTGTGCAAGAGAGCATCCACACTGCCATGGATGCTCTTGCGCAAAAGCACAGCTCGCACATGGCAGTGTGGACGTGTTCTTGCGCAAGACTTCTTGCACAAGAACTCTTGCTCAAGATGTTCTTGCGCAAGAAGCTGCCAGTGTAGACATAGCCTAAGAGCTTCCTCCCATGAGCAGAATAGATTTTGTGTTGTGTACCTGTACTGAGTTCATGTGGCTTGTTTGGATGTGCCACTGTGGCACTCAAGTTATTAATAAATATTTTATAAACCTTTACCTTTTCTCTGCTGCCATGTCTCCTCTCCTTGCTCCATCAGCTCCCCTGGTGCCTGCTGCCTCCCAACTCCTCACCCTCCTCTGCTGTCCTGACTCCTGCCCTTCTCACTACCCTCAGCCCTCCTGCGACCTGCCCCCCTCCACCAGCCCTTCTCTCCCCCCTGTGCCCATTCCTTCAGTAGCCCCACTCTGATCATGTGAGCTACCCCTCCTCATCCCCTCTTCTAACACTTCCCTCTACACACCTGCCCTGCCTCTCTCCTCTGGTGCTGGTCCCTCCCCTGCAGGTGTCTGCCCTTCTGCTTCACCCCAGAATCCCCTGGCACCTGCATCTTCCCTTAGCCCTGCACCCTCCTGGTGCCTCCCCCTTCCCTTACTGACCCTGTCCCCTTTTTCCCTGATGCCCACCCCCTCACCACTCTCTGTCCCGTTCCCCTCCCTGCCCCTCTGTGCCCTCACACATGACTTGCTCCATCCCCACCTTTCTCATGCCCACCCCTTCTTTCAAGCCTTCTCCCAGCACCTCCCCCTCCCCCCTCTAGCCCCCAATGCCCTTCCTCTCTCCTCTCCCCTCCCAGCATCACCCTGTCCCCCCTCCCACTGACACCTCCTCTCCTGCCCTTTTCCTCATTGTCTGCACTTGGCCCCCTGCCATTTGTCTCTCCTCCACCCTGTCCCTTGGTGCCTTCCCCTTTCTTCCCCCTCCCCCTCTGCACAAGCCCCTTGCTCTCCCACCCTTCCCCCCTCCCTCTCCGCACAAGCCCCTCCCCCTCTCACTCCTTCCTCCCTCCCCCGCCCCCTCCACACAAGCCCCCTCCTCTCCCACTCCTTCTCCCCCTCCCCCTCCACACAAGCCCCTTCCTCTCCCATCCCCTCCCCCTAGTTTTCCCCCTCCCTTATCTTCTCTCCCATCCCCTCCCCCTAGTTTTCCCCCTCCCTTACCTTCTGCTTTCCACTTTGCGGGGCCGGAGTCTGCGCTCAGGCCCCAGCCTCTGAACCCGGAGCTAGGCCGAGCAGCGCTACGCGGCACCGAGGAGTTTTAAAGTCCCGGGCTGTGACGTCACGTCACGCCCGGGCGTCCTTCCCCGCTCACCTGCAAATGCCACGCATGGCAGCAGCAGGCAGCGAGAGGGAGCTGCACTGAAAACCGCGCACGGCAGGGACAGGCCGGGGCCGAGGGGGACGCTCTGGGGGCGGGGTGGGAGGACACGCGGGGGGGCCGGCAGGGGAGGGCCGGGGCCCGCTCGAGGCAGAGCCGGGGGAGAGACCCAGCTCCAAATATTGCTGGAACAAGACAGACAAACACATGGACAGACTCACAAAGTCTCTCAAATATTTAGTAGATAAAAAGTAGGATTTAAGTGAATGCAGTTGAAAATAGATCAGAGAGAGCCAAAATAAACAAAACTCACCAATTAACCCTAATGCACTAAGGGCATGTCTACACAGCAGCGTTATTTCAAAATAACAAAGTGTCTATTACAAATAATTTCTTATTCCAAATTCTGTAGCTCTCTGTTGAGGGGAGACAGGCCCTCAGAGGCCCCTCAACTTTATTCTCTTGGTTGAGTGACCTTGCAATCACCAAATCTATTTACAGCACTGCTCAACAGCCTCAGTCAATATAAATGTGCCTTTACTCAGGTTTTTACGGCCCAGTGGCCTCAATCAATGAGTCCACCCCTATATTCAGGGTATTACAGCCCAGTGGAGTCAGTCAATATACATGCCCCTGTATTCAGGGTATTACGGCCCAGTGGCCTCCATCAATATACATGCCTCTGTATTCAGAGTATTATGGCCCACTGGCCTTAGTCGATGTATAAGCTCCTCTAGTCAGGGCATTATGGCCCTTCAGCCTAAGTCCATACAGCGGTCCCTTTAATCAAGGCATTATGGCCCAATGGCCTTAGTCAATACAGCAGTTGTAAAGCTCCCCCCACGCAGGGTATGTAAGGAGTGGGTTGGGGGACCTGGATCCTCCCTCTCCACAGGATCCCAGCCCAGGGCCCTCATTCAGCAGGGACTCCTGCCACAACACACTAAGCGCTCAGGAAGCAATTCTCCGCCCTGGACTACTTCCTACTGGGCTACTTGGCAGATGTCTTCTCCGTATGCTCGCTCTTGTTCTGCAGCTTCTCTGGTAGAAGCTCTCAGCCTGATTGCCACTGCTTGGTCCCATTGCGCTTCCTCCCCTGGAGCTCCCTCAGCGTCTCCTTCCCCTTAAGCAGTAAGCCCCAATTAAGCTGCTTCCAGAAGCCTTTATAGTCAGTCTCCAGTTGAAGCATGCCCAGCAAAACTGTAGGGGTGGGGCTTTCTCTGCCAGCTGGGCCAATGTAACTCAGTCAGCTTCAGTGCAGGGTTAACACACCCCATCACACCCTTATTTCACAAGGAATAACGCCTATTTCAAAATAGGGTGTGTGTAGACAGCTACGGTGTGGTTATTTCGAAATAACTGACCTCCAGGGATTCTCATAGGTGCCCTGGTAGCCATTCTGTCCACACTCCTCGGATCCTCAGCCTTTAAACTTGCAGCCTCAGAGGAAAGGGTTGTGGTACCAGAAGCCTGCTCTGACTTCCATGCCGGCATGAACGACCCCTGTGCTCCCACTGAGCCCTCCATGGCTGTAAGGGAGCTGGCAGCCACCTCTGAAGACCCTGCCTGGGGCGAAAAAGGAGGGCACCTTACTGGTCTGGTACAAAGATCTTGGATCTCATTGAGATCTGGGGAGAGGAGGCAAACCAGGAGCAGGTCAGGATGAAAGCGAAGGAGCTGAGGCAGGCCTATACCAAGGCCAGGGAACACAGCTCCTGCTTTGGGGCGGCACCCAGGACCTTCCAGTGTTTCACACTGCTGGATCCAATCAAGTACGGATTCATCTTCATTCTCCATCTGAGTGACCATTTCAGTAGTTTTCTGTCTAGTTGTGCCTCTCACAGGGGTCTCTGACTGATTATCTTCTGTTGATTCATGAGCAGAAATATATCCACATGGTCTTAACATGTCTGTGGTGGGGTGGATATATCCCATACTAAAGAGAGAGGGGAGAAAGGCCTGTGGGTGGAGGAAGCATTGCCCCTTTTAACCAACTGGGCATACTCCCGGTGTGGGGACTGTATAAAAGGCCTGGGTACAGCTCATTCAGGGGGAACTGCAAACAGGGAGGGAGCTTGTGTTAGAGCTCCTGAACCAGCTTGGTCATTGTAGCTGCCCTCCAAGCAGCAACCCCAGCAGTGGCCTTTGCAGACATTCCCGGAACCGCAGCCCCTGCAGCAGCCACCGCAGCCACCTCCAGAGGAGCAAGCCCAGCAACCACTGCCCCAGCTGCCGCTGCACCTGGAACAGCCGGCCCAGCCACAGCCTTCTCAAGAACAGCAGCCCCCGCCACAACTGCCATGACCTCAGAGACCGCTCCGACAAAGGGGGGAGGCAGCCACAAGACCCGGGGACCCCGTGCCACACTCTGGGGACTAAACTACCCATCAGAGATGGTAGAAAGTGGCTGAGGGCAGAGGGTTACCCCTCTGGGAGCTCAGCGTGTTTCGGTCGGACTTCCCACTGAGCTGGCAGTGCAGTTTCCACTGCCAACAGGGTCCTGGGTTGGGACCCGGTGGAGTGGGAGGGCCCAGGTCCCCCTACCCTCATCCCAACTGGTGTTCAGCTCTCCAATAGCCAGGGAGAGCCCTCCAGCAACCCAGGCATCTCGGCACTGATCTCTGTGTCTAGGCCCAGAGGGGCCGTATTTCCCCAGAGCAAGGGGCACTGAACTTTATGACTAGGCCCAGAAGGGCCGTATTTCCCCAGAGTGAGGGGCACTAAACTTTGAGATTGAGCTCACAGAGAAGTATGCCCCGGGACAGGAGGGTGCACCCCGTGACAATGTCCCTATGAAGAACTCAAATAGGACCATCTCTAGATTCTTCCTGTACCTTATAAACAGGGATATAATCTTTTATTTGCTCTAGCACGACAAGTACTACTGGCTCCCATCTATCTGCAAGTTTCTGCTTTCCTCTAAGACTCAGGTTGCGTACTACAATTCTATTTCCTGGTTCTATGGTTGACATAATTATTTTGGCATCCCATCTTAATTTGTTGGGTAATTGGCTTTTTTCACTTTCTTTAGCAGCTAGGTCATATGTATAATGAAGCCTGCATTGTAAATCTCTTACATATTCCTGATGAGTTATTTCTTGTCTTTCGGCTTTAATCTCAAAACACAAATCAATAGGTAGTATAGGTTGCCTCCCAAACATAAAAAAATATGGGGCATGTCCTGTTGTATCATTTCTGGAACACTTACATGCATGAACTAATGGTTTGACATACAGTAAAACTCCAATAGCCCAGCATCCAATTATCCTGCACTCCCGCTAGTCCGGCATCAAAATGGCAAGAGCCAAGAGCAGGGGTGGCCAACCTAAGGCTCCTGATGGAAAAAAATTGCGGCTCCTGATGGAACCAGGATGGAACCCGGAACCGCTCAGATCAGCCGCTCTCACGGCCGGGCCACTGTGAGCTCTATGCATGCTCACGGCCCATGCTGTTCTGCTCAAGACCCCCAGCACACTGCGTCGTACCCTGCACGTGCATGCCAGGTCATACACAGCATCCCAACCTGCATGTGCTAGCAGCCAGCCGCTGAGCACAGGCAGCTGCTTTGGCACCCGGACATAAGGTTGGCGGGGAGAGATGCCTGGCTCTGGAGAAGGGGAGGGAAATTGGGCGGGGGGGCGGTGCACATGGTGTCCCAGATGCGACGCAGCGGCTCTGGCTCCGGGACCCGAGCATAATGCTGGGGGGGGGGAGCGGGATTGGGTTACAGCAGGGAGGGGAGGTGTTTGGCTCTGGGGAAGGGAAGGGGAGGGGAGGGGAGGGGGATTGTGTTGCACACGGCATCCTGGCCAGCTCATGCTCAAAGCCGGCTGCTCAGCGCACGTGCCCCAGCACCTGGAGGGAGATGCACAGCTGTAGTGGTGGCTCGGGGACCCAAGAATTAGGTTAGAGCGGGAGGAGGGGGATTGGGTTGAGAGTATGCCCCCTTATAGTACCTCCTGATAGTCTGGCATATCTGATAATCCGGCACCACCTAGGTCCCAAAGGTGCTGGATTATCAGAAATCTACTGTACTTCCTCCAGTTAGTTTTCTTAGGCTCTTCTAGAACAGTGTTTCTCAACCAGTAGTACGAGTACCCTCAGGGGTACTCAAGAGAAGTCTGGGAGGTACGTCAACACAACTGAAATTTGGAGAAAACTGAATTTTTGTTTTAAGTTTTATAGTGCTTTATTATTTTTGTACTTTTTACACCCAAAAATTTCATTGCCCGTCCAGCTATGATTAAGTTGTTTAAACAAATGTGTTGAATGGTAAGAAAAATTTTGTGTGTCTGAAAACTGTAGGTCCTGGGGGTACTTATAATTATTTTTTTGAAAAAGGGGGTACTTATAATTTGTTTTTGAAATAGGTGTACTTTATAAAAAAAGGTTGAGAAACACTGTTCTAGAGTACCTAACATATTTAGTAAAGTACAATTAAACCTTTCCACTGGATTCCCTCTGGGGTGATAAGGAGCTGTACATGATTTTCCTCTAGCAATATTACTTAACTCAATCAACTCTGATTCAAAGTTGGCACCCTGATCACTGTGGATTCAACGGGGAAATCCATAGTGAGAGAGAAAATTCTCCCAGAGCATACTAGCTACAGTTTTGGCTGTCAGATCCTTCGTTGGATAAGCCTGAGCATACTCAGTGAAGTGATCAGTTACCACAAGAATATTCTTAATGCCTGAAGCATCTGGCTCTAATGTTAAAAAGTCTATGCACACCAGTTCCATAGGAGCATATACTTTAATGTTCACAAGCTCAGCAGCTTTTTTCCACTCAAGCTTTTTTTCTAATACAGTGCTCACACTCTTTACATTTCCTTCTACTGCCTTCGTCATTCTAGGTCAATAAAATCGGTCTCTAGCTAATTCCAGAGTTCTTTCAAGTCCCAAGATGACCCATTTCATCATGGATGCCTTCTAATGATCTATCCTGCTAGGTATAGGAGATTACTAGCTGGTTTACATCCTCTCCTCTCCATTGGATTTTCCGATACAAGACCCGATTTGAAAGGAAAAGCTTGGGCCATTCCCATAAATATAACTGAGTCTCATATTCTTCCTTCTTTTCCTCCTCCATCTTGGGTCTGTAGCCTGCCTCAAGAAAGTGAATCACACAGGCAATATATTTATCACATCGCCGTTGGACTTTCCAGTCAATAGGAACTGAATCTGAAGCACTTGGTCTTCCTGGCCAAGGATCTGGATGCTGAAACTCTGGTGGTATGCTTTCTGCAGTACTAGGCAAGGTTTCTACAAAATTTGGAGCAACAATTACTAATCTTTCTCCTTTGGCTTCCAAATCTTTCTCATGAGATGTGCGGAGTACTGTGTGAACTTTCATAACAGCTTTGCAGATCTCTTTATCCCACTCATCCCATTTATCTGAACTAGATTGAATTTGCGAGAACATTTTAACAATTCTTTCTGTCTGCTCTATGTCATCTTCATCTATCCCTGGAATTCCATGTGGCCGCTGAGAAAGACAATCAGCATCAACATTAGCTTTGCCGGATTTATAAACAATATCAAAATTATATAAGGACAAGGCTGCCACCCATTTATGGCCAGTTGCATTCAATTTTGCAGTCTTCAGGATGTAAGTAAGGGGGTTGTAATCTGTCATTACCTTAAATTGAGCTCCATACAAGAAATCATGGAACTTATCACAAACCACCCACTTCAAGGCTAGAAATTCTAACTTGTGAACTGGATAATTATGTTCACTATTGCCCAATTCCTTACTGGCATAAGCAGTAACTTGTGCCTTCCCATCCTGTATTTGATACAAAGCTGCACCTAACCCAGTAGTACTGGCATCTGTATGAAGAATATATGGCAGCTTCCAATTAGCAAACTCAAGGACTGGAGCAGTAGTCAATTTTTGTTTCAAGGTTTCAAAGGCCTCTTGACAAGCTGCATCCCATCTACTCTCAAGTGACTGACTTCTATTCCATCTACTTCCTTTAGGAGCACCAGCAAGAAGAGAATTCAAAGTTTTTGCAATGATAGAATACTTCTCTACAAATCTTCAGTAATAACATGCAAATCCTAAGAATCTATGAAGTTCTCTGAGAGTAGGTGAAACTGACCAACTGATGACAACATTAGTTTTCTCTTTATCTGGACAGATCCCATCTTGAGAAATAACATGACCCAGATATTTCACTGAATTTTGAAATAACTTACACTTTGATGGTGCAATTTTTAAGCCATATTCCTGAAGTCTTTTCAAAACTTTTAGGAGATGTTCTTCCAAAGGGGCTGAAAATATTAAGTCATCCAAGAATGCCACAACTTCTGTTAGATTCAAACCAGACATAACACATTCCATCATTCATTGGAAGGTAGCTGGAGCATTAGTCAAACCTTGAGGCATCATTTTGAATTGCCAGTTACCGAATGGTGTAGTGAAGGCTGTCTTCAGACAGTCACTAGGCTTGATAGTATCCACTTTTTAGATCCAATACAGAAAACCATTTAGAACCTCCAATAAAGCAAAAGTTTCTTCTATCCCGGGTAATGGATAGGCATCCTTTCTGGTAATGCTGTTCAATTTCCTATAATCCACCACCATCCTAAGAGCTCCTGTCTTGTTACGCACCAGCACCACAGGTGATGCATATGGGCTATAGGTTTTCTCAATCACTCCAAGGGCCACCAACTCATATAGATGCTGATGTAGATCTCCAAAATCTGAAAGTGAAACCCTTCTAGTTCTTTCTTTAAAAGGTACATTATTTGTAAGCTCAATTCGGTGTGTCACTCCTGAAACTTTTCCAAAGTCTAGGTCATGAACAGCAAAAGCCTTATAAGCTTCTTTACTGATCATTTCAGCGATCCTCTTCTTCTCCGCAGCACTAAGAGGGGATCCTTCAAAGTCAAGTTGCAGTATGATACCGTCTCTCTCTTTAGTCGTAGCTGCTGAAACCTGGGTTGGCTTTATCCACTCCACTGCTTGTCCCTTTGCAAAGATGGTGTTACGTTTCAATATAACATCCTTCCTTGTTAGGTTTTTGACCTGTACTCCTATTCTCATCTTGGTGCCAGTGACCTGAACAAATTGAGGGGGAACTGCTAGCCTACCAGGTACAAGTGCAGTACCTGGATCTTCCAGCATTACAGCAGTCTCTAATTTATCCACAGCAAATTTCAGAATTCCTGGCACTGTCTTGGATGTGCCAGGTGGAATTTGCACTGATCTTCTTCCTCTTAAGACCACTTCAATCCCTTCATCAGCTTCTTTTTGTTACCTCTGACTGAGTAAAAATTGACTAAGTTTCAGCCCACTCATCTGGTAATGAAATCCTACTTAAGAATTCAGGACCCCGCATTTTCTTACAGTCTTCCACAAGATGTTTCAACACATTGGTGCCTATGAGTGCTGACACTTGTTGATTCATACATTGATCTGGACATACCAAGGCTAGTATGTTGTTTGTCAGTCCCACAGGTGAACTTTGGGAATCGTATCTTTAGAGTTATATATCCCAGGTATGGAACCATTTGCCCTCCAGCCCCTTCCATCTGAAGTACACTGCCAATTGACTGTAACTTTCGATGAGATAAATGCTCATAATAGAAAGTTTCACATACGCATGTCACTTGAGAACTAGTATCTATCAGGCAGGTACTCTTTACTCCATCTAGGTAAACATAGCCATGACAAGCATGTCCTACTAACTGTCAGATGGCCTCAGTGACACCCATTTGGGTATCCTCAGTCTCCTGAACCCACTGACTAGCAGCCTGGCTCTGAGAGTTGTTAATTTCTTTTCTTCCTGGCTCACATTTGTTCTGATTTGAACATTTACCAGTCCATTGCTGATGCACTAGTTTAGGGTTAGGAGAAGTCTCACATTCAATTTGCAAATGTCTCTTTTCCCCACAGTTAAAACATAAAGGATTTCTTCTGTTAAAACTTGGTATTACTAGTTTATTAGAGTCTTTTGGTCTTGGAGGAGTAAATCATTTGTCTGAAATGGACATTTCAGAACTTGGCTGGGTCAACTGCAGTCCCACCAACTACTGCTCAGCGTGCAGATATTTTTCCTTTCAGTCTATTGCAGTGACTTCTTCATTGGCACTGAAAGTAATTTCAGATGCCTTTACCAATTGCAAGCTACGCCTACTCAATGGCCTTCCTTTCTCCTCTAGTTCTTGTCTTGGGCGGCACCCGAGACCTTCCAGTATTTCGACCAGCTCCACCACATCCTGGGAGAGGGGTCAGTCCCTTCCCCCCCCAGTTGTGGAGGGGGCATGGCAGTGGAGGAGGAGGAGGAGGAGGTGCAGGAGGAGGAAAACCATGCACCATGCCCACCAGCAAGGTGTTCAGCCTGTCCCCGGAGCCATCTTTCCCCCCCTCTGCTCCAGGATGTGTCCCAGGGCTCGGACAAGGCTGGGGAAGGCCCATCAAGCGAGATCCATTACTTTCCCTAGACACACATGGGGGAGAAGTGACAGGTGGCGAGGCTCTGCACAATCCTCACTTGGCCTTCTCAGCCTGGAGATTACACAACAGCCTGTGCATGTGGGTGCACATGGAGCACCAGTCCCGAGCACACAGCCGCAGTGAGGCTGCCACACAGGAACCTTACGCTCCTGCTCACAGGGTTCCTGCACAGGCCTGCCTTACTCCCAACCCTGTGGTGTGACACCTGCCCACCACAAGCCACCACTAAGGTGGGTGGGGTCAGGGATACACACACAGTGGTGCCGCACACAGCACACAGGCATGCCTGCACTCTCAGGGCCAGGCCAGCGCAGTGAGGCAGAGGACACTGGTTCCCTGCCAGGGGAGCCTGCTGGGAGAGGCAGGAAATGGAGGGGACTCCAGTAGCACCCTCCCCAGCAAGCAGTGTCTGCTGCTCAAACACACCTCCCCTAACACCCTCCCCCACTCCTCCAGAAGGCAGGGATACAAGTCCTCTCCCTGTGGGTTGCTGTCACTGCTGGACTTGGTGTGTATCTGGCATGGAGGGAAGCTGAGATGCCCCATCGTCCTCCTCCTGCCTGCAGGCTTCCGGCCTGGCTGGTACCTTGCCCATGTGTGCTTGTCCCTGGGACGTGGGGGTTGCGACCCTCCCCCCTGGGACTTCTGTGCCCCTGCAGGAAAGAGCCTGCTGTCTAGGCCTCAGATGGCCTTGCTCGAAACACATCAAATTCATCTGACCCAAGACCTTTCGGTGTCAGCTCAGAGATGAGGACTAGGCTTCGTGCATCCTGTCTCCTGGAATAACTACCCTTTTCTTCTTTTCTTCACAGCTGGACCAGCTGTGAATGGGGTGCAAGCCACATCTCCCACGCCAGCCTCCTGACCCCACAAGACCTGCAGGTGCTGCTGACCCCCACAAGGACGTCTAGTAGGAACACATCACCTGCCTCCATTCCTTACAGCGGTCTCTGGACCAGCAGGAGTAGAGGTTGGATGCAGACCTGGAGCAATGCCATGCTGACCAGGAACTGTGCTGCTCCTCCTGGCAGGAGCTGTCCCAGGAGGCCTGGCGCATGTGCGTGGCATACAGCACTGCCACCAATCGCATAGTCACCATGATTCAGTGGTCCAGCAGCCACTCCCTCACCCCCGCTCCTTCCCAAGACTTCCCCACACCTGCTTCCGCTCCTGCTTCAGCGCCTCTGGCTTCTCCCCCAAGCTTCCCTTGGCCACCTAGGGTCCTGCACATGAGACGGTGGGACTGACCACGGCAGGCGCCAGTCCCAGCCCTATCCCTGAGCCTCTCATAGAATTATAGAATCATAGAGCTGGAAGAGACCTCAGAAGGCCATCAATTCCAGCCCCCTGTCCAAGGCAGGACCAATCCCAATTAAATCAACCCAGCCAGGGCTTTGTCAAGCCGAGACTTAAACACCTCTAGGGATGGAGACTCCACTACTTCCCTAGGTAACCCATTCCAGTGCTTTACCACCCTCCTAGGGAAATAGTTTTTCATAATATCCAACCTGGACCTCTCCCACTGCCACTTGAGACCATTGTTCCTTGTTCTGCCATCCGTCACTACTGTGAACAGCCTTTCTCCAGCCTCTTTGGAACCTCCCTTCAGGAAGTTGAAGGCTGCTATCAAATCCCCCCTCACTCTTCTCTTCTGCAGTCTAAATAGACACAACTCCCTCAGCCTCTCCTCGTAGGTCATATGCTCCAGCCCCCTAATCATTTTGGTCGCCCTCCACTGGACCCTCTCCAATGCATCCACATCCTTCCTGTAATTGGGGGCCCAGAACTGGACACAATACTCCAGATGTGGCCTCACCAGAGCCAAATAAAGGGGAATAATGACATCTCTGGATCTGCTGGCAGTGCTCCTCTTAATGCAGCCTAATATGCCATTAGCCTTCTTGGCTACAAGGGCACACTGTTGACTCATATCCAGCTTCTCATCCACTGTAACCCCCAGGTCCTTTTCTGCAGAACTACTACTTAGCTGGTTGGTCCCCAGCCTGTAACAATGCTTGGGATTCTTCCATCCCAAGTGCAGGACTCTGCACTTGTCCTTGTTGAACCTCATCAGATTTCTTGTGGCCCAATCCTCCAATTTGTCTAAGTCACTCTGGACTCTATCCCTGCTCTCCCCCTAGCTTAGTGTCATCCACAAACTTGCTGAGGGTGCAATCCATCCCCTCATCCAGGTCATTAATAAAGATGTTGAACAAAACCGGTCCCAGAACTGAATCTTGGGGCACGCCTCTAGAAACTGACCCCCATCCTGACATCAAGCCGTTGATCACTACCCGCTGGGCCCAACCTTCCAGTCAGCTTTCTATCCATCTTACCGACCATTTATCCTATCCACATTCCCTTAACTTGCTGGCAAGAATATTGTGGGAAACCGTATCAAAAGCCTTGCTAAAGTCAAGGTATATCACATCCACTGACTTCCCCGTATCCACAGAGCCAGTTACTTCATCATAGAAGCTAATCAGATTGGTCAGGCACGACTTGTCCTTCATGAATCTATGCTGAATATTCCTGATCACCTTCCCCTCTTCCAAGTGCTTCAAAATGGATTCCATGAGGATCCCCTCCATGATTTTTCCAGGGACTGAGGTAAGACTAACCAGCCTATAGTTCCCTGGATCGTCCTTCTTCCCTTTCTTAAAGATGGGCACTACATTTGCCTTTTTCCAATCATCCGGGATCTTTCCCGATCTCCACAACTTTTCAAAGATAATGGCTAAAGGCTCCTCAATGACATTTGCCAGCTCCCTCAGTACCCTTGGATGTATTAAGTCCGGACCCATGGATTTATGTACATTTAGCTTTTTTAAATAGTTCCTAACCTGTCCCTTCCCCCAACGTGTAAAATTGATATTGATGCTACTGCCCCTCCTTTCTCTCCGTTCTAGGGGGCGGGGTAGGGGGGCCCGGGCCTGCCCTCTCTCACGGGCCCCAGCCCAGTGCCCTAAGGACAGGCTCTAGTGGCGTCCTGTCTGACTGGTGGGGTTAATACCTGAAACGCATCAGCCTGCCGGCAAATCCTACAATGCCCCACACTGGGCTGCCTCCTACCCCGCTGGTGTTGATACTGCAGCGTCCCAACACCACCATCCGCCCCCACTTATCTACCCTTCCTCCCCTTCCCCTCCCTGTGTCGCCTCTTACCCCCTTTTTAACTTCCTACCTGGGTCGCTTGCTCATGACATCACCCGCCGCTCGGGGCTGAGGATGTCCCGTGACATTGGACATAGCCCTGCGTGCAGGGTTCCCCATGGACTGGCCCCCTGCGCCGGTCAGCTGGGCTGCGGCCGCAGAGCAGCGCATGCAAGCGGTGCGTGCCTCCTGTCTGGCCCTGAGGGACGCGTGCGCAACCGTGGGAGAAGTGCGGGGCAGATCGGCCCCGTCTGAGTGGGGTCGCTCCGACCCGTCATACACCACCTGGGGGACTTTTTGCTCACTGAGGTTCAGGCTGGTGAGGAGACAGCAGAACCTCCCTTTGAGATAGCTGAAGGCGCCCTCCACAACAATGTGGGCCCTGCTGAGCTTGGCGTTCCTTCGTGGGGTCAACGTGTGGGGTAGGCTGCATTCCTCACAATGCACATCGGCATGCCTACCTCTCCAACCTGGATGGTGGATTGAGGAAAAAAGTGACGGCGTGCATCTTTCGGAACAGGCTGGAGTTCCTAAAGATGCAGCGGTTGTGCACCTTTCCTGACCACCCAACGTTAATGTCAGTGAAACGGTCCTGGTGGTCCATGAGGGCATGCAGCCCCAGGGAAAAGTACCCCTGCTGGTTGATGTAGTCTAATGCCCAGTGGTCAGGGACCCAGATGGGGATATAGGTGTCATCAATGCCCCCCTCCCGCAATTGGGGAAGCCAATGTCCACCCACTATCCAAATCCCTCTTGCTCCCAGTACCGGTAAAGAAATTTCTGCAATGGTTGACAATCCTGCAACATCTTTGTTCCGGAGTCCCCTTTCATCCATCAGAACTGTCCATCTTCATGAGGACAGATGCGTCCCTCATAGGATGGGGCACCCATCTACGACATCGCACGGCCCAGGGTCTCTGGTCCAGCAGTGACAAGAACCTACACATAACCATCCTAGAACTCTGTGTGAGAAATTCCTCCTGTATATCATCAACAATCATGTCAGACTGTACATAGACAATGTTGCAGCAATGTTTTATATAAATCATCAAGGTGGGGCCCAATCTCAAGCGCTATGCACAGAATCGATTGCCCTTTGGAAATGGTGCCTAAAATACAGCACAAATGTTACTGCGGTGCACCTTCCGGGCACCTTAAATATGATGACTAATGCTCTCAGCGAGCCCTCCTCCCAGCCGAGCATGAGTGGCAATTAAATCTGCACATCTTGTTGCGGATTTTTCGACAGTAGGGTCACCCCACCATAGACTTATTTGCCACTTTATCCAACAGAAAATGTCACCTATTCAGCACAAGGGCAGGCATTGGGAAAGGCTCTATGGGAGACGCCTTCCTCATCAGCTGGTCATCCCTTCTCCTGTACGCCTTTCCCCCCCATACCTCTGTTGAACAAGACAAAGAGGGACAAAGCACACCTAATTGTTATAGCTCCATCGTGGCCATGTCATGCCTGGTTCCCCTTTCTAATAAGGATGTCCCACATACCACTGATCTCCTTACCACACAGCCATGATCTCCTCTTTCACCCAGAACCACATGCCACGCAACAAAACCTTGAGTCGCTACACCTGAAAGCTTGGTTCCTTGATGGTTCTCTGAACTGCAATTGAACTGTTCACAACAGGTGCAAAGAGTCCTACTACACAGTGGTGTGCAGTGCACCCATAAGACTTACCTTCATAAATGGAAAAAATTCGCCGTATGGTGGGTAGATTACCACCCTCAAAATCCTCTTTACCTGTTGTTGTGTGGTTTGATTTATTTTAGATCCAAGGGAAACCATGACACTCCAGAGAGACTTAACCACTTTCTTATTTATTATAAGCTTTAAGCAGTTAATACGGTTGTTTAAGTTTTACAAGCCTTAAAAACAATTACTATACAATTTAAACCTTAAATACTATAAATTCTAAAGCAATTAATACAAGGCAAAGCAATGTAAAAGCAATTATTAGAAGATCTACTATAATACAATAATAAAGCCTAGTTCACTTACACTTCACCCGACAGCTACCTACAGTACCAGGCAGAAGGTCATGGTTCCTTTGATTCCCACCCATCGGAACGCCATTCACTGATGTAGCTGGTGTGAAGGGCCTATTTACTTCTAGTTACATAGAGCAGGACCTGTGGGTCAATCCTGCTCCTTCCCTCCCATCGATTCTTCTTACCAAGCGCATTTTATAGCAAAGCAAGACTTGGTTATTCTAATAATATTTACCAATTAATTAGTATTGTGTAAGATACCTACAATGCCCTATGTGGGGTACATCCTGCTACTCAAGATGTTGCGAAAACTGTGTGTTGTTAACAGTTTTACACATACCTATCTCAGCTGGAAGGGACCTTGAGAGGTCATTGAGTCCAGTCCCCTACCGTCATGGAAGGACCACATACCATCCCTGATAGATTTGCCCTAGGTCCCTAAATGGCCCCCTCAACCATTGAGCTCACATCCCTGGGTTTATCAGGCCAATACTCAAACCACTGAGCTATCGTTCCACCTCATCTTGAAGAATGTCAGTTACTGTCCAGGTGAGTAACCTCCTCTTCTTACAGCTACTGTTATATCACATCTCCCCGGAGGGGGCGCTCAGGGCGTAAGGGTTACAGTGTGAAGGGTCTATGGGCAGAGGAGTTTGCGGGGTACAGGAATCTGGGCAGGGGGCTGGTGGGAAGTCAGAGTAGGGAGCTGAGGGTGTGGAGGACTCAGGGCAGGATGTTTGGGAGGTTCAGAAATAAGGGCTGGGTGTTGAGAATGAGGGGGCTCGGCAGGGGAATGTTGGGGGTGCAGGAATCAGGCAGGGCTTGGAGCTGAGGGTGGGGGGCTCAGGGCAGGTTGCTGGGTGCTGTACAGGTAAGTGAAGGGTGTCATTTTGGAAGGGTGGCAGGAGGCAGCTGCACATACTGGATTGCTGCTGCTCTTCCTCTTCCCCGACCATCAGGGAGCAAGGGGAAGTGTGCAGCTTGTGTGGAGTCTTCTCTGCTCCTCTCCTGGGCAGCCGGGAGTGAGAAGAAGGCTCCCAAGCTGTGCACTTTCCTCTCACTCTTTGATAGTCAAGGGAAGGGAAGGGAAGGGAAGAGCAACAAAATTCCGGGTACACAGGGTTGCAACCCTCTAGTTTTCCTCAACAGAGCGGGGGCAGAGGTGGAAGCTTTAGGGGATGGGGCAGTCCTGGAAGAGAGGGGAGAGGGGAGTGGGGAGGGACAAGGCAGCCTCCGGGAGAGCCCTAGGAACTTGGCTAGGAGCAGCTGCAGCTGAGTGCCCCAGCCTGCCAGCTTCTTTTTGCCGGAGCGCAACATCGCCACATTGGGGCACCCTGGTTTTCACCTCTGTATTTGGGCTGCCCAGTGCCGTGAGCCTGTCTGCACAGCGTGTCCTGCGTGCCCCTGGCCAGATCTTTTCAATTATTCCAGCTTCTTGCTTTTCATCCTTACTATTGTATTGCTCTTGAACAAGGGGGAGCGTTAAGAGTCTTGTTCTAGCTCAACAAGTAAAATTGGGGCAAACTGGTGCCTCCAAGGCAGAAAGATGCCTGCTTGCCAGGCCAGGTGAAAGTGCTTAATGGGTCCACATTTTACTTTGGCCACAAATGCTTGGGACTGAATGGTGAACACCAATCTCCACTACCAAAAGTGCCATTGTCTCTACCAGCCCAGCTACACAAGAGCAGACCATAGCCTTCCAAGTTACATGAGCCGGAGAGCACTTTACCCAAGCGCGGAAGCAGCGTTGGGCCAATGCAGCCACCAGACAAGGGCTACAGTCTGGTCCGGGCTGCCACCCTGTGCTCCGCTGGGTATGGCTCCGCCCGCTCCCGGGGACAGCAAGCACCACGAAAAAGGGCTCGTGGGCTAGCGCGCAGTCCAGGTAACCAGGAGCCATTCCCGGCTCCTCCCGCTCCAGGCCCGCATCTCCCACTTCAGTGACCAACCGGTCTCCACTCCCGCCCGATGGGAGACTCCGCCCCCGGGGAGCGATTGACGGACGGAATGTTGGTCCAATAGGGCGCCGGCCACGTGCGCAAAGTAACCAATGCGGGTCGGCGGGCGGAGTGGGGGCGTGTGCAGTGGTGCTGCGAGAGGCTGGTTGTACGCGCTGAGGAGTCGTTACCCTCTTGCTGCCAAGGGCCTGCTGGAGCTACCGACAGGTGAGGCTCGGCCGGGCTTAGGCCGAACTAGTCTCTTGGCGGTGGGAGGAGCGGGCCGCGCTAGGGCCGGGAACGAGGCTGTGGCCTGGGCTTGCGGGCAGGCCTGGGGCCTGTGTGTGGAGAGGAGCAAAGCTGAGGCCTGCAGGGGGAGACCGGGCCTGTGCGGGGGGAGGGGCAGACATAGGCCCGTTGAACGGGGCGACCCTGGGTCTACAGGGGCCCATCGGAGCGGGGGTGGGGGAAGGAGTGGAGCTGGTTGCAGTGGTATTGCGTGTGTGCAGGATGCAGCCCGTGGGCCGCGGGCTTGGGCTTGTCTGCACTGTGCTCTCCTTTATTTAAATCTCTCACTCGGTAAAACTAGAGCGCGGGGTGGGAGTACTGGGGATCCGATGTGCACTAGCCTACCTGCTCTGAATAAGGTTAGCCCACATCGGGTAGAATGCCGGACTGTGGGAAACCTTAGCTTCATTAGCGCTCTGCCTCGCCTGTGTTACCATCAATGAAGTTGCAGTGGTGAGAGAGATATTAAAGTCTAAGCTATTGATCACCTGTGTGTGTAGGGAGCTGGGCGATGGGACACAAATGTATGTGGAGAAAGCGTGTACGTGGATCTGGACTATGGGGAAGAGTGTGTGTAGTGTCTGCTTCTGTTGCAGGGTCATATAAGGTAATGAAGTGAATGTGTCAGGGTGACTTTGTTGGTATATATGTTGGGGAGGATGTCTTTTGTGCCCTGGTAGAAGCACATGTGACAACGTTTTGGGTTGTAGATGTGTTGATATGGTGGGTATGGAGGAAGAGGATGGGTCATATAGAAGTGTTCTCTTTTGTTGCTTTTGATGTGGTTGATGACTTAGTCCTCTTGATATTTCTGTTTTCTCTGTTTCTTCCATATTTTGTGCATGGATGCTGTATTTATTGAATAGACAGGCTGTCGTACAAATAGAGTTGCTGACAACTCCATTTCCTTTGAACAATTTTCCATACCTCTTTTTCTGTTCTCTTTTTGTTGCTTCTGTGTACTTTCTTCTTTTTGACTTCCTTGCCATCTAAAAATTCGTTATCATCCCTGTATACTCATGACACTTCCATACCTCCTGTGCATTTTAATTTATTTAGCTGATGTTGATATCTTTAGTGTCCAGCCATATGCATCTTGCATTCCATAATGAGGGATGTACTGTAACTATTTACTGATAAAAAGCTTCAGAGGGGTAGCAGAGTTAGTCTGTAACTGGAAAAACTTTAAAAACAACAAGTAGTCTTCCAGTACCTTAGTAACTAGTTTTTTTTTCTAGTTACTGATAAGAAGACCTAATCTTTTCTAATTTTTTTTCCTGGTTTCCATTGATAACTCCACTTTCTTGTGTCCCTGTTGGTAATCTTGCTGTGACCTTTAATTCTTCTTTGCCCCATATTAAGTGTGTTGTGCAAACACCTGATGCTTCTTTGTTCAAAATTTGTCCTGTATTGACTGCTAAAATCCATGTCCATATCTTGGTCATTTTCTGGCTTTATTAGAGTAATCGCTTGTCTGACCTCTCTTTCTCTCCCCCCCAGTCTGTTTGTAACGCTGCTGCCAAAATCATCTTTTTCTTTTTTCTTGTGACTTAATGTTACTGTGATCCTCCCTTGGCTTCCTGTCTCTGAATATATAAAATCAGCACAATACTCATAGAAAGTCCGACATAAACTTTAACCCCCACCCTCTCTGTCTCATCTCTTTATTCATTTTCTGCTTCTTATCTTTTTGCCTTCTTCAAACCTTTGTCTTTCCTCAATCCTAGATTTGTGCCTGCTATCTCTTCTTTCTGTGGTTGGAACATCTTATTGTCATCTGCCTGAAGCTCACCCTCTTTCTTTAAAATTTGCCTCTCTAAGCAGTCCTAGGAACCTTCACTCTGTCGTCTTGTTTTTGATTCTTATGTTCTTGTGAGAACTTAGCAGAGATGTATAATGGAAACATGTTAGTGATGTTATGGTTGTATCAGACTTCTGATTTTCACGGGCCTGTACTTTCTGAAGCCCAGAGCACGCACTTACTAGCTCAGGGCTAATCTACACTTGAAAGTTTATGGTAATAGCTATTCTGGATTAATTACCCTGGAATAGTTACATTGGTATGAGCCCTATGTAGGCACTCTTACTTTGGAATAAGTTCCCACATTGGAGCTTATACTGAAACAACCATTCCAGGATAGCTATTTAGGTAAACTTCCAGGTGTAACCAAGACATAATAATACAGAATACTGTGAAGCTTTCTTTAATTTTTGAGAGTCTTAGGGACATTAATTATCCTGCTCTATACAATATACATTTTTAAAATCCTCTTTTTCAGAAATACATCAAGGTGTTTCCAGCTTTTTTTAATCTTTGCAGTTGCACAGCCTTGGCGCCTTAAAACCCTAGACTGCTGACCACAATGCTCACACATATTGTGTGATTGAATATTGGTGATAAATAACGATTTTTAAACGTATTGTTTATAGCTCACTAATTATGCTGAGCCCTATAGGTTTCTAACAGAAGAAGAAAAGTTAAAACTCCTTCCTCTCCTTGTGCAAGACCATTACGGAGTCTTACTCCTCAGGTACTCCCCATAGCTGATCATCTTCAGAATGTTTTATTCACAGGCATTTCCAGTTTGTCATCCCTCAAATCCATCAATATCTCAATTTTCCTTTACTTACACTCATCTTCCCCTGCATAATTGTCTGATGAACCATCTATCAGTCTGACAGTACTGGCTACTGACTAAAGATGTCTCGGGGTGAACTCAGAGGAGTGCAGCTGGGAATGATGCTGCTTATTGACCCTTCTATCCCAGCTCCCTTGTCTCTTCTTCCTTCCTGTGAATACCACATAAATGGAGGAAGTGTATTTCCAGTTTTCTTAAACTGAAATTTTTTCTCAGAAGGGAGCATGGCTAAGGAGTATTTATTGGAATCTGGAAGGAAATGATAGTACCCTTATTAGCCTACACTAACATAGTGTGGCACTGATGCTGATCACATGCTGATTAGGAGTCCTGAAAGAAGAAGTAGTGAGGCTACAGAGAGGATGGAAATATGCCTTTCTCCCTAATGAACTGCTCGTTTTAATGGAGAATGGGAGTCCTGACTGGCAACAGTTGCCTACCGTCCTTATAGGAGGTATCTGTTCTTGAAGATTCCCCTTATGTCAAGCATCACCAGAACTGTGCTATAGCAGGCACTGAAAGGTAGATATGAACCCAGCTCTACAATTTGCTGCTTTCCTCTTTCCTATGCTACTCTTTTAGATGGAGCCTTGGAGATGGTAGCACTGCTAATTAGTGCCAACTGCTGCAGAATTCCAGGTTGATTAGAGTGGCCTCCCAATAACAGAAATCACTTAAAGGGGGCTTATTAGGTCTGGGGCAGGAGAGGGATGTTCCTGACCTCCAGATCCTATTCCTTTAGCATTGGAAATGTCAGGATGGTGACTGTGGCCTCTTTCATCCTGCAGTCTTGTCTTTGGGACCCTATCATCTGCCATCCCATCATGAAATCTGGTATTCTGAATTAGGGATCTGAACGACTAGTTGCTTCCCCCCCCCCCCCCACCTTGCTGTCTATATCAGAAAGAGGCAGCAAGGGGGGGGGAAGAAGAGGAAGGGGTACTTCAAAATGGCAGTATTGCATGGAGCCTGGGGCCAGACCCCGGGTTCCATGCAGTGCTGCTGCTTTGAAACACCACGTGCAGCCCAGGGCCAGCTGGAGTGTCCCCTGGCTGTACGTGGTGTTTCAAAGCAGCAGCGCCGCATGGAACCCAGGGTCAGCAGAGGAGTTCTCAGCTGACTCCAGGCTCCATGCAGCCCTGCTGCTTTGAAATGCAACGTGCAGCCTGATGCTGGGCTCCCCGTGGCGTTTCAAAGCAGCAGCACCACATGGAGCCCACGGTCAGTCCCCAGCTGATCCCAGGCTCCACGTGGTGCTGCCGCTTTGAAATGCCGTGGTTAGCACAGGGCTAGCGGGAGACTGCCTTGCTGGCCCCATGTTCTCTGCAGCGCTTTCGCCTTTGAAGTGTAACAGCCTTAGGACTGTTGCTACACTTCAAAGGTGGAGGTGCCCTATTGACTAATTAATCGAAAAATCAATTAGTCGATTACTTGAAATTTAACATCCCTGTTATGAACTGGGTGTAATTTGTGGAAGTAACGTATATCACAAATTAAAACAAACAAACATAGTAAGAGGGCCGAAAAGGTGTCACCATGGCCAAACTACACAAGAAGCGTTGGGGGGGCAAAGCATCCTTTAAAAGGAAAATAAAAAGGAGCATAAATTCTATCAAGTATAAATATAATTAGGCAGGCCACACAATAATGTGAAGAGCAACTAGCAAAAGTCACACACAGTATTTTTTTAAAAGTATATCAGAAGTGGGAACCCTGCCAAAATCAGTGTGGTCAATGGGCAGTCAAGGAAAATAAAAAGTTTGTGGAGAAGCGAAATAAATTCTTTGCATTTGTCTTCACTGCACAGGACGTGAGGAATTGTCTCCCACCTGAGCCATTCTTTTTAGGTCATATGTCTGAGGAATTGTGCCAGATGCATATGTCAAGAGAGGTGTTGGAACAAATTGATAAACAATAATAAGGACCAGATGGCATTCACCCAAGAGCTCTGAAGGAATTCAAATATGAAATTTCACAACTACTAACTGTGGTATGTAATCAGTCACTTCAATTGGCTTCTGTACCAGATGAATAGAGGATAACTAATGACACCAATTTTTAAAAAAGGCTCTAGAGGTGTTTCTCGCAAATACAAGCTGATAAACCTAACTTCTGTGCCAGGCAGATTGTTTGAAACTATAATGAATGGAATTGCCAGACATCTAGGTCATCGGTTTTCAAAATGTGTGTCAGACACTGGGTCACTTTGCTGTAGGGTAACAAGGTGACTAGTGGGGGTTGCTAAAACAGGCTTCCTCCTTGCCCTGGCACCATGGACTGCCATGCACCCCCAAAATTTCCAGCAATGGGTTCAGTTCCTAGGTGGGGTGCCCTGGTGCTCCATGCACTGCCCTTCCACTGAGCATTGGCTCTGCATTGCCATTTATTGGTTCCTGGGTGGTATCTGTATGTGAGAGCAGTGCACAGACACACTTGCTCACTTCTGCCTAGGACTCAGACCTGATACTGGTTGCTCCCAGGGCACAGCATAGTCTGTGGTGCCAGGACGGGAGGGAAGCCTGCCTTAGAATCCCCACTGCTCTGCTGTCTGAGTCGCTGGAGGTAAGCCCATGTCAAACCTGTGGTCCCATCCCCTGACCCACCGCTAAGCCTCTTCCTCTGCCCCAAGCCCTTTATTCCTGGCCCTAACATGGAGTAGGCATGTTAGCGTATAGTGGTGTAAATAATTAACTGATAGGCTTGGCCTTATTGGTTGGTTCTAACTAGTACATGCATTTGCAAAGCCAACTCCCCATGAGCACCAGATGCCACAGAGCTGCCTCTGATCAAGCAGGCAGGTGGGAGCTGATATGCCTGGGGAGCCGGCTTTTAAACCAACTCTCGGCATGTGCTGGCTCCGTGGAACCGCCTGCCCCCCTCACCCCTTTGCTGACTCCCATAGAGGCAGCAGGCTGGGGGGGAACAACAGGTGGGAGTTGGTGTTCGTGGGGAGCAACCTTAAAAGCTGGCTCCCCACAAGCACGGCTTAGTGGAGTGTGTCTCCCCCCGCCCCCTCCCCCCCCCGCTGCCTCTGATACAGTTCAGGCCCCCCATGGGCGGAGGCTGCTGCTGTCCATGCTGCTGCCTCTGTATCAGGCAGCAGTGCGGGGTGGCGGGCTGGAGCTGGCTGCCGGCCCCATCCATGGGGACTATAGAATAATCATGTAGTCACTAAGGTTTGGTGTGGTTGCATGATTATTTAGTTAAACGACATCTAATATCTCTACTTCAGAGCCCACACTCTAGTTAGATAAAATTATTAGGTCATGGGCATGAACAATTTTCTGCAACTGGGTCATGAGAAAAAAGTTTGAACACCACTGACCTAGGTGACCACAACATGTAGGGTAAGAGGCTTTTGTGAGGGGAAAGCATGTCTCACCAATTTATTCAAATTGTTTGATGGGTCAATGAACATGTGGAATTCAGTGGATATAATGTACTTGGACTTTCTGAAAGCCTTTGACAAATTACCTTACCAAAGGCTCTTAAGCAAAGTAAGCAGTCATGGATAAGGGGGATTCTCTTGTGGATCTGTAGCTGATTAAAAGACTGAAAGGAAAGGTGAGAGAGAAATGGTCAGTTTTCAGACGAGGAGAGAGAAATAGTAGTGGAATAATACTGTTCACTGTATTCAGAAATTATCTGTAAAAGGGGGATGAATGCACAGTAATGTACATTGAAAAACAGTCTCAACTATACATATAAAATAAGAGTCTAAATTAGATGTCACCACTCAAAGATCTTGAAGTCATCTAGGGATGTAAATATTGATTTAAAAAGTTAATACGTTAAATGATTTAAAATTGTATTGTTTCCCCAGTTAACTGAGGCCACTCTGGATGGCACAGCTGGGGCTGGGGTCCCTTCTGCAGGCCAATGTGGGGCAACCATGGCTGATCTGCCAGTCTGGTCTGTTGACCACCAGAGTTAACAGTTCGGGTCTTAACTTAAAAAAACAACAAATAGTCTGGTAGCACTTAAGACTAACAAAACATGTAGATGGTATTGAGCTTTTGTGGGCACAGCTCACTTTTTCAGATGACCATTACCATTGTTAATGGTAAGCTTAATCCTTACCAGTTAACTGAACTTTTATATCCCTAGGATCATCAGGTGGTTCTTTGAAAGTGTCCATTTAGTATGCAGTGGTAGTAAAAAAACGCCAACAGCCTGTCCGTGACCTGGCTCCCCTTTTATTGGTTAACCAGTTAAACTTTGTTTAACCAGTTAAGCAATTAAATGGTATTTTACATCCCTATAAGGAAGTGGCATTTACTCCACAAAATAGAAGAACCAGGAGTTACCCAGTGAAATTAATAGTAGTAGGTTTAAAGCAAACGTAAGGTAGCACAATCAATGTGTGCAGGAGATGTTGCAGGTTTAAAAAAGAATTAGTTTCTGGATGGGCTTATGGGGTGGGGAACTTTTTTTGGGTTGGGTGTCGTTGGGGTGCCGTTGACCAACAAAGTCAGATGGGGGCTGCACACAAGTGAGATGTGCATTCCCCCTCCCCCCCCCAAAAAAAAACCCCAAATCCTCACAGACGTAGCCCCTGACTGAAGAAGGAAACTCTCCATATTCCCCTCGTGCACCAGAGCCTAGTCAGGCCCGGGCTAGTAGATTGTGTGCTTCAGCACTGGGTGGGGAGGGCGAGCGAGCTCAAGCACCAGCGTGGGCTCCCCAGTGCTGGGGTGTGGGGGGAGAGCAGATCCTGGCAAGCAAGATCTGAGCCTGTGGGACCAGATCCTGGCAATCTGGGGGCTGCATCTGGCCCATGGGCCTTAGGTTCCCCACCCCTGCTATAAGCCATGATGGTCAGAGATGTGACCCCATTATCTGTTTTCCTAGCTTTTGACTGCAAGAAGCTGATAGATGGTGGGTTGGATCACTCAATAATTCTGTTCATTCTTTCTAAAGCACCTGGCATTGGCCACAGTTAGAAGCAGGACACCAGGATAGATCAATCATTGGTCTGACCCAATGGTTTTTCACCCTTCCAGACTACTGTATCCCTTTCAGGAGCATGATTTGTCATGCATACTCCCAACTATTTGTTTATAAAATGAGATACAAAAATAAAGAAGTGTTCAAACACACTATTATTGAAAATTTGCTTGCTTTTTTTCATTTTTACCATATGTTTATAAAATAAATAAATTGGAATATAAATATCGTATTTATATTTGTGAGAGATTTGAGCATGTTTTTCACTCGTGAGTCTAGTTTGAAACCTGAGCCTCAAATGTCTGGATGAAGCATATAACTTTGTTTTGTGGAGCTCTGGGAAGTTGCCCTGTTTGCTGTTCCCTGCATTTGTGATCCTCCTGAAACCTGTCCTGTGTTGCCCCCCTTGGGCTATAACCCTCAAGTTGAGAAACACTGATTTGGATGACTTAACTATCCCTGGTTGAGAACTACTGAGCTGACTACTGAGCATATGGTAATTCTTATGTCATGCCCAGGCCTATAGATGGCAAGGAAGGAGTCCTGGTTTATCAAACTACAGTTTCTTTTTCAGTCTCTGTGGGTTTGGAATGAGTCTTGAGATATCAGCTAGCTTAGCCTCCCTGCACTGAAGCAAGCCAAATATACCTAGGCCATTCTTGACAGTGTGTGTGTTTAACAGTTGCTCTAATTCTGGGGATTCTAAAATTTCCCTTCGAAGCCTATTCTAATACTTAACTAGTTTTATAATTCAAAAGCTTTTCCCAATATCTAACCTAAATCTTTCTTGCTGTAGATCAAACCCAGTACTTCTGGTCATACCTTCAGGGGACAGTTGGTCACTCTCCACCTGCCTTTAATATATTTGAAGCATATTAGAAGGTGACCACTTTTTCAAGACTAAACATGTTCAGTTTAAAAAAAACTTCTTCAGAGGTCAGGTTTTTTACACCTTTTATCATTGTCATTGTTTTCTTCTGGACTGTCTCCAATTTTCTCTAGCTTGTGGTGCTCAAAACTGGACACAGTACTCCTACTTGAGGGCCCCGCCAGTGCTGAGTACAGTAAAATCCTTGTCTTGCCTATAACACTGTTGTGATCATCATTCTGGAGTGCACACTTTTTGCAGCTTGTTGACTCATACTCACTATATGATTGTGATTCACTATTACCTCCAGATCTTTTTCAGAAGTACTACTGCCTAGGCAGTTGTTTGCTAGTTTATAATTGTGCATTTGATTTTTTTTTTCTTCCTAAGTACAATAGTTGTCTGTACTGAATCTTGTCTTGTTGATTTCAGATCAATTCTCCAGTTTGTCAACATTTTGAATTCTAATTCTGTGATCTAAAGTTCTAGCAACCTTTTCCAGTTTGGTGTTACCCCAGATCATATATTCCTCTCTGTTATGCAAGTCACAATGAAAATACTGAATAGTACTGCACCCAAGATAGGCTCCTTTGTGACCCCACTAGCTATACCCTTTCAGTTTGTCGGCAAACCATTGATACCCTTTGAGTATGATCCTTCAACCAGTTTTACACCCATCTTATAGATCATCTTCTATACCATGTTTAGCTTATGAGAATATCATGTGGGACTGTCAGAAGCCTTTCTTAAATCCAGATAAATCATGTTTCCATCTTTTCTTCCCCTCACCAACATCCAAGCCAGTGATACTTTCAGAGAACAAAATTAGGCTGATTGGGCTTGTTGCAGTCAAGTCTCAGAGGCGTAGTTGTGTTGTTCTGTATCTGTAAAAATGAGGAGTCCTGTAACACCTTACCAACTGATTTGCTTAATGTTTTGTCCCTGTATCTTTTCAGATATCAAAGCTAGGTTGAGTGGTTACATAAGAACGGCCATACTGGGTCAGACCAAAGGTCCATCTAGCTTAGCATCCTGTCTGCCAACAGTGGCCAATATCAGATGCCTCAGAGGGAGGGAATGCAATAGGTAATCATCACATGATCCTTCTCCTGTCATCCATTTATCTTTAAAGATAAGTACTACATTTACTCTTCTCCAGTCCTTTTAGTCTTCACTTGTCCTCAATGAGTTCTTAAAGATAACTGGTAATGGTTTCAAGATTGTTTCAGCTAGTTCTTCTTCGAGTAGTGTTCCTGTGGGTCCTCCGCTGTAGCTGTCAGGCTTGTCCTGGTACTGCAGATTGGAGATTCGTCAGCAGTGGTCTGCTGGACTGCACACGTGTGTCAGGCTTCGCGCGCCATTCTTAGAGCATGTGGTCCAGCTCCCACCAGTTCCTCCTAACTGTCCTCGGTCGTAGACAGAGTGCTCTCCCTCTCGTCAGATCCTGTCAGAAATTGAATAGTTGTTAGTTAGTTAGTTGTAGTGTTAATAGTCTTAGTTTGCTTAGTCTTACCACTATTTTTATATTAGCTACAAAAAAAAGAATGTTGCAATACTGCGTCTTTAACAAGGACAGGATAAATCACTGAAGAAAAAATCATGCCAGGATCACCCGGTTTTAAAAAACGTGACACTTGCTGGGAATCTGTGCCCGCTTTGGATGGGCACTCCCACTGCATTAGGAGCCTAGGTGAGGGACACATCCCACAAAAATGCCCTCACTGCTCCAAGTTGACGAGCAACACGAGACAGAGAGATGAGGCTTAAAATGGTTTTATTTAACAAAGCATTGCAGCTCCACAGACGGAGTCCTCCCCGCCCAGATTGGACTCTCTTAGAGCCGACAAGCGTCGGGCTGTCTCGCCAGGGCACTGTATTGTTACCAAAAAGAGGCCTCTCCAACTTGTTCGTTGCCACCAACACGAGTTAGTGTCGGAGATAAGCCAGGCACTTCAGGGACGGCTCTTACTAGCTGCCCAGAGAAAGAGAAACCAACCTGTAGCAAGTCAGCACTAGGGCAGAATCTACCGTGAGAATCGGCACCAGCGGCACCGGCACCATTTACGGTACTGCTATTGGCCAGATTCGACACCTATAGCGGCACTGCCGACACAGTCGGCACGATCGGCACAGCAAACACCGGCACAGTCCTCGGCACCGCAGTCGGCACCACTGACTACACCTTATGCGCAGC
Organism: Pelochelys cantorii; assembly: GCA_032595735.1. Classification (NCBI taxonomy): domain Eukaryota; kingdom Metazoa; phylum Chordata; order Testudines; family Trionychidae; genus Pelochelys; species Pelochelys cantorii. The sequence goes on from CM064354.1 coordinate 5,339,894, forward strand.
CTACTGCTCAATCCAGCATTAGAGCGATCCTCAGCACCGGCAAAGGCTGAGTCATGCAGGGTCATCACTTTTTCCCCCAGTCAGGAACACATCTCGTTTTCTCCAGAGCCTCTCTCCCCTTCACCACCCCCTTTGGCGGCTCCTGTGGACCCACCATGACATTTTTCTACCATTGAATACTGGGGCTCTTTGGCACACAGCTCTCTTTCACCCCACTATTACTACCGGCACTGGCACGCATCCCTATCTGTGGTGCAGGCAAGACTGATCCCGGTCACCTAGGTTGTTCACACTCTGTTTATATCAGCTACCATGACGACCGTAGGAGCACGTATTCCTCCAGGCATTCCTTGCCTGCCAGGTGTCACTATAGTCATCACTAGGGTCACACCTGTTGTGAGCACCGTCGCCATACAAGTGTCTCCTTCTCGCTGCATCATTCCCATCGTGGGTCACCTTGCTGCTATCAATCAGACTCCGGGCGTGGCCGTGCTAATTCGCCTACCCCTGCCGACACGAGACCTCCCGCTCTTCCTCAAACCACATCCCAGGCAGTTCAACATTCTGAGCCTGAGGAGGGTTAACTCTCCAACCAAGAGCAACCACAAGAGGTTTCTCCGACAGATCCATCCTCATTTTCTCCTGACAAGGCAGTGTTTCTGGGAGACTCATCACTCTGGCAATTTCAGGACCTGGAATCATAGGGCTGGAAGGGAGCTCAGGAGGTCATCGAATCTAGCCCCCTGCCCAAAGCTGGACCAATTCCGACTAAATCAACCCAGCCAGGGCTTTGTCAAGCTGAGACTTAAAAACCTCTAGGGATGGAGATTCCACCTTCCTAGGTAACCCATTCTAGTACTTCACCACCCTCCTAGTGAAATAGTTGTTCCTAATATCCAACCAGACCTCCCCCACTGCAACTTGAGACCATTGCTCCTTGTTCTGCCATCTTTCACTACTGAGAACAGCCTCTCTCCATCCTCTTTGGAACCTCCCTTCAGGAAGTTGAAGGCTATCAAATCCTCCCTCACTCTTCTCTTCTGCAGACTAAATAAGCCCAAATCTCTCAGCTCTTCAAACGGGTTGCCAAAAGTCAGGAGGTCCAACTCACGGAAGTTCAAGAAAAGCAGCACTGTCTGTTTTAAAAAAAAAAAAAAAAAAAAAAATCTGCAGCCCTCTCAGAAATCCAGGATCGCTTTGCCACTCGATAAGGCTATTTTAGAAGTAGCAGACAACATTTAGCAAATGCCGGCCTCTGCCCCCACGACCAACAAGAAGACAGATAAGAAATATTTTTGTCCCCTCGAAAGGAATGGACTTTTTATTCACACACCCGCAACCTATCTCACTTGTGGTTGATGCGGCGCAACAGAGGGCCAAAGCCTGCAATATAAAAACACTACCAATGAGAAGGACAGTAAATGGTTGGACCTCTTCGGCAGAAAGGTTTATTCATCGGCCACTCTGACCTTGAGAGTGGCTAATTATGTGGCTCTCCTGGTGAATCAACTTTGATAATTATACAAAGCTAACCACACTCATAGATCACCTCCCGGATAGCAAGCGCCAGATTCTAAAGTCTATCATATAGGAGGGGTACACTGCTTCCCGTACAGCCCTGCAGATGGCACTTAACACAGCCGCATGATCCACTGCAACCTCAGTAGTAATGCGCAGAGCCTCATGGCTTCAGTCCACAGGAGTTCCCAGAGAATTGCAATTGAAGGTGGAAGATCTACCCTTCGATAGACAAAAGCTATTCGTGGAGAAAACTGACGAAGTCCTCCCCTCCTGCAAGGACTCGAGAACTACATTAAGAGCATTGGGCATGTACACGCCACTATACGACACAAACGTTATGCTCCTTACCAGAGGCACAGGCCTTTTCCTTACTCTGCACCCCAGCATAGACTGTTTGACCAGCAGCATTCCAAACAACGCCCACAGAAATGATGCCCTCAGAATAATAGGACTTCTAATCAGCAGAATAATCGGCAGCAAGTTTGACACGTTGGTCGCAGGGCCTGCAATCCATTCCCCTCATTGGTCCCCAATGCGAAGAAGCCAGGTTGTTTCACCACCACCTGAGACCATTTCAACAATGGTGGGCCTCCATTACAACCGATCGATGGGTCCTCAAGCGAATAACATCTGGCTACTCAATTCCCTTCACCTTGCTCCCTCCTCGTCCCTCTTCAGGGACCCTTCTCACGAGACTTTTCTAAAGCAAGAGGTCTGTGCCTCCTCACTATTGGCACGGTAGAGAGACTACCTGAAGAGTTCAGATGCAAGGGATTCTATTCACATTATTTTCTTAACCAGAAAAAATCAGGAGGGTGGAGGCCAATCTTAGACCTCTACCGTCTCAACCAACACCTTCCCAAACAGATTCAAGGTGGTAACCTAAGCCTCTGTCGTTCCGGTGCTCAACAGCAGGGATTGGCTTGAGTCCTTGACCTGCAGGACACTTACTTTCACATTACAATCAATCTGGCGCACAGACGTTTCCTAAGATTCGTTGTCAGAGTTGAGCACTTGCAATACAGAGTTTTTTATCCTTCAGTCTGTCTTCGGCGCCCAGAGTCTTTTCAAAGACACTTGTGGTCGTAGCAAATGACACCTTTGTTGAGCAAGGATCATTATATTCCCTTATCTTGATGACTGATCAAGGGACCATCCTTCGACATCGCGCTACAGTCTACCAACACTACAAGAGAAGTCTTCGAAGCTCTCAGCCTTACAATCAATTTCAAAAATCGTCAATGACACCACAATCTTTGGAATTTGTCGGTGCACACCTAGACTCATCTACTGCCCGAGCATACCTGACATTAAACAGATTTCACATTATCTAGGAGCTTGTACAAGTCCTCTCCACAAGCCCCACGATTTCTGTACTTCTCTATCTGCAACTCCTGGGACACATGATAGCTACCACATATATTGTAGCGCATGCCAGGCTTCAGCTGCAGTGCCTACAGCACTGCATAGCCTCGGTCTATGTTCCTGGCAAACATGACATTCACAGGAGAATCTCAGTTCACCTCTTTTTGGTAGTAATCTTTAATCTGGTGGACCATCCCTGCCAACTTGTTAGCCGGCATACCTTTCCAACGACCTCAACCCAGAATGCAAAGTACAACTGACACATCTTTCGTGGGCTGGGGTGCACACCAACAACCATCGTGTCCAGAGACGTTGGTCCACACCATCAGGGTGCTTACTGACAACATGGCCACGGTTTTCTACATAAGCCAACAGGGAGCAGCTGGATCGCATTCCCTCTGTGCAGAGGTAATACGCCTATAGAACTGGTGCATTCATCATGACGTAATGATTCTAGCGGCGTACTGATCTGGCAAAGACATCACCACTGCCGACGCACTCAGCAGGTACTTTCATGCACCATGAGTGGGAACTAAATCACTGGGTGCTACAAGACGTTTTCCTCCACTAGGGCTTCCCGATCATAGACCTATTTGCCACACATTGGAATGGGGAATGTGGCTACTACTGTTCCAGAACAGGCATCAGGCTGAGATCCCTGGGAGATGCTTTTCTCCTTGACCTTCATCACCTGCTCTATGCTTTTCCTCTGACTCCCTTGATACTGAGAGTCCTAGAGATCATCAGGGACAACACAACAGTAATCCTCGTAGTCCCCTTTTGGCCATGTCGGACATGGCTCTCTTACCTCTTTCGCATGTCTCCTCAGCACCCTATCACCTACTCAGATGTCACAACCTATTGACCCAGGACCAGGGAATGCTAGTGCATCCTCAACCCGACCACCTTCGCCGCAGTGTGGTGCCTAGTTGGTTCCAAGATGCGGCAATGATCTGTTCCCAGGACGTCAAGCTCCACAGTAGGAGACCCGCTACTCGGGCCACTTACCTGCACAAGTGGTGTAGGTTTTGTTCCTGGTGCATGGACAACAATCTAGATCTGTTCTCCGCCCCCCATCCATCACATTCTCGACTATATTCTGCATTTAAAACATTCTGGTCTAGCGCTGTCATCTCTCAAAGTTCATCTTGCTGTGATCACTGCCTTTTGACAACCAGTGGAAGGCTATTTGGTGTTCGCTCACCTTATCATTAGGAGGTTCACGAAAGGAGTGGCAAATCTCTACCCACCACATAGAGAACCACCTCAACCATGGAACTTAGTTCTGGGTGCCCTAAGACGACCTCCCTTCGAGCCTTCAGCAAGCTACCCCCTACCAAGGTTGCCTTCCTGTTAGCAATAACATCCGCATGCAGGGTAGGATGGTTTGCTGCTCTTTCAGCTACACCTCCCTATACAGTCTTTATGAATCAGGGGATTATATTCTGCCCTCAACCAGCCTTCCTACCAAAAATAAACTTGGATTTTCACATCAACGAGCCCATCCTCCTCCCAACTTTCTATCCCAAGCCACGCTCCTCCTACCAAGATGCACGGCTTCACATGTTAGATGTGCATAAGGCACTGGTGTTTCTTATTGATAAGAACGCGACCTTTCTGGAAATTCCAATGACTGTTGATTTTGATGGCTGATCGTTCTAAAGGCAAGTCGCTCTCTGTGCAGTGCATATCAAAACTCATCGTTTCATGCATCGTGAGTTGCTACTCATTACAGAACAAGTCGCTGCCATAGATGCCAAGAGCCCACTCTACCAGAGCGATAGCAGTTTCTACTGCCTTTCTCAGGGGAGTTCTTCTACATGACATTTGCCTAGCTGCCACGTGGTCCTCTAATTACACTTTTGTGAAACGTTATGCTATCCCCAACACCTTCATTAGTGACTCAGCAGTTGCCTCCACAGTCCTCTTCATAGCGGCGAAACCTTAACTCTGAGTCCTGCCCCCTTATGTCAGTGCCATTGCTACAAAGTCACCTACAGTGGAGCACCCACGGGGACACTACTCAAAGAAGAGGAGGAAGTTACTTACCTTGGTGTAGTAACATTTCTTCAAGATGTGTGTCCCCATGGGTGCTCCGCTACCCGCCTCCTCCCCGCTTCAGAGTTTTCTCTTTTGTTTTTCAGATACTTGGTGATTAGGAGGAACTGGCGGGAGCTGGACCACGTGCTCTAAGAAATGGCGCAAACAGCATGAGGCGCCTGACGCACATGCGCTGTCCGGCAGACCACTACTGATGATTCTCCGATCTGCGGCGCCGGGACAAGCCCAACACCTACAGTGGAGCACCAGTGGAGACGGGACACACGTCTCGAAGAACCGTCATTACGGCACCAAGGGAAGTAACTTCCTTTTCTTTAAAGTACCTTGATAACTACTCTGGGAACAGTTTTCCAACGAGTTATGCACCTATCTGTACTGTACTGATTAGATTAGATCTCAGTGAAAGCAATATTCCCATTGTGGTGGCAGCCTGCTGTATGCTCCATAATATTTGTCAGAGCAACTGTGAAGTTTATGTTGCAGGGTGAGGTTTGTCAGACAGCAGCAGGAAACAACCCTGCCAGAGATGGAGAAAGGGAAAACCTTAACATTTCAGCCCCTTCTTTTCTCTCCCCTCCTTCCCTGGCTCTTCGCATGACTTTTCCTCTCTCACATGCTTGAGCATTTTGGATGGACCGTTTGCTCGTTGTTCCGGAGCAAATCCACACAGCATGCAGGTTGTTAGACATGGAGCTCAAAAAGGAGATATATAGATGCCTGCAGGGCAGATAAGTGAGTTGCTAGTGTGAATACTGCAGGAATTACAGCACTGGGAGCTGATTTACTGCACAGTAACTTGCCAGTGTAGACTTGGCCCTAGTTTGTCTGCCTCTTAATATCCACTCCACTGCATCTGACAAAGTGGGTCTTTGCCCATAAAAGCTGGCGAGTTTACATTATTTATTTGAACAAAGAAGTGCCCTCCCTGGGATTGATGCCTGACTGTGTGAGGATGTCCCGCCCTCTCTTCTCCCCCCCCCCCCGCCCTGCTCCGGAGGAGGTAATTGTCTCCAAAGCAATGGAAAGTTCTTGGCTCTCAGCAAAATTGTTTGCCCCAGTTGCCTGCGGACTATTTTCCCCCCTTCCTTATCTATGCTTTCCTTTACGTTGCTGACCGCTGCTGCTGGAGTGTTTTGGGAGGACTCCATGGTCTGATTTTGTGAGGGTGGTCACATCCTCCCCTTCGGATTGCATGCAGCTGGTCGTAGAAATAGCATCTTTGTGGCGATGCTCCAGACCATACGTTTGCTTCCTTGCCTTTTGGTAGGACTGCCTCAGCTTCTTTGTAACTCAACATTGCTGAGGTGTCCCTTGCCAAGTCTTTCTCCAACATGCTCTTTTCAATCTTGGCATAAATGTCAACATCTCTTTTGCTGGTTCGTAGCTCTGGGGAAATACATTCCTCTCCCCTAACACCAGTGAGGTTCAGGATCTCCTGCATGCTGGTGCTAGTCTGTGAACCTGGGCACTGGAGGTCACAGAACTTGAACTCATGGTCAGGTGTGCTGCTCAGGTGCACTGCCTGCTCTGAAGTGTGCTTGCCACGCTGCCCACACAGGAAATGAAATTCAAATTATCCTGTTCACATGGAGAGCAGTAGAGTCCCAAGTCCTGGCCAGAGCAGTCACATTAGGGCACTGTGGGATACCTCCCGGAGGGCAATAATGTTGACTTTCGCAATGCTGTGTCTACACTAGTTAAGTAATGGGATGTTAAGTAATGGTTAATTAGCTAATTGAGTAGTCGATGGAATTTCCATCGACTACTCGATTAGTCAATAAGGGGGGGCGCTTGCTACTGCTGCTGTGGCTCTGCATTTTACATGTAGCAAGAGCCACTGTGGGGAATTGGCTTTTAAGACGCTGCCCCCCCCCCAAGCACCAGCTCCTGCTTCCCCCTCTCCGTTTGCTGCCTCTGATACAGAGGCAGCAGGGGGGATGAGGAGCGAATAGTCAAGTAGTCATTTGACTAGTTGCTTCCCTCCCTGATCTACAGTACTGTAAAGTCTGCAAGGTTAAATTTAGTATTACTCTTAAAGCGGTAGTGCCGAAATTGACTAATGGCCCTTTAAAGTCGACAAAACAGGCTTAGCAGTGTGGACTCATTGGCTTAGAAAATCAACCGTATGCAGTTATATTTGACCTAGACTCATAGTGTAGACCAGGCCTCAGTTTTTAAGGTACAACAGGTCGACTCTTTGTTTTTGCAGATATGACTAAGATGGCTAACCTTCTGAAAATTATCAGAGGGGTAGCTGTGTTAGTCTGAATCTGCAAGAACAACGAGAAGTCCTGTGGCACCTTACAGACTAACAGATTTATTGGAGCATAAGCTTTCGTGGGCAAAGACCCACTTCGTCCTGATGCATCAGGACGAAGTGGGTCTTTGCCCACGAAAGCTTATGCTCCAATAAATCTGTTAGTCTGTAAGGTGCCACAGGACTACTTGTTGTTCTTCTGAAAATCTCTAACATGGGCAGGCACACAATAAGGATGTAAGCGACTAGGCTTATTGGGTAATCATCACTACTCAACAAGTCACTCCTCACTCCTCCTCTTGCTGCCTATGTATCAGAGGCAGCAAATGGGGGAGCAGGTGCTGGGGGGAGCTAGCTTAAAAGCCAGTTCCCCCCAGCACCATCTGAGGGGTGAGGGATAGGGGAGGCAGAAGTGCAGTGGGGAAACAGCGTGAGCTGCTTCAGTCCCCACTCGCACTGGGTCCTGACTGCTGTGCCTCTGCCTTTGAAATGTAGCAAGAGCCCCATTCTATACACAATAGAATAATCTAATAAAGAGATATCTATAAGCATGTATTGCTGAAGTTGGAGTTGAGGTTGTGAGTTTATAGTGTTAGAAGTGTATTTATGTGTTTAAAATATTTTTACCCTGCCCCTCTATTTAAAATACTCAAGGCGTCTTACAAAAATTTTTAAAACACAATAAATATATATAAAGTAAAATACAAGATCCGAAAGCGAGGGGAACATAAAACCTGCAGCACTTCAAGAGGAGGGGGACACACAACTAAACACCAATAAAAGCACTGGTAAAAAAAGGTGGGCTTGGCCTGGCACCGAAACAGTTCCAGCGTTGGCGCCAGGTGAATGTCCTGGGGGAGAGATTTGCATAGCTTGGGGGCAAAGGCTGAGAAGGCCCTGCTCCGTGTAGATGTCCGTGTAGATGTCAGTCTTATCTCTAAGTGGAGGAATGATGATGAGTGAAGTGTGAGAGGATGGGATGTTAAGGAATGACCCTTCAATCAGATTTTTCTATAGCCATGTGTGGATAGAAATTGGTAACCACCACTCTTCCCTCTAACTTTTTACGTCTATTTGCCGTATCAATATTATCTTCATCAATATGAAGGTGATGATGGAGTTAAGGACTTAGGATGTTGAGTGGGCTCAGGCCTGGAGTTATGGTGTGGTGCACTTACCTGGAGCAGCTCTCATTTGGTGGTGATGAAGGGGCAAGTAGCCCTGCACTCACATGCAGGCATTGCCCTCCACAGCTTCCGGCTGCAATTCATGGCCAATGGGAGCTGTAGTCTCCTGATGAGGGTAGTGTAGAGACAGCTTCCCAGCACTCGCAGTGGTGTGGCTCCAGCAGTGGGGAAGAATGGCTGTGTGGAGCCGCCGCCGCCTCCTCTCTCTCTCTCTCTCTCTCTCTCTCTCTCTCTCTCTCCTCCCCCCCCCCCCCCCCGCCCTGCCCCCGTAAGGACTACCCCAGAACACATCCCTAAAGCCCCTTTTCTTAATCTTATTCTGCTGCTGGAGTGGAGGAGCATGGCTGTGCCTCCAGTTGCAGCAGCTGTGTGGCATCCCTGACCCCTGCATAGGAGTTCAGGAATGGTTATGTAATTTAGAAGGAACCCTGGCATCCACAGGGCTGTACTCGCAGGAAACACAGTGGCCAGAGGAGAAGAATGTGATGCCACAGCTCCCTGGAGCCCGCTCCCCATGCCAGCAGCTTCTCTGGCAGTGTGGCTATACTGCTCCCAGCCACATCATCTGTCTGGGGTCATACAGCTCTGTTGCCAGTACAGCTGCACAGCTAGGATGAGCTGTTGGTGCAGTACACTGATTTCTGGGAGCAGCAGTACCAGGTGGTTCTTTGGCTGCTGCAGTTCCTGGGAGGAGAGCCTTGTAGATCAGAAGATGCCAATTTCTAACTGTGTGGATATCTATATCCCATGAGAGAAATTTGTTTCCATGCAGGGCTCTAGATATTTCCTTGCTCTTTCTAATGGTCAGCGTTAGTTGGTATAAAGACTAATGAATCTTTGCTTGTGATCTTGTATTTATGGTTTTCATTATAAATGATATTGTAGATGAGGCATATTGTTTGTGTTTGAGAGGGCTTGAAGTGAGGATGTGGAGTAGGGATGTAATAGTTTAGTCGATTAACTGATTAGCACAAGCTTATAGGTTAATGCTATAGAGTACACGCATTTTCCCCTCCTCCCCCGGCAGTAATTTTTTAGCAGTTTGGCTAGCAGCATGGCTCAGTCCCGGCTTGCAACGGGTCTGAGACCTACCCCCGCTGCAGCTCTGCATTTAAAGTATATTAAGAGCCAGGTGGGCAGGCAGCCGGGCTCAGTTCAGACCCCAATCCCAGACAGGGATTGCCACAGTGTGGGATGGCAGGCAGCCACTACACCAAGCTCCCACCTGACAGCCCGAGCTGCTTCCTCTGGTAGAGAGGCAGCAGCATGCGGTGGCAGGGGGCTCCCAGGGAGCAGGGCTAGAGCGCATTGGCTGCTGTCCCCGCCCCTGGGACTATAGAATAGTTGACTAACTGATAAAAATGCATGAGGTTAATCGACTAATCAGTTAACCGATATTTAACATTCCTAATGTGGAGTGTGAATATGAGGACAAATTCAGGCCAGGTGGGTAGTGGGGGAGGGATGAAGGAAAAATCACAACTGGTGGAGAATGTACAGTTTGCCTCGCAGGACAGTACTATCAGATCGGAGACAGTGGAGATGGGATTATTGTGGCTATTTAATAAGTCTTCAGTTTGGCCATGGCGTGCGTTCTGTATGTCTGGATGGTGAGATGGGCTATAAGCAACTGTGATTTGTTTTACTTAAAATGGTCTCCCTTTTAAAACTTCAAACTTCCTAAAGTAGTTTTAAAACTAGCAGGGAGTAATTCTGAGAGCCTTGAATAATCTGTGAAAAGATATGAGGTTTGACTGACTTCTGATTGACTTCAGCTAATCTGGCATACTTCCAAAAGAGCCATCCTGTCTATCACGTTAGTATGTTGGAACAAGATGAAGTGTAAAATGCAGAAAAACAAAGTTTCAATATATATTGGAAACTGCCTAGTGGACATAACTGCAACTTCATAGAACAACTGTCTCAGTTGCAATATGAAGTGGAGAATTAATTTTAAAAGTGACTGTTTAAGGAACACTAAAGTTACAAGCATCAAATTGTTAGTAAATGCCGGAATGATGGTTGTAACCCTAATTCTGCCCCCATAATTCTGATAAAATATTTAATTGTGATTACATTATTTTTTACACAAGACCATCTCTGACTCACTTAGACTTCTTGTTTTTAAATGTAAGGGTTTGTTTTGAAAGCCTTCCTGCTTTGTCAGCATTCAGATGCCTTATTTTAAACCTTTGTAATCACTCCAATGTTCTTGGCACACTGTTGTTGGAGTCTAAGCACCTCAGTGATTGTGTCAGTTTCTCTATGGTGGTGGTTCATTGTCTGACACTTCTCTTCTTGCAGTAGTGACTTTTTTTATATTATTTCAGGTATGGCTTCCATGGAAGACTGATTAGGAGGTTCAAAACTTCTGTGGTAGAACAGTGTCCAGTAGAGATGGCCAAGTTGCTTGTGTTTTCCTCACTCATTTGCATGGGTGACATGTCAGCAGGTGTCACTAAGGCACTGAAGAAACAGGAGGAGCTCTTTGCAGAGAATTGAATTTCTCCTTTAGGCAGCCCAGGAAGACTCCTGAGGTCATCTAGTGTACTTGAAGCTGAAACTTGGGGTGGCCATGATAGTTCACTCATCAGAACTTGGTGCCAGCATCACCTGTATCAATGTAGGAGACCCCTACTCCCACCAATATTCATCACTCAAATGGTTTTATGTTATATATCCTACTGAGCTTCACTTCAGTGGATAAAATAAAGCTTTGCATAAGAGCTGAAGCTGCAAAGGGTTGCAGTCCACCAGTATGGCACAGTTGAATCCCTGTATTCTATGCAGCTCTAGTCGTAAGCTTTTTGGATTGCCCTTTCAGCATTTGGGAACCACTCTGTGCTCCTCAATCTTGCCCAAACACTCCTGGGTGTTTTGTGAGGTAGCCATGAAGCCAGTACCAGTTTTGAGACCTTAATCTTACTCTGTGTTACCAGATATCAAATCTGAGTGCAGTCACAATGCTTTTTGCAGCAAAACCAATGACAGGAAACTCTGGCCGTGATGCGGGGCACTCTTGCATTGTGGGCTTTGAGGTGGCTAGCATTGGTGCTTAGCAGAGCACTTGGAATGCTACAGGGCCCTCCTGCCCTCAGCTGTATAAACAATGCAGCTGTTTGAGTGAAGGTAAATTAACTATTAGAGTGATGAGAACTAGGGATATAAGCGATTTGTTGAGTAGTTGACTATCCGATAAGCCTAAGCTTCACTCAGACCAGTAGACCTTTGTGCCATAGTCTGCCAAGACTTCCTGGCCAGAAATCAGGTGGAACTTGTAAAGAAATCCTCAACCTTCATTGAGACTCTCTTCCCCAAGAGGAGTATCAGGAGCTTTATGAAGCTAGTTCATAAGGAAACAGACCCAGTCTACTCTTGATGCAGGTGATGCAGGACCAAGAGGTACAGGCTCATGAATGGATGTCTGCCTGGCTGCAGGCAATCCAAGTGCTGCATAACTCAATCTAGAAGTTGCGCTCTTGCGTTTGCACTCTACGTCCTAGCACCAAACCCTTCACAGACGTTCATATAAGGGGGAGAAAGAAAAGGCTATAATATAATGAAATTTAAAATCTCCTTTGTGGGAAAAACACTTCAGCAGCCCAGCACTGTGGCATTTAATTTCAGAAAAGGGAACTAAACAAAAATGTGGAGATTAAACAGAAATTAAAAGGTACAGGGACAAAAGTAAAATCCCTGCAAGCTGCATGGAAATTTTTCAAACGTGCCCAACTTAAATGTATACCCCAAATTAAAAAACACAGTAAGAGAACCAAAATAGTGCCACAGTGGCTTAACAACCAAGTAAAAGAAACAGTGAGAGACACAGACATTTAAAAAGTGGAAGTCAAATCATAGTGAGGAAAATAGAAAGGACCGTAAACTGTCAAATTAAGTGTAAAAATATAAGGAAAGCCAAAAAGGAGTTTGAAGAACAGCTAGCCAAAAACTCAAAAAGTAATAGCAAAACCTCTTTTAAGTACATCAGAAGCAGGAAGCCAGCTAAACAACCAGTAGGGCCCTTGGATGATGGAGATGCTAAAGGAGCACTCCAGCGATGATAAAGTCATAACAGAGAAGCTAAATTAATTCTTTGCTTGTGTCTTCATGGCTGAGGATGTTAGGGAGATTCCCAAACCTAAGCCATTCTTTTTAGGCAACAAATCTGAGGAATTGTCCCAGATTGAGGTGTCATTAGAGAAGTTTTTGGAATAGATTGATAAACTTGATAGTAACAAGTCACTGGGACCAGATGGCATTCACCCAGGAGTTCTGAAAACTCAAATGGGAAATTGTGGAACTATTAACTGTGGTTTGTAACCTATCCTTTAAATCAGCTTCTGTACCTAATGACTGGAAGATAGCTAATGTGATGCCAATATTTAAACAGGGCTCTAGAGGTGATCCTGGCAATTTCAGACTGGTAAGTCTAATGTCTATACCGGGCAAATTAGTTGAAACTACAGTAAAGAATAAAATTCAGACACATAGATGAAAATAATTTGTTAGGGAAAAGTCAACAGGGTTTTTGTAAAAGGAAATCCTGCCTTACTAATCTACTAGTTTTTCTCTGAGGGGGCCAACGAATATGTGGAGAAGGGGGATCCAATGGATATAGTATACTTACATTTCTAGAAGGCCTTTGATGAGGTCCTTCACCAAAAGCTCGTAAGTAAAGTAAGTTCTCATGGGATAAGAGGGAAGGTCCTTTCATGGATTGATATCTGGTTTAAAAACAGGAAACAAAGGGCACGAATAAATAGTAAGTTTTCCAAGTGGAGAGAGGTAACTAGTGGGGTCCCCCACGGGTCTGTCATGTGACCAATCCTGTTCAACCTATTTGTAAATGATCTAGAAAGGGGTAAACAGTGAGGTGGCAAAATTTGCAGATGATACCAAACTGCTCAAGATAATTAAGATCAAAGCAGACTGTGAAGAGCTAAACTAAGTGATTGGGCAACAGAATCGCATATGAAATTTCATGTTGATAAATGTAAAGTAATGCACATTGTATGTACAGTTAAGATTATTATTTCCAATATGATGGGGACAAATTTAGCTACAGCTACTCAGATCTTGGCGTCATTGTGGATAGTTCTCTGAAAACATTCACTCAGTGTGCACTGGCAGTCAAAAAAGCAAACAGTCTTAGGAGTCATACAAAAAAGGGATAGAGATTAAGACAGAGAATATCTTATTGCTTCTATATAAAACCATGGCACGCCCACATCTTGAATACCATGTACAGATGTGGTCACCTCATCTCAAAAAGATATATTGACATTGGAAAAGGTTCAGAAAAGGGCAACAAAAATGATTAGGGGGTTTGGAATGGGTCTTATATGAAGAAAGATTAAAAAGATTTGGACTTTTTATCTTAGAAAAGAGGAGACTAAGGGGGGATATGATAGAGAGCTATAAAATCATGACTGGTGTGCAAAAAGTGAATAAGGAAAAGTTATTGTTCCCATAGTATAAGAACTAGGGATCACCAAATGAAATTAATAGGCAGCAGGTTTAAAACAAACAAAAGAAAGTTTTTCTTCACTCAGCGCACAGTCAACCTGTGGAACTCCTTGCCAGAGTGTACAGTGAAGGCTAGAACTTTAACAGGGTTCAAAAAGAAATAGAAAGATTCATGGAGGTTAAGTCCATCAATGGCTATTAGCCAGGATGGGTAGGAATGGTGTCTCAAGCCTCTTTGTCTGGTAATGGATGATAGGAGATGGATCGCATGATGATTACCTGTTGTGTTCGCTCCCTCTGGGGCATCTGGCATTGGCCACTGTCAGCAGAAAGGTTAGTGGGCTAGATGGCCCTTTGGTCTGACCCAGTATGACTGTTCTTATGTTCTAAGGCTTCTCTTGGAAATTGTTCATGTTGATGGCTGTTTTCAAAAGGAAGAAGCTCAGTATCCCTTGCACTGGGCACTCTGATTCAACAGCAGCAGAAGCCAAAGGATCCTTTTCTTCAGGCACAAAAAAACCCAACAGAGTTTTGTAAAGTTTCTGAAGTACTTTACTTCAGAAAGTACTCGGGTGCTCGCGAACAGGGTGAGTGCTAACAGGAGGGAGTTTTGAGAGGGGAGTTTAGAGGGGGAGCTTGGGGGGAGCCAGTGACTTCTATTGCCCTTAAACTAAATCCTTTATAACAACCTCTATCTGAAACATTTAATTAACCCTCATATATAATTAGAGTAGGAAATGGAGGCAGAAGCCCAGCAGCAGAGTGGGGGCTATCCTGTTTATTGTGTCGAGTGCAGTATGTATGACTACCTACCCTGTGGGTGGGTGGCGTATGTGTGCGCTCGATGCAAGGAGCTCCTGGCCCTCAGAGACCAAGTGCGTGCTTTGGAGGCCAGGGTGGCTGAACTGGAGGAGCTAAGGAAGGCAGAGGTGTTTGTGGATGAGACTTTCCGGGACATAGTAGGGCTGTCCCACCTCCAATCTGACAGTCCTGATGCTGTTACGGAGGATGAAAGGCTCAGGGAAGGAGAGCAGTCAATGGGAGCAGAGGGAAACCATCCCATAGTTGGGACCCTCCTTCCAGAGGGTGATGTTGTATCCTCTCGTGCCGAGGATACTTCTCCGGGGGAGGGAGCTCCAGCTGTTAGGAAGAAGCAGGTTTTAGTAGTGGGGGATTCGATCATTAGAAATATAGATAGTTGGGTTTGTGATGACCGGGAGAACCGTATGGTTACTTGCCTGCCTAGTGCGAAGGTTGCGGATCTCTCGAGGCATCTAGACAGACTTATGGGCAGTGCTGGGGAGGAGCCGGTCGTCGTGGTACATGTTGGTACCAATGACATAGGGAAGGGTAGAAGAGATGTTCTGGAGGCCAAATTTAGGTTACTAGGAAAGAGACTGAAATCCAGAACATCTTTGGTGGCATTCTCTGAAATGCTTCCAGTTCCACGCGCAGGGCCAGATAGACAGGCAGAACTTCAGAGTCTCAATGCGTGGATGAGACGATGGTGCAGGGAAGAGGGGTTTAGATTTATTAGGAACTGGGGACACTTTTGGGGTAGGGGGAGCCTATACAGGAATGATGGGCTTCACCTAAATCAAGGTGGATCCAGACTGCTGGCATTAAACATTAAAAAGGTCGTAGAGCAGTTTTTAAACTAAGAGGTGGGGGAAAGCCGATTGGTGCGGGGGAGCACCTGGATCGGATGGAGACTTCTCTTACACGAGGCTCCATAGATAGGGATTCCCTAGAAGTTAGTCAGATAGGGAACGTGGGAAATAATATATGGGCAAGATCAGATGTGAAACAATTGTGCATAAAAAAATCCAATGTGTCTGTGAAAGGCGGACATATAAATAGTGGTAGTTTTCTAACATGCTTTTACACTAATGCTAGGAGTCTGTCTAATAAGATGGGTGAACTGGAGTACCTCATATCAAAGGAGGAAGTTGACATAATAGGCATCTCAGAAACATGGTGGAATGAGGACAATCAGTGGGACACTATCATACCGGGATATAAATTATATCGGAAAGACAGAACAGGTCATGCGGGTGGCGGAGTGGTACTATATGTGAAGGATAATATAGAATCAAATGAAGTAAAAATCCTAAAGGAATCAAAATGTTCCATAGAATCATTATGGATAACAATTCATTCCTCTAATATGAATATGGCATTAGGAATATATTACCGACCACCTAACCAGGACAGTGATAGTGATGCTGAAATGATAAGGGAGATTAGAGAGGCTACCAAAATAAAAAACACAGTAATAATAGGAGATTTCAATTATCCCCATATTGATTGGGTGCATGTCACCTCAGGACGGGATCCAGAGATTAAATTTCTTGATGCCTTAAATGACTGCTTCTTGGAGCAGCTAGTACAGGAACCCACAAGGGGAGAGTCGATTCTCGACCTAGTCTTGACTGGAACGCAGGATCTGGTCCAAGAGGTAACTGTTACTGGACCGCTTGGAAATAGTGACCACAATATAATAACTTTTAATATTCCTGTGTTGGGAAGAACACCGCAGCGGTCAAACACTCTGGCATTTAATTTCAAAAAGGGGAATTACACTAAAATGAGGAAGCTAGTTAAACAGAAACTAAAAGGGAGAGTAATTAAACTAAAATCCCTGGAAGCTGCATGGGAACTGTTTAAAGACACCATACTAGAGGCCCAACTTAAATGTATACCCCAAATAAAAAAACACAGTAAGAGACCTAACAAAGAACCACCATGGCTAAACAGCCATGTTAAAAAGGCAGTGAGAGAGAAAAGGGCAGCTTTTAAAAAGTGGAAGTCAAATCCTAGTGAGGAAAATAGAAAGGAACATAAACACTCCCAAATTAAGTGTCATAATGTAGTAAGAAAAGCCAAAAAAGAGTTTGAGGAACAGCTAGCCAAAAATTCAAAAAATGATAGTAAAATGTTTTTTAAATACATTAGAAGCAGGAAGCCCGCTAAAAAAGCAGTGGGGCCCTTGGATGATAAAGATATAAAAGGAGTGATCAAGGAAGACAGTGCCATTGCGGAGCGATTAAATGATTTCTTTGCTTCAGTCTTCACGGCTGAGGATGTTACAGAGGTTCCTAAATCTGAGCCAGCCTTTTTAGGTGACAAATCTGAGGAACTCACTCAGATTGAAGTGACATTAGAGGAGGTTATGGAATTAATTGATAAGCTGAATAGTAACAAGTCTCCGGGACCGGACGGCATTCACCCAAGGGTTCTGAAAGAACTCAAATGTGAAATTGCGGAGTTATTAACCGTGGTTTGTAACCTATCCTTTAAATCCACTTTGGTACCAAATGACTGGAAGATGGCCAATATAACACCAATATTTAAAAAAGGCTCTAGAGGAGATCCTGGCAATTATAGACCGATAAGTTTAACATCAGTACCAGGCAAATTAGTAGAAACACTAGTAAAGAGTAAAATTGCAAGGCACATAGAAGAGCACGAATTGTTGGGCAAAAGTCAGCATGGTTTCTGCAGAGGGAAGTCGTGTCTAACTAATCTGTTAGAATTCTTTGAAGGGGTTAATAAACATGCGGACAAGGGGCACCCAGTGGATATAATATACCTAGATTTCCAGAAAGCCTTTGACACGGTCCCACACCAAAGGCTTTTACGTAAATTAGGTGGTCATGGGATAGGAGGAAAGGTCCTTTCATGGATCAAGAATTGGTTAAAAGACAGAAAACAAAGGGTGGGAATAAATGGTAAATTTTCACAATGGAGGAGGGTAACTAGTGGTGTTCCCCAGGGGTCAGTACTGGGACCAATCCTGTTCAACTTGTTCATCAATGATCTAGAAAATGAAGTAAGCAGTGAGGTGGCCAAGTTTGCAGATGACACAAAGTTGTTCAGGACAGTCAAAAGCAAAAGGGATTGTGAAGAACTACAAAAAGATCTCAGCAAACTGAGTGATTGGGCAGCAAAATGGCAAATGAAATTTAATGTGGGTAAGTGTAAGGTAATGCATGTTGGAAAAAATAACCCAAATTACACGTACTACATGATGGGGTCAAATTTAGCTACGACAGATCAGGAAAGGGATCTTGGAGTTATAGTGGATAGTTCTATGAAGACATCCACGCAGTGTGCAGCGGCAGTTAGTAAGGCAAATAGGATGTTAGGAATTATTAAAAAAGGGATAGATAATAAGACAAAAGATATCATACTTCCCCTATATAAAACTATGGTACGCCCACATCTCGAGTACTGCGTGCAGATGTGGTCTCCTCACCTCAAAAAAGATATATTGGCATTAGAAAAGGTTCAGAAAAGGGCGACTAAGATGATTAGGGGCTTGGAAAGGGTCCCATATGGGGAGAGGCTAGAGAGACTGGGACTTTTCAGTTTGGAAAAAAGGCGATTGAGGGGCGATATGATAGAGGTATATAAAATCATGAATGGTGTGGAGAAAGTGATTATAGAAAAATTATTTACCTTTTCCCATAATACAAGAACTAGGGGACACCAAATGAAATTGATGGGTAGTAGGTTCAAAACTAATAAAAGGAAATTTTTCTTCACACAGCGCACAGTCAACCTGTGGAACTCCTTGCCCGAGGAGGCTGTGAAGGCCAGGACTCTATTAGGGTTTAAAAAAGAGCTTGATAAATTTTTGCAGGTTAGGTCCATAAATGGCTATTAGCCAGGGATAAAGTATGGTGCCCTAGCCTTCATAACAAGGGCAGGAGATGGATGGCAGGAGATAAATCACTTGATCATTGTCTTCTGTTCTCCTTCTCTGGGGCACCTGGCATTGGCCACCGTCGGCAGATGGGATGCTGGGCTCGATGGACCTTTGGTCTGACCCAGTATGGCCATTCTTATGTTCTGCCATCTATCACTAGAAGCCTGCCAGAACACTGTTGGTTGGAGCAGATTTCCACTCTCCCTCTTCAAATGAACTGGTCTATTCAAGCATTCAGAGCACTGTTTGATAAGTCTACAAGATCAGTTTTTTAAGAAAACATCTAGTCTTCCTGTTAACTCCTCTAAATGGAAGTACTTAAAAAAACCAATAAATAGTCTTGAAGGTGCTGCTAGTCTAACAAAACATGTGGATGGTACCATGAACTTTCGTGGGCGCAACCCACTTTAGATGACTGGAGTATTAGAAGTCCAGATCCAAGAATAAATAAGGGAAGGGGCAGGAGGGAGAGGAGAAAAGGGGAGGGGAAAAGAGAGAGACAGACAGTGAGTAGATGGTTCAAATAGTTACAAGAGTCTGATAACATGATACCATCTACATGTTTTGTTAGTCTTTAAGGTGCTACTAGTCTATTAGTTGTTTTTTAAGTTTTTCCTGTTACAGACTAACTCAGCTACCCCTCTGAACCTACTAAATGGAAGTGTTCTTGAATGCCTCATTAGGAAATTTAATCCTTCTTGATGAACAGAGCAAATATGCCCCAACTTGCTGGAAGAAACAGAAGGTAAATTTTTGAATCAGAACCAGAGTCTAGGGCAGGCCTTGGCAAAATATGGCCTGTGGGCCGTATGTGGCCCGCCAAGCCACCGGATCCGGCCGCAGAGGCAGCAGGGAGCCCCAGGCATGCTCCCCAGCTTGCCCTGTGCACCGTGCAGAAACATTGCTGCAGGGCTCCATTTGTTTTAAAACTGGAGGGGAGGAGGGAAGTTTTAGGAGCCCCCTCACCCCCAGCATATTCCCATTGGCTGGCTTCTGGCAGATGAAACCGATGGGAGCTGCTTGTTAGAATAACAGACAGCTAAGAAGAATCACGCCCAAAATTTTTTATCTGACCCTGATGGATTAATCAGAATTTTAAATTTGTATGTCTTTAGTCCTTGTTGGATTAACACAGTGTGGCCCTTTGAGATTTTAATGACAGAGCTGACAGGAACATTTTGAATCTCTTTGTTCCAAAGAGGTTAAGCTTCTTATAAAGGTCACTTCCACCAAGAAAATAATTTCTAGGCCCCAACAACTGATCCACCCTACCATCATATACCATTTTTCCCCCCCAAGGATAAAGTGGTCTTGAAGACTGAGTTTTTCTGAGTTCCCAGGGTCATCCTGGTGGTGTCCTGAGCCAGTTTAAAAACTAGCTTCTCTTGTGGACTGAGTGCCTGTCACCCCACACTGCAGCAACCCTGTCCAGAGTTGGGGTCTGAGCTTCTGGACCTAGCACAAGCCGGAACTGAGCTAGGCTGTCGCCCGCCTGGCTCCTGATACACTTTAAATGCAGAGCTGCAGAAGGGGTAGGACCCAGACCCAGCGCAAGCTGGGATTGAGCCATGCTGCTAGCCAGCCTGCTGAAAAAAAATTACTGCCAGAGGAAGAGGGGAAATGTGTGTAGTCTATAGCATTAACCTATAAGCTTTTGCATATCAGTTAATCGACTGGACCAGTGGTGGCCAACCCATTACAAAGAGCCAAAATAGCAGTGGATACAGTGCAAATAGCCGAGGGAAAGAAGTTGTTGAGCAAAAAAAAAAACCCACTACCCACAAAATGCTGCTCCTTTAAGAGCTGCGTGTGGCCCAAGCAGGCTTCCGTGGGCTGCAGCATCAAATCTCGCTGCCACAAGTGGCGACCAGACAAGGAAAAAAGGTCAGAGCAGAAGAACACAGAACAGGTGCAGGAGCCAAGCTGCGGGTGCGGGAGCCGCAATTTTTCCTTTGAAGAGCCGCAGGTTGCCACCCCTGGACTAGACTATTACATCCCTACGTGTAACCACTGAAAATTTCAGATGTTGTACATTTACAAAAATAAATGTACTTATTCCTTACTAGTATTCAAGCGCATTCCTAGAATCTGCCAATTCATCCCTAAAAGATAGGGAATTACTTGTATAGATGTACTGCTGGATTTTTAAAGTTTGGTTAAGCATTGTTTTTCCAAAAGACTGGCATGCACACTTTATATACCCATTTAAAATGTGCCTTCTTTATGGAACAAAACTTGGAGGGGTATAATCCTCAAAAGAATATTATCCTTCAGAATGTCGAAGTCTGAATTTTGACAGTTGCATTTTTGTGAACGTAGACGTACCAGTTTTTAGTATTTCTATAATTAAGTGAAGCTTTTTTGATGTTTGTGATCACGGCGTTAAAACTATTATGGATGGGAATTTGAGTACTAAGATCAATTTGGTTTTACTGGTTTAACGAAATTGACTCCAGTGACTATCCTAAGCTCATACCAGAATGGGTGAAATCAAGTGGAGATGCCCTGCTTTGTTGTTTTGTTTTTTGCTTCAAACACGTAACCCAGGAGTCGGTAATGTACAGCACGCATGCCATAAGTGGCATACAGGTCCATTTTGAGTGGCATGTGCAGTCAGTGGCGGGAGATCAGCCTCCTCCTCCCCCACTCAGCGGGGAGCCCGAACTCTCCTGGTGTGCGAATGGCTGGTTCCCTCCCCCTTCCCCAGTAGGAAGTTAGGCTGCACGCACAGTGTCTGGGTGCTTGAAGGCACACCTGAGTTGGCTACGGCTCACTCTGCACTATTTCCTGAGTTCCAGCGTGTTGTGTGCTGCTGCTGGTGAGTCCCCACCACCGTGCACCACGTGGCCCTTTCTCTCCCCCCACAGGTCGGTCTCTGGTGCATGGGACCCATGGTCCAGCCTCTGCCTCCTCCATCTCCAGGCTGCTTGTTACAGTGGCTGCAGCTGCTGCTGCCAGGAACAAATGCTGCTGGGGGGGGGGGGCAGCCCAGGAGGAAAACTAAACCAGGGACTCAGATTGAACTGAGCTCTCACCCCTGGAGTGTGTAACATTGGTGAGGGAGAATTTCCAACCCCCTTGGGCCCTCTGGGAAAGCTGCAGAGAGCAGCAGCGTCATGGGCTTCTATGAGACTGGTCAAAGGTGAGGCAGCAGAAGGGATAGGAGGGGAGGCGGGTCGGAGGCAAAACCAAGTGGAGCCACTCCCGAACCTTTGCGCCTGAGAGCTGTTGCCTCAGCCCAAGCTGGGGTCGTGCGGAGCGGGGTGCGCTCAGGCTCGGCAGGTGTGCTCCATGTGCTGCTGCTCGTTCTCCTCCCGTCCCTTCCCACCCCTCGCTGTTCTGCTCTCCTTGAGCCGGGTCTAGCAGGGAAGGTTGGGGTTTTCTTCACATCCCCTCCCCTGTGTCCCTCTGAGGGGAAGCTGGAGCTGGTGCTGCAGCCTTGAGGTTGCGCAGGCTCCCTGCTGTGTGGAGGGGGTGGGGAAGTATTTTCTGCTGGCAGTTGCAAATCATCTGCATGCCATTGTGGGCACTCTCATCAAACCAGTCTCTCTAGGGACCATTTTTGGGTCCAGTTCTGTTCAGTATTGACATCAATGGTTTAGATAATGGCAGAGAGAGTACACTTAAAAATAGGGCCCTACCAAGTTCATGGTCATGAAAAAGACATCATGGACTACAAAATCTGGTGGTATCATGTGCAATCTGGTGTTCTTTGTACTTTTGCCCTGGAGTGGGCAATAATTTTCTTAGGGGGCCACTTCATGAACTTTGCTGTGTGGTCATGGGCCAGCTTTGCTCCCCCACACCTCAAAGGAGCAGGGCCTTGGGTGGAAGGGGTAGGACTGGGTGTTAGAGAGAAAGAGACACTGTGTGAGACTGACTTTGTGTGACAGATTGAGTGTGTGCAACAGAGGGGAGTGTGTGTGGCAGTGTGTGTGACCGTGACACAGCATATGTGCTGGCTGCTGCTGGGTAAGACTGCTGCAGAGTAAGGGGAGGGGGAGAAGTGTGTGAGAGAGTATGAGCACTGAAATACTAGACCTGGAAGGTCAGCTTAAGATGTGCAGCTCCAGCTATGTAAATAACTTAGTTTAAGGTAAACTGATTCCATCTGAGCTTGTCACCACTTAACAGTGGAAGGTCAACAGGAGCTGTGAGGAGTACAGATGCTGATTGGGGCACCCTCAGCATTTGGTTTAGTGGGTCTTTATTAGACCTATTAAATCAAACAACAGAAAAATCTATCTCCGTTGCATAAATATAGATGTGGCCTTAGAAACAGTGCCTCTGAGTCACCATCCATGCTTCAGCTTGGAGCAGCTCCACTGTATGTGTTTCTCTCTTCCCCAACTTCTACATTGCAAAGATGGGGTATAGGGACAGGGGAACACTCTGACTTTAGCACTCCCCTCTTCCTTCCTCTTTGCACTGCCAGCAGGAGAATCATGGGAGCAGATCAGCTGCAGGGTGGAGTAAGGTTGGGGAGGGGCAGCTGAACACATGCTGCTGGCTGTAAGTATGCACACTGTGCTAATCAGCTGGGCAGGCAAGAGAGATGATTAGAGGCTGGATCTGGCCCACAGGACTGACTTTGCCCACCCCTGTTTTACCCTCTGCTCTATAAATTTCACAGGGAAGATGGGGATTCTCAAATTGGAGGGTGGGGGTGTCCTGACCCACAAGGTTGTTGCAGGAAGAGTTACAAGGTATTTAAGGGGGTTGCAGAATTGTCACTTTTCTGTGCTGCCTTCAGAGCTTGGTAACCAGAAAGTGGTGGCTGTTGGTCAGATTCATAGCTCTGAAGGCAGCACCCTGCCAGCAGCAGTGCAGAAGTAAGGGTGGCAATACCATACCATGCTATCTTTGGTTCTGCGCTGCTGGTGGTGGCAGTTCTGCATTCAGAGCTGGGCTCCTGGCCAGCAGCCACCACTCCCTAGCTTCCCAGCTCTGAAGGCAGGGCTGAAGCCAGCAGCAGCGTAGAAGTAAGGGTAGTACTAGTAGCACCCCCCCCCTTGCAATAACTGACTACCCCACAACTCTTAAGAGTCAGGATGCCTACAATTACACCATGAAATTTTAGTTTTAAATAACTGAAATCATGGAACACTTTTAAAGTCCTGTGAGTCTGAAATTTACCAAAATGGACTGTGAATTTGGTAAGTAGGGATGTAAAAAGCTACCTGGTTAACTAGTTACCTGGTAAGCATAAGCCTTATCGGCATGCTTGCTGCGTAACCAATTAATTGGAGCAGCGCCTGTGGCAGGGTCGGAGCCTAGAGCTGGTGCATTTAACAAGTTAACTATTTTAGTGGGTTTTTACATCCCTAGTTGCAGATAATATGAAGCTGGGAGGGCTTGCAAATCCTTTGGAGGATAGGATTAAAATTCAAAATGATCTGGACAAATTGCAGCAATGGTCTGAAGTAAATAAGGTGAAATTCAATAAGGACAAATGCAAAGTAGTCCATTTAAGAAGGAATAATCCTCAGCAGTCATTTCCCATTTTATCAATATGCCAATTGAAAGAGTAGTGCAGAAATGAATCAGGGACATAATGATCATAAGCTAACTGAGTCAACTATGTAACTTTTTTGTGCATGCACCCGCCTGCGCCTCCCCCAAAAAAGAAAACCATTCTGGGATGTTAGCAGGACACAGAGTGATTCTTCCACTCTACTCCAGTTGAGGCCTAAATAAGTGTGGAGTACTGTGTTCCGTTCTAGGCACCACAATTCAAGAAATGTGGCAGAAACCTGAGCTATGAGGTAGACTAAAAAGTAGGGTTTGTTTAGTCTGGGAAAATGGAAACAGACAGCAGCTTTCAAGTACATAAAAGGTTGTTAAATGAAAGAGGGAGAAAATTTGTTCTAATTAAACTCTGAGAATAGTTCAAGATGCAATGGGCATAAAATGCAGTAAGGGAGGTTTAGGTTGGACATCAGGAAAACTTCCTGTCAGGGTGGTTAACAACTGGAAATTGCCTAGGAAGATTGTAGATAATGTTCTCTCTAATTTTTTCATTCATGTGCAGAATAAATTTTAAGTGCATCAAGGCATATGTGCAGCACACATGCTGTCTGCTGTGGGTGCTCTGATAATCAGCTGGGTGGCTTTTGAATTTCTCCTAGGTGGCTGTTCCAAATGCTCTCCTTTCAGGGAACAGTGGTTGTGGAATTTCCATCATTAGAGATTTTTAAGAACAAGGTAGAGAAATATTGATTAGGGATGGTCTAGAACAAGGGTGGGCAAAATGCAGCCTCACCAAACCTCCAGATCCATCCTGCCACTGTCCAGCAGCTCAGCAGGAGCTTCCACCAGTCTCCTTGCCTTCTGTGCCCCTGCGTGTCAACGTGTAGACAACACAATAAACCTGGGCTCACCAGTTAATCTTCTCTACTACATGGATTCCCAGGTCCCCACGAGCACCTGATTTGCCTGCCCATCTGCCACCCCCTGTATTGCTGAGAGAGAAAGGCAGCAGCATGGAGGGTCAGGGGGCAGGCGGGAGCTGATACGCATGGGGAGCCGGTTTTCAAGTAGGCTCCCCGCACCTGTCGTCTCTGCACACCCATCTGCCCCCCCTTGCTGCCTCCTACAAGCGGGGAGGGGGAGCAGCTTAAAAGCGGGTTTTCCCCCCTCAGCTTCAGCTCTGTAGTGCCGCCTTCCCCTGCCCCCTGTGCTGCTGCCTCTGATAGAGCGTGGAGGGTGCAGGGGTGGCTGCTGTAAAGCAGCCTCTGTCTTTCGGGAGCTCAGATCCCTGGCAGACAGGGGTTGCTGCCATCCCTCGCTGCTGCCTCTGTATCAGGCAGCAGTACATGGCAGCAGGCGGGAGCCAGTTAGCATGGGAAGCCAGTTTTTCAACTGGCTCCCCTTGCTCATCAGTGACCACCTAGGTGACAGGTGGGCACTGATGCAGAGGCAACTGCATAGGGTGACAGGGGGCGTCCAGGGAGTGGGGCTGGGAGCATGCTGGCTACTGGCCTTGCACCTGGGAACTATTGAATAGTCATGTAACTACTAAGTTTTGATGTGGTTACACAATTATTCAATTACTCAGTATCTAACATCCCTTGTAAGCATCACCCGGCAAGGATGATGTAAACGGTTAACCAGTTAGCCAGTAACATCCCTAACTGGATGATGAACTTTGACATTTTGGTACAGGTTTTACTGTAGTATGTGTGTTTAATTGCAGTGCTACTGGTGATACCAGCAGATGGCTCTGAAGTTGTAGCGCTTGCAGTTGATGGTTATTCATAACTTAAGTCTATCTGGACTTTGAAAGAAAATAGCGTGTGGGTGTTTTTTTAAACTCACTCAGTTTTTAATCAGTGTCCTGCTTTAAGAAAATGTGTAAATTAAGCATTATTAACATAAATCAACCCAAATCTCAAATTTATGACTTTCAAAATGCATTCATATATAATTGTCATGTTAGCTTGTTGTGGGAATATTTTATCAGTTATACTTCTATACGTTTAAAGGTCTAGGAAACATGATCTATGAGCGAAGATTGAACAAACTGGGTTTGTTTAGTTTGGAAAAGAGAAGACTGCGAGGTGACATGACAGCTTGAAAATATCTGAAAGACTGTTACAAGGAGGAGGGAGAAAAAATATTATTCTTTACCTCTGATAGGATAAGAATCAATGGGCTTAAATTGCATCATGGGATGTTTTAGTTGGACATTAGGAAAAACTTCTACCTATATGACAGCACTTTTAATGAGCAATGACAGTCCAGGAATTTAACTACTAAAATGCATATCAACAGAAGACCATTATATTGACTACTTTTTTGTTTTGGCTCCCACCTCCGGGCCATGTGTTGAGCCCCGTGTAAACGTAAACCCAAACAGCACCGAGGGCTGCATGTTGCATGGCCCTGGCCTACATGGTGCTTGGTCCTGCTGTGAGAGCAGGGGATTGAATTTGACAACTTCTTGAGGTTCCTTTCAGCCCTATGATTCTATGATTTCTACTGTTGCCCTTGGACTGCTGTAATATTTTGTTGCTCAATATAACCAAATATCCTAGGTAGCGATTTCTTTTTTAAAAGTGAAGTTTTATTAGGCATTTATGAATTTTAATATTTAAAAATAAAATTCCAAGCTGTGTGGTAAATGCAAGAGATAAGGGTTTAAACAGATTTAAATAATTCTTGCAATCTGTTGTTAGTTTCTTCTTCGAGCGATTGCTCACGTCCATTCCATGTAGGTGTGCACGCGCTGCATGCATGCGTTGTCAGAAGTTTTTCCCTTAGCAGTTTTTCCTTTGGACCAGCAGGGGAGCCCTCTTGAGTGGCGCTGCTATATTAGCTAATATATACCCCTGCAGGTCCTCCATCTCCTTAATAATTTCTTACCGCTCGTGACGGTTTTTGGAACATGCTTTTTCTCTTGCTCTGCAAGCACCACTTGGCAGTTTACCTAGCGTTTTAGTTCTTTGTTAAAGTTTCCACAGTTCTTTGTTCTTATCTAGTTTTTAGTAGCTAAGCATTTTACTTCAGGCTGAACAATCAAGTGCTGTCTTCGCGTCCCCAGTGTGTTTAGCGGAGCATGCCTGGGCCCCATGGCTTCAAGCCCTGTGAGAAGTGCCAGAAGCCTGTGCTCTGCAGAGACCCTCACTCAGCCTGCCTTAAGTGCCTCGGGGAGGCTCATTTGTCTGAGGCCTCCTAAAATCTGTAAGGCCTTCAAGCCGCGCACCAAGCGAGAAAGAGAATCTTGCTTGAAGATTATACTCATGGAGGCGGCTTTGTGCCCGGCACTGGTGTCCAACCAGGCTCCGGCAACCCAGAGTGCACCGGCCTCTGTGCAGGGAGCATCCAGCCACTTGTGCACCTCCCTGGCACTGCGTAGGCCTCTGCACTGATCTTAGTCCCCAGTGCCCCAAAAGAAGAGGCGGCCAAGCAGGAGCAGGTCCCCTTCAAGGCACGTGCCCTCTGTATGCCCCCAAGTGAGGCACGCGGCACCATTGAGCGCTGTACCTGGACCATCACCACTGTAGCCCGCTATTAGTTTCCAGTCCGGTGGGTGACTTCCGTGAGCCTTTCACTCCAGAGACCTTTGAGGCAGCAAGAGACTTGATCGAGCTGTCCTCCTCCCCAACCTCGGCGCCAGGTCCAGCCAAGGAGTGTGAGCCCAGATAGCATTGGCCATTGGCCCTGGCACCTAGCACCCTGGGCCCAGACACGAGGGTACACCACCATTCTGCCCTGGCACCTGCAGCTTCAACCACAGTACCAAGCACAGCACCACCCTCAGCCTCGGCACCATCTGTAGCTTCCAATCCTATCTGTGCACCAGCACCGGACCCAACACTGGTACAGGGTCCTCCAGCAGTACCAGCAGCAACACAGAGTCTTGCAACCGCCCCCCTTCTCCGGGTGCATTGACGCCAGCTCCTGCTATGCCGCCTCTTCCTCCCTGGCACTGGTACCATCCCAGTGCCAACCTGGTTGACCTCGGAGTACTCGACTGACTCAGAGGCAGAGTCAGTATGGTGTCCAGGGGGTCCAGGTCCTGGAACCGGTCCTATTCCCGGCACAGGTCACAGCATTGCAGTGCCTCCACGCATCACCAGCCGCAGCAACAATGGCCCCAGTCAACCCTGGTGCCTCTGCTACAGCAGTCCTGGCTCCTCCAGCTCAGTGACCCTTTTGGACTCCCTTGGCTTACCACCAGAGCCAGGGTGTGGGCCCTTCTAGATCAGAGTCAGTCTTCTCTGGGCCTATGGCGACCCCACTGACTCGATCTCCGACATCAGGGCAGTCCCTTCCCCTGGGCCAGGCCTCCCCGAGACCCACTTGAGAGAGAGGGGCCCCTGCTGCTCACCCCTCCACCGTGGCCTCATCTGCAGCCTCTCAGGCCACCTCAGAAGCCCGTAACCCGGAGGGGACGGGCATGAAAGGGTCCTCGTGGACTTCTCCCATCTCAGTAGAAACGGCAATGGGAGGAACAGCAGACACTGTCCTCAGCTGGCCCAGGACCAGGGTCAGAGCCCATCTAGCAAGCCCCCAGGGTCCTGCCAAGGGTTTTGAGGGTACGCCCGAAGACAGCTTACCAGACTCAACCCCTCTTTTCAGGGGCCACTTGTTCCCTTTCTGCCAGGCCTGGGATCTATTACCTCAGGCTGCTGGGTTTTAGAAACTGTAGGAAGGAGGTACACCATTCCCTTCCTTTCTACCCTCCACCCCTGTCCCATCCCTCTTCAGGGACCCCTCTCACAAGCATCTCTTTCGGGAGGAGGTTCATCAGCTCCTGACTCTAGGGGTGTCCGAAGCAGTTCCCCAAGGGTTCTTGGGCAGGGGCTTCTATTCCCAGTACTTCCTGGTTCACAAAGCCAAGGGTGTTCCAGCCCATCCTGAACCTCAGGGACCTCAATGCCTTTATCGCCAAAGCCAAGTTCAAGATGGTGACTGGTGTCTGTCATCTCCTCTCTGAGTATCAGAGACTGGTACACTGCCCTCGATCTAAGAGATGCCTCCTTTCATATTTCTGTTTTACCACACCACAAGCGGTTCCTCCGCTTTAGTGTGGGCCAGAACCACTATCAGTTTATGGCCCTCCCTTTTGGCCTTTCCATGAACTGCATGACTGTTGTCACTGCCGCCCTGAGGAAAATGATGTCCAGGTGTTCCCTACCTGGACGACTGGCTTCTTCAAGGCCATTCCTCTGACCACGTGTGGGCTCACATCACTCTGGTGCAAGACCTATTTTGGAACTGCTCCTGAATGTGTCCAGGTTGACCCTTGTCCTTACCCAGGTGATACGGTTTTGGGTGCAAGCCTGGACTCTGTCAGCCAGGGCTTCCTCACCCAGGTCCCCATTTTCTGGTAATCAAAGCAGCTGTCCAGGACATGCAGGTGTTCCTGATGACCACGGCCAGGGCTTGCATGTGCCTCCTAGGTGCATGCGGCCATCAGCCCTATGTCATCCAACACACCAGGCTCTGCATGTGTCCACTGCAAATGTGGCTGGCGTGAGCCCACCACCTGTCCTTCCACCCATGGGACAGAGTGGTGACAGTTTCCCCTCCCTCCCCCCCGTCCTTTGCTCCCTGGACTGGTGGACCTAGGAGGAGGTGGTCTGCACTGGAGTTACATTCTCCAGGCCTCTGCCAATCCTCCAGCTAGTGACGGACTCATCGGACACCGTTTGGGGGGCCCATATCGGGGACATGCGGATGCAAGGTATGTGGTCCTGGGATAACCTCTCCCTGCATATCAGTGTCAGGGAGCTATGGGCAGTCCGTCTTGCCTTTGTGGTTTTCCTCCCTCAGCTCAGGGGCAGGATGGTCCTCATTCATTCTGACAACACGTCGGCGGTCTCATCAACAGGCAGGGCAGGGCCCGATCCTCTCCCGTGTGTTGGGAAGCCCTTCAGTTATGGAAACTATGCATTGGGGCAGATATTCACCTGGTTGCCTCCTATCTCTTGCGATCCCAGAACACTTTGGCGGACCAGTTTCAGCAGGTCCTTCTCTGGCCATGAGTGGTCTATTAGAGGGGATGTGGTCCTTCAAATTTTCCACAGGTGGGTATTTCCCCTTCTGGACCTGTTCCCCACCCATTAGAATAGGAAGTGCCTGAGGTTCTGCTCCCTTATGGGGCTGGGGTGGGGCTCCCTGGGAGACTCACTACTCACTTCCTAGCCCGAGGGCCTGCTTTACACATTCCCGCCATTCCTGCTAGTCCACAAGGTGCTTCTGCAGGTTTGGGAGTTCAGGGTGTCCCTGATTCTCATTGCCTGATTCTCTTGAGCCTGTCCTGCAAGAGGCCAATCGCTCTCTTGCAGGACACAAACCGTATTACACCCGAACCTGCAATCCGTGCATCTGATGGTATGGAAGCTCCATGGCTGACAGCAGCAGAGCTGCAGTGCTTGGAGTGTGTACAGGAGGTCTTGCTAAGTAGTAGGAAACCTTCTTCTAGAAAGGGCTACTTACCTGGCTAAGTGGAAGCGCTTCTCTGCTTGGGCTACTTGGGATGGGGTATCACCCATGGATGCTCAGGTCCCATGGGTCCTGGACTGCCTTCTAGATTTCAGGCTACAGGAGTTCTCCTCCTCCTACATTAGGGTATACCTGGTGGCTATTTCCACCTTTCACCTAGGCTCCCGGGGTAATACGCTCCTTGCGGACCCAGCAATGAATAGGTTTTCAGAGAGGTAGCCGAGTTATCTGTAACTGGAAAAACTTAAACAAATAATCGTGCAGCATCTTAGACTAGTGCTGCAAGACTATTTGTTTAGGTTTTTGAAAGGCCTGGACAGGCTTTACCCGCATGTCTGTCAGCTCAGCCCATCCCTCAGTCAGACCTCAATCTAGTCCTGTCTGAACTTATAGGATCTCTGTTTGAATCCCTGGCGATGTGCTTGCTGATGCACTTTTCTTGGAAGGTATCCTTTTTGGGGGCTATCGCATCAGCCAGGTGCATGTCCGAACTGAGGGTCCTCATTTTGTATCCTCTCATAGACGGTTTTCTTCAAAGACAAGGTCAGGTTATGCCCCCCACCCTGCCTGCCTTCCTAAGGTGGTGTCTAACTTCCATATGTGTCATGCATTGGGTAGAGAACAGGCGTTGCATACCTTAGATGTCAGGAGAGCTTTAGCTTTTTTATTTAGAAAGAACAAAGCCCTTCCCTAAGTCTCTGCAGCTCTTTTTAGCAACTGCAGAATGACTGAAGGGGCAGCCGGTCTCTGCGCAAAGGATCTCATCCTGGATCATGATTTGTATTGGGGAATGGTACGGGCTGGCCAGGGTGCCAGCCCTTCCCCTCACGGCCCACTCTACTAGGGCATGGGCCTCCTCTACAGCGTTTGTAGCTCAGGTCCATCTCTTGGACATCTGTAAGGCCACCACATGGTCTTTCTTTCACACTTTTGCCAATTACTATGTGCTGGCTAATCAGGCTAAAGAAGACGCAGCCCTGGCTAGGGCTGTTCTTATATCAGTGGAAAGCTAGAACTCCATACCTGCCTCCTAGGGTTTCTGCTTTGGAGTCACCTACATGGAATGGACATGAGCAATCACTCGAAAAGATGGTTACTTACCTTTGTATCTGTTCTTCGAGATGTTACAAGAACAATTTGTTCTTCAAGATGTGTTGCTCATGTCCATTCCAAATCCCACCCACTTCTTCTTTGGAGTAGTCCATTAAAAAGGAATCAAGTGGATAGAGGACCACCAGGGGTATATATTAGCTGATATAGCAGCACCACTCCAGGAACTCCCCTGCTGGTCCAATGGGATGCTGCTAAGGGAAAAACTTTCAACGACGAGTGCACTCAGTGTACACACACTTATATGCAGTGGACATGAGGAACACATCTCGAAGAACAACAGTTACAAGATAAGTACTTGTCTTTTTTCCCTGTAAAACTGGGTTTAATGTTATGTAAACAGTGGTAGAAAGAGTTAAAGTAGGAGAGATCTTAGTTATCATTTACTAGCATGGTAAACAGTCCATAAGAATGGTGCAAAAATAAGTCCTGAAAGCATTTGATACAGATTGAAGATGATATCGACATGTCTGAACAAAGTCATTACCTTGTGCGCAGCATTTTTCGTAATGCACTTTCAGTGTTGACTATCCGTTGAAGACAATCATTAGGCATGATTGTCTTCAAAAGGTATGGGAATTCCTTGAAAATATTCCCAAAGATGGTATTTAAAAAACCTGCAACCATGGCAGGTGTTTTCTCCCCACCCCAGTTTCCAGTGTTGAATCAGCACTAGGGTCTGCAACCAGAAGAATCTTGTCTCTTGTTCCCATAGTAACCTGCTTTGACCCAATTTCTTTTTTTGGTATACTCCGGTCCTTTTTAATTGCATAACTCCCCTACCCAGAGAAAAAAGAATGAACAACCACCTCTTTTTGTGTAACTCTGTGGCAGGGTGTACCAACCCTGCACTGTAGCTATGAGGGTAAACCCTGTCCACTTAGCTAAGGAGGTCCCACCCCCCACAGCCCTGATGGTCATGTTCTAGATGGAGGCCTGTGGTGCAGCTCAGTCTGGGCTGACTGCTGTTGAGGAAGGAGGTGCTGTAGGAGCACCAGAGGAGGAACGACAGGCAGTCCAAGATGCAGAGGCCAGTCAGTGGGGAACCGCAACAGAAGCCTTAGTCTGGAGCGAAGAGCCAGGGCAGAGTGTGCTGGAGAGACTGATAGGAAGTAGCCCGTGGAAGGGAGTCATACCCCAGGTTCATGACACATTTTGGTGGGATTCTCCCCGAGCTAGTGGTCGACCACTCCATTGCTGATAGGGTTCCGGTGGAGAGGGTGGAGTGGTCCTCCTATCCCATCCTAACCAATTCCATCACCATTGACTCTGGCTATCAGGCCTCACTGCCTTTTGGGAAAAGGGCATTGCTGTTGAGTCTTGCTGCTAGGCCAAGCTGCCCTACGGAAAGGGGGCATTGCTGTTGACTTTGGCTGATGGGCCACACTGCCTGGTGGTAGAAGGGCATTGTTATTGACTTAGTGCCACCAGACCCTACAGTTTGGGATAGGTTATGGGTATATTCAGGATGGGAGGCATAGCCTTCCCCCGTTCCCAAACAGGTACACATGCAGTGTTGAGCACCGCTTGAGGGGCCTCAGAGGCACAATGCCCATCCCATGAAGGGGAAGGGTGTGCATGCCCCACAACAAACGCACATGCCTTTTTTGCAGCAGTTTCATATTTTTATTTTATGTATTTGCCATTATCTTTGAAAACTCATGGCAATTGGGAGACATCCCGGACGATTGGAAAAAGGCAAATGTAGTGCCCATCTTTTAAAAAGGGAAAAAGGAGAACCCAGGGAATTAGACTGGACGGAGACTGAAGTGAGGCTGACTGGAAATATCATTGAGGGGATCCTCAAGGAATCCATTTTGAAGCACTTGGAAGAGAGGAAAGTGATCAGGAATAGTCAACATGGATTCACCAAGGGCAAGTCCTGCCTGACCAATCTGATTGCCTTCTGTGACAAGGTAACTGGCACTGTGGACATGGGGAACGTGGTGGATGTGATATACCTTGACTTTAGCAAAGCTTTTGATACGGTTTTCCACAGTATTCTTGCCAGCAAGTTAAGGAAGTATGAATTGGATAAATGGACTGTAAAGGGGATAGAAAGCTGGCTAGATTGTTGGGCTCACTGAGTAGTTATCAATAGCTCTATTTCTGGTTGGCAATAGGTATCAAGTGGAGCGCCCCAGGGACTGGTTCTGGGTCCAGGCTGGGTTGTTCAGCGTCTTTATTAATGACCTGGATGAGGGGATGGATTGCACTCTCAGCAAGTGAGTGGATGAC
This sequence comes from Pelochelys cantorii, assembly GCA_032595735.1. Classification (NCBI taxonomy): domain Eukaryota; kingdom Metazoa; phylum Chordata; order Testudines; family Trionychidae; genus Pelochelys; species Pelochelys cantorii. The sequence continues at coordinate 5,373,762 of CM064354.1, forward strand.
ACTAAGCTAGGGGGGAGAGATCAATAAGTTGGAGGGTAGGGATAGATCTAGACAAATTAGAGGATCGGCCAAAAGGAATCGGATGAGGCTCAAGGACAAGCACATAGTCCTACACCTGGGATGGAAGAATCCCAAGCAGTGCTGCTGGCTGGGGAACAACTGGCTAAGCAGCAGTTCTTCAGAAAGGACCTGGGCATTACAGTGGATGAGAAGGTGGATATGAGTCAGCAGTGTGCCGCTGTAGCCAAGAAGGCTCACAGCGTATTGGGGTGCATTAGTAGGAACATTTCCAGCAGATTTAGGGAAAAGGTTACTCCCCTTTATTTGGCATTAGTGAGGCCACATATGGAATATTGAGCCCAGTTCTGTTCTCCCTCCTCTCCTTCCCCTCCCCTGGTGTTACATAAAGGATTTGGACACATTAGAGAGAGTCCAGTGGAGGGCAACAAAAATGATTAGGGAACTGGAGCACATGACTTATGAGGAGAGGCTGAGGGATTTGTAGACTAAATAAGCCCAGAAGAGAAAATAAGTGTAGCAGCTTCTCTATTATTCCTGTTACCTAGCTGGTTTATAGTTAAATAGTTGTAGTTAATAGTTTTAATAGATCATAGTTATAGTTGTAGTAAATACTTAGGTTTTTTGGGGAGAGGTTAAGTGAAAAGCCTGTGCCTCCTGTGGCAAACATATGTCCAGAAGTGATCTCCCTGCTTCTTGCCTGAAGTGTTTGGAAAGGTCAGCAAAAGGATCACTGCACAACTTTCAAAATCTTAGACTGCGAACTCTCAAAGATAGAGATCAGCAACTGAAGGGTTTCCTCATGGAAGCAGCACTACAGCCCCAACCAGACTGTGCACCGGCTGAATTGGCACCAAATGCATCTTCCTTGGTGTGTAGCGTTCCGACAGTGTCAACCCAACCTAAGGTATCTGGTGGGTTAGTCTCTGAGCACACATTGCCAGTGCCACAAAAGGAGACCTGACAGAGGGAGATCTCCCACTTCCAAGTCCTTCATGACTAAGGATGCTCCACCAGTGAGACCCGAGCAGCACCACTAGGCTATGGAATCACCTCTTGACCTGGGGAAAGAGGCTAAGGACCGAATACCCTGCCTCCTGCCAGTTCTCCAGAGACTCCCAGCGATATCATTGTACCTTCCAGGCAGCCCAGGACTTAATGTACAACACTACTCCCTTCTCCCTGGCATCAGCTCTGCTGAGGGTGCAGTTGAGAGGCAAACCTGCAACGATGGCTCAGTGCTCTCCCTTGCCATCACACTGGTCCCCAACACTGTAATGGGATCCAAGAAGTGAATAATCACTTCAGTTCCTCCTTGGCTGTCTTGTACAGATACCTCTGAATGGGACTCAGGCAGATCCCACTGAAGCCCCAGCAAGTGGTCATCTTCCACCTGGGAATGACACCATTACATTACACAGTGGGCTGCACAGTAGCAACTGCCTAACCAATGATCCTTTTGGATGCCTTGGGGTTTCCATTCAATTCGGAGCCATTGCTTTAGGGCATCATCAGTAGCATTGGCCACCTTTATCCTGCTATGGGCATCGTTGACTTCAAGCACAGTGCACAAAATGGATTTGTCAGCTCATTCAGTGCAGATACCAGCCTTAATGTGGGTGCTGTTACCAGGCCTAGCACTTCAAATACTCACAGCCCCGGCCCTATCTGCAACATTGGCACCAATTCCTGTCTCCTTGGTGCTGATACCATTGGCAAAGATGGCACCTATTCTGGCTACAGTCCTGATGCAGGTGCCAGTATTGACCACCATACTGATGCTGACATCAACATCTTCAGCACCTCCCTTGGCATTATCAGTATCCTTAGGTGAAGTGCTGCCACTTGCAGTAAGATGAAGGCCTAAAACAAAAGCCAGTGCTACACAGACCTGGTCTGAGGCCTAGCTAACAATGGACAAAACATGGCTAAGCTGGGAACAAGAGGCAGGCACCAGCGCTCAGAACTTGGCATAAACAGGGCTGAGAGTAGAAAACACTAATTGGTAATAGGTCCAGGTGCAGAACAATAATTGGTACTGGTCATAAGTGGAAAGCACATGATATCACTAGTTCATTAAAAAATACCTTGGTACCCACTCCGCACAGATACAGACAGGTTCAGGAAAGGGTGTAAAACGACAGTATGATGGATAGTGATTATCTAATCAAATCACGGGGTACAGGGTGATGGGTGGGGTATAAGTAGCATCAGAGGGTGGTAACCTGACAACATCAGCAGTGAGGTGTGATTTGTTGTGCTTTTATATAAGGTGGTGTCTTGGGGGGGACAGTCTTTGGATGACTTAGGGGACAATTGAAATTTCCCACTAACCGAGTCATTCCATTGTGGCAAGTATATATGTGTAGTGGTTCAGTAGAGTCTACTGACAACTATTACTGTACTTTGCTTTACAATAAACCTGGCCTGGCACCTTTGATCCTTATCTGGTTTGTGGTCTTTGGAGGCTAAGGGCTTGTCTAGACTATGCCGAAGTTTCGAAAGAGGATATGCAAATGCTGTGGGAATTTGCATATCTTCTTTCAAAAGCAGAGCTTTCAAAAGTGAAAGTAGTCAGACGCAGTTTTTTTGGCAACCCCCCCTTTTCAAAAAAACGCGTAAACCTAATTTTCAAAATTAGGTTTCAAAAAAGGGCGGGTTACTGAAAAAACCATGTCCTGACTACTTTCACTTTCAAAAGCTCTGCTTTCAAAAGTGAGATTGGAAGAAGATATGCACATTTCCGTGGAATTTGCATATCCTCTTTTGGCATTTCAGCGTAGTCTAGACATAGCCTTAGTGCACAAGACTGCACAGCACACATCATTGAGCACACACGCAAGCAGCCTTCTGGTTAACATAATCAATGGAGCCAGAAACCTGTGAGGACACCTCAGCAGTAAATCCTGACCGCCCTCCTGAATAACTACACCACTGCCTAACAGGACTCATCAAGGTAATCAGGAGCTCTGGCCCATGATCAGCATCTCTTCCTCTCCAGATGAGGCACTAGTGGGATTGACCCCTGTCCCTGTATTGTAGGATTATAAAGCCCTCCAACAACTTTTCAGAAGAGTGGTCCAGGGCCTTAACATCCAAGCCTACATGGTTGTAGAGGATGTTGACTTTGTTGTAGACAGCTTCTCTTCCTCTACCCCAGGATGCATAGCCTTGCCTCTCATTCAGTAATGTTCAAAATAGACTAAGAAACTATGCCAGACACCAGCCAATGAGAGGTGATACTTCATCCCATTGAAGGTATCTGAACTCCTATATTCTCACCCTACCCAGATTCCCTACTGGTCAATGCAGCTGACCAATGCAGCTAACCAAGATCTTCAGAACCCTTCCCCAAAAAACAGTGAGGCAAAATGTTTGGACCTTTGACAGGAAGGTCTATTCTACAGGGCATCCTCAACTCCCACATTGCTAACCAGCAAGTGCTGGCTTTAATACCTGTAGTGCTGTCAAAATTTATAAAACTGCTCCCTCAGGATTCCTGGGCTGAATTCTCGGCAACATTGGAAGAAGGGAGTCTTCAGGGTGTCCCTACAGGCTGCTTTAGATGCTGCAGATGCCAGTCACGTGGGTCAAGGCCACTGGTATTGGCATGAGAAAAGGGGCCTGGCTATAAATCTTAGGCCTACCTTTGTGGGGTCCAACACACAATACAGGACCTTCTCTTTGAGGGTATATTCCTTTCTTTGAAGAAAACAGACACAAGACTCATAATCTAAAGAATTCTAGCACAACCCTTAGAACACTAGGTCTCCATACCCTAGCCGTTCATTGCAGGCATTTTACACTTCCAGGGCAGTCACTCTCCTCAGGCGTGCCAAGAGAACCCCAGGAAAAGGAATAGAAATAGTGCCAACAGCTGTCATCGGGACAAGGTACCAACCAGTCAAAACCCTCATCAGCTCATAAGCAGTAGTTTTGAAGTATGGTTGAGGTTGCTTCCTTGGATCCAACCCATCTTGCCTTTTTTCTTCATAATGTGTCCTTTCTACCATGCAGAGCCCTCTCCACTATGCCATCACCCAGCAGTCCAGGGATGATGTGGCCTTTAGAAAAGCAGTATTACACTGTCTGCGGATCTCCAACCCTGCCTTATGAACCTTAGCTTGGAAATAATCTAAATTGGAATGCACATGTACAATCACTAAAAGGAAAAAAAGAGGTTACATACCTTCTTGTAACTGTTTGTTCTTCAAGGCAAGTTGTTCATGTCCATTCCAATACACTTCTTCTTACCCCTCTGTTGGAGTAGCCGGCAAGAAGGAGCTAAGGAGTGGGGGGAGTCAGCAGGGCACTAAATTGTGTGCCATGGAGTTGTGACTCTAGGGAGTGCCAGACTGACTTTACATCTAGCTGCTAGGGGAAAAATCTTCTGGCTAATGTGCACGCACAAACACCTAATTTGGAATTGACATGACATGAACAACGTATCTTGAACAACAGTTATGAGAAGGTAGTTACAGGGTTTTTTCTGGCCTTAAACTCTGGGAGACTACGAATGACTACTTGACAAGGATTGTGGCTGCAGGTGGAGGGAGCCTATCCTGTGTCAGAGTGAGGAAACTTGGAGGCGGTTTCTTAGAACTGTTCTTGATCTTGGGCTGCCGGTTTTATTTTACTGGGCCTGAAGTATCTGGATTTATTTTGCAGACTCAAATTAAATGGACTGAAAGATTATTTAATATTTCCTCTTTAGAGTTTTTAAGGCTGGAGTACTGCGCTGAAAGTTCAGGTATTGCTTTAAGATATATTGAAGCTATTTTGTCTCAAATTCTAGCTCTGTGCATATCAGATGCAGGAGGTTTAACAGGCCAGGGAGCATGTGCAGTGCATCTGGATTGTTCAGTAAATTAAGGAATGAATTATTACAGAAATCTTTGTGCTCTTAAAATGGTACATTTAACATTCAGAAATGTGAGGGAGGACAGCCTTTTGCCTCCCAAGGTTCTGGAGCTTGTCCCCTCCCCTCTGTGTTCTGGGGCGCCTGGAGGTGGAGTCTATGGAACTGGGAAAGAAGGAAAAATTGGTGGCTTATCCCCCAATTACAGCATCAGCATAACAATATCTCCATCTGCGTGTCCAGTTTGTGAAATTGAATTGCTTCATATGAATATGAATTGCTTCATACAATGGCAGCTTTGGAGGAGACCTCATGTCCAGATTCTGATATTCTGGGATTTACAGACAAGGCTGATGTCTCCTTGCCTATTTTAAAAGGGCTATTGCACCTGGAAAAATCCCTGTGGCCCAAACAACCTTTATGCAACCAGTATGTAAAAGGTGAACAAATGATATCAAACCTCCCCCCCTTCCCCGCCCCCCCCCCCGAGGGATTTTCTTGTTTTCATGTGCACCCTCAGCCAAACTCTTAGGTTATAGTAGCAGTACTGCAAAAGTTTCTAGGCTGGTTTTTAACCTTCCAACCTCATAAATATAAAGACACAAAACAATTAGATTATCACAGCAGGAAATAGTTTTCTTCTGTGTCCTTAAACATGCACGTAAGTACCAACCAAACAGTTGTGGAAAGATGGGCTTTAGACAGATTAAAGGAAGGCTATAATACTTAATTCAAAGTCCTGCCTATGGACTACAGCCACTATGTACTGCCACCATTTCCTCCCTTGTGTGAATTCTTCCCATGAGAGACTGTTAACAGAGGAAATACGGGGACAAAGCATACAGGCTATAGAACAAGCAACTTTGGAGCTTTGTGAACAGGGGCAGCTAATAGGGAGTTTTATGAGGGAGTTTGGAAGAGGGCTAGATACACTTGTCATTCTTTAAAACTTTTAAACTAAAACCAAAACTGCCTGATTTAAATAAAAACCCTATCAATAACTTAATTAGCTATAGGAGCGAATGTAGGCAGAAGCCCAGCGGCAGAGTGGGCGCAATCCTGTTTATTGCACCCAATGTAGCACGTATGATTACCTGCCCTATGGACAGTGGCGTATGTGTGCATTCATTGCAAGGAGCTCCTGGGCCTCAGAGACCGCGTACGGGCTTTGGAGGCCAGGATGGCTGAATTGGAGGAGCTAAGGGAGGCCGAGAGGTGATGGATAAAAAGACATCTTTTAAAAAGTGGAAGTTGAATCCTAATGAGGAAAATAGAAAGGAGCATAAACTTTGTCAAATTAAGTGTAAAAAATATAGTAAGAAAAGCCAAAAAGGAGTTTGAAGAACAGCTAGCCAAAAACTCAAAAAAAAAAAAAAATAGCAAAGTGTTTAAGTACATCAGAAGCAGAAAGCTAGCTAAACAACCAGTGGGGCCCTTGAACGATCGAGATGATAAAGTCATTGCAGAGAAGCTAAATGAATTCTTTGCATAAGTCTTCAGGGCTGAGGATATTGGGGAGATTCCCGAACCTGATCCATTCTTTTTAGGTGACAAATGTGAGTAATTGTCCCAGATTGAGGTGTCATTAGAGGAGTTTTTGGAACAAATTGATAACAGTAACAAGTCACTGGGACCAGATGGCATTCACCCAAGAGTTCTGAAAACTCAAATGGGAAATTGTAGAACTATTAACTGTGGTTTGTAACCTATCCTTTAAATCAGCTTCTGTACCTAATGACTGGAAGATAGCTAAAGTGAAGCCAATTTTTAAAAAGGGTGCTAGAGGTGATCCTGGCACTTACAGACTAGTAAGTCTAATGTCTGTACCGGGTAAATTAATTGAAACTACAGTAAAGAATAAAATTGTCACACGCAGATGAATATACTTGATTGGGGGGGAAAGTCAACATGGTTTTTGTAAAGGGAAATCATGCCTTACTAATCTGCTACAGTTGTTTGAGGGGCTCAACAAACACGTGCACAAGGGGAATCCAGTGCATGTAGTATACTTAGATTTCCAGAAAGCCTTTGACAAGATTCCTCACCAAAGTCTCTTGAGTAAAGTAAGATGTCATGGAATAAGAGGGAAGGTCTTTTCATGGATTGATAACTGGTTAAAAACAGGAAACAAAGAGTAGGAATAAACGTTAAGTTTTCCGAGGGGAGAGAGGTAACTAGTGGGGTCCCCAAGGATCTGTCCTGGGATCCATCCTATTCAAAAAAGCGCAGGATATTTAAATCCCCACTTCATTGACTATTTTGAATGCCTGCATTTGCATCCCTAGTTTGAACTAGGGAGCAAGTACCCTTAGAGACTAATAGTTTGGTGGTCTCTAAGGTGCCACAGGATTCCTCATAGTCTGCATCTGCAAAAACAAACACTGCTATCCCTCTGAGACTTCATTGTTTCAGTTACTATGCTACTATATATTCATATTTAAACAGCGTGAGAAGGCATATATAACTAAATATATACTCGGAGCAAAATGACCAGTATTACTATTTTATCAACTACAATTGGTTAATATAGTTAAAAGCATCTTGATTGGTTAAGTAAATTATTAATCAACCCAAGTTACTCAGTGTTTTAATATGTGCTTGAAAGAGCCACAGGAGCCTCATTAAAGAGCCACTTGTGGCTCATGAGCCCCAGTCTAAGTATAACTGATCAATAGACTAACGTGCGGACACAAGCTGCCTACCCAAAGTGAAGATATTTGTGCTCCATTTTAAGTAATGTAACTGTTTGATTGATTTATTTATTTAAAATATTTTTACTCCACCCCTCTCTAAAATATTTGAGATGGCTTACAATTTTTTTTAAAATGCTATCTAAAAATAAAAGGGGGACTTAAAACCCGCTAAAACACCTCAAGAGGAGGGACACAGACGCAACTAAACACCAATAAAAGCAGAAATAAAAAGCGTGGCTTTGGCCTGGCACTGAAACAGTGCCAACATTGGCGCCAGATGAATGTCCCAGGGGAGAGAATTCCATAGCTTAGGGGCTGAGAAGGCACTGCTTTGCGTAGATGTCAACCTTATATCCATAAGTGGAGGAACACTGAACAGAGCCTCGCAGGTGAATCCCCATGTGTGTTCATATGGGAGAAGACAGTCGTTCAAGTACCCCAATCTCAACCCATTTAGGGCTTTAAGTCATAACCCAGACCTTGAATTGTTCCCGGAAACATACTGGAAGCCAACTCATACAGGTGCTCCTGAAGGATATCATGGTCAATGGTATCGTAAGCTGCCGAGAGGTCCAAGAGAATCCACAGGGAAGCACTCCCCATCTGTCTCCTGGCGTGGGTAGTCTACCAAGGCAATTTCTGTTCCAAAACCAGGCCTGAAGCCACACTGAAATGGATGTAGATAATCAGTTTCTTCCAAGAAAGCTTGGAGTTGCAATGACACTGCTTGCTCAAGAACCTTGCACAAGAAGGGAATATTAGTGACTGGGTGATAAGTTATTCACACTGTGTGAGTCCATGGAAGACTTCTTAAGGAACAGTTTTATCACTGCCTCTTTCAAGGCAGAACCATCCCAGAACTAAAAGACGCATTAATAATCCCCTAGATCCAATCAGTCATCCCTTCTTGGATCAATTTTAATAAGCCACAACGGGCAGGGGTTGAGCAAGCACATGGTCAGTCGCACTCTTCCAAGCACCTTGTCCACATCCTTGGTCTTCAAAAGCTGGAACTCATCCAAAGAAAAATGACTAGGCAGTGCCCTCAACACATTCCGTACCCCACTTATGTGACAGCTAGAGTCCAAATCAGACAGGATGCAAGTAATCTTATCTGCGAAGTACTTTGCAAACAAGTCACAGTGGATTTCCAAGGACTCTTCTATTTCATCATGAGGGTCAAGCTGTAAGAGGCCCCACACTACTTGAAACAATTCCGACAGACAGCACTGTGCAGATGCGATGTAGGTGGAGAAGTAAGTTTTCTTCGCTGTCAGCACCGCCACAGAATAGGCTCTCAATCAATTGGGCTGGGCTCGAATTCTCCTCCAGCAGCACATTAGCTGTCGCACAGACTGTTTCACCACCTGCAACTCCTCAGAAAACCAGGGAGCAAACTTGGTTTGACTAGCGCAAAAGGGGCACTTAGGAGCAATCCTGTCAACTGCCGAAGCTACCTCGATGATCCATATATTGACTAGGGCATCGACAGGACAACTAGTCATCATGGCCGAATAATCCCTCAGATCTCAGGAAATCCTCTGGATCCATCAGCCTCTGAGAGCGGACCATCTTAATTAGTCCCCTGCCTCTGCAGAAGGGAAGGTCAGTAAATAGTCTAAACTTGACCAGATAGTGATTGGTCCATGACCAAGGTAGTGTAACTGCATCCCTTATCTCAAACTCTCTATCGCCCTTAGTCCAAAAGACTAGATCGAGCATATGATCTGCATGTGGGGGGGACAGATATTTCTTGTGATAGTCCTAAGGTTGTCATGGTGGCTTTAAAGTCTTGAGTCAGACCAGACAGGACAGCCATGGTGTAAACATTTAAAGTCCCCCAAACACCAAAAGCCTTGGGGTCCTCAACGCCATGTCCGAGACCACCTCAGCCTGCTTGGGCAGAGTATCTGCTGTGCAGCGAGGTGGAGAGTACATAACCAGAACACCCAACTTATCCCGGCCACCCAATGCCAGGTGCAGGCACTCAAATCTAGCTCTTTGTTGGACTGGGGCCCTGGCCCGTGAGATGGTATCCTGATAGACAATCACCACCATCCCCTCCCCACTGGTCAAGTTAAGGCTGGTGTTGAACCAAGAACCTAGCCGGGAACAATTGGGAGAAGTCAATACCTCCCTCCACTCCCAGCCAGGTCTCAGTGATACAGGCCAGGTTGACCCCTTCATCCAAGATTTTAATCCTGGATGAAAACTGTGTCATGGGATACTGACCTGGCATTCAACAGCAGTACCATCTGACCTGATGGCCAGCTGTTAAGATTCCCAAGGTCACTGAAGTGGGAAACAGGACTGGAATGAGGAATAGCCCGTAACTGTCTAAAACTCATTCCCCTTAGCTGGCCTGTCCTGATCTTACCGCCATATCTCCTCCTGGCTGTCACAACTCCCAGTATGCCATCTGGACCCTCCCTCTTCGCTAACCAACCTCCCGTTGTGGTGCAGCATCGGTGGGGGTGGCTGAGAGAGAAACTACCACACGTGTGCGCACACACATACACCTTCCTTGAACTTCATTACGGGCAGGTAGGGGGAACCTTCTCTCACCAGGAAACCTCCCCTGCCCTCCTTTCTCTCACCAGACACTGAATAGGCCACCACACAAATAACAAATGTGCTCTTTTCACCAGCACAAAATAATAAGCAGCTATACCTCACACAAACCATCACCACAGTACAATACATCCTCAGTCTGCCCAAAAGGCTGCCCTCTTTGGCTTACCCTGCCAGTGGCCTCCTGGGTTTAAGCCTGGCCCTAGTAATTCCTGCAAGTAATACCTGCAGAAAATGATCTTGGCCCTAAGGGAGCAGGCCTCTCAGCCAGGCAATGGTGCAGCACCAGCAATAGTAGCAACAGAAGGGAAAAGGTCTGTCTTCAAGGAGGGGTTGGGAGAAGTGCTGGTCCTCACTCCTAGCCCTCACTCCTCCAAGAACCACAGAATCCTAGGGTTGGAAGAGACCTCAGGAGGTCACTGAGTCCAAAGCCCTACCAACCTCAACTAAATCATCCTAGCCAGGGCTTTGTCAAGCCAGGACTTAAAAACCTCTAGGGACAAAGATTCCACCACTTCCCTAGGCAACCCATTGCAGTACTTCACCACCCTATTTTTTCCTAGACTTCCCCCGCTGTAACTTGAGACCATTGCTCCTTGTTCTGCCATCTGTCACCACTGAGAACATAAGAACATAACGGCCATACTGGGTCAGACCAAAGGTCCATCTAACCCAGTAACCGGTCTGCCGACAGTGGCCAATACCAGATGCCCCAGAGGGAGGAGAAACAATAGATAATCCTCACATAATCCCTCTCCTGTCACCCACCTCCAGAGAAACAGAGGCTAGGGACACCGTTCCTACCCATCCTGGCTAATAGTCATTGATAGATCTAACCTCTATGAATCTATCTAGCTCTTTTTTTAACTCTGTTAAAGTCCTAGCCTTCAATGCATCCTCTGGCAAGGAGTTCCACAGGTTGACTGTGTGCTAAGTGAAGAAAAAAATTCCTTTTGTTTGTTTTTAAATTGCTGCCTATTAATTTCATTTGGTGACCCCTAGTTCTTATATTGCGGGAAAAAGTAAATAACTTTTCCTGATGGACATTTTCCGCACCAGTCATGATTTTATAAACCTCTAAATCACCACAAAGCCTCCACTGCTCAAATGTTACTCAAACTGAATGCATGGCATCCGCTAGCCCTCTAGAGAATATCAAATGACAATGTTTGGGGGAAAAAAAATTTGATTAGGCTTGTTGCCTGCCTCATGTATTAGTCTCACTCCTAATAGATGGGACTGAGTATGCACAGAGACATTAACAGGATGGTTAAGACTTAAGAATTTCCCAAACTTTGGGGATTCCCAAATGCTTTGCTGGCACAATCTCATTTTAATTATTTCCTCTTAGCACGAATGCCATTTTGTGCTACAAAACTGTCATCTGCACAGAGTGATCTCATACACATGGTGCCTGTCATTGTTCAGGGGGTGCCATTTTGTAAAGGTAATGGCATCCTTCATTCATTGCAGATGAGATCGCTGTCTTAAGTGTGAAATGTGAGCTATAATATGGGAACTGCTGCAGTAGTCCAACTACCCACTTGAGTTGACATCACTCAGTTCAAGTTTCATCTGAGGCAGAAATGTCAGGTTGGTGGTCGGTTTCTAGCGGAGTGCCCCAAGGATCGGTTCTAGGGCCGGTTTTGTTCAACATCTTTATTAATGACCTGGATGAGGGGATGGATTGCACCCGCAGCAAGTTTGTGGATGACACTAAGATAGGGGGAGAGGTAGATATGTTGGAGGGCAGGGATAGGGTACAGAGTGACCTAGACAGATTAGAGGATTGGGCCAAAAGAAATCTGATGAGGTTCAACATGGACAAGTGCAGAATCCTGCGCTTGGGATGAAAGAATCCCAAGTATTTTTACAGGCTGCGGACTGACTGGCTAGGTAGCAGTTCAGCAGAAAAGGACCTGGGGATTACAGTGGATGAGAATCTGGATATGAGTCAACAGTGTGCCTTTGTAGCCAAGAAGGCAAATGGCATATTAGGGTGCATTAGAAGAAGCACTGTCAGCAGATCTAGAGAAGTGATTATTCCCCTTTATTCTGCACTAGTGAGGTCACGTGTGGAGTATTGCCTCCACTACAGAAAGGATGTGGATGCATTTGGAGAGGGTCTAGTCGAGGGCAGCCAAAATGATTAGGGGGCTGGAGCACATGACTTACGAGAAGAGGCTGAGGGATTTGGGCTTATTTAGTCTGCAGAAGAGAAGAGTGAGGGGGGATTTGATAGCAGCCTTCAATTTCCTGAAGGGAGGTTCCAAAGAGGATGGAGAGGGGTTGTTCTCAGTAGTGAGGGATGGAAGAACAAGGAGCAGTGGTCTCAAGTTACGGTGTGGGAGGTCTAGGTTGGACATTAGGAAAAACTATTTCCCTAGGAGAGGGTGGTGAAGCATTGTGATGGGTTACCTAGGGAGGTTGTGGAAACTCCATCCCTAGAGGTTTTTAAGTCTCGGCTTGACAAAGCCCTGGCTGGGTTGATTTAGTTGGGATTGGTCCTGCTTTGGGCAGGGGGCTGGACTCAATGAATTCCTGAGGTCTCTTCCAGCCCTGGGATTCTGGGATTCTGTGAAATCTGGAAAAGGTTGGGAGGCTTATTTCCTGAAGTCAGTCTGTCAAGATCTCTCAATTATTTTAGAAAAAATATATAATAATGCAGTAGTGTGTAGGAGGCATAGGACTGAACCCGTTTGTTCTTGTGATGGGATTTGCAGATACCCTAATTTTCCGGGGGGGGCAACTGAACCCCTCTCCTTGTCTGTTTGGTATTCTAGGATCTGGAGAACTTCACTCCTCTTGGGGTGTCTAACGTAAAAAGCAATTTCTTACATATTAATGGATTTTAGTTTCAGCTACTGACTTAATGAGATGGAGATGGGGAGTTGAAAGTGTTGGCATGGAGGGGCTACCTATTGTGCAGAATGGTGGGACAGGGTGGAGGAGGGGAGAGACACTGGTTTTCTCAGCTCTCAGAGGGATTGCTGTGTTAGTCTATAACAAAACAAAACAAAAAAGTTAAACACTGAATGGTTCTGCAGCATCTTAACTATCCCCTCTCCCCCCCCCCAAAAAAAATTTTTTTTGTGGGGGGAGGAGTGGGGGATAGTCTCTAAGATGCTGCAGGATCTTTTTTTTTTTTTAATTTTTTTTACCAGTTTTCTCAGAGATACTTAAAGTTACTGTAATGATCATGTAAGGTTTTGGGAAATAAATAATGGTGACATTTCTCTCTCCAGCCCTGTCGGTATCTGCACATTGCAAATGTTTCAAAGCATTGACTATTTGTTTTCATTCCAAAATGTACAAGACTGGGGAGGAAAACTGAGGAATCATGTATCGTGACCAGGCTAGATAACCATAGTGGTGTAGAGGAAAGCTTATTGAACAGGGACAATTTCTAGCTCTGCCACTGGTCTGCTCGGTGACATTAGGTAAATCGCTTTACCACTCTATGCTTCAGTTTCCCATCTGTAAAATATGAATAACCATGCAAAGCTATTTACAATACATATCAACTGCAAAGCTAGGTGAGGACTCAACTGTCTTAAAAATGACCACTACTTCCTACTAACGCACATACATTTGTTTTTTTTCTGTTTAAAAATGCTAGAGAATTAAATGGGGAAAACCTTTTGTTAATGCAGAGTTAAAGGTTGTAAAACACAAAGCTCTGAAAATCAGGACACAGAGTTAAGGTAAATACACAACCTGAATTCTGCCCTAATTGGGTGGTGATGCCCTCTCTTGATGATGCCCCAGTACACCCAAAATGTGCATGCTCCCATGTTGCTTCTTCACAGTAATGGATAGTAGCTACCTGTGCTTGAGATGCTCAAACAGCATTCTTACTCCCAACAGAATATTACACCTATAAAATTTAACAACCGCTTCATATCCTTTCACCACATCTTTACCCTTATACTTAAAATAGAGCTGCCCTAAACCTGTACTTCCCCGTCCACATAATCCCCACCATTGCTACTGGCTGTACCCATGGCAAGAGTGCCCTGCTCTTGACGTGAAGCAATCCTGTATTGATATAATGAAAACTTGGAGCCTCTTCTTTTCTTTGATCACACATGTTGGGGCTCAGACCCAGACCTCATATCGCAATCACATCTCTTCTAAGCTCCAACTTCCTTGGCACAGTGACTGCATTTGGGATACATTTAGCTTCAGGGGGAAACTAAAATGGGTGAGGGCTTTTGGTTTTAAAAATGTTTGAGGTTTTTCTGCAATCTGCATTCTAGAAGGGCATGAGGTATTATCTGACAACTGTAACTCTGTTTTTAACAGTTTTGCTGCTTTCTACAAAGTGCTTTCCTGTCAAAAGCATTGACAATGCTTTTCGTTGTTGGCTTTTGCTGCTAATGGATGAAAGTTTTGTGCTTTGATGACAGACATTTGAGCATTAATGTTAAACAGTACTCATTTTTCCTATTTTAACTCAGTCATTTGATTATTCCACATCAAAATTCTGTTGTCCCTATAACTTACTAACTCAGTGTAGACCTACTGTGTATGCTGTTCTAGTGCCAGAGCACCTTACAGATTTGTTAGAACATTTTCTCAGTGGTCCCAGAATATGAGGGAATTATTTTTTTTTGGGGGGGTGGTATTTCAGGGAATCAGCTGAAAAGTGGGTTTTACATTTTCCTTGGTAAGGTACTGATACTCAGATACTTATGCTCATATTTTTATCTTCCTGCACAGTCCTCTGCTGGTAATAGAGAGAGCTATATCTTGTGTTTGTCCCATTAGAAGTGGAGTGTTGGTTTCAGGCTGTTAGACAAGATTTATTGGTCTAACTTATGTTGGTGAGAGAGACAAGCACTGGAGCTCTTTTTCAGGTGTAGGAAATGTGCTTAATGTCACAGCTAAATATAGGGTGCAACAGATTGTTTAGCAGAAGGAGTTAGTGCACATTTCAAGAGGCTGTTGAAGGTGAGAGAGCCTGGAGGAAAGGAAATGCAGAGAATGGAGGGAGAGGACAGCTGGAGTGGATTGTTCATTGGTTGTAATAAGCCATAAACCAATCTGTAAGTGTCTTGAGTTCTTGGGGTTTTTTTAAAGTGTGTAACAGTCATGAATTTAAGATCCCGGGCTCATCTTTTGAAAGTGTTGAGCAGACTTTGAGATGAGACCTGACAGATTAAATATAGAGTGATAACCTCCTGAAAAGTGTTCATCCAGTCTTACTATTTTCCTATGAGTTCATTAGAGAGCAAAGTGACTGCCTGATTCCACCCACAAAGCTGTTGGGAGCATTTAGTGCTGTAGTTTTCACCTGGGGGTCTGTAGCCCCCTAGGAGGCCACGAGCCTCTTTCAAAAGGGCTACAAAATCCTGTGGCTGAAGTCCTGACCCCCCCCCCCAGCGCCCCCCACAGGGCTAAAGCTAGAAATTGTGGGGCTGAAACCTAGAGTCCCACAGGACTGGAGCTGGGAGTTGTGAGGCTGAAGATTTGGCTCCCCTGGTAGGGGTGACTGCTGGGTGCCACAAGCCCTGGTGTTATCCTCCCCATCTCCAAGGAGATGAATCTTAGAGCTGTGGGGTTTGAAACCCTGAGCCCTAGTGTCCCACAGGGCTAAAGCCATGATGTCCAGTGCTCAATGGGGCATAAACCTCTAACCCCCAATCCCTGCAAAGCTAAAAGCTTGGCACAGCCAGCCCCTTGGAGTAGAAATTCCCTTCCCCCCTCTTCCCCCCCCCCCCAAACCATCTGGCAGCTGAAACCTGGAGCTTCCAGGTACTCCTGCAGCCCAGGACCCTGTAACTTTATAACAAGTTCAGGGAAGGGGCTCAGAAAAAGATTTAGTGCACTGCATGAAATATATAGCAGTTACAGGCCCAGTGAGCCTGACTTCAGTAGCGGGCACACTGGTGGAAATTATAATAAACAGAATTATTAGACACATAGATAAACATAATTTGCAGCAGGGGAAGAGATTTTGTAACGGGATAACATGGCTTGCTAATCTATTACAATTCTTTGATGGGGGTCAACATTAAGGAAGTAAGCAAGTAGCTGAGTAGTCAACTACTTGCTTCCCCTCCCCCTCTTGCTGTCTCTGTATCAGAGAAAGCAAGGGGGGTGGGAACAGGAGCCAGTGCTGGGAGGGGTGACGGCTTAAGCTGGTTCCCCTCAGCACTGTCTCCACAGTGCTGCCTGCCTCCCCCCATGCTGCTGCCTCTGATAGTGGTGGGGAGGGGAGGCTGCTATAACAACAGTCCCTGTCCGTAGCCAGCTGGGACGCCCTGTGAACAGGGGCTGCTGGAACCATTGCAAGCCAAGACTGAGCACGCCTGGCTCAGTCCTGGCTAGTGGTGGTCCAGGACTGCTGCAGCTCTGCATTTTAAATGAGAGAGCTGCTCGGCTCTTACTACATTTAAAATGCAGAACTACAGCGGTCCCAGCTCTGTCCCTGCTCGTGCCTATTGGGGACCTATCCCTGCTGCAGCTCTGCAATTTAAATGTAATAGGAGCTGGACTGCCTGCGCATCTGGTTTCTACTACATTTCAACTGCAGAGCCACAACAGGGGTAGCTCCTGGACCAGCGCAAGAGCAGTTGGTGGGGGCAGTGTGACAAAGTCCCTTGTTAGCTCCCCAGGGGTTCTGCAGTTCTTGACGGTTTCTTGTGTGCCTCAGACTCACGGTGATCCCTCGCTGCCTCAGGACTTCCCCCGGAGGCAAGGGTCCCCGCTTACCGAGTCATTCTTATCACAGGCAAGTCCTGAGTAAGCAGGGAAGGGGGGAACAAACCCCTTTTTCTGGCCTTTGGTTTGTTCCTGTCTCCCCAGAAGGGTAACCCTCCAAGGAAAGGGAGGGGTGGGAGTGCAGGCCCACCCACTCCACTGGACTCCGGCCCAGGGGCCCTACGGAAGGGGCGGCTGGCAGGACTTTTTGCCCTACCCTAATACAGCTACCTCTCCCCTGGGCCGCTTCACCTACTGCTTCCTTCTGTTATCTTCCCCCCCCTTTTACCTTGAAGGTCAGGTCTGTGTGTCTCTCAAAACTCTCCCCCTGCCTCTGCCTGGGAGGAACCCTTTTATGGGGACCCAGTGGCCTTAACTAGCAACAGGTGCTTAATTAACCCCTGTTGCAGGCTGGCTCCTAATTAGGCCTCCATTGTCTGCCCTGATTGCCGAGCTGTGTTCAGGTGAGTTGAACTGGGAAACAAAAAGGCATTAACCCACCTCCCAATATAGCTGCCTTCTATAAGATATTTGCAATTCACAGGCTGTGGTCTGCCACAGCACTCTCCATACAAAATAAGCTCATGTCTCTAAACATTTGTCTTTATTGATGTCTTTCAATCAGGTAGTAAGAGTAATTTGAAAATTGTATCAACTACACAATTAGTCAGTTACCCACCTCTTAACGTCCATTGTCAACAAGCCTGTGGACAAGGGGGATCCAATGGGTATAGTGTACTTAAATTTTCAGAAAGCCTCTGACAAAGTCCCTCACCATAGGCTCTTATTCAAAGTAAGCTGCCACAGGATAAAAGGGCAGACCCTCTCGTGTTTGTAATTAGTTAAAGGATAGGAAACCAAGGGTAGAAATAAATGGCTAGTTTTCAGAATGGAGAGATGTAACTATTGGGGTACGTCTAGACTACATGGCTCCGTCGACGGAGCCACGTAAAATAGTTTATTCGGCATGGTCAAAGAAGCGGGGATTTAAATAATCCCCGCTTCATTAAAATTAAAATGGCCGCCGTGCTGTGCTGACGATCAGCTGATCAGGCACAGCGCGGCAGTCTAGACGTGGCACGGTCGACAAAGGCTTCCCTTGTCGGCCGCGTCGATCCGGCACAGCGCGGCAGTCTAGATGCGACGCGGCCGACAAGGGAAGCCTTTGTCGACCGTGCCACGTCTAGACTGCCGCGCTGTGCCTGATCAGCTGATCGTCAGCACAGCGTGGCGGCCATTTTTATTTGAATGAAGCCGGGATTATTTAAATCCCCACTTCTTTGACTATGCCAAATAAACTATTTTACGTGGCTCCGTCGACGGAGCCATGTAGTCTAGACGTACCCTTGGTGTCCTCTAGGGGTCTGTACTGCCATGTTCTTAAATGATCTGGAAGAAGGAGTTAACAAGGGATGTAAAATTACCGTTAAACAGTTAATCAGTTAAACTAAAGGTTTAACTGGTTAACCGTGATCATGCTGCAAGACCCAGGGTCTCACTTGCTCCTGCCCAGGCCAGAGCAGCTTCTTTGCATCCCAACATCCTGGACTTCTGTCTTAAACTTTCACACCACTTGAATGACATTCCTTGCTGCAGACTCCAGTATCTGCCATGAGAAATCATGGATCCCCACCAGTCTCTCCCATGTTGCAATCAGTGTGCTTAGCCATCACGCCATGCAGCACAGCTACTTATGGATGAGCATGAGAATGACAAAGATGAATTGGCAGTGCAATGGGCCATCTCAGATCTTCTGCACCATAGATCATCTCTTTTGGGCTAGGGAAACCAGTGTTGGGATCACATTGTTATGCAGGTGTAGGATGAAGAGCAGTGGCTACAGAACTTATGGATGCATAAAGCAAACTTCCTGGAACTGTGTAATGAGCTGGCCCTGGTACTACGGTGCAAGAACACCTGAATGAGAGCTGTTCTCTCATTAGAGAAGCATGTTGAGATTGCTTTATGGAAGCTGCCGATTCATGGTTGCTACTGTTGAGTTGCAAATAAGTTTGGAGTGGGAATGTCTACTCTTGGGGCAGCACTTATGCTAATGTGCAGGGCAATAAGTGACATTTTGCTGTATAGGACTGTGACTTTGGGAAATGTGGATGACATAGTGGCTGGCTTCTCTAACATGAGCTTTCCAAACTGGGAGGGCAGTCAATGGCACTTATATTCCCATTGTAGTGTCGCTCCACCGTGCTTCACAGTGTATCAGTTGTAAGGCATGCTTCTCCATAGTGCTTCAGGTGCTTGTGGATCACCATGGGCATATTAGACATAAATGTGGGATGGTCTGGAAAAATGCATAATGCACATAAAGGTGTAATATCCCCTTTAATTGGTTAACCAGCTAAACAATCTTGTACTGAGCCATTGATCAACGGATCTCATCTTCTGTGACACCTTTGATGAGCAACTAAACCAATCCTTGATCGGCAGAGCCGATTATAGAGGTCACATAAAAAGCTGCCAACTGCAGGCGCTATATGTTCTTTTCATATCCCTCTGCTTTTCCTGCAATGCCTGGATACGCTGACTCTCAAAGCAATTAAGAGCCTGTGCAATGGTTTGTTGCCAGGACAATCTGTCCGGAACTAGAGTTTCCAGATCAGTGGGAGATATGCCGCATGACTTCATATTGGCCTTTAAGATGTCTTTATAGTGCTTATATTGACCACCAATAGAGCGCTTTCCATGAGCAAGCTGGCCATAGAAGACCATCTTTGGTATCTGTGTATCATCTATCCTCATAACATGACCAGTCCAGTGACACTGTTTGTTCATAAGCATTGCTTCCATGCCCATGACACCATACAGCTTAAGAACCTCCGTATTAGGAATTTTGTCCCACCAGTTCACATGGGCAATCTTCCCCACACAACGCATATGGAACTGATCGAGCTTCAAAACATGGCAACTATATATTGTCCATGACTCCGAGCCATACAGCAGGACAACTGCCTGATAAACCGATATCTTGGTATGAAGTTTAATACCATGGTCATTCCATAGGTGTTTGGTCAGTTTTCCAAAGGCAGTGCTGACTTTGGCTAGTCAAGCAGATACATCATGATCCACATTTATGCTAGAGGACAGTACACTTCCCAGGGAGCAGAACTTGTCAACAGCCTTAAGGACTGTACCAGCAGCAGCAATCACTGGTGTGCTGGGCTCTTTCCAGACAGGCTGAGGCATAACTTCTGTCTTCTTGAGGCTCACTGTGAGTCCAAAGCGGTGAGCAGAAGTAACAAAGCGATCAAAAAGCTCCTGTGCATCCGTCACTGAATGAGCCAGCAATGCACAGTCATCGGCAAACAGAAGGTCACAGATAGTTGTAGTAACCACTTTAGTACGAGCCTGGAGTCTCCGGAGATTGAAAATACTGCCATCTGTTTGAAACTGAATAGGTATGCCCAACGCGCAGTCCTTAAAAGCAACTAACAGTATAATTGAAAAGTAGATGTTGATCAGGAGAGGAGCAAGAACACATCCTTGCTTTGTACCATTTGATATTTCAAAAGGTGCTGATGTGTGTCCATTGTCAAGGACGCGACCAAGCATGCCGCCATGGAGAGACAGAACAACGTTGATAAATTTTTCAGGACAACCAATTCGTCCAAGTATTTTCCAGAGCCCATTTCTGTTGACCGTGTCCAACGCCTTGGTCAAATCGATGAAAATCACATAGAGATCCTGATGTTGCTCTCTGCATTTCTCTTGTATCTGTCTGGCTGTAAATATCATATTGGTAGTGCCTCGACCGGCACAGAATCCGCACTGGCTTTCAGGAATAATACCATTTTTAAACACATGTAGTGAGAGCCGATTTGTAAAGAACGCGGGCCAGGATCTTACCAGCTATAGACAGCAGAGAGATGCCCCGATGGTTATCGCAACACGCACGGTTACCTTTTCTCATATACACAATCAAGACATCTTTGAAGTCCTGGGGGACTAGCTCCTTCTCCCAAATGGTGCTAAA
This sequence comes from Pelochelys cantorii, assembly GCA_032595735.1. Classification (NCBI taxonomy): domain Eukaryota; kingdom Metazoa; phylum Chordata; order Testudines; family Trionychidae; genus Pelochelys; species Pelochelys cantorii. The sequence continues at coordinate 5,394,595 of CM064354.1, forward strand.
TAAATGGGTGAGATGGTACATCAGCTAGCCACCAGCAGCTTTATAAATTTCTGATGGAATTGCATCACTGCCAGGTGCCTTTCCAGATTTCATCTGTTTAACAGCTTTTTGTACCTTATCAAGAGTTGGTGGTATTTCCAGCTGTAAATCATTAGCCCACTGAGGAATCACTTCAAGAATGCTGCTGTCAAAAGTTGAGGTCTGGTTCAATACTTTGTGGAAATGTTCAGCCCAGCGGTCAAGGATTTTAGCACTATCGGTGATCAAAGTGAGGCCATCAGCAGAGTACACTGGTGTACAGCTAGCAATGCGTGGCCCATAGACTGCCTTCAGCCCATCATAGAATGCTTTAAAGTCATGGCTATCAGCTGCATCTTGGAGTTAACTGCTTGATGTTTCCACCAGTCCTCTTTCATTTGCCGTAATTTGACTTGGGCCTCCAGCTTAGCTCGAATATATGCAGTTTTCCTGGAGGCATTCTCTTTATCGTTGATCCAAGTCAGGTGTGTCACATGCATCTTATCAAGAAGAGCTTGGGCAACTCTGTCCTTGTCATCAAACCAGTCCTTGTGCCTGTGTTTTTGGAAACTGAGGATCTCGACAGCAGTTCTGTAGGTTATTTCTTTGATGTTTCTCCAGTCATCCTCAATAGTGGGTGACCATTCTAGACCTTCATTGCTTGTGACTAAGGAAGCATCAAGACTGCGTTGAAACAGTGCTTGTGTCTCATGTATTTCAACTTTACCTACATCCAGTTTTTTCTGGCATACAGCAGAATTATGACATTTTGATGAACAAAGGTTCAAGGAGACAACACTGCGTACCATATAGTGGTCAGACCAGGAGCCAGTACCATGTATTGCACGAGTCAACTTGACATCAGAAAGGTCTTTCTGTTTGGTGATGAAGTAGTCAATCATATACCAATGCTTAGACTGAGGGTGCATCCAGGTTGCTTTGTATTTGTTCGCCTGTTGGAAGAATGTGCTTGCAATAGTAAGCTCATGCTGTGCACAGGTTTGAAGAAGAAGAGTGCCATTTGAGTTCTCACTTCCAATACCATGATGTCCAAGCACCTTTGGCCACGTGATGTAGTCCTGACCAACTCTAGCATTAAAATCACCGAGTAAATATAGCTTGGATTTAAAAGGTACTGAAGAAATCACTGAATTCAGGCTAGCGTAGAAAGCCTCCTTTTCATCATCTGCAGCAGTTAAAGTGGGTGCATATGCACTAACAAGTACGAGGCATTGTCCCTACCTTAGTCTAAACTTTGCAGTCATAAGGTGAGGACTAATGACATGTGGCTTGGAGTCAAGTTGGGGGACTAGCGATGTCCTGATGGCAAAGCCAACTCCTGCTTGCCTTGGATGACCCTCAGGGTGGCGCCCACAATAACATGAATAGCCTGTTCCAACCTTTGTGAACTGGCTGGTACTGGAAATGCATGTTTCGCTTAAAGCTGCGACGTCAGTTTTATAATGTGCAAGTTGTCTACCAATGATTGCTGTCCTGCATTCATGGCGATCATCACGATCAAGAAGTGTGTGTACATTCCAGGATGCAAAGCATAGTTTCTGTTTAGTCATTGATTTTTCCCTTGTGACTGCAAAAATTGGATATCCAGTCGGTCGCGGTTAGTCGACAGGGTGCAGTTGGAACAAGCTGTGTTTAGGGATTATTTTCTCTCCCTCTCTTCTTTTGAAGAAAGCAGTGCTGTCCCTAAATAGGGCTGCTTTGACACCCAGGCAGGATACGGGAGCTGCTGTTGCTCTAGTTCAGCAGACAGATGACCTTTACACCTGGGCCGCCTACGTGCAGGTTTGTGACTAAATGCTTCCAGTGGTATCCTCCACCTGCATCCAATGACACTTGCCCATTGCCATAGGACTTTCAAGAGGTAAATCTTTGGCATCAAGAGAGAGACCTTCACATGTGAGTGGATTTAAGTGAGGCAGGCTTGTGGGTTCCAACCCCACTCTCTCTTCTCACTCTGACCATCATGCACAGAAACTGTGACATGTACACTGGAGGGAGAGAGCGTAGGTTTGAGATCGGCGTTACCTTCTCCTAGACTGATGTGCCTAAAAAGGCTTAGCGAGCTCAGTCTGCCCCAGTTTGGAATCAGAGTTTCCCTTCTCCTAGGTACTGTTGGTCCACGGTGCCTTATTCCGTATTATTCGGCGCAACCCCTTGGGATCACTCCATGGAGGGCTTCCTCAGTCCGCCACCTTGAGGACGCCTCTCAACACTGTAATACCCCAGCACGAGGACAAATGCATAATGCACATAAAGGTGTAATATCCCCTTTAATTAGTTAACCAGCTAAACAATATGTTTAACTGGTTAACCAATTCAAATGGGAGGGTGAGTCAGAGCAGCCCCTGCCTGTGAGCGCCTGGGCCCTCTGGAGCAGTCCCTCTCCACGGCAGGCCCCCTGCAGGGCTGGAGTAATCGGCGGAGTTGCTCCCGTCCCCACTGATTAACCTTAACTGGTAAGCCTCACCTATTAACCGGTTAAACATTCACATCCCTAATGCATGGATCTTCAGGAACACTGGCTTGTTCAGAAAGCTGCATGCTGAGACTTCCTAGACCAGAAAATTACAGTGGGAAATGTGGAAGTGCCCACTGTGGTCCTAGGTGACATGGCTTACCCATTATAGCCCTGGCTTATGAAGCCTTGTATGGGGCACCTGGATAGCAGTATGGTGTAGTTCAACAGGCTAATCTGATGTTACATGGTTATTGAATGTGTCTTTGGCAGATTGAAAGCTAGCTGCAGGTGTGTCTGTGGCAGGCTGGACCTTTTGAAGGATCATATTCCCAAGGTAGTGGCCACCTGCTGATGCTTATATAATTTATGAGGCTAAGGGTGAAAGGTTTGACCAAGAGTGGAATAGTGAAACACAGTGCCTGGATGCACAGTTTGAGCAGCCAGACATTCGTGCTGTCAGAGGAGGCCATCAATATCAGGGAGGCTCTGAAGGACCCACTTTGACAGTGAGGGGCATTGGCATTTCTCTGTGTTAGGGTTGCTGCCCTGCTCATTCTGAGCAAGGCATTTCCATGAAACCCAAGGGATATTTCAGGCTTCTGTGGGGCCAGAGCAATTGGTGTGGGCAGTCACACACAAAATAAGCTCGTCTTTAAACATTTATCTTTCAATCAGGTGGTCAGGGTTATTGAAAACCTCACAATGCTGTTAACATCCAGCTATTAAATTCACAGCTGCTTTCACAGAGTGGAGTGTTCTAGGAAAAAACTTTATTTAATTGTGAAAATGAGTATGGGGGAACAAAGGGAGGGTTGCTGGTGCGGGATTAAGAATTTTGCATTTGCGGCCATGGAGGCTGATCTGTGCGCGTGGAGGGATGGCGGCTGTGGAAAGAGTTCTGCTTGTGTTTGACAGTGGGGCTTCTGGTTTGGTCTTTCTCATCTGGATAAGATTCTTCAGTATCTCATTTTGGTCCTTCATGAGCTATAGCATGCACTGATTGGTTTGTTTTCACTTCAACCTCAGCTATTTTCTCCATCTTTTCTATACTTGAAGTGTTGAATGATATAACACATCCTTGACCAGTTCTTCTCCTTGTCTTCCTGGGTTTTTTCTTGGTTGATGGAGTCTTTCTGCTGGGAACATGCATAACATCTCAGGGTCTGGTCTGGAAAAGTAACCATTAACAATTGGTTAACTCCCCTTAGTTTCCTCAGATTTCCCAGTTTTAAGACCCCCTAACCCGATCCTAGAGTTAAAAAAAAAAATTTTTTTTTCGTCATCAACAGCCTGCTTCTTTTGGTCACAACTAATGCTGGGATCTTCTGGTGTCAGTTGGTTTCAGACGGGCATTCTGCCTGTATAAAGTGCCTCGGAGAAGCTCACCAGACACAAGTGCCCTCATTGCTCCAACTTGACGGCCAAAACACACCATGACCGCTCTAACAGGCTAAAAACCTTCCTGTACAAAAGGTTGCTTCAGCCACCTTCTGAGAACACATCATCAGCCTCAAAAGTCAACATTGGAGGTGAAAGGTATAGACAAAATATGTCCTTCTACTTCTTCAGGCAAACCTGTGTCAAAAACCAGACTGTCCCCAGCCAGATCTCTGCCCTCGGCACCGACTGCTCTGAGGTTCAGCATCGTGGAAAGGCCTGGCACTTCTGGCATGGCGCCATCCAAGACTCCGGCACCGCATAAAAGGGTGCACTCGGAGCCCAAACAAAAACAGATGGCACGAACGGCACCCATGAGGCTATCTACCATTCACAAGCACTGCTTGGCACCGAAACTGCCAAGTCAGTTGGTACCAGCCATGGCACCAAAGAAACCCCATGCCGACACGCCGCCCCTGGAGCAATTGGTGCCACCTACACCAAGAGCACTGAGCGTTACACGAACCCTGGTACCGTCCCAGGAACATCCACGATGCAGGTCGCCTAGTAGAAGCCGTCTTTCACCGGCACTGCTATCACCATGCTCCTCCATTCACTCGGTGCACTCACACATTCACTGAATTTGCCTCAGTCCCCAAGTGAAGCTGGCACTGAGCCACACAGCTGCTGCTTCTCCCAGCACTCCAGTCCAACACAGAGTGCTCCATACTGGAGTACGGGGCCTATCACATACGCACATCTACCGCTACCACCACCCTGGTATGTGTATCAGTACACATACCCACCGCCCTCTTTATCCTGGGCAATGACAACCATGGGAGTTGCGTCCTCATAAGAAGAGTCACCATATAGCACCTTCAACAACATCCAGGGAGCCATCTCACTCTCTCCAACCTACGACATCCATGATAGCGCCCAACTCTCCAGTCCGGACACAGATGGAGGACTCTTTTGTCAGAGGACAAAGACAGGTCCCCTCTACATAATTCTTCATCCTCACCAGACGAGGTGGTTATATCCATCACTCCGCCCCCAACGGACGACACGAAAAAGTTCCAGGAAGTTTTTGAAAGGGTGGCGTTAGCACAAGAGCGAGACCTACAGGAGGTTCAAGAAAAACAATATTGCCTTTTGCGAACCTTGCAACCTCCTACCTCCCAGGATTGCCTTCCCCATGGACGAGGCCATTATGGACCCAGCAGACAATATCTGGCAGACCCCAGTATCCATCACTCCAACCAACAAAAGAGTAGACTGAAAATACTTCATTACACCAAAGAGAATGGACTTCCTTTTCACTCCCCCTCCACCAAATTCCCTGGTAGTCGATTCCGTTGGACACAAATCCAGACAACCCAGTATGAGATCAACACCATAGGACAAAAACCACAAAAAAATGGACATCGTGGTCGTAAAGTATACTCCTCGGCCACTCTGCTCCTCAGAGCAGCAAATTATACTGCTATGCTAGTGGATTATGATTATTCCAACTACTCGAAATTCCAGGATCTGGTACGATACCTACCTGAACACAAAAGGCCTATCCTTAACATAATGCAGGAGGGCCACACAGTCTCTCACACCACACTGCAGTCTGCAATGGATGTAGTAGACATAGCTGTACGCATCACAGCCTCGGCTATTGTCATGCACAGAATATCCTGGTGCCGAGGGATTTACAGCAAAAAGTCGAGGACCTGCCTTTCAATAAGACCAATCTCTTTTCTGCAAAACCCGATCAAGTACTTCATTCAATGAAGGACTTCCGCACCACCCTCCAGACCCTGGGTATGTACATGCCCCCCTTTAAGAGAGCCAGATACAGTAACTACCAAAGGCCTAGGGAGTCATACAGAGAACAACTGAGGTATGACTTCTGACAAAAACAAAGGCCCCAGTGACGAAAACTCAACGCCAGCAACAACATCAATCAGCGGCAGCCCAAACTTCTACATCCAAACAGCAAATTTGAAGGTTTGGTCGAGAGCCAGAAACTCACTGTCCTTGTGGTCACACCATCGACCAATTATCCACAATTCAATCATTGCCTCTGCCCATTTTTTCCCTCAGTGGACCCTAATAACATCGGACAAGTGGGTCCTAGAGCTTACCCAATATGGTTACTCCATCCCTTTCCTTTCTCCCCCTCCTACCCACCCTCCCGCCTGTTCCTCTTCAGGGACCTATCTCGCGAGACCCTCCTCGAACAAGAGGTACTTCACCTTCTCCAGTTAGGTGCCATAGAACCGGTACCAACAGAGTTCCAAGGGCGAGGGTTCTACTAGCCTTCTTTCCTAACACAGAAAAAGAACGGAGGGTGGAGATCCATTCTGGATTTAAAGAAGCTCAACAAATACGTAACTTACCACCAATTCAAGACAGTCAAACTAGCAACAATAATCCAGCACTAGATCAAGGAGATTGGCTTTCGGCTCTCAACCTATAGGATGCATATTTCCACATAACAATTCATCCTGCCTACAGGCGTTTTCTATGATTCACAGTGGGCTGTCACCATTACTAATACTGAGTGCTCCCTTTTGGCCTTTCAACGGCTCCCAGAGTGTTTTCCAAAACTCTAGCCATAGTAGCTGAATGCCTATGTCATCAGGGAATCGTAATATTTCCATACTTAGATGTGCCTTTTATGAGACAGTCGTCTTTCCAAGAGGCAAAGAACATGATCGAGACTACTACAAGCCTCCTGCTTCACCTCGGCTTTCATATAAACGATGAGAAATCCACACTCCATCTTGCTCAGACGTTGGAGTTTATAGGCGCACACATCGATACCCTCTCAGCCAGAGCTACTGTACCTGCACACAGATTCGACATCCTATGCAACCTCATAGCAGTAGCACAGGCGACCCCTACCATGACAGTTGGCGAATGCCTAAAGATCCTAGGCCACATGGCTGCCACAACTTGCGTTGTCAGGCTGGCAAGACCCCACATGAGATGCATCCAGTCTTGGCTTGCCACACTTTACATTCTGTCCAGAGACCTGTTCACCAAGTCAGTTACCATTCCGTCACGGGTCCTCGCCTCCTTGCTCTGGTGGACAAATCCACGCAACGTCTTAACGGGAGTTCCATTCCATCAACCGACCCCTTCACTTACCATCATGACTGACACGTCACTCATGGGATAGGGTGCCCACCTAGGAGCCCCCACGGCCCAAGGCAAATGGTCCTTTACAGAGCAAGCACGCCATATCAACCTTTTAGAACTGAGAGCAGTATGTTATGCATGCCGACTTTTCCCGCACCATATAGCGCGAAAAACTATCAACATTATGACAGACAACACCACTTGCATGTATTATATCAGTTGGCAAGGCAGTGCATGATTCCCGTCCCTATGTACAGAAGCCCTCAAACTATGGAATTGGTGCCTGGCACACCAGATTACCCCCGTTGCCATTTACCTCCCAGGAGTGCTGAACGTTACAACATATGCCCTCAGTTGCAAGTTCTACAAGCACGACGAATGGGAAATAGATATGCACATCCTCAGTTATGTGTTTCGCCAATGGGGTCAGCCAGACATAGACAATGAGGGACAATCGCAAATGCCACGTTTAGGCTACGTCTACACTGCCCTCTCTTGCACAAAAAATATGCAAATGAGGCAAAGCGTGGAATGTTGCTGTGCCTCATTTGCATAATTAATTAGGCTCCTTTTTGCGCAAGAGACTTTTGTGCAAAAAGGAGCTGTCTATACCGCTGCTCTTTGTGCAAAAACCCCCTCTTGCACAAGAGCCGTTCTGCTTTTTTTTCAGGAAGAACAGCTCTTGTGCAAGAGGGGTTTTTGCACAAAAAGGAATCGTGTAGATGGCTCCTTTTTGCGCAAAAGCCTCTTGTGCAAAAACAGCCTAATTAATTATGCAAATGAGGCGTGGCGATATTCCATGCTTTGCCTCGTTTGCATATTTTTTTGTGCAAGAGAGGGCAGTGTAGACATAGCCTTACTGTTCCAGAGCAACCTTAGGGAAACACTCCCTTGGGGACACTTTCTCCATCAAATGGGATGCTCTGTTACTCTACACTTTCCCACCCTTCCCCGTGCTTCACAAGGTAATCATCAAAATCAGAACAGAATGAGCCCGTGTGATTCTCATCACACCAGCGTGGTCAAGAGAAAGATGGTATCCTTACCTCCACACAATGACGGTAATGGATCCATATTCCTTTCCACCTCGACACAATCTCCTCTCCCAGAATCGCGACACAATTCTTCACCCCGAACTGCACAAACTCCATGTCCAGGCCTGGCTCCTTCATGGCTCCAGGATGCTGAAAATACCTGCTCTGAAAGGGTAAAGCAAATACTAATCAACAGCAGAAGAGAATCCAACAGGAGAACATACCTCTACAAATGGAACAGGTTCTCCCAGTGGCTTAAACGCACTCACACTATACCTCCTGAAACTGCCCCCTCCCCCTCCTATTGGACTACCTCTTGTACTTTAGGGAGTTGGGCCTGGGTTTAAGTACTATCAGGGTTCATGCAGCTGCTATAGCAGCCTTCTGTCACACCGCTGAGAGTGATTCTTTCCTCTCAAACCCAGTCATCAAAAGATTCTTCACTTGTCTACAAAACACTTTTCAGTTCGTTCGACAACCGGTTCCCATCTGGGACCTCAGTCACGTACTTAAGAGCCTCATGAAGCCGCCTTTCGAGCCGTTGGCAACCTACCCTTGGTCTCCTTCCTAGTTGCGATAATCTCCAGGAGGAGAGTGGGGGAACTCGCCACCCTAATACCGGACCCCCCCCCCATACAATTTTTAGCAAAGACAGTGACGCTTCGGCCCCACCCCAAATTTCTCCCGAAAGTTTCCTCTCCACATCAACGAACCAATATATTTACCTGCGTTCTTCCCCAAGCTGCACAGTGAGCAGTCACACGCAGCATGGCACACTCTTGACATCCACAGAGTGCTCGCATCCTACATTGATCATAAAAGAGCTAGGCGAATATCTCCTCGACTCTTTCTCCCCTTCGTGGAATGCTTCAAAATCTGTCTCTTCTCAGAGGATTTCCAAGGGGATCTCTTCATGCATCCACACATGCTACACCATCCATAACAGAGAACCACCTGGTACCATCACAGCCCATTCTATCAAGACTATGTCCTCCACAACTGCCTTCCTCAAAATGTTCCTCTCCAGGACATTTGCAACGCAGCCACTTGGTCATCAGACTGCACATTTGTACAACATTATGCTCTTGCATCCTCCATCGCATCATCTATGGCTGTCGGACAAGTGGTAAGATGCTGTGCCGGCAGGGTGGACGGTACGATTGGAGGCCATGCGGGGAGTTTTTTCCTCAGTGATAGTAACAGGGCTCCAAACCCCCCTCCACAAGCCAACTACTGCTTTCAAGTCACCCAGAGTGTAGCATCCACGGGGACACTACTCGCAGAAGAAGAAAAAGTTACTCATCTTGTGCAGTAATGGTAGTTCTTCGAGATGTGTGTCCCCATGGGTTGCTCCGCTACCCTCCCTCCTTACCCTGCTGTGGAGCCCTAGTAGAGAAGGAACCGAGGGAGTCACGCACGCGCCTAATGGACACTAACAGCCTGGGGGGCCACAGCGCATGTGTGGAACGTAGACACTGCTAGGAAAATCTCTGGTTGCCAGCATGAGGACGCATCAGCACCCAGAGTGGAGCACCCACGGGGACACATCTCGAAGAACTACCGTTATGGCACAAAGTGAGTAACTCTTTCCACCCATGCTTTTGCAGCCCACCCCATCTCTACCTCTCTGCAATACACAGTGACTAAGTGCCCTGCTTGGCTGCTCTGGCTCCCCCTCCCTCAGCTGCACTGGAACACCTAAACCCCCCCTGCGTGGCTTCCAACCATACCATCCACCCTGCTAGCACAGCATCTTACCCTGCATCTCTTCCCTTGCTTCATGCTCCATGTCCAGTTGCTGAGTCCTCTCAAACATCACTGTCTGGCGTACTGTTTGCCACCAGTTTGACCTCAAGCTCTTTGTCTGTTTCCACCTCTTCATGAATAACTTTTGTCTGTGGGACAAGTCCCCACCCAGGATTTCTTTATAGAAACATATTTTGGGTGAAGCATCAGACTGGCTGTTTGCCTTCTTCATATTCTGGTACACCTGCTGAAGTTCCTTTATCTTGGCTTTGCATTGTAGGGTATCTTGCTCATACCCCTTCTCACACAGGGCTTTTGAAATGTCTCCGTTCCTGTGGCTCACTGGCAGCTGTGATTGCACAGATTCTTCATTCCACACACTGATTAAAATCCAAAAGCTTTGCATTGCTCCAAGCAGGAGAGCATTTTGCTGAAAAGATGCCATGAGGACCACTACACAAGGAGCCAGGAGAGTCCAAATGCTCTCTGGGTTTTGTTGCCAGAAAGGGTTTTTTGGTGACACAACTTGCAAGTGTAGACAAGGCCTTGGGCTTTGTCTACACTTGCAGTTGAGCAACAAAGCTTTTGTCAGTCACAGGAATTTAAACCCCTTCCCCAAGACACAAGCTTTGGGGGCAATGGTAGTGCTAGTGCATAAGTGCTTTATGGGCAGAAGTCCTCTCCTACAAAGCAAATGCTGCTGGTAGGGGAATAGAAGTTTTTTGTCAGCAAAAGTGCTGACAAACAGTCTTTACAATGTCAACACACTCTTTCTCTAAAAGCTGTGTAGTATAGAAATACTCTTACCATCAACAGCAACTTTAATAGCTCCTCTAAACTGCCTCCTGCGTAATAGATTTGAAATTAGGCGAAGGTTTCTAACCATCAGAGGAGTGAAGTTCTGGAACAGCCTTCCAAGGGAAGTAGTGGGGGCAAAAGCCCTATCTGGCTTCAAGATAAAGCTAGATGGGTTTTATGAAGGGGATGGTTTGAGGTAACATGATCTTGGCAATTAATTGACCTTTCACTATCAGTGGTATATAGGCCAATGGTGGGAAAATAGGAGTTGCTATAGAGAACTTTTTTCTGGGTGTCTGGCTCGTGAGTCTTGCCCACATGCTCAGGGTTCAGCTGATCGCCATATTTGGGGTCGGGAAGGAATTTTCCTCCAGGGTAGATTGGCAGAGGCCCTGGAGGTTTTTCGCCTTCCTCTGTAGCATGGGGCACGGGTCACTAGCGGGAGGATTCTCTGCATCTTGGGGTCTTTGAACCATCGTTTCAAGGACTTCAATATCTGAGATAGGTGAGAGGATTATTCTAGCAGTGGGTGGGTGAGATTCTGTGGCCTGCATTGTGCAGGGGGTCAGACTAGATGATCAAAATGGTCCCTTCTGACCTTAAAATCTATGAGTCTAATAAAAAGAACTCTATGCTAGGGAGCTGAAATTGCAAAAGGAACTGTGTCTGTCTCATTGGCAGGCACATAAGCCCAACCCTGCTCCCATCCCCCTCTCTCCCTCACGGTGATCACACAGGAACATGAGCCCAGTTCTTTTAACTGTCTCAGAGGCTGCTCCAGACCTGTTGGAAGCCTGTGCGGATCCCCTAGCAGACTTTTTTTATTTGTCTGTGTGGGTGTTGTGTGATTAGATTTATTTTTAGATCCAAGGGAAATCAGGACGCTCCAGGGAGACTTACCCACTTTCTTATTTACTGCAAGCTTTAAGCAGTTAACATAATTGTTTAAATTTCACAAGCCTTAAAAACAATTACTATACAATTTAAACCTTAAATACTATAACTTCTTAAGCAATTAATACAGCACAAAGCAATGCAAAAGCAATTAATAGAAGATCTACTATAATACAATAATAAAGCCTAGTTCACTTATACTTCACCCGTATGCTACCTACAGGAGGGCATGGTTCCTTTGATTCCCACACGTCGGAGCGCCGTGCACTGGGGTCGCCAGCGTGAAGGGCCTGTTTACTTCTAGTTACATCAAGCAGGACCTGTGGGTCATTCCTGCTCGTTCCCTCCCATCGATTCTTCTTACTAAGCCCATTTTATAGCAAAGTGTTCTATAAATATTCGGTCGTTCTAATAATATTTACTAATTGATTACATACTGTGTAAGGTACCTCCCAGTGCCCAAAGCCATATTTCGGGTACATCCTGCTACTCAGGATGTTGCAAAAACTGCGTGCGTAGTTGACAGTTTTATGGCTGCATCTGTAATTTTTGCTCATCAGAAACAAAAGTACCAGTACAAGGTTGAATGTTGTGTGTTTTTGACGTAGTCTCCTTGTACCGTTTAATCTGCATTGTTATGCAAACCATTCCTACCTGTCAAAGCTTCTCCCTTGACTGTGTGCGCATGCTACGTGCACCAGACTTGAGAGAAGCCTGGATTTTGCTTTTTAGGGATCCGCACTGGGTCAAGGCAGATGTCACTATTTATTGTGTCCAGGCTCCCCCACAGTGGGAAACAGAAAAATGTGGGTCATATGAATTCAAATCACCCCAGGAGTATGGGAATCATTAAGGAAGTGGCAGACAGAAAATATCATTGCCTCCATGGAATGCCCACATCTCTAATACTTCATGCAGATTAGGGATTGTCGAAGCAAAGGCTTCACTCAGTTTTAGGCAGCTAAACAGACAGCTTTATTGATCAGTAAAGCCAGGTGAGCCAAACGTGGTCCCAGCAGAGCCGGGCCCAGTAAGGCTGGGTAATACAATCAATCCTAGTATCTTTATACCCTTAACCAAACAGTCTGATGTCAGGGCATCCAATTACAGAAATCATCAATTAAACTTGGAAAAACAAAGCCTTATCCACAAGGCTAGTAAATTTACCGGCCCCTCCCGGCCAGTAAATTTTTTAGCAGGCTGGCCAGCAGCCCGGCTCTTTCCTGGCTCATGCCAGGTCCAGGACCTACCTCTGCTGCAGCTCTGCATTTTAAAGTGTATTAGGAGACAGGTGGGCAAGCAGCCTGGCTCAGTTGCGGCTCACACCAGCTCTGGGAGCTCAGCTCTGCACCCTGTCCCCCCCCCCCCCCCAACACAGGCTGCTGCCACCCCACACTGCTGCCTCTGTATCAGAAGCAGCAGTGTGGGGCACCAGGCAGCTGGTCCATGAGGGGAGCTGGTTTTTAAACTGGCTCCCCTCATGAACTAGTTCCCGCCTGGCACCCCGCCCTGATACAGAGGCAGCAATGTGGAGTGCACAAGTGGTCAACAAAGAGCCATATAAGAATGCCCATTTGCATGGCTGAAAATATGCAAATAAATATTATTGATGATTGACAACAATTAATGCTAGTACAAATGAAATGTACTCATAGACTTTATTTAATGGGACTTCTGCTGCTGCATCTTTTTACATAGTTCTTTGAAGTTTACATCATAACTGGTCAAATCCAGCTTCTGCACACATTCAGGCTATCTTCTGTCAATCTTATGGCAGGGGGCTGGTGATGTGGGGGTGCAGGAGTCTGGGTTGGGATGCATAGGACTCAGGGCAGGAGATTAGATTTAGGATTGCTTGATGGACTCGGCACAAGTTTGGTGGGTGTGGTGGTGCAGGTGTGTTTATGGCAGCAGACTGGGGATGTGAGGGCACATGAGTTTTGGGGATGTTGAGGTAAGAGAGGCTCCAGGCAGGGAGTTCAGGTATATGATGGGCTCAGGGTTGGTGTGTGTTGGGAGAGGGGGTGAAGGAGTGTTATGATGCTGCAGCCAGATGGGGCTGAGCCCTATTTGGGGTCTTGATGGCCAGGCTTTATTTTTAAATAAACTAAAATATTTATGTCCAACACAAAAGGTTTCAACGTTATCTTTATTTATGGCAGGGGTGGGGAACCTTTTTTGGGTTGGGGGCCACACAAGTGAGAAACAAACAACAAAAATCTCTAAAACCCCCACTATGTGACCCCCAACTGAAACTCCCTTGGTGATCCAGTCCCATAGTGAGGGGAGGAGCAGGGAGGACTGAGGTTCAAGGCCTCAGGCCAGGTTTATTTTTCTGGGGTTCCAGGGTTAGTGGTCTTTATCCCTCACACCTCCTCCCCCCCGGCTCTGGCTTGAGGCCAAAAAATGAGGTGTTAAGTGTGCAGGACAGGGCTACCAGTGAACGGGATAGGGATGGGAGTGCAGGATTTGGGCAGGAGGTGGGGTGTAGGAGGGGATGAGGGTGCAAGCTCTGGCCTAGGGGCAGGAGCATGCTGGGGGCTGGCTGCCTGGCCAGAGGGCAGGGATTGTCTGGCCAGACGGCAGAGGGCGATTTTTGGCCATGGGGTGGGGGTCTGGGCATGAGGTGGTGGGTGGCACTTACACGGTGCTGGCCACATGGCATGAAAACACGTAACAGGGCCTCCTGCTGCTCCCATTTGCCAGCAGGCAGCCTACAGGAAGGGTTTGCAGGGGAGGCCTGCAGGAAGTGTGTCCAGGGGAACAAAAATAGCAGTATGCAGGGAGCCATCTTTGGTTCCTGGTTCCCCCGGCACTGGAGGAAGGAAAACGCTAACGCGCCGAGCTATTTTTGTGTGTACTTGTTCCCTGCATACCAGATCAGGCGGAGAGACTTGGGACTTTCTCCCCTCCCTCCTGCACAGGAAGCCAGCACTGGCACTGGCATTCCAATCTTAGGGTATGTCTACGCTACAGAGTTAATTCGAACTAACAGCTGTTAGTTCGAATTAACTTTCATAGGTGCTACAAATGCAAACCGCTAGTTCGAACTTAATTCGAACTAGCGGAGCGCTTAATTCGAACTCGGTAAACCTCATTCTATGAGGACTAACGCCTAGTTCGAATTAAGTAGTTCGAATTAAGGGCTGTGTAGCCACTTAATTCGAACCAGTTGGAGGCTAGCTCTTCCCAGCTTGCCCTGGTGGCCACTCTGGGCCAAGCCAGGGAAACTCTTCTGCCCCCCTCCCGGCCCTGGAGCCCTTAAAGGGGCACGGTCTGGCTACAGTGCCATGCCAGGTGCAAGCCTGCCAGCACCCAGCCAGCAGACCCTGCACCTGGCACGGCATGAGCCAGCCACCCACTGCCACCCAGCCCTCCGCCTCTTCCCAGGACCAGGCTGGCGGCTCCCAGGAGCCTGCCCGGGGCCACAAGAGGTGGGCGCCCACCTGTTCTAGTGTGGAGATCGTGGATCTCATTGAGGTTTGGGGGGAGACCTCCAACGTCCACGACCTCCGCACTAGGCACGGGAATGAGGCCGTCTAGGGCAGGATAGCTGCCAGCCTGGCCACCAAAGGCCACATGCGAACCCAGGAGCAGGTTTGCATGAAAATCAAGTTGGTCCAGTGAGACCCCCCGACCCTGAGCCCTGAGCTTAGAACATAAGAATGGCCGTAGTGGGTCAGACCAAAGGTCCATCTAGCCCAGTAGCCTGCTACCCATTCATTTCATCTGGTGTCCTCTAGTCCTTCTATTATGGGAACTAATGAAGAACTTTTCTTTATTCACCCTCTCCACACCACTCATGCTTTTATAGACCTCTATCATATCCCCCCTCAGTCTCCTCTTTTCTAAGCTTTAAAAGTCCCAGTCTCTTTAGCCTCTCTTCATATGGGACCTATTCCAAACCCCTAATCATTTTAGTTATCCTTTTCTGAACCCTTTCCAAGGCCAAAATATCTTTTTTGAGGTGAGGAGACCACATCTCTACACAATACTGAAGATATGGCGTACCATAGTTTTATACTTCCCCTCCTCCTTCTTCCCCTGTCTTCCCCCTTCCAGCTCCCTCCTCCCAGCTTTCCACCTCCCCCTCCCACCCTCTCTCTTCCCCTCTCCCACCTCCTTTTCCCAGTCTCCCCAGAGGTTAATCCCCCCCACCCCCAGTTTTGTTAAATAAAGAGAGTTTCTATTTTTGAACATGTGTCCTTTATTTTTTACATCAGGAAGGGGGGCTAGGGAAGGGTAAGTGGAAGGAGGTGAGGGAGGAATGGGGCACGAGCCCCTGATGGGGAGGACTGGGGTGGCTCTGCAGGCTCCTCGGGGTGGAAGCTCTCCTGCAGGGCCTCCTGAATCCTGACAGCCCCCCGATTGACACCCCCGGATGGCAGCCTGCGGCAAGTGCAGCCGGGCTGATGGCCGAGTGCTGTGATGTGCCGAGTGTGGGCACTCGGCACTCCAAGACAGGACTGCTTTGCTGTCCCTCATCGAGGTAGACAAGCAAGCAAGGAACCCTGAGAACTGTCTGTCCGGGGTGGGGGCTCGGGTCCCTTTAAGCACAGCCCTTGGCTAGCCTGAGGCAGCAGCTCCACACTCTAAGTCCTGGTTCCGGCCAGCCTTAACTTTGGTTCAGGGTCCACTCAATGTGGACATGCTAGTTCGAATTAGCAAAACGCTAATTCGAATTAGTTTTTAGGTCTAGATGCACTAGTTTGAATTAGTTAATTCGAAATTAAGTTAAATGCTGTAGTGTAGACATACCCTTACAGGGGCCAGAAAGCTGTAGTTCAGGGGTGGCTAGCCCGCGGCTCTTCACCCCCTGAAAGTGCGGCTCGTGAAGCTGCCCCATGCGCCCCTACAAATAGGGCCTTCCCCCCCAGCTCCCGGGTGCAAGGGAGCCATCCAGCACAGCAAAATGGCGTTGGCAAGCGGCAAAATGGCGCTGGCCGACGGGAGCCTGATGTGGCCAAAAAGCCTAACCTGCAGTTTTTAAAGGGGCAGTGTCGTTCCCCCCCCCCTCCCCCCCCAACAACTCTGGTTCAACTCTTTAGCATTTTTTCTGCCTAGGGTTGCCAGGTGTCTGGTTTTTGCCCGGATTGTCCGTTATTTGGGTCCCCTGTCTGGTAAAAAACCATGTCCAATATTTCCTGTTTCCCTCGGATGGAAGCCTGGCGGGGACAATTTTCCCCTGCCACATCGGGCAGGGGAGTGAGAAGCCATTTAAAGGTACAGTGCTTGCGTACTCGCTCTCTCTTTCTCTTTTTTTCTCAACAACTTTGGTCCCCCCCCCCCAGCAGAATTTTTCCCTGGTGTGTGTGTGTGTGTTTGTGTTTGTGTTTTTTGGGTTTTTTTGGGGGGGGAGGTGGTGGTATTTTTTGTTAAACCATCTGGCAACCCTATTTCTGCCGCTGTTTTGGCTCTCTTTGTTTAATGGGTTGGCCACCCCTACTGCAGTGCCACCGCTGGCGCTCTGCTGTGGGGGCGGGGATTGAGTTTGAGTGCTAAAAGAGCCATATCTGGCTCCTTAGTGAGCCGTATTTGGCTCATGAGCCATAGGTTGCCAATTCTTGTCATAAGTAGTTTGTTGCACCTTTTATTTAGCTGTAACATTGTGTAGATTTTCCAGACCTGAGGAAGAACTCTGTCTGTGGCCCACAGTGCAGTTTGGCTTTACACGGGGCTCAACACCCAGCCCACAAGTGGGAGCCAACACAAAAAAGTAGTCAATATAATGGTCTTCTGTTGAGATGTGTTTTAGTAGTTAAATTTCTGGACTGTCATTGCTCATTAAGTGCCTGCATGTTGTATAATCTTGCCTTAATCTTTGTATTCATGCCCGTCAGTGTGAAAGAAGCTTTGCATATATATTTGTATGTATATGCAACCACATTTAAGTTGCAGCCTTTGGCATGTGCTGTGAGTATCATTTTGGCCCCTGGATTTTCCGAAGTTGAGTAGCCCCGCTCTAAAGTTTATATCTCTCAACGGCAGAAGTTGGTCCAATAAAATATATTCTCTCTCCCATATTGCTTCTCATTAGAAATATTGTACAAAATGTAACATCTCACTGATGGGGGTTTTTTTAACTGTAATACCTGAATTTCTTTTAAAGATAGTGAAAATGTTCATTTACCCAGAGAATTGACTCTTTAGTGTTTTGATAAGACAGGTTTGAATCTGAAATATAAGGGTAAGTGCAACACAGACTAATTGAATCTTTTCAGTGGATTCCAAAGCCAGAAAGCACAATTACAATCGTCTAGTCTGATCTGTGTAACAGAGGCCATAGAAGTTCTCTAAAGTAAGGCCTAGAAGAGATCTTCTAGATGAACACCTAATTTTGATATTAAAATATTACTGATAGAGAATGCACCATGACGTTTTGTGAATTGTTCCAGTGTTGAATTGCTCTCACTGTTTAAAAATGTGCACTTCAGACAAATTCAGACTGGAAATAACTTCATGATTCAGTCGGAAGAAAAAGGTACATCAATTGAAGAGATTATTGGTAGCCAAACCAGGAGAGTGTATGGTGTTTAGTATCTCTGAAGTTAAAAGGAATAAGATCAGTGTGGTTAAAAGGTTCAATAGCTTCAGCATTTCCAGTGGCTGATGTGAAGGTGGAAAGAAAGGGTGGTATGAAAAAACTTAGTGTGAAGTACATGATGTGTGTTTGTCTTGCTATTTCTGTCAGTGGAGGCTGAACTGGAATTTAACCTACTATTTACTGTGAGATATGTAACTTGAGGGAGTTTGCACATCTTGTTTATACATCAATATATTGAATGACAGTACTTGCATTACATGGTGACAGGTATAACACAATTTTTAATCCCGTAGCACCTTAGAGACTAACAAATATAGTTAGAAAGTCATGAGCTTTCATGGGTAAAACCCACCTCCTATCTGAGTAAGTGGGTTTTGCCCATGAAAGCTCATGTTTTTTTTCTCTCTCTCTCTCTCTCTCTCTTTATTTATGGATATGGATATGGATATAGATATATTTGGCACTGGTGAGGCCACATCTGGAGTATTGCATCCAGTTCTGGGTCCCCCAATACAGAAAGGATGTGGAAGCATTGGAGAGGGTCCAGCGGAAGGCAACCAAAATGATTAGGGGGCTGGAGAACATGACCTACGAGGAGAGGTTGAGGGATTTGGGCTTATTTAGTCTGCAGAAGAGAAGTATGGGGGGATTTGATAGCAACCTTCAACTTCCTGAAGGGAGGTTTCAAGGAAGCAGGAGAGAGGCTGTTCTCAGTAGTGATGGATGGCAGAACAAGGAGCACTATTACAGTGGAGGTGGTTTAGGTTGGATATTAGGAAAAACTATTTCCCTGGAAGGGTGGTGAAGCACTGGGATGGATCACCTAGGGAAGTGATAGAATCTCCATCCCTAGAGATTTTTAAATCCCGGCTTGATGACAGAGCCCTGGCTGGGATGATTTAGTTAGTGTTGGTCCTGCTTTGGGCAGGAGGCTGGACTCGGTGACCTCCTGAGGTCTCTGCATAAGGATCTTGCACAAAAAGGGGTTTTTGCGCAAAACAGACACAGCCACACTGTTTGTTTTTGTGCAAAACTTCTTGCACAAAACGGATCAGAAGAGATTATGCAAATGAAGTGCAAGAAAATGCTAATGAGCGCTTCATTTGCATTGCCTCTTCTGCAAAAAAAGTAGCGTAGACATAGCCATAGTGTTTAAATAACTATTAGCCTACACATCAGTCTGCTCAGTAGGAGCTGTTCTGAGTACTGGGATACTGAGTTCTAGTCCTAATTCTTCCACTGATTTTTGTGTCTTTCATGTGTAGCCTTTCTCAGTAATTCCTAGTTTAGGAGCCAGGGAATTATAATTCCCCTCCCCAGCTCAGAGATTGCACAAGGTGATTTCAAACAGGTGGAAAAATAATCTAGTTTCTCATGTTGCAGACCAAGTCTCAGCTATCTAGCTACTTTGTTTTTGAGTGTGAATGGTCCAGACCTCTGTGTTTTTGTATGGGCTTTCTATAACTAGATCCCATTATCCTCCTGAGCCAGAAATAATACCTGGCAATCCTAGTCTCAACATTCCCAGTTAGTTATATAAGTCACTGGCAAAGTTTATATCGCCTGCCTTTCTGATATCTGACCTACATAGTAGGTAACAGTTTAATATTGCATTTAGCTCAGTGCATTTCTGTTGTGAATTTATAAGTTCTGGATTCAAGTCCTGCTGCTGATTCAACTTGGGTGAGAGGTAAGGATGTTAAGAGGCGGGTAATAGACTAGTTGTGTAGTTGATACAATTTGCATCGACTATACGATTAGACAATAAGGGAAGGGGCTCTGTCCCAGCTCGCGTCGGTCCAGGAGCTATCCCCGCTGCCGCTCTGCAGTTTAAATATAGTAGGAGCCAGGCACGTGGGGCAGACCAGCTCCTACTATATTTAAACTAAAGAGGTGCAGTGGGGGTAGGTCCTGGACCAGCACAAGCTGGGACAGAGGCGGGACCTCTGTGACTCTGCATTTTAAATCTAGTACGAACCAGGTACCTCTTAATACATTTAAATGCAGACCCGCAGTGGTCCTGGACCAGCATGAGCCAACAGAGCCAGGCTTGCTCAGTCCAGCAGTCTCTATCCGCAACCAGCCCCAGCCACCGCGAACAGAGGCGACTTCCCCTCCTCTCCCCCTTGCTGGCTCTGATAGAAGCAGCAGCGGGGGCGGGAGCAGCATGTGGCACCACAGAGATCGTGCTGGGGGGGACTAGCTTTTAAGCCAGCTCCCTCCCCCTCCTCTGCCCCCCCCAGCACCGGTTCTTGTTCCCCCTCCTCCGTTGCTGCCTCTGAAATACAGAGGCAGCAAGGGTGGGGAGAGTAGTTTTTTAAAACAAAACTTTAAAAATTATAATAAATAGCAACCCCTGTTAAAAGTATGCTTGAGTTGCAAAGTCAAGCCCTAAATTAGGAAATGCTGGAATTCAGGTTCTTATTAAGGATGTTAAATTGTAGTTATCTGGCTAATCGTGTAGTCGATATAATTTGTATGGACTACACGATTAGTCGATAAGGGCTGCTCTGCAAAGCCACAGCAGGGCTAGTTCCAGGAGCCGACTAGAGCCAGGACTGAGCAGTCCCATCTCGTGCTGGCTTTGGGAGCCGCCCACGCTGCAGCTCTGCATTTTAAATGTTGTAAGAGCCTCCGGGAGGGGGGAGGCAGGCGGCACTGGAGGGATGGTGCTGGGGGAACTGGCTTTTAAGCCGGTTTTAAGCAAGAAGTCGATATTCCAGTTGACTACTCGCCAACATTCTTAGTTCTTATTAAAACTTAATTTGCCTCTTTTGTGTATGTATAATGAATTATTAAAGCTTTCATGTGATCACATGCTGCCAGTTCTACAACACCTTTGCCACATTCTTTATAAAGGCTGGGCAGTGCATAAGGCAAAGGTTTATAAGGATTAACTTGTAGTTAAGGCACTGGACTTAGAACTGGCTTCTATTTCAATCTCTGCCACGGATTTCCTATGTTACATTGGGTGAGTCTATTATAATGCATATGAGCAAGAGGTTGAACTAAAATTAGAGGCAACCGCAACTCTCTTTAACATAGTTTTGTATATGTGATTATGTATACATTGAAATACACATAAAATGTATTTTCACTTCTGGGTGGTCCGCCCCCATTTATTGATGTGAACATCTGGGGGGGTTTTCAGAGGTTCAGATGTGTTGGCTTAAGATGATGAAACCCTGGATTTTTTTGAAAAACACTGGAGTTCTCATTAAAAAATAAATAAAGATAACAGAAGAAATAGCTACTTGTTTACATCTTCCTAAAATAAAAAGCTTTCAATAGAATACAGGCAGAGAAAATTCAGCTTATTTTAAAATGAAGATGTAGAACTTATTTGTGATTTTTCTCTTTGCAGATATTTTATAAAATGTCTAATGGTTATGAAGATCACATGGCTGAAGATTGCAGGGATGATATTGGTAGAACAAATTTAATTGTGAACTACCTCCCTCAAAACATGACGCAGGATGAGTTACGGAGTCTATTTAGCAGTATTGGCGAAGTTGAATCTGCTAAACTTATTCGGGACAAAGTTGCAGGTATAATCTAGTCTATAAGGAATTTTTGCTTGGTGGTGGACTGCTTGCTAAATGAAATTCAAGTAGATATTTTAAATCTATATATTTTCTACAGCTAACAGGAATTAACAAAACTAGTTAAGATTAAGAAATGATGTATTATGAAGTCAAGATGTTTTGTAAATTGAGTGGCTAAATTCATCTTTGATTAGGAGGTGCAACTCATAAACTTAATTCAGACCTCTTGTGAACAGGTCTGTTCAACGAATAAATTCTTCTGTAGTGTTAACTTGGCCTTATGGGATTGACTGTGCAAACAATTTTCAAAACAGGAAAATACGACATGTGCAATGTGCCTGATGAATTGTTGCAGGAGAACATCTTACCTTAAGAATTTTCTTATTTGAGTGCTTTATTTTGTATACTTAACATTGCTCTACTGCTAATTCCATTGTAACTTCCCAAGCTGTTTAAGTAAGAAGGCAGGTTGGGGCTCAGGGGAAAGTAGTAAACACAGAACTGCTCAGTCTTGTGGAATTTGATGGTTCTTTGAAGTTCATCAAATGTTATCAGTTATAACTTTATTGATATCTATTCCACCTTATTAGCTAACAAGCAGAGCTTTTATCAGTTTGTTGGTGTGGAAATAATAGTCATTGGAGGTATAAAGGTGCTGTGTTTTTTGAAATGCTAAGCAGCTTTCTACATTTACAAATTCTGCCCATCCTAGTTCAAATTCTTGAGTTTACAATCTCCTCCAATAGGTGAGGGTCCTAAATTCCTGTTACCAAGTAGGTGTCCAGCTAATTGAGAGAAGGTGTCCAGCTAATTGTCCAACTGAGAGAAGCTTCCAGATCGCAGGCCCTGGTTCTTGTAGGGGACTTTAATCACCCTGACATCTGTTGGGAAACCAATACGGCAGCATGCAGGCAATCCAGGAAGTTTTTGGAGAATGTTGGGGATAACTTCTTGGTACAAGTGCTGAAGGATCTGACCAGGGGCCATGCGCAGCTTGACCTTCTGCTCACAAACAGGGAGGAACTAATAGGGGAAGTAGAGGTGGGTGACAACCTGGGAAGCAGTGATCATGAGATGGTAGATTTCAGGATCCTGACCAAAGGAAGAAAAGAGAGTAGTAAAATACATACCTTGGACATCAGAAAAGCAGATTTTGACTCCCTCAGAGACCTGATGGGCAGAATCCCCTGGGATGCTAACATGAAGGGGAAAGGAGTCCAGGACAGCTGGCAGTATTTTAAAGAAGCCTTATTGAAGGCACTGAAAGAAACCATCCCAATGCGTACCAAGAGAGGCAAATATGGTAGGAGACTGGATTGGCTTACAGGGGAAATCCTTGGTGAACTTAAGCACAAAAAGGAAGCTTACAAAAAGTGGAAACTTGGACAAATGACCAGGGAGGGGTTTAAATGTATAGCTTGAGAATGCCGGGGGGTTATCAGGAAGACGAAAGCGCAAATGGAATTGCGACTGGCTAAGGATGCGAAGGATAACGAGAGGTTTCTACAGGCATGTTAACAAGAAGAAGGTGATCAGAGAGGGTGTGGGGCCCCTACTGGATGAAGGAGGTAACCTAGTGACAGATGATGTGGGGAAAGCTGAAGTACTCAATGCTTTCTTTGCCTCTGTATTCACGGACAAGGTCGACTCCCGGACTAATGCACTAAGTGATGCAAGATGGGATGAAGATCAACAGCCCTTAGTGGGTAAAGAACAGGTTAGGAACTATTTAGAAAAGCTAAACGTACACAAATCCATGGGTCCAGACTTAATGCATCCGAGGGTACTGAGGGAGTTGGCAAATGTCATTGAGGAGCCTTTGGCCATTATCTTTGAAAAGTCGTGGAGATCAGGAGAGATCCTGGATGATTGGAAAAAGGCAAATGTAGTGCCCGTCTTCAAAAAAGGGAAGAAGGATGATCCAGGGAACTATAGGCCCGTCAGTCTTCCCTCGGTTCCTGGAAAAATCATGGAAGGGATCCTTAAGGAATCCATTCTGAGGCACTTGGAGGAGAGGAAAGTGATTTGGAATAGTCAGCATGGATTCACCAAGGGCAAGTCGTGCCTGACCAATCTGATTAGCTTCTCTGATGAGGTAACTGGCTCTGTGGACATGGGAAAGTCAGTGAATGTGATATACCTTGACTTTAGCAAGGCTTTTGATACGGTCTCCCACAATATTCTTGCCAGCAAGTTAAGGGAATGTGGATTGGATAAATGGACGGTAAGATGGATAGAAAGCTGGCTAGAAGGCCGGGCCCAGCGGGTAGTGATCAACGGCTCAATGTCAGGATGGCGGTCGGTTTCTAGAGGAGTGCCCCAAGGTTCGGTTCTAGGACCGGTTTTGTTCAATATCTTTATTAATGACCTGGATGAGGGGATGGATTGCACCCTCAGCAAGTTTGCAGATGACACTAAGCTAGGGGGAGAGGTAGATACGCTTGAGGGCAGAGAGAGAGCCCAGAGTGACTTAGACAAATTGGAGGATTGGGCCACAAGAAATCTGATGAGGTTCAACAAGGACAAGTGCAGAGTCCTGCACTTGGGACGGAAGAATCCCAAGCATTGTTACAGGCTGGGGACCAACCAGCTAAGTAGTAGTTCTGCAGAAAAGGACCTGGGGGTTACAGTGGATGAGAAGCTGGATATGAGTCAACAGTGTGCCCTTGTAGCCAAGAAGGCTAATGGCATATCAGGTTGCATTAAGAGGAGCATTGCCAGCAGATCCAGAGATGTCATTATTCCCCTTTATTTGGCTCTGGTGAGGCCACAGCTGGAGTAGTGTGTCCAGTTCTGGGCCCCCCATACAAAAAGGATGTGGACGCATTGGAGAGTGTTCAGCGGAGGGCAACCAAAATGATTAGGGGGCTGGAGCATATGACCTATGAGGAGAGGCTGAGGGAGTTGGGTCTGTTTAGTCTGCAGAAGCCTCCTTTTGAAGTATAAGCAACAGAAGTGGATGCAGTATTCCAGTAGTAGTCTCGCCAGTGCTCTATGAGCAACTAATGCTGTCTGCCTATTCTTACTAGATCCTTACATACATCCTAGGATCTTGTTAATCTTTTTTGCTATAGCTTCCCTTTCGTGTTCACATGGTTTGCTACAGTGACCCTAAGTATTTGAGAGTTTCTGGTTTCCAGAACAGCTGCCCATCCTATAAATAACTGGGTTTATTTCTGTGGTCTTACTCCTAAATCTGTGGTCTTGCATTGGCAATATTGAAATTCTGGTTTCAACATAATTTACAAGGCTATCTAGTATCAGAGGGGTAGCCGTGTTAGTCTGAATCTGCAAAAGCAACGAGGAGTCCTGTGATACCTTAGACTGACAGGTTTATTGGACCATAAGCTTTCGTGGGCAAAGACCCACTTCGACATGCATCTTGACTAAGTGGGTCTTTGCCCATGAAAGCTTATGGTCCAATAAACGTGTTAGTCTATAAGGTGCCACAGGACTCCTCAAAGCTATCTAGATTACTCTGTAAGTTGCTTAGTAACCTATCAGTATTTCAGTCATTTGCAAACTTTATTTGCAAAGATTCTGTTTTCTTCCAGGTAATCGATTTAAAAAAAAAATGGCATTAGGCTGAGAGACTAGGTAGTAACCTTCCAGAGAAACTCTCATCTCAAACTATGGGGCAGGCCTCCCAGGAGAGGAGCAGGAATGTATCAAAGGAGATGCCAGCTCTGTGCAGGGGAATGGGGTGACCATCAGGCTGGAGGGCTCCAAGACAGTGATAGAAGGGAAATGTATTAGCTCTAAATTAAAGAGGTCCCAGTTCCCAGGGCAGACTAACAAGGTTGATCCAGGACCAGTAAGAACTGCTAGAATCAATCAGAGCAATCAGGCCAATTAAAACACTTGGAATCAATTGGGAGGCTTGGAGACTTAGCTGAGTCAAACTAATCAGAACACCCAGGAGCCAAGTAAGAACCAATTGTTTAAAAGGGCTTCCCTTTTGTTAGTTTTGTGGGAGGAAGGAGTTGATGAGGGAAAGTGTTGTGGGGAGTCTGGGAGGAGACAGTGCAAACTGGTACCAGGAGGAAGAATCTGCAGAAAGGAAGGTGCTGGGGAATGCTATGGGGAAGTGTCCCAGGGATTCATAACTGTCATGCAGCTGGTTACCAGAGACATGACAGCTGCTATCACAGGGTCCCTGGGCTGGAATCCATAGGGGAAACCTGGGTCCACCCTCTACTATTTCCCCCCCCCCCCTTCCACCCCCCCCCCCGACTCTCCATTTCAGCATGGGAAAAAGATTGGGTCTTTTTCAAGTGATTACTCATGTCCATTCCATGCAGGTGTGCACGCACTATGTGCACGCGTTGTCAGAAGATTTTCCCTTAACAGTATCCCTTGAGCGAACAGGGGAGTCCCCTGGAGTGGCGCAGCTATACTGGCTAATCTAGACCTCTGCTGCCCCCTCAGATCCTTCTTAACACTCATGACAGTTGTTGGAATGTGCTTTGCTCTTGTTCTGCAAACACCTCTTAGCAGTTCTTCCTTGCTGTTCAGTTCCTTGCTAAAGTTTTCATAGTTCATTGTTTCTTATCTAGTAGTTAATAGTCATTAGCAGTTGTTAAATGTAGCACTTAGCAAGTAGTGCTTAGTCTTGGGGCTCACTTCACGTCCCAGGTGCATCCAGCAGGGCGTGCCCAGGCTCCAAGGCTTCAAGCCTTGTGAGAAATAGCAGAAGCCTATGTCCTGTGGGAACCTCCACAGAGCCTGAAGTACCTCAGTGAAGCCCACTTGTCTGAGGCTTGTAAGATATTTAAAGGCATAAAACAATGCACTAAATGGGAAAGCGGGTGTCAGGAAAGATTATCCTCATGGAGGCAGCCCTGGGCCCGGCACTGGCATCTGGCCTGGCACCGGCAACCTAGAACGTACTGGCTTCAGTGCAGGAGGCACCTAGCCACTCATGTGCCTCTCTGGCACTGTGCAGGCCTTGGCACCAGTCTTAGGCTATGTCTACACTGCGCTGGTTTTGCGCAAGAAATATGCAAATTAGGCTAAGTGTGGAATATTGCCGAGCCTCATTTGCATAATTAATGAGTGGCCGCTTTTTGCGCAAGAAGCTTTTGCATGAAAAGGATCCGTCTACACAGCTCCTTCTTGCGCAAAAACCCCCTCTTGTGCAAGAGCCGTTTTTCTGCTTTTTTTCTGGAAAAACAGTTCTTGCGCAAGAGGAGGTTTTTGCACAAGAAGGAGCCGTGTATACAATAGAGTGCCACACCAAGAAACAAGGATGCCAAAAAGATGGACCTCCTGGGCAGAAAGACCTATGCCTTGAGAGGCTTATAACTCCGCATAAAGAACCAGCAGGTCCTACTGAGTCACTATGCATACAATACATGGGCTGCTATTGATAAGTTTGCCAAGCTACTCTCCAGGGACTCCTAATCAGAGTTTAGGTCCCTTTCAGAGGAGAGCAGGGTAGTTTCCCAAGCTGCTGTACAAGCTGCCCTAGATACTGTGGATGCGGCGGCCCACACCATGGCCATGGAACTGGTCTTGCACCACAGCTCATGGCTGCAGGGATCTGGAATTCCTCCTGAGCTCCAGGTTACTATTCAGGACCTCCCCTTCAAAGTCCCTGTTCTCTAAACAGACGGATCAGCATCTGCATGGCCTTACAGATACTTGGGCCACCCTAAAGTCCCTGGGATTCACAACCTGGCTCCCCAGAGACATTCCCTCCTGGGTAGGAACCAGTTTACAGCCCTCCCCTTTGGCCTTTCTGTAGTCCCTCAGGTATTCACAAAATGTATGGCCCTAGTCGCTGTCATCCTGAGAAATTGGGGCATAAAAGTGTTCCCTTACTTGGACGACTGGCTTGTCCAGGCCCCTCCTTGGACCAGGTGCTGGCTCACATTGCCCTAGTATGAAAACTCTTCTGGGAATGGGGTCTTTTACTAAACGTGGCCAAGTCTACCCTGGTCCCCACTCAGCTCATAAGAGTTTGTGGCGCCCAGCTGGACTCCATGTCGTCCATGGCCTCCCTGCCTGCATCACGTTTTCTGGCTATCAGAGAAGCTGTCATGGCCACACGGGCATTCCCAATGACCACGGCTAGGAACTACATGCGCCTGCTGGGACTTGTGGCGACCTGCATTTATATGATCCAGCACTCCAAGCTTCATATGCGCCTACTACAGTTGTGGCTGACACGAATTCACAACCCGTCTTTCCACTCTTGGGACAGAGTGGTGAAGGTTCTCCCTGACGTCCTCTGCTCCCTGGATTGGTGGACCCTGGAGGAGGTGGTCTGCACCAGAGCCCCATTCTCCAGGCCTTGGCTAACCCTTCGGTTAGTGACGGATGCTTCCAACACTGGCTGGGGAGCTCATGTCGGCAACATGCAGGCCCAAGGTATGTGGCTGTGGTTACGGGAGGACTTCTCCCTGCGTATCATTGTCAGGGAGCTGCGGACAATCTGTCTCGCATGTCAGGCCTTTCTTCCCCAGCTCAAGGGGTTCTTATCCTAGCCGACAACACCTCGGTGGTTTCCTACATAAGCAGGCAGGCCTGTTCCCCTCCCATGTATCAGGGGAGGGTGTTCACCCAATTGCCTCCTACCTTCCGGGGTCTCAGAACGCTCTGGCAGACCAGCTAAGCAGGTCCTTCTCCAGTCACGAATGGTCCCTCGGGGATGTGGCCCTCCAGATTTTCTGCAGGTGAGCATTCCCCCTCCTGGACCTGTTTGCGACCCACCAGAACAGGGGGTGTCCCAGATTCTGCTCCTTCATAGGGCTGGGGCTGGATCTGGGGGTTACTGAGAGATGCACACATTACCCCCTGCCCCAAGGGGATGCTTTATGCATTTCTACCCTTCCTGCTGGTATGCAAGATGCTTCTATGGGTCTGGGAGTTCAGGGCCTCTCTAATTTTTGTTGCGCCAGTGTGACCCAGACAGCACTGGTTCACGTCCCTTCTGAGCCTATCCTGCAAGAGGCTGATAGCCCACCCACTGGACCCGGATGTGATAACGAAGGACTTTGGCAAGCTCCGCCACCCAAACCTGTGGTCCCAGCATCTGATGGCCTGGAAGCTCCATGGCTGACAGCAGCAGAGCTGTAGTGCTTGGAGCGGGTGTAGCAGGTGCTGTTAAGAAGTAGGAAACCTTTCACTAGAGCTACCTACTTTGCTAAGTGGAAGCGCTTATCTATCTGGACTACCCAGAAAGTGATATCACCTATGGATGTCCAGGACCTGTGGGACCTGGGCTACTTACTGGACCTTAGGGTCCAAGGACTATTCTCCTCGTCAGTTAAGGTGCACCTAGCAGCCATCTCAGCCTTCGACCTGGGCTCACAGGAACAAGACACTGTGCAGACCCAGTGGTCCATCGGTTCCTGAAGGGATTGGATAGGCTTTATCCGCTTGTCCATCAATGCATCCCTCAGTGGGACCTTAACCTGGTTCTCACCAAACTCACGTGGCCCCCCTTTGAGACCCTAGCGACGTGTTTGCTACTGCACATTTCCTGGAAGGTGTCTTTCCTGGTGGCTATCACATCGGCCAGATGTGTGTCCGAACTGAGGGCTCTCAATTCGGACTCTCCTTTTACAGTTTTCTTTAAGGCTAGATTATGCGCTCACCCAGCTTTTCTTCCAGAGGTGGTGCTTCATTTCCATTTCTCCCGGGACATTTTCTTCCCAGTTTTTTTTTTTTTACCCCAAGCCCCATGTTTCAGGTAAAGAACAAGTGTTGCATGCTCTAGATATTAGGAGAGCTTTAGCATTTTATTTATACAGGAGAAAGCCCTTCCGTAAGTCCCCTCAGCTGTTTGTAGCTATTGAAGAACTGTTGAAGGGGCAGCCGGTCTCTACGCAGAGGATTGCCTCATGGATCACGGCCTGTATCAAAGAGTGTTATGGGCTGGTCGGGGTGCCAGATCCTCCCCTTGCAGCTTACTCCGCTAGAGCCCAGTCCCTCCCTTCTCTTCTTTTTCTTGTATGTAGAGTTAGAAATACGGAGTATGGAATGGTTTTAAATGTGTAAACGAAAGCCATCGGGGTGTTTCCCTCAATGTCTGGTGTTCACCTGTAAACAGTCTCTTTTCTCCTTTTAAGTCTAAGCAGTGGTTAGTGTTAGAAAGACATGTGACCACCCGAACTGGTAGTGTCCAACCAGGTAATTTTCTGTGGAAGGGGAAAATGTAGAAAAAAAGAATTCCTGCCGAAAAGGAGGGCTATTTAAGATGCAAAGTTTTCAGGCTCTTGGTCTTTGGATGGTGTGATACACCGCAGGGGATAACCAGAGACCTCCGGGGAAAAAAGATCTTCCCTGTCCTGGAGATTTAGCTGGAAGAACAGTTTTAGGGCAAGTTTGCAGTAAGCTTTAATGTGTTAGAACTAGTTATGCATTTTCTGTTTTAAACTTGTAATTCACATTGCTCTATCTTTTTTCACTTACAACCACTTAAATCCTACTGTTTGTACTTGATAATAAAAGTGACTTTTATTACAAGCCCAAGGTAAATAATTGTTACCTGGGGGAGCAGTGTGTACATTCTCCTTTCATTGATAAGAGGGCTTGACTGGATAATTTATTTGGGGTTCTGATCCTATTTGGTGAGGGTGTTTCCTGGATCTGTGCCCAAAACTGCTTTCTCCTTAGACCTGAAGAGGTCCGGTGTCTGTATTGCTCTTCGGATTGGGGAGTGGGGAGAGGCAGGGAGGGGAGTGATGATCTTAGTTGGTTGGGGGAGACCAGGAGAACTGGCCCAGCAGGAAAGGGTGGTGAAAAGCCCCAGAGAGCAAGGAGGCAAGTGTCAGTGGCTTTATCAGCATACTGGGAAGCAGCACCAAGGGGTCTTCTGTGACCACTCCCCATTACTGTCCCAAAGAAGACAGTCTGTGCTTGTGCAGCAGGTGAACATGGAACAAATTGTTATAATCCTACACTTACTCTGGCTGACACATCTCTGCTGAAGATTAACAGGGTTCAGCTTCTGCAAGAGGCGCCACACTCCTTATGCAGCCGCACTCCGTGCCACTTTGGTTCTTGGAGGACAGTATGAGGAATGGTTTGAGTGAGTGTAGTAACATGGTGGTGGGGAAATGGCAACAAAACTTGCCATTGTAGACAAGGCCTCTGTGTATTGCTAGGTGTTTTGTAGGATGAAGACCTTATTTGTAAGCTCTGAAGCAGCGATTTGTCTACAAACCCTGAAGCCATGTGTGAACTTGTTCTGGGGCTTCTACTCTTTGAATTGGTGACACAAACTGTGAAAGTTTCAAAGCAGGAGAACTTTACCTATTTTTACAGCTGGGATTGTATACATTTATTTAAAATACCCATAAGATGCGTACCTCCGTGGCTGCGCACAAAATATTCTGAGTCTGCCCACGTCCTTCCCAGAGCTGCACAGCAGCCCTCACCTTCCTTCTAGACCTGGAAGATAAGTGGCATGACTGCTCCCATGTTGAGGGGCAGCTGCTCTGGTGGTAAGAGCTGTTTTGGGGGGAGTGGGGGGGATGGCTGCCACCGAGGCTGTGGCCATCTTGGTGCAGAGGGCAGGCAGCTGCCACCAGGGCTGAGGCCTTGTTGTGAGGTGGCACAAGAGCTAATAGCAATAGAGCTGTTCAAATGCAAGTGGTAGTCCATACTTAGTATAACACTGCATCTTCATAGTACTCCTTGGACTAACACACTATTCAGTACAGAGTAGTAGATATTATTATTATTATTTTAAAAACTCTGTTTATAGAAATGTGATTTGTCTGGCTTAGGGTTATTTGGCTTTGTTACTGGCCCCTGATGAAGGAAGAATAGCGGATGATGTGAGCTAATGATATAATGTGGTATACGTTCTACAGTATATCAACATACTCATAATTTTGCACTACTGGTGTTCTAAGAAAATATGGTGAGTATGCAAGCCCCATACAATCCATTTTACAGGAATCCTGACAGTTTATGCTCACTCCAGGATCTTGTCAATAAGAGGAAGCTATCCAAGTGGCTGTTTTAGAACATTTGAAGGCTTCACTTTCGCTTCATACAGCTTGTTTGAACATTGATCAAAAAACTTAAGCAAAAATGGAACATTTAAAGCTGCTAAAGTGGCCCTAGGGAAGAAGGGATGCATACAGTTTAGTGTGTTGATTAAATTAACTTCAATATGAGTTGAAATCTTCCTGAAAAGTTTTTCATCATCTTCTGGCATGATTTTTGACATCTGGATATTTTACATTTAATTTTTTGGCTTCTTTTTTAATAGTTAAAAAAAGTTAGTGTGTCCATCTCTATAATGTTCATTATGCAAAAGGGAATATTATGGGACAAATTAAGCACTGTTAATAAGTTCATGGACACTGTATCAGTCGTATTATACCTGTGATGAATTTGCATTTATATCTCCAGTTTAAAAAGCAGTGAAAGCCAATAAAGAGATAATCTGCAATTTATGAGTCTGTTGCAGATTTTACCTTACCTGTTTTTAATTCGCTTACATGGCTTTTAGGGAGGAATATGGCAGCTGAATGGGAGAAAGGGAATACTCCTGGAGCCTTGAATCCTAAGGTCCCAATTATGATAAACAGGGAGAGACTAGACACATGAAGACAAAGGGGAAAATGAGAGATATTTACAATTTAATTTCTATCTCATTGGCTATAAATGGGCAGTTTAGAGGGGTTTGGGATGATGTCTTTTTTAAGAGATCATGCTTTTAAATTTATTTTGTGTAATGCAAGGTGGATAATAAAACTGTTATCATCCCTTGGAGCTGGGCAGGAAATGGGGGTTTTTTCCTCATAAAAATTTGAAGTATCTGAAAATGTTTCTGTTCCAAATCAGGATGAAAATAGAAATCTCAAATTTCTCAAGGCAAAAATCTGGAGGAAAAAATCCAGCCCAAGTCAATTGAAACTTTTGTTTCTGTGATTTCCAAATGTTTTGTTTTGATCATTTTTTATTTTTAAACTGTTTTACTATACTTAATTTAAAAATGGAAATGAAAAATTGTTCTGTACCAGAAGATTGGAGTTTTGTATTTATCAAAATGTTGTTTTGACCTTTTCAAATTTCAAAATTTTGTCATAATATTTACAAGTTGAAAAATTACTTGAAACTAATCCTTTCCTACAAATAATAAACAATATTTCATTGCAAAATTCCTCACCCAGTCTACCATCCGTGATTTGATTCTGGATGAGACCCCTGACTTTCCACATATAAAATATTTGTTGTTAATTTGGGTGCCGTGGTGGCACACAGCCGAACAAGCACACATGATCTCAATATTGGTGCACAAGACAACTCACTCTGCTCATGGATGGAAAATCTTAAAGGGAACACTGCCCATAACCAGCCATCTGATGCATAACCATTTCTTTGAATTTTCAGTGTTGTCAGTTGTTTGTGACTTGGTTTGCCAGCTGTATTGCTTTATTACTTATTTTTAATGTTCTGTGTGTGTGCATTATTAATCAAATTAAGAGTTGACATCCCAGGGATACAGGATAAGCCTTCATGAATGCATTTTGCTCTCCTTTCCAGTGTCAGTAAATATTGTATTAATATTTGCAAGGAGAGAATGTCATTTTCTTCTTCGAGTGATTGCTCATGTGCATTCCGATATAGGTGTGTGCACGCGTCGTCGGAGATTTTTCCCTCAGCAGTACCTGTTGGGCCGGCAGGGAGCCCCCTGGAGTGGCTCCGGTATACTGACCGATATATACCCCTTCTGGCCCCCTCACCCACTCAGTTCCTTTTTACCGCCGTGATGGTCATTGGAACAACCCTCAGCTCCTCAATGTGATCGTTGTCTTCATTGTTCTTCTTCAGTCTTTAGTTAATCTTCGGCTAAGTGTCTGCAATTTAAGTTAAAGACTTTTGTTGTTTTCTGTTGATTGCTCCCCGCCGTGGCACACCGTGCGCCCGCGGCAGGGAAGGCCTGGCCCGCAAGGCTTTAAGCCCTGCAAAAAGTGCAATAGGCCTATGCCGTGCGGTGACCCGCACTCATCATGCTTAAAGTGTCTGGGAGAAGCACACCTTACAGAAGCCTGTAAAATCTGTAAGGCCTTCAAGTCCAGGATGAAACGCGAGAGGGAGTCGCGCCTTAAGATCCTCCTCATGGAAGCGGCTCTCCGGCCGGCACCGGACTTGGCACCGGCCTTGGTGCATGACAGTTCTGCGCACCATGCTTCTCCAGCCCTGCAGAGGCCGCAGCACCGCTCTCAATTGCCGGCGCCTCAGAAGAAGAGGCGGCCTAACAGGGGTCGGTCCCCACCTAGGATCGCGCCCTACAGTGGGGTACACAGCGCTGACGAGCCTGGAGCCCAGACGTTCTAGGTCAGGCAGGCCTGCCTCCTAGCGAGGGGACATCAGCCCTCTGGAGGACTTCCTAGAGCCATCCACACTGGAGGCCTTGGAGGCAGCAAGTCCTCTTCCTCCCCCCCCCTCTGCCTCCGGCATCTTCTAGGCAGCACAGGGACATTCGGCACCGATCGCCTTCCAGGGCAACCAAAGACATGGTGCATGAGGGCAGATATCACCCGGCCCCGACAGCACCGCATGCGGCACTGACCATTGAGGCACCGGCACCCCCGGTACCGTCCAAAGACACGGCACCGGACTCGGTGCAGCAACATTGCCCAGCGCTATCACCGTCCCGGGGCCCATCGGCACCTACCTCCGTGCGGGACTCCCGTAGCCATGCCTCCTCCACTGCCTCGGCACTGTGGCAAGCCGGAGTCCATGTCTCGGTGCACCGCAAGTCCTTCGGCACCTGAGTTGGCACCGCCCTGGTCTGCCTCGGAGTATTCGTCTGACTCCGAGGTGGAATCCATCCGGTCCTCAATGGCCTCCAGGTCTCGCTCGCAGTGCCGCTCCCGCTCTCGGCACCATTCCCGGCTCTGAAGTCCTCCGCTCCCGTACCAGCAACAGTGGGCTCAGCCAGTTCCGGTGCCCATGGTGCAAACATGGCCCCCTCAGTCTCCGGGGCAGTGGCCCTTCTGGACTCACCAGAGCCAGGGCGCGGACTCCCCCAGACCAGCTTCTGTCTCTTTGGGGCCACGAGTTCCTCCGTCGGCAACACCTCTGGTCAGGTCCCCCACTTCGGGATGTTCTCTACCTCCTGGCCAGTCATCCCCAGGTCCAGGGGGGAGCGCGGCTCCAGTGAGTCAACTTCCCCCCCTCTTCGTCCATGGACACCTTGGATGATCCAGGTCGCGAGGATGCCCCTGTGGGTGAGGTCCAAAAGGGGTCATCGTCGTCCTCCCCGGACGAGGCGTTAGCCGACTCAACCCCGTCCATGTCCTCTATGGACTCTAGAGCCCATCAGGACCTTCTCCGCCGCCTGGTCCAAAGTTTGGGGGTTCAGGCAGAGAAGGTTTCCAACAACTCAGATCCTACCGTTGACATTCTGCATGCCAACACTCCCTCTAGAGTGGCTCTACCATTCAGCAGAACAGTGCCCAAAATCTCCAAAGCCTTGTGGCAAACCCCCACCTCCATTCCTCCAACAGATAAACGTGCGGAAAGGAGGTACTTTGTCCCCCAAGAGGGTAACGAACACCTCTTCTCTCACCCTCCCCCAGGCTCGTTGGTGGTGCAAGCCATTAATCAAAGGGAGAGACAAGGGCAGCCTGCTGCCACCCCTAAGAACAGGGAGGCCAAAAAGTCTGACCTGCTGGGACAGAAGGTCTGTGCATCTGGGGTCATCTAGTATTGCATTGCCAACCAGCAAGTCCTCTTGTCCTGTTACGCATACAACACCTGGGCGTCCATGGACAAGTTTACGGACTTGCTCCCTGGGGACTCCTGCTCGGAGTACAAGGCTCTTCATGAAGAGGGGAGCGCAATCTCCAGAGCGGCTCTCTAAGTGGCTCTCAACATGGCAGCTTGAGTGATGGCCACCGGGGTGGTTCTGTGCCATAGCTCATGGCTCCAGGGTTCTGGGGTGCCGTTAGAGCTCCAAAACACCATTCAGGACCTCCTGTTCAAGGGCCCCTCGCTCTTTTTGGAGCAGACCGACCAGAGGCTTTATGGCCTCAAGGATACCAGGGCGACATTAAAGTCCTTGGGCCTGCACACTCCTGTTACCCAGAGGCATACCTACTCAAATAGGAATATTCCTAGAGTGCCTCCCAGAGAATGGCACTTTGTGGGCATGTCTACACTGGGGAGTTATTTCAAAATAACAAGACGAGCATCTACACTGCCGAGCCTGTAGTTTCAAAATAATGGGCTTGTTATTTTGAAATAACTCCTGTTTGTGGTGAGGAAAATAACTTCCAATGTCTACATGCGGCAGTGAAACGGGATTCCGATTTAAAGCCCCTAAATCGAATTAGCTGGTAAACCTCATTGCAGGAGGAATACCAGCTAATTCGAGTTAGGGCTTTAAATCGGAATCCCATTTCACTGCTGCCTGTAGACGCGGGCAGTTACTTTGGGCTAGTCAATTTCTAAAATGGCGACCGGCCAGGAACATGCAAATCAAGCGCGGGATATTTAAATCCCGGGCTTGATTTGCAATTTCGGTCGCCCTCATTAGCCTCCCTAGATTGATCTAGGGGGCTAGTGTAGACGTACCCTAAGGTGCCACAGGACTGCTCATTTTCAAAGTTACGGCTACCCTTTTTATGTAGATCTTTTATGATCTTTTTATGTAGTATGTTTTGTCATTTTGCTGGCCAGTGTGTACAACTTCATTAATATCAAAGCATATTGTACATATATTAAATATTCCCATATAATATAATTATTCCAAGCACTCTACATAATCACTGAATCTTTGCACCCCTTGATTCCTTCGATATTGCTGTTGTTCATCTCATACATGTACAGATGTATTGGTACTTTTGAGAGGATTAATGCGTAGAGTCCACTGCTATTATCCGTGGATTGTCCAGAGCAGGTACTAGAAAGATGTCATTCTTCAGGTGTATTCAACTTTGAAATATTAGATAGTTTAATTTTCCTCTAGTACATAGGTCATGGAGGGTCAGGTCTCACCTTAGGACATCCCTCTTGTCTGGGGAGAACGACTCTGAAACCAGCCTGTATACCAAAAATGGCTATGATTCAGAAGAAGGTCCTCTGGAGCAACTTGCTCAGCCATGTTTTCTCCCATAGTGACCTCAAACCAAATGGTTTCCACCAAAGCAGAGCTTCCAGACTATCAGATAAAATAACACAATCTCTTCCCCAGAGTCCTTAATCACATAGAATCATAGGGTAGGAAGAGACCTCAGGAGGTCGAGTCCAACTCCCTGCTAAAAGCAGGATCAATCCCAGCTAAGTCATCCCAGCCAAGGCTTTGTCAAGTCACGGCTTAAAAATCTTTAAGGATGGAGAGTCCACCACCACCCTAGGTAACCCATTCCAATGCTTCACCCCCCTCCCCCCAAGTGAAATAGTATTTTCTAATATCCAACGTAGACCTCCCCCATGGCAGCTTGAGATCATTGCCCCTCATCCTATCATCTGTCGCCACTGAGAGCAGCCTCTTTGTATCTACTTTGGAACCTTCCTTCGGTAGTTAAAGGCTGCTATCAAATCCTTCCTCCTCTTCTCTAGATTAAATAAGCCCAAATCCTTTAGCCTCTCCTCCTAAATCATGTGCTCCAGCCGTCTAATCATTTTTATTGCCCTCCGCTGAAATCTTGCCCGTGTGCCCACATACTTTCTGTAATGGGGGGGAAGGGCAGAATTGGACCCAATACTCCGGATGTGGCCTCACCAGTGCTGAATAAGGGGAATAATCCCTTCTCTCGATCTGCTTGCAGTGCTCCTACTAATGCACCCCAATATGCCGTTAGCCTTCTTGGCTACAAGGCACACTTTTGACTCATATCCAGCTTCTCATCCACTGTAATCCCCAGGTCCTTTTCTCCCCAACTGCTGCTTAGCCATTCAGTCCTCAGCCTGTAGCAGTGCTTGGGATTCTTCTGTTCCAAGGGCAGGACTCTGCATTTGTCCTTGTTGAACCTCATCAGATTTCTTTTGGCCCAACCCGCCAATTTGTCTAGGTCACTCTGGACCCTATTCCTACCCTCCAACGTCTCTACCTCTTCCCCTAACTTAGTGTCATTTGCGAACTTGCTGAGGGTGTAATCCATCCCCTCATCCAGATCATTAATAAAGATGTTTATCAAAACCTGCCCCAGAACCAATCCTTGGGGCACTCTTCTTGGTACCGACCGCCAACCAGACATCGAGCCGTTGATTGCTACCCATAGTCCATTTATTCAATCCATGCTATTTTAACTTTCTGGCAAGAATGCTATGAGAGACCATATCAAAAGCTTTTCTCAAGGTATATCACATCCACCACCTTTCCCATGTCCACAGAACCAGTTACTTCGTCATAGAAGGCAGTCAGGTTGGTCAGGCATGACTTGCCGTTTTTGAATCCATGTTGACTATTCCTGATCACCTTCCCCTCTTCCAAGTACTCTGTGAAGCAGGAAGATAAATAGTCTGAGAAAAGGGTGGGGGAGCTTTTCTTGAAGGAGAGTCAGTGTATTGAGGTGAGATTATTTGAGATCCTTTAAATGTGCATAATCTGGTGGCAGTGCCTAACCAGAAGGCAAAATGCACCCTGAAATGGGCTTAGTATTTGGTACTTCAGCTGGGGCTGGCATTTGGAGAAGGAATGTTTGTCTGAGAATTCATCTCTTCAAATTAACTGTATCAGGCCTGGTCTAAACCGCCTTATTTACTTACAAGCCTAAGAGTCGGGGATGTCGCTCCTGTCTGAAATGTTTTAAAGATGAAATTTTATTCTCAAACACTTATGGGGCGTGAAGAATAATTTAAGAAAAGGATGGACATGAATATCCAGTAATACACCTGCAGAGAAAGTGTGTGTGTGTGTGTGTGTGTGTGTGTGTGTGTGTGTGTGTGTAAGTAAAAGACATGGCATGAATCAACTGGACCGAAGCTTTTCTCCATTCTTACGAACAGAGCATGACATATTTAACAAAATAAGAATAGTATGAAAGATAGGAGGAAAAGCTCCTTTTCTCTACTCTACCACCAGGGATGGAGGATTGAGTTGTGTCAGTAGCGCATAAATTGATAATCTTAGGACTTTTGTGGTGCACAGTCATTTGCCAAACTTTCGTACTTGCCACTGTCTCTTTTTTCAAGCTTTGTATATTTATATACTTGGGTCATTTGTTTTTGCATGAAGTTTAACTGTTCTCAGATTAGCACCATATAGAAGGAGGAGGGAAGAGAAGATCAGAAATGAAAGCAGAAAATGTTGCATGTCAAAATCTGTCCCAGGTGACAAAATAGTTTGCTGATTTGTGATCACAGAAGTCACAGGGTACCTGAGTCATTGTTTCAGACTTGAATGTCTTGTTGAAGCTCCCATTTGCCACCTGGGGTGAAGTAGCCTCAAGGACAGACAAGTGTCTGAAGTGGCAAATGGATGAGTATGGTTTGTGGCAGGCCTGAGTTACTTAACTTGTGATTGTGGGAATAAGTTTTTATGTTTTAGGTGAAGTTTTATCTAAAGACTTGATTTATTACATATATTTAACTTAATTGCAACAGTGACACCTTTCTTTTCTTTGGGATTAATATAAAATGTTCTTTCATGCAGGACACAGCTTAGGTTATGGCTTTGTGAACTACGTGAGTGCTAAAGATGCTGAAAGAGCAATAAACACGTTGAATGGCCTGAGACTTCAATCAAAAACAATTAAGGTAACAAGCATGGATTTTAAAGTTTAATATTATAAAAGTGTAGCTTATACACTGGAACTCTATCTTCTAAAACTTTAATGCATTCTTCTAGTAGGTTGTGTCCAGGCCTGCTGATGGGGGCTGGGAGTTCAAATCTCTACCAGGGACGATCTAGGTGGCACTGAGGTCCAGTGGCCCCGCCCTTCCCAGCCAAGGCCCCGCCCTTCCCAGGAGCACAGAGCTTGCCCAAGGGCCTGGCAAGTCTGTCAGCTTTTCTGGTTGTGTCTCTGTAATTCCTTTTAGACCTCCTTATCTGCCCTGTAAGATTAAAAGCTCAAGTATGAATCCTGTTGATTTAATATCTTGTATAACTTAAAGCAGTGCTTCTTTTGACATAAGAAAATGTTTGAAAAGCTTGACTGGTGAGAAATTATTTTGAAAATATTTAATTAGTATTTTGTTCTTTCATTACGGTCTTAAAATTGTTTTGAGAGCATGTGGACTGATTTTCATAAATGCTGGTAACTAGCAGCTGCCACTGAAGTGTGGATTGTTGAGATTTCAGCACTTTTTCTTCTCTAAGATCCCAAAGTGTCTGTTTCTTTGATATCACTCTTAAAGCATAATGGTCAGCCCATGTAGGTGGCTCAAAGTGGCCATTTGTTTTGCAAATGTATTTGTGAATTATATTGGTAACTTACATTGAAAAAAGTTCTTATAAGTCTGTGACTTTTTAGGTTTCACGCTCAGATGAGTATTTAATTTTGTCATTTGCTCTTCTTGAATTAATGCTGTGCTTCAGTGAGCACCAGAAACCGAGAACAGTGTATATAAGGGAACAGTGTAGTGGAATAAGCTGTCAAACACCTCAGCTTCTGTAATAGCTTTATTTCAAAGATTCTCTTTCTCTCTCTTTCTCTCCTTCCCTCCATTTTTAGAGCACCCATCACTATAGTATCTAGGTGCCAATTTACATACTCCTGGTGTACATAATTACTGGCAGGTCATGGGTTCTATCCCAATGCCACATATGACGACTGTGGTGTCTGTGCACAGTAGGTAAGATTATTCCAGATTGTTGCCTGGCTTTTGGATTGAACTCATGTGAATCTCAGGTACTCAGTGAGCTCTGCCTTAAAACAAGGGAGACGTGCACAATGTATGAATATCATTGTCCTGAAAAGGACAAATTGTCAGCTCTGTTGAAATGTTTGCTTGTTAACTCTTTCTGTAGTAGAAGACTAGAAAAGAGGCTAAAAGCTGTACTTTTGCTAGTGAACTGTTGCTAACTCAGATGCTGAAAGCCTGTACAGATGTCATGAGTTCTTCAACTGATAAGTTCTATGCTTGAATATAGCTACTGGTTCTTTGAAATTATTAGGAAGTAATAGATACCGTGCATAAAGCAAAAGTTACTTCAGGGGCTGCTCAGTGTATCATGTCAGTTGGTAGGCTCAATACTAGGCTTTTTATTGGCTCATCCGA
Source organism: Pelochelys cantorii (assembly GCA_032595735.1). Classification (NCBI taxonomy): domain Eukaryota; kingdom Metazoa; phylum Chordata; order Testudines; family Trionychidae; genus Pelochelys; species Pelochelys cantorii. The sequence continues at coordinate 5,435,299 of CM064354.1, forward strand.
GTAATGCTGCCACTTTGTTTCATTGTCAGTAGAGTCCAATAGTGAAGAGGATTGTGTATCATTTTTTAATCAAACACAAAAACCACTTTTCTCTCTTACTTTTCATTTGCTGGCAATCTTCTTCCTTTTATGAAACTATCATAGGAAAATAGCCTAAATTGCAAAGGAAGGATTTTAGGTGGGTGTCTTACTACACAGCAAATCATTCATGTAATTTCATACCATAAAATAATTCTTTTGAAGGTGTCATATGCTCGTCCAAGCTCTGAAGTTATTAAAGATGCTAACTTGTATATTAGTGGACTACCAAGGACAATGACGCAAAAAGATGTAGAAGATATGTTTTCACGGTTTGGCCGCATCATCAACTCACGCGTACTTGTGGATCAAACTACAGGTATGCACAATAATGTTAAATATTAAAAACTTGACAATATAGGACACCTACAAATATTAATTCAAAGATTACTGATGCTTAAAATTAACTTCAAAATTTCCTGGTAATTTTTTATACATATTCAGAAATTAGTTATTAAGTTTGGTATTGATCACTACATCCACAGAAGTATAGAACTAGAATGGCAAACATCCCTGTTTTGGGGGCTTTTCTGAAACACATGTTTTAGAGTACATTTTATAGACTGTGCTCTGTAAATTGAGAGAGGTTACAACAAATCCTGTGTTTTTAATACCAATCAGATCATTGGTCTGCCAAATTCAATATCTTTACCCACCAATTGGCCACGACTGGGTGCTTAACATAGAATAATACACTATCTGATTATGCAATATGTTATCATTGTAGGGGATCAGTTTGCAACCTGAAGCAGGAGATTTTATTACCTGTACTTTTTCACAAGGAGACAGTCTGATACTGTGTCGAGGTGGGGAACCTTTTTTGGGTCGGGGACCCCTGACCGACAAAAAAAATCAGTTGGGGGCTGCGCACAAGTGAGAAGCAACAACAAAAAAGGTGGCCCCTGACTAAGAAGGAAAAAGATACTCCCCACATTCCCCTTACACATCAAAGCCTAGGGGGGCCCAGTCTAGTAGATTTTGTGTGCTCCAGCCCCACAACGTGGCAACAGCCACACGATGTAGCAGCAGGGGGGCTGGAGCAGCAGTGCAGACTCCCCAGTGCTGGGGGTGGGGGATCCTTGAGCCTTGGGAGCTGGATCCAGGCAAGCCGAGGGTTGCATCTGGGCCTGAGGTTCCCCACTCCTGGTGTAGAGGGTATAGGTTTGGCATACAGGATTCCTGAGTTGTATTCCCAGCTCTGCAACAGAGGTTGGGCATGTTGCGTCACCTCTCTGTACCTCTTTTGGACAGAGGGAGATTGTCAGCTGTGGCAGGCAATAGGGTTCACTCTAAGCTGTGAGCCTGCATGGCCACGCACAACAAATTTCACGCCTGCCCATCTTGCCTGCAGAGCTGCACAGCAGCACTCACCACCACTCATTTTCCTGCTGGACCAGAAGGTGAGTGGTAGTGGTGGCGCCTTGGTGGGTTCTGGTGGGGCTGCGTGGCAGTGGGCAGGTGCCCTGCCCCCCTTTGCTCTGGCAGGAGCTGTGGTGCAGTGAGGCTGTCCCTGCTGGGGCAGCCTCACTGGTCCTGGTTCCAGCTATGGTGGGCGGGACACCGCAGCCCGGCTGGTGGGGCCACGTGGTGAGTGGCACCCAGGGCTGGCTCTAGCTTTTTTGCCGCCCTACGCAAAAAAAATTTTGGGCCCCCCCATTCCCTCCCCCCATTTTTTTTCACAGGCATGAGTGGAGTGGGACTGGGGGCGGGCGGAAGCAGCACTCCCCACACACTCTTGTTCTCAGGTCCCAGTGTGCGGAAGAAACTGGCTGCAGGGGCTGCCCTCATTTCCCAACGCTGCCCACCCCACCCCTTGGCGTGTGTTCACCCCCAGGGAGGCGCGCTCCCCTCCTGGCCCTAGTGGTGGGGTGGAGGTAGGTGGAGGGGGCTGTGGCAGGGAGCTGAGGCACTGGCGGAGCCTGGCCCAGAGTGCTGTTCCACCGCACATTCCAGCCTGCAGGAGGAGCAGGCGGGGAGCTCCACGGAAGCCGCCCCGAACTGAGAGCCCCGCGCCCGACTGCTCGGATCCTGCGCTTGGCCCCGGGGTACTAGGAGCTCTGCGCCGGCAGCCCCGAGGTGCGCCCTGGCTGGAAGGTTCGTGGCTGCGGGCTCTGGCAGCTTCTCCCGGGGGCCGTCTCAGGCTCAGCCGGCCACGCGTGCCCCAGGGATCTGCCCCCCGGGAAGTGGCGGAGGCGGCACCTGCCCCGCTGCTGGGCTGGCGGGTCCCCAGAGCGCGGGGCCAGGGTGGCTGAGCTGGAGGGGCAGAGGGAGGGTGGCACTCGGGGTGCCCTACGGCATGGCAGCCGGCTCGGCCCCACGGAGCTTCCCACCCTCCCGGGAGGAGCCGCCACTTGCCTCGCGCCTGAGACCCTGGCCCTGGCACAGTCCTCTCCCCTCCCCGCCCAGCTGAGGAGCCTCCCCTCCCTCCCTCCCTCCCCAGCAGAGGGAGAAGGGGCAGGCGGGAGGCAGGGAGGGGGAGCCAGGCAGTCGGGCTCCAGCGGAGGGGGGACTCGCTTGTCCCGAGTGCTTGGGGGATGGGGCCCCACCGCGGCTGAGCCCCAGTGCCCGCCGAGCCCCTGAGCTCCGCTCCAGGGAGCCGGCTGCTGGGAACAGCCACCATGGCCGCAGCCTGCCCCGCCAGGCTCAGCATCACCAGCAGCAGCTGAGGCCGCCCCGCCCCGCCTTCCAGGAAGTGCCCCAGCAGGGGCCGTGCCTCAGGGCTGCCCGCGCAGAGCTTCCAGCGCCCCGGGGCCAGGCGCAGGCTCCGAGCAGCCAGGCGCGGGGCTCCTAGCTTGGGGCAGCCTCCGCGGGACTCCCCGCCTGCTCCTCCTCGGGCCGGAATGCCGCCCCTCGCAATTTGCTGCCCCAAGCACGTGCTTCCTTTGCTGGTGCCTAGAGCCGGCCCTGGTGGCAGCTGCTTTGGCAGCCCTGGCCAGAGCCCCATCGTGGGCAGCTCTGGCAGCCCTGGCCAGGGCCAGAGCCGCCTCATGGCAGGCGGCGGCAGCAGTTCTGCAAGGGCTGAACCTGCTGTGTGATCCCCAGACTTATCCCCCAGCTTCAGCACTGACCAGGTGGGTGGCTGCCAACCTGCAGCCCTGGCCCCCTTATCCCAGGAGCTGCCGGCTAGCAGCGCTGAGCAGCGCAGCCCTAGCTTCTCCCTTGCCTGCCAGTTGAGGGAGCCAGGCAGCCCAGCCCCAGCCTTTCTCCCATAAAGAGCTGTGTGCTGGCCTGGGGTCAGGCAACCCAGCCCTGCTTCCCCCACAGTGAGCAGCTTCCGGGGGAGGATGGGCAGCCCTGTCCTGGGCCCACCCCCTGCAAGGAACCGCTGAAGGAATAGGCAGCCCAGATCCAGCCTCCCCCCAGCGAGGAGCTGCCACCTCCCCAACCTCTGAGCCCCCACATCTTGAGTTCCCCCTTCCCTGAATCACCCTGCCCCATTCCTCCCATTCCCTGCCCTGATTCCTGTACCACAGGATCATGCACCTTGTTAATTATCCCTTGATTTAATATTGTTTCTTAGATATACAATATAAAATTTTGTTTAACTGGTGGGTGCCACAGTGGTGCACATCCGAGCAAGCACACATGATCTCAGTTTTGTTGCAAAAGACAAAACTCACTCTATTCATGGATGGGAAATCTTAGAGGGAGCACTGACAGGCAACCCATCTAAGAGAATGAAAACTCCAATTTCAACCCAAGAACATCAGATTTGGCCATCTAGTTTGCTAAAGATATGTAAATCAGCATGATCTGTAAATCTGGACTCCAGCTGCTGCACAAGGAAAAACAAGAAAGCACTTTTCACAGGTAGATATTATTTAACCATAAATCTGCCTTATCGTTGTATGTGTGCAGCTACTTTCATCCTTTACACTTAATCAACTTGAAATTATTCTGTCATTGTGCTTCATAATTTCTCATTACACTTAAGTATATCTGGAGTTTCTTACAGTCCTCTCTAGTTCCTACTAACCAAAAGAATTTTGATTTGCAAACTTGTGAAGTATTTTCTTTGTCTTTTCTGAGTATACTGAATTAAAGAGAAAAAGTTACATTAAGAATTGCTTAGTTGAACACTCAGGCCAGGAATAACCAAAGTTAAGGGCTGTTCTTACAACCTTAATTCTGCCTGCTTGTATGTATATATTAAAATACAGCCTTAGTATTTTATGTAATCAGTTGTCAAACTGTGTAATAGCAATTTCTTCAAGTTTGAAATCTACAGTGTGTTCCAGGCTATCCATTCATCATTTATGAATGATGTAAGTATATCTACAACTGCCTTGCCTTATTCATTGTATACTTGTGCAAGTTGTTTTAATGATCTACTTTTTGTAGTAGAATATACTGGGTTTCTTTAAAAGTAGAAAAGTAATTTCATAATCTCTCTTGGTATGCTTCTTGTACCATTAAAACCTTTGTCTGACACATGAGGTTTTCAGCTGTGAAGCTAATGTGCAGTGAATGAGAGAGGGCTTTGCAGTGAGTCTGTCTAATTTAAAGGGCACAGTAGGAGATGGTAACTTTTGAAATATTACACAAGTGCACTGTCTGAACCCCAAATGACAATAATGGTGCAGCTGTTGCAGGAAGTATCCTGTACACATTGTACAGCTAATTTAGCCATGCCATGTGCAGCACAGCCTTCCTTCCCTTTAAAATATTGGTAAAAATTGCACATGCATGACTGCTAAACAATTGTAAAAAATGTAGTTTTTAGATCCTCATCATTTTTAATCAGAACACTCAGATGCTCGTCAGTGAGAGCCATTCTCATGCCAAATTCCAGCTTTCTGCTTACAGTTGTTTTGGACCAAGATCTGTCCAAAACTAGTCACATTTTGATAATGGAAGAAGTTCTCTCACACAGACAGTGAAACTATTTGATTAGACATCCTCCGAAATAGAGACCAGTCATAGAGAACTTCATTCTAGTGTGTGAAAGTTTCAGGGGCTTCACAGAAATACTCAACATTTTCAGTTATATCTGTCTAAGTGTTGCAATTGTAATGTTGGTCTTAAATATTGAGTCTTATAGCACCCTTGTGCATGTTAAGGAACAGCTGTATATTAACCTGGTTGTCCCTTAACCGATTTTGAATCTTTCATGACAAGACTTCTTCCCTTAGTATGTAATTCTTTAATTTTCCTGCGTAGTTTTGTCTCCTATGTCCCATACAAAGGACAGACAGTGTTAATTTTAGAAAACATGTTTATTGTTACATAACTTTAACTCCCTGACCTAAAGAGTTTACAAGCTTACTCAGATAAGCATATAACATGAACAAGAGAAGGGAATAGCGGAAATTGAACACTATTTTAAAAAAAAATAAAACTGACAGGGCTGTTTTAGAGCAAGCAAATTATAGGTGATACATTTCAAAATGGCAACCTAAGTAGTGCAGGAGAAAGAACTAGAAAAGCACAGCACAGAGTAGAAGAGAAATCAGGCTCTGGCATAGCATCTGCTTAAAGCTAGGAGATGCAGCTGCTGTGACTCCCTTTGCAAGGATTTAATGTGTTTTTTCTCCTGGCATATGAACATCTCTTCTGGCTGGTGCATGGGGTATGTGTGGACATAACCAAACTTGATCTCACTAGTGATCCATCAGGTCAAGTCTCCAGTTTTTGTCCGTAATTAATAATATATTCAAGATGTGAGAGAACCCGAAGTGGAAGGTCATAGAATAACATAACACATTTATGGCACTTTTCCCTCCCAGCTAATTTTGGTGAGGCTAGTGTCGTTGTTGGCATTACTGAGTTGAATCTCTAAGCTCAGGAAAGGACAAGAATAGTATAATGGGTTGGATCCCCATGTCCAAGATCCCACCTGATTTACTGGGGTTTCACTGAGTTTCTTCCTGCTCCATCAAACTGGATTCCCTCTTCCAGCTTTACTGAGTTAGGTTCTATAGCCTCTTGCAGCACACACACAGGTAGGGCAACATCTAGCTGCAGACATAGTCTGAATTCAGCTCAGCATGAGAGGATTTATCTGGTGCTCTTGTGCACACTCCTTTTGGGGGAGAAACCCGAAATAATACTGGCTTGTGCTGCATGGAAAGACTTTCACAATGTAAGCTCGCCAAAATTTGCCTTCTCCCTCAGTGTGGAGAAAGGTATGCACAGCTTCTTCTTTACCCTCCCACCTCCAAAATAGGACCTGCAGAAATTGGGCTATGTTGTAAACAAGAAATAATGTAATTAAATACCAAGCCAAATGTTAAGTGGTTATAAGAGAGAACGAATAGAACAAAGTAAATAAACAAAACCTGAAAACTGAGCTCAGCACACTACATCGTCTCCCTTTTATACCTACTTTTCACTTACTAGTAAGCTATTTTGTTGTGATCTGGGTCAAATAATTCCCATTGTGTAGTGCTGTCTCTGAGTTTGTATTGCACACAGTTCCTGGGGTAATCCTTGTGCTTGTGTGGATTTCCGCAGTAAATACGTAGTTCAGAGGCCTCAGAGCTACACAGTGTTTCCTTAGTACAGGGATTGAGGTATAAGTCATGCTTAGTTTCAGTCCCATGTACTTCAAAATCATGCAATAAATGAGGCAAAAGCTCCTGAATGACAGGTTCCCAGTACCTCAGGTGAAAAAATGGAACCATAACTGTACTAGGAAGCAGGAAGTGGGTTCCATATAGCTCTGATTCATTGCTTGATGGCCTTGATTACATAGAATCAAAGAACCATAGAGCTGGAAAAGACCTCAGAAGGTCATCAAGTCCAGCCCCCTGCTCTAGGCATGACCAATCCCAACTAAATCAACCCACCCAGCCAGGGCTTTTTCAAGCCAAGACTTAAACACCTCTAGGGATGGAGACTCCACTACCTCCCTAGGCAACCCATTCCAGTGCTTCACCACTCTCCTAGTGAAATAGTTTTTCCTAATATCCAACCTGGACCTTTCCCACCACAACTTGAGACCATTGCTCCTTGTTCTGCCATCTGTCAGTACTGAGAACAGCCTTTCTCCATCCTCTTTGGAACCTCCCTTCAGGAAGTTGAAGGCTGCTATCAAATCCCCCCTCACTCTTCGCTTCTGCAGACTAAACAGACCCAACTCCCTCAGCCTGTCCTCATAGGTCATATGCTCCAGCCCCCTAATCATTTTGGTTGCCCTCCTCTGGACACTCCAATGCGTCCACATCCTTTTTGTATGGGGGGCCCAGAACTGGACACAGTACTCCAGATGTGGCCTCACCAGAGCCAAATAAAGGGGAATAATGACGTCTCTGGATCTGCTGGCAATGCTCCTCTTAATGCAACCTGATATGCCATTAGCCTTCTTGGCTACAAGGGCACACTGTTGACTCATATCTAGCTTCTCATCCACTGTAACCCCCAGGTCCTTTTCTGCAGAACTACTACTTAGCTGGTTGGTCCCCAGCCTGTAACAATGCTTGGGATTCTTCCATCCCAAGTGCAGGACTCTGCACTTGTCCTTGTTGAACCTCATCAGATTTCTTGTGGCCCAATCCTCCAATTTGTCTAAGTCACTCTGGGCTCTCTCTCTCTGCCCTCAAGCGTATCTACCTCTCCCCCTAGCTTAGTGTCATCTGCAAACTTGCTGAGGGTGCAATCCATCCCCTCATCCAGGTCATTAATAAAGATATTGAACAAAACCGGTCCTAGAACCGAACCTTGGGGCACTCTTCTAGAAACCGACCTCCATCTGACATTGAGCCATTGATCACTACCCGCTGGGCCCGGCCTTCTAGCCAGCTTTCTATCCATCTTACCGTCCATTTATCCAATCCACGTTCCTTTAACTTGCTGGCAAGAATATTGTGGGAGACCATATCAAAAGCCTTGCTAAAGTCAAGGTATATCACATTCACTGACTTTCCCATGTCCACAGAGCCAGTTACCTCATCAGAGAAGCTAATCAGATTGGTCAGGCACGACTTGCCCTTTGTAAATCCATGCTGACTATTCCTGATCACTTTCCTCTCCTCCAAGTGCCTCAAAATAGATTCCTTAAGGATCCCTTCCATGATTTTTCCAGGAACCAAGGTAAGACTGACCGGCCTATAGCTCCCTGGATCGTCCTTCTTCCCTTTTTTGAAGATGGGCACTACATTTGCCTTTTTCCAATCATCCGGGATCTCTCCTGATCTCCACGACTTTTCAAAGATAATGGCCAAAGGCTCCTCAATGACATTTGCCAACTCCCTCAGTACCCTTGGATGCATTAAGTCTGGACCCATGGATTTATGAATGTTTAGCTTTTCTAAATAGTTCCTAACCTGTTCTTTACCCACCAAGGGCTGTCCATCTTCATCCCATCTTGTGTCACTTAGTGCATTAGTCCGGGAGCCGACCTTGTCCGTGAATACAGAGGCAAAGAAAGCATTGAGTACTTCAGCTTTCCCCACATCATCTGTCATTAGGTTACCTCCTTCATCCAGTAGGGGCCGCACACCCTCTCTGATCACCTTCTTCTTGTTAACATGCCTGTAGAAACCTTTCTTGTTATCCTTCACATCCTTAGCCAGTCGCAATTCCAATTGCGCTTTCGCCTTCCTGATAACCCCCCGGCATTCTCAAGCTATACATTTAAACCCTTCCCTGGTCATTTGTCCAAGTTTCCACTTTTTGTAAGCTTCCTTTTTGTGCTTAAGGTCACCAAGGATTTCCCCTGTAAGCCAATCTGGTCTCCTACCATGTTCGTCTCTCTTGCTACGCATCAGGATGGTTTCTTTCTGTGCCTTCAGTAAGGCTTCTTTAAAATACTGCCAGCTGTCCTGGACTCCTTTCCCCTTCATGCTAGCATCCCAGGGGATTCTGCCCATCAGGTCTCTGAGGGAGTCAAAATCTGCTTTTCTAAAATCCAAGGTGTGTATTTTACTACTCTCTTTTCTTTCTTACATCACTTAAACACTCTGTGCTTCCTTTTCCTCCCTCTGTAAAATGGAGGTAATGCATACCCACCTTTTCAAAAAGCTTTCTGATCTACATATGTTAAATCTCTAAAAAATGTGGCTCTTAGTACTATACCTAAGTACTTTTTTTTTTTTTTTTTAAAAAGGGGGAAAGGTTCAGAGAAGATCCAGTGGAATGATTCTAAATCTGTCAAACCTACCTACAATGACTTAAGAAGCTTGTTCGTTTTAGTTTTCAAAGTGAGAGTTGAGCGATGACAATTCATGCTGGGAATAGTTTTCTGATAGTATATAACAAAATCCAGTGACTGAAATTTGAAGCTAAATAAAAATCAAATTCGAAATTAAGTGCACATTTTTTAGAGTGATTAACGATTGGAAAAGTTTGAGGGTGTGGTGGAAGTATGCATCACTTGGAAGTCTTTAAATCATGATGGCTAGGAATGAGGAGCAAAGCCTGAGCCTTACTACTCTAGGTTTGGGGGGGGGGGGCTGTCTAAAGCTGAAGCCCAGGGGACCTGTAACTTGAGCCCAGCCGACCAGTGCTGAAGTCCTTGTGTTTTGACTTTGGCCCTGGGCAGTGGGGCTCAAGCTTCATCCCCAGGCCTCAGCAAGTTTAAGCCATCCCTTGCAACCCCATTAATATGGGTTTGTGACCCACTTTGGGGTCCCATCCCACATTTTGAGAACTGTTGCTCTAGCCTGGGGTGGGCAAAAGGGCCTCGACGGGCTGCATCTGGCCCGCCAAGCGGGTGGATCCGGCCCGTGGAGGCCCTGCTTCTCACAGGGCAGGGGCAGAGCGCAAAGCCTCCCCCCGCCCTGCCAGGAGCACGTGGCACTTTGAAGCACCGCACGCTGCTCGCAGGGCAGGGGGGAGAGCAGAGGAGGCTTCACGCACTCCCCCGCCCCCAAACTTCCTTCGCCCTGCCCTGGCCGTGCGAGGAGCCCGCGGCACTTCAAAGTGCCACTTGCTCCTTGCAGGGCGGGAGGAGTCTTCCTGCACTCCCCTGCCTCTTCCAATCATGGCCTGGGTATGGGGTAGCCCCACCCCTTCCTGTTTAGGCCCCCCCTTTCCCGAGTGGCCTAGAGCTACTTCAAAAATTTTTGAAGTGGCCCCCAGGCAAAAATTTTTGGCCCCCCCTTCCCTTGCTGTAGTCTAACCACAAATAATGGGGTTGGTGTAGGAATCACATGGGGATATTCTGTGGCTTCTGTTCAACAGACTAAACAATCCTAATGGTCTCTTCTAGCCTTTGAATCTGAGTAATAGTGTTTATCATCAGCATGGATTAATTTCCTATTTGAAAACTATGTTTCTGGTTGAGGTCTCTAGATGTTTTGAGTTTAAAAACAAAAAACCTGAGCAAAAACAAAAAACGGGTTTTAGTGCAACAGTCCCTTCACATTTCTCCTTTGAAAAAATTTAAGTTGACCTGAAATATTTTTAATGTCAGTTGAGTGGATTTTCTAGAATGCTTGTACATTGTGCAGTTTTTTATTTTTGGACTACGAACTGCCGTTTTGTAAATGTATTGCTCACCATCCTCATATATTTGAAGTAAATGTGCTCATTTGTGTAATTTCTTTATTATTTTTAAATGTTTGGATTTTTTCCCTTTAAAAAAAAAGTCAGTAAAACTGTAGAACTTAAAGCTATGGCTTTAGAAATGCTTAATTGTTGTTGTTTCACTTTGAAAATTGTTTTGATCTTATCCTGAATGCTTTTTTTGGTTTGGTTAAAAGGTTTGTCCAGAGGGGTCGCTTTTATCCGCTTTGACAAAAGGTCAGAAGCAGAAGAGGCAATTACAAGTTTCAATGGTCACAAACCCCCAGGTTCCTCTGAACCCATTACTGTGAAGTTTGCAGCCAATCCTAACCAGAACAAAAATGTGGCACTATTATCACAGCTATATCATTCACCAGCTAGACGATTTGGAGGGCCAGTTCATCACCAAGCACAAAGATTCAGGTACGTTAGGAAGAATAATCCATATAAAGTAGGGATGTGAATGTTTAACCAGTAAGCATTACCCTTACTGATTTATGCTTGTCAGTTATGGTTAACTGGCAGGGCCTGGAGCAGCCCCCTTGCCCACCCTTATTTAAGCGGTTAACCGGTTAATTGATTACCAGCTTTAAATCGGGTAACGGATTAAATGGGATGTTACATCCCTAATTTAAGCTCTATCCTGTCACCCTCACTTCTACTGGGAAGTATTGCACTGTTTCATCTGCAAAGTAATAAAGGTGTGAATAAAAGATGCATTTGTGTATTTTTGTTGTGTGTGCATGCATGTGTATGTATGCATGTGTATGTATCTAAAAATTGCTCAAGTAGAATATGATTAAAGTAATAAAATTAACTGTTGAATCCAATCAAGTTTCTAGTTCTACAAAGTGGCACATAGAAAGTGTACGAAGTGGTGGTGTAGCCATGTTGGTCCCAGAACTTCTATTGACTATGTCCACCCAACATGCCTGTTCCCCCTTCCCCTCCTCATCCAAATGTTACCATCAGCAGCTCCTGGTTGTTCTGCTTCTTGAGAAGGCGATCAAGGACCCAGAATTGCTGGTGGAGAAACAGCAGCTGAGAACTAAATGGCCCCAGAGGATACCAGACAGCAGTAATGGCCCCAGCAGGAAGAGCCAGCCTGCATTAAATATATTATGAGGTAGAGGGGAATTGCGTTGATTGACTTGTAGGTAGGGGCTATCCCTCTTCCCTGGTGCCACATGAGAAGCTTACTAAGTGTCAGCCCATGTCCAGCAGATGGTAAAACCTGGTTTGATTCATAAGGTGAGAAAACATAGTTTAGCTATAAAACTACTTCATAGGTTAACTATTGCTTACGGCTAGAGTCCTGCACGGATGCAATTTCTATCTTGTAGATAGAAATTAGTATTTGCTGAACCACAGGGTTCTACTCAGAACTTCAGTGGCCAAAGGAGAAGAAAGTGGTGCTGTGGCTCCCAGGAGCTAGCATTCCACATCAGAAGCTCTCTGGCCATTTGGCTATGCCAGCCCCACCCCCATTGAGGCTGTATGACCCCTGATAGGAGATGTAGCTGTATGGAAGGGCTTGGGGGTGGTAAAGCCACATGGCCAAGAGGAGCTGCTAGTGTGGGGTGCTGGCTTGTCAGAGCAGTGGCGCCATGTTCTTTTCCTTTGGCTTCTGCGATTCCTGGGAATAGAGGCTTGCAGTTCTGCGAATACTGATTTCTATCTGAGGATATCCTCATCTGCGAATAGCAGTTTGTGTTTGCGGAGAGGTCTGTTTGGTGCAACACAATAACAGTTGTTCCACAGTTGTCATTTTGTCATATGTTCAATGTCTTGTGTCAAACCTTGGCAGGCTGAGAGAGATCTTAACGAGACTTCTTATCTTGTAAAAGAACTATATCATATTTGTCTGATATATTTTCTCATGAAATAATATTGATTGGCATTAATTATACTTAGATCTTCTAATTCTTCAGTGTTGTTACAGTAAAACTCCAGTGGTCTGGCATCCAATGGTCCGGCACTCCTGATGGTCCGGCACCATCTGGAACCCGGAAGTGCTCTGGGCAGCCAGACAATTGGAGCTGCTCTGCCCCCGGCTTCCTGGAGTCAGCCGCTGGTCAGTTTCAGCAGCGGCTGACTTGGGGACGCCTGAGGCAGAGCAGCTGGGGTGCTGCCGGGTTGGTCCCCTAGCGCTGCCCCTCGGCATTGCGGGACCAACCCGGCAGCACCCCAGCTGCTCTGCCCCAGGCGTCCCCAAGTCAGCCGCTGGTCAGTTTCAGCAGCGGCTGACTTGGGGACGCCTGGGGCAGAGCAGCTGGGGTGCTGCCAGGTTGGTCCCGCAGTGCCGAGGGGCGCATCCCTCCCACTCCACCCCAGACCCCTCATAGCCCCCCCTTCCGATAATCCGGCATATCTGATAATCCCCCTGGGTCCTAAAGGTGTCGGATTATCGGAAGTTTACTGAATTTGGGGATAAAGGAGATGGGGGGTGATAAACAGTTTGTCAACTACAAAAAAATACTACCAATTTACACTACTCCTGTTTAGCCTGTCAGCAGCTCCTTGTGTATTTGTGAAGTGCATGAGTCATTGCAGCCTTTCTGAGGAGACAAGGAGTTCAGGTCTTTCCATACCTACATGACTGATCAGAGGTCAGTCCAAGGACCAGGTGCAGGCAAACATAAAATCAACCTTCCAGGTCATGCAAAAATCTACCTTTTCCCTTGTTAAAAGGATAGAATGTATTGGGTTTATGCTCAACTCAGTCCAGGCCAGAGCCTTTCTCCCAGAAAACCGGTTCAGAGTTATAGGAGTGCTCACAGAGAGTCTGAGAGGTCACCCCATCATTGCTAAAAGAAAATCCTTATTCTTGGTACATATGGCATCATGCATCTATGTAGTTCAACACAAAGGACAGTGACTAGGAATGCTCAAGTCTTGGTTAATGTCAGTATACATACCAGGTTGACCCCATCTTGACAAGATGGTCTCACATCCCTTGTCAGTAATTTCCTCCTTCCTTTGGTGACTAGATGCGGGGATGGTATATACTGTTCTTGAGATCCCCACTAACAATGTGTTGTATCACAAACACAGTGGCAGGGGGCTGCAGGGCTCACTTGGGAACCCTCAGAAATCAAGCCTCTGGTTATTAGAGGCACTCTCCATGCTCATCAGTGTGACCAAATTGAGGGCAGTGTGCCTAGCCTACCATACTTTCCAACCCCTCCGGTAGAGTAACTGTGTCGGTCCCCAGAAAACCCAATAGCAATGCTTTACATAAACAGGGCGGAGCGCACTCTTCCCCCTTATGCCAAGTGGCTGTTCATCTGTGGAAATTCTGTATATCCTATTCAATCCATTCGAAGCTCCATACCTTCTAAAGTTGCAGCATGAGTTAGCGGATAATCTCAGCAGATCCTTTTCCAACCATGATGAGTGATCCATTCACCCAGATGTTTTCCAGAGGTGGGATATCCCCAGTTTAAATCTAGAATCATAGAACCATAGAGCCAGAAAAGACCTCAGAAGGTCATCAAGTCCAGCCCCCTGCTCTAGGCATGACCAATCCCAATTAAATCAACCTAGCCAGGGCTTTGTCAAGCCGAGACTTAAACACCTCTAGGGATGGAGACTCCACTACTTCCCTAGGTAACCCATTCCAGTACTTCACCACTCTCCAAGTGAAATAGTTTTTCCTAATATCCAGCCTGGACCTCTCCCACCACAACTTGAGACCATTGCTCCTTGTTCTGCCATCTGTCAGTACTGAGAACAGCCTTTCTCCATCCTCTTTGGAACTTCCCTTCAGGAAGTTGAAGGCTGCTATCAAATCCCCCCTCACTCTTTGCTTCTGCAGACTAAACAGACCCAACTCCCTCAGCCTCTCCTCATAGGTCGTATGCTCCAGCCCCCTAATCATTTTGGTTGCTCTCCGCTGGAACCTCTCCAATGCGTCCACATCCTTTTTGTAGTGGGGAGCCCAGAACTGGACACAGTACTCCAGATGTGGCCTCACCAGAGCCGAATAAAGGGGAATAATGACATCTCTGGATCTGCTGGCAATGCTCCTCTTAATGCAACCTAATATGCCATTAGCCTTCTTGGCTACAAGGGCATACTGTTGACTCATATCCAGCTTCTCATCCACTGTAACCCCCAGGTCCTTTTCTGCAGAACTACTACTTAGCTGGTTGGTCCCCAGCCTGTAACAATGCTTGGGATTCTTCCATCCCAAGTGCAGGACTCCGCACTTGTCCTTGTTGAACCTCATCAGTTTTCTTGTGGTCCAATCCTCCAATTTGTCCAATCTGTTTTGAAATGAAGTACAACAGGGAGTGTCTTCACTACTGCTCCTTCTTAAGCCACAGCCCAGGCTCACTCAGATACCTTTCTCCTCCTTTGGATGGATCAGCTCTTTTACACATTTCCTTCCATCCCTCTTGTACACAGGGCCCTCTTAAAGGTCAAAATGCCAGGACCTGTCTGATCCTGATAGCCCCAAGCAAGCAATACTAATACTGGTTCACCATTCTCCTAGATCTCATAATGGACATACCGACCAGCCTACTACTGAATCCAGACTTGATATCTCAAGATCATGACTGTCTGTTATCCGAGCTTGGAATCTCTTCTCCTTACAATGTGGAAGCTCCATGGCTGAACTCAGCAGTACTGGCTTCCTACAGGCCTGTTTGCTAGGTGCTTTAAAGGAGCACTGTGTCATCTAACAGTCACTTAATAGAGCAAAGTAGAAGAGATTCTCAATTTGGTCAGCACAAAAGGATGTTTCATTCAATATGTCATCACTGCCCTTTATTCTGGAATACCTACTCCACCTAAAGCTGCAAGGCCTTGTGTCATCCATAAGGTCCATCTAGCTGTTCTTGAGACTTTCATCCATGGGTCTTCTCAAACTTGTCTGTGGCCATTTTCTTAAGGGGCTGACATGGCTATACCCACAGGTATACCAGCCACCACCTCCTTGAGATTTCAGTTTGGCGCTGGCAAGGCTAACAGAGCCCCCATTCGATCCACTAGCAATGTATTCTCTGCTCTACCTGTCTTAGAAGGTGGCCTTCCTACTCACCATTACTTCTGCCAGAAGGGTCTGAAAGATCTGAGCTCTTACCACTGCATCACCATACATAATCTTTTTCAAGGGCGAGGTACAGTTGTGGCCACATCTGTTCTTTCTGGCAAAGATTGTCTCACAATTTCATAGTAACATGAGGTATATTTCTGACCATCTTCTGTCCTAATTCACATACTAACAGGGATGAATAGAGACTCCACTCAATGGATGTGAGCTGGGTGTATGTAATTTACATAGAAGGGCTTAAACCCTTTAGGACAGCTGTTTCTAGCCATCATGGACAGAATGAAAGGCCATCCAGTCTCAGCCCAGCAGTGTCGTCATGGATCATGCCCTGTATCCCAGCTACTCAGTTGACAGCCCATTCTAAAAAGAACTCAGGCATGATCAACTGTGTTTGTGGCACAGGTTCCAATTATCTGTGGAGCAGGAATGTGGTAGCCAGTCCATGTGACTGCAACACTCTGCACCATCACCCAGCAAGCTAGAGCCGATGCGAACTTCAGCTGAGTATTTCTTCAATCAGTGAATTCCCATCCCTCCACCTGCACAGGTGCTTGGGAGTCACCTCAAAGAAAAAAGAGTTATTAGGGAGACGAAGCTCATTTCCATTCCAAATACCCGCCATTGGAGTTAGCCAGCAAGAAGGAAGTGAAGGGCCAACTGGCCCTATATATCAGTACTGTGAAAGGGTGGCTCCAGGGGGCATCAGAGCTAATCTGCCAACTACTATCAAGGGAAAATCTTTCCAGCAGCAAGTGTTCAGGAATAACACATGCCTACATTAGATTGAATATAAGCAACACATCTTGAAGAACAACAGTTGCAGGAGGTTAGTAACTTTTTTTTTTAAATGTTTTGCTGCATCTTGCATGGAATGGAAAGCCCACAGAGAAGAGCTTCACTTCCACAGAACTTGGTCTTTCTAGGTGGGTGATTCTCAAACTTATTTCATCATGTCCCCCCTCTTTGTCTGTAGTCATTTATGTTCCCTCTCACTCCCCATAAGTACATATGCCACCCAGCTTTGAGGTCAGAGTAGAAAGCAGTGGCTGCTGGCTGGGCACCCAACTCTGAAAGCAGTGCCATCCCTGCATCAGCACAGAACTAAGGTTGACAATGTGAAAAGCAATGTTCATTAATACCACTTTTCACACCAGACTTAATGCTACCCTTATTTCTGTGCTGCTACTGCTACCCCAGGCTGACATCCAGAGCCCTGCTGCCTCCAGGGTGGGCAGAAGGAGAGATCCCCAACCTGGGATGCCTCCCAGTAAGAGAAAGAAGGCAGCATAGGGAAGGAGAGCCCCTTGCTGTCCCATTTTATCCTTGCCTCCCAGATATGCAGAGCCTTTCTGCATAAACCCGAGCCACCTAGGGCTGAAAGCCAGAGCTCTACCTCCCTCCTCCCAAATATCAGAAAAAGCACATAGCTTTCACTCCCTTGGGAGGCCCACCCCATAGTTTGCAAACCACTGGTCTAGACAGAGCAATAGCACATCAGAATTCTAGAGAAGAGTTGATACTGAATGCTCTTATTTCACTTGGTACTGCTCTCTGTAATCCATGATTGTGGGATTACATTATTCAAGTGTTTCAGGCTGGAAAGCCTGCAATGTGAAGTTGTTGTCCGCACCCCTATGGTAAACCAGGGGTGGCCAACCTGAGCCTGAGAAGGAGCCAAAATTTACTAATTTATATTGCCAAAGAGCCACAGTAATAAGTCAGCAACCCCTCATCAGCTCCCATCCTCAACTTCTTTTGAGTGCTAGTAGACTCATCAATCAGTGTCTCTCCTTCCCCTCTGCACATTCTGCCCACTGTGATTAGCTGTTTTCCTATGTGCAGGAGACTCTTTGGCCACAGGAGCAAGATAAGGGGGCAGGAGTGTTGGGGGAAGAAGTAGAGTCAAGGCCCAAGGCCTGGGGCAGAGCCAGGGATTAATCAATGAGCACCTCCCAGCACATTGGAAAAATGGCACCACTAGTTCTAGCCCCAGAGTCAGCACCCATACATGTTCACTTCTGAAGAGCCTCATGTGGCTTTGGAGCCACAGGTTGGCAACCCCTGAAGTAAATAATGGACTGATTTAATCCATGACTAGCATCTAATCCACTCAGGAGAAACTCAATTAAAAAAAAACTCAGCTCAGTGTGCAGATGTGTCCAAAACAAACATTAAATGATGATAAAGGAATCGAGTAAGTCATTATTATGCAAATTGAGGGAATACTCTCACATGGAATGCTATGTCCAGTTCTGAATAGCTCATCCCAAAAAAGATCCAACTAGAACAGAATGATCTAGGGAAAGACAATGTGATGGGGTTGATGCCTTGAGATGTCATCCAATATGCTGACATGTCAATGAGATCACCTCTTTTGCTAGCCTGGGCACCCTTTAACCTATCTTGCTGGGCCAGGCTCACAAGCGTCTTCCAGCCAAGCACACAGGCAGGGCCACAGTCAGCTGAAGAATTATACGTGCACTAAAATCAGCTCTGGGAAGACTCAGTATCAGGGATTTACCAAAACCCCTTGGATTACCAATCCTAAATTATACAGAATATGCCTCCTCCCTCAATATGGAGGATGGTATGCATAATTTCTTGTCCCCCCACCCCTGTTAGAAATTGTATAACTTGAGTTATATTGTAAACCAGAAATAAGTTTATTAAATAAGAAAAAGTGTATTAAGTGGCTAAAGAGGTAGCAAACAGAACAAAGCAGATTACAAACTGAGCTAAATTAACTAAATAATTGGTTACAAATAATAATTCCTCTCCCTAGATATTATTTAGGTGGTGTCCTTCATGGGGTAGAGGTATCATGCTAGCCTGGATCAAGCAGTTTTTCTCCTCTTTCCTCACCCAATTCTTGTTCTTTTTTTTCCGGGTAGGGAAGCAGAAGAAAAATGAACTGAAGATGTTGTTTTCCTCCCCAGCCTTATATAGAATTTCCATAAGGCAGAAATCCTTTGTTTGATTCCCTACCCCTAGTGGGAAAGTACAGCAATCCAAGAGGTTAGTTAGTATCAGGTGACCAACTGACTGGACTCTCTAGCGTCACAGCATCCATAGGTGTGCCAAGCATTTTCACAGTGCATTGTCTTTGCTGATGGGCCATTTGCCCTTTCTGGGTTTTCCATTGCTGTGCCTAAAATGTTAGTAGTGGGCATCACCCAAAGTAGCATAGTTGAACTACAGACACATCGGTCAGTGTTCCTAACTTCAAATGCAAAAATGATACATGTACACAAACAGGATAATCATATTCAGTAATTAATAATCTTTCTAATGATACCTTACATGAGTTAACTAAAATATCCTTTATGCAAGACATGTTACATGCATATAATGAGCATAATTTTGTAAAGAATATAGAATTTAATGTCATAGACAAATAAAATATTTTTAAGTGTGAAAGGATAGTGGTATTGAAAAAATTAGATCTAGTTTAGAAATGAGACTGAGAGGACAAGACAGCGTGTAAAGTTGTGAATGGTATAGCAAAGGTAAATGAAGATCTAAAATATATCCTATCTCATAATACTAGAACAAGAAAACAGCCAAAAAATTAAAAGCCAGCAAATTTAATGCTGATAAAAAAGAAATGCTTGTTTATAAAGTGGTGGAAATCTTGGCCACAGGATATTAAAGCTGTGAGGATTTTTAAAAATGGATTTTTTTTAATATAAAAAAAAATCTACAGATAGGTAGCTATCACTCACACTCCTAATGCTAGAACCTCAAAAATATAAAGGCTATGAAATAGTATGCTCCGGGACATAAGTTTCCCACTATCTAAGATTAGGGGGGGGGGAAATTTTGAGGCAGATCGTTCCCCAGTTGTTTAGCATTGGACATTTTTTCACCTTTCCCTGATGCTTCTTGCATTGGTTCTAGAAGGTTCATTAGTTTAACCTTGCATGGCATTTCCTATGTAAATCTGGTAGGGCAGGAAATCGCCAACTTTCTGCATACTAGAGATTTTCAAGGTAGTCATATGGTAGTTCTGTAAATATATTTACTCCTTTGAGTAGTATCCCTGTGGGTGCTCCACTCAGGTGTCAGAGCATCCTTGCACCAACAGTTGGTGATTTTTAGCTTAGCAGTGCTTTCCTGCACTATACATGCGCAGTCAACATCTCGTGCTGTTTTGTCCACTAGCTTCGTGCACATGCAAATTAGTTCCTTTTCTACCATCCTCGGCAGAAGGAGTCTGTGAGCAGTGCGATTTCTTCTGAAAGAAATAGAAATTTTTACTTGGTTAATCCAGTTCTTTTGCTACTTTTACTCATTCTTAGTTTTTTCTTAAACGAAACAGCTCCATAAAAGTCCACCTATCAGCCATCACAATCTTTCACGATCTAGTGGACGATGTTTCCATGTTTGCTCACCCCATTATGAAATGTTTTCTTTCTGGCCTATGCAAGACACGTCATGATGTACGGCCACAGGTACCACCATGGGACCTACCACTGGTCTTGAATACCCTAACAAGACCTCCTTTCGAGCCTCTCGCAACGTCCTTTTTCCAGAAAACGGCCACGAAAGTAGCATTTTTAGTTGCGATCACATTGGCCAGAGGAGGAGGGTAAATTGCAGCCCCGATGGCAGACCCAGATAAGATTACTTTATGGCCACACCCGAAGTGTTTACCAAAGGTAGTCTCCTCTTTTCGTATCAGTGAGCCCATATATTTACCCACGTTCTGTCCAAAACATCATAACTCCATTAGGGTGTGTAATATTCATTCCCTGAATAAGCGTCAAGCTGTGGCATTCTTCTTGGACAGGACAAGACAAATCTGAATATGAAATAGACTTTTTATATCTACCTTCAGTTCCTCTAAGGAAACAGCTCTCTCCACTCAGCAAATATCAAAATGGATATCGACTTCTCTATGCATCTGTTACAAGCTTCGCAACAAGTTCCCACCACAGGAGAACCCATTCTACATGAGCAATGGCAACATCTACTGCCTTTCTTTTCTTGCCCCTTGTTGACATCTGCAGGGCGGCTACCTAGTCTTCCCATCATACTTTTGCACAACGCTACACATTGCATCAGGGACCAATTCCATCCACCTCTGTGGGCACGGCTGTCCTTGCCACCTCTTGGACATGACTCCAAAGCTCTCCTCCGCATAACACTGCAGATAATACTCTTTAGTCACCTGAGTGGAGCACCCACAGAGACACTACTTGGAGGAAAAATTACTCACGTTGTGCAGTAACAATGGTTCTTCGAGATGTATGTCTGCTTTGGAGTCCCTTGTTGGATTTCTGGTAGAAAAGCAGTAGAGGGACCCACACAGCTAACTGACAAAACAGCACAAGACGGCAACTGCACATGCATGGCGTGGGAAGGCACTGCTAGGCTAAATATCATAGAAACATAGAATCCTAGGGCTGGAAGCGACCTCAGGAGATCATAGAGTTCAGCCCCCTACTCAAAGCAGGCCCAACCCCAACTCAATCATTCCAGCCAGGGCTTTCTCAAGCCAGGACTTAAACCTCTAGGGATGGAGATTCCACTACCTCCCTAGGTGTAACCCATTCCAGTGCTTCACCACCCTCCTAGGGAAATTTTTTCCTAATATCCAACCTAGACGTCCCCCACTGTAATTTGAGACCATTGCTCCTTGTTCTGCCATCTGTCACCACTGAGAACAGCCTCTCTCCATCCTCTTTGGAACCTCCCTTCAGGAAGTTAAAGGCTGCTATCAAATCCCCCCTAACTCTTCTCTTCTGCAGACTAAATAAGACCAAATCCCTCAGCCTCTCCTAGTAGGTCATGTGCTCCAGCCCCTTAATCATTTTGGAGAGGGTCCAGTGGAGGGCAACCAATGTGTCCACATCCTTTCTGTAATGGGGGGCCCAAAACTGGACGCAGTACTCCAGATGTGGCCTCACCATTGCCAAATAAAGGGGAATAATCACTTCTGCTGGCAATGCTCCTTCTAATGCACACTAATATGCCATTAGCTTTCTTGGCTACAAGGGCACACTGTTGACTCATATCCAGCTTCTCATCCACTGTAATCCCCAGGTCCTTTTTTGCTGAACTGCTGCCAGTGCAATCCCAGTCTGTAGCAGTGCATGGGATTCTTCTGTCTCAAATGCAGGGCTCTGCACTTGTCCTTATTGAACCTCAGCAGATTTCTTTTGGCCTACTCTTCCAGTTTGTCTAGGTCACTCTGGATCTTACCACTACCTCTCCTCCTAGCTTCGTGTCATTTGCAAACTTGCTGAGGGTGCAATCCATCCCCTCACCCAGGTCATTAATAAAGGTGTTGAACAAAAAGGGCCCCAGAACTGACCCCAGGGACACTCTGACACCGACCATCAACCAGACATTGAACCATTGATCACTACCATTTGAGCCTGACAATTTAGCCAGCTTTCTATCCACCTTACAGTCCATTTATGCGATCCATACTTCCTTAATTTGCTGACAAGAATACTGTGGGGACCCTATCAAGCTTTGCTTTTAATAAACCCTGTTATCGTATCAACCATGTTAGCTAGATTGTCTTCAGCAGGGGTAGAAATGTGCAACCTAGGAAATTTTAGTTCCTTCTTTAGACACAGAGGGCTCATCTAGACTACACAGAATATTCGAAAGAGGATATGCAAATTCCTGTGGAATTTGCATCTCTTCTTCCGATCTCACTTTCGAAAGTAGTCGGGACGTGGCTTTTTCAGCAAATCTCCCCTTTTTTTCGAAAAGCCACGTAAGCCTCATTTTTTGAGGAAAAGCGGCTTTTCAAAAAAGGGGGGGTTGCCGAAAAAGCCGTGTCCCAACTACTTTAAAGTGAGATCGGAAGAAGATATGCAAATTCCTGCAGAATTTGCATATCCTCTTTTGAATCTTGGTAGTCTAGACATAGCAAGAGTGGGTGAAGTAAATTTTACTGGACCAATTTCTGTTGATGAATGAAACAAGCTTTTACAATCTGTTACCTTTCCTATCTTATTTCTCTGATATCTGAGACCAACGTGGCTACAACAGCACTGTATAGCCTCTTTTTATTTTTTATATATATATATATATGTGTGTGTGTGTGTATAATCTGTTGTGGTTTGGGGCATATTTTATACTACTTTGTTTTTTCTTAACGTTAAGCCTGTTTTCCGTGTTTGTTTTTAGAAAATACTTGTTGCAGTTACTCTTTGTAGTTTACTTTAGTATCATCCCTGATAGGGATGTAAAATCCTGGTTAAAAGTTAACCAGTTAAATGTAATGTTTAACGGGTTAAGTGTGATCCTGCAGCAGGGGGGCTGCTGGCTGTTCCAGCTGGACAAGGACTCCCATGCCATGGTTGGAGGATTGCTCCGGCCTGGTAGGGACTTCCGCACCGTGTTTGGGGAGCTACTCTGGCCATGCCTGCCACATCGGCCGAGGGGACTAGAGAAGGTGCCGAACCCCCACCAGTTAACCAATTACCAGGCATGCTTACTGGGTAACCAGTTATCCCTTTACATCCCTAATCCCTGTCGCTTTTTAGCCTCTTAAGAGGAGGAATATGAGATGAGTATCCTTGCTTATGTTCAGATCTTTGCCAATGCTGTTTTATTTTTTTTAAGTGAGAACTGATAGATCAGAAGATGTTAGTCATTGGATTACATGGGTCTGCTCAGTAAAGAATAGTGCAAGAAGAGCAATTTTTGTATGTCAGAAAATTCATATTGGGCACTTAATGTGTACGCTACCAACATACAACATCCTTCCATGCTTCAGCCTGCTCTTAGTAGGCTAGCAACTTCCTTAGCTATCATATAACAGTACACATGAATCAGTATATTTAGATTAACTATGTACATGTATGGGATCACAGATGAAATTGTACCTTAAGAACATAAGAACGGCCGTACTGGGTCAGACCAAAGGTCCATCTAGCCCAGTAGCCTGTCTGCCAACAGTGGCCAGCACCAAGTGCCCCAGAGAAGGTGGACCGAAGACAATGATCAAGCGATTTGTCTCCTGCCATCCCTCTCCAGCCTCTGACAAACAGAGGCCAGGGACACCATTTCTATCCCCTGGCTAAGAGCCTTTTATGGACCTAACCTCCATTAAATTATCTTGCTTCTCTTTAAACTCTATTATAGTCCTAGCCTTCACAGCCTCCTCTGGCAAGGAGTTCCACAGGCTGACTACACGCTGTGTGAAGAACTTTCTTTTATTAGTTTTAAACCTGCTACCCATTAACTTCATTTGGTGTCCTCTAGTTCTTCTATTATGGGAACTAATAAATAACTTTTCTTTATTCTCCCTCTCCACACCACTCATGATTTTATATACCTCTATCATATACCCCACCTTTCGCCTTAACTTCTCCACTTGCTGATCTGAGTGCTTAACTGTGCAACCCTAATGTTTTATTAAAATTTTATTGATTTTAATTTACTACTTAGCAGAATAGACTGGGGGAGGGGGCGATGAAATAGCTAGGAATGTTGGTTGAGGAGGGGGGAAGAAATAAGAAAAAAGGCAAAACAGAAAAGAGCAAAGGTTCAGAAATTCTGAGATGTCATTGGGCAAGAAGAGTCAAGACAGGATTCTGGGGGAGAGATGTATATTTGGGGTCAGGAAAAACAGGCATGTTGAATCTAGTTCTCTTCTCAGTTGTATATAAATCAGGAGTCCACTCCCGTGAAGTAACAGGATTTTTACTAGTGTAAAATGGGTATAAAGTAAGCCCATTGGATTTACATTTTTTTTTTTAAAGGCACATACTATTTTTAAATTATACATTCATGGCTAATCTATATTTGGCAGTAGAAACTATGGAATCAGGACTTAAAAACAGAAATGGTAGTTTAATACATTAAAAATGATAGTTTCTGAAATTAAAAATCAGTTATGCAAATACATTACCAAAGTATAATTAGAATGCACTGTTTGTGACATTAATGCTGTATGAGGAATTGTGGGTTATTCCAACTAATATAAAGTTATTTGGAATCTCTAGTACTTCCCTGCCTAGCATGGTAGGGACTGTGAGGTCTGCCTGCGATCAGTGTAGCAGCCAGGTGAGAGCAGGAGTTTCTCTGGTGCCTTATAGAATCCTAGAACACTAGAACTGGAAGGGACTTCGAGAGGTCATTGAGTCCAGTCCCGTGCCCTCCTGGCAGGACCATGCACTGTCTAGATCATCCCTGAACCCCCCTAGGCAATTTATTCCCGTGTTTAACCACCTTGACAGGCAGAAATGTTTTCCTGATGTCCAACCTAAACCTCCCTTGCCCTATCCTCAAGAGGCCAAGGAGAACAATTTTTCTCCCTTCTCCTTATAAAACACCCTTTTAGATACTTGAAAACTTAGATACTTATGGTGAGGAAAGTGTCAAGCTGTATTTGCTGCCACAGAAAACCCTGTGACCTCTGAGGCCTGGACACCCTGCTGTACAGGCAGGATCAGCTCCAGGAGGGAATTTGATGCAAGCCACTTGTAGACAAAAATAAGGTGATTTAAGGCTGGCTTGAGGCCTGTGGGACAGATTCTTGGCCTATTTTTAAGCACTGAGTAGTTCTATATTGCTTCCTTAAGTCATCCCTAATATTGTATGTGAGTATCTAAATCAGCCTTTTGTATATTCTGTTTAATGATTGTCACATCATCAAGGCTTTCATTGCCTAGCTGTTATGCAGTTTTTCATTATTGTAGCTCTATTGCTGCATTTAATGCTTCTCTCTACCAGCTACCAGTTTGATTGACCTAAGATAAATGGGGCGGGTGAAATATTTTACGTTTACTAGAAGTTTTGATGCTTATATAGAAAATATTCTCAATTGCTTCCCTTTCAAGTTAAAATTTATTATTATATTGAACTTTTACATGTAATATTGTGCTTTTTATTTGCTAGGTTCTCTCCTATGGGTGTAGATCACATGAGTGGGCTTTCTGGTGTAAATGTTCCAGGAAACGCATCTTCTGGCTGGTGTATCTTCATCTACAACCTTGGTCAAGATGCTGATGAGGGAATCCTCTGGCAGATGTTTGGCCCCTTTGGTGCAGTTACAAATGTGAAAGTCATTCGAGATTTCAACACCAACAAGTGCAAAGGTTTTGGTTTTGTGACCATGACAAACTATGAAGAAGCTGCAATGGCCATAGCAAGTCTTAATGGCTACCGCCTGGGGGACAAAATCTTACAGGTTTCCTTCAAAACCAACAAGTCCCACAAATAACTTGCTCGTGCTTTTTGTATGGAATAGATAATTGAGTGACAGAAGTTTAAAAACATTTTTGTTAGTGTAAAACTCATTTTGCGCCAATTTTCACAAGTGTTTGTCTTAGTCTAAATGAGAAGTGAAAAAGGTTTTTATACTCTGGGATGCAACTGACATGTTCAAATGTTTGAAATCCCACACGTTAGACCAATTTTAAGTTCCTTAAGTTATTTCATTAAAAATATATATTAAAAAAAACCCCATAAACTCTTAAGTAGATTGCATTAATTAGACCCTCTAGATGGTGGTAAAATTGACGCATGCTTTCACTTATGAGACTAACATTTCTTCTGTTAAATGTTGTCTACAAAAACTGGAACGTTTTTAAAAAAAAATTAATTTTAAACTGTCAAGTGGATGCTGTTAGTATGGTTCTTCTCCCCAGCCCCCAGTACTCTGATGGGGAAAAAAGGTTGAGAAATATTGATGTTTTAGTTAGCACTACTTTGCTTTATAAAGTAATTTTCATTGCTACATCTAGTTGAGGATTAGACTTCATAGCATGAAGGTCTTATAAGTAGTAGCATGCCAGCATAACTTTTAACACCATTGATGAGATAAGTTGCACACTGAACTGTTGTCAAATTAAAAGGTTTCATAAAAAAAATAAGCCCAGTTTTTCATAGGAATGGACCAAAGAGTTTCAGAGAAACTTGGAAGGTTTCAGAGTCAAAACGAAACTCCAAAAGCAGTATGAATATGTTTCTACTTTATCAAACTGAATTTCTTCTGTCCAAATATTTAATGCATAGTGCACTACTTACTGGTACATTGTAATGCGGAAAGATAATTATTCACTTTCAAAGATCATTATAGTTGGAATTCCTAAGGATAGTTCCATTTTGTAAAAACAGTTATAAACATTTGAGCATTGTGTTTCTCGCATCCCTTCTAACGAGTGCTAGATTTTTCTATTTTAATAGGATGTTGTTTTGACAACTAGCTTTCCTTATTGAACACTCAGCAGAAAAGTACGTACTTCTTGCAAGTTAGATATTAACAAAAACTGATTTGTAGATTTAAAGATTAGTCCCTGAGTTTTCTGCAGACTGCCTTGAAAATTTGAGTTGTTCTGTTTGTGTTAATTTTCTTTTGCTTTTTTGTGTTTTTTGTTTGTTTTTACTTTTGCATTTGAGACCATTAAATTTGATTTTGTTTTGCTCAAATTTTGTTTTGTTTTTTATTTTATATTTTTTTGCCAACTATTGCACAGTGTCCAATATTAAGAGTAATGCTTTAAAGTATATAGATCATTAAAATTTAAAATTTGTTAATCTGTCTTTTTGACAGATCTGTAGGAGAAAATATTTGTGTAAAAACAAAAGCATTATAATAAATCTGTTGCATAGAAAGTATGTGCCAGACACTGAGTGAAACACATGTATGTTACTGTGTAGACAAATTGAACAATATATCTGTGTTGTCTTCAGAGTCTGGAGGAAATGCAGAAATTGGGATAACTTGTTAGCAATTATCTTTTGAGTGAACCCTTACCAGTCCCAAGAATAAGAAGTAGTCACTTCAGATTCTGGAGGCAGTCCTATGCAGAACTTTTTGTGTGATGCCCAGACATTTTAGGATCCTGTCTTCCATCATTACTCTGATTTCTCTTTTTTCAGCATCAGGACATGGAGTCCTGTGTTGCCCCTAGAATTCTATGATCTCCTTTTCCGTACTTCATTTTTTGGTTCTTTACACTTTCTTCAGTGAGCTGTTGGCTTTTCCTTTAATGTGCAGCATGCACCTTTTGCAATTGTTTACTGCTTCAGTGATTGGCTATTTTGTGGTTGTACACAGCTTTTCTCTACTGGCTTCAGAAGAGCCCAGAAAAGAGCAGAGCTCTTTTTTTAGGCTCTCTGGCAATACTAAATGAGCTGCCTTAGCTCCAGTGCAGTGTATTTAAGTGCTTTCTGCTGCCTAATGTGTGCTGCCTTTCCTTTTTGCTGTTCCCATGTAATCATGCTCCAAGAAGTATAGTCAGTATCAGATAGTTGTAGGATAATGTTCTCTAAAACCAGCAGCTGCCATTAGGTAAAAGGTAGAGATTTGGCCCTCTGTGAGCTCTTCATTGGGCTGGCTCCTATTTCCACTGTTTCCAACCCATCATTCATGCTTCCTTCCAGTGAGCCATTTTTTCTTGTATCCTGTGGCTAGTTTGGGGTTTTCAATGGCCATGCAGGGATTGCTCTACCCATATCTCCATGTTAGATCTGAGATTCTTCTTTAAAGTCCTTTCATCTGTCCTGTCAACGTTTTTACCATCCCTTGACTCCTTCACTAGAGTGCATCTATAAAGATCCTGGAGTCTTTCTTGTAGCTGCTTTCATCTTAAGGCTCATTAAGAAACATTTTAGCAGAACAGGGCAGCTGCAGTAAAGGGTATGGTAGATAGCTGCACAGACCAGTCTTTAAAATGAGATTATGATGCCTCTATGATATTAAACCATTAAAATGGCTCTGGCCCATGCAGTCACATCAAAAGCTTCATTGATGTGAGTTTGCCAAACCCTGTTCTTAAAACAAAGAGTAAAGGCAACTCTCTCCATTATCCTTGAAGACTTTGACATTGCTCTCCATTGTTGGCTGCTTCATGCAATATACTGATTTTTTTTCTTACACCTTTGCTCAGTAAGAATGAGATACAACATCCTGGTTTCACACTTGGACTCTATTTCTAGGACTCATCTTATCCAAGTTTCCTTTAATAGTTTTGTGGGGAATGCTTAAATCTGTCACCGAGGCCATTCACCCACGCAAACTACAACTCAACTAGCTAGGAGAAAACTGGGGAGAGGAACATTCGTTTAATTCCTTAGGGGATAATAATTAGCCAGACAGTAAAGCTACACATTTCTCTTTCAGTTCTCCAGGCTTAGGAGCCACTTTAAGCTCAGTTTCTGGCTAGATATAAAGTCTTTTTTGTTGCTGTCCCTAAAAATTCCAGTCTGACTCCACAGGTGGAGGCATATGTTCACTTTTTTATAACTAACCAGATGGGTAATTCTGACCCATACCAGGCCTGCTCCCTCTCAATCCCTGTGTTTCCATCCTGAATCCTGCAGTCTTTAATCTTATTAGAATTGAGTGTAATCAATTATTTCTTCTGTTTGGTGTGTCTATCATTCAGCATGCTACACACTTCTCACTTTCTACCTGGATCATCAACACTTCCAGTATTGTCGTTACATGGTTTGTGCATACACAAATTCTTCAGGCCTTAATTCTGTATAAGATAGTTGAAAAGGTGCCTCAGCATAATAATTTACTTTTTCTCCAGGTTCAGATATCACTCCAGAGGTGTAACGTAAAAAATCCTTATTGAAGGGAAATTTGCTGTTAAAGTAGTGTTTCCAGGATAATTCTGTCATCAGAATTACAAGGTTTCAAAGGATGGAGCTTGCACTTGAGTCACAAACTGTGTCAAGGTTCTTGTCCAACAAAGCTAAAGAAGAATCTGACCATCATGGAACCAAGGACAGTGGGTCTGGAGGGCAGAGGGTTTTCTTCATTACATCTCCTCACCAGCCATTCTGAGAAAACAAATTTGGCAGTTTATATAATCTCCAAAAATTAGTCAGTTTAAAATTCAAATTTACTTATGTTCTAGGCAACCTGCATACGAAAAGGAACTGGCAAGTGAGAACATCAATAGCACAAACATTTTCCATGGGGGTCAACCCACAAGTGGATCTGTTTGCTTCATTTAACAGTTTTTAGCTACTCCATTTTCCCCCAAACACAGAGATTCCTGGCTTTTGGAAGGTGGATTCCTTTTCCTATTGGTAAATGCACAGTTGTTAGCATTTGCTCCTGCAAATCTGTTTTGATAGTTGATCCTTCTTCAGAACTTTGGGCACTCATCTCAGCTGATATTTCTTTCATTCCCTCTAGGATTTCTATAATCAGAGTTAGATGAGTAGTCTTAGTCTTCTGTAGATGTGTCTGCTTCTCTTCATGCCACTCTGCTCTCCATCATGAAATTTAGGTTGGATGGGAATCTTTGCATCCTTCCTTATGTTTTCCTCTTCTTTCTATTTGTATTTGTCCGTCTTGCCAAGCATCTCTTGCGGCTCTTGCTCCAATTAGGCTCTTACAGGACCAGAGTTTGGATACTAAACACATTGTCTCTGCATAGGACTGCATCCAGAATTTGACATGGGCATTGCTGCTGGAGTTTCACTCTAAGATGAGACTTTTTATAGGTAAGGCAAAAGTATCCTAATTATAACCATGAAATGACATCTGAAATTCTATGAAAATGTTCTGGGCATTAGCTATTGTTACAGACATTTTAAATATTAAATATTTTTAATTTGGTAAAATTCAATGTTTTCAAAAGAATTCAAATTAATTGGAAAAGTATTCAGAAATTGGCTTTTTCCAGTTTTTTACTTGTATTATATTAATATAAGTAATATTTATTAAACCTTCCAACAATCCATTTTCACTTACTTCGCAAGATTATGGATGGAATTCACCCTTGTGTAGGTGGTTAACAACAAAGCCTGTGTGCCACGTTAGCCTTCCATATAGACTTGTGTTGGCATTTGCACAGGGGGAATTTCACCTTAAAAGCGCAAAAAAAAAAAAAAAAAAAAGCTATGATGTGCTTTTGTACTAGATGCAAAGATGAATACAGCTCTTTCACAGGAGTTGGCAGCAACAAAATAATACAGAGAATCATGACAGCTATGAACTGAGATGAAGTAAGCAACTTTTCATAGTGTGTTAGTCTGTTCCAGATACATTGACCCCTTAATTCTCCTATTTGCAAACTGTTCTCATGCTCTCTAGAGTAAGCAGAAGGGTATCTTTAACCTTGAAGCTATTGTATTTAGGTTCATTTAGGATCCTGTGCCTCCACTTTAATATGAGGTCGAGGTGGGAGGGGGACAGAATTAAGCCAAAACAGTCATGCTGCCTCCTCCCCCATAGTGTATGGCAACCTCTCCTCTTCCATTCTGTTGGTTTGGGACTATGAAGTATTTCAAAATCATGCTGTGGATGGAAGGGAAAGAGCAGGAGGCATCACTTACCAGGGCAGTATCCCCCCTCAGTGTTGTCTAATTTTTTTTCTTTCCTCTTGGGGGTTTTTTTTCAGTACATCTGCATTATGATAGCATCAGAAAACACACTAATAATATTGAGGTATTCAAGTCATTGGAATAGGTTATGACTCTCACTGCAGTTAAATGTAGGTGATTAGTATATGGTCATTTACTGTGTTGCAAATGACCAAATGGCTTTGAATATCTTTCCTCTTTTCCACATTTGTTTTATAGGAGTTTACAAAGTTGTAGCGATGTTATTTGTACAAAGCAGTTCAAAGTTTTAAAATAAATTACTGTAGCAGTTACTATAGAGACAACTTTTAGCAATTGAAATAAGTCTCAACTAAAATGTAGATATTTCCCGAAGTCCTAAAGCGGTTGAGGTTCTTCAGAAATGTCAGAAAAGGGTGTCAGCTTCAGAATATTCTAAGCTGGAGTGATTAAAGTTAAATGTGTACAGTTTTATAATAATAAAATATGTACTAATTAATTGTATAAGGTTGTCCCCAAAAGTACTTGATTAGTTCTAACACATTTGCTTATTGGAATTAGGGCTGCTTATAAGTACCTATAAAATCTTATGTAGTTTGTGGAAGCTTTTTAAAAATTCACAACTTTGTAATGAAATATTGGTGATGTCCTGGTTTTCCATAATTCTTAAAACACAGAGCATGCCCTTCACTTAGGACTTTCTGTCATAATACTACCTCTGATATAAGGTTACTGAAATATTACTTCCAAAATGGGGAAGTAAGTTTGTAACATTGTTGAGCAAGCACCTTATTACACTGTTTCTATTTTTTTTGGCTCCTAATAATTAGTTTTAGAGTGAAGGGACCAAATTCACGCTAAGCATGAATGGGCTCACCTCCATTTAAGTCAGTGGAGTTGTATTCATTTAGTTAAGGATCGAATTTATCACTTTTGTACCACATTTTCTTTAATCTCTATTTAATGGCAGAAGAATTTTCTGCTGTGCTAAAGGAAGGTTCCTTAATATTGTGTCTACACTTCCTGTTAATGCTGGGAAACCCCAGCACTATAAGATTGATATTGATCAGAAGGCTAAGCATTGTAATCTATAGTATATGCTACGGGGTTTCTACTATATTATGGAAATACATGGATTTCAAAGAAAACACAATAATCCCGCTCCCCTTTTTAAATTGAGATTTTCATGTAATGCACAACTTAGTTTGTCCAAGGTATAACCAATTGAATGGAAAATTAAAGTTTAACATCTCTAAATTTCTTGTCTTAGTTCTAATCAGGTACGACATTTTTCTGTAGGCTTTTTATAGCATTCATATGTAGTAAAATATATTTAATGAAAAGTTGGGTGTATATTTTCCCCTGTGCATGGTAAAAACACAATTGATGTTAAAGCTTTTATGATCTCTAAGACAGAACACAAAGCACCAAGTGGCTTTGCCTTTGAAACCTATTGTTGCTTTGTTCAATCTTGCTGCAATTCTTTGTTGTGTATCATACTTGGTAAACAATTTACAGGAACAATTTTAACTAGAAATATTTTTCTGTTGAGTGGAATTTTCAACACTTAAATTCTTTTGTTGCTGTGATGATGGAAATTCAGTAATAGTGGAACAGCCACCTTGAATTCTTGTGTTCACATTTTAGAAACTTCATTCTCATATTAATTATTGTTCCCTATTTTTAAACTTTTAAACAACTTTTCAGTGATATAGCTAAACTTTTTCACTTGGTCATTAAGAAGAAAATTACTTGAGACATTTGAAGCATCATAAGTTGGGATAAACCTTTATTTGACCAGTAAGTTTTAATATTGTACCTCTAGTCTCCTTATTGATTTCATTTCTCTTAACTTATGTAACATTTTGTTTAAAAGTAATCTGTTTGTGGGACAGAAGGCTTTATCAGTTGTTTCCCATACTGTACAGTATATCGTTATCATTTTGTATATTAGTATGCTTTTAAGTTATTGATTTGTTTTATATCAAATAATTTATTTTTCAGGTACCATTTTTTTCATTTTAACTTTGTTTTACATGGGTTTATTTAAAATAAAGTATGACACTGCTTTCCAAATGTCTAAAATGAAGTTGCATCCCATTGTGTTATTTTGAGTGTTTATGTAATTAGTTGAGTTCAGTAGTTGCAGAAATATACAAAGTCCAACTTCAGTTTGCATAATGATTCAAATTCTTGGATTTTTTTTAAACGACGAAACAAACTATATTCAAGAACACTGAATCTTTAAAGTTCCCATTAAAGGAGAATCAGTTTTATAGAACCCTGTGGATGGAGTTACAAGCATTCTGTTTTCTAAATGGTATTCTCAAAAGTAATAATAACCACAAAAATCTTTCATTCCATTTTCAGAATTTTTAAAAATACAAAGTAAATAATATGTAACAGGGTTTTTGTTTTTTACCATATTTTCATTACTATTTTTATTAAACTGTTCAAAACTTCATAACATTAGTGATTAAACTATAATGAAAAGTAATGTATTTTTAAATATAAAATAACAGTTAAGGATTTTACGTAACTTTTACTGAATTGTTCAAATACTTACCTGTTTTCTCCACAGAGATGGGATTATTGTTGTACACTGTGCATTAACTGATTGGAATAGTGACATTTTTCAGAAGTATTTAAATTATGTTCATTCATGAAATGAGATAATCAGAGAGATACTACAGTACAGATTTTGAGTACTTGTAATGTTATCAGCAGAGAGGGAATTGAAATAAGGAATGTGGTTTACTTTTTACTTTTTCAGGAAAAATGTTGGGTGTTTTCTCTGCCAGATGATGATGTTTACATTGACAGAAAGATGTTTATTTTAACCAGATTGTAGTTTGAATTGCAAATCTGAATTTAAAGATTTGAGTTGGAGTGTTCTACCTGCAAATGAGAACTTTCTATCCAGACTTCAAATCAAATGGGAAGGTGAAGTGAACTTCAATTGACTCTTTCCCTGTCTCATGTCTAAATGTTGCCTTTTCCTAGAAGTAGTGGTAAGATCTAGGTTTTACATTCGGAAGATTTTATAAATTTTGGTAACAGAGGCGATGAACATTTTTGGTTCATTGAGTAGAACAGTATGTGTTCTGTCCAGCTGAATCACAGTGCCCTGCTTTCATTTGTTCCCTGCATCTTCTATGTGTTCAACTGGCACATTCATTTTTCTTCATTACTTCACTGCCAGAAAGCCATGCTCTCTGAAGCCAGCATCTGGTGAGGTTTAGCTTACATCTTATGCTCACATTATTCTTCAGCCAGAGATATCATTCTTTTTGATTATCTGAGACATGTTTTTTTCTGAGATTGATGGTAGGGTCTGGGAAGATGAGCAACCTTGGGCTACTTTTGTTTATCCTATACTGTTACTGTGCCAAGGGAATTCTTTCCTACATTCCTGCAGTCCTTTCCTGGCCTTGATATGGATGCTCAAGGAGCTTCAGGGGGTAGCCGAGTTAGTCCGTTACAGAAAAAAAACAGCAAGCAAATGATCTGGTAGCACTTTATAGACTAACAAAACATGTAGATGTTATCATGAGCTTTCGTGGGCACAACCCACTTCTTCAGGTGACCGGAGTTATGATTAGAGGATAAGGAAGCTCAGAATAAATAGGAGAAGGGAAGTGGGGGGGAGGGGAAGAAAGATGTTCTGTCGCCCACCCCCCTACTTCTATGCATAAAGTATCAGGAGAAAGGGTGCTAAACCTGAGTAGATAAAGATCAAAGTCAGTGGATGGATAAGGCAGGAAGGATACCATTCAGAACATAGTTAGCACCTTCATTGATAAAGGTTCCACCACACCATATATTGATTAAGTCCATAATTAATTGAATTGAATTTGCATATGTACTGTAATTCCAAGCTTTCCCTGTGGATCATTCAGATGCTGTGACAGGGAACACAATGTATTCCAGTTTGTTTAAGGAGGATCAGTTGCAAGCAATGAAGCTAAAACAAGATTAGACATTTTCAGATAGCAACTCAATAGCAATGGATTGAGGAATGCCCCAGATCCTATTTTTTATTAGGATCAGTAACTTTTTCTATAAATTCTAGCTTAAGGCAAAGCAGCACATCTTTAATCAAGTGTTCCAGCTAAAGCTCCTGTAGAAATCCAAAATTTTATATTAGATTTTATTTTTTTGCCTGTGTAGTATACTGTTCTAAATTAACCATTTAACCTCAAACAATCATTAGTTGTCAGGTTCAGTTTGAGGAGCTTTTATTGTAAAGAAAATCGTTTCCAATGAGACATTAGCAGAGGTGTGTGGTAAAGAAATGGTTTAAGATTGCTGTTGTGCTAATTTAACTGCTTCTAAACTAGGTCCAGGAAAAAGGATAAATTGTGATGAGAAGTGGAGAGAGAATATATCTATTCCTGACATTATAAATTCTCTTGTATTTATGCTAAGATTAATGTGAAAAGGTTATCCCACAACATAACGTGTGTTCCCTTTCTGCCTGATTTGGACAGCAAAATAAAAAAATAAAGGTGCTTAAAAGAAGTTCTTCCTTGAAGTCAAGAAATTGGGAAGGAGAGAAATTTTTTCTCTTAAAGTAGAAGCATCTTCTCTGTGGTGGACATTACTGCATAGGATTCCAAGTGAATACTCAAGAAAAAAAGATACCAGGAAATTGGAGGAAACAGAAGATTTACCTCCTTTAAAGAAAATATTTACATATATGCACACACACGAGCAGAGTGACAAAAGCAATCAGGTGGGCAGGACCAGATGAAATGGTCCTCAGCTGGTTTCTGAAATAGCACTGGGTAGAAAATTAGTGGAGCTTCTATTATTGTTCTCTTAGGCTCCTCTGGGCATCATGTGGCTGGAGTCTAATGGAAGGTCATCCCAGCGGATTCTCTGCAGCAGGTCAAGTGCCACCAGCTTTGAAGACCCTAGAAAGAAGCATGGCGAGTCTCTTCCTCTCTTAGGAACCCTGTTTCAAGAGAAACTCCATTTTGAAGTTATTCTTTGTCTAGCCTAGAAGTTTTCTCCTTTGATTCCAGCAGTAAGCAGCCATTTGTGTCCAGAGGAGTATTGTTGAGCTTAATTATTTTGTCTTAGCAATTAAAGAGTAAGTCAAGTAAGTAAGAGTAAGGTAAGTCATCAGCTTTTTGCCCTCCATAAGATTTTCCATTAAAAAGGGGAAAAACTTATCAGTTAGAATCAACTTGTGAAAGTGGAGTTTACTGCAACATATTGGATTAAGCTTGTCCAGGAACTGCAAATGTGAAGAGAAAAAGCTCACAGGAGATCTAAACCCCATTTAAATATGCTGAGCCCAACAAATGGGATTTAGATTTGTTTCCAGCGTTGTCTTTGTCTAAATTGTGTTCAGTGTTTTGTTACTCTTTGGTTATCAGTAGTACATGCTGATGTCTACCCTTCACAAGCGTAGTGTGAAAAAGCTAATTTCACAGTTTGCCTCACTAACCTGATCACCATGACAAGCAGGAACAGCTCTGAAATCCCATCTTCCAAATGGATCCAAATTATCAGAAGCAACATACCTGATTCTGTGTCCCTGCATGCTGCTTAGTCATTACAGGCTGCCCCCAGCTTGTGACGCGATCGGTTATTGGGATAGCGTCACAAGTCGGGGGCGTCATAACTTGAGCCCGCATTTATGACAGGTGTCGTGTGCTGTCGTAAATGCGGGGCCGAGGACATTAATCGGTGGATTTCGACCTCTTCCCCACTTACAGAATAGGTCGTAAGCGCGGGGGGTCGTAAATCGGTCTGTCATAAAGCAGGGGCCTCCTGTAATACAAAGTAAAGATAAAACGACATCCACTGAGAGAAATGATTACACAAAATGCAGACCAGTGGAGGTTGAGCCTGTGTCAAATGTAGGAGTGATGCCAGGAACCATGGAAGGAAAGCATGCTCATAACACTCACTACTGCAGAGATTATGGGCTGCAGGTCGTCTGAGTAAGGCTCCTATAAATTAGAGCTATCTGTTGGGGCTACTCTATTATGATCTGCAACCACCCTGAATTCGAAAGTGTAGTATAAAGCCTGATCCTGTGTGCCCCTGTACATATAAAGCCCTTCTCGTCCCATCATTCTTTCTCTCACAGACTGATTTTTCTGTGCAGTCTCTCTCAGGAGGTACAGTGTACTGCATACCTTTAAAATTCCTATTTTATTTCTGTAGTTTCAGCTATTAGTCATTCTCACATGAAAGCACAATTGGTTAATGAGAAAGGTAAGCGTGTCAAATGAGAATTGGCAGTTGGATAAAAATTTAATATTTAAATTCCCTCCTCTCCTTGCATTGTTTTAAAATAAGTAATTGGGGAAGAAAAATACCCTTCTATGAGTTTCCAAATCTCTGTATTTCTTTCCCACAACAAAGTCCCTTTAATGCAAAATGTCATCACTTTCTTGGGGTTTCTCTATCCTGATCATGTCCTTGTCCCATAAAGGAGAAAGCACTGTTGCTTCCTCAGGGACTGGGCAGCCTTTAATATAATTATTTTCAGCTCTTTTGGGCATCTTCTCCCTATCTTTGTCCCTTTCTCGTTTTACCAATGCTGCATAAACCTTTTTATAATCCTTTTTTTTTTCTCTTTATAATCCTTTCTGACTACAGGAATGGATCAAGGAAGACAACCCTCGTACTTGTGGAAGTTGTTGGAAGGCAATGAAATGATGACCCTTACTGACCTCATCTGCCGTGGTTCAGAACATAACTGAGCAAGGTGGACCATGTACTTGAAGAATCCCAGCATGAACAACCTAGATGCCTGCATTAACTTAAATGAGGTTGATTTATGGTTGACCCAATGAGACTCAAGAGTTTTAAGTCCCACCAAAGTAAATTTAAGGATTTTAGCAAGGCACTGAGGGTTTGTACTGGTGACAACTGCTCTCATATGGAATGGGCTAAAGAATGTGCTCCTGCATCCATAGTATCTTTTATGAACCCGTGCATTGGCATCCTCAAGTCATGTTGACCTTCAGTGCCTCCACCAACCACCTGAACAGTTTAGGAAAATGGACTTCAGTTATGGCATCAACTGCTAAATGCCACAGTCTATACCAAGATGGCACCAATCATCTCCTTATTCTGAAGGCACCATTGGCCATGCACTACTTTAATCCCCTATTGAGTCCTCCACTTTACCTTGCTTTGAATGGTATTTGTTACCTCAAATTGGGACTTCCTAAAGGCAACAGTAGGCAATATTGTCTGATCTGACCTTGTCAGTATGTGTCCTCAAATTTTCTCCTGGGTCTTTGTATTGCCTCAGAGCAACAATTTGTCATCTAGGCAGTTTGTAGCCTTTAGTACTGTTCATCTGTTTGCTTTGATTAGGAGCCTCTGATCTAGACTTCAGCACCCTCATTATACATTGGTAACAGTGTTTCCTCTAACATTTTCTATCCTTGGGCGGATTGAATTTTCTTTTGGGCGGATTGAAATTTCTTATGTGCAACACAAATATTGTAGTGTTTGGATGTGCACCACCAATATAAATATAAAATAAAAGGAGTCCATATGTGTGGAAGAAAATCTATTAAAACAAGACACGTGTGTCTAGTTGCTGAGAGGTACCCTTAGTTAACTACAAAAGTAAGGAATTAGCCTTCTTCCACTTGAGGAAGAGTAGAAGCTCCAGAACAAATTAACACATGGCTTCAAGGTTTGTAAACAGATGTATGTTGCAAAGGGCTTGCAAATAAGATTTCATCCTAACGCTAGGTGTTAGCGTAACACCTAGTATTTGCTACTTCTGACTCATAAGAGCCAGAACTCTACTACATAGCAAAGATCTGACCTTAATGCAATACAATTTACCATGTATTAATAAATACAGCATTAAAAAAAAAAAAGTTCAACATTTTAGATCTCTTCAGCACTCCAAAAAGACTCCAAGAATCTTTTTCTTTCTTATCTTAAGCCATGAACACCTAAGTAAACTTCATTTGAAAAGTAATCATGCAAATATCCTCCTGGCACACACACCCCCCAGGCAACCCAGTTTCCCCTACTCCTTCCAACCCAGCCAGAGAGGACTTCAGCAAGTGAGTCAGGACACCCAAACAAACTGCCTCCTTACTACACAGATCTCAGCACCTACCCATCCCCTATTTCTCCCACTTACCCCCATGCAGTCTCCCCCTTCCCTGCCCAGGAGGTTTAAAGAGACTGCTGGGTTTCTGCCTCGCTCACTCTCTCCCTGTCTCTGTCTCTCTTTTCTCCAGCAGCCAGGACTCTCTGAACTCCCCTCCCCTTTGACTTCTCCCCTGCACACACACCCCCAGCCAATTAATTGATTGCCCACTCCCTCCCCTTAGCTACTTATTCCTTGCTTGTCTTGTCTGGGAGCTCTTCAGCTCAAGCAGCACAGCTCTGTTTAGCTGCTGCTTACAGATGCCCTGCTGCCTGCTGAGCTCCCTGCCTGTGGGGGAGCTTTGAACCTCTGAAAATAGCTGCATAGTCATGCAACTTAGAGGGAACTTAGATTGATAACTGCCAGCACTGGTTCAATGTCATGATCTACAATGGTTTATTTGATGTAGCTCGCTTTAATCCCTGCTTGAGCAGCAACTATCTCCCAACTCCTGCTTTGGATCAGGAGTTTTTGGGTTGGGGGTGTTGGGCACAAAAGAAAATGGTTCTAAACTGTTAAGGACAAAGAATGGGTCCCAGGGGGAAAGCCAGGCTTTCACCAGTGTGTGGCACTGTTGAAAGGCTGTTTTAATTTGCTTTTTATGTAGGAGATGCCAAGAACTGGGATTAATAGATATTTGCATCAGAATTCCACCTTCTGAAAGGGCTGCAACAGTGTGGCAATCCATTATGGGCCATTTGGTGAAATCAGTTCAGCAGCATCCTCGTTCTGGCAGCTACCAAGATCTTTAAGAGGGGAAAACTACTTGGCTGTAGTTTTTATTCTTCTAAGGTATATGACGTAATGGATTCATGGAGTAATTTTCTGCAATGCATGACTGAGCAACAGTTCCCAAAGCTATAGAATATTAAGAGCAACAGGTCCTGCTCAGGCAATAGAGCTTCAGCTGTTAATTCTTTTATTGAGTGAAAGACAAAAGCACTAACCCATGTCACCAAGTGTCCCTCCAAAAGGGTTCCAAATACAGCTAGATAAATTCATGGAGGATAGGTCCATCAAAGGCTACTAGGTATCC
Organism: Pelochelys cantorii; assembly: GCA_032595735.1. Taxonomy (NCBI): domain Eukaryota; kingdom Metazoa; phylum Chordata; order Testudines; family Trionychidae; genus Pelochelys; species Pelochelys cantorii. The sequence goes on from CM064354.1 coordinate 5,475,334, forward strand.
CTAATCTCTGTTTGCCAGAAGCTGGGAATGGGTGGATCACTTGATGATCATTATGCCATTCATTCAGGATACTGGTCTGGCCTAATATAGCTGTTCTTAAGGTAATTGGGTTTGCTCTGTGGCAGCCACACTGCCTACACAGCAGGGGCTCCTCAGAACAGTTTAACATGTCTGGAGACAGTGGGAATCCTCCTTGCACATCTCTACAGAGCTCCCAAAGATGTATTCTTGGGCTATGTCTACATTGGCCAGTCTTGTGCAAGAACATATGCAAATGAGGCACAGCAATAAATATTGCTGTGCCTCATTTGCATAAATAATGAGCCACCATTTTGCGCAAGAAGGAATCAGATGTTAAGTTTACTGATAGATTACAAGTGTCCAGAGTGTCTAGAGATGGGAGTTTACCTGCCCTCTCCTGCATTCTACAGAGATTCACTACAAAGCTGTTCTGTTTTGCATACTTAGCCACACAGTCCTTCCTCTGAACCTGAGACACACACATTTCACTCACCTTACCCACAACAAACTGCTTGCTAAAAACCATAAGGATTCTCTTCCCTATGAGCTCCTGTACGCCAAAGCTCACCTTTCCCCAGCCCTACAGTAGCATTGCTCTGCTGAGCCACAAGCAACTCCTCCTGCATTTCCCTTACACCCTGAATCACCTCTAGCCCACCAGGCAGGTTTCCATACAACCCCCTTTCAGGCAAACAGACAGACTCCTCAGGTAAAATGTCAGAGACATTTCCCTTCTCCCTGCAGCTTTCCAGACTGCTACAAGCTTCCACACTGTCAGTAGGCACCACAATTAAGTCACCCTCCTGCTCTCCTTGTGTGTTACCCTGATATCACAGAGTCACTTTCCCCTCCCCCAGCAACACACCAGCAACAGGCAAAACACAAGCACCAGAACTGTCTGACCTCTGGGATCCTGACATGACACTGACTGGACCTACCTCAGTCACAGCATCACTCTTTCCAGCAGACACAAACATAGGGCTGTTCCCTTTCTGGGTATCCAGAACCAAATCTGGGACCACAGCACTGTCCTCAGCCATCCCAGGCTGACAGGCACCTTCTGCAGACAAAGAACAGGGAAGAAACCCTTCCCCCACAAGGCATGCCAAGTCCACAGACAACTGGAGACAGTCTCTCCTTTGACCCAGCACACCTGGCTGATCTCAACTGAGACAGCTTCCTTCACAGATATGCTGCTCCTCCCAGCAGCCAACTGCCATTCTTCACACACAGGCTGCTCACCCTGAGCGCGCGCTCACAAATCACTTTCAGCTTGTTCAGGTTCAGTTTCACAAGCTTCACTAGCCAACAACTCATCACCCTCAAGAACTTGATCTTTTTACTCAGTACCTCACCTTGGCCAGACTGCTCCAGAGAAACACTTCCCTGATCACTGGGTTCTCCCTGCCCTCTTTCTGATTCCAGCTGTACCTCAGACATCAGGCAGGCATGCAGAAACCCCTTTCACAGCTATCTCCCTCAGGGAAACACTTAGAGAACTCTCCCCTCGGTCACAGTAGGGCTGGCTAGACACAGACAACTTCCTGGAGTCATGCACCCCTTCACAAACTTCCCTGTTAGCTACAAGTAACACAGAAGATTTACACTCATACATGTTCTGGGGCTGAACCCCACTTGTTATACCTTTCCAGCAGGATTGTGAACTGTTAATAACTACTCTCTAAGAACAGTTGTTGAGCCAGTTATGCACCCACCTTCTAGTAGCCCCATCTAAGTTGTATTTGCCTAGTTTATTGATAAGAATATCATGCGAGACCATATCAAATGCCTTACTAAAGTCTAGATATACCACATCCACCGCCTCCCCTATCCACAAGACTCATCTTATCAAAGAAAGCTATCAGATTGTTCTTTACAAATCCATGCTGGCTGTTTCCTATCACCTTATTATCTTCCAAGTGTTTGCAGATGATTTCCTTAATTACTTGTTCTATTATCTTTCCTGGCACAGAAGTTAAACTGACTGGTTTGACTAAGTTGGCGTGCCCAGCTGCTTAGCTTTCACCATTTGAAGTATGGCCTTCACTTTAGCGCATCTTACCTGTGCTTCCGCTTCCACTTGCCTCGTCTCTGTCTCTATTTCTGCTAGCCTTAACTCGGCCTTCACTCATGAATACTTCAACTTGGCTTCTACTTCCACTAGCCTCACCTGTGCCTCCGCTTCTGCTTTCATTTGTTTCATTCATAGTAAGAACTCCACCTCTTTCTCAGTTAGAGGTCTGCCTGCCTTAAAGGCATTTTCCCACACTGAAGGCAGTGGTGGGCGAGGAGGGGGCTGCCATCCACTGCTCCTGCCCCCTCAAAGTTACTTCTCCCTGGACTCACAAGGACATGCTCCTGTCTCCCCTCCTCAGGGTGTGAATATTCCCTGGAGCTGGACATTTTGTCCTGATCTGAGGCTGTTTCTACCTTGGGGTATTGCTTAGGAAGGGTTGGTTGCTCTAGGGCTACTTTGCCTGACCGCAAAAGCATGCACTGGGCTGTTTCCCTGCCCTATTCTAATCTAACTATCCAGTTACCCCGAAAGCTAGAGAGAGAGAAAAAACTGCTTGGGTTGGACTGTCTGGCTTTAGCATAACCTTCTGCGTGCCTCTCCCCAAGCACCAACAGAAAAGAAAAAAGAAACTCCAAAGCTTGCAACTAGTCATAAGAAAAACCTGTATCCTTCTAAAATTCTGGGTTCTCAAAATGATCCCACCACTGCTACCATGTCAAGGCTGTTCCCCGCTCTGGCACAGCCATCTGAATGCAGAAGTTGAGGGCCCACAAGAGCACTCCAAAACCTTGCCTCTACAGGCTCTGGTACAAGAACTTCCCCCCCAAAATCCTAGTACCCAGATTTTGGGGAATCCGCTGCCACGATCAAGTTCTTTGAACCCACAAACAGGGATGGACACGTGAAACCAACCCCAGGGCTACTCTTTTTCCCCAAAAGAGCTTGAAAACATAAGAACATAAGAATGGCCGTACTGGGTCAGACCAAAGGTCCATCTAGCCCAGTATCCTGTCTGCCGACAGTGGCCAGCACCAGGTGCCCCAGAGAGGGTGGACCGAAGACAATGATCAAGCGATTTGTCTCCTGCCATCCCTCTCCAGCCTCTGACAAACAGAGGCCAAGAACACCATTTTATCCCCTGGCTAATAGCCTTTTATGGACCTAACCTCCATGAAATTATCTAGCTTCTCTTTAAACTCTATTATAGTCCTAGCCTTCACAGCCTTTTCTGGCAAGGAGTTCCACAGGCTGACTACACGCTGTGTGAAGAAGAACTTTCTTTTATTAGTTTTAAACCTGCTACCCATTAAAAAGAAAAGAGAAAAACAAGCTGCAGTCTGTGGTAGTTGACCCCTCAGTCAGGCATGTAGATACACACAGACAGATCTTCCAGGACACAAAAATCAACCAATAATGGCTAATTAGAAAAAAGAACAAACTTTTATCATCAAAACTAAACTTCAGTTGCAAGCATAGTAAAGTGGCTAGATGGAAAGAGCCACCAGTTGATATAGAGACTCAGGGAAAGTCCCTGGGCTAAAAGCCTTAGTTACAAAAGAAAAAAAACACAGTTTACAGCTCAGACATTATTTCCAAATCCCCAAACAAGGAAAACAACAAATCCTAATGGACTAGCTAAACTTTTCCTTACTTACACCTTGTAAGAAGTCCGTCTCCCTCAGTATTTGAAAGAAACTGCTCTGAATCTCAAAACAAAAAACAGAGAGAAAACCCCTCTTTTTCCAGTTTGAAATTCCTACCTGCATTGTTATTGGCTGACCACCCAGTACCTTGCTAGGTACAGAGTTAACCCCTTAGTCACCAGGTGCTGGTCAGCACTCCTGATTATGACAGAGGCAAAAGAAACACACTAGGGATGACATATTTAATGAGCAAATACAATCCTTCTGCACCAACAGGGAACAGTTAAATGCATGGAGGAGAATTGATATTACAGCTGATACAAACAGCATAAGGAGAGTATGCAAGAAAGAGAAATGCAAGACCCAGGTGCTCATGGGGCAGCAAACAGAGCAGCTGAGGCATCTGGGAGAGGTGCAAGAAAAACACATGGAGCACAGAGTCCCCCTGCACTCTATGCTGACACCACCTACTCTGCTCACCAACTTCCATAGCCGTGTCTCCCAGGCACCCTAGAATCGGGGGGGGGATTAAAGGGCAGCCTTGCACTCCACTCCCCGGGATGTCTTCTGGAACAAAAGAGAGTCATTCCCATAGCTGTGATTGCTCAACAGGGGGATTGTAGTATGACACTTCCCTGTGTGCCCGCCACCCTCAGAGTTCATGCCCTGAATTTCTTTTCTGTCTCGGCTCCCTGTTTCCTAAATAAAAATGCAAGATTTCTGAACAACACAATCTATATTGCTTTGTGTACAGGGGGGAGTGGAGGAGAAGGGGAGACTTAATGCAGGGGCACCTTGTCAAGGCTGTTCCCCACTCTGGCATGACAAATGCAAAAATGGGGGCCACAAAAGCACCCCAAAACCTGAACTCTGCAGACTTTGGTACAAAAACTTCCCCCCAAAATCCAAATACCCAGACTTTGGGGAATAAAAACCGCTGCCACCACCCAAGTAATCCAAGAAAACCAGGGAAGAGATCACTTGGGAAACCTCCTCCTAAAACCTCTGGGGTACCTTAAGCTCTTTTTCCCCAAAGAGCTTGAAAAAGAAAAGAGAAAATACAGCTGCAGTCTTTGGTAGCTGCCCCCTAGTCAGAGGCATGCAGATACCCACAGACCGATTTTCCAGGACACAGAAATGAACCAATACCAATTCATTAGAAAAAACAAACTTTTAGTATCAAAACAAAATTAACATTGCAAGTATCGTGTCTAGATGGAAAAGAACCACCAATTAATCTGGATATTCAGGGGAACCCCTGGGGCTCAGGACTTTAGTTATAAAAGGAAAAAACACTTTGGACAATTCAGACGTCAATTCCACATTCCCAAACCAGAAAACAATAAAACCTGACAGATTATCTAGACTTTGCCCCACTTACACATATAAGAAGTCCATTCTTGGGAGAGAGATAGGCCTTCCCATCTCCCTGTTACCTGAAAGAAACAGCTTTGACTTAGACAAAGGAGGGAAAAGATAAAAATTCCTTTGTCCCAACTTGACATCCCTACCTGCATTGTTATTGGCTGACCAAATACTTGGCTAGAGACAGGCGACATCGTTAACCCCTTAGTCCCCAGGTGCTGGCCAGCCCTCATGGTTATGACACATCTTGTTAAGAGTAACATACATGACTGTCACATTGTTGTCTGATCATTCACAAAACTAGGTGACTGGGCCACAAAATGGCAGAGGAATTTTAATGTTGATAAATGCAAAGTAATGCATATTGGAAAACAATCCCAGCTATACGTGCTGTGACAAAGCTCCTTAACCTTAGTGGGCCCTGTGCTTTGAGGTAGATTACTTGCCTCAGAGGCTCACAGCAGCCTTCAATTTAGATACCAGCTTGCTGTTTGTTGAGCTACTCTCATCATTGCCCAGCATGGGGGAAAGAGGGGAAACTAAACATCATAGTCTCTGTGGCCCTTCTGAGTGGTACAAGGTAGGACAAACTCTTGTACCAAACCAGTGTCTTCCTAGTACTGAAATGGGGAGTTGGGGGAGGAAGGGTTCCGGGCCCACCCTCTACTCTGGGTTCCAGCCCAGGAACCCTGTAATAGCCTCCTGTCTATGATGTTTCTTTAGTGACAGCTACAAATCCCTGGGCCACTTCCCCCAGCCTTCCTCAACACTTTCTTTACCAGATATTCTTCCTCTTGGTATCTGCGTGTACTTTCTTCTCCCAGGCTTTCCCCCACTCTTCATCTCATCAGCTCCTTCCTCACACACTGACAAAACTGAAGGGAAGCCTTTTTAAACAAGTCTCAACTGGTTCTTAATTCCCCCCCCCCCCAAGGCCCACACTGGACATGGTACCAAGGTGCCAGCACTACTGAAAAAAACTTCCTAGTTGCAAGCCAAGAAACTGGACATGGCCAATCTGAGTACTAAGAAGTTTGCTGTTCAGGAATCCCAAGCTCTGGACCCATCAGTACAAATAATCAAAGACTAAGGCCTCTAAAGAAGTTCTTATCTGGTATCCTCCACCAGCATCCTAATCTGTCCAAAATTCCTGGGACCTCCTCCAGTACCTGTGGACAGATTTCATTCAGAGGAACATTGCCTGGGCTCATAAGCAGGGTCCCCTTTAATTTTTTTCATCCATGGGTGGAATAAATGTCATGTGTGCCACACACAACCAATAGAAACATATGCCGCCTAGGTATGGTTGCTATGGGCACTCTGCTAATCAACTGGGCAGCACCTGAATCTCTCCGGGTGGCCACTCATGCACTCATCTTACAGGAAATACTGCTCATAAGTACCCTGTAGGTTTCTCTCTCACAAGGACATGCATAAGCTTCAGAGGGGTAGCCCAGTTAGTCTGTAACTGGAAAAAACTTTAAAAAAAACAATGAATAGTCGAGCAGCACCTTAGAGACTAACAAAACATGTAGATGGTATCATGAGCTTTCGTGGATACAACCCACTTCTTCAGATGAATCGATTATTGAAAGTCCAGATCCAAGAATAAATAAGGGAAGGGGGGAGAGGGGAGAAAAAATAGTGAATTGGATTGTTCAAGTTACAAAAGGCTGATAAGAACAATTTGCACCTTCATAAGTACCCATTGGTTGGTTGGTTAACTCACTGGGATGCGGAAAGTAGTGTGCGAGCTAGCCGATATCTTTATTCATTCCTATTCCTCCCTGATAGGAATCAAACTTGTAAATGAAGTTAAATTCCAATCCTTCTCTACGTTCAAAAGCTTCAGAGGGGTAGCCAAGTTAGTCTGTAACAGGAAAAACTTTAAAAATAGCAAATGGAGTAGTAGCACCTTAAAGACTAAGGGGGGAAGGAGAAAAAAATAAAGAGACAGTGAGTAGATGGTTCAAATAGTTACAACAGGCTGATAAGAACAATTAGCACCTCCATTGGTTGGTTGGTAGGTTAAGTGAAGGGTTGTGGAAGATAATGTGCAAGCCAGCTGATGTCCTTTTTCATACTATTTGCATAAGAATTAAACTTGTAAATGAAGTTAAGTTCCAATCCTTTTCTGTGTATTTGGCTTGTGGAATTGGCCTGAAACAAAACAGTGACTTGGAGATCCATTAATGAGTGCCTGGGCAGGTTAAAGTGTTCCCCAACAGGTTTTTGTGTATTGCCTTGTCAGATATCTGATTTGTGTCCATTAATTCTTTCCAGCAGAGACTGTCTTGTTTAGCCAAAATACATAGCAGTGGGGCATTGCTGGCATTTGATGGCATAGATCACATTAGTGGATGTGCAGTTAAATGAGCCCCTGATGTGGTGATTTATGTAGTTAAGTCCTGTGATGATATCACTGGAAGAGACTCCTGCAGGCAATCAGCCCCGGTGCCAACTCTGTCCACACATCTACACAAGCAATTTCATCACGACTCAACCACATCAGCCACTACAGTAAGGAGGGCAGCTGTCTGGAAGTGGCTGCCAGGGCCAGTACTCTCTGTGGTGTTGGTCATGACTGGGGCCCTGCCAAATTCATGGTTCATTTTGGTCAATTTCATGGTGATGGGATTTTAAAAATTGTAAATTTCAATATTTCAGCTTTTTAAATCTGAAATGTCATTGTGTTAACTGTTGGAGTCCTGATGCAAAAAAAGGAGTTGTGGGGGCTTGCAAGGTTATTTTATGGGGAGTTGCAGTACTGCTACCCTTCCTGCTGCACTTCTGCAGGCGACAGTGCCGCCTCAGTATTGGGCCCTCAGTCAGCAGCCACCACTCTCCTGTTGTCCAGCTCTGAAGGCAGCAGCACAGAAGTAAGCGTGGCATAGTATTGCCACCCTTAATTCTGTGCTGTTGCTGGCAGGGCGCTGCCCTCAGAGACAACAGCTGCTGCTCAGCTCTGACAGCAGTGCAGAAGTAAGGGTGGCAATATGACCCCCTAAAGTAACATTGAGACCCCATGCAACTCCCTTTTGGGTTAGGAGCCCCAGTTTGAGAAACTCTGGTCTGCCCCATAAAAATAGTTTAGCGGTAAAGGCTCACAAGACCAGATTTCATAGGGAGAGACCAGATTTCATGGTCAGTGATGCATTTTTCATGGCTATGAATTTGGTAGGTCCCTAGTCATGACCTACAAATCTCTAAATGGCCTGGCATCTGCCTACCTGAAAGAGTACCTCTCTCCCCATGACTCTCTCTCACAGCAGTGGTCAGCAAAGACACTTGAGCTAAGTCCCCTTAATAATAAGAGGAGGACTGCCAGCAACACATTCTCTGTGAGGGCCTCAGCATGCTGAAATTTCCTCCCACTTTGGTCCAGCATAGCCTGAATGTTATGACCTTCATTCGAGCTTTTGAGATGGGATGAGTGTGCTGAACTTTTCCGTTAAAAGCATTTGCGGAAAATCATGCCAGTCTAGACGTAGCCTGTGTGTTTGCTGTGTTTGTAGAATAAGCCTACTCCATGTATTTGTGTAGCATGGCTGCAGTGCACTAACAGTGCATCTACACAGCAACTTTATTTCAAAATCACTAGTATCCTTGTAACATGCTTTGGCTCTTGCTCTGCAAGCACCTCTTACCAGCTCTCTCCCATTGTTTAGCTAGTTAGTTGAAGTTTAACAGTTCATTGTTCTTATCTAAGTTGTTGTTAGTTGTTAAGTGTTGTACTTAGTGTTGAAGTACTCAGGTGTGGGGCTCCCAGCATGCCCGGTGGGCCCCAAGGCCTGGGCCCCAAGGCTTCAAGCCTTGCGAGATGTTCCAGAACCCTGTGGAGACCCCCACGGAACCTGTCTCAAGTGCCTTTGCCAGGCACACCTGTCTAAGGCATGTGAGATCTGTAAGGGCTTCAAGCTGCGTACCAAGTGGGAAAGAGAGTCCTGCTTAAAGATCATCCTTATGGAGGTGGCTTTGCGCCCGGCACCAGCAACCCAGAGCACAGCGGCTTTGGTGCGAGAGGCACCCAGCCACTCATGCGCCTCTCCAGCACTGTGTAGGCCTCGGCACTGGTCTCAGTACCTGGTGCCCCAGAAGAAGTGAGGACCTAGCAGGGGTAAGTCTCCCTTGTGGCACGTGCCCTTCGTGTGCCTCAAGCGGGGCACATGGCACCGGTGAGTGTGGCACCCAGACCATCGCAGTCAGGTCGGCACTGCTCCAGCCCGCTACTCCAGATACTTTCAAGGCAGCAAGAGACTTGACTGAGCTGAGCTCTTCCCCGACCTCAGCACCAGGCCCAGTCAGGGAGCCCGAGTCCAAATGGCACCTAGCACCCTGACCCCGGAAGTAAGAGGGTAGCATCACCCCATGCCAGTGCTGTCAACTGAAACCCAGGTACCGGGTGCAGCACTGCCCCCACTCTCAGCACCAGCCTCAGCTCCCGCCCTGACCCGCACACCAGGCCCTCGCGTGGCACCGAGCCTGTACCAGGTCCTCTAGCTGCCGGCCCCTCTCCATCAAGCAGACCAGCACCATCACCAGCTATGCCTCTGCCGCCTCCTCAGCACTGGGGTAAACCAGAGTCAATGGCCCGGCATGCTCCAAGCGGGAGGTCACCAGCCATCACTGCCACTGCACAGCCCTAGTCAACCTTGGAGTATTCAACTGACTCAGAGGCAGAATCAGTCTGGTCATCCCAGGGCTCCCGGTTGAGGTAGTGGCACCAACCCTACTCCCGTCACCGATGGCAGCACCACAGCATCTTGGCGCTACCTCAGCGCCATCAGCAACAGCAGCCATGGCCCCAGCCTACCCCAGTACCGGTCATGCAGCAGTCTTGGCTGCCACAACTGCAGGCCCTGACCCTTTGTGAACCCCCTAGGCCTGCCACCAGAGCCAGGGTGCAAGCCTCTCTAGACCAGAGTTGGTCTTCTCAGGGGCCAGGCAGTGAACCAGAGGAAGAGGCAAGGACAGCCCAGCACCATGCCTAAGAGTAGGGATGCCAAAAAGATGGACCTCCTGGGCAGAAAGGTCTATTCCTCTGGGGGCCTCCAGCTTCGCACAGAGAGCCAGCAGGTCCTGCTGAGTTGCTACACATATAACATATGGGCAGCCATGGACAAGTTCACCGAGCTGATCCCCAGGGAATCTCAGCCTGAATTTAGATCCTTCTCAGAAGAGGGCAAGGTAGTCTCTTGTGCCACCCTCCAGACTGCCCTGGATGCAGCTAATGCAGCAGTCTGCAGCTAATGGCCATGGGGGTGGTCTTGCACCGTAGCTCTTGGCTGCAGGTGTCTGGAGTGCCTCCCAAGCTCCAGACCAGCATTCAGGACCTCCCATTCAAGGGGCCATCCCTCTTCTCTGAGGAGACTGATCAACATCTGCACAGCCTCAAGGATTCCTGGGCCACCCTAAAGTCCCTTGGGATCCATACACTGACTACCCAAAGGTGTTCCCTCTCGGACAGGAATGGCCCCCTCTGCAGGGCACATACCCTGATTTCTCCCAGCACAGGGGGAGAAATGGAAATGGGAGAAATAACAGATGTCATTCCTGCCCAGCCCTGGATTAGGGCCAGGGCCCCTCCAATGATTTTGAGGGTATACCCAAGGACTGCCTACCAGCCTCACCTCTCCTGTTCAGGCCTGGGAGTCCATTATCTCCCTTTCTGCCAGGCCTGGGAGTCCATTACCTCATAGAACACTAGAATTGGACAGGACCTTGAGAGGTCATCGAGTCCAGTCCCCCGCCCTCTCGGCAGGACCAAGTACTGTCTAAGACTATCCCTGCTAGATGTCTATTTAACCTGCTCTTAAATATCTCCAGTGATGGAGATTCCACAACCTCCTTAGGCAACTTATTCCTGTGTTTAACCACCCTGACAGTTAGGAAGTTTTTCCTAATGTCCAACGTAAACCTCCCTTGTTTCAGTTTAAGCCCATTGCTTCTTGTCCTATCCTCAGAAGCCAAAGAAAACAATTTTTCTTCCTCTTCCTTGTGACACCCTTTTAGATACCTGAAAACCACTATCATGTCCCCTCTGTCTTCTCCTTTCCAAGCTAAACAAGCCCAATTCTGCCAGTCTTCCTTCATAGGTCATGTTCTCTAGACCTTTAATCATTCTTGCTCTTCTCTGGACCTTCTCCAATTTCTACACATCTTTCTTGAAATGTGGTGCCCAGAACTGGACATAATACTCCAAATGAGGCCTAATGAGCGCAGAGTAGAGTGGAAGAATGACTTCTTGTGTCTTGCTCACAACACTCCCGTGAATGATTAATACAGAGACGTGTCTACATCTGCTGCAGAGAGACACCTCTGCCTGCCTCCACCCCTCTCCCCCAGAGTCTACAGCCCCATTGCAAAGCGGGGGAGTGGAAGGAAAGAAGCTGAGGCCCATCAACGGGACTGAAGCAGTCATGAGCAAGCCATGCCCGGGAGCCATTCTCCTGTACATTGCTGGTGCGGTGTTGCTTCAGGCACGCTGAAATGCAGTCACCTCTCAGGTGGGCTGGACAGCTGTTTAACACCTGCACAAGTTTTCAGGAAGGAGGCAGTGCGGGCTGCCTTCCTGCAGAGCCCCCATCAGAACTACTGTGCCCTCCTGGCTTAGGAAAAGAATAAACAGGAGAATTGGAAATTAACCCGCCCAGTCTTATGTCCCCTGGGCAGGGAATGTACATTAGGCCCCAGCTGGAGTATCATGTCCAGTTCTGGGCGCCACATTTCAGGAAATGTGGAGAAACTGGAAAAAGACCAGAGAAGATCAACACAAATGATGAAAGGTCTAGAGGATATGAGGCAAGGCTGAAGAAATTGGCCTTGTTTACCTTGGAAAAGAGAAGCCTGAAAAGGGACATGAGAGCAGCTTTCAAGTATCTAAGGGTATGTCTACACTACAGCACTAATTCGAACTAACTTAATTCGAATTAGTTAATTCGAACTAAGCTAATTCGAACTAGTACATCTAGACCTAAAAACTAATTCGAATTAGTGTTTTGCTAATTCGAACTAGCATGTCCACATTGAGTGGACCCTGAACCGAAGTTAAGGTTGGCCGGAACCAGTGCCAGTGGGGCATCAGGTTAGGGCTTAGAGCGTGGAGCTGCTGCCTCAGGCTAGCCGAGGGCTGTGCTTAAAGGGACCCGACCCCCACCCCGGACAGACAGTTCTCAGGGTTCCCCGCTTCCTTGTCTACCTCGATGAAGGACAGCAAAGCAGTCCTGACTTGGAGTGCCCTGAGTGCCCACGTTTGGCACATCAGAGCACTCGGCCATCAGCCCAGCTGCACTTGCCGCAGGCTGCCATCCTGGGGGGGGGGGAGTGTGTCATTCGGGGGGCTGTCAGGATCCAGGAGGCCCTGCAGGAGAGCTTCCACCCCAAGGAGCCCACGGAGCCACCCCAGTCCTCCCCATCGGGGGCTCGTGCCCCATTCCTCTCTCACCTCCTTCCACTTACCCTTCCCTAGCCCCCCTTCCTGATGTAAAAAATAAAGGACACGTGTTCAAAAATAGAAACTCTCTTTATTTAACAAAACGGGGGGTGGGGGGATTAACCTCTGGGGAGACTGGAAAAAGGAGGTGGGAGAGGGGAAGAGAGAGGGTGGGAGAGGGGAGGTGAAACCCTGGGAGGAGGGAGCTAGAAGGGGGAAGCCAGGGGAAGAAGGAGGAGGGGAAGTATAAAACTATGGTACGCCATATCCTCAGTATTGTGTAGAGATGTGGTCTCCTCACCTCAAAAAAGATATTTTGGCCTTGGAAAGGGTTCAGAAAAGGATAACTAAAATGATTAGGGGTTTGGAACAGGTCCCATATGAAGAGAGGCTAAAGAGACTGGGACTTGTCAGCTTAGAAAAGAGGAGACTGAGGGGGGATATGATAGAGGTCTATAAAATCATGAGTGGTGTGGAGAGGGTGAATAAAGAAAAGTTCTTCATTAGTTCCCATAATAGAAGGACTAGAGGACACCAAATGAAATGAATGGGTAGCAGGCTTCAAACTAATAAAAGAAAGTTGTTCTTCACAAAGCAAATAGTCAACCTGTGGAACTCCTTGCCACAGGAGGCTGTGAAGCCTAGAACTAGAACAGAATTTAAAGAGAAGTTAGATAAAGTCATGGAGGTTGGGTCCATGGAGTGCTATTAGCCAGGGGGTAGGAACGGTGTCCCTGGCCTCTGTTTGTGGAAGGCTGGAGCTGGATGGCACGAGACAAATGGCTTGGTCATTGTCTTCGGTCCATCCCCTCCGGGGTACCTGGTGTTGGCCGCTGTCAGCAGACAGGCTACTGGGCTAGATGGACTTTTGGTCTGACCCAGTATGGCCATTCTTATGTTCTTATGTTCTAAGCTCAGGGTCGGGGGTCTCACTGAACCAACTTGATTTTCATGCAAACCTGCTCCTGGGTTCGCATGTGGCCTTTGGTGGCCAGGCTGGCAGCTATCCTGCCCTAGACGGCCGCATTCCTGTGCCTAGTGCGGAGATTGTGGACGTTGGAGGCCTCCCTCCAAACCTCAATGAGGTCCACAATCTCCGCACTAGACCAGGCGGGTGCCCGCCTCTTGCGGCCCCGGGCAGGCTCCTGAGAGCTGCCAGCCTGGTCCTGGGAAGAGGGGGAGGGCTGGGTGGCAGCGGGTGGCTGGCTCATGCCGTGCCAGGTGCAGGGTCTGCTGGCTGGGTGCTGGCAGGCTTGCACCTGGCACGGGCACCATAGCCAGACCGTGGCCCTTTAAGGGCTCCGGGGCTGGGAGGGGGGCAGAAGAGTTTCCCTGGCTTGGCCCAGAGTGGCCACCAGGGCAAGCTGGGAAGGGCTAGCCTCCAACTGGTTCGAATTAAGTGGCTACACAGCCCTTAATTCGAACTACTTAATTCGAACTAGGCGTTAGTCCTCGTAGAATGAGGTTTACCTAGTTCGAATTAAGTGCTCCGCTAGTTCGAATTAAGTTCAAACTAGCGGTTTGCGTGTGTAGCGCCTATGAAAGTTAATTCGAACTAACGGCTGTTAGTTCAAATTAACTTTGTAGTGTAGACATACCCTAAAAGAGTATCATAAGGAGGAGGAAGAAAAATTGTTCTGCTTGGACTCTGAGGTTAGCATGAGAAGCAATGGGCTTAAATTGCAGCAAGGGAGGTTTAGGTTGGACATTAGGAAAAACTTCCTGCCTGTCAGGGTAGTTAAACACTGGAATAAATTGCCGAGTGAGACTGCGGAATCTCCATCACTGGAGATATTTAAGACCAGGTTAGACAGACACCTGTCAGGGATGAGCTAGGGCAGCTCAACTTTGGAAGCCCCAGGGGCCACACTGATACTTACAGAACATGCTGAGGGCCTCAACTTAAGTGTGGTTGCACATGCAAGCAAATATATACAAATAGCTTCTCTCACACTGACAGGCATGAATACAAAGATTAAGGCAAGACTACACAACACGCAGGCCCCATTTAAGTCAGTTCTGGTGATATTAATAAAATGCAACATTTACCCGATTTCTACCCATGTGACAGCACTTTTAATGAGCAATGACAGTCCAAGAATTTAACTACTAAAACACATATCAACAGAAGATCATTACACTGACTACTTTTTTGTTTTGGCTCCCACTCGTCAGCCACATGTTGATCCCCACATAAACCCAAACTGCACCGCGGGGCGCAAACAAACTGGCCGCGGGGCACAAATAACTGGCCGTTATTAATAAATATTTTATAAACCTTTCCCTTTTCTCTCTGCTGCCATGTCTCCTCTCCTTGCTCCATCATCTCCCCTGGTGCCTGCTGCCCCCCAACTCCTCACCCTCCTCTGCTGTCCTGACTCCTGCCCTTCTCACTGCCCTCAGCCCTCCTGCGACCTGCCCCCCTCCACCAGCCCTTCTCTCCCCCTGTGCCCACTCCTCCAGTAGCCCCACTCTGATCATGTGAGCTACCCCTTCTTCGAACACCTCCCTCTACACACCTGCCCTGCCTCTCTTCTCTGGTGCTGGTCCCTCCCCTGCAGGTGTCTGATCTTCTGCTTCACCCCAGAATCCCCTGGCACCTGCATCTTCCCTTAGCCCTGCACCCTCCCCCTTCCCTTACTGCCCCTGCCCCCTTTGCCCTCTTTTTCCCTGATGCCCACCCCCCTCACCACTCTCGGCCCCCGTTCCCCTCCTGCCCCTCTGTGCCCTCACACATGACTTGCTCCATCCCCACCTTTCTCATGCCCACCCCTTCTTTCAAGCCTTCTCCCAGCACCTCCCCCTCCCCCCTCTAGCCCCCAATGCCCTTCCCCTCTCCTCTCCTCTCCCAGCATCACCCTGTTCCCCCTCCCACTGACACCTCCCCTCCTGCCCTTTCCCTCATTGTCTGCACTTGGCCCCCTGTCTCTTCTCCACCCTGTCTCTTGGTGCCTTCTCCTTTCTTCCTCCTCCCCCTCCACACAAGCCCCCCCGCCCAAGCCCCTTTCCCTCTCCCTCCACACAAGCCCCTTCCCCCCTCCCCGCCTCCTCCTCCTCCTCCTCCGCACAAGCCCTTTCCCCTTCCCCTCTGCCCCTCCCCCGCCGCCCAAGCCTCTCCCCTACCTTCTGCCTTCCACTTCGCGGGGCTGGAGTCTGCACTCAGGCCCCGAAGTCTGAACCTGGAGCCAGCCACGCCCCGCAATGTGGCTCCCAGGAGCTTTAAAATCCCGGGCCGTGACATCACGTCACACCTAGGCGTCCTCCCCGCACATCTGCAATGCTGCGCATGGCAGCAGCAGTAGGCGAGGGGGGAGCCGCGCTGAGAGCCGCGCACAGCAGGGATGGTCCGGGGCTGAGGGGGACGCTCTGGGGGCGGGGGCGGAGGATGCACGGGGGGCCGGGGCCCGCTCCAGGCAGAGCCAGGGGAGAGACCCAGCTCCACATATTGCTGGAGCAGGACCCTGGCTCTGTAACTCATCAGCGCTTCCAGGTTCAGGGGCGCGGGGCCCCCTTAGGCACAGGGCTCGATTCGACCGAATCGGTCAAATTGGCCTGAGGCTGGCCCTGCTGACCAGACTTACATTGTTCTGGGCTGCAGCATCTTTGATAATCTGTATCTGGTCTGGGATCTCTTGGTGCTTGGGTGTATGGCCAGCTTGGGTCTGTTGTTCACTCGCCTGCCCCTGGACCAGGAGAAGGCATTCGACAGGGTTTACCATGGGTAGCTCCTGGGCAATCTGCAGGCCTTCAGCTTCAGGCCCCATTTCGTGGGCTTTCTCTGGGTGCTGTACACCTCTGCAGAGTGTTTGGTCAGGCTCGACTGGACCCTGACAGAGCCAGTCAGCTTCAGGTGGGGAGTACTTCGGGGTGTCTGCTGTCCAGACAGCTGTACACTCTGGTGATCAAGCCCTTCCTCTGTCTCCTCCACTGGAAGTTGATGATGATTGTGCTCCAAGAGCTAGACATGCTCCTCGTGGTCCAGAATGTGGGCAACCTGGTGCAGGTGGAGGCCTGCCACGCCATCTACTAGGTGGCCTCCTCCGCTCAGATCAACTGGGTCAAGAGCCCTGGCCTCGTAGTCGGGGATGGATGGCTCCCCTCAGGCAGTCTCCCTCCCACCTGCGCTTCAGGCTTCAGATGGAGTGCAGGTCCACTGCTCTATCTCGACATTTTTCTATCTGCCATGGATCCCTCCCTGCTGGAGAACTGGCAGGGTTTGGAGGCCAGGGTGGGTGAGCGGCTGCGGAGATGGACAGGACTGCTCCAGTGTCTCTCCCTGCGAGGGAGGGCGCTGGTGCTGAACCAACTAGTCCTGTCCATGTTCTGGCACCAGCTCAACACCCTGAACATGGCCCCAGAGGTCCTGGCCCAACTCCAGAAGATAGGCCTGGAGTTCTTCTGGTGAGGACTCCACTGGGTGTCTGCAGGAAGGGGTCCTGTATCTTCCCCTGGAGGAGGGCTGGGGGAGAGACAAGGCTTGGTTTGCATGCACAGCCAGGTCTGGACCTTCCACCTCCAGGCTCTGCAGAGAATCCTCTGTAGCGCAGATACTCTGGTGTGGCGCACGGCTGCCTCGGAGAGCTCCCATATGCTCCAGCATGGAGCATGTTGATGCATGCCTTCCTCTGTCACCTCCGAGGGTTTCAATACGACCGGCAGCTCTTTTTTCTCCACCCAAGAGGTTTACCTCTCAGATCTGGAACCCCTGCTCCACAATCCAGCCTTGTGCATGCAGGTGGTGGAGTCTCCCTCAGCTGCACCAGAGGTTGGTCCTGGCAGAAACCACCAAGGTCCGAGACCTCCTGGACTATGACGGGAGGATTGGGTGGATCCCTGTGCGCTCACTCTGTGCATGGGGCTCTCCACCCTCTGAACCCTCCTGCATGTGCTCCATTCGATTTCCTACAGTGAGCTCTGCAAGAATGCACACCCTGCCCACCCCCTCACTGCAAACCCTTAATCCCATTTTCTTGGGCCCCTTTCTGTGGGGGGCCCCCCCAGCCTCCTCATTTCTGTACCCCCAGCTGGCTGCAGGATCTGTAGCCCAGAGACCACCTGTACATGCTCATGCGCCACATGTTGCATTTCTTAACCCTCATGTCCTGCTCCAATAGCAAATTGCAGGACTATTTAAGAGCTGTTGAGCGTGAGGAACCCCAATGGGCCAGTGTGTATTCCACCTTAATCCCATGGCCCAATGGGGAAAACCTGGCACACGCATATGTGGAATGCGCCATGTTGCAGCCCACTTGCTGAGGTTCTGGCTGCACTTTTCCTTTCACCTTTTTATTTATGCACTCCCCATCCATGGACCCACAAAGTCGCCAGACCTCATCGTCAGCTTCCTCTTGGCCCTGGCAAAAGCCGCTAGCTGTAATACCAGGAGCAGTATGCTGGATGAGAGGTTGGTTTACGACTGTGGGTCCTAATTCTGTTCTCCCCTGGTCTCACCCGTCTGGGCAGAGTTCCTCTGTGTGGCATCAACTGGCTCCCTGAACAGCTTCGAGGAGCAGTGGGCGCTATCCGAGGTTCTTTGTTTGGTATCTCCAGCCGGGTCCCTTGTGTTAAACTGGTCTGGACTCTGCCACTGCCATGGCTGACACACCTCCCAGTACTGGACAAGTGTTTGGTCAGGCTCAACTGAACCCTGACCGAGCCGGTCAGCTTCAGGTGGAGAGTATGTCAGAGGTGTCTGCTGTCAGGACAGCTATCTGCTCTGGCAATCGAGCCCTTCTTCTGTCTCCTGCACCAGAGGTTGACGGGGTTGGTGCTCTGAGAGCCAGAGCTGCAGCTGGTCCTGAAGACCTATGCTGATGATGTGCTTCTCATGGTCCAGGCCTGCCAAGCCATCTACTTGGTGGCCTTCTCCACCTGGGTCAACAGCTCTGGCACCAATGGTCATGGATGAGAGTCAGGCTCCCTCCCACCTGCGGTTCAGGCCATCAAGTGGAGCGTGGTTCCTCTGCGCTATCTCGGAGTTTTTCTATCTGCCACGCAGCCCTTCCTGCTGGAGAACTGGCAGAGTTTGGAGGCCAGGGTAGGTGAGTGGCTGTGGCGATGGACAGGATTGCTCCAGTGTCTTTTCCTGTGACAGAGGTCGCTGGTGTTGAACCAACTAGTCCTGTCCATGTTCTGGCACTGGGCTCAACACCCTAACCCTGGCCACCAAAGTCTAGCAGAGTTCCATTGGCTCCCTGGACAGTTTTGAGGAGCAGTGGGCTCTGTCCAGGGTTCTCTGCTCAGTGTCCCCTTCCTGTTCCCTTGTTTTAAACCTTTGACCTGCACCTCCGACCCTGTTTTTGAATCCTGGGTCCAGTGGTCCCTCCTGCAAGTCTGGAAGGAGGGGCATTTAACAGTAGGCAGCCCTGGCCTCTCCTTCTCACCCTCCTTCTCTGTCTCTAGCTTTGCAAGTCTCAGTGGTGGCCTTTCCCCCCGCCGCACATGCATCCCAGTCCCTCTCTCCAGAAACCTCCTCCACTGCCTCCAGTTCAGCAGGGAGGAGTGGTGGCTGCAACACTTTCTCCTCAGTCATCCTACCGGCATGTTCTCTCCAGTGCTGCTTTCCCTCCCTGCATATGAGCGAGCAAAACGGTGGTTGCTTTCCTCATGATACCTCCTGCTTCCCTGTCCCTCTCTATAGCGCCCACCTCCTGTGCGTCCAGCACAGGAGTGGTTGCTGCCCCCTTTCTCTCAGTTACCCTCCCACTCGTTGCCCTCCACCCTAGCCGATGGGAGTGGTTCCTTACCCACATTCTCAGACATATCCCCCACCACCCCTACCATCCTCCTGGCACCTTCCTCCTCTGCCTACAGCCTTGCAGCGAGGAGTGGTTGCCGCCCCTCATTTCCCTTAGTTCCTCAGCCCAGTGTGTAAGGGAGGAGTGATTGCTGTCCCCCTCCCACTCGGGTCTTCCATTCACTGCCCTCCACCCCTGCTTCTGTTCCAGTGGGGAGGAGTGGTTAGCCCTCCCCCTTTCCTCTCCTAGCCAGCCTTTCCATTGCTCCTCCCTCCCTGTTGCTTGGTGGGGAACACTGGGTGACCTCTTCCCCGCTTCCCCTCCATCTGTGCCTCCTCCGACCCCTTCCCCCATGATGGAGGAGGCCCCCCCCTTCCCCATTGAGCCCAAAGTCAGCCAAAGACCTCTGAGGCAGACCTCCCAAACCCCCGGCATGGATTCTTCCCCTCCCCTGGCGAAGGTGCCCCAGATTCTGGAGGAGCCTCCACCTCGACCAGTTAAAAAGGGTCAGGGAAAGAAAAAGGACACCAGGCCAAACCTCCCGTGGCCAAAAACCACCCTGCCCACTTGCAGCCCCGATACCTGCCGCGAGCCCTCCGTCCCCTGCCATTACCCCACCAGCTCTGGTGGCTTTCCACCTGCAGCCCCCAGAGTGTAAGCCATGGTGTCCACTGCCCCCCCCCAACCTCCTGCAAACATGCGTATTCAGCCCCAAACACCATCTCAACTCCATATCCGGTGGCCAAGACCCCATTCCCCACCTTGACCAGGATGCACAGTGTCCTCTGCCTCCTGGTCCCTGCCTCGCCCCATAGTGGAAGTTGGTGCAGGCATTTGTGAGGGTGGTTGGGTCCTCAGCCTCTGTTCCCCGCCCACCCCCCCCCCACACATACAGCGTTCATCGCCATGGTGGCCTCAGCTAGCGAGCCCCCCCCCACACACCATTTTCGCTGGTCATCATCATTACCGAGGTAGCCTCGGTGGGCCAATGGGAATGACTCTGGGGGATGGACTTTAGCTGCATCTTCGATGACATCAAGTCCTTGGGTCTGGCCCTGTTGCACCGGGGGAGGCCACTTCTTTGCAAAAAGCCTTTCATCTGGACAGTAGCGCAGCTGCACTGCCCCATTCGTCTCCCTCCTCCATGCCCAGGCGGTCACCCTCACGTCACCCCGGATATTCCCAGTCAGCCATGCTGTCAAATGTGCTTGGCCTGTGTGACATCGCGTCGGGGTTGCCCCGACTCCTGCACCCCCATAATGGCACGAACAGACTCCACCAGCCAGTAGAATAGAGGGGGTTTATTGCTTCTCGAAGGCTGCAGCACAGCATAGATGTAATCTGGTTACAGGGCGGCCTAGGATTCCTCAGCCCCCCTTGAGATGAGGGAGACTGGGCCCCTCAATCCCAGCCCCTTGCTTAGGCTGCTTCCTCCATGATTCCAGACAGAAACTCACCAACTCTCTTCCAGCCCTGCCCCCCCCCCAGCCAAGTGTTGGTCTCCACCCTCCTTCGTCTCCCTCCCTGGGAGGCTGAAACTGGGTGTCTGGGTTAATGCACATTTGGGAGAGTCAGTGAGAATCTCCCATCACAGCTCAGGGGGACCCCCGTGTCACAGAGCAGACAGCACCACCCCCCCCCCACTACACCACAGCCTGATGCAGCAAAGCCCTTAATGGTGGATGGCCGGCGTAAGCGTGGTCAGGTCTGTGGGCGCCCCTACACCTCTGAGGCAGAGTGTTTATTCTCCCTATTTGTTGGGAGCCCACCATCCTAATCGACGCCATGGCTTCGGATATACAGTCCCTCCAAGCCCAGTGTCAGTGTGGTACCCCCTCCCCACGTTTGTCCCCTTGGTCCCAGATTTCATTCAGGAAGTGCTGCAGCCAGCTGGATCAGACTTTAGGGGCCTGCCCTTACGGGCGTTCTGGCTGGCCTTGATACCAGTGTGAAAGTTCCCTATAGCGGGTGAGTGTATCGCCCGTGGTCTGTTCCAGCTGGTTTAATGAAAGCACTGGATTCGCCTTTTTGGTTTAGTAACCTTCAAACCTCTTATACCGATAAGCACTATCTGCTTCCTCGGCCAGTTGACACCCTCTGACGTCCTTTGTTTTTAGATTTCACAACAGGGTAGTGGTTACATGAGAGGATCGATCTTTTCAGCAACTAGAAAAATATATGCTACAATTTACGAAAACAATTTGTGAATCATAAACCCATTTAAGTTTTCCATCTTTTTCTTTTCACTGTACCACTTAATTGGTCTACTTCTCAACTAAGGATCTTCTTTCCTAATTTGCGAGAAGTACTCTAATGCTTCTGTTATGCCTAGGCAGTTTGTCAATAAAATAAATTTGAACTCTATGCCATGGCCCAAGCCATCGCTGGTTCATTATGGGTTGCCAGCGTGGAACCAGTGCCGTATGCTGTGCACAATGAACATAGTTTTGAACACAGGGCCTCATCCGCTAATCTATAGCATCATCCTCTATAGCTATCATCCCTTGCTGCTCCACAAGGTTCCTGGAACCCCGTCATGCATGAACTTATGGGCTACAAGAAAGAGGCGCCTTAATTGTTAACTGAACTGAGCAGGTCTATGCCAAAGAAGACACACCTTAGCTTGCAATACAGCCATTGTGTAAGGATGATTAGCAGGGTGAAACAGAAGGCTACAGGGCTCATAAGCCTCATACTTCTATTCTTATAGCACCACTTAAATAGAGTTGTGTTTCAGAGGTAGGTAATGTGCGTGTGTTGCCCTTATAAGTCTGCTCAGCTTTATTCGCTTGCGTTCTCAAAATTAAAAAAAAAAATCCCTTTTTAACTGCCAGCTTTCATTCAAGGAGGGTGTGTTACGGGATTTATTAGTCTACTGTTAATGAAGGGTCCAGTCACGGTCTTCCTCAGCCGGTCCACACTCTGCAAATTAGTTAACTGTTTTTCTCTGAACTTATTCAAACTTTGCCCTTTTATGCTACTTTCCTCTGGTTTCCAATTAAGGCCCTCTCTGACTCGTTCTGCATTATTTCTTCTAAGAGAAAGCTTCCTTTTTTCCTGCTGGTGTCTTTTTCCTTCGTCTAGTTTTAAGAACTGCATTTATTTTTATTGTGCAAAACAAGTGATCAGTAACACTGTGTACTGCTGCATTCAGTCACACCTAAACCGTGGTTGGTGTTTTCTCTCTACCACCTTTCAACCAAGGATGTCAGTGTCTGTCCCTGCAAGGGCGCCACACACAAACATCTTGATTTGGACCTGGGAGCCGCCAACCTTCCTTGAACTTGTCACCTTTGCCCATTTGTCCTAGTTTTCAATCAAGGGTCTCACTTATGAGCAGTTTGTAAGACCCAATTATCAGGCGCGAAACGGGAGGCTTTTATTTTCATAAGTCATGGCAATTTCATGCGGTATTCCGTAAGCTTCCGCTCAAGTCAACTTTGACTCTGAGATACCTCTTAACAGAAACGCTGCTCTGCTAGTGCATCTGAATTAGACTGCCATTGGCAGGGGGCGCCACAATAAGAATATTTGTTGACATCTGATTTATTTCAGTTCTGCAACACTTTTTTCAACTAATGTTAATTTTGAATTCCGTATTAAGAGTCTGCCCAGTGCCACGTTCGACTGAACGTCTCTCCACACCGCAATTACTGTTATAAGATACGTTTTGGGCACAAAAACTTACCTTGCAGTACATGACAGTTACCGCCAATGTGACACATTTACAAAAGGCCGCAAAGCGCCTCACCTCATGTTGCTGTTGCATTAGATATGCGTTACAACATTTTACTAAGTCAAAGCTGCCTCAGTTTTGGGCTGGTGAACTTTTTTACAGAGATGCTTATAGTGCAGCAGGGCTCTGAGATACCCTTTTAAGTAACAGGCTGGTCGTATAGCACTCCTGAGTTACGCCGCCGCTGTGACACGAGCTACAGCAGTCTCATAGTCTGGTCACGGCTGCATGTCTGGTGTGAAAAAATTTTTTTATGACACAAACATTTATGCTTAATTGACATAGGCGTTACTCATGCCGCAAGTCTCTTCACAACGCAACTAAAAGTAGCAGAAGCACGTAGCATGCAGCTAATAATAACTTAGCTCCGCAAGTCTGCTGACGCATAATTTGGAGTCTGGGCGACTTTTTTACAGATCTTGCATGAGAGCTCAGTTATCTCGCTGCAGTCCGCAACTCTTAGCGGTCAAAGTCGTGTGTGAAAGTCTTTGGGCTTCCGGAAGGCCAACCTCACCTTGAAGTCCGGAGGGCAAATGTCGTACAGATGCTCCAACCCCACTACGTTGTACATGCCCTCAATGGTGGGGGCCCCAGTCCCCTTCCCCCACTTGTGCAGCTATTTCCCCAGCAGGTTGGCCACCTCCTTGTAGGCGCCACCTGGGGACTTGTGCATTCCCCAGAACTGTGTCCAGTATGCCTCAGGGGTCATCTCAACCCTTAGCAGCAAGGCCTCTTTGAACAAACTCATGGTCTCCAGGCTCAAGCGCGTCCACTTGGTTGAATGGTGCTATGGCCTTGCGCCCCAGCAGGAGTTTGGGGGGGGGGGTAGGGGTGGTTTCAGACAGTGGAGCATTTTCTACAGATATAATCCAGAGCAGATCACAAGCCGTCTCAGAGACTAGCAGCTTAGAGATTAGCCCCCCACAAGTGCTGCCATCTCAGGGCCCTTCCCCACAGGCCCTCTTGACCCGTGTCTCTGCCAACTCCAGCTCCTTCTTCCACTGTTGAACACCATCCTCTCTGCCTAGCCACCAGCCTCTGCTCCTCCAGCTTCAGCATTTTCCATCTCAAGCCTCTGCAGTTCCCCCGGGGAGAACCCTGATTGGGGTTCCCCTGTTCTGACTGGGGAGTCGGCTGTCATAGAATCCAGGCTGCTATACCGACTGGCCAATGGCTGCTCCCTGACTCTCTGAGCATCCTGGGAGCCTCACTGGGATCCAGCGCCTGTAGCTCTTCCTGGTCATTCTCCATCCGCTGAGGCTCTTTAGTGAGCCGCCCCATGCTCAGCCCCCTGCCCTTACACAGATGTGCCAGGTTGCTCTTACAGAGCTGGGCACAGGCCATTTCCCTGCTGGTTTCTTCAACACCCTTGTTTGTCACTGGCAGCCACTCACAGCAAAACACCTGGGCCCACTGCCAATGGTCTACAGGGTGTACCTCAAACCATCCTCTCCTACCACATTGTCGCGGCTGAGAGGTCTTGCCCATACTTGGCCTGTCAGTCCCCGCGTGGAACCCTCCTCTCCTGTGCAGTAGCCTCTTCTCAGGGAGCCCACTCCAGTGCAGCAGCTGTGTGACAACTCTTTCTCGGGGGGCGGGGGGGGGTCCACGCCAAAGTGGCTACCCCCTCTTGCTGCAGCACCCCCTCTTACCACGGGGGAGGGGGGTCCACCCCTCTGCCTCTGGGACGACGCCTCTCAGGACCTTCTGAACTCCTGCCTCTGCCACGGCCCCCCCGGACATCCCCCACCCGCCAGCGCTGCTTCCCTCTCCCCTTCCTCCGGGCCCGCCCCATCGCCCCCAACCCCCCCCAGCTCTGCCCCACCCCCCTTCCGGCCAGCCCCGCCCCCTTCCCCTCCCTCAGCGGCGCGCCCGCAGGGCCCTGGCGGGGAAGCAAGCGGCGGCAAGCGGCCCTTTGGGGTCCGCGCTCCCCACGCGTGGCAGGGGGGCGGGGCGGGGCACCACGCAGGGAGGGGCTGGCCGGAAGGGGGGGGGAAGCAGAGCTGGGGGGGGATCGGGGGCTGTAGGGGAGGAAGGGGGAGGGAAGCAGCGCTGGGGGGGAACGGGGGCCGTGGGGCTGGAGGGGAGGAAAGGGGCGGGAAACAGACCTGGCCGGGGGGGGTGCAGCCACAGGCCGCTTGCCGCCGCTCAGGTGGGCCCAGTGGGACAGGAAGGGGGGGGCGGTGACGTACACAGCCAGGGGGCGGAGCCGTGTACGTCACCGCCCCGCCCCCTCCCTCGCGGCAGCCTGGCTGAGCAGGCAGCACGGAGCCAAGCGCCACGGCGGGGGGGGAAGGGGCGGGACGGAAGGGAGAGCGAGGCAGGAGGCGGAGGAGAGCTGAGGGGGGGGAGGCAGAGCGAGAGCGCTCTGGAGAGAAGACCTGAAAATCCCGTCTTATGACGGGCTAGTTGGCGAGTAAGGACAGAAGAACGGCC
The DNA here is from genome assembly GCA_032595735.1 of Pelochelys cantorii. Lineage (NCBI taxonomy): Eukaryota > Metazoa > Chordata > Testudines > Trionychidae > Pelochelys > Pelochelys cantorii. The sequence continues at coordinate 5,500,721 of CM064354.1, forward strand.
GGTCCATCCAGCCCAGTGTCCTGTCTGCCAACAGTGGCCAATGCCAGGTGCCCGTGAGGAAGTGAACCGACAGGTAATGACGAAGTGATCGCTCTCCTGCCATCCAGCTCCACCCTCTGACAAACAGAGGCTGGGGACACTAGTCCTTACCCAGCTTGGTAGGGTACCCATGAATGTAGCTAGGTCTCTTTTAAACCCTGTTATAGCCCAAGTCACAACCTCCTCAGGCAAGGAATGCCACAGGCTTTGTGAAGAAGAACTTCCTTTTTTTGTTTTAAACCTGCTACCCGTTAATTTCATTTGGTGGCCCCTAGTTCTTATATTATGGGAACAAGTAATTAACTTTTCCTTCTTCACTTTCTCCACACCACTCATGATTTTTATAGCCCTCTATCATATCCCCCCCTTAGATGCCGCCTTGCCAAGCTGAAATGTCCTAGTTTCTGTAATCTCTTCTCAGATGGGACCCATTCCAACCCTAATCATGTTAATTACCCTTCTCTGAACCTTTTCTAAAGATGTGGGCTTACCATGGATTTATTTACAAAACAGGAGGGTTAATTGAGCTTTCGACACAGCAAAGGATCTCTCAGGCCTGTAGGCCTGGCTGTCCTCAGTCCCGCACATCTGAGTCTCCCCTGATGCCAGGAGAGCTCTGCCTGCCTGCTCTGTCCCTTTCCAGATCAGAAGTCCCCATCTTCCAGCAGAGCCTCCAATAGCCCCTGTCCATTGTCTTCTGGCCCCCGTCTTCTCTGCCTCACCTCTTCTCCATGCATTGTTCTCGCCTGGTTGGAATCAGCTGGGCCAGTCACTGAGGTTTCCTGTCTGCAGCTCATTGTCTTTTGTCAGCCCATTTTGTCCTGTGAGTGGCGTCTGCTGGTCAGCAGGGCACCATTTGCTTGGCCTCCAGGTCTGTGCTGTTCTTTACAACAACAGACTCCCTCTCCCCTTGCCACAGTAAGCCAGTTAAATTCTGTGACCCCCCGTGGTGGCGCGTCGGGGTTCCCCACCTCCTGCACCCCCGTAGTGGCAGGAACAGACTCCACCAGCCAGTAGAATAGAGGGAGTTTATTGCTTCTCCAGGATACAGCACAACATAGATGTAATCTGGTTACAGGGTGGCCTAGGATGCCTCAGCCCCCCTTGAGATGGGGGAGACTGGGCCCCTAAATCCCAGCCCCTTCCTTGGCTGCTTCCTCCATGATACCAGACAGAAACCTAACTAACTAACTTCCAGCCCTGCCTCCCCAGCCAGGGCTCCACTCCGCCTTCTTCCCATTGTTCCGCTCCCTGGGAGGTAACTGGTCGGACAGGTTCGGAGTCCCCTTGCATAATGACTCATCCCCTGCCCTGCTGAGCCGTGCTACAGAGAGCAGCCAGCGGAGGTCACCCACAGCCCACCGCCCAGCATAGCAACCAGCAAGGTACCAGCACTACATCACCCCCCCCCCCACATGCAACCCTGCCTTTGAGCCTCTAAAGCTCCCCACTTCTTCTCAGTGAGCCTGCCCACCACCCATCCCTGGCCACCAGGCCAAAGCTTTTGACCCAGTTCACCAGGGCAGAGCAGGCTTGGTCGGCCTCCACCCACACCAGGTCACCTGGGTCCTGGACTACAAGAAGCACGTCATCAGCATAAGCCAACAGGACCAGCCACAGCTCAGGCTCTTGGAGCGCCAACCAGGTCAACTTCAGGTGAAGTAAACAGACGAAGGGCTCAATTGCCAGAACATACAGCTGTCCCAACAGCAAAAACCCTGCCCAAAGCTGACTGGCTCGGTCAGGGTCCAGTTGAGCCTGTCCGAATATTCCATGCAGGCGTCCAGCACCTGGAAAAAGCCCATGAAATGGGGCCTGAAACTATCCTGCTTTTTCTGCCCGATGACATACCAAGAGGTCAAGGAGTACTGCTGCTCGTGCACTGAGTGTCAGCTCGCCACTGACCCCAGAGTTCCAAGGGCACCATTAGTACCCATACCAGAAGTCGGTACCCCTTTTGACTGCGTGGCCCTAGATCTGGTCACGCCACTCCTGAGGAATAAAACGGGGTTCCAGTACAGCTTAGTTTTGGTGGACTATGCCACCCACGTCCCAGAGGCCATCCTATTATGGCACACTCGCGCCGGGACTATTGTTTCTGAACTAGTAAAGGTCTTTCTGAGAGTGGGCCTCCCACATGACCAGCTCACAGACCAAGGAATGAATTTTACCTCCTGGCTGCATCAACAGGTCTGTGCCCTCCTTGGGTGCTGCAAGCTCCAGACCTCGGTGTATCACCCTCAGACAGATGGACTCCTTGAACAGTTTAATATAACACTGAAGGGGATGCAGAGGCAGTTCCCCCCATCCGAACTGCAGTAGTGGGCCCGGCTCCTGCCACCCTTGTTACTAGCGGTCTGAGAAGTGACCTCCACCCGCCTCTCGACCTTTGAATTTCCCTATGGGTGGCAACCACAGACAGTATTGGACCTGATGAGGGAAACCTGGGAGAGCTCTCCCTCAACAGCCGAAGGGCGCCTCCAATATGACATGCAGTTGCAAGAGAGGCTCACCAGGGTGGGGGCTCTGGCACAAGAGAACCGCCAAACAGTTCAGGGGCCCCAGGAGCAATGTTAAAATCAGGGAACTCGAGATAGAGTGTTTGAGCCTGGGGATCGGTTGCTCCTACTCCTGCCATTGGAGAATCCAGTGCTTTCATTGGCCCAGCTGGAACATACCACAGGAGATACAGGTGGTCAATCACACCCTACAGTGAGCTGTCATATTGGTATCAAGGACAGCCAGCACTCCCATAAACACAGTCCCCCTGGTCTGGGCCAGTGGCCTGCAGCACCTCGCAAATAGGATCTGGGACCGAGGGGACGAAGGTGGGGAGGGGACCCACACCGACACCGGGCTCGGCTGGCAGGGTGGCCCATATATCTGAAGCCATGGCGGGCAGCGGTTAGGCTGGCGACATCTGGTGGGCCCACAAGAGGTAGGGAGAACACTCGCGCCACCTCAGAGGTGGAGGGGGCACCCACATGACAGGAGCCTGGCTGTTCTGCGCTGGCCTTTGCCACCAGGGGCTAGACAGCTTCTGGCGAAGTGCCTTCGGTGGCTGGGCCGACGGTCAATATCCGGGGGGGCCCTAAGGGTGCGGGCGGGGGGTGGCTGCCTGGGCATGGAGGAGGGAGGAGGAGGGGGCAGCGCAGCTGAGTCGCTGCCCAGACCCGATGGCCATTGACAAAGGGTTGTTCTCCGCATGGGCAAACGGAGTCAGATGGAGCTAAAGTCCATCCCCATAGCCCAGAGTCCTCCCTGCTGGCCACCAAGGCAACAATTGCCTCCGCAGTGATGACAAAGGGCACAGCTGGTCGGAGTCTGGGGGGGAGGGGCTCAATCTGGGGCCTCTGCCGCCTGCTGAGCCTCATCGGGGGAGATGTCAGCAGCAGTGGCCCGTGTGGTATTTTACGGGGGGGCCCAGCCCACCCTCCTCGTTAGCATGGGGAGATTGGGCCCGCTAGGCCGCACGCCCTGTACGTCTTTTCAAGAGCTGTCCCTGTGGCAGTGCCATGATACTACTTCTTGAAAAACCAGTTAGTAGTTAAAAACCATTGTAGTAGTTAATTAGTTTAATCGTGTAAAAAACCCACCGAGCTGAGTATAAGGGTTTTTTTCCTCCCTTCCTGCAGGTCCTGGCTGCTTCCACAGACATCCCTGGCTCATTGGGTTATAAGTAGTGCACCTGCTATAAGGATCCGATCCCAATATCCAATGACCATTCACAATGTGTCCGCTGCCTCGGAGAGCAGCATAAGTCTCAGAAATGTCCTCATTGCGTAAAGCTGAAATCACGGGTGCAGAACGACAGAGACCGCCGCCTCAAGTCAGTTTACTGGAAAACGCTCTTAGTCCAGCCTCTTACCCGGGCCCGCAGCCTGAGGAACATCAACAGTGCGGCGCCAAGAAGCCCACCAAAATGCACCCTGCCTCAGCACTTCAAGGGGCTATGGCCAGTGCCGTCTCCCTCACAGCTGGTGAGGAGGGCAGCGGCGGCACCACGCCTCAGCACCTATGACAATGCCGGTGTCTCCAGAGCTCCCAGCGCAGATACACATCGGGCATGCACTCTATAGCAGAGCATGACATCCATAAACAACTAGATCATGCTCTGAGGCATCAGGCTTTAAGTTGCCTGCCGCATTAGCTGCAGCACCATCCAGCATTGACAGCGTCAGTGTCAGTATATCTGGGCACGCCAATTTTCTTCCACTATTTGATCTGAGGAAGTGGGTCTGGCCCACGAACGCTCATCACCTAATAAACCCTCTTGTTAGTCTTTGAAGTGCTGCATAGTCCCGGTTTGTGTTACACTCTTGCCGACGCACCATGAGCGCATGGCGCCGACCATGCTGCCACCGCAGAAGCGCCTGATGAGGCACGTGTCCTCGGCACCAAGGCATGATTCAATGCCTCAGATCGCCTCCGTGCCGCCCACTATGGCACCGACAATGCCCATTGGGAGTTACACCCAACACAGGGACTTATCAGGCTCATGAACATTGTAACTCACCATCTTTAGACTCTGAACGCTCTCCCGCCATGGTAACATCACAGCGATCACGCTCAGGAAAGATTGTCATCCAAATCTGATGATGATTTCTCGAGGGTTTTTGTTTTGTTTTTTTTTCACCAGAGAACGCTGCTTACACAGCTCAGAGTATTTAGTCTTCCAGATTTGGGCATGTGCCTTCTTATTATGGCAATCCCTGGTTACCCCCACCTGAGTCTTACCCCTACTAGCAATACTGGGACAAATGGCAATATTATCAGAAACACCAGCATGGTCGGAAAAGACACAGGGCAATACTCTCCCTCCCAAACAAATACAAGAAGCGGACCCACTCACAGCGAAGGCAGCACCCCCTCTTGATTAAAATGACCCCCCCCCCCAGCGTCAACACCCTCAGATGAAGCTACACACTTCCAAAACCTTTTTAACTCTGTAGCTGCTGAATTAAACAGTCCTCTCCAAGAGGCTGTGGAAAATCAGCAGGAACTAACTGACATATTTGCACTCAGTAATACCGTCTAAAATAGCAATGCCAATTAAGCCAGCAATAATGGAACTGGCAAAATTGGTGTGGTAAACTCCGGTGTCAAGCTCGTCTAAGGCAAAGAGAAATGAGAAGAAATATTATGGCCTACCCCAGGGTTCTGAATTTCCTTTTTCTCACCCAGCACCTAATTACTTCATAGTAGAAGCTGCATAAAAAAAATCCAAGCATCAGCAATACTGGTCTGCTTCATAGGACTGCGCTAGCAAAAGGCTTGACGCATTCGGGTGCAAAATATAGACATCTACTACTTTACAATTTCGCATTTCAAACTACACAGCTTTCTTGAGCAAATGCGACTACAGAAATTACACCAAACTGAACAATTTTTGTTGCAGATATGCCTGAGGCTAAGAGGAACAGTACAAAGTGCTGGTATTGAAGGGTCACACTATTGCTAGAACAGCATTACAAGCAACAGCAGTAGTAATGCGAAGGGCATCATGGTTAGCGCCTCTCCATTCCCCAGAGAGCTCCAATCTACTGTGGAAGATCTGGCTTTCGACGATCAGAAGCTGTTTGCAGCTAACACCAACAAAATTCTCCACTCCATGAAAGAGTCCAGAGCGACGCTTCCGTCTTTGGGGAGATCCACAACCAAGCATCTTGCAGAAGGCAATCTAGGTATCAGCCCTACCGGAGACCTCGATACCCTCCAGATGCACAAAACTACAGTGGACAAGACCACCAACAACAGAGCAGAGGCAGAAAGCAATGTCGCCGCCCTTCCTCTACCAATTCCCATCGGTTGCTGCAGTCCAATAAGCAACTCTGATCATCAGGTCTCATAGACTCATAGACTCATAGACTTTAAGGTCAGAAGGGACCATTATGATCATCTAGTCTGACCCCCTGCACAATGCAGGCCGCATAATCTCACCCACCCACTCCTAGAATAATCCTCACCCCTATATCTCAGATATTGAAGCCCTCAAATAGTTTGAAGACCCCAAGATGCTGAGAATCCTCCAGCTGTGATCTGTACCCCATGCTACAGAGGAAGGCGAAAAACCTCCAGGGCCTCTGCCAATCTACCCTGGAGGAAAATTCCTTCCCGACCCCAAATATGGCGATCAGCTAAACCCTGAGCATGTGGGCAAGACTCCCCAGCCAGACACCCAGAAAGTTCTTTATAGTAACCCCTATCATCCCTCCATTGACCTATTTACCACTGATAATGACTAGTCAATTAGTTACCAAGACCATGTTATCTTGTCAAACCATCCCCTTCATAAACCCATCTAGTTTAATTTTGAAGCCAGGTAGATCTTTTGCCCCCACTACTTCCCTTGGAAGGCCATTCCAGAACCTCACTCCTCTAATGGTTAGAAACCTTCGTCTAATCTCAAGTCTAAACTTCCTACTAGCCAGCTTATATCCATTTGTTCTTGTGTCCACATTAGTATTAAACTTAAATAATTCCTCTCCCTCCCTAGTATTTATCCCTCTAATATATTTAAAGAGTGCAATCATATCCCCCCTCAGCCTTCTTTTGGTTAAGGTAAACAAGCCAAGCTCCCTGAGTCTCCTTTCATAAGACAGGTTCTCCATTCCTTGAATCATCCTAGTGGCCCTTCTTTGTACCTGTTCTAATTTGAATTCATCCTTCTTAAACATGGGAGACCAGAACTGCACACAGTATTCCAAATGAGGTCTCACCAATGCCTTGTATAATGGCACTAACACCTCCTTATCCCTACTGGAAATACCTCGCCTAATACATCCCAAGACCATATTAGCCTTTTTCACAGCCATGTCACAGTGGCGGCTCATAGTCATCCTATAATCAACCAGGACTCCGAGGTCCTTCTCCTCCTCCGTTACTTCCAACTGATGTGTCCCCAGCTCATAACTAAAATTCTTGTTATTAATGCCTAAATGCATAACCTTACACTTCTCACTGTTAAATTTCATCCTATTGCTATCACTCCAATTTACAAGGTCATCCAAATCTTTCTGTATGATATCCCGATCCTTTTCTGAATTAGCAATACCTCCCAACTTTGTGTCATCTGCAAATTTTATCAGGACACTTCCACTTTTGGTGCCAAGGTCAGCAATAAAAAGATTAAATAAAATTGGCCCCAAAACTGATCCCTGAGGAACTCCGCTAGTAACCTTCCTCCAACCTGACAGTTCCCCTTTCAATATGACCCGCTGTAGTCTCCCCTTTAACCAGTTGCTTATCCACCTCTCAACTTTCATATTAATCCCTATTTTTTCCAATTTAACCAATAATTCCCCATGTGGTACTGTATCAAATGCCTTACTAAAATCGAGGTAGATTAAATCCACTGCATTTCCTTTATCTAAAAAATCTGTTACTTTCTCAAAAAAAGAGATCAGATTGGTTTGGCACGATCTACCTTTTGTAAAACCATGTTGCAACTTATCCCAATTGCCATTAACCTCAATGTCTCTAACTACTTTCTCCTTCAAAATTTTTTCCAAGATCTTGCATGCTACAGATGTCAAACTAACAGGCCTATAGTTACCCGGGTCACTTTTTTTTCCTCTCTTAAAAATAGGAACTATATTAGCAGTTCTCCAATCAAATGGTACAACCCCTAAGTTTAGAGATTTATTAAAAATTTTTGCTAATGGACCTGCAATTTCATGTGCCAGTTCCTTTAATATTCTTGGATGAAGATTATCTGGGCCCCCGATTTACTCCCATTAAGCTGTTCAAGTTTGGCTTTTACCTCAGATATGGTAATATCTACCTCTATATCCTTAGTCCCATTTGTTATATTACCATTATCCCTAAGCTCTTCACTAGCCTCATTAAAGACTGAAGCAAAGTATTTGTTTAGATATTGGGCCATTCCTAAATTATCCTTAACCTCCACTCCATCCTTAGTAATTAGCGGTCCTACTTCTTCTTTTTTTGTTTTTTTCCTATTTATATGGCTATAAAACCTTTTACTATTGGTTTTAATTCCCTTTGCAAGGTCCAACTCTACCTGCCTTTTAGCCTCTCTCACTTTGTCCCTACATGCTCTAACCTCAATAAGGTAACTTTCTTTACTTATCCCTCCCATCTTCCACTCCTTATATGCTTTCTGCTTTTTCTTAATCACCTTTCTAAGATGCCTGCTCATCCAGCTTGGTCTAACACACCTGCCTATAATTTTTTTCCCTTTTCTTGGGATACAGGCTTCTGACAGTTTCTGCAACTTTAACTTAAAATAATCCCAGGCCTCCTCCACCTCAAGATCCATAATTTCTTTAGACCAATCAACTTCCCTAACTAATTTCCTTAATTTATTAAAGTTAGCCCTTTTGAAATCAAAAACCCTAGTCTCAGATTTATTTTTGTTTATCCTTCCATTCAATTTGAACTGTATTAGCTCATGATCACTCGAGCCAAGATTATCCCCTACAACCATTTCATCTATGAGGTCCTCGCTACTCACCAAAACCAAATCTAAAATAGCATCCCCCCTTGTAGGTTCAGCAACTACTTGATGAAGGAATTCATCAGCTATCACATCTAGGAAAATCTGAGCCCTATTATTATTACTAGCACTTGTTCTCCAACAAGTGCACTTGGTCAAGGGCCTGCAGAGCCTCTCACCTACTCCAATGCCGTCAATGAAAACAAGTCTGTTCCATCACCGATAGTTGCCCTTCTTCAACAAACTGGCAATGTCTACGTTCTAACAGATGGGTCCTGCAGATAATTGAATAAGGCTACCTTAGTCCCTCTGTGTCCACACCCCTCTCCACCCACTCCCTGCCTCATTCCCTATTCAGGGACCATTCTCATGAGCTCCTGGTAGAGCATCTCTTACACTAGGGGGTGATCAACTAGTCCTCACACAATTTAGGGGCAAGGGGCTCTACGCCCATTTCTTCTTAACTGAAAAAAGGCTGGAGGGTTGGAGATCATTCCTAGCCCTTTGAGCCCTCAATAAATTTATTCAGAAAGAAAAATGTAAGATGGTAATGCTTGCGCCTATAGTACCGGGTTTGGAACAGGATGTTTGGTGCTCTTCCCTCGACTTGCAAGCCGCATACTGTCACATGGCCATGCACCGTGCTCACATACATTTTGCTGTAGCTTCGCAACACCATGAATGCAAGTTGCTTTCATTCAGCCGCTCTACGTCCCGAGGGTCTTTTCAACGGTTCTGGCAGTTGTTACAGGGTATCTAAGGAAAGAAAGCGTTTTCATCTTTCCTTACCTAGAAGACTCCCTCCTCGTGTCACACTCACACAACAATTCCTGCCAGTCTCTGTTCGTCACAAGACACCTATTTCGACACCTCGGCCTTCAGGTGAACTAAATCGGTACTCGCCCCTACACAAAAGATACAGTTTATAGGCACATGCCTCGACTCGACAATGGCCGCCGCATCCCTACCTACAAACAGTGTCAAAAAAGTGTGGCCTCAGTGACTAGTTTACGATCCAGCCCCCGCACAACAGCATGCGAATGCATTCGACTGCTGGGGCACATGGCAACGTGCAACTTCATAGTCTACAATGCGCACTTGCACATGAAATGTTTACAGAGCTGGCTGGGACAGGTGTACAAACCCAATGTGCATCCACTTTCCAAATCCCTAGCCCGTCCATGGAGAATAAAGGAAGCCTTACGCTGGTGGTTAAGCCCACGGAACCTTTGTTAGGGCGTCCCCTTCCACCGACCAGAACCATCCATCTGCATGACGCTAGATGCATCTCGTACAGTCTGGGGAGCCCACTTACAACAGTATTCCCTCCAGGGGCTGTGGTTCAGAACCGACAAGAACGTCCTAGGCCTGCGGACAGTCAGGAATGCAGGCGTCAGAATCCTCCCGTTCATTGCCAACAGACATGTCAGCCTGTACACAGACAATGTCTCTGCAATGTTTTACATAAATCATCAGGTGGAGCCCAAGCTTTGCACTTTGCACCAAGGCCATAGCATTTTAGAACTGGTGTCTGAAATTCTCACCGCAGTGCATCTTCCAAGTGCCCTGAATACAACAGCAGATGTACTCATTAGAGCCCGCCTGACCAAACACGAGTGGCAAATAAACCCATACATCTTGGCAGCCATGTTGTGTGTGTATGGTCACCCAACCATAAACTTGTTTGCCATGCAGTCCAACAAGAAATGCCCCCATTCTGGTCTAGGACGGGACTGGGCAAAGGGATCAATGCATTGTGTGGGCAGTCCACCTATTCCTTTTATATGGGTATTGAACAGAGTAGTTCACAAGATAAGGCGGGCAGGGCCTGGTGGGCGTGGACGGATGGCTCCCCCTCAGGAAGGCGACCTTCCACCCACACTTCAGGCCATCAGGCCATCAGGTGGAGTGTTTCTAGTAAAAAAAAATCCCAGCGCGAACACTGTAACAAACATGAGAAAACAGTGTACAGAGATCCAGCACCTGTCACGGGATATAATTTGGACTGCGATCGAGACCAAGCATCTCTGTAACAAAGTGCCCCAGGTTATATATATATATATATATATATATATATATAAAGATTTACAGTGCACTCTAGAAAGTGTCACAAGGTTCAAACACGGGGGGCTGTGTCTAGACTGGCCAGTTTTTGCGCAAAAGGAGCCACTTTTGCGCAAAAACTTGCCAGCTATCTACACTGGCCGCTTGAATTTGCGCAAGAGCACTGACGTTCTAATGTAAGAAATCAGTGCTTCTTGCGCAAATACTTTGACGCTCCAGCTATGTCTAGACTGGCATGATTTTGTGCAAATACTTTTAACGGAAAAATTTTTCCGTTAAAAGTATTTGCGCAAAAGCACGTCTAGACTGGCACGGAGTTATCGTTATAACGATGCACTTTTGTGCAAAAGCGCGTCTACATTGGCGGTGTGCTTTTGCGCAAAAGCAGAAGCCCAGAACCATTTTGAAGAGGGCAAAAGGGCACCAGCCCTTGCCGGGGGCGGGGCTGGAGCTCCGTTCAGACACATGCTTGAAGGGTCTCGCCGGACAGCCATTTGTCGCCTGCTCCGTGCTTTAGGACCTCTGTCAGGGACTGACAGCCATAGCAGGTTTGGTGGTTGCCCTCTGACTTTTGGACACCGCTGCCTTTGGCCACCTACTGCTTTTGCCAGGGTTTTTTTTCCTTGCCTTGTTCCTTGTGCCATGGAACCAGGGGTGGCCATGTGCCTGCTCTGGCCTCTGTCAGACATTTTGGAGTGCCTGCAGCTGCTGCTCCAGGTTGGTGCCCTCCTCTTCCAGGACCAGGAGGGGCACATCGCTTTGGACTCCCTCACCACTGAGGCTATGGCGTCCCTGTGGCACCCCCACCCCAGGGTGCAGAGACGACTGTGGAGACTGGACACCAGTACCGACTGGTGGGACCGGCTGGTCCTTGGGCAATGGGACGACCAGCAATGGCTCTGGAACTTCCGCATGCGAAAGCGGACGTTCATGGAGCACTGTGCCTGGCTCACCCCCGCGCGCCAGAGAGCCACCACCCGACTGCGGGCAGCCATCCCCGTCAAGAAGAGGGTCGCCATCGCAGTCTGGCAGCTGGCCACCCCGGACAGCTACCGATCAGTGGCACACCAATTCGGGGTGGGCAGATCCACCGTCGGTGCCGTCGTGATGGAGGTAAGTCCCAGGGGGGAGTGGGGTGGGGGGAGGATGCTGCACTCCATGCCCAGGGGCAGCCAAGACTCCACGCTGGGTCACCCAGGGGTTCGGGCTGTCCCTCCCTTGCACAGGCCTGCTGGGGCGAGGGGGCTGTGGTGTGTGTGTGTGTGTGTGTGTGTGGTGTGTGTGTGTGCGCACGCGCGTGAGGACAGAGGGAATCACGGGGAGGGGGCCAAGGGAGCGCACACCCACCCCTGCCTTGTGTGATATGTTCCCCTGTGTTTCTCTGCACCCTTCTGCAGGTCGTCCGCGCCATCAACAACGTCCTGCTCCCCAGAGTGCTCCGCCTGCGGGACGTGGACACTACCATCGCCGGCTTCACCGCCCTTGGGTTCCCCAACTGCGGGGGAGCCCTGGATGCAACCCACATCCCCGTCCGGGCCCCGGAGCATTGAGCAGCCAATTTCATTAACAGAAAGGGGTACTGCTCCATGTTCTGCAGGACCTCGTGGACCACCGGGGCCGCTTTCTGGACATTTATGCAGGCTGGTCCGGCAGGGCACATGACGCCCGCATCCTCCGCAACTCCGGACTGTTTTGCAGGCTGGAGGCAGGTACCTACCTCCCCCGGCGGGAGTTGACTGTCGGGGATGTGCCTATGCCCATCTGCGTCATTGGGGACACGGCCTACCCCCTGATGCCCTGGCTAATTTGGCCCTACACGGGGCGGCCGGACCAGAACCAGGCCCGGTTCAATGACCGCCTCAACCGGGCCCGCAATCAAGTGGAGCTCGCCTTTGGCCGATTAAAAGCCCGCGTCCGGTGTTTGCTCACCCGTCTCGAGATAGGTGAGCGGAATGCAACTGAGGTAGTGGCCACGTGCGCGTGCTCCACAACATTGTGGAGCAGAGCGGGGAGGCCTTCCTTCCCGCATGGATGGCAGCGGAGGGCCAGGCCTACGAACAGCCCCACACAGCTGCCAGCCACCAGGCGCATCAGGATGGAGTGCGCAGCCGGGAGGCCCTCACGGACATGTTTTCACAGACTCCGGAGTAGGGTCGCCTTGGTTTCCCTGGACAACTCCCTCCCCTCCCCTTACCTCCCAATACACAACAACACAGTTTGGAGGAGAGGGGGATGTTGTGCAGAATGTTCATGATTGTTATATGAACTATGTTTGAGCAGTCTCATTCAGAGCAGAGTACTCTTGTTCTGTTAAGGGTTTGGTCAGGTCAAGCGGAAGGCTTGTACCTACCAATTAGGATTAGGTTTAGATTTAGGTTTAGTTAGATTAGCTATCGTCGTCGGTTCAAAGCATTTCGGCCATCGTCGAGTTTGCTCGTCCGGTGCGTCGGCCGAAGCTAGGGTTTTCTTTGAGTTCAGGGTTAGGTTTAGGATATTCTAGGCCACCATCGTCTGTTCGAGCTGTCCCGAAGAACAGGAAGAGGATTCGAGGTTCGTGTGGAAAGCTCGAGTCAGCGCACCCGATTCCAGTCATCTTTGAGGGCTCTCCTGGCAGTTCCTCTCCTGAGGCCCGGAAGGACCAAAGGATCGCGGTCACCAGCGTCGCCGCAATCGCCCTCCGCACCTAGACTGTGTTTAATGTATTTTGTGTTGTGTTTACTCTTTTGTAATCTATCCCTTGCTTGATTGTGATTTTCTGCATGTCAAATATAGTCCTGTGGTTAAATTTTATCTTCAGAGTTGGTATTCATTTATGCATCACAACCTCATAACCCTTTAAAATTATTTCCCTTTCTTTTTAGAAAACCTGTGATAGATATGGAATATGGAGTCCGCATTTGACATCTTCATGATTTTATTAGGTTGATCATAAGAACATAAGAACATAAGAACGGCCGTACCGGGTCAGACCAAAGGTCCATCTAGCCCAGTATCCTGTCTGCCGACAGTGGCCAGCACCAGGTGCCCCAGAGGGGGTGGACCGAAGACAATGATCAAGCGCTTTGTCTCCTGCCATCCCTCTCCAGCCTCTGTCAAACAGAGGCCAAGGACACCATTTTATCCCCTGGCTAATAGCCTTTTATGGACCTAACCTCCATGAAATTATCTAGCTTCTCTTTAAACTCTGTTATAGTCCTAGCCTTCACAGCCTCCTCTGGCAAGGAGTTCCACATGCTGACTACACGCTGTGTGAAGAAGAACTTTCTTTTATTAGTTTTAAACCTGCTACCCATTAATTTCATTTGGTGTCCTCTAGTTCTTCTATTTAGGGAACTAATAAATAACTTTTCTTTATCGGCCCTCTCCATACCACTCATGATTTTATACACCTCTATCATATCCCCCCTCAGTCTCCTCTTTTCTAAACTGAAAAGTCCCAGTCGCTTTAACCTCTCCTCATATGGGACCCGTTCCAAACCCCTAATCAATTTAGTTGCCCTTTTCTGAACCCTTTCCAAGGCCAAAATATCTTTTTTGAGGTGAGGAGACCACATCTGTACACAGTATTCAAGATGTGGGCGTACCATAGTTTTATACAGGGGCAGTAAGATATTCCTTGCGAACAGGAATTGCTAACAGGGAGTTTGGAGAGGGAGTTCTCCAGGTGAAAGAGGAGTAAAAACGGGACCCTTGTGGTAAGTGGCTGTCTGGAGTGTGTGTTTGTGTGTGGGGGAGTTATTTGCTGTGTGCAGAGCTTGTGTTTATCTGTTTGGTTGGTTGGTTTGATTGTTTGATTGCTTGAAGGAGCTTCTAAAAGGTTTGAAATCTAGAAGCCTCTGTTAGTTGGCTAAGCCTCAGTCAGGGGGAGGGGCTACCAGAGCTATATAAGCCTGTGACTCAGCGACCAGGGAGCTTGCGAACAGGAATTGCTAACAGGGAGTTTGGAGAGGGAGTTTAGAGGGGGAGGTTAGAGGGCACTAGTGACTTCTGGCCTTCTTTAAAACATAACTCTTATCGTAATCTATATTCCAGAGGTCTAAAAAGAATCCCAGTTTATACTTAAACTTGTTCATTAGAAAAATGGAGACAGAAGCCCAGCAGCAGAGTGGGGGCTATCCTGTTTATTGCGTCGAGTGTAACATGTATGATTACCTGCCCTGTGGGCGGGTGGCGTATGTGTGCACCCGTTGCAAGGAGCTCCTGACCCTCAGAGACCGAGTTCGGGCTTTGGAGGCCAGGGTGGCTGAACTGGAGGAGCTAAGGGAGGTAGAGAGATTTGTGGATGAGACTTTCTGGGACACTGTAGTACTGTCCCACCTCCAGTCTGAGAGCCCCAGTGCTCTTAAGGAGGATGAAAGTCTCAAGGGAACAGAGCATTCAATGGGAGCAGAGGGAAACCATCCCGTAGTTGGGACCCTCCTCCCAGAGGATGTTGCGGTATCCTCTCGCACTGAGGATACCTCTGAGGGGGAGGGAAAGCCAGTTCGGAAGAGGCAGGTGTTAGTAGTGGGTGATTCGATCGTTAGAAACATAGATAGTTGGGTTTGTGATGACCGGGAGAACCGTATGGTCACTTGCCTGCCTGGTGCGAAGGTTGCGGATCTCTCGAGGCATCTAGATAGACTTATGTGTAGTGCTGGGGAGGAGCCGGTGGTCGTGGTACATGTAGGTACCAATGACGTAGGGAAGGGTAGGAGAGATGTCCTGGAGGCCAAATTTAGGCTGCTAGGAAAGAGACTGAAATCCAGGACCTCTATGGTGGCGTTCTCGGAAATGCTTCCGGTTCCACGCGCAGGGCCGGGTAGGCAGGCAGAGATTCAGAATCTCAATGCGTGGATGAGACGATGGTGTAGGGAAGAGGGGTTTGGATTTATTAGGAACTGGGGACACTTTTGGGAGAGGGGGAGCCTATACAGGAAGGATGGGCTCCACCTAAACCAGGGTGGAACCAGACTGCTGGCACTAAACATTAAAAAGGCCGTAGAGCAGTTTTTAAACTGAGAGATGGGGGAAAGCCGATTGGTGTGGAGATGCACGTAAATCGGAGGGAGACTACTCTTAGAGGAGAATCCATTGATAGAGATTCTCTAAGCTGTAGTCAGAAAGAGAGGAGGGGAGAGGGCAAACCATGGGCCAGAGCAGACAAACAACCGTGTACAAAGGAATCCAATGCATCAGGGAAGGGCAGACAAATAAGCAGTGGCAAATTTTTAAAGTGCTTCTACACAAATGCTAGGAGTCTGACTAATAAGATGGGTGAACTAGAGTACCTAGTATTAAATGAGGAGGTTGACATAATAGGCATCACTGAAACCTGGTGGAATGAGGAAAATCTGTGGGACACAATCATACCGGGATATAAAATATATCGAAAGGATAGAGCAGGCCGGGTGGGTGGCGGAGTGGCACTGTATGTGAAAGATAATGTAGAATCAAATGAAATAAAAATATTAAATGAATCAACATGTTCAATAGAATCGCTATGGATAGTAATTCCATGCTCCAAAAATAAGAAATTAGCAGTAGGGATATATTACCGACCACCTGACCAGGACAGGGATACTGACATTGAAATGCTGAGGGAGATTAGAGAGGCTACCAAAACAAAGAACTCTATAATAATGGGGGATTTTAATTACCCCCATATTGACTGGATACATGTCACCTCAGGAAGAGAAGCGGAGATAAAATTTCTCAATGGCTTAAATGACTGCTTCTTGGAGCAGCTAGTGCAGGAACCCACAAGGGGAGAGGCAATTCTCGATTTAGTCCTGAGTGGAGCGCAGGAACAGGTCCAGGAAATAACCGTTACAGGACCGCTTGGGAATAGTGACCATAATATAATAACATTCAACATTCCTGTGGTGGGAAGAACACCTCAGCAGACCAGCACCCTGGCATTTAATTTCAAAAAGGGGAATTACACAAAAATGAGGAGGTTAGTTAAACAGAAATTAAAAGGCACAGTGACTAGAGCCAAATCCCTGCAAGCTGCATGGAAACTTCTTAAAGACACCATAATAGAGGCCCAACTTAAATGTATACCCCAAATTAAAAAACATAGCAAGAGACCTAAAAAAGAGTCACCGTGGCTTAACCACCATGTAAAAGAAGCAGTGAGGGACAAAAAGGCATCTTTTAAGAAGTGGAAGTCCAATCCTAGTGAGATAAATAGAAAGGAACATAAACACTGTCAAATCAAGTGTAAAAATGTAATAAGAAAAGCAAAAAAAGATTTTGAGGAACAGCTAGCCAAAAACTCAAAAAGAAATAACAAAATGTTTTTTAAGTACATTAGAAGCAGGAAGCCTGCTAAAAAGCCTGTGGGTCCCCTAGACGATCGAACTATAAAAGGCGCAATCAAGGACGATAAAGCCATTGCGGAGAAACTAAATGATTTCTTTGCTTCAGTCTTCACGGCTGAGGACGTTGGGGAGATTCCCAAATCTGCACCGTCCTTTGTGGGTAATGAATCTGAGGAACTGTCCCGGATTGAGGTGTCATTAGAGGAGGTTTTGGAACAAATAGAAAAACTTAATGTTAACAAATCTCCGGGACCGGATGGCATTCATCCAAGGGTTCTAAAAGAACTCAAATGGGAAATTGCTGAACTATTATCTGTGGTTTGTAACCTATCCCTTAAATCGGCTTCCGTACCTAATGACTGGAAGGTAGCCAACGTGACACCAATATTTAAAAAGGGCTCTAGAGGCGATCCGGGCAATTACAGACCGGTAAGTCTAACTTCAGTACCGGGCAAATTAGTCGAAACAATAGTAAAGAATAAAATTGTAAAGCATGTAGAAGAACATAATTTGTTGGACAAAAGTCAACATGGGTTTTGTAAAGGGAAATCCTGTCTTACTAATCTATTAGAGTTCTTTGAAGGGGTTAACAAACATGCGGACAAGGGGGATCCAGTAGATATAGTATACTTAGATTTCCAGAAAGCCTTTGACAAGGTCCCTCACCAAAGGCTCTTGTGTAAATTACATGGCCATGGGATAAGAGGGAAGGTCCTTTCTTGGATTGAGAACTGGTTAAAAGACAGGAAACAAAGGGTAGGAATAAATGGTAAATTTTCAGAGTGGAGAGGGGTAACTAGTGGTGTCCCCCAAGGGTCAGTCCTAGGACCAATCCTGTTCAACTTATTCATAAATGATCTGGAGAAAGGGGTAAGCAGTGAGGTGGTAAAGTTTGCGGATGATACCAAACTGTTTAGGATAGTCAAGACAGAAGCAGACTGTAAGGGACTCCAAGAAGATCTCACCAAACTGAGTGATTGGGCAACAAAATGGCAAATGAAATTTAATGTGGATAAGTGTAAAGTAATGCACATTGGGAAAAATAACCCCAACTATACGTACAGTATGATGGGGGCTAATTTGGCTACGACAAATCAGGAAAGAGATCTTGGAGTTATCGTGGACAGTTCTCTGAAAACTTCCACACAGTGTGCAGCGGCGGTCAAAAAGGCAAATAGGATGCTAGGTATTATTAAGAAAGGGATAGAAAATAAGACCCGGAATATCTAAATTAATTATTCATGTTACCTCGTGTAACAGGGAGGAGACCTTGAACTGGGAGGGGGAGGGGAGTTACTCCTGGGAGGGGCGGCCCCTGCAACTGCTCCTGCAGGGGCGGACCTGGACATGGCAGGCACGCTGAACGGGGAGGTGGGCAGGAGGAGCAGGAGCAGGAGGGGCCATTGCAGGAGGGGGGCGGGGGCAGATGCACCATGATGGGGTGCGCATCCGGGAGGCCCTCACTGACATGTTTTCTCACAGGCCCCGGAGTAGGGTCGCCTCGGTTTCCCTGGACAACTCCCTCCCCTCCCCTCCCCTCCCCTTACCTCCCAGTACACAACAACACAGTTTGGTTTCACCAAAAAAAGTGTCGGTTTTTATTTACAAAGGGGGGAGGGGGGAGGAGACCTTCAATCGGGAGGGGGAGGGGAGCTACTCCTGGGAGGGGTGGCCCCTGCAACTGCTTCCTGTGGGGGTGGACCTGGACATGGCGGGCAGGCTGCATTGGGGCAGGCTGAATGGGGAGGTGGGCAGCAGGAGCAGGAGGGGCAGGAGCAGGAGCAGGCTGGGCCATTGCAGGAGGGGCAGGAGGGGGCGGGGGCAGTGCTAGAGGAGGGATAGCAGGGGCATGGGGCAAGGCCATGCCATAATGTATGGCATGGGCAATGTGTGCGGAGAGGCTGGCAACGGAGTTTGCCATCAGCGCACAGTGTCCCTGAAAGATGGCCCAGGCCTCCTGGCGCCACTGCAGGTCCACCTCTGTGCGTCTCTGGATGGCAGCCTCTATTCATTCAACAGCCTGCACGTGGCGCTGCAGGAGCTGGTCCCGGTGTCGGACGCGCTGCCTCCGTGGTTGGGCAGCTGGGGGTGCTGCTGCTGCTGCTGCTGCTGGACTGGAGAGTCCCCCGCTCCTGGTTGGTCCCGCTGCAGGGAACAGAAGGAAGGATGGGTCAGTCAGGCAGCCCGGCCACTGTCCCCACACCTCATGCCTTCCACCCCACCCCTGAGCCCAGGTGACATCACAGGGGTAGTGTGGCTTGGGCCCCCTCAGGTCCTCCCCTTCTCCCCCCATGTTGTATGTTTGCACAGAGGACCGCCCCTGGAGTAGGGTCCTCCTTCATGTATTGGAACCCCCGGTCTGTGTCCTGGCCCCATGTAGCGTTTTTCTATGGTTTACAGACTACTACCCCCTGACAAGTCACTGTTTGGTCCCGTAACGGTTCTTTTGGTTCAGCTGCGCGTTTAGAGCACGCTGCAAATCTTCATAGCTGACCTTCGTTTCTGGACCACTATTTTTTACAAGAACGTCTCCTTGAATGCTCTATGACTTACATACCTGTGATAACAGCAGAGCACGTGGCAAGTCTCCTGACATCACATTTCTCAGCCATTTGCAAATAACTCCGCTTATCTTCCACCAGACGTGTCCTCCCCCCCCCCCAATGACTACTTTTAGCTACACTGGCAGTCTCGTCCCTTCGCGGTTTCGGACAATCTTCTTGCCAAAAGCTCGTATCGTCAGGTATGGCATGAACCATAAACAACTCTTCCATGAATGGAGACTTGCGGTGTCCACCTATCTTATACCAGCTAAGTATTAGGGTAACTAAAAAGGGCGCATAACTGAAATGCGATGTCAAGCACTCTAGCTGGGAATAAGTCTCTTCTGATGCAAGATGTTAAAGTTAAAAAAAGTGTCAATGGTAATTTATATTTCGGGAGACTGGATGTTTTCAGTAAAACGTGTCAAAGTGCTGCAACGGAAAGCGTCTCAGAAATTAAGGAAAACGCTGCGAGTCTTTCTGAGGCCAGTATGTATCACAGGAGGAGGATTGATGCAAAAGAATCAGTTTGCATAAAAAGTGTTGGACTCCCTGGAAATTGCATTAGGGCTGTAAATCGGCACGGCATGCATTTCGGAGACAAAGGGCTACGACTAGAAATTGAGAGGTGAGGAGCATTGCGGGTTTCACTATTCAGTGTGAGATGTGAGCCAAAAGAAGCAAATAGCTGAAAGCCTTCACTGAGAACTGAAAATGAGCCGTCAAAAGACGCGCCACGGTAACGCAGAGGTGTAAGTCAAGGCTGATGCAAGATTAAACAGTGTTTTAAAAGTACCTCACAGAAGAAGATTCAAACATGACCAGACGTTCCAAATAATCTCACAAGGGACGGAACGCACAAGTGACGTTCCACCAGTGTGTCTCAAAAAAGGGTGTCTCATATCCGAATTTACTCTAATGCCGGTTGCAGCTTGCCGGAAGAAAGTGCAGCGTTTTCTAAACTGTGTCATATTACTGTAATTGTCGTGTGCGGCAAAATAAGCTTTTGTGCCAAACACATAGCTTATAACAATACTTATGGTGTGGAGAGACATGACAGTACAGTCGAACGTGACACTGGGAGGAAACTAATATGGCATTCAAGAAAAACGTTAGTGTAAAAAATTGTTTCAGAACGCAAACGCGGACGAACACAGAGTCTGAGTGTGGCGCTCGTGTCATTGGTTTTATAACAGCTGTGGTAAAACAGCAGCATAACTGTACAAACCTATCTCAGACCCAAGTTTGACGTGAGAGGAAACGTACAGAATGCAGCACGAAACTGACACCTCAGACGCCTTGTTGGGAGTGCTAATAACGTGTGAAAGTAGCATAAACGGGCAAAGCAGACATCGTGACTAAATTCAGGGGAAAAGAAAAACGAAACCATCAATTCGGCGAACTAGCTTGCAGAAGAACAGGGAATAGGCCTTTAAATAACAGTAGAAGAATAAATCCCATAACACACTTTCTTTGAATGAGCGCTGAAAGAGAAACGGGGCTGTTGAGCACGCAAGCACGCTGCAACAGGCACTAGAGTAAATTCGCTCTTCTTCGAATATACAGCTCTTGTTCTATACCATGGCTTTTATTTGGCCAATTTACTTCTGAGGAATGTGTGTAAGTGAAGCATTACAAGGAGAAAACCAATCTCCAGTCACCGTTTTGTTTCAGGCAAATTCCACAACCCACCAACAGGCAGGGAGGGCATTTATTTTTTTGAACCATCAGCCCATCTCTTTTTCTACACTTGCCGAAAGGTTTAATCGGTCTCCTTATAAAATATAATGCAAGCGTATGACTCGTTTTGTCTGGTGCGAGGGGACCTTGCTCACTTTTCCAAACTTTTTCAGCAGCACTTTGTTCAGGTATTTCCTTTTTACATATGCATCTTATTCGCCGACAGAACTTACTTACACACACACACACACACACACACACACTCCTCAGAAGTAAATTGGCCAAATAAAAGACATGGTATAGAACAAGATCTGTAACATCTCATTTCAGTTCTTAGCCATTTGTAGTTACTCTAACGCGTAGTTTGTATAAGATAGGGCTACGTCTAGACTGGCATGATTTTCCCCAAATACTTTTAATGGAAAAGCATCCATGCCAATCTAGAGCGGTTTTGTGCAAGTAAGCCCCCATCGCCATTTTAGCCATCGGGGCTTTTTTTGTGCAAAACAAATCTGAGCTGTCTACACTGACTCTTGCCCGAAAGGGAGCATCAAAGTATTTGCACAAGAAGCACTGATTTCTTACATTAGAAGGTCTGTGCTCTTGTGCGTAGGTGGTTGAACCCTGTGACACTTTCTAGAGTGCACTGCAAATCTCTCTCTCTCTCTCTCTATATATATATATAGATATAGATATAGATATAGTATAAACTGGGGCACTTTGTTACAGAGATGCTTGGTCTTGATCGCAGCCCAAATTACATCCCGTGACAGGTGCTGTAGCTCTGTACGTGTTTTCTCATGTTTGTTACAGTGTTCGCGCTGGGATTTTTTTTTACTAGAAACGCTTATCATATTGCATGAAACCTGATTTATCAGGTTTTGAAATTAGACAGCAAGTCTCCCCATAGATCACATTCTTTTTGTGAGCCACGCTCCTACAGAAATGTGAGATACTTATCTCGCCTCAGATAGGCGTTACAGCGTTTTTCCAAGTTTTACGAACCGCTACAAGTCTCACATGTCGTTTTTCTCTCTTGGAACCTTCGTTACCCAGATCCCACACCATAGTTCAAGAGGTCACTGACTCTAGTGGGTTCTGCAAACAGCAACTTATGGCGCACCGAGGGAGTTGCCACCACCTGCATGCACACAGCTAGATTGTGGAGCGGTCGGTGCATGAGAAGGGCTACCGTGGCAGCATGGTGGATGGAAAAAAATGCCGAAATTGAGCAGGGGCCCTGCACGCCACCTGATGGCCTGATGGCCTGAAGTGTGGGTGGAAGGTCGCCTTCCTGAGGGGGAGCCATCCGTCCATGCCCACCAGGCCCTGCCCGCCTTATCTTGTGAACTACTCTGTTCAATACCCATATAAAAGGAATAGGTGGACTGCCCACACAATGCATTGATCCCTTTGCCCAGTCCCGTCCTAGACCAGAATGGGGGCATTTCTTGTTGGACTGCATGGCAAACAAGTCTATGGTTGGGTGACCATACACACACAACATGGCTGCCAAGATGTATGGGTTTATTTGCCACTCGTGTTTGGTCAGGAGGGCTCTAATGAGTACATCTGCTGTTGTATTCAGGGCACTTGGAAGATGCACTGCGGTGAGAATTTCAGACACCAGTTCTAAAATGCTATGGCCTTGGTGCAAAGTGCAAAGCTTGGGCTCCACCTGATGATTTATGTAAAACATTGCAGAGACATTGTCTGTGTACAGGCTGACATGTCTGTTGGCAATGAACGGGAGGATTCTGACGCCTGCATTCCTGACTGTCCGCAGGCCTAGGACGTTCTTGTCGGTTCTGAACCACAGCCCCTGGAGGGTATACTGTTGTAAGTGGGCTCCCCAGACTGTACGAGATGCATCTAGCGTCATGCAGATGGATGGTTCTGGTCGGTGGAAGGGGACGCCCTAACAAAGGTTCCGTGGGCTTAACCACCAGCGTAAGGCTTCCTTTATTCTCCATGGACGGGCTAGGGATTTGGAAAGTGGATGCACATTGGGTTTGTACACCTGTCCCAGCCAGCTCTGTAAACATTTCATGTGCAAGTGCGCATTGTAGACTATGAAGTTGCACGTTGCCATGTGCCCCAGCAGTCAAATGCATTCGCATGCTGTTGTGCGGGGGCTGGATCGTAAACTAGTCACTGAGGCCACACTTTTTTGACACTGTTTGTAGGTAGGGATGCGGCGGCCATTGTCGAGTCGAGGCATGTGCCTATAAACTGTATCTTTTGTGTAGGGGCGAGTACCGATTTAGTTCACCTGAAGGCCGAGGTGTCGAAATAGGTGTCTTGTGACGAACAGAGGCTGGCAGGAATTGTTGTGTGAGTGTGACACGAGGAGGGAGTCTTCTAGGTAAGGAAAGATGAAAACGCTTTCTTTCCTTAGATACCCTGTAACAACTGCCAGAACCGTTGAAAAGACCCTCGGGACGTAGAGCGGCTGAATGAAAGCAACTTGCATTCATGGTGTTGCGAAGCTACAGCAAAATGTATGTGAGCACGGTGCATGGCCATGTGACAGTATGCGGCTTGCAAGTCGAGGGAAGAGCACCAAACATCCTGTTCCAAACCCGGTACTATAGGCGCAAGCATTACCATCTTACATTTTTCTTTCTGAATAAATTTATTGAGGGCTCAAAGGGCTAGGAATGATCTCCAACCCTCCAGCCTTTTTTCAGTTAAGAAGAAATGGGCGTAGAGCCCCTTGCCCCTAAATTGTGTGAGGACTAGTTGATCACCCCCTAGTGTAAGAGATGCTCTACCAGGAGCTCATGAGAATGGTCCCTGAATAGGGAATGAGGCAGGGAGTGGGTGGAGAGGGGTGTGGACACAGAGGGACTAAGGTAGCCTTATTCAATTATCTGCAGGACCCATCTGTTAGAACGTAGACATTGCCAGTTTGTTGAAGAAGGGCAACTATCGGTGATGGAACAGACTTGTTTTCATTGACGGCATTGGAGTAGGTGAGAGGCTCTGCAGGCCCTTGACCTGATGATCAGAGTTGCTTATTGGACTGCAGCAACCGATGGGAATTGGTAGAGGAAGGGCGGCGACATTGCTTTCTGCCTCTGCTCTGTTGTTGGTGGTCTTGTCCACTGTAGTTTTGTGCATCTGGAGGGTATCGAGGTCTCCGGTAGGGCTGATACCTAGATTGCCTTCTGCAAGATGCTTGGTTGTGGATCTCCCCAAAGACGGAAGCGTCGCTCTGGACTCTTTCATGGAGTGGAGAATTTTGTTGGTGTTAGCTGCAAACAGCTTCTGATCGTCGAAAGCCAGATCTTCCACAGTAGATTGGAGCTCTCTGGGGAATGGAGAGGCGCTAACCATGATGCCCTTCGCATTACTACTGCTGTTGCTTGTAATGCTGTTCTAGCAATAGTGTGACCCTTCAATACCAGCACTTTGTACTGTTCCTCTTAGCCTCAGGCATATCTGCAACAAAAATTGTTCAGTTTGGTGTAATTTCTGTAGTCGCATTTGCTCAAGAAAGCTGTGTAGTTTGAAATGCGAAATTGTAAAGTAGTAGATGTCTATATTTTGCACCCGAATGCGTCAAGCCTTTTGCTAGCGCAGTCCTATGAAGCAGACCAGTATTGCTGATGCTTGGATTTTTTTTATGCAGCTTCTACTATGAAGTAATTAGGTGCTGGGTGAGAAAAAGGAAATTCAGAACCCTGGGGTAGGCCATAATATTTCTTCTCATTTCTCTTTGCCTTAGACGAGCTTGACACCGGAGTTTACCACACCAATTTTGCCAGTTCCATTATTGCTGGCTTAATTGGCATTGCTATTTTAGACGGTATTACTGAGTGCAAATATGTCAGTTAGTTCCTGCTGATTTTCCACAGCCTCTTGGAGAGGACTGTTTAATTCAGCAGCTACAGAGTTAAAAAGGTTTTGGAAGTGTGTAGCTTCATCTGAGGGTGTTGACGCTGGGGGGGGGGTCATTTTAATCAAGAGGGGGTGCTGCCTTCGCTGTGAGTGGGTCCGCTTCTTGTATTTGTTTGGGAGGGAGAGTATTGCCCTGTGTCTTTTCCGACCATGCTGGTGTTTCTGATAATATTGCCATTTGTCCCAGTATTGCTAGTAGGGGTAAGACTCAGGTGGGGGTAACCAGGGATTGCCATAATAAGAAGGCACATGCCCAAATCTGGAAGACTAAATACTCTGAGCTGTGTAAGCAGCGTTCTCTGGTGGAAAAAAAAAAAAAACAAAAACCCTCGAGAAATCATCATCAGATTTGGATGACAATCTTTCCTGAGCGTGATCGCTGTGATGTTACCATGGCGGGAGAGCGTTCAGAGTCTAAAGATGGTGAGTTACAATGTTCATGAGCCTGATAAGTCCCTGTGTTGGGTGTAACTCCCAATGGGCATTGTCGGTGCCATAGTGGGCGGCACGGAGGCGATCTGAGGCATTGAATCATGCCTTGGTGCCGAGGACACGTGCCTCATCAGGCGCTTCTGCGGTGGCAGCATGGTCGGCGCCATGCGCTCATGGTGCGTCGGCAAGAGTGTAACACAAACCGGGACTATGCAGCACTTCAAAGACTAACAAGAGGGTTTATTAGGTGATGAGCGTTCGTGGGCCAGACCCACTTCCTCAGATCAAATAGTGGAAGAAAATTGGCGTGCCCAGATATACTGACACTGACGCTGTCAATGCTGGATGGTGCTGCAGCTAATGCGGCAGGCAACTTAAAGCCTGATGCCTCAGAGCATGATCTAGTTGTTTATGGATGTCATGCTCTGCTATAGAGTGCATGCCCGATGTGTATCTGCGCTGGGAGCTCTGGAGACACCGGCATTGTCATAGGTGCTGAGGCGTGGTGCCGCCGCTGCCCTCCTCACCAGCTGTGAGGGAGATCGGCACTGGCCATAGCCCCTTGAAGTGCTGAGGCAGGGTGCATTTTGGTGGGCTTCTTGGCGCCGCACTGTTGATGTTCCTCAGGCTGCGGGCCTGGGTAAGAGGCTGGACTAAGAGCGTTTTCCAGTAAACTGACTTGAGGCGGCGGTCTCTGTCGTTCTGCACCCGTGATTTCAGCTTTACGCAATGAGGACATTTCTGAGACTTATGCTGCTCTCCGAGGCAGCGGACACATTGTGAATGGTCATTGGATATTGGGATCGGATCCTTATAGCAGGTGCACTACTTATAACCCAATGAGCCAGGGATGTCTGTGGAAGCAGCCAGGACCTGCAGGAAGGGAGGAAAAAAACCCTTATACTCAGCTCGGTGGGTTTTTTACACGATTAAACTAATTAACTACTACAATGGTTTTTAACTACTAACTGGTTTTTCAAGAAGTAGTATCATGGCACTGCCACAGGGACAGCTCTTGAAAAGACGTACAGGGCGTGCGGCCTAGCGGGCCCAATCTCCCCATGCTAACGAGGAGGGTGGGCTGGGCCCCCCCGTAAAATACCACACGGGCCACTGCTGCTGACATCTCCCCCGATGAGGCTCAGCAGGCGGCAGAGGCCCCAGATTGAGCCCCTCCCCCCCAGACTCCGACCAGCTGTGCCCTTTGTCATCACTGCGGAGGCAATTGTTGCCTTGGTGGCCAGCAGGGAGGACTCTGGGCTATGGGGATGGACTTTAGCTCCATCTGACTCCGTTTGCCCATGCGGAGAACAACCCTTTGTCAATGGCCATCGGGTCTGGGCAGCGACTCAGCTGCGCTGCCCCCTCCTCCTCCCTCCTCCATGCCCAGGCAGCCACCCCCCGCCCGCACCCTTAGGGCCCCCCCGGATATTGACCGTCGGCCCAGCCACCGAAGGCACTTCGCCAGAAGCTGTCTAGCCCCTGGTGGCAAAGGCCAGCGCAGAACAGCCAGGCTCCTGTCATGTGGGTGCCCCCTCCACCTCTGAGGTGGCGCGAGTGTTCTCCCTACCTCTTGTGGGCCCACCAGATGTCGCCAGCCTAACCGCTGCCCGCCATGGCTTCAGATATATGGGCCACCCTGCCAGCCGAGCCCGGTGTCGGTGTGGGTCCCCTCCCCACCTTCGTCCCCTCGGTCCCAGATCCTATTTGCGAGGTGCTGCAGGCCACTGGCCCAGACCAGGGGGACTGTGTTTATGGGAGTGCTGGCTGTCCTTGATACCAGTATGACAGCTCACTGTAGGGTGTGATTGACCACCTGTATCTCCTGTGGTATGTTCCAGCTGGGCCAATGAAAGCACTGGATTCTCCAATGGCAGGAGTAGGAGCAACCGATCCCCAGGCTCAAACACTCTATCTCGAGTTCCCTGATTTTAACATTGCTCCTGGGGCCCCTGAACTGTTTGGCGGTTCTCTTGTGCCAGAGCCCCCACCCTGGTGAGCCTCTCTTGCAACTGCATGTCATATTGGAGGCGCCCTTCGGCTGTTGAGGGAGAGCTCTCCCAGGTTTCCCTCATCAGGTCCAATACTGTCTGTGGTTGCCACCCATAGGGAAATTCAAAGGTCGAGAGGCGGGTGGAGGTCACTTCTCAGACCGCTAGTAACAAGGGTGGCAGGAGCCGGGCCCACTACTGCAGTTCGGATGGGGGGAACTGCCTCTGCATCCCCTTCAGTGTTATATTAAACTGTTCAAGGAGTCCATCTGTCTGAGGGTGATACACCGAGGTCTGGAGCTTGCAGCACCCAAGGAGGGCACAGACCTGTTGATGCAGCCAGGAGGTAAAATTCATTCCTTGGTCTGTGAGCTGGTCACGTGGGAGGCCCACTCTCAGAAAGACCTTTACTAGTTCAGAAACAATAGTCCCGGCGCGAGTGTGCCATAATAGGATGGCCTCTGGGACGTGGGTGGCATAGTCCACCAAAACTAAGCTGTACTGGAACCCCGTTTTATTCCTCAGGAGTGGCGTGACCAGATCTAGGGCCACGCAGTCAAAAGGGGTACCGACTTCTGGTATGGGTACTAATGGTGCCCTTGGAACTCTGGGGTCAGTGGCGAGCTGACACTCAGTGCACGAGCAGCAGTACTCCTTGACCTCTTGGTATGTCATCGGGCAGAAAAAGCAGGATAGTTTCAGGCCCCATTTCATGGGCTTTTTCCAGGTGCTGGACGCCTGCATGGAATATTCGGACAGGCTCAACTGGACCCTGACCGAGCCAGTCAGCTTTGGGCAGGGTTTTTGCTGTTGGGACAGCTGTATGTTCTGGCAATTGAGCCCTTCGTCTGTTTACTTCACCTGAAGTTGACCTGGTTGGCGCTCCAAGAGCCTGAGCTGTGGCTGGTCCTGTTGGCTTATGCTGATGACGTGCTTCTTGTAGTCCAGGACCCAGGTGACCTGGTGTGGGTGGAGGCCGACCAAGCCTGCTCTGCCCTGGTGAACTGGGTCAAAAGCTTTGGCCTGGTGGCCAGGGATGGGTGGTGGGCAGGCTCACT
Organism: Pelochelys cantorii; assembly: GCA_032595735.1. Lineage (NCBI taxonomy): Eukaryota > Metazoa > Chordata > Testudines > Trionychidae > Pelochelys > Pelochelys cantorii. The sequence goes on from CM064354.1 coordinate 5,529,194, forward strand.
GAGAAGAAGTGGGGAGCTTTAGAGGCTCAAAGGCAGGGTTGCATGTGGGGGGGGGGGGGTGATGTAGTGCTGGTACCTTGCTGGTTGCTATGCTGGGCGGTGGGCTGTGGGTGACCTCCGCTGGCTGCTCTCTGTAGCACGGCTCAGCAGGGCAGGGGATGAGTCATTATGCAAGGGGACTCCGAACCTGTCCGACCAGTTACCTCCCAGGGAGCGGAACAATGGGAAGAAGGCGGAGTGGAGCCCTGGCTGGGGAGGCAGGGCTGGAAGTTAGTTAGTTAGGTTTCTGTCTGGTATCATGGAGGAAGCAGCCAAGGAAGGGGCTGGGATTTAGGGGCCCAGTCTCCCCCATCTCAAGGGGGGCTGAGGCATCCTAGGCCACCCTGTAACCAGATTACATCTATGTTGTGCTGTATCCTGGAGAAGCAATAAACTCCCTCTATTCTACTGGCTGGTGGAGTCTGTTCCTGCCACTACGGGGGTGCAGGAGGTGGGGAACCCCGACGCGCCACCACGGGGGGTCACAGAATTTAACTGGCTTACTGTGGCAAGGGGAGAGGGAGTCTGTTGTTGTAAAGAACAGCACAGACCTGGAGGCCAAGCAAATGGTGCCCTGCTGACCAGCAGACGCCACTCACAGGACAAAATGGGCTGACAAAAGACAATGAGCTGCAGACAGGAAACCTCAGTGACTGGCCCAGCTGATTCCAACCAGGCGAGAACAATGCATGGAGAAGAGGTGAGGCAGAGAAGACGGGGGCCAGAAGACAATGGACAGGGGCTATTGGAGGCTCTGCTGGAAGATGGGGACTTCTGATCTGGAAAGGGACAGAGCAGGCAGGCAGAGCTCTCCTGGCATCAGGGGAGACTCAGATGTGCGGGACTGAGGACAGCCAGGCCTACAGGCCTGAGAGATCCTTTGCTGTGTCGAAAGCTCAATTAACCCTCCTGTTTTGTAAATAAATCCATGGTAAGCCCACATCTTTAGAAAAGGTTCAGAGAAGGGTAATTAACATGATTAGGGTTGGAATGGGTCCCATCTGAGAAGAGATTACAGAAACTAGGACATTTCAGCTTGGCAAGGCGGCATCTAAGGGGGGATATGATAGAGGGCTATAAAAATCATGAGTGGTGTGGAGAAAGTGAAGAAGGAAAAGTTAATTACTTGTTCCCATAATATAAGAACTAGGGGCCACCAAATGAAATTAACGGGTAGCAGGTTTAAAACAAAAAAAGGAAGTTCTTCTTCACAAAGCCTGTGGCATTCCTTGCCTGAGGAGGTTGTGACTTGGGCTATAACAGGGTTTAAAAGAGACCTAGCTACATTCATGGGTACCCTACCAAGCTGGGTAAGGACTAGTGTCCCCAGCCTCTGTTTGTCAGAGGGTGGAGCTGGATGGCAGGAGAGCGATCACTTCGTCATTACCTGTCGGTTCACTTCCTCACGGGCACCTGGCATTGGCCACTGTTGGCAGACAGGACACTGGGCTGGATGGACCGGCCGTTCTTCTGTCCTTACTCGCCAACTAGCCCGTCATAAGACGGGATTTTCAGGTCTTCTCTCCAGAGCGCTCTCGCTCTGCCTCCCCCCCCCCAGCTCTCCTCCGCCTCCTGCCTCGCTCTCCCTTCCGTCCCGCCCCTTCCCCCCCCGCCGTGGCGCGTGGCTCCGTGCTGCCTGCTCAGCCAGGCCGCCGCGAGGGAGGGGGCGGGGCGGTGACGTACACGGCTCCGCCCCCTGGCTGTGTACGTCACCGCCCCCCCCTTCCTGTCCCACTGGGCCCACCTGAGCGGCGGCAAGCGGCCTGTGGCTGCACCCCCCCCGGCCAGGTCTGTTTCCCGCCCCTTTCCTCCCCTCCAGCCCCACGGCCCCCGTTCCCCCCCAGCGCTGCTTCCCTCCCCCTTCCTCCCCTACAGCCCCCGATCCCCCCCAGCTCTGCTTCCCCCCCCCTTCCGGCCAGCCCCTCCCTGCGTGGTGCCCCGCCCCGCCCCCCTGCCACGCGTGGGGAGCGCGGACCCCAAAGGGCCGCTTGCCGCCGCTTGCTTCCCCGCCAGGGCCCTGCGGGCGCGCCGCTGAGGGAGGGGAAGGGGGCGGGGCTGGCCGGAAGGGGGGTGGGGCAGAGCTGGGGGGGGTTGGGGGCGATGGGGCGGGCCCGGAGGAAGGGGAGAGGGAAGCAGCGCTGGCGGGTGGGGGATGTCCGGGGGGGCCGTGGCAGAGGCAGGAGTTCAGAAGGTCCTGAGAGGCGTCGTCCCAGAGGCAGAGGGGTGGACCCCCCTCCCCCGTGGTAAGAGGGGGTGCTGCAGCAAGAGGGGGTAGCCACTTTGGCGTGGACCCCCCCCGCCCCCCGAGAAAGAGTTGTCACACAGCTGCTGCACTGGAGTGGGCTCCCTGAGAAGAGGCTACTGCACAGGAGAGGAGGGTTCCACGCGGGGACTGACAGGCCAAGTATGGGCAAGACCTCTCAGCCGCGACAATGTGGTAGGAGAGGATGGTTTGAGGTACACCCTGTAGACCATTGGCAGTGGGCCCAGGTGTTTTGCTGTGAGTGGCTGCCAGTGACAAACAAGGGTGTTGAAGAAACCAGCAGGGAAATGGCCTGTGCCCAGCTCTGTAAGAGCAACCTGGCACATCTGTGTAAGGGCAGGGGGCTGAGCATGGGGCGGCTCACTAAAGAGCCTCAGCGGATGGAGAATGACCAGGAAGAGCTACAGGCGCTGGATCCCAGTGAGGCTCCCAGGATGCTCAGAGAGTCAGGGAGCAGCCATTGGCCAGTCGGTATAGCAGCCTGGATTCTATGACAGCCGACTCCCCAGTCAGAACAGGGGAACCCCAATCAGGGTTCTCCCCGGGGGAACTGCAGAGGCTTGAGATGGAAAATGCTGAAGCTGGAGGAGCAGAGGCTGGTGGCTAGGCAGAGAGGATGGTGTTCAACAGTGGAAGAAGGAGCTGGAGTTGGCAGAGACACGGGTCAAGAGGGCCTGTGGGGAAGGGCCCTGAGATGGCAGCACTTGTGGGGAGGCTAATCTTTAAGCTGCTAGTCTCTGAGACGGCTTGTGATCTGCTCTGGATTATATCTGTAGAAAATGCTCCACTGTCTGAAACCACCCCTACCCCCCCCCCCCAAACTCCTGCTGGGGCGCAAGGCCATAGCACCATTCAACCAAGTGGACGTGCTTGATCCTGGAGACCATGAGTTTGTTCAAAGAGGCCTTGCTGCTAAGGGTTGAGATGACCCCTGAGGCATACTGGACACAGTTCTGGGGAATGCACAAGTCCCCAGGTGGCGCCTACAAGGAGGTGGCCAACCTGCTGGGGAAATAGCTGCACAAGTGGGGGAAGGGGACTGGGGCCCCCACCATTGAGGGCATGTACAACGTAGTGGGGTTGGAGCATCTGTACGACATTTGCCCTCCGGACTTCAAGGTGAGGTTGGCCATCTGGAAGCCCAAAGACTTGTACAGTGCAGCGACACTGGTGGACGAGATTGTGGCCAGCAGATCACGGACATGTGGGAGACCCACAACAGGGTCCCAGAAGGGGAGTCACCTGGAGACCCTCGACGGTGGGATTCCAGGAAGCCGAGCCCGGGGGGCCCAGATTGCCAGGGCAGGACGACTCCCCACCATGGGACTTGAGGGACCTAAAGTGCAACTTCTGTGGCCAAAAAGGTGGCGCAATGCCAGACAGTGAATGAAACAGGAACGGACCATCTTGGGGCAAACTGAATCCTGGGAGGTGAGGAGACCACTGGTGGTGCCCCAGAAGTACCGCCGCAGGCTGCTGTACTTGACCCACGCTATCCAACTTGTCAGGGCATCAAGGAGGCCGGCGCACCAGGCAGAGGCTGCTGCAGAACTGTTACTGGCCCCCGGGGTCTTTGAAGTTGTTCACCAGTATTGCAGGTGCTGTGACTCCTTCCGGAGGGTGGGGGAAAGCCCAGGATAAGCATAAAGTAGCTTTGAGACCTCTGCCCCTCATACAGGAGCCTTTCCAGAAGGTGGCGATGGATATAGTGGGGACCCTCAGCAAGGTGACCTGGACAGGGAAGAAATACAGCCTGTTGGTGGTGGATTTCACAACCCACTACCCCAGGCTGTGGTTCTGCCCTCTATGAGGCAGACATTGTGGCTGATGTGCTTGTGACCATTTTCAGCAGAGTGGGGTTCCCCAAGGAGGTCGTTACAGACCAGGGAGTCCAATTTCATGTCAGCCCCACTCCAATGCTTGTGAGAGACGTGTGGGTTATGGCACACCTGGGCCTTGGCATATCACCCCCAGTCCAACGGGCTGGTGGAGAGATTTAATGGGACACTAAAGCGAATGCTGAAAACCTTTATGTACCAGCACCTGCAGACCTGGGACAAGTAGTTACCCCACGTGCTGTTTGCATGCAGGGAAGTGCCCCAGGAATCCACGGGGTTCTCTGCATTGGAGTTGCTATACAGGAGAAGGTTGAGGGGGTCTCTAGAGCTGATGAGGGCTGAATGGGAGGGGAAGGCATCTCCAGTTGGTGAGTCAGTGGTGGTGTTTGTATTGATCTTCTGCGAAAACTCACTGGGCTCATGGGCCTGGGGAGGGAGAACCTGGCCAATGCACACAGGAGGCAGAAAGCCTGGTACAACCACTCTGCGCATGCCCACTCCTATGCCACTGGGGAGCAAGTGATGAGCCTCATCCCCATGAGGAAGAACAAGCTGTAGGTGGCCTGGGATGTCCCCTTCAGGGTCATCAGACAGGTAAATAAGGAGAACTACGTAGTGGAACTGTCCAACCGGGTGCACAGCCAGCGGGTGCACCAAGTCAACATGATGACTCCGTACTGGGACAGGGAGAAGTTGGCACTGGCCGTGTGAGGAGAGCGGGGAGGATCCCGTGGTGGGTCTCCTCCCAGAGGCTGAGGCTGGCACCTCGCTGAAATCATGTCCCCTCTCTGACCAACAGACAGAGATAAGTGAGGTGCTTCATTCCCACCAGCTGCTGTTCTCCTACTGGCCTGGGCTCACTAACCTGGCTGTGCACTAGGTGGAGACAGGACTTCCTCCCCCCAAAACCCAGTTGTACCCTGTTCAGGGTCACTGGGAAAGCAGCCTGGGTAGAGAGGTCAGGGACATGCTGGTTCTACAGGTGATCCAGCCGTCCTCCAACCCCTGGGCCTCCCCAGTGGTGCTGATCCCCAAGAAAGATGGGACAATCCGGTTCTGCATGGACTAATGGAAACTCAATGCTATCACTGTGGCCAATATCTACCTGATGCCTAGGACTGATGTGATCCTAGACAAATTGGGGGAGTCCAGTGCCTCACTACTGTGGCTCTTACCAAAGGCAGGGCCCTTGGACCCAGAGGCCAGGGTGAAGTCTGCCTTCACCACCCCCAATAGTGCACTTTGAGTTCCTGGGCCTGTCTGTTGGTGGCAAGAGAGCACCTGCCATCTTCCAGCACCTAGTGGATCAGTTATTGAGGGGATGGAGAACTTTGCTTTCGCTTATATTGATGATATCTGTGTCTTTAGCCAGGCTTGGGAGGCCCATGTGTCCCAGGTGAAGAGGGGGGCTGGACAGTCTCCAAGATGCCGGATTGACCGTAAAAGATGGCAAGTGCAGGATGGGGATGGTGGAAGTGTCGTATCTGGGCCACAAGGTGGCGAGTGGCTGGCTGACGCCAGAACTGGCTAAAGTGGAAGCCATGGCGGGCTGGCCTACCCCCAGACTAAGACACAGGTCCAGGCTTTCATTGGGATGACTGGGTACTATCGGAGGTTTGTGACCAATTTTAGCTCCCCTGACAGCTAAAGGGCCATCCCGACAAGGTGATCTGGACCGAGCAGTGCAGCGGGCTCTTTGCACACTGAAAAAGGCCCTCATCCAGGGACCAGTGCTGGTCAGCCTGGACTTTAGCAAATCCTTCCTGGTGTTCACTGACACCTCAGACGCTGGGCTGGGTGTGGTGTTGATGCAAACTACCTCCAAGGTAGTTGATCCAAACTACCGCCCCCATCAGCCCCCATCTAAGGAAGCGCCAAGGTTGATGCTAACTCCCTCCCCATCAGCCTCTTTTGAGCAAAAAGCTAATGCGCTGGGAGCAGCACTATGCAGCCATAGAGAAGGACACCTGGCCCTAGTGTGGGCCCTTCAAAAACTACAGCTATTTGGGCAGCATTTCACCATGTACACCGACCACTCCCCCTGACCTGACTGCACCAAAAAGGGGCCAAATAAAAAGCTGCTGACATGGAGCCTGCTCCTGCAGGACTATGACATGGAGGTGGTCCATGTAAAGGGGCGTGCCAAAGGGGCATGCCAATGGGGGGGGGAGGGGGCTGACCTTCCCCACAGCACTGGATGAGTGACCCTGCTGAATTTGGTCTTGAAGGGGGGAGAGATAGGAGGATGGGGGAGTTTTGCGGGTTGAAAGGGAGGTTGCATAAAGAGGGCGGCACTCAGTGTCACAGAATTTAACTGGCTTAATATAGCAAGGGGAGAAGGCATTTGTTGTTGCAGGAACAGCACAGAACTGGAGGCTAAGCAAATCACAGATTACAACCAGTTCTGGCCAGACGAAAGGCTGCAGAGAGGAAAGCTCAGTGACCTGCCCAGCTGATTCCAGCCAGGAGAGAACAATGGACAGAGGAGAGGAGACGTGGAGAAGACAGGGGCCAAGGAGATCCTGTGGAGAGAAGACAATGGACAGGGCAGAGGCTGTTCTGAGGGATATTGCAGGCTTTGCTGGAAGATGGGGATTTATTATCTGGACAGGGTGAGAGCAGGAAGCACTCGCCTGGCATCAGGGGAGAGACTCAGATGTGTGGGGTTTAGGGAGACCAGGCCTACAGGCCTGAGAGCTCTTTTGCTCTGTCTAAAGCTCAAGTAACCGTCCTGTTTTGTGCTGGCTGACAATCACTGTGCTCTGGCGAGTAGGACAGCTCTAGTCCCTCTGGGAGTGGAAGCCCTGGGGGGGTCCAGAGGGAGTGGACCCCCCCCAAGGGGGCTCACAGTAGAGGCAGGCGTGGGAATGGCCCCTAAGAGATGGGGGGGGGTCCAGAGGTGGAGGGGTGGACCCCCCCTCCCCCCCCGGGTGATAGGGGTGCCTCCCCTGAGAAAGGGCAGTTTCACTGCCACTGTACTGGAGTGGGCACCCCAAGAGAACAAGTTGCCTCCCTGAAGTGGACACCCTGAAAAAGGGCTGTCACACTGCTGCTGCACTGGAGTGGGTTCCCTGAGACGGGGGCTATGGCACAGGTGAGAGCAGTTCCACCTGGGGAACCGACGGACTAAGTGTGGGCACGACCGCTCAGCTGTGACATGCTTGTGGCCAGCGAGGGGGCGTAGACCTTCTAGTGGAGCCTTTACGCCACAATCTAGTTGTGTGCATGCAGGTGGCGGGGTCACCCTCGGTGAGCTAGAAGTTGCTGCTGGCAGACACCTCCAGAGTCAGAGACCGCCTGGACTATGATGGGGGAAATGGGTCGCTCCACACCCTCACTCAGTGCCTGGGGCTCTCCACCCGCCGAACCCCTCTGCGCATACTCCAGGAGGTGAAGGTGACTTTGTTGCAGTCTACTCCCCATTTTCCTGCAGCAAGTTCCGCAACAGAGTAAGCTCCACCTCCCCTGACCCACTGCAAGCCCTCTGGCATTCTTTCACAGCCTCCCCGGGTTTTCCATTCCTGGACACCAATGAACTGAGGAGCTGCAGCGGTCCATTTCCAAACCGTGCCCAGAGACCTGCTCTACATGCATGTGCGCCTTTCCTCACCCTGATACCAAAAGGCAGGATCATCTAAGACCTGTCGAGGGTGGGGAACCCTGGTGGGCCGGTGTTTACACCACCGTATTCCCACGGCCCATCAGTTGGTGGCTCCTCCATGTAGACATGAGCACGGGTGTGTACCTGGTTACCTTCACCGCTCCCCATCCCTGATGCCTGCCCCTGCTGCGGTGTGAGGGAAAACCTGGCGCACACCTAACTTGAATGTGCCAGGTTGCCGCCCCCCTATTCCAGCTCCTCGAGACCCGCTTGCTGAGTTTCTGGCTGCACTTTTCCCCACACCTGTTCATTACTGCTCAATCCCATCTGTGGCCCCCAAACGGTCACAAGACACCCCCCCTTGTCAACCTTTTCCTGTCCCTAGTGAAATCCACTAGTTGTAACACCAGGAGGAGGCAGCTATATGGGGAGGGGGGTGCTCTGCGACTGTGTGTGTGTGTGTGGGGGGGGGGCTATTTTCATGCTTCTCCAATCTCACGAATCCGGTCAGAGTTCCTTTGGACAGCATCTATTGCCTTCCTGGAGAGCTTTGAGGCACAGTGGGTGCTGTCCGCGGTTCTCTGATCCCCTGCTTGTTCCCTCATTTTAAACCTTTGACCCACAGGTCTGAGCCTATTTGTTCCCCATACTGGATTAAATCCTGGGTCCACTGGATTCCCCGTGCAAGGCTGGCAGAGGGGCATTTAACATTGCCCACCCACCCCTCTAGGTTCAGTGACTTGCTGCAAAAGAGGGTGACACAAGCTGTGCTCCTCTTTCCCCAGTCCTATTGCTGCCTCCAGCTCCGCCCCTGCCCCCCCGGTTAATGGCTGGAGCTTGCCCTGCAGCTGACTGCTAGCCTGCCTACTCCCCTGCTATGGCTGCTGGGCCTCTCCGACTGCTACCGCTGCTGCTCCTACTGCCACGGGGAGGCCTGCTGGCCTACCCCGACTGCCCAGGGAAAGGTGAAGAAGCCCCACTCCCCCAGCAACATCCATTGTTGAGGGATCCCTCCCCCAGTTGGTTGCCGCCTGTCCACTACTGCCTTTGCTATACCACTACCTGCAACTCTGTCAGGAAAGAGTAGATCCGCCTTCTTAGACTTAGGGACAATTGTCCCGCTAAGCTGCATGGCAGCAAAGCTTCACAGGTGATTAAGCAGCCCTGCCCACTAAGTCACTTCCATGCATGGCGCCCTGAGCCTCTGACTGGGTGGGGCTGCTTAATCACCTGTGGAGCTGTGCTGCCCTGCAGCTTAGAGGGAACACTACTTTGGGGATGGGGGGGGGTTTGTTGTCTGGACTGAACCTGAGCTCCTGAGGTGCAGGTAATTTGAGTTGCTGCAAGAGGGGGTGAGAGAGAGGTGTGGTGCCGTCCCCCCCCCCCCGTCCAGATGCCCACCCATCTACTGCCACGACCGCAGCTGTCACCGTCCACCAACCCCCCCCCCCTTTTAACCACCAGGACATGCTCTTCACCGCTGGACGAGGCCATACACTGTGCCCAACTTTCCACCTGGGACTGTTCTGCAACAGCAAGAGAGTGACTGACCCCCACAAGCGCTTTTGTGTGCACTCCCCGCCCCACTGGACTTCGCCCCACTACCTCAGCTGCATTTGGTTGGAAGTCCCCCTCACCCTTGTGTGAAAACTACTCATCCTTCCGCCAAAGCCTTCTGCACCTGCATGGCCCCATTTGTTACTCGTTCTTCCCTTGCTACAGCCCTCCCTGTAACAAGAGGAAGAATACTAGTCCACACATTTCAGAGGCCTCCACCATGGCCCCACTCTCGCAAACGCCCGGACATACAGCTCATTAGTGCAAATTCAGATCTCACACCCTTTTCACAGAAACGGTGGTCGTGTAAGTTCAGTTACTTGTATTATGCCCCACGTCTGGTCATTTTTAGGTCCGAGACACTTTTTTTTCAGAAACTATTATTTTTCACAAAACTACTGCTCATTCCATAAGCATTTTAACAACTCAAAAAAATTTCTCAGACTATTGCTACAGAAATGAGTATCTTACATCTAGTATGTGTTATAGGCTTTGGCTTTATGCAAGTCTTCTGAAACCATAATTTTGTGTCTGGGATACTTTTTTTACAGCTCTTTCATGAGATCTCAGTTATCACGTTGCAGTCCGCAAAGCGACTTAGTGCTCAATTTCGCGTTTTAAGCATCTTTTAGTAAAACAGTGTTGCGGTACGCCTCCTGTGACCCCTCCCCCCCCAATCTAAAGCATGCGGAAAGTGTTGTCACCTTGGCATTTTTTTTGTTCTGAGTCACTTTTTTTACACTACTGTGTATATTGTATCAGACGAAATATACACTTCTGTGTTACAGTGTACATCACGTGACTAGAATTTCAGTTCTAAGAGAAGTCTAAATTATACAAAGGCTTATAAATTATAAAAAGTTGCTCATGCTCTTAGACAGTCTCCGAAATACTTGCCGTGCCGCCATCCGATGTACAGCCCAGATACACTTTCCAGAGCAGTCCGCAAGACTGCTTACATGCGGTCCTAAATAAGCGGTTGTCTTGCCTGTGAGCATTAATCTTCATCTACCTCTTCGGCAAGTGTCTTGACATGTCATTTCAATTCTGAGCCCTTTCTTGTTACCCTAATGCTTAGGTCGCATAAGATAGGCGTCTGAAACTTTCACCACTTTCTGAAGTACACCGCAAGTCTCCATACATGGGACTTTTTTTACAGGCCCGCTAATCTTTCATCACACCAGAGTTACAAGTCCAACAGATTTGCACGAAACGCCTCAGCGCTCATTTGTGGGCCTGGGACAACTTTTATGCAGCATGCTTGCCTTACTTCACGTCTTAGTTACAGCCCTGTGACACAGCTGACACCATTCCGCCAGCCTCTTCCCAACTCAATTTCGAGTCTCAGACAAGTGTTTTTGCAGAACAGCAAAAACAGCCCCTTTTTTTACAAAAGCGTGTTGCTTTCATCAAATATATGCTGTAGACACTTTGGCTACGTCTAGACTGGCATGATTTTCTGCAAATGCTTTTAACGGAAAAGTTTTTCCGTTAAAAGCATTTGCGGAAAAGAGCGTCTAGCTTGGCATGGATGCTTTTGCGCAAAAGCACTTTTTGCGGAAAAGCGTCCCTGCCAATCTAGACAAGGTTTTGCGCAAGAAAGCCCCGATTGCCATTTTAGCCATCGGGGCTTTTTTGCACAAAACACTTTTTAGCTGTCTACACCAGCCCTCTTGTGCAAATACATTTGCGCAAGAGGGCTTTTGCCCGAACAGGAGCGTCACTGTATTTGCGCAAGAACATTGACGATCATACATTAGATCATCAGTGTTTTTGTGCAAATTCAAGCGGCCAGTGTAGACAGCTGGCAAGTTTTTGCTCAAAAGCAGCCGCTTTTGCGGAAAAACTGGCCAGTCTAGACGCAGCCTTTGATTCATTTCTCGGACTAAGCTGACTAGCCGACTCAGAAATCAATTTCGGTCCTGGAACACTTTTTTACAGAGACACGTGTTTTGTTTCACCTGCGGGTTAGAGCCCTGTGTCTTATTGTACAGAAAGCTGCAGGGTTCTTCATTTCTGAACGTCGGTCCTACAACACTTTCTTTTTTAACAAGCACGTCTCCTTAAATGATATATGAGTTGCATACCTGTGATAGCACATCATTTATCCAATTTATCAGAACAGCACCTCAAATTTACAATTGTGACACATTTGCAAAGAAATCCGCTTCTCTTCCACCAGACGTGAATCCCAAACCGTGACAAATTTTCGGTTTGGATAGCGCTTTTGCCGTAGTTATGCCCTCCAGCAAAAACCTACAGCTTAGCTGTCTGCAAGTTTCCTGCGCTCTCCAGTGCTGTCGCGGGAAACATATTGGCGTAAAGTCGCCACAAGTCACTTCACAGCTCAGCTAATGTTTTGTTTTTCCCGAATCATATTGGAGTTACTCCCGTAAGACGCTCCGCAGGGCGACTCGCGTCTCATAAAAAAATCCGTGCCCTTTTTACGTAGTAGATACACTGATCTTGAGGCAAGATGAGTTACAGTTCTGTGACACATGCTTAGTGCCATTCTCTAGTCTACGTATAACGCAAATTATGGTCTGAAAGATCTTTTGTGTAGAAGCGCTGCATGAGAGCTAAGGCCACGCGCTTTGACAAGTTCTGCAGCAGGTACCACAGCGTAATTCTCAGAACCCAGGTTGCTTTGAGCCCTCTGACTTAATCCCTCGTGACACGGGCTACGACACTCGAAAAAAACTGTTCATAGCTGCATTTTAGTTCTGAGATGCTTTTATTATAGAAATGATTGTCTTTAATGCTGTAAGGCCAAGTGACAAATGCTACATTACCCTTTACGTACTGAGACGCAGATCTTGTGCAAAGGCTTAGTTTGCAGGAAGTGAGACCGCCGTGTACAATGCTCCGCAGTGCCACACAGTGACCCACTTTAGAGCAGTGTCCCATTTTAGAGCAGACCGCAGCTCTTAGAATATCTCAAAATGAATTTGTGCTACTGAGTTTTAGACAACCGCTCTTCTTGTCGCATCTATGTGCTACAGGTCTTAGGCCTGGTCTGCAGCTTTCTAAAAGGCTCCTGAATGAGTGGCTGGGCTCAGTTTTTTTTTTTTTTTAAATGTTGCATGAGCTCTTTCTTGGTGTTTCCACAGCTTCTGCATTACGTCTAAATCGTGTGTGAGAAACACTTTTTACAGAAATGCTGGTATTATTTTTAAAGAAACGCAGCACCGCTCCCCCCCCCCCCGCCTTTGAGATGCCATACGGTCTCGGATACTGTTTTAAAAAAGTTAATTTCATGCTTCAGCTACCTTTCTTTGCCTATATTTAGGCTTTTCTGGCGTCAGACGAAACTTAGTCCCCTAAGTAAATATCTACAGTTTCAGTGCTGACACACTGTAATTTACACAAACGGTTATCTTGGGGCACATGTGCGTTTTAGTCCTGTGATTCAGTGCGCAAAAACGCCGCACGTCGTCTCACATGAAAAGTATTTGAGGCACTTTTTAGCCGAAATGCCTGGTTTGCCCACGCTCGTCGAATGAAGGTGGCGGCTGCAAGAGTCACAGAACATGAGACAGGAAGCCACGGAGTGACCAGTCTGCTATGAGAGTCGCGTAGACGCAGCACAGCATGTTACAGCGGTGTAACGCCGAGCTGATGAGAGACAGCAAGAATAACCGTTAATGGAAAAAACGTGTCTTAACTGATACTGAAGTAATCAGTAATACGTGTCAAAGTTCTGTAACGCAATGCTGATTCAAGATTAGTGTTCCTGTGACAAAAATGTATTGGAAGAGCAGCATTTCTGTAAATAGGTATCAGAGGTGAAATTTTTCTCTTTACTGCAAGAAAAGGCTATACTTCTACCCTACATTCCTGTTGTGTAGTTTAATAAAGTCATTGATTTGAGAATTTTTATAGCCCTAGCCATACTCCTGGGCCCAAAGTGACCTATCAGGACATGGCGGAGAGGAGTTTTTGCCCCATGCATTATTTGAGCTGGGGAATACAGATAGTAGATTTAGAGCAGCAATTGCTTTTACATGTATTTTATAGGTAAATAACAATATGGTGAAATTCTTCTGTTTTCGCTCTTCCTGTTCATACGACTATCTGCACAAGAAATACAAAAGTATTCTCGGGATTGTAACCATATCCCGGTGTGAAAAAAAATTACTTGTTATAAGGATTTACGACCCCATCGATGTGCCCCGCACCCATGGCAATGATGACACATGTTCCAGGTATCGATCTAGACGTTCAGGTGTATAAGCTGTTTACCAGGTCAGATGCAGAGCGGGTATGCGTACTTGCCCAGTACAGCCCCTCTATGCGCTTTAGGAAGCGCGCGCACGCACACACGCACGCACGCATGCACACACAGAGAGTGGTTTATTTGTCATTCATGTTTCCTACCACTTTGCTAAAGTTCTTCTTTTTTTTAACTAAATTGCCTTTACTAGCGTCAACCAGTACCATAGTACCAGTCAAAGGGACTTATCTTTCCTGTACCAGCATCTTTCTTTTTGTAAATACTCGTACTCGCGCTACCTTTTGCGTTACTTTCATATTTTAGAATTAACTTTACCAGCTTGTCAAGCCCCGCAATTTTTTCACAGCAACCATGCCATCGAAGGATCCTGAGGTGGACCGCTATGGCAATGGATGAACATTTAATGTGCCCGTAGATGCCCAGGAATAGCATAACGTGTGATTTAGAGCGTCGATCAGCTGAAGAAGTGGTATGTGCGACTAATGCGAGTATCGAGACAAACAACAAAGACATAATACACAAAACACAATTTTCATTTTGGACCAATAAACACATATTATTCTGGATTGCTCCAGCTGGTTGCACCTCTTTCTGTTGTTCTGAAAAACAAAAGGAGCCATCTTGTTGTAGCATAGTCTAGCTTGTAATACTTTCTTTTACAAGGCTGCTAGTTGATTTCTTTAGCAGCCTGCTGTTATCCAGTAATTACTCAGCTGTCATCACGATAACGGATTGTGTTAAAAATTGGTTCTCAGAAATGAAATTGTGATATCCGTAGACTGTGGTTTACGGGTGTACCGCAAATCTGCTGCACTATAAGCGTTTTTTAAAAAAAGTTTAGCAGACCAAAATTGAGGAAACTTGACTAGGCAGAATGTTGTAATGCTTATCTACTTCAGCATAAACAACATGTGAGGCTACTTGCGGCGTTTCTAAAAATTTGTTGCAAGTTCTCATTTCGACCCCTTTATTGGCTACAGACATTACACCAAACTGAACGATTTTTTTGTTGTTGTTGTTGCAGATATTCCTGAGGCTAAGAGGCAACAGTATAAAGCCCCGGTATTTGAGGGTCACACTATTGCTAGAACAGCATTACAAACCTCCTTAGACACTGGTGATTCGGCTGCACATTCTACAGCAACAGCAGTAGTAATGAGAAGGGCATCATGGTTTAGCGCCTCTCCATTCCCCAGAGAGAGCCAATCTACTGCGGAAGATCTGGCTTTTGACAATCAGACGTTGTTTGCAGCTAACACCAACAAAATTCTCCACTCCATGAAAGATTCCAGAGCGACGCTTCCATCTTTGGGGATCCACAACCAAGCACCTTGAAGAAGGCAATATAGGTATCAGCCCTACCGGAGACCTCGATACAATAGACAAGACCACCAACAACAGAGCAGAGGCAGAAAGCAATGTTGCTGCCCTTCCTCTACCAATTCCCAACAGTTGCTGCAGTCCAATAAGCAACTCTGATCATCAGGTGAAGGGTCTGCAGAGCCTCTCACCTACTCCAATGCCATCAATGAAATCAAATCTGTTCCATCACCAATTGTTGCCCTTCTTCAACAAATGGCAACCTCTAACAGATGGGTCCTGCAGATAATTGAATAACGCTACCTTAGTCATGTCCACACGCCCCCTCCCCCGCCTCATTCCCTCTTCAGGGACCATTATTATAAGCACCTTCTCCAACAAGAGGAAGAGCATCTCTTACACATGGGGGGGTGATCGACCCAGTCCTCACACAATTTAGGGGCAAGGGGCTCTACTCCCATTACTTCTTAACTGAAAAGAGGTTGGAGACCATTCCTAGCCCATTGAGCCCTCAATAAATTTATTCAGAAAGAAAAACTTAAGATGGTAATGCTTGTTCCTATAGTACCAAGTTTGGAACAGGATGTTTGGTGTGCTTCCCTCGACTTGCAAGGTGCATACTTTCACATGGCCATTCATCATGCTCACAGACGTTTTGTTGTAGCTTCTCAACACTGCCAATAAAAGGTGCTTTCATTTAGACTCTTTACATCCCCGAGTGTCTTTTCAATGGTTCTGGCAGCTGTTACAGCGTATCTGAGGAAACAAAGCATTTTCTTACCTAGAGGACTGCCTCCTCAAGTTGCACTCACACAGCGATTCCTGCCAGTCTTTGTTAGTCACAAGACACCTATTTTGACATCTCAGCCTTCAGGTGAACTAAATCAACATGTTCCCCTACACGAAAGATACAGTTTATAGGAACATGCGTCAACAATGGCCTCCGCATCCCTACCTACAGACAGTTTCAAAAAATTGTGGCCTAGTGAATAACCCCCGCACAACAGAACTCCAATGCATTTGACTACTGGGGCACATGGCAACGTGCATCTTTGTAGTCTACAATGCGTGTTCGCACATCACGGCTGTGTCTAGACTGGCCAGATTTTCTGGAAAATCAGCCACTTTTCTGGAAAAACTTGCCAGCTGTCTACACTGGCCACGTGAATTTGCGCAAGATCGTCAGTGTTCTTGCACAAATACTATGATGCTCCCATTTGGGCAAAAGCCCTCTTGTGCAAATGCTTTTGCGCAAGAGGGCCAGTGTAGACAACCCAGAATTGTTTTGCGCAAAAAAGCCCCGATGGCTAAAATGGCGATGAGGGCTTTCTTGCGCAAAAGCGCGTCTAGATTGGCCAGGGACGCTTTTTCGCAAAAAGTGCTTTTGCGGAAAAGCGTCCATGCCAATCTAGATGCTCTTTTCCGCAAATGCTTTTAATGGAAAACTTTTCCGTTAAAAGCATTTGCGGAAAATCATGCCAGTCTAGAGGTAGCCCACATGTTTACAGAGCTGGTTGGGACATCTGCTATCCAAGTCCCTAGTCCTTTCATGTATAATAAAGGAATCCTTACACTGGTGGCTAAGCCCACGGAATCTTTGTTCCGGTGTCCCCTTCCACGCACCAGAACCATCCGTCTCCATGATGCTAGATGCATCTCGTACAGGATGGGGAGCCCACTTACGACATTATACCTTCTCCAGGGCCTGTGGTCCAGCACCGACAAGAACTTTGCACATAAACGTCCTAGACCTGCGGGCAGTCAGGAATGCATGCCGCAAATTCCTCCTGTTCATTGCCAACAGACATGTCCATAGACAATGTTGCTGCAATGTTTTACATAAATCATCAGGGTGGATCCCAAGTTCCAGCACTGTGCACAGAGGCCATAGCACTTTGGAACTGGTGCCTGAAATTCTCACTGAAGTGCATCTTCCAAGTGCCCTGAATACAACAGCACATGTACTCAGTGGAGCCTTCCGACCGAACATGAGTGGCAAATAAACCCGCACATATTGGCAGACATCTTCTGCATGTATGGTCACCCAAGCATAGACCTGTTTGCCATGCAGTCCAACAAGAAATGCCCCCATTGTGGTCTAGGACGGGAATGGGCAAAGGGATCAATGCATTGTGTGGGCAGCCCACCTATTCTATGCATTTCCTTCTATGCTCTTATTGAACAGCATAGTTCTCAAGATAAGGAGGGACACGGCCCATCTCATACTTATAGCGCCAGCATGGCCACGCCAGCCATGAGTCCCCTTCCTAGTGGTGATGTCTCACACCCCACGGATCCACCTACCTTGCATGAAGGCTCTCCTTCATCTGGGCTCCCCCGATGGTCAACCAGACACGCTGAAGGTGGGGCGCCTGGATGGGTCTCTGGCCTCGAGGTGAGTTGCTCACAAGCACAAAGTAGCGCACACCCACAAGTCTTACCTTCAGAAATGGAAAAGATTCTCCATGTGGTGTGTCCATCACCAACTGGTTCCTTCAACATTCTCCTTACCTTCCATCTTCTGCTATCATCTGCACCTTAAAGAAAGCAGGCCTCTCAAACTTAGCTCCATTAAAGTTCACCTTGCGGCTATTATTACAGTCCACTCTAAGATAGATAACTCATCCATAGTTGCTCATCCACTCACCAAGAGGGTCTTAAAGAGCCTGCAGGCACTTCATCCTGATTTCAATCCAGCAATACAACAGTGGGACCTGTTGCACCTGTGGGTGCCAATGACGGCCACCTCATTATTACACGTGTCCATGAAAACTGTTTTCCTTGTAGCTATTGCCTTGGCAAGCTGGATAGGAGAGATTGCGGCCCTAATGGCATATCCCCCATACACCTACCTTTTTTAAAGACAAGGTCACTGTATGTATCCATCTCAAATTCCTCCCCCACAGACAATCATCTTTCCTTATCAATCGGACAATACACCGTGCCACGTTCTTCCCCAAACCACACGCCAACCCTTTCGAGAGACCAATGCATATTCTTATCCTGCGCAGCGCACTTTCTTCTTACGCGCAGTGAACAAAACTGTTCTGGGCATCCGCCAGACTATTTGTTGCAATAGTAAACCACAATAAGGGCTAGGCCGTCTCATCACAGAAACTCTCCCACTGGAGCTCGGATTTCATCAAGGTTTGCTATGCACAGTCAGACGTGCTGCCTCCAGATAGCATAAGGGCGCACTCAACCAGAGCCATGGCTACCACTAGCATTCCTCTGCAAAGTACCCATAAGAGACAGCTGCGCACCTTCCACACGGTCCTCTGACCACACATTTGCAAAGCATTAGGCACTTATGCAGGGACCTCTTTGCACTCTGAAACTAGCTAAAGTGGTTCTTTCCACCACTATTCTGTCAGATCCAAAGGCCCTACCGCCCTAAAGGGAAATAGCATTGTAGTCACCTAATGGGGAGCACCCAACAGGGACATCACTCTCTTGCTCAAAGAGGAGGCTACTCACCTCGATAGTAACTGGTGTGCTTCGAGATGAGTGTTCCTGTGGGTGCTCCACAATCCTCCCTTCCTCCCGTCTCCTTCGGGATTCAGGCCTTCTCAAGCCATTGTTTCAGGGTAGAGAAGGAACTGCGGGAGGGCCGGGGGGGGGGGGGGGTACACGTGTGCAAATCACTGCAGCCTAACAGGAGGCAGGGAAATCTCCGTCATCTGGTGGAAACTGTGCCTCACTCTCCTCCGGGGGCACAACCCAATCAGGTTGGACAAAAGCAGGGCTCACCTGCTTTCCTGAGCACGCTGGAGGATGAAGCCCAGCACCAAAGTGGAGCCATTGGCAGAAGGAAGAGGGGCAGCTGCGGAGGCCAGACTACCAGTGGGGTCAGCGGTGTTCGGGCTGGCGCTCTCCCCGGCCCCAGCGGTCCTGTACAACTCCTTCGACTGGGCTAGAGGCAGTCTCTCCACATGTGCCCCATCGCCCAGTAGAGGGAGCATTGGACCTCCTCTGAGGAGCAATGGACCTGGTAAAGGGCTCCTAGTAAGCCACCAGGAAGGACCCTTCAAGTGCCACCTTGCCTCTTGCCATCAGCAGCATTTGCAGCTGCACCTGCCAGCAAAAGGACAGCGTGTGGCAGGGGGTGGGGTCCTTGCTGCACAATAGGAAAGGGCAGCATTAGGAAGGATGGATGTTAGGGTCACCCATATGCCCAGGTCCTCTATCGGATCAAGCTTTCGACATGTGAAAGGCGGGGTTTAGGCGGCAATGGATGCTGTGCTTCCTGGTCAAGGTGGGGAAGGGGTCCCAGACACCAGGGATGAAGTTGGAGATGGTGGTCGAGGCAGAGGACGCAGCGGCAGGGGAGGGAGCTGTTGGCACCTGGGTGTACCCTGAGAAGGCTGCAGGTGGAACGCTGTCAGAGTTGGTGAGGGGAAAAGGGGGGGGGGGTCATCACGGCTGCGGTGGGCAGAGCAGTCTCATCCACAGGAGCTTTGGCCTTCCAGGCTGGGCCTTTGCCGTTCTTCTTACCTTGGCCCTTTATGCTGACTGGGGTGGAGGCTCCTCCAGAATCATAGAAGCATGGCAGCATCAGAGTCCCGACTGGGGCTTGGGAAATCAACTGCAGAGGTCTTTGGTGCTGGTGGCAAGAGGGGGACCATGGGGTCGTGGTAAGGCACATATAGGGAGGTGTCAAAGGAGGCACAGATGGCAGGGAAGTGAAGAAGTGGTCAGCCACTCAGTCCCTCTAAGCAGCAAGCAATGGAAGGGAAGAGTAGGAGGGAAAAGGGGATTGGCTAACCACTCCTCCCCCCTGGAAGAGAAAAGGAGGAGGGGAACACTAAATGGGGGAATTGAGGAGGTGGGGGGACAGCAACCACGCCACCCTGAAAAGCTGGAGGCAGAGGAGGAGGGTGCCAGAAGGAAGGTAGGGGGGCAGGGGGCAGGGATGTGTCTGGGAGTGGGGAAGCAAGCACTCCGTCCTCCTACAATGAAGGTTGGGGAGGAGAATGTCATGTTCTTGGACAGTAAAGTGAGCAGACAGATCGCTGTTACACCCACAGGAGGTGTTCGCCCCAAATTCTGTATAAAGTGGGCCATGTAAGGTGTCAAATGAAAGCTTATGGTCTGCTGATTCTGTGCATGATACTCGTGTACTTGTATGATTTTTGTACATGGAGCTATGAATATGGTCTTTGGTCTTGTATTATAAATTTTCTCTTTCTGGGAGGGAGCAATGGGCTTGGACTGCTGATTGTGAGGAAGGGTTGTTCAATGAGTGGCTTTGCTGACTAGCACTGCTCCATGGTCAATGGCTCTCAGAGTGCCTGTTACACACTGGAGGAATGGGTCTGAAAGTCTAAAAACCAGCCAGTGCCTCATAGCTACTTCCATGTGAAACACAGAGAGGTCACTTGAGCATGTGCCCAGCTCCAGTTGAATGTGCTATGGTGACTGCCCCAGCCCCCAACTCTACACAGCTCCTTTGCCTGCCCCTCCCCCACTCCTGGTGAGTGTGCCGTGGTGACTGCCCGGCCATCTCAGCAGTTGCCTTGCCCAGTGCTCCACCAGCCCCCACCCTCCTATAGCTGCTGTTTGCTCCCTCCCATTAGAACCATGCCTACCACCCAGTGCACCCTGGTCCCCTCCTCGAGCACTCATGTCCCCTCCCTCCCTAGTTAGTGCCCCTCCCCATTCACTGCACTCCCCCTTGATGTTGCTATGGACCTCCCTGTGACAGTGGAGCCAGGGGAGCCCTCCACCCTGCATCTGTAACCTTACCCATTGTCCTATCCCACTGGAGCCCTCCTCCTCTGCCTCCGGGCTTGTAGGGAGGAGGGGTTACCTTCCCTGGTTGCCCCATTCATGCCCTTGTATTACTGGCAACCTCCCTACCCGCATGAAACCTAGTGGGAGGGAGTGGTAGCTTTTCCCTCCTCCCCTGCCTCATCCTTCTCACTGCAACCCTGCCCTCTCCTTGGCAGGTGTAGCGGCGCGTCGGGGTCCCCCAACTCCTGCACCCCCGTAATGGCACGGACAGACTCCACCAGCCAGTAGAACAGAGGGAGTTTATTGCTTCTCCGGGATATAGCACAGCACAGATGTCATCTAGTTACAGGAACCGGGCCTAGTATGTCTCAGCCCCCCTTGAAATGGGGAGAGTGGGCCCCTAAATTCCAGCCCCTTTCCCTAGGCTGTGTCCTCCATGATCTCAGACAGAAACTGCCTCTCTCTTCTAGCCCTGCCCCCCTTGCCAGGCCTGGCCTCGCCCCCTTCCTTTGTTTCTCTCCCTGGGAAGTAACTGGTCAGACCAGTTGAGAGACCCTTGCATAATGACTCATCCCCTGTCCTACTGGGCCGTGCTTTGTACAAACAGCTGCCAGCGGGGGTCACTCACAGCCCACCGCCCAGCATAGCAACCAGCAAGGTACCCACACTACGTCACAGCAGGCTCCTCCCCTGCTTCCATCTTTGCAAGGCACAGTGGCTGCCTTTCCTACCTTCTGCTACGGTCCTGGTCCCGCTTTCTAGCACCCTCCTCCACTGTCTCCAGGAGAGCAGGGAGGAGTGGATTCTGCCCCGCTTTCTCCTCGGTGGTTCACCCACCGCCTCTCCTCATTGTTGACCTCCCTCCCTGCATACGATCCAGAGGGAAAGCGTGGTTGCTTTCCTCAGTTTTCCCCTCATGCTATCCCTGTACCCTGTCCCTGTCTATAGTGCTCTCCTCCTTTGCCATCAGCTAAGCAGGGAGGAGTGGCTTCTTTCGCTCTGTTACCCCTCCTACTTGTTGCCCTCCACCCCAGCTTTCAGTCTAGCAGGAGGGAGTGACGGTTGCCTCCTCAGCTTCTGAACCATATCCCCCACCACCCCTAGAACCTTCCTGGCACCTTCCTCCATTGCCTCCAGCCTTGCAGACAGGCGTGGTTGCCACCCCGCTTTTCCCTCGGTTCCGCCCCACCCCCCCATTCGATGCCCTCCTCCCCAGCCTCTGTTCCCATGGGGAGAAGGGGACACTGCTATGAAATCTCTGTTCTGAGGCTCGGTGGAAGTGCACCAACCTAATGTGAAGCACCCACAGGGTGTCAGAATGTCAGTTACTATCCAGGGGTATGTCTACACTACAGCGCTAATTCGATCTAACTTAGTTCAAATTGGTTAATTCGAACTAAGCTAATTTGAACTAATGCATCTAGACCCAAAAACTAATTCGAATTAGCATTTTGCTAATTCGAACTACTGCGTCCACACTGATTGGACGCTGGGTCGCATTTAAGGGCAGATGAAACGGTTCCAGCAGGGCATCAGGTCAGTAGTTGCTTTGTGTGGCTGCTGTCTGAGGCTATCTGAGGCTCGTGCTTAAAGGGACCCTCCCCCCCCCCCCCCCCCCCCCCGGCACAGCCGGTTCTCAGCTTTTCCGCTTGCTTGCCTACCTCGTCGAGGGACAGCAAAGCGTTTTCCTCTCCGCCTGCCTGTGTCGGTGGTTCCCATTGGGGACGCCGCCACAGTTGGCACCATGGAGCCAGAGCTCGCCCTGGGCATGCTGCTCCAGTTTTTGGACTTGCTGCTGCAAGCCTGCCAGCAATGGCTGGAGGCTGCCTGGCACCAGCTGGTGCACGTCAGCCCCCTGCCTCTCCCCCTGGCCTCCCTAGGGGTCGTGGAGGAGCTGCAGCAGCGGCTGGATGCCAGCGTGTCCCGCTGCATCTGGCGTCTGGACACCAGCAGTGACTGGTGGGACCGCATCGTCCTGGAGCGCTGGGGAGACCAACAGTGGATCCAGAACTTCAGGATGAAGAAGGACATCTTCCTGGAGCTCTGCAAGTGGCTCGCCCCTGCTCTGTAGTGATGGGACACTCGCATGAGGCCCGCCATCCCCCTCCAGAAGTGCGTGGCCATTGCCCTCTGGAAGCACTCCATGCCGGACAGCTACCGATGCATCGGGAACCAGTTCAGCGTGGGGAGATCCACCGTTGGAGCAGTGCTCATGCAGGTACAGCACTCACCGGCCACTGGGCCAGGGGGAGGGGAGGGGGGCTGCAAGGAGGGGATGGGCCGCCCCAGGGAAAACAGCAGGGGGAGGAGGCAAAAGTGCCCCGCACGGGAGGGTTCGGTCCATCCTGGCCGTACTACAGGCCGCCCGTGGCAGCCAGGATCGCAGCGGGGGGTCGCTTCCGGGAGTGGGGCACAGGGCAGTGCCAGGGGACGAACACTCCCAGCCACCCAGGCACCCCAATGATTCGCGGTTTGCTGTGTCTCTCTGCAGGTGGTTAAGGCCATCAAACGGGTGCTGCTCCGCAGGGTGGTCCGCCTCGCCGACCCGGTCGCGGTCATCCAGGGGTTCAGCGCCCTTGGCTGCCCCAACTGCAGGGGGGCCATAGATGGGATGCACATCCCCATCTGTGCCCCGGAACACCAGGCCTCCCAGTACATCAACAGGAAGGGGTACTTCTCCGTCCTCCTGCAGGCCGTGTCTGACCACCGGGGCCAGTTCACGGACATTAATGTGGGCTGGTCCGGCAAGGCACACGACACCAGGGTGTTCCGCAACTCCTCCATGTGCCAGAGGCTGCATGCCGGGACCTTCTTCCCCGACCACCACATCAGGGTCGGGGACATGGACATGCCCGTCTGCCTGGTGGGGGATGCGGCCTACCCTCTACAGCCCTGGCTGATGAAGCCGTACACGGGGCACCTCAACCCCTCCCGGCAGGCCTTCAATGCCAGGCTCACCAGGGCCCGCATTGTGGTCGAGGGGGCCTTCAGATGACTGAAAGCCAGATTTAGGTGCCTCCTCACCCGCCTCGACCTCGCCGAGCACAATATCCCTCCCGTGGTGGCAGCATGTTGTGTGCTGCACAATTTATGTGAAAGGAAGGGGGAGGCTTTCCTGCCAGCCTGGATGGCTGAGGCTGAGCGCATGGCTGGCCAGTACGTGCAGCCCTGCACCGCCGCTGTCCGGGAGGCCCAGCGGGGGGCCGTCCAGATCCGGGAAGCCCTGCGGGAGAGCTTCCTGGTGGAGGAGGAGGACTGAACTCTCCCTGCATGCCCCACTGGGGCCTTCTTCCACCCTCCTCTCCTGCTCCTTTCCCCTCCCTAACCCCCCTTCCTAATGTAAAATAAAAACACCTGTTTTGCCAAAAAAACCTCTCTTTATTGTACGTAACTGGTGTGGGGGGAGGGAGGAATGAGCGTGGGAGAGGGGAGGGGGAAACCTGGGAGGAGGGAGCTGGAAGGGGGAGGAGGGGGAAGAAGGGAAGGGAAAGCTCAGGGTTGGGGGTCCTGCTGGCTCTCCCGTCTGATAGCACTGCGGGTGTGGGGGCGTCGGGGGGAGTGGGTGTGGAGGGTGGGGCAGGAGGGACGGGGGGTGCGGAGGAAGCGGGAGGGGAAGCAGGGGTGGGAGGAGGAGCGAGAGCTGGGGCGGCCGCAGGGGCTGGAGCAGGAGGAGGCAGGAACCTGTCCACCAAGGTCTGGAGGTGACCTCTGAGGGCACGGCCCTGCTCCTCCAGCACCTCCAAGCTCCACTGCCGCAGCCGCAGGGCCTCCCGGACCCAGTGGTCCTGGGTGCGGAGCTGGTGCTCTAGTAGCCACAGGTGCCGCTGGTGGTAGTCCTCCAGGTTCCTGGTGTGCCTGCTGGCCTGGGTGCGGGTGGCTGTTGCAGGCGGGGTGGTGCGCCCTGCAGCCCCAAGTGCTGCAGCTGTGGTGAAACAAGAGCAGTGGTCAGTTCTCCCTGGGGACACAGTGGGTGAAACCCAGCCCCCCCTCTGCAAGGCGAGGTCAGCGTGTGGGGAACGGGCCAGGGCTCCTGCATGACACCCAGCTGCTGCTCCATGGTGGGCAAGGCCCAGGCACACGGTCCCTGGGCTCCCTCTCCCCCCACCCCCCCGCATACACATAAGGGGAGCATGATGGCACTCACATGTGGAGCCCTCCCCGGACTTGGACGACACAGCCGATGTGCTCTGTGGGATGCCTCGGGGGTCCTGGGTCCTGGGCAGGCTCCTTGCAGGCTCCTGGCTCTCAGCATCCTCTTCCTCCTCCTCCATGTCAGGGATGGGGCCCTCTGCCCCGGAGTCGATCACCACTCGGGGGGCATGGACGGCGTGAGCCCCCAGGATGCGGTCCAGGGCCTCATAATGAGGGCATGCCTCCAGGTTGGCCCCTGGCTAGGAGGCCCTGGAGTAGGCCTGCCGCAGGTCCTTGATTTTGCAGCAGACCTGCTCCCGGGTCCGCATGTGATCCCTGGTGGCCAGGCTGTCAGCCATGTGGCTGTAGACGGCTGTGTTCCTGTGGCTAGTGCGATCGTGGACGTTGGAGGCCTCCCCCCAAACCTCGATGAGGTCCACGATCTCCGCACTAGACCAGGTGGGCGCCCGCCTCTTGCGGCCCCGGGCAGGCTCCTGGGAGCCGCCAGCCTGGTCCTGGGAAGAGGCGGAGGGCTGGGTGGCAGAAGGTGGCCGGTTCATGCCGTGCCAGGTGCAGGGTCTGCTGGCTGGGTGCTGGCAGGCTTGCAGCTGGCACAAGCACCGTAGCCAGACCGTGCCCCTTTAAGGGCTCCGGGGCCAGGAGGGGGGCAGAAGAGTTTCCCTGGCTTGGCCCAGAGTGGCCACCAGGGCAAGCTGGGAAGGGCTAGTCTCCAACTAGTTCAAATTAAGTGGCTACACAGCCCTTAATTCAAACTACTTAATTCGAGCTAGGCGTTAGTCCTCGTAGAATAAGGTTTACCTAGTTCGAATTAAGCGCTCCGCTAGTTCGAATTCAGTTCGAACTAGCAGTTTGCATGTATAGACGCTATGAAAGTTAATTCGAACTAACAGCTGTTAGTTCGAATTAACTTTGTAGTGTAGACATACCCCAGGTGACTGATCTCCTCTTCCCCTGATCAGCATCCAGCCTTCCAAGGAGGAGGCAGAGGGCTGGTCAAGCAGGGGCATGGGGCACAGGTGGTACTCCGGGGGGGGGGAGGGGGGGGCATTTTGGAAGCAAGGGAAGAACAACAGGGGGCAGGGAAATCTCCCCCTGGCGGGGAGGCCTCTCCTTCAGATGAGGTGGCAACTGTGCCTCACTCGCCTCCGGGGGCGCTGCTGAATCAGGTTGGACAAAAGCGAGGCCCACCTGCTCTCCTGGGCGCGCCAGAGGATGGAGCCCAGCGCCAAAGCGGAGCCATTGGTGGAAGGAAGAGGGGCAGCGGCAGAGGCCGGACTACCATTGGGGTTGGCAGTGTAGGGGCCGGCGCCCTCCCGGGCCCCAGCAGTCCTGTATAACTTCTTCAACTGGGCTAGAGGCAGTCCCTCCGGATATGCCCCGTTGCCCAGTAGAGGAAGCACTTGACCTCCCCCTAGGAGTGATGGACCCAGTAAAGGTCCTCTAGTAGGTCACCAGGAAGGACCCCTCAAGTGTCACCTCATCTCTCGCCACTGGTGGCATTTGCAGCTGAACCTACCACCGAAAGGACAGCATGTGGCAGAGGTCAGGGTCCTCCCAGCCCAATAGGAGAGGTCTGATAGTAGATATGGGTTTCCCTAGAGTGGAGGGGACAGACAACAGGGCACCATTAGGCAAGAAGTTAAGGATGTGTGTTCGGACCACCCATATGCTCAGGTGCTCCAGCGCAGGGGTCTGTAACCTTTTTAACCACAAGATCACTTTCTCAATGTAAGTGCAATGTAAGATCTACTTCCAACCCAAATACCCTTGCCTGGCTTCCTTCCTTCCTTCTCTGTGGCCCTGCCCCTACTCTACCCCTTCTCCGAGGCCTCACCCTGCTTGCGCTGTTGCCCTTCCTCTGCGAATCTCATTCACTTTCCCCAGGCCCAGGTAGGGGTGCAGGCTCTCGTCTTGGGCATGTGGCAAATGCCTGTGATCCCCATGGCCAGTGTTTCTCAACCTTTTTTTTAAAATAAAATACCCCTTTTTCAAAAGAAATTTATAAGTACACCCAGTACCTGCAGTTTTCTCACTCACACACACACACACACACACACACACACACACACACACACACACACTTTTTTTTAACCATTGAAACACATTTGTTGAAACAACTTAATTGTAGCTGGGTGGATGATGAAATGTTTGGGTGTAAAAAGTACAAAAATAATACAAATGCTGTAAAACTTAAAATAAATATTCCATTTTCTCCAACTTTCAGTGGTGTTGATGTACCCCCAGACTTCTCTTGGGTGCCCCCTGGGGGGGGGGGGTTGAGGGGCACTGCCCTGGGCCACTCCAGGGTCCATCTGCCTCCCATGGTTTCAGGCTCCCTTTATCCTGCCCACCCTGGGAGCAGCAGAGCCAAAATAGCCCCACCCCTGCTCTGGCCCTGGCCCTGGCCCTGGCCCTGCCCCAGCCCCAAAAGCAGCCAGCATGTACAGCTATGGCTCCATGTGCTTGCTGCCCCTCATCTACAGGCACTGATCCCCCACAGTTCTCGATTATTGATGAATGGGAGCTGCAGGAGTGGGTATCTGCTGGCAAGGACAGCATGTGGAGAACCCCTGCTCTGACCCTCTCAGGGCGCTGCAGGGACATGCCAGCCACCTCCAGGAGCACAACCAACCACAGGGATAATTACTCCAGACATGCCAGGTTAGGCATTTTAGTACTCAAAGAATTAAATTTAGGTATAAGAGAGAAATGAAAGTTTTGAAATGCACAGACCAGTCAAAAACTAAAAATAACCCACTTTGCAAGCAGGAAAAGGAGTAACAACCGTACATGTTGGGTCAGGAGATGAGAGGGAAGGACAGTGTGTGTTTGTGAGAATTACAGAGACACACACACACACAGAGTGTGGGAGAGTGACAGAGATTTGCATTGCCGAGCTCCCTCCATCCCCTTCTCTCTGTGTGGAGATGGGGTACAGGATTGGGGGGGAGGAGGGATACCCTGATATCAGCACACCTCCCCTCCTCCCTCCCAAACCCTGCACAGCAAGCAGGAGGCTTCCAAGGGGCAGCTCCAAGGCAAGAGGACAGGCACAGCATGACAGTGGGGGGAGGGGCAACTGAAGTGCCAGCGCTTGATAGCTTCCTGGCCAAACCAGTCAAGATCCCCTGTCAGAGGCTCCAAGATCTACCAGTAGATCCTGATCTCCTGGTTGGTGACCACTGCTCTAGTGGATCGTGGGGCATGTGCATGCCCCCCACCTGGGCAGTGGCCTCCAAGAAAAAGAAGAATATGATATTTTGGAGGCAGCCACCCTGGCCAAAGACCCCATCACCCTCACCAACGACAGTTGGAGCAGAGGACACAGCGGCGGTGGGGAGGGGGGGCAGTGGCCACCTGGGCGTACGCAGTGGGGGCTGCATGTGGATCACTCCCAGAGCTGGTCGGGTGAACGGGGGGGGGGGGGGGGGGGATGAAGGAGGGGTCAGGGCTGTGGTGGGCGGGACAATCTCGGCCACAAGAGGTTTGGCCTTCTGGGACAGGCCTTTGCCCTTCTTCTCCTGGCCCTTTTTTCCCCACCTTAATCCCATGTCCCATTGGGGACATAGGTTGGCGGCTCCTCCACGAAGCCGTGAGCATGGGTGTGTACCTGGCGTGGTTCACCCCATCCCAGACACCTGCCTCATCTCGAATGTGCCAGGTTGCAGCCCCTGTTCTCGCTCCTCCAGAACCTGTTGCTGAGATTCTGGTTGCACTTTCTCCCAGAGCTGTTCATTAATGCACACCCACCCCATCTATGGCCTCACAAAGTCACGAGACTTCCTTGTCCACCTCCTCCTGGTCCTTGTGAAAAGCCGCTATCTAAAACAGCAGGAGGAGGATGCTGGACAAGGGGGTGCTCTGCAACTGTGGGGACAATTTCCACTTCTCCCTAGTTTCACCCATCCTGGCAGAGTTCCTCTGAAAAGCTTGCAGGAGCAGTAGGCGCTGTCCAATGTTCTCTGCTCAGTGTCCCCATCCTGTTCCCTCATTTCAAACTTTGGACCGCACCCCCTGACCCTGTTTTTCATCCTTTGTCCCCTGTAATCTGTTGATTCCTGGGTCCAATGGTCCCTCCTGCCAGGCTGGGGGAGGGGCATTCAAATAGTGCTGCCAGAGGGTCGGGGGAGATGTGTGGAGGCCTACCCCCATCCTGCTGCCCACCCCTCTATTGCCACTGAACCCTCCACCTGGACCTACTCTTCCCCTGGCTCTTCCCCCCACTTTTTCCACCAGGGACGGTGGTGCAGCAGTGGGCGAGAGACTGACCCCATGAGTCTCGTGGGTGCACGCCCCTTCCCTCTTGATCTTGGCCCTTCCTCCCTGAGCTGCAGTTGGTTGGGGAGTCCTCCCTCATCCATTGTTTCATTCCTCCTTCTTCCCCCACCACAGCAGCTTGCCTCCCTGCTGCCTGCCCTGCCTAGGTGGCTCCCGATGTTGAAGACCTGCCCCATTCCCTGCAATCCCCTTGATGTTGCTGCAGACATCCGCTGTCCCAGTGGAGCCAGAGGAGCTGGCACCCCGGCCCTGCACCTGCAACCTTGCCCATTGTGCTATCCTTCAGCTAAGGATCTCAAATATGAAGCAATGTAACCTCAAAGAGTAGATTGTTAGTGAGCCCCAATTAACAGGCGCAAAAGACCAGGCCTTCATTTTCATACGTCATGAGCGCTCTTTCACCCATTGTCCTGTCTCAGTTTCCCCCTCGTGACACCTCCCGTGCCTCTATCCCTCTCTATAGTGTCTTCCTCCTCTGCCTCCAGCTAAGCTGGGAGCACTGGTTGCTGCGCCCCGCTGCCCCCTTCCCTCGGTTTCCCCTCATTCGGTTCCCTCTTCCCCAGCCTCCAGTCTAGTGGGCAGGAGTGATTGCTGCCCCACTCGGTTCCCACATTTGGTGCCTTCCTCCCCTGCTTCTGTTCCTGTGGGGAGGAGTGGTTAGCCCGCCCCCTTTCCCCTCCTATCCTTCCCTTCCATTGCTCCTCCCCTCCTTGCTGCTTGGCGGAGAGCACTGGCTGACCTCTTCCCCAAAATCTGTGCCCCCATGATGGAGGAGGCCCTGTCCCTTACCCCATCCTCAATGACCCCAGAGTCAGCCAAAGACCTCTAAGGAAGCGCTCCCAACCCCCGGTGTGGCCTCTGCTGCTCCCCCCGCCCAGTGCTGGAGGAGTATTTGGTCAGGCTCAATGAGACTGAACCCACGAGTCTTGTGGGAACACTCCCCTCCCCACTAGACTTGGATGCATTTGCTTGGGGGCTTCCCTCATCCCTTGTTTTGTCCCCCCATTGTTCCTCTATCACAGCAGCTTGCCTCCCTGCTGCCTGCCCCACCCTAGTGGCCGCATTTGTTTTTCCTTGTTTCCCTGCTACAGTCCTCCCTCAGAGTTAGTTTGTTGGCTTCCGGAGCTCCACACACCTCCTTTGCCTGCCCCTCCGCCACCCCAGTGAGTGTGCTGTGGTGACTGCCTGGCCATCTCATCAGTTGCCTTGCCCAGTGCTCTGCCAGCCCCCACCCTCCTATCGCTTCTGTTTGCTCCCTTCCCACAGCCTCCCATTAGACCCATGCCTACCACCCAGTGCACCCTGGTCCCCTCCCCGAGCACTCGTGTCTCCTCCCTCCCTTCTCAGTGAGTGCCCCCCCCCTTCACTGCACTCCCCCTTGAGGTTGCCATTGACCTCCCCTGTGACCGTGGAGCCGGAGAAGCCAGCACCTCCGCCCTGCACCTGTAACCTTGCCTATTGTCCTGTCCGACTAGTGCCCTCCTCCTGTGCCTCCAGCCTTGTAGGGAGGAGGGGTTACCTTCTCTCCCTCCTCTCATTTGCACCATTTGTGTCCTTCCCTTACTGGCACGCTCCCTCCCTGTATATTACCCAGTGGGAGGGCTGGTAGTTTTCCCCTCCTCCCCAGACATGTCCTTCCCCCTGCAGCCCTGCTCTCTCTTGGCACGCTCCTCCTCTGTCTTCATCTTTGCAGGGAGCAGTGGTTGCCTTTCCTGGGCCTCCCGTCAGCACGTCCCAGTCTCTCTTTCTAGCACCCTCCTACACTGTCTCCAGGAGAGCAGGTTTGCTGCCCCCTCTTTCTCCTTGGTTGCCCCACTGGCATCCTCTCCCCATTGGAGATCTCCCTCCCTGCATACGAACGAGCAGGAGAAAGTGGTTGCTTTCCTCGGTTTCCCCCTCATGCCACCCCCGGTGGCCCTGTCTCTCTCTCTACAGCACCCGCCTCCACCTCCAGCTAAGCAGAGCTGATGGGTTGCTCCCCTCCTTTCCCTCAGTTACCCCTCCCACATGTTACCCTCCGCCTTGGCCTTTAGTCTAGCGGGAGGGCGTGGTTGCTTCCCCACCTTCCCAGACATATCCACTCCAGCCCGCCCCTACCTTCCTCCTGGCACCCTCCTCCTCTGTTTCCAGCCTTGCAGAGAGGAGTGGTTGCTGCCCCCCCTCCTTCTCCTCGGTTCCGCCTCACTCGGTGACCTCTTCCCTAGTTTAGCAGGGAGGAGTGATTGCTGTCCCTCTCCCACTCAGTTCCCCATTCAGTGCCCTCCTCCCCTGCCTCTGTTCCTTTGGGGAGGAGTGGTTAGCCCACCCCCTTTCCTCTCCTACCCTTCCTGTCCATTGCTTCTCCTCTCCCTGAGGGAAGACTGGCTGACCTCTTCCTGGCTTCCCCTCCATTTGTGCCTCCTCCAACCCTGCTCCTTCCCCCATCCCTGTTGACCCCAAACTCAGCCAAAAATCTGTGAGGGTGACCTCCCGACCCCCGGTCCAGACTCTGCCACTGCCATGGCTGACACTCCCTCAGAGTCTCAAGGAGCCTCTGCCTCGGGTAGTAGAAAGGGCAGGGAAAGAAAAAAGGCAAAGTCCTGGCCCAGAAGGTGAAAACTGCCCTGCTGGCTGCAGCCATGATACCCACCGCAAGCCCTTCTTCCCCTGCTATTACCCCCACCAGCTCTGGTGGCTTTCCACCTGCAGCCTCCAGAATGTAAGCCATGGTGTCCACCACTGCTTCCTCCACCTGCCACAGCATACTCAGCCCCAACAATCATCTCCAGCTGCATCCCTCATGGCTGAGACCCCCTTCCCCACCTTGACCAGGATGCCCGGCGTCCGCTGCCTCCTGGTCCCTGCCTCGCCCCATAGTGAAAGTTGGTGTGGGCATTTGCGAGGGTGGTTGGGTCCTCAGCCGTGGTGGCAGCCTCCAAATTAAGTGGACTAATCGTATTCTTCCTTTCTTTGAGGCCACTGTCCAGGAGGCAGTGGAGCATGCATGTGCCCCTTTAGCCACTAGTAGACATGGGTGGTCCTAGCCTTGGGTCCCTCCCTTCCTCCCCAGTGTTGCCCTCCTGCCTGTCCTCTCCACCCTGGGGAAACCCATATCTACCCTCAGCCATCCTCTGCAAAGACCCCACCCTCCATCACAGCTTGTCCTTTTGCCAGCAGATATAGCTGCAAATGCCACCACCAGCAAATCGTGAGGTGGCGCTTAAGGTATTCCTTCCTGGTGCCCTACCAGGGGGCCCTTTACCAAGTACAATACTCCTTGGAGGAGGTCCAGTGCACCCTCTGCTGGGCAACAGGGCATATCCGGTGGGACTGTCTCCTAGCTGAGTCCAAGGAGGCGTATGGGACTGCTGGGGTCCAGTTGCGTGCTGATCCATTCACTGCCAACCCCACAGGTAGGCTGGCCTCCACAACTGCCCCTCCTCCTTCTGCCAGCACCTCTGCTTGGGTGCCAACCCCCCACCCCTGGTGTGCCCTGGCAAGCAGTCAGGCCCCGCTTTTGTCCAATGCTATTTGGTCATGCCCATGGAGGACACTTTCCAAACCAAACCTGATATCGTCTGATATTTTGATTTCAAGTGAAGTGCCATGACCATCCTCCTCAAATCGCCCCTGTCACCGAGGTGTGGGGGAGCCACTGGGCCCTGAACTCCTCCCCCTCTCCACAGCCAGATGTGACTCTCAGCCAGCACCTTATTGGCAGAAGGTTTATTGGTTCACAGGTCTTCAGCTAGCACAGGAACACAGGAGCAGTCAGCACACCCTATCTTGAGATTAGGGGCCCTGGGCTGTGTTTTCCCAGCCTGCTCCAACCCCTCCTAGAACCCCAAACCCTCAGCAGCCTGTCCTGGTCTGCAGCCAGCCCCTCCTCCCCCTTTGTCTGGCTTCCCAGGCAAAAGGTGTCACCTGGTCACACCCAGACTCCTGCTCAGGGGCTTCATTCTCTCACAGGAGAGTAGCAATCACACGCATCACAACAAAACAACCATAGTGAACACAATCCCAGAAGTGGGCTTCTCACATTTCTCCCCTCCCCCCTTTGAGCCCGAACAGGGTCTCGAGACAGGGTCACTTAGCCAGTGGGTTGAAACCCCATAGATCATAGGTGAAGACATTCAAGCTCCCCTTAACATGGACCAACTCCATGTCATAATCCTGCAGTAGCATGCTCTATATCAGCACCTTTGTGTTGGCCCTTTTCATCTGTTGCAGCCAGATCAGGGGAGGGTGGTTAGTATCTCAGATAGATAGATCTACAGTTTTCTAACCACTCACACCAGAGCCAGGCTCTGGTCCCAGAGACAGCCACTTTTGACTCAGCTACAAAATAGGACATGACTCCCCCTTTTCGTTTTCACGCACTTAGCTGCCCCCCCCCCCCAGTGTCTGAGATGTCACTGAACACCACCAAGGGCTTAGCAGGACTTCTTTCAGTGTGCAGAGAGCCCACCTTGTCTGGCTTCTCCTTCCTCCACAGCTAAGTGATAGGGGCAGAGATGGAGCTAACATGGAGTACAAACCTCCGCTAGTACCTCGCCATCACAGTGTAAGCCAGGGCAAAACTCTCCATCCAGTTCAGCAGCTGGGGGCGTAGGTAGGGGCCAGGAGCCCTCTTAAGGCCGAAAGGCAGGATAAGGAACACCTAGGGGTGATAGACCCAGAGATCAGCCTGACCTCTGGGTCCAGCGGCAGCTGAGCTGCCAATAGCCCTTGGTGAGGCGGTGAGCTAGTAAGCTCCCGGCCTCAGCTTCTCTAGGAGCGTCTCCAGTCCCCTCACATGAGACTAGTTCCCCGAAACGCATATTAGAGCTGAGACCCATGTGGCTCGCTGTAGTTCAATCCTCAGTTATCCCTTTCGTTTGTGAGCCACTTTTTAAAGGCAAATCTTGCATCAGAGACGGTCGGC
The DNA here is from genome assembly GCA_032595735.1 of Pelochelys cantorii. NCBI lineage: Eukaryota > Metazoa > Chordata > Testudines > Trionychidae > Pelochelys > Pelochelys cantorii. The sequence goes on from CM064354.1 coordinate 5,563,112, forward strand.
GACGCTTATTTTGCATAACCCTGGGGCAAGTTCTGCTGCGCCACAATCTCCGCATATGTCAATTTCGGTTCTGAGACACTTGTTACAGGAAAGCTTATCTGACATCAGATCTGAGTTAGAGCCCGTGACACGTTCTCTAGGGCTCCGCAAGTCTCCTCAGATGCGAATTTGTTTTGACACCTTTTTTTTTCCAGCAATGCTTATCTTGCATCAGATCTGAGTTAGAGACGTGGGGCTAGATTTTACAGCATTGCGCAAGTGTTCGCCCATATGGAATTTGTTGGTTCCGAGACACTTTTTTACAGAAACGCGTAGCTTGCATCACATAAGACCCCGCGTGGCACGTTCTACCGCACATGTGCTGGACATTCACACGAAACAGTCCAGGATACGCTGCTAGAAGCGCACTCCCCACTACTGTAGCCCTGGCTAAAGAGACTGTAGAATGACCAGGCGATGGATGCAAATGTTTTGATCGAACCAACACGAGTACAAGGTTAAGTGTGGGAACTAACAGTGTCAGAGGGGCACCACGCAACTTTGTAACATCAGCACACAATAGGGCCACAGAGGGAGGTGTCTCTGTTTCCCCTAGTGGGGAGTAGAAGGGTTCATTAAGCATTAACGTCACATGCAAGCACGTATTAGTGACTTCGTGCCGCCTGCCTGGTGCTTGTCGGCAAGGAAACTGGCCGAGCCCCTTCGCTACTCAGCAGAGTCTGTCTCTTTTTTGGGCAGTTAGGTCAAGGCCTGCTCTTTGCACAGAGGTGGGCGGGCAGCTCGCTGAGACAGCACCAGTCCGCCCATCCAAATGAGAGCGGAGGGAAATGAGGGGAGGGTTGGTGGCCGAACTGGAACAACCAGAGAAGATTTGGTTAGTCACACTCCAACCCAGAATTTTCATTTGTTTTCTTGACACAAATAAATAATTCAGGTCCAGTAAAACATTAGGAAGGTGGAGTTAACCTAAATGTCATCATCTGAAATTCTTTGTTCAAAGACTATCAACACAAAACATGACTTTTGCAATGATGCGCATTTTGGGAGGGGCTATTTAGGTAAATGCTTTGCCGAGGTTAACCGAAATTTGCAAATAATTCTGGGCCTTGAAACAGTTTTTGGGGTGACATTTCTATTTTCTGCGGGGAAAAAACCTGCTTAGCTGTAGTCCCCAAAGCCATCTCTATGTCAGCTGGACTCTGTGTTACCTGTCAGGGTTAGCACCTATGCAATCTGGCACTGCAGCTAGGTCAGAAAGAGTGTCTCCCCACCCCCACTGCCTTACATACAGCCCAGCATTACTTCCTGTAGTTAGTTGTTTGCCATACACCCATCAAAAGCTTTTGGTTTCTAGAGATGCAGTAAGAGCCAGTGACTGTGCTCTTGACGAATGCTGGATCCAGGATCCCAAACTCCCACAAGCAATTCTGCGTGAGGACTTTTGATTCTCCATAGAAATACAGGGAGGAGGGAAGCAAGCACCTGGTGACAGAAAATGGTGAGTAATTTACTGAGCTGTGCTGAGCACGAGGAGGGAGACGGGGCACAAGTAGAGGGCAGGATTGATACCTCCGTTATGTAGGGCAAAATGGAGGGGCTTATTCATTGCTTGCTCCATTCAGCAATACCGAGATAAAGTCAGAGGAGCAGCAAAAAGATCTGTGCAGAATATTGCAATGGTCTGGACAATAAGACCTTTGCATTGTCTCATGCGGTGCATAAAGGAACACCAAAGAGTCTCAAATGGCTTTGCAGTACCAGATGAAGAGATCACTGTGGTTGCAAACCCTCCAGAATTGTGGTGGAGTCTTCAGGAATTAAACCATAATCGTTAATTTAAGATTGTCATGTGATGAATCCTCCAGGCACAAACAAAATTGGCAGCTGCAGGGATCCCCTTTCACTCAGCACTAAAATATAGCCATTTTAGGGTCCAGGCCAGAAGCCTGACACACTGCAACCCTAAACAAACCTGGTCTTTTTTCAAGGTAAACTGCTGGGCTTGATGCAGGCAGGAAATCACAAGAGAAAACTGGCTTGGGGGGGCGGGGGGAACAATCTAGAAGACTGACCCTTCTTGCTTTAAAAAATCGATGAGAGAGTATATTACAGAGTATAGTGTATGAGTGACAGCAAAGAGGAGTTTAGGGAGCTAGAATACACCAACATGAGTTGGTATTTAGTTGGGATATGGTGGAGGGGGACACAGATTTTATACCTAAATAGATGTTTTCCCTATTTATTTTATTTTATTTTATTTTATTTTATGAACTGGCTCCAAAATGGATATTTGCATTGTTCAAAAATCAATTCTGGGTCAAAGCTTTTCATGTGTGATCCTTGAAAAAGTTGGTTTATACAGTTGTTTCTTCAGAACCACCAAGGCTAGTCAAGAAAATATATGCTTGGAGGCCATTTTGTCTCCATCTGTTCCACTGCCTAACCACAATTCTCGCAACTGAAGGGGACAGGGGCTACCCTCATGTCTACGCCACTGATGCCAAATGAAGCTGGGAGTGCTTCCACTCTGTGAAATCAAGCTGCTCTTTTAGGTGCTACATTAAACACTCTGGAAGAGTTTTTGCAGAAGAACTCTTCCGCAAAAGAGTTTTTGCGTGAGAACGCGCTAGTGTAGACATAACCTAAGGGTGTGTCTAGACTACATGGCTCCGTCGACGGAGCCATGTAGATGAGGTTTCTAGACATAGGGAAATGAAGCTGCGATTTAAATAATCGCCGCTTCATTTACATCAAAATGGCTGCCACGCTGTGCAGATCAGCTGTTTGGTGGTACAGCGCGGTAGTCTGGACACTCAGCGGACGTAAACATTTTGCCTTTAACTACTATGTGTCTAATCCCTCAGCTCCAAAACTAAATAATTTATCGGTACAAAGTACTACTCACGTCTGGGTGTGGCAGGGGGAATAGCCAGAGCCAATGCTTTGGGAGAGCAAAACCAGCCTTGCTGATTTTATCTGCTTTATAAAAGGGCAAATCACACAGACAAATCAACAAGTCGCATAATGACTGGTTGAGTGGCTCACAAGCCATTGAGAGGATGCAGTCTATGCTGCAAAATTTACAAAATGCCAAAGACATTACACTCCAAAGCATTGGGTGTGCCTCCCACACAAAGACAGAGCTCTCTGCATGATGTGGGACTCCCTGGTGGAACCATGGTTCTCAAAGGGCAGGAGTGTTAGTTTACTCCCTTGAATCAGGGCACTGGCTCCATAGCAAAGGTGCAAATGGCATTTGGACCTTCCAGGCTTTGCAAAGTAAAATGCAGCTGGGGTACAAGTGACCTGCTACAACCATGGCCAGTGCACTGCACACAGAAGGGATTTTTTTTTTCAAGAGGTGTGTAACCCAAGGAGCAATCAGGTTTGGGGGCACAAATACCCCAGAAATTGCACTTGTGAGAGGATGCAGATAACATCAGCAGGCAGCAGATAGCCAGGTTCCTTAGGAATCACTTTCCAGTGACATGGTCACATGGCTCAGCTCTCAGAGGGAAGAGAAGCACAAAGGAGAGGGAATGTGGTGGTCTTCTGCCTCCCCTCATTTTCCTGTTGGCTTTGATGGAGGTTAGCAGCAGAGCTGGATCCTTTGCTTTCTGCTAAGTCCTGTCCAAGTACCTGGGTACTAACGCTGTCTCTTCACTAGCTGTTGGTGTCAATGTGACTCCGTGGGGCCAGATTTCCCCTACCACTGGAAATCCTTGGCGGAGCACTAAGGAAGGAACAGAGGAGGAAAACTCCCTGCCATGGAGCTTCTCCAAGTGTTTCTGTTTGGGAACGGATGCTTATCTTTGTCCTCCTCCCCAGAAAACAGTCGTCTCAACCCTGAGCTCATTCAGCCAGGGCCATCAGCATGGAGGTCCAGTGGCCCACAGCTGCTCTAGGGCGCTTATATCTGTTTGAGCTGTGTAATACAGACAGTACTGGGGAGGCAGTGCTGAGAGAGTCAAATCAGGGGGAATTGCTTAGACTGGGCTTACACACCCCCCCCCCCTCCACACACACCCAAGACGGGGTATGTGTGTCCTCCATTATAAGGCACCAAACCAGTCATAAAGAACACACTGGGAAACAACTTCAAATACAAAATTACATATCCACATACATATTATAAACAATCAATGAATCATAAGCTTTTTATAGACCTCTCACTTGGCACACTTTGTATAAGATTTAGTGAAAACTTGTAACAGTAGTGGCAACAATCCAGTATTGTCACAGGCAGTAGGCGCTTCACACTGTTTATGGGCATCTAGTTAATACAAAGAATGATAATTTTCCAGGCAGGATATAACATGATTTTGGTTTTAATTAATTTTACTCCATGGCCATTTACATTGCCTAGACCTGCGCGGAATCCTCACACTCACAGATGTATGTTGTCTGCTCCATCCTAGGAGAGAGAACGTGTTAAGCACTTACAGGCCAAGTTCCAAGAGAACAGGCAAGACTTCCCTGAAATGAGTGACAGGTCAAGGAGTCAGCTGGCAGCCTCACCTGCAAAACAAGAAACACATACATCTGAGAGAGACCAATCTACTACATTAACCCAAACTAGAAGATTGGGTTTGAAAAATGCTCCTTTATTTCAGGATGATGTTCCAGTCTTGGGGCCCTTTTCCAACGATGCAGCATGGGCGGCTAACTCCAAGGATAGAAATGCTATGGACTCCAACCTCCACCCAGCCTGTCTGCAAACTGGAATAAGAGAAGCACCCTGTGAACAAAAGGGCACGAGGAACAAATCAAACCTCCCTCAGAGACGCCAGACTCAGCAGACCCGGCCACTGCTCCAGCATGCTAGGAATCAAGGAGTGATTGATGCCCTGCTGGTTCCTGCCAAAAGGCCAGATATCCCATCCCTACTGGACAGTTCAAGAAGCATATCAGCGAAATGGCATATGGCTCCTAAGAAAAAGCCACTGCCACAGGCAGGTGTACTAGGACTCAAGCCAATGAAACCTCAGCGCCCTCCTATGGTGGATCTACAGCGGTTCTGGAAGGCTGCAGCCATCAGAACACATGCTTCTCCTGAGCCAGAGCCCCTGCAAGGCAGGCAGCCTGGTATGTCCAGGAGCACTTGTGGAACATGAAAAACCTCCAGACAGCTGGAGGCGAATGGAGCCATGAGAGAAGAGTCAGGAAGGAAAGGAAGGAAAAGCTGCTGAATTAGGTTCTGATATATAGGGCTAGATGAGGTTCTGGCACAGAAGAGGAAGGTTTTATAAATGTAATGGGATGGGAGGAATTTAATCCATTCAATCCAAATGAGATGATTCAGGAAATTAGTGAGGACTTAGCAATGACTGATTTTTTTCCCCTACAGGAAATGGAAGGCAAGTTCTAGCTAGTTAGGCCTTGGAAGTGATGGAAATCACCACTGAGCTGGAGAGAGCTGCTTATGCATAGACTGGCTTTGGGACTTCAGGAACTTCTCTGTAGCTGGCAGCAACTCATCAAGGACAACCCCCAACCCCAAGGCAGCCCTGTGCACTCAGACACTATTGTGGAACAGGTGGAATTGTGAAGGGCACTTGGAACCAGCAGGAGCAGTCAAGCTGAGCCCAGCCAGTTGTCACATTCTCGCTTTATGTGTCCAGCTTGACTAGTCCAAGCCCCCATTGGTATTACTAATTGAAAACTCTTGTGTTTGCTCAATGTGGCAAAACTTCTCTCTTGATAGGCAGGGCATAGTGCTCTTCAGGGTACAAGCAGCCCTCCAACTTTCATAATGTCACTGCCCTGCTGGTCCCAGCTCTTTTCACCATCCCCTTGTTCTAAAAGTTGCTGGGGTCTTCGTTGTTCTTTGTGCTGCTCTGAACGGTGGATACTGGGCCCTTTTGCCAATTTGTGTGCGATTGTCTTAAGCTTGGGGCAGGAGCACCAGAGCCTGTGTTGAAGTGGACACTGGTGCCATAGCTGAGGCCCTGCCCCCTGCTTCCCTCTTTCCCCAGGGCACTGCCCCCAACCAGTCTGGAAGCCAGAGAAAAGCTACCCTGGGTTTGCACGGGGCAGGACTGTGGTGCCTTTAGCCCATGTCTCTGTTGTGTTCCCCCCCCCTCCCCCGGTATGTAGCACAATTTATCAGCTTTCCCACTATGAAGTGCAGCCCCTGCTACCACTCCACACCTGCCTAGGGCTGCTAGAGCCATATTAAAAAGTGGACAGGTGCAGCCTTCGCATTTTAAAAAGCGCACTGACCATGGACCTCCCAACCCCTGATTCTGTCACCTCCTCCTCCAAAGATCACAGTCCCTGCATTGCCATAACATGTGAGGACCTCACAATTATTCATTCTTTATCCTTTCTACATCCCCTGAGGTAGAGCAATGCTGCTCCACCCTGTGTCTGGATGAGGAAGGGAGGCAAAGAGAGAGTGAGTGACTTGTGCAAGGTCACACAACCTCTCTGGGGGAAGCAGCGAATCAAACCCCATTCTCATGAATGTCAACAGGGAGCCCCTCTGAGAATACTTGTCAGCCACACTTTTCTCCTGCATTGCTGGCACGTTTTCACTCCGAGAAGTCTTGCAGATGGACTCCCCATTCGCTGTAATTAGAATAATGTCCTTACAATAATTTCAGCTGTAACCCTTTTATCACTTCAAAGCTCAGCTCCTCTCTGTACTTCTTACATCCGCAGCTCAGTGATAAGACTCATCACATAACCTTAGTTTGGCTCCACACTGTTGCAAAGCTGAGTTTCCCTCTTGTCAGTAACTGGAGCAGTTTTTCATGTCAGTAACTGGCAGCTGTCACAGGACAGTCCTCTCTCAGACAGAATTTCCTTACCTGGCTGCTTGCCAGGCCCAGAATCAGCTCAGCTGATTCTCTGATATTCTATTTGCATCTATGCGACTGACTATGGAGGCATCAGATGTACTGGTCTCTTTTCTGCTCATCCAAATTAACCTTGTTTTGCGTCCTGTGTAGTCAGTGGGGTTTTTTGTACATGGTTTTATCACCATCTCTGGATAGGGCCAGATTAACCTTTGGGGGCTTGGCACAGAGGCATTTTTTTCATTTTGATCATGCACCTCTGGAAGACTGTATGTGCTGTTATACACAGCTTCCTCAGTCCCCCAGTTTCTCTCATTGATCTTTACACCCAGGTTTGCTGACATAGCTATGCTAACAAATTCTTTCCAGGACAGATAAGGCCTTTCTCAGCTGCCTTTTCTCTCCTTCACCCAGGGCCAGTGGAGAGGGACTATTCGGGCTGATGGAAGCAGTGATGGATGGAGTGTGAGGGGTGGGGGAAAATCTGTGCACCTGCAGCTTGAAGGACTGAAATGCAGTGTTCAAAAACTCACAATTTTATCTCACAAGTAGGGTGCTATTTAGTAATGTGAACACACACGAATGTCTGCTTGCATTTAAAAGGAAAAGAAACTTTCTAGTTTTTGAGGAAAGCTTGAAAACGCAGTCAGAGAGTTACTTACAAGAGTAACAAACAGGAATAAGAAGAACGCCCAGATTTATTACTTTGTATTATTTAAAGCTTTTGATTTTTAAGCCAATTTCAAGGTTTTTTTTGGGGGGGGAGGGACCCTGATTCATGGTTTTTCATTGCTTGCGTTGACAATGCTGTATAAAGACATGTCTGTGGGCTGCAGCGCCACATGGAATTAGCTAGCTACTGAACCCAAGATGGATCCTTTCACTTGGAAGCCCCTTGCCATGCTGCGGAGTTTTGTATGTATTGTTGTTTGTCCAAGTCAGCGAAAGTCATTGTTGTTCATCCAGGGGTGAATTTGGGTGAATGGCGTTCCTAGGAGCAGTGACCACGTGGGAACACAGCCAGGTGATGGGTGAGGCAGATGATTAGGAGACCACAGCACTGCCTCAGCCATGAGACTATGCAGAAGCCCTTGACTGGTCTTTGGGTACAGTCAACATCTCCCTTCCCATAGCCATTTTTCCTCTCCTGCTTTCATGGCTCTCTCCAGTGGTGAAGGGAAAACTTGCTCTAGTTTACCCTGCACAGAAAATAATCTGGGCCAGATATGGAATGTAAAAGTAAATTTTGTGGTAGGACTGGGGGCTCACTTTGCTCTACCAAACCCAGAAAACGGGTGAACTGGCTTTCCCTTCTTCCCCCCCAACCTTTGCCATAGGTCACCTGAAGCCACATCATGCTGTGGCTTCCCCAGTCCGACTTTCAACTTGGAATGCTCTGTCTCCTCACGTCCCGAGTTCAGCAAGAGAAGTCCTGAGACGGTAATTTCTTTCTAATTCTTGCTTTACACCTCCAGCTATGGGATGAACTGCTGACAACCAAGTGTTGGAGCTGGTGATAGATGGCAGCATTTTCAGGAATGCCATTGAGTTTTTGCCTGCAGCAGTTTCTGGGTGCCCAATGTGAGCCCCCCCACCTCAGGTTGGATTCCTTGTTGGCTGTCATTCTCACCAGTGCTCAGTGCTGCCATTCTGATATGGGTGTTTCACAATAGTGTTTCGCACTAGACCAACCAGTGCACAAGCTGCAGGGCAGAGGTGAATTGGGCCTCTGGGTGTGATTCCTCTGTGGTACTGAGCACCATCACTGCCAAATGAAATCAATGGGAGTGCCTGGAGAACCGCAGGAGCCCGAGGTATCCCATGTGACAAGTCTAGGTACAGGGACACTGGAGAATTTTGAAACCTGCAGCCAAGGTACTGACTGCTGTGTAGAGCTCACCCTGTTGTTTCACTTTTATAAGTGAGGCACAGCATTGCCTGGCCTTTGCAAAGCACTCTGCAAAGTGATGGAATGGCCTGCAGCCCCGAACCACACTGGTTACAGCATCCCATATTCCTAGCCCTGCTGCCTAGGCTATCCTACCCTAAACAGATACTGTGACAACCCTGGGCACACTTTGGCCACAATCTTGCAATGTTGATATTTGTGGCTGTCTGTTAAACTTGGCTCTCATGCTGCAATCACACCCACCATAGATCAGCTTCCTAATCCTATTTTCTCTACTGCCCTAGTGACCAAGAGGAGATATATGATGATGTAGAAGCAGTTGGGCCAACAGGCAAAGGAAAAGAAATTCTATTAACACCTGCTTCCCAGCTCCCAGCAAGTCTCCCCCTTAGAGCAGGTATGTATCCCGGACTGGAGCAGGGGTTATGAAATGTCTTGTCTATAGCACTGCAAATAAAATGGTGGCCAGGGCTCACTAGACAGCTCTTTAGAGCACAGACCTCGAGGAGCTCACCATCCACTACAAAGTGAGTGTGCAAATGTGACACCCTTCCCCCCACTGTGTGCATCTGGGGACCTGATCTGGCATATCTGGCCACCTGGAGTAGGGAGGATAGAGTTCAGACAGATCAAATGTGGCCAAACACCAAGTCTGGAGACCCCCCTCCTGACTGCTTGAGCCCCTCAGTGAGGGCCCAAATACCACCTGTGTCTGAGATTGCAAAGCATGGTGAAAAGGTGTAGTATTAGCGCTGTTATGGCATGTCTACACTAGGCAATTATTTCAAAATAACTTATCATATATATAGTAGCCCAATGTCTGTGACTCTGTAATGCTGAACTGCTGGCTGTTGCCTCTGGGCGGCGCTGTTGCCTGAGTCACGTCCTTCGCCTCCCGCTGTGGCGCTCAGCTGACTTCTGCGCCGCTCAGCCGGGCCGCCGCGCAGGAGCAAGTGGCACAAGCGACCGTTTGGGCTCTATGCTCCCCATGCAGCACAGGGAGCACGGAGCCCAAACGGCCATTTGGGCTCCGCGTTCCCCTGAGTGAGAGGCAGGAGGGGGAGGAAAAGAGAAAGAGCGAGACGGAAAGAGAGGCAGGAGGCGGAGGAGAGCTGAGAGAAAGAGAGGGGGAGGCAATAGGAGGAGGAGAGAGAGAGAGCGAGAGAGACGGACGGACGGACGGAGCGAGAGACCAGAGGCTCAGGAGAGAAGACCAAAGTGGAGGAGAGACCTGAAAATCCCGTCTTATGACGGGCTAATTGGCTAGTTTAAAAAGAATAAGTCCTGAAATAACTATTTTGAAATCGCATGTCTACACTACAGGGAAACCTCAAAATTAGTCCAAGACAGGCTCCCCTTGGATATGCTGCCTTGACTTAGAGCCCCAGAAAGTATTGGGGAGTAATTACTTTGAACGACTCTGGGGAGTAGTTATTTCGGAATAGCACATTACCGCTATTTTGAAATAAGCATTATTCCTCGTGGAAAGCAGGAGGTATTATTTAAAAATAAACAGCCCTTTATTTTGAAATAACAACTGGAGAGTACATACAACCAAACACACCGCCTGTTATTTCAAAATAACTCCCTAGGCTTAGACCAGGTTTTAGACACCTCCATCTACTGCTCCTAGGAGTTCAGGGGCCCCAGAAAGGCTTACTGTCCCAGCAGCCCCAGGTGCCCATGCACAGGATTTTGAGGCTTTGGGGTGGATGGGGAAAGCATTGACATCTAGGCCTTGGCTATGTGGCAGGGTTGTATTGTACAGTGTAAGTCCCCAAAGGGATGCTTTTATTTTAGCATAATAGTGGCCTTTACCCCCTTCCTAAGAGACATAACCTAACTGAAAAATAACTTCTTATATCAGAGTCCGAATGCCCACACACTGGGTTATACCATTCTAAGCAGATACATAGCTTGGTATAAGAACAGCCATACTGGGTCAGATCAAAGGTCCATCTAACCCAGTATCTTGTCTTCCAATAGTGGCCATTGTCCCAGAGAAAATGAACAGAACAGGAAACCATCAAGTGACCCAATCCATGTTTAGCTGAGCCCTGAGTCAGTCTGGGTACCCAAGACTAAGATAGTCAAAGACAAAGCACTATGCACTTCTACTTTGAAAATTCCCTTGTTTGAGTACCCTACAGCAGGAATTCTCAAGCTCTCTCTTTCAGACCCGCCCACCGGCCAACATGCTATATAAATGCCATGGTCCATCTGTGCTACAACAGCTGGTTTGCTGCAGATCCAGTATGTTAAAAGCCAGGTGCTAAGAGGTCCCATACCAGCTTCACTGACCCTTCTCCATGTACCATTTTTTTGTACAGGTGAAAGTGCCGATCTGACCCCTGACAGATTTTCTCCACCGCCCAGTGAGCCCAGGTAATAAACACATTTATTAATTTGATGCTACCCAGTCAGGTCACATTTCCAAAGTCTTCTCTTTTCTAGAGTGGATCTCACCCTATGGCTACAGCCCTGTGGGAGCAGCACAGCAACAGCATTGTAGCTATGCTGCTGCGGTGTCGACATTTCCCACATCAGTGAAAGCGGTTTTCCTGTTAAGCCTCCTCTCCAAGAGGCAGTAGCAAGCTCAACAGATGCTTCTGTTGACCTACCTGTAACTTGATTAGGTTAGATCATTCCACCCATGTCTCACAAAGTATGATATTTTACTCAGTACTGAGCTTGTTCAGTCTCATTTTTGGGTGTAGACCAGGGCTAAATGGCATAGCCATGAAACTGAAGAATACACATGGCTCTGGGTTAACTCATGACTGAAGACTAAACTTCCCACTCATGGGATCAACACAAATTTCTCTTACGAGAGCTCTGCACTGCCTTGCATGTGTCTAGAGGTATGGTGCTCAGTGCCTGTTTGTATGGCTGTGTGTATGCTGGTGCCATTCCCAGGCTCCAGGGCCAGTTTGAACAGCAGAAGAGAAGTACTGTACCTGGTAGCTGGAGAGCCAGCGAGATGGGGGATAAGGGAAATTAGGTGAGGTAGGGAGGTGAGAGAGAACTGAGAAGGGGAAAGCCAGTGTCATGAGGCATGGGGAGAGGTGCAAAGGGAAATTAGAATGGCATAACCCAGAAATTCTAGCTGATAAGGAAGAGCAATGCTTATGCTACTATCCAAAAAGGGCAAAATGGCTGAGCAAAATAATGGAAACATGATATGGGGATCAACTGATGAAGAATTAATAGAATTAAATTACAGGTTGGACCTCCCTGGTCCAGAACTGTCTGGACCTCACCAGTCACAGACGAATTTGCTGGACCAAGGGTGGTGATCCCTGCCTCCTGCCCCGAGCCAGCTGGCCTCTGCTCCCTCCCCAGCCAGTCTGTCTGTTGTGCTGCCCTGTCCCCCAGCTCCATCTTGCTGTGGACAGCAATGTTTCTCCAGCCCCTGGATCCCTGCTGCTGCGGATGGCAAGGGTTCTCCAGACCCAGACTCCGGGCTGCTGCAGCTGGCTAGGGTTATCCAGCTCTGGGCTCTGTGTTGCTGTGGGTGGCAAGGGTGCTCCAGCCCTGGGCTCCGTGCTGCTGTGGGTGGCTAGGGTTCTCCAGCCCAGGCTCTGGGTTGCTGCAGATGGAAAGGGTTCTCTAGCCCAGGGCTCCGTGCTGCTCCGGATGGCTAGGGTTCTCCAGCCCCAGGCTCTGGGCTGCTGTGGGTGGCTAGGATTCTCCAGCCCCAGGCTCTGGGCTGCTATGGATGGAAAGGGTTCTCTAGCCCCGGGCTCTGTGCTGCTGTGGGTGGCAAGGGTTCTCCAGCCCCAGGCTCCGGGCTGCTGTGAGTGTCTAGGGTTCTCCAGCCCTAGGCTCTGGGCTGTTGTGGATGGAAATGGTTCTGCTGTGGGTGTCTAGGGTTCTCCAGCCCCGGGCTCCGTGGTGGGCTACGGTTCTCCAGAACCCGGCTCCACCCTGCTGTGGGTGTAGGGTTCTCCAGCCCTGGGCTCTGTGTTGCTGTGGGTGGCAAGGGTGCTCCAGCCCTGGGCTCCGTGCTGCTGTGGGTGGCTAGGGTTCTCCAGCCCCAGGCTCCGGGCTTCTGTGGGTGTCTAGGGTTCTCCAGCCCTAGGCTCTGGGCTGTTGTGGATGGAAATGGTTCTCTAGCCCAGGGCTCCGTGCTGCTCCGGATGGCTAGGGCTCTCCAGCCGCAGGCTCTGGGCTGCTTTGGGTGTCTAGGGTTCTCCAGCCCCAGGCTCCGGGTTGCTGTGGGTGTCTAGGGTTCTCTAGCCCTGGGCTCCATGCTGCTGCGGATGGCTAGGGTTTTCCAGCCCAGGCTCCGGGTGGCTGTGGATGGCTAGGGTTCTCCAGCCCCGGGCTCTGTGCTGCTGCGGATGGAAATGGTTCTGCTGTGGGTGTCTAGGGTTCTCCAGCCCCGGGCTCCGTGGTGGGCTACGGTTCTCCAGAACCCAGCTCCACCCTGCTGTGGGTGTACGGTTCTCCAGACCCCCAGCTCCACCCTCCTGTAGGTAGAGGGTTCTCCAGCCCTGCATTGTGCGAACAGCTAAGGTTCCTTGGCCCCTCACTGCCACATGCTGCTGGGCTTCTTTGCTCACCAGTCCCATGCTGCAATGGGCTGGCTGGGTTTTCCAGCCCTCAGCTCCATGCTGCTGTGGGCAGCCAAGATTCCCTGGCCCCACATGGCCATGGGCTGCCAGGGTTCTATGGCCTTGGCCCCAGTATTGCTGTGGGGCTCTGGATCCCACTGTCCCCAGCCCTGGCTGGGCTTCTGGCCCTCCTGCCATTAGGATCCCAGGTTCTCCAATCCAGGCATACCAGAAAGTGCTGGTTTTCAGAGGCGGAACCTATACTGCCAGGCAACATGGTTCTGGGGCAAACAGGTCTTGGCAAACAAACCTGGATCCATTCTTTGAGGAGTTTACAAGTTTGGTTGATACAGGTAACTACACATGGAAGTTATGATGACGTTTGTAAGGTATTTGTCTTAGTACCACATGCCATTCAGATTAAAGAATTAGCTCTCCTCGCTAGCAATATAGCACAGAATTAGGAGGTTGAGTGGACAAGCACCTCAACATGAACTCCCAGTGGGATATGGCAGCAGAAAAAGCTAATGTGAGCTGAGTGGTGAGCAGGAACAGAGACAGGATTTCACCAGTCCTTGGGCTCAGTCCAGGGTAAATGGATTAAATTTGTAGGCCTGTAATATGAAGGAGATTAGAATAGATCAGTGCATGCTTCCTCTTGTATGGAGTTCAAGAACTCTATAAAGCTAAAGCTAGGGAAGACTAAAGGGAGAGGAGAGATAATTAGAGCTTGTAAAAAAAAATCAGAATTTTTTTCCTGCAAGAAAGTCACAATATTACCTATGGTTTCTTCCTGATTTGGGACAAAAAGCCAAAATTGTTCAGATAATGAACTTTTCTAAATTTTTTCTCAGAAATGTCAGATTAGTTTGACCATGTGTAAACAAGTGTTTGCTTTTGGTATGTTGCACCAATTGAAATATTTCATTCTGGATCAGTTTGATATTAATCTGTGTCTCCTTGAGCTGCTGGTGTGGCTCCTGGGACATATTCACCGATTTGGGCTGAGTTCCATGGGTGGACTACATCTCCCATGACACAGTCTGGCCACATGTCTCCCATGATACAAGGCTACAGTTTAAATAGAGGGGACACCATAGTGCCTCATGGGAGTTGTAGTCCAGGTGGGAAGCCCAGCCAATATTGGAGTAAGGGAAAATGCAAACTGCAATTCACCGTGATAGACTAGGGAAACAGGATGAGCATAGAATTGACTCAAAATGAAATATTTCTATTCAGTTAAGCAAACCCAAATATTTCTGCCCTGCCTGAAATGAAATACTTTGTTTAATCTTTTCTGACAGAAAATTAAGAATGCAGCAAAACTGAAAATTTCCCACTGAAAATTTTGAATTACCCAAAAAACTGAATTTTCCACCAATTGGTTGAAAAATTCCTGACTAGCTCCCACGCATGGGGTTGCAAACTCAGTCAGTGCTTCAGGACCCTGGTGGGGCATTGCCTCATAGGTCCTAGGCATCAAGATCTCAGTGACAGTCTAGTAGCTTTAGTCAGGGGTGCCATTTCCAGTTTTATCAGGGGGCAGTGTTCCCTGAAAACTGTGTGCTTGTGAGGCCACTCAGGAGCAATTCAAATATTGCCCAGCTGACTAGTAGAGCACCCCCAGGTAGGTTTGTGTTTCTATTGGTGGTGCACATTCACACAGACAAATGTATTCCACACATGGATGGAAAAGATTAGAGGGAACACTGGTAGGGGGAGCAGCTTTAACCCTGAGTCCATTCCAGAGACTACTTAGGCACCTGAAAATTCCTGGGATTTTGCGGGTGATAAATTAGAAATTAATTGATAGGACCAGTGCTCCTAATTCTTATATAAAGAAAAATAACAAATACCAATTAAAGCCATATTTTAAGTTTATTTGTAAATTTAGAACAAACAGCAGCAAGAGATACCTCCATCTCCTCTTCAATCTCCCAAAGGCATATTCAACAACCATTCAGCAGCAGCGTAGCCTGTTGTTGAATCACTCCTTATTGCCATCACGGTGCCCCATGTAAGGCTTCATGAGCCAGGGCTGCCAGGAGTAGGCTGCATCCCTAGAACCACTGTGGGCATTTCCGCATCCCCTACTGCAAATTCCTGGTCTGGAAAGAAAGTGCCAGCCTGCAGCCTCCTGTACAGGCTACTGTTCCTGATGATACGGCTATCATGCACCTTTCCAGACCACCCCACACCAATGTCTGTGAAACACCCGCAGTGATCCACAAGTGCCTGAAGCACCAAGAAGAAGTACCCTTATGACTGAGGTACTCTGAGGCAAGGTGGAGTGGCACTATAATGGGGATGTGTGTACCATTTATTGCCCTGCCACAGTTAGGAAAGCCTTTTTCAGCAAAGCCAGCCACAATGTCATCCACATTTCCCAGAGTCACTGTCCTGTCCAGCAAAATGTCATTTATTGCATAGCACACTTGCATAAATATTGTCCCGGAGGTATATTTGCCCTCTCCAAAGTGATTTGGAACTGCACAGTAACAATCTGCAGTGGTCAGCTTCCACAAAATAATGGCCACATGCTTCTCTACCGGGAAGGCAGCTCTCATTTGGGTATCCTTGCACCGCAGTGCAGGGGCCAGCTCAGCACACAGCTCCCGGAAGGTCACTTTATGTGCCTGAAAGTTCTGTAGCTACTGATCTTCATCCCACACCTGCATGACAATCTGATCCCACTACTCAGAACTGGTTTCCTTAGCCCAAAAGCAATAATCAGATGAGCATATCAGGTCTGTCATAAGAAAATTACATATCAATTCATCAGATTCATTAGAAGTAGTGGACAATGGATTGTGCTCTGATGAATAGGAATCAGAATCATAGTCCCAATCCCAATCCGAAGCCAACAAGTACTCGTAGATGTAGTCCTCATAGTCATGGTCAGGGCCAGCTTTAGGAAGTGCGGAGCCCAATTTGAACAATTTCGATGGGACCCCGCAGCAATTTTGGTTGAGCAAAAAAAAGCACAAGAAATCCCCCGCCAACCAACACACACACACACACACACACACACACACACACACACACCCACCCCCTCCCATGGCACAGGAAAACCGTGCACTAAACTCATACCTCCTGTGGCGCAGGCAGCCGATGCCCTCCTCCTCCGGGGCCAGCAGGGGCGGCAGATTTGTATAATTTTGGGTGGTGCCCCATTAGCCACACCCTCTGACCCCCGTTAACCAGGCCTCTGGAGGTAACACGCTCGGGGCAAGATGGACACATGACCAGAAGTAAAAGGTGTCATGTCATCCCTCTCAAAGAACTTTTCCCACCATCCTCTTACCAACAGGGATTAGTTTGGCCCCCACCAAAACCCCCTCATGCAACTATCCTGCAATTGCATTAACCCAGTGTGCGTGACATTAACTTGGGGGCAGAGAGGCTGGGGGAAGTGTTCCCTCTAAGGCTATGTCTACACTCGCGGCTTCTTGCGCAAGTACAGCCGTTCTTGTGCAAGAACCCACAGAGCAGCCACACTGCCCGCCTGCTCTTGCTCAAGGAAATTTACAGTATGGCGTGGTAAGAGAGGGTGTCTTGCACAAGAGCTACGCTCTTTTCTAACAGGTGTAAGCTCTCTTGCGCAAGAGGGCAGTGTGGGTGCTCGGCAGGGATTTCTTGAGCAAGAAACCCCTATGGCTAAAATGGCCATCGGAGCTTTCTTGCTCAAGAGAGCATCCACACTGCCATGGATGCTCTTGCGCAAAAGCACAGCTCGCACATGGCAGTGTGGACATGTTCTTGCGCAAGACTTCTTGCACAAGAACCCTTGCACAAGATGTTCTTGCACAAGAAGCTGCCAGTGTAGACATAGCCTAAGAGTTTCCTCCTGTGAGCAGGATGGATTTTGTGTTGTGCACCTGTACTGAGTTCATGTGGCTTGTTTGGATGTGCCACTGTGGCACCCAAGTTATTAATAAATATTTTATAAACTTTTACCTTCTCTCTGCTGCCATGTCTCCTCCCCTTGCTCCATCAGCTCCCCTGGTGCCTGCTGCCCCCCAACTCCTCACCCTCCTCTGCTGTCCTGACTCCTGCCCTTCTCACTGCCCACTGCCCTCAACCTGCCCCCTCCACCAGCCCTTCTCTCCCCCCTGTGCCCACTCCTCCAGTAGCCCCACTCTGATCATGCGAGCTACCCCTCCTCATCCCCTCTTCTAATACCTCCCTCTACACACCTGCCCTGCCTCTCTCCTCTGGTGCTGGTCCCTCCCCTGCAGGTGTCTGCCCTTCTGCTTCACCCCAGAATCCCCTGGCACCCGCACCTTCCCTTAGCCCTGCACCCTCCTGGTGCCTCCCCCTTCCCTTACTGCCCCACCCCCTTTGCCCTCTTTTTCCCTGATGCCCACCCCCTAACCCCTCTCTGCCCCTGTTCCCCTGCTGCCCCTCTTTGCCCTCGCACATGACTTGCTCCATCCCCACCTTTCTCATGCCCACCCCTTCTTTCAAGCCTTCTCCCAGCACCTCCCCCTTCCCTCTCTAGCCCCCCAATGCCCTTCCCCTCTTCTCTCCTCTCCCAGCATCACCCTGTCCCCCCGCCCACTGACACCTCCCCTCCTGCCCTTTTCCTCATTGTCTGCACTTGGCCCCCTGGCATTTGTCTCTCCTCCACCCTATCTCTTGATGCCTTCCTCCCCTCCCCTCCCCCTCTGCACAAGCCACTTCCTCTCCCACCCCCTCCCCCTAGTTTTCCCCCTCCTCTAACTTCTGCCTTCCACTCTGTGGGGCTGGAGTCTGCGCTCGGGCCCCGGACTCCAAACCTGGAGCTGCTAGGCCACGCCGCGCCGAGCACTTTTAAATTCCCGGGCTGTGACGTCACGTCATGCCCGGGCATCCTTCCCGCCCACCTGAGAATGCCGGGCATGGCAGCAGCAGCAGCCGGTGAGGGGGAGCCGCACCGAGAGCCGTGCATGGCAGGGATGGGATGGGGCCGAGGGGGACTCTCTGGGGGCGGGGTGGGAGGACGCACGGGGGGGGCCAGCAGGTGGTGGCCAGGGCCCGCTCCAGGCAGAGCCAGGGGAGAGACCCAGCTCCAAATATTGCTGGAGCAGAGCCCCGGTTCTGAATAGTAACTCGCCGCCAGTGGCGCCTGGCACACTTCCGGGTTCAAGGCACGGGGCCCCTTTAGGCACGGGGCCTGATTCGGGGGAATTGGTCGAATCGGCCTAAGACCGGCCCTGGTCATGGTCGTGATCTGCTAGTAAGTCCATAATTAGGTATGCTGTAATGTGTGATGTTTTCTGCACAGTGCATGATGAGGACCAGAAAGCTGGGATCCATGCTTTCTTGCCATGACTGTGTCAGCTGGCATGCAATCCAGAAATTCCCAGGAATGTCTTGAAAGAAAACATGGCTGACAGGACTTTTTCACGTTCCCATCATGCCTAGTGATGTGAAGGTGATGCAAAGCACTGTGGGATGCATGCCCACAGTGCTATGATCTTTATATTGATGAGGGAGTGGAATATATGGCTATGAGTTGTTGACAGCAGGTGTGATGGGGGCGAGGTCACAGATGGGGATGCCTCCTGGAGTGTTGACAAAGCCACTGCCACCCTCCTTTTTGCTCTCTGGGGCTTCTCGCTGCCCTGTCCTTTTGGGCCAGCTCCCTGGTCTCCCCCCCAGCCAAGGCACAGAGCTGAGAATAACCCCCCACCCCCGCTCCTAGAAGCAAAGCAGACACTGAATCTTTTCAGGTCCAAGGAAAATGCAGTTTTCGTCCCAGTTTCCTGGGATACCACTCCCCAAATCAGATCAAAACCCCAAATGAATTATATAGATAAGCCCCCTTTAACAATGAAAGGGGGCACGTACACACTGATTGCTCCTCCAGGCAGTGCTTTTTTTGTGAAAAAAAAAAAAGGTATCAGTACTCCAGGGGAAAAGTTGAGCAAAAAAAAAAAGCCAGGGTGGGGCCGGCATTGCCCTTTTAAGGGATGCAGCCCCTTTAAAACACATGGCCCCTTTAAGACACTGTTGGACATTTGCGTACAGAGGTGCCGGTATGTAGTACCATCACAAAAAAAGCACTGCCTCCAGGTAATAATTATTTACACTGGGTTTGATAGAACATAAAAGTGATTTTTATTAAGTACAAGCAGTAGGATGTAAATGATGTAAGTGAGAACAAGCAGAGCAAAGCAGATTACAAACTCAAAGTAACAGAAAATGCTTAGCTACTTCTACACTAAAACATCAGTACAAACTTATTACAAACTTACTACAAGCTCGCCCTAAAACTTTCTTTCCAGGCCAAACCTTCCAAACCAGGGAAGTCTCCTTTTCCCTGGGGTCTCTCGCTCCCTGGAGCCAGACAAAGACTCACACTTTCCTCCTGTATTTAAAGATTCCCTTTCTGCATGGGAAGTCACCTGGCCAGTTGGGGTGGACATGTGACTTCCCCTGACCAAACACTGCTAAGACTTAAAGGACAAAAGAGATTGTTTAACAGTTGGTCATCAAGACATTGAGGGTAACACCTATGATGGTTTTCATTCACACATTTAAAAACCATAAAGCATTTCACACTCCATATGTCTAATTTTACACATAAGAATGATACCTACACCAAAATAAGATAAACAGACCCAGCGGATTATGACATGAAGATTGATGGGTTACATGAAGCAATTTGTCCAAAGCACTTCTGAGTTATGTGCATTTGTGTCCATAAGTCCATTTCATAAAGACTGGGGGGAGGGGGTCTGTCACAGCAAGTACCTGAAAATTGGTTTGATGGGTTTCCAGTTATGGCGATTCCTGCTTGCCGACAGCACTGTTGTTGCCAAACCTTGCTTGTGTAGACATAGCCTAATACTCCATCAGCCTCAGAAATATTAAAGTATTAAAGGGTAGGTAAACAGGAGCTAAGGTGACTTACCAGTTGGATGAGGAGGAGGACATACACACAAAAGTTGATTCCTCAGCAGGATAGCAATTGCACTTTTCAATTCTTGGACTTTTCCATAGAACACCTTTAAAGGTGCTACGGGTCTTTTGCATGTACAAATAAAAAAAAGCTGCTGAAAGTAGCCAGCCATTTTATAGATGTGTGTCTGCTGTGCTGTAACAGTCTGTATGAGCCCTACCTGGTAACCTGACCCAAAAGAAAGACTCACACAAGTGGGACTAAATGGAAGAATAGATGATCATCCTGGGGTATTACTGTTCCCCCAAAATTGGATAGCTGGAAAAAATGGGGATATTTTAAATGTAATTGAAGCAATGTTAGGTGTGCGACACCTCATGTTTGTTTCTTGAGAGCAGGGAAAGATCCCAGTTGGTTATTCGTTAGTGCTGCTGCTCTTGCAGTGAAACACTGCAGCATCCAAAGCTGGGCTTACAAAGATGTGCCTGGGGCAGCAGCCCCCTCTCCTGTTTGAACAGCCCCGTGCCTGCTGGTGCTATACAAGAAGCTTGCTCCTCCCAGCCTTTGTAACATAGCAGCCTGTGAAAATGAGGGCAGATCACGATGAAATCTGGGACGAAGGATCAAAGAATTCAGAGCTCAAGTGGTGTTCTCGTCCATCCTCCCTGTTGAAGGAAAAGGACTGGGAAGGGATTGTCGAATTGAGGAAGTAAATGTGTGGTTGCGCAGGTGGTGTCGCAGAGAGGGCTTTGGTTTCTTCGACCATGGGACTCTGTTCCAGGCACAAGGATTGTTAGGAAGAGATGGGATCCACCAAACAAAGAGAGGAAGGAGCATCTTCGCGGGCAGGCTTGCAAATCTAGTGAGGAGGCTTTAAACTAGGTTTGTTGGGGGACGGTGACCAAAACCCTGAGGGGAGTGGGAAAGTCAGATACCGGGAAGAAATGCAAAGGGGAACAAGCAAGAAAGGAGGACCCCTGATTCGAATGGAGAAGGTAGGGCGATCAACTGGTTATCTGAGGTGTTTGTACACTAATGCGAGAAGCCTGGGCAACAAACAGGGAGACCTGGAGGCCCTGGCCCAGTCCAAGAAATATGATTTAATTGGGATAACAGAGACTTGATGGGATGACTCGCATGACTGGAGCGCTGTCATGGAAGGGTATAGACTGTTCAGGAAGAACAGGCAGGGGAGAAAAGGAGAAGGAGTTGCACTATACATAAAAGAGCACTATGATTGCTCTGAACTCCAGTATATAGAGGGAGAAAAACCTGTTGAGAGTCTATGGGTTAAGTTTAGAGGTGCAAACAACAGCAGTGATGTTGTGGTTGGTGTCTACTACAGGCCACCGAATCAGGTGGATGAGGTAGATGAGGCTTTCTTCGGACAACTGAGAGAAGCTTCCAGATCGCAGGCCCTAGTTCTCGTGGGGGACTTTAATCACCCTGACATCTGTTGGGAGACCAATACGGCAGTACACAGGCAATCCAGGAAGTTTTTGGAGAACGTTGGGGATAACTTCTTGGTACAAGTGCTGAAGGAACCGACCAGGGGCCGTGTGCAGCTTGACCTTCTGCTCACAGGGGGAAGCAGAGGTGGGTGACAACCTGGGAAGCAGTGATCATGAGATGGTAGATTTCAGGATCCTGACCAAAGGAAGAAAAGAGGGTAGTAAAATACACACCTGGGACTTCAGAAAAGCAGATTTTGACTCCCTCAGAGACCTGATGGGCAGAATCCCCTGGGATGCTAACATGAAGGGGAAAGGAGTCCAGGACAGCTGGCAGTATTTTAAAGAAGACTTATTGAAGGCACAGAAAGAAACCATCCCGATGCGTAGCAAGAGAGGCAAACATGGTAGGAGACCGGATTGGCTTACAGGGGAAGTCCTTGGTGAACTTAAGCACAAAAAGGAAGCTTACAAAAAGTGGAAACTTGGACAAATGACCAGGGAGAGGTATAAATGTATAGCTCGAGAATGCCGGGGGGTTATCAGGAAGGCGAAAGCGGAATTGGAATTGCGACTGGCAAAGGATGCAAAGGATAACAAGAAAGGTTTCTACAGGCATGTTAACAAGAAGAAGGTGATCAGAGAGGGTGTGCGGCCCCTACTGGATGAAGGAGGTAACCTAGTGACAGATGATGTGGGGAAAGCTGAAGTACTCAAGGCTTTCTTTGCCTCTGTAGTCACGGACAAGGTCGGCTCCCGGACTAATGCGCTAAGTGACGCAAGATGGGATGAAGATCAACAGCCCTTAGTGGGTAAAGAACAAGTTAGGAACTATTTAGAAAAGCTAAACGTACACAAATCCATGGGTCCGGACTTAATGCATCCGAGGGTACTGAGGGAGTTGGCAAATGTCATTGAGGAGCCTTTGGCCATTATCTTTGAAAAGTCGTGGAGATCGGGAGAGATCCCGGATGATTGGAAAAAGGCAAATGTAGTGCCCATCTTCAAAAAAGGGAAGAAGGACAATCCAGGGAACTATAGGCTGGTCAGTCTTACCTCGGTTCCTGGAAAAATCATGGAAGAGATCCTTAAGGAATCCATATTGAGGCACTTGGAAGAGAGGAAAGTGATCAGGAATAGTCAGCATGGATTCACAAAGGGCAAGTCGTGCCTGACCAATCTGATTAGCTTCTCTGATGCGGTAACTGGCTCTGTGGACATGGGAAAGTCAGTGGATGTGATATACCTTGATTTTAGCAAGGCTTTTGATACGGTCTCCCACAATATTCTTGCCAGCAAGTTAAGGGAATGTGGATTGGATAAATGGCCAGTAAGATGGATAGAAAGCTGGCTAGAAGGCCGGGTCCAGTGGGTAGTGATCAACGGCTCGATGTCAGGATGGTTTCTAGCGGAGTGCCCCAAGGTTCGGTTCTAGGACCGGTTTTGTTCAATATCTTTATTAATGGCCTGGATGAGGGGATGGATTGCACCCTAGCTAGTTTGCAGATGACACTAAGCTAGGGGGAGAGGTAGATACGCTTGAGGGCAGAGATAGGTCCAGAGTGACTTAGACAAATTGGGGGATTGGGCCACAAGAAATCTGATGAGGTTCAACAAGGACAAGTGCAGAGTCCTGCACTTGGGACAGAAGAATCCCAAGCATTGTTACAGGCTGGGGACCAACCAGCTAAGTAGTAGTTCTGCAGAAAAGGACCTGGGGGTTACAGTGGATGAGAAGCTGGATATGAGTCAACAGTGTACCCTTGTACACTGTTAGCTGCAAACAGGAGCAGCTAACAGGGAGTTTGGAGAGGGAGTTCTCCAGGTAAAGGAGTAAATATGGGACCCTTGTGGTAAGTGGCTGTCTGTAGTATGTGTTTGTGTGTGTGTGGGGGGGGGGGCGTTACTTGCTGTGTGCTGAGCTTGTGTTTGTCGGTTTGTTTGGTTTGTTTGTTTGAAGGAGCTTCTAAAAGGTTTGAAATCTAGAAGCCTCTGTTAATTGGCTGAGCCTCAGTCAGGGGGAGGGGCTACCAGGGCTTTATAAGCTGTGAGTCAGCGACCAGGGAGCTTGCGAACAGGAGCAGCTAACAGGGAGTTTGGAGAAGGAGTTTAGAGGGGGAGGTTAGAGGGCGCTAGTGACTTCTGACCTTCTTTAAGCATAACTTTTATAATAATCTATATTCCAGACATTTAATAAGAAGACCAGTTTATACTTAAACTTATTCATAAGAAAAATGGAGACAGAAGCCCAGCAGCAGAGTGGGGGCTATCCTGTTTATTGCGTCAAGTGTAACATGTATGATTACCTGCCCTGTGGGCGAGTGGTATATGTGTGCACCCGTTGCAAGGAGCTCCTGACCCTCAGAGACCAAGTTCGGGCTTTGGAGGCCAAGGTGGCTGAACTGGAGGAGCTAAGGGAGTGAGAGAGCTATGTTGATGAGACTTTCCGGGACACTGTAGTACTGTCCCACCTCCAGTCTGAGAGCCCCAGTGCTCTTAAAGAGGATGAAAGTCTCAAGGGAACAGAGCATTCAATGGGAACAGAGGGAAACCATCCTGTAGTTGGGACCCTCCTTCCAGAGGATGTTGCTGTATCCTCTCGCACTGAGGATACCTCTGAGGGGGAGGGAACGCCAGTTTTTAGGAAGAGGCAGGTGTTAGTAGTGGGTGATTCGATTGTTAGAAACATAGATAATTGGGTTTGTGATGACCGGGAGAACCGTATGGTCACTTGCCTTCCTGGTGCAAAGGTTGCAGATCTCTCGAGGCATCTAGATAGACTTATGTGCAGTGCTGGGGAGGAGCCGGTGGTTGTGGTACAGGTCGGTACCAATGACGTAGGGAAGGGTAGGAGAGATGTCCTGGAGGCCAAATTTAGGTTGCTAGGAAAGAGACTGAAATTCAGGACCTCTATGATGGCATTCTCGGAAATGCTTCCAGTGCCACGCACAGGGCCAGGTAGGCAGGCAGAGCTTCAGAGTCTCAATGTGTGGATGAGACAATGGTGTAGGGAAGAGGGTTTTAGATTTATTAGGAACTGGGGACACTTTTGGGAGAGGGGGAGCCTATACAGGAAGGATGGGCTCCACCTAAACCAGGGTGGAACCAGACTGCTGGCACTAAACATTAAAAAGGCCGTAGAGCAGTTTTTAAACTAAGAGATGGGGGAAAGCCGATTGGTGCGGAGATGCACATAAATCGGATGGAGACTTCTCTTAGAGGAGAATCCATTGTTAGAGATTCTCTAAGCTGTAGTCAGAAAGAGAGGAGGAGAGAGGACATACCATGGGCCAGAGCAGACAAACAACCGCATATAAAGGAATCTAATGCATCAGGGAAGGGCAGACAAATAAGCAGTGGCAAATTTTTAAAGTGCTTCTACACAAATGCTAGGAGTCTGACTAATAAGATGGGTGAACTAGAGTATTAAAGGAGGAGATTGACATAATAGGCATCACTGAAACCTGGTGGAATGAGGAAAATCTGTGGGACACAATCATACCGGGATATAAAATATATCGGAAGGGTAGAGCAGGCCGTGTGGGTGGCGGAGTGGCACTGTATGTGAAAGATAATGTAGAATCAAATGAAATAACAATATTAAATGAATCAACATGTTCAATAGAATCGCTATGGATAGTAATTCCATGCTCCAATAATAAGAAATAAGCTGTAGGGATATATTATCGACCACCTGACCAGGACAGCGATACTGACATTGAAATGCTGAGGGAGATTAGAGAGGCTACCAAAATAAAGAACTCTATAATAATGGGGGATTTTAATTATCCCCATATTGACTGGATACATGTCACCTTAGGAAGAGAAGCAGAGATAAAATTTCTCAATGGCTTAAATGACTGCTTCTTGGAGCAGCTGGTACAGGAACCTACAAGGGGAGAGGCAATTCTTGATTTAGTCCTGAGTGGAGCGCAGGATCAGGTCTAGGAGATATCCATCACAGGACTGCTTGGGAATAGTGACCAGCGTGTAGTCAGCCTGTGGAACTCCTTGCCAGAGGAGGCTGTGAAGGCTAGGACTATAATAGAGTTTAAAGAGAAGCTAGATAATTTCATGGAGGTTAGGTCCATAAAAGGCTATTAACCAGGGGATAAAATGGTGTCCTTGGCCTCTGTTTGTCAGAGGCTGGAGAGGGGTGGCAGGAGACAAATCGCTTGATCATTGTCTTCGGTCCACCCTCTCTGGGGCACCTGGTGCTGGCCACTGTCGGCAGACAGGATACCGGGCTAGATGGACCTTTGGTCTGACCCAGTATGGCCATTCTTATGTTCTTATGTTCTTATAATATTATAACATTTAACATTCCTGTGGTGGGAAGAACACTTCAGCAGTCCAGCACTATGGCATTTAATTTCAAAAAGGGGAATTACACAAAAATGAGGAGGTTAGTTAAACAGAAATTAAAAGGCACAGTGACTAGAGCCAAATCCCTGCAAGCTGCATGGAAACTTTTTAAAGACACCATAATAGAGGCCCAACTTAAATGTATACCCCAAATTAAAAAACATAGTAAGAAACCTAAAAAAGAGTCACCGTGGCTTAATCACCATGTAAAAGAAGCAGTGAGGGACAAAAAGGCATCTTTCAAGAAGTGGAAGTCCAATCCCAGTGAGATAAATAGAAAGGAACATAAACACTGTCAAATCAAGTGTAAAAATGTAATAAGAAAAGCAAAAAAAGATTTTGAGGAACAGCTAGCCAAAAACTCAAAAAGAAATAACAAAATGTTTTTTAAGTACATTAGAAGCAGGAAGCCTGCTAAAAAACCTGTGGGTCCCCTAGACGATCGAGATATAAAAGGCGCAATCAAGGACGATAAAGCCATTGCGGAGAAACTAAATGATTTCTTTGCTTCAGTCTTCACGGCTGAGGACGTTAGGGAGATTCCCAAATCTGCACTGTCCTTTGTGGGTGATGAATCTGCGGAACTGTCCCGGATTGAAGTGTCATTAGAGGAGGTTTTCAGAACAAATAGAAAAACTTAATGTCAACAAATCTCCGGGACCGGATGGCATTCATCCAAGGGTTCTGAAAGAACTCAACTGGGAAATTGCTGAACTATTATCTGTGGTTTATAACCTATCCTTTAAATCGGCTTCTGTACCTAATGACTGGAAGGTAGCTAACGTGACACCAATATTTAAAAAGGGCTCTAGAGGCGATCCTGGCAATTACAGACCAGTAAGTCTAACTTCAGTACTGGGCAAATTAGTCAAAACAATAGTAAAGAATAAAATTGTGAGGCATGTAGAAAAACATAATTTGTTGGGCAAAAGTCAACATGGTTTCTGTAAAGGGAAATCATGTCTTACTAATCTATTAAGAGTTCTTTGAAGGGGTTAACAAACATGCAGACAAGGGGGATCCAGTAGATACAGTATACTTAGATTTTCAGAAAGCCTTTGACAAGGTCCCTCACCAAAGGCTCTTGTGTAAATTACATTGCCATGGGACAAGAGGGAAGGTCCTTTCATGGATTGAGAACTGGTTAAAAGACAGGAAACAAAGGGTAGGAATAAATGGTAAATTTTCAGAATGGAGAGGGGTAACTAGTGGTGTCCCCCAAGGGTCAGTCTTGGGACCAATCCTGTTCAACTTATTCATAAATGATCTGGAGAAAGGGGTAATCAGTGAGGTGGTAAAGTTTGTGGATGATACCAAACTGTTTAGAATAGTCAAGACAAAAGCAGACTGTGAGGGACTCCAAAAAGATCTCACCAAACTGAGTGATTGGGCAACAAAATGGCAAATGCAATTTAATGTGGATAAGTGCAAAGTAATGCACATTGGGAAAAATAACCCCAACTATACGTACAGTATGATGGGGGCTAATTTGGCTATGACAAATCAGGAAAGAGATCTTGGAGTTATCGTGGATAGTTCTCTGAAAACTTCCACACAGTGTGCAGCGGCGGTCAAAAAGGCAAATAGGATGCTAGGAATTATTAAGAAAGGGATAGAAAATAAGACACAGAATATCTTACTGCCCCTATATAAAACTATGGTACGCCCACATCTTGAATACTATGTACAGATGTGGTCTCCTCACCTCAAAAAAGATATTTTGGCCTTGGAAAGGGTTCAGAAAAGGGCAACTAAAATGATTAGGGGTTTGGAACGGGTCCCATATGAAGAGAGATTAAAATGACTGGGACTTTTCAGTTTAGAAAAGAGGAGACTGAGGGGGGATATGATAGAGGTCTATAAAATCATGAGTGGTGTGGAGAGGGTGAATAAAGAAAAGTTATTTATTAGTTCCCATAATAGAAGAACTAGAGGACACCAAATGAAGTTAATGGGTAGCAGGTTTAAAACTAATAAAAGAAAGTTCTTCTTCACACAGCGTGTAGTCAACCTGTGGAACTCCTTGCCAGAGGAGGCTGTGAAGGCTAGGACTATAACAGAGTTTAAAGAGAAGCAAGATAATTTCATGGAGGTTAGGTCCATAAAAGGCTATTAGCCAGGGGATAGAAATGGTGTCCCTGGCCTCTGTTTGTCAGAGGCTGGAGAGGGATGGCACGAGACAAATCGCTTGATCATTGTCTTTGGTCCACCCTCTCTGGGGCATCTGGTGTTGGCCACTGTCGGCAGACAGGATACTGGGCTAGATGGACCTTTGGTCTGACCCAGTACGGCCATTCTTATGTTCTTATGTTCTTGTAGCCAAGAAGGCTAATGGCATATTAGGTAGCATTAAGAGGAGCATTGCCAGCAGATCCAGAGATGTGATTATTCCCCTTTATTTGGCTCTGGTGAGGCCACATATGGAGCATTGTGTCCAGTTCTGGGCCCCCCCCATTACAGAAAGGATGTGGATGCATTGGAGAGGGTCCAGCAGAGGGCAACCAAAATGATTAGGGGGCTGGAGCATATGACCTATGAGGAGAGGCTGAAGGAGTTGGGTCTGTTTAGTCTGCAGAAGCGAAGAGTGAGGGGGGATTTGATAGCAGCCTTCAACTTCCTGAAGGGAGGTTCCAAAGAGGCTGGAGAAAGGCTGTTCTCAGTAGTGAGGGATGGCAGAACAAGGAGCAATGGTCTCAAGTTGTGGTGGGAGAGAGCCAGGTTGGATATTTGGAAAAACTATTTCACTAGGAGGGTGGTGAAGCACTGGGATGGGTTACCTAGGGAAGTAGTGGAGTCTCCATCCCTAGAGGTGTTTAAGTCTCGGCTTGACAAAGCCCTGGCTGGGTTGATCTAGTTGGGATTGGTCCTGCCTAGAGCAGGGGGCTGGACTTGATGACTCCTGAGGTCTCTTCCAGCTCTATGGTTCTATGGAGCAATCATCTTTGGAGCTTCCTTCCCCACCCACCAGCCTGCTTGTCTCAATGAATTTGAAAAAAGTGCTGCAGATGCTCCCAGTCCTGCTACTGGGTCTGCTAGATACATCCCTACATTCCTGTGTAGGTAGAGCAAAGAATAGTGGCCCTGGGGAGGGGAAGGGGAGAGAAGAGCGAACTGGCTTTTCAGTCAGTGTGGGAGAGCCTGGTAGGGAGGTGGGGGGAAGCCTAGAGAGGAACAGCAGCTGAGATAGCTTTTGGCTGGCTGGCTGGCGAGGGGAGAAGAGTGAGTTAAGGGAGGTGACTGCTCACCTTTGTGTTTTGCATTTGCTGCTGCAGTTCTGTTCTTGCCAAGATGGAACCAAAATCTCAGGAGCTCTGATTCTAACCCGGCTACTCTTGATTTCAGCCGGGAGCCAAGCAGCAGTTTGTCTGGGCATGGTCTTTTGTTCAGCTTAATGAGCCTGCATTCCTCTCTCTGGTGAGAGGGAGAGGGTTAAACAAAGAAAGCTGCCTGCACTGATCTCAGTTCTGGCTAGAAGGGGGGCAGGAGACAGTGTCCTGCTATGATAGGAAACTTAGGGGGAGGTTGCAGTCCCCCTTTTCCACTCCTAAATGGTGCCCTTGGTTCTAATATAAGGAAACAATTTTAAAAGTCTATTTAAAACAGTTTTTATCATAGAGAAGCTAGACAGTTATAACCCCACATTTGGCTTTGCAATTCAACTGTGAACAAATGACCTGCATGCGGGCAGAGCTAAGTCAGGAACTGAGCCTTCATCTTTGGAATTTCTTTACTTTAACACTGAATTAAAGCCAAGGCTTGTTGCTGTGGTTTGCATGGAACAGATCTGAATTTACAAGGATTGGTGTGAACTGATTATCCATAGCCTTTCCCCTTGTGCAGTCATTTACAGCAGAGCATAGGAGTGTGAAACAGACTGGGGAAAATACAAACAGCCTGTAGGGCAGTGGCAAGTCAGTCATGATGTTTTTAAACATAAAGGCACTGATTTGGAATTCCATTTCACTAGTGTAAAGCTGACACAGAACCAAGTGAAACATTTGGCCTAAAAATTTGAATCCCCAAATTCCTGGACGGATGGCAACTCTGGGCCATAATGTGTCATCCCCAGCCATGGAAGTGATGCAATGTTATTGCCTTAGGGTACGTCTACACTAGCTCGTTAGTTCGAGCTAGGTAGGGTAATGAGGGCAAGCGGAGTTGCAAATGAAGCCCGGGATTTAAATATCCCGGGCTTCATTTGCATGTTCCCGGGCGCCGCCATTTTTAAATCCCCCTTAGTCCGAACTCCGTGCCCGTGGCTACACGTGGCACGGACTAGGTAGTTTGAATTAAAGATCCTAATTCGAACTACCGTTACCCCTCAATGAGGGGTAAGGGGGATTTAAAAATGGCGGCGCCCGGGAACATGCAAATGAAGCCCGGGATATTTAAATCCCGGGCTTCATTTGCAACTCCGCTTGCCCTCATTACCCTACCTAGCTCGAACTAACGAGCTAGTGTAGACGTACCCTTAGATGATTTAAGGTGAACTGTACATTCTGGAAGATCATTGTGACTTTTCCTGGCTCTGCAGACAATCCCAGATGTCAGAGCTAAGGGGGAAAAGAGTGAAGAATCTCAAACAGTTCAAAAAAGAAGAGCAGGCAGACAAGGAATTTCGGAAGAAATTCAAGGTAAGCAGCAATGGGCAGTTTTCTTAGCAATCCTCCCATGAAGTGCAGTTATTTATTATCCTCCTTGCAACCATGTTGAGGAGGCTGCACTTTGTGACCAGGCATAATATACAGCTAGAGCAATGTTTCTCAAAGTGCAGTCCACGGACCACTAGTGGTCTGCGGCTGCCTTCCTGGTGCTCACGGCTCAAGCTCAGGCCCCTCCTCCTCGCCCCCTCCTCCATGCAGCAGGGAGCCCACACAGCTGCAAGGCTGCAGCACTAGCTTCCAGCTCAGAGGGTGCAGGGACGGGGAGGGTAAGAAAGCAAATTTATGCCCTGTCATGGGCTGCGGAGCTACAGGTGGAGGAGTGCCACCCTGCCCCCCTCCATGGGAAAGTCCCTCCTGCTGCTGGGTGTCCACCAGGCCTAGGCCACACCGAGCTTACGGTCACCATGGTAACAGTGGCGCTTCCCTCAGTTGTTACCGCAGGGCAGGCAGCGGGTTAGGCTGCACTGTGCCCGGCGGCACTGGGGGGGGGGGAGTGGCGCTGGGGCAGAGGAGCCCGTACACTCAGGACGCCGGTGGGGGCTTGGGGTCCTTCGGGGCCCTGCACCCATGGGGTCTCAGTCTTGGGGGAAGGTCCAAGCTGCCTCTGCATCCGCCCCCTGAGGGCGCCATGGACTGGACCCCCATGGGACCCCACCCCCAGCAGGACTGGGCACCCTGGAGTCATTTGCTCCCACCTCTCCACATCCAGCCTCCCTGCCCCCTCCCCCAGGAGCTCTCCACCCCCCAGTTTCCTGAACTCCCTATCTATCCACCCTGACCTGAGCCCTATTCCCTGGGGCACCGTGCCCCCCATCTGCCTGAACCCTGTCAGCCACTCTGCCCCCCAGCTTTATCTCCAGGCACTCCATGCCCCCATCTCCCTGTTCCTGGCTAGACACCCTACTCCAAGCCCCCTCCTGCACCCTCCCTCCTGGCCACACTCTGCACCCTCCCCCCTGGCCAGACACTCACCCCCACCCTGTTCCTGCATTGCTCCTTGCACCCTCTGTCCTGGCCACACACTGCACCGTCCCTTGCTTCTGCTCCCTCCCACTGGCCAGACACCCTACTCCCAGCCTGCTTCTGCACCCTACCTCGCAACCTCTTCCTTTCTGCACCCCCACCTCCCTCTCAGATCCTGCACCCCAGCCCTATCCCACTCACTGGCAGCCCTGTCCTGCACACTGAACCCCTCATTTTTGTCCCCACCCCAGAGCCTAAGGGGGTCCTAAAATCCATTAACTCTGGAACCCCAGAAAAGTAAATCTGGCCTATGGGAAACCCTGAACCTCAGTTCTCTGTGTCCCTTCCACTTGCCCCAAGGGGCTGGAGCCCTAGAGAAGTGAGGTGTCTCAGTTGGGGGACACACCAGTGAGGGTTGAGGTTTTTGGAGGAGTTTTTTGCTTCTCACTGGTGTGGTCCCCAACTGATTTTTCTGTGGGTCACTGACCCCTGACCCAAAAAAGGTTCCCCATCTGACAAAGAAAACATTGAAACCTTTTGTGTTGGACATAAATTAATATTTTAAAATGAAGTTTGATAAAGTAACATTAGAAAGTTGAAACACTTAGCGAAGTTCATAATTTAAATTAAACCATTCTCTCTAGCTGCAGCACTAGCAAAATGACTTGAGCATAATTATGTAATTAATGGTGAGTTTTCATTAGCAACTGGTGGTCCGCAGAAAGGTTCACATCGAGCCAGTTGGTCCACGGGCTGGAGGGAGGGAGAGAGAGATCTGCTCTATAAAGCAATGGTTCCTAGAAACCCTGAACAAATCTTTGTTAGCTTACATTTAACGGTCTTATTGTAAGCAGGGGCATGGTCCCGCTCTTGTGGGCAATGTTCCTGGTTTATACAGTGTCCTGGTGAAGTGGACTAGTGACAGGGTCCGGGACCTCACTCCCGCTCCCTTTACCCAGAGACTTGCCTGCTCTTGAAAGCTCCTGTTCCACTCTTCTAGTGTCATAGTAATCGTGACAAGGCTGGCCGCAGGATTCCTGGGCAGAGTCATGGGCAGGGCTGCTGCAGGGATTGGGGGGAACTTGGCCTGTGCATGGGCCATTTAGCCCAGTATCACCATCCCAGCTCAATCCCCACCCAGG
Organism: Pelochelys cantorii; assembly: GCA_032595735.1. Lineage (NCBI taxonomy): Eukaryota > Metazoa > Chordata > Testudines > Trionychidae > Pelochelys > Pelochelys cantorii. Next base: position 5,595,848 of record CM064354.1, read on the forward strand.
TCAACAAACTGTTTTAGCCCTCACCATCTCCCTCAGCCCCACTGGTTCATATGACATGGCTCCCTTGTGGGGTGTGTGGGAGGGAACAAGGGGGCAAGTGGGGACATGAGGAAGAATAAGGGGGGAGAAGTGGGAATGTGGGAGGGGATGACAGGAGCAAGTGGGGATGTGAGAGGGACCGAGGGGGCTAAGCGAGGACGTGAGAGGGGATGATAGAGGGAGCAGAGACATGGGAGGTGATGAGGGGGCATGAGCTGGGATGTGGAAGGGGATGACAGGGGCAAGCGAGGACATGAGAAGGGATGAGGTGGCCGAACAGTGACATGAGAAGGAAAGATGAGGGGCTGAATGGGAAAGTGAGAGGAGAAGATGAGGGGCTGAGTGGGAACATGGGAGGGGCTGAGAGAGGAAGCGGAGATATGGGGGGGGATAACAAGGGTTAGAGAGTGTCACCGAGGTGTGGAGAGTCACTGGGTTCTGCACCCCCATCCTCAGTCAGATGTGGAAGGGTGGTAGAACAGAAGGTTCATTAGTCCAGAGGGACACAGCATAGAACAGACTTGTCAGCACAGAAACCAGAAGCAGTCAGTACAATCACACCAAAATTCCCGTCACCAAATAGCTATTGGTGCAGTGCTCAGGGAAACTGAGATGTGCACACAGACTTACTATAGGACAGTAAAACTCACAAATTGAACAGAGCAAATACAATCCCCAGTTCATCACACTTCTCCTGCCTGGGCAACCTGCCCCTCCTCTGGGTGGGCCCCCATCCAGTTAACCCTGTGAGGTCTCAGTTTGCTCAGCTTGTCCTGGAATTTGGGGCACTGAGCCCTCTTGCGACCTTTTTGCCCAGTGTAATGACAAGTCATGTCCTGTTGGTTCCCTTGGGCTGGTTGGTCCATCCTGGTATTGGCTGTTCCCATCGGGAGGAGGTTGCCTGAGCTTTCCTTCTGGGGAGTTCCTGTGAGCAGCTCTTTCCACTGCACTGCTGTGAGCTGGTCCCTCCAGGGACTCCTCCACACCCAGATTGGCTGACTGTAAACACATTAGCCAGCTGCTCTGCACTGGGCAGGTCTTTCAGCTTCTTGTCCATCAGCCACATTCTTAGGTCAGGGGGGCAAAATTCATCCAGCTGCTCCAGCATGATCAGTTTAACCAGGTCCTCTGCAGTCAGGGGTACATATTGCAGGCTCTCTCAGAGGCATTAAGTGAGGCATTTATTTCTCCCCCTCCTTAAACTGAGATAGCACATTCATATTAAAGTTCCATGCAGTCCTGGGTCCGCTCTCACCGCAGCAGGTCTGTTTCTCAACTCCACCATGGCCAGCTCATGCTGCCTCTCCTTCTCCCATTCCTGCTGTTTCTTCTCATGGTCCTCCAATTCTTTTTGTTACTTTATTTTCACTAAAGACCAGCCCAGGGTTACACTTTTATTGCTTTTATTAAATGCCACTATTGAATTAAACGGAAAAGAGATTGGACTTGATCAGACACTGTCATGGCTCATTTCCCCAACCTGACACGTCTAGTCTAGAGATGGGGGCCAGCTAACAGAATAAACTCTTCAAGAACCTGCTTCTGTAACTTCCCAGAGACAAACTTGTCCGGCCTGTTTCCCTGAGATCCAAAAGGAACCTCTGCCACCACCCAAGTGAGTTAATAAAATAAAATAAAATAAACCCTTTTCCAGGGGAGAGATCACTTAGGAATCCTCTCCCTGAGGTAAAGCTCTCCCCACTGTCTCCAACCTCCATTTTGCTTGGAGTTGGGAAAACAAACAGAGGGAATCTGCAGAGAACAATGGATTCTGCCCAGGTAACTAGACACATAAACTTAAGGACACAACAATCAACCAATACCAGTTAATCAAAACAAAAAGGAAAACTTTTATTATCAAAACAAAACTACTGTTGCAAGCATAGTAAATGACTAGGTATTAGCCATGAATTGACATAGACTCAGGGAAAATACGTGGGCTGTAATCCTTATTTACAAAAGAGAAAAACAATTAGACAGCTCAGACATCATTTCCAAACCCCCAAACAAGAAAACAATAAACCCTGGTGGACTATCTAAACTTTTCTCTACTTACACATTTCAAGAAGTCTGTTCTTGGAGAGGGAGAGAGAGAGAGCCTGTCTCCCATCTCCCTCAATACCTGGGAGAAACTGCTCTGATCTCAAACTAAGAGGAGAGAAAGAAAAACCCCTTTCCCCTGGTTTGAAATTCCTATCTGCATTTTTATTGGCTGACTGCCCGAACCCCCTTCCTAGGTGCATCTCCAGTTGCTTAACCCTTTCCTCGCTCTTCAGTTAAGTTGGACTCTCCTTAGCAGCTCCTATTTATGACACACACACACATCCCTACGCTCATATACAAACAAACAAACGTTGTCTTGCTTTTGTTTAAAGTTACCAGTCTGTTGCTCACATTAACTCACTGGCCAGGCGAGTTAAATGCGAGGGGAGGAGCAGGGGCTTCTGTTGGTCCAGACCAATGCTCTGATCTTGACAAAATGAGAAATGGAGATTCATGCAAAACACCCCATCTCTTATATGACTTTTCTCCCATTCAAGTCTATACATTTTGCTGCGTCGGTTTTTAATCAATAACCATCTGTTCTGTCTAACATCTGTTTATCTGGGAGTTATTCTTTACTCTGACATCAGTATGTTGGTGCTTTCTTCCCAGTGTTATTTCAAGGCTGTTTTGTTTGTAAAGGGACACTTAACACTCCAAGGCCGTCTATAATGGCCTGCACTGGTCTGTCTTATATTGGGCCCAATTGATGGCAGCTTGGCATCCCTGAGTCTTCCTGCTTCTTCTCCCCCTTCCTCTATCATCTGCACTCTGAAACTGCTGGGCTTACAAGTTGTTATCTATCCCAATAGTCATATTCCACACTCATTCACTCCCCCTCCCCAAGAACTACGCAATTGTTTCACACATGGGAAAAAGGGATACAATTGTCCATACAAAGGTATCAATCTACTTCCAATACAAAGCTTCTGCTAGTACAAACTTTTAATCATTCATCATATTTTCTTTATAACACCACCTATATTCTAATTACTTCTAAGAGCAACAGTGTGATCATGCTGAATCACAAGAATCCTTCTGATTTCTTTCTCACATAATGGAAGGTTCTTCTTCGAGTAATGTCCTTGTGGGCACTCCATTGTAGATGTCAGGTCTCCCTGGCACCACAGACCAGAGTTTTCCATAGCAGTAGCCAGTTGGACCACACATGAGCTCTAGGCACTTCGTGCTGCTTGTGCCCTTTAGTTTGCGTGCACAGTCCAGCCCCTCTTCAGTTCCTTCGTTACTGCCCTCAGCTGCAGACGGAACTCGCCTCTCTCCTCCGAGTTTTACCTCAGAATGACGCACTGTTAGTTAGTGTAGATAGTGTTAATTTTTTATATGTTTTATAGTTGATAGTTTTACTTAAAAAAAGAAAAGAAGAAGGCTGCGTCTAGACTGCCATGATTTTGTGCAAATACTTTTAACGAAAAAGTTTTTCCGTTACAAGTATTTGCGCAAGAGAGCATCTACACTGGCATGTGCCTTTGCTCAAAAGATTTGCTTTTGCGCAAAAGCATCCGTGCCAGTGTAGACGCTCTCTTGCGCAAGAAAACTCCGATGGCCATTTTAGCCATCGGGCTTTCTTGCACAAGAAATTAACGTTGCTGTCTACACTGGCCTCTTGCGCAAGAATACTTGCACAAGAGGGCTTATCCCTGAGCGGGAGCGTCAGAGTATTTGCGCAAGAAGCACTGATTTTGTACATTACACTGTCAGTGTTCTTGCGCAAATACTCGCAGCCAGTGTAGACAGGCAGCAAGATATTGTGCAAAAGCGGCTGCTTTTGCGCAAAATCTTGCCAATGTAGACACAGCCGAAGAGTAGAACGACATAATATAAACTTGGAGCCGCAAGGCCCTAGCAGCCCCGGCCCCAAACCACCTTCCCCAAAAAGTGAAATATAACAACGTAACCCAATAAGGACTGCACACTCCTCCTCATGCTGGGATTACCAGGTTTTAAAAAGTGCAACAGCTGTTACGAACCCATGTCTGTATCGGATGGGCACTCATGTTTCAGATGTCTGGGTGGGGCACATATTCCCCAGAAGTGCACTCACTGCACCAAATTCACAGCCCAGGCTTGTCGCGATAGGGAGCTGCATCTTCGCATGCTCCTCTTTGACACCCTGAAACCCCGGCTTCCCCCCGTACAGGAACTCTGCAGTGAGGCTGCACCTGACACTGACACAGTGTAAGGGTTGGCCCTGCCCCTCTGCCAGGAGTACCAGAAGTGGCTGGGCAGGCTCAGCCCAGCAAGATCCAAGTGTGGAGAGAGTTATTGTGGAGGATTTGGGGGTGGGGCAGTCTGGATGTGGGTGGCTCAGTGGGAGATCTGCATGCACAGGGGCTTGGTGGCAGGTTTTGGTGTAGGGACATTGGGACTTTGGTTGAGCTCAGTGGAGGAGATGAGGGGAGGGGAGGGGAGGAGAGGTTTGGGGTGGGGTCCAGGTGCCAGGGAAGTGGGACTTCATAGGATAGAGGGTCAAGGTGCAACTCACTGTGGCCCAGTGGACTGGGGGTGTGGGGAGCTTGTTGGATGAGTCCAGGTGTAGGGGAGCAGGGCTTGTCAGGGTGAGGGTTAGATGGGCCTGCTTAACCAGGGAGTCCCAGCTGCTGCTGAGGGAACACTGTCTGTCATACTCCTGCTCCCTGTCCCCAATTCCTTATCCCCTTTTCTGCTCCATCCCTCTCTCCTCACTCTCCATTCCTTCCCCACTGCCTCTTCCCCCCACCTCCTCATCCCTCTTCCCTCATTCCCCTCACACCCCATTCCTTCCCCATGGCCTCTTTCCTCCCCCCTACCTCCTCACCCCCCTTCCCTCATTCCCCTCATTCCCCATTCCTTCCCCATGGCCTCTTCCTCCCACCTCTTCACCCCCTCTTCCCTCATTCCCCTCACTCTCCATTCCTTCCCCTTGACTCTTTCCCCCAACTCATCACCCCCTTCCCTCATTTCCCTCACTCCCCATTCCTTCCCCATGGCCTCTTCCCCCCACCTCCTCATCCCCCCTTTCCTCATTCCCCTCAGTCCCCATTCCTTCCTCCTCCTCTTCCCCCACTTCCTCACCTCCCCCTCTTATTCCCCTCATTCCCCAATTCCTTTCACACTGCCTCTTCCCTCCACTTCTTCACCTCCCCCTTATTCCCCTCATTCCCCAATTCCTTTCACACTGCCTCTTCCCTCCACTTCTTCACCCCCCTTCCCTCATTCCCCTCACTCCTCATTACTTCCCCACGGCCTCTTCCCCCCACTTCCGCACTCCCCCTTTCCTCATTCCCAGCCCCCTTCCAACTCCACTGCAGGGTACAGGAAGCATGTGGGGAGAGGACAAGAAGGGGAGGGGATTGGGTAGCTATCTCTGTGGGGCTCACTGGGCTAGCCACCTCCCCCCCAACTCCACACACTAGCAAGGGGGAGAGGGACCAGGGGGAGTGCTGTGGGGAGAGGGCAAGGGGAGAAAAGTTCCCAGCAGCAAGCGCCATAGCAACTAGGCTGGAAAAGTGAAACCAAACCCACCCCCACGCTACACACTAGCGAGGAGAGAAGCCAAGGGTATGTCTACACTACCACGCTAGTTCGAACTAGGGTGATAGTGTAGACATACCCCAACAGAGTAGGGAGAGTCAGGGCCGGCTCTAGGCACCAGCAAAACAAGCATGTGCTTGGGGCGGCACATTGCCAGGGGCAGCATTCCGGCCCTCAGGAGGAGCCCTTGGAGGCCGCCCCGACTTGGGAGCCCCGCGCTCCAGGCTGCTTGGAACCTGCACCTACCCCCCGGGTGCTGGGAAGTCTGCGCTGGCAGCCCCTGCTGGGGGCTTCCTGGAGGCTGGCAGGGGGCGGCCGCGGCTGCTGGTGGTGACGCTGAGCCCCGCGGGACAGGCCGCAGCCATGGTGGCTGCTCCTGGCAGCCAGCTCCCGGCTCACTGGAGAGGAGTTCAGGGGCTCAGCCGCGGCGGGGCCCCATCCCCCGAGCGCCAGGGACAAGCGAGACCCTCCTCCGGCCGCAAATGCACGGTGCTGTCACCGCATGGCCCCCCCGCCGCAGGTGCCGTCTACCCAGGCTCCGGCTTGGGGCAGGCGGCAGGCACATTCCCCCAGCCGCCCCTCAGCAGCCGGCTCCCATTGCTGCAGCTACCGCTACAGCCGCCTCCTGCCCGGTGCCCGCCAAGTGCTTGAGCAATCAGCATCTGGAGACAGCCACCGCCTGCTCCGGCGGGAGAGCTGTGATCGCAGCCGCTCTGCCGAGCCACCCTCCGCCGCGGTTCCCTCCAGCCGGGAAAGCAGCAGCAGAGAAAAAGTGGCGGGGGGGAGGGGGACAAGAGAGGGCCGGTTCTATTTTTGGGGAAGGGGGAATTGCTAGTTTCTAACGGGTCCCCATGCAGCCGCAGCAGCCTCTGCTCCCCGCTGGGGACCCTGATTGCAATGCGCGGGGCGCCCTCCACAAACTCTCCGCTCTGGCTGGAGGGAGGGCGAGGCAGCCGGCTAATCCCAGGCGCTACCAAAGCCCCTGGGGTGGCTGGGTCTGGCTCACTCTCTCCCGCGCGCACGTGAGCACCTTTCCCCCTCACACACCCACACCTACACGTCGTCCCAAGCTGGCCGGCTGGAGCCGGGAGCTGCGGCTCCTCCACTCCGCCCCCCAGCTCAAAGTTGCGGGGATCTCCCTTCTGGAGGCAGGCTCGTCATTTTTCACTGGTGACACCGCGAGGGCGGGCGAGCCAGGGGAGGGGGAGGCGAAAGAACATGCTATAAAAGGACCCGTTCGCCTCTTGCCGCCACACAGGCACAGTGGGAACGCGATAATTCGGAGGGAAGCCGCAGCGAGCGGAGCGGTAACGACAGCAGTTCCTGCCACGGCAAAGCGGCTAGGGAGCAGGGTGGCAGCGAATAGTGGCCAGGCACGTACGCAATCCTGACCCCCTACTTTCCCAGGTGGTTCTCCAGCAGCCTAGCCAAAGGCAGGGAAGTTGGGGTGGGATGCAAGGAAACGAAAGAGAAGTCAGAGTCCCGTGTAAATGCAGGGCGCTCAGCCTCAGCAGTAACATCACCTTCCTCCCAGCCCTTCCTTCTGAGCTGCTTTGGGTGAAAGTGAATCCCCAGCCCCGTGTAAATGCAGGGCGCTCAGCCTCAGCAGTAACATCACCTTCCTCCCAGCCCTTCCTTCTGAGCTGCTTTGGGTGAAAGTGAATCCCCAGCCCCGTAGGGAGCGAGCGAAGAGAGAGAGAGAGAGAGGAGCTTTCTGCTCTGGTGCACACAGATTTATGGTTCCCAGGACACACCCGGGTTGTAGGACCCCTGAGTTCCTTTTTCTCTCACTACTCGGAGTTCGGAAATAAAAGCCCAAATATTCTCCAGACTTACACAACCTGGAAAAGGTTGCTAGGCAAGCCGATTCCCTCCGTTAAAAACAAAAAAAAATCACTCTTCTTGCAAATGATTAAGAGCTGGTTAGAAGGTAGCACACCTACATGGTCTAGGGAACCTTCCAGCTAAAATCGATACACACTCTTTTAAACGAGAAGATAAACCAGCTAGTCTCCAGGGCTTTATAACCACTGAATGCATCCTGAGCTGCGCCTACAAACATGTCTACGTGGGCGGTGGATTTACTGATCGCCCTCTAATTGGCAATTATGGATTGCTGTTATTGTTGTGTTTGATAAACTATGGATGTGTTCTTTATTGGGGGCTGTATATACCAGGTATAGAAAAATCCATATAGTCTCCCCCAAGGAGTTTACCAATACATTGTGAAACCTATTGTGTCAAGTCCTTATTAGCTTAGAATCAGAAGGGTAGCCCTGTTAATCTGAATCTGCATAAACAACCAGAAATCCTGTGGCACCTTATAGACTAACAGATTTATTGGAGCACAAGCTTTCGTGGGCAAAAGTGGGACTTTTGCCCAGGAAAGCTTGTGCTCCAATAAATCAGTTAGTCTATAAGGTGCCACAGGACTTCTCCTTATTAGCCATTTTCTGTAAGCATGGCTTTTGGACCTCCCTCTCCGGTCTATCAATTTGGTTTTGGTAAGTGTGATTTTATTAAAATTAAATGAGTAAACTAGTAGGAAATTGTTTTATTTCACTAACTACAAATTTTCTGTTTTCATTTTTAAAAAATTTTTAAACAGTAAAAAAAAAACCATTGGAAAGTGCAAACACGTGTAAAAGCCAACAAAAAAAAGGGGGGGGGGCGGCCCAAAAATTTTTTGCTTGGGGTGGCAAAAAACCTAGAGCCAGCCCTGGGGAGAGTGCAAAGGAGAAGGGGGACAGCAAGGATGAAGCCCACTTTGCCCACTCTGGGCCAAGGTGCAGGGGAAGGGGCTGGATCGGGTGAGGGGCCAAGCAGGGAGGGGGCAGAGTAAGAGAAGAAGCCGGTGCAGCAGGGCTTGTAATCGTCCTGGAGCCAGTGAGCTGAATGGAATGGCAGGCTGCAAAACAGCAGGGAGAGCCTTGTGCCTGTAACTGGAGCCTTGTGCCTGTAATTGGAGCCTTGTGCCCGTCCCAGGCAGTTCAGGGATGGGCTGCTGAGGAGGATCCCTGCTTCTCTGCCTTCCCAGCCCCCCTGTGGCCTGCCTGAACCACACTAACCATCCCAGTTGGAGGCAGGGAGGGTTGGGGCCTGCCTAGCCCCAGCTTTGGGCAGGCTGTGCCTCATTTTGCCTTACAGACCAGATGTTCATGTGGGAGGGGACGAGTGGGGAAATGGGAGGGGATTAGGGGGATGAGAGGGTTTGTGAGATGGGATAAGGTGGGTGAATGGGGATGTGGAAGGAGATCACAAGGCAAGTGGGGAGGTGGGAGGTGACAAGGGGAGTGAGCAGGGAGGCGGGAGGGGATAGGAGCGAGTCGGTGGGTGGGTGGGTGGTATGTGGGAGAGGCTAAGGGGCGCAATCAGCAATGTGGCAGGGGACCACTGGGTGAGTAGGCACGTGGAAGGGGATGACAAGGGCACGTGGGTACATGGGAGGGGACAAGCAGGAACAGGTGAAAGGGAAAGAATTCCCTGCTAGGGAAAATTCCAACATTAAAAATAAAAAATGTTCCACACTGGGACAAAAGCTTGACATGTCAGAGTTTCCCACAGACCGGGATTTCCAACAGCATGTTTAGAAAAAATTCAGAACAACACTTACGTTTCTATCTCTTTGAAATATTTCCTTGGCTTCTGACTCTGATCCCAGAAACTGAATCCCAGCTCAAAGCAAGGCTTTCGGAATCCCAGCTTCATAGCTGCTCCCCAGGCAGGTGGACATAGAGGCGAGAGAGCTGACAGGGAACCAGGCTATGATGAAGTAGGGAATGTATTCACCTTGTTATACTGCACGTGAGTTCTACTGACCTATCGTAACCCTGTCTGTGTGCCTCAGTTTCCTGGGGCATAGCACCAATACCTAGATGGTGATGGGAATTTCAGGTGTTAATCTTGCTGGTAGCCTCCCTCAGCATGTACACAATGGCTGATGCCCTTCGTAACCTAACCAGGGAGGGGGTGCAAACCAGTGACACTTTTTTCCCCAGGAAGCAGAACAAAGGCTGGAGGAGGGGTTTGGGGCCAGGCTGTTAGGCATGGGAATTAGTCTTGGCTGATTTGAGGCGTAGCAAGAGGCTCAGGGTGCTAGCTCTGGACCCCCTTCTCCAGGATTGTACTGACTGCTTCTGGTTACTGTGCTGACAAGTCTGTTCTATGCTGCATCCCAATCCACTAATAAACGTTCCATTCTACCTGCTGACAGAGTCTTCTCTTGCTGAGGATGGGGGTGCAAGGCTCTGTGACTTCACACCGTGGTTGGTTAGTGCCTGTGTGAAAAACAAGAGCCTTTAAAACAAAGCCTGGCTTAAGCATGGAGGCACCTTCAGGCTTCTGTGCCCCAAACTCCATCCACCTATAGGGAATGTGAGTGCTTGTTAAACTGATTCACCACAGCTAAGGAACTAGTTCCACACCCACCCCACCTCCTGGGAATGAGCACACGTGGTCATGATAGTGTCCAGCAGGTGTCTGTCCTGCACTCATCTAAGCCAGGTACTTTGAGGGTGGAGGCTGTGAGGGATGGAACTATTTGCAGCCTGTCTCCTACAGTTTTTAGGGGAAATCCGTGCTCTCACTCGAATGATGGTTGATCCCAATGTGACTGAGAAGAAGGGGGGAGGGAAGAATCTGCCACTCAAACGAGGAGAAATTCTGGACGTCATTCAGCTAACAAGTCTGGAGAGAATACTTTGCCGCAACAAGCAGTGGAAGTGTAAGTTTGAGGTACCCCTGCAGCTTGTGATGAATGCAATGCCATGCTTCTCAGCAGGGCGCTGGTAGAAGGGCTCTAAAAGCATGGACCACTAGCACCTGAATTAACACACCCAGCTCTATTAGCCAGAGCTGTAGGAGGCATATCAATCACTCTGTGAGCCAGTCACCACTAGAGAGACACAGCACCTCATTGAGTGGGGATGGGTTACGTAGGTGTGGTATAAAGTGCCAAAATAGGTGGCTATGGAGAGGAGCTGATAATGGCTCTTTTGGCAACTCCTGACAGTAAAACATCTGACTTCCTACCTGAATTTTTAAATGAAGCAGCAGGCTGTAGGCTCCTCTCTGCTTTCCTCTTGGTGTGAGGGGAACACTGTCTCCATGTGCTGCACCTGCCCCCAGCACTGCCCTCACAGTTCCCATTGGCCAGGAGCTGACCGATGGGCGTTGCAGATGCAGACACCTTGCGGAGACACGCTGTCCCTGTCCCCCCAAAGGGAGCACAGAGATGAATCTGCAGCTGCTGCTTCTGGGAGTGGCATGGAATCACGTCAGTCAGCTAGTCTGAACCCTGCTGAACTGCTGGACGTCAGTGGCCCTGAGATTGACCAAATGATCATGATCGACAGATTGGTAACTACTGTCTTAAACATTTCCAAGTTCAGGGGCCAAAAAGGTCAGCTTAAGTGTCCTGCTTTTCCTTCTCCCCAGCCCTAGCATTTGCTGAGAACTATTTGGAGGCTTTGGTTACAGACAGCCTGGCATCTCTCTTTGGCTAGCTGCAGCCTGCATATGGGAGGTGTGTGTGCCCGTATGAGGAGCAGGGCATCTTTCATGGCATTCCAGGCACAACCAAGAGCTGGATTCCAGCAGAGTGTGACGTCTGTGCTGTCCTGAACATGTCACTAAAGAGCGGTGTGGCTGGCAACTGGTGGTCCTTGGAGATGGGAAAGGAAGGCTCAGGAGGGTTTGAATCCTGGGGGGCTGTGTCTAGACTGGCCAGTTTTTCTGGAAAATCAGCCGCTTTTCCAGAAAAACTTGCCAGCTGTCTACACTAGCCGCTTGAATTTCCGCAAGAACACTGACGATCTCATGTAAGATTGTCAGTGTTCTTGCGGAAATACTATGATGCTCCCCTTCGGGCAAAAGCCCTCTTGCGCAAATGCTTTTGCGGAAGAGGGCCAGTGTAGACAACGCGGTATTGTTTTGCGCAAAAAAGCCCCGATCGCGAAAATGGCGATCAGGGCTTTTTTGTGCAAAAGTGCGTCTAGATTGGCCAGGGATGCTTTTCCGCAAAAAGTGCTTTTGCAGAAAAGCGTCCATGCCAATCTAGACGCTCTTTTTTGCAAATGCTTTTAACGGAAAACTTTTCCGTTAAAAGCATTTGCAGAAAATCATGCCAGTCTAGACGTAGCTGGGGAGTTTCAGAATCACCAGCCTATGGAAGTCCTCATGCAGCACTCCTGCATGTGGCACCCTGGGCTGCAAGACTTGCAGTAGCCCTCTTTCCACTCATGTACATTATGATTAAATGGGCCTTGGAGCCACCAAATGTCAGGGCCCCACCACAAACTGGGCCGCCTTCTCAGTCCTGTGGTTACTCCCAGCCAAGGCAAACTCCTCTCTGTACTTCAACCTTCTAGCAGGTAGGTTCTCCTTCCCACACTACCAGATTTTGCTAGGGAAATTCCAGTCAACAGGGCAGGGTGAGTTGGGCTTCCTTAAATCAAAGCATCTGTCACTGAGCTTCCTCCTTTGGCTACTGCCAGAAACCAGACTGGCGGTGCAAGAGAGGATCCAGCTTAGCTTCTCCTGGCTAGCCTTGGTTTTGGTGCAGGCTTGCAGGGCTCTCCACCCTGTACACCCAGAGCTCCCTGAAGTACAGCCTTGCACTTGCACTAGCCCCATACAGCCTGCATCAGTCTCCAGTCCCAACACTGACTGCATGTGCTGAATCCATGTGCTGTGGACCCCCGCACTGCTGTGCTGCCCATGCTGGATGAGTGAACATTCTGCTGGGATTAGCGCCCTAGATGTCTAGCAGTGAAGGAATCAGAGTAGCAGAGTGAGAATTTTATATTTTGATTAAAAATGTGTCCCTTTTCCTGTCTGTTCCAGATGGCTATGTCCCCAGGGCAGTGCTGCTGCAGCTGTGAGTACAGACACCTTTCCCTTGTTTTCTCTTTGTTTGATGTTTTTAAACTCTAAAGATTAACCGCAATGGCTGGTAATAAACAATAGTTAAACGGATGTTAAAAAGGAACAGTCAGAAGCTACATGAAACTTTTAAAAAATTTTTTAAAAACATCATAATAGAACCTCAAACTAAATGTAAATCCCAAATTAAAAAAAAACAAAATCAGTAACAGGATAAAAAATGGCACCATACCTAAACGATGGAGTGAAGGAAACATAATTAGAGACAAAAAGGCATCCTTTAAAAAGTGGAAGTCAAACTCTAACGAGGAAAATAGAAAGGAACACAAACTCTGCCAAGTCAAGTGTAAACGTATAATCAGACAGAACAGAAAAAAATTTTAAGAGCAACTAAGAAGACACAAAAACTAACTTCAAAAATAATATAAAACCATCAGAAACAGGAACCCTGCCCCACAATCGGTGTGGGCCATCAAGGGGCTAAAGTAGCACTGAAAGAAGACCAGGTTGTTGCGGAAAAGCTAAATGATTTCTTTGTAGCCATCTTCACTGCAGAGAACATGCCACACCTGAGCCATTCTTTTTAGATGACAAATCTGAGGAATTGTTCCAGACTGACAAGGGCAGTTGGGGTTCACCCATAAATTCTAAAGGAATTCAATATAAAATTGCAGAACAGCTAACTGTGATATATAACCTATTGCTTAGATCAGCTTCCTTACCAGATGAACGGCAAATAGCTAATATAATGCTGGGGTTTTTTTGGGTTTTTTTGGGGGGGTTTTTTTGTTTTTTGTTTTTTGTTTTTTTGTTAAAAAGGCTTCAGAGGCAATTACAGGTTGGTAAAGTTCACTTTAGTACCAGGCAAATTTGTTGAAACTCTAGTAAAGAACAGAATGATCAGACACAGAGATGAACATGACATGTTGGGGAACAGCTCTTGTAAAGCCTAAACTCATGCCTCACCAATTTTTTAGAATTAATTGAGGGTATGATCAAGCACATGGACTGGGATGATATAGTGTACTTGGACATTCAAAAAGCCTTTGACAAGGTCCCTCATCAAAGGAAGCTGTCACAGGGTAAAAGAGGTCCTCTCATGACTCAGTAATGGATTAACACACAGGAAACAAAGGAAAGGAATAAATTATCAGCTTTCACAGAGGAGAAAGGCAAAAAGCCAGGTCTCCTAAAAGCTATAATGGGACCAATGGTGTTCCACATATTCATATATGATCTGGGGAAAGGGTAAACAGTAAGGTGGAAAAATTTGCAGACTATTACTCAAGCTAATTAAGTCCAAAACTGACCACTAAGAATTATAGAAATAACTCACAAAATTGTCTGGTGGGAGATGAAATTTATTGTTGATAAACACAAAATATTGGAAAAGATAATCCCAACTACACATACAAGATAAAGAAGCACAAGCTGACTTGGCACAGCCATGTGACAAGATCACTTGGCCAATCCAAGATCATCCTCCAAGGGTCAGTACTCGGGAGGAGAAGAAGAGAGAGACTGACATAGGTAAGTTAAATTTAGTTTAATCAACTAATTGACTAGTCAGTGGATTTTCTGGTGATTAGTCGATAAGCCAGGGAGCTAACCCTGCTGTGGCTCTACCTTTTAAATGGGCTAAGAGCCTGCCGACTCTTAATACATTTAAAAGGCTGGTGCACAGTGAGAGGACCCGGCATGAGCTGGGTCCCCATAGCTGCACTTAAGCCTTTTAAATGTATTAAGAAATTGCCGGCTCTTAATACATTTAAAAAGCAGAGGCGCAGTATCTTTGAGCGAACCAGGAATCAGCTGACTTCCAGCTCGTGCAGGGTCCTCAATATCCCTCTGCCCCTGCAGAGACAGTGCTGCAAAGACGGTGCTGGGGAGAACTGGCTTTTAAACTGGCTCCCCCCAGCACTGGCACCTGTTCCCCCACTTGCTGCCGCTGATACGGGAAGCAACTAGTTGAGGGACTAGTTGACTATCTAATAAGCTGCTGCTTATCGGATAGTCGACTAGTCGCTTACATCCCTACACTGACAATATAAAAGAGTGGTCAGAAATGGACTTTGTGGAGACCCCAGCACTGACACTCAATCGTCAGGAATAGAGACAATTGGTTGATTGCTCATCAGTGATGGTGTCCCAGTACTCAGTGTTGTTATGGAAGCAATGACGACACATACAAAATGATGGGATCTAAATTATCTGTTACTATTCAAGAAAGATCTTAGAGTCATTGTGGAGTTCTCTGAAAACATCTGCTCAATGTGCAGCAGCAGTTCAAAAAAGGAAACAATATGTCAGGAACCATTAGGAAATAAAAACAGATAATATCAAAATGCCAGTTTATAAATCTATTGCATGCTCACACCTTGAATACTGCTTGCAGTCTTAATAGTCCCATCTCAAAAAAGATATACAATTATAGCTTTGTTATCTCGCATTCATGGGGAATGGGGGTTGCTGGCTAATTGCATGTGCTGGATAGTCAAGCTTATTGCTCTGTTCCCTCTCCGCCCCCCCACCCAGAGGAAATTGTGGCGACCAACTTCTGCCCCCTTAGGAAATGCCTAGTCACCCTTCCCCCCCCCCCCCAAACCACAGACCCATTCTAAGCAGCAGGCAGATGAGTGGGCCAGTTGCTTGGGAGCCATCTGGCAGATCTGGTTCCTAGTAGCTCGAGGTAGGCTGAGGGGGAAGGAGGTGCCTGATGGTGACATCAGCTGGCAGTGTCAGAAGCCCTGCAATGGCCAGAGGCATCAAGCCATCCAGCTAGACAGGTGGGAGTCAGGTGCAGGTGCCTGAAGATGTGCGAGTATTGTGGCTGGGGGAAATGCCCGATAACCAAGTTTTCCACTTAACAAAGTGCGGGATAACAAAGCTTTCAGTCTATTCAAATTGGAAAAGATAGAGAAGGGCAACTAAAATGAGTAGGAGTTTATAACAGTTTTCATCTGAAGAGAAATTAAAGAGACTGGGCCTGTTGAGCTTGGAAAAGAGACCTCTAAAGTGCGCTTTGAAAGGAGTCTATAAACTAATGAACAGTGTGGAAAAAATGAATAGGGAAGTGTTATTTACTCCTTCACATAATGCAAGATTCAGGGATTGCCCAATGAAATTAATAAACTGCAGATTTAGGACAAACTTTATGAAGTACTTTTCTACAGGTTGACTGTGCATTGTGTGAAACTCATTGCCACGGGATGTTGTAACTAACTGGGTTCAAAAAAAGAATTAGATAAGTTCACGGACAGGTGCATCAATGGCTATTAGCCAAGATGATCAGGGATGTAACCCCAGGCTCTTGGGTTCCTAAGCCTCTGCCTGCCAGAAGCTGAGACTGGATGACAGGGAATGGATCCCTCAATTATTGCTCTACTTTGTTCATTCCCTTTGAAATATCTGGCCCTTGCTACGGTCAGAAGACAGGATAGTAGGTTAGATAGACCATTGGTCTGGACCATTGTGGCCATTCTTATCTCCATAAGGCATCACTGAAACAGTGGAATGACAACTCACTGGGACACGGTCAGATTACACCAGAACAGATTAAGTTGTGGAGCTGGGAGAACATTGCTTTACCCAGTGGCAACTGGTAATTGCTGATAGTAGGGAACACAACTGAAAGGTTATGGTGGGATGCAGCAGGATTCAAGGCAGGTACTCAGGAGTCAAAAGAGTTTTGGTTTCTAGTGCTACTTTTCATGTCATTTTTTATGACACTATGTAATAGCAGATGGAGACTAAACATGAAGAAACTGATTGCATGCTTTGTATGTACATTAAAAAAAATCTTCATTTGGCCTAATATATGGCCAGCATTAAGGCCAATGTGTATGTTGCTGGCTTGGATACTTGAGAATCGTTTTAAAAAAAAAAAAAAAGCACCCACAGAAACTCTTATGCATGTTATCATTTGCTTCTTTAGTGTACGCTCACTGCTACCTCAGAATAAAGTACCAGAATCAGTCTTGTGAATAAATATAACACTAACACAACCCTAACCCTCCATTATCATTGTAACCCTCATTACTGCTGTACACAGAACTGTGAACTCCTGGAGCCAGGTGCTGATGTACATGGTATTGGCGATTTCAACTGTCTTTTCATAGAACACTTCCAAACATATTTGTCTTTTTGCCACAATGCATAGTGAGAACATTATTAAACCAAATGACATAGACTGTCCTTGAACCAACTTTTCAGGAAAACTAATAAAACGCATAACAAAATTCCAAGGCCTAATGAATGCATTCGCAAATGCTACATATACACTGACTGAAAAAGTTTGTCATGTGTTAACAATTTTTAATCAGACACCAGCTGGTTCTGTTATTAAGATTTGAAAGTTTAGAAATAAATTCTGACTCTTCCCATGCCTCCCACCAAGCTGGCACCACCCTGATGCAGTCAAAACCAGCCTTAGAGAAAATGGTGCCCTGGGTCCCACTGCCTTTCCCGCATGCTCACTGGCCCTGAAGCCCCATTTGCAACCCAGATCACCCCCTCATCTCCCATGGCAGGCTCCAACTGCTCCCCCAGCCCCCACCAATACAACCCATCACTTCTGGCCTCATCTCCACATCACCAGTCCCTGGCCTGCTGCTCTCTCCAGATGTCTAGCCAAGCCACATGACTCCTGGACCCACCAGAGCCCAACAGATTTTAATCCTGCATGTCAGAGGCTGAGAGTCTATGGAGAAAATGCACTGGTCCAACAGCTTGGGCAAAAGTTAAAGGAGTTTACAGATCTGAGGCCATTTCTCAGAAAGTGTCATTTTATCTTACACAAATAGAAGAAAGTCTTACCATTGCAGAGAGGGGGCAGGTCTGAGACAGGAAGAGGTATGCAGTCAGGTTTGCAAAAGCTGCCTAGGGGCTCCAAGCTGGAACAGCAGAGAATGTGGCAGACTAGGAATTAAGTGTACTAGCAAACTGTGGTTGGCGGAGAGAGCTGTAAATACTAGGGCTGTCAATTAACACATGTTAACGCCTGTGATTAATGCAGGGCAGAATTAACGTGTTAAAAAATTAACGCACATTTTGCGTGAAGCCCGGGATCAGCTGTGTGGTGTTTCAAAGGGACAGCGCCGCTGGAGCCTGGGATCAGCTGTGCGGCACTGCCCCTTTGAAATGCCGTGCCGATGTTTCAAAGGGGCAGCTCTGCGGCTCTGCCCCTTTGAAATGCTGTGGTGGCATTTCAAAAGGGCAAGGCTGCACAGCTGACCCCAGGCCCACTGTGGCGTTTCAAAGGGGCAGCACCGCACAGCTGATCCCAGGAGCCCAGGATCAGCACTATACACTTTGTATTCTGTGTTGTAATTGAAATCAATATATTTGAAGATGCAGAAAATATCCAAAAATACTTAAATAGAAAGCATTCTTATTATTGTTTAACAGCACGATTAATTGTGATTACTTTTTTTAATCGCTTGACAGCCCTAGTAAATACTTGTACATACTTTCTGACTTAGCCTTAAATTTCCTTTTTCCTTTTAGTTTGTATTATATTAGCATGCAGGAACAAACAATAACTAATTGTATGATGCTGAAGATTTCTGGAACAATGCATGCCATTGAATATTTTTGCACAGTATAGAGAAAGAATTAAATCTAATAGGCCAATTTTACCTTCTGGTGTAATTTCACTGGAGCCAGTGGAATTATACCCCCTACCTTTCAAAATGCAACAATACATTATTCCAGATCTAATACCTTTCAATACCTCACTGTATTCAATACAGTATAAAAAACCTTCTAATACCTCCTGTGCTCACTGTACCATTGCCATACCTTTCAACCTGCCACTACTTTGTGTACAACGTACCTACCTTCTAATACCCAATTCTGTAATCAGTGTTTTCAGAGCTTGTAACTTATAAACCCTTATGAGAGGTATAGCACTGAGAGGCTTGGAAAGCCTCACCCCTTGCCCTGATGCTGCCTCCCCTACTCTCCCACCGAAATCTCCCACCATGGGCTTATCTCCCCCAAACAGTGTCCGGACCTCCCATCTAACCCCTGGGCCCAGCTGCCCCTCTCCATCCCAGAGATAAACAGGCTTGGGTCTGGACATTTCCTAGTTGCTGCCTGTGAGTCACTCACAGCCATGCAACCCTGGCCCAGCTAGCTTTCCCACCCCCAAGGCTGGATTAAGAAAGGGGCCGCAGCCCAGGACTCTGGCTAAGGACTTTTGCAGTTCAGAAAACTCTCTCTCATGAATGCGTGTTGTTTGCACACATAGCTCCGCTTTAAGAAGCTAGACAATTACAGAAATAGTCGTGCGCTCCTAACCAAACCACACAAGAGACAACAGTGAAAACACCAAGGGAAACAAAACATCAAGTGCTTGGTGATAGGTATTTTAAATGACTGTATGGGACCCATGGTGTGCAAAAGCAACAGAGTACTGCTGCAAAAACTCAGAGCAGAAGCCCTGCTTGTAGATGAGACGTTCATTCTCCAGATTACCTAAGCCCCACACCTAGACTTGCTGCTTAGGAGTCTCTAAGAGCCAGAACAATACAAAATAGCCTTAATGGTTTCCAATGCTTCCTCCCAAACACATTCTAAAGCTTAATGGAAATCACTTGTCTGGAATACAACTCTAATCGAAAGGCCAAACAAATAAAGAGGATCCATGGTAAAGTTTTGAATATGCCATGTATTAATTAGTAATTAGAATAGCGAATACAGCTGTTAAATGGCCATACATTTTACAATTCCTTGTTCTTTTCAATCATAGTGACACAGACATTTATGATGACATTGCCTTTTGTGGTAAGTATCAAAATGAAGTCCATTTCCCCTCCCCCAGCCCAGATGTAATGGGATGATAGGGATAAGGCAGGGGTCGGCAACTTTTTCAAACTGAAGAGCCAAAGTTCATCAAAATTCAGAACAAGTGGTCAACAAAGAGCCGTATAAGAATGCCTATTTGCATAACAGAAAGTATACATTTTAATATTATTGATAATTTACATGATTTATATTAGCATAAATGAAACATTGTACTCACAGACTTTATTTAATGGGACTTCTGCTGCTGCTGGAGGTGCAGTTTGTGGATGTGGGGGTGCAGGAGTCAGGGTTGGGGTGTGTGGGAGGTGCAGGAGGCAGTGCAACGCTCTGGGGGTGGGATGTGGCGGGGTTCTGGCTGGATTATCTTACCTGGATGGGGCTGGGCTGCTGAACCCCGGGGCAGCAGTGGCTTGAGGCCAGGATTGCCACAGCCAGATTGTGGCCTCTGCTCCTACCTATGTCACAGTAGGAGAGGGGCTGCCACCAGCCCTTCCTGTGGCCAGATTAGGGATGTAAAATTTTGATTAACTGGCTAATTGAATAGTTGATGCAATTTGCATTGACTATTTGATTAGTCAATAAGGGTGCCTCTGCCTTTGAAGTGTAGCATCAGTTAAAAGGTGAAAATGCTGCGGAGAGCACGGGGCCAGAGGGGACTCAAGCAGTCCCCCGCTGACCCCATGCTCCCTGAGGCGTTTCAAAGTGGCAGCGCTGTGTGGAAGCACCCGTTTCTCTTTCCCACCCTCCTTGCTGCCTCTCTCTGATAGAGGCAGCAAGTGGGGGGAAGCGACTAGTCGACTAGTGTTTTGACTATCTGATAAGCATTTGCTTATCGGATAGTTGACTAGTCATTCACATCCTTTGGCCGGATGGGGGCTGGACCACAGGGCATGCCCCAGGATTGGGGCTGGGGACAGGATGCTGCAGCCAAATGGGGGTTGGGCCCCACATGGGGCCTTGTTAGACAGGCTTCATTTTATATAAAGTAAAATACGATGTCCAACACTAGGGCTACCATACGTCCGGTTTTCCCCGGACATGTCCTTGTTCTCACTTATTAAATCTCTGTCCAGATATTTTTTTTTAAATGGCAAAAAATGTCCTGGATTTTGCCCTGCAAAGGGGATCTGGGAGGGAGCGGCAGCACGTGCCTGTCAAATGGAACGTTGGGAGCCACGTGCCCGGACCATTCATGGCGACTCTGCACACCTGCCGCAGCGCCTGGAGGGAAAAGTGTGTGACTGCAGCGGTGGCAGCGGCTTCGGTGAGACCCAGGGCAGGTCCAATGTGGGGGGCAGGTTTGGCTCCTCCCACAGAGTCACTGCGTTACCCTCCGCCCTGCTAGATTATGTCCCCAGCTCTGCAGGAGTGGGGGCATTGGGTTAGAGCAGGGGGCTGGGAGTGCCTGGCTCTGGGGGAGAGAAAGGGCATTACATAAGAATGGCCACACTGGGTCAGACCAAAGGTCCATCTAGCCCAGTGTCCTGTCCGCCGACAGTGGCCAGTGCCAGGTGCCCCAGAGGGGGTGGACCGAAGACAATGATCAAGCAATTTGTCTCCTGCCATCCATCTCCAGCCTTTGACAAACAGAGGCCAGGGGCACCATTCCCACCCCCTGGCTAATAGCCTTTTATGGACCTAACCTCCATGAATTTATCTAGCTCTTTTTTAAACTCTGGGTTAGAGTGGGGGGGTGGGAGGGTAAGGGCTGGAGGGTTCCTGACTCTGGGGAGGGAAAGGACTTTGGGTTAGAACAGAGGGGCTGGGGGGTTCCTGGCTATGTGGGAGGGGTGGGGCATTGGGTTAGAGCAGAGGGGATAGAGTGCCTGGCTCTGGGGAAGGGTGGGTTAGAGCAGAGGGAGCTAGGGGTGGGCCTGGCTCTGCGGGAGGGGAGAGGGCATTGGGTTGGAGCTGGGGGTGCCTGGCTCTGGGGGAGGGGTGGGTGCATTGGGTTAGAACACGGAGGCGGGGGGGGTGGCTGGTTCTGGGGGAGGACAGGGGCACTGGGTTAGAGCAGGGAACTGGGCATTAGAACTTCTGGCTTCTTTCCTTTCCTATAGGTGGTCAGTGGGTCTATTGGTTAGGTTTGGAGGTTCCAGTCTCAGCTCTGTGAGGACTGTGGAAGCTGGCGCTGGGCAGGATGGGCAGAGGAAAGGAATTCTGGGAAACAGGATTCCTGGGTTCTTTTTCTAGCCATGCCACTTATTCCCTCAGTGCCTTTAACTTCATGCCCCAGGACGGGCCCCAGCCAACAGCCTCCCTGGCCCCCCACTCTCTCCTCATGGCCCGGTAGCAGCCCATGCTGACGGCTGGTTGGCAGCGACACTGGACCCACACTGCCATGCATCTTGGGGTGGTGCGGCAAGGGAGCAGGAGCCTGGCATGCGGCGTCCCCTCTCAACATGAGAGCCAGCAGGGACAGCGATAGCTCTGGCAGCAGCAAGGCACAGGCCAGAGCCCCGTGCTTGGCATGCACAGGGACAAGTTTGCCAGCTCCTGGCCTGGCCTCCTGTGTGATTGGAGCAGCCGCTGCTGCAGTGGCACCAGCAGGCACCAGGTATCCTCTTTTATGAAAGTTCAAATGTGGGAACCCTATCCAGCACAAAAGGTTTCAACATTGTCTTTATTTATGGCAGGAATGGGGAACCTTATTCGGGTTGGGGGCCACTGACCCACAGAGAACCAAAAAAAAAACCCCCCCACCTCTCCAACCCCCCCCAACCCTCATTGATGTGGCCCCCAATGAAAACACCTCACTCCCCTAGTGCTCCAGCCCCATGGTGGGGGGATGGGCAGGGAGGACTCAGGTTTAAGGCTTCAGGCCAGAATAATTCTTCTGGGGTTCCAGGTCTAGTGGATTTTGTGGCCCCCCCCTTAAGCTCTGAGTGGGATAGGGGTGCAGGATCTGGGCGGGAGGTGGGGGGCAGGAGCAAGAGAGGGTGTAGAGTCTGGCCAGGGGGAGGGTGCAGGAGTAAGGGAAGGTGCAGGGCCGGGGGGACTAGGTGTCTGGCCTGGGGGGAGGATGCAGGAGGTGTCTGGGGGTGTGGGGTCTCAGTGGAGGGTGTGTGTGAGGATGATGGGAGTGCAGGGTTTCTGCTTGGGGGTGTGGGGTCTCAGTAGGGCAACGAGTGAGGGGGCTGGGGGCGTGGGGTTTCAGCAGGGTGGTGAGTGAGGGGGCTGGGGGTGCGGGGTCTCGGCTTATAGGGTGGGGGGACCCACTTACTTGCTTTTGTGCCATGGACATCCCAGGCATGGCCTTCTGCTGGTCCCATTGGTCAGAATCTGGCCAATGGGAGCAAAGAGGAAAGCCTCCAGGAAGCACATCCCTGTGCTGCTGTTCCCCCAGCCAGGGAAAGGGAAGTGGCAGTGTGGGGAGCCATTTCTGGCCTCACCCTGCCAGCCGGATTCTGCAGGGAGCCTCAGGGCTTTCTCCCCAGAAAGCCGGTGCTGGTATTTCAACCTTGCAGGGGGCTGCGAGGCTGGAGCACCAGCATGGGATCCCTGCTGCAGGCTGAGCTCAAGCAGCAAGAAAGCCATATTTGGTTCTGGTCCCTGGTTTAAGCACGTGAAATTTACAGCATGACAAGTAGCCTGGTTCACTGGAGATATTTGAGTCTGGACATGACGCCCCTTCCCCACTTCTCATCAAGGCTAATGGCATTAATTGCACTGCAGGGGTGTGGAGCAGATCCCCTGCGTGCAGATACTGCACTGGGGAGGCTCCCGGCCACACCTGCCTATGCTCAACCACAAAATATACTGACGATTTGCTTATTCATAGTAGATAGGAATTTGGATATGTAAGACCACCTAGACTCAGAGACTATGTTTACGCTGGCGGCTTCTTGCGCAAGAATATCTTGCACAAGGGTTCTTGTGCAAGAAGTCTTGCGCAAGAGCACGTCCACACTGCCACGTGTGAGATGTGCTTTTGTGCAAGAGTGCCCATGGCAGGGTGGATGCTCTCTTGCGCAAGAAACTTCTGATGGCCATTTTAGCCATAGGGCTTTCTTGTGCAAGAAACCCCTGCCGCACATCCACACTGCCCTCTTGCGCAAGAGAATTTACACCTGTTTGAAAAGAGCGTAGCTCTTGTGCAAGAAGCCCTCTTTTACCACGCTTTACTGTAACTCTTCTTGGCAAGAGCGAGTGGGCAGCTGTGGACGCTCTGCGGAAGAACAGATGTTCTTGCGCAATAACCGGCTGGTGTAGACATAGACCAAGAGTCAGGCTCACTCCTGCCCTTTCCAGGGTCCCCCTTTGCCTCTCAATTCTTTGGGGAGTTTCCTTTTTCCCAGTCTCTCTTTCCCAAGAGACCCCTATCTCTTGCTCTCTTCTTCCCAGAGGTTTCTGAGCTCACCTCAGATTTCACCTGCTTTGTTTCTTTTCTCATCTGGCTTTTCCCCCTGTATTTTCAGTTCACCCCCCCCCCACTCACCTTCACCAAGCTTCACAGGTGATTAATCAGCCAGAGGCTCAGGACTCCGTGGCTATGTCTACACTGGCGTGTTCTTGCGCAGAGCGTCCACACGGCCCGCCTGCTCTTGCACAACAATATTTACAGTAAAGCGTGGGAAGAGAGGGTTTCTTGCACAAGAGCTACGCTCTTTTCTAACAAGTGTAAGCCCTCTTGTGCAAGAGCTCTTGCGCAAGACGGCAGTGTGGACTTGCAGCAGGGGTTTCTTGCGCAAGATAGCCCTATGGCTAAAATGGCCATCAGAGTTTTCTTGCGCAAGAGAGCATCCACACTGCCATGGATGCTCTTGCATAAGAACCCTTGCGCAAAATGTTCTTGAGCAAGACCCGCCAGTGTAGACATAGCCCGTGGGTGCACGGAGCTGACTGATGGGTGGGGCTGATTAATCACCTGTGAAGCCCTGCTGCCTCCCCCCCCAGCCCCGCCGCCCTTGAATCCGCCAATCCACACTGAGAGCAGATGTTACTAATGCTAGTGGTTGGCTGAGGCATTTATTTTACATTTTTCTAGCTCAGGGTTCAGCAATCTATGGCTCACGAGGGAGCCAGATGGAGCTGGAGCCCCGTAGCAGGTGCTACAGCACCCTGTGCAAAACACCTGCTGCTGAGGCAGCAGGGAGCCCCCAGGCAACCGTCTCTTGCCCACACCAAGCAGACAAGCCCTGGGGGGGTTTTGCATACCACATGCTGTAAGCAGCACCTCATGGCTGCTCCCTCCCCCAGCACAATCCCATTGGCTGGTTCTGGCCAATGAAAGCTGCTTGTTTCAAGAACAGGCAGTGGGAGAAGCATCCCCCCCCCGACATGGCCAGGAAGCCAGGGGTCAAATCAGGCTCCTGCTGGAGAAACAGGCTGAGCTGGAAGTCTCACTGAAGTGTCCCAGCTACAGCCTGCCTCTGGCAAACAGCCCCCTGCTTTCCCCGCACAACCCAAACCCTCTGCCCCCTCCCGAGCCCATACCCCTCCGAGATACTGCACTCAATTCCAGAATCCAGACCCCTGGCCAGACACCCACAAGTACCCTGCTCCTGCCCTCTCCCCCCGGCCAGACACCTACTCCCAGTTAGTTCTTGAACCCTACCACCCACCTAGATTCTGCACCTCTATCCCTATCCCACTCCCTGGCAGCTCTATACCGCAAACTGAACCCCTCATTTGTGGCCCCACCCAAGAGCCATGGGGGGCTCCACAAAATCCACTATCCCTGGAACCTCAGAAGAGTTAACCTGGCCTGAGACCTTGAGTCTCAGTTCTCCCTGCCCTTCTCTCCCTCCCCCTCCCCCCATGGAGGCTGGAGTACAAGGGGAGTGAGATGTCTCAGTTGGGAGCCACATCAGTGAGGGTTGGAAGTTTCTGGAGGGGTTGTTTTTTTGCATCTTACTTGTGTGGTCTCCAACTGATTTTTCTGTGGTACAGTGGCCCCTGACCCCAAAAAAGATTCCACACCCCTGCCATAAATAAAGTCAATGTTGAACCCTTTTGAGTTGGACATAATATTTTACTTTATTTAAAAATGAAGCCTGGCCAGCAAGCCCTCATTTGGGGCTCAGCCCCCATCTGGCTGCACCCCCCCAACACACCCCAGCCCTGAGCCCATCATACACCTGAACCCCCTGCCCTGAGCCCCCACATCCCCATACTAGGGATGTTAAATATTGGTTAATTGAATAGTTGATTAACCTCATGAATTCTTATAGGTTAGTCAACTATTCTATAGTCCCCAGGCAGCCCCTATCCAGGGTGTAGGGGTCTGAGCTCCTGGACCTGGCACAAGCCAGAACTGAGCTGGGCTGCCTGCCCACCTAGCTCCTAATACACTTTAATTGCAGAGCTGCAGTGGGGGTAGTTCCAGGACACAGTGCAAGCCGGGACTGAGCTGGACCACTGGCGAGCCTGCTAAAAAATTTACTTGCAAGGGGTGGGGGGAAATGCATGTAGTCTATAGCATTAACCTATAAGCTTTTGCTTATCAGTTAATCAACTATGCTATTAGATCCCTACCCATACTCCTGCACCCCCACATCCCCAGTCCCCTGCTATAACACTCCTGCACCACCCACATACCTCTAACCTGTGCCCTGAGTCCATCATACATCCAACCCCCCTGCCCTGAGCCCCTCAGACAACCCAATCCAAACTTTTACACCCCCCACATCCCCACTCCCCATCATAAGAATGACAGAAGACAGCCTGAATGCGTGCATGAAGCTAGATGTGACCAGTTATGATATAAACTTCAACATCATAAAGATGCAACAGCAGAAGTCTCATTAAATAAAGTCTGTGAGTATGTTTCATTTATGCTATTATTAATCACACTGTCAATTATCAATAATATTAAGTTGTGTATTTTCAGTCACGCAAATGGGCATTCTTATACAGCTCTTTGTTGACCATTTGTTCTGAATTTTGATGTAGAATCATAGAACACTAGAACTGGAAGGGTCCTCGAGAGGTCATCAAATCCAGTCCCCTGCCCTCATGGCAGGACCCAGCAACATCATTCTAGACCATCCCTGATAGATGTCTATCTAACCTGCTCTTAAATATCTCCAGAGATGGAGATTCCACAACCTCCCTAAGCAACTTATTCCAGTGTTTAACCACCCTGACAGTTAGGAAGTTTTTCCTAATGTCCAACCTAAACCTCCCTTGCTGCAGTTTAAGCCCATTGCTTCTTGTCCTATCCTCAGAAGCTAAGGAGAATAATTTTTCTCCATCCTCTTTGTGACACCCTTTTAGATACCTGAAAACTGCTATCATGTCTCCTCTCAGTCTTCTCCTTTCCAAACTAAACAAGGCCAATTCTTTCAGTCTTCCTTCATAAGTCATGTTCTCTAGACCTTTAATCATTCTTGTTGCTCTTCTCTGGACCTTCTCCAATTTCTCCACATCTTTCTTGAAATGTGGTGCCCAAAACTGGACACAATACGCCAACTGAGGCCTAATCAGCGCAGAGTAGAGTGGAAGAATGACTTCTCATATCTTGCTCACAACACACCTGTTAATGCATCCCAGAACCATGTTTGCCTTTTTTTCAGTAGCATCACACTGTTGACTCATATTTAGCTTGTGGTCCACTATGACCCCTAGATCCCTTTCTGCAGTACTCCTTCCTAGACAGTCACTTTCCATTCTGTATGTGTGAGACTGATTGTTCCTAAGTGGAGTACTTTGCATTTGTCCTTATTAAACTTCATCCTATTTACCTCAGACCATTTCTCCAGTTTGTCCAGATCATATTGAATTACGACCCAATCCTCCAAAGTAGTTGCAACCCCTCCCAGCTTGGTATCATCTGCAAACTTAAGTGTACTCTCTATGCCAATATCTAAATTGTTGATGAAGATATTGAACAGAACCAGTTCCAAAAGAGACTCCTGCGGAACCCCACTTGTTATGCCTTTCCCGCAGGATTGTGAACCGTTAATAACTACTCTCTGAGAATGGTTATCCAGCCAATTATGCACCCACCTTATAGTACCCCCATCTAAGTTGTATTTGCCTAGTTTATTGATAAGAATATCATGCGAGACCATATCAAATGCCTTACTAAAGTCTAGGTATACCATGTCCACCACTTTTCTCTTGCTTCTAATAGAATGTCTTCTTGTTTCCCTTTATGTCTGTAGGTAGTCTGAGCTTGTTTTGTGCCTTTGCCTTTCTAATCTTGCCCCTGCATGCCTGTATTGTTTGCTTATATTCATCCTTTGTAATTTGTCCTGGTTTCCACTTTTTATATGACTCCTTTTTTGTTTTTAGATAATGCAAGATCTCCTGGTTAAGCCAAAGCGGTCTTTTGCCATACTTTCTATCTTTCTTATGCAGTGCAATAGCTTGCTTTTGGGCCATTAATAATGTCCCTTTAAAAAACTGCCAACCCTCTTCAGTTGTTTTTCCCCTTAGTCTTGCTTCCCATGGGACCTTACCTACCAGCTCTCTGAGTTTACCAAAATCTGCCTTCCTGAAATCCATTGTCTCTATTTTGCTGTTCTCCCTTCTACCATTCCTTGGAATCACGAACTCTATGATTTCATGATCACTTTCACCCAAGCTGCCTTCCACTTTCAAATTCTGAACGAGTTCCTCCCTATTTGTTAAAATCAAATCTAGAACAGCTTCCCCCCAGTAATTTTTTCAACCTTCTGAAATAAAAAGTTGTCTTCAATGCAGTCCAAGAACTTCTTGGATAGTCTGGGCCTCGCTGTGTTAGTTTCCCAACATATGTCTGGATAGTTGAAGTCCCCCATCACCACCAAATCCCGCGCTTTGGATGATTTTGTTAGTTGGTTAAAAAAAGCCTCAGCTACCTCTTCCGCCTGGGTAAGTGGCCTGAAGTAGACCCCTAGCATGACATCACTCTTGTTTTTTACCCCTTTTAGCCTAACCCAGAGACTCTCAAACTCATGGGGCTACGTCTAGACTGGCATGATTTTGCGCAAATACTTTTGACAGAAAAGTTTTTCCATTAAAAGTATTTGCGCAAAAGCGCGTCTAGATTGGCATGGATGATTTTGCACAAAAGTGCTTTTGCGCAAAATCATCCCTGACCAATCTAGCACGGTTTTGCACAAGAAAGCCGCGATCGCCATTTTAGCCATCGGGGCTTTTTTGCGCAAAACAAATCTGAGCTGTCTACACTGGCCCTTTTGCGCAAAAGGACTTTTGCCCGAATGGGAGCGTCAAAGTATTTGCGCAAGAAGCACTGATTTCTTACATTAGAACATCAGTGCTCTTGCGCAAATTCAAGCGGCCAGTGTAGTTTGGCTCTTTGGTTTGAAAAAGTCGCTGACCCCTGTTCTAGCTAGTTGTTCAATGTGCTTGCTAACTGACTGTTTCCCTGCTGCAAATATGTGGGATGGGAACTAAGGAGCATGGCTCTGCATACTCATGCAGCAAATCTTTAGTTATTGGCTCTAATGAATTTTCTCTGTTTATCTTCCTCAGATGAAATTAATTCTTCTGACAGAGTCAGCAAGTGATCTCTCCAGCTGGGGGCAGGGAGTGAAGCTAGAAACATGAAAACTGTTAAATACAAGTTTGGGAGTTATCTTTCCATAGTTAGTGCTCAAAAGACAGCGGGTGCTTTCTAACATGGTGGGATGGTTAATTTTTTAATAAGTTTGGCTTCTGGGCAGATTTTGCCCCACATTGAGCATAACTACTCAAAAATAGGACAGGGACCACAAAAGTGTTCAGAGGAACAGGATACAAATGACGTGGAAATAACTGTCTGCTGTGTTTCTTGTTTTGGTCTGTGTAAAGAATGATGATGATCACTGAGTTTGTTTTTTAAAAATTTTACTGGCTATTTAGCTTAGGAATCCAGGTCTCATCTGTCTTGTTTTTCCTGAGAAGATTCTGCTATCTCTGCTGCTAAGTATGTGAAGCCTCAGCAACTGAGAAGGAGTAGAGAATTCAGTAACATTATATAGCATAAATACACCACAACAGCTGGGAGGAAGGATATGTCTGTTAGTGATTCAAAGCCTCACCCCTTTAATTGGGATCTGGAAAGGCTCCTACTTTGAGTCTGCTGTGGGACAAGGTAGCATGTAGCAAAATTAGGGAAGACCAAACCAGATAGTCCTGATAGCTTGAAGGTAAAGACAGATGAAGTTTTCAAAAAACCTTTTATGCTCAGAATGGAAATAAAAAGGGACAATTTCCCCCCCCCCCTTTTTTTTTTGTAAGTGACAATCCAATGCAGCTGATCCTCCCCTCTGCTTCCTCTGGCAGCTGGCCACACAGGGTGCATCTACACAGCACCCTTACCTTGGAAAAAGCTACACAATTTGCTCTGTGCAAATTGCTTAGCTTATTTTGAGGTTATTTCAAAAGACAGCGCTATTTTGACAAATCCCTTAACCCTTGTGGAATGAGGGTTACAGAGATGCTGGAATAACAAGCCTATTTGAAATAATGGGCGTGTTTAAAGACACAGAATTGCTATTTCCAGATACTTCCGGTATCCTGAACTAGCCCCGCTGTTTAGTCATAGCCACAGACACAAAGCATTTCTTTCTCTGGGATTTGGGAAATTTGGGTTCATTTTGTGGCTCTGCCCCAGACTCCCTGTGTGATCTTTGTACTATGCTCTGTCTTAGTTTTGCCACTTGTGAAATGTGAATACTGGTTTTTCATCTGTCTGTTTGGTTAGAATTAGATTGTGAACACTTTGTGGGCAGGGTCTGTCTCTTACTACGATGTGTACAGCATCTAGCACAATGGGCCTCATCTGATCTTGGCTGGGGTCTTTAGACACCACTGCAAGTCAAATAAAAACACAGTTTGTTTTCAAGATGCCTTTACCACCATTGCTTCTGTTCACTAGTTCTCTTGACTGTTTCCACAAAGATCAAGAAGCCTCAGGAGTTCACACATGGAACTTTGGCTCTGGGTCCATCATCATCAGAGAGTTAACTTGGGTTGCCTTAGCACAAGTGAGAACAGATACACTATAAAATATAACTTGAGAGTTGCCATGTCAGCACAGGTACTGGGAGACTTCTGGTGCATACAGTTCTTTGCAATGCAGTGTGTGGAGGTGCTCTGGGAATACTTTCACCAGGAAACATGTGAGTATGTCAGGCACCAGAGATCTCAAGCAAGGCCTACACTGTTGCCAGGCCTGCCAATGGGAGGGAGTAAAAAGGGCAGTTGCCTCAGGACCTGGCGATTCAAAAGAGCCTAGGGCTCCCAGCTGCCACTGTTGCTGCCACAGTAGCTGACGATAGCATGGAGGGCCTGGGGGGAGGGTCATGCTGTGGTCAGGCAGAACAGAGGGCTAACTGCCCCCAACCCCACCCCGTCTGCCTAGGGCATTGCCCCTTGCAGGAGCATGGAGCAGTCTCCCCAACCTTGCCCAGGGGCCCGGCAAGGCTTTTGGTTCCGCTGAGCATTGCTAAGCAAAAGCCTTATTCATTGCATCACCATGCTGCAAGGCTAGCTGGGAAAATGGCGGATGATGGGCCACAACCAGAGGCTTCCCCCAGTGACTCAGTGGAATTAGCTGACTAGCTGCCAGCTGATTGATCACCTCTAAGAATACGATTTGGTCATGGACTCTGTGACTTTAACAGGGCTCTGTGACTTCAGCGTCAACCCCTGTGCCAGAACTCCAGCTGTCAGCCCCTTATGGCCGCATGGCTCAGGCAGTCAGCCCCCCCATAGCTAGCAGAGCTGGGCAGTCAGCTCCAGTCAGTGGCACTAAAGTCATCAGCCCCCTGTGGTCAGCAGGGCTTTGACTGTCAGCATCCCAAGGCTGGCAGGGCTCCAGTTGTCAACTCCCTGTGGTCAGTGGGGTTCTGGCTGTCAGCCTCCCAAGGCTGACAGGACTCCAGTTGTCGTCTCCCTATGGTCAACCTCCCACAGTTGGCAGGGCTCTAGCTGTCAGCCATGTGTGGCTGTTGGGGCTCTGGCTGTCAGGCTCATGTGGGCGATGGGGCCTGGCCATTAGTCCTCTGTGGCCAGCAGGGCTCTGGCTGTCAGCCCCACGTGGGGTACCTCCAGCTGTAAACTCCCCATCACATGCAGGGCTTTGGCTTCAGTCCCACATTGCAAGGCTCCAGCTTCTGTGATTTATGGTCCATGGATTTTAATAACAATCCCCATGCCAAATTCTTACCCTTGTCATATCTAGCATAAAGCTTCCTGTTCCCACCACACCTTTGTCAGAGCAATTAGTTGCTAAGTCTGCTGCTGGCCAGATCCCTGAGACCATGTTCTTGCCTAGTTTGCACTCCTTGTTCCTGTTACCTCACCATGTTTTTCAGTTTCTGCTCCCTCATCCTGATCCCAGTTTTGACCTTTGGCATGGCTTCTACCCTGACAATGGCTGTGACCCTAAGTGTGACTCCAAAATCTCCAGACCACACAATGCTACTCTGGGATTTGATCACTAGGTCAGACTGCCCGTGTAGGGGCCTTGAGAGTTTTCTCAGACTCTCTTGGTCTCTTCCAGGGCTTGTTGCTGAACCTCTAACTGAGTAAGGATGTTGCTGCTCCTCTTGCCACACTGATGCCCCAGGGGCCTGTGAGTTTGTGGAAACAGATTGCTGTTCTCCAAGCTGAGAACCAGATACTGAGCATTCATGTATGGTCTATGCAAACAGAAAATTGCTCCCTGCAGGAACAAGTTGTAGCCCTCAGAGCAGCCTTTGTCTGGCCCTACAGCCCCAGAGTTCCATTACCAGAGAGACATGTTGACACCTGCAGCAGCACCTCCAGGCACAGGAATACACATTGCTGGGGAGGCCTCAGCATGAGCCTTTGCCCTTGTAAAGCAGGACCATCTGGTGCTGAGCAGCTGGGCTTCTTTCCTGCAAGCATTTGCTACCATTTTTTGACAACTCACATGAAGTTCACACAATGGAGACTGCCATATGTGTTCTCCAGCAAACCTGGGGGGGGTCAGCCCCTTCCCTGTTCAGAGGCTTGGCTGAAGACCTCTCTTGTCAGTTGCGATTCAGCCTCTGCAAGGAATTCAAGACTAGCCAGGCACAGGTCAGCCCCCTGCAGGTGGAGGGTTCCAATTAGCCAAGGAGACACACCTGGCTTCATAAATGACAAATGAACACAGGAAAGCACTGCACTTGCCCTCAAACTCAAAGGTGCTTGAGCCTGTGCAGATAGATAGACATGGTGTAGCCCCACTTGTCCCTGGGTGAGTGAGATCACCTCTCTCTCTGCTATGGATGGGGCAGGGCATCTGGTACCCTGTGCATTCCAAAATCTTTGCCAGCCCAGTAACAGGAAAATATCAGGACCAGGCTCAGTGAGGTCTGGGCACCACCATCAATAAGATCCCAAGGTTAGGTTCAGCTAGGAAGCCCTCATTCAGAACTGGAACTAGGCATAAGCAGACTAAACAATTTCTTAGGGCTTGAGCAATTCCAGGAGACTCCTTTCTTAAGAGTCAGGCCAGAGGGCTAGAGGAGAGTAGTGGAGGGGAAATATATTAGCTCCCAATTAAATAGGTATCTTTTCCCAGGGGAGACTAACAAGGGCTGATCCAGAACCATCAGCAATTAGCTAAAATTAGGTGGGGGAGGTCTAGGTTGGATATTAGGAAAAACTATTTCACAAGGAGGGTGGTGAAGCACTGGAATGGGTTACCTAGGGAGGTGGTTGAATCTCCATCCCTCAAGGTTTTTAAGCCCTGGCTTGACAAAGTCCTGGCTGGGATGGTTTAGTTGGGGTTGGTCCTGCTTTGAGCAGGGGGCTGGACTTGATGACCTTCTGAGTTCTCTTCCAGCCCTTGGACTGGATGAGTCTAATTAGTCAGGGTAATCAGGCCAATTAAACATGTGGAACCGATTAGGAGGCTTCCCAATTCAAGGGAGCCAGACTAATTAGATCACATGTGAGACTAGGGATGTAATAGTATAATCGATTAACTGATAAGCAAAAGCTTATAGGTTAAAGCAATACACTACACTCATTTCCCTCTCCCTGCCAGTAAATTTTTTAGCAGGCTGGTCAGTAGCCTGGCTCAGTCCTTGCTTGCGATGGGTCTTAGACCTACCCTGCTGTGGCTCTGTATTAGGAGCTGGGAGGGCAGGCAGCCCGGCTCAGTCCTGGCTCACGCTGGGTCTGGGATCTACCCTCGTTTCAGCTCTGCATTTCAAGGCTATGTCTACACTTGCGGCTTCTTGCGCAAGTATGGATGTTCTTGCGCAAGAATCTGCAGAGTGTCCACACTGCCCACCCTCTCTTGCGCAAGGAAATTTACAGTACGGCGTGGTAAGAGAGGGCTTCTTGCGCAAGAGGTATGCTCTTTTTTAACAGGTGTAAGCCCTCTTGCGCAAGAGGGCAGTGTGGACGCGAGGCAGGGATTTCTTGAGCAAGAAAGCCCTATGGCTAAAATGGCCATCAGAGCTTTCTTGTGCAGGAGAGCGTCCACACTGTCATGGGCGCTCTTGCGCAAAAGCACAGCTCGCACATGGTAGTGTGGATGTTTTCTTGTGCAAGACTTCTTGCACAAGAACCCTTGCGCAAGATGTTCTTGCGCAAGAAGCCGCCAGTGTAGACATAGCCCTGGTGTATTAAGAGCCAACCAGGCAGGCAGGCAGCCCAGCTCTGTTCTGCCTCGAGAGGGGTCCGGGAGCTCAGACCTGCCCTAGACAGAGACTGCTGCCACGCCGCGCTGCTGCCTCTTTCTAAGAAGCAGCAGCACAGGGTGACAGGCATCTGGTCTGCGAGGGGAGCTGTTTTTTAAGCTGGTTCCCCTCATAGACCAGCTCCCATCTGGCACCCCACACTGCTGCCTCTGGTACAGTGGCTTATGGCCCTGCCCCCGGGGACTATAGACTAGTCAACTAACAGCTAAAATTTAATGAGATTACTCGACTATTCAATTAACCTATATTTAACAACCCTAGCTGAGATCAGTATTCCCTCTAAGCTGCACCACAGCACAGCTTCACAGGTGATTAATCAGCTCCGCCCATTCAAAGGCTCAGGGCTCCAAGAATAGAGCTGACTTACTGGATGGGGCTGATTAATCACCTGTGAAGCTGTTTTGCTGCACAGCTTGGTGGGAACACTGGTTGAGAATGGTTTTAAAAAGGCTTCTGTTCTGTTTCCTCAGGCTACGTCTACACTGCAGGCTTCTTGCACAAGAAGCTTTTTGTAGAAGAGATCTTCTGAAAAAACTTTTTGCGCAAGAGTGTCCACACTGCAAAAGTGCATTGAAAAAGCAATGAGCTTTTGCACAAGAGAGCATACAGAAGCACAGAACGCTCTCTCGCAAAAAAGGCCACCTGGAACCACTTCAGGCAGGGCTTTAGCTCACCAGTTGCTTCTGAGGACTGATGCCAGAGCCTTGCAGAGACACGTGCTTAAAGGGATCCCCCCATGCCTCAGAGAGCCATTTCTCTGCTGCTGCTGCCTGCTTGTGGACCTCTTTGAGGGACAGCAAAGCTTCAGCAGTGCCTGCTGTGGTTGCCCTGTGCTTTATGGGGAAGCCACAGCTTTGTTCTGAGTGTGCCATAGAGCCAGAGCTGCCCCTGGGCAGGCGATGGCCCCACACGGCCATGCTGCAGTTTTTGCAGCAGTTGCTGCCAGCTGCCTTCCTCTTCCTGGAGGACCTGGACCCCGATCTCCTTCTGAGGACCCTCTCGGTGGCTGCTCCACTCTGGCAACAGCACCCCACTATATAGAGAAGGTTCTGGAGGCTGGAGACCAGTTCGGACTGGTGGGACTGGCTGGTCCTGAAGCAATGGGACGACCAGCAGTGGGTGCAGAACTTTAGAATGCGCAAGGCCTCCTTCCTCGAGCTGTGTGCCTGGCTCACCCGCGCCCTCAGGAGACACGACACCCACATGTGGCCCACCATCCCCCTGCAGAAGCAGGTCGCAATCGCCCTGTGGAAGGTCGCCACCCCAGACAGCTACCGGTCAGTGGGCAACCAGTTTGGGGTGGGGAAGTCCACTGTCGGGGCCCTCCTTATGGAGGTAAGGAGCTCTCGGTCTGCAGTCCCTGCGGGGGGGGATGGAGAGTGTTGGATAAGGGGACCCTCGGGAGAGTGGGGCTGGAGACTGTAGAGGGTGGAATGGGGGTAGGGGAAAAGCCCTGTCCCCAGGGGGCTTGTGCTGTCCCGCCCTCACACATCCCTGCTGCTGCGGGGGGGGAGGGGGGGGGAGGGGAGGGGACACTGAGCTCATAGGAGGTGGGTCCTGGGGAGTTTTGGGGGGGGGGGCCACAGGAGGGGAAGGGGATGGGAAGCTCCCATGGGCACAGTTACCCCCTCTCTCATTCGCTGTTTTCTGTGTTTGTGTGTCTCCTTCTGCGGGTGGTGAGGGCCATCAATTCCCTGTTGCTGCGGAGAGTCATCCATCTGGAGGACCTGGACGCGACTGTGGCCAGATTTTCTGCCCTGGGGTTCCCCAGCTGTGGGGGAGCCATTGAGGGAATGCACATCCCGCTCAGAGCATCAAACCACCAAGCGACCCAGTTTATAAATAGGAAGGGCTACTTTTCTGTTGTCCTGCAGGCCTTGGTGGACCACTGGTGCCAATTCATGGACATTTTTGTGGGGTGGTCAGGCAGGGCACACAATGCCTGAGTGTTTAGGAACTCTAGCCGATGCCGCAAGCTGGAGGCAGGCACCTTTTTCCCATGTCAGGACTTTGCGGTGGGCAATGTGAACATGCCGCTGTGCCTAGTGGGGGATGCGACATACACATTAATGCCCTGGCTGCTGAAGCCATATACCAGCCACCTTGACCCTAGCAGGGAGCAGTACAATGCCCACTTCAACCGAGCCCAAATGCAGGGCAAGTGTGCCTTTGGCCGCCTCAAGGCACGCTTCCGGCACCTTCTCACCCGCCTGGACATCGAGGAGCACAACATCCCAAAGGTGGTGGTGGCGTGCTGTGTGCTCCACAATATTGTGGACTGCAAGAGAGGCCTTCATCTCAGGGTGGGGGGCAGACGCCGGCTGTGAGGGCTATGTGTTTGAGCAGCTCTGGACAGCTGCCACCCTCCAGGCCCATCAGTTGGGGGTGCACATCTGGGAGGCCCTGAGGGAGAGGTGTTCTCAGGCACCCCAGTAACTCTCCCCAGGGCCTCCGCAACAGGGGCCTATACCTTTCAGCTCTCTTCCTTCCTGACCTCCCAATAAACACACCTTTTTGGTTTCAGAACAAAAGGGCTACGTCTAGACTGGCATGATCTTCCGCAAATGCTTTTAACGGAAAAGTTTTCCGTTAAAAGCATTTGCGGAAAAGAGCATCTAGATTGGCACGGACGCTTTTCCGCAAAAGCACTTTTTGCGGAAAAGCTTCCGTGCCAATCTAGACGCGGTTTTGCGCAAGAAAGCCCCGATCGCCATTTTAGCCATCGGGGCTTTTTTGCGCAAAACAATTCTGGGTTGTCTACACTGGCCATCTTGCGCAAAAGCATTTGCGCAAGAGGGCTTTTGCCCGAACGGGAGCGTCATAGTATTTGCTCAAGAACACTGACGATGATACATGAGATCATCAGTGTTCTTGCAGAAATTCAAGCGGCCACTGTAGACAGCTGGCAAGTTTTTCCGGAAAAGTGGCTGATTTTCCAGAAAAACTGGCCAGTCTAGACACAGCCAAGGAGTCTTTTTTTATTGAACAGCGAGAAAAGGTGGGCAGGAGGAGGGGGAAAGTCTGAACTGGGAGCGGGGATGAGGACTGGGAGGAGGAGTGGGGTGGCTCAAAGTCCCACCTCGGGTGCAGGGCCTGTGTGGGTCTGAGGGCCACAAAGAGGTGGGCAGGAAGGGGGCTAGAACAGGGTCAGAGTTGACAAGGGGGCAGGAGGAGGAACCATAGGCATCACTTGGAGAGGGGGCATGGCCATTGCTAAGGGAGGGAGCAGAGGCATAGCAGGATTGGCAGGCGGATGGGCAATGGCCATAGGAGGTGGGGCAGGAGGGTGGAAGCCAGAAGCAGCGGCATCAAGCAGGTGTTCCACCATGTGGGACATGATGCCGCACATGGTGTCTCACCACACCATCATTTGGTCCCATGCGCGCTCCTGCCACTTGAGGTCCGCATTGACCCTGTGCACCAGGGTCTGATGGATATCGCGGAAGATGCTGACATGTTAGCTCATCAGGTCCTCCTGCACGCTGGCTCATCTGTGGGTCCCCCAGACTCTGGCAGGTGGCTGTCGTGGTGTGGCTCAGCCCTCTGTCCTGGCAGGTCCAGCTGTGGAGAACACACAAGAGGGAGAGGTGGTCACTCATCCCTGCAGACATATTCCCTGAGGCCATGCTCTCCTCTGTGAGCTGTGACCATAACAATCCATTGCCCACAGGAGGGGGATGTCTCGGGTGCCAGACCATGTGTGGCCTGCACAGCAGGTGCTGTCTCACAGGGGCCCTGATGTGCCCAAAGGACCATGATGCCCGCTTCCCTTCCCCCCCCACACACCACGGACAGGCAAGCACAGGAAGTGTCCGGCCACAGTGAGATCCCCTCATTGGCAGCAGAGGAGCTGGGAACAGCCTGGCCTTCCCTGGAGTCTGCACACACAGCTGCATCTTGCTGTGCCGTCTGTAGAGAGCAGCTGCTGCCTTGCACGTGCAGGCATGCCTGTGTGCTGTGTGCAGCACTCCTGGGTGTGTCTGGGGTTATGCCTGTGACCTTGTGGCTAGCCTGCTTCCAGCTGGGCGTGCCCCTCCCCTCTCCCGGGGGCAGGATGTGTGTGACCTCCCCAGAGCCTGGCAGCAGTGTGTTCAGGGACTGCCTGCTGTGTCCACATGCCACACACTCATGCTGCACATGGTTGCATGTGCATGGACCGCAGCACCATGTGTAGCCCATGTGAGGAGGCCTGGGAGATGTCCTGGCTGGCGGTGACTGGCTCAAGGGATTGAGTCACAGTCCCTGGCTCCTGCTCCTCCTCCTCCAGCTGGGGCTGGCCCTGGCCCTCCAGCTCATCCTCGGGGGCGACCTCCAGGCAGACAACAACCAGGGTCTCCAGCCTGGAGTCCACCACGATGCGTGAGGAACAGGTTTCCCCACCCCTCCAATATGTGGTGCAGCTCCACATAGTAGGGGCAGGTGTGGGGTCCTGCCCCTGAGCGCGTGCTGTGCTCAGTGGCCCTCACATACCCTTGACAGAGCTCCTTCACCTTGCTCCGGACCTGCTCCATGGTCTGGGCAGGGTGACCTCACTCCGCCAGGGATACAGCCATCTTTGAAAAGAAGTCGGCATTGCACCGCTTGGCCTGGGGATCTTGGAGGGACTTCTCTTTGCCCCACGATTCCAGGAGGGTTGCAATCTCCGGGCCAGACCATGTTGGGGTGCACCTTTTGGTCCCCCTGGGAGGATTCTGGGACCCCTGGGGCTGCTCCCTGGAAGGGCCAGCGGGGTCTCGGGTGGCTTCTTGCTCTGCCATGTGTGGCAATGCCAGTGGCAAGAGAGAGCCGTGCGGTGAAGGACCAGCTCTCTGGCTGGCTTCCTGCCACAAGGCTTGTCCAGGGTGTCTGCAGCTTTGAGGGGCCAGCAGACAGGAACTATAGAGTTCTGATTACCTTGGATGGAGTGGCCACCAGGACACCTGTTTTTTTTCCTGGAGGCCATTTCTTGCACAAAACCCCTGTTACGTGTTGTCGGGGTGCGTGCCGCGGGAGGCCCTCTTACCGGGGGAAAGGAGAGGCCTCCCCCCTGGGTTACGCCACCCGTTTTCTCTAGCCTGCGGGAGGGACGTTCAAGGGGGAACTCCGAGAGCCAATGCCCCGGCCCACTGGCGCCTCCTCCCTGGGGCATATCTCTGCCGGATTGGGTATCCCAAGTCCACGCACCCGGTGCGGAGTCACAGTTAGTCCCCCATGTCTTTCTAAGTGTCACACGTCCCCAGTCCAGTCCCCCCCCCTCCCCGGGAGGGGGGAAGTGGGGGCAACCTGCTAGCTTCCATCCGCTTCTAGTAGAGCAGCCTTAGCCCGCTACGGGCAGCTGCCGCCCAATCCAGTGTGGGCTAGGGTAGGGGGACCCGGACCCACCCTCACCTCCGGGTCCCAGCCCAGGGCCCTAGGGGTTGGCGGTGTCGACCCTTTAAGGCTGGAGAGGGATTCCAATCCCAAACTCTCCAATCGCGTGGGCGTAGGCCCGCCCTGGGCTACTTCCTATGCATCTCCGCCCCTACCCACGTCGGCGTACCTGCGTCTACGCTGCCTCCGAGGGGGACGCCGATGGCTTCCCCAGGCACCACCTCTCCGGGGAGTTGCTCTGCCGCTGGCTGGTCTTCCCCTGGCTGAGAGGTCATGTGGTGTCCCTCCAGGGATCTCTCCCCCTGCTCCATAGCTGTCAGGGGGGTTGGAGCTCCTCTGGCTCTAGCGCCTTCCCTGCCCGCCGGGTCTGCAGGCGCCTTTCCTCCCCCCTGCTTTGCCGTGCCATCAGCGTTTAAGGCGCCTGGTGTGAGCATGCACCTCAGGGGCGGGGCTTGGCAGCTGCGATTCCCGCCGCGGCCCCGGCCCAGTGGTGGAGCACCAGTGCGCCATCACACCTGTCCACACATGCCCTTTTGTGCAAGAGGAATATCAATTGTGCAAAAACCCCTCTGTTCTTTCGTTTTACTTGTGCAAAAACGCACGTGCGGTGTGGATGGTCTGTGAGGTTTTGCACAAAAAAACCTGTAGTGTAGACATAGCCTCAGTGTGTGAGGAAGGAGCAGATGAGCGTGAATGTGGTGGTAAGTCTGGGATGGGGAAACTTTTTTTGGATCGGGGCCGCTGACCCACAATGAAATCAGTCAGGGGCCACTCAAAAGTGAGAAGTAGAAAACTAAAACAAAACAAAACAAAAAGCCCCCAACCCTCATAGGCATCACCTCTGACTGAGAAGCAGAAAGACACTCCTCACATTCCCCTTGCACACTAAAACCTTGGGGGCCTGGACTAGTAGATTTTGTGGGCCCCTCTAGGCATGAGGTGGGGCCACAAATGAGGGGTTCAGTGGGTGGGTGGGGGCTGCCAGGAAGCAGGCTTGAGGTGTGGGAGGGGTTAGTGGGTTTGGATGCAGCAACAGGCCGGAGGTGGGGCACCAGGGGGTGGGAGACCACAGGGCTGAAGCACCAGCGCTGGTTCTCTGATGCTGAGGCGGAGCCCTGAGCCTGGGGCGGGGGGGCGGGGGGAGGCACTGGATCCAGGGGTTGACTGGCTCCTGGGCCTTAAGTTCCTCACAACTCGTATGGGAGGAAAAAGTACAAGCAGATACCAGGAGGAAGGCTGCGAGGAAGTGTCCTAGGGATTTGCAGCTGTCACCTGAAACATTACAGACAGATGCTATTACAGGGTCCCTGGGCTGGAACCTGGAGTAGAGGGTTCCCACTCCCAACAACTCCCCAACTTAGGACTAGAAGAGACTGATTTTGGTACAAGGGTTTGTCCTGCCCTGTAACACTGCGAGGGGCCATGAAGACTATGAAGATTGGTTTCTCCTCTTTTCCCCATGCCAGCCAATGATCAGAGTAGCTTGACAAATAGCAAGCTGGTGTCTAACCCGAGGGCTGCTGTGAGCCTCTGAGGCAAGTAAATCCGCCTGACAGTGCAGGACCCACTAAGTTTAAGGAAGTTTAAGGAAGGGCTTTGTCACATCCCCTATTTCAGGACTAGACAAAATACAGCCCACGGGCCAGCTTCAGCTTGCCAAGCCACCAGATACAGCCCACAGACGCAGTGGGGAACCCCAGGCAGACTTCTGGCTTGCCTTGCCACCTGCACACAGTACAGAAAAGCAGCTGACAGGCCATTTCTCTTTCACAACTGTGAACCCAGAGAGGAGGGGGGGAAAGCTTTATGAGTTGTGCCTGCCCACAGCATAATCTCATTGGCTGGTTTCTAGCCAATGGGAGCTGCCTGTTTGAAAAACAGGAAGCATATGAAGCACCCCTCCCCCCTCCCCACCTCCGACACATGGCCCCTGCAGTCTGTGCTGAGGTGGGACAAGTAGGGAGGCTGCCTCAGAGATGTTCTGGGCTGCTGGCTGGGAGTCACCTGGGTAAGCCTCCTGGCCAGAGCCTGCCTCTGGCACCCCAGCCCTTCCCTCCCCCCAACTCTGCCCCCTACTCCTGTCCCCATACCCCCTCCCAGATCCTACACCCCAATCCCCTGCCCCAGGTCACAATCCTTTCCTGCCCTCGGTTGCATCCCAAATCCCCACACCAGGGCCCCAGGTCACAACCGCCTCCTTCACCTAAACTCCCTCCCAGTTCCCACACACCCTCCTGCACCCTAATCCCTTACCCCAAGTTCCCTTCTGCACCCAACCTCCATCCCAGACCCTGTATCTCCTCCATTAATATTACCTTGACCAATTTCCAAAATCTTGGCGTGGCCCCCGATCAAAAATTATTGCCCACCCCTGCCCTATTTGCTTTTTATCATATGTTGTTGGGGGAGGGCCCAAAAAAGTCTTGCATCTGCAGCGGTTTGGGGTAAATGTGGTGGGGTTAACACCACTTCTGTCCACATTCCTCCCCACATTTACAAATTCCTCTGCACTTGCACATCCTGCAGGACAAGCAGGCCTTTCCTGTGCAGTGACTTGACTGACTCAGGAGCAGGGGATAACTTCATGGATTTTTCTGTTGCTTGGGTCCTTGACCTCTCAGTACAACCCCAAACCGCTGCAGATGTGGTGGACACAGTGGATTAGTCCCCACTGATATCAGACTGATGCTGCCAATGGGAGCTGCGGAGCCAGTGCTCAAGACAGGGGCAGCATCCAGAGCTTCCCTGTCTGCCGCTGTGCCTAGGGGTCACAGGGACATAGCAGCTTCCAGAAGCCTGACAGAGCCAGGGAAGGCAGGGAGCTGTGTTTCTAACAACCTGGACTGACTGGAGTTGCCAGGGTCCCTTTTTGACTGGGTGTTTTAGTTGAAAACCAGACATTGTCTGCCTGGGCAAAAATTACATTGGGGAAGAAAACTATTAGATCCTCCCCTCGGATAGTGCTTGGGGTGTGCTATAGACCACCGGGATCTAATTTGGATATGGATAGAGACCTCTTTAATGTTTTTAAAGAAGTAAATACTAATGGAAACTGCGTAATCATGGGAGACCAACTTTCCAGATATAGACTGGAGAACAAATACTGGTAATAATAATAGGGCTCAGATTTTCCTAGATGTGATAGCTGATGAATTCCTTCATCAAGTAGTTGTTGAACCAACAAGGGGGGAAGGCATTTTAGATTTGGTTTTGGTGAGTAGCGAGGACCTCATAGAAGAAATGGTTGTAGGGGACAACCTTGACTCGAGTGATCATGAGCTAATTCAGTTCAAACTAAATGGAAGGATAAACAAAAATAAATCTGAGACTAGGGTTTTTGATTTCAAAAGGGTTAATTTTAATAAATTAAGGAAATTAGTTAGGGAAGTGGCTTGGACTAAAGAATTTATGGATCTAAAAGTGGAGGAGGCCTGGGATTATTTTAAGTTAAAGTTGCAGAAGCTATCAGACGCTTGTATCCCAAGAAAGAGGAAAAAATGTATAGGTAAGTGTTTTAGACCAAGTTGGATGAGCAAGAATCTCAGGGAGGTGATTAAGAAAAAGCAGAAAGCATATAAGGAGTGGAAGATGGTAGGGATCAGTAAAGAAAGCTACCTTATTGAGGTTCGAGCATGTAGGGACAAAGTGAGAAAGGCTAAAAGTCATGTTGAGTTGGACCTTGCAAAGGGAATTAAAACCAATAGTAAAAGGTTTTATAGCCATATAAATAGGAAGAAAACAAAAAAAGAGGAAGTGGGACTGCTAATCATTGAAGATGGAGTGGAGGTTAAGGATAATCTAGGCATGGCCCAATATCTAAACAAATACTTTGCTTCAGTATTTAATGAGGCCAATGAAGACCTTAGGGATAATGGCAACATAACAAATGGGAATAAGGACATGGAGGTAGATATTACCAAATCCGAGGTAGAAGCCAAACTCGAACATCTTAATGGGAGTAAATCAGGGGACCCAGATAATCTTCATCCAAGAATAGTAAAGGAACTGGCACATGAAATTGCAAGTCCATTAGCAAAAATTTTTAATGAATCTCTAAACTCAGGGGTTGTACCATTTGACCGGAGAATTGCTAATATAGTTCCTATTTTTAAGAAAGGGAAAAAAAATGACCCAGGTAACTACAGGCCTGTTAGTTTGACATCTGTAGTATGCAAGGTCTTGGAAAAAATTTTGAAGGAGAAAGTAGTTAGGGACATTGAGATTAATGGCAATTGGGACAAATTACAACATGGTTTTACAAAAGGTAGATCGTGCCAAACCAACCTGATCGCCTTCTTTGAGAAAGTAACAGATTTTTTAGATAAAGGAAATGCAGTGGATCTAATTAGCTTGATTTCAGTAAGGCATTTGATACAGTACCACATGGGGAATTATTGGTTAAATTGGAAAAGATGGGGATCAATATGAAAATTGAGAGGTGGATAAGGAACTGGTTAAAGGGGAGACTGCGGCGAGTCATACTGAAAGATGAACTGTCAGGCTGGAGAG
Source organism: Pelochelys cantorii (assembly GCA_032595735.1). Taxonomy (NCBI): domain Eukaryota; kingdom Metazoa; phylum Chordata; order Testudines; family Trionychidae; genus Pelochelys; species Pelochelys cantorii. The sequence goes on from CM064354.1 coordinate 5,639,605, forward strand.
AGGTTACTAGCGGAGTTCCTCAGGGATCAGTTCTGGGACCATTACTATTTAATCTTTTTATTACTGACCTCGGCACTAAAAGTGGGAGTGTGCTAATAAAGTTTGCGGATGACACAAAGTTGGGAGGTATTGCCAATTCAGAAAAAGATCGGGATAGCATACAGGAAGATCTGGATGATCTTGTAAATTGGAGTAATAGTAATAGGATGAAATTTAATAGTGAGAAGTGTAAAGTTATGCATTTAGGGATTAATAACAAGAATTTTAGTTATAAGCTGCGGCCACATCAGTTGGAAGTAACGGAAGAGGAGAAGGACCTCGGAGTCCTGGTTGATCACAGGATGACTATGAGCCGCCATTGTGACATGGCTGTGAAAAAGGCTAATACGGTCTTGGGATGCATTAGGTGAGGTATTTCCAGTAGGGATAAGGAGGTGTTAGTGCCGTTATACAAGGCATTGGTGAGACCTCATTTGGAATACTGTGTGCAGTTCTGGTCTCCCATGTTTAAGAAGGATGAATTCAAACTGGAACAGGTACAAAGAAGGGCCACTAGGATGATCCGAGGAATGGAAAACCTGTCTTATGAAGGGAGACTCAAAGAACTTGGCTTGTTTACCTTAACCAAAAGAAGGCTGAGGGGAGATATCATTGCTCTCTTTAAATATATTAGAGGGATAAATGCCAAGGAGGGAGAAGAATTATTTAAGCTCAATACCAGTGTGGACTCAAGAACAAATGGATATAAGCTGGCTATTAGGAAGTTTAGACTCGAAATTAGGCGAAGGTTTCTAACCATCAGAGGAGTGAAGTTCTGGAACAGCCTTCCAAGGGAAGTAGTGGGGGCAAAAGACCTATCTGGCTTCAAGATAAAGCTAGATGGATTTATGAAGGGGATGGTTTGATGAGGTAACATGATCTTGGCAATTAATTGACCTTTCACTATCAGTGGTATATAGGCCAATGGTGGGAAGATAGGAGTTGCTATAGAGAACTTTTTTCTGGGTGTCTGGCTCGTGAGTCTTGCCCACGTGCTCAGGGTTCAGCTGATCACCATATTTGGGGTCGGGAAGGAATTTTCCTCCAGGGTAGATTGGCAGAGGCCCTGGAGGTTTTTCGCCTTCCTCTGTAGCATGGGGCACGGGTCACTAGCGGGAGGATTCTCTGCATCTTGGGGTCTTTGAACCATCGTTTCAAGGACTTCAATATCTGAGATAGGTGAGAGGATTATTCTAGCAGTGGGTGGGTGAGATTCTGTGGCCTGCATTGTGCAGGGGGTCAGACTAGATGATCAAAACGGTCCCTTCTGACCTTAAAGTCTATGAGTCTATGAATCTCGCAAACCTAGGTCAGTTTATTTGAGAGAAGGGTCAGGACTCAAAGTGACTTGAGTTACCTTTGCAGTAAAGGCAAGACCTCAGACACAATTACAGCAAGGGACACTGCTCTCAACAAGACTTCCTGCGAATATTAGTATTTTCCATCTGTCTTGTAACAGGCTTGGCTGGATCTTAATTTGCATAATTTTAGTTCTTTCTTCAGCTAGTTTTGGCTATTTGTTCAGACAGATACTTTAGAAAACAGAGTCATAGCTCGGGTGATTGTATCTTTCATATCAACCCTAAGTGGTGTATTGGCTGGGATTTTGGCATTGTTCTAAAGTTTAGATTGATTGTAATGAATATTCTTATTTTTATTAATCTGTCTCAAGCTGCAGAGACCCTTATACTGAGCCATTTGTGGAGCTTTGGGTGCAGTAATAAACAGTCATTAAACACCTCTGCAATTTTCACTTTCTCTTAGGCTACGTCTACACGACAGGGTTTTGCTGGCAGAGAGTATGCTAATGAAGCGCTCATTAGCATTTGTCGCGCTGTCATTAGCATATTTTCTGCCTGAGGTTTCCGCGCAAGAGGTTTTTGCACAAAAACAAACAGTGTAGATGGATCTTTTTTGTGCAAAAACTCCCTTTTGCGCAAGATCCTTATGCCTCAAAATATTTTGTTTCTTAACTGTCTAATTTTGCCCCTACAGGCCTGTGTTATTTGTTTATAGACATCCTTTACAATTTGACCTAGTTTTCACTTTTGTAGGACTGCTTTTTGATTTTTCGCACAGTCAAGATCTCCTGGGTGGTCTTGCCATATTTTCTGTCTTTCCTATGTAGTGCGATAGTTTGCTCTTGTGCCCTTAATAAAGTCTTTTTGAAAAACTGCCAACTGTCTTCAATAGTTTTTTCTCTTAAACTTGCTTCTCCTAGGATCTTATCTACCAACTCCTGAATATGCTGAAGTCTGCCTTCATGAAATCCCATGTCTGTAATGAATAGGAGACTGCAAACAGAGAAATTATTTAGAGAAGGAGATCCCCTTGGTGAACAAATAAGCTGCAAGTATTAACCTTGGGGTGGGTGAGTTTGTTTGACTGTTTGGCTTCGTCTACACTGCAGGGTTTTTGTGGAAGAAGCCTTTTGCGCAAGAGTTTTTGCGCAAAAACTTCTTGTGCAAAAACACATCCACACCTCAAAACGCATTGCTTGTGTGCAAGAGACCATCCACACTATTGGATGCTCTCCTGCATACAGGGCCGGCTTTAGGAAGTGCGGGGCCCAATTCGAACCATTTTGGCGGGGGCCCCTCCCCACACCCAGGATTTTTTGTTGAGAAAAAACACACACACACACACACACACACACACCAAACCACAATGACACACAAATATCACATCAGAAGTAGATCTGATCAAAATGTATATCAATATAGTTGAACATTTTCAAAAAAAATGCCATCCTTTATTATGCAAAATTTTACACAAAATTAAATCCGTTGCCTTAAGTGTAGGTAAAATATTTTCAATTGCAAACTATCCAATTTTTTCAATAAAGTTTAAAGTTTGAGTTTTAAAAAGTTACCAGAGAGCGTTGCAGTTTTCTGTTACATTGATTTACTTTTTAAATAGCAAAAATGGAGTCTTTGTTAAGAAAGTGTCAGTTCTGGGGTCAAATTCCAGTCCTTAGTGATTTCAGCATCAATGATTTCACTAGGTAATATGGTACCTCACCACCATTGCCTCCCATGCACTGCCCTTCAACACACTGCCTGCATGTTGAGTCCAAGGTCAGTCTACACAAGATTTTATCAATGATTTTTGCTTAAGCGATCACTGAGACAAGACAAGGACTCTCAATTGATTCTAGTCAGTTCTGCCTTTAAACACTGGATGTAAAGTGTCAGATATAATTGAGGACTCCCAAATAGACTCTATACCACTGAAATAAAACCTGTTTCCATCTTCTGTGACTTTCAGTTAAATGTGACTCACTATCCTCTGCTTAGTGTTCAAGTTATGGTAGACCCTAAGCCAGGTCATATTAAGTTCAGGTCTTTAACCTTTTAATCATACAATATGGATAACAACATTTCATTCTCCCAGCTCCAAGTCTTAAGTGAATTTCAACCCAAAAGAGCCGAAATCGATCACCTTGACACAGCAATTGTGTCTACTGATCTCTCTGGCAAAGTAGGTTGTCTATATAAATAAGGTCTGCTCGTGAAGCCTTTTCCTACAGTTGATTAACAGATGGCAGTAGATAGCTCATTCAGACCACTGGCTGATAATAGTCACCCTGACCGGTCATTAACCATAGTCATGGACTCACCCTACTCTCCATTGTCTCTATGATTCTCTGATGACCTGTGACAAAAAAGGAGGGTGGAAAGGGAAACTGAAGGGAGAGACCTCTCTAAATTCACCAATTAAAGAGCAGTATTGCCAACACAAAAATCACAAGGAACGCCTACACAAAGTTATGAGAATGGTCTACAAATTATAAGATTTTTTTAAAAATAAAACATGTTGGATTTTTATTGGCCTTTTGTTTCTTGAGTATTTAGGGTTCATGTTTTAAAACTTTCCTCCTTAGCTGTAAGGCCCAGAAGTATAGAGAACTTTTTTTAAATGAAAGTTGAGATTCCTACATAATCAATTGCCTCCAGGCCTTTAGAAAAACACCAAGGCTGTGTCTAGACTGGCAAGTTTTTCCGCAAAAGCAACTGCTTTTGCACAAAAACTTGACAGCTGTCCACACTGGCCGCTTGATTTTGCGCAAAAGCACTGACGTTCTAATGTAAGAAATCAGTGCTTCTTGCGCAAATACTTTGACACTCCCATTTGGGCAAAAGGGCAAAAGCTCAGATTTGTTTTGCGCAAAAAAGCCCCGATGGCTAAAATGGCGATTGGGGCTTTCTTGCGCAAAACCGCGTCTAGATTGGCACGGACGCTTTTCCGCAAAAAGTGCTTTTGCGGAAAAGCGTCCGTGCCAATCTAGATGCTCTTTTCCGCAAATGCTTTTAACGGAAAAATTTTTCCGTTAAAAGCATTGCGGAAAATCATGCCAGTCTAGACATAGCCCAAATGTTTTGAGACTCATGGTAAAACAATGGAGGAATTCTTGTGAGCCCATGCTTTGCCCACAGTGTAAATAAATTAAAAAAACACAATATCTTCTCTACTAAACATCCTAATGAGATACTGCAAATGGTGAACTGAATTCAACAGCTCCTGATATGAACAGGTATCAACCTAGTTTTTCATATTTGAGATGGGTTACCAGGAATCATACATGACAATATGAAATCTTTCCACTCTCAAGTCAGCATATTCACAAAGCACCTATAATTTTGATCCATGCATTTATTGGCTAGTGAAAGAAAAAGGAGGGGAATTAGTGTAGATAAATGTTCAAATTAAAAAAAAAAAAAGCCTGAAGGAATTAGGACTGGGCTCCTACATCTCACGTTCAGAACTGACTAGGACACTTATGACCAGATTTTCAAAGGTGTGTAAAGATCAAATAGACATCTTTGAAGATCCGAGCTGGCAACTGTCTCTTTAGGAGCTTAATTAACTTTGAAAATCTGAGCTTAGATTTCCAAGTCTAATTTTCAGAAATGACTTTAGTCACTCAAGTGCTTTTGAAAATTTTAACTGGGGGCCTAAATAGACAAAAGGCAGGAGATATGGTATTCCTTTTAAAAACGTGGGACATCTATTTTTAACTAAATTTTATATTATTTTTCTCCCAGGGGCAACTGACCCCTCCAGCCCCCTCACTACGCCACTGCCCCCCCTCCTGCAGATCTATCCTCTTATGCATGTGCAAGATCTGTGAGAGCCGTCCCATGAATCTGCAGTTAGTGTCTGTGGTGCCGGCTTCTGGGTGGTGTCTCAATGCTGCCACATTCACCTCCAAAGAGGGGGCTTCCCAAAGCAGGCCCTTGCTGCTGATCCCCAAGGCATCCATAGGTCCAGTCTCCTTTCAATGGACCCACTTCCCAGGGCTCATTGATGTTGGATCTGGCTTCCATCCCCTCTCCAACCCCCATCAGAACTACTGTGCCCTCCTGGCTTAGGAAAAGAATAAACAGGAGGATTGGAAATTAACCCGCCCAGTCTCACGTCCCGTAGGCAGGGAATGAGCCATCTACATTAGGCCCGAGCTGGAGTATCAGGTCCAGTTCTGGGCGCCACATTTCAGGAAACGTGGAGAAACTGGAGAAAGTCCAGAGAAGATTGACACAAATGATGAAAGGTCTAGAGAACATGAGATATGAGGTAAGGCTGAAGAAATTGGCCTTGTTTACCTTGGAAAAGAGAAGACTGAAAAGGGACATGAGAGCAGCTTTCAAGTATCTAAAAGAGTATCATAAGGAGGAGGAAGAAAAATTGTTCTGCTTGGCCTCTGAGGTTAGGATGAGAAGCAATGGGCTTAAATTGCAGATATTTAAGACCATGTTAGACAGACACCTGTCAGGGATGAGCTAGAGCAACTCAACTTTGGAAGCCCCAGGGGCCACACTGATACTTACAGAACATGCTGAGGGCCTCAACTTAAGTGTGGTTGCACATGCAAGCAAATATATACAAATAGCTTCTCTCACACTGACAGGCATGAATAGAAAGATTAAGGCAAGACTACACAACACACAGGCCCCATTTAAGTCAGTTCTGCTGATATTAATAAAATGCAATATTTACCCGATTTCTACCCATGTGACAGCATTTTTCATGAGCAATGACAGTCCAAGAATTTAACTACTAAAACACATATCAACAGAAGATCATTACACTTGTCAGCCGACGGTCAGGGCAGCGTGTGTGTGTGTGTGTGTGTGATACACCCATGTCTTCAACTGCTGGGACACAAGGTCCCGTCGCAGCAGGCAGCCTAGGGAAGGCTGAAGGGCGCCCCGAGGAGTTTAACGTCCGTGTCTTTAACCGCTAGGATCAGGTCCCTTCGCAGCGGGCAGCCAACAGGCTGACAGACGCCCCAGAGTTTACAGGGAGAGCTTATTACATCTCAGATTTCGACTGCTAAGATACAGGATCCCTTCGCAGTGGGCAGCCTAGGGAAGGCTGAGAGATGCCCCACGGATCTGTCCCCTGGAAGCGACATGATCCAAACGCTCAAGCTTCTCCCTATATCTGTCCCTTATGACCGGCTGAAGTTCTTTTAACTGTATTTGGTTCTGTTACAGCAATAGGAGGAGTCAGGTTAAAACTTAAACAGTTACAGGTTTATTAAAAGGGGTTTGTAAAAGCATATGGTTACAATGGCTATTGCTCTACTTCTTAACTGCTAGCAAATACAGATCTTAAAAAAAATGGTTACAAAGAAAATAAAGATAGAAAATAGAAATAATGGTACCAAGTGACAGCTTAATCTTTAAAGAGCTCTAAGTCTATGTGTACACTTAAGACAAAGGACACATCCAGGTACAATTTTTACCCCCTTCTGTGCCTCTCGACTCCAGCATATCAGGCCAGGGTCGGTCCCTCAATTCCTAGGAAAGACGAATACGAGGTGGGCGTCCCCGTGGATCCTCGGGAGGCCAATCACCTAACCCGACCAGCAGATAAATGGTAGATTGACGCTCAAAGTAAGTGTGCTGCTGGACCCATCTTTATACCTGTAAATGAGTCTATCGGATGCCCCGTGGGCATGTTAGTCTCTCCCCCAGTTTCGTGCTCCCGTCACCTTCGTGAATCGCCCTCTGGCATCCCAGTCTGTCCCACCACCGGCTCGTAGGGGCTCGCCTCATGCGAGAGTCGACTAGCCACCCGTGGTGGGGAGAGGGGAGTCCGGGCCCGCCCCCTCTTACGGACCCCAGCCCAGGGCCCTAAGGACTCGAACGTGCGTGCCGTCCGGTCTGGCTGGAGGGGCGTCTGCCGTAACTTGCCAGCCCACATGCTCTCTTTGCCTGCCCTGAGCTGCTTCCTCTCCCCACCATCACCACGGCGTCCGAGCCGGCAGGCTTACCTTCGGGTCTTAGGGCCCATCCGTGGCTGTTCTCCGCTGCAGGGGGGGCCCTCTCCGAGTCCCCCCCTTCTCTGCCCGCGCCCGGGCTTTTAAAGCCCTGCGCCATTCTCTGGCAAAGGGGCCTCTTCCCCTCCTGGCGTGGGCGTACTCCCAGCCGGCTGGCGGGGCCGCGTGGTGATGTCACCGCCGCTGTGACGTCAGACGCCTCCCCCGGCGCGTCCAGGTGCCCCACCGTGGTGGCTGCCCGGGAGCATCTGGCGCACCGCCGGTACGCCGCCTGCGGGGTCCCTCGGACCTCGGGTTGGGGCGCGCACGGCACTGCGGTGCCCGTTTCCGCCCCCCGAGCTGCCATTAGTGCGGCCACCGGCGGGACCGGAGTGCGGGGCGACTCTGCCCCGTCACACAGCTCCCCCCTCAAAGGTTCCTTTACCCCCTGGTCCGAGTCCTCCTCTTGGGTGTCGTTCCGGGAGAAGAAGTCGGCGTTCCCATGCGTGGCGCCTGCCCGGTGGATTACATCAAAGGCGTATGGCTGTAACGAGAGATACCAGCGCATGATTCGGGCATTAGAGTCTTTCATACTTTGCAGCCACCACAACGGGGCATGGTCGGTGACGACCGTGAACTGGTTACCCCATAGGTAGTACCGTAGCATCTCTATGGCCCACTTCACTGCCAGCGCCTCCTTCTCTATAGTTGAGTACCTGCGTTAGCGGGGAAACAGCTTACGGTTTATATATATTATGGGGTGTTCCGCCCCCTCCTGTTCTTGGGAGAGGACGGCCCCCAACCCGTCCTCGGAGGCATCAGTTTGCACTATAAAGGGTTTCTCAAAGTCTGGTTGGGCTAATACCGGCGCTCCAGTCAGCTTGCTTTTGAGCGTCTGGAAGGCCGTTTCGCAGGCCTCCGTCCATACCACCTTGTTAGGGTGTGCCTTTTGCATCAGGTCTGTCAACGGGGCCGCGAGGGATGCGAAGTGTGGGACAAACCTCTGATAATAACTGGCGAGGCCCAAGAATTGGCGGACTTGTTTCTTAGTCGTGGATGAAGGATACTTCCGCAGCGCCCCCACCTTATCGACTAGGGGTTTCACGCAGGCTCGCCCCCACCGTGTAACCTAGCTAGGTCACTTCCCGCTCCCCAAAATGGCTCTTGCTGGGGTTCGCAGTCAGCCCTGCCTCTTGTAGCGTTCTCAAGATGGCCTGGAGTCTTTTCAGGTGATCTTCCCATGACTCGCTGTATACTATGATGTCATCAATGTACGCGGCTGCGTACTGCTGGTGATCCTTCAATACTTTATCCATCAGCAGCTGGAAGTTGGCTGCGGCCCCATGTAAGCCAAACGGCATGCGTACGAATTGGTATAGCCCAAAGGGCGTGGAGAAGGCCGTTTTTTTCTTTTGACGTGGCGGTGAGGGGGATCTGCTAGTATCCCTTGCTCAGATCAGTCACTGACAGGTAGCGTGCTTGCCCTAGGCGGTCCAATAGTTTGTCAACTCTAGGCATGGGGTACGCGTCGAAGCGCGATATACCATTAACTTTCCGGAAATCGATGCAGAAGCGTGTCGATCCGTTGGCTTTCGGGACCAGCACGATGGGACTCCGCCAGTCACTATGTGACTCCTCAATCACTCCCCACCGGAGCATCTTCTGGATCTCCTCCCTCACCGTCTCCCACATTTTCCTCGGCAAGGGGCGCACGGGGTCCCTCACCGTTTTTCTGGCCTCGGTATCCACGTGATGGTAGGCGCGGGTCATGCGTCCCGGTTGATCAGTCAGAACGTCGGTGAACTTTTGGAGCAGGCATTCTAATCCTTCTCTCTGTCCCGGCGTCAATTTGGGGTCCACTCTTGGTTCTGTCGGGGCGGTGAGGCACGCATCTCCGGGTCTCAGGTCTGTTTCGGGATCCACGGGGTTGACCATTAGCCCCTCCTGACTCCTCCAGGGCTTCAAGAGATTAACATGGTAAATCTTCATTTCTCGGCGGGCCCCGGCAAGCCGTATCTCATAGTCTACTTCTCCTACCCGTCTTACCGCCTCAAAGGGACCCTGCCACCTGGCTAACAGTTTAGAGTCTTGTGTGGGCAACAAGAGCAAAACCCGGTCCCCCGGCTCGAAGGTTCTCAGGCGAGCCCCCGTATTATAATGGGCCGCTTGCCGGGCCTGGGCCTCATGTTGGTGCAACTTGGCGAATTCCCCTAGAGTTTTTAGCTTTTGTCGCAACTCTAGGATATAGGGGACCGACCCTTTCACCCGCGTCTCCTGCTCCTCCCAGTTTTCCCTCATGATATCCAATATCCCACAGGGTTGCCTCCCGTAGAGGAGTTCAAAAGGGGAGAATCCTGTTGAGGCCTGAGGGACCTTTCTCACCGCAAACATTAAGGCGGGTAGTAGGCGGTCCCATGCCCGGGGGTCCTGTTCTACAAACTTCCTCAACATGCTTTTCAAGGTCCTATTGAATCGTTCCACGAGACGGTCGGTTTGGGGGTGGTACACCGATGTTCGCAACGTTCTTATACGCAATAGCCGGCATAGCTCCGTTATGAGTCGCGACATGAAATTTGTCCCCTGGTCGGTGAGGATCTCTGGGCACCCCAACTTGGGCAAAGATCTTCACCAGCTCTGTTGCCAACACCTTTGCTGTCGTCGTCCTTAGGGGAACGGCTTCAGGGTACCGGATGGCATAGTCTATAACCACGAGAATATGTTGACACCCGGAAGTTGTTTTTTCCAGCGGGCCTACCAAATCCATGGCCACCCGCTCGAAGGGCACGCCTATAACCGGCAGGGGCACAAGGGGGGCCTTAGGGATTCCTTTGGGACTCACCCGCTGACACTCTGGACATGACAGGCAAAAGTCTTTAACCTCCCGGTATACGCCTGGCCAATAAAATCGCTGTAGGATCCTGCGCACTGTTTTTTCGTAGCCCAGGTGCCCAGCCCAGGGGTTGGCATGGGCTAGGCCCATCAGCGGCCGACGGTACCGGGCGGGAATCAATAGCTGCTTAAGGGTCCCATATTCTTCCACCCCCTCTGTAACCCGGTACAGGCGGTCGCGACATACCTCGAAAAAGGGTCTGCTCCGTCGGTACCCGTTGCCCTTCTCCGCCTCGCTTTCCTCCCTGGCCGCAGCCCAGGCGTGCTGCAGGGTCAGGTCGTCTCTCTGCTCCTGAATGAAGTCACCGTCCCAGAGTTCCAGGGGTGCTTCGTCGCTCGGCGGCTCCCTCCTTCCTTGGGGGTTAGCCCGGGGGTCGGAGGGTCCCCTGCTTCCCCCCAGCATCCCTTCTGCGTCCTCCCGCTGCTCCCGGTTTCCCCATTGCCCCATCACTCGCCGAAATCCGTCCCAGTCACGTCCGAGGAGGGCTGGGTAGACTAACCTGGGAGCCACCACCACGTAGGCCCAGCTCTCGTGAGTCCCATCTATTATCTGGGCCCATGCCGTCATGTATCAGTGCACGTCTCCATGTACACACTGGACCTGCACCGGCGGCCCTCAGGGCCCCAGTGCCCCGATCAGATCTTCCCTGACGATCGTTTGGCTGCAACCAGAGTCTACTAGGGCTTCCACTCTTTGCCCTCCGATCACTACCTGCCTTGTGATCCATGCCTTCTCCCCCTCTTCTTGCGGTTGACTCCCGGTCAAGGCTTGGGCATACGTACAGTCCTCACCGCATCGAAAGCACGCGCCCCTTGTTGGCCCCGTCGTCCCCTGGATCGGTTCTCCCCCTGCAGGCAGCTGGGAGGGTCCAGATGGGATTCCCAGGGATTGTCCAGGCCGGGGCTAACCTCCGGGTTTCAAGCTTCCCGGCTCTGCGAGCCCGGGTGTCTTCAGGCACCCCTCTGGGCTTAGCCGACCTCGGGGTTTCGCCTTTCGGGAAAGGTGGGGGCCGATCCCCTTTTCCTACTCCTTCGGTGGTGTCGGCAGCCTCATAGTCTGTCATGAGGACCATGGCCTCTTCCAGTGTCGATGGGTGTTGCCTCCTCACCCAGCGTTGGCCCCCCGTCGGTAGGATGTTCAGGAACTGTTCGAGCACCACCTCCTCAGCGACTTGGACCCCCGTCTGCTGTTCCGGCTCCAACCACCGCCAGGCCGCTTCCCGTAGTCGCTGGGCTACGGCCCTCGGTCGGCTTCCTGCGGTGTACTGCTCTTGATGGAACTTTTGCCTATAGGTTTCAGGGGTGATGCCAAGCTGGTCTAGGACGGCTTCCTTAACTTTAAAATAGTGTAACGCTTCCCGGGAGCCCAAGTTCCTATACGCCATCTGGGCAGGCCCCATCAGGTATGGGGCCAGAATAGTGGCCCACTGCTCCTCAGGCCATCTTGCGGCGGTCGCTATCCTCTCGAATGTGACCAAGAAAGCCTCCGGGTCATCCTCAGGCCCCATCTTTGACAGCCTGACTGGGGCCATCGGGAAAACTCCTCCTTCTTCTCCCTCTGCCGTTGCGGCCCCCGGGGTCGCCGTCTGTGACGGCCCATACTGTTGCCTCCACCGGTCCTGCTGGGCTTCGAACTGTTCTGCCAGCTCGTGTACCAACTGTTTCTGCTGCTCCAGGTGCTGGGCCGAGAGTTGCTGTATGAGCACGGTCTGTTGTTGCTGGTGCTGCCGTTGACTCTCCCGCAGCCACTCTATCACTTTTGCCGGGTCCATCTCGGTGTGTTTGGATCTTCATTGCAGCCAGGGGAAAACAGAAAGAAAAATGCTTCCAACCCTGGTCTTCAGCCCCTGCCCCCCAGCGTGGGGTGCTCCTGGGCCAATGAGCCCCAAAGGGGAGGGTTTTTTTTTTCCTTTTTTTTTCCCCCGCCCCCCCCCCCCTCTGTTTGGGGGTCTCAATATGCCCACATTCTCCACCACCTGTAAATGAGTCTATCGGATGCCCCATGGGCACGTTAGTCTCTCCCCCAGTTTCATGCTCCCGTCACCTTCGTGAATCGCCCTCTGGCGTCCCAGTCTGGCCCACCACCGGCTCGTAGGGGCTCGCCTCATGCGAGAGTCGACTAGCCACCCATGGCGGGGAGAGGGGGGTCCAGGCCCGCCCCCTCTCACGGACCCCAGCCCAGGGCCCTAAGGACTTGAACGTGCGTGCCGTCCGGTCCAGCTGGCGGGGCATCTGCCGTAACTCGCCAGCCCACAGGCTCTCTTTGCCCGCCCTGAGCTGCTTCCTCTCCCCGCCATCACCACGGCGTCCGAGCCGGCAGGCTTACCTTCGGGTCTTAGGGCCCATCCGTGGCTGTTCTCCGCTGCAGAGGGGCCCTCTCTGAGTCCCCCCCTTCTCTGCCCGCGCCCGGGCTTTTAAAGCCCCGCGCCATTCTCCGGCAAAGGGGCCTCCGCCCCTCCTGGTGTGGGCGTGCTCCCGGCCGGCTGGCAGGGCCGCGTGGTGACGTCACCGCCGCCGTGACGTCAGACGCCTCCCCCGGCATGTCCGGGTGCCCCCGCCATGGTGGCTGCCCGGGAGCATCCGGTGCACCGCCGGTACGCCGCCTGCGGGGCCCCTCGGACCTCGGGTTGGGGCGTGCATGGCACTGAGGCGCCCGTTTCCACCCCCCGAGCTGCCATCAGCGCGGCCGCCGGCGGGACCGGAGTGCGGGGCGTCTCTGCCCCGTCACAATACCCATAGGGGCCCGTATCCTCTTTCTTATCTAAGATGCCAAATTGTGTTGGTCCGTCTTTGTGACGCCAGTTCTTACAAGGGAGTTTCAACTTAATTTACACTTGCAAGAAAGATAACTAAATTGTGAGTACTGGACATTCTTTACTGGGCGGGAGATTCCTCCCCGCGGACGAGTGTGTGTTCGTATCACTATGGGTTTCAGTCAAGGGCACTCCTCTGCAGCCTCTAGGTCAGCAATTGGCGTATCTCTGTTTACAGCCATCCAGGGTCACAGCAGCCAGCATATCCGGGCATCCTGTCTATGCTTCAAAGACTATGCTGATTTTACTGCTCTGTGTGCCCTGTGTGCTCCAGGCATCTCAGAGAGGGGCAATCAAGATGTTACGGGGGCGGGGGGTTCCTGTCTGGCTACATTCCACCCCCTGATACGACACACCACATCCCAGGATACAAGATGGCAGTGATGCCAGCACCTCTTGCCCACCTTGGGGGAATCTAAAAGTGCCCAATGGCCAGAATAGAGGGTTCAGGATCTAGGAATTGGCTAGGGTCCTTTCCTAGTGCTGTATATCGAATGTGCACAGAAGAGATAGCTACATTGACTAGGCGTTGCACAATGCATAGGGTTATGCAGAAAATGATTACAACAGTTAGAACAGTGGTTATAATGGAGTGTAGGAAAGGAGTTAAGGAGAATCCCAGCTGCTGGGCTAACCAATTTAGCCATGAATTGTTTACATTCTTAGTTACAGCATGTCTTACCCCATACCATCCGTTGCCACTTCCCTTGCATCCCCCCAGAGTTAATTTTGAGGATTGTGGTAGTCGCTATCATCGAACCATACCAGTCCCCATCGGAAGATGTCACTCTTGTTTCACCAATCGTTTGGGCTGAGAGGGACAAACTCGATTCCCAGTCCGGTAGAGGAGTCAAATAAGGTGCACATCCAGCAATCTGTGGTGGCAGCGGCAGAAGCGATGGTTTGAATAGCGCCTTTGAGCGGATGTTCTGGTACAGCAGTAGCAGTTGGGATGAGGAGGAAAACCATGGCGAGTTGGAGTACCATGTCTTGCTTCAGCTTAGGTTTTTTTCCATAATTTAGTCTATAACTAACAACAGCGATTGCAAGCGCTACAACAGCAAGCGGTATATATACAAAAGGTTCATGGTGGTTTTCTGGGATCCACACCAGCGTTGGGAGGGATACTTCCCACTGGAGCACTGTTCGGGGCCATTGCCTCAGTTTCCTGTCTCAGCAGACACATCCGCTGCACCCCTGACCACAAACATAGAAGGGTCAGCTCAGCTTGCAGAGCTGGCAGCAATCAAACTAGTTTGTGAGGCAGGTGCCAGTACCATCTACACTGACTCCTATGCTGTATGGGCTGGAGCCACCCAGTGGATAACTAACTGGAAGAATAACAACTGGGAAATAGGGGGAAAAGCCTGTTTAAAAAATTGGAATATTGGAAATGGCTATACCAGCATACAACCCAACATGCCTTAAGCATAGGTCATGTGCCAGCTCACCAAAAGAATGACACCCCTCTTTAGCCAATGACACTTGGCCCCCTGGTATTTGTCTCTCCTCCAGCCTGTCTCTTGGTGCCTTGCCCTTTCTGCCCCCTCCGCACAAGCCTCTTCCTCTCCCACACCTCCCCCTTGTTTCCCCTCCCCTACCTTCTGCCTTCTGGGGGACCGGACTCCAAACTGCATGTGCCGCCGCTGCCTTTTCAGTTTCAAAATCTGACATCACGTCCGGGCATCTCCCCGCTCACCTGCATGGCGGCAGCAGCAGCCGGCAGCGTGCGCAGGTAAGGGCTGGGAGCCCAGCCAGCCGAGCCGAGGGAGCCGACTTCTGGGTTCAGGGTGCGGGGCCCCCTTAGGCACAGGGCCCGATTCAGCTGAATCGGCTTAAGGCCAGCCCTGCCTGCATATAAAGCCACCCGGAACTGGGCTAGAGGTCATCAGTTGCTCTTGAGTGCTCTTGCCGGAGCCCTCCAGAGACACGCGCTTAAAGGGACCCCGCTGGACAGCCGCTTCTCTGTTTCTGCTGCCTGCTTGCTAGCCTCTTTGGCAAAGCTAAGCTTCAGCAGAGCCTGCTGTGTTTGCCCTTTGCTTTTTTGGGGATGACACAGCTTTTCGCTACTCTGCCCTATGCTATGGAGCCAGAGCTGTCCCTGGGCATGCGATGGACCCCCCAGGGCCATGCTGCACTCCCTGCGGTGCCTGCTTCAAGCAGGGGTCCTCTTCCAGCTGGAGATTCACCCAGAGATCTTCTGAACAGCCTCTATCTGGCTGCAGGTGCTCCACTCCAGCTCTCCAGCCCACCATACCCAAAAGATTCTGGAGGCTGGAGACCAGCTCGGACTGGTGGGACCAGCTGGTCATGGAGTGCTGGGACGACCAGCAATGGGTGCAGAACTTCCGCATGTGGAAGGCCACCTTCCAAGAGCTCTGTGCCTGGCTCAGCCCTTGCCCTGCAACGATGCGACACCCACCTGCGTCCTGCTATCCCACTCCAGAAGCAGGTCTTCATTGCCCTGTGGAAGCTGGCCACCCCAGACAGCTACCGCTCGGTGGCAAACCAGTTTGGGGTGGGGAGGTCCACCACTGGGGCCGTCCTGATGCAGGTAAGGAACTCACGGGGTGCAGCCCCTGCACGGGGAGGGGAGGTGTTGCATAAGGGGGACCCTCAGAATAGGGAGGCTGGTGCCTTCTCACCTTCACACTGGCCTGGTCAGGGGGGCACAGGCTCAGAGCAGGGGGCTCCTGCGGGGTGGGGGGCTGAGGGGGGGGCCATGTCCCACGGGGAGCACACAACTCCTCTCTCACTCTGTTTTCTGTGTTTCTCTCTCTCCTTCTGCAGGTCGTCTGGGCCACCAACTCCCTGCTGCTGCACAAAGTCATCCAGCTCCAGGACCTGGAGGCCACCATGGGCGGCTTTGCTTTCCTGGAGTTCCCCAACTGCGCGGGAGCAGTCGACAGCATGCACATCCCCATCCGGGCCCCAGAACATCAAGCGGCTCAGTTTGTCAACCGCAAGGGCTACTTTTCAGTAGTCCTGCAGTCCCTTGTGGACCACTTCACAAACATCTATGTGGCGTGGTCGGGCAGGGTTCATGATGCCCACGTTTTCAGGAACTCCAGTCTGTATTCCCAGCTGGAGACGCGCACCTTTTTCCCCCGCCGAGAGTTTCTGGTGGGTGACCAGACTCTGCCAGTGTGCATAGTGGGGGACACAACATATCCACTCATGCCCTGGCTAATGCGCCCCTACACCGGCCAGCTGGATTGGATGCCCGCCTGAACAGAGCCCGCATCCAGGTGGAGTGCATCTTCAGGCATCTGAAAGGACAGTTCTGCTGCCTCCTCCACCTGCCTGGATGTCAGGGAGCAAAATATCCCCGAGGTAGTGGCGGTCTGCTGTGTGCTCCACAACTTGGTGGAGCACAAGGGGGAGGCCTTCCTCCCGGGGTGGGTGGCAGAGGCCGCCTGTGAGGGCTGGGGCTTTGAGCAGCCCCAGACAGCTGCAACCCGCCAGGCCTATCAGGCTGGGGTGTGCATCCAGGAGGCCCTGAGGGAGAGGTTCTCTCAGGAACCACAATAACTCTCCCCAGGACCTCCACAACAGGTGCTTCAGCCTTCCTTCTCTCTCCCGTCCCCCTCTCACCTTCTTCCCTTGCCCCTACCCTGACCTCCCAACAAACACCCTGATTGATTTTACAACAAAACGACTCTTTCTTTATTAAACAGAACCAAGGGTGGGCAGGGGAGAGGGGCTGTCCGAACTGGGAGGGGGGAATCAGTAAACTGGAAGGGGGGATCAGTGAATTGGGAGGGGGAATCAGGACTGGGAGGGGGATGAGGGCTGGGAGGAGTTTTGGGGCAGCTTGCTAAGCACCCCTGGGTGTGGGGACATCATCAGGGTTGGGTGTGTCTGGGGACCCCAATGGGGTGGGCAGGAGGGGTGGCTGGAGCAGGGCCAAGGTCAGTGGGGGCCAGGAGGAGGGGCCATGGGAGGGACTGTAGGCATGACTGCGGGAGGACGCATGGCCATGGGGAAGGGAGGGAGCAGAGGCAAGGCATGGGGAGGGAGGAGAGGCATGGCAGGGTGGGCAGATGGGTGGGCCATGGGTATAGGAGGGGGGGGCAGGAGGTTGGAAGGGAGGAGCAGTGGCAGCAGGCATCTGTTCCCCCATGCAGGACAGGATGCTGCACATGGTGTTGCAGCGCGCCATGAGGTCACTCCAGGCCTGCTGCCACTACTCGAGGTCGGCATTCAGCCGGTGAGACAGGGTGGTGTGGATGTTGCGCATCATCCTGATGTGCTGGCGCATGAGCTCCTCCCCAGGCCTGGCTCATCTGTGGCTCCCCCGGACTCGGACAGGTGGCTGAGGTGGCGCGGCACGGCCCTCTGTCCTGGCTGGTCTGGCTGTGGAGAAGACACAAGAGGGAGGGGGCGGTCAGTCCACCCTGCACACACATTCTCTATGGCTGTGCCCTCCTGTGTGAGCAGCAACAGCACCAGTTCACATCCCGCAGGAAGGGGATGTCCTGGGTGCAGGGGCGGCCCGTTCATATAGGAGAACTAGGCGGTTGCCTAGGGCGCCAAGTTAAATGGGGCGCCAAATGGTGGCTCAATATCATTGAGGGGTTTGGAGGTGGGGGAACCGATTGCATGGTTAGCCTAGGGTGCCAGTTGCTGGCAGCTAGTCTAGGGCTGTCCCTGCACTGGGTGCAAGGCCATGTGTGTCCCGCACAGCATGCCCTGTGTCACAGGGGCCCTGAGGTTGCCAGAGGACCGTGCTGCCCACCTCCCCCTCCCCCGCCCTGCACACACACACACACACACACACACACACACACACACACACACACACACACCCCCGTGGCCAGGCAGGCAAGGGAAGTGGGTGGCCAGAGTGGGATCCCCAATGAGCCGCAGAGGAGCCGTGTGCAGCCTGCCCCTCCCTGGGGGGGGGGGTGCACACACAGCTGTGGCTTGCTCTAGTGTGTGTCAGCAGCTACTTCCTTGCACGTGTAGGCATGCCCATGCACTGTGTGCAGCTCTCCAGGGCATGTGTGGGGCCCTTGCGGCTAGCCTGCTTGCAGCTGGCTGCGCCCCTTCCCCTCTAGAGGCAGTACTCAAGTAGCCATGCATGAGGCTGGCAGCAGGTTCCCGGGCATGTTGAGGGGCTGGGTGCTGTGCCCGTGTGCCTCACCTCCCGCTGCATGTGGTGGCACATGCCCAGACTGCAGCAGCATGTGCTGGGCTAGCAGACCGCACGACAGTGTGCCCCCCCCGGCCCCTGTGCGCCACCTTCCCTGCCCTGAGTGTGTGCGTGCCCATGTACCTGAAGATCCCGCCCAAGCCTCCTCCCAGGCTGGCAGGGACTGGCTCCAGGGACAGGGTGACGGTTCTGCTGTCCTGGTTGTCCTCCTCCTCCTCTGTCGGGGGCTGGACCTGCCCCTCCGTCTCCTCCAGGTTGGGGACAGGCTCCGGGCGCTGGACTACTGGCTGCTCCAGGCCGCAGTTGACCACAATGGAGAGGGAAGAGGGTCCCCCCTGCAAGGATGTGGTTGGAGCTCTTTGTAGTAGGGGCAGGTGTGGGGTCCTGCCCCTGAGCACTCCCTCTGCTCTGTCACCCTCACATATCCCTGATGGAGCTCCTGCACCTTTGCCTGGACCTGTTCTGTGGTCCAGGCAGGGTGACCTTGCTCTGTCAGGGACATGGCCTTGCGGGAGTAGATCTCAGCATTGCTCCTTTTTGCCCTGGGTTGTTGGAGTGACTCCTTTTCGCCACACAATTCAAGGAAGGTCATAATTTCAGCGCTCGACCATGATGGTGCGCGGTGCTCGCTGCTCCGGGGGGCGGTTCTGGGAGCCCTGTGGCTGTTCCCTGTCAGGGCCAGGAGGGATCTCGGGCACCTGCTTCCTCTGCCATCTGTGCTGACAGAAAGCTGTGAGCAAGGCAGCTGGCTGTGGGCAAGCTTCCTGCCACAATGGCACTGCAGGGTGCCTGCACCTTTAAGAGGGGCCAGCAGACAGGAACAAGAGAGTTGTAATTGCCTGCTATGGCGTGTCCAAGAGGCCACCTGTGTTTTTTCCCGGAGGCCAGTTTTGGTGCAAAACCCCCTGCGGAGCGTCCACACTTGCCTTTTTGCACAAGAGCTGTAGTGCAAAAAGGAGTTATTCCTTGTGGGGAGAGGAATAACTGTAGCACAAAACGTCTTCTCTTCTGCCAATTTTCTTGCGCAAAAGCGAGCTTGAGGTGTGGACGCTCCGCCGGTTGTTGCGCAAAAACCTTGTAGTGTAGACGTAGCCTTTGTGTTTTTCTCTCTCAGGTTATTTCAGTTACTGGGTGTAGGGTAAATTGAGGCAGCCCATGGTATCTTGCTGAGAACTGACAAATTCAAATCTCAAATCATTAGGCCAGCCCTGGGAAGCACCCAGACAGCAGTTAACTTGTTAACTTGACCCTGGTTCCCCTGGCAACCACATTCCAAAAGGGCCTCACTTTGATAAGGCCGGTACCAAACAACCAAACAACCGTGTGGGATTGTTTTTCATTGTCTGCTTTGTTCCTAGAAAATAAGCTTGTATCCCAAAGATCGCGCCAAGGCAATACCACCTCCCCCCCCGCAGGAGAAGCATTATATTTCCGGCCGACAAAATGACCATCAACATGCCTTTGTTTATGTTGACTCATTTAGTGAGAGTGTACACACTGCAAAGCAACTTTTGATGGGGAAAATGCCCAGTTGTGGCAATAAAAAACTTCCCTCCCCCATGAAAAACTTTTTTTCTTTCTCCCTCCATGGATTGTCAACAAAGAGTCAGTGCAGACACTGCTGTTTTTCTGGCAACAGAATTGACTTCCGCCATCGCCCTGCATGATGGTTTGATCTCTGCTGCCTTGCAGCAGTCATGCTCCTCTTCCCTTTCAAAGTTCTGCAGCTGAGTGTGCTGCTCTGTTTGGGGAACAAACACAGAACACATGATTGGAGTGTCCCCATTCTACTCTGCACTAGGAACACAGAGGCAGGTAGCGGGGTGGGGTGCATTGCAGTGCTGCTCTGACATTCCTTGGTACGGAGAGTTCACAGAGATATTCATAATACTGTTCCCAACAGCTGGGAAGGTTGTAGGAGAACTCGGAGGGAATACCAAGATGTGCTCCACTTTCCCACAACACCTCACTGTGGAATACATACCCACAGTGCATTGCTCACACTATTGATGATAGTGGCCCCAATGTGGACATGATTTGTTGACAGAGGGAACACATGTGAACACCCTCTGCCATATTTTGTTTTGTTGACATAAGTTTCCTCCCTAGGTTACTTTGGAGTAGGCAACACTCACTGATGTGTTTGAGTGCCTGATATTGCTATTAAAAGAAACTCTGAGTATCCCAGTGGTAATGTTGGATATATGGGAATCCTTTATCCACTCCTTTGCTAAAGTCCTTTACTCCTAAAGGAATTCCAAATTGGTTGGTGCCTTCACCTGGCTGGCGCCTATATCAGAGGCATAGCGAGGGTGTTATGTGCCTGGGGGCAAAGGAAAAATGTGCACCCTCTCCCCCACACTGCCGCCACACAGTGGGGCCCTGAACCTGGCACACAGCTGAGCCCGACCCGGGGGCGGGGGGGGAAGCTTGTACCGCATCTTTGCCCACCCCCTCCAGTTTGGGGCTGGGCCCCCGCACACACTAACCTGCCAACGGATATGGAGGAGGGTCAGGCTGGGAGCAGAAAGATGGGGAGTCAGTGGCAGCGGACAGAGGAGGAGCAGGCGAGCTGAGGGATGATGGGGGAGTGGAGGGGGACTAAACTGGCACCCCCCTTAGCATGGCACTCGGGGCAACTGCCCCCTGCCCTCCCTTGCTATGCCACTGCCCTATATATACTCAATGGCATGCCTCAGGAACCTCCAGGAATAAAACCATTCTAATAATGATCTATGGCATGGATCTAATTCAAAAATAACAATTATAAATAATATACATCTAATATATCTATATATTAGAATGAACACACCTTTACTTAACAAATTAAAGAAACAGGGTTAACAGACTAAGAGTAAATATCACTCCTAATTTAAATCCACAGTGTGCAGTTGAATAAAATCAATTAACAAACAAAATATACAGTTAATAAATGAAACTTATCTGGCATTGGCACTGTCACCATTCATCCCACTCATGAGTGTACCCTCCTCTGGGTTTCAACGTTATTAGCCAGAGGCAGAGTGACCAGGGGAGCGAAGCGGACAGAAGGCTGCAGACAGGGGAGTTTAAGAGGGAGAGCAAGAGATCCCACCGCTGAACAGGCTACTAGGTGAGAGGACTAGCTTTTGGGTGTGAGTGAGTTTGCTCGATTGTTTGAATTTTGATTCTGACTTCAGAAGACTGCAGTCAGGGGAGTTTAAGAGGGAGTTTGACAGAGGAAGGCCTACGATGGTCAGGAAGACCTGCAACACCTGTGCTAGACAGACTGCCTGAGCATGGATGCCTCTACCCAGATCCTGGTGTGGTTTTGCAGGGACTGTGGCTTGTATCCCACTTACTGATATCCAGGCTGGGCGGATCATCCAATGTGAAAGATGCCTGCTGGTGGAATCTCTCAGGCAGCAGGTGGGAGAACGACAAGGAGGTGGCTAGGTTGAGGAGCATCCGAATCCATGAGCAATTTCTGGAAAGTATTCATGTGGAGACAGCTGAGGTAGCTGTCCCAGTACACAAGACTGCTGATACACCACTGGTGGAGGAGGAGATGGCTCAGGGTGGACACTGGCAGCTGGTTACTTCTGGCAGCAGGCAGTGCTCCACCCCTGCTCTGAACCCTCCCACCATGGTACTATGGAACCGTTATGCTTTTCTTGATAGAGGAGATAAGGAATTACCCCCTAAACAGAGGAGGAGAAGGCTGGGAGGTCTGCTGCCACCACTGCGAAGAGGAAACATAGGGTAGTGGTAGTTGGAGACTCTCTTCTGAGGGGGATCAAGGCGCCCATCTGTCGCCCTGACATGTCATCTTGGGAGGTGCTGCCTGCTGGGGGCCCATATCCGAGACATTACGGAGGCACTGTCAAGGATTATCCAGCCCTCTGACTACTACTCCATGCTACTCATCCATGTGGGCATTAATGATACTGCAAGGTGTGACACTGAATGGATCAAGAGTGACTACAGGGCTCTGGGAGTACGGGTGAAGGAGTTTGGAGAGCCGGTGGTATTCTCTTTGGTCCTTCCTGTCAAAGGTAGAGCCCCAGCCAGAGACAGGTGCATCCTGGAGGTGAATGCCTGGCTGTGAAGATGGTGTCGCCAGGAGGGCTTTAGCTTCCTCAACCACGGGATGTTATTCCAGGAAGGACTGCTAAGCAGGGATGGCGTGCACCTTTCGAGGAAGGGGAAGACTGTATTTGGATGCAGACTGGCTAACCTAGTGAGGAGGGCTTTAATCTAGGTTAGACAGGGACAGATGACCAAAGCTCATGGGTAAGTGAAGAACATGGAGACCTGGGAGGTGGGTTGGAAATGGGAGGGAGTGTGGGCTATAATAGCAGAGAGAAAGGAGGGAAAAGGCAGAACTGGGAAGCAAGATCAAATCAGTATCTTAGATGCCTATATACAAATGCAAGAAGTATGGGTAATAAACAGGAAGAACTGGAAGTGTTAATAAATACAACTACAACATCGTTGGCATCACAGAGAGTTGGTGGGATAATACACATGATTGGAATATTGATATAGAAGGGTACAGCTTACTCAGGAAGGACAGGCGGGGAAAAAAGGGAGGAGGTGTTGCCTTATATATTAAAAATGTATATACTTGGACTGAGGTGGAGATGGACATAGGAGACGGATGTGTTGAGAGTCTCTGGGTTAGGCTAAAAGGGGTAAAAAACAAGAGTGATGTCATGCTAGGGGTCTACTTCAGGCCACTTACCCAGGCGGAAGAGGTGGATGAGGCTTTTTTTAAACAACTAACAAAATCATCCAAAGTGCGGGATTTGGTGGTGATGGGGGACTTCAACTATCCAGATATATGTTGGGAAACTAACACAGCGAGGCCCAGACTATCCAATAAGTTCTTGGACTGCATTGAAGACAACTTTTTATTTCAAAGGTTGAAAAAGCTACTGGGGGGAAGCTGTTCTAGATTTGATTTTAACAAATAGGAAGGAACTGATTCAGAATTTGAAAGTGGAAGGCAGCTTGGGTGAAAGTGATCATGAAATCACAGAGTTCATGATTTTAAGGTATAGTAGAAGGGAGAACAGCAAATTAGAGACAATGGAGTTCAGGAAGGCAGATTTTGGTAATCTCAGAGAGCTAGTAGGTAAGGTCCCATGGGAAGCAAGACTGAAGGGAAAAACAACTGAAAAAAGTTGGCAGTTTTTCAAAAGGACATTATTAAGGGCTCAAAAGCAAGCTATTCCACTGCATAGGAAAAGTAGAAAATATGGCAAAAGACCGCGTTGGCTTAACCAGGAGATCTTGCATGATCTAAAAATAAAAAAGGAGGCATATAAAAATAGAAACTAGGACAAATTACAAAGGATGAATATAGGCAAATAATACAGAAATTCAGGGGCAAAATTAGAAAGGCAAAGGCAAAAAACAAACTCAAACTAGCTACAGGCATAAAGGGAAACAAGAAGACATTCTATAAATATATTAGAAGCAAAAGGAAGACCAAGGACAGGGTAGGCCCATTGCTCAGTGAGGAGGGAGAAACAGTAATAGGAAACTTGGAAATAGCAGAGATGCTTAATAACTTCTTAGTTTCGGTCTTCACCAAGAAGTCTGAGGAAGGAATACCTAACATAGTTAATGATAGTGGAAAGGAAGTAGGTTTAGAAGTTAAAATAAAAAAAGAACAAATTAAAAATCACTTAGAAAAGTTAGATATTTGCAAGTCACCAGGGCCTGATGAAATGTATCCTAGAATACTCAAGGAGCTGATAGAGGAGGTATCTGAGCCTTAGCGATCATCTTTAGAAAATCATGGAAGACAGCAGAGATTCCAGAAGACTGGAAAAGGGCAAATATTGTGCCCATCCATAAAAAGGGAAATAAGAACAACCCAGGAAACTACAGACCAGTCAGATTAACTTCTGTGCCAGGAAAGATAATGGAGCAAGTAGTTAAGGAATTCATCTGCAAACACTTGGAAGATAATAAGGTGATAGGGAACAGCCAGCATGGATTTGTAAAGAACAAATCATGTCAAACCAATCTGATAGCTTTTTTTGATAGGCTAGCGAGTCTTGTGGATAAGGGAGAAGCAGTGGACATGGTATACCTAGACTTTAGTAAGGCATTTGATACGGTCTCGTATGACATTCTTATCAATAAACTAGGCAAATATAACTTAGATGGGGCTACTATAAGGTGGGTGCATAATTGGCTAGATAACCATTCTCAGAGAGTAGTTATTAACAATTCACAGTCCTGCTGGAAAGGCATAACAAGTGGGGTTCCTCAGGGGTCTGTTCTGGGACCAGTTCTGTTCAATATCTTCATCAATGATTTAGATATCGGCATAGAGAGTACGCAGATGATACAAAGCTGGGAGGGATTGCAACTGCTTTGGAGGATAGGGTCATAATTCAAAATGATCTGGACAAATTGGGGAAATGGTCTGAGGTAAACAGGATGAAGTTTAATAAGGACAAATGCAAAGTGCTCCATTTAGAAAGGAACAATGAATTTCACACATACAGAATGGAAGCAACTGTCTAGGAAGGAGTACAGCAGAAAGGGATATAGGGGTTATAGTGGACCACAAGCTAAATATGAATGAACAGTATGACGCTGTTGCAAAAAAGCAAACATGATTCTAGGATGCATTAACAGGAGTGTTGTGAGCAAGACATGAGAAGTCATTCTTCCGCTCTACTCTGTGCTGATTAGGCCTCAGCTGGAGTATTGTGTCCAGTTTTGGGCACCACATTTCAAGAAAGATGTGGAGAAATTGGAGAAGGTCTAGAGAAGAGCAACAAGAATGATTAAAGGTCTAGAGAACATGACCTATGAAAGAAGACTGAAAGAACTGGGCTTGTTTAGCTTGGAAAAGAGAAGATTGAGAGGGAACATGAATAATGGTTTTCAGGTATCTAAAAGAGTGTCACAAGGAGGAGGGAGAAAAATTGTTCTTCCTGGCCTCTGAGGTTAGAACAAGAAGTAATGGGCTTAAACTGTAGCAAGGGAGGTTTAGATTGGACATTAGGAAAAACTTCCTAACTGTCAGGGTGGTTAAACACTGGAATAAGTTGCCTAGGGAGATTATGGAATCTCCATCTCTGGAGATATTTAAGAGTAGGTTAGACAAATGTCTATCAGGGATGGTCTAGACAGTACTGGGTCCTGCCATGAGGGCAGGGGACTGGACTCGATGACCTCTCGAGGTCCCTTCCAATCCTAGTATTCTATGATTCTATGATTCTATGCACTTGCTTCCATGGGCACACTTGAAGATTTGCAGATGGAGTGGAGATGGCACATGCAGGTTCTATGTATCAGTCCGGCCAAGGCCACAAGCTACACAACCCCTCTGAAACTGGAGCTGGTCCCACCAAATGCCAGCAACTCTGGACTAGGGATGTAAGCGACTAGTCGACTACCCGATAACCCTAGGCTTATCGGGTAGTCAAATCTCTACTCCACTAGTCGCTTACCCACCCCCTTTGCCTTTGTATCAGAGGCAGCAAGGTGGGGAGCAGTAGCCAGTGCTGGGAGAGCTAGCTTAAAAGCCAGTTCCCCCCAGCACGGGCTCCACCGGCAGGCAGGGGATGCAGAAGGTGTAGTGGGGGAAACAGCACGAGCCGGGACTCGGCAGTCCCAGCTCCCACCCGGTACCAGATGCCGCACCTCTGCTTTTTAAATGTAGTAAGAACCGCCAGGGTCCCACACGCCAGGCTCGTACTACATTTAAAAAGCAGAGGCACAGCGCCCCCCCCCCCTTATCGACTAATCGAGTAGTTGATGGAAATTCCTAACTGCTATTTAACATCCCTACTCTGGACCCCTGGTTCACTGGGCGGATCACTCTGCTTCTTCTCAGACTCAGCTTCTCTGCTGTGCAAGCACTTTCCCAAACAACAGTCCCAGTTACTCATAGTTCCTGCCTTGCAGGCCGTTCCCAGTCTGCTCCAGGCCCAGCAAAAGTCTCTCTCCTTCACGGACAACCCCCAAATATCCTCTGAAGTTCCCTGCTCAATGAACGCCCCCAGCAGGCTCAGCAGTGGGCTCTAGCTTCCAGCAGCAGCTCCTGGTATGGACAGAGCTTCACACCAGACATCTGACTCCTCTCTCCAAAATGGAGCCCACCCTCTGCTCTTCCTGCACCCAGCACTCCTGCAAGAGAGCAGTTCCCCCCTTTTCCCCAAGGCATCATGGGAGTTCTAGTCTCTAGGCTAGATTGCAGCACAGAGAATGAAGGGGTTAGCTTACACATGGTTTTGTCATCAACCTTTCTTACAGCCAGCTAGAAAGCTTGGATTAACTAGGCTAAGATGTCACTTTTCATTAAGATGAAAAGCAGCATAACACTGCCTTGGATACAGAGCTCTCAGATTCTGTTCTGATCTCAGGCAGGTTCATTTCAGGCAAAGGGAAATGATTTTGCAGAACAAGAAAGATCACTATTTATGATGAATAGCAACCTGAGGAATACTCCCAGCATCAAAGAGACAGTTTGCCCAGAGTGGAACTTTCTGGAACGCTGAAGAGGATCATGTGGGAACATATTAAAAAAGCCTTGTTAAACCACCTTTCCTTTAGCTTCTCGGCCACCTGGAATTGGATTCGAGCTTTCTGGAGAAAGAATGGCCTATTGACTCTTTCGATGCTTTCTGTTGTAACTGGATGCCTGCTAGGATTTCTGCTAAGGGTTTTGGAGCTGACTGAACTGGTGAGTGACAGAAATGTGTTGTATGTGCAGAAAAATGGGGCTGGGTCACGTGGGAGTTCAAACTCATTATAAAGGAATATTGACATAACATTTCTTTGGTGTAACACCAGAAATGTGTTAATCTGCCTTAAATTAAACCTCACACCTGTTCATTTGATCCCTGCTCCCCAACACAGCTGTAGCAGCAGAGTTGGCACATTAGCCAGCTCACTTAAGAGTTAATGCTTGTTTAGTTACACAAAGCATGCTGATTGGCACAGCATGAAGGATTAGCATAAGGAATTGCCAAAAAAAAGCCCCCTTTGAGGAAGCATCCTCCATGCACGCTCAATGTTTCTGCATTTACTGATCTGCAGGAGTTTCAGAAGGGTAGCTGAGTTAGTCTGTAACAGGAAATACTTAAAAAAACAACAAAAAGTTTAGTAGCATCTTAAAGACTAACAAAACATGTAGATGGTATCATGAGCTTTTGTGGACACAACCCACTTCTTCAGATGACTGGAGTATTAGAAGTCCAGATCCAAGAATAAATAAGGGAAAGGGGGGGGGGGAGGAGAAGAGGAAAAAAAAGAGAGTGAGTAGATTGTTCTTATCAGCCTCTTCTAACAACTTGAACAATTGGCACCTCCGTTGGTTGGTTGGTTGGTTAAGTCATTAGGATGCGGAAGGTAGTATGCAAGTCAGCCTGTTTATTCCATTAGCATAAGAATTAAACATGTAAATGAAGTTAAGTTCCAACCATTCCCTGTGTATTTGACTTGTGGAATTGGCCTGAAACAACATGGTGACCTGGAGATCCATTAATGAGTGCCCAGGCAGGTTAAAGTGTTCTCCAATGGGTTTCTGTGTATTGCCTTTACAGATATCTGATTTGTGTCCATTAATTCTTTCTCGTAGAAACTGTCGTTTGGCCATTATACACGGCAGTGGGACGTTGCTGGCATTTGATGGCATAGATCACATTAGTGGATGTGCAGTTAAATGAGCCCCATAGAGGCTGATGTCATAGAATCATAGAATCCTAGGGCTGGAAGGGCTCATCTAGACTACGGGGAAGATTCAAAAGAGGATTTGCATATCTTCTTCCGATCTCACTTTCGAAAGCAGCTTTTTGAAAAAGGGGGGTTGCTGAAAAAAACGTGTCTTGACTACTTTCACTTTCGAAAGCTCCACTTTCGAAAGTCAGATCGGAAGAAGATATGCAAATTCCCGCAGAATT
This sequence comes from Pelochelys cantorii, assembly GCA_032595735.1. NCBI lineage: Eukaryota > Metazoa > Chordata > Testudines > Trionychidae > Pelochelys > Pelochelys cantorii. The sequence continues at coordinate 5,667,676 of CM064354.1, forward strand.
TCTGCGGGAATTTGCATATCCTCTTTCAAAACTTACCCATAGTCTAGATGAGCCTGAAGAGACCTCAGGAGGCCATCGAGTCCAAGCCCCTGCCCAAAGCAGGACCAATCCCAAGTAAATCATCCCAGTCAGGGCTTTGTCAAGCTGAGACTTAAAAACCTCTAGGGATGGAGATTCCACCGCCTCCCTAGGCAACCCATTCCAGTACTTCACCAACCTCCTAGTGAAATAGTTTTTCCTAATATCCAACCTAGACCTCCCCCACTGCAACTTGAGACCATTGTTTCTTGTTCTGCCATCTGTCACTACTGAGAACAGCCTCTCTCTATCCTCTTTGGAACCTCCCTTCAGGAAGTTGAAGACTGCTATCAAATCCCCCCTCACTCTTCTCTTCTGCAGACTCAATAAGCCCAAATCCCTCAGCCTCTCCTCATAGGTCATGTGCTCCAGCCCCCTAATCATTTTGGTTGCCTTGTCCACATCCTTTCTGTAGTGAAGGGCCCAGAACTGGACGCAATATTCCAGATGTGGCCTCATCAGTGCCAAATAAAGGGGAATAATCTCTTCTCTAGATCTGCTGGCAATGCTCCTCCTAATGCAACCTAATATTCCATTTGCCTTCTTGGCTACAAGGGCACACTGTTGACTCATATCCAGCTTCTCATCCACTGTAATCTCCAGGTCCTTTTCTGCTGAACTGCTACTTAGCCAATCAATCCCCAACCTGAACAATGCTTGGGATTCTTCCGTCCCAAGTGCAGGGTCCTGCACTTGTCCTTGTTGAACATCATCAGATGTGGTTGGGTCCAATGATGACATCGCTGCGTAGGCAGAGTTGGCACTGGGGCTGATTGCAGGGGTGGGTTCCTGGATGATTATGAAGGAGGTGTGTTGCGTGGTTACTGGAAAGAATTTGTTTGAGGTTAAGGGGTTGTCTGTAGGTGAGGATTGGAGTTTCCTCCAAGGCCTCTGAGAGTGAGGGGTCATTTTCCAGGATAGATTGTAGATTGTTGATAATGTGCTGGAGGGGATTTAATTTGTGAAAGTTTAATTCTTATGCTAATAGAATGGACAGAGACATCAGCTGGCTGGCACACTACCTTCCTTGTCCTAATGACTTAACCAACCAAACAATGGAGGTGCCAATTGTTCTTATCAGCCTCTTCTAACTACTTGAACAATCTACTCACTCTCTTTTTTTCCTCTCCCCCTCCCTCCCTTTTCTCTTATTTATTCTTGGATCTGGACTTCTAAATACTCCAGTCTTCTGAAGAAGTGGGTTGTGCCCACGGAAGCTTATGACACCATCTACGTGTTTTGTTAGTCTTTAAGGTGCTACTAACTTTTTGTTAGTTTTTAAGTTTGATCTATAGGAATCATTCACTCACAGCGGGACAAATCCTTCCCCTCACTCTGCCTGGGTGGAGTTCCTGTCAGAGGAACCGATGCAGTTCCACTGGAGCCAGCTCTGCAAAGGCAATGTGCAGATAGAGATGGGACACAGGTTAGTAAAGGGAGAGGCAGGACTAGGGTACCTACTGCCATCTGGCATTTCCCTTTGAGAGTCTGCTCCAAGCTATTCCATTCAGGGGTACAGCAACCCTAGGAAATGGTTCTGCAGCATGGAGAGGGGCAAGTTCACTCCAATACCCCCTCTCCACACATATATCCTGTTCTTGGTTCAGCTACTCAAGCTAGCTGCTGGGTGCAGGATTTGCTCCAATCTGTTAAACGAAAAGGTTTTGTCATCATAATACTTAGCACATTCATAGCATGACACATGACATCTCTGTCAAAGTCTGAGGACTCCTCCCACCAGCTCTGGGAAGTCTATCAATAAATACAGTGAGTGCCATTCTAGAGAGCTGGCAACTGAGACAAAGAAATTGCCCAAGATGACAGCACTACTCAGTGGGATTAGCACTCAGCAGTTTCTGATACCTGCCTTCATGCTGCCTCTCATCTGTGAGCTTCTTGTGGAGGAATTAACTCAGACAAAATATACAGTTTTGGAGGGGGAGCCATGTTAGTCTGTTTTAGCAAAAACAACAAGGAGTCTGGTGGCACCATAAAGAGTAACAAATGTATTAGGGTATTGGAGCATAAACTTTTGTGAGTTACAACTCACTTCCTCATATGCTGAAGAGAGAAAGAAAAGGGATACAGAGATGGGACTGTGATATTAGTGCTAGTTAAATCAGAATGGATGTGGCTCATCTCCAACAATGGTGAGAAGGGGAGAGTTCCTGAATGGGAAATTACAATTGGTAATGGGAGAACCACTCCAGGGCTATGTCTACACTCGCAGTTTCTTGTGCAAGTACAGCTGTTCTTGCGCAATAATCTGCAGAGCATCCACACTGCCCGCCCACTCTTGCGCAAGGAAATTTACAGTACGGCGTGGTCAGAGAGGGCTTCTTGCGCAAGAGCTACGCTCTTTTTTATCAGGTGTAAGCCCTCCTGCGCAAGAGAGCAGTGTGGACGCTTGGCAGGGATTTCTTGCGCAAGAAAGCCCTATGGCTAAAATGGCCATCAGAGCTTTCTTGCACAAGAGAGTGTCCACACTGCCATGGGAGCTCTTGTGCAAAAGCACATCTCGCACATGGCAGTGTGGACATTTTCTTGTGCAAGACTTCTTGCACAAGAACCCTTGCACAAGATGTTCTTGTGCAAGAACCCGGCAGTGTAAACATAGCCCAGGTGTTTGTTTAGACCTTGGTTCAGGGTGTTACATTTGCACATAAATACCAGCTCAGCAGTTTCTCTCTGCAGTCTGTTTTTGAAGTTTTTCTGTCTGTGAATGGCAAATTGCACATTTGAAACTGCGTGCCCAGGGAGGTTCAAGTGCCTCCTCCCCCCCCCTCCCCACTGGCTTTTGGGTGATACCATTCTTAGTGTATGATTTGTGTCCATTTAGTCTTTGGAATAGAGACAATCTGGTTTGTCTGACTCTGCCATTTTTGACTTAGGCATTATTTAGTTGGCTGTGATGCTAGGTGGTTGCCAGGCACCTTTGTCTGGTTACATTTCAGAGTTCCGCTCACCCTGGAACAACCTCATTTAATCTTGTAGGATTTAGAAAGGTCTGTCACTTCAATTATATCTCCCAGCATCACTGCATGTAGCAGAGATAATCTGATTACTTAAGTGGAGCAAGACACAAACCTGGTGATTCTCCATGGCTAGAGTGACCATGCCTGTCATGCCTGCTGAGCTTTAATGCTGCATGGTGGAAGGAGTCTCTCTGGCGGCTGAGTATCTGTGCCCAATAGGTACAGATAATAGGTAGCAGGTTTTAAACCAACAAAAGGAAGCATTTCTTCATACAATGCACAGTCAACCAGTAGAACTTCTTGCCAGAGGACATTGTGAAGACCAGGACTTTACCAGAGTTCAAAACGAACTAAATAAATGCATGGAGGATAGGTCCATCAATGGCTATTAGTCAGCATGGGCAGGAATGGTGTCACTAGCCTCTGTTTGTCTGAAGCTGGTAATGGGTGATAGGGGATGGATCACTTGATGATTCCTTGTTTTGTTCATTCCTTCAGGGGGCACCTGTCAATAGCGACTGTCAGAATGCAGGATACTGGGTTAGATGTACCTTTGGTCTGACCCAGTCTGGCTATTCTTATGTTCAGTGACCCACTGAGGCTAAGTTTGCTGTGTCCCTGTAGCGGGGTCCCTGCTCAGGCCCCTTGGGTTGGTACACTGGCTGGTCCACAAATCAGTCACAAGCCTTCTGATGCAAACACCCATGCCTTTATTGTAGGTTCCCACCACCTTCTATTTACAATATTTACAGTCCAGACAGCCAACTCCTCTCTTTCCACCTAGGCGCACACTGAGCCACCCACTGGCTCCTTCCTCCTCCTTTTTCTCTGGCTTCCTTCCTCTGCCTTATATAGCCCTCCTGCTGCGAGCCCCACAGCTGCTTCTGATAGCCCTGCCGGTCTGGGCTTGCTCAGCTGTTTCCCCTTAACCAGGCTACTGTGAAAGAGCTCTGGCTTAGCCAGCAGTCTGTCACAGTCCCCATGCTCAATGAGTCCATGTGCCCCATACCCTACTAAGCCCCTAAATCTCTGCTCCCTGAGTCAGACCTTTGCTTCATTGCTTGTGAGCATTTACTGAGTGAATGCGTATCCTGCCTGCTGGTCTCTCCATCCCACTGGGTTTCATGATGAATTGATGATCTAACAGGTCTAACTTTTATAATATGTTGTGGCAACTGTGCCCCATTGTGCCAGGGCCTGTGCTGAATAAACAGCAACTGACTGAGCCTTACAATCTGGGTATCTCTGCTGTGCGCCGATGGCTGAGCACGTGCTGTGGCATTCAGGGATCACTGAGCTGGATTCACAAAAGGGAACAAAGACCCCACTCTCATTCTGAAAACTCCTGCCTCAGCATATAGGAGCCTAAATTTCCAAGGTGCCTGTGTATCAGCCACTGAAGCCAGGTGGAAATGTGTTTAGCTTTACAAGCTTTACTATCCTAGGAGCAACAGTTGGAGCAGGTGACAGAAACCTTGAACTGCTAACTTTCTAATAAAATAATTGTGCCATCTCTTGTTCCTGGCCCTACATACGAGGGGTAAGAGCTCCATATTTTGGCTCTGTCTTTCCAATTCATTTGTATCTAGGGAGGATGTTAATCAAAAGCTTCTAACATTCTTCAATGCTTAGCCAAACAATTGTCTGTAGCAATTGTTCGGGATTTAGTCTGTTCCTGCACGGCTGAAAGGACTTAATGTCCAAGATCAGAACAGACTTGATGAACCCATGTACTAGAGGGGCTGCCTCTGGGTGAGATCCACCTCTTTGGTTGGTGGAATTTTGTCCTGGATGTTACAAGCCACCTGGAGAACGGTGTTTGCTGAAATGTTTTGTGGCATTCTTGTGACATATATAAAAAGCATAAGGCTATATCTGTGGATAATGGCCCCAACAGTCTGTAGATCAGAATGACCATAAATACCTGCATTACAGACCAGGCACCTGTAAAGAGAAGGTACACATATAAACCAAGCATTTCAGCAGCCTGAGTCAGCTGAGAAGTGGCATGATGGCATGGTGCTACTGGAGAGAACAGAGCTAGAGATATGTGGCTGTGTTGCTCTGTTCAAAGACATACAGTATTCTTTCTGTGCTCTAGCCAAAGTCAATATGAACAAGTAGCATATTTAGGCTGGAATTTTCAAGGAACCCAAAGGATTTAGGTGCCCAAATCCCACTGCATTTCAATGAGGGGGCACTTAAATCTTTCAGACTTCTTCGCTAATCTTAGTCTTAGAATATACCTGGGAGGATTAAGACAGAAGTTTTCTCTAGGCACTTTGCATCAGGGCATAGCCATCCTCTGATCACTGGAGGGATAGGAAAAATCTGACCCTGAGGAAATGTTCCATAACTATCTATTGTACAGTGGCTTGCATCTTCCTCTGAAGGATCTGGTGCTGGCTTGAAGACAGGCTATTGGACTCGATGGCCTCTATGGCTGATCCCGTCTGACCATTCCTCTGCAGCCAAAGTTACCTGGGATCTGTGGTAACAACATCTTCCCAGATATGAAGTGAGTGCAGTGCAAGTTCTGGGAATGCTTTCCCAGCTTTTGGGAGAACACACAGCTGTATCAATGCATCAGTCAGAGGGAGGCAACAGCAGCTGGGGAACATTCACTGAACCAACTGCCGACTCCTGAGCCTGAGCAGGTCCACTGAAACTTAGGTGGAAGTGCGAATAGTGGTTTCAGCGGGCCCCCCCATTTCATCTGTTCATCTCTTGTGCTAGTCCCCAAGCATGGCCCTTCTCCATATGTCACTCAGAACGGAAGGGATCTAACAGCAGAGTCAGGATCTCTTGCCAGAGCACCCAAGGCCAAGGTTATTGGTGATAGGAAACCTTGGGGACCACAGAGGTGGTCAACACTGAGTGTGGTTCCACAGTGACTGGGGAGAAGGTCAGCGATCCATCAACATTGGGTGCATGGAGTTAACAGTGCCAACAATCCCTCAACAACAGGAGCATGGGGTTAACAGTACTGGCAATCCCTGAGTGTTGGAGGCATGGGGTGTAATGTAACGGAGGTCTGGGGGGCACCACTGTGAGGCTCAGATCAGGGCAAATTGCTTAGAACCAGAGCTACTTACAGCCCAAGACTGGGGTCCTCCCTTTTAAGGCACCAAACCAGTCACAGAGAGCACTTTTGCTGCCGCCCTGGAGAGCCAGAAGTCTCACAAGCAATCCCCTCAGACCAGGGATCTCCAACCTTTTTAACCACAAATCACTTTTTCAATATCAGTGCAATGTAAGATCTACCTCCAACCCAAATACCCTTGCCTGGCTTCCTTCCCCCCTTCTCTGGGGCCCTGCCCCTGCTCCACCCCTTTTCCAAGGCCTCACCCTGCTCACTCCATCCCCCTTTGTCCCCCATCCTCACTCACTTTCACCAGGCTGGGGAAGGGGTTTAGGGTGCAGGCTCTGGTGTTGGGCCAACAGGTTTGGAGTGTGGGAGGGGCTCCAGGCTTAGCCCTGAGTGGGGGACTGGGATCCAGGAGGGGTTTCAGGGTGCAAGCTCTGGGAAGGAGTTTGGGTGCAGGGGGATTCACATATGAAGCAGGAGGTTGGGTGTAGGAGGAGTTTCAGGGCTGGGACAGGGGTTCAGGAAGCAGGCTCTGGCTGGGCACCACTTAACTGAGATGGCTTCTGGGTGGTGGAGCAGTGAGGTTAAGGCAAGCTTAATCCTGGCCCTGCCCCACTCCTGAAAGCAGCTGGCATGTATAGCAATGGCTCCATGGTGCCATGTGCTGCCCCTCATCTGCAGGCACTGAGCCCACAGCTTCTACTGGCCACAGTTCCCTGTTATTGATCAATGGGAGCTGCAGGAGTGGTGTCTGTAGGCAAGGACAGCAGGTGGAGGACCCCTGCTCTGACCTTCTCAGGGGCTGCAGGGACAAGCCAGACTCTTCCAGGAGCAGCAATTACCACAGGGATAATTACTCCAGCAATGCCAGGTTAGGCATTTTAGAACTCACTATTTAAAGCATTACATGTAAGCATAACAGAGAAATGAAAATTATAAAATGCAAAGACCAGTCACAAACCCAAAATACCACACTTTGCAAGCAGTAAAAGGAATAACAACAACCCATGTGTGTGTTGGGTCAGGAGATGAGAATGAAGGACAGTGTGTGTTTGTGAGAATGACAGACACACACAATGTGTGAAAGTGACAGATTTGCATTGCTAAGCTCCCTCTATCCCCTTCTCTCTGTGTGGAGATGGAGTACAGGAGTGGGGGGAGGAGGGACACCCTGACAACAGCGCCCCCCTCTTCTCCCTCCCATACCCTGCACAGCAAGCAGGAGGCTCATAAGGGGCAGCTCCAAGGCAGAGGGCAGGAGCAGCATGACAGTGAGTGGAGGGGCAACTGAAGTGCCAGCGCTTGATAGCTTCCTGGCCAAACCAGTCAAGATTACCTGTCAGAGGCTCCAAGATCTACTGGTAGATCCTGATCTACTGGTTGGTGACCATTGCCTTAGACTCTCCAGCTTTACCTATGCCGCAACCAGCACCGCATCTTACACAGATGAAAGGTTATAAAAACCAATCTCACCAAATCCAAACAGGTTCTAACAATACCAAAGGACCAGCCACAGTCCCAGGTCAATTTATACCTGCAGCCCATTTGTTTGCACCTCATGGTGCGGGGTGAGGGTGGGATCCTGTGAACATGGCCTCCACTGGGAACACGCTCCAGAATGGAGAAGCGTCTCCCAGGCAAGGTGAACATTGAAAGACGCAAACGAACAGATTGGCTGGAACAGACGGGTACAGGGTGTCGGCATTTCTAGCCCCCAGGGAGGAGGTGCCGGGAGCACTGGAGCATTGTTGAAAGTGCTGGCTGCTTAGCCTTGTGGGCAGAGCCTGAGAGGTGCTGACTGGCTCACACTGGTCACGTTTGGGGCCAGTGCTGTGGCTTAAGGCTTAATCTTTGTATTCATGGCTGTCAGTGTGAAAGAAGCTATTTGCATATATATTTGCATGTATATGCAACCACACTTAAGTTGCAGCCCTCGGCATGTGCTCTGAGTATCATTGTGGTCCCCAGGGCTTCCAAAGTTGAGTAGCCCTGCCTTAGATCTTACCCAAAAGAGCACGCTGTGCCAATCCTTTAGAATCTAAAATCTAAAGGTTCATTAATAAAAAGAAAGAAAAGGTTGAGAGTAGGATTGTTAACGAAAGCATATTACATTCATCTGTCACCAAGTTCTTGATGCAGGCTCTTACCAGAGATATAATAAAGTGCTAGCTTAAAAGTCGCTGGAGTACATTCTTTGTTAGGATGGATCAACAGATCCTTCCAGGCTCTCTGTCCATAGCAAGGTGCTTCTGAAGTCAAGATCAGGATTGAAGACAAAAATGGAGGAACCCTCAGAATCTTTTTATAATCTTGCCCACGTGGAGGGAAATCCATTGTTCTCCTGAGTGATGGTACCTCCTAAAATGGAGCTGATCACACCACCAACTAACCTGTCCATGTCCTTTTTATGCAAAAAGCCATGGGGTACCTGCTGGTCTGCAGGTTCCCAGCAGAATTCCTCAGAAGTTTATTGGCAACACTTAAGGCCCATTGTCCATGCAGCACCACCGTTCACTGAGTCCTCACAATGGGTGGTCGACGTATGCTGCCGTCTCCCAGACAGAAAATACAAGTACAGAGCCCATATTCATTACTTTACATAAAAAAATCATACATGTATATGCGTAGCATAAACAGAATCAGCAAAGCATAAACTTTCAATAGCCATGTCATATAGCCCTCTTTGCATAGAATTTGGGGCAAACACACAACAGTGGGTGCAACCATGATCTGCATTTTCCTATTAAAATCCAATAATGTCTCATGGGTTTACAGGTGCCAGCAACCCCTCAGTGTTGGGTGCATGGGGTTACTGGTACCAGCATTCCATCAGTATCATGGGGCATGGGGTTAACATTGCTGGCAATCCCTCAGCCTTGGAGGGCATGGAGTTATTGCTGGTAGCAATCCTTCAGTTTCAGGGGTTGTGGAGTTTTGGCTCCCAGCCTCAGGGGTATGTACTTAACAGTCCTAGCGACCCCTTAGTGTTGGGGGGCATGGAGTTATTGGTGCCATTGATCTTTCAGTGTTGGGTACATGGGGTTACTGATGCCAGTGATCCCTCTGCATCATGGAGCACAGGATTAACAATGCTGACAATCCCTCAGTGTTGGGGGGGGTGGGGTTACTAGTGCCAGTGATTCCTCAGCATTGTGTGTGTGGGGGGGGTATGAGGTTATCAGTGCTGGCAATCCCTCAGTGTTGGGAGCATGGGTTATTGTCAGTGACCTCTCAGCATTGGAGGTGTGGGGTTATTGGTACCAGTGAACTCTCAGCATCAGGAGACATGGGGTTACATGTGCCACTGATTCCTCAGCATCAGGAAGAATGGGATTATTGGTGCTGGCAAACCCTCAGTGTTGGGGGCAATGGTCTTATTGGTGCTGGTGACCCCCTCAGCATTGGGGTGTGTGGTCTTACTGGTGCCAGCAATCCCTCATCATTGGAGTGTGGGGTTATCTGTGCCAGAGACCCCTCAGCTTTGGGGATGTGGGGTTATAGGTGTCAGTGTCCCCTGAGCATTGAGAGTGTGGGGTTATCAGTGCCAGCGACCTTTCAGCCTCGGGAGGTATAGGATTATTGGTGCCAGCAGCCCTTCAGTGTTGGGAGGTGAGGGGGTTATTGGTGACACCAGGGAGTGAAACATTCTTGAACAAAGAGCCAGCAGAGTCCTGCTAGGGTCCCATGCAGACTGTGGGTAATATCTAATAAGCTTAGCAAGCACATTGTCTGCTTATTCTTTGCTGTTATGTTTACTCTTCAGGGCCTTTGTTCTAGATGACTATGTATGAGCTCTGTGGAAGCTGGTGGTCACTGGTGAGCCCTGTCATAGTTCCTGGGGCAGGCAGACTGCTGGGAGAAACATAACCAATTGCAAGGGAATTTCAATCAAAATCCTTGGTCTGGCAGGAGGGGGATGCAAGTTTTTGCCTGAGAAAGTTGAAACCCAGGGCCTGAAACTTGACTGGGACCTCTCAAAGTGCCCTTGAGCAGACCCCTAGAACCAGGACGGGGTGTATCTGGAACAGTGAAAGTTCAACTTTCACCCTAGGGCAGGGGTCAACAACCTTTTCAAACCAAAGATCCAAATTACATCAAAGTTCAGAACAAGTGGTCAATAAGAATGCCCATTTGCATGAATGAAAATATACAACTTAATATTATTGTATAATTGACATAATGATTAATAATAACATAAATGATCAGACTTGCATGGTGGCAAGTATCAAAGGGGTAGCCATGTTAGTCTGAATCTGCATAAACAACGAGAAGTCCTGTGGCACCTTATAGACATATATGGCTACTTCTACACTGGCAGCTTCTTGCGCAAAAACTCTTTTGCAGAAGAGTTCTTGTGCAAAAACTCTTCCACAAGACAGCGTCTACATTGCCATGTGCTTTTGCGCAAGAGATGTGCTTTTGTGCAAGAGCAGCCATGCCAGTGTAGACACTCTCTTCCGCAAGAAAGCTCTGATGGCCATTTTAACCATAGGGGCTTCTTGCGCAAGAAATTCATGTTGCCTGTCTACACTGCCCTCTTCTGGAAGAACTCTTGCACAAGAGGGCTTATTCCTTGTGGGGAGAGGAATAACTCTTCCGGAAGAAGCCCTGTTTTACAATGCTATACTGTAACTTTACTTCTGGAAGAACGATCCTGCAGTGTAGACAGCCGGCAAGTTTTTGTGGAAGAACAGCTGTTCTTCCGCAAGAAGCTGCCAGTGTAGACGTAGCCTAACAGATTTATTGGAGCATAAGCTTTTGTGGGCAAAGACCCACGTCGTCAGATGCATGTGTCAGCCGATGGCCGGGGTAGTGTGCGTGGTCTGTGTGTGTTATACACCCGAGTCTTCAACTGCTAGGACCGGGGTCCCTTTGCAGCGGGCAGCCAGAGGCTGACGGGCGCCCCAAAAGTTTGCAGGGAGAGCTTTTACATCCACGTCTTTAGCTGCTAGGACCGGGGTCCCTTCGCAGCGGGCGGCCTAGGGAAGGCCGACGGATGCCCCAAAGGATCTGTCCCGTGGAGGTGACATGATCCAAACGCCCAACTTTTACTGCGTCTGCCCCTATGACCGGCTGGAGTTCTTTAATTGTGTTTGGTTCTGTTACAGCAACAGGAGGAGTCAGGTTAAAGCTTAAACAGTTACAGGTTTATTAAAGGGGCTTATAAAAGCATGTGGTTACAATGGCTATTGCTCTATTTTCTTAACTGCTAGCAAATTCAGATCTTAAAATGGTTACAGAGGAAAAAGGAGATAGAAAATAATGGTACCAAGTGACAGCTTAATCTTTAAAGAGCTCTATTCTATGCATGCACTAAAACAAAAGGACACATACGGGTACAATTTTTACCCCCTTCTGTGTCTCTCGATTCCAGCGTGTCAGGCCAGGATCGGTCTCTCAATTCCTCGGAAAGACGAATACGAGGTGGGCGACTCCATGGAACCTCGGGAGGCAATTAACTAACCCAACCAGAAGGCAGATTGACACTCTAAGTGAGTGTGCTGCTGAACCCATCTTTATACCCGTGGGGTCATGTATTCTCTTCTTATCTATGGCGCCAAATGGTGCTGGTTCGTCTTTGTGACGCCAGCTCTTACAAGGGAGTTGTGAACTTAATTTACACTTGTAAGAGAGATAACTAAATTGGGAGTACTGGACATTCTTTGCTCAGTGGGCGATTCCCCCCCCTCCCCCGAGGACGGCTGTGTGTTCGTATCAATATTAGTGCTAGCCAAGGGCAGTTCTCGCAGCCTCTTGCAGATCAACAATTGGCGTATCTCTGTTTACAGCCATCCAGGGTCACAGCAGCCAGCATATCTGGGCCTTCTGTCAAGGCTTCAAAGACTATGCTGATTTTATTGCTTTCTGTGCCCTGTTATGCTCCAGGCACCTCAGAGGGGCAAGCAAAATGGATGTTGCAAGGGGGGTTCCTGTCTGGCTACAGCATGTAGTAGAAATTCCAGAGGCAGGTATAAATATACAGGCACATGAAAAGAAGGGAGTACTAATCAAGAGGAAGGCCAGAGAAAGGGGCTTTTTCGATCTGCTTTTGAGATGTGGATGCTCTTTTTAGAGAGAAGCTTTTTTGGAAAAGATCTTCCGAAAAAGCTTCTTTCAAAAGAAGCTTGCAGTCTAGCTGTACCCTTGGTATTCACACCTCCACATCAGCTGCTAGAAGTGGGCCACATCCTCCCTGACTGAATGACCTCGTTATCTCTGGCCTTCCTCTTGATTGGTACTCCCTTCTTTTCATGTGTAGGAGCAAGCTAGGGGCAGGTGTCTGGCAGGACCAGGGTGTTGGGGCAGGAGCTGGTACATGCTGCTCTTTTAGGAAATCCAGCCGCTCCTCGTCCCCAAAGTCCGGATCCTTTGCTGCCATTTTAGCTGCCTGCCCCCTCTCCCAGTGACTGTGCGCTCAGTGTGCATCACCAGCACATCTGGCACAGCTGCATGTGCTCTCTCTGGTGATCACCAGGCAAGGGGAGGCCACGCAGCTCCTGCGTCCCTCCTCCCCGGAGCACAGGGAAAGGTAGGGTGGCTAAGGAAGCACGCACATTGCTGTGGGGAGGGGAGGAGCAGTGCACATGCTTCCCCACAAGCCGGATCTGGCACAGAACCTTGGGGCTGCCCCGCCACCTGCAGTAAGCTGGTGCTGGCTCCAACAAGGGGCGCAAAGCAGGATTGCCAGCACAGGCTCCCCGTTGCGGGGGGGGGGAGGAGGGTGAAGGGGGGCTGAGGTCAAGCCATGAGCCATATTTGGCTCCCAAGTGAGCCATAGTTTGCTGACCCCTGCTCTAGGAGATAATATGTGATTACCAGTGGCACTGTCCTGTGAGTAAATAGTGAGGGGGTGACAGCAATCTCCCAATAGCACTTTCAAAATCTGCCACTTGTTGGTGAAATTAATCTTTGTTCAAAGGGACAATACATGTTCCAGCCTACTTTTATATTCTCACAATTAGACTGAAGTTTGATTTCAACAGTGCATAATCTCAATGCTGGCTCCCAGCACAGAAGTAAATTTCTTTCTGTGAGCAATGAATGTTTCAGAGTAACTACAAATGCTGAAGGCAAAACCAAGGGAATTAGTAAAATTAATTACTGTGGAGCAAGGAGATTGCAAACTAAATAGCTACAGATTTTTCAGGGTTTTTTATTCTGAAAATAAGGGAAATGCCACAGGAAGCATTACTGCAGGGTTCAGATGGCAGAGTTGAAATCCTAAGCCAGCATAGGAGAGAAACATGCAGTAGCAATATTATCTTGGGGTAGGCTTGCCAAGAATCTGGTTTTCAACTGGAATGAAAAAGGGACCCTGTAAACAGGGCCGGCTCTAGGCACCAGCAAATCAGGCAGGTGCTTGGGACGGCACTTTGCCAGGGGCGGCATTTCAGGTAAGCAGCCGGCGCCGCCCCCGGCAACCCCTAGCCCCGCCCCGCCGATTTTAAAGGGCCGCGGCCTGGGAAACGCCACGGCTGTGCAGCCAGCTGTCACCAATGCGCGCCTGGAGCCACCCTCCCCGGTGGTTGCTAAGCAGCCGGTGCCACCCACGGCAATGCCCAGCACCGCCCCGCCAATTTTAAAGGGCTGTGGGAGACACCGCGGCTACGCAGCCGGCACTGGCACCATGTGCGCCTGGCCCCGGAACCTGCTGGCCGGCCCTGTCTCCTGAGTCCTGCTCCTCCCCAGTGGCTGCCGGCCAAATGACCAAGGGAAGCAATGATGGAATTTGAACCTTGGTCTCCTGCATACTAGGTGAGTACTTTAACCCTGGGTCTGTTGGGCATAATGACAGCAGCTCACCTACCATTTTTTGGTGAGAAAGGGCTGGTCTGTCTTAGGCACCTCTAACTCCAGGATAGAGCCATGCAAATAATCATCCTTTTCAGTTCAGCAGCTGAAAAATTATCTTGGACAAACAAAATGTTCACTTCCAAGGGGTATTTTTGACAGTTTAAAAACAATTAAATAAAAGAATAAAGTAAAATTATTATATATAATTCTAAATGAAAAGTTGTTTCAAGTCCAAGTCAGCATTCCATTTCCAAAATGTCAGAATGAAATGAATCCAAATCTTTGCTTGTATTTTATTTAGTGTTACCCCAAAGAGTGTTTGGTGTTAGATTGGAACATGGTACTTTTCAATAATCCTTCAAACACATAAACCCTATTGACTGAGTTTAGTGTCATGGTTTATCAACTGGATTAAAAATTAGTGTGTGCACATGTGCTTAAATATGTGCTAGATCCTGAGCTGCTCCTGCAGGATGCTGTAATGCCTTAGCGAAAAGCACTTCATCTGCACCTGGTAAGCCAAATGTGATCTTTTCTCTAATGCTGAGCATGCTACAGTTATCCAGGCCTTTGTCTTCTCAAAATTAGATTGCTGTAAGATGCTGTACATGGGGCTATATTTTGGAACCATTCAGGAACTGAAGCTAGAGAAAAATATACATAGTGCTGTGCTCGGCAATATTCACTGGTGTCCAGTAAGCTTCTGGGTAGAATTAAAAGTACAGTAATTCCTCATTTAACACTATAGATATGTTTCAGAAAATGATTGTGTTAAGTGAAAACGTGTTATGTGGGGTCAGTTTTCCCATTGAAAATAATGGAAAAGGTGGGGGTTGCGTTTCAAGCTGTGGTGTCTGTTGGGACCGGGACATAAGGTTGGGGGAGAAAGGGAACTGGGTTATAGCAGGGAGGGGAGGTATTTGGCTCTGGGGAAGGAAAGGGGAGGAGAGGGGAGGGGGATTGGGTTGGGACTATGCCCCTGTGACAGGTCTGCCAGGACCCGCACTGCGTCTTGTGGGAGGGGGGGGTCGCCGGGGAATGGTGCAGCGAGTGGTGAACCCTCTGCCGCTTTGCAGGGAGGCGGGGGAAGCCCCGCGCAGCTGCCGGCGATGGGCCGGCTGGGGAAACCCAGCCGCCAGCCTGCAAGTGGGGGTGAAGGAGAGGGGGCAAGGCATCTGGTGAGGGGGAGTGAGCGGGGAACGGCGCAGCGAGCAGTGAACCCTCCGCCGCTTTGCAGGGAGGCGGGGAAAGCCCCACGCAGCCACCAGCAACGGTCTGGCTGGGGAAATCGTGTTATTCTGGGGACGGTCGTGTAATTCAAAAAACATTCCCTAAAAAAAAAAAATCGTGCTATCGTGAAAACGTGTTAAGCGGGCACGTGTTAAATGAGAAATTACTGTATTGATTTCAACTATAAAATCCTAAATGGAATAAAACCTTGATTGACACTCCCTAAGCATACATGAGAGGTTGCTGCTGGCAGGATGTCATCTGTGAGGGGTTCTCGGTTATGGAACTTGCTTTAGCCATCAGAGCCCAGTTTTGTTATCCTCCCAGGAATGCTGCAAAGCCCATAGTTTCTCTTTCATGAAGGGTGTTGGGGGAGGGTTAGGGTTAGGTTGTTTTGCTTACGGGCAGTCCTTTAGTTATGTTCATGTGATGATTTTTAAAGTATGGGGTTGGTATCCAGAACATCGGTTAATGCCTGTGCTGCATTTCAAAGCTTTTACTACGTAGATGACCAGACCAACATGCTTGCTAGCTTACGTTCTCTCCCTCATGTGGCTCTACTGTTTATTTTGTGCATTGTGCACCGAGTGAAATAGTTGTGCAAATTGTCCTTGTGTACTGGATTGCACTTTCAATTGTTTGTTTAATATATGTAAATAAGGCCCAACTTCTTGATAGTATAATCAGTAATGTCCAGGAATTTACATTAGTAGTAGCTGATGGTTGAGAAAGTGATTCTGATTATTGCTACAGGACCATGGGGACACTGTGTAGACAGTATACTTCAAATGACTCCTTCACATGTAGTAGTCTAACATCCTTTTCCAGATTTGCCTTGATTTTATTACACTCTGATTTGTTGTTCGTATTTCCAGTCCCAGTACATTTCTCCTATGTAGCATAAAACCAGACAAGACCAAAAGATTCAGAAATTGATTCTGAACAATGAGGGGGAGAGAACAGGTTTTAAAAGGACACAAAGTTGGAATTACGGATCTGTTGCAAGAGCAAAAATCTGTAATGTTTGTATCTTTGACTAATACATACATTTCCATTATTTACATCTTGTTAGCTGATTCTCCTGCCTAATCAATGTTTGTTCTTTACACAGGAGAAGCAATACTTTTCTTTTCCTGGAGAGCTCCTTATGAGGATGCTAAAAATGCTGATTCTACCCCTCATTACTTCTAGGTAAGAACAATTCTCTTACTTTGAGAATCAAAAGTCACATTTTTTAAACTGTGCTGAGCAAATATATTTACAGGAGCCGAATCATCTTCTTTACAAACCCCAATGGACAGAGACATTCAGATCCCAAATTCACCCTCAAACCAAGGATCAGTAGATTGCACATTCACATGTGTTGACATTGTAATATATTTTCATTAATTCAAATATGACTTATGAGAAGCACATTCATGCCCATTTTTAAGTATGTTGTAACAAACCCCAACATAGGGTATACTTACTAAAATGTCTTCTATTCCAGGTTTCCAATACTCACTGCTCCTATTCTTTTTTTCATGGTGATAATTTCTAAGAAGATGGGAAAACAAGTAATACTATCCCCAAATCAATTGTCACTTAATGAATCATTAACACGTCAAAAGGAAATACAGAAATATAAAAACAGTTTCAACAGTTTTGTACTCTTGATACTTTAAAGTTAATACTGGAAAACTAGTAATCCAAGAGATTCATGTTTCTTTCCTTCTTTTCCTGCAACAGAACAGAGTTTACTTTCTGACATTGAGGAACAACTCGATACTAAAGGGCTTCTTAGTACAGTAGACAAAAGCAAATAGAGGTACATTAGCTGGCAACTAAAGCTAGATAAATTTGATCAGGAAATATGGCACGTTTTTTAATAGTGAAGGTAATTAACTTACCTAAAGTTCTGGAGGCTTTGTGATCATATGAAGCCTTTAAATCAAGATTAGATATCTCTAAAACAGTTGTCACCTACCAGTAGATCAGGATCTACCAGTAGATCTTGGAGCCCCTCACAGGTGATCCTGAGTGGTTTGACTGGGAAACTATCAGGTTACTGGCACTTCAGTTGCCTCTCCACCTACTGTCATGCTGTTCCTGCCCTCTGCCTTGGAGCTGCCCCTTGGGAGCCTCCTACTTGCTGTGCAGGGTGTGGGAGGGAGACGAGGGGGGCGCTGCTGTCAGGTTGTCCCTCCTCTCCCCACTCCTGTACCCTATCTCCATCCAGAGAAAAGGGGATCGAGGGAGCTTAGCAATGCAAATCTGTCACTTTCACACATTGTGTGTGTCTGTCATTCTCACAAACACACACTGTCCTTCATTCTCATCTCCTGACCCAACACACACATGGGTTGTTGTTATTCCTTTTACTGCTTGCAAAGTGTGGTATTTTGGGTTTGTGACTGGTCTTTGCATTTTATAATTTTCATTTCTCTGTTATGCTTACATGTAATTCTTTGACTAGTGAGTTCTAAAATGGTAATTGCTGCTCCTGGAAGAGGCTGGTTTGTCCCTGCAGAGCAGGGGGTGTCTCCACTTGCTGTCCTTGCTTGCAGACACCATTCCTGCAGCTCCCATTGATTAATAATAGGGAACTGTGGCCAGTAGAAACTGTGGGGTTGGTGCCTGTATATGAGGGGCTGAACACGGAGTACAGCTGCACATACCAGCTGCTTTCAGGAGTGATGCAGGGCCAGGGCAGGAGTAAGCCTTCCTTGACTCCACTGTTCCATTCCTGGGGCAGCTCCCAGGGTGGGTGGGACTTGAACCCACAGCCCTGTATTCAAGCAAATGCCCTAGTCCAGCATTTCTCAAAGTGTGGGTCGCAACCAACTTACAGGGGGGTTGCAGCTGCTGGGGTCCTTCGCGCCACTTCTGGGGATTCCAGAAGTGCGCTTCCTTCCCACAGCTGCATTGCGTGCTGGGAGGGGGTGTCAGCCCTGGAGGAGGAAGTGCGGCGCCGGTGGCTTCCCTGCAGTACAGCAACTGCAGGAGGGGTGAGTCAAGTGGTTTGGTTTTTTTTTTTTTTTTGGTGGGTGTCACACAAATTCCACGAGCATTTTAGGGGGTTGTGGTATCAAAAAGTTTGAGAACCCCTGCCCTAGTCCATGCCAGAACCCCACCCAACCTTCCTGCTTGCAGTGGGTTCCTTTTATCCTGCCTTCCTAGTACAGGAGCCAGCTGTGTTGGCTGTTCAGCTGCCCCCAGGGTGGGCTGGGGGGGAGGGACTTAAGCCCTGGACCCTGTACTCCCCAGGCAAATGCCATATCCCCTAGTCCACTCAAGACCACCTCCCTACCTTCAGAGGGTCTCTTATTCTGTGTTTGCAGAGGGTGGGGCCTGGGCTGCTGCAGGGGAGGGCATGACTCAAGCCCATCGCCCTGCAAGCCTCAGGCAAATGCCCTATCCTCTAGTCCACTCCACCTCACCCCGGTCCCTTATCCTGCTTTTCTAATGCAGGAGCCATGTTCATTCCTAGGGGAGCCTGGTCAGTCACAGGGTGGGTGGGACTTGAGCTCCCCAGGCAAATGCCCTATTCCCTGAGCCACTCCAGAACCCACTCCATCTTGAGGGTGTCCCTTACCCTGCCCTCCCAATTTGGGAGCCTGGTCTATCCCTGGGGCAGCCAGTGTTAGCTGCTACGGTGGGAGGCAAGGAAAGACTCAAGTGCACCACCCTCTGCTCTAGACACTGATCCCCTAGCCTGCTTCAGAACCAACCTCACATCCCCCTACCTTCAGAGGGTACCTTATCTTGCTTTCCAAATGCAGGAGCCAGCTCCATCCCTAGAGCAGCCTACCTGTGTTGGTTGTCCCACCACTCCAAGAATGGGTGGGACTTGACCCCCATAACCCTGTGCTCCAGATGCTGATGCTATATCCCTTAGGCCACTCCAGAACCCACCCTTACCTTCAGTGGGTCCCTTATCCTGTGTTTGCTGTCTGGTCACTCCCATGGTGAGCAGGGCAGGGCAGGAAGGTCTTGAGCCCACCACCCTGTGCTCTCCAGGAAAATGCCCTATCCCCTAGTCCACATCCCTTATCCTCTGTTTGCTGTCTGCTCACTTCAAGGGTGGAGAGGGCAGGCATAAGAACGGCCATACTGGGTCAGACCAAAGGTCCATCTAGCCCAGTATCCTGTCTGCCAACAGTGGCCAATACCAGATGCCTCAAAGGGAGGGATCACAACAGGTAATCCCCATGTGATCCCTCCCCTGTCACCCACCTCCAGAGAAACAGAGGCTGGGGATACCATTCCTGCCCATTCTGGCTAATAGCCATTGATGGACTGAACCTCCATGAATCTATCTAGCTCTTTTTTGAACCCTGTTAAAGTTCTAGCCTTCACCGCATCCTTTGGCAAGGAGTTCCACAGGTTGACTGTGCACTGAGTGAAGAAAAACTTCCTTTTGTTTGTTTTAAACCTGCTTTCTATTAATTTCATTTGGTGAACCCTAGTTCTTTTATTGTGGGAATAAGTAAATAACTTTTCCTTAGTCACTTTTTCCATACCAGTCATGATTTTATAGACCTCTATCATATCCTCCCTTAGTCTCCTCTTCTCTAAGCTGAAAAATATAAGTCTTTTTAATTTCTCTTCATATGGGACCCATTCCAAACCTCTAATCATTTTTGTTGCTCTTTTCTGAATCTTTTCCAATGCCAATATATCTTTTTTGAGATGAGGCGACTACATCGTACACAGTATTCAAGATGTGGGCGTACCATGGTGTTATATATAGGCAATAAGATATTTCTGTCTTATTCTCTATCCCTTTTTTAATGACACCTAACATTTCTATTTGCTTTTTTTGACTGCTGCTGCACACTGAGTGGTTGTTTTCAGAGAACTATCTACAATTACTCCAAGATCTTTCTCTTGAGTAGTTGTAGCCAAATTAGTCCCCATCATATAGTTGGGATTATTTTTTCCAAAGTGCATTACTTTACATTTATCAACATTAAATTTCATGTGCCATTTTGTTGCCTCGTCACTTAGTTTGGGGAGATCTTTTTGAAGCTCTTCACAGTCTGCTTTAGTCTTAACTATCCTGGGCAGTTTGGTATCAGTTATTTTGCCACCTCACTGTTTACCCCTTTCTCTAGATCATTTATAAAGAAGTTGAATAGGATTGGTCCCAGGACAGACTCTTGGGGGACCCCCACAAGTTACCTCTCTCCATTCGGAAAACTTACCATTTATTCCTTCCCTTTGTTTCCTGTCTTTTAACAAGTTATCTATCCACGAAAGCACCTCCCCTCTTATCCCATGACAACTTTCTTTACTTAAGAGCCTTTGGTGAGGGACCTTGTCAAAGGCTTTCTGGAAATCTAAGTATTCTACGTCTACTGAATCCCCCTTGTCCACATGTTTGTTGACCACTTCATGCATTACTAATCTGCTAGAGTTCTTTGATTTCCCTTTACAGAAACCATGCTGACTTTCCCCCCCAACAAATTATATTCATCCATGTGTCTGACAATTTTTTTCTTTACTATAGTTTCAACTAATTTGCCCGGTACTGATGTTAGACTTATTGATCTGTAATTGCCAGGATCACCTCTAGAGCCCTTTTTAAATATTGATGTCACATTCGCTATCTGTCAAGTCACAGGGCTAGGGCTCAACAGGGTTGTGGATTCGCTTCAAAACAGAGTCAATTAGGGATAGATAGTTGCTTTTATTAATCTCACTACATCACTATTACAGGCTTAATACTGCTAAATGGTTACACAGCTACTACAAAGTAATACAACAATCAGCATAGGCAAAACAATGTATCTGAGTGTAACAGGCACTTGGAAATGCTTATGCCTGTTTAGTCTGTGGGAAATCCTGATCCAGTCACCTCGCACCTGGCCGCAGTGGACGTGGCTCCAGCTAGGGGGATTCAGGACACCCTTCGAGGTTTAGATTCCTGGTGAGACTCACCGGACATGAAACTCCCTGCACTTCTTCTTAAACCCTTGTACTCCAAGTGGAGAATAGGTCATCTACAAGTCTCTTCCACTTCACTCTGTCTTGAGACAAAACTTCTAGCTGACTCCAGGAGCACCCCAGTTGTTGTCCTTCAATCTCAGTAGATCTTCTCCACATTGTCCGAGGTCTTCCTCTTTTGCTTTTTTCCTTGAGGGTTCCATGTGAGAACTTGATGGACTATGCTGGATGATGGTTTTCTGAGAGTGTGGCCTAGCCATCCCCACTTTCTTCTCTTGATTTGAACGTCAAGTGGTTCTTGTCCCACTCTGTTCCAAAGCTCCTCATTTGTGACAAAGTCTTGCCATTTGATGTGAAGAATGTACCTCACGCATCTGTTTATGAATGTCTGTAGCTTGCGATTTGAAGACTTTTTAGGATGCCAGGTCTTGCATCCATACAAGAGCACTCTTCATATTTGTGTTGAAGATTCGCAGTTTCATCTTCGCAGATATTATTTGTGAACTCCATATGGCTCGAAAAAATCTTCAATGCAGCTGTTGCTTTCCCTATCCTAGCACTGATATCCTTATCTGTTCCTCCATCTTTGCCCATAATACTCCCCAAGTAGATGAACTGCTCCGCATCTTCCAGCGTGATGGTGTTGTTGTTGGACTGATTGATCCTCATTGTCTTGGTCTTTCCCTTGCTAATGCTCCCTACGCTAGTTATACTACAATGGTTTACCGGGTGTACATGTACTTGGCTTGGTGCCATTCTTATCACTATTATGAGCTGAGACCAAGGTCAAACTTGTTTTCTGCTCAGTAGTTTCCCAGCTCAAGGCATGGCTTAAAGCTGATAAAGCCCAGCTGCTGTTTGGGCTTGCAGGGGCCCAGGCCATGTTAAGCTGGGTACAGCAGGGATGGAAACTTCCATCCCAGGCCTGCTAAGCTGCAGGACCCACATATGACTTTTACGTGACATTACCTGCCAATACTGGTCTGCAAATTGAAACAAAGTTTCAGTTGTTTTGATAAAAATTGGTGACTTTACATAATTTTGCTATGCTGATTTAAAAAATGGCATCCATTTTGCTCTATCACGTAAGGATTTTTCACAAATAAAAAAAAGGACATTTTTCATGCTTTTTATTCCACCTTATGCATTTAAAAACTTGGTAAATAGTAAGTTATAGTTTTTAGAACAGTGTTTCTTAAACTTTTTAAGATGGAGGAACACCAAACTATAATTTTTTTTGAGGAACACCAAGGACTTTTTGTTGAGCAAAATAAAAAAAGGCCGAGGAAAAGTTATTGGGGGGGGGGGGGGGGGGGGGGGAGTTGCCTGTCCCTTTAAGGGTGGCCGTTTTGAACTCTGTTGTTCTCTGCGGCATACCTCCGACTGCCTTGCGGCACACCGGTGTGCCACGGAACACAGGTTAAGAAACAGTGTTTTAGAAGGTCTGTTATAAGTCCTTGTTTAAAGAACAAAGGAGCAAAGTGTGAAATTTAACAACTGAGTCATTTTAAATGATTGGATGCGACTGAATCGACGCTTTTTTGACTACTCTTTATGCATTTCACCATCTGTCTCTCTTTTCAGGGACCAGCAGTAATCAGCAATCATGTTGACATCCCAGCATTCTAGATATCTCTTTTCCATCGTCTTGATATCCTGATGAAATCTTTCCCCTTGCTCTTCATTGACACTTCCAAGATTTTCAGGAAAATAATCCAGATGGGAGTGCAAAAAATGAACTGTCAAGCTCATGTTGCATCCAAGTCTTTCAAATTTGTTTAGCATGTTGCCAACAATGTTTTTAAAATCAGGATCTTTGTTATTCCCTAAGGGTAGCGGTATGTCTACACAGCAAAGTTATTTCAAAATAACAGCTGTTATTTTGAAATAACTTTACTAGCGTCTACACAGCCAAACTGCTATTTCGAAATTAATTCAAAATAGTGGAGCGCTTATTTCGAATTTGGTAAACCTCATTCCACAAAGAATAATGCCAAATTCGAACTAGCTATTTTGAAATAAATGCTGTGTGGACGCACATATTGAAATAGGGGGCCTCCAGCCTTCCCAGGGGGCCCTGGTGGCCACTCCAGCCTCAACCAAGAACACTTCTCTCCCTCCCCCTTCCCTGGAGCTCTTAAAGGGGTTGACTCTGACCACAGTGCCTGTGCCAGCTCCAAGTCTGCCAGCCCAGAGCCAGCAGTCACTGCCCCTGACCCAGTGGCCCCAAAACATGAGCCAGCAAGCCACTGGCAGCCAGCCCTCCACCGCTCCCCAGGAGCAGTCTGCCAGCTCCCAGGAGCCTGCCAGGGCCCAGAGAAGGTGGGCGCCTTCCTGGTCCAGGGTGGAGATCACGGACCTTATTCAGGTTTGGGGGGGGATGCCCCCAACGTCCATGATCTCCGCACTAGACAGAGGAACGGGGCTGTCTATGGCAGAATAGCTGCCAGCCCGGCACCAAAGGCCACATGCGAACCCAGGAGCAGGTTTGCATGAAAATCAAGTTGGTCCGGCAAGACCCCCAACCCTCAGCCCTGAGCTTCCCCTCCCCGTTCTTCCCCTTGCTTCCCCCTTCCAGATCCCTCCTCCCAGGTTTCCCCCTCCCCCCCCTCTCTTCTCCCCTCTCCCACCTCCTTTCCCCAGTCTCACCAGAGTTTCATTCCCCCACCCCCCAGTTTTGTTAAATAAAGAGAGTTTGTGTTCATGAAAATACATGTATTTTATTTGACATCAGGAAGGGGGGTTAGGGAGGGGTAAGTGGAAGGATGTGAGGGAGGAATGAGGCACAAACCCCCAACGGGGCAGACCAGGGAGGCTCTTAGTTCTCCTCAGGGTGGAAGATCTCCCTCAGGGCCTCCTGGACACTGACAGCCCCCCGATGGACCTCCCGGATGGCAGCCTGCAGAAAGTGCAGCCAGGCTCACAGCAACACGTCCACAAGAAGCACCAGAATGCCCAGGGGCAGCTCTGGCTCCATGTTGCAGAGTGCTGTGGTGTGCAGAGTGAGGGCAACCAGAGCATGAAGAGACAAAATGCTTTGCTGTCCCTCATTGAGGTAGGCAAGCAAGCAGGGAAGCCTGAGAACTGGTTGTCTGGGGGGGGGGGGGGGGGTGTCCCTTTAAGCACAGGCCTCAGATCGCCTCAGGCAGCAGCCTCACAAAGTTACTCCTGACCTGATGCCCTGCTGGACCTGGTTCCGGCCGGCCTTAAATGCGATTCAGCGTCCACTCAGTGTGGATGCACTATTTTGAAATAGCAAAATGCTATTTTGAAATGCATTGTGTGTAGACACGTTATTTCGAAATAACTTATTTTGAATTAACTATTTCGAAATAAGATATTTCGAAATAACGCTGTAGTGGAGACATACTCTAAGAAGTTTTGTATGACATTTCTGACGGCCACCCAAGCATCTTTCTCTGTGTCTTTCATGGGTTCTTCAAAGTTAGTGTCAAGAATCAGTTTCCTGATCTGAGGACCCACAAAGACACCCTCCTTAACTTTTTGGTAACTCAAAGCTGGGAACTTGTTGCAAATGTACTTGAAACAGTTACCGTTCTTGTTTAATGCTGTCACAAATTCTTTCATCAAACCTAGCTTGATGTGGAGTGGCGGTAGTAGTACCTTGGTGGGCTCAATCGGTTTTTCATGAATTATATTCTTGGAGCTGGGAGTCGGACTCTCCCTTGGTGGCTACTGTTTCCTTACCCAATGAAGATCTCTTGCTCTGCTATCCTATTTGCATGGCATTTTTAAGTAACCAGCCTGCTGAGCAAGCAGCATACACAGCACCTTCAGATCTCCACATACAGTCCATTCATGCTCTGGATAATGCATCTTTTCAAGGAGAAGCTCAAGCGTTTCATAGGTTTCCTCTTAAGTGAACAGAATGGGCAATAGGCACAGAGGCATATTGATTGCCATTATGAAGTAGAACACCTTTTAGGCTTGTCTTTGAAGAGTCAATAAACAGTCTCCAGTCACCTGGTTGGTAAACTGTCCCCAAGCTTTCTATTAATCCAGCAATGTTATTGCAGTATACCAACGGGCCATCCATAGAAACAAACTCTTTCTTGTGGTTCCTGTACTAAGCAAAACTTGTCCCAGGGGAAAGCAAATTCTTCGCTTGAAGTCTGGATCCCAAAACTTCAGCAGAATCTTTAGGCAGATCCAGGTCTCTCACCAAGTCATTCGATTCACTTTGGGTGAAAAGTTGTGGCTCATTACTGGCATGTTCTGGTCGACACTCAGTATCGCCTCCAACATTATCAGCATCGGTGTAAATTAAATTAAGCTAGATGGCATTCATTTTGAC